>OY728127.1:342822207-347622207 GCA_963277665.1 Viscum album | reverse complement strand
AACTATCCTCCCAACTGTCCCCCTTCATCATGGAGGCCATCATGTATTTATATATACATCCTAAGGAGCCCTTTCGATCAAATAAAAAAGAATTACCAGAAAAAGAGGTAAGTATTTTTTCTCCTATTCCATGTTCTTTCCTTCTTCCACTTCTTCTTTTCTTGTTGTTTCCATTATATAATAATATCTATTGTATATTCTATATAATATGATTTTATTATAAATAAGTTACAACCATATTCATTATTTTATCCATCCTATGAATAACATATCACCATACGTCCGCATGTACGGATTACCCTCACCACGAATGCGATGATATTCATTTCCCAATCATTATCATTCGAGAATAATTTTCCTATTATGATTAAAAATAATGTTTATGTACTCAATATAATTCTGGATTTGAATCAAATATATCCTATCCATAACAAAAATCCGTTATGTAACAAAACATATAAAGGAAAACAAATTTGTTAACACCAGAAATGACAATAATACAAAAAAATTATTAACTAAGAAATTTTAGAAGATCATATATGATATCATATTTATCTATATGGTTATTGTATAATTTAATAACAATTATTTAACAATTATAAAGAGGTTAACATACCATTGACTAAGAAAATGTACAAGGTAATGTGTAATTTCACAATCTTTTTATTATACGAGTTTCTTTTTATGTAAGTATCTATTGGTACCTCTTTATCATCCACATCCATGTTCATTAAAAATGTTTTCCAAAAAATATTTACAATTTACTAGAATGTTAGATAATGTAATTTTTACCATTTTTTGAATTTTTATAAAAAGTTAAGAAAGTTATATTTCTTTCGTTTTCCAAACAAGGTTCCATATGACCTTTTCGACAAAATTAAGGTAAAAATGTTTTTTTAACTTATACGGCGGGTGTGGCTATTTTCTACCATTATAACATCATTGAAGCTTCCCTTACAATCAAATAAGAATATTTTAAAAAAAATATTTTCTTTTCTAATTATATGACTTTTATATGATTTCAAAATAGAAGGAGATATTTCCCTAAAAAAGGTTTTGATTTCATCTATGTCGACATCCTTTGATGGATTTTAATCTTATTCGAAGATGAATTTTTATGATAAAAAATATCCATATTGTATTAAAGGTTTTTTGATATGTTTGACTATGGATGTTTTATTTTTACTCCATTCATTGTGAATAGATAATGTATTGACATTTCATATTATAGTTTTAATATGAGTGTCTATGTTATGTTTGAACCTTTTCATATGAGGAATGAATTGGACTTAGTATGTGATGGATGGAGCTTGCTATAGCTTCTCAATGCATCAGTAGGTCTCAGGATTCAAACTAGTGTCTTGGCATAAGGCCTTGAAAAAATATTATTTTTATTCTTGTCCCATGGACTTTACTATGTGGTTATGAAGACTAGAATTATTCATTCCATCATTATGAAAGTGGATATTGATATTGCATTTGATTATTCAACTAGTAGAATATCCATGTGATTAAGTAAATGGAGTTATTTGATTTTATGTTTTCCATATTATTCAAAATTTAAATATTAAAAGGATTTTTTTCATGTCTTGCATTTCCTTAAATGTTTATGCTTATTTATAAATGTTTTTGCAATATCTTTATCCTTACTGAGCATCTTAGCTCAACCCTTTATATATTTTATTTTCCCAAGATGGGAATAAGTATACTATGACTGGCCTGGTGGAATAGTCTAAGGGGTTTGAGTGTGGCCTATGGAGACTATTTTGGTTTTGTTTTTCATTTTATAATGTAATGTATAACCTATGAATGTATCTATTATTTCATAGATACTAAACTAATTGGTCCATGGAGACATGATCTATTCTGATCATTCCAATGTTATGTAATAATGCACCGACTCTATGTAACTAGGGTTTGGGTGATACAAAAATTATCAACGGTCAAATTGGAGATCGAATGCCCAGTCGATGGCTCAAAGGAAGATCACCTTGGTATGATCCGACCACTATTATCGTACATTCGCCTCCCTCTCTATGGTCTTGTCTAGTACTCACTCGTTCTTCCATATAACTCATACCAGAGGAACAAACTGGCCATAGAGAACCTTCGTACATCGATCAACAGTACAGATAGGATGCTCTTCGAATGATGCATCCACCTCCAACTCAACTTCCTCTGGTTGGAAAGCATGAGATGGGTCTGGGATGTAACGTTGAAGCTAAGAAACCTGGAAGACATTGTGCATAGACCTGTACCTATGATGTAACTAAAACTGATTGGAAACTGACCCCACTCTCTCCAAAACCTCAAACGACCCAACATACCTCAGTGAAAGCATACCCTATGTCCTAATCTTCTTGTGTCCTAAACTCAACGTGACAAGAAAGAAAACCTAATACCTGACTCGGACACTAGAGGTTGTCTGCAGCGATCATCATAATATTTCTATTGAGATTTTTTGGTAAACATCATCTTCTGAATAAATTCTATCTGCTCTATGGTCCGCTGAACAAGACGAGGTCCCAGCATAGCTGCCTTTCCTACCTCCATCCAACATATGGGTGATATAAATGTCCTACCGTACAAAGCCTCATAAGGTTCCATCTAAATAGTTTCTTGAAAACTATTATTTTAGGTAAACTCTAAATGTGGTTTGTGCTTCTCCGAAGAACCTCCAATATACAAAATTCATTCTCATAGCATGTCCACAAGCACCTTAATTGTACACTCAAATTGGCCATCTGTCTGGGGATGGTATGCTATACTAAAAAGTACCTGTGTACCCCAAGCCTTCTGAAGCCCATTACATACTTGAGAAGTAAAACATGTATCTCTGTCTGAAACAATGAAGTGTGGAACTAAGCACCCAATCTCCCATATGTACAATCGTCCTAGATCATCAACACTGAAGGTCTCCTGGATCAGCAATAAGTGAGAAACCTTCGTGATTCTTCCAATGACAACATAGTACCTCTCCTTGGGTTTCACTTGTATTGTTTGTTAAGAAGGTAGACTATACCCTCAGTCTTGGTAATATCCTAGTTTCAGAAGACGCCCAGAGGCACCTTGTACCCGGTTGGTCACATGGCCTCAAGGGCATTTCCCTGAATGCCAGATGCTGTTAACAAGCAGTGTGGGCCTTAGGTGTGATAGTGGGGAAACTACACCCTCATTAGAAGAGCATATAGTAGAAGTAATAATCAAAAATACAATAGAGGATACAAAAAACACACCAAAAAATAGTAAGTAGCGGAAGACTGAAAGTAAGAAGAAACTGGAGCACATATATAAATGATGCATGATACATATGTCCAAGAAAGCATAAAAAAAACCACAATTCTGGAATAAAAGAAATACTAAACCACATACAATGGAAATAGAAAACAACTCCTCAGCATTGCAAGCCTCGGCTTGGACTCATGCTCACCAACTCCATTGCAGTCAAAATCCTGAAGTAGAAGGGTACTTTCCCTTATCTCTATATTCATCAATATAATCTTTTGGTGCCCAAAAGCATGACCCTAATAGGGTGTGAGACTAATCCAATTTGGAATCCACCAAAAGAAAAGTGCCTAACAGTCAGTGAATATATGGCATGTAAGAAGTAAATGGAAGCAGTGAACAAAAAGGTACTCAGCAGTAAACAATCAATAGTTTCAATGCATTCAATTTCATATATCAGGCAAAAGATAATCGAAGCAGGTAAATACAAACAGGTAACCCTATGGGGAGTACTCCAAACCTATCCCATCTAGTTAAAAATTAATTAACGACACTTTGAGGGAGATATCTCAGTCAATTCCCCTTATATTCAAAATTGCATAACGGCTCTCTGAGAAACCTTACACAGTCAATTCCAATTATAGTAAAATTTGATTAAAGACACTCTGAGGAAGATCACATGGTCAATTCTCCTTATAGTCTACTAAACCAGGTTTTCATGACCCTGTGGTAGTCAAACAAGTGTAGAAATAAAATATTTCCGACATAAACCTCATGAACTACGTGGCTAAACAGTCAAAAACTTATCAAGCATGTCAGATAAAATAATCACTCAATCCTACAGTGTTGGGAATGGGAAAAATCAAGGATGCCTAACAGGATACGAAGGACCAAATGGTCACAAAATGAACATGCAAGGGAAAAAACTTCCAATGAATTGAAATCCACCCACTTTGCATCCAATTAACCTCTAGTCACACATACCAGTATAGAAGGAAATTAACAGGGTTAAAACGGTAGACACCCAACACCGGGTTCAAGGGTATTGGATAAAATTGTACATAAAATTCAATGACCTTCAATGGAAAGGCCCAAACCACCTACCTTTGATTTGTAAGATCTCTATTAATGAACCTCATGCCATGAATTTCCCAGGAACATGGTAGATATAAAAAAATGCTAAAAAAATTCAACCAATGATAACTTGAGAAGGATAAGGAATCATGAAACGATGCTCTAGAAGAGGTAAGAGCGTACCGAGGCGATCCCAACACAATCGATGATGGTCAAATAGGAGATTGAATGGTTGGTCGGGGGCTCGGAATAAGATCGGGCCTATAGGGGTTCTCTAAGATGAACTAGGTTGAGAAAAAGGCCTTTCTGGAAATTTGACGCGACCCTGGTACGTTTAATTAAAAAAAAGAAATACACTTCATGTACATTAGAAGTACATGGTGTGCACTTACCATTTTCATAATCCTCTTTAGGTGGTCTTCAGGTCACCCCTATACGGTCTGGTGTGCGTCCATTAGACGACCAACACACATCTTCATGTGGAAACTGAGTACACGTCGTGTTCTCATAAAGTACATGGTGATTACTTAAAAACATTCTATAAATTCCTCTTTTTCTAAAAAAAATGAGAAGAAAAGGAAAAAATATCTGAAAAGAAGATTCTTTTTCATACATATTTCACCTTGGCAGAGCCTAACATTGACTAGTGTGGGTTGTGAGTGAAAGTTAATAAAATTTCAAAAACAATTTCAGGTACGTTCAGTAAATGTGAGAGCAGCATTTTGAATCATTTGAACTGGTGCTCAGAATAGAAATATGAAGACACCATTGAACTCGTAGTGCCGATATTATCTTATAGAGACCATCACCACGATAACAGTAGGTTGAAGGTGAAAATTAGTTTTTGGACCATTCATGGGATAAAATAAAATAAATATTCTTTATGTTATGTTTTAAATTGAAACCAACTTTTTGAATTGTGGGGATGGGGACCACATGAGGATGGTTGGGAATATACAACTGGGCATTAAATTCCCTGTTACAAAAATTATGTAACCACCCGAACACCTCTACTTTAATGTGAAGTGACCCTTAGAATTCCCCCAAATGTATGTGACAATATTAATTATCCTATCCTAATAAATATTTATTCCACATTTCCTTGTTGGAAATAATTGGGAATAGATAATTTGGAGATCCATGTAAAACCGGGAAGAACTTTCTCCAATGAAGAACCACCCCACAATGAAAAGCGAGGAACTGAAAGCATGCTCAGATCAGAAGCATCTTGCAGGAGAGACGAACACCGACCGCCCATTAAATGAATTCATCTACTTCCTCGTGACATCTCCAATAACTTCAAGGCAGGGGATTTATATATGATTGAATTTATTTATCGATTCTTCATATTATGGTTTCACAAAGACGATGGGGAAACTATCATGGGCATCATCCTACACATATACCGTGCAACATTCCTTTTTATTCTCAGTGCGTTCTTTGTCTGTTGTTTAATGCCAAATATTTAATTTTGTAGGAAACACAATATTTTGTTGAGAGTGACATATGGGCATGGATCCCTCAACCCAAGGATAGAAAATATTCGATCAATTTTTTTTTCCAGGTTTGGAACGAATCCGCAATGGCTCACAGATGAAGGTGTGGCCGGCACCTGGTCGTCCACGAAGAAGGAAGGGTGGCATGATTCCATTTTTTAGGATAGTGAGGAAGCCGCGATCCATTTCCGTGGAGGGGTAGGGTAATGACCGTCCTCTGGTTAGCTGAGTGGTGGAGCGGAGGAGTGGGTCTGTGCCACCAGAGCAGGAGGTCGTGGCCGCTGTGCCGCGATAGAGGCCAGAGGGCGGCTGACACCAAGTCGGCTACAGATGGGCAGTGGTGCGCCACCATGCCGCTAGGAGGAGGACCATCCGACCTTTGTGGTTCGGTGTGACCATATTGGGTCCCACAGTGACCTGGATGCGCTTAGAGGTATTTCCCCATTATAGTTCCGAATGGAATGGGGTCTGCTTCCACTTCGGCTCTAGCTCTGGTGGACTGCACCACTGGGTCGTGCCATCGAGCGGCCCCCGCTCGGGCTAGGCTGGGCCACCCCCTTTGCAGGCCAGGCCAGACCATGGCCCACTGGGCTAGGCCCACTGCATCCCATGACTACTAGGCCAAAATCAAATTGGGTCGGGTCAACCCAAATCAGTTGGGGTCGGACCGGACCCAGGCACATCTCGACCCAGATATGCCTTTTTGGTGATAACATTAGAACCAAGCGTTCGTTTGATGAACCGTATGTGGCACCAGAATCCTTGGATAGAGATAGTACTTTTTTCATACTACACTTGCGTTTTTTATAAGGTTGTATTAGGGCTAGGTTGGATCGGACCCCAAATCTAATCGGTCCCTCGGAGCAGAAACGCTAATAACTTACTGACTGGATGCCCGATTGACACACCTTCTGTTGTGTTGGGTCCTTTATAAAATTATTTACCATTGGGAAACCTTTTAGTGGGTCTTTAGGGATGTTTTGGTTTGACCAATGGATTGGGGAGCGGTTCTCCCAATTGCGCTACGTACGGAACCCTTCGACTGGATGAGACTCAATGAGTGCTGACTGTTTTGTCTCGGTGTGAATCGACAGGCCCAGTGGGGAGTGTCACTATGAGACATGTAAGACCCATAGTGGGGAGTATCCCTGTTTGACTTATTTGACCCACATTACATGACAGGAGGAGTACCTCAACAGGCACGAGGGGGTATTTTTTTGGGACACAGCAGACCCGCGATGGGGGGTGCCTCTTTGTGACTCTGCAGACCCACGATACTCGACCGGAGGAGTAACAAAGCAGTCCATGGTTAGTGAGAAGTGCCTCTATGTGATGTGGTAGGCCCACTATACTCGTTAGAGGAGATGTTATCCTGTATTTGAGGTGTTCTACGTTGTGACTGAGAATGTTACTTGTTCATAGGAATAAAGGAATCTGTGGGTGGATATTAGCATTCATAGTGATCCTATTTGGGTTAGCATCATAATCATGTTTCTTAGTGTCGTATACGTAGTTGGATCTGAGAATCTGTTTGAACTAAGTCTTTTAACTTCGTGGTACTATCTTTTTTGTTATACATTTGTGGTACTTTTACCTACGTTGTACTATCTTTGTGGTGATACATGTGTGGTACTTTTACCTTCGTGGTACTATCTTCGTGGTTATACCTGTGTGGCACTTTTACCTTCGTGGTACTCTCTTCTTGGTAATACCTATGTAGTACTTTTACCTTTTTGGTACTATCTTCATGGTGATACCTATGTGGTACCTTTACCTTCATGGTGCTATCTTCGTATTGATACAGGTTCGGTAGTTTTAGCTTCACGGTATATCCTTCATTGTGTTAACTATTTCGTACTTTTACCTTTGTGGTGTTACCTTTTGGGTATTTTTCACTCATGTATGAGATCTTCATATATTGAAAACATAGGTGTATGGATGGAAATATACCTAAGTAGAGTCGATTTATTTCTTTGTGGGTTTCCTTTGGGGACCTTTAAGAGACCTACAACTTCTCGGGGTCTATACTGATTATTGTTATACTCACCCCTACACAGGATTATCCCGCATCATGGTGTTTTGTAATGACTAGTAAATTTCAAGACATTTTTTTTCTTAATTTTCTTTGGAATTTTACAAGAGCACAGTTTCTGACGGCACCTGATTCTGAGGCCCGGTGTGCCCGGAATCATTTTCCAAAGTTTGACTCGGGTACGTTCAGTGAACGGACGAGCTGGTTTTTCTAACATTTGAACCGGTGCTCGGAATCGAATTCTGAGGGCACCGATGGAATCGCATCGCCGGTACTTGCATAGAAACGCCTCTTCGGAGCTGCGTCTGCTTGGGAGTGGTTTTTAATTTTCAGGATTAAAGTTAAGAAATAAAATAATTGTACGACAAACTTAATTTTATTTCACTTAAGCCACTTGGAAGCCACATGAAGCCACTTAAGGCGGCATAAGCTGAGTTGATCCGGTTAGGATGCTATCCAAAAATATCCTACCCTCTTGGTATGATATTTGTGGGGTGGGGCCCTCACGAGCCCCACCGTATCTTTTCCGCTAAGTAACGCACCCGCGAAAACCCGTCATTATGAAAGTCAACTGACGCGTTTTCTTAAATTCTTAACGCACCATTTAATTGGGCGGTTTTATTCGTGAATTAAATGGGCAGTTTCTTTCGTTGAATTATTTCTACGAATTAAAGGGTCGTTACTTACCACTTTTTCTTTTGTTGGATTAATAATAAAATAATACCAATGCCGACTTTTGTAGGATTACACATTGAGAGGGTTTTGACATAATTTCTTGTGCCTTCACCCTTCTTCACGAAGAACACGAAGAACATGAAGAACGCCGGCCTCCGATGAAGAACGCGGAAACTGCGGAAATTGACGACGCGACGCCGTGTGCCGCGATGCCGACGCTTCCTCTTCCACGAAGTTCTTCTACGACGTTCCTTCCTCCGTGACAAAAACCTTCGATCATCCTTTGAGGTGAGTGTTTGCGATTCTTTAAAACTCCTTTGTGGTTTTTAACAATGCACAGATTTAATTATTATTAATTAAATCTGTTGTTCTTGAACCTCGGAGTTCGTCGACGCGACACCCTTCCGTGACGATGCGACGCCTTCCGCGACGCGACGATCGTCTCCTTCCGCGACGATCAAATCCGCGAAGAACCCGCGTGCGACGACATGATGAGGTAGGGATTTTATTTGGATGTTTTATATTCTCGTGTTTGTTTCCGTTCAAAATGAAGAACCCGGTTCATAAAACAATTTTAATTCATTAAAATTGTTTTCGGTTATGTATTCATGTGTTGAATAATTCTCCCATTGTTTTTATCTAACGCGGAGTGTGCGGGCTAGACGAACACAGCCTGACAACCCTCTGTCGTTCTTCGTTGTTGTGAGAATTTTGCGGGTGACGGCAAATCATGACGCAAGGCCGATTTGATGATCCCGCAGTGAAGAACGGAACCCGGGAGGAACAACGGCGCAGACAGGAAGGAAAACAGACCACCGGAGCAACTCCGGTGGCCCGCGGAAGCTACAGGTGGCGTGGGTCACCAGCGCGGCGGCGCCGGCGGCCGGAGGCGGCGGCGGCGGCCAACGGACCTGCGGCCGCGCGGGTCTGGCTCGCACACATGGGACGCGGCAACATGCCGCGTCCGCCGATCCAGCGCGGCCCTTCGAGGGCCGCGGCTTCCTCAACCCGTGGGGGCGGCCCCCCGCAGCTGCGGCGCTCGGCCGAGCCGAGCCAGGCCGGTCCGACCAGCCGGGTCGTGCCCCGGCCGGACCGGACCGAGTCCAGCCGGGTCGGACCAGGTCGGGTCGACTCGGTTCGGCCTACCCATGGGGGGGGGGGGGGGGGTTGGGTGGTGTCGGCCCGGGCCCGAACCCCCCGTCTTCGGACCATTTTCGGTATTTCGCACATAACTTGAGGTACGTGCCTCCGAACGACACGCTGTCAGTGGAAACATGATCCTTGGATCGAGACGGTCGTTTTGGTATATCGCACTTAAGGTTTCAGAATACTTTGGGTTCGGCCAGGTTGGTTCGTACACGAAACCAACGGGGCCCTCGCAGCGGAAACCCTCATATCATGAGCTTCGGATGTTCGATTGACATGCCGTCGACTTGTGTGGATTCCTTTAAGTGAGAAGGATCTTTTGGCAAGCTCCGCCCGAGGTTTGGACGCAGGTGGAGTACGGTCGGGTTGGTTTTGCCTTAAAAAACCAACCGGGCCCCTGGGAAGAAAAAGCCAATATCTCTCAGACCGAGCGTCCGATTGATGCGTCGTCTGCGACGTTGAGTTCCTGTTGATGATACAGAACTTTTGGATAGATCAACTCTGGACATTGTGTCAGTTGATGTATCAGCCTCTCGGCTCGTGGAGCGAACCCTACTGAACGAGCTTGTTGTGTGCGGGAACCCTAGTGCTGTCTGCGACGACGACGACTGTGCCGAGATCCTCAGTGGACTGCAGTGAAGACTGTGCAGATATCCTCAGTGGACTCCGACGACGACTGTGCAGAGATCCTCAGTGGACTGCGACGACTGCTGCACTCAGCGATCCTACGTGGATCAGTGCTACAGATCATGTGTGGATCCGATCCTGTGTGGGTCAGCGCTCATCGGTTCTATGTGATCCAGCGCCTACAGGTCATGTGTGGGCCCGATCCTGTGTGGGTCATTGCGGGGGTTAGTACCTTTCGATCCTTTGTGGATCCGACGACTTTGATGGATCAGTGATCATCATTATCGTCTTACAAGAAGTATACCTGTGTGAGATGAATCCTGTTTACTCTCCTTTGTGTATTGTGTTGTGCTATCCTATGTGGATTTAAATTTTACTTTCCTTTGTGGATTGTGCTGAGCCATCCTGTGTGGATTACACATTTTTCTTTCCTGTCTGGGTTGGGTTGTACTTGAGCTCGGATGTTGGAGCCAAGAGAGAATTGATGACTTAGGTATATGTATGGGCATATACCTAAGTCGTGTTGGATGTTACTTCGTTATTGTATCTTTCCCTTGTGGATTATCCTTTGTGAATTTTGGGAGACCTTTGGGGGTCTCGGGGTCCCTACTGAGTAGGTTATACTCACCCATGCACGGGCTATGCTCGCACTTCGTTGTGTTTGATGCAGACGACGGACATCGCTGATCGTGGTGGAGGCTTGCGGAGCAGGATGGTACCCTGAGGTGGACCACTGGGCGGGACGTACTCGGAGCGGTCAGGTGGACCCGAGGAGCAGTGGAGGCTATCTGTACCCACCCTTCAGGTGGGACTTCCAGAGGACGGCTCGACACTGCGGCTTTTTCTTTTCAGTTGCTGTTTTTCCCTTTCAGTTGTACTATACAGTTGGGCTTTTATTTCCAGCCCCTTTTACTTTCAGCACAACTTGTTACAGTTTTTACTTAGTGTTTACTATTCCGCTTGCTTACTCCGTGGTGCTTTTTTACTCAACAAAGGAAATGCCTTCCCTTTTTCCGGGATTTATGCCTTGGTGCTAGTCGCCAGCCCCTGGCCTATGGAAGGCGTGCTTGGGGTAGTCACGACACGGGCCCTGAGGACGGGTCGTGACAAATTGGTATCAAAGGTGGTCAGTCCTACCGCAGACTCTGATCTTTCTTCTATGTGAAGCAATAGTGTTTAGCGTATTGGGTGTGGTTATCAGTCCAGGGAGTCCAATGTTGGTGAGGCGGCCGACGTATCCATACACCAGGACCCTGACTTCTGATTTCCGACTTAATTCACAAAAACATTGATTGCATGTGTGTTTCAATTTTCTTTGTGATTACTTGTGTCAGCTCACCAGGTATACTTTTCTAACTGTGGCGCACGGGTTTCCTTTTCAGGATGGCCCTACAATGGCATCCAGCTAGGGTTCCGAGAGTAGAGCGCGACGATAGCCCGCCAAGCGACGAGGCCTCAGTACAGGGCCCTTTGACGGAAAAGGCACCGACGATACCTCTACCCGCCGAGCCCCCGATGCTACTAGCACCCACCGCTGACGATGCACGTCACCTCGGAGCTCTGCACGAGTTCCAGTGCCAGCGACCACCCATGTTTCATGGGGAGACGGACCCCCAGGCAGGTGAGGACTGGATGGAGGCGGTCGTACGAGTTTTGATGCTAGTAAGGACACCAGCAGACCTCATGGTGATCCTCGCGGTGAGCCTACTGCATGTAGCAGTGGGCCAATGGTGGAGCTTGATGCTACAGGTGCATGATGAGGCCTCTCTCATCTGGACGGACTTCGAGAGCCTCTTCCACTCAGAGTTCATCCCGGCCACCCTCCGTGCGGTGCGCATTCAGGAGCTTCTTCAGCTGCGGCAGGGCAGCTTGATGGTCACCCAGTTTGCGGCGAAGTTTACCGATCTTTCTCGCTAATCGACCGACAGGTCCGAGACCCATTCATACGGGCCCGGACCTTTTAGAAGGGTTTGAGACACGAGATCAGGAAATCGCTAATCTCCCTTAGCATCCCGACCTAGGCAGGAGTACTGGAGCGAGCCCTTATGATCGAGAGCTTTCTTGCTGAGTCTACTTCAGCAGCGAGACCTACCGCAGGGCGGAATGTAGCGGAGTCTTCGGCAGCAGGTAGCCGACAGATGACTCAGGGTTCCAGGCAGACCAGACCCTCTCGTAGTCAACCTCAGGAAACAGGATCAGTAGTGCGGGGCACACAGCGCGGAGCCAGTCTTTCGAGAGGCAGGCAGTGCTACACATGCGGTGGACAGGGTCACATGGCTCGTGACTGCCCGACCTGCCGTACCGAGGAGCAGCAGACGGTGGAGGGGCCACCCAGGCAGAGGCAGAGGGTTGACCGTGGCGGTCCGCAGGGAGGAGGCAGATGAGGAAAAGGATCTGGCCGAGCAGCAGGTGGTGGGCGACGATTTGAGGCTCTGCCACCACCACCACCGGGAGGTCCGCCCCGACCACAGGGAGCTGGCGGGCAGAGACAGGCACAACTCTAGGTAGTGAAGGCCTACGACCACGGTGCTCCAGAGATGATTCGAGGTACGCTCTGTGTCTATTCCACCCTTGCTGCTGTTCTTATAGACACATGAGGGAGTCGCTCTTTCATATCCACTGCCCTTGTTCGGAGCTCGGAGATTCCGACAGAGCCGTTGGCTCGATCCTTACGGCTAGAGACCCCTACGAGAGCAGAATCAACGATTACGCACTGGTGCCGACAGTGTGAGATTACTCTAGGAGGTGAGAGCTTCGGCTGGGATCTTCTTGTAGTAGCGTCGAGGCCTTACGACGTCATCTTGGGCATGGATTGGTTATCTACAGTCCATGCTCAGGTTGACTGTTTTAGGCGCAAGGTGCGACGTGTGCGCACCGACGGGAGCAGGTTCACCTTCACCGGCGAGAAGGGAGCCTTTGCAGCACAGGATGGGCTTCCGCAAAGGATAGGACAACCCATCACTCATCAGTTGGCTAGTCTCATCCTAGGAGCAGTTGACGTGCGGAGTCATAGTTTTCCTGCATTGGTGGATCAGTACGTGGACGTCTTTCCCGATGACGTTCCAAGGCTACCTCTTCGCAGAGATGTAGACATTTATATTGATCTGTACCCCGGGACAGCCCTGATATCCACTCCAGTGTATCAGATGTCCCCCGCTGAGCTTCGAGAGCTGCGGGTATATTTGGATGACTTTTAGGGCAAGGGGTTCATCCGACCTAGTGTTTCACCCTGGGCTTCCCCGATATTGTTTGCCAAGAAGGAAGACGGGTGCTTGCGATTGTGTGTCGACTATCGTCTCCTAAACCAGGTGACAATGAGGAACAAGTATCCGCTACCGAGGATTTATGACCTCTTCGATCAGCTCAAGGGAGTGCGGTGGTTCTCGAAGATAGACCTCAGGTCAGGCTATCATCAGCTCAGAGTTCGAGATGAGGACGTGCAGAAGACGAACTTCAGGTGTCGGTATGGCCACTATGAGTTCTTGGTTATGCCATTTGGTGTAACCAATGCTCCATCTGTGTTATTGAGCCTCATGAATAGGATCTTCCAGCCATACCTCGATCGATTTGTAGTGGTCTTCATCGACGACATTTTGGTGTACTCGACCACGGAGGAGGAGCACACATACCACTTACAGGTTTTGCTAGACACGCTCTGAGAGCACCAGCTTTATGTCAAGCTCTCAAAGTGACAGTTCTGGTTACGTGAGGTCCACTTCTTGGGGCACGTCATTTCTGAGGTGGGAGTTGCAGTGGATCCCGCGAAGATCGAGGCAGTGTTAGCTTGGGAGCCACCCAGAAGCGTGACGGAGGTGCAGAGTTTCTTGGGTCTAGCCGGATACTATCAGAGGTTTGTGCCAGACTTCTCCAGAGTTGCAACACAACTCTCAACTTTGACGAAGAAGGGGAAACCCATTGTGTGTTCAGACAGATTTCAGCAGAGCTTTCAGGAGCTGAGACAGAGATTGACCAGTGCACCTATCTTGAGGTTACCTGAGGAGGGAGTTGGATACGTAGTCTTCTGCGATGCATCAGGGACCGGACTCAGGTGTGTCCTGATGCAAGAGAGGGTCGTGATTGCCTATGGATCACGTCAGTTGAGGCCGCATGAGCAGAACTACGTTAGACATGGCCTGGAGTTAGCAGCAGTGGTCTTCGCTCTGAAGACATGGCATCACTATCTGATGGGCGAGCGCTTTACAGTCTTTTCTGACCACCAGAGTCTCAGGTACATCTTCTCGCAGAAGGACCTGAACCTGAGACAACAGCGATGGATCGAGTTCATCCAGGAATATGACTTTGAGATATTATATACTCCTGGGAAGGGGAACATAGTAGCCGATGCTCTCAGCAGGAGGACGGGAATTCAGCTACTTGAGGAGGCGACAGAGCAGCTAGCCGCTTAGCAGATATACTTCGTGGATAGAGATGGAGCAGGCTTCCTCCAGTCTCTCACGGTCACCCCTCCACTACGGCAGCAGGTTAGAGAGGCACATCTTGAGGACGCTGACTGTGAGACGCGGCGTGCACAGATATCCTCAGGACATGCACCTGATGGATTCTCCTTTGGAGAAGAGAACAACATCTTTTTCAGAGGACGTACCTTGGTACCAGTCGCTTTACGAGAGGAGGTGCTGAGAGAGTTTCACATTTCTACCTTTGCGGTACATCCTGGAGTGGCGAAGATATACCAGGACCTCAGATGACAGCACTGGTGGCCGAGCATTAAGAAGGTTGTGGTAGAGTTTGTTTCTCGATGCCTCACATGCCAGCAGGTGATGGCAGAGAATCAGGTACCAGCAGGCTTGGTATAGCCCTTGGAGGTCCCAGAGTGGAAGTGGGACGGGATATCTATGGACTTCATGACTGGACTTCCACGTACATGCAGAGGTCACGACTCCATCTGGGTGATTGTCGACCGGCTCACCAAGTCGGATCACTTCATACCCATCCAAGAGCAGGGCTCAGTGGAGAGCTTGGGGCGTCTCTACGTTCAAGAGATTTTACGGCTTCACGGCGTGCCATCGTCTATCGTCTCTGATCGAGACGCTCGCTTTACTTCCCGGCTTTGGAAGGGGTCGCAGTAGGTGTTCAGGACGCGGCTACGTCTAAGCACCGCCTTTCACCCTCAGAATGATGGTCAGACGGAGAGGACAATTCAGACTCTCGAGGATATGCTTCGCGCATCTGTCCTCAACTTTGGTCGCCGCTGGGAGGACCACCTACCCTTGGTGGAGTTCGTGTACAACAACATCTACCACTCCACTATCGGGATGGCACCATTCGAGGCGTTGTATGGCAGACCTTACAGATATCCTTTGTGCTGGATAGACCCTGGGGAGTTAGAACTTGTGGGACTAGAGATGGTCCGGCCACAACAGAGAAGGTCCAGGTCATCCAGGAGCCGATGAGGACAGCTCAGAGCTGACATAAGTCTTATGCTGACAGGAGGCAGAGGCCACTAGAGTTCGAGGATGGAGACTACGTCTTCTTTCGTGTCTCACCTCGACGTGGATTACAGAGATTTGGCTGAGGCGGAAAGTTGTCTCCACGCTTCATCGGACCATTCCAGGTCCTTAGCAGGATTGGCGAGGTGGCTTATCGCCTGGCTCTACCACCTCAATTGCACCGGGTGCATGACGCCTTCCATGTATCTCAGCTGAGGAGAAACGTGCACGACCCGACGCACATCATTGACCATGGGGAGCTAGACGTGGATGATGGGGCGACTTTTACGGAGGTCCCGGTGGAGATAGAGGATCGACAGGAGAGGGTTCTAGGTGGGCGATTGATTCCTCTTGTGCGCATCAGATGACAGCACAAGAACCTCCAGGAGAGCACTTGGGAGCGGGAGGCTCAGATGCGTGCTCAGTACCCAGTTCTGTTTCCATAGTTTATGACGTATCTTTACGGGGACGTAAAGACCTGTGGTGGGAGTAATGTAAAGACCCATAAATTTCATGGAAATTTTTTCTTAATTTTCTTTGGAATTTTACAGGAGCGCAGTTTCTGACGGCACCTGATTCTGAGGACCAGTGTGCCCGGAATCATTTTCCAAAGTTTGGCTCGGGTACGTTCAGTGAACGGACAAGCATGTTTTTCTAACTTTTGAATCGGTGCTCGGAATCAAATTCTGAGGGCACCGATGGAATCGCAGTGCCGGTACTTGCTTAGAAACGCCTCTTCCGGAGTTGCGTTTGCTCGGGTGTGGTTTTTAATTTTTGGGCTTAAAGTTAAGAAATAAAATAATTGTACGACAAACTTTATTTTATTTCACTTAAGCCACTAGGAAGCCACTTGAAGCCACTTAAGGCGGCTTATGCTGAGTTGATCCAGAAAGGATGTTATCCGAAAATATCCTACCCACATGGTAGGATATTTGTGGGGGTGGGGCCCGCACGAGCTCCACTGTTTCTTTTCCGCTAAGTAACGCACCCGCGAAAACCCATCATTATGAAAGTCAACTGACACATTTTCTTATATTCTTAACGCACCATTTAATTGGGCGGTTTTATTCGTGAATTAAATGGGCAGTTTCTTTCGTTGAATTAATTCTAAGAATTAATGGGTCTTTACTTACCTCTTTTTCATTTGTTGGCGTAATAATAAAATAAGACCAATGCCGACTTTTGGAGGATTATACGTTGAGAGGCTTTTGACATATGTTCTTGTGCCTTCACCCTTCTTCGCGAAGAACACGAAGAATGCGAAGAACGCCAGCCTCCGACGAAGAACGCCGAAATCGCGGAAATCGACAACGTGACGCCGTGTGCCCCGATGCCGACACTTCCTCTTCCGTGACGTTCTTCTGCGACGTTCCTTCCTCCACGACAAAAACCATCGATCATCCGTTGAGGTGAGTGTTTGCAATTCTTTAAAACTCCTTTGTGGTTTTTAACAACGCACAAATTTAATTATTATTAATTAA
Organism: Viscum album; assembly: GCA_963277665.1. NCBI lineage: Eukaryota > Viridiplantae > Streptophyta > Magnoliopsida > Santalales > Viscaceae > Viscum > Viscum album. Next base: position 347,605,004 of record OY728127.1, on the reverse strand, counting down.
ATCTGTTTTTCTTGATCATCGGAGTTCTTCGATGGGATACCCTTCCGCGACGACGCGATGCCTTCCGTGACACGATGATCGCCTTCTTCTATGATGATCAAATCCGCGAAGAACCCATGTGCAATGACTTGACGAGGTAGGGATTTTATTTGGATGTTTTATATATCCGTGTGTGTTTACATTCAAAATGACGAACCCGGTTCATAAAACAATTTTAATTCATTAAAATTGTTTTTGGTTATGTATTCATGTTTTGAATAATTCTCCCATTGTTTTTTATCTAACGCGGAGTGTTCGGGCCAAACAAACATGGCCCGACAACCCTCTGTCGTTCTTCGTTGTTGTGTGAATTTGGCGGGCGACGGAAAATCGTGACGCAAGGCCGATTTGATGATACCGCAGGGAAGAACAGAACCCGGGAGGAACAACGACGCAGGTGGGAAGGAAAACGGACCACCGGAGCAACTCCGGTGGCCCGCTGAAGCCACCGGCGGCACTTGAGGCCGGAGGTGGCTGCGGTGGCCAACGAACCCGTGGCCGCGTGGGTCCGGCTCGCACACATGGGACGCGGCGACATGTCGCGTCCACCGATCCAGCGCGATCCTTCGAGTGTCGCGGCTTCCTCAACCCGCGGCTGCGGCGCTCGGCCGCTAGGCCGAGCCGAGCCAGGCCGGTCCGACCAGCCGGGCCGCGCCCTGGCCGGACCGGACCGGGTCCAGCCGGGTCGGCCCGGGCCCGGACCCCCGTCTTCAGACCATTTTCGGTCTTTTGCTCATAACATGAGCTACGGGCCTCCGAACGATGCACCGTCAGCGGCAAAACGATCCTTGGATCGAGACGGTTGTTTTGGTATATCACACTCATGGTTTTAGAATACTTTGGGTTCGGCCGGGTTGGTTCGTACACGAAACCAACCGGGCCTTCGGAGCGGAAACGCTCATATCATGAGCATCAGACGTCCGATTGACGTGCCGTCGACTTTGGTGGATTCCTCTAAGTGAGAAGGATCTTTTGGAATGCTCCTCCCGAGGTTTGGACGCATGTGGAGTATAGTCGGGTTGGTTTTTCCTTAAAAAATCAACCGGGCCCCTGGGACGAAAAAGCCAATATCTCTCAGACAGGGCGTCTGATTGACGCGCCGTCTGCGACGTTGAGTTCCTGTTGACGATACTGAACTTTTGGATACATCAACTTCGGACTTTGTGTCAGTTGATGTATCAGCCTCTCGACTCGTGGAGCGGAACCTACAGAACGTGCTTGCTGTGTGAGGGAACCCTAGTGTTGGCTGCGACGACGACGACTGTGTCGAGATCCTCAGTGGACTGCAGTGACGACTGTACAGATATCCTTAGTGGAATGCGACGATGACTGTGCAGAGATCCTCAGTGGACTGCGACAACTACTGCAGTCAGCGATCCTACATGGATCAGTGCTATAGATCCTGTGTGGATCTGATCCTGTGTGGGTCAGCGCTCAGCGGTTCTGTGTGAGCCAGTGCCTACAGGTCCTGTGTGGGCCCGATCCTGTGTGGGTCATTGCGGGGGTCAGTACCTTTCGATCCTTTGTGGGTCCGATGACTTAGATGGATTAGTGGTCATCTTTATCATCATACAAGAAGTATACCTGTGTGAGATGAATCCTGTTTACTCCCCTTTGTGGATTGTGTTGTGCTATCCTATATGGATTTACATTTTAATTTCCTTTGTGGATTGTGTTGAGCCATCCTCTGTGGATTACATGTTTTGCTTTCCTGTGTGGATTGGGTTTTACTTGAGCTCAGATGTTGGAGTCGAGCGAGAATTAATGACATAGGTATATGTATGGGCATATACCTAAGTCGTGTCGGATGTTACTTCGTGATTGTATCTTTCCTTTTTGGATTATGCTTTGTGGATTTCGGGAGACCTTCGGGGGTCTCGGGGTCGCTACTGAGTAGCTTATACTCACCCCTGCACGGGCTATGCCCGCACTTTGTTGTGTTTGATGCATAAGACGAACAACCCTGATCCTGGTGGAGGCTTGCGGAGCAGGACGGTACCTAGAGGTGGACCACTGGGCGGGACGTACTCGGAGTGGTCAGGTGGACCCGAGGAGCAGTGGAGGCTATCAGTACCCACCCTTCAGGTGGGACTTCCAGAGGACGGCTCGACGCTGCGGCTTTTTCTTTTCAGTTGTTGTTTTTCCCTTTCAGTTGTACTTTACAATAGGGCTTGTATTTCCGAACCCTTTTACTTTCAGCATAGCTTGTTACGGTTTTTACTTAGTGTTTACTCTTCCGCTTGCTTACTCTGTGGTGCTTGTTTACTCTACAAGGGCAATGCCTTCCCTTTTTCCGGGATTTACGCCTTGGTGCTAGTCACCAGCCCCTGGCCTATGGAATGCGGGCATGGGGTAGTCACGGCATGGGCCCCGAGGACGGGTCGTGACATGTGTCTTCTACAGACGACGTAAAACACCGATCGAGGATGAGGGCTACTAAATTGGATAGTGCATGAAGGATGACCATTTTTCCTGACGTGACCTAGAGGAAATAGAGAGACGTGGAGTGTTGAGGAGGTGATCTGTGTCTTCCCTTCAGGAAGGAACCTCAGAGGATGACTCAATACTTGTTTTCCTATTTCATTTAGTTGTATAAAATATTCAGATGTACTTTTACCTTTATAGTTGGTCTTGTATTCCGACCCTTATTACTTTGGTCACTATTTTACTATCGCAATTTACATCACAGTTGCTTCTTCTTGTGTTCATGGACCATGTGATTGTTCATGATTAAAGGAAATGCCTTCCCGTTTTAGGTATTATGACTTTTGGTGCTAGTCGACAACCCCTACCATTGTATAGCGGGCATGGGGTAGTCACGACATGGACACCAGGGGACGGGTCATGATAATGTGATATAAGAGGAGTTCAACTCTACCAAAGAACTATGACTCTAATATTTTATTTGAAGTAACAGTGTTAAGTTTTATGAGTGTGATTTTCATTTCGTAGAGTCCAGTGTTTCTCTAGAAGCTGACGTATCTATACAAAATGACCCTGAATTTTGATTTCTGACACAGTGCATGAAAACACTAATTTCAAGTGTTTTTTAAATGATTTTCTTTTGATTTCCATAGAGTCAACTCACCAGGTATAACTTATTGACTATGGTGAACCATGTTCTTTATCAGGATGCCACCACGTAGATAGCCAACTAGTATTCCCATGAGAGTACACGATGATATCCCACCGAGCGACAAGGCTTTGGTACATGGTTCCATTACGGAAATTGTACCATTATGTGGTGTACTAGCAGCACCACTATCCATTGGGATGTAGATTCCACCAGCCCCAACAGTAGAGGGATCACGCTTCTTGAGCACATTCCATGAGTTCTGTCGATAGAGGCCACCATGGTTTTGAGGCGAGTCATATTCCCATACAGCTGAGAGATAGATAGAGGAATTGGATAAGGTTTTCATCGTAGTGGAGACATTAGTATAAAAGATAGTGATCATGGATTCTAGTCATTTCCCATGAGTGGCTATGTGGATGGTCTACGTAGTGATGAGGCTTCGATACGTGAACCACTGCCAGTGATAGTACCTACATTTAGTGTGTCAGTAATAGCACTACCGGTTGGTTAGTAGTTACAATCGTCGGTACCGGTAGAAGACACATTTAGGCATAGTTCCTTACATGAGTTTCAACATCTGATACCACTCAGGTCTTGAGGCGAGCCAAATCACTGGTGCCTGAGGACTGGCTCGAGGAGGTGGTTGAAAGTTCTCTAGGGCTTCTACATCTTCGGCAGGATGACATGTTTGTATCTATGTATTCATATAGGCGTACCGACAATTGTTGGATGTCGATGAATACAATACGATCAGTGCATCTGGGGTCGAACTTCTGAGCCTGATGTTTTTAGATACATTTGAGCCAGCACTATTCCTCTATGAATTCCTACCCATGTTACAGTTCCTGAGAGAACCTATGTGGTTTAATGTCCTTCGGCTAAGAAGATACAACCAATAAATGATAGTAGTGGGAAATTATGAAACTAGCGCTACTATCAGAGACTTGGGAATGTATAAAATTTTCAGGAAGAAGAAGTGGTAGTGATATATGAATTTGTAGGGATACCTACATGGAAGCAGAGATAGGAGATTAACATAAGGTGGTGTACATTTCGACATGTTACAACCACCCCCCATTTTTTCCCACCTACCTCAGGGAGATGGGGGACATGGGATGGGAGTAGAGTGCGACCCAAGATCTCTAGGAATGATTCGATGAACAGTCTATGTCTACTACTAGCTATCATATTAATAGACATAAACATTAAACATTCATTCCGTCCATGAATCTGGTCAATGAACTTGATTTTCTAGTTAAGTTGTTGACTTTACTCTCATTTCTATACATACCTTTGAAATGAGACTCAATAATCACACTTTCTCTCACTGTGTGATCTGACCCTTGAGGTGAGTGTTTCGGTTGAAACCTCTGGGTGGCAGCGTCGAGGCCTTACAACGTTAGTTTAGGTATGGAATGGATATCCAAAGTTCATACTCATATTGATTTTATTGAGAAAAATGATTGTAGTTTACTTACAACTATGGAATGTAATTTTCCTTGGTCGGCAAAAAGGAAACCCATGCATCACAGGATAAACAAATGATTAAGAGGGTGCAACCGATCACTCTTGAGTCGGCAAACCTTACCCTCATTACAATAGATTTTTGAGTTTTTAGTTCCCAATAGTAGTGGATTCATTTCCACCAAGACTATGAATTTGAGATAGTCTATACCACTAGAAGGGGAACCTAGTTGCAGATTCACTCAATAGGTGAGCTGGTATCCAGTTGTTGAGTGAGGTGACATAGTATCTTGACACTTTGTGGATATCCTATGTGGATCGAGATGGAGAAGCATATCTTCAGTCTCTGACCATCACTCCCCAACTCCTTCATTAGTCAAGGAGGTGAAGAATTGGGAATTTAACTGCGAGGATCGTTGCACTCAGATATCCTCAGGGAAGGCATCTGATTGATTTTATAAAGTTGGGGATCACATCATCTTCATCATAGGATGTACCATTATACCAGAAGCACTGCAATAGGAGGTGTTAAGGGAGTTCCAAGAATCCCTTATGGAGGTATATCCAGGAGTGGATAAGATGTACCAAGACCTCTGATGTCATTACTGATGGCCCGGGATGAAAGAAGAAGTGGAAGAGTTTGTATCATGATGTCTCACTTGTCAGCAATTGAAGACTGCACAAAGTTGGTAGAAGTCTTATGCCAACATTATACGGAGACCCTTGGAGTTCTAGGAGGGGGACCACATATTCTTCTGAGTATCTCCTCAATCGGGAGTACTATGATTTGTCTAAGGTGGTACGTTATCACCATGGTTTATTGGTACTTTTCTGATACTTTAAAAAATATGTGAGCTAGCATACCACTTTGTTCTTCAACCATAGTTGGGTGGGTTCATGACATATTCCACGTATCCTAGCTGAGAAGATACGTGCACGAACCATCCCACATTATCCAAAACCATCACTTGGACTTCGATGATGGGGTTACATTTTTGGAGGTTCCAGTGGATATTGAGAATTGACAGGAGCGGGTCCTTCGTGGGCGGTTGATACCTCTAGTGCACATACACTGGCCGAACAAGAACCTCTAGGAGAGAACATGGGATCAGAAGGCTCTGATTCATGCTCAATACCCTCTTTTGGTTGTTTTTCCTTTGTTTTGGATCTTAGAGATGTAAATCTCTAAGGTGGCGGGAATTTTATCTCCTATAAATTTTGTATAATGTTTTTTAATAATATGGAATTATTTTGAGACCGTGAAATATGAGGGTGTGCGATTTTGAGGCTCGAAGTGCCCAGAATGATCCGTCAATGTTTTTTATGGTTTATTATCCTGCATATGCTATTTTCCTGAAAATGTGGAATAACTCATAAACAGTTACTCTGATCAGAAATGTGATTGCACCATTGCGCTCAGTTTTGTGGGTTTACCCTAGGACTAAATTATGTTTAGTCGGCACTAGTCTCTTGTATGAGAACCTAAAAATGGAATAACAGTAAACAAAATAATTAAATATAGTTATTTTAATTTTTAAATTCTTATAACCCACAAATAGTATCTCTGATTAAAAATCCAAGACTACTACTAAACACATTAGTTTATGGTTTCTTTATAAAGAAACTAACATTGGCCGGTATGGGCCACAATTCACTGTTAGTTTTTTCCCGTAAAAATAAATAAGTGAAAAATTATATTATAATATATATAACTTTTAAACACTAACGTGGATTGGAAATCTGAGTGTACCTTTGGGTTCGTTGGGGAGTGTTTCACTTAGGCAGAACCTAATCTCAACTGGTGTGGGTCGAGGGTGACTGTTAATAAATTTCCGATCGTTTTTTGGGTATGTTCGTCAATCACACGAGTGGGGTTTTGTAACATTTGAACTAGTGATCGGAATTGGAATCTGAGGACACTGTTGAACTTGAAGCGCTGATATTCTCTTAAGGAGACCTTCACCTCGACCGCAGTAGGTCGAGGGTGGAAATTATTTTTCGGTCTTTTTGTGAGAAAATAAAATAAACATGCATTATTTTATTTTTCCAATTGAAACCTCCTTTTTTAATTGTGGGGGTGGGGACCACATGAGGATGGTCAGGTATTTAGGGATGGGAATTAAATTCATAGTTATAGAAATTATATAACCACAAGAACCCATCTAATTTAATATGAAGTAACCCTTAGAATTCACCCAAAATTGATTAGACATCATTAATTAACCTAAATTAATTAATTTTGGTTCTTCATTTACTTGTTGGAAATATTTGTCGAAGGAGAATTGGGAAATCCATGGAGAACTATGAAGAACATTCTCCAATGAGGAACCACCCCCCAAAAAAGAAAGAGAAACCTACACTGATCCCAGATCAGAAGTGTCTTGCGGGAGCGACTAATGACGACGTCCCCTTCAACGACTTTTCCTTCTTCCTCATGACATCTCCAAATAATTTCATGTTCGGGGATTTATATACGATTTTATTTATTTATTGATTCTTCATATTCTGGTTTCACAACGATGATGGCCAAACTAACATGGCCATCTTCCCGCACAAATACCGTACCTCATTCCTTTTTATTTTCCGTGCATTATTCAAGCGTTCCTCAACTCCAAACATTTAATGATGCTAGAAATGGAATATTTTTTTGATCATGACATATGGATGCATAAACCTAGATCCAAGGATCTCAAATATGATATCGATTTGTTTTTTCGGGCTTGGAACAAAGCCACAAGGGCTTACCAAAGAAAGCAGCGGCTGGCACTCAACCGGCCACGAGGAAGGAAGGGAGGCTCAAATCCAAGACACTAGATGATGAAGAATCCTGGGCATGTCATCCATGGTGGGGTAGGGTGATGTTTTGTATCCGCCTGACGATGTGGCAGGGCAGCGGCGTGCGTCCGCGCCACCAGGGCAGGAGGACACGACCGCTTGGCCCTGACAGATTCTGAAGTGTGACCGAGGCCTGGCCAGCTGCAGAGGAAAATCAGCGTGCGACTGTGCAGTTGGGAGGAGGACAGACTGACCATCGTAGTTCGATGGGACACACCCGGGTCTCGTGGTGACCTAGTAGGGCATAGAGGGGATTCCCCTTTGCAGTTCTGAACGAAAGGGGGTCTGCTCCCCCTTCAACACTAGCTCGGATGGACCACGCCACTGGGCCACGCCCAGAACGGGCCTAGCCATGCCTAGTGGGCTGGGCCAGTACCACCATAGCCCTGTCCAACCGAGCTGGAATCGAATCGGTTCGGGCGATCAGAACCCATTCGGGTCGGCGTAGGCTGGGTCGGGCTGGGTCGGTCCCATCTGGACCCAGATAAGCCTTTATGGCCATAACATGGTAACCTGTCATCTGTTTGTCGAACCATATATGGCCCCATAATCCTTGGACTGATATAGTACATTAGTTATACTTCACATGTATTTTGTATAAGGTTGTATTATGAACAGGTTGGATCAGACCCCAAATCGAACCAGGCCCTCGGAATAGAAACGCTAATAACTAATAGACCAAGCATCCGATTGAGAAGATGTATGTTGTGTTAGGACTCTTATAAATTGACAAAGATTTGTTTTACTTATTCATGGGACTTCTGGGAGTTTGAGGTATTAACGATGTCATGGTATGTGGTTCTCCCAAGTTCTCTACGTATGGAACCCTACGACTGGCTAAGACTTGACGACTGGTAACCATTTTGACTGGGAGTGACTCAACATGCCTAGTGGGGAGCGCATCTGGATGATGCAGAAAACCAATGGAGGGGAGTGCCTCTATATGACATGTCTGACCCATGATACTTGACATTATAATTTCCTCAAATGGCCACAAGGGGGAGCGCCTATGTGTGATGCGGCAGAACCATAGTGGGGAGCACCTCTATGTAACATGGCAGACCAATGGTACTCAATAGGATGATAACCATCAAAATCCAAAGTTACTAGGAAGCACCACAGTGTGATGCGGTAGACCCACAATACTCGTTAAAGGAGAAGTTCTCCATCAGTCGAGTTGTTCGACATTGTGAATGGAAATGTTACTTTTTCATAGGCCTAGTGAATCAATGGATGGATATTAGCATTCATAGTGATCTTGTGTGGGTTAGCATCTTAATACCTATTTCTCAGAATTTTATACCTGGTTAGAGCTAAGACTCTATTTGAACAACGAATTTTACCTTCGTGGTGTTATCTTTGTGGTGATACATGTTTGGTACTTTTACCTTTGTGGTACTATCTTAGTGGTGATACATGTGCGATACTTTTACCTTTCTGGTATTATCTTTGGGTTGATACCTTTTTGGTACTTTTCCCCTCGTGGTACTATCTCCATGAGGGTACCTATGTGTAACATTTACCTTTGTGGTACTATCTTTGTGCTGATACATGTTTGGTACTTTTACCTTCATGGTGTTACCTGTGTTGTATTTTTACCTCTGTGGTGTTACCTTTGTGGTGTTACCTTTGTGGTATTTTTCTCTCATGTATAAGATGTTCATATCATAATAAATTAGGTGTATGTATGGGCATATACCTCAGTAATTTTGATTTATTACTTTGTGGTTATCCTTTGTGGACCTTTAGGTGACCTACGGGGTCTCATTGTACCTACTGAGTATCGTTATACTCAACCTTGTACGGGCTTCGCCCACACCTTTTTGTGTCTTTTACAGATGACATACAACATTGATTGTGGTTGAGGGAGATAGAACTGGACGATGCATGAAGTTAGACAATTCAGTGTGATGTGACATGGTGGAGACAGACGGATGTGGAGTGATGAGGAAGTGATCTGTACCAACCCTTTGGTAAGAAACTCAAAGGATGACATGTAACTATTTTACCTTTTCCTTCCCATGTATTTTATATTATGTTGTACTTGTACCTTTACAGTTGGGCTTGTATTCTATCCCCGTTTAATTTCATCACACTTTTAATACTGTAGTTTTCTTCACTGTTGTATCTTGTGGTGTTCTTGGAACGTGTGTTTGTTCAGGATTAAAGGCATTTCCTTCCAGTTTTAGGGATTATGCCTTCGGCGCTAGTCGCAAGACCCAATCCTATGGAAGGCAGGCATGGGGTAGTCACGACATGGGCCCCGAGGGATGGGTCTTGACAATGAATGGTGAATATGGGTAGAAAAAAAGGAAAAAATGATTATAAATAAATATACGCAATATCACTCCTTGATTTATGTGTTATAATTATGCAATTATGGGGAAAAATGTTATTCTTCTATATGGAATATATACATTATTAAATTAGAGTAAATCTGATAAGAAATTTGAATTAAATACTCTTAGTATGTTTTTATGGGTTTATATTTTTGGTGAGATGGTTAGAGAGAAAAATCAATATAAATTTCATCAATTGGAAATATTTATATTATAAAGGATATATAGAGTGATCATGTAAAATTTAAAAAGGAATTATAGGTCATGTTTGAAACAAAAAAATAGTTTTTTAACTTTTATATATTAGGAGGATCAATTCGATATTTAGATCAACAATTATTTTCAAACACTAATGGATTTGAAAAAAAATGTATGATCAATATGCTCTAGGATTAAACATTTTTAGTTATATATTTTTCTTTAAAATAAATAGATCGTGTTATACCTTGTATTTTTTATAGTTTAGTAAAATCTTATATGTATAGGAACATGAATCTTATAGTGATTATCAATATGAAAAACCATGAGTAGTAATATTTAGTAATGAGGAAGGATTAAAGATAAGTTGATATAGAATTACCAAAGTTGAAGTTAATGAAATTAAAATGTATTATATATTGGTTTTTGAATGTATGGGTAAAAATATATTCTGTCTAAGAAAAATATTTCACTCAAGGAACACTATAATATTTTCAAACTGGGATTATACATACAATGTAAAATATTGTTCAATCATTATGCAATGGAATCACAGAAAGTTGGATCATTACATTATTAGTGGAGAAAACCCTCCGTGATTTCTATCCAAGGAGAATGAAAATAAAATTTTTCCTAAACAAATTAAATTAGGAGAAAATGACACTATTAAACATAGAAAAACAAGATGGTTCACATTAAACCCCTATGATAAAATTTTTTCTTTCACAGATGAGTATGTATTTTCAAAAGTGAATGAACATTTCAAATGTACAAAATATAAATTAAAAGAAAACAATTTTATTAATATAAATTATTCATATTCATGATTTTGGTTTTATATAAACATCAGTTATTAATAATTAGAAGTATTATTTAATATTCAATGTTAAATATAGTTGTATGGTATGGATAATATATATTAATCACAAATCTAATTTATTTAATGTAAATAACATATATTGGATACTTAATGAAATATTTTTGAGGAAAAATCACAAAATTCCATATCTATAATGTTAATGTGTTCATAAATAGGGAAATGAATGATTATTTTCAAAAACAGTAGGTATTTTATCATCTCTTACTTTTGTTAACACATAAATAAAATTGTTTTATTGAGAGGAGAAACTAAATTTTCAAATATATGGCATGGAATATGATATTTGAGAAATAAATAACATATATGTTTTAGAAGGAAGTGGTATAGAAATTATTACATATAAACATTATGTTTTTTTAATTCTTGGTTAGGTGAAAAAATCATATAGGATGTGGAATGTGATTAATATGAAATTGTCACATATTAAAATATTCATATATGTTTTTTGAATAAAAATAAAAAAAGCTAAAAAAATGTTTAAATTTTATTGTAATTATGTAATTTTCTTTATAATCACTAAAAAAATAATATTATACAAATAATTTAACAAAAATTATAGAATAATATTAAAAATATAAAATTTTATTATTATATAAATTGAGTCTATTTTTAAATAAAGATGTGAAATTATTATAAAAGAAAATGGTGTTTAATCGAGAATCCCAGGAGTAGAAAAATTTGGGTGATGTTAATTTATATTGAATCATATATCGAATAGTTGATAAAAAATTGATCATTAATAGTTATAAAGTCATTATGTAGGTATATTATTTATTAATAAAACATATTTCGTTATATGAAATATCATATACAAATATATAGAATTAATTCTCTATAAAAATAATTATCATATCATATATAGCACATAAGTGTTTTATTGAGACAAATAAAGATAAAATTTGGATCATGTATTTGAATTATATTCATTATATATTATGAATAATCAATAAGGTATATTTTTCCAGGAGTGAAGATAAATAATTTTACAAACTAGAGAATTTTATGAAAAAAAATGAAGATGGTCTGTCATTTCAAAATATAGTATAAATTACATAAAAAATCTCCCATTTTTAAGTAATGTATATGGATGATAAATATTATTATATGTATCTATTAATTGGGATTTTATTATAAATATTCATATATATTGAATGAAAGATCAAGGTTTTCCAAATAGATGTAATTTTTTTAAAAAAAAAGTGGAGACCTTAACGACGATTGCAAATTGAGTATTCAAATGGATTTCATATTTAGGATGATGAGAAAAATATATGTTAAATATCAAATTACACCATGGGATTAAAAAATAGAATTTATTTTTTATTATAGGATTTATCAATTGATAATGATGTTTTTGTCTCAAAAAATTTGTTTTCCCCCAATAAAATGAAGTACATTGTAATCCATGAAGTTATCACCTGGGGAGGTTTTAGAATATGTTTAAAATATAACTTTGTTAATTTTATTTATTAATGGTTACTAAATTGGGGATTTGAAATGATTTCAAATATAGTTAAAGTAATGAATAAGAAATAATTCAATGTTTTGAAATTATGAGAAGGCATGGTAGAGAATGAAATATATGAGACAATATTAGTTGACAATCATTAGCCCATGAACGCACCCTTTAACAGTTAATATGAAATACTACCCACCTTAATCAATAATTTCCCAATCGAATATGTTCAAGTGAATTCCTAAAAAGACTAGAACCCATATAAATAAATATAAAATATAAATTTCAATCCCAATAAGAATTTAATTTGTTTACCCAATGATCATTGAGAAATTAAAGATAATAGAACTGGTTGTGTTGAAAATAAAATTGTCAAATTATATGTTTATTTAGAAATAAAATTTACATTACAATATTAACATGAAAAATTTCCATGAATAGTTTGTTGAAAACAAAATCGTGAGGGAAAATGAAATTCCTCTATCATGAAAATAATGTCACAAATAATTTACAAAGATATTGAAAAAAGGTAAAAACAATCTAAAGGAAACATATATTCATATATCCACTATCCACAGATACTATGTAGTTTATCTTTTAATGGAATGTTAAATATATTTCAACTCATCATCTCTAGATAATCCATTCTAGTACATCCCACTCTCTCTCCTTCTCTATATTATCATCTAGTCAACCTAACTATCCCAACATCAACTGAAAATTCCTATACTTTGAAAAATATCAAAATATTTATTAGATTAGGGGTTAGGTATCTTTATACTTGCAATAAATTTAGGGAAAAAATATTTAACACATTTACAACCATTATGAACACACTAGGAACCTATTTACACATATAGTAGGTGATAAAAATTTCTCCGGCCTACAGAATTTTTCGTCTGTTCTTCATGATGGTGAATGGTTGAAAATTTTTATTTTCATTGGGTATGGAATTCATTTAATCTATTTTTCATTATATTAATTCACCAATCATAAGGGACTCTCTGTCTGAACATAAAATAAATCATTTTATGTTGAACATCATGAATGTATAATAGAACCTCCAGTATGACATCCTCTTTAGAATTTCAAATTATACGAATATATTACACTTAAGAATTTTTATATGACATTGGACGTTATATTATAATAGAAAAATTAAATTCCCAAGTTTTAATAATCATATAGAAAAGGAAACAAATTCATGAGAAACGGTAAATAGTTTTATTTAAAATCACAATGTTATTTTTTTTTCAAATTCCAAAATTTAGAAGATATTGTATACAGAGTCATATGAAATGTGGAATGTTATAAAAAATATTTTATGTAATATAAAAAGGATAATATTTAGGAAATCATTTTGTAAACATTTAAAATGTTTATTTTACAAATGATTTCAAAGAGTCTAAAATATAAACAATTCATGTTAAATTATTTCAATTAAAGAATTAAAATAATTTAAAATCCATAAATAAATAGATAATCATAGATTATTCCAAAACATATTCAAAATCTATAAAATAATAAATTGCACTCAAAATGAATTTTTTTGTTGATTTATTCAATAAAATTAAAATAAAAATTATTAAAAATATTATCTTATCTTCAATACATGAAAAATAATTGATTATATAATAGACGAGTTGATCATAGTCTCGATGTTTTTATGAATGGTGGTAAAATGATAAGGTTAGTGATTTATGTACATGAGATAATTTTTCATGATTTAATGATGCTCAATTCATGGGTTAAAATTATTCATTTAACAGAAAATTTTACATATATATTGTTATTGAATTAATATATTTAATTAACATACATGTGATATGAGTATGGAATGATACATTTATATCTCAATACAGTAATGTTATAGTGGCACTAAAATGAATTTTAATAGAGGATAACTTTATTGTGAAAATACTGACTACTATAAAGGTGAATCTTATAACAGATTAATATATTCTATCATCTGATATAACATGTTATAACAAACCCATTACAAGCCTTATGTGACTCGAAACCTCTTGTCATGGGATTATGATTTTTAAATTGTATGCATAGGTATATCAATAGTCTTCCATAGAATTGATCATGAATTTAATTAAATTAATATATTATTATATAAAATTCATGGTGGATTTTAAATTTTTTTTAATGGAATAAAAAAAGGAGTTATTATGATATATTGATACAAACTCGGCTAGTTTGGTGGATAATAAGAATTCAACATTGGGATGTGAATTATATCATTGATATAAATCTATTTCTAAACTCAGTAATATGTAATTTTATATACCGTTAATCATACTCTAGTATAAATATAGAGCTGATAATCATTATTTCCCAATACACTTATAGATAAAATAATATCCTACTATAAATTTCTATATTGTGAATTTTAATATTTAGATTAAATGTGATAACTTTAGTGCAATAAATTTTAAAAAAACCAGTGAATAATTCATGGAAAAATAATATTAATATAAAATAACTCATTATCAAGATGAATTTTGAGAAAGTAATTCCAATGATGATTTATGTATGTACTGATGATCATGTAGTGAATATCATGATTAATTCAATTTAATTTTTTTTGAAACATTAGTTATCTATTATATTTCAACCATCTATGTTCACATAAATTTCTTATATTGGGGGTCCTACTCTCCATATGGTGATTTTAATTTTTTGGTTGGTTTTCAATAAATTTTTCTATTATAAAATGGTGGTTTATGTAAAGTTATTTTTTATTTTCAGGAGTTTATTGATTTATTATTTCATTTCACCTTGTTACCTACAATTAATTTATCTTCGATTTCTATGAAAAGGGGGAGTTGATACTAAATAAAATTATGGGAGATAGATAAAATAATTTTTTTCTAAAGTGATATTTCTAAGGGGGGGATAAATTTTGGGAAAGAAGCCTTTGATGTGAGTAACATGAATTATTTATCAGGGGGGAATATTGTGGGGGTGTTTATAGGAATTGAATACCAAAAAGTTGTGTGGAAGCATGAGGTAAAGGGATTTTTTTATTAATAATTTTTTATTTGGGTTTTTATTATCACAAATACTAGGCTCGTGTGGGTGTAGAGTGAATTTTTTTAATAAATGGATAAATTATCATGAGTATTCTTGTTTTATCATTAGTTAGTTTTTGAAGTGGTGAGTAATCCATATTCACATAATTTTTTTATATAGGTGTGTTTCCAATATTCCTGAAGGGGGATATTGTAAAAAACACTATGCATGTGTTTCTTTGTTGGGATTGTTGATAAAAACTATTAGAAATACTTAAAAATTATCATTATCATTATTTATTTATGATATAGAGATAAACAATGTGTTAAATATTTTAATTGATATGTAACTGTGAGACCAAAACATTGAATTTTAGGCTTCATTTCATCATTGTTCGTACTGTGTATGGTAAAATGGTTTTAGTCATAATAATTTTATCTAAATATGTGTCTAATAAAAGTCTTTATTTATAATGACATGTGATAATTTCATTATAGACCTCATGGATCCATTAATATATTAGAATATTTAAAGCCAGAGAGAAGGATGACATAATGGGGATCCTTCTAATATCTCTATATTTCTTGAGTGTTAATAAAAATTAAAACACCCATAAATTATAATGTGAGTACCATGTATTCGAAAATGTGTATGAAATAAGACACCAGACACATATGGGAATATGATATCCTGAGACTCAACTATATATTTAATATTTTAAGTTTATTCATTACATGATATATCCTATAATTAATGCAACACCGTGTTATCTTATGTTTCATGAAAAAGAGACCATCCTTGATATCTTATGTTACACACAAATGAGGCCATTTTTTTTGGATTTCATTACTCGCAAGACCATGCTTCACCAAATTACATTTTATTATTAAAATTTGATTAATTAAAATACACTAAAATATAATATAGATTTTTTTAGGAGTATGAGTTATGTTATCTAAATTATTAATATTATTGTTTATATAAATTTTAAATGAATTCATTTTTTATCAATAAATGAGAAAAAAAATAGAAACCAATTAGATATAAAATGAATTATAATTATTATTGCGCTTCAAAAAGAGATATATTTTAATAAACATAATTAAATAAAAATTTTAAATGATTTTAATAAAATATATTTATAATATTTAAAATATTTTTTTTTATGTTCTTCCAATAGATTTGATAGGATTAAGATAAAAATAAACCGAATTTTACGTATACAATACCATATTTTTATTATTTACATTTTTCCACATTTTAATGGGGAAAAAACATTAAATCGTAATTTTTAAAATATGATAAATATTATTTGACTAAATAAAAATTAAATTTTGAATAAAAAAATAAATTTTTTTTTGGTGACTTTTTGGTATTTTCTGTTAAGTTTATTTTTTTAATGAATTGTGAAAAATAATGTATTTTTATGGAAAAATCATTTTTTATCTGATTTATTTATAATGATAAATTATGTTTTTTATTTTTTTAAAAAGTTTATTTAGATATTATCTTTATCATTTAATACAATTAATTTCAATAGAATCAATTTAACTTTTAAATTTATTATAAAAACATTGTAAACATTCATGTATTTTTACATTGAAAACCCACATTGTCGTCCTACATGTGGGATAAATTTTAATTTTTTTCCCACATATGAGATTATAATTTGAAAAAATATATTCCATATTTTGAATCCACTTATTTTTAATATATATTAATACCAAAAAAAATTGAAACAAAATATTGGTGAATGTAATTAAAATTAGTTACAATTATTAGACTAAAATTAAGCGTAATAAAGGGAAAACATTTAATTAATGTAAAAAATGTCCTAGAAACTTTTGCAACACTGATTGGATGGGATAAATTCATCCATGAAGCATAAATTATTTATTTTTGTCAGTTTTTTTGACTTATGTATGTTATAAGTTGTGTAAACCTAACTTCTTTTCAAAAATAATAAGTCTGGACTACAACCACTTCAAAGTGATGTGATTCTTTCACATAATCCATGGAATGCATAAATGATTATTATAATTAAATATACGAGACTTAAAAAACATATATATGATATTAATTTCATAATTAACTTTTTATAAATATATGTATATATATGAATATATATATATATCATTTTCATTAGTACTCTTTCATACAACTAAAAAGTCATAACGTTATTCGTAGATGAGGGGCCTACTGAAACCTTCACATGATGTGATTCAATTTTTATCACAATAATTCTATATATAAGTATATATTATTAAATAATATTATATTAATTATATGATTATCATTAAACAATGATATGGTGTCACTTACCTTCTATTCATAATGATTGTTAAAAAATAAGAACATTACTCATGTGTACGCACGTCCTACCATCTCCATGATTTTAATAATAATTCATTTTTCCTAACCACATATAATGATTGATTTTAAAATAATATATATATATATATATATATATATATATATGATGATTATTTCATGATAGATATTCTTGATATTTCATTTAATGGACCCTTTTACCATATTTGTCAAACCAATGTTATTTTTTACACATAATCAAAAAATTTGAAAATACTAGGTGTAAAAATAATTGTTTAAGTAGTTGTATAAAACATAGTAATAATTGAAATAAAATTTATTAAAATCCTAAAAAATGTTCTCATGAAATTCTAAAATTAAAATAATTTTATTATACATGATGTTAAATGACTTTTACCAGAAAGGAAACTCAAGAAAGAGATTATCATCTCACTTTTTACTTTTGTGACATTTATGTCATGTTCACCAATTAAATATTTTCTATGGTGTCTATAATGATTTTTTATATATTATATAATGAATTCAATTATATTCATGATATTTAACGTTTTCATTTAATATTATTCCTTCAAGAGGTTTATTATTTAATATATATCAAAGTGGTATGAGAAACATTGGAATGTTTAATGATTATTTTCGTCGACAATAAAATTAATTATATTTCAATGATATTAATATTCAAGGAAATTATTTGGAAGTTTTCCAATAAAACCATTCATTTTTTTCATATATTTATTCATGTACATTTTCAAGTATTAGTACCATTTTTCCACTCTTTGGTACTCAATTTTTTTTTCAGACAGACCTAATTTAATTATCTCTTTTTTGGAGAACTTGTTATCTTCAAAAAACTATATTTTATTAAAAAATTTTAAAAAATTTTATAAAATTTAATATTTACTGAAATTATTACCCTTTTTTCTTTTATCAATGATTCCATTGGAATATACATCAGTCTTTCTGAACCAGGAATTATTCTAAACTTTTACCATGGAAATGGAATGCTATTTTTTCTTTGTAAGGCATGTAAATATTTACACATAGTCATTCATTTGAATCCTACATAATATTTTTGAAAGGTTATATTATAAATATTTTATAAATAAATTTATTTATAGAAAAATGGTTTTCAGAACATTTTTCAAAACATTATTATATTTTCCTCAAAAATGTTTTTAAAATAACTTTTTATAATATTTATATTTATCAAGGTCAATAAACAATTATTTTAATCTACATATGGTATGTTTTATTGATACCCTGCTTAATATTACTCTTGATGGTTTATGATTATTTTACTAATGGATCGTATTAATGTTCACTTTCTTGATTTATTTTCTACCATTGAAATATAAAATATCATATGATCATTGAACATTAAATTTACCCTAATCATCCATATCATTCATCATTGAAATTTAAAATTCCTAAACCATACACCATTTTACACTCAGTGTATACTTTTATAGTGATTTTACTAATTGTGAAAAATATTTATAATTACATATTCTTTATTCAATACAATTATTATTTAAGGTACGATATTTATTTAGATTATTCAATATGAAAAGTGTTTTGGACTGTTACTATATTGGTGGGTCCTGATTATAGATATACCCCCGATGCATCGTTAGTATAATAAAGAAAAATATTTGGCTATATACCTTTGATGGTATTTTAAAATATAGATAAACCATTTCTTTAATGATCATGACATACAATTGTTGTATATCTCAGAAAACTGACGTCAAATAATTAAGCACTTCCCTCGTTTGGTTTATGTTATTACTCATCCATGAGATTTTGCATCAACATATCTGTGGATACATTTAATTTTCAATTAAATCAATTGAAATTATTTTAGTTTCTTACATTTCAATATTTTTTTTCCTTATCTTGTTATTTAAACAGAATTTTTTTTCAGTTATTACCTTCTCATATTGTTTATTCATTTCATTTAATGTTTATTGATTATGTAGCTTGTGTTTTCAGTTATTTAACTTGTTATAATTATTTTTCTCCATGATTCATTATAAACCCCTCAATACCTTACCGTAACAGCTCATTTGATCTCATAATTATTATGATTCATTCACCAGGAATCCAGGAAATGTACTATGATAGATATGCAGGGATTTACAAGATAGATTATAGTTATCATCAATGATATATATTTATTTAAAACGAATAAAAAATATGTTTTAATTATTGTAGAAATTTGTAATACAAGACTCATTTATGTATCTGGTTTACCCATCCTACCAAACTAATGGGACCTTTGATGCTTCATTACATATAATAATGTCATTGTAATTAGTATCACACGCAGACTCCAGGATATCTGGGGTCGGGTCACTATAGTTGGTATTAAATAACTTTTTGTAGAAACCTTGGGAACTATATTTATGAAAACAATGGATAGAGAACATAACACTAAGATATAATTTTTGGATAAGTATAGATGAATATACTAGAATTTTTGTACGGTAGAGATTATATTGGAATTCATAGAAAATATCTTTGTCTAGATATTACTATTGGGAATGGTTTTGGTATATATTTACCTTGGATTAATAACTCTGACAAGGTGTTTTGATCTTGACACATGAAAACCTATTACATGACAATGGGCATTACGGTTCACCTGCATGATACTCCTGAGGGTTGTTCATAAGATAATCCATGTTCTCATTACCAACCATTATGATGAATTTGAATGGATGATGATAATGAATAATCAAGGATAAAACTAGGGTTTTTTATATTTAAAATAAGGTGTCACAATTTATAAATCGTACATGTGATATTATGAATAAACCTTAGTCAAAGGTAGTAACTATTTGGAAATAGTCATAATTTTCACAATTATACAGGCCATACTATCAATTAAATGTTCCCCTAAATGCATCAAGCATAAAAAATTGTTTATTGGTAATTAATTTCTCGGAGTAATGGGAAAAATTAGAATTTTATTGAAGTGAAACAAAATGTAATGATAATTCATATGAAATTGACACCTATCATGTAATAATATTTCCTTATATTATTGACGAATATATGAATTGCCTAATGTTTAGAAAATGACTTTAGAGTAAATGATTTCCTAATACCTTAATTTATATTGAATTGGTTGACTTTAAAATCATCACAGATTTATGACTTTATTGCTACCATATTTCTATTATTCATTTAAATGATTATGATTGATGACCTTATTCACTCTCAATAAATATTTTTGATTTTCCCCCTGAGTACATACATTCCGTTTCCATTAATGTTCTCTTAAATTGAAACATAGTTACCTGGTAGTCCATGTGACCTTTATACTTCCCATTCATACTTTTATAGAGAATGTCGAACGAATATGTCTCATGATTTGGTATTTAATCTTTGGAAATATCAAACTATATATAACCATTATTGATGTTAGATTGTATGGAAACTATTTAATTATGGTTGTAGAAAGTAACACCCAAAAATTCTAAAGTAATAATCTTATATTCAATATCATGTATGACACATGACATAAAGAACATTATGGAATATGAAATCTCGAGACTCTACTATATATTTAATATTTAAAAATTATTTTATACCAGATATAGCTTCCAATGAACACAACATTGATTTATTATTTGTTTCACAAAAGGGTATTCTTCCTTAAAAATTGTCGTTACATGTAAAAGTGACCTTCTTTGATGGCTTTCATTACATACAAGACAGAGTTTCACAATAAAAAAATTTATTATTAAAATACTATTATTTCATATATTATGATATAAAAAAGCTACTATGTAAGAGGTTATGAATAGTATTTTATGTCATATGAAATTTTTGGTTTATATAAAAAAATTGTTTCAGTGTTTAATAATTAATGAGAAATGAAAATAAGAAGCAATGTAATATTAAAATAATTATTATTACTATAATTAGGCTTCGAAGAGGGATTTTTTATAATAAAAATAATTAATTAAAATTATTTATATATTTTAGGGAAACGTAAATTTAATTTATTAAATAATCTTTTGATATAAATCAAATATATTTCATAGGATTATGATAAAAATAAACCCATATTTATGCAAGAAATAAAATATTTTTTTAAAACAATTTACTTCCTTTTTATGGTGAACGCATTTTAAATCTATTTTTTTTTTAAAAAATTATAAATTTAATATGTAAAAATAAACTATTATCAATTAATATAAACATAAAAATTATTATTGAGATATTTTTATGGTATTTTTCTGTTATGTAACATTTTTTAATAAGTAGTGAAAAATACTGAATTTTAGTCCACATCTACTTTTTCATCTAAATTATTTATAAGTATGTCTTATGTTTTGTATTAATTTTAATGTTTAATTATATAATATGATTATAAATTAATAAAGAGTATGTCCTTGGAATCAATTTCACTTTGAATTTTTTTATAAATATATTGCAATTTTTCTGATGTTTATATTTTAAAATCTTTCATTTTCATCCCAATTGCGAGATGAATAATACATTAATTTTTAATACATATGTGAATATAGGGTGATAAAATGGTTAGAAATTTGGATTGATAATTATTTATAATTTCTAAAAAATTTAAATTTTATTTTTTACCTAAATGATAAGTTAATGTAATTATAATTAATTACAATTGATAAGGTAAAATTAATCTAAAAAAAGCGCTAAGTATTTAATTTAAGGGCCCAAATTAAGTGTCCCCCAGTCCAACACTAATTTTTTGTACATAATTCTCCCATTCACTTTTCATTATTTACTTAATTTGGATTTTAATTACTTATTTTTAAATAGTAATAGGTGTACACCAAACTTATTTTCAAAAATACAAAGTGAGTACTTTTCCCCCCTTATAAAAGACCACCACCACTTCCACATCCCCAATCCAGCCAAACAATGTAGGTTCAGCCAATATCTAACCAAATAGATTCACAAAATCCATAATATTAATGTTATGTCCTACCTTTCACCATAAATACTTCCAATCATTCCATTTTTTTACAAACCAAAATATGTTACCCAATTAAGATGTGTTGTCTTCCCTCAAGCTTATTAGTTTCATTTCCATTCAACACCCCGTCAATATTTCTTCTTCTATTCTGGTATAAGATCACCGATATAGTCAATATACTAGGATGTTTTTGTGATAATAATTATTCTTACACTTACAAACACTTTCATATAACGTGTTACAATCATATTATTTCTATGTATAGGGAACCACTCCCTCATGAAACTATAATTATTCATTTATCCATTACCAACATTCATGGTTGGACATTATGATATAAAATATGTTTATATATGTTATATATGATATTTATAAGGTCTCTATAATTACTTATTTCTTTTCAAACACATGTCATTATACCTTACATTTTATGTAAAACTGATAAAAACATTCAATGATGTATTGACTACCTCCTTCTCAAAGCGATGCGATTCTTTAAAATTATATATGGAATGTATAACAGATGATTATAATTAAATATATGATACATGGACAACATATATATGAAATTAATGACAAATTTACCTTTTTATAATTATATGTTTGTATATATATATATATCATTTTTTTATTACCCTTTCACACATTTAAAAGTGATGACTTTATTCATGGATGAATGGACAACAACCTCCTTGACAAAGATTTGATTCCTTTTTCATCACAAGAATTATATATATAAGTATATATGATATAATAATAATGCATTTTATCATGCAATGATCATACTCTAATGATATTGTGTTACTAACCATATTTCCAATGTGATCATTAAAAAAATAAGAAAGTTACTCATGCGTACGTACAACCTACAGTCTCCATGATTATAATGATAATTCATTTTTCATCCCCATGATTAATGAGTTATTTTGAAAGTATAATTGATATATAAATATGATAATTTTTCATATTTTTTTTCATATGATATGTAATCAACCATTTTACCATAGTTGACCTACCCACGTTTTTTTGTGACACTTAACCCAAATTTTGTAAAACATCTGACGTAATATTAATTGATTATGTAGTTATATATAGCAAAGAAATATGTGAAATAAAAATATTGATAAACATGAAAAATGTTCTCAAGAAAGTATAAAATTAACATAAGTTAATTATACTGGAATATAAGGATGTTCACTTGAATGGAAACTCAAGGTAATGTATTGTTATCTCACTTATTTTTTCTGTGACACAACTGTCAAGTTCATCACTTAAAACATTATGTGTGGTGTATGTAATGAAAATTTTTATATATTATATTATGAATTACTTTACCTTCATTGGATTCATAATATTCATTTAATATTATTCATTCATAATTTTAATGATTTAAAATGTTTCAAATTGGTATGAGACGCGAAGAATGTTTATAAATTATAATTCTATATAATAACCATAATAGACTTTCAATAGTATTTAAATTCCAGGAAATAATTTTAAGGATTTTCAATAAAATCATTAATTTGTCTATCCACAATTTATTCATCGCCTTTTTCATGTATTGCAACCATATTTTTTACTCTTTCTTACTAAAAATGTATTTTAATTTTTTTCAAGAAATATTGAATGTATTCCACTCTTAGTCGAAGAACCTATTATCTTCAACAAACCATGATTTATTAAAATGTTTTCAAAATTATTTTTAATTTAATTTTCTATGATAATTTTTACCCCAAAACCTGGAGCTTTATAATTAATCCCTTTCTTCATTTAGTTTCAGTTATTACTAATACATGAGATTTTACATTGGAATATCTATTGATACATTTCATTTTCAATTATTTATATGGAATTTGTTTTAGTTTCATACCATTACATATTTATTTAACATTATCTAGTAATTTTAGTGACATGTGTTTCTATTTATTACCTTTCTATATTTTTAATGAATTTTTTTCTCATTTTATTTATTATATGGAATGTGTTTTTATTTTTTTTACAATTTTATAATTATAATTCTCGTTGACTCATTATTTTTTCAACTAGACTTTACCCTTATTGAGTATTTGATCCCACCCTTATATTATAACTTTACCATGGATTCCATGAATTGTACTGTGAATGATATATATTGATTTACTAGATTTATTAGAGTTATCCTTGATATTATTTATTTATTTGTATCAAAAAAATTATTTTTTAATTAGTGTTGACATTTGTAATACAAGAATAATTTATGTATCTTCTTTTCCACTAATACTAAATTAATTGGTCCTTTGGGGCTTCATTTCCAATAATCATGCCAATTTAATTAGTAGAATACACTGGATCTAGGTTATCCAGGGTCAGGTCACTATTAAAATGGGATGTTGAAGAAAAATAGGAATAATAGATGGAGACTACTATAAAAAGGGTATACATTATATGGATTAAGTCATTTTGGTGAACATGGATTTGAAAATAATTTTGAAATATCCTTATATTACATTGGTATGAAAAAATAGATCATTTATATCCCAATATTTAAAATAATATGTTAATATCCTAGGATATATAAATTTTAACATGGTGTTTTATATGGAGATACAACTTTCAAAAAGACACATAATTGTTCATTGTACACTACATCAATGTATATTAAAGATTTTCTTATCAAAAAAAAATAATAGATATATTTTGTTGAGATAGTGTTATAACCCGACCAATTTTAATAAAAATTAAATTTTAAGTCTCATTATTATGAGTTATAATATTTTTAGTCTCATATTCACTATAATTTTTTTTCAATTTAAAAATAAAAGTAATTTAAATGAAATTTTTCCATTATTTATATTTTTTAATTAAAATGTAAATTAAAAATGAATGAAACTTAATCTTCAAATTAAATTACATATTTTTAATATCAAATATTTCATATTTTGAATGTTTTTAACTTTTTCGAAATTATTTATCATTTGGATAATAGTAATAAATACCGAATTTTTATAGAAACTATGATTTATTTTTCAATTATTTATAAAATTCCACTCTATTTTGGATTTGATTTAAATTGTAAATAATAACCTTTAATTAAATCAATCCATCATTTTATATGAATCAGAATTATATATTATTTCAGTTTAAATTAATTCATAAGGTTAAAAATACATTTTTCAAAAAATCATTTTTTTGTATGAAATTTCTTGCTTATAAATAATTATTTTCACCAATTTCTAAAAAATTAATCATAAAAAATGCATTTCATATATGTAAATAATTAGTTAGTGTTTATAAATGAGTTCAATTTCATTTTTGTTCATAATATATTATTATCATTTCTAAAATTAGTTACCACAGAAAAGGGTAAAATAAATAAATTACAGTAAAACTATGTATATAGAAACAAAAATAGTATTATATTTATTATTGGATGAGGTTATTTTTTTGATTATCACTTCATAATGAAAGTTTATTATTTTTACAGCCACTTTATTTTGATTAATACTTTATATAACTTATGAAATTATAAATTAATTATAGTTCCACTACACTCGCTTATTAATGGGAACCCCTTCTCCCATATTATTCAAATACCATGAGTCTTTTAGAAAATACTATTCCAAACCAATACCTTCTTAACATACATCAACACATCATAGTGGTCCTACCCACACTGGTGTATAAGTCATATAAGACTTATGATGTAAGATGATTTATATTTTCATGGAAGAGGAATAACTATTAAAGGATTGTTTTAATGTTTATATCATATTTTAATTCCAAAAAATATTATTTTACCGTGAAAATATTATAATAATATTGTCCTAAATGTACCGAAATGTAATAATTTTGATGGAATAACATCATTTATTTTATTTTCCATCCAATGGGATATGAAAACATTTCTCTTTGTACGTGTGGACTGCTACCTCTAAGAAGTGTGGTATTTTGATTCCCATAATTTCATTAAAACTATTTATAAAGATATAATTTATGAATATAAAATATATTCATGAAATTATTATTATTATTGATAAAATAAGATATTTCCTGCCATCTTTCACTTTAATATATATGGAAATTATAATGTTTCTTGTGTCTATTTGTAGACGACCACCTCAGCAATGTAATGCAATTAATTTATAATGACCACAATAAATTAGTGATTATAATACTATATCTAATTTACCAATATGACTATAATATGATTTTTAATATTTTGGTGATAATTGAACCATTTACACTTTGAACATGCTCAACGCACTAATTATATTTTTAGTTTATATACTAAAAAACCCTAAAACGTCCAGTGTAAAATTTATCAAGTCATTATCTATATGATACAAGGTAAAAAATGAATTAAAATTAAATATTGTGAAGAAAAACATAAAATATTTCTTTAGAAATTATAAAATAATTACAATTTTATTATTTATGAAACTGAATAATTTACCTAATAATTCAGGAGATGTTGTAAGAGATTTTTATTTAAAACATTATTCTAAATGTTATAAAATTATTTCTCTTACATGTCAATGTTTTTTTAAAATTTTCCAATAATGTTATCATTTATGATTAAACTAATTTTATTGGTCAATTTGAATTACTTCTGAAATTTTTTATTGACACTCATTAAAAAATATCGTCAAAATTTCTCATATGTGGGTTTTACTTATTACATAAGAACAAAAATTCATTTTTTCATATAGTTACCATAAGACTGTGTTTTTCCAAAATCATTGCCATTATTTGTTTTTTATTATTCCTCTATCTATATCTATGATATTTTAAAAAATATATTAATTATATATATTCAATTATTTTTTTCTTTTACAATTTTATACTGGGAAAAAAGATTTTTATTCTCATTTTATGTGAAGAATAAATGTAATTCTATATATGTAGAACCCCTGGACTCAAGTACATAACTATTTAATTATGTGTCTCATATATTATTAATAATAGTGTTACGTTTTAGGAGGTTCATAATAGATTTTTATTGAGTTTTAATCTTTTATAGAGGTTTATTGTAAGAGAAAAGTTAGTAGAGATCATGTAACTCATCTTGGAAATTGTTTGGCCCATGTTTGGATGGATAATAGCTTCACACATTTGGTACATGGTTTGGAAAATTGGTTGGATGTGGAAGGGAAATTTAAAATTTAGTGTTAGAGGAAAAATAATGGTTAGAACATGGTTCCTATAATATTACAATCCATCCATGTGAGTGGTGTCTTGAGAAAGTAGCTAATGCACATATATCACATACTTTAACTAATCCTGAAACCTAACCATGAAATGTGTTTTTTCCAATCCATAACTATGGATCTAATCTAGTTTAAGTCATATGACACAATTTATTTCTAAAATTTTTCTAATCAATGAACTATTTTTTCTTCTCAATAATTTAGATGTGATTCCATTTGATTCGAAAGAACATTTGAGGTGTCCCAAAACTGATTAGAGATCTAGATTCAATAGAAATTCTTCAATCATGGTTATTTTTTGATGCCATGTCCTTCTATTTCCTACATCCTTTGATCTAATCTATTATGGTTAGATAAATTTTTATTGAGGGGTAATTGTAATGTTTTAATATTGGATATAGGGAAGGAATGGTTTTTCATGTTCAGATC
Source organism: Viscum album (assembly GCA_963277665.1). Taxonomy (NCBI): domain Eukaryota; kingdom Viridiplantae; phylum Streptophyta; class Magnoliopsida; order Santalales; family Viscaceae; genus Viscum; species Viscum album. The sequence continues at coordinate 347,576,787 of OY728127.1, read as the reverse complement.
TAGAGAATCATTTTTCCATTCTAGGCTTACACTAATGATTGAGATTTATTTGTCTTACTAATAATTGTTGTTTTGTTATGACTTTAACAATTAGTTTTTAATGAAGGTATTTCTCCAAAATATTGTGAAATATTTCTATGATTCATGACAGAACCCTATGTTGTGATCTTCTTCGAAAATGTTGAAATTAGATTGGTTATGGGGAATTCACCTTGTTTTATGATTTTAAAATGATAATTATAAAATATTGAATTTGTCTTAAATAATTAGAAATGGATGATGAAATTTTTTAAATAATTAAATTTATTTTTTTCATGGAAGTCATTTTATGAAATTTATTGAGAATGGATTGTTTATGTGAAAGTTATTTCCATTGGATTTTTCAAACATTGTTTGTGTGAGTTATTTTTTATAAAAAAAGGGCTATTTGAAGGGGAATGTTCCATTGGGAAACGTATTATTGGTGTCCTTTTAATTACTTTGCACATCGATGAGGGACTACACATTATTATGGAACTATTACCACGAATAATATGTGTGGATGTGGAGATGTGTGGATGTGTGGAATCATGGAAAGGGTATTCCAAATGTCATTGAAAATGTTTTTAAAGGGTTGTTTTATTATATTCCATATAGAACTATTTTGGTTTTAATAAAAACTATCTTAAATTACTTGTAAATTTTTTATGTAAATACTATAACATGTTTTTTCCTAGTGGCATGAGATGGGAAGTCATTGAGGAAATCTTACTGAGCTTATAACCAACACCTGCTTAGGAGCATTTGTGAATTTATAAATGTCGTCTAAATAGACATAGTTATTGTTAAGCTGTCTGTTTATTTATTGTTACATCTTGATATATCGGGGATTGATTTTGGAGTTAGAGTGTGGAGATGATTGGTTTTTCCTACTTCATACCTCTTGGGAATGGTAATTGGGTGCCTATTAGTTTCCTTTGATATGTATTTCAGTTTTGTTTCTTCAACTCTATTATTGTCTTTTTTATTAGTTATTTTTGGAATTTTATTTTTGTACTCTGGGATCATATATATTTTCTTATATTCTTTTTTATTTTTATCTTGAATATTGAATATCATCGCCCGAATTTTATTGAGGCCCTTGGAATTTTTTCTAGACTTTGGTGTCTTGTGGATATCACTTAAGGAATGTAACACCCACTACCTCTTTCCAAGGCAATGTGTGATGGGTTAGATGTTACAAATAGTATCATTTTGTTTGATTGGTGGGTAGAATTTTCAAAATTGAAAATTTGATTTATTATTGATAAGTCCATTTGTTTCTATGGATGGTATAAAGAAGACAATATTTTCAAAACATGTAATGAAGATAATAAATAGAATAAGATAACCTCTATATTCTGAACTTCATGTTTCCCAGATTTTGGGTACATTAGTGTTTTAAGACACTTCTATGTTAGGTTTAACCTCATATTTATGATTTTATCCAATGATAGTTTCAGGAAATGAACTTGTATTTTGATTTCCCACTATGACTGCATTGTTCAATATTGAGATAATGGTTTCTAGAAATGGTAAAAGTGGTGAATTGTGAAATTTTATGGAAGTGTTATGAAATGATTAGAATTTGAAAAAGGCTAGATGATGGTATTTTGGAAATGGTTATAATGATTTAGTGTTCACAAACATAAATATGGAACTTATCATAAGTGATTTTGGAAATTTCAAATCATTCATTTTATAATCTGTCAGACAAAATGGAGGTTGACTTGGATATATAAAATGGAACCATGTAGTTGTCGTTAGAACCAACCAAGAGAGGATACAAATAATGTGGTCACAGCAAGGATATAAGTGAACTAAATGTTTTTCAAAATTAATTTACTGGATTTATATTACTTGGATAGCATGAACACAATGGATGAACCGCGACAAGTGGATCATTTAGATCATTTCAAAAAAGAAGAATCCCCCCACTTTCTGTGTGATTCAAATCTAAAAATGTAGATGTCTATTTGAATAAGATAAATAAAAATTATTATTTACATGGTACATTGGTAATGTTGAATGAACTATTGCTAACATTGATACTGGAGGACCTTGCATGGTAGTGGTAATATTATTAGCACGAGATAAACTGGAATAAAGCATTGAATGGATGATCTTGAGGAATTATTTTACAAATAATTCTATCCTCACACATTAATTATTATTATAACAATGCACATATTCAGTTTGAAACATTATAATCTACTCGTAGGAGTGTACGTAGAAAATTATATAGATTTAGTACACATTTCATCGAATGTAACTTAATATACATCCTTAAAGGTACACATTTTTTATTTAGGGATGAAACCATAAATTCACTCAATGATTTCTGTTCTCTATAATACTAAATATATAGAAATAGTCAATAGATAGATAGTCGTAGAATGATACATCTAAGAGATATGATTGGATATAGTCTGTTTATTCCTAAGGTAACTAGTGGGAACTCCAATATTTGGAACAATTGTGGGAGGGATACATATTCCAAAGGTGGTGGAATATTACAAAATCAGATAGTGGGATTAGTAAACATTACACCTCCAACAATGTGTAATCTAAAATGTTTTTAATGTGGTTATTTTAATTATATTACATGAAATTATATGGAACCACCTATCACATTTAGAAATTCACACCCTATAGGAAATATTCAGTGATATTGTTGCAGTTCTCCAAGGTCGGATTCTAGGGAAACATCTCATATAAATTAGGATTCTTTTTCCATGATTAGAAGAGTAGATCATAACAACTTCCATCAGGAAAATAGAGAGATCCATGTTTATTATAGTAATATAAATACTCCACAAGAAAGGAAATCTAAAAATGTTAATAAATATTATATTTCATGGAGTAAAAAAATATATGGATTTGATAAAGTGATCATGGAAGACTAATCAGGACATTCTATGTTGATAGGATCAATTCATTTGAATTAATCCCTTTTGAATTCTTTGTTTGATACCAACACATCCCATTCATTTATTATTTCTTGTGTTTTTTTATCATAAGGGTTTACATGTTGGGATGATGCACTATATATTCAAACTCTAAACACCCCAAAAAAATAATTTTTTTGAATATTTGAAATTTTATGTTTTCATGATAAAAATATATGGAAGTATGTTATATTGGATTTCTCTTTGACAGAGATGGATTTCTATGACATGACTCTTGGAATAGACAGGTGGGTGAACTTCAAAGCCCATATAAACTTTTATGTATGGTAGGTGAGTTTCAAATGTTAGGATAGTGTCATGTATATATTTAAAGGAGATTGGGTAGTAGATGCAGGAAGAGAAAGAAATGTATTCTATGTAGTGGGAACTATATCTTACCTCTTGAAAATATATTAGGTGGAATCAGTAGATGAGATGGGGAATTAATATTTTATAACCATTGTGGATCAATTCCATGACGTATTTCATAATATTTTTTCATGGTTTCCACCCAAAATATAAGTATAGTATATGATTGATATTCTACATGGATATAAACTCTCTAAATTGCATCTTAATATGTCCAACAATAAAATTAAGGAAACTAAAGGATCCACTAGAAGCGTTGGAATGTAATGGTTTCATCTGACAGAGTACATCTCAGTTGGTAGAGTTGGTCCATTTTAAAAATAAGGATGAAGGAACTCTTAACATTCATGTAGATTATCAAAATCGTAACCAATTTATTATAAAGATTCAGTATAATCTTCTTTGAACTAAGGACTTATTCAGTTAATTTAGCTGAGACCAGTGGTTCTCTAATATTCACTTGTAATCTAGATATTGCCAACTACGGGTTTAGAAAGAGGATATGCTCGAGATAGATTTCAAAATTAGATATTACCATTATAAGATCATTTTTACATCTTTCGGTCTTACACATTAACCAATTTTTTATGTTATCAATCAATAAATTATTTCAAGTAATCCAGATTCCATTGTAGTTTAGTTTTTGGATGGCATACTGATCTTTTCTAAGATAAGGGAGAATCAGGAGAAACATTTACCCATAATGTTTGGTATATTATAGGAGGATCATTTTATACGAATTCATCAATGTTTGATTCTTGTATACAATAGTTACAATTCAATATAAATTTCTTTTGTGAAAAAATTGTTTTTTGAATATTCATAGAATATGAAAACCACCAAATAATGTCTCTAAGATACATATTTTTCATATCAGGGAAGTATACTATAGACATTTTTTAAATTATTTTTCATGTTTGACATCACACCTGATACCTTTGATGAGGAATGGGTTTCCATTACACGGGAACAAGGAATCGGAAATCCATTCAAGAGGAAAAGGATAGACTTACTTGGACACCTATAATAATTTTTCTAGAGTAAGGGAAAAAGATATATATTCTATTTGGACAAATCGATATCTAGGTAGGGATGTGTTCTCGTGCAAGGAGATCATGTTGTTTTGTATGGATAACTATAGTTATGGATTCTTGTAAGGAACTATCAAACACATTATTTTTAATTATTGATCATGGTAAATTCTTTGAATACAAGTAATCATTAAATTTTTTGTGAGAAATTTATGTTGATTATGGATCATTATATTTTGAAACACATTTTCATTCAAAGATATTTTAATTTAAGTAAAATAATATGTATGGAATACCATTAAATAGTTGTTCAACTCTTTCATAATGTATACACTGGGAAATTGAAATTTGGTGGTATTTTCATTAAGAAGCAATTCAAATAAACTGATGTCTAAAGAATCTTAATATCACAGGTATATAATTTTGGTCATAAAAGACATGCACCTGGATTTTCCTGACCATGGCGATTCTATAATTTTCTTCTCTATATCATTTGTTCTTGTTCTAATGATAGAAAGGACCATATTTTTTGATTTAGAATGTGTTACTACATGTTATACACTCAATAATGGGTAGACATTTAAGGGATGTATTCTAAATGTGAGATAGTTTTTTAGGATAATAGATTAGATCATGGTACTGTTGGTTTATTGAGAACAATTTTTTATTTCCTAAAACCATTTGAAAATTATTTTTCAACAATTATTTTTCAAAATGTAAAAATCATTAAAAGAAAAATATTATGGGTTGGAATGAAAAGGGCAGGAGTATAGTTTTTTTTATAATCCTTACCTTTCTAGGGGTTACTGAAGAACTCCATTGACCAGTGGGTATGTTGAAGTCTTTATTGAATTCATATATGGAAATTAGAACAGATAACCATGGATTTTGACCCATTTTTTACCAAGAATAGAGTTCAAACATGGGTCTTTATGGGTATTTATAGATCGTCTCGTGAGGTATGCTCATTTTATTCCTATATGTGAATCCGATATGGTGGAGTAATTATCCAAAATATATATCTAAGATAGAGTAATAAAAAATGGCCATCTTGTGTATATTATATAAGACTGAGATCCCAGATTTACATCTCATTTTATGAAATACATATTGTAGTCCTTTAGGTCTTAATTGACTATGGGAATAATTTATCATAAAAATGGATGGAAAATAAAAATTTATGCACCAATAATAGTAGTAAATTCATTTTGATTATGTAATGGGTATTGGAGAATCATGGGAGGAGGAGTTACTATTATTGTAGATTTCATTCAATAATAGTTATCATACCTCCTTACAAATGTATCCATTTTTGTAATTGTGTGGGTTTCCTTGTTGTTCTCCAAATGGATGGATGGAAATCGGTGAGACATCATTAATTATACCATTTTATGTTCAAGTGACAATATAAAGGATTCATTTGATCATAAGTAGAGTACATATAGCTCCCTTTAGTCATAAATTGTATGTGGATCATCATCGATAAACATTTTTATTTGAAATGGGTTATTATGTGTTCTTGGTAATCTCACAACAACTTGAACATCATCATTATGGAAAGAAGAGAAATATATCTCATATATAAATATTATTTCTTGAGATTCATGATTGATTTTGTTATATGGACAAATAGGTGGTTTTTCCTATAAGGTTTTGTTTAGTGAATATTGGTATTCGTGTATCACAATTGAAGATGTATCCAAATAATAATAACCATGTTATTATATGGGATCGCATTGACCTAGACCTAGATGATATATTGGATTATGTTTCGGTACAAATTTTTTATATGAAAGATATATTATTTTTTTAGTAAATTATTATTCTTGTGTGGGTTTTATGGAAACATGTTCAAATTCAATACAAAATAATAGAGCATTAATAGGACATGTTCAAGCAGTGGCCAAAATTAGTCTAAAATAACTATGGTTTTTTAATTTATCGAGAAGAAAAAACAATGGTGGGTATAATTTCTCACCCAAATATTTATGTATGTCACTCATTATCTATGTTTTTTATGTATATATAATTTTCAATTTATGTTTCAGTGGGATTAGAAGAGTTTTCGCTTGATTTTTTTAGGGTTTTCTAGAGGTTACCACCTTGAGAAAAGTTAGTACAAACCATGTGCGTCATCCATGAATCATTAGATATTTTGGTATGAGGGATAGTAAATTAGAACATATGATCCATGGCTTATACAAAGCATGTGGATGCCCCGGGGAAGATATGTTTGTAATAGATAGGGAAAAATCATTGTTGGTTCATGGTATTAAAAAATTTGTTCGCCAACAATGTGTTTGGTGGCCTGAAACTGTTTCGTGTGCATATATAGTGAATGGTTTCACTAACCATTCACTATATAGTTCATAATCTAAAAATTTTGGATCTAATTTGGTTTAATTCATCAGACCCTGTTTTTTTCCTAATCCTCTTAAATCTTAAATTCAATTTCCTCCCAATTATTTAGAGGTGATTCCAATAACGACCCTAACTTATATGATGTTATTAAATGTCTTATTATGTAAAATGGTTATATAAAAAATGAAAATAATTAGTTTTATATTTTTGGATTTTAAAATTACGCTATGAATTGTTACCATTGAAAATATAGATATTGAAGAGTGATCACAAGATTAATGTAAATATAGGGTGTTAACAAATCCAATTTACTCAGAAAAAGTAATAGATTGCCTCATCCCATAGAATTTCTCTATAAGAATCCCATTTTTTAAATCTCTAGAAGGAGGTGGCGTCACTAGGATTATCTCTTGTATAATCCCAAGCCGAGACTTAACACATTAAGCTTGAACGAAACCACATATTAGACAAGTGTAAGTTGATTGAGATTACCACAATACTGATGTTATCTGAGCCACCACAAGAGTCTATCAACATCGAAACCTTACCCTTAGGTCTTATGCGGGTGGTAGAATGGTTTATGTAACAAAACCTTATCGCTATTATTATGTTCATTATTTTTGTATATAATAAAAAATATACATTAATTTTATTTCTTTAATTGGTAAATGGTTTTTAAAGGAGAAATATTATTTTAATATAATATTCTATTAAAAAATATATTTTGGTGAATTAGTGGATTTTTAATAAAATAATATTTTAAAAATATATAATTAATATGTTACTTTTTATTAAATATAAATGACAAATTAATTTTTATGAATACAATTTTAATTTTTATTAAGGTTTGAAAGCCGTTTTTTTCAAAACCAATGAATTTTTGATAAACATCTATTTTTTAATGAAAAAATTAACATATATATAATTTTATTTAGATAAATTAAAATTATTTTTTGAATTAGGATGACAAAATTATCCAAAGGTTAATTTTAAATAATTTTATGGGAGTGTCGAATTTTTTGGTTAAAAAGTAAATATCATTTTGATTTATAATGTGTTTTATAACATCATAATGACCCAATAGTGACGTAATAATATACTATAAAGGATTTGTTTGTCCAATATACGTTTTAACAATTTTATAATATGATTATGGTTTGTTTGATTTATTTTATAGAGATTTAGTGGACCCTCCAATACAAATACAACATTTTACCTTTTTAAAATTATTTCCTAGAGAATGTGACTAACGTCCACATTAAGACGCCTAATATTAAAATTTTTTCATCGATTGGACATATAAAAAATGTTTTCTAGTCCCATTTGTAAAAAAAAATTGGTATAATCCTTGGTTTTGGTTGTGGTTTTCATTAGTTTAATGTGTAGTTTTCAAAACCTAAATAATTATGAATTTCCTATCCTTTTCTCTATAAACAAACCCATGATCCCTCTTCCTGTTCACTCTAAACCATTGGAGCTCAACCATCCTCTACTCGCTTCTCTCTATAATCCTACCAAGGTACCAAGTTCTCCCAATAATCCTCTATCAAGCCTCTCCCAAAGCCTTTGGTATCACACATAAAAGTAATGGATTTCTTCCTTTCTCATTTTTATCCAAAATTTTTATGTTTATATACCCATTTATTTTCAATTATAAATGTTAGGAAATGATTTTTAACCTCCCTGATACTTCTATCCTTATGTTATAATTATTATATACCCCTTTCACTCTCATCATCCCCTCCCATGTATAGAGTTGTTCCATTTTCCCTCTTTCTTCAAGTTTCATTTTTATGCAATTCCTTCCATTTTAAAATTCCATATATTGGGAAATGTATCAATATTATCCCCTTACTAAAAATTTCATGTAAATTGGATGATTTATCCCTTTATCTCTAATCAACCATTTTTATGAATTATTATTTCACGCTATTTTGTTTCCAAAATTGTGCTGTGATTTTCCATACCAAAATCATCGAGTAGTGAATATCATTCCCATTTTTTGCGCAAAAGTATTCACATTTAGGCACATTTACTTATTTATTATATATATTAATGTATTAATTACAAAATCTTTTATCATGGAAGAAATTATTCTGTTAAATTAATCCATGTTATATGATCCATGTGGCACACTTATGAATCAAATGAAATGATTAAGAAGGGTGCGCCCTGATAGCGCTCCAATGCATTGGGTAAAGATTAGTATCATGATATATCAAATGAAACAAGGGTTTACTAATTATAATTCAAGTAAAATTAGGGTTTACTCAGAATCCATGTGCAATGAACCTTGGATCATGTAAACATCTTGATAAATGTAGATGCCACATTTCCCTGTTATGATAATCATGCTATATCATGACTTTATGTTCATGTTTCTCTGGTGCACCATTGATATTCTAATTTCATAAAATGTACTCTATTAATAATGTTAAGCATTGTTTACTGCCTTAATAGGCTTTATAGATCACCCTTTTCTTATGTATATCCTAAGTTTATCCCATGCCATGTTATGTAAGAATGAATGATGTGTTCATGTAAAAGAAGTTTTTAATAAATATGTTGTGTTTTATGTTCTAAGTTATTATGTAATGTTCCTAAGACCCAAATAAAATAGACCTATAGATCTTTTATCTTTTATAATGTTATGATTTTTTATAATAATTTAGAATTATGTGTGAAATAAAGTGCAAGGTTGAAATAGTAGGTAAGAGATGATATGTTTAGTTATTTTTGGGATTATGATTAGAAAAACCAAGAGAAAGATTTAGGGGTAAGTCAATGTATAATTAGAAAATCACTAAATTTTGGTGAGTAATGAGAAAGTGGTTTATCATGGAAATGCATCCCAGTATGTATACGAGCATGTAGAGGTTGCTCTGGCACAGATGTATCTACGTGTATAACCTGAAAACACCACATTAAGCTAGACACAAATGAAAACTGGTGAACGTCAATGGGCCTGGCATCACTTTTGGTTACGACACTCTCGAGGGATAGTATTTAGTAAATTCATGATCTTATAATGAAACATTATTTAGGGAAAAATGCCCCTTAAGAATATATGTTGGGATATAGATCATGGAAAAAAAAATTAAAGCCTAATAATTCATAAGTTAATGAAATAAGATTAATTTATAATTTATCCCTTTTTAACTTTGGATTCACATTTTTTGTATTACCCATAATAATACTTTTATTCCAGCTAATGGCCAGTAATATGAAGACTCTGGCTAAAAATAGATACGAAGATCAATGTGATGACTATTCTAATTAGATTCCCAATCTGATGGGAGAAAGAATCGCGAACATTGTCATGATAATATCTCAGTTATCTCAGGTTTTGAATAAAAACTTTCCTCACAACGAAAATTAAAAACCCATAACAATGTGCAATTCGCAATCGTGATCTTCATGAGGCAAGGGCCTACTATTTTAATTAATAATCTGACATCTCAATTGTTGAACAGTGGATTAATTCCATTTTAACGTTCTTCCCTATCATTCAATGTTCCAAATATGAAATAGTTCTTCTGGATACTTATTGTAGGGCTGGTGAAGCTAATAATTATAGGAAAATGATAAAATATATGTATCCTAAGAAGGATATTGAGGGATTGGAATGGATGTATTTCTTGAAAATTCTTTTTGATATATATTTTCCTCACACACTCCAACTTAAGAAGGAACGAGAATTCATTTCCCTCAAGAAAAATGTAGAAGAATCCATTAGATCGTATATGTAAAACATCAGAAGGATTTCAAAATATGCCTCAAACATTGTAGTTACCCATAAATGAAAGGATGGACACTTCTTTGGTGGGGTAAAACATAGCCTACAGAAGTCCCAAAAGATCGATGACGTCAAGATTTATGAGTAATTTTCTGGTGTTCACTCGTAGTCCAAATTGAGATCAGATAATCTCAGGGGTATCATGGGGATAAGAATACTCTGGTGCACATTAATTCTGTTAGTTCAATGGATAAATCCAAAGGTGTTAATAAATTACAGCTGCCCACCATCCAATGGTGCAGAATGAATAACCCCAGAAATTGCATGAAATGGACTAGGAAATGTTGTAGGTGTGAAAGAGAAGGGAACAATGTCATTAAATTCTGACATGAAAAACCTATGGTTGTGAAAGAGGAGAGGAACTCTCCGTTCCACCCTCAATGCACTATTAATTTCATTATATACAAAGAACCAGGATATTTTTCAAACTAGTTGGCTAAGGAAACAGTTTTTTGAGGTGACCAACAAACTTTAATGAAGCAAGGATGAGCTCTTTCCCTCACTACTGCAGAAGTGAACCCATAAAACTAAAAGGTGACATGTAATCCAGTTTTTCATTCAAGAATTGAAAATATAATTTTTTATTCTTATTCTACACATTCTATTATATCCTAATTTTTTAGTATAACAATCCCAACAACAACCCAAATAATTGAAGTAATGATGTCCGAGAAAACATAAAATGGCGAAATCATTGAATCCCATGAATATAACTCCTCCCATATCATAATGTGGGGATTTAACGTCCTATATAACCTTGTCATACACCCTCTAGTTTTATTGGATGATATTCATGGCATGGATTATATTTCTATATATTCATCCAACATAAATTGTCGTGATAGGAAAATCAATATATATATGGTAAATCTACCCCTGATTCTATACATGTGTAATGAGAATGAATCTTCATTATCCTCATAATTTTAAGAATGTATATTAATTCCTTATGATCATTCGATTCTAGCTCATATGACTAAGTCTAAAGAAAAAACCATCCTTGAAGGCATGCCTATTGTGATGGAATTCACTAAAGTGTTTCTTGAGGAATTCCCTAGTCATCCTCCAATAAGTGACATTATTTTTTCAATTGATCTTATACCTAGGTAGTTTCAAATTTCCAAGACTAGATATATAATAGATGTTGTGGAACTTGAGGAGTTGAAGAAACAACTACAAAAGAAATCTATAAAATGGTTTTATACACCCATGTACTTCATCTTTGGGTGAACCAATAATCTTTGTCAAGAATAAGGATGGGTCAATGTTTCATTGAATTGATTATTGCGGGCACAGGAAAATCAGGATATAGAAAAATTATCCTCAACCACAAATTGATGACTTTCTCGATCAGCTTTGTAGATCACAATAATTCTCCATGGTGGATTCGTGGCCAGGTTATTACCATGTATGGGTGAAGAAGGAGGATATACCTAAGTTATTTTTTTACAAGAGATTGGAACTATGAATTCATAGAAATTCGTTTTAGACTCAATAATGCTCTAGAAATCATAATTTAATTGACTAATAGTGTCTTTAGATATTAACTCGACAAATTTGTGGTAGTCTTTATAGATGATATTCTTATATACTCCAAAACTAAGGAGAAACATGAGGAGAATCTAAGCATTGTACTAGAGACCTTGGAAAAGGATAATCTCTATGAACGGTTTAAAATGTTTAATTTATGATAGAAGGAGGTCTCATTATTGGGTCATATCATCATAAGCAATAGGATATCTATGGATCCTTCCATGAAAGTTGCAATTGAGCGATGGTTGAGGCCATCATCTGTAATAGATATCTATAGATTCCTAGGGTTAGGTAGATATTATCACTGATTTTTGATAAATTTCTCAAGATGTTACAACCAAATTACCTGTATAAATCATAAGAGATTAATGTTTTATTGGATTTATGAATGTGAAGATAGCTTTAAAGAGCTGACAATGTGTCTTATCAATGCACCTATTATAACACTACCTATATGTGGAAAATAAATTGTGGTATTTAGTGATTCTTCGAAGAAGGTCTTGGGTTGTGAATTGATAAAAAATGACAATTTCATTTCCAATGAATCAATGAAATTTAAATTTCATGAGAGGAACTATACAACACATGACCTGGAGTTGACTGCAGTACTCTTCGCTTGGATAATTTTGCAACATTACCTCTTTGGGGAGAATTGTGAATTATACACAGATCACAAAAGATATATGTATATATTCACACTGAATGAGTTGAATATTTGGCAATTAATATGTATAGATATTATCATAGACTTTGACTTCTCAATCCATTACCACCTTGGGAAACTGAACAAGGTGGAAAATGCTCACAGTTGAAAGGACCCAGTGATTCTATAATTGATGAGAATTGAAAAGGATGCAATCTTCTTGGAATTGATGAAAATAAACATAGGAATAAATAATAAGGTAACATCATCAATCCTTTCACAAATTACTATTCAACCATCTCTTTTGGATGGGTTATAGGATGATCAAAAGGATGATGTGGACATTCAGAAGAAAGTGGAATCAATCAGAAAAGGGAAATCATTGGAGTCAGATGTTTATGAAGAAGGAATTGTGAGATTTTGGTCAAGACCATGCCTTCAATCAAATCCACGATTATATAATGAACTTCTCGATGATGCACATAGTTCAAATTTCTCCATTTACTGAAGAAACAAAAAGATGTATTGAGATCTCAGAGAGCTTCATTGGTAGGATTACATGAAGAAGTAGATCGTTGAGAAGACATCATAGTGCCTGGTATGTTACCAAGTTGACGTATTATAGGAATGAGTCTAAGTGATGATGCAACAATAACCTATAACAGCTAGTAAATGGGAGAACATCACCTAGGAATTTTTCACAAGACTTCGAAAGTCCTCGAATGGAAATTATGTGATATGGGTTATTGTGGATCGTCCTACAAATACTTCACACATTGTGGAAATTCAACATGATTTATCATTGGATCAACTTGCATTGATATACATTAGAGAAGTGGTAAGGCGTCATGGAGTTCCACTATCTATATTATCTAATAGAGATCAAATATTCACATCTATGTTTTGGAAGAGTTTTCAAGATACTCTGAATACAGAGCTAAACTGCAGTAAAACTTATCATCCTCAAATTGATGGAAAATCTGAGAAGACTATCCCAACACGTAAGGAAATGTTGGGATAATTCTCAATGGACTTCAATGGAGGATGGGATCAACATATTCCTCTAGTTGATTTCTCTTACAATAATAGTTTCTACTCAATAATACCAATGGCTCCTTATAAATCCCATTATGGGATGAGGTATTGAACACTGACATGTTGGGATGATGTTGGGGAGCGAAAAAACATAAGTCAATAAATGGTCAGATAAATGGTGGAGAGGGATAAGACCATCCAGGAGAACATTGAGACTCAACAAAAGTGTTATAATGATAATTATGGACAAGAACTAGAGTTTGTTTCCAGAGACGTGGTATTCCTCTGGGTATCACTATGGAAGTGGTTTATAATATTTGTGATGAAGGGAAAGCTTATTACAATGTACATCAACCATTTTGATATCCTGGATCGAAATGGAGCAGTGGCCTATCGATTATCAGTCCCACAAAACCTATCTCAAGTAAAGGATATTTTCCATGTATCACTCTTAAATAAATACATACATGGCCCATCACATGTATAGAATCTATAGGTGGTACCATTGGAGAATGAAATCTCCTATTAATAGAATTAGGTAAAGATCATAGATCATAGTGAATTTTTTTAAAAGTAAGACAATTCCCCTCTTGAAAGTATTCTAGGGAAACCACATGTTTGATGGGAAAATGTGGGAATCAGAGGATGTGATGAAGCATTATTAACCGCATCTGTTTTAGTGTGGGAAAATGAAATTTCAAGGGTCAAGTTTATTAAGGGGGAGGACTATATTGACCCAAACATTTATGATAAAATTAAATGTATTATTATGGAATGCATATATATAAAAAGTCACTTTCATCATTATATGAATTTGGATTTTAAAAAAAAATTAAGAAATATTTCTATTTCTAATATAGTAGTTGAATAGTTATCACATGATTGGTATAAATATAGTGCTTTAACAAATCTAATTTACTCAGAAAAAAGAAGCGATAGAATCAAATAGTAGAATTACTCCATATGAAAACCATTTTTTGGATATCGGAATGGAGGTGGTGTCACTGAGCTTCCCTCTTGACTAATACCAAGCTAAGCTTCAACTCGTTAATCTTGAATGGAACCACCTACGGAAGAAGTGGATGTTCATAGAGATTACCATCTAAGAGATGTTATCCGAGCCACCTCAAGATGTTGTCACCATCGTAGGCCTTACCCTTAGGTCCTGTGAGGGAGTTATAAGGTGTTATGTAATAATACCTTAGAACTATTTTTATGTCCATTATTTTTTTTATAATAATGAATAAAAATTAATTTTATTATTATTACATTGTAAATGGTTTTTTATATAGTATTTTTAGTTAATATTCAATTAAAATACCTATTTTGATAAAATAATGGATTTTGAAATAAATTATTATTTTAATAAAATATTATTAATAACTTATATTTTTTTAAATATAAATTATCGTATATTATTTATGAATACAATTGTAATTTTTATTTTGGTTTGAAAGCCGCTTTTGTCAGAACATGGTAATTTTTGATTAATGTCTATTTTTATTCTACAAGTATAAATTCACATATTTATAAAATTAATTAGATAAAAATAATGTTACTTTTGGAATCAGGATGTCTAAATTATCCAATTTTTAATGTTTAATAATTTTCGGAGTTTTTTGAAATTTTGGGAAAAAATTAAATACCGTTTAAATATGTAATGTGTTTTATGACGTCATAATAACCTAATAATTGAGTAATAAAATAATATAAACGAATTTACCCGACAATATATATATTTACCATTAAAATAATGTAATTTTTGGTTTGTTTGATTTATTTTACATTCATTAGTGGACCCTCAATGACATATAAAACATTTGAACTTTTTAAAATTGTTTCCTTGAGAGTGTGACTCACCTCTACAAAATAAACCCTAATATTTTAATAAGATCGTCTATTGGCATTATAAAATAATTTTTTCCACTCCACTTTGGAAAAACCCATTGGATAAAATCGTTTTTTGGTTTGTTGTTTTGTTTAGTTTAATTTTTAGTGTACCAAACCTAAATAACACAGAATTCCCTCTGTTTTCCTATATAATCCGACCCAGGATCCAACATCATCTATACAGAAAACATTTAAAGATCAACCAACCTCTGCCCTTATATTTCTATAATCCTCAAAAGGTTCCCCAATCTCCCAGGAAGCCTCTCTATATCCTCTCGCAAACCTTTTGGATCAGACATCCATGTATGTGATTTCGTCATTTCTAAAAAAAATTCAAACAACTTTATGTTATATACTATTTAATTTTCAATTAAAATGTTAGGGTATGGTTTCACATCTCTGCCATACTGTCCTCCTTGTGTATTAATGATCATAGGCCTCAATCTCTCTCATCAATCCCTCCCTTGTACACCTATTTCCATGGAAAAAATTCATAAGTGTTGTTATATTTCTCTTCTTTATTCAAGTTTCATTATTATGTTACACCATCTATTTCAAAATTTCATGTTTTGTTAAATGAATCTATATGATCCCCTTATATTCCATTTCATGTAAATGTGATGATATATCTCTTTTATCTCATAAACCATTTTAATTAATTATTATGACATAGTTTTATGTTGGCAAAATTGCACCACGATTTTCTATTCCAAAATCATCTTTTTGTGAATACAATGCCCTTTTCCCTATTAAAGGTATTCACCTTTATGAACATTTATTTATAGAATATAGATTTATATGTATTAATTAAACATTCACTTATAATATAATAAATGGTGATGTTTAATGATTCCATGTTATATGATCTATGTTTCACACTTATTCATGAAATGAAATGATTAAGAAGGGTGTGCCAAGATAACACTCTAATGAACTGTGTAATAATTTGTATCATGATACATCATGTGAAATTAGGGTTTATACATGCTAATTCATGTGAAAATTGGGTTTACTCGGGCCCCATGTGCAGTGATCCTTCGATCATGCTAATGTCATGATAAATGTTGTTTCAACTTTTCTATGTTATGATAATCATGTTATTTCATGCCTTTATGTTCAGGTTACTATTGTGATCCATTGATATTACTATTTCCTAACATGTACTATATTTTTCTTGTTATGCCTTTTTAATCCCTTATTGGTCTTTATATCTCACTCTTTTCTTATATATGTCCTTAGGATATCCCGTGCAATGCTATGTACAAAGGAATGTTGTTGTCATGTAAAAGAATTTTTCAATAATGATGTTGTGTTTTATGATTTATTTTTTTATGTAATGTTCCTAATCACAAAAGCCACTAGACCTCTTGATCATCTATCATGTATTAAGTGAATATTTTATCTAATAAATTATGTTTATGTTTCAAATAATGAAAATGGTTTTTTTAATTCCCCTGGATGTGGGAGCTTATTTAAGGTGTTTTAAATATCGTTTGATATCTATATTCATTGGTAATCCTCCATTACTAGATGGTTTTCTTAAATATATTCACTTAACTTTCCAAAAACGATTTATCTAATCCCCTATTGATAAAACCATGTTCTTTTATGGTAATTGAGATGTTTTAGGGTTGTATCTAGTGAGGGAAAGGTGATTTGTGTTCATATTTAGAGATGTATTACATCTTTCATCATTTTCGTCAACTTTTGAGATGTGGTGGTTTCCATCTAATTGTATAAATATTAAAATTTAATTATTAGTGTTGAATAAATGTTTTCCTGGGATAATTGTGCAATACTAGTTTCATTCTTTTTAGAAACCTCTTTAGTGATAGTTTTGGAAATTGCCCAAATTGGATGGGTTACAGTAAATGGCCTTTTGTTTATTATATTAATACTATTAAATTAAATTTTTTTTTAATCAGGAGTAATGATTGTAGAAATTTTCTAAGGAAATTATCTTTTTATGTGAATAGAAATTATATGATGAAAATATTTGAGCTTCGAATTTGTGTGTGAAATGTTTTGGGATGGGTTTTATAATACATGGAATCTGTGAGTTTATATACATATATGTTACCCAATGGAATGGGTGTATACCATTAGGGTATGTGGTATTGATAACTTTTTAATGAAATGGTTTACCTATGATACATCACTCATAAGTTAGGAACTATCACATGGGAATTCATGTGTCTATGTGTGTGTGTGTGGATGTGTGGATGTGTGGAATCATTGAATGGGTTTCCCAAATAGATTTCAGAATGGTTTTTAAATTATTGTTTTATTTATTTCTATAGATAAGTGTTTTTTTCCGATATAATTTTTTGTAAATTTAATTTATACTATATTATGTAAATGTGATTATATGTTTTTTCCTAATGGAAGGTTTTGGGAAGACATTGGGAAATCCTATTGAGTTTAGACTCAATCCTATTCTTGCAAATTGATATAACCTTGAAAACATAATCTATCAAGACGTAGGTAAATTTTTGGTGTCTATATTCTTTATTAATGCTCTTGATACCATGGGAATGGATTTTGGATTTGGATCTTGGAGTAGGTTGGTTGTTGTTGGGAGATGTATCATTGGAGATAGAGCTTTGTTGTCTCTCGGTTTACTTTGAGTATGTATATTGTTTTTTCCATTAGTACATTGATAATTTATTTTTTATTTTTATGTTTGGAATAGTATTTTTATACTAATTCATCATATAATGTTTTTTTGATTCATTTATATTTTTTGGATTTTATCATAAGTAGTTTAAATTTTCCACCAAAATATATTCACGTCCATAACATGTATTGAATGCTTTTGAACATAGGGGATTCCACCTATGGCCAGCAACACCAACCACCTCTTCCCAATAAAATGGGCGAGGGGAGGGATATTACAATATATGTGTTAAATATAAATATTTCAGAGTATTCAAAATTGAAATGAAATAATTATTTTCCTTACTATTATTAGAGTTCATGGAATGTTTTATGCTGATGGGTGATCTCGATATAAATTTAATGATAGGTGAGATCGTAATACCTCTCCAATTCATTAGGTAAATTGGTATAGTTATAGATAATTATGTTACTCTTGTAGATATATTGGAATTAATCATAATGGTTATTCCATTATATATTTTTATGTAATGGTGAATGTAATGATTATTTCCACATATACCTGCATAGTTTCCTAATAATTACTATGATATTTCAAAGAAATATAATGATTTAAAAATGTAACAGAATAAACTCATGATTAAATGAATTTTTATGTTCTTACAATGGAGAAAGGTTGTTTTTTGGATTTATCAAGTTTTCCTATGTAAATTTCATGATTTTAACATTGTCTTATGCTTAAAAATGAAAAGATAGGAATGTAAGGTTGATTTCTTGAATAATTCATGATAATTTTGACAAAAATGTTTATTATGTATTTTGGAATATATTAATTTTCATTTTCATTAATTTTCAAAAGGATTAAATGGTTTCTTCTTCATTTATATCCCTATATATGATTTTTTTCATCCAACATGATGAATTTTTTTCAGAAGGTCTAAGGATGTTAAATTATTATGTAATATAAAATAGTTACAGATCCTGTATGAAGAAATTATATCATGAATGAAAATATATTTTGATCAAAGGAAAATATTTTTGTGAAAACATGTATACATTGGGAAAATTTCGAAAATATTTTTAATGGATTTCAAAATTTTCTAAAAATTTAAATTAAAAAGATAGAACAAATATATTATAGGGAAACATGTGTAATCAATCATATATTTATTGGTTTATTATGTTATGAAGTGTTTTAGTTTGTATCAAATTAAAGGATTGGATACCATTAAATCATCGAATGATACTAAAATATACTATTGACAAATTAATTTTTTTATGATATTAAATTAGTGTATTTCCATGTTTCATTATTTAATCCATGTTTATTGAGAAGGAAATTATATAGAGGAAACATGAAACATGATATTATAAATATTTAAGATAATGAAATATTTTTAATTAATCATCTATTAATCATTGGATTTGGAATTTATGATTCTGTTGGTATGTTAACTAAATTAACGTTGAATATAAATCGTATACCCTACATAAGGAAGAGATTGAATCCCTCTTAAAAAAACATGTCATTTGTTGTATATTTTTTTGAAACAACACACCCAACTATTGGTGGATATTATGAAATAGTTGTAGGTAAATTATAGATCAATTAGTGGAAAAATATATTCAATGTTTATGTATGTTTAGAGAAAGAGAAGGTAACTCTTACCATTTATCATTTTTAAGGTGAATGTAATTAGTGTTTGTTGTTGATTATGAATAACAAAGAGGAATTTCAGATTCATTTCATGGAGTGGACAACAGTAAAGGATCCTTTACATGATAAATATTTTTCATAATTGTTTTATAGATAATAGAACTAAAATTCATATAACTGATGAAAAATTAAGAGTACACTATTGATTCATATGAAGAAAATTTTTAGATATTGGATAGATATGAAGAATATTTCTTTGTGGTAAATTAAGTAAAAATTTATAAATATTAATAAAACCTAGTCCATGAAGGTATTTATTTATTCATTAATTTGGAAGTTATATATGCATTAATCTCTCTGATGTGAATAAAAAATCACGATTTTATATCTCTATATTAAAATGTGGGATAAGTAGTGCAAACAAAATGAAATGGGGAATAACTTATCCAATAAATCAAAATCCATGTAAATGAAGATTTAATCTTGTGATATGTGTGGAAAAAACATTCTATTGGTTTTATTTTATGATAAAAAAGTGTTACTTATGGGTTAAGTAGGTTCATATAGACTATTTTAATAAATAAAATAGTAATAGTAATTGATATACCTGTTTTAATAGTCCAGATATAAAATAATTTTTTTTGAGTTATATTATGCCATCATACAATTGTGTGTCCAATAAAAAATATAAATGATGCAGATCATCATGATAACATGTATAAGGGTGTGTCTATATCATTCATGAATACCATAGGAAATACATGACCATCAAATTAAGTGATTGAATTTACTCTACATGTTTTCTCATATTATACAAATATATTATCTTATTTGGGGTCAATGTATTCATTTATTTAAGTTAATTTTACTTGTAATATTTAAATATCACCTCCATATATAATGATAAAAATTAGGGTAGAAACTCATTTTTCATGTATTAATGTAACAATAATTTATATTAGACATTTCTATTATCATATGTGGAACTTGTTTCTTAGAAATATAGTTTCTTTACAATTAGTGGAGTTCGATGTCACTGTAAGTATAGATTGGATACCAATTTATCTTGATATAATAGATTTCATTGTATAATAATTTATATTCAATTATCAAAGTGAGTTTTAGTTACTATATAATAATGAGTTCGTACCTATGATTATGTATCAATATGCTGAGAAATTGATTAAAAATGGGGTGAAATTTATCATTCAAATTTCATTGAAAATAATGAAAATATTTAACTTAGTTATGTTCCTATATTAATTTAATTTTTTAGATTTTTTACATATGATTTTCATAGTTTTATGCATGAAATAAATGTTTGTTTTACTATTAAAATAATTTATATATCAAAGATGATTTCAAAATATAATTATTTAATGGATCTAATTGATACATATGAATTTAAAAATTATTTCAATGAATTTATTGAGGGGTGTTTCATCATCTCTATCACCTAAACATATGGTTAACTAGTTTTCATTCACAGTGAGTAAGAATGTTATTTAAGGATTTTAATTTATTATAGATCCCTCCACAAAATTTCTAAATATAATAATATTTTTACTCAAATAGATTATTTTTTTAATTAGCTTCATAGTCATTGGTATTCACCCAAGTTTTATATCATATATGGACACTATCTGCTAAATTTGATGGAAAATCATGTTCTAAAGAAAATTTTTATACTTGGTATAATTGTTATGATTGATTGGTTATTTTTTGGGTTAGGAATCTAGAATTTTCATTTAATGTTCTTATAAATTAAATTTTCTATGAGTATTGGGATAAATTATTTTTGATTTTATTGAAGAAATGTTTTCGTATATTATGAAATATATAAAGTACATGGAAGTAATATATGTATTATTTATCATGTCTTAAATGAAAATATTTTGTGTCTAAATTTTATTAAATATGAATTTCAGATAACCTATATTTCATTTCTTGGTCATATGATATGTAAATATGGAATAACTATTGATCCTTCTAAAACAAAAGAGGTTGAAGAGTTTCCATGACCTATAAATGTCACCAAAATTCAATATTTTATATAATTAGTGGGTTAATACTAACATTTTTTTGAATATTTGTAACACCCGAGACTTTTATGTTATATAAATCATCAAAGGAATATTTTTCTACACAACACTTTCTTGGCTTTTTTTACACGAAATCGCGACCTTCCTCGATAGCTTGCATCGTACGCAATACCGAGTTTCACTAAACAATGATATGCTATTATTAAAACTAGCTGTTATGAATAGTAATAACCACTTTATGAAATTTTATAAATTTAATTTTTCAAAATGGACTTCATTTTTGGATTTGGAATATCGAAATTAGCCTAGGGTGAAATTTTGGTATTATTCTGAAAACTTTCAATTTTTGATGAATAGTGAAACCACTAAGTGGTAGGTTAAAAACTGAATTTTGCATAAAACATAATTTTACCGCTTCTGTGAATGGAATTTCGAAAATCCGACAGACACGGTTGATATCAGTAAGTAAACTGTGGTTCAATGAGATAAAAATAATTTTTTGGTGAATAGTAACTTTTTACTTTTTTTAACGTGGTTAATAGTAAATAGGGTAACTAAGGGTAAATATGATATTACTATTACCCTAACACATGTCCTAATTCTATTGGATAAGTGTAATTCGACCAAAAACAACCTTATGAATATAATATGACCATTTAGGTCCACTTGGATTAGATTATGACATTTAATATTATTTTATTTAATGAATAGTTAAAATAGTAAAAATCAAAGTTTAATAACTGAAACATTTTTAATATTGGGTCATACATAAGATAAATTCGACTATAAATATTCATTAGAAATACAAAAAGATTTCCTACATAATGATATTTTATTTATAATTGTTAGATTTTAAATAAATTAATTTATTTATGACACAACGATGATGCTGTAATTACCCTTTTAAGGAAATGTTAACATAATTGATGTTATAAATGCTCAAATAAATGTAATTTGAGACTTTTTATGAATTACACTAATTTTCTAGGATACTATGATATATTAGTGTTTATTTAATCAACTTGGTTCGAACATATAATTTTGTTATGACTTTCACAAAAATCATATATCAAATAGTGTCAAAATTGACACAAAATAGTTTTTAAATCAAATATTATATTATTAATTGTTATTTTATTCCTAAAAATCTAAGGATCGGCCAAATGACTTAGATAAGGATATATATATTAATAATAAACAAATTGGGGTTCGTTTGGAATGTTATAGTATGTGTATTGACCATATAGTGTAAGAAAACAAAAAGTCACGGTAAAAGTTAAATTATTTAACTTAGAGTTAAATCTATTTGATAAGGTTAAAATAATAACCTAAACTTGTCTAAATCCTATTAATTGATAGGATTTCGACCCATACCCACTTTAACTTCTAAATAAGACCCTTTGGAACCATTATAAACAGATTTTGACTTTAATATAAAATAATATTTTGAGATATTCCTAAGGTGCCCCTCTCCTCCCTTATAAAAGGGCACCTCCTCCCCCTCCTACTCACACCAATTTGAGCACTCAATCTCGTCCAACCCCTGCCAAAATCTCTTCTCCACTTCCCTAGAATAATCCTAGAGGTCCTGGTCTTCTTCAAAGACCAATCTTAGTTCCCTAAGTGGAGGATTCAAAGAGGCGCTTCAAAGAAGAGGTAATATCCATTACCGATCTTTTCAATTTCTTTCTTCTTCAAATTCTTCTTCTTTAGTTGCTTCATGATAAAGTAATAACATCAGTATTACTTACATACTGATATGTTATTATAAATATGAAACAACCCTAAATTCACCTTCTATCCATCCTACCGAAAAATAAAATCACCGTGTGTGCGTACGTACGTAATACCGTCTCCACGCCGTGGTGTAATCTATTTTCCACCATCACCTTACAAGTATGGGTATAATGGTGTAATGAGTAACTATATATGATTATTATAAAGTGATATTGATGCTGAAATAGTATAAATACACTTAAATATAATTCCACGATCATGGGAACAATATCATCGCTCGTGCGTACGTACGGAATACCGTCTCCACAATGTGATACGACTCGTTCTCCATGATCATCATTAGATAGTAATTATACAAATGAATTGAATGAATAAAAATGATATATGTTACACTAATCCCATTATGTATATAAGGTATCTATAACCTTAAAATAAGAATAATAATTTATTCGTCAAAACTCACATAAGAACAAAAGGCAATAAAGACCCGAGTAATAAGTAACAATGAAATATTACTAATAAGAAGCTAATAAAATGACCATATATGATATCATATCAATATTTATGATTCTGGAATAAGTCAATAACATTATTTAAACCATTATAAAGGAGCTTCGGACACATACAAATCAAATCAGACCTAAGGTAAGGGAAATATCACAATCTCACTTTTATCTGAGATTGTTTTTACTTTGGTAATTACTGGGGTGTATTTTATCATCCACATCCATGTTCCCTCAATATGTAATATTATTTTCATCCTTCATAAATAGTTTATATCCAATTTTACCCTTCGGTAAGTTTTTTTGTAAAAGATAAGAAAGGAATCTTTTGTCATTTATCGTACGAGGTACTTTTTGACTTTTCCGACAAAAGTACGAAGAATGTCTTATTTAACTTATACGACATGAATGGATTTTTAAAACATTATTTCCAAGAATCTTCCTTTAAAAGTTTTCATGTTTATTTTTAATCAACTTCTTTTAGTTTATAATTTTATGACATATTAATAAAGGAAAAGTTTTTTTGAAGAAGAAAGGATATTTTCCTCAAGAATTCATTTCAAATGATTTATCAAAATTATTTTCCATCTAAGATAATATAGGGTTCTGTTTTTATCTCTATTATTACATTGATTTGATTATGTTTTGAGGGAATTATTTTTATGAATTCATTTACCTTATATGATTTGTTTTATGATTTCATGATGTTTCAAGAATCCCATTTTTGTTACATGTGTTATGAGATGATGTATGATTTATGATTATTTGGCACACATAAGAAAGGATTCATTATAAGATGGGTGGGACCTATATCTCCCTCCAATGCATTGGGTAATGATTTATATCTCAGGAGATAGACATGGCTGGAACGGAAGGTTATTTCGGTTCAGTGATACAGGATTGAAACGAGGAGTGAACTCAGTTCAGAAATGGACTTTGTCCACTAAGATAGTCTTGGCATTGAGTCATGACTAACAAGAAATGATTTTCCATGATTATGTGTGCATTCCACAAAGATTCAAGTTTTATGTTATGATTATGGGGATCTCATTTTCACTTCTATGATTTATTCCATGTTAAGATATTATGATCTCTTTTGGAGGTTATGATTTTCAAAAAGATATGATATGATTTTTATTTCCTTTATTTGCCCTTGCTGAGCATTTGAGCTCACCCTTTTTTGTATGTTTTCTTTTCCCCAGGTCAGGAATATGCATATTATGTAGAATATGATAAAAGGGACCCTAGATATGATGAAATAAATGGGAGAGACTATAGAAGATTTATGAACCAGTTGTTTATGTTTCCCAGTTTCTAAAGACATTATACCTATACAGTCTTTTGTGGTTTTGTCATATGTTGTAGTAAGTGTGCTTCAATTTTGATGTATTAACAATGTATGTAAATTATGGGTCGTTATAGTTGGTATCATAGGAAAGGTATAGTCAACCTTTGGAAACTAGGATGTGAAAGCCTTTGTAAGAACCTTAAGGATAAGTCTAAGCATAAAACAAAATCTTAGTGTTTTAGAAATGGCCATGAATAACCTAGGATAAGACCTTAAGAGTGAAAATTTTATTCTTGAATTATGTGGTTTTCCTATTATAATTAGTGTTGCTCACACTATTCTTCTTGGTTTTAGTCAATGGCTGGAACCCGAAGGAACTGTGTTAATGCGGAATGCGATGGGCAATGCAATGATTGTCCCCCTAAGCAACCAAACGTTATGAGAGATGGAATAAAAAATCTTGTAGCCATTCTCACACAACTTCCTCAAGCTATGAATCATGCAGGAATTCCAAAAGAGAAAAGGAAGGAGCAACATTCTGTTGAATCCTTCATGAGGCAGCGTCCACCTTCTTTCAGCGGGTCTACTGATCCATTAGTTGCTGAACAATGGATTAGTACTACTGAAAAGACATTTTCAGTTCTTCAATGTTCTGAACATGATAAAGTCATCCTAGCAGTGTATCGTTTGGAAGGAGATGCTGATCAATGGTGGAATCTTATCAAGAATACGAGTCAACGGGATGAAATTGAGTCCATGGAATGAGACGAGTTCAAGAAATTATTTTTCAATAAGTAATTCCCTCGTATTCTCTGAACAAATATGGAGAAAGAGTTTCTTGAACTAAATCAAAAGGATGATGAATCTATTGGTACCTATGAGGAAATTTTTACAAGACTTGCAAGGTACGCTTCTGGTATTATTATCCAACCTGAGAGTAAGATCGATCGATTCTTTAGTGGCTTAAAACCAAGACTTCGAAGGGCGTTATCCATAAGGGACTTCAATAGCTACGAGGAAATCGTTCGATGTGCTCTCAAAGTTGAGATGGAGATTGGAGTAACCCATCAGTCATATGCGTTTGATAAGAAGAGGAAAATGGAATTCAAAGGAAAATCTAAAGAGCTCACTAAAAAGAAATTGAGCTTTCCCTTATGCTCAAAGTGTGGAAAGAAATATGGAGGGAGTTGTCTTAAAGGGACAAGTAAATGTTTCAAATGTGGAAAGGAAGGTCATCGGGCATTTGAATGCCGCGATAATGGGAAGAAGATGTCTAATGATGCAAACAAAGGAAGGGATACACAGAATGAACCTACTACACTTCAATGTTTCAAGTGCAAGGAAATGGGGCATTATGCCAATCAATGCCCAAATCCAAGGGTTGATGATGATGGTCGACGTCAACAAACTCTTAAGGCTAAAGACAAAGGAAAGTCACATGAAATTTCTATCAGCAATGTGGAGTAAGATTACGAAGTGGTGAAAGGTACACTTACCATCCACTCTAATGTAGAAAATGTTTTATTTGATTCTGGATCCACCCACTCTTTTATTTCTGAAGAATTTTCTAAGGGTATCACCGTATTACCTCAACAATTAGATGTTGAGTTAGCTGTGACAACACCTAATGGCACATCAATCGCATCAAAAGTTTATAATTCTTCTCCAATTGACTATTCTGGGAAAGTGCTTCTAGAAAATCTTGTGATCCTTCCTTTAGTGGAATTCGATGTGATTCTTGGTATGGATTGGCTTTCTTTATACGAAGCTCATATAAATTGCCAAAGAAGGGAAGTCACACTTCATATTCCAGATCAATCTATGATCGTCTATCAATGCAAGGATGAACATAACATTCTAGTGGAAATTTCTTCCATTTTATGGGTATTGATTCCACTAAATGAAGGTTATTTATCTCAAATGGTTGGTGAGAAAATCGTGATTAAGAATATGCCCATCTTACGGGAGTTTGATGATGTCTTTCGGGAGGAATTACCGGGTCTTCCACCAAATCGTGAAGTTGAGTTTTCAATAGAACTCGTACCGGGTGCTTTGCCTATTTCAAATACACCTTATAGAATGGCCCCAATTGAGTTGCAGGAATTGAAGAAGCAACTCCAAGAGAATCTTGATAAGGGATTCATATGCCCTAGTGCGTCACCTTGGGGAGCACCTGTTCTATTTGTTAAGAAGAAAGATGGATCAATGAGACTCTAGATTGATTATCGAGAACTTAACATGATCACTATCAAGAACAAATATCCTCTCCCACGCATTGATGACTTATTTGACCAACTACGTGGAGCTCAATACTTTTCCAAGATTGATCTTTGTTCAGGGTATCATCAATTAAGGGTCAAAAGGGAGGTTATACCAAAGACAAATTTCCGTACAAGGTATGGACACTATGAATTTATAGTGATGCCATTTGGTCTTACTAATGCCCCTGCTATTTTCATGGATCTGATGAATAGAGTCTTTAGAGACTATCATGATCAATTTGTGGTAGTCTTTATAGATGATATTCTTGTCTATTCAAAGAGAAAGGAAGAACATGAAGATCACTTGAGAATTATATTGAAGACCCTGAGAAAGGAGAAGCTTTATGCCAAATTTACCAAGTGTGAATTTTGGTTTCAAAAAGTTTCATTTTTGGGTCACATAATCTCAAAAGAGGGGATATCTGTGGATCCAGCAAAAACAGAGGTTATCGAAAGATGGTCGAGACCAACAACAGTAACTGAGATCCGAAGTTTTCTTGGTTTGGCTGGATATTATCGACGTTTTGTGAAATATTTTTCATGATTATCTAATCCACTCACCAAGTTGACTCGGAAAGGAGTTATGTTTGTCTGGACTGAGGAATGTGAAGTGAATTTCAAGGAGTTGAAGAGAAGGTTATCCAGTGCACCTGTTCTCACATTGCCTTGTAGTGGAGAAAGGTTTTTGATATATAGTGATGAATCCAAGAAGGGATTGGGGTGTGTTCTTATTCAAAATGATATGATGATAGCTTATGCCTCACGACAGTTGAAAATCCATGAGCAAAATTACCCAACACATGATTTGGAGTTAGCTGTGGTAATCTTTGCATTAAAGATTTGGAGGCATTACCTTTACGGTGAAAGGTGTGATATTTATTCTGATCATAAAAGTTTAAAGTATATTTTCACACAAAAGGAGCTGAATATGTGTCAAAGAAGATGGTTGGAGCTGATTAAGGATTATGACTGCTCAATCCACTACCACCCTGGGAAGGCAAACAAGGTGGTAGATGCATTATGTCGATAAGACCATGCCAGTTTATCAATGATGAGGATCACAAAAGATCCAATATTTATGGATTTACAAATAATGGATCTTGGAATTATAATAGGGGAAAAATATTATCTTTCTCAAATGAATGTTCAACCATCTATACATGTGAAGATTAAAGAGTCATAGAAAGAAGATGTCGAGTTACAAAAGAAGGTGAGAAATGTTCCTGAATTCAACCTTGATTGCGATGGGATAATAAAGATCAGGAATCGGGTTTGTGTTCCTCACATCCACGAATTAAAGAAGGAACTGCTGGATGAAGCTCATATTTCTTCATTCTCTATTAATCCTGGAAGCACAAAGATGTATAGGGACCTGAAAGAGTACTTCTGGTGGGATGGCATGAAAAGAGATGTTGCTGAATATGTCTCTCGATGCATGGTTTGTCAACAAGTTAAAGCTGAGAGACAGAAGTCTAAGGGGATGTCACAACCATTACCCATACCCAAATGGAAATGGGAAAACATCACTATGGACTTTTTCACAGGACTTCATAAAACATCCAAAGGCAATAATGCTATCTGGGTCATAGTTGATCGTCTTACAATGTCTGCACATTTCATTGCTATTAGAGAGGATTTCTCTCTAGATCAGCTTGTCAGGATATATGTAAAGGAAGTTGTAAGATTGCATGGAGTACCACTTTCTATTATCTCTGATCGGGATCCGAGATTTACCTCGAAGTTCTGGAGAAGTCTTCAGCATACTCTGGAAACAGAGTTGAGTTTCAGCACTGCTTATCATCATCAGACAGACGGTTAGTCTAAGAGAACAATTCAAACTCTAGAAGATATGTTGAGAGCATGTTCTATGGATTTCAAAGGTGGTTGGGATCAACAACTGCCTTTGGTGGAATTTTCTTATAATAATAGCTTTCACTCCAGTATTCAGATGGCTCCTTATGAATCTCTCTATGGAAAGAAATGCAGGACTCCAACTTGCTGGGATGAAGTTGGGGAAAGAAATCTATTAGGACCTGATCTCATTGATGAAATGGAAGAAAAGGTCAGATCTATTCAACAACACATTAGAGCAGCTCACAGTCGACAGAAAAGTTATGCCGACAACCGAAGAAAAGACCTAGAGTTTGAAGTGGGTGATAAAGCGTTCTTACGAATATCTCCCTGGAAGAGGGTTATGAGAATTGGAAAGAAGGGGAAGGTGAGCCCAAGATATATCGATCCTTTCGAAATACTGGATCGTGTTGGGAAGGTAGCTTACGGATTGGCGCTTCCACCGAATCTCTCTCAAGTTCACGATGTGTTCCATGTATCTCTCCTGAGAAAGTACATACCTGATCCTTCACATGTTCTCAGCTCAGAAGTTGTACCACTGGAGCAAGATCGTTCTTATGAAGAACAGTCGATAGAGATTCTGGATCGTAGCGAAAAAGTCCTATGAAACAAAACCACTCACTTGGTGAAAGTTTTATGGAGGAACCACCAATTAGAAGAAGATACTTGGGAGCTTGAGGATATGATGAGGGAGAGGTATCCTCATCTGTTTGTTACAAAGTGACGAATTTCGAGGGCGAAATTCATTTTAAGGGGGGTAGAATGTAACACCCGATACTTTTATGTTATATAAATCATCAAAGGAATATTTTTCTACACAACACTTTCTTGGCTTGTTCTACACGAAATCGCGACCTTCCGCGATAGCTTGCGTCGTACGCAATACCGAGTTTCACTAAACAACGATATGCTATTATTAAAACTAGCCGTTATGAATAGTAATAACCACTTTATGAAATTTTATAAATTTTATTTTTCAAAATGGACATCATTTTTGGATTCGGAATATCGAAATTAGCCTAGGGTGAAATTTTTCTATTTTTCTGAAAACATTCAATTTTTGATGAATAGTGAAACCACTAAGTGGTAGGTTAAAAACAGAATTTTGCATAAAACGTAATTTTACCGCTTCTGTGAAAGGAATTTCGAAAATCTGACAGACACGGTTGATATCAGTAAGAAAAATGTGGTTCAATGAGATAAAAATAATTTTTTGGTGAATAGTAACTTTTTACTTTTTTTACCGCGGTTAATAGTCAATAGGGTAACTAAGGGTAAATATGATATTACTATTACCCTAACACATGTCCTAATTCTATTGGATAAGTGTAATTCGACCAAAAACAACCTTATTAATATAATATGACCATTTAGGTCCCCTTGGATTAGATTATGACATTTAATATTATTTTATTTAATGAATAGTTAAAATAGTTAAAATCAATGTTTAATAAATAAAACATTTTTAATATGGGGTTATACATAAGATAAATTCGACTATAAATATTCATTAGAAAGCTAAAAATATTTCCTACATAATGATATTTTATTTATAATTTTTATACTTTAAATAAATTAATTTATTTATGACACAACGATGATGCAGTAATTACCCTTTTAATGAAATGTTAACATAATTGATGTTATAAATGCTCATATAAATGTAATTTGAGACTTTTTATGAATTCCACTAATTTTCTAGCTTACTATGATATATTAGTGTTGATTTAATCAACTTGGTTCGAACATATAATTCTGTTATGACTTTCACAAAAATCATATATCAAATAGTGTCAAAATTGACACAAAATAATTTTTAAATAAATTATTATATTATTAATTGTTATATTAATCCTAAAAATCAATGGTTCGGCCAAATTACTTAGATAAGGATATATATATTAATAATAAACAACTTGGGGTTATTTTGGCATGTTATAGTAAGTGTATTAACCATATAGTGTAAGAAAACAAAAAGTCACGGTAAAAGTTAAATTATTTAACTTAGAGTTAAATCTAATTGATAAGGTTAAAATAATAACCTAAACTTGTCTAAATCCTATTGGTTGATAGTATTTCGACCCATCCCCACTTTTCCTTCTAAATAAGACCCTTTGGAACCATTATAAACCGATTTTGACTTTAATATAAAATAATATTTTGAGATATTCCTATGGTGCCATTCTCCTCCCTTATAAAAGGGCACCTCCTCCCCCTCCTCCTCACACCAATTTGAGAACTCAAGCTCGGCCAACCCATTCCTAAATCCCTTCTACACTTCCCTAGAATAATCCTAGAGGTCCTGGTCTTCTTCAAAGACCAATCATAGTTCCCTAAGTGGAGGATTCAAAGAGGCGTTTCAAAGAAGAGGTAATATCCATTACCGATCTTTTCAATTTCTTTCTTCTTCAACTTCTTCTTCTTTAGTTGTTTCTTGATAAAGTAATAACATAAGTATTACTTACATACTGATATGTTATTATAAATATGAAGAAACCCTAAATTCACCTTCTATCCATACTACGGAAAAATGAAATCACCGCGCGTGCGTACGTACGGAATACCGTCTCCACGCCGTGGTGAAATCTATTTTCCACCAGCACCTTACAAGGATGGGTATAATTGTGTAATGAGTAACTATATATGATTATTATAAAGTGATATTGATACTGAAATAGTATAAATACACTTAAATACAATTCCACAATCATGGGAACAATATCATCGCTTGTGCGTACGTACGGAATACCGTCTCCACGATGTGATGCGACTCATTCTACATGATCATCATTACATAGTAATTATATAAATGAATTGAATTAATAAATATGATATATGTTACACTAATACCATTCTGGATATAAGGTATCTATAACCTTAAAATAAGAATACGAATTTATTCGGAAAAACTCGCATAAGAACAAAAGGCAATAAAGACCCGAGTAAGAAGTAACAATGAAATATTACTAATAAGAAGCTAAGAATATGACCATATATGATATCATATCAATATGTATGATTCTGGAATAAGTCAATAACATTATTTAAACCATTATATAAGAGATTCGGACACGTACAAAGCA
This sequence comes from Viscum album, assembly GCA_963277665.1. Taxonomy (NCBI): domain Eukaryota; kingdom Viridiplantae; phylum Streptophyta; class Magnoliopsida; order Santalales; family Viscaceae; genus Viscum; species Viscum album. The sequence continues at coordinate 347,544,125 of OY728127.1, read as the reverse complement.
AATCGGACCTAAGGTAAGGGAAATATCACAATCTCACTTTTATCAGAGATTGTTTTTACTTAGGTAATTACTGGGGTGTATTTTATCATCCACATCCATGTTCCATAAATATGTAATATTATCTCCATCCTTATACAATAGTTTATATCCAATTTTATCCTTCGGTAAGTTTTTTTTGTAAATGATAAGAAAGGAATCTTTTGTCATTTTTCGTACGAGGTACATTTTGACTTTTCTGACAAAAGTATGAAGAATGTCTTATTTAACTTATACGGCATGAATGGATTTTTAAAACATTATTTCCAAGAATCTTCCTTTAAAAGATTTCAAGTTTATTTTTAATCAACTTCTTTTAGTTTATAATTTTATGACATATTAAGAAAGGAAAAGTGTTTTTGAATAAGAAAGGATATTTTCCTCAAGAATTCATTTCAAATGTTTTATCAAAATTATTTTCCATATATGATAATATAGGGTTCTGTTTTTATCCCTATTATTACATTGATTTGATTATGTTTTGAGGGAATTATTTTTATGAAGTCATTTACCTTATATGATTTGTTTTATGATGTCATGATGTTTCAAGAATCCCATTTTTGTTACATGTGTTATGCGATGATGTATGATTTATGATTATGTGGCACACATAAGAAAGGATTCATTATAAGATGGGTGGGACCTATATCTCCCTCCAATGCATTGGGTAAAGATTTATATCTCATGAGATAGACATTGCCGGAACGGAAGGTTATTTCGGTTCAGTGATACAGGACTGAAACGAGGAGTGAACTCGGTTCAGAAATGGACTTTGTCCGCTATGATAGTCTTGGCATCGAGTCATGACTAACAAGAAATGATTTTCCATGATTATGTGTGCATGCCACAAAGTTTCAAGTTTTATGTTATGATTATGGGGATCTCATTTTCACTTCTATGATTTATTCCATGTTAAGATATTATGATCTCTTTTGCAGGTTATGATTTTCAAAAAGATATGATATGATTTTTATTTCCTTTATTTGCCCTTTCTGAACATTTGAGCTCACCCTTTTTTGTATGTTTTCTTTTCCCCAGGTCAGGAAGATGGATATTAAGTAGAATATTCTAAAAGGGGCCCTAGATATGATGAAATAAATAGGAGACACTGTAGAAGATTTATGAACCAGTTGTTTATGTTTCCCAGTCTCTAAAGACACTATACCTATATGGTCCTTTGTGATTTTGTCATATGTTGTAATAAGTGTGCTTAAATTTTGATGTATTAACAATGTATGTAAAGTATGGGTTGTTATAATATTTTCCCAATTTCTCAATCCCAATAATCTGGTTAACTGAAAATTAGTCAAATTCATCTATAAAAGAGACTGTGATGACAGTTGTTTTGAATTGAAATGAATATTATATGATTCTATAATTTAATCCTTTTCATATTGAAATGCTGTGTTTTTACTTTAAATTGATTCATCATTGAATGAAATAGTTTATTTAGTGGTGTATGATTATAGGGTAATCTTATATGAATCATTCCAATTGAATATCCATGAAAAATTATTAAACACATCTTCTTATGAATATAGTTGTGGTTTTCCTCTAAAACTGATTATATAATGTTTGTGTTTGGAAAATTAAAAATATATACTAACCTTAAATGATTGAATTATATATTCCCTCAAATGTAGTTCAACAAGAGGTATATACGATTTTGAGAACTGATAATGAATCTTTATTCAATGATTCATGACCATACAGGTAAAGAAAACAAATATGTTAATGCCATTAGTTAAAAATACAAACAATCCTTAATCATTATATTTTTTATATATGATCTTTTACCTGATGATTAAAATAATATGGTTTGGGAAGTTGTGTATCTGAAAACAATATATCTTTTGGATATGGTATTAGTACAACCATATCTAGAATAAATAAATATGAAGTATTATAAGAATGACCATAGTCTATAAGAAAGTGTATAATTCGTAAATAATAGTATGGTAGTTGTGTTTAAAATTAATAAAAAATGGTTTTGTCATATTTGGAAATAACTTATGTGTTCTAATTGATTCCTAGTTGAATAATTAATTGTTATGTGTTGTAAATAAAATCCCTATTTTATATTCATCATGATAGTAATGAGATGTACATAGACATTCTAGAATATTACTGGTGTGATGGAAGAAAAAATATTATATTAATCATATAATGAAATGAGTCAATTTTTAGTTATTTAGATCTATGTGACAACTACTAACACAGAACCTTCACCCATTTCCAATTCCTAAATAGAAATTAGACAATATATCTAATTATTTTGATGAAGGATTTTCAAATACTCTTTATCTAATTATGATAATTGGTTCATTTTTGATCATATTAATAAATCTATTTATTTTTTTACCCATTATAGATACTATAAATTTGGATCATATTGCAATAATTTATTTAAAAAATATTCAAGTAATAGGGATATCATCTCAATAATGTATCTGATTGTGGTTATAGATTTACATCATATTTATTTAAAGTCATTAGATATCATGGGGTACTGAATTTAATTTGAGAGAAACTTTTCATCATCAATTTGATGGATTCTCATAGATAATAATACATAAATTATAAGATATGCTTCATAAATGTTGATTAATGTTTAAGGGATTTTTAGATTACCATCATTCATTTCTGTAAACATGGTATAATAAAACATTCCATTCCAGTATAATGTTTTCATATTTTTAAAAATTACATCGAAAATGATTTACAAAACATGGAATTTTGGATGAAATTATTGAGAAAAATACATTGAAGCCATAATTGAAAGAATAAATTATTGAAATGGTAATGATGATTCTAAAATATATGATTCTTGATCATAGTACTTAAAAAGGAATAGAGATAATCAAATAAAGAATCTCTTGATTGAGGTATGATATTTTTTCCCTTAAATTATCTACACCGAATAGTGTTATTTATTATTTCTATAAATGATAGTAAAGTAAATTCTATATTGGTAGATTTGAAATTCATCAAAAATTAAGATAATAAAAAAATCTAGTTGACTTACCTCTGAGTTTATTTTAGGTACATGATCAATTTCATGTTTAGTTTCATTGAAAATACGTTCTTCTTGAATCTAATGTTTTGATCCCTGACGAAAAATAGTTGGAAAAAATATATTTCTTATGTAGAGAAGTTTTTTGAATATCCGTATTTAATTGGATAATGATTTTTCAGTGAACTCTATTACTGATGACGAAAAATGAAAATCAAACAGATTCTATGATAGAAAAATATCCTTACTTATTTATGTAATGAATAAAATTATAATAACATAATTCATATATGGTAAAGAATGTGTCAACATAGGTAATTCATTAAATAATTATCTTTTGGGTCTTATTAATATTTATAATTAGATTTTATAGATTAATATTCAATATACAAATTTAACTATTTTATCAAAAAAAATATCATAGTGATATTTTAATGGAATAGATTTCCATAAATAATATTATTATAATTAAATGATACAATTATAAATATATGAAATTTCATATTATAATATTAGCATTATTTTTTATATCATAATATAAAAAAATTTACATATAATTTTGTGAATTCTTATTAAATGATATATTTTTATGTAAATTGGGAAATATTAATATCTTTTAAAAAAATCATTTATTTAAAAGTGAATAGAATTTTCCATTCCATTTTTTATTATTAAATGTAGAAGAACTCTAATTCGATAAAAAATAATATAATAAATTTTACCTAAAAAATTATTATTATTTAACTTGTTATAAATTCAATTTTAACTATAAACCGCATTTTTAAAAATAAATTTTAAATTATTTATAAATTATTATATTAAAATTAATTTCATAAATACTAAAAAAAATATTCATATAAAATGGATCTCATATAGGGTATGATGAGTTTAAAATTGAGGGACGTGGTTAATTTCATTTTTCCAATAATTAAAATTTATTATTGTAAAAAAAAGGTACCAAGAGAAATGGAAAACAAGATAATTAGTTTAACGATAAGTGACGGTCAAAAATTATTATATTAATTCTATATTGATTATATTTTTCATTCACTTATAACCATATCAATGATATAATATTGTGATAGATCCATATTCTAATTATTAATAATTTATATTCTTTTTTAATAATTCAATATTTACTAGTGTGTCACTCACCTCACTTATAAAAAAGAACCCCCAACCCTCTCGTATATTATTCAAAGATGTTGATAATTTTATATTGACATAGAATTATACTGATACCACCCCAACATCCATCACTATGTTCTATAGGTTAGGTTCAAACCAATTTATAAATTCTAGAAGTCTTTTGGTGTAATTCAAAAGGGGCTGTCAATGAAGTGTTATAACTCTTAAAAAAGTGTATTAATGATTATATATTCTTATACCTCCAAAAAACATTCTTTTATATTGATTATATAAAAAATGGTATAATAGAAATAGTAATATTTTATTATGTTTAATTTAAAACCCTTTTTAATGTACTTTTCTATCTTATAGGAGATGAAAAATTCACTTGTTTGTACGTATGGACTAAAACATACACAAGTAATGCGTTTCAATTTCCATCACTACCCCAAATGGATGGTTATAAATATTAAATTAACATATTTGAAACATTATTAGGAAATTATTGATATTGTGGAAATAAAATATATTACTTACCTTCTCACCCTTCGAACTGTTGCTAAATGATGATGTTTCTTGTTCGTCTGTGTCGACCACCACCTCAATGAATCAATAATGTTTATTTTTAATTTCTGTATTGAATTAATGCTTATAAAAGTTTATATAATGCATAAAAATGATAATTAAACATATTTTATATATTCAACATAATTGAATCTTGACTCCTTTGACCATTTATATTACACCAAATTTTGTTTAGGTTTTTAACTGAAAGACCCAAAAACGACAAACATGACCATAACTATTTTCAGAAATATATAAAAAAATGGTAATAAATTAACTCAATGAGTATATGATAATGTTTTAAATAGAATAAATTTTCTCAATAATGTATGAAATTAATAAAATTGTATTATTGTTTAATGTAATTTATTTCTGTTTAAATTTAGAAGTCAAGGTAAGGGATTATTCATTCAAATCGTGATTTGAATGACTTAAAATAACTTCTATTTCATATCAACAACCTTAAAATTTTATCAATATCGTTTATATTTATTCATAAAAAAATTGTAAGGTAAATTTAAACTATTTTTTTACTTTCGGAAATTGAAATTAAAAATGAATCCCATTAAATTTCTATATAGGGGTTATTTTTTCAATTATTATCTATGATCAATGAGATTTTTTTTAATGATTAATAAATGATCTCAATTTCAACCTATCATATATATTTTTCATACTAAAACATCTACTCCATTTCTTATATTTTTTCAACTAATATATTTATTAATTCACTTTAATGATTTTTTTGTTTTATGAGTTTTGTTAAATAGAATATTTTAAGAAGCTTTATATTTGAATTGAAAATTCTTATCTGTATCATATTTAAATTATCCTATAACATTTTATAAAATTATAGAATAGCTTCATATATCTCTAGTGTTGGGTGAGCAATATTTTTCTCTATAACACATTGGTTAAAGTGTCAAAGATAATTAAAATTTAGGTTATCCATAGAGATGTGTTAGAATTAACCCTATTAGATATTACACTTTATGGTTTCTTATAAGACTCAATGTAAATATAATGTCCAAAAACTCCTATATCTTTTCTCAATTATTTATATTTTATTTAATGTAAATAAATTTATTTCATAAGGTATGAAGATAAACCCTTTATTAAATGAATGTTTTTGATCTTCTAAAGGTGAATGTTTTTTTTCAAGAGTTCTCATGTTTTCATATGTAAAGTTCATTGTTTTTATTTATACATATAATATATTGAAACATATTTATTAAAACATTATGTTCATAATTTATTTTCATGTGTAAATATTTAACATTTGGTTGTAAATTACTATTATGTAAAAAATAAATATTTACATATAGGTTTTCCTAAAATTTCAATATGACTAATGGGATCCCATTAATTTAATATCCCTAACTAAGATTTGTTTTTATCATACTATAATTAAAAATGTTTATTCACTCATATTTGTTATTTTTATTTATTATTGATGATTAATTAATGTAAATATTAAAAAATTATTTTTTTTTGAAGAATTAAATATTTTTGCAATCATAAGAACCTATATTCATAGAAAATATATATACATTGTGGAAATGAACATAGTGTTATGTAATAATCTCACTAATTATCTAAAACTATAATACTAAAAGATATATCTTGCACATTAGGAGTCGAACCTTATTTTATATCATGTAGTTATAGATTTATACAGGTTGGGATGTTATATATCAATGATTTTTCTAACATGGTTTTTGGAGTCAGTTCATTTAAAAAAATGTTGCAGTTTATATTCAAGAAGTTGTAGTTCACATTTTTGTTCAATATTTCATAATATAGAATATATTAAAAAGTTAGTATACATTGAACTCAAATGGGAATAATATTAATAGGTATTTGATGAGTTGAATTGATCATTTTATTTATGATTAATGAAGAGGTGTGAAGGCTTGACTCAAGGGAAAGAAGAAAACTTTTTCCTGAAATATATAAACAAGTTTAGATGTGCCAAAGAAGAAATAACATTATATATATATATATAGAGTGAGATATATTGATATTATTGTAAATGTAAGAGGATAGAATATGATTAAAATAATATTATAATGACTAATGATGCAGTCTTAATAGAGTGACCTTGCATTTTCATTCCTAAACATGACATCTTATTTGATAAATAATCATTCCATAACACAAATAAATTCCTAAGTATCATAATAGAGTGGTATATTTGGATACTATAAACATAATATTATTATTTTATTAATGATATTCAACATATAAAATAAGGATAATCTCAAATATTACTCAATTTAGACATACCCCACCTAAAAATATCTTAATAACATGGGTAAGGAAACATAAGAAAGGGTGAGATCAGATAATCAACATGGATAAATATGAGAGATATAAATATTTTTTCAAATGGAATAATAATATATCCATAAGGGTATCATATCATGAATATAAATTATAAATTTTATACCAAACATTTCATAGATCATAAAATTGATTAATAGAATAAATCATTATAATTATAGAAATCAGTGTCTATTAAAGTGAGAGATTTACATAAATAAATCATTAACCACAATATCATTTCATAAATATGTGTCCTAACCATATATATGGAAACACATTTAATATGTCAAGGTTAACTTCAATGAAAATAAACATAGTTTATCAGGATGCATCACATATCTCCCATAGTAGATCAGGACTCACCTATTTCCTAATGTGGATCCAGGCTCACGTATTTACCATAGTTTAAGAGTACTCACTCATTTACTATTGTAGATTAAGACACTCCTATTTAATATAATGGATTAAGACTCACTTTTTTTCCATAGTGGATTATTCTCATTGACATATTTCCTACCCTTATCTAATGATATATAATGCATTGCCCATTGTATCAGATAGAGATATTGGTCTCACCCATCACATAATGATAATAATACATATTTCTTCCAAAATATCATAAAAAATTAACCATATTATCTCATCATATACCATGTTAAAAACATGTTTTTATAATAATATCTACCATTCAACATAGAATAAACAATGAAAAATAAATTTGATTAATAATTATTTAATCAACATAAATATTATTAAATTATTTATTATAAATAAGTAAATTTAGGATATTAAAATTTATTAGTTTCAGGAGAGATATATTATTAGATATAATAATAGGAGATTTAATAATAAAAAATCCAATTAAATAATGAGATTATAATTTAAAAACATTACCAATTTGGTAAAATTCAAGTAAAAAACCCCTTGAATGTGAGAACCAAAAATGGATGATAAAACCCACTAATTATCATTATATTAATAATAAAATTAATTAATGGGATGTCTATACCCTAAAAAATCTAATAAGACGTGAAAATAAAATTTATCCCATTGATTTAAAAAGTGTGATGAAAATCCCTTATCTTAAGTATTGAATTCCTTGGTAAGAATTCTAACCTATTTTATTATAATTACAAATTTTATATAAAAATATTCCACAAATATAATTATATATATATCATATAATATATGATTTAGTTATTCAATTTTATTACCTGTAAATTATAAATTCCTTTTTAAAATAATGTTTTGGGTAATATCTTCTTCCTTTTTCATTTGTGTTTTGATTTTTTTTAATTTCACTAATTTTTCGTTGATAATGGTTCCATAATATCCTGAATATTAACCATGATATAAATATAATATATAGTAATTAAATAAATACATATAATTATATTTTAAGCAGATGCATTGAATATGAATTACACAATTCATTGAGAATGTGTGTCGTACATAAGCATAAATGTAATTTCCATTTTCTCAATAAATGAAATAAAAAGGTGGTAAATAATATAAAACCTTTCTAGAATCACTATGATATCATTTATATCATATATATTTTATATAAATATCTTTATTATAATCTATTTAAATGAAAATGAAAATACATTACATTTGTTTACAAGGCGGTAGTCCATCGTACACATAAACATCTTTATCAATCTCTAACGTGCTGGACGGTAAGAGGGTACATGTCATATTATATTCTTATAATTATTTTTAACCCAATAATATAACATATTTTTTAATACTATCATTATTACCTTCCAAGAAAATTATTAATGAAAACATAATTAGATTTCAACATGAGGTGTTAGTCCACCATACCCGCAAGGTACATTTTCATATCCCCTATAAAATGGAATGTAAAAAGTTAAATGTTATATTATATTTATAAAATTATTATTATATTAAAACTATCATATATATATATATATATATATTTTTGTGTGTGTGTTTTGGGTGTGTGTGTGTTTGTGTGTTATATCCAACATCGTAACAATCATTGAGAAGTGTTGATGGGACATAAAATTCATCGGTTCGGGTCGCGGTAGACCACCATAACCACGATCGACTGGTTCATTTCCCATTTGAGGGAGGATAAGATGAATATATGTCACAATTAAATAAAAATAAAATATATTTATATTAAATACACTTATTTAATTATAAGACCATGGTACAAAATTATTAGAAGGGGTAGAAGAAGAAATAAAATAAATACACACATTAATAATGTTTCCTCTTCTACGAATAATATATTTATGTTTGCACCCAAATAATCATGGAATGAATTTATGATCAAAAAAATCCATCTAGGTTGTTTTAATGTAAGTAAGGACGATATTTGGATAGATCAGGGAGGAAAAAATTAATTTTGGAAGTGTTGGGAGGATAGGAGAGGGATGACCTTTTATAATTTGGGGAGAAAGTAAATTTGTAATATCTGAAATGTAAAAATCTCTCCCCAAATTTTACCCTTCCAAAAGGAACCCAAATGGACCATTATAGATTATATTGGTATTAAGGTCAAATTAATTCCATAATATTGGATTTGTAAGTTTATTTAGGTCATTTTACCTCATATATTTTTAGTTTAACCCCCAGTAAACGCATCTTTACCATAAAAATGGTATTTAATTTGATTCATTTTTAATATTCATAATTTTAATAAATTATTTTGAAATAGATAGATAATATAAATTTAATTTATTCTCAATATTTAATCCATTAATATAAATTCAATTAACAGCTGTGATATAATTCTATTTAAAAATTAACCAGCATACGTGACAAAAAAGGTTTTACATCGAGATACTTTTCATATGTATAGAAACTTATAATATCAAAATTCAATATCAAAATAATTAAAATGGCCTATTTTTTTATTAAATTTATAATTTTACTAATTTTATATTAAAATCTATTTTAAAACAAATTGGATCTTATAACTACTTTAAAAATGCCACTTTTTAATAAAAATTATTAATTTTCACAATTCAGTGAAAATTTTATCCTTTATAAAAATATAAAAATTTAATTGTAAGATTATTTTAACAAGATATTTTTTAAAAAAAAATTATAATTTAATAATATAATTCTCATTGTGTAAAAATTTTTATATTATAAATTAATTTTTTATAATATGAAAAATATGGGTTAAAAAAATATAGTTTACATGTGTAGAATTTGGAAATGTTTTATCAATAATTTATAAAAAACATAACATGGAAGTTAAATTTTTTTATTTAATATTTAATATATAAATTTCTTTAAAAAAATCACCAAATTAATATTATTTAATTTACTGAGATCAAACAAGTTTACGACCATAATCTGTGTTTTCATATATATGTGTTCTCAATTTTAAATCGGTTTTTATTTTAAATTATAATTAATTTATAAAAAATATAAAAGTGGAAACCATTAATATTTATAATTTACTTATTCATATTCCTAACATCCATTTGGAAAACTAGGTGATAATTTTAATATTAAATAATATATTTTAATAGTCTATCACGGTTCTTCAAAACTGAGTGTTGCAGGTTAGGAAAATTAAACACGAAATTGTATTTAATGTAATATAAATATAATTATTCATTTAAATCCAAATTTCAAACATATTTAATTTACTTTTAGAGAAAAATAATCAAAACTCGGGGTGTTATACTTTATCATTTATTAGCATAGTGTATATTTCTCTATTAATTGAGGTGTAATTAGATTTTTAAATTTGGTGATCAAAACATATAAAATTTATGGATAATGTGTTATTATTGAGTGAGATAAATGTGTGATCACTTCATGTGGGTTGTCATAATTTTATAAAGAAAATTATTCCAATCTAAAAATTTTAGTAAAATTAAATGATTTTTGTACACTGGTAAATAATAGTGTTTATGTATATTGTATATATCATTGGTTAGTCTGACCAATGTAAAATAAATTATGTCCTTATTATATATCACAGCCATACCCAGAGAGCAAGATAGTTTTTATTTTCTAATCCCAAAATAGTATCATTGGAAGGGTATAAATCTAATAAACATACATAGATTTACACTAGGGTATCATCTCTCTTTATGAGCATGAGATTCTTCTTAGTTAAAATCTACACGGTGAATATTTTTTTTAGATTATATGATTATAGAGTGAATTGAAATAGTAAAATGTTATTCATTAATTCTGGGATGTATTATTAATTTAATTCATGTATGTTAATAAATATGTATATCAAGATATGAATATAGTGATTTATTATTAATCATGTGTACGAGGATGGTCCTTAAAAAATTTAAATAATTTTATAAATAAAAATAATGGAATTACAGGATAATTATAAAACCATTGGTTGACTGATATGTAGAGCTATGATGGGAAAATGAGAGGATAATATAAAAAATGGATTATATATAAATGAATAAAATTCCCTGATTCCATGATAGGTAAATTTTAATAATTAAATATATATTATTAAATTATATAAAGTGTCATTATTATGTGTTATATAATTTAATATTAGGATATGTTTCCAAATACACCATAATAATAGATGATATAATAAATTATTCTGAAATATGAATAAATTAAAAATCATTTGAGCATATTTATAAAATTATTTTCATGAACTAATGTTAATATGGTCTTGTAAATCATTGTACAGAATGGTTTGTGCCGATAAGGTTAGAATGAGTAATGATATTCTAGTTGGACCCAATTTCATGGTTACTTTTATTATAGTATCACCAAAATGAAAAAACAATTGTTTATTAACTCATTATGAGGATAAGATTTGACATATGTTTTTCAATTTTAATAAAAAAATGTCACTACTGCATTTGAAAATGAAATTTTTATTTTTGGTTTGGTATGAACGGATTCTTCATGTGATGTAACATATTTTCTATATGTTGGCGCCAAGATAGTTTTTCTTATCAATTGTCATTGTTTCTTCCAGGATTTAGTGATACGCACTTATTCTAGAATTATCCCCCCTATGAATATAAATTTATCTGCACCCAAAATATTCTTTCCTACAAACTCAACTATAAGAGTATTATCATCAATTTTGTAACATTATTCCATATTTTAATTACCAATTAGGTCTCACCATTTTAATCATTCCCTCCTTGGATTAAACATTGTGCATACTCCCCTAGCATGATTAGTTGTGGCATGGGATTGAATTAGGAAAGAGTATTTTGTGGTAAAGGGATTGATTCCCTATTAGTAGTGTAAAAATAGTTATTTTTTAGTATAATTGTTTAATATCCCCACATGGTGGTAAAAAAAGTGATATATTTATTTCATTTTTTGTAGAATATTTATTGAGTTTACAATTTTTTTTTCTTATTGTAAATGTAATTGTGGTTGGGTAACTATATTACCATACAAAAACAATAAACATTAGAATATTTTAGTAACCTAATATTTTTATGATTACTTCCACCTATGAATTATTTTTTCTATATTATTTTGTTAAATTAAATAACAGACTAAACCAAATGCTATGAGATATTAATAGAATTAAATTAATCAAGATGATTGTTGTTGTTGTGGAACTAGATGGGATAAATAGTAAAAAATACAATTTAAATTCCTATATTTATGATAGATTTTTAATATTAATTTAAAAAAAATTAATTGAATTTTTAATTTTTTATATGTAAATTATCTTAAGAAGAATTTTGTATATTTTTTAAATAATAAATTTTTATTTCAATAGTAAAAATACCGATTTTTCTAAAGACTATAACATTTATAATGAAATAATGTGATAGATGTTTCTAAAACCCATTCTATATAAATAATTAAATATATAATAATTAATATAAATCACTTCAAAAAAATCTATTCAATCCTTATACCACATGTTTTCTATTTTCCAAATGAATGTAATATATATTACACTAAAATGTTTTTACATACTTTTATTGAAAACTAGATTTTATCACCATTAAAATGTAAATATAAAAATGAATTTATTAGATGATTTAGAAATAAAATATATTATCTAACAATATAAATATCAATTTTTATTTTCAAATATAATATTATAATATTTTCTGAAAATTTTCGTGATAATTATAGAACAATTTTGAAATAAATAATTCTTTTATTAATATAATGTGAATTTTTAATAAATAAAAATTTAATAATTTAACATAAGAATATAATTTTAATTATAAAACTATTTATACATATATGGACCTAATTCCAGTTATAATCAATACTAAATAATATTAAAAAATTATTATTGTTGGAATTTCATTTTTCTATCAAAATGGTTTTTGTACACATTATTAAATTTACTATAATATTAAATTATACAATTCATAGAAATTTAATATGGTATATTAGTGTAAATATTTAGGCCCATAAACCAAAATAAATTTATATAGGTCATTTCATTTTTTAATACCATATAAAATCACTTAGTTCAATACATGTTACATATTTTAAATGAATATTTTTGAAATACTGAAAAATAATGGTAAAACCCCCAAAACATGTTTCAAATATGTGTATAAATTCCTTTTGAGATATTATATATCTAAATAAACACAAAAACTATTATTTTTTAATCGTTCAATCCATTTACTAATGAATGGTGTATTGATATCATGGAATGGTAAAGGGTATTCCCAAAAGTATTATTTTCTCCACTTATAAAATTGTATTTCTTCCACCCCTCTATGGTTACACATTAACATATAATTCAACCTGAAAAAATTATAAAAATAAAACTCATAGAAATATTTTTCTCATAATTATTCCCTTTGTCTCAATAATATATCTTATGGCCTTCATATTGTTATAAATATCTAAGAGGAGATTGCATCATTAAAGTAATTATTACATTAAATGTAACATTTTCTCCATAATATTTATCTAAAAAATATTTTAGGTTACTAATAATTTAATAAAATAAATAATATTATTATATTAATATGTTATTATATTAATGTAATAGAAATTATTATTCACTCTCAATCCAAAATGACAAATATAAAAGTGTTTTTTGTGTGTTTCGAAAAATACCGACTCCCCAAAGCGATGTGTATCAATTTTTTATTATTATTAAAATTCATGTATTTTATGAAGGGTTTGTTTTATAAATTTATATTATATCTATTATATAAAAATACATCTGAAATTTCAAATTATACATTACCTTTTTTCCTAATCAATCATTGAATGTTTGAAATCATTCATTTTGAATATCTACAAACTATCACCCCACATGATATAATTATCATTTTTCATCACCACCCATCATGATTGGATTTTGAAATATATTTAATATATAAATATTATTTCAAAAGACAATTTATATTATATTAATTATTAAAAAAATTAAAATTCATTCAACGATGGTAATCATATATCAGGAGTTATAAAAAAATTGACCAAACAACCTCAAGTAAAAAAATTAGAAAAAAGATATATTTAAATAAAATAATCTGTTGTAATTAATGAAACATTGAATATTTAATATTTTCCAAAAATAATATTAGGTATGAATTTAATAAATATAATTTTGTTCTTCCAAAAGTTAATCACATGTGAACAATGATTCTCGAACTCCAAGTAAAGGATCTTTTGTAACACCTTCATTAATTGTAAATTAAAAAATTATTTTAATTTTCACTAATTTAGGAAATTATCTTCTCATATACCTATTATATTTAGTGTATAATTATTTTATATATATTCATATGGAATTTCAATATTAATTTTGAGGATATTCATTTTTTAGTTTGGTTTAAAATTAACCATATTAATTAAACCCATTTTAATATAACTTTCATATTTATTGTTCATTTCAAGAATCACAAAAATAAAATATTTTGTAAATATAAATATATTATAGAAGACTTATTTTTAAAAAAAGATCATATTGATTCAATTTTGTTGTTATAGAAAAATAAGTTATATCCTTCATTAAAAAGTTTCATTGTGAATTTCATAAAGCTTCACCCAATTGGTAAATTTTTACTCCTTAACTTCCATGATATTTCTCATGATACATCTATATTAAAACTCATTGGTCAATAGCTTCATATTATTCTTTAAAATTAAATTCATAATGATTTAAATTCATTATTTACTTCTAAATCCTTAATATTTAGCTTTCAGTTATGCATAGAATCAAAATTATGAAACCCACTCCCTTCTCCTGTGTTTAATCATGGATATTATTTATATACTGTTTATTTTACTTGTGTGGAAAAATATGTGCTATTTTAATTAATGTGGTGGTTGGTACCAAAATTATGTATCCCTCAAAGGCATTAGGAAAATCTGTGTATCTCTTGAAGAGTTTTATAAGGGATTATAGAGTGAACCTAATCCACTATGGGTAATTTCCTACTTTTTGATGATTGTAATTGGCCTAAACCTTTAATTATGTCTATGATATAAGGTTTTATGTTTTTATCACATTTTAATCAACATGTGAAATGGTATCATTATTTAATTTTTCCATGTTTATGATCACCCTCTTTATGAAATCATGTTATGCACTTAACTGTCATGTTATTATTTATTTCTCAGTTTACTTCCATAATGTGATTTATATATCATCATTTTACTTATGAATATTCCACAACATATTCTTAATAGTATTAGAAGATATATTTGATTTATAATCACTATGTTTACTTTTAGATAAAAATTATTCATTTATTTTTATTATTATTTAGTTGTATGTCTTGTCTTCCAATGATACAACACCTCTCATTACTATGTGTTCATTTTTTAGAAATTTAATAAATAATTATTAAATAATATGTGTTTATGAATTTGATTTCGGTATATATTATATATCAATCACACTTTCAATTTGGAGGAACATGTGAAAAATTATACTAATTCATTTTTACTTATCCCCTTTTGATAAATAACGTGGTTCCATATATGGACTTATAAAAAATGTTGTATAATAAAGGTTCATTGACAATTTATTATGATGAAATTTAGGTCTCATAGAGTCTAGTGATGTTATTATATATTCATTATGTTAATTTTAATATATTTTTTATTATGTTAATTGTAGTTGTATATGTATTTTTTATTTTCAAATGTTAAATATTTTTTCTAAATTTATATTCTTATTTTATTTATAAAATATTATAGTGAAATAGAATTTTATAAATACTTCTATTTTATCTATCTATTGGTATTTTTTATTATTCAATAATAAAAAAAATTTATGTTATTTTTTAGTAGAATCTATAAGTGCAAATATTGTAATAAAAATATTACTATCATTCCGATATTATTCGCAATTACCATCCATGTTTCCATTATCCGTCATCGATCAATGAAATTTTCATAATGTCATTGGTGGTTTGATGTGAATGAAAGACAATATGGTTTAGGTTATTAAAATTTTGTATTAGATATTTTTACTGTTTTATTTTATTAGTTTTGAATATTGGTTAACATTTTGTGTCAAAACAATGAAGGTTGATTATATAAAATCTACGAAAACATTTTCATAGTCAAAACTAAAGTAAACAATGTTTTACAGATTTCATGTATAGAAACTTTATTATTGATTGTGATTTTGGTTTGAGAATTAAAATCCAATGATCTATATGTTAAAAAGGATAATTCATGAGCTCAAACCTAATCTTGGTTTTGTATTGGCTTTATTAATAATTTATAAGAATTTTTGGAATATATTAAATTTTGTTTCCTAGTATATCTAATTTACATTATTGGATGCCTATTCAGTTTAAAATTTTCAATATATTTAATTTTTACTAAATTGAGATTGTGAAAATTTAATTATTTTAAATATATTGATTATTTGAAAAACATGATAAAAATAATTTCAAGTCATTCTAAAAAAATTGTAAAATTGTTTACCATAAATTGCGTATTGGAATTTAAAATAGTAAATGTGATATGTGTGGAGAAATCTAGGGGAATTTGAAATGAATTATTTATAGATTATATTTATTTAAATGTTTTGAAGATGTAATATTACAAACATAATGGTTTTCGTTATGAATTTTATTAAATAAATTTATATACCATGGTATGTTTAATGAAATGGGATTTATGAATATGAGTTTGTAATTTTTGATGACTTATTTTAAGCTTTCCACATGATGTTATAGTACTCTTTTATTGGATGAATGATTTTAAGTAGATATATTTTTAATGTTTGAATTTTAATTTACTATTTAAAATAGAAATTTTTCGTAATAAAACAAGAAACATGGATATTTCCAAGGGATTGAAAATATGATTTTTATTTGAATGCATTATTAAAAACCATGTTGTGGAAATATATTTTCCAATGGAATTGTTTAATCATGATTCTTTTTCAAAATTTAATAAATAATTATTTTATGTATGATAAACACATTAAAATCATAGAGGGTTATAATTTTTTTTATTCTTGTTATGTTATTTTAAATAGTAATATTTAATATCATTTAGTCATTTATATTATACAGTTCTTCATCATTTTATTATTTTTTATTTGGGTTTTATTTTGATTAATACAAATAAAAAAATTTTCAAATAATTATATTCACGATGTGAATTATTTTATAATATTCCATGAATTTATTTAAAATGTATTTTTGAAAATATCAAGTGATGTGGAATGTTCAGTATTTAGGATTGGTAATTTTTTAAAAGATTATATTTCTTATTACCTACAAATATTAATATTAGGTCCATGTTTAATGATTGGGTTCCTAGATGACTAATGTGGATGCTATTTTTGCATGAATATAATTATTAATATAAAATGATAGATTATGAAATTTAACATCTAATATTAGGTTGGTATTAATATTAAATGTAATTAAATTATTTCAATGAACAATTACCAGAATTAATATAGGGAAAACATAACTAATGTATTATGTTAATGAGCCTAAGGTAAATATTTAAGGTCACGATTGAAATTTTAATATATAAATAGAATATATTTTTTTAAAATATTGTAGTCTTGTTTTTTTTAATATGTTAGGAATGAAAATAAAAAGTGTGTCGAAAATATTTCAGTGTTGGAATTTAAATTCAGCGTCATTATGTTTTCTATAAGAATAATTTTATAAAATTGGAAATATATTTATAAAAGTAAACATTGTTCAGGAAAATTTTACTGATGTAGGTTAATGAGATGGGGATGAAAACAATATTTTTTTATTATATGTCTTATTATAATTTTTTCATTAAAAATAATTTTATTTACCATATTTGAAATTATAAATTTAGAAAAGTTTATTCATGAAATTATAAATTAGAGTATATGATTAGATAGTTATAAAATATGTGAATATTCTTAAATTAATCATGATAATGTTGAGTCTCATAAGTTGTGTCAATATAGGTGAGGTGTCACTTTTAATATATCAACATGCTATCAAATTTTCATTTAATGAATAATGATATATTTTTTATTGATGTGATTGGTGTACCATAATTAATTATGCTATTTGGAATGTTTTAATTTTATTTGGCTAGATGTACATGTTTTTTTGAGTGATTTAGAATATTAAATTATTGATTTTCGAGGATAATCTATAATTAATCAAAATGATTAAGTGAGTCTTCCGTATAAATATTACAGTGGTTTTAGATAAAATAATGAATGTAGAAATGTATAATTTTGTTTTAAATTTCATATTTTAAGATGAAATAGTGTTTAATTTATTTAAAATGATAACTTATGGATTTATTCTTTTTATAAATTACAACACACACCTTCTCTACATACAGTAACGTAAAATTATCATAGTTCTATTTTTGTAGACATAACTTTGGATTCTATGATTTTAATTAATTAAGTCTATCCATCTAAGTTTGAGAAATAAGTGAAGTCATGCTGAATAATTTCATCAATAGATAGATCTTGTCCCTATATTGTTACAATGAAACCATAAGATGTCAGAAATTTTTTATGTGATGTTGTATATAAATTGATACAACTATTTGAGGATCCAAACATAAAATTCTATGATAAATCACCATACATTTGTATTTCACTACCTAGGTTATTTTGAAATCATTCAATTGTAATCTTTTTTAATGTGATTTATTTTCAGTATTCATTATGTGGAGATTTATTAAATCATATATATTTTATATTTTTAACCAGTCCTTCTAATCATGTGTTTTCGATTAGTTTTTCAGGTAGTGAATCTAACACTTCTGAATGATTGAAGCCCAAAAAATTAATGGTGATGGAATTTTTGTTGGTCTAGTTGATCAAAGAAGAGCTTCTAAATAGGGATCTCGACTACCAAGAGTGTGTTAAGGATGTTCTAGGTTCTAAACATATATCTTAGGATGTATAACATTAATCTTGTTCCTTTTGAAGAAGTTTTATTCCTTGTTTCTGAATAATGAAAATCATTCCTCATTGGGAGAAAATTCATGAGGTCCCTCTATAGGAAGGATTAATATCCTAAAAATATGTTTTCTTTGAGTTAAATTTTTATACTAAACTTCATGAATTTTTTGTTTTTCATCATTAATATCTTTTTATTGGTTTTATTTTTTATCTCAATTAGGATTTTAACTTCTAAGAGATAAATTTTCATAGTGAATACAATGTTATATTTTGATCAGTTTGGAGTTTTTAACATATTAATAGTTTAAATTATATAAGGTGAAAATTACATGTTTAGAATTGAATTTCAA
The DNA here is from genome assembly GCA_963277665.1 of Viscum album. NCBI lineage: Eukaryota > Viridiplantae > Streptophyta > Magnoliopsida > Santalales > Viscaceae > Viscum > Viscum album. Next base: position 347,524,384 of record OY728127.1, on the reverse strand, counting down.
TTCACCCAAACATGAATATTCTAAAATAGGATATTAATAATGATGTAGTGAGATTATGTTTTATAAATTATTATGAATATCTAGGTAATGAATTATTTTTTGTCGTAATGGGATCCATATTATACTATAAAATAATGAAAAATATTGGGTTTAATGATATGATATACTAATGAACATTTTTTAGTATAAATCAAGTCCTAAGTGTGAATTAATATTAATAGTAGAATAAAAAATAATGATGGATGACTAAAATATATATTTATGATTCCTTCTGTACCCCTTTTTGATATAAGAATGTTTTAAATTCATAGGTTGTAATTTTCATCACATATTTAATTTATTTTAGTTATAATAGTAGTTTATATATTGATAAATCATAAAAAATATTTGAAAATGTTATTTTTCCATTTAAATAATATATAAAGAATTTATTATGACATTCTATATTGAATTTAATGTATTTTTATATATAAATATATTGATTTACTATTCTAAATGGAAATTTATCATAGGGATATTTTAAAATAACGAGTTAGTAATAGAATTTTTCTATATAATTCTCAAAAAATTTTATAGCTTTTTTCCATATATGTAAGATTTTATGACACTGTAATAGCCACTAATGTTCTCGGGTACCCATTGGTGTTTTGTTATGATATATTGGGATACTAATGGAACAATGAATGGTTTATCGGGTGAGAATCACCATTTCAATATAGAGGCGTCCATTTTCTGATAGGGTTGATAGGGGATGTCTATTTGTTTGGACGTCCAATATATTCTAAAATTATCTATATTTCATAGTTTTGACCCAATATTTTCTGGTTTACCAATGTATGTTTTAAATAAAAAAATTATTGTTTGATGCTTGAATGTCTATTATATAGGTACTATTTTTTCACTTTTCATGGTATTTATAAGAATCAAGTGTTTTTTATTGTTAATTACATCATAGATTAATTTGTATTATGATCAAAACCAACTAATATAATGGGGTTTTTATTATGGAAACTCTGAGAGGATGATTTAAAATTATTACATGTCAATAGGGAGGGTGGAAAAACACCATCATATATATTGTGATTTGTCTTTTTAATATAGTGGATTGAGGTTTTTTTAGAAGAATCTAATTATAAACTATTATTTTTAGATATGTGGAGTGAAATTATGTTCGTGTATAGATATTATAAAATGATATACTAGGGAAAAAAAATTAATACATTAAGGTATGTAGAATAAATATTTACCGGTAGTTTTATAAGTGTTGTTTCATTTGAAAAAGTTATTTTCTCAGATATTTATAAGATTATTATTTTTAATATATGTTTTGTTATGTAGTATTAATAGTTAAATTTTTTTAATTTGGTAAAAAATCACTTTTTGATTAAAGGATAAATTAAAAGGATGATCATTAGTGAATTACTTATTTAGGATGTGCATAGAAATGTTGAGGATTGATCATGTAATGTGTATTAAATATCATCTTATTGGTCTGTTTATGTTTCAAGATAAATTGCTTGTGGATTAGTAAAAAGTTCTTATGAACACACTAAATTTAATATAATATTTTGGGTATTCTTCTATAACATTTAAAGGCTAACAAATGAACGCAATCTATAAATAATAATATTATTATCATTTTTTCACTTTACTAAATGTCTGGGGCCTTTTAAAATATAGTTATAAAATACTTGTAATGTCCCTAAAATTCATTGTAATTTTTTTTAATGATATGGAATTATTTCGAGACCTCAAAATCTGAGAGCGCATGACTCCGATTCCCAGAGTGCCTGGAATGATATGTCGAAGAATGGTTATGTTTTAATTAGCGCGCATAAGCAGTTTTACTGAAAATGTGTAATAACTCTTAAAAGGTAACTCAAATCTAAAATCATAGGGCACCTTTGCATTTAGGATTGCCTGTTTACCTTGGGAGCGACTTATGTTCAGTCGGCATGGGCCTTCTCTGAGAAAACCCAAAATGGAATAATCGAATATAAAATAATTAAAATAATTATTTTATTTTTCAAATTTCTATAACTCACAAAAAGTAACGTGGATTGAAAATATAAGACCACCGTTGAACTCGTGAGGGTATTCTATCTTTATGAAGATAATATCATTGGTTGGCGCATGCCACAAGTGAATGTTAGTTTTTAGACGTAAATAAAATAATTATGTGATAATTATTTTATTGTAAAATATAAAACATTTAAACGGTAACTCAGATTGGGAATCTAAAACTACCTTTGGGTTTGTTGGAGTATGATTTACTTATGCAGAGCATAACCTTGACCAGTAGGGGTTGAGTGGGACTATAAATATTTTTCCGAAATTTTTTTTCAGGTACGTTCAGTAAATGCACAAGCGGTGTTTTATAACTTTTGATCTGGTGCTCAGAATTGAAATCTGAGGGAATCGTTGAACATACTGCACCAATATTCTCTTTAGGAGAGCACCACCTTGTCTGCAGTAAGTCGATATTGAATGTTAGTTTTCTTGATTTTCGTGGGAGAGATAAAAGAATAAAAATAAAATAAAGAACAACTTTTATTTTATTTTTAAAACATCACAATTTGTATATGCAGTGGTGAGGACCACCCAAAAACCTTGATCTCACTATTTAATGCGAGTTAACTCTTAGTTGCTTCTCCAAATTAAATCTTCCAACTTTAGTTTAATTAATGTGCCAACAATTAATTGAGTTAATAGGATTAACTTAATTAAAATTCGTCCTCATCCATTTGGTGGATGTCGTTGGAAAAGGAGATTTTGGAGAGCCTTGGAGAACTAGGAAGAACATCCTCCAAATGAAGAACCTCTCTAAAAAAGAAACATTCTCTGAATTGTGGAATGTGGAACCAACTTCGGGAGCATGGTGCAGGGGCGACGAACGATGATGTCATCATCATCATCTCCTTCCTCATAAAAACACCAACGTGAAATCGAGGTAGGTGTTATAATTTGAAATATGATTTAATTTATTTGTTAATTATTAATATTCTTGATTTGCAATGATGATGTCCAAACAAACATTGTAATCATCCTGTGCATATACTATGACTTTTTTCCTTTGGTTCTTCTCACATTCTTTGTCTATTCATCAACTCCAAATAATTAAGCATGTTCGAAACATAATATTGTGTTTATCGCAACAGATGGATACATAGCCCTCGACCCGAGAATTGTAAATATGCGGTTGGCATATTTTTTGGGACTAAAATGAAGATGTAGTGGCCCATGGATGTGGTGACATGGTTGTGTGGTTTTTGGTGTGTGTTCTGGGCGCATCTCTGGGCAAGGTAGAGGGTGTGATGTGCAGTGGTGAAGAATAGCTAGAAGGCAGCGTCTAGGCGGTGCAGATAGCTATAGGTGGTGGATTCAGTTCTGGATGTGTGGAGGAATCCAAACATTTATGAATGGTGTTAATTGGAGCATGTGAAAACTATGGAATATTAAAGGGTTGATTGGAGAGATACAATTAAGGAGATGAAATGATAATAAAAATAAAAAATCGAGGACGAGTGGACGTGGTTCCATATGGAAGTTGTGTTCACAAAATAAATTCCGTATGCCTTATTGAATTTGGAGTAATGGAAATAAGTAATTAATAATAATAATAAAATATTATTATTATTACTTTTATTGACTAAAATCATTTTTTAATATAACTTATCTGTGTGACCTTGGTTTTATGAACCGTCATCGGCTGCATGACCCTTACTTCGAGATTGAAATAATGAGTCCAATATTGGATGTCTTCTTGAAGTTTTTGGATTAGGTACATGAAATGATCTAATAATAATATATTGTTCTAATTATTAAATCTTCGACCCTCTAAAACTCTTGTGTGTGACATCTAATTGACTTACCGTAAGTGGTGACGTGATCCTGACATTAAGAGTGTCGATTTAAGTCTAATGGTGAATATTAAATTCCGGTGCGTGCCTTCGTTTCACAAAACACCCAATAATAATAATAATAATAATATTTTGGGATCTTGTATTCGACTTATCTCCCTCATACTATGTTGAAAATACGAACCATCTACGACCATGAAATCCTTGAGATTAGGCAGTCCTTTTGAGATATATCGCATAAAATTTGGAGAAAGTTGGAGTTTTCCCAGGTTGGATCGTACTCGAATCCAACCAATCCCTCAAAAATAAAACACTTATATCTCACAAAACGAATGTCCAATTGATTCACCGTCCATTTCATTGAGACCCCTTTTACATGGAATTCCTTTGGGATACATCTTTGTGGGAGTTCTTGGCAGTTGGATGATCGACCTAGTACTTGAGGAGCGGATCCTCCTGGAATCAAGCGAGCCTAGTGCGGTAACACTATAGATGGATGTAACATGATAAAGGGATCCTATGGGGTTTGTGATTTGGGATCCTTCATGGGTCTATGATTGAGTGTCCCACATTGATCCACTGTAGGGATCCATCCGTGATAACTCTATGATCCACCGTGGGACTCCTGTACTAGGATCCTATGTGGGCTTGATGGTGTACTATGATCTTGTGTGGGTCTGAAGATGTACTAAAAATGTACTAGGATCTTGTGTGGGTCTGATGATGTACTAACAATGTACTTGGATCATGTCTCGGTCTGACGATGTTTTTATAATGTACTAGGATACTCTGTGGTTCTGACGTTGCACTGACGATGTACTAGGATCTTGTACGGGTCTGAAGATGTACGTACAATGCACTAGGATCCTGTGTGGGTATGATGATTTACTAATGATGATATAGGATAATATGTGGGTCTGATGATGTTCTGACGATGTACTAGGATCTTGTGTGGGTCTGACAATGTGATGATGATGTCCTAGGATCTTGTGTTGTTCTGAAGATGTACTAACAATGTACTAGGATCACGAGTGGGTCTAACGATGTACTGAAGATGTACTAGGATCCTTTGTGGGTCTGATGATGTACTGACGATGTACAAGGATCATGTGTGGGTCTAACAATGTACTGACGATGTACTAGTATAATGTGTGGGTCTGACAATGTACTTACAATGTACTAGGATCATCTGTGGGATGGACGATTTACTGACGATGTACTAAGATCATTTGTGGGTCTGAAGATGTACTGACGATATACTACGATCACGTGTTGGTCTGACGATGTATTGACGATATACTACGACCATGTGTGGGTCTGACGATGTACTGATGATGTACTAGGATCATGTGTGGGCCTGACGATGTAATGAAGATGTTCTAGGATCCTGTGTGGGTCCATAATTTGGAACTTTCATGGGTATTCCTCTTAATAGAGTTAGATTATTTAGTAGTTACATCTAATCATATCTACTATTGTACCTATGTTATACCTGGTGTAAGCTGTGTTCGTACCTGTGTGGTATTTTCCTTCATGGTAATACCTTGGTGGTATTCTTCTGTGTGGCGTACCTGTGTAGTACATACATTTGAGGTATTCCTTCTTTTGTGGACTATTTGATCTTTGGGATTTTGGGTTGGACCCCATGTTTCCTCATGATTGATATGGGTATACTTGATAACTTACATATATGTATGGGAATATAACTATGTAGGGTTGTCAGTTGAATTTTGGCTTTGTGGTTTATCCTTTTTGGATTTTGTGAGACCATGAGGGTCTCAGGGTCCCTTCTGAGTATCGTTATTCTCACCCCCGGCACGGGTTATGCCCGCAACCGAATGTCTTTGGTGAAGATGATAGACAATGCTGTTCGAGGCTAAGGTTACCATGACTGGACGGTGCCCGGAGGTGCACCATATGGTGTTTCGGTACACAGAGGAGACGGGTAGATGTGGAGTGTTGAGGAGGAAATATGTACCTACCCTGCAAGTAATAATCTCAGAGGATGACCTATTAGCTATCTTTCTCATTCTTTTGCTATATTTTTTTTTTACTTGTACTTGTACCATTACTGTTGGGCTTGTATTCTAGCTCCACTTACATTTATCACTCTTTACTATACAATGTGCTTGTGTTCATATCTTATTGTGTTTTTTTTGTGTGTGTTTACATTATATAATGTCAATGCCTTTCTGGTTTTTTGGAATATGCCTTTCGGTGCTAGTCGCCATCTCCTGGCCTATGGAAGGAGGGCTAGGGGTAGTCACGGCACGGGCCCTGGGGGACAAGTCATGAAAAATTGGTATTAGAGGAGTCGGTTCAATCATATAACATAGGACACTGATCTTTTTAATGGAAATAGTGTTAAGTGTAGTGATATTGGTTATTATTTTATGGAATCCAGTGTTGGTGTGACGGCTGACGTATCCATATACTAGGACCGTGACTTCTGATTTTTGACTAAGTGCACGAAAACACTGATTTAGTGTAAGTCTTGAAAAATTTTCTTGTGTTTTCTTTGAGTTAGCTCACTAGGTATAAATTAATGATGGTGGAACACATGTTCCCTTTATGGATTCCTCTGTGTAGACATCCATCTAATATTAATGATAGAGTATACGATGACTGTCCACTGAGTGACGAGGCTCCGATGCAAGACCCTCTTTCTATGTTGGCACCATTGGGTGGTGTACCAGCAACACCACCACCAGTTGGGCTACAGTTACTACCAGAGACACTGGCATATGATGCACACTGACAGAATTCATTACACGGGTTCTAGTAGCATAGGCCATAGAGGATTCGAGGTGAGACAGATTCACACGTGGTTGAGGTCTAGCTAGTGGCGGTTGATATAGTTTTACACCTAGTTGAGTCACCAGTAGAGTAGATGGTGATCTTAGATACTAGTATTTTTCATTGAGTGACCATGAGGATGGTCCACATTGTGATGAGCCTTCAGTACGTGGACCATTACCTGAGATAGTACCTTTGGGTAGTGTGTCAGTTATATAACTGCCCGTTGGTTAGCAGTTTCAACGAGCAGTACTAGGAGAGGACACATATAGGCTTAGTACCTTACATGTGATTTAGCATCAGATACCCCTCAGGTTCCAATGCGAGCTCGACTCACAATCCATAGAGGACTGGCTTGAGGTGTTGGTTGAGAGTTCTCTAGGGCTTCTATAGCTTCGGTACGATGACATGTTAGTAGCTGATTATACATCAAGGTGTACCGATCAATCCTGGTACTCAGTGAATATTATACTATCAGTGCATCAGGGCTAGGACTTTTACGTGCAATGTGTTTAAGGATGTCCAAGCTAGCGTTATTCCTCCATGCATGTCTACTTATATTGCTATGTTAGAGAGTACTTTTATGGTTGAATGTTCTTTGTCTTAGTGGATACAGCCCGTGAATGTTAGTTGTGAGAAAATAGGAAACAAGTGTCAATATTAGAGACATGGGCATGTAAAATTGTTTCAGGAAGAGGAAGTGTTAGGGATAGATGAATCTATAAGGATTCAAATGTGGAAGAAGAGCTATGGGAGCATCATGATGTGGTGTAATTTTTGACATGTTACATCCACCCCTAATGTGGTCTCTGACAGGCTTAGGGAGCTAGATAACATGGGAAGAGAGTAGCTCCATGCGGTTTAGAAGTGTTTCCCAATGACTCTAGAAATGATTAGAGGTAAAGTATCTATCTACTACTAGCTGCTATATGAATAGACATAGGTACTAATCAATCCATCCTTCCATGAATATTTTCCCAGACTTAGTGTTTTTGGTCAAATTGTTGAGTTGACCATCACGTCTAGAGATACTCTTGGGAGGAGACTCTATAATAACTCTTACGCCGATTGTGTGATCTGACCATTGAGGAGAGAGTTTCGGTTGGAACCTCTTTGTGGAAGCATCAAGGCCTTACAACGTTAGTTTACGTTTGGACTGGGCATCCATAGTTCATACTTGTACTGATTTTATTAGGGAAAAAGTTTTTGGTTTCTCTATAATGATGGAATGGTGTTTTCATCAATCGGAGAAAAGGAAACCCAAGAAGCACATGAAAAACTCTTGAATAGGAGGGTGTGGCTGATCACTCGTGAGTCTGCCAGCCTCATCCTAATGGAAACAGATATTTTGAGTTTTCAGTATCCACCAGGAGTGGCTAGAGTTCTTCCATTACTATGACTTTGAGATAGTCTATACTCCTAGGAAGGGGAACATGGTAGTATAATCACCCAGCAGGAGGTCTGGCCTACAACTCCTGAGTGAGGCGATAGAGCAGCTAGCCTATTTACTGATATCCTACGTGGGTAGAGATAAAGAATACTTTATTCATTCTCTTAAAGTCACTCCCCCACTTCATCCATGATTTAGGGAGTTGCAACATGAGGATAGTGACTATGAGGTTTGACGTGCTCAGATATATTCAAGGCGTGAACCTGATGGATTTTCTAAAGGTGGGGAGCACATCGTCCCCAATAGAGGGAATACCATGGTACTAATAGTTCTATATAAGGAGTTGTTCAAGGAGTTATATACGTCCCCTCTAGCGGTACATCCTTGTGTGGTGATGATGTACCAGGACCTTCAGCATCAGTACCAGTGGCCAGGGACTAAGAAAGCAGTGGAAGATTTTGTATCCCAATTCCTCACTTGTTAGCAAGTGAAAACTTCTTAGAGTCAGAGGAAGTCTTATGTAGAATGTAGAAAGAGACCTATGGAGTTCGAGGATGGAAAACATGTATTTCTATAGGTCTCACCTCGACGAGGATTGTGGAGATTTGTCCGGGGTGATAAGTTATCTCTGAGGTACATTGGACCATTCCAGGTTCTCACTAGAGTTGGCGAGATGGCTTACCGCCTAGCACTTCCCCCTCAGTTGGACTGGTGCATGATTTCTTCTACATATCCCTGATAAAGAGATACGTGAACGACCCATCTCACATCATCGACCACGACAAGCTGGACATCGAGGATGGGGCAACGTTTTCGGAGGTTCTAGTGAAGATTGAGGATCGACTAGAGTAGTTCCTTCGTGGGTGGTTGATACCTCTATTGGGTGTATGCATGCATCACAAGAACCTTCAGGGGAGAACATGTGAGAGGGAGGCTCATATTCTTTCTTAGTACTTTTTTAGGTTGTTTTTCCTTTACTATAGATTTCGAAGATGTAAATCCCTATGGTGGGTAGAATGTAATGTCCTAAAAATTCAATTTAATTTTTTTAATCATATGGAAATTTTTCAAGATTGTTAAATCTAAAAGCACACAATATTGAGGCCCGTAGTGGTCGGAATGATCCGTTGAAGTTTGTTTATGTTTTAATAAGTTCACGTACGCAGTTTTCCTAAAAAAGTAGAATTACTCTTCAATGGTAACTCAGATCTGAAATCTAAGTGCACTGTTGCGTTCAAGATAACAGGTTTACCCTCGGTGTGTCTTAATTTTAGTCGGTGCATGCCTCCTATGAGAAAACCCAAAAATGGAATAATCGTAAACAAAATAATTGAATAAATTATTTTATTTTACAAATGCTTATAACTCAGAAACGGTAACTCTGATTGAAATTACAAGTCCACTACTAAAATCATGAGAGTATTCTCTCATTTAGAAGATAATTACATTGGTCAACGTGGTCCACCATTGAATGTCAGTTTTTGGATGTAAATAAAATAATTAAGCGACAACTATTTTATTGTAAAACATATAACATTTAAATGATAACTCAAATTGAAAATATGAGAGTACCTTTGGGTTTGTTAGAGAGTGTTTTACTTAGGCAGATCTTAACCTTGACCGTCGCGAATCTAGGTTGGCTGTAAATAATTTTCTGAACTTTTTTATCGGTTATGCTCAGTAAATGCACAACCTGTGTTATATACCTTTTGAACTGGTGCTCGAAATTGAAATCTGTGTGCACCGTTGAACTCGCAGTGCCAATATTCTCTTATGGAGACCTTCACCCTTACCATAGTAGGTCATGGGTGAATGTTATTGTTTTGTAAATTTCATGGGAGATTGAACAGAATAAAAATAAAATAAAGAAAAACATTTTTAATTTTTAAAACCTCCCAATTTTTATGAGCAGTGGAGGGGACCACCTGACCCCCTTGAACTCCCTCTTTAATGTGAGTTAACTCTTGGTTTGTCGCCAAAATTAAATCTCCCAAATTTAATTTAATTAATGTTCCAATAATTAAATGAGGTAATTCACTTAACACAATTAAATTTGGATCCTCATCATTTTGGTGGAGATCATTGGCAAATGAGATTTGGGAGGGCCTTGGATAACTGGGAAGAACATCATCAAATTGAAGAACATCTCAAATGAGGAATCATTATTCGAATCGTGGAACATGGAACCATCATCAAGAGTTTGATGCGGGAGTGACGAATACGGACGTCATCAACATCATCTTCTTCCTCACGTCGGCACCAACTAGCCATCGAGGTAGGGGTTCTAATTTGGAATATGATTCAATTTATTAATAGATTCTTCATATTCGTGATTCAAAATGATGATGGAAAAACTAACACGGTCATCTTCCCACACATATACCATTCCCCCATTTTATTTTTTCCCTTCATGCATTCTTTTTTGCATTCATCAATGCCAAATATTTAAGTGCTAATGAAATGCAATATACTTTTTAGTGAAACATATGGACAAAGAGCTCTCGACCAGAGGTTCGCGAATATGTGGTCGACATATTTTTTGGGCTTAGAAAGAAGATGTGGAGGACCTTGGAAGGGGTGACATGGATGTATGGTTTCTGTTGTGTGTTCAGTGCCCCACTTTGGGTGAGGTAGAGGGAGCGACGTGCGACTATGAAGGACAGCCCAAAAGCAGCATCTATTGGTGCGGTCTGCTGGAGGTGGTGTATTCGGTTCTCGACATGCAAATGAACCCATCCTTTTGATAGAGGAGTTAATTGGAGTGTGATAAAACATTGGAATAAGAAAGGGTAGATTAGAGAGAGAAAATGAAGGAGATGAAATAAAAAAATCATGGAAGAGTGGAGGAGGCGCCATGTGGAATCCGCATTCACCAAATGAATTCCCCATGTGTGATTGAATTTGGAGTTATGGAAATAAGTAAATAATAATAAAAATAAAATATTATTATTATTGATTTTTTGATAAAACACTTTTGGGACTGTAAGTTATCCATGCGACCTCGGTTTTATGAACAGTCAGCAGCAGTATGCCCCTAACTTTGAGAGGGAAATAATGAGTCCAATATTAGATTTATTTTTCATGTTTTTGTAGAAGCTACCCAAAACGATCTAATAATTATAAATTATTATTAATAATAAATCTTCAACCATCTATAACACCTACATGTGATGTCCGATTGAATTACCCTATGTGCCGACATGATCCTGATATTAAGATGGTATATTTATGTCTAATGTTGAATATTAATTTTTGGTTCGTGGCTCGGGTCCATGAAACACCATAAATTATTATTATTATTACTATTGAAGGATCTTATATTTGACTTATCTCCCTCACACAGTGATGAAATGAAGAACCGTCCATCGAATTGAAATCCTTGAGATGAGGCGGTCCTTTTACGATTCTACATGTGATTTTCCGAGAAAGTTGGAGTTTGGCCAGGTTGGATCGTACTCCAATCAAACTGGGCCCTTGGCACTCAAACACTTATAACTCACATACCAATAGTATGATTGATGCACTGTCTTTTGCATTGATACCCTTTTTATATGGTGGTCCATTTCGATACTTCTTCATCATAATTTGTGGAAGTTGGTGTATCAACATGTTGCTTGAGGAGCGGATCCTTCTGGAATCCAGCGAGCTTAGTGCGGGACCCATGTAGGTGGTTGTAATAAGAGAAAGGGATCGTATGTGGTTCTATTCATTGGGATACTTCATGGGTCTATGATTAAGTGTCCCACTTGGATCCAATCTTGGTATCCATGAATGACTAATATAGGATCCTTCGCGGCTATGTTGTACTAGGATCCTATGTTGTTCTAACGATGTACTAGGATCCTGTGAGGGTCTCATGATGTACTGATGATATACTAGGATCCTGTGTGGGTATGACGATGTAATGATGATGTACTAGGATCCTGTGTGGGTATAATGATGTACTAATGATTTACTAGATCAAGTGTGGGTCTGACGATGTACTGACGATGTACTAGGATCCTGTGTGGGACTGACTAGGTACTGACGATGTACTAGGATCTTGTGAGGGTCTGAATTTGTACTGACTATGTAATATGATCTTGTGTTGTTCTGATGATATACTGACAGTGTACTATGATCCTGTCTGGCTCTTTCGATTTACTGATGATGCACTAGGATCCTATGTGGGATTTACGATGTACTGACGATGTATTAGGATCATGTGTGGGTCTGACTATGAACCGAAGATGTTCTAGTATCTTGTATGGTATGAATATGTACTGACGTTGTACTAGGATCCTATGTGGGACTGATGATGTACTGATTATGTAGTAGGATCCTATGTGGGTTTGAAATGTTGTATCCTTCGTGGGTTTTCCTCTTAACATTGTATGATGGTTTAGTAATTACATCTAATCATATATACTATTGTACCTATGTTATACCTGGTGTGAGCTAAGATCGTACCTGTGTGGTATTTTCCTTTAGGGTAATACCTTTTTGGTATTATTCAATGTGGCATGCTTGTGTGGTACATACCTTTGAGGTATCCCTTCCTTTGTTGAACAGTTTAGATTTGTGTTTTTGGGTTGGACCATGTGTTTCATCATGATTTAGAAGGGTATACATGATTACTTAGGTAAATGTATAGACATATACCTATGTAAAGTTGTCAGTTGAATTCTGGATGTTTGGGTTATCCTTTGTGGATTTTTTGAGACCTTGGTGTGTATTGGTGTCCCTATTGAGTATCATTATACTCACCTCTGCACGATCTATGCCTGCACCCTGCTGTGTTTGGTGGAGACGACAGATATCCCTAATCGAGGGTGAGGGTACCAGGACTGGACGGTGCCCGAAGGTGGACCATACTATGTGTCAGTACGTAGAGGAGATGGGAAAAGGTGTATTGTTGAGGATGTGATCTGTTCCTACCCTTCAGGTAGAAACCTCGGAGGACACCCCAGTAGTTGTCTTTCTCTTTCTTTAGTTGTATTGTATTTTTAGGTGTACTTGTACCTTTACTGTTGGGCTTGTATTCCGGATCCTCTTACATTTAGTGCTCTTTTTTCTATATAGTTTTCTTGTTTTCATATATTGTTGTGTGCTAGGTTGTGTGTGTTTACATGAAATAAATGAACTGAGCTCCTGGTTTTGGGTAATACGCCTTTTGGTGCTAGTCTCCATCTCATGGCCTATGGAAGGCGGGCACAGGGTAGTCACAGCATGGGCCCCGAGGGACGGGTCGTGATAATACATAAGTGAGTTAAGATGTATAATTAACATTAATAAATGTTTAATAATTTAATTAAAACATTATCTATGAATATTATAATATGTAAAATTATATTTTAGATCATGTCAACACAACATAATTTAAATGTTTAAAATTATATTCTTTGAGAAATGGATGTATATGGTTGTTAAAATGTGTAATTTACTAAATAATTATATCATGACATGAATTCACTTACTGAACATTCATCAAGTGTGTGAGGATAAAACTCAGACCATATGAATAATATTATAAATAAATGAAATTTTAGTATGAGATAATGGATTAATGATTGACTAATTATGATTTACAACAGTTATGGCTTGAAATTATGATGATATAACATAGGAGAAAATTTATACTTAAATATATTATCATGTTATGTTATTAGGTGATATTTTATTACATATGGTATATTATGTTGATATATAATGTTTTTTTATGATATAAAATATGATTTCACTCAAAAATATGTTATGAGATACATTTTTATATTAGAGGTGAAAATATTTCACTGAAAAATGTTGTATATATGATTAGTTTTTTATACATGGGTTTTAACTGTTTTTCAATTACATATTTTGCGAAGGGATAGTGACTAATGGAATTCCATTGTATGGTAATCTGTGGTGTCATACTGAGCACCACTATTTCATCAGGTCAACATAGAGTGTTTAGTGTTATCATTGAAACACATTGATGATATAATCAAATTTTACCCTCCATGTGACTTTTTTATCCAAGTAAATTCTATGATTTGTTTTAACAATTAATACAATTAAAAATTATTCGTTTTAGTAATATTTTTATTTTAATGAAATTTCATATTTATTCGCAATGAAGTAGTCTATCACATGGGGGAATATAATGTTATTCATTTATTGAATAGTATATAATTACTTATGAAATTTAATATTTTTTATTTATTCTATATTTTTTTTTCTGAAATATAGAATTAGTGTACTATAAGATATATGAATTATTCAATATTTTGGTTTATTTTGGTGTTTTATATATTTCTCCATAACATTCACACACAATATATATATGGTCCCATGTTTTAATGCTCAATATTTTAAGTATGTTAGTGACTAAAATTACCAAAAATGATAATTATATACTCAAAAGGATATGTTATGTTGATTAATTACTAAAAGAATTTATTGTTTATAGGTGACTAAGAATTTGAACATGTTTTATCAAATAATATGATTAATATGTTAAATATTACAAGTCATAGACATATCACTCCATGTGATATAAACATAATTATATGAATCATCATATATATAATTGAGATTGAATCACATCTTATGATATGTGAAATTTTATATTTATAATATTTTTCAACAGGGTTGTCTCAGTAAAAAAAGGAGTTTTTCATTTCATGTGATATAATTGTGTCACATGCTATAGTGATATCATGAAAAGTAATTTAACCTCACTCTACGATACAAGGATGTTTTAATAGATAAAATAATTAAAAGGAGTTATCATGTTTTATGATATAGAGATTATAATGTTTGAAACCTGATTTAAAATACATATTGTTTCCCACTTCTAGAGATACTACATGTTTTAACTCAACCATGGAGACTACATATTAAATTTTCAAAGTTGAAGATCCTAATACATTATATATTTTCATTGTAAAAAAATCAAAATGAGATTATTTTATCCATAATAAAATAAAAATATTGAAATTTTTTAATTAAATAATATATCTTCAACTAATAATTTAAATATATTTTTTTAGATTTTGAAATTTTTTCTAATAAAATATAGTAAAATAAATAAAAAAGTACATAATTCAATCATAAGGAAACACATTCTACTTGTATTGGTATTATTTTGGTTATTACTCCCCTATGATCATATTGTATTATGTTGTATTTTTAACAACACTTTGTATGAATATAAATTAAAAAACATAATTTAACTATTTATCATCAATGTTAGTAAACTTTTTTTAAAAAAATACAAAAATAAAATATCCTTAGTTTGATCTATTTATATAAAGGAAGTGTTTTTATATGAATGGTATCCATTAAATGGTGTTTCCTTGTGTTATGATTCCAATGCATAAAAAGGAGGTAGTATGGGTTTTATCATATATGTATTAAAATATAATAATTCCAAAAAAAAATTGGCACTCATTTCTAAAGATATTATCGTATTATTGAAATCACTCATTTAATAGTTATATAAGAAATTAAAATCATCACATGATAAGACAAATCAAAACTACAATAAAATAATATTGTTTTTTCTTTTTTAATCTAAAATTTTATTTTTTATTTTAGTGAGTGTTAAAAAAAATTCCTATCCGAACTGTCTTTATATTTTTTATTTTTTATAATTCATCGCTCCCTATTATTCTGGAAATATCTCACAAATTATTGCCAATTTTAATCAATGTTATATCATTATATTATAATTAATATTCTCTCAAGATTATTCCATTCCATAGAAATCCTATTTGAAATATATTTATTATCCATTCAAGGGAAAACATATAGTTAGTTTCCCAAAAAAATACATTTATTTTTTTCTATTAACAAAACTTTTTTTTTGATTTTTGTGTTGGATTCTTTAGTTTTCTAAAATATAAAAATGGATAATAATTAGAATATATAATAAATTAAATTACTATGTCCTTAATTTCATTATTAAAATAGTTTGAATATGTGTAGAAAAATAAATTCTTGATCGTAATGTTCTTTATTATAACTAGAAATATTTTTAGTAAAATATCACTATGATCCACTACTCCTAAAATCCAATGGACATTGAAAGCTACTCATCATGGTACCCATAAATTACAAAGAATATACATTATCTTGTTCTGTTAAAAAGTATCAAAAAAATATAATTTTTTATTATTAAATCATTATTTATATGTTCAATGAAATCATTATAACTTATAAAATGATTCTAAATATGAATAAAATATTGATAATTTATTTTTAATTGATGGTATCTTAAGGATTATAAAATGTAAATGGATATCAAATAAAGTGGAAATTGACCAGAATATGAACTTTACTAAATTTTCATTAGATGAGTTTTTTATATCCCTTTTCCAATATAAATTATAATTGATGTCTACAGATTAGGAATGTATGATTAAAATAAGGGATTTTCATAAATAAATCAATTATTATTTATTATTATTCTTTAAATTACATATATATAATATTAAAAAGTAGGAGTTTTTCTTAAATTTTAAATTGATGGACAATTATTATTAAAAATATTATTTAATGAAATTATATAATGTTTAGATTTTGTAAATCCAGTGAAATAAATAAATTTTTAGACCATTCTTCAGGAGTAATGGAATCTTGCATAGTTAAGGTTAGATATTATAAATATCTAAAAAAGTGACATGATATAGAAATGTATAAATTTATCATTATAGTTTCATAGTTTAATTAAAAAGAATAAAATTAAATATTTATATTGATAGCAAGGAACAAAAATGATGTTTTTTGTTAGATCATCTAAATACCCTTTGTAACGAAGGAAAACCTAAACACAAACGGTCTATCTTCAAGGAATCAAATGTGAAAGATTATTTTAAAACATAGTATAAAAATAGTATAATTGAAATGACTAAACATCAGTTGCACCAATCCTTTTTATCTTATGGATTTAGCATGATGATGATCCAAATGATTAAAAGATGAATTTCTACTACTTAAGAGAGGTGTAAACTAGCCAATGGATCCATGAACACATTGTGGGGACTAGTGAATACCAGAAGGGGAGATATTTCTCTCATTGAGTGATGAAAGAAATACACGAATGAGAGATAGATTTAGTATTAATTATAATGATTCAAAACTATCACAATCATGAATCTCAAACATTACAACTATTGGGATGTTAATTAATTCAATTATTAAATTAATAAGGTAATTTTTCTTTGAATGAATAAACACATGGGTTTATAACTGATGAAAATGTGATGTATAAGGACAATAAAACATGATTTCATTACACGCAGTTTTAAAGTAATTTTTTTAAACAATGGTTTCACATGCACCAACATGGTGTATTGGATCTTATTTTAGTATATACATAACAATCTCCCACATACACAAAAATAACAAAAAATCATAATGGAAACTGTAACAACTTTTTATGAATATTTCAAAACCATATATTGTATATGGTTTTATCAAACTCTCTTAATTTTGGAAATAACAATTTTTCCATAACATAATCCTTGTCCAATGGGATAACAATTCTACCTTTTGGGTCTTATATAATTGAGAAGAATTATGAAATTCCTAATTTATATATTTAATCAAAAAGTTGCATCTATCAAATCTTCATTTCTAATCAAGCTATATAAGATTCTATTGTGATCTTCAAAACATATACTCATATTTCTATATATTTGTTTCCATGAAAAAATATAACTTATACATTTAATTAATACCTATTTAATTCATTTTCATAAAAAATATGTCACCACTAGACATGGATCATGTCATTCTAGTAAGGGCCTCTAATTATTTCATTATTCCCTAATTCCTAAAAACAAAGTCAATTAAGAAATCCCATTCCATTAATCTATCTAATAGGAACATAACATGTCATATATCTTATTATCTTCTCACAGCATATGTGAGGAAACTATGTATGGACATTAATATCCTTAGTTTATGACAATCGAATCCCATGTTTGTTTACTTTTTATGTAGTGAAACAATTCGTCTTCATTTTTCTCTAACCAACAACCTGATCATTAACATACACAACCACTCCATTAATAACTAAGCTCATATATTATCTTTCCTAGGTGGGTTATTAATGTATACTATTTCAGATTATTGGTATATTTCAAAGAAAACATAATATGAATTTATAATAATGTCAAACCACTCTATTTAGTGAATTTTCTATGAAATTCCATGATATAAACTTTTGTGGATAAATAAAATAAATTTTATATACTCATTACCCAATAAATACAAACTATATACATAAAATACAAATATATGTAATGAGTTCATAAATCTATTCCAGGGAACCGTTATGTGTTATTTTGACCCATAATATTCAAGGATGATCATTAGTTAAGGAAAACACAATGTAATTTTCGAGTGGATATAATTCTTCATCCATTAATGATATTCAAATTGTAGCATGCATGAATGAATGGTAAATGAATATTTTCTTATTATAAAATATTGATAGATTAAAAAATGTTTAAATCAATCAATAATGTTTTATAGACCTTTATATTTGATAGGAACCTCATTCCTCTACAATGATATTGATTTCATTAATTAATCCATGGAATTTTCCCCCTTAACCACATAATTGATATTAAAATCACCCCTCTCAATGATCTCTCATATGAGATGATATTTTTAAAGGATTTTATTGTCTATTTGACTAAATGGGGTCCTTTATCATTAGAAACGACCCCATTTTCCTCACAATATAGGCCAATTTATCCATGGATTCTAGGAAGAAGCCTGTGATGTATAATAATAAAAATTTACAAATAGATTCCTTCAGAATAATTGATGTATTGTTATATTCTACATCTATTGTTGTGTATTCTATGGTATACTATTTAGAACTCTTCTAACTATTTGTATCACCATTCAGGATAATCAGGTACCAATATTGATATTTCATATCATCTTTTTCATATTGGAGGGTAGTATGTTTGTAACCCTTTAAACAGAACACCTACGGTATTTCAAAGACCAATGACATATCCTTATTCATTCTCATGTATTCAAGTATTATTGGCACAAAAATACATTAAATATCACTATAATAGGTTTGATATATACTTCCTTCAATAATAATATAACATAAATCAGATTGAGTATGAAAAATTTCAATACAAATAAATCATATGGAGTATGAAATAATATTCTTGTAGTACCTATTGAAATCTGTAGACAAGTTGTGGGATGTTCTGGTTGTGAACCAATATATAGAGGTAATTGGACAGATTGGTAAGCTCAACTGTTCTTATGATGACCCCCCTCTACAGGCATCATTGTGGTTGTGGAGGCAATGGAGGACTAACAATTTAACTCTACAAAAAATTTATAGGGAAACCTGAATATGTTGGAACCCAATGATAATGTGTACTTCCTTTATACCACTCGTGATGAATCTATAGAAGTCAATAAACAAGGTACCTCATTGGGGA
The DNA here is from genome assembly GCA_963277665.1 of Viscum album. Lineage (NCBI taxonomy): Eukaryota > Viridiplantae > Streptophyta > Magnoliopsida > Santalales > Viscaceae > Viscum > Viscum album. The sequence continues at coordinate 347,504,894 of OY728127.1, read as the reverse complement.
ACTCATATCCATCCAAATTCCATTTAAGGATAGCAAGATAAATTCCACTTGTTGGAAATCATAGGGACCTTTTATATTAGGATTCAGAATAAAGGTATGTGGAATATAGAGGATCAATGAGAACACTAGGATGTAACATGCATTAATTATCCAAGGATGAGTTACCAAATACTAAGATGTATAGGGAAAAATATGTTATGCATGAAACAAATATTAAGATTCAAGGTCTTATAATGAAGTGAACTTACAAGAGAACCTTCTAAACATAATCACTCATTGGGATGTTGATAGAGGAATGTCACTTATTGAAAATCATAAGATTATAAAATATGAAGATCCTCAAGAGAAGAAGGATATAATTAGTGCACTGATCATACTATGTAATGCTAGAAATTTATCAATGTTTTAAAATGTTACATCGATCAATTATTAAAAGAATTAGTACCAACCTATCAAATATCCGCATAATGAAATTGTGGAGAGGTACTTTGAAAAAGTACGTTATTATAAGGATTCTAAAACACATAAAAAATTATTCAATATACTGAACTAATGGACAAAAAAATATGGTCACTCCACTTAGTGGAATATATTTGGATGACGATTCTTAAAATTAATAATCCCCATTTGTAGACTCTGATAAGTGAGGAAAAGTGTGGTGATTATAAGAATATTGATGCCCAAGAAATTACAGAGGAACCTGATAATGTGGATGAATATAGAGTAGAATCTAATCCAAATGAAAGAAAGAATGAAATGTAACAGGATAAATAGGGAAAGACATTCTAATATAGAACAATAATGTAGACCTGTGATAAAGGGAAAATCCCTTCAACAATGAATCTATTATTTTCTAATTTCAATTTTCTAGGAAACTCCTTAATAGTCAAAGCCCTTAGATATTTTATTATGGCCATCCAATCGATTCTTATTGGAATTTTGGAAATAAAAATACTATTTGAGAGTTTGAATACCTTCAAATGGGCCTCCATTATGTACAATTTTATTTTATCATAACCAACATCATAACAACCAAGATCACCTATGGATTCCTAATAATGATATAATGTTGATAATTAAATTCACTCAAAAATCCCAGAGCATTAATATATTTTTAACATCTTATGTCTCATTGTTAATTTGATTATTTGTATATATCAACATCATATATTATGAGAAGATAATCATGTAGGGATCATGGGTAAATATCTAAGAATTTGGTTCAATAGTGGGTTATTATAGAGTATTTAATATCTATTTTGACACCTGAAGAAAAAAATACTCCAGCTTTAATAAGATATCATCACTTGAATTCTCATAATACATTGATCAGTGCATCCTTTCTGATGTTCGAATCACCATGGATGACTTTACATTGAAAATGTACACATTATGGTGGAAACAATCATGAAATCATAATGTATTATTTTTATAAATGGAGGATTGGTGTTTTACAAATGGAGTCTCATGTTACACCCTTCCTAAGTACTATTTAGATCATAATCCCATAAATTTGGAGCTCCCCAATAATACAAGGTCATCCCCTATTCATTTTTATATCAATAATGGATTAGTATTCATTCCTGGATGTTGTTACACTATTTTGGAGGCTTAAAATCTAGAATCATGGGGAATATCTATATATATATACTTTCTGAAAAATTAAAACACACCAAATGATCAGTAAGTGAATGGGGTAAGAATTGTTTTTCAAGAATTGACCTCGAAATTAATACAGTTGAAAATCCCATCGAAAAAAAACAATATAAAAAATGATAGATCAAATATTTTCAATATAATTTACCTTGAATTCCAATTTTTTAAACCCACCAATGTGTTAGTTTAAGATAAATTGCTACATTTTTATGAGATTGGTAATATTTTGAACTTAATATTAATAATGAACCATTACATATATTTTCTACTTAAAATCAATTCTGTATTTTGGCCATAACATTTTCTACACTAATATAATTTGAGAAATTATGTTTTTCAATATTTTACACATCAAGGGCTTCATTCAATCATTCATGGAAAAATGATAAATCGCCCAAATGGAAGCTCAAAAGAAGATTACAAGTGGGAGCATGAAAACAATTTATAGATCTGTCATGTTTTGGTGCGGGGTCTATAACTCTATCATGGTGGGAAAATTTGTTGTGAAATGTTCGGGGTGGATGAGCATGAGGTTTTGGATCATCTTTCAGGAGGGAAAGGCCATTTTAAATGGATGTTTTAATGGAAATTAAAGCATTCTAATCATGTGTTTTTTGATTTGGATGGTATGACTGGACATAATAAATTGTGAATATAAAACTGGCATAACTCACAGAATACATGTCCAAATATGCTTCAATTTGGAGGAGTAACGTCCACAGTAATTATGAACAAAATTCATGAAGGGTGAAACGTGTGAAGATGTTATTAATGGGGATAAAATATGTTATCTTTCAGGGGACATATTCTTGCTATAAAAGGAGTGGAGCTCCTCCCTCTCAATGTATCTCTTATTCAATCTCATTCCTTCTCAGATTCCAAGGAAGAGAACATTCCGACATTCTCTCTTGTGTATCATTTTATCCATCGTTTTTAATGCCTTATTCTTCCACATTCATCTCTTTTACTCTTAAAATGGTTGGTAAAAATTTGGAGTGATTGGGGAAGGGTTATTTCTCTATTTCGTAATGCTTGAGTTCTTGGACACAACTGAATGAAATTTCTAACTTCCTCAAAATTGTTTTCAATTTTATTTAGTGGATTTTATTATCAATTGCGGTCATTCATTAATTTTAATTCTGTTTTTTGATTTATTTTCCTCGGTAAATTTATCATTATATTCTTCCACTAATTTTTGGATTATATGTGATGTAATAGTCTATGGATTTGTGGGGACGTACTCGACGATCGTCAGTATGTGTAAATGGTGTAGTGAATTTTATTTTTTGTTTGGGATAAACAAAACCATATCAGTTACTTCCCATGAAAATTTAGGATATTCAATACAACTATTTTACACATGGAAGGTGGGTTGACCAAACTGAGATCTTGGTAAGGTTTTCTCTCACCAGAATCATTTCACCAAGGAAGTGAGATGAAAAAATTGTGGAAACTCACTTTAATCAACTAAGAAGAAGTGGATTGGATTAAATTGAACAAGGTCGGCATTAAAATTGGGAAACAAAACTCGACATATTCAAACATTTAATATCGTAGTTTTTCAATCATTTGAATTTGAATTTCCATTCATTCATTTTATTATCAAACACACGATTTTTACCCTCTTATAAAAGTGACAAACTATTTTTTGTGGAATTCTATTTGGGAAACATCATTGGTCAACCACATTACTTAATTTTAACATATTAAATAATTGTTTTTCCACACCCTATGATTTTCCTTTGTCAAACATGGCGCTATTTATGTGGAGGTAGTGCCACAATTTATTTCTAAATAATGGATTTTTTCCAAAAAAAATAAAAAAAAATTAACCATGATCTTAAAAAATATTGTTTCCTTAATTCATTGATCAATTACCCACAAGTTCAAGAACCAATTATTGAATCACCTTTGTCTATAGAGTATAGAGTTTTTTATTTGGCTAAAAAAACTTCAGTGAGGTAGAATCCAAATCATCAAAGAGGATGAATTCAAAGTTCTCATTAAAAACCATAAGGATAGCCCTGAATGACCAGTGTTAGAGGGCATGGCTATATAATTAATTGACCTCCAGGATTATTTTCTATAAATTTATAATGAAATTTTTTAGGTACAAAATGATATTTCATAGGTGCAACACCAAGAAGAAAAATTATATAAGGATATTGAAGATCAATTTGAAATAATTAGTCAACATTTTCAAAACATAGAAACCAAAATAGGGTGGACAGTGGAATAAGTACATGCCTTCCAGGATCAACAACTAGATCCAGGAAAAGAACCCATCCAAGAAAAAATGATGGTAGAAGTAGCCCCACAAATCCTTCAAGTTAAAGAACCCATGTAAGCCTTGATAAAAATAAAAAGAAGATTCCTAGAGCCCAGCTCAATCAATGTTGTAGCAGATTGATGAAAAAGATTTATGTATTGAAATACATATGGGAGGTCAAAAATATATGTATAACTTCTATAATATGTGTGAGGGACTACTTGATCGAACTATTATTCATAATGTACAAGATTCTGCAACATTGAAGGAAGACACCACCATTTGAGTGGAATTTGAAGAGAATATGGAGGATTATAACTACCTACCTCTATCAAGGGAAATTCAACTACAATAGGCACATACAATTAAAGAATCAATTGAATCCAAACAAACATAAGGAGTGAATATTTTATTGAATTGATTATCTTTTTATTTTGTTGAATCTAAATATAGTATTACCTCCCATTCGTTTAATTTTTTAGATTCATCCAAAACATGTATTTCCTTGGTGGACAATTATTAAAAAAAGATTCATCCAAAGAGGAATATCTAGAGCTCCCTGAACATATATGACATTTATTAGATTCGGTACCTGAGAAGATAAAATTATATTTTCTAGAGGAAAATGAGACACGAGATACTTACTATGAATGGGAAGAATTTGATATTGATTCTTCATTCTATATTTTTTTTCAAGTAGAATGAATCTCTAAAATTCCTTTTAAATATTCCACTGATACAACATACCTGGAGAACACACTGTGGAAATAAAAAGAAATTGTGCAAGTGGAAACTAAGAAAAAGGAAGACTCATTCATTGTATTAACCCTGATAAGCATGACATATCTCATTATAATGGGGGTTGATTTGGAATACTATTTACAATGATTCATCAAAAAAAAGGATCAAGTGAATGTTGGCTAGAAGAATTCATGTTGGTTCATGGGAAAGAAACATCACCGACCATCAGAATTGGGGATAACTGATTAGAACTGCCCCTTTGGATATAGTCAAAACCCAGGGCCCACATGGGGGATTTAACTAAGATTTTTCATTCATTTTTCATTTCAAATATATTTTAATTTATTTTAATAAATTTATTATGTTAACGTTTTACCTTTTTTAGGATTTCAAAGAGCAACACACAAGAGCCTACCTCAATGATGCATTTCTAATAAGTCAGGTCGTACCTCTCCTTTAATCATGATTATTGTAATTAATTTTAAAAATCAAATTACATGTTAAATCCATTTGAATTCACTAAGGACACTTCATAATTTATGTGTGGGGGTGATAAAATTTTCAATTTAGGATTTTCATTTCTTGTATAGTTTACTGTTTTTATAAAAAAAATAATTTTTTTCCATATATTTGTGTCTTTATGTTTAAAATGTAGTGTGTTGTCATATATTTTGAGCTAAAATGATTATCATTTATATATTTTAAACCCATTTAAATGAGTGAACCAATCAATTCCATGAAACTGAGCATAAATTAATGCTGAAATGAAATTGTTTCATGTTTAAATCTTTAAGAATTTTATGAAAAGTACTTTGGTTTTTAAATCCCAAGCAACATCTCACAATAGTTATTTTTTAAATCAATTTATTGTGAGGATTATTTACTAGTTTTTCATATTTTTTACATTCACCTCGTTTAATGAGAGATCCAGACCATGCTTTCTATATCTAGAATTTGATTTATTCCTATCAAAACATAAGGGTTTGATGTACTTTTATTTTTAATGATTGAGGAATTTATTTGGTTTTAAGACCCCTTTTCAAAATAATACTTTCCATTATGGCCTACCTTATAAAATAATACTTCTATATTATAAAATATATGAATAACCTATTATTTTAGCCACATTACAAGCCAATTTTCTCTATCTATCCTACTTTTGATGTGAAATTTAATTATCTAGTGGTTTACTACCTTAGTAGGTGATACATCCGGTGGAAAATAAAATGTTGAAGTGATGATTTTCTACTGAAAAGATCATTTGGTAAAAAGTTCTGCCTTCTTGGAGAATTCATGATAAATGAATTTGTGCCTTTCTGGAGCTTCCAATGTAAAAAGAATGTTGTGCCTATTTGGAGAATTCATGAAAAACAATGTTTGAGTAGAATTGTTTGCTAGAAAATTCTAAATGGAATGAACATTCCTTCAATTCTCATGATGACGAAGGAAATTTTCTACAAAGGTGAATAGAGGGATACGATTCTTGAGTGAAAATTAGAACCATTCAAATTTTCTTCATAAAGAGCTAAGCCCTCCTTTTTCAGCCTTATAATTTTTATCATCTAAATCCTACCAACAAAAATACAAAGAACTACCCTAAAAATTCTCATGTGAATCATGTTTCCTTGAATCATATCGGGTGGAGATGTATAGTTTTATCAATGATATGGTGACTCTTGTATGAGTTTGGAAGAGAAAAGACTTGTTGAACATTTACCTTTGTGAGATAAGAGAAAATTCGTATGAGGTAGGTGTTTTGTGTGCATGGGATAAGAAATTAATTGGATATATATTAAATAATCTAAAATGGAGAACATGAAATAATTGTTTTTGACTAGGGATTATATCATTTTATTTCTTTTTTTGCATTTCATAGATCTCATAGGTATGTGTTTTGGATTTTATTTTATTTGATTTTGATTTTACATGTCCAGGAGTCCAAGTGCTAAGTGTGGGCTAATTGATAGATATAATATTTTCAATTAAATTTACTTTCAAGTTCATTGATTTATATCCACAAACCTATTAAATTAAGATAAATTCTACATTTTTATGATATTGGTAATATATTGAACTTCATAGTAAAAATTGCCCATTTGAGATTTTCAACTATTTTTAATTGATTCTGTATTTTGGCCATATAATTTTATATACTAATAAAAAAGTATAAATTATTTTTTCCGTATTCTACACATCAAGGGCTTCATTTCGTACTTATTGACCAAAAAATGAATCAGACATATGGAAGCTCAATAGAAGCTCACAATTGGGATTATGAAAACTGTTTACGGATCTGTCCTGTTGTGTGTTGGGTCCCTAAATCCTTTATAGTGGGCCCACATATTGTGAAATTCAGTGGTCGGACGTGGAAGGAGAATTGGAACACGTTTCATGAAGGAATGGTTGCGTGAATTAGCCATTTTATGGACATTAAATCATTCTAATTAGGAGTTTAATGATTTGGAGAGTGATACTAGATAGAATAATTTGTGAGACTAAAATGGAATAACCGTCGGAATAATAATCCAAATATGCTGAGATTTTGAGGCAAAACGTCCAAAATAATTATTAACAAATGTCAATAAGGGTGAAACGCATGATGATGTCATTTAATGGGGATGAAACACATTAATCTTTGGGGGAAAGGTTCTAGCTATAAAAGAAGTGGAGTTCCTCCCTCTCAAAGCATCTCTCATTCAATCCCATTCCTTCTGGGGCACTTAGGATGAGAGATTTTCAGCATTCCTTATTTTATTCATTTTTGTTCCATATTTTTAAAAAAAATTTCTTCTTCCACATTCATATTGATTACTCTTTTCATGGTGGGGTAAATATTTTAACTGATTGAGGAAGGGTTCATTTTCATTTTTCAAATGCTTTAGTTCTTATATGTAATTGAATGAAATTTCTTTCTTCTTCAAAGTTTATTTCTATTTCATTTAGCGGATTTTATTATCAAGTGTTATAATTCTTCAATTTAAATTTTGTTATTTATTTTTTCTTGGTAATTAATCATTATCTCCCTCCATTAATTTCTAGTGTATAAATGACAGAATACACCATAGATTACTGTTGATGTACTCGACAATCGTCAGTACGTGTAAAAGAGGTAATTATTGTTCTTGATTGTTTGGGATTAACAAGACCTTATCGATTATATGCCATGTCAATTGATGATATTCAATAAATCTGTTTACCACATGGAAGGGGAGTTGACCAAACTAATATCTTGGTATGGTTTTCTCTCACCATTATAATTTCTCCAAGGAAGTGTGATAAACGGTTGTGGAAACTCACATTAATCAACTAATATGAAGTTGTTTGAATAAAATTGAACAAGAATAGCATTACCTCTTTTACTCATACTAATGATCGTTGAGTACTTCATCACTAATCCCTAGTCTATTCAATCGTATATAAACCAGAAATTAGTGGAGAGAGATAATTATTAATTTACCAAGGAAAAATTTAATAACAAAATTAAAATTCATGAATGATCACACATGTTAATAAAATCCACTAAACGAAAAATGAAAACACTTTTGATGAAGAAATAAATTTATTTAATTACGTCCATGAACTCAAGAATTACAATATAGAAAACCAACCCTTCCCCAATCACTTAAAATGTTTACCCCACCACGGTAATAATAATCTAAATGAATGATGAAGAAGAAGTAATTAACAAACTATGGAAATGAAAACAACTAAAAGAGAGAAATATGGAAGTTCTACTCCTCGGTGTCCGAGATGGAATGGGATTTAATGATTGATTCTTTGAGAGAGAGAGGGCCTCCCCTCCTTCTATAGCCAGAATCTATCCCCCTAAATTTGACACATTGTAGCCACATTAAATGACATCTTCACACATTTCAACCTTCATTAATTTTGTTCACAATTATCCTGGCCTTTTCTCCTCAAAATCATGGAGTATTTGGTCAAGTATTTTGAGTGTTATTCATGTTTTACTCTCACAATTTATTTTTTCTAGTCAGACTCTACAAATCATAAAAATCTAGATTAGAATGATTTAATTACCATTTTAATGGCCAATTCATGCAGCCTTTCCTTCCTGGAAGATGTTCCAAAACTCTTTTCTCGTCCACCCACCTAATTTCACAACATGTGTTCCCAACATGAAGGGGTTATGGACCCCACTTCAAATCACAACAGATCTGTAAATAGTTTTCATTCACCCACTTGTGAATTTCTCTTGAGCTTCCATATGGCTGATTCATCTTTTGTTAAAGAAGGATGAAATGAAACCCTTGATGTGAAGAATAAGGAAAACAATGAATTGTTCATTTTTAATTAGTGTATAAAATATTTTTTCCATAATATAAGAATGATTTAAAATAGTTAAAAATATAAAATGGGATATTTTTACTATTATGCTCAAAATATTACCAATATCATAAAAATGTAGCAATTTATCATAATGTAACACTTTTGTGGGTTTAAAATAAGGAAATTAAATGTAAATTTAATTGAAAATATTTGATCTATAAAAAATCATATCCATATAACCCTATTAGAAAAGAAATAAAAGCCAATTCGAGGTTAGATGATCTTATAACTATCATATAATGATTTGATAGGAATTCCATAAATGTGAAATTATTGAATTATGTGTGCATGAATTTAGGATTCTTACATAGAATAGACAAGGAGAAGAGTATAAAATGAAGAAATAATGGTATAACAATTATGGAAAATTTAAACACATCTATGAATGAAATCTCAAAGGCAATGGTTAATTAAATTAATGGTATTTATTAAGAATATGGGTTTTAAAATACATCAAATATGGGTGATAAAAGAATTCCCATAGTTTTATAGAATCACAATTGAGTTCTTACCATGGTGCTTGATAACAATGATGTTAAAAATCTATTTTCTTTCTCAATATGGGGAGGGATGATGGAAATGGTGGTATCACTAAGATATATTTAATGTTATATTGGTATATTATACACTATTATTTGGTGAGTATTGAATGGGAATTCTTCACAAATGTATTCATGCATACAGAATTAACTCATGTTTTATTTCCATTATCCCTAATTTGGAAAAATAAATTGATAATATAGACTTAAGATCAGTTTTTGTTGGGAATAATATTTAAAAATTCCGCATTAAAATTTATGAGGACTAGGTTTCTGTGAATATTTGAGGATAATATCACCTAAAATCATGTTAGATTTGTTTCTGGTAGATTCATTTTGAGCAGTTTATTCATAGGCACAAAATGTGACAATATAATGAAGAGGAAGATGATTGAAGGGAAAATTTCTCTAAAAAATAATATTTCTACATCTTATGATAGTCCAAAATAGATATTTGTTTAAAAAATCATGAGGAGACATTTCATTTCAAATAATTTTATTTTTTAATTAATAATATTTACTCATTTTCAAGTCTTTCAATCCATAACATTGGGTCCCCCATATTATTCTTGGAATGGGTGGGGGTTTGGTGAAAGGATATCCACTCTCATGGATTATCATTGCAATTGAAGAAGACTATCTAACAATATGTATTAAAGATCATTATCAGGTTTGTTTGTATTATGACATCTCTGACCCGGATGGAATTTTGAAGTTCCCTAAGCCCGGTTGGCCGCATGTAATTCAAAGCATCTCACCCAATTGTAGAGTATTTTGACTAGTAGTCAGTGCCTAGGGTGTTTCTATGAGGATATTGTGCCCTCATTTCCACAATTTATCTTATTGATCAACATAGAAGAATATGTAAAAAATGAAAATAATATAAATTACATATGCATCAAACTAATAAATCAAAAGTAATAAACAAATGATAAAATGAAAATCACATAAAAAAGATTCTAATTATATGTCAATTATGTATAAATTTGGAAAACATGGATACAAAGTTGCATACTATTATACATTACAGAAGTGCCCGAAACGAATCCCAAAAATATCCTTAGCCATCTAAGATCCTAATCAATCATCTTCAAATGACACTATCCAAAATAATCATGAATTCATGTTTCTGAAGCAACCTGATTCCCTTGCTCAACACATACGTAGATATAATATTCACAAGAAACAAAGGTACATGGATAGGGTGTGAGATAAATCTCAGTATGCCACCCCCAATAGTTTCTATAATATCTTTTACGTGTAATATAATCTGAAATAGTGTGAAAGGCATCACATATAAAACTAACGAAGTACAATAATGTAAATACCCATGTAAATTATTTTTTTCCTCTTCTGGTGTATAAACAAGTAACAAGTTCATTAGTTAATATAAGTTCCAATTAATATATTTTAAGTCATATAAGGTATAAACAGTACTAATATCACCTTATGATGGTTATAATATAGGTTCCAAGGTGTAACATGGCAACCTGTGTTGAAATTAGTAATCAATGGGATCGAAGGTAATAACCAAGGCATCCAAGACCTAAATGGTCTCCAAATCAGTTGTAAATATATCTTGGAAGTAGGGTCAAGTGTATAATCCAAGTATAATTATACAAGGAATTCCAAAATATTGAATCTAACTTATTCCATAGAAAAAATCCTTGGTAAATTGGGATGAGGAATATCTTGGACAAAAGATTTAACCAAGGAACCTTATGTCTAAAGAAGAAATGCTGGATCCATAGAGTGTATCCAAGGCTTCATGTATCAGAGAAGTAGGGATCTTACTAATAGAGCTAATATTCCACTGTTTTCAAATACAATTTAAGGATTCAAACCCAAAAAAATTTACATTTTATGTTAATTTCATAGTTTTTGGAAATCAGGAATGTTTTGATCTTAATTGTGAAAATCATCTAATTCTTGAATTTTAATTTCTATGAATTTTTTTTTTGTATTCTAGGATTTCAGGTAAAGGAAACATCATGCCATGAGCTTAACTCACTATGAGAAAACTGATTTTGGAAGAAAGAAGCAGAAATGGAAAACTGAAGCAGAACGCATAAACAATGTGTACTGATTGTACACTTCGTGACCTATTCAAATGGATTTTTCCATGAGAGACAAGTTACCAAAGTAAAACATTACATGAACTGAATCTAAACACTGTTGGTCTCAAGTACATGGTATGACCAAAGTAAATGATCAACAGAGATCACAAGATAAATTTTCATAGATCTAGAAGATTCAAAGGGGGTCCCAATCGTGAACTCACAGTAAAGGTCATGTACCATTAGAAATACAAAAAAATAAATGTCACACTATTTGATGTTTATAATTAACTTTCTATAAAATAACCCATTAGACTTTGTTTTGGAGCACTCTAGTCGAGAAACAGCCACACAATGCCCAAGGGAGTTCTCCAGACAACCACCAACAGATCTAAAAGCATCGTTTTCTATGGTAGAAATATATATCCTTATGAGGATTCCATATATTGAAGCTATAATAGAGAACATAGAGGTTTTCCATTTGATGTGCGGATAAATCCCACATGGTTGCGAATGGTGAAACCCGATGAACACTCTCTTTTGAGTTTCGAGATTAATGTGTACAATCTTCTTGAATTCTTCTTGAACTAGTATTTTTGAAAGAATCTGGTTACTTACCATCAAATATAAATCTTCAAAGAAATTGTTTGGATGGTAGTTTTGATAAATCAAGTAATTTAATTTACATTAATATTAAAAAATTATTTGGTACGGTCTTGTCGTTGATCATTTTGTTTTTAGTTATTTTTGATTTCTTAGAGGACTCCAAATAATTGATTCACTTTTACAGGATAGGAAAAATTAATCTCAATATCTTGATATGATGTATATTAATGTTTTATTATTCACCTAGGAGTCCTTGGGTGTGAATTTATGAATGCAAATTGGGAAATATTTTCAAACAAGTAATATGGGAGTGTCTGAGAGGGTGAAGCTTGTCCGTGATTGCGGTTTTAATCGGATATTCAAACTCATTATATTTTTTTCTATTTTTTTTCCTTCCAGATTAGTTATTATTACATTCTTTTTTCAGACTATTGAATCCCTCAACATTCTCTTCTGGAAAAAATAAAAAAAAAATTGTGATTTTTTTAAACTCCAATAGCATCCTCCTCGTGAGACAACCCTTTAGTCATCAGTGTACTACATTAAAAGGGGAAAATATTGATTGAGGTTGACATTACTGAAAACTTCAATATAAACAACCGTCGTTTCAGGAGAGGTCTCTAGTACTGTTTTTATTTCTCATGACCTGAACTAGTGACCAAACATTATTACCAATGGACACTAAAATTCATAAAACATTTCACTCCTGGGTTAAAACATCTAATCACCTTGTCCCTATTTGCTAATCTTCAACCAACACACTTATAAGGGAGGTAGATGAATCTAAAATCCTAATGGGTGAAAGAGTTATCTTCATCTAATGATGAAAACTGATATAACCATAAGGAATTTTCGATTTCACCTATGTTATATGAAATCACAATCGATTTCATAAACCAAATACCCAAATTCAATGGTTTTCCTAGTGATGAACAACATAAACCCATACAAGAATTCAATTACCCGTGTTTCGGCATGAAACCTCGTGGAGTTGATGCGAATAAACTGTTGTTGAGGTCGTTTCCATTTTCTCTATACGGGGTTTCTAATAATTGGATCTTCTATTCTTATTCAACTATTGATTAATGATTGGAATGCACTAAAGAAAATTTTCCATGAAATGTTTTTCCCATCCTCAAGAACTTACTCTATTCGAAAACAGATTTTTGACATTTGGTAGAAACAAGGAGAAAATATACATCAATACTAGGAATGATTCAAAAGTATATGGTTTATCTTCCCCCACCTTCAAATCAGCAACCAACATCTCATTAAATACATTCATTAAGGATTGTTTATTATTGATAGAATTATGGTTATTATGTTTTTGCAATATGATATTTAGTAGAATATACCCTAGGGGCTGTAAGAACACTGATAGCAAACAAGGAAAAAAATTCTCAATAGTTTGGAATAAGTGGCCTTCTCTAAGTCAAATATGCCAAAGAATTCCTGAATTAAAATATGGAATCCCACATGATTGTAAGTCAACTATTTGATCTTACCACCATGCGGAGGTCAACAATGTTGTCCAAAAACCCACTTAAACAACCAAAGCCTGATGTAAATTTTCAAATGAATGTCCACAATGGAATTTTATGATCAAATAGACATTTTAGTGATCAATGACCCCAAATGGATGAGCCCTCGGGGGAGTGATATACAATTTTTCTTGGAAAACCATTTCAACTGAGGGCATTAAAAACAACAAAAATTTTAATTAGGGTTTGAAAAAATGAGTGAAATGAAATATTTTGGCACCCTGAACAACCAAGAAGCTTGTTTTAAGGATAGTCGAGTAATTCCCAAATAAGGTATTTCCTTGGGAACGAAAATGCTCATCCTGGAAGAAAAATTCATCATACCCCTCCCACTCAGAATTATGAGAGTGAAAATGAACAGTTCATAAGAGAACAAAAATAAGTCTCAAAACAACAACATAATGTGATTACTACATTGATAACTAAAATTGGTCAACTCACCTCTGGTATTAGTTTCACAAAAAATCAAATGAGTGGTTGTATTCCCTCACAACATCAAGTGAGTGTGATGGATAATGGAATGGAAATGTCAGTTCCATTGAACCTAAGAGTGGAACAAAATTTTATATCCCCCAAACTGAGAACATCAAGAATGATGCTAAAACTATTAAGGAAACTCCCCCCAGTAATGAAAGTGATGAAAATTATGATATTGATTTAAATTGAAACAAAATTTCAAGAGAGGAAATATTATTTGAAAAAACAAATAATGATTGGAAGAGGATTTATGGTCCTTATGTTTCCCTAGACCTTACTCCGATTACTGAAGAAAAATTTAACCTTCCACCACCTTATCCAATGTTTGAACCACCCCCAATGTCACATGATGAAAAAGTGTTGTATAAGAAGGTATTGAAAATTTTCATGAATGTTCTAGTGAACATCCTATTTCTTTATGATGTGAAACCAATTCCATGGTATTCCAAATTTCATAACGATATTTGTACCAACAAAATAAATTTCAAGGGAGGTAAAAATTTAAACATAGTGGGGTCATTTCATCCATGATTCAACATGCCATGCTTGTCATGTGTAAAGAAACTATAACATTTACCATTCCCTGTACCATTGGGAAATTAGAATTGGATAATTTCATGCTTGTTTTATGGGACTCCATCAAAGTTACTCCTTGTTCTGTTTACTCATATCTTCATGTTGGAGACATGAAACTCTATAGAATTATCATTTAAATTTCTAACTGAAGTACCACCAAACATGATGGAGTTATAGGGGATTTTATCATTCATGTGATATAAATGATTTTTACTATTTACATATATTTTTTAGATATAGGAGATGATTTTTTCAACACACATGATCCCCCAATCATGGGGAGACCATTTTTTAAAATAGAAAATTGATCCTCAATGTTCACAAAAGGTCGCTTTCACTGGAATTTGGTGAAGATGATATTCATTTAAATATTTTTCATTAAATTTAAAACAGTATTGAGGATCAGTCATCCCCCCAAGTGAACATAATTGATTGGTTATCTCCTAACATTATACCATATTATTCATGTGATGAAATAAAAACATATGAGTTAGAAGAAGGAAATTTGTTTGATACTGAATCAGATCACCAGGAGGATGATTTTGAAGACTGTGAAGAGTCCTCTGATACTGAGACTTAATAACTGAGAATTCATGAAGATGCATTTCTGGAATCCATTGAACCTATTAGAGGTATCCCAAGAGAAGATTCTGATCTTCCTAATGAAACTATTCTTGAGAACATGGAAGGATATATCCATGATGAATTCAGATATTTATTCCACAGTCTCACATTAGGCAGTGTCCAACAACTACACCACAAGAGTTGGAATTGAAATAACTCCCTAAAAACTTCTAATATGATTTATTATGGGAGAATAAAAATATTCTATTCATTATCTCAAATTACATGTCATGAGCCTATGAGAACTAACTCATAGAAGACCTCATGTCACACAAGAATGTTATTGGTAAGACTCTATCTAATTTATCAAGAACCATTCCCTTCAGGTGCATGATAATAATTTTTCTAGAGGGGAATGCTTAAATAGTGTTAAAATTGAAAAGTCAATTGAATCCAACACTTATGAAGGTTATAAAGAATAATGTCACCACCCTTATGGATATTGTAATTATTTATCCCATATCAGATAGTCAATGAGTGAGTCCAATACATGTTGTTCCTAAGAATAGTGGATTTAAAATCCTAAAGAATGAATTTGTATGCATGTCCTAGTAAGCCATCCAAATAAATTAAGAATGTGAATTGATTAAATGAAGCTCATCATACTTACAAGGAAGGAAAAATTCCCATTTCCATTCCTTCATCATGTCCTTGAAAGACAAGCTATGGAAACGAACTTTTTCTTTATCAATGGATTCTATGGATACTTCCAAATTGACATTTAATTAGAGGATTTGGAGAAAACCACATTCACATTCCCCTTTGGGAATTTTTCATTCAGAATAATGGCCTTCGGTTTGTGTAATTCACCAGAAACATTTCAAAGATATATGATGATAATCTTCTATAAATTTATAGATAAATTCATGGATGTTTTTAGCAATCATTTGAATGTCTATGGATCATCATTCGAATTTTTTCGGATAAGATTGGTTCAGGTATGAAAACATGCGTTCATATGATCCTTGTTCAAAATTGTGAAAAATGCCATTTCATGGTTGTTAAGGGGACCGTTCTGGGACATGTAGTGTCCCATGATATAATTCTTGTTGATAAATCTGAGTTGATATCATTTCTTTATTACCATACCCATGAACTATGAGAGATATGATTTCCTTCCTTGGACATGCTATCTTATATAGGATATTCATAACGGATTTCAGCAATGTTTCACTTCCATTGTCATGATTTCTATGGAAAGATCCACCGTTTTTAGTTAATGAGACGTGAAAAGAGGCCGTTCATGAGTTGAACAAAAACATATAGCCCATCCCATTTTTCAACAACCCAAGTGGGACCAGACATTCAAAATCATGAATAATGCCTTTGAATTTTTTAGAGGATTAGTGTTAATTCATTGGATGAAAAAGTAATATCTTGTTATTTTATATGCCTATTGAACATTAGATCTGTCTCAGTAAAAATAAAAATAAACATAGAAGGAACTTCTCATTTTTGTATTTTATTTGGAAAATTTTATATCATATATTCTATGCTCAAAGATGATTGTTTTCAACGATCATTATGAAATCATATTTTTAATGTAGAAATATGATACAAAACCAAGACTCTTGAGACTGATAGTTCTATTTCAAGAATTTGATGTTGAAATTAAGGATAAAAAAGGATGTGAGAAACTTAATGTTGATCATTTGAGTAGGATTATAGAAATTTTTATTGGAAAACATGAGATTGTTCCACCCATTAAAGAAACCTTTCCAAATGAGGAGATGTTTTCTTCTCAAATTTAAAGACCATAGTTTTATAACCTTGTGAACTATTTGGATTCTGAAGAACATCCCCATTTGTAATTAAATAAAATAATTGAAAAACATGTGAGTGTTCCAAAGAAATACATTTGGGATGATCATTAATTATGTCACATTTTAGTGGTCAAATGATTCCGATACGTATTCTCTATTCTGAATTTCAATCCACCTTACATTTTTTTCATTGTCTAAACTATGAAGGAATATTTGGTCTACAAGGAACTACAATAAAAGTAATTTATTTTGGTTTTTAATAACCCACCAATTTTATAGATTCATTTGAATTTGGTAGAACCAGTAAAAATTATCAATTCTAAGGAAATGTTTCCGAATGGAATAAGTTTCCACAAAATCATCTTTTGTTTTATGATGTATTTGATGTATAGGAAATGGATTTCATAGGGTCTTTTAAAAATTGGTTTATATATCTATAAAAATTAATTATTGTTTATTATGTGGCCAATTGGTTAGAGGCTATTCCCATAAGAACTGATTATTCCAAAATTGAGTCCAAATTTTTAAAAGGAAATCTGTTTTCATGGTTTGGATTCCCAATGTTTCTGATTAAAAATCAAGGTACCAATTTTTTATGTATGGATATAGATACTATATTGAGAAAATATGGTGGTCATCATAGGGTATCTACTCCCTATCATCCTCAAAAAAATGGCATGGATAAGTTTTTCAATAGGGAGATCAAACGAATTATAGAGAAAACTGTGAAAAAAACAGAAATTATTGGAGTTTGAGACTTTATGATGCTCACTAAGCCTATATGGTTTCTTTTGAAATCCAAATTGGCATGAAACCTTTCATATTGTACTATGAAAAATATTGTCACTAACCTATTTAATAAGAACACAAAAAAAACTGATGTCAAATCATTAAACATGATACTTTTTATTACATGGAAATAATGGAAATTATGTTTGTAGGGGCTGGAGGAACTTAGAAAAAATGAATATGAATGCTCCCGGATGTAAAATGAAAGAATAAAATAATTTAATGATGGGAGAATTATTAACAAAATCATAATGCATTGAGACCAATTTCAGCCGTTAGATTCCATGTTCATGATTTACCTATGTTAATTTCATTCCAAATGGTCTGGCCCATTCATTGTTTGCCATGTTTTTCCTTTTGGTGAAATAAATATTAATGAACAATAGAAAGGAACAACATTCAAAATAAATGGTAAATAGGATGAATTTATTTATAAAGTATTTTTAAGATCCTCTAGGGGAGGATACCCAACTTCAATATCATGTATCATATCACTGACTTTGTAATTAAATTTATTGAGGCATTGTAGTGGATTTTGAAGGCCACTTATCAAAATAATCTTTTTTTATTTGGACCTTCTATGAACATTTAAACCATCATAGGCCCTTAGTATCCAATGTATAGACTATTAGGTTTTCTACATTTCATGCTTGTTTCCCTTTCCAATATGCATTGGAAGTTTAAATGAATGATCTAGTAGAAGATATGTGTGTGGGGTGGGGTAACTAATTTTGATTTACTACATCTTTTGGTGATGTCTTGCATAGATATTCAAGAATTGAAGAACTATTTTTGCAGCTAGAAAATATTTTTCTAGGAGTTATTACCATCTTGAGCTCATATATGATATGTAGTTGTTCCTATCTCGAGCTCAAAATGGAAAGAAGTTATGCCCTATCTAAATCATTTTAAAAAAAGGAGAAAAACATATATCATATCAACTGATAAAATATTTATAGAAGGAATCCATGTTGATTTTTGTCATGGAAGAGTTGGGAGAAGACCATACATGAGTAAATATTTGATTCTTTCAATCTTCTTCAAAATAAGCTAGACCCCCCATTTTCATCCTCATAATTTTTAACATTTCAAACCTACCAACCCCTAGCCATAAAAAACCTTGTAAATACCAAATGATAACCACATGTTCTGGGATCATCATCATGTGGATATGTTGAAATTAATCGAGTCTACATTAATCAATGCCTGATTTGTATGAGAAAATAATTGTTGAAAATACATTTTTGTGTGTTGAGGGAAAATTATTGTGAGGTAATTATGTTGTGTTCATGGGAGGTTAAATTACATGGATATGGATTGAAGGATCTGAATTGTGAAATTTAATTTTTTTTAATGAGGCATGATATATTTTTATTCATGCTTATAATTTGGTAAACTCCAATAGTATGTATTTTCAATTTACCAATTTACTACTCACTTGTCTAGGAGACCAAGTGCTACGTGAGGGGGAATTTTCAAGGATAATATATAGATTATTTTTCATATCTAATTTAAGCATTTAAACCCCATCAATTTGACATTATATGAGAATTGTTTCATTTTTTGAATAAATAAATGTTATCATCTTAATTGTAAAAATGTCATAATATTGGGATTTTAACTGCTTTAAATTGTCTGTTATATTCCAGGATTACTGTCAAAGGAAATTTTGTGCCCCGAGAAAAGCTCACGGTGTGACAACAGATTTTGGAGAAAACATGCCGAACTGGAAAAATGAAGTAGAATGCATACATGATGTGTACTATTAGAAAACATCATGACCTATTCAAATGGAATTTTCTGTGTTATACATGTTGTCTCCTAAGAAAAAAGCATGAAGAAAGGCTACTCAATGTGAGTCTTAAGTACACGATGTGACCAGAATCAATGATCAACTGAGATTCATGTGAGAAATTAGCGCAGATCCAGAAGACGCAGAGGGTGGTACATGACGTGAACCTCTAGTACACATCATGTACTAGTCGATGGACAAACAAATAAAGGCAACATTGCTGGATATTTTTATGAAATATACATTAAAAAACCATTGGTTGTTGTTTTGGAGCACTCTGGTCATGCAAGAGAAGCAAAACATCCTAGGGATTCCTCCTGACATCCGCCAACAGATTTGGAACCCTCCTTTTCTATGGTGTAATTCGATATCCTTATGATAATTTCATATAGTGAAGCAACAATTGAGAACATAGAAGCTACCTAGACGATGAGCGGACAAACCCCATGGGGTTGCAGACGAAGACACCAGATGAACACTTTCTTTTGAGTTTCGAGCTTAATGTGTACTCTCTTTTTGAATTCATATTGAACCTATATTTCCAAATGAATATTGTTTCATTCCTTATTGAATATATCTTCGATGAACTTATTTGGACGGTTTTTTGGTTCTATGGATTAATGTAATTGGATTCACTATATAAATTTCTGCGGCAAAGTCTTTTAGTGGTGTAGAGTATTTTTTGTTATGTTCGATTTCATGGAGGTCTCCAAATAATTGAATCACTTCTATTAGTATGAAAAAAATCATTTCAAAGTCTTTATATGATTTCTATTCATGTTTTAGTGGTCACCTGTGTGTCCTTGGTGGTGCATTTAGGAATCCAAATATGATAATATTTTCAAACAAGGAATAGAGAAGTGTCCGAGAGGGTGAATGTTATATGTGACCACTATTTTAATATGATTTTAAATCCCACATTATATGTTGTCTGTTTTCTACCTGGAACTTTAGTAATTATTACATTCTATTTTACAACTGTTAAATCCCCCAATTTTCACTATATGTGAACATAACAAACAAAACTGACAGTTCTGGATGTCATAGAGAAAAATCCTTGAGAGATAGCACTTTGGTCATCACTGTACTACATTAAAATGGTAAAATATTGATTGAGGCTAAAATATCTAAAAATATCACTATCAACTACTGTGTCAAACTAAGAATCCACTTATATATGAGAATTGGGTTCCAAGGTGGGTCCCACCCATATCAACAAGTATCCTTGAATCAGAATGGCATCATCGAGTGCATAAGGAATTCCCTTGTCAATCCATGGTATGAACGAGTCAATACAATAATATAATGATGGTAAGTACATATATAATTCATTACATTACATTATATTCATCTCTAAATTATGTTCAAGTAATTAAAAATAACTTTTATTAATTTAATTTGGTTCATTCCTTTCCTTTCATTAGCATGACAATGCCAAGGGTCATGAAACCATTTCATTTAATTCCTTTAAGTCATAATAATTTATTATGGATCACTATAAAACAAACAATTAAACATGTAATGGGATGTTACTGACATACTTACAAACAATTTTGTTACCATTCATTACGCCATGACATATATATACAATATATGTTCCAATTTCAGTTGGGTTTTATTAATCAATCAAAAAAACCTTCCTTAAGTGGTTCGCATTATAATAAAACATGGTACTAAACATTACAAATTAAATATCAATTTAATTAAATAGGATTACATTTAGAATTTTCAAGACACATACCTAAAAATGGATATAATATGTGAAAACCAATCATTAAGGCACAACTTTTCATTAAGTACATAAATACAGAGATCACCCTATTTTGGTTGGTTGAAATTGTGAAAATAAAAACCAAAGATGAATAGAATGAATGGAGTGGCTCTTAGAATATGGATATAATGTCCACACGAAAACAATATTAATTAATATATGAATTCCCAATATGATCAGTGTGACCACATGGAAATATATAAAACACCGAAACTCGAGGGATGAATTATAGACCACTTACGGAATACTCATACAAATATCCTTATGTTTTATCAGCTTCTAGTTCACTGTAGATTGGATGAGATCTAAATAATATATTAGCCACATGAAAATAGTGCATATAATCCTACATTGAAATTGTTTCATTGATGGGATAGAGGGAAACAGATTAAAATGAAATTAAGATCGTACCCATGTGGATCCAACAAGATAGACACTTCAATCAAATGTCAAAAGGTTGACTGGGATTGAATCCTATATAAGAAGGTTTTTTTGGATTCAAAATGGAGTGGAGGAAGGGTTCTTCCCAATATAAATAAAAAATGGAAGAGGGTTTCTTATATGGTTTCATTGAACAAAAATTTATTAATTTCATGCAAAAAATGGCCTTTGCACGATTTGGTTACATGGTTTGGGAAAACTATTCACAAACTATGAATGAAAAGCTACATATAAGTGAATACTACATGGTTTGGATGCACAATTATGGAAATAATGCACCATCCAGTAAAAATTCCACTATAATTTTTATGTTTCCTTTCAGATAGTTGTACAGGACCAATTTCATGGTTTGGGTAAACCATGTGCCCCATTTCAACCCACTATATATCCTTTCACTATTAAATCTAACTATGTTTCCTTCCTTGAATGGGTTATTCCAATCCTAAAATAGGAAATTTTCACTATCTGTCTTGGTTTCCGAGCTCCAAACAAGCCCTACACACATATAGAACTTCAAAAACTCATTATACATCCATTTTATGTCCATAAATGTGAAATAAACCAATATTTAAAGAATCCATAATTGAGTGAAAACTAGGTTCATATAGTATTCCCCCCTAAATGAGAACATCCTTGAGTTCACCTTCTATAGGTTGTGAATCAATATCTGACTACAACTCTATCCACTTTGAATGTACATTATAATCCCACTCTCAAGTATCATCTTGTATATGACTATCCTTCCATAACACCCGTACTGAAGGGATAAACAATCCTAAGAGATCCCTCGTGATCTCGTCAATGATGAGTATTGGATACTCCTCCAAGGCAACATTATCATCTAACTCAACCTCCTCTGAATCAAAACTATGAGATGGGTCGGCCGAAAACCAGTGAAGAGGTGAAATATATAAGATGTTGTGCATGACACTATACATATAAGGTATTAACAACTAATATTCTACCAGCCCAAATCTCTAAAAATCACAATAATCCCTACACAATGAAGAAAAACTTCCCTTACTCATGTATCAATGTATTCCCTAGCTTAGTTAATAACCATATGAAAAAACGATCCCTAACCATGAGCTCCATAGGTCATATATGGCGATCAACATATGATTTAGGTCTAGGCTAAGCAACATACATAAGTTTTATTATCAGTTGACCCTACATTAATGTCTCTTTTATGAGATGAGGACCATGTAGGGTTACCTCTGTTTCATCTAGCCGTCATAGAGGTGATAAGAATGAACTTCTATTCAAGGACTCAAATGAATCCATCTGAATTGTCTCCGGAAAGCTACTGTTATATTAGAACTCCCTTAAGGGGATATTCTTCTCCCATGAACCATGAATATAAAAGACACCTTCTTAGATCTTTTCCTCTAAAACCTGTATCATTTTTTCTAACTCCCCATTTTTTTGTGGGTGAAATTTTGTACATAGAAACACAAGTATAATAATATATTTTTAAACCCCTACCAGAACCGAGAGGTTATGCATGGATCACAATTTGAAAATATTGAATGAGGTACCCTAGGTAGTTGTTATATTTCATTAAAAACCATCCCTAACAACTCAATAATAGATAACACTTCCAATATAGAAAGGATGAGGGATACTTTTAAAGTCTATCAATGAAAACCCATCAAAATTCTATACCTCTATAAAACCTTGTTAATGAAACTAAAAATTCCCTAGAAACATCTTCACATCTCCATTCCTAGAATAAAGTGGATGTAATAAGCTTGTGGGTCTCCAGTTCTATTCCTTTACAATGTGATAGGTGGACAACCAATTGATAAAGCCTACTATATGAACCTTCATCCTAGGCCACCAATGTTGGTGTCTCATGTCTCGATACATTTCCTAGATTCCTATATGAACTATCCATAGAGTTCTTTGAGTCTCTAACATAAACTATTCCCTCAAATATGTAGGAACCTAGAAACATCCATGAATACATAAGATGTTGTCTCTATCGATTTACCTATCTTGAGGAAGGTCATCTCCATAAATACTCTAATTGAGATTCAATCATTTAGGATCTAAAAATTATATTCTCTTGACATTCTAATGGATGGATGAGGTAACTATCTAGGATAAGAGGTATGAATGACCATGACTATAATGAAACTCTAGATAATACTCATAATATAGGTCCACCATTTTCAACTCATCTCTGAATTTTCACATGGATCGTTCCTTATTTTATTAACTAAGTAAATCTACTACTGCATTACCTTTCCCTATTGTATAGGAAAACTACCAATTTAATGAATATAGATATTCGACCCTTATAAGCAATATGAGATTCATGTCACGATTTTTAAAAATATATTTCATGCTCTTCTAGTCCATATACAGTAAAACAATCTCACCAAATATATTGTGTCTCTAACAACATAAGGCACTGGAAACTACTACTAGGTCAAGGTCCTATGTTAGGTAATTTACCTCACGAGGCATCAATTACTAAAATAAAAATGAAATTGATCTATCATTTTACATCATTATTAATCCCTATAAACGCACTGATTCATCATAGAACATGTTATACCCTTTGACTAGATCTAGATAAATCCAAACATGTGGTGAGACCAGCTACCCTTTCAGCTCTTGAAATGATTTCTTACATGCATCTGATAAAAAGAATGTGAAACCCATTTGTGTAATATAAGTAAGAGATGTTTTAAGGAAATAAATGTTTATAAAAAAATTTCTGACATCAATCCATCCCCATGAAACTTTCTATATCTAACAAATTATTTGTATACTCACTGGAAACCACACCACTAACTTTCTATGGGTCAATAGATACTCCTCATTCATATATAATATGGCCTAAGAAGTAATCATTATTGATCCAAACGTGCAAATTATCATGCTGGAATAAATATTATTCTCACATAGTGTTCCCAAAATGATGTTAAGGGGATTAGAATGGTCACTACAAGTGTGAGAGTACACCAAGATATCATGAAAAAATAATAATAAAAGGGAATCCGTATAAGGGAGGAACACACTATTCATTAATGGAATCAACACAATGGGAACATTCAAGGGTCCAAACAGAGTAATGAGGTACTCTTACATACCATACCTACTAAAAATATTTGTATGAGGAATGTCTGATAACCTGAATCGCACTTCATGATAGCTCGGTCTCAAGTCGATATTTGAAAACACCCAAGCTCCTCAGATATAGTCAAAGAGATCATTTATTCAAGGAAGTGGATATTGATTAATTATTTTATGCTATATCAAATATATGTAATCCAAGAAATTATTTTTTTTCCCATCCACCTTCATGGTGAAAATCATTGGTGAACCCCAAGATGAAGTAC
This sequence comes from Viscum album, assembly GCA_963277665.1. Taxonomy (NCBI): domain Eukaryota; kingdom Viridiplantae; phylum Streptophyta; class Magnoliopsida; order Santalales; family Viscaceae; genus Viscum; species Viscum album. Next base: position 347,479,555 of record OY728127.1, on the reverse strand, counting down.
CAAGCCATCTACAACCATTTTCCCCCAGGTCCTCTAACTGCCTCCTAAGCTCCTAGAGCTTTGTACGTGTTATCCTGTATAAATTAATAGACACCATAGATTCTCCAGAATACATTTCAAAAATTTAATGTTCTTATAAATGATGAGTTAATATATAGAAATCAATGAGAAACATTTCATTGAATAGATCTACTAATGAAGGGACTTTGGCCTAATGTAAACCCCAAACCTCCATGAATTGACTAGAAATATGGGTGGTTTCCCCACATATCACATGATGCTCTGGTCCTGCTCTACTATCCTGGACATCCCACTCACCCTTGGGTAGATAAATATAACCCCATGGTGACGTAAATGACACCCTGTAGTGATTTTAGTCTACAAATGAATCATACAAAACCAAACAATCCATCATAGTAATGACATTGAATCTTTTCATCTTGAGAACAAATAAGACACATATGAAAGGTTAACTTCTTACATGAGGGGAATAGTCCCTGAATGGGCGTGTCCCCTCTAACCGTACACCCAATGGACTATCTCGGTTCATTACACCATTGTAATACTGTATTTCTTGCCTAAGGATTTCCATGATGGATAATTATATGAAAGGATTTGAAGAACATGTGTCAAATAAAAAGATATTATAGTGAAGGCTACTAGTATAGTACCTTGTACTGTATATGTTCATAAATCGAAATCACTATGTATTGGCTTTATTGTATGCAACTGAACTAACAAAAAACTCTTTCAATCAACTAGACTACCAAAATAAAAACCGTAATGCTGGTATAACTAGTGGTATGCAGTCTAGATACCACATCAATGAATTCCTCCTCATATAGTACTATTTATAATACTTTTAATCCCCACCTAACTCGGTTTAAGGGAACACATCCCTGCTTGTAGCTAGGGTTCAGGACCTCTTCCACTAGAATTTGATGAAATTTTCAAATAGAATCGTTAATGGTTACCCATATGACCACAAACACAAGACTATATAGTGTCGCTATCAATCATAGGCTTTAGGTGACCATTTCATCCACATCGGTGAAACACCATAGCGCTACCAGCATGGATACTCTTGGTTGTGCTTCCCTGATGAGAAACCTCTGGGTATCACTTTCATCTACCTGAAGAACTACTGTCCTGATACCGTCTTCATCCCTAATGTTGTGCTCAATGATAAGATCATGATTTACTATTTTTTAAATGTTAGGATGGGTAAATACAATCAATTTAGTACATTTTTTATACTAAATCCCATCGTTGAAGAGTCTGGCATGCAAAAGCTCGTTAGAAGGATGATGTAGTCTGAAGTGTTGCAACTCAGTAAAACATGAAGAATATTCCTTGACTAGCATTACACCCCAGTTGAGATACAAGAACTCACTGGAATAGTCACATCTTCGACTCTGAGGAAATAATTATTCAAAGAACATATTTTTAAAGTCATCCCATACCATGCAAAAATGGTGACCAGCCTAGGTAATTACATCCCACCAATGACATTCCCAATCATGAAAAATATACGATGTGAGATTGTCCCTATTCTTTAGGGCCATCTCCAGATGAACAAACATAGATAATGTGTAATATATATAAGAAAAACTATCCAGTGGACTTTCAACCTCGGAGAATATAGAATGATAAGCTTCTTGAACTCAGGTGTTAGATCAGCCATCATAGGTGCAGATCCTGGACCAACTTGAGTGGACATCATTAGACGTAGAAAATTATATTGAACTTGAGAATCAGTGCCCAAATTAGGTATATAATGTTGTCCCTCAAGTGTCACTCTTGGATGTATGAATTTTATCGCAAGTCCCACCTTGTCGATAGTGTTTTCTTCTCCACCCTCCTAGAACATGACCTAGAACCTCGTGGAAATAGTAATGTAAAAATTACAACCACAATCCTCAAGAAAAGTCTTAATAAGATAGAGAGAAACACTAATAATTTTTAAACATAAAAAAGTGCTCACTACCTATTTTACACAACCCCAACTACCCACAAATAAGGTTAGGTATTGGTGAGTTATGAAGTATTAGTTATAATTTCTCTAGGAGATAATGGTTCAATATCACCTTGCCTCATCATTTAATGGAATCCATTTCATTCATTTCACATTTCACTATCATATTTTTATATATCATGGATAATTTATATTGATTTTTTCTTAATGAATAAGGTACCATTGTACTTATCTATCATACCATCACCAATTCAAATTATAATTAATGGATTGACTAGTTAAATTACTCATTCCAGGCCACGAGTGGAGATGCACCTCAGGAATTTAAATATGAAATCACTCAATAAAATCTAAAGATAAACAAGAAGAATATATATATATATATATAAACTCATATTACTCAACCATAATAGGAATATAAAATAATGAATTCATTGAAATGCACATATAACGAATGGCAGAATGCATGACATGCAAATTCATAGTGCTTATGAGGATTCATGTAACAATGATCCTTTTCCTCTTATCACCAGTCCAAGGATGAAATAAGATCCTCAATAAGAATTATAATCAACAAAATCACAAATAATATTTCCACCCCAATGATAAAATGATATCAATAGTAATAATCTAAAATAGAGTAACAATTGTAATTTAGGAATCTCAGCCTTTACATTGAACATGAGTTCACAACACCCAATCACGGCTTATGGTAATATTCCATGAATTCCTAATATCTAATATATTATCTACAAATATTATATAAATAAGGTAACTCCTCTGATACCACACTATGAAATACCAAACCTATATTCTACATACATGTTCTTGGGGACCAGTTTCCCAGAATTCCCCAAGAACATCTCCACAAATGCTAGAGGAATCCAACTAGTATTGAAGTCCATGGGTGTGTCCTTAGAGAGACAATGTCCTCAGTACAATAGTGTATCGATCAAATTAACATATATGAAAATGAAAATAGTGATGAAATATAAGTAAAAAAATTGCATAAAATAATCATAAAAATGTAATAAACATTTGAACACATGATAATCACATAAAAAAAGTTGATGATGATATGTCATGTATCTATAAATATGGAAAAAAAGAAACAAATAATCGTACTAGAATTCTAAAAAAAATTGTAAAAAGGAATTAATAAAATACCTCATGAATCCTGATCTCTAACTTGGTCATCTGCCACCACCTCCATCCTAATGAATAAGGAAATAAAGTGTCTAAAGGAACATGCTTCCCTTTGTGAAAACCTACAAAAATATAATTTTCCTAGGTACTAATGGAGCCCATATAGGGTGTCTAATAAATATTATTATGCCACAACTAAATGTTTCAATGAAATCATATTTTTGTATTATAAACTAAAATATTGAACAAACATTCATATTTTAATGAAAAGAATTACAGTAATGTAAATACCCATGTACCTTATTTAACCCTAAGCTAGTGTGTGAATGTGTAAATAGTTTGTTTATATATTTAAGTTATACATGATACATTTTATGTTTTTTGAGACATAGCTAGAACTGACATCACCTTGTGATGTTAATTTTAATGGTTTCATGCTGTAACAAGGAAACTAACCTATATTAATTTTAATAATAACCGAGATCTAATGTAATAAACAAGGAATCCAATACCTCCCGGTTCACCAACATAGTTGTAACTTTAGCATGGATATAATTGTAAGAGTGTAATCTATGGTGAATCATCTAAGGCATTCAACATTAGTGAATCTAATATATTCGAGGGAAAATGTCCAAGGAAAAATGATATAATAAATGGAATGGCCCAAGGATGTAAACAATGAACATAGTGTCTTTAAAATACATGTAGGATCCAAGAAGTGTATCCAATACATCATTAGATAGTAATGGAGGGATACTAGGATATCTTATCAGGCATTCACTGATGAAAGAGGATTGGGTTCCTAGGATGTTCTCAACAAATTTAACTGACAACATAGAATTGGAATGTCATCCTCAAGTGCTCAAGGTATTACAACAATAATCCAAGGTGTGCTCATGTAAAACACCTCCAATATTTATATAATGGTGTATTTTTAACTAGGAACTTTAATTATATTGATTTGATAATTAAGGACATGTAATTAATCTTTCATTTTATTATGTTCACTTTTTTGAGCCTTTCCATTAATTAATATGACACGGCCACCAGGAATGTAACCATTTCATTTAATTCATTTATTTCATAGTCATTTAACATGGATTACTCAGATTCCTTCTTTTACACATGAAATAGGAAAAAACAGAGGTGAAAACAATCTATATTATTACAATTCATTATTTCATGTCATATATATATAATATTGTTTCCAATTTCAATTGAGTTTCATTAATCTTGTAAAATAACTTACCTTAGGTGGGTCAAGTGTGAATAAAACATGGTATTAGATATTACCAATTCGATATCCATTTATTTAATGGGCCTTACAAATAGAATATTCATTCCACATAGTCAAACAATGTAGTTAAAAGGACACAACCACCAATTAATTCATAAATTTCCTCCAAGGGAAAAAATAGGATGACAACCCCACTTGGGGAGGATGACGTTGTGCATGTAACTACCAATATTGAGTAGAATGTACGGAATGGGTCTTAAGTCTCAATTATACTGAATATAATCATGGAATTTAAATTAAATAGTAGATACCTAATGAAATTAGTTCTGCCTCCATGGAATTTATAATATTATTAAACAGAACCGATGAGTTATACAACACCTATATCATACTAGTACAACTCTCCCCATACATTATTATCCTCTACTTCATCCTTGATTAGAAGTGATTAGAATAATATATCAATGGACAAAAAATATTAAATATGATACTACATCTAAATTGAATTTTTGATAGGATGATGAATTAAAAACCCCTAAAAGGGAATTAGGATTGTACTGGTGCAGATCTAATGAGACAGAATGAGATTCAATTATATTCTAGATGGATGCTCAGGACATAGCCTAGAATATAAATATTTTGGGATTCCAAAGAGAGTGTAGTAGGGTTAATGAATGCTGGAAAAGAAAAGTAAATATGGGTTATTAATAACATTAATTTTGTGATTTTTTTAATTTCACACAAAAATGGGCTTCACATGGTCTGGCTAAACCATGCACAAAAAATGAACATGAAGATATAATGAGGGGAATAAAGTATGGTTAGTATACATGGTTAGTGAAACAATGCACCAAACATGAGAAATTCGTGTACAGTTTTTTTGTAACATTTTCCATGAACATGAAACCCAAATTCCATTGTTTTAGAAAACTGTGTTCCTCATATCACCCCACTGTCTAAACCTCACATGGTTAATTCTAATCGAGTGGCCTGTCTCCCCCGATTTATTCTAACCATATGATAGGGCATATTCACCCACTACCTAGGGTCCCGAGATACGAACAAGCCCAAAACACCCATTAGATATTCAAAAACTCATTAAGCATCCATATTAGGTACATAAAAGAAAATTATAAAAAAAATTAAACATCCATACCTAATTGAAAAATAGGTTATTACATGTAAAATTTTATTAATGTTGGGAGGGGGGACTCAATCCATCAATCCTATTATATGAAGATGACATTATATTATTTGGGAAATCCTTCACGAAAACCATATCTTCTATCAAGTCATTGGTCACATGTTTTGATTTGGAGGATGGATAGTCTATCATCTGGGGAAATATTTATTCATATTTGTTGATGGATATTATGTTGGTGAAAAATAGTATCACTATAAGGATTTCAGTAAAATTTGGATCCATTCCATTCAATTACATCAGTTTTACCTTATTTTAGGGAAAATTTATGATCCACGTACCTATAGAAACAAGTGATGGAATCCTCAATAATATGTCATAGTGGAAAGGTAAATCCATGTCCCAATATGGTAGGGTGTGCCTTATTAATTAAAATATCACATAAAAATTTTCCTACTCCTTCCATCTAAACAGATATCCTATAAGTCTCATCAAACAACTCTAGTTCATGATCAATAGTTATAATTGGACTAGGTTGGCATATGAAAACAAACTAACAAACATTTAATTAAATGAATGAATCAAACCAATGGAAATGGGGGGAATTATAGTGATTGTTCTCAAGATCTTCAATGATGGACTTATTAGTATGTTCACACGGAAACTACTAAACACTAATGATTATTCTTGGGATTTTTTTTAGGAAGGATTAGTGGAATAATATTGGATGGTTTTCCATATGATCTTACAACATCAACGTGGCCTTCAATAAAACACTCCTTCGATGATATCATGCATAATACAAATTTTTTGGTTAAGAAAAAATAAAATTTAATCTATTTGGAAACCTTGTGGCTTGATAGACATCTTAAAAATACACGAACATTTCTCCAGATAAATTGAATATGACCATATCTGAGCTCAAGAAACAATACATTAGTGTTTATTTCCTTAGTATGATGGTTTGGAGGTCTAAAATAATGATTTCATGATTATAGATACACTAGTATGGAATCCCAAATGTTATTGGAAATTCAATGCCAAGGAATACTAAAAGATGGAATGTGATATCATAACAATGCTAGTAGCAAGGCCATCTAGATTTAAGGTACAACTCATACAAACATTAGTGTTTATTTTTCTCTAATGAATTGGAAAAAATAGGTCTCCCATGATTGATCAAATCAAGAGGAATGGATGGTACATTTTTCTATAAATTCCATTTATATTTATGTGCTGGTGAAATAGAATATAACTTATTCATTATATGTGAATATTATTTGGAGCAATGGATATATTAATGTTGTATATTTGGTCTTTTTATAAATTATAATATCCCATTAGAGCGAACCATGGTCTTCATCAACAACACTTTAAAAAAGTGATCAAGAATAGAACCTCCTTGTTGGAGTAATGGGATCCATATTTCCATTGATCTAGAGGGTACATAATGAAATAATACTTTACAACAAAATCATATCCATTCATGCAGGAAACATTGTCTTGCACATGGAATTTCATGATTCTACAAAGGTGAATCCTAGATTAAAGAAGAATAACATCACTGATCTGTAAATCATGAGGATGTTAAGGGTTTGAGGAAGACTAATGTATCCTAAAGTTCAAAAATCCAAATGATAGGATCTACCAATAATCAATTGGATAAAAGAAAATGTTGATGGGGTAGACTCTAACATTCTTGGACCCTTAAGATATGGAGGTATTTTCTGAACTCATCAGGAATTTGTAAAATGCTGTTTTTATCCTTATATCAAAATTTGAACTAGATTTGAAACTGAGATACGAGCATTCATTTTTTTATCAAATTATTTTCCACCCATAAAATCACTACCCTATTGATTGAATATGATTCTAAAACTACAATAAAATCTCTAAAGGAGTGAATTAGGAAACTCCCATGGAAACCATACCATAATGGATTGGATATCTTAATTATGCTAATTATCTCAATCTAATTGTCTACATTCTTATAGGGGAGAAAACTAGGTGGATGATTCTTTTCTAAAGGTGGAGATCATGGAAAAAACCATCATGTGGCTCGATAAATTTACCTATTATTCTAAATTTTTTATAGATTTTTATATTCAAGGGGTGGTTCACTATGGTATTTATAAAATCCCTTGTTACATATGACCTTGGTTGTTTACATTTTATTAATAAATTTTAGTCTGGTTTTCAGTGTGTATGGACATTCTTTTAAATATGTAATTAAAAAATCCTCAATATCCAAAACACTTCCACTTTTTTGTCTCAAACATCTTTGAGTTCAACATTCCTTTAAATAACACATTTACTTATTTATTCATTTTCAAGGAAAACATCTCTTAACACCAGAAAAAACATTGTGTTTTGTATGATCATAGAAATAAATATCTAAAATTGTCTTTATGATGAACATAAAATAATAACATATCATATTTAGTGTAATGAATCACATAATATAGGCATCATATGAATGATTCACATCCATAAATCTTCACATAACACAGACATTGTTTTTTAGAACATATTTCTTATATTGACTTAGTAACTACATTTGATGGATTTTTTGGATGAAATACACCAATCTCTAGTGCATAAACGTCAAATGAGATATAATGGTCATATACAATCACTATAGATCATGCCATTTCCAAATAGGTATGATTCCCCCTTTATATAATATTATCCCATTCTGGTTTTCATATAGTATATAATCGTGAAACAATTCAATAATCACTCTAATATTTTATGAATCCCTAGATTAAGTATTCCAAACATTGATTAGATCGTAGAATATTTATACGATTAACCAATTGATTTCGTATCTATTTAAAGAACTATTTTAACTTTTAAAAACTTTCATATTTCTATTTTATCATAGATATATTTCCATTATGAATACATTCATTAGTAAATGTAATGATGTATGTAGAACCAATGTTTCATAGTATACTTATTCCTCCACATACATCCCTATGTTCAAACTCCAATATCCCAATATCCCACTCAAATTATCTCAAAAATGTGAAATTATTATTATTTTTTAAAAAAATAGACTCACAAATTATAAATATTCAAAATAAAATTATTCCCATGATCCAATTATATAAAGTCACTAAATATGATTCATATTTATATGTCTATGGTGATAATTCAAAATGTATGTTTGATTATAATAAACATGTTTCTTCTTATTATGACTGTTATAAATAGGATTTCCTATATCAAGAAAATATGAAATATTCATTATACTGTGAACATAATGAAAAATTTCATATATATATATATTCTATTTTTTACCATAGTAATTATTAATGAACCCATATTGTCTATACATGATACTGAAATCGAATTATTTTTTTGGAGAGATCGTAATAAAAATATTTCAATTCAATGATCAATCATCTGAGTAAAAAATAATCGTAGGATTAAACCAATAATTCATCATCTCATTCTATATTTCTATTACGATGATCTACGTTACCCTTCACCAATTTATTTTTATCCCCTAGTCATTGTTTTTTAGAACAAATGATTAATTTATATCTAGTATCTACTTCCCATGTGTTATAGATGTTTTAGTTGTACTCAATAACATTCTCACTTAGGTACTCTGAATGCTTCTCATTGTAAACTGTTCTCAATACTATATACTTATTTTATTATCTTATAGGCCATACCTATTTCTTATCACCAAATATCTATTATAAGGTTTGATATTTTTTATCACAAAGACATATCAATTTATTAGTATCATTTAGCATATCTTTCAGTTATGGAAATTAATGAATTTATTCCAAATAGAAATATTACCTAAAAAATAATAGATGATTATTTGTGTTGGGAATTATACAAATCAAATAATTTTTTATTCATTTATAGTTGAGAGGATAACCAATTATCAAAAATAATTATACAAATTCACTCAACTGTTGGATTCTATTATCAAAAAGTTTATGGTTTTATATTTAATAAACCGGAAATTAAAAACCAAAAAAGGAAAAAAAAATTAAAAGCAAGCGATACATGTAATGAGCATGACCTACCTATATTATAGTCCATTGTTACTTATAACATTCATTACATACACAATATAATTAAACAATACTGGTTCTAAACTCGAATTTTATTGGATTAATTATTATTGTCCAAAAAAGTGTTCATTCAGAACGAATATTAAAGTTACTATTTTATTGGATTTCAATTTTTTTGGTCAAACTAATTTGATACACATAATATTCTTATTAAATCCATAACTATTACATCATATACTGTCATTATCTTTCCATGTTTTTTGTATTCATGCATCTAGTGATTTAGTTTTTGAATCCATATTCCAACCACCAAATTTATTTTTTCATACAAAAATATTGTGTGAGACTTTAAAAAACCTCATGTTTTTGTTAATCACCAAAAAAAAATATTCATACATATAAAAATACATTACTTGAATAAGGTAATTGATATCTTCATTTAATGTAATAAAGTAATATTAGGGTAATAATATCTATATAAGTAATCTTTGGGTGATATATATCTAACAACATTCCCCATTCCAGATAAAGTTTAGCCATTTTACTTTTAGGGGGTCTAATGCCATGTCCCTCTACTCAGGGATACCTTAATCATCATAGAAATAAATTAATAATAATATTGAAAAATAGTAGGAACAAATAATGTTCAACAACTATTCTCAAACTCGTTACCGCATTTATAAATTGAGTAAAACTAATATTAAAACTATATTTTATTATTTATAAATTATAATAACCTGAAAATATATATCCTATAAGTAGTTTAATTATTAAACTATCGCATACACAGTATTCATATGCATTACCAATCATGGTTATAAAAAATAATTTTTGAATAATTTTTTTAAAAGATACATTAATAGCATGTTCATAAAGAAAAAGATAGCTATAAACAATTTATAAATTAGTTAAAACATGAATTTAATCATTTTACAAACAAAAAACAATATAAAATATTTAATGTCATCATAATACCAAATTTCAAATATTCTTTAATCCCTTAATCATATTAATCTTAAAAACCATTTTGATGTGGTCTAAATAACATCATTAAACATTGCATGACTTCTATTTTAATCGATTTAAAAATAATAAATAATGAACAACTCATATTTACAATATATAAACCCTTTTATATTTTAAAATTATAATTTATAACCATTATAAATTCATTATCATGATTTTTAAATTATAATATAATTTTTTATCTTATGGAATGACTTATAATTTATGATATTTAATTTTAAGTATCAAAAATATATTTTCAAAATATTCCAAATCCATAAAAAATTTAAATAATAATAATAATAATTGTAGTTAATTATTTTAATAATTATTTATAAAATTAATACATCCAAAAAAACAATTTATAATGGCTTAAAAATATTTTATAAACCTATGAAAGAATTGAAAACATTTTTGAAATATTCAATTCCTCACAATGACTTTCAAAATTCCAAGGTTATAATGTTATTTCCATTTTTGGATTGAACTATTATGAGATGAAAAATGTTGTACACCTTGGGGTAGCCAAGATAACATTCCACCAGTGGTGACTGGATGACCCTATTAAGGACAACCCCAACCATCAATATAATATTGTGACTTGAAACTATCCTTTTTAAGAAAAAAAACTCAATGAATAACCACCAACATTATCCCTACATCGTGGTGTCAGTGCTCTAAGTGTTCTAATGCTAACACACTATACTAAAAGCACATATACATTTTGGTTAGGGCGTTATTTTTCAAAATTACGAATAAAACACATTTAAATAATTATTTAAATCCCTTTAATAGCAATCATGGGATTTTTGGATCATCGAATGAACATGCATAGTAAAAGAAACGCCAAAATAAAAAATATTTTATCAAATGAATCAAACATGAAACAATTTCCAATAATAGATCACATAAATGGAGTATATGAATCCCACATTATTCAGATGAATATATTCTTGTTGTCCAATGATGTTATATTGATGATGATCTCTTGTTGAAAAATATGAATGTATGCTTCCTCTGAAGGTAGTACACTATGTATGATCTTATGTTCATAACAATGTAAAAAATTAAGTGGGTGATTGAATTTTAAATTAGTGTTATGATTATTTTGTGATTTGGGGTGGATTTTAAAGAATATTAACATCTTCTAAAGGTTCATTTAGACATATATTATGGTGTGACTATGCTCAAAAGTGTTTGAAGGCATGTTGGGATGAGTTTAGTGTGGTTGGGATAATGAACATTGCAGCTACATGTCCTTCACTATGTGATTTACACTCATGGGGTGTCTAATTCAGTGAATGGGGGAAAATGGGTGACGAGGAGGCATATGGAGGAAATTAACATCATGAACCCAACATCACATTTTGAAACAGATAAACCTAGTTTAAAAAAATTCCTTGAGGGTTTTAAAATAGAATCCCATTTAGGTTTCTTCTCTCATACAATGCATGTATAGGGGATGGTGCACCCCCCCAAACCCTGTTCTCACCCATCTCCATCATTCCTCATTGACCTAGTTCATTTCATTGTTTTATATATTTATTTATCGAGAAATCATCACCTACCAAATTTATATTTTTATCCCTCATTATCACTCATTTGATTTTGGTACAACATCTATGGTTTTGGGAAGAAAACATTCATCGAAGAATTCCTATATCATTTCAGTTGATAGATCCATCATGTACGTCTCATATATGATGTAATTAGAGGCCATAAAAATATCATTCATTTTTTAATCCAAGGTATTTAATTCCATGAGTTAAATTGGGTTTTTGGGTGTTTTGTGTAAAATTTTCCATCGATTCTGGTTATTAATTATGATATTTTGTGTTTCTTATTTTTAGATATGTGTTAGGAGTAGAAGACAATTGTTCCTCGTAATCTCAACTCTATTATACCTTCAAATTATTTTAGCACTAGTTATCACAGATTTTTATAATGGTTTTAATTAATTATTCAATTAATTTAATGATGTTAGTGGATGATACTGGTGTTCTAATACTCAGTGAAGAGAGTTAAGGTATTGGGAAATATTATTTGATATTTTAGTTGATGTACGTGGTCTGCAATACATTCCCCATTGGTATTATTCATGTTCATTTGATTAGACGGTTTTCCATCTCACAACCAAGTGTGATCTAACATATTTCATGAAATAAATAATTTAATTTAAATAAAACTTCATGGATGAAATTTCCAAATGTACCAATGTTGGGAGGAACCATGGGCATTCTCTTGATGTTCCATGGACACCGATAGCCAATTCCCAGACTATAATTTTACAATCTATGAAATATATGAAATAAGGGTTTTTGGTAAAATATTGTTAAATGAATGGGATATAGTGGATATAGTGTTATATTCTGGTATTAAACACTAAGGTGGCGGAGTGATGAATTGAGTTCAATCGACTGGAGTAGGTAATGTGAGAACCTTATGTTGCTTCTAGGCATTTGGGACAGTTATAAGACCATGGGATGAGAATCCAACAACGAAAATTATTGTTTAAACATGTGTCATTTAAATTTGATGATAATGATAGAGAGGTAACATGTTATCACTAACCTTGGATGTTTTGGAATGGGTGTGTTCTTATGGACATCTTCCTTGTGGGACATACATAGGAGAGTTGTGAGGAACCATTGAGACCTATGGGACCCTGGTGGGTTACCTAATGATATGTGAACCAATAGAGATGCTATATACAAGAATTGGTGATGATGATCATGGTAATCACCATGGAACATGGATCGTTGATGCAAGCCTAACATGGCTGTGATGATAGTTAAACCATCCAGAGTACCCCTGGAGGATCAAAAATGATTATTGACTATTTTGGAATTATAAGGATTACATTTTAGAGGTTTATAAATTAATATTAATCACTATATATCGATTATGATTTACCACTACGGTTTGGTGATGATGCTTAGAACTATTTTATATTAAAATTTCATCCCCGAAGGAATCGATATTTGTGTCTGCTCCTCATTGATTCACTGGACACGTTACATGGATCCAAAGATGACGAATACTAAAAAAGGATACCTTGTACATGTTTCTTGGATCTTATTATTATACAAACAATAATTTATTTCCAAGGGACATCTCAATATGATTTTTCATTGGGCATGATTTGGTTTGCATGATTTGTTGATGTACTCCAAGACACCCCATCTCAAGATGAAGTAGGTATGCTAAATCCTAGATATATCCCAACGGAAAATGGTGATCATATTGTATGTCAGTGGGGTGGGATGGGATGATGTGGTTGCCACAATTATATTAACTTTAGAGGAATTAGACCATGTTCAATGATAGATTATCCACCCTTGGATGTCACCATAGAATCTGATGGATGGTATAAATAATTTATTTATGTGGAGTAGTTTTTTTATTTATTATGATAATCTCACATGCACATATCAATTAATTTCTTTTCCATATATAGAACTGCATGTGTGGTTCCCTATTATGTTATTTACTCACCCCATACTAGTGATTTTATTGTACATGGGTATAGAAGAAGCACATACTATTATAGATTTAGGTTATGTTGGGGTTGGTATTGAATAATAATGATAGATTAGGTGTGTATATAAATCTTAGGATGAGGTTTGGTTCAGTGAGGTAGAGTATCCTTTTTTGTATTTATTAATTTTTCCGTTGTACAATTTTAAATGTGTTCATCCTGATGGGTATTTTGTCTTGTATACTATTATGTCAGTATTTTATTTTTTATCATGTGTTTCCAATACTTTTCATTCACCCTAATGTCTATGGTGGTATAGTCTCCCCATAGATCTACCTTAGACCCTCGATGATAAATAGTAGCCTCTAACATACTAGGAGGCCCAAATGATGTCATGTGTCATCCCCCTCTAGTGTAGGCACCATAATGCCCCGAGCCTGTGCTTGTGGACTCAAAAATTTTAAATTTCATGTATTATTTTTAATAATGGAACTAAATCAATACACAACATTTACTACCTAACAAGGACATTTACTGGTCTCGGTGTTTGAGAATATGATATATATCTTACAAACTAAAAAAATTATAAAAAACTAAATAAATTAAACAGAAAAAATCACATACCCTAACTCAATAATTGAAGAGAACACTATAAAAAATTCTACTAAACCTATAGAAAATAAATTTAAAACATACGGTGAGCGTTAAATTACCTAGTAACAGTTTTTAAAATAATTGGTAATTTTTTTTAAATATTAATTTGAAAATAAATTTGAATATACATTTTCATAAACCATTTGAAAACATTATTTGAAATTACTTATGCCTTAAAAATATAGTATCACATTAGAAAATAATATCATTCAAAAAATTTATTTAAACATATTCATGTTATTTTATGAAAACAATACGCAACCATCTAAACCAAAAACAATAAGCAGAGGCCACTTGAAACATTGGTGATTGTATAGGGCCTTCCCACATGATTAGGGATGGGTCAACTCCTAAATTTCCTACCATATTTACAGTGTTCTAGTGCAGGATTTTATAAAAACTTTTCAAGATTCAATTTCTTATATATACATTCAGTAGTGTTTTTTATTTTTGAAATCATGTCACTATATTACAAAAAACAATCACATTTATATTTATATATAAATATAAATTAAATTTCATTGGATATGAAATCTGTTTTTTATGACCAAAACTCTTGACATAGGGATCTTTATGAACTGTCCATGTATTCAATCATTCATTCCTCATTTAATGATATACATTTAAATAAAGGGATAACTTTTATCATTTATATGTCAATATTGAATAAGAATATTAAAAACATATTTTATTAATTAATTCTATGCATCAAATAACAACATGATTGTATAAAAATTTCAAATAAAAATAACACAAATAAAATTAGTATTCATAAAAATAATTGATCTTCTCATAATAATTATAAAGAATAACTAATTATTTTTTTCACATAAAATATTAAATGAAACATTTTAAATAAAAAAACTAAGCTTATAAAAATACAAGTAATTAATAATTTCATAAATAATACATAAAATCTAAATTATAATCATGATTTTTTTTATGAATGAATGGAATGCAGATGTTGGTCATATCGCATGGCCATAACTATATGAAAATATTACATCGATAATTTCAATATACCACGATGACATGCTATGCAAATATTTTTTGAAACATGAAAATAAAAAATTATGACATGTCAATAAATATTTCATCCTCAAATATATTCATATATATATATATTTGACATGGAATTTATAATACTCATAACTTAAGAATAGATTAATGTTAAAAAAAATTCATAAATAAAATATCTATTTTAAACAAGAATTAAAACATATTTTTAATATAAAAAAAATATAATTTCCATAGGAACATAACTAATCTTATTACAGAACCATATGCTAAAACATGATTCGAACAATGATTCCATAAAAAATAAATTCAAACATCTTAATTAATACTAAATATCTTACTATACTGCAAGTTATATATATTTTCTAAAACTATATAGACATAAAATATACATAGTTAAACATAGGTAAAAGTATATATTGCATTAGATTATACTTTAATTAAATAATTGTTTTCACAAAACATTAATTAAAATGATTAATTTTGTTCCTTACATAAACCAAAATTAAAATATGAATTGATAAAAATAATTATTTATAATTAAAATTAAAACATTAAAAATAATGTATATAATCTCCCTTAAATTAATTGAAGACTACATGAAAGCATTCTATTGTTCCGCACACACTCTGACCCTCTCCAAGAATGGAAAATCGTTTTTAATTTACATTTTTATAATAATAAGAGTATTTTAAAGACTAATCATTATTGTTCGTATAGTGATGAATATAAATATACAAGCCTATACTATATACCAACATAGATCCTTAAGGATCTCAGGACAAATAAAATTTTATGCTTCTCAAGCATGCTGGGGGTTTATATTTAAAAAAATATAAAAATTTTAAAAATAGATTCATCTGGGAAAAATAAATACTGCAATGTTGAAATATTAAATATAAAAATACCACTAGAAAAACATTATATTCGAAATCAGAAAACAAAATCTAATGATTTCTATTACTAATTAAAAAGTGAAACCAAAAAACCAGACCATAAAAATACATGATAAAAACAATAGGAATGAGGAAAATTTATATTCACATTGATAGAATGAACCATGTCTAAATTGAACAATGATTTGGCACCTGTAAAATAAAATAAACAGCTAATCATCATAGATTTGAACACTATAAACAGAACCCCTACCTTTCCATCAATCGAAACCCTAATAATGCTTGGATCTCCATCATTGGTTCTTTGATATATAGAAACCAATTCTAGTGGACATCAATTGATTGGTCTACTTCTCTGATATCTTGATAGACAAAATTTATATTTTATGGAAGTCGCAGCTCCTCCAAATGAAGTGGAACAACCTGAATCTTACTCATTTTGTGCTCGTAATTGACCCACTCCACTCACCCATGACTCAGCCCAATGAAGAAATATACCCCCCCTTACTCCATCTGAACTGTGCACCCCTCTCCCTTAATAGATAATTCGAATTTATATTATTTATTATTTTTCATTTTTCATTTAATCATTCACTAGTATTATAATCATTATAACTAATTTAACATTATTTTTATAAAAATATTGTATCATATATATATATAATCTGTATTTAATTAAAATAATTATAATATAATATTATAAATAATAATTTTATTTAAAAAATTGAAATTGAAATTATTTTAATAAAATAACCATAACATAAAATTTAAAACTAATAATTATAATTTCACATATATATATATATGTCATATTTTTGATAATTAGAATTTATAAAACAGAATTAATTTTCTTCGTTTATAAATTATTAATCATTTATATTAATTATATTGTTTTTAAAAATTTATTCATTTAAAATGTTTAATTAAATAAATTTATGATGGAATATTTTTTTATTCAAATTATCATACCATCTCTTTTTCTAATGATAACAATAATCATAATCAAATAATATTTAAAATAATTATATAAAATGTTATTTTTTTAATATGAAATTAAAATAAATTTGAAAACTATAAATAATAAATATTTTTAATTATAAGTATTACAATTAACTTATAATCAAAATACAAAATTTTTGTAATTATATTTAAATAAAATTATCTTTAAAATTGTGTTTTTTTTATATTATTGATCAATTTATTATAATTTTTTAATCATTAAAACTTGTTTTAAATTTCAAATATGTAACTTTATTCCCCCATTAAAATGTTGGTTCTTCAGAATTCATTCACCGGACACTAGAAAATAATGAATTTCAATCTTCAGAATTATGAAAACTAAGGCTCAGAAACTATTATACTCTACTCCTTAGGCAACAACATCTAATATCTAATGTTATCTAGACCCTTTCTCTGATATCAACTATATAACCCCAATGTCTAACATCTAGACACAAAGAAAAATTAATGTCTATTATTTTTTAAAGAATGAATCCGAATAAATATGAAACATTTATTACATACACTGAAATTTTAATAGAATAGGTTTTCGAGAATTCGAGACATGCCTTACGAAATAAAAAATCTATAAAAAATAATATAAATTAAAAAAAATTATTAGGTTCACTACCTCTATATTTGAAGAGAAAACCACAAGAACTCTACTAAAATTGTAGAAAATAAATTTTAAACACAAGTTGATCATTAAATTTTCCAGTAAGGGGTTTTAAAATCAATGGAAAATCATTGAAAAATATTTTTTGAAAATACATTCAAAAATAAATATACACATTCCATTTTAAAAAAATATTTAATATTATTCAGGCCATAAAAATAGTCTATCACATTAGAAAATACTAACATTCAAAAAAATTCATTAACCATATTCCAGTGATTTATGAAAGAAATGAACATTATTATGAAAAGAAAGCACTGCCATAAGGCCACATGAAATTTTGATATCTGTCTTAGGCCTACCCTCTAGATGAGGGATGTGTTCACCCTTTAATTACCTACCATATTTACAACGTTCAAGTTTCAAATTTTATAAAAATAGTTCATTCATTCTTTACTTGTATAAAAATTCAGTGGATTTTTTTTCATATTTATCACATTTCACTTCATTAACATACATATTCACATGTATATTTGTACATAAGTATAAATTACCATTAATTGGATAACAATTGAATGTATTCTTATAACAAAAAATCATGTCTTAGGCTTTTTCATGAACTGTACATATATTAAATATTGCCTTCATCATATAATAAATTTCATTTAAATAATGTGAGAAATTTTATATTTTATATCTCAATCAACAATTATAATATGAAAAACAATTATTCTTAATTAATTCTGAGAAAAAAATTACAACATGATTTTATATTAAATTGAAATAAATTTAATTGAAATCAAATTTGTATTCATATAAATAAATGATATTGTTATAATAGTTATTTGAAAGAAATAATTATTTTACACACATAAAATTATACTGGATACATTTTAAATAAAATTTTTTAATTCTTATATAAATCCATCTACTAAATAATTTTAGAAGTAAACCATAATATTTAAATTTAAATCATGGATTTATTATTAATGAAAGGAATGTCAATGTTGTACAAATCACATGGGCCATACTATATGCAAATGTATCATCCTTAATATCACTATATCATGATGAAATGCAATGTTCATTCTTTGAGAATCATGAAACAAAAAAATTATGACATGTCAATAAACATTTCATACTCATATATGTATATATGACATGATATTTATAAAACTCATAATCATAAAATAAATCCATGTATAAACAAAACATTAATAAATAAAAATATGTATTTTAAAAAAGTATTAAAACATGTTATTGATAAACATAAAAATAACATTTCTATAAGAACATAAAGATGTTGTTACACCACCATGTATTCAAACATGACATAAAGAATAATTCCTTACAAAATAAATTTGATCATATAAAAAAATAATATATATCATACTATACCACAAGTAATATATATATATTTGTGTATATGTGTATTAAAACTATAGACACATAAAAATACATAGTGAAGAATAGGTAATTGTATATGTTGCACCATGTATAACATCAATTAAAACACAATTTTAATAATAAATAAATTATAAGAAACAATTTTGTTTCTTACAGAAATGAAAATTAAAACACGAGTTGATAAAAATAATTCATTATATATAAAAAATTTACATTAAAAATAATGTATAGAATCTCCCTATAATGAATTGTATAATACATGAAATCCTTATGCCGCACAACAAACACACTCACACTATCCTGGACAAGAAATATGGTTTCCAATTTAAATTTACACACAAACAGAAGGTTTTTAGAGCCTAATAATTATCGTTTAAAAAGTAATGTATAAAAATATAATAGGCTATATAGTATAACTATTGAGATCCTTAATGATCTAAAGAAAAAAATCATGCGATGTAAGCTAGGGGATTAAATGTAAAATGCGAACAAAATTTATAAAAACATAATCATCTATTAAAAAGAAATATAGTAATGTTGAATGATTTAATATAAAAATACAACTAGATATACAGAATTATCGAAATCATTGGAACAAAAATAGAAACATTAATTCTTATTTCAAAAGTGAATACCAGGAAATAGACCACAAGAATAAATGAGGATACTGATTCGAAGATGAAAGATTCATATTAACAGTGGAATAATGATCCATTACTTAGTCTATCCTAGATTCGACACCAGAAAAATAATATAAACACCTAAAAATTGTTGATCTAAAAACTACGAATAGAACACCTACCTTACAAGTTACTGAAAACCTAATGATGATCAAATCCCCATCGTCAGTGCTTAGATCTACGAAAACCCTCACCAGAGGAAATCAGTTTTTCGATATTCTTCTCCCTCAGCATGATAGCCAAACTCATCCTTCTATGGGACCCACAACTCTTCTAGGTTAAGTGGAACTACCCGAATCTCACACCCTTAGTTCTTGAGGCTAACCCTCATGACTCTCCCAAGACATTCCCTATAGAAAATACCAAATCCCCCTTACTCTATTTGAACTATGCACCCTACACCTTAATCTTTAATTAGATTTTCTATTTTTTATTGTTCATTTTTCACTTAATAATTTACTATTTTTATTTTGATTATCATTTATTTAAATTATTTTAATTAATAAAATTATATCATATATATATATATATATATATTCTGTTTTTAATTCAAATTGTTATATTATATTATCATAATTTATAATTTTTTAAAACAAAAATTATTCTGGTAATAATTTTATAAAAAAATCATAATTTATAATTTAAAACTACATATTTTAATTTCATATATATATATCATAAACATGAAAATATGAATTTAGAAAAATAAAATATATATATTTTTAAATTAATTATTTATCATTTCTATGAAATATGTTTCCTTTAAAATATTATTTACATAAAATATTTTATTAAATAACATCTTGATGGAATAATTTGTTTATTAAATTTATCTTATCATCTATTTTTATAAATAAAAATACTAATTATAATTATAGTCCAATAATAAAAAAATAAATAATATAGTATTTTATATAATATTAATATATAAAAAATGAAAACTATTAGTAATGATAATAATTAATTATAAGTATTAAAATAAAATTTTAATCAAAATACTTAATTTTAGAAATTATTTTCAAAGAAAATTGAAAAAATAATATTATTATTTTTGAGTTATTAATACATTTAACATAATATTTATGTAACATAACTGTGTTTTGAATATATGGGATGTTACAGGAACCACTTAGTTGTCAAAGAATGTTGGAGGGGAGGATGTCAAAACATGGAATCATATCTTATATTTCATTTATTATACTATATGGGATATGAAATTATTATTGTATCAGAATGTGTTGGAGCTTATGATATACCATGTACATATGCTCCATGAATACAAGTTTCTATGGGAATTTATGGTCACCAAGGATGGGATTGGTGTTCTTAGTATGAGATGTTAATATTTTAGGATTTCACCTCTTTGGATTCACATCATGTTTAGATTTATGATTTTTTATGTATTTAAGGCTTTTCCATAAATTTATGAGGAATCTCAGGTATCATTCACAGAATGTAGTGATTCTCTTAACTTTCATGCCATCAAGTGTGTGATTTTTATCCATAATTATATAGGGTTCATCTATTTCAAATTTCAATAAAAAATTAATAGTGATTTCACCAGATAAGATTGAATATAATTATATTCATATGAACAAAAATATATTTCCTTACAATGGTAGTCAATGAGGTTCTATGTTGGGATGTTCATTATCAACGATGACGGTGGAGTGGCCCATGGGCACATGAGATGTCGTGATCGATGTAGGCCAATGTAATTAGGGGATTCTATTATGATAAACACCTTATGGGGTGCTTGTATTCATTTGCATATTTTTATTGTTTCTCAAAAAACATATATATTTTTTTCTCATATATCATGGAATTAGAATATACATTTCTAAAAAAGTTATCACCAATTCCTAGATTAATATAATTTTGGAAAACCCTAATATATATATATATATATAAATTCTATTATATGAAACTTTTTCCTCTATGGATTAGTCAAATAGTAATAATTCCTGGATAGGTTGGGTGCCATAGTTGTGGAAGGGGTTTTGGAACATGTTTCCTAATAAATTTTTTTGATATATATTTTCAATGTTGCCTAATAGTTTAGTATATTGTGTCAATTTAACATATTAATATGAGAACATTGAGTGGGTGTTGGTATGATAGAAACCATTATGTCTGAAAATTAACCATATTAAATTCTCCCTGAGTAATGACCTTTGATTTACATACTATATGGGAGGACCTAGTGACCCTTTGAAATGTGCCTCAGGATTTAGTGAGCTAGAGCCTACTGGTTTTTGACATAAATATTGGGTTATAATGATTAGAGGATTATTATTGAGTGAGGGTGTGCTACATTAGAGTTTATCATAGACTTATTATTTACCTATAGGTTGTAACATGTGTATATAATCAATTTTTGACACCAATGCATGGGAGGTGTTCTTGGATATGTGGGTTAGGCATTGGTTTTCCTTGAAATTGTTAGTAACAATGGGTTTGGCATAGATGATGTGTTTGTATTAGTCATGGGATTGACTGAGGATGTAAATATTCCTATATAGTTTTTATGTAATTCACATGGATTATGTGAGTAGTTTGAGTATCGAATTTTGGATTTTTGGGGGGAGGGTTCAATTGAATTCCATTCCCTATTAATTCAAGATTTGTTTTTATGAGTGATTGAATAAGGGTCAGACACATTTTAATTTGGAATGGAGTCATTTGGAAGGTGGATTAGTTTTAGCTATTTTCATTAGTGAAGTGAATTTTTTTAATTAAAGATGTGAAGGGAAATTTTTTGATGGAATCATCATATACATTACAATGATCATTATTTAAGTTACATGAGATAAATGATGATGTGATTGAACTCAATGAGCATGATACATAATTAATTACTAGTTTTTATGGGAGTTTACAACCATTATAAATGGATAAAATAAATTTAGATGGAAATAAATAAATATGGTTCTTTTTGAGTTATCAATCAATGAGATTTCATGTATGATTTGAGGACTGATAGAAGATTATGTGAACCATACATGAAAAGAGGATTGGATATTTTTATGATACTATGAAATGTACTTCAATGGTATAGGGATATTGGAAATATATATATTCTGATGACATGGACATTCCTAAAGATGATCCATACAATGTATTTAATGGATGGTGAGCATTATTGAGGTGGAGCGACATATATTAATAATGAAATAGGTTGAGGTTTTCTCGGAGGAGTGGCATTATGTATGACATATAGCAGGAAGTGCATAGTTATCCATTTGAGAGTGTGACCCTCACCATGATTGTGTTCCATAATGTAATGATGATGATTTCCCAAAGAGTATGGAATGAGAAACAATTGATGATCCATATTTTCAATCAGGTATAAGTTAATTGATAATTTTAAATCAATTCATTCATTGATGTATAAAGTAAAGGATACAGAGAATATTCATTTGCATTGTTTGGATTCTTTGGGTGAAGATAATAATACTCTTATTTTGGTATAATATTTTTTGTAATGGGTAAATGAAAAATATGATGTAATAGTTGAGGTGTTTGAGACTGGTCGATAGATTATCCAGGTGACACTAGGGTACCAGTTTGTGTTAAGATATGATGTGATATAGTTCCCAGGGGAAAACCATAATTGATATTTGTATGGATTTATGGATAGATTCAGATATTTAGCCTTAGGATTAGTGTAATCTCATTATGACCTAAGGTTAATTTCTATGGTGATCCATAATTTGTGACATGTTTCAAAGGGTGAAACCCAACACCTTGATATAGTTTTAGGGGTGAAAACCTATTACAAAATATGTTTAATGGGACGAACCTTATATCATCACATGATTCATAGGGTGAATCTATTTCAACTAATTATTCTGTAGTCAAATCATGTTTCAATTCTTCATTTAATGGGTGAATCGTATAAAAAATATATTCATTATTCTAATTCATGTCAAATTATTTGGAATCAAGGAGATTTTGTGACATGGATAATGGTATGGGATGTTCCCTTTGTGTGCAGTTCTTAAAACAAATATCAGGATGTAAACAATTATTTCTTTTGATTTGATTTAGGTGGTTATGGTAGATCATTTTGATTAAAGATGCATGAATGATGTCTAACTGTTTTTATCCATGAGGTTGGACATGGTAGTTTGGAAAATATGATTAGTGTGTCATGTGGGATATTGCTGGTAGATCAGTGGATGGTTGGGGGATACTTTTAGAAGTAAATTCATATAGTGTGGACAACCTTGTATTGTAAGTGGAATTAAATATTGCATTATTATAGTTGGGATCCCTATAAACCTATTTGTCTATCAACTCAATAAAAAATGGTTTTTTATGAGAGATGGTTTTTGTGGGAGCCATTTCAGTGTTGGTTCTGGTTTCAACTATGCATTATGGCTTCTGGTAAACATTATGTTGGGTAGTTTGAGTTGTGTATTGGATGTATGGTTAATCGTTATTTGATAAAACATGGAGAGTTCATCAGGAATGATTGAATGAGATAATTCAGGAAATGGGAATTAAATTATAACATGGATTATTGAAGAAGAGAAGAGGTATAGTGGGAAGGATGAATGATCTTATTTATGTACATGTGTGAAAATCATGGAATGAATTTTATTATTCAATTTGAGATGGGTTATTTTGGGGATATAGGGCTCAAGAAGTGTTCCTATGAATATGAAAATCATTAACATGTGTTTTTAGACACATTACGATGTGTAGGGGAGGTCTTAGGTGTTTTAAGGTATATAAATATGTATTTTTAGTTGAATAGATGCTTGAAATATTTGTTATGATTCATTCATAGCATAAATGGTTAATTAATGAAGTGATTGACATTCATGGGATATCTCAGGTTCTTAATTGGGAATTGGGGCGGAGGGGAGCCCCAACATGAAAATTCAAGGTGTGACCACCTTGTTCACACTGTAGAACAGGTTGGAATGAATTTTTTAAAATGGAAGATGGGATAATAAAATCGAAACCCCCTCGTGATTCTTCACCAAGATGGTGTACTAACAGGTAGGGAGAACCTACACCTCATATTATGTCTCCATTGATCCTGTTTAATTCATGTTTGCTCATAAAATAGATTTAAGTCATGATGCCATTATCTCTTTCAGTTATCCCCTTTTTTCCATGTCATTTGATTATTTTTAATCTATTTTTTTAGGATTCATTATTTATTTCAAATAATTGTATATTTTTTCTCTTGGTAGTGACTTTGTATGATTCTCATAGTGGAAACATCTATAGGTTGTAATGAAGTAGTAATTTTTTATATGATGAAGGGTAATTCAATTCATTGTTTAATTTATATTGTCTTTCATTTTTGGGTAAAAATATATTTTATTTATAAATATAATTTCTTTAAATTGTGTTTTCTAGGTTTGGGGTGCATCATGAGTAGAACAAAATCAATTTTTTTC
Source organism: Viscum album (assembly GCA_963277665.1). NCBI lineage: Eukaryota > Viridiplantae > Streptophyta > Magnoliopsida > Santalales > Viscaceae > Viscum > Viscum album. Next base: position 347,453,850 of record OY728127.1, on the reverse strand, counting down.
TAATTATAGTGATGTTTGGCCACCCGATGTGTTTAGAACCTCTGATTTAGTTTTTTGGAAATCTTTTTTCTTAATTATTTAATTAAATTTATCTTTTTTTATGATTAAAATATGGCCTTGAGGACTCATTGGAGGTCAGGACAAGATTTGGATGTTTTTTCGAAACACCATTTTGGGTTGGTTGTTTAGTGTGAATGCCTGAATTTTATTATTCACATTTACTACATCCGATGATATATGGTCTCATGACTATGGTTTATTGACCATTATTTTGATTAAATAATTTTCTATATTTAATAAATTTTCAATTATGAAATTGTATATTGTTCTAAGCCCATGTGGGACCTCGGGAATATCCATGAGTTTTCATGGCCACTAATTATCATGGCCATGATTTTATTTGTAGAAAACATGCCACATAATCATTTAGGGGCTTATATAATATTTTTTGAAATGAATTGAATATATTGGACCTAGTGTGTGGTGGAATTAGTGTCCTCTATGGATAGTAAGTAATGAACTCATATCTATCAACATAGTTATCCCATTTGAAAACTATAAGATTCCTTAAAGCCATTGGGATACTGATTTGGCCATGTAGGGAGTATAACACTCTATATAAGATTATTATAACATGCGTGGGTATACATGACAAGGAATGTCACTAGGATGGGTTTTCTGACCAACATATGGTGATTTGTAATGGGGATGGTCTTAAGGCCATCTCACATGTGGGACTTCCCAAGGATCCTGATTAGTACTCAATGATACCTAGTGGTCGTTAGTGGGTTCCCTGGTGATATGTGACCGTAAGGAGAGGACGTATAAGGAAATGGGTGTTGATGATTATGAGATCCACCATAAAACCCATATATATGATGCAATCCAAACATTGATATGACTACTATATAACTCTTAAGATTACCTATAAAGGATTGAAGATGTCTCCTGATAACTATAAGACACATTTTATTACCTACTAAATATCATTCTGGTCCCTGGTAACTATAGAATACCAAATAATACATCATATTGATTGATGATGAAGTATGTTGACAATGAAATTCCCAATTTCACCTCTAGGGTTTCAACATTGATGGTTGATGGTATTGGATCACATGGGTTCATCCCCCAATTAATCATTAGTTATGCCTAATACTCATTGATTCCTTGGAAAATTTTCTTATATGATTTGATGATTCATAGTAATATAGGATATCTTGGATGCAACACCCCAAAATTCAAATGTACAACCTTGTATTCGATATGATGTGTGACGTGCATCACCAAGTGTGTCAGGGAATATAATTTAATGAGACTCTAACATACATTTTAAATTTTAAATATATTCTATACAAGATATAGTATGTAATTAATGAAAAATTGAGTTATCTTGTGTTACATGAATGTGAAGAATTCCTCGATAGACTGTGTGACAATCAAGACTGACCTCCTCGATATCTAGCATTAAACGTGATAATGAATTTCACCGAATAACGTTGTATTATTAAAATAATATTATTTAATATAATATGATAAACTAGTTGTTATATTAGTTTTTATGAATAGTGATAACAAATATATTAAAATTTATAGTTTATATAAATACAAAATTAATGCATTTGTTTCAAAATATTGAGAACTAAATATAATAACTGATAGGATATAAAATGAAATGTTATTATTTATGCATCCAAGGGGTTTTTTCTAAATAAAAATAATTAATTACCCCGAGTTACTTAGTTTAGTGAAATATATATGTTATACATTAAATCAAATATTTTTTTATATTTATCCATTAGTTTTGATATTCATAAAATTATAACAAATCATTTATTATATAGAGACCAATATTTTTTTAAACGCATTTTACCTCCTTTTAATGGAGAATCCACATAAATTAAAAATTTTTAAAATTAAATTGATTTATTAGGTCATAATAAATTTAAAATTTTAATTAGAATCATAAAAATTAAGTTACATTATATTTTTGATATTTTTTGGAAATATGTCATTTTTTATTAATAGTTAAAAATACTAAAATTTATATCAAAACTACATTTTGTTCTATTTTATTTATAAAATTAAATTGTGTTATATCACATTTTTAATGCATATTTAGAAAATAATTTTACCAAGTAATAAAATTTAGGTGATTGGGATCATATTCACTTGGAAATTTAATGAATAAAACAAAGAAAACTTTTCGACCTTTTTACTTGAAAAATTAACATTGTCGTCCTTCATTTGGGATGAATTATAAATTAATTTCAGACACTTTTATGATTGAAATTTGTAAAAATGGATTCCATATCTGTAATAATACTTATTTATAATTTCTAATAATTTCAACTTGGTTTTTTAACAAATATATTAGTGAAATTAAATAAAATTAATTACAATTATTTTGAAAAAATTAGTATTAATAAATGACTAAATGATTTTCATAAGGGACCAATTGACCTATACACTTGTCGAAAAAGAATTTTATAGAATTAACTCACTCATTCACCTTAAATTATTAAGTTCTTAAGTTTTTATGACTTTTTTTGGTAAGAGAATGTGTACACATAACTTGTATCCAAATATTCCGAGTCATTTTACTTCCCTATAAAAGGAAAACCCCTATCCCACTAATTCAAACCTCTAAAACCTCATATTATCCTCAAGTACCTACTAAAATATTCTCTCATAATCCATCCTCTATACATAGATTCATCTTTCTGGTGGAAAACTATCCTTGTATGTTTTTTTAAACCAAAATAAATTACTTTATTAAGAGGTAATGTATCCTCTCAATAATTTTATTTTCATTTCCCTTATCCAACCCCCCAAATCATCATATTATTTTATTTTATAAAAAAATAGAAAATAAATATACTAGTTTGTTTTTATGATAAGGTTTTGACCTACACTTTCAAACACCTCCATCTAATGGATAAAAAAATATTTCTTCTATCTTCAATGAAATACCACCACACGAAATGATGAATGTTCATTTTTCCCATAGTATAAATCACAATGGACATTACGATGGAAAATAGTTTATTTTATTTTATAAATTAAATTAAATATTTCTTTATAATTATTTATTACTTTTTAACACATAAATTTAATACATTCTATTGTTATGTTAATATGATAACATCACTTGAGGAAGTGTGGACTACCACCCCCTCAAAGAGATGTGATTCCTTTACACGATATATGGAATGTGTAAATGTTGGTTATAATTAAACATACGAAACATAAAACAAACATCTATTTAATAATCATGAATTAATTACCATTATGGATATATATATATATATATATATTATTTTCCTTATTACCCTTTCAGACACTTAAAAAGTGACAACGCCGGGCGTGGATGAGTGGGCTACAACCTCCTTAACACGACGTGATTTATTTTAATTCATAATAATTATATAAAAAAGTATGTATGATTAAAAAATGTTATATATATTATATTTATCATTAAATAATAATATGGTGTATGTAACCCTCTATCCATAATGATCATTGAAAAATAACAACATTACTCATGCGAACATACAATCTGTTGTCTCTATGATTTTAATGTTGATTAATATTTTATACCAATATTTAATGATTAATTATAAAAGAATAATTGATGTATAAATATGATAATTATTTAATTATTATTTTTTGTGATATGTTATATAATGACCCCATTTACTGTAGTTGATCTACGACATATGTTTTTGTCACATAAACTGAATTTGGTAAAAACATCAGATGTAAAAATAATTGATTAAGTAACTGTAAAAAACATAGTAATAATTTAATGAAAAGTAATGATAAAAATGAAAATTTTTCTCAATTTGGTATAAAATAAACTTATGTTTATTACAGTGGAAGTTAAAAAATGTTCCCCCAAACGGAAACTCAATGTAAGTGATTCTTGTCTCATTTTCATTCCATGAGTCACACATAATGATTGTGAACATAATTTCTTATATATAGTATACTTACATTCACATTGACATATAATATCATGAATTATATTATCTTTATTGTATTTTGAAGTTTTATTTGAGTATGATTACCTTTTTTTTCCTATTAATTTTCTTCTTCTTTATTAATGGCTATTCAGCTCTCTTTTTACACCCATGGGATAATTATCATATTCACAACTCACTTATTTCTATGTATACCTACTACCCATTTACATATATTATATTATGATTTCCCTTTATTTAATGAGATTAAATGTTTAAATTTATTATTAATATTTCATATATAACATTATTCAAAATCTACTTACATAGTAAGGGATTCCATCTAAATTAACATTCTGTTCAGAAATATTTTTGTTATTTGCCAATTCGTTTTTATTTGGGGCATATAATACCAGTTGATATCATATATAATTAATATAATAATTTTCATGAAAATATATGTCTTATTTTATTCATGGGGATTTATCATTTAAATGCTTCAATGTGGTGTGGGACACATTCAAATAATTAAATATCAATTTCCCTTAATAATAATTTAATTTCAACAACCTTTGTTGTTACGTAACTCCATTGAGGAGTTATTGATAAATCCATATTCCTTATTAAATATAGTTATTGGATAAGTCACAATTATTATTAAATATACTATAATTTATTTGGGCATGAAATACATGGGTTAGGGACAGCTTAATGCATCCCCTATGAGTTTGATACCTATTATTGAATGCTCTATAGGTTGGCGATTATTTAATAAAATCCCCTCGATGCATCAGTTGTCTCATGGGATAATAAGTTAGTGAGAATACCTTCGAATTTCTTTCCTAGTATAATATATATCTAAGATATGCAGTGGGGACTAGTTAATGCAATCACCTCGATGCATTAGTACTTTCATTAGAAGAATCAGTTGGACAAATAGTTTAATCAATATCCAGATGGTAATGATATGATGTTCCTGGGAAACGTGAGGTATGAAAAATAAGAATTTTCTTTTATTGATAATTCAATTATCATTATCAATGAGATCATTCTTCAACATATCTATGGATACATTTTATTTTATGTTCATTGATTAAAATGCATGTATTTTACTTTCTTACCTAACCATATATATTTGTCCTAATCTATTTAATTGAATGGAATGTATTCTGAGTTATTACCTTGCTATATTGTTTAGGAACTTCCATTTAGTTTATTAATAACATGAAATGTGTTCTATTATTTACCTTTCTATATTTAATTTTATCATCGATTTATTATTTATTTCTCTATAATTTACCCTTACTGAGAAATTGACCTCACACTTATTAATTTTTCTTTCCCAAGATTTCAATATCATATTATGAGTGATATACAGGGATTTAGTAGATGTATTAGAGTTACCCATGAAGAAGTTTATTTTTTCATAAAATATCATTGTAACAAGTATATTCATTTTTAATAAAAGACTCATGTATGTATCTGGTTTCCCAAGACTAAATAACTAATAATTACATTGTGGATTTATTCCTTATAATAATAATAATGTATCTAGTATAATTCACTAGATCTAGACTATCTGGGGTCGGGGTGATGTGGTTGGTATCAGAGAGATTTTGTTAGAATCATTAGTAACTTAATTTTATAAAAAACATATTAGATAACATTTTCCTATTGTATAATTTGAGGATAAGTATAGATGAAAACTCTATAATTTTTCAAAATTATTGATAATGTTGGTATTCCTACAAATATATCTCTGTCTGGATACTACAACTAGATGTAGATCACTGACAAATATACGTAGAAGTAAAATACTCTAAAAAGGTGTTACTGGTCAGAATCTGTGTAACCTGGTAGAAGAGAACGATCCTTATTGTGCTCCTAGTTTGACACTCTCAGGGTATATTCTTATGATAATACAATTTTTAATGACAATCCAAAATGAAACTATTTAATGGATTTTGAAAATCAATTATCTAGGTTAATCCCATGGTGTTTTAGATTGATGATAAGGTTGCATGATTTTGAAATCCTACAAATTATTTTCTGGAAAGAATCAAGACCAATAAACTACCTCTGTAGAAATAAATGGATGAATTGTTTATGAAATAAGTTTGTATTTAAAATCATATTTGAAAGGCTATTTTATAATTATCCAAATTTCAAGGATCTCCATCATATTTATATTTGAATGTTATATTAATTTTGAATTATAACTGGACAACCTATATGTTGGGTGAAAACCAATCAATTATGGTATTTCCACAGGACATGAACCCATGACCGAATGATGATATGGGTTTCATGCCAAAATATAACCTACACATTGACCTGGTTAATCTTCATTGTTTATAATTAAATAAGTTGACTAATAAATTATAATAATGAACTAGTAGTGTAATTTTTTGGGTTTAGAGGTTAATTTATTATCTATAATTGTTTTTGAAGACATTTAAAGACAAATAGTTAGACATTTCACTCTTTTATAGGGCTTAATAAACTTTATATCATTATTTTTAGTGCTTCAGGCATAAAAAAACTCATTGTGGTAAATAATATTTGGGATTAAAGGAATGATTAATAATTATATCGAAGAAAGACTAAAATTTGGGTTGTTTCATATGATATTTAAGCCTACCATTAAAAATATTTCTTTATATTCTTGGTTATTAAAATTATTACCCAATAGTAGGGGAATGAATTATAAATTAAATTATTTTCTAATACATTAATTTATGTTGATATGATGGTCTTCTAAATCATCAACGATTTACGAATTTGAGTCCCTCAAATATCCATTGATCATTCAATTATTTATGATTGATGGCCTCATTCAATACTTATAAATATTTATCATTTTCCTATAAGTATGTATATATACATTCCAATAATGTTCCCCTATATAGATACCTTGTTACATGGTATTTCATATGTCATCATTACATCAAATTCTCTCTTTTCTAGAGGATGTTTTACGAACCCCTCTCATGATGCAATATTTCTAAATTGGAAACATAAAATAATATGTCACCAAGATGGAGTTTAAATTGGGATGAATCAATTTAATTAAGTTGGTGGGAATGTGACAACATGAAATGATAAATTTACAATATTGTATTTGATAGTGTGCATGACATGCATCACCAAGAAGTTAAGAGAATATAATATCTCAAGTCTCTAATATATATTTACTATTTTAAAAATATTCAATACAAGATTAATATTTTAATGAGCCCATCACCAAGTTATTTTGTTTTACATGAATGATAAACCATCCTATATAGCATATGTTACGTGCAAGAACGACCTTCCTTGATATCTTGTATTACACGCATGAATGTATTTCACTAAATAAAAATTTATTATTAAAATATTATTATTTAATATAATATGATATAACCTAGAAGATATGATAGTGGTTAGGAATATTATAAACTATGTTATAAAAATTTATGGGTTATATTAATATTAAATTAATACATTGGTTACCAATTAAATAGAAATTAAAATAAGAACCAATTAGAGATAAATGAAATATTATTATGTATGCTTCTAAGTAAGAAGTGTCTTAATATAAATAATTATTTATATTTATTTATTTATTTTAGTTAAATATATATATTTTTTATTCTATATAATCTTTTTGATATTTATCAATTTGGTTTTATATTCCAATTATTAGAACAAATGCTATTTTACAAAAAAACCTATATTTTATAAAGGAAATTTTACTATCTATTAATGGAGTACCAATTTTAAATCGTAATTTGAACACATTAATTGATATAATTTTAATAAATAGTATTATTCGTTAAAATATTGATGAAAATTGGTTTATGATAAGTTTTTCATATTTTTTAGAAACATGTCATTTTTAATGAATATTTAAAAATACTGATTTTTTGGTCAAATTTTTTTTTGTTATTTTTAATCATCAAGGATAAATTATGTTTTATATTATTTTTAATGATTAATTAGTTCATATTTATAAAAATTAATAAAAATTATGTGATTTTTATCAATTAAAAATTTAAAATATATATAAAAACATATCAAACTTTTGAACCTTTTTACATTAAAAACCCACATTATAGACCTTCCTGTAGGATTAATATTAAATTATTTTCTGCAAATTTTTTATCAAAAATTTCAAAAATTGATTCCATATTTGGAATTATAAAAACTTATAATTTCTAATAAGCTCAAATTTTTTTTACAAATTATATTGGTGAAAGTGATTAAAATTAACATTAATTATTAAGGAAAAATTGAGATTAATAAAGGTCTAAACCTTTACCATAATTGCACAATTGACATAAAAACATTTTCCAAACCCCATTTTATTGCCATATATTCTCCAATAACCTTCCAGTATTGAGGTTTTATGGTTTTTTATAACTTTTTATTGGTTATATCATGTGTACACCTAACTTATTTCCATATATTCCAAGTGAATAGTTTTCCTTCCTTATAAAAGGCCACCACATATCCCAATTCTTCATACCTATATAAAACATATTCTATGACAAGACATGTCAAAATAGCCTCCCAATATCCATCCCATATTCCTCAAAGATTGTTTTTGTGTATAAATTAATACATTGAATATTTTGACTCAAACCAAAACTTGTAACCTAATTAAGAGGTAACGTCGTCTCTCAATATTTTTAGATTAATTTCCCTTTTCCTGCCGCTAAACTCTATTTATTATTTTATTTCATAACAAAAAAAATTGTAATATATATAATAGTATTGTTATATTCAATGTTTAATACCTACACTTAAACACACCTCCATCTAATTGGTAATGAACATATTGTTTCTATGTTTGGCGATCTATAGCCTCAGGAAATGATGATTGGTCATTTTTTCCTTACCTCCTATCACATGTTCCATTACGATCAAAACTATTATTTAAATGTTATATTATTTTATTTTTTATAATTATTGTACACTTTTATAACACAAACATTCAATACCTTCCATATTACATTAATATGATAACATAGTTTTAGGACGTGTGGTCTACCATCCCCTCAAAGCGATGTGATTCGTTCACATGATACATTGGAAGTATAAATGATGGTTATAATTTAACAGATGATACATAATAAATATATATATATATTTCATATTCATAACATAATTAAATTTCTTCTATATATATATATCATTTTCATTATTTCCCTTTCACACGCCGAATAAATGATAACATCGGTCACAGATGAGTGGACTACCACCTCCTCGACATGATATGATTTCATTTACATCACAAATATTATATATATTTATATACATGATTACAAAATATTTTAATTTTTATATATTTATCAGTATTGAAATATATTGTGTGACTCGCACTCTTTCCATAATGATCATTGAAACATAAGAACGTTACTCATGCGTATGTATGACCAACCATCTCCATGATTGTAAAATAAAATCATTTTTTATAACCATATTTAATGATTGATTTTAAAAGTATAATTTATGTATAAATATGATAATTATTTCATTATTATTATTATTATTTATTTGTTATATAATTATACCTTCGACCATATTTGACCTATGAAAGTTGTTTTTGAAACATTATCCAAATTAGTTTAAAACACCCGACGTAATAAAAAAATTTATTATGTAGATATATAAAACATATTAATAAGTGAAATAAAATAATTTATAACCATTAAAAAATTCATAATTAAATAATAAAATTAACATATTATTATTATTATGTAAGTTAAATAATGTTCACTCGAAAGGAAACTGAAGGTAATGAATTTTTGTCTCCATTTAATTCCATGAGTAATACATATTTATTGTGAACCTAATTTCTTATATATGGTATAAATACTACGACATTGATATTTAATATAATTAATTATATTGTCTTCATGGTATTTAAATTTTTTATTTAATGATTATTTCCATTTGGTTTTCAAATTCATTTTTTACTACATTAGTAATGGATTATCATCTGGCTTTTTACACCTATGAGATAAATGTCATATTCCCCAATCACTTATTTTAGGTAGTATACCTACAAAACATTTTCATATATTAGATAATTATATATCATTATTGAATGATATTAATAGTTTAAATTTATTATGTAACTTTCTAAGATCCCATGATTCAAAATCTACTAAAGAAGTAAGGGTTTTTGTCTAAATTTACATTCTATAGAGACATATTTATGTTCTGTGCTAATTAAATTTTATTTAGTTTACTTGATACACATTGATATGATATATCAAAAATATGATTATATTCATGATATTATTTGTTTCATTCAACTCATGGTTAACTTTTTTTTTATATTTTTCAATGTGGTACTGGTCACATTTGAATGTTTAAAAATTCTTTTACAAAGAATATTTTAATTTAAATAACACTTGTAGTTACATATGCTTTATTAATGAATTATTGATAAACACATATTAATTATTAAATAAGGATATTCTTTAAGTAAAATTATTTTTACCAAATATGAAAAATTATCTAGACATGAAATACATGGGTTAGGGACTACTTATTGCAAGATCTACGGGTTAGATGCCAGATAATGTAAGCTCTGCAAGTTAAGGACCAGTTAATAAAAGCCCCTTGATGAATCAAAAGTATCATGGGAAAATTAATTATTGAAAACAACTTCAAATTTTATTACATGTTGAATATAAAGGCATGATATGGGTTATGGGATAGTAAATGAAATCCCCTTGATGCATCAGTAGTCTCATGAGATGAATTATTTGGCCAAATTGTTTAAACTATCTCTTGATAGTAAAGGTGTCTTGTCCCCTGGAAACATGAAGTCTAATAAATAATAATTTCATTTATTTAATGTTATATTATTATTATCCATGATATCTTGTATCAATAGAGTTATGGATAAATGTTATTCTGATTTCATTTACTAAATGGAACGTATTTCAGTTTCTTACCTTACCATATTTATTTTTCTGTATCTAGTTATTTTTATGGCATGTATTTTTAGATATTACCTTATTATATATTTTTCACCCTTTTGTTATGTTTATTTATTTTATTTCAGGTGTATTCAGTTATTTACCTGACTATATTGACTATTATCATTGATTCATTATTTATTTCTCTATAATTTATCCATATTGTGCATTTAAGCTCACCCTGGTTATGTTTCTTTCCCCAAGAATCCCAGAAGTATACTATGAAAGATATGGATGGATTTACTAGATGCAATATATATTACCTCAATGTTGTTTATTTGTATATAAAAATATATATTTTAACTATTGTAGTCATTTGTAATAAAATACTCATGTATATATCAAGATTACCACACTACTTAAAAAATCAGTCCTTCAGGGATTGATTGATTGTAATCATGCAAATTTATTTAGCATCAGTAACTAGTTCTTGGCTATATAGAGTTGGGGATCTGCATTAGAAATTAATATTATAGTTATTCATTACCCTACAATATTTCCTTGATTCATCGAACATGTAATTTGTTGACGGGTCATATTTGGTTGGCATGATTTCCGGAAATTCTAGCAGACACCTTAGTTCTGGTCGATGTAGGTATGGTCAGTTGGGATGTGTCCCACAGATTGAAGGTGTTATGTTATTTTCCCATAGGTTGGTATGGTTATAATTTTTCATCTTGATTACATTATTTTTTAGAGATATTTTCACTTTCAAAAGAAGTATAAAAGGCATTGAGAGTCCCCATGGAACTATATGGTTAATAGTCTGTATTTTTTTATGTTCATTATATTTTTATTTATTCTGAGAATGTTAAATTCATAAATTATCAAATTTAATGGCCTTTTTTAAGACCAAATTGGAGGATTCCCATGTAGTTATGTATTGACACCCAGGTCAGGCAGCCATTGCACTTGGATACACAAGGATCCCTCATAGTTGTAGGATTCGATTATGTTGATGTCGAGATTGATAGATCTAAATATCTAAGGAACATATATGGATATTATGATAAGGTATATATCAATGAAGCACTGGATCCTTTCTTGCTTTTTTATCCTATTTTCATTTTTAAAACTTGTTAGCCCAATGGGTGGTCTTTAGGTATTCCTCTATGTCAACATTTTATTTTTTATTTGGAAATTCAATTACAATATTATCAATGTACTATGATGGTTAATGATTTAATATGATACTACCTTATTTATTTTTTGACTGTGTACTTTAATGTAGGGTGTATACTCATACCTCATTACCACAATATATATCTGCCAGTAGTCAACCACCTCTATAATATAGGGTGGAGCACAATAGATCCTAAAAAAATAGTTTCATTAATGTTAATATATAGTTAATAAGTTATTAAGGAAGCCATACAATAGAGACATAAAATATTATTAATGACCCATGAATTCTCCATGGGGTAAAAATTCATTCATTAACTGATGAAAAAACATTAGGATAGAAAGATTGCTTCTGTTGTCTTGCGCATTATTCACAACTATCATGCACATCCTCTACTCATAATAGAAGATGATTTCATCATCATGTAAATCAAATGTATATGTTATCCATGGGATTGGGATATTAGGGTTTATGAAATAGAGATAGTTTCATCAATTGAGACTCAAACGTAACACTATTTGGTGCGTTCATTCCATAAAAACTTTAATGGATGGTGTATGTTAGCCATAAGATGAATTTTTTGGGAGAATCATTATTCAATAAAAAAACATCACATGAAAGATAAAACTGTAAGAGATTATGAACATACCTTTGTATTCACCACTGTAACATGGCTATTACAATTTATGTTCATATCAAACAGAATATAAAAATTCCAATTTAATAGAAATTTTTGTCATTGAAACATATTTGATCATGTAGGGATTTATCCTTCATTTTCACCCTATAAGATTTTATTCATATTGTATACATGGTTTAGTTTCTCATTATTAATTCTATTTTCATCCATACCACATTCCTACTTCATTATATAAATATAAAAATAAGGTAAAATTTCATTATTTTTGATATTTCAATGCCAAAAATTAATATAGTGTTTTTTTCTAAACATTAACTACATTAGTAAAAAATGAATAAATATGGTTTAATGATTAAATGGTTACTATGATCCATTTCATTGGACTAGTCCAATTTCCATACCCAGTAATAAATGGATGAAATCAATCATGTATGTAGGGCCTAGAAATATATATATATATATTTGGTGAATTTTAATGTTGGGTGAGTTTATCCTATACCACTAATACACATAAGTTAAAAAATTATTACATATAATTAAAAAATTATTATTATATTAAGCTAGGAAATATTATGATTCATTTTTTTCATGGATATAGACTCATTGGAAATTGTATAATTGGAACTGGAATAGTCTACAAGCTTATAAAAAATTATTTAATAATTTTATGAAAACATTTTTGGTACAGACCCAGTGGACTTGAAAAGATTTAGATGGACTATTATGATTACGAGTAACAACATCCTTGATTATTACATCTAATGATTCATTATTCTAAGGTTGAATATATGCATAGAAATTTTATAGATAATGTTAGAAGGGAATGTTTTAACCTCTCTTTCATATAAATATGTTTGTCCACTACCATTTAACAAATTATATATTTTCAGAAGAAAATAGGGGATTTTAAAGTTTCTATATATCATTTATAAACATTTACCAATTATATAAATAATTTTGTTTTTTATTGTTATCTATCCCTTTATTATATCATTTTTCTTATGTTTCATAAATTATGACTTATTTTCTATCTAGTTATGGAGAAATGTCCTTTTTTTGTTACAATGGAGGTAGTAGTGGTGATCTGAGTTTATTCACTTCATGTTTCTCCTATTATTTTATTCAATGAATTTTGTAATTTCTAAAATTATGTCTATGAGTAGTCTCTATTTCATCCCTACAATTGTGGTATTCCTCATAATTCATTAATCATTCTTATCCTAAATATTTTTGTCATTTAAATAATGGAGTTCATTTTTGAATTGATATGGACAATATTTTTATAACCTACATAGGGTCTGGTGTGGAATAATAATCATCTGTAATATATGGTGTATAGTGATAGGTATTAATCATTTAATTAAATATAATAATTATATTTTTTTAAAATAACATTGATTTTCTTCACTATGAAATCTTGAGGACAAAACCCCTTTTTTCTTAGTGATTTCATTACATTTTCCATGTATTAATATATATATATATATATAATATATTTAATTTTGTCCCCCAGCTATTTTGGGATTCCATTTTAAGTAAATTTTAGATATATATTGTAACAATACATGCTTAATATATGTGAGTGGAATACACAAGAGATAATCTCAAGTTCATGCCACTATAGGGAAGTCATAGGTAAATAAGAACATTATTGATGTGAAATTATTGAATATTCCCTCTATAATCATCCTTCCTCCACCTCCCATAATAAAAGTAAAATCATTCTGTTCAAACTAAATAAAATATGTTATAAAATTCATAATTAAGGGTAGTTTATTTATAACTTGTGTCTATTTATTAGAAGTTAAAAATATATATTTATTGATAAAATATTATTAATGGAAGAGTTGTAAAATTGAGAAATTTTTGAACCACCCGTAATTTTAAGGACGATAATAAATATAGCGACATAATTTAATAAATTGAAATTTGGATATCAGATTTGGGTAATTTTTGTAAATAATTTTCTTATATTTAAATTTTCTATTCCATAACAGACACTTAATTAATTAAATTATATTTCAATTAAAATTACGAAATTAAATTCAGTAATAATTAATTTTTAATTGAAAAATCTTTATGTTCATTTAATTTTTATTATTTTAAATATATATTACATGGAAATTAATCTTTTATATAAGGATTAAATTTTATTAAATCACATTATTTTGAAGGGGTATTCATTTAAAATTATTTTTTTAATTCTAATATGCCTATAATTAATTCATATCGAGTTAAAAATCATTCAATGAATACTAATATTAAACCGGAACCTTCAGTTTCTTCCCAACTAATATTTATTTATGAATAGTGGACATGTTATATTTTTTTATTATATTGTTTCACAAGGTTATTTTAATTAAATTCATTGTATTTTACTTTAATTCACTATATGAATTATTCAAATATATATGTACATTCATTAAATAAATTTTTTTTTTAAGTGTGGATTTATTATGATTGAGATTAACTATAATAGCCATAGTTGCTGGGGTGAAGTGATCATAAATTTCATGGGTTTAAAATATTTTATCTAATATTATAATTTTTTCCTTATGATTTATTGGTGTATTAGAAGGAAAAATTTAGATAGTTGATTCGTATTATTGTTCTTATTTTAATAATTAATTCCAAATAAGGGGAATTTTTTTTGATTTTCATAGTTTGATTTGTATTTTATCAATTTACTCATTTATTTTATTTTTAATCCAATGTTAATATTTATTGTTATTATCATAATAAGAAGATATTATAGACCCATTATACCCCATTTAAATTTTTTTATAATTAATAAACCCAAATAATTGGTTTTATTATCATTTATTTAATACCATTTTTATTATAATCAATTTAGTTTATTTTATATATCATTTTAAATTATATAGAGATATACAATGTTTTTATAATCTACCATGACATGTTAGTATTTATGGAAAGGTATATTTAGGTATAAAATAAATATATTATATTTATAATATATATTTACAATATCATACAATACATTCCATGTAAATAATATTTTATTATTATTTCAAAAACAACATTCAATGATTAAGTGAGAACCATAAAAATATCCCTACCATTTCCTTATACACCATTAATGAAAAAAATATCACTAAATAAGAAAAAAAACTCACATTGGAGAGGCTGATGTATTGAAATGTCAAGAAAAAATGATGTAAGAATGTTAAAACCTTCTTATAAATGTGTACAGTTACCCAACAGTCATTAAAACCACCAAAGATGCCCCACAAATCCCACAACTCCACCATGAAGTGAATAAAACCTATACAATTCCATGGAGGGAAGAGTTCCACATCAAACTTGGGGAAATGAAAAAAACTGATCTGTATGAGATTAACCCGAAATTGGAAATTCATTTCCCTGCAAATGTAATATTAAAGAGTTTGAATAAGATAACCAAAGAGAACCCAGTTGATATGGGATTTATAAAAAATAGGATCACCATGAAAAAAATCCTATGGAATGTAATCAATTATATACAATGTTTTAATGAACTCATCTATACTAATATTTAATTAATTACATCCCCAATGTAAAATGTGGTCCAAAGTATTAATACATGTCAATTTTTTCTTACTGACATCTTTCAAAACTCTTTTAATCATCCTTATATGACCATTATGAGAATCCTGGAATGTTTAATCAAACTCCACCCATTTTTTATAGTTCATGAGGAGGATCAAAGTGGGAAGTTTGGTATCCACAAGATCTTCCATGGGTGTAATTGACTCTCCACTCTTGAGTTAATTGAAATTGTGTCCTCTGTTCATTATAAGGAATTTTTGTTTCAATACATCAATTCCTTCCACTGTTGTTGTTCCCATGTAAGAATCTTGTGTAGGGAGAATATTTTTATTTTATTTAATATAATTATGGTATATACTGTCCACAATTTCATTTGAGGAAATATGGATAGGTTTATTAAAATTCCCAAGGGTAATAATTTTTCTAATTATAATTGAAACTAGCCTTTCTGTGACAAACTTTTTTAGGTTTTCACACATATCTAGTGACCACGAGTTCTGGTATAATTTATCAGCCCTCGTGTTTCTTTATTATTTTCCCCATTTTGATTATAAAATTTATAGAATAACAATTTCCTAGTTTCTTCTTCCTCGACCCATTCCCTACGTTCAATAATTCATGGTGGTCCTATTAACCATCCTAATATATAAGGATATTATTATCTTTTTCACTCAAATAATAATTCAAATATGTCCATTAGTAATACTAATTTAATTTCAATTGTGGAATAAATGGATTCCATCCATTATTTTCTACATCATCCTATTCATTTACATTAAGAGTATTAAAATTGTTTGTTGTTGTATCAATCATGACAGAACCTGTAGGCTATAAACCTTTTCACCTAAGAATTATTTGCATTCAAAATCATAAATATTTATAATATACTTCCAATATCTTCCATGGTGGATAAGGTACCTCACCCATGAATTCCCACATTGGACTTATTCATTTTAAACACACATATTCCCTTGATAACATCAAAATACACTAGACCTTCATATTTTTTAACATTAGTGTAAAAAATAGTCAATATAATCCCTTAGTTTGCATTCCTAACATGGATCCTTCCAATAAAAGAACCAAAATTGCAAATACATATACAACATTTGGTTATAATTCAATATTTCTCTTCACATTCAATTGAGCATCAACATTAACGATTCCGTCGAGGTCCTAGTACACTTCCAATAAATAAATTCTACAATGTGGTAACCTATCACTTTTCTTTATTAAACTATATCAATATATGTGCATAATTATTTTTCATTCCAATTTATTAAGAATATATTTTAATTTTTTTGGATATTGAAATCATCCTGCGATTTTATTTGAATGTTTTGGTGAATATTATTTAATATTATTATTTAAAATTATAGAGAGGATTGATGTTTTTAAACTAATTTTAAATTGATGTTAGTTTTATTAAATAACATCAGCAGTGATTTATATATTACATTATATATATATTTCATTAAAAGGGACACAAATCGTCTTAAATGACATAGTCAAATAGCTACGTGAAGAAGACGTGTGACATATCACATGGATATGTCACAATAGTTGATATATTTTAGAGGGGAATAAATCCTCATTGTGATAGATAAATTCATTATTGTAATTGAAATTAGTCCTATGACTATTTAACATAGATTATTTCAATTTAATTTAAATTTATAAAGTAAATATGTAATAGTTACTGATATATTTGTTATGATTTATCAAAGCATAAAACATATAGTTGAATTAATGTGGAACATGGAGTGTAGAATGATCACTTCACATCATTAATGATGACACATTATATATTGTAAACCTGGAAAAAATATATTTAATATATGATCCAGAATACCTTATCACTAAATACCTCCACAATGTGAAGAACATAATCATGGAAATAATTTTTTTATTATAAGAGAAGTGTGTTTTGAAGTATCACTCTATAAATATAGATTTATGTGATTTGTCCAATATAGTATTATAATATGTGATGATTTTTAATATATTACGCTTCAATAAAAAAAGTGACCCGTTATTAATTTATTAAAAAATTCTATGAAAAAGCATTCATTTTTTATTTTTTATTATTTTTATTTATTTAAATTTTATCTTGTAAATTTTGAAACATCAATTTTTATATTAATCTATATAATTAAATCATTATTCCTTCATATTTTTTAATGTAGCACATAGTTATACATCCAATATTAAAATAAAATACCTAAATATTATTTTTCATAAAGAGAAAATATATTTTTAAGTGATTTGGATCTATAAAAATTGTGTATATATGAGTTATACATCCAATGTATAAAATATTGTTTTGCATTATATTCTATCCATGTAATAAAAATGTATTATACTTTTAAATTTTTTTAAAACTATTCAAAAATATATTTTCCATTTTTTAACTCACTCCTTGATGAGTTACATATGTACAAACATATATATAGGATTACCGATATCAGAACTATTTAAAAAATATTATCTATTTTAATTTTTAACTTTTTATACATTAGAATTATGTATGTTATTTTCAAAAATAATTAATTTCTATCAGAACAATTTAATTAATTATTATATGTGAAAATTCACCACCACTATTATCTTCTTGTAGTATATGTAAATTGAAAAACTATGTGGAATTTTATTTGAATAATATTTATCCTTTTATTCATGGAAAATTTTGATTCTCTAACATTATAATTCCTTATTCCATTAATTTTATGATTATGAGGATGCATTCCTTGTTAGGTATGTTTCCCTCTACAATAATTACATTAATATGTGGTCCCCTTATGAATTGTTTTCCCATAAAAATTAGGCAGAAGAGGACACTATTTTCCTATATATATTCACAATTAGATGAAAATAATGGTGTAATTTAGAGAGAGAAAATAATGAAATTGAATAAAGTAAAGGAAATAATATTTTAATTGTAGTTATGAAAAAATGTTCAAAAACACTATAAATAGTATTTCTACTCTATTAGAGGAATATATCACATTTTACAAACTCATTATAAAAAGGATTCATAACCCTATTATAAACTATATTTTATAATAGTGGAATAGTAGACAATCATTGTTTTGATAATGTAACAAAATTAATTAAAACGTTTTCCTTTTTAATATTGGTTTAACCAAGAAGATGAAAATTAATTTTTTTCAGATCATTAATAACCAAAAACCAATCCAATTTATAATTGGATAATATAAATATTATCAAAAATGTTAATGCACAATAGGAAACAAATATTTATCATTCATGCTTAAAACTATATAATTAACATTCTATTATACTTGATCTATCACATTGAATATAGAAGACAACATCTATAGTGTAGAAGTTGTTATAAATTTGTGATTAGTTAGTCATAATCATATAGTTATACTCCTCCTCAATTTATAATTGTTTTTTCAATGGTTAATTACATAAGTTTCAAATCCATGAGGCTTCTATATAAAATTCAATATCATGAGTTCCCACAATTTTCATTTTAATAATATTCATTTGGTTTATAAAATTTATTTTTCACCCTTAATCCTAGAATAGTAACGAGTGAAAATATATGAAACTATATTATAAAAGAACCCAAAAATATCGGTAATATGTCTCTATTTGGGTTAGAACTCTAACAACCCAAAGTCTCATTAATGGAAATTTCCCTTGATCTAATTAAATGTATTAATATGGTTATATATATCGTGAAATTATATATATATATATATATATATTTTAAATTATCTTTATGAATTGTGACCCTTGCTAATATATACGTTGAATAGTGATCACACTATTAGTATAAATATAGGGATTTAACAAATCCAATTTATATAGACAAAGGAAGTGATGGACTCATACAATAGAATTTCCCTGTATGAAGTCCATTTTTCGGAGCTCAGAAAGGTTGTGGTATCATTGGTATTTTCTGTTGACCTAGCCCAAGCTGAGCTTGAACACGTTATGCTTGAGCGGAACCAACTATGGGAGAAGTGGATGTTAATAGAGATTATCACCCGAGTGATGTTATTCGAGGCACCCCAAGAGCCTGACACCATCATACACCTTTCCCATAGGACATAAGTAGGTGTTATATGGGGTTACATAACAATACCCTAGAACTATGAATATGAACAACATTTTTGTACATTCAATGTGCATTGATTTTATTATTTTTACTTTATAAAAATTTTATAAAGAAAAAAATCATATTTTTAGTTAATATTGAACTAAAAAATCTATTTTGATGAATTAATGGAATTTTTAATTAAATAATATTTTAATAATATATTATTTGTATTAAATTACTTTTTTTAAAAATTTAAATGATTATATAATTTTATGAATGCTGTTGAAATTTTTATAATGTTTTGAAATATATTTTTGTCAAATCCCATGAATTTTTGATAAATATGTGTATTTATTTTGAATGTAAAAAATTCACATATTTAGAAAATTATTTAGATAAAATGAATATTAATTTTGGAATCATGACGTCAAAATTATCCAATGGTGAATTTCTCATAATTTTCCGAGAATGTCCAATCTTTGGGTAAAAATTAAATACCGTTTAAATATAAAATGTATTTTATGACATCACAATGAACCAATAGTGATTTAATAAAATAATATAAACATTATGTTTGGAAAATATTTTGTTTACCATCAAAATAATCTTATTATATATTTCTGTTATTTATTTTACAAATCTTTATTGGATCCTTCAAGGCTTATCAATCATTTTGTCTTTTTAAATTGTTTTCCAAGAGAGTTTGACTCACCTACACATATGAAACAATATTATTTTAATATTTTTGGACATTGGAATACACTACCCTTCTGAAAAATCCATGGCCCAATACCATGGGCTGGTTTTTGGTTTTGATTTGTTTAATGTGAGGTGTCCCAAACCTAAATAATATAGAATTCCCTCTCCTTTCCTATATTAACCCACCAAAGCTCCCACTTCCTCCTCACTCAATGTCATTGGTGATAGACCAAACAATTCACTTATCTCTCTAGAATCTTACCAAGTTTCCCAAAGCTCCCAAAAATCCTCTCTCAATCCCATCCCAAGCCTCTCGATCACACATCAATGTAAGGGATTTCTCCCCCTTACAATTTTGTCCAATTTTCGTTAAGTTGTAATTCCACTTTGCCTTCACTTAAAAATGTTGGGGAATGGTTTTTAACCTTGGCCATACTTCTATATTTATGTTTGGATTATGGGAGACCCCATTATCTCTCTTTAATTTCTCCCATGCACACCTGTTACCGTACCAAAATTCTGTGAGGGATTTCTCTCACCTATTTTACATCCAAGTAATTATTTTGTATTATGCATCTAAATACCATTATGCATGTTGGGACATGTATATATATGACCCCATTAATGTACATTTAATTTACATATGATTATACACTGATTTCTATTTCATCAACCATTTTCATGAATCCTTTTGTCACGCTATTATGCTGCCGAAATTGCACGACATTTTTCCTAGCTAAGATCTTTGAGAAGTGAATACCATACCCATGTCCCTATCAAGGGTATTCACCTTTTTTCACATATAATATTGAATTATAATATCAATTATATATTCTACATAACTTAGTAGTGGAAGAACTTATGATGTTGATTTATTCCAGGTTATATGATCCATGTGGCCCACTTATGCATGAAATGAAATGATTAAGAAGGGTGTGCCCTAATAACACTTCAATGCATTGGGTAAATTATAGTATCATGACAAATTATGTGAAATTATTGTTGACTCATGATAATTTAAGTGAAAATAGGGCTTACTCATGCTTCATGTGCAATTAGGGTTTACATATGCCCCATGTGCAATGAGCCTTGACTCATGCTAATTCCATTTTAAGTGTTGCTGCCACATTTCAATGTTATGATTATCATGCTTTATCAAGAATTTATGTTCATGTTTCTCTTGTGATCCATTGATGTTAATATTGTCTAACATTTATTATATTCCTCATTTTATTTGATGTTTATTTCCTTATTGGACATTATAGCTCATCCTTTTCTTATGCATGTCGTCAGGTTTTCTCATGTAGTGCTAAGTACGAGGGAATGTAGTGGCCGTTTAAAAGAATTTTTATATAAATATGTTGTATTTAATGTTTTAAGTTATTATTTAATGATATTAATCCACAATGAAATTATAACTCTCTATCTTCTATGTTATATCAAGTAACTTTTATTTGATAAATCATGTTTATGTTTTTACTTAAAGCAGGGTTGTTATTGTTGTTATCAGAGGAATAGTTTAGTTATTTTTGGGATTACAATTAGAAAAATATAGTCAATACATAAAGATACAAATAAGTATAATTATAACATACCTATGTTTTGGTGAGTATTCAGTATGTGGTTTATCAAACAAATCCATCATTGTCTGGATACGAGCAGGTAGAGGTGGCTCTGGCACAGATGTATCCTTGGGGTAAAACCTGAAAACACCGCAATGATCTAGACTTGAACGGAACTAGTGCACGACAACGGGCCTTGGTACACTATTGCTTACAACAAACCTGGGGGATATTCATTGGTAAATTTACCAGCTTAGTATGTACCCTTATCAAGGGAATTAAAAAATTCCCCTAATAATATATGTTAGAATGTAGATCCTTAATAGCATATATTGAAGCCTATATATCCATAAGTTAATAAAATAAAATCTATTTATAAGTCATCAATTTTCTCCTTCAATTCCCCTTTATGTGTTACCCCTAACATTCATTTTATTCCAGGAAATTCCCGGTAATAGGACTCAGGCTAAAAACCGATGTGAAGATCAATGTGATGATTATGGTAATGAGATACTATATCTGATATGAGGGGGGATCGTGAACTTTTTCAAGATTCACTATCAGTTAACTAATGATTTGAATAGAAACATGGCTCCATAGGAACGATATACCCCCCACCCATGAAAGAACAAGTCTCTATCGAGAGCTTCATGAGATAATGGACTCTAAATTTTAATGGATCATCAGATCCATCAATCATCAAAAACTGCATCAACTCCATTGAAAAGATCTTCTCCATCCTTCAATGTTCTAAATAATAGAAGGTTCTTATGGATGTTAATTATATGGAGGGTGAACCTGATCAATGGTGGATGATGATAAAAAATAAAAAATCTGATGAGGAGATCTAGGCATTAGAATGGAAGGATTTCTAGAATATGTTTTTCAATAATGATTTTCCATGCACCATTCAAATTAAGATGGAAAGGGACTTCTGTTTCCTCATTCAAAAAGGAAACGAATCTGTCAGAGCGTATGGGAAAAATTGTCATGGACTGCACGATACGCCTCTGACTTTGTCATTACCCCCAAATGAAAGGTTGACTACCAATTTGGTGGGATGACACCTAGCACACAAGAATAGTGGGTGATCTGTGACTTCAACGACTATGAGGAAATAGTTCGATGTGCCCTCAAGGATGAAATAGTGATTGGAGAATCGTATGGGTATCATGGGGATATGAAGTGTAAGGGGGACTTCAATGATAGAGGTCCTATGGGTAAATCAAACGGTGATAAGAATATCCATCACCCCACTTTCCAAATGCACAGAATGAAGCACCCCAGAAATTTCCTGAAGGGGTCAAGGAAATGCTTTAGGTGTAGAAGAGAAGGGAACCTAGCTGTTAATTGCAACAAGAAAAACCTGTAGCTGCAACAGAGGAGAGAAACACTGTGTTCTAACATTAATGTGTTGTTCATTGCTACAACACCAATGAACCAGGGGGTCTTGTGAATCTGTTCCCAAATCTGAGGGTTTTTAGTGGCAACAAATAACTTCCAAGGTAGCCAGAGATAAATTTTCCATAACGAATGTCGATGTGAACCCTAAAAATGAAGTGGTGAGAGGTACACTAGTTATTTATTCAGGATTAGAGATTGTACATTTTGATTCAGGTTCTACGCATTCATTTATATCCAAAAAGTTTAGTACAACACTCCTAGAACCACAAGAAATTGTGGAAGTGAAGATGTCGGTGAGTATGTAAAATGGGGAAATCGTGGCATCCCATGAATTTAACTCCTCCACTATCATAATATGTGGATTGAATTTCCCAGCTAACCTCATCATTCTACATCAGGTGGAATTTGATGAAATTATGGAAATGGATTGGTTTTCCATATATATTGCGAACAAAAATTGTCGTGAGAGGGAAATCGCTCTCCATGTGGAGAATAGACCCCCGATTCATTACAAGTGAAAGGATGAGGATGAAATATCGTTAGCTTCGTCATATAAAGCGGGGATATTAATGCCCTATGAAAACGCATATCTTTCTCAGATGATTGATTCCAAGGAAGCAACCATCCTTGAAGACTTGTCTATTGTGTGGGAATTTCCTGAACTATTTCCTAATGAAATTTCCTTTTCTTCCTCCTAGAAGAGATATTGAATTATAAATTGATCATATACCTAGGGCATTTCCAATTTCCAAGACTTCATATACAATGGTTGTTTTGGAGCTCGAGGAGGTAATGAAATAACAAAATAAGAATCTAGATAATGGGTTTATATGACCAAGTGCTTCACTATGGGGTGCACCAGTACCCTTCGTCAAAAGTAAAAATTGGTCAACGCGGCTTTACATCGTTTATCGTGAGTTTAAAAAATCATGATAAAGGACATGTATCCTCTCCCACGAATCGATGACTTATTTGATTAGCTACGTGGAGCACAATAATTATCTAATGTGGATTTGTGGCCAGGATATTATCATGTAAAGGTGAAGATAGAATATATTCCCAAGACTGCTTTGCGTACAAGATACATGCACTATGAATTCATAGTAATGACTTTCAGACTCAAAAATTCTCCCGTAATCTTCATGGACATGATGAATAGAGTCTTTAAGTATTACCTCGACAAATTTGTCGTATTCTTTATATATGATATAATAATATACTCTAAAACCAAGGAGGATCATGTAGAGGATCTATGAACCGTACTATAGACCTTGCTGAAGGATAATCTCTATGAAAATTACAACAAGTGTGAGTTCATGTTGAAGAAGGTCTCATTCTTGGGCCATATCATCACAAAAATATGATATTTGTCGATCCCTCCAAAAAAACTACAATAGAGGGACTTACAAAGGCAACATCAGTAATAGATATCCATACATTCTTGGGGTTAGTTGGATATTATTGACAATTTGTGAAAAATTTACACGATGGTCCAACCCTCTTACAATGTTGTATTAGAAGGGAGTAACATTTTCTTGGAGTGATGAATGTGGAGAAAGCTTGAAGGAGTTGAAAAGGAGGATTATCACTATCCTCATGCTCACATTACCCACAAGTGGAGAACTTATTGTGGTATTTAGTGATACATCAAAGAATGGAATAGGCTATGTGTTGATGAAAAATGAAAAATTCATTGCCTATGATTCATTGAAATTGAATGTTTATGATTAT
The DNA here is from genome assembly GCA_963277665.1 of Viscum album. Classification (NCBI taxonomy): domain Eukaryota; kingdom Viridiplantae; phylum Streptophyta; class Magnoliopsida; order Santalales; family Viscaceae; genus Viscum; species Viscum album. The sequence goes on along the minus strand of OY728127.1, from coordinate 347,428,134 downwards.
AATTATCCGACAGATGATCTAGAGTTGGTTGCGGTGGTCTTTTCTGTAAAAATTTGGTGGATTTATCTCTTTGGGGAGAAGTGTGAAATATATACGGACGAAAAAAGACTCAAGTATATATTCACATAGAATGAGTTGGACACGCGCCAATGAAGATGGTTAGAGCTGATCAGAGACAATGATTGATCAATCCATTACCCCATAGGAAATAAAAGAACAAGGAAGATCCTCTAAGTTGAAAGGACCCATCGATTATATCACTAATTAGAATTTAGAAGGATCCAATATTCATAGATTTAATGAATATGGACATGGGAATCATAAATAAGGGAATAGCATCATTCCTATCACAAATGATTATGAAACTTACCCTTTTGTAATGCTTAATGGATTCTAAAATGGATGATGTAAGAATTCAGAAGAATGTGGAAGTTATCCAAATAGGTAATTCCTCAGAGTTCAATTTTAATGAATAAATAATTGAGAGATTTGGGGAAAGACTATGTGTTCCATCACGTTGAATGTTGAAGAAAGAACGTTTGGATGATGCATATAGTTCAAATTTTTCTATTCACCCCGGAAACAAAAAGATGTATCATGATCTCCAAGAGAATTATTGGTGGGATAATATGAAGAAGGTGATATATGAGTATACATCATAATTCCTGGTGTGTCAGCAAGAGAAGTCAGAGAGGTAGAAGTCTAAGGGAATGATGCAACTATAGCCCATACCAGGATTGAAATGGGAGATCATCACCATGGACATTGTCACCAAACATCTGAAGACATCCAATGGAAACAATTCAATTTGGGTTGTTGTGGACCATCTTACAAAGTCTACACACTTCATTACAATTCGGTAGGATTTCTCATTTGATCAACTGGCATAGATATATATTAGGTATTTGTTAAGTCTTAAAGGAGTACCATTATCTATTGTATCCCATCGATATCCAAGATTCTACTCTATGTTATGGAAGAGCTTCAACATGCTCTTGATACTAAACTAAACTTTAGTATGGCCTATCATCCTCATACTGATGGGTAATCGGGGTGAACTATTTATACACCGGAAGATATTTTATGATCATGTTAAATGGAATTTAAAGGAGGATGGTGTCATCGTGTTCCTCTAGTTGAATTATCTTACAATAATAGTTTCCACTCGAGCATCCGAATAACACCATATAAATCTATGTATGGGAAGAGGTTCATAACACACACATGTTGGGTTCAAGTCGATGAGCATAAGCATCTTAGACCAGAAATGGTCGAAGAAATGGTGGAGAAGGTGAAAACCATTTAGCCACATATCAAGGTATCCCAGAGTCAATAGATGATTTTTGTAGATAACTATCAATGAGACCTTGAGTTTAGAGTTGGAGACATTTTTTTCTACACATATCTCCATGGAAGAAGTTCATGAAGTCTGTAATGAATGGGATGTTATGTCCTTGGTACATCATCCCCTTCGAGATTTTTGAACATGTTGGGGTTGTGGCCTATCGACTAGAACTTCCACCAACTATGGCCAAAGAACATGATGTCTTTAATGTATACCTTTTATGGAATTACTTACTAGAACCTTTACATGTGCTCTCTTCAAAGGTATTATAGCTAGAGGATGATCATTCTCACGAGGATCAACCCATGAAGATCATAGATCATAGAGAAAATGTTTTAAAAAATAAGATCATGCCCCTCATCAAGGTGTTGTAGAAAAACCACAATTTTGAAGAAGAGGAATAGGAATCAGAGGAAGTGATGAAGAAATGTTACCCACATTAGTTTTAGAGTGGAAAAAGGGAATTTCAAGGGTGAAATTTCTTAAGGGGGACGATTGTGATGACCCAAACTCTCATTAATGGAAATTCCACTTGATCTAATTAAATGTCTTATTATGGTTATATATAATGTGAACTTATTGGGTTTTATGTTTCTTGATGTTAAAATACCATTATAAATTTTCAATGTTCCTAATATAGTTGTTGAATAGTGATCACACGATTAGTATAAATATAGGGCTTTATCAAATCCAATTTTCTCAGACAAAGGAAATAATGACCACATCTTGTAGACTTTCCCCACAGGAAGCCCATTTCTAGGATCTCATAAAGGAGGTGGAATCATTGGATTTCACTCTTGACCATGCCCAATATGATCTTGAACACATTAAAGATGATCAGAACCGACTATGGGAGAAGTGGAAGTTAATAGAGATTACAACTCGATCAGTGTAATCCGAGTCCCCCCAAGAGTCTATCACCATCGCATACCTTACCATTAGGTCTTATGAGGGTGTTATTAGGGGTTATGTAACATGAACCTAACACTATGAATATATAAAATATATTTGTATATATAATGTGCATTTATTTTATTATTGTTACTTTGTAAATAGTTTCTCATCCACAAATAGTATTTTTAGTTAATATTGAACTAAGAAATATATTTTGATGAATTAAAGGATTTTTTAATGAAATAATATTTTTTTAATATATTATTATTATGAAATTACTGTTTACTAAATATAAATGTTCATGTAAGTTTATGAATTCAATTGTAATTTTTATTACGGTTTAAATGTTGATTTTGTCAAAACCCATGAATTTTGGACAAATGTAAGATTTATTTTAAATGAAAAAATTCACATATTTATAAAATTATTTAGATAAAATAAATATTATTTTGGGAATCAGGTTATTTAAATTATCCAACAGTGAATTTTTATTAATTTTCTGAGATAGTTGAATTTTTTGGGTAAAAATTAAGTAATATTTAAATATATATTGTGTTTTATGACATCATAATGACCCAATAGTGATGTAATAAAATAATAAAAATACTATGTTTGGTCAATATATTTTTTACCATTAAAATAATGTGATTTTATATTTTTTTATTTATTTTACAACACATTAGTGGACCTTTCGAGGATTAAAAATCATTTGGTCTTTTTAAATTGTTTTCCTTGAGAGTGTGAGTCACCTCAACATATGAAAACCTATTATTTTAATAAGATAGAACATTGGACTTATTTAATATTATTTTTCACTCCCCTTTGGAAAACAATGTGGGAAAAAACCATGGTCACAATTGTGGTTTTGTTTAGATTAATGTGAGGTGTCCCAAACCTAAATACTAACGAATTCCCTCCCCTTTCATATATAAACCCACCGAAGCTCCCACTTTGTCTTCACTCAAAGCCTTTTGAGTTTGAATAAACCCTACCCTCCTCTCTCTATAATCCTCCCAAGGTACCCCATGCTCCCAAGAATCCTACCTCAATCCCCTTCCAATCCATTGGGATCACATTTCCAAGTTAGGGATTTCATCCTTTCTATTTTTTTTCCAATTTTCTTTAAGTTGTTATGCAATTTTTTTCAATTACAAATGTGGGGGTATAATTTTTAACCTCCCCAATAAATCCCGATTTATTTTTGGATGATGGGAGTCCCCTTTCTCACTCAATAATGCCGCCCATGTAAACCTGCTACCATGCCGAAATTCCGTGAGGGATTTCTCTCTCATCTTTTACATCCAAGTAATTATTTTGTATTATGCATAAAAATTCGATTAATTTTTTTGGTACATATATCTATATGACCCCATTACTGTCCATTTAATGTAAATATGATGATACACCATTTTCTATCTCATCTACCATTTTTATGAATCCTTATGTCACACCGTTATGCAGAGGAAATTGCATCTCACTTTTTCATGCCACGATCATTATGTAGTGAATACCATAATCATGTTTCTATCAAGGTTATTCACCATTATGAACATATACATATTAAATGGTACTTTCATTTATTTATTTTTCATTACGTAATCTTGTAATATCTAAGGATGTTGGTTGATTCCATGTTATATGATCTATTTGGAATACTTATGCATGAAATGAAATTTTTAAGAAGGGTGCACCCTAATATAGCTCTAATGCATTTGGTACAGTATAGTATAATGATATGTACTGTGAAATGAACAGTGATGACACAATTATTATAAATATAGGTCTATAAAAAATCCAATTTACTCTGAAAAAGGAAGTGATGGCCTCATCTAGTAGACTTTCCACATATGAAGCCCATTTCTCAGAACTCATAAAGGAGGTGGCATCATTGGGTTTCTCTCTTGACCAATCCCAAGTCAATCGTGAACACATTATGCTTGAGCGGAACCGACTACTGGAAAAGTTGAAGTTAATAATGATTACCACCCAAGCGATGTTATCTGAGCCACCCCACGAGTCTATCACCATCACACACCTTACCCTTAGGATGTATGTGGGTGTTATAAGTGGTTATGTAACAATACCCTAGAAAAATGTCTATGTACATTATTTTTGTATAAATAATGTGCATTCGTTTTATTATTGTTTCTTTGTAAATAGTTTTTAATGCACACATAGTATTTTTGGTTAATATTCAACTAGGAAATATATTTTGATGAATTAATGGATTTTTGTATCAAATTATATTTTAATAAAATATTATTAGTATTAAATTAATTTTTATTAAATATAAATTATCATATAATTTTATGAATTCAATTGTAATTTTTAAGCAGGTTTGAAAGCTGTTTTTTTCAAAACCACTGAATTTTCAAAAAATGTGGGTTTTTATATTAAAAGTGAAATTAAAATATATAGAAAAATATTTAGATAAAATTAATATTATTTTCTTAATCAGGACATCAAAATTATCCAATGGTTAATTTTTCATAATTTTCTAAGACGGTCGAATTTTTGGGTAAAAATTAAATACCATTTAAATATATAATGTGTTTTATGACATAATAATTACCCACATAGTGATGTAATAAAATACTATAAACATAATTATAATCCAATATATGTTTTACCATTAAATTAATTTGATTTTATATTTGTTTGATTTATTTTACAAAGCATTATTGGACCCTTCAAGGCTTATAAATCATTTTGTATTTTTAAATTGTTTTACTTGAGAGTGTGACTCACCTCTACATAAGAACCATTTTTATTTTAAGAAGATAGGCCATTGGCCTTATAAAATATTATTTTTTTCTCCCCTTTGGATAAAACCATGGGAAAAACCATGGGATGGTTTGTGGTTTTGATTAGTTTAATGTGAGGTGTTCCAAACCGAAATAATAAAAAATTCCCTCCCCTTTCCTATATAATCCCACTGAAGCTCCCACTTCCTCTTCACTAAATGCCTTTGGGGTTAGACCAACACCATACATCCTATCTCTATAATCCTCCAAAGGTTCCCCAAGCTCCCAATATCCCTACCTCAAGCCAATCCCAATCCTTTGGGATCACACTTCCATGTAAGGGATTTCTTCCATTCTCATTTTGGTCTAATTTTCATTAAGTTTTTATGCCATTTTTTTCAATTAAAAATGTTTTGGTATGATTTTTCACCACCCTTGTACTGCCCTATTTATGTAGGGATCATGGTAGAACCCTGTCTCTCTCATTAATGTCACCCATGTACTCTTATTACCAAGCCGAAATTCCGTGAGGGATTTCTCTCACCTCTTTTACATCCAAGTAATTATTTTTTATTATGCATAAAAATTCCATTAATTTTGTTGGTAAATGTGTCTATATGAACCCACTAATGTCCATTTAATTTACATATTATGAGACCCCATTTTCTATCTCATCAACCATTTCCATGAATACTAATGTCACGTTGTATTGCTGCCAAAATTGCACAACATTTTTCCATGCCAAGATCATTGTGTAGTGAATACCATACCCATGTCCCTATCAAGTGTATTCACCTTTATTCACGTATAAATATTGAATGGTACTTTCATGAATTTATTCCCAATTGCAAAATCGTGTAATAACTTATGATTTTGATTGATTCCATGTTATATGATCCATGTGGTACACTTATGCATGAAATGAAATGTTTAAGAAGGTTGGTCCCTAATAGCGCTCCAATGCATTGGGTAAAGTATAGTATCATGATATGTCAGGTGCAAGGAGTTTTGATTCATGCTAATTCAAGTACAATGAGGGTTTACAGGTGCTTCATGGGAAATGATGGTTTACTCTTGCTCCATGTGTAATGAGCCTTGGATCTTGCTAATTCCATGTTAAGTGTTGCTACCACATTTCCATGTTATGATTATCATGCTTTATGAAGCATTTATGTTCATGTTTATCTTGTGATCCAATGATATGATTATTTTCAAACATGTTTTGTATTACTCATGATATTCTATTTTTATTCCCTTTCTAGGGATTATAACTCAACCTTTTCTTATGCATGTCCTTGTGTTATCTAATGAAATGCTAAGTACGAGGACATGTAGTGGTCATGTAAATGATGTTTTTAAATAAAGATGTTTTATTTCAGGTTTTGAGTTGTTATGAAATCATCATAATCCCCAAAGACCCTATACCTCTTGATATTCTATATTCCATCAAGGGAAGTTTATGTGATAAATTGTGTTTATGTTTTTAATAACAGTAGGGTTGTTATAAAAACCTAATAGATATTTATAACGGTAACATTATTTTCATCATATCCTAAGGATCCATTTTCCTTCCTATGTTGTTCCTATCATGCTATTGTATATTATTATACTTTAAAAAACATTCTTTGTTGAGTATTTTTACTTTGTAATCTTATTTCCACTATCCTATACATAGGTTTAATCATGTCTTGTCATAGTGACATCGTCTCATGTGTAAAATTAGAAAGGTGGTGGCTTATAGACAAAGCATTCCTAGACTATCTAATATAGTTCTATTAAGTTAACTATTTGTGTTTAATAACTATTTTCAATTTGAAATCCTATTTTCTATCAACCTAATAAAATTCATTGAAATATTTTTTTTCTTTTCTTGAGAATGTACAGGGATACTTCTTAAACTATTGTGAGATTCAATATTTTTCCTAATTCATGACTCATCATGTTATCAAAAAATATCTATAAAATTTTTTCATAGTAGTGATTTCATTAATATTATTATGTTCAAAAAATAATTAAAACAATACAATTTTAAATAGAGTTAATTAAATAATTTTATATCAATAATAAATAAATAAAGTGAAATTTAATCCATAAAAAAGTAGATCATGATGGTAATTTTGTTCATGGATAACATTGTTCTAGTACTTAACACATATTCCATTATGGTTGTCTCTTTATGAGAATCCTACACATAAAAGTTTCCATTTCTATCAAACGTATTACAATTCTTACCAAAAATAAAAATGTAACCTCAAACCAGATTATCATTATTTATAAATTATGATTTTTACCATATAAATTAAATGATATAGTGAGATTATCAATTCATTTGATATTCCTTTTGATCTAATATACTTCCTATTAAATTCTAAAATTGATCTCACATTTTTAAATTGATCCCTCTTAAAAAACATGAAATTATTCTCCCATTAAATTATTCCCTCATAGACCAATTATGTAAGGATAATACCATTTCATGACAATATCCCCCCATAAATTTTCCTAAAATAACTTAACACCATAGAAACTCCACCCTTAGTTACTAGAAAATATGGGTTTAACTCCCTTATAAAGAATCCAATAACCCAAGGGTTATTTAGTGGCCCTATGATATACTGCGCACAAAGTGGAAGGAATTCAGTCCTGAATTGAGAATTGACAAATATCCCACACCAAAATGGAAAGTAATATATAAAATTGAAATCCAAAACTAATATATATTAAACTATATTTGATATACCATGTGGTAAGGATACTATAACATATTATCTATATCATTAAATAATATGTGAATTTAAATTCCCATGGAATGATAACATTCTTTTTAAAATATTATGAACAGTGTTAATGAACAAATAAATAATCTATTATTAAGAAACCACCAATGGTCACCAAATAATACACCTCCATATACTAACTTTAGTAGATCCATATAACTATATACTATTTTAAGAAATTAAATAATAAAAATAGACATTAGCAGGTCACCATATAATTTTCCATGTAGGGAAATACTATAATAGCTTGTTAGGATATCAAATATATAGAGAAACACCAAATATAAGATCATAAATTCATAATAATCATGTATTATAAAATCATCATTAATTAATTAAATATGATAAAGTATTACCACATTGTTATGATTAAGAAATAATGTGATCCAAGATACGATAGTATTATTATGAACATTTAAGATATTTTATATGATTCGTGATATTGAAAAATGCCTTCATGTAATATCCCATTTATACTTAGTTTTGTAGAATCTCATTCCCATGATCATAAAAATTAATAACCCAAATATAATTAAGCATTTGAAAATGTAAACACCAAAACAGACCCTGAAACTAAATTACCCTTTTATCCCTAAGGAATAAGAAATCATTATAAAATTAAATGATTCTTAATAGAGGAATAAAAAATAATGAATAAGTCTCCCCTCAGAAATGGTATTTATAGTCCAATTTAGTACCTTTTATCATTAATTTAGGAATTGAATCCCATCATGAAGAATGGATCTATCATGGGAGTACATGGCCATGTATCTCAAACAAAGGAATTGTTTCATATTAATGATATTGTAAATCAGTAGAGTAAAATATCACAAGACAATTATGGAGGGAATTAAAACCATTGATATTTCTTTTAATTATTAATGTTCCTACCCTAAAACATCTACACATATACCAAATCATTTCTACAGAGTCCTACATCTTGAATCAAGGGTCACACCATTAACCCGTCTCTTGGAATTTCTCCACTCGATCACAATCGATGAAAATATATATTGTATAATGAAAAACACATAATCATGTTCTTAAATTTATATGAAAAATATTTAAACATATATAATTATTAAAAAAAATTAAACATTAGCAAAGGGAATTGTATCATCCCTTAATCATATCACCATTCTAAGATATATACTTCAGTATTTAATGATATGTTCTCGCAATAATAAATTTTTTAATCCTCATAATATTATATTACCCTATAGATTTTATATTATACTTCATTTCCTATTATCATTCCTATCATTAAAAGAAATTTTATGCCAACACATGTCTTTTAAAAATCTGGTATCCCAATACAATGTAGATAGAACCAAAAGGTAAACCCTATATAGGATAAAAAATACTTAGTATAAATCTATCCAAATTCAGTATAAAATAAGAAATATATATTTATTATTTCATCGACTAACTAATAATATCATATATTGAAACTTCCAGAATTGGAGATAATATTATTTTCAAGCAGATGAGTCTACAATATTCGATTCTCAGGTTAAAATTCCAAGTAATGTTTTATATCATGGAAAAATAATTAAAGATTTTCCACCATTTTTAGTTCCCAATTACGTCTTAAAAACAACATTTTATCAATAGTATTATTTAAATAAATTTTAATATTCTTATCCATTATCATGGGTCCTGCTAAGAGCTTCTTGTATGTAATATTCATTAATTTAGACCATAAACTATCCAAGGCCACATCCATTATAAATATGTTATTTTATTAAAAATACTACCTTTGGAGCTGTAATTTAATCATCAAAAGTCTCCAATTCATTCTTGACTTGAAAACGGTGCATTAGATTTTTTTTGGGGTCAAGTCTCTTTATTGTGATATAAAAATACCAATTGTGTCCCATTTATTTTTTCTATAATGATATGTTTAATATCGTACATTGTGTAGGTTTATATTTTATATAAATAAATAACGGATAAGATGGGAGTTCAAATTTTACTAATATAAATAATATAAATTTTATATTAATCATATACTTCACCTACCTATGTCCTCACTTTTCCTAGACTATCTACATATATAAGGGACAAATAATCTATCCAATTTATCATTTATTAATTTTAGTCATGTATGTTATGTTCTAAACCACCATTATACCCTTATAGAATGAATTTTTATTAATTACACTGTTATTTAAAATTATTGACATGTCCTTATGAGGTTATTTGACAATATACACATTCATGGATGAAGAATTAGGGATCTATTATGTTGAAATGAAACCAAATCCTGAATATATTATATTTGGGTTGAGTTTTTTCAATCCATGCATGTTTGGGTAGTCAAACCATGATATCCTCAGTCAAGTGGAAATGACCAATTCCCTGGTACACATTCATTTATTCTTATATCAATCCATAAAAATGGTATTATTGTTTTTGTCCATTATCTATATTATACTAAATTAAAATTAAAACAATAAATAAATATAAATATCCACAATATAGAGAATGGAAAGAGTAATCAACTAAAAAATAATCCTAATTTTAATAATCAAAACAAGATTAAACCGCTCCCTAATCAGATGGATAGAATAAAAAACTGAAGATAATGAAAATTCATCCCCCTGAAGATCTCTCACAATCCTCTACTCATTCATGTGTAAACTTGTCCACATTCACCTTATTGTGTTAAAAGGTCGTCCTCCTCTATTTTATGACCCCACCATGGTTTGACTATGTCACTGAGATGTTGTGTCACATGAACTCAAGTGCATACCCGGATCATTAAGGGTTGGTGACTAATGATAAGTGTATATAAGTGTTTATTTTGGAGATATTTTACCCATTACTATAAATCACATAATTAAAATAAAAATATAACAATAAAATAATAACATGTGATGGAAATAAACATTAAAATCCTCACAGTGTATAAATTAATAGTCCAAAATGTCAAAATATAACATAAATCCAAACATAATATGAAAATAGTTCCCAAGTACTATATCATAGTGAATATTTAAAAAATAAATAAAATTTTAAAAATGAATAACCCATATACAATACTCCAAACGAATAATAAATCGTCTCCACTTTTCCAATTAACATCAACACCTAACCAATGATGAATATTCCATTTACCTACAATATCATGAACATAAATTACACATACATAATGTGTGCACGTAATGGTATTGATAATAAATTCATATTTGATGCAAAGGTAAACCCAAGGATACATTATAGTTTAATGAACTCATATAAAAATTTAACAAAGTTCTAAATTACATAGTCATTTCATACGCATCATTGAATTTGAGATATTATATGCTTTGAAAATATCATAATAAAATATATAAAAACTTCCAAAAATGATAATAGAATATATGAAAAAATGACTATATATAATAGAAATAAATTGATTAAAAGAATCATTTTCCCAAAAAACAATATACTATATTCACAAGCCCAACACAAGTTCCATCCAAAACCAATGGCTTACATAATGATGTATCAAGTTATATCCGGACCCAAGGCACCCTATAACTCATATAACATCATTGATTACACAAATAAAATTCTAATGTTATGCTAACATAAATGTTACATTGAAATTTTGTACAAAAATACATTAGTCATTTTTTAATTATCTCACACAAATATCACACTTATTTTTAAATTATATATACAATCACTATAGTCCCAAATACAGTTTATATTTTTTCTCAAATATTATATATAAGTTACATTATATAATAAAATTTCTATTTAAATATAAAAATTGAATATTTCAATATTCATTAAAAATAACCATGCCTTATCCTTTTTAGTACACATTTTCATTCATTTTCATGAAATTGATGACATTTAAATATGTTTTTAAAACATAAAATATTCATTCCAAAATCATCCTACAATTTATGAATTTTTTAACACACTAAAACTCATAACATCAATATATTAATTCCTTATAACCCATTTTATATCAAAAATTTATTTTAAGAATTTATATTCCAATAAACAACACACTAACACAATAAAAAATTACCAAAATAAAAATTTCCAAAATGCATTCTTCCTAATTATTTACATTAAGAGAGTTTAGATACATTTTTTAAATAGTAACACCTTTCCCTTCAATATGTCAAATTTTCCACTTGTAATATTGATTTACCAGCCCCAAATCAAATATATTAAATATATTTAAAACATCATAAATCCTATAAAATCCATCTCAACAATTTTAACATATTTTATGTTACCTTATGTTCACATATATCATTACATCATAATAGAATCTCAAAACACTTATGAAAATAGTTATAAAAATTCTAAGATGTGTGGGAGGTAAACTAACTAATTTTTGGTGAACAATCCTAAAAATTAAATAACCCTTAATTGTTATAAATATCAAAGGACACATAATTATAATGAACTATAATCATATAAGAGTAATTTAAGGATAAATAAAAAAATTGAAACCTTAAAACTAGTTGATGGATCATTCAATTCTCTTGCTAGTATGAGTCCAACATTACCCTTAGACCACATTTTGAATTAGAGTTGACGAAAAAATTTGATAAAGAATATGAAGAGGTAAATTAAAGTACTTTTTATAGTTATATCAAAATAATGAGCCCTTGGTGTATTAAAATAAGGCATTTGATCCAAATATCATGATAATAAAATTTTCAAAATTTCCACGATTAGATAATACTCAAATAAGCCACTAGATTTATAATGTCCATTCATGGTCTCGTTACCTAAAAATGTCATCCTGGTGGCTTTACCTACTGTGGTAAAATGGCAACATTACTTCTTATTTCCTCCTACTATATTCGATTATGTTGTTGCACTGAACATTTTATTCATTGAACTCTAGAACCTCACTCAATATCCTCATCCTCCGTTTCCAACTCATGATTCAATTTTCAATAATTCAAAATATATATTTAAATGCAAAAAAACTAATATTTAAAAAAATAATAAATCCCAAGGTTGTCATATAATTCCCTTTATAGGGATTATAATCACTGGGAAGCACCATTTAGGATATCCATTAGGAAACTAACTTGTCAAAAAAACATGATTTAACATAAGTTTTTAACCGATATCCATAAAAGTGATGTAAAAAACTAGGATTTTTTATTCAATTTCTTAAAACTGACTATAAAAAAGTGAAGTAACTTCATTTTTAGTGTCATTTCATCTATGAAACTGATGTGGAAAACCATATGAATTTTTTTTAAATGTTTCAACATCAATTTTAATAAAAACTGTTGTTAGGTGTTATATTTTATAAAAAATTATAAATATTACACCCCAAAAAAACAGAATCCCTATAATAGAAAAATAATATACATTCATAACTCATTATTTATCGTAGAATAAAAATTCTATAAAAACATGCATCCTTTTAAAAAATTAATCAGGAAATTATCTATGCATTTGTATTATAATGTATAATTAAAAAACACATACATAAAATTTATAATGTGATAATAGTTAGTTATTGTTAATGTATTCATTTGATATCATTATATTCAAACACCTATAATATAAAAATAATTAATTTTTGAAAACTTGTTATTAAAAAGATTTAATACTATTTAGATCCATAATAATATTAAAACCATAAACCATAGTAACACTTCAAAAATATATTTCAAATAATGATCGAATGTTGTTTAGTTAATATTTTGAGTATGAATCTACATCATTGAATGTCTACAATAACATTAAATGATGCATGATTAAAAAATTAATTCTATCACAGATAATATTAAATAATTATTATTCATACCTTGATCAACATCATTCATTAACCCAGTTTTCATTATCTCATACATGAATCGTAGAACATAATGACAACATTCGACATATCATTGTATTCGAAGACACTAGAGTTTATAAAACATTAACTATATAAAAAAATCTCAATATATATATATATATCATAAAAATCAAAATAATTTCTAATATAAAGATTATTACCAATACATTGTAATAGTTGATTTCATTTGGGTTTGCTATTGATAAGTCATATTTGATACATTGTTTCCATTACCTTTATTTTCATATATATCAACTAATAATACATGTATAATCAATTATAATTAAACATAATGATCTTATATACAAATAAACATACTTGTCTAATATGTTAGAAAATTTTCGTTGAACAGAACCCAATAAAGAGAAAATCCAATATAATCTGTTATCACTTATCAGAATACGCCTAACATCTAATGTCCACACCAATAAAAACAATTCACATTTAATGACATTATATTTGAAATTACTTTATAATTTTGGGTCTATTATTATCCATATATAAATGGAAAAAAACATTACCCAATATCCCACGTTAAAAACTTCTCAAATATGTGTGCCTCTCTATTTCCAGTAGACACATATAAGAAAACCATTGAAAATTTTTATGGCACTATAAAACCATAAATGATGATGGTTTCATTTTGAAAAAATATCATGTATATGTAAATAATAATAAAATTAATATATTTAGTCAATTTAACCCATATTAATTATTAAAAATAAAATCTAAAACGTAAATCTATGTACATAGAAAAAAACTCCTACAAGGGCTCATTGATCTCTTGCAAATTAACTAGATCCATGATATCATTTCAGAATACTCTCAACAGACAGTCTATTCAATATATGTCAGTTTAAATTTCAAACCCATTGATCTTATCCAATGATGAAGAAACCTAAAATATTCATTCTATTCGATTAGAAATATTTGAAGTATCTATACTGATGAATTTCTAAATATTTTTTTCTTTTGGGCCATTTATTTGGATTTTATATACTCATTAATATATTAAATTTTAGAAAACATTTTATGTAATTTTACATCATATGTAATTAATATTTTAATAATGGTATACCATGTATCAAAAATTATTTTAAAGGATAGATAGAAATGTAAAAAATGTAACATACAATACCCAAATCTGGTAACCTCTATAGAATGGAATGGTTGTAGAGTAGTATGATCAATAATATCATGTATAGACACGCTAACAAGGCCCATATGAATAGACTAGTTATTTATAATCCCACAAAAAATTCATGAATCTAAAAGAAACAATATATACATCATGATATCCTACATTAAACTCATAATATATGATTGTGTTTGAGAATAGAGGTGGAAGATCTGAGTAGAAATGATGGGAATGAAGGGTAGGTTGTGTAGATTGTGACTATTTCATTAGTTTTTTTAACATATCTTGCTGAAAAGATTAAAAAATTTGATTTCCTAGGGACTTTATCATATCATTTTTTTTGTTTTAATAAATATTCGATTTCTAGTCTCTTGATTTTTTATTATGATGACAAAAATAATTCTGAATACTTAAACATTCCTTACATCCTCTTTTGAAGCTGAGGTGTTCTAGATTTCCTAAATAGGTGGCTTGGATTTCCACCATACACATAGGCATAATAGTTCCCTATTTAGATTGATCCTGAAGTTTATCTAGAAATGGAGAACCAAAATGGTATATTAGTGTTTTTAATTTATAATTTTAAAAACCATGAAAAATAATATTTAATTTTTACAATTACTTTATCTACTACCTTAACTTTCTATGTAAGATACCTTTAATTTTTTATTTTACTCACTCATTACCATTTCACATGGCTGGTGAATAGAGATGGAAGATATAATTGGACCTCATAAGAACCATTAGTGGAGGGATCTCTTAGTTCATCATACATTTCCTCAATCATTTTTTGATCTAAATAATGACACCCTCCACGTGATAAAGTATGAGGGTATAGATATTTCAACTAGATGTCTTGATTGGATTTCCTAAAGGATTGTTATATAAAAAGTAAACTAATATTTAATTAGGTATATATATAACAGATTCTACAACGTAATATAATATAATTATCATACTGAAAAATGTATCATCATGTTGGGTAAAAAAAAATTATTCCATTCATCTTTATCTAATAATGCATACTTGAGTCATGTGTTTTTCTTTTTGTGTCCATTCAAACACATAATTATTTTTCAAAATTGTTTTGAAATGCCTCCATCAAACATCTAATAATGTAAAATATAATTTCTTAACTTATTTTATTTCATCAAAATTGAAAGTCAACTATAATTGAATATAAATAATATTACTCATTTATAGTATATAATTTTGGAAAAATGAGGTAAAATAATTCAATTGAGATATTTTACCATTACAGCCTCCCAAAGCTGATATATGAAAAAACTGATGATAGACATCCAATAATGAAATAAAATGATAATCCTACAATTTCTATGCATCCTAATATATCTGATAAACAACATTTAATTTGGTCCATTTCAATTATTATTATCAACAAAACTAATATGTAATCTCTTTTCTCCAAGGGAAATTTGTAGATTTAGTAAATGTGTAATTCCATTTCCACCAACTCGGGAATTGAATTTTCGAATAATAAAATTTGAAGACTCCCCCGGTAAAATCACATCAGCTGTCCTGTAATTATTTTTTAAAAAATAAATGTTTTTTTCATTGAAGAAATATATTACCTTATATTTAATAATATAAAAAATGACAAATACCTCGATATATGTTCTTCTGTTTCTATGTCTATATATTTCATTGTAATAAGAATATTTAATGAATTTATTAAATACATGAACATTATTAGAAAATTTAGTAATAAGAAAACTAGAAAATAGAAATATTATAGTAAAATAATGGCATGCATGTGTATGTTTTAAAAAAATATTGATGTTATGATTCATAACCAAATAAATATGCAAAGTGAAATATTAAATATAAAAATAACTTCTATAAAAATATATACATTTATAAATTTATATATCAATTTTCGGAAAGGTCCTCTTATATTCATAAATCAATCTAAAATATAATAATGTACGTCAGGTATTTCAATTAAATATAATTTCCATAACTTTAAAATGTCAAATTTAAACATAAAAAATAAAAAAATAATCAAATATATACAATTAAATATCTAATAGTAATTAAATAATACATTTTTTACACATGTAAAAAAATATAATATAAATGACTATCAGATTAATTAGCATAGAAATTTAGTGTTTTCTTATATCCCATCAGCATGATCATTTTGTATTACATTCACTATGTCTACATTATAGTCTTTATCATCTAGAAATTTTGTAATATATGAAGAAACCTTATACAAATCAATAACATCATTATCGGAATCCTCATAATCCAAATGGATTGTTTTACCTTGCAAAACAATGTACCATTGGTCATTCAATGGAACAAAAACATAAAATATTTTCATCACATTATTGGCCATGATAAATGGTTCCTCATTACAACTAAATCTTTTCAAATCAACCTATTTGATTCAGTGATAAACATGTTTCCCACCATAATTACTTTTAACCCAATTACACAACAATTCAGTGACTCAAAATTTCATAAAATCAATTTATCGTATATCTTTAAGAACACAAAAATATAGTGTTGATGAAAAAATTGTCTATTTATCATTTTCAATTGAAAAATTTATTGCTCAATTGAAGAACATAACACCACTATTTTTATTGATACTCCTATCATCTATATTATTTATGTAAAAGTTTTACCAATTACTATCAAAGCCATATGAAGTTATCACATTAAGAGATGGTCCCCCTAGAAATCATTTCAATAATTTTTATGCAGAGATATATGTGATGATTTTCACTTTAAACTAGTAAAAAATTCCTTCTTATGCTCAATCATCATAAAATTTTTACTTCATTTCAGATATCACAACATTAATTCTTAAATATGTTATGCTATATATGATTGAACCTCATCTAGATTGTTCAAAATGTATAAATGTTCCTACATCACATCATCACATGGAATGAGCTATACCTATAAAACTCCAATCCCTCTACCTTCATTATAAACTATCATATGTTGAGATATAGGGATATAAATGCACTCTAGCGCATAAAAATAATCATTACACAACTCATTCACCTCTTCTAATACAGATCTTTGAAAAATAGAGCTATCTAGTTGACATGGATGTTTAACATATCCCTTCAAAATTATCATATATCTTTCTAAAGAATGAATATGTATTAAATAATTATAGGGAAAGAATAATCAAGATAAGATATCATTAAATGATGATTAAAATAAATTAAAATAAACAACAATTAATGTTGGGATCCCCAGTTCTCCATTGTGTTATTTATGATAGATAAGATAGGGTTTCACAACTCCAAGAAATGGAGGTTTCCTGAACTATGTTACTTTTAATATGTTTTCATCATCAATTATCAAAAAAACTGAATTCAACTTTTTTAATGTTTTCTACCTCTATTTTTGTGAAAACTGTTTGTGATTTGTTTTTCATTTTTGGTGTCATTTTTTGTAAAAACCTGACATTGAAAATCAATTCATCGGTTTTGTATGTGATGTTTTAAATCACACATAAACGTTTTATATTGGTTTAGAGAAAACCGAGGTCATATCTTTTACGTTAAAGCCATTATTTCTACATGTGACGCTTTCCATTGACACATTACATATGCCTCTCATTTCTATGTATCCTCATATATACGTACGCCCTTCCATATAACATGTATAAGTTTAATGACTATCCCTTATAATATGTTATCATTATGTTCAACAATATGTGGTGATATTTAAAATAATGATTCTTTAAATATAAGTCTACATCATCATATAAAAGCAGATAGTAAGGATTAAGTAATTTTTTGTATTTTCACATATAGAAATATTCAAAAAATGAATTATATTTAAAATTAAATGATAATTGATAAGAAACATCCCTAATAGTCTTTGGGATATAATATAGAGTATAGAATCCCAGAGCCAAGTTATCTTTCTTACTCATTCATTATTCTCCAATCTAATGTGATAAATAAAAAAACATGGTTACTATAACAAACATATTAAGTCAGCACATTTAATAAATATAAGGATTATATTTA
Organism: Viscum album; assembly: GCA_963277665.1. Taxonomy (NCBI): domain Eukaryota; kingdom Viridiplantae; phylum Streptophyta; class Magnoliopsida; order Santalales; family Viscaceae; genus Viscum; species Viscum album. The sequence continues at coordinate 347,409,402 of OY728127.1, read as the reverse complement.
CTTTGGGCCATATTTTATCTCCCTTAAATTAAATACACCTAACCAAACTCATTTATAATATGAAATTTTCTATAAAACAGTCAAAATTAAATTATTACTAATATAATGGTGATCAACACAACCTCTCATTTGATTACTTTAATGGACAAAACAAATTAGTTTAATTATGACTATTATTATAAAAAAACACTACTAAATACATATATTTTTCCAACAAACCTGAAAATCAAGGTTATTAGAAAGAATTGTATCTTAATGGATATATATTGTGTGCCAAAATTATTCATTGATCGATGGATGAGAATCGATGATCATCTTTACATGTGTTACTAATTCCTTTTTAGAACTTCTTAAAATTAAAGAGATAACATTATATAATGATCAGATATGATATTATTGGGTATCTTATTTAGGAATACAATCTATTTGAAGTAAATATATTAATGTTTTTCACCAATTTGAGTCTATTTTATTAGAAAAAAATGATACCCTATAGTCAACCAATCAATAATTTCTGAAAATTTATCACTATATTTTTCTAAAGTTGGGAAATATCGTAATATATTTGGTATCATCCACCCATTTTCACTATGATTAATGAATGAGTGGGGAATACTCTTTGTGATATAGTCTAAATGGGTATAAAAAATAATAACTTTGTTTTCGGGTCTCAGTAATAACCTAGATCCAAGGATCAAGAATGAATAAAGATAAACTCAATATGCAGTATTAAGTTAGTCATGAACTCAACCTCCCAATACAGTTAAAACCATTTAAAATTATAAGTAAAACCCTTAATATTTATCAACCATAATAAAATAACATTATTAACTCTAAATGATAGTCATAGAACCATTCCTTCCTTTGGATATGTTATTGTCATTAGATTCCCAACGCCATTATTAGACATGTAGATATGGAAACCGCAACCTACTTGAAATTCAACATATTTGACAAAATATTTTAAAAAAGTAACATTTCTCTGATAATGGGAAATAAAACCGTAGAGTGTATTCAATTAATCCATTCTAAAAGGTTGTCCATATTATTCATCAATAGAATGAAATTTTACATCAAATGTATATCTATCTCAAATATGAATGGTATAATGTGGATATACTTTTATAGACTCCCATAATAGTTTTATAGGGATATTAAAAAGAAAAATTCTACATAAAACCTCAATATTTAATCCCTAATCAAATACTAAAATGTATACAATATAATATTGGTAATAAAAATTCTTAAATAACAAACATGCCAAGACAGAGGTAACAGGAATCATGCCTCTAAATATTTACTACACCAAGCCAGGATCTAGTATATACTAATCTGTAACAAATAAAGAATCAATCCTAAACCACAACCATACCCCAGATCCACATAACCCCACTTCACCTCATCTCCCTATTAAGCCAGCACCTAAGAATCCCCACAAAACACCATGAACAGATCTCCTCTTAATACATATATTTGTTATTTATTAAATTTCATATGGTAAAATACATTTATAACATATTTATGGAAAATATTATAATAAATATAAATAATTATATTTATTTATTCATATAATTTGGTAATATTAAAATTTAAATAGGTCGAGTATTTATTTACAACATTAATTATATTAAAATTCTATTATTATTTTGACCACCAGGGTAATTTTATTATACAAAATATTATGTTTTATCTTGTGTTTATATATTAAAATTATATATATATATATTGAATTTATACATTTAATATATAGAAAAACTTTTATAATAAACATTTTAGGTAAAGAGTTATAACTCATAACATATAATGAAAGGTATTGTTAATTACATATTTTTTAACTGTATAAAATGAATTATTTATTAAATATTTTACATAACCGGAAGTTATTTATATTCTATATTATTATATATATTCAGTTTCATATGAAATAAAAATAAAATTATTTTATTTAATTGATTTACAATAAACTTTTTGAGAAAATATGACTGGGCATTTTATTTGTTTGAAGTATTTTCTCATATAAATTTAAATTATTTTTCTAGAGTATATTGTAGAGATTATTTTAATTTTAATAAAAATTCTTTTTTAAAATATATAATTATTTATAAAAATGGAATTATATTATAAAAATAAATGGAGAAATATAATATTTAAATCTATAATGCATATGATAATAATAAAAATATTTTATTATAGTATAATAAATTCCCTATAAACCTTTCCATTATTGATGAAACATTATTTTGTTTGGATTAAAATGTGAAAAAAATTTATAAATTTTTAATTGAGAGTGGATAAATATTTTATAGATTTAATGTATAATAAAAAATATAAAATCCATTTCATATAGAAAAATTATAATGGATTATGTTAATGGGCCTTCCCATATTTCTCCAAAATGATATGTTATCAATGAATTAGACTTTTCTAATAGACCAGGGAAGGTGGTATTTACCGATGCATTAATCCATTTGAGGATAAGATGATGTAATTAATATATAATTCATTTCCAGATCATGTATGATAGAAAATTATTTTAGTTTTGATATTTATTTATCTAGAATAGAATGTTTATCATGTGTTAGAATTTATTTAATTTGATAAATACCATCTTCTGATAAAATAAACTAGTTTTCAAGATTGTTATCTATGAGATAAAATTATATATATTTGGGAAATTGGGGAGGTAGGTGATATAAAATGATTTTAAAACTCTAATAGTTAATAATTAAAGTTAATTAACACTTATATAAGTGAAATTTCCCAAAAAAAGTTATAAACATATTTTTTATTATTTTGGATTCTAGATTATGTAACAACAAGCATCATAGAGTCATTTGGTTTTAATGAGAATATTTATTTATGAATAAAAATATTAGAATATGTAATTTTAATAATATAATAAAACATATAAAAACTCTATCATGAGATAATAATTATTGAAATATATGATTGAACTACATGATATAATTTATTTTGGAATCAAGACTCTATAGAATGAAAATTTATCTTTTCAAAAATATATCCACAAAAAAATTAAAAATAGACAATATTATTATAGTGTAATGAGATGATTAATAATTCTTGGATATTCAATTACTTTGATTCATTTATCAAATATTGGAATTAATTTTTTATTTAATATTAAGGAAGAAGAAACAAATGTGTTTGGGATAAATTATTTTTCAATTTTTTTTCAAAATTCCACTCTTTCAAATCAAGTGTTTTTATGCTTATATTTTTAACATGAATATAGGATGTGGTAATTTATGAAAAATTATTTGTATAATATTATAAAATAAAATTTAGTGTTAAATTCATTACTATTACTTATTTAAATGTTTATTTTATGATTTACAAATGTATTGAGCTCTAAGATGGGTTTTGAGTCACTTCGTTGAATTTTAATATTGAAGAAGGAAATAATGGTGTAATATAATAATATTGTAGATCTTAGATTCTGATTATTTCTGGATGGAATATCAGATAAATATATTTTCCTGTGATAATGAAATAAATTTTCACAATTTCTATATAAAGCATAATAATGAAAAGGTCAAGTAATTATTACAACTAGATGAAGAGGGGAGAATTTATATTTATCTAAAACATATTTTAAAACAATAACGGGATAGTGTTTATGGTATATATTAATTTAGTTCACAATTAAAACATCGGTTTAAACATCATATGTTTCGATTCATTGAAAAATATAAATACAATATATTATAGGGATTAACCATGATGCAAAATTTAATTTGATTAAAATTCAATGGAAATTTTCCATTGATATTACAGTCTAATACATAGTAGATTATGATATAAATACTAATATCTAAAAAAAATATTATGGAGATATATATTTAGTAAAATGATATGATATTATTTATTGACGTTTTAAAGGTATATTCGTTATAGCATAAGAATTGTGTTCTGATGTGATTTTTATAACCAGGAAATTTTCTATAAATATATGAGATCATCACATATAGAAATCATTACTTTCCTGAAATAGGATTTTTTGGATTCAATGGAAAGGTATAGATTTATGTTTTTTTATGTTAGGATTGATCGTGCCCCTCTTCTATATTTATCATGAATCGCCTATTTAATTCTCAATAATTCATTTATGTTAGAAATCTCAATTTTAATTTTATTATAGAAATCATGTCATTGTATATCTAATTAACGGTATAATTCAGGGAATTCCTCTAACTGAATTTTAACCTTTTAAAAAATTTACTTCAGATGATATATTGTCTATGATTTTGTGTTTTTTCATGGATATGGATAATTAAATTAGAAATAATATGTCATTTTGGGAATGTTTTATGGTTTTTTGGTAGAGTCATGGATTTGGTAGGATAGAAATAGAATCTTGTGAAAAATTCACTATGAACCCAACATGGGCTCACCGGGAACACGGTGGTCTAGGTAGAGAAGGTGGGCACCTGGGGGTTCTACCATGTACATAAGGGAACCGTACTAGGGGATCAGAAGGACCATATAAATTTTCTTATTTAAGAAGGGTCTATTATCATGTACTATTTCCTAAATAACATATTTTATTCAACCGTGGACACCATTGTGACATTATATTCAATGTTAACTCTAAGATCACATCTCTCTAATATTCATACTCTTCTTCCTTATTCTTGGATGAAGCATGACTTGAGGTGTGTTCATCTAAATAATCTATGATAAATTTTCCATTCACTATATCTATCCAAGTACTTATTTATCCTTTGTCTCTTTCTAATTTTGAAATGGATTTCCTGTGGTAATTTCAACATGATATGGTAAAAACACAACTTTAAATGGGGATTTCACATTCCTTTTCAAAATGAAAATAATGTGGGTCTCTTTCCTTCTAATTTTATATATATTTTAAAAAAATTATATAGAATTTTTTTTAAAATCTATTTTTTATGAATTCATATTTGAATTACATTATTTTGATGTATAGTAAATTTGGACATATAGATATTATGTTCTTGATATTATTGTTAATGTGGTTCAATAAGGGTTTTATAGAGTTTTATTGGTTCATCTATTATAATGGATGATTATTTTAGAATTTATTCTTATGGAATATTATATAATAATTGATATAGACAGTTTGGATAGAATTCGAAAATGTGTTGATTATTTTTAAAATTGTAAGGCTCTATTATGAATAAGTTATTGCATTTATAACCTTTTAATTAATTTATTACCTATGTGTGAGGTATATCTATCACATCTTTAATATTTGTTAATAATGTTTACATTCCTATTATTATAATTAAAAATGAATGATTAAAATTATATTTTTTTACAACATGTTAATGGTTATTATTAATATATTCTATATTCCAGTCCCTATGATGGTTCAACCATTTTGATTAAGATACTAATTTAAAATGAATATAGTCGTTGGTTCGGGTTATTCCTTGATTTCATAAACATGTTTATTTTCATTTAATATTATTCATGTTTTCGTTTCTATTGTTGGTAAAACATGTTCCCTTAATTTAATTCACAAACATCATTGACATAAGATCATATTAATATTTTCTTGAGATATGTACATAATTTCTTTTTGATGAGTTTATATCTTCCCCTCATATGCTATGATAATGGATATAAGTATTTATGTAAATTTAAGCTTGGGATGTATGATTATGTTTGGTTTGAGACATTATCCCATGTTATCTTGTTTTGGGTAATCATAGATATAATTTTCCCAATATTAAATATTATGAGTTACATGATATCTAGTAAAAGTTAATCATATTTAATAGCTTGTATTTCTAGTGATGATATTTCTTGGATACTATATCCGGAAGAAAATGATTTGGTTGAAAATATATTTTATATTTATTACATATTTATTTTTTTCTTGTAAAAAATTCATCCAGAAAATAAAATATTTTTTAAAATTTTCCCACTTTTTTAACAAAATTTTACGTGATAATAACTCTAAAAACAATTCCCTTCCAATAAGTGCTAGAATTAATTTCACATTCATTATATGTTTTTAAACTATATAATTTTTTTAAGAAAACCAAATATATTTTAAATATTATCCTTTTTAGGGTTCAATAATAATGATGATTTATATGTTCAACCATCTTTATTTATATTAGGTTCTTAAATAGTGATTTAAAATGATTTACTTAATGTTGAACTTGTTCTGTTAGTGAAACATTATCCTTATATTGATGTTTATGTTTTATAAAAATAGCTTCTATGTGATCATACCTCTATTATGAAACATTGAATTTATAACTTGAAATATTTATATTTTTCCCTTATGAGTATTTTTATAAACTATTAATTATCCCTTTGTTTAAATTTAATGTGAATAGTTAATAAAAAGTCCTAAAGTCAGAAACATTCCATGCATTATGATATATTTTACCTACTGATAGTATAAATAGTTATTTCATCCAGATAATATCCCTATGGTTTTGTTTGATTACATGTTAAGTTATATGTGATATTTTTTGACATTATTGACATGGTTACTTATACTACCTACATAAATATGTCATTATATTTTTTTATGTCAGACATATTAATTTACATCATAAGTACAAATAAAATTTTGATACAGAAGTGTGATTGTTAGAATGTTTTGAGAACATGATATTATTTGGATATATTTTTTATCCAATGAATAATAGGATGTATTTGGGGAGATTTTTATGATCTTAGAAGAATTTTTTGTGATTTTTATTTTATAATGTTTCCTCTAGAATATGGTAGTTTCACTATATGTGGATATTCATAGAATATGAGTGGATTTTCTTATGTGTTGTATTTTGTATTGAATATATATATAATATTCAAACTGTCATTTAAAAAATATTATCATATGGGCGTAGTACAATCAACAATTCTAAGAGTTTTTAGACATGGTTGGATATGATTTTGAACTATTTATAAGTAATCAGGTGGTCTAGAGTAAATATTAACCTAACAAAAAATTCAAAAAATTCATTATTTTCTCTGAATGAAAAAAATTTAGAATATTAGTGAAAAAGATAATAATTACATATTTCATAAGAGTAACTTTTCTTTTTTTATGGGTCACTTTCATAATTCATAATTTTCATCTATGAAAAAATATGGGTAATCTATTTTATATGAATTTTTTTTCTAAATGTTGCAAAAAGTTATTTTTTTGAGGTTCATAAATGATTTATTTATGGGTTATCAAAAAAAAATTAATGTCATTTGAAATAAATAAATTTCCGCGTCAATACTAATGAATAATTTCTTGATCATATAACAGTCATCATAATTTTCCATAAGATTAATATTTGTGGAGAAGATAAAAAATATGAGTTATTTAAAATGTTTATAATAGTCATTAAATGAATAAAAAAGAGTCATTTCAGGATTTCATAATAGTTTTTTCATATGAGGGATAATTTAATAGGGAAAATTTTATGTTAAGAAATATTATTTAGAAGTATAAGAATAAATCTATGAATTTGATGTTCTATGATATGGATGAATCAAAACTGAACAAGTTCTATCAAAGGTAACACTAAATTAAATATATATTTATCTAAAAGGATAGGATGAACTGAGGGATCATATTTATATCCGATGATTTGGAGACTCTTGAAGTAGTTATCTACCTAAAATTCAATTTTTTTCAAATTTAAAATTATTAATTATTTTACTACGGAGAGTATCTTAATTTCTGTTGAAGGAACTTGACTATTTTAATTTTATAATAATAATTATTCCATTTCCTGAGGAAAATCAATTTTATAATATTGTATTAATATTATACAGATATATATTATGAAAATATAATGTTGTTGTTACTAAATTTAGGATAATAACAAGAGTATAATTTCTTCAAAGTAACTATAATAGGAAGGGAAGAAGAATAAATAGAGGAGAAAACAATACAGAAAACCTAAATTAAGATCATGTTTAATTTAAGACTCTCTAGTTGTTAAAATAAATTTCTAAGTATTTTTATTATTGTGGGAGAACATTTCATAACAGGTATAATATTTTACAACATGAGAAAATGATAAACTGAAATCATTTATATTATACATGTTAATGTTAGTGTATATTGTTGTCTTAAGTGAATCCAAATAACGTCATGTACTAGCCACTCATTTTGATTACTGATCCTTAGAAATTCAATGGTTCTACTATATGTATTTGTTAGATCATGTAATAGAAACATAATATTCACTTTAACAAGAGATGAATTGTGTATCAAAATAGAAATACAAATAATTGAATTCTTTTATTCATGGACATCCCTGAAAAATTCCAACGGATCGCAAGTGTACTACTAAAGTAGTATATGAACTATGTTCCTTCGATTGACGGTCAATTTTTTTTTTGAGTTTGGAGAGAATGATTTTCTCTATAAAATAAGATTTAGTTTATAAATTACTATAATATAAAATTGATATCCTAAATATTTTAAATAGAAAATGTATTCTGACATTCCATATAAACAATTGTTTTATATTAAATGAAAATATCTTTTCATATTTATTATTATTCCATTTAGATTTATCTTAGGCTTCATCAAATGGTTTTACTCATTTTTATAATGGTATTTCTATTATAGTTGGTGGTAGAAATAAAATGGATAATGATGTATGTGCTCTAAATTAAAATCTTTTGTCTCTTTTTTATGGAGTATCTCAAGGAAAATTATAAAAATAGACGAAAGGGAATATTTTATAAATTTGGAAATATCATTAAAGGGAATAAAAATGTAGAGAAACAAAACGACATGTTTAGAGGATCAAGTGTAATGTTTTAAAAATAATAGAATATTAAAAAGTAGATTAAATCAGTAGTCAAATTAATGAAATATTAAGAACTGTTATATTTTTTCTGTAAAATTATTAGGTTATGGTGGTTTTCAAGATGATAACATGTGTTATTTAATATATAATTGATGAAAAAATAATAGAAATTGACAATCGTTATTAAAGAACTTTTTATTTACATTATTTAAAAAGAAATCTTATTTCCTGTTTTTTTATGAAGGGGTGTTTCATAAAAAATAATTCTATGTCCAAAAAGAATATTTTTTCTAAATCCATAACACAAGTTAATTTTCTGAAAAATAAAGATTTAAAAGATGAATATTATGATGAAGAATAGGATATCCAAGATATTATTGATGAACTCATGTAACTCATATATAAAATATTAATAAGAGGAAAAATTAATGTTTATGTAGAAGCTTCTATAAACTGTCTCAAGTGTGGTTCCATTGGAAATTTAGGAAAAGTCCATTGAAAGATTAAATTAGAAGTGGTTATTGAAGAAAGGGATGAAATTCCAAGGAGATCCTAAAAAAATATGTAAAATCAAATTTTTATTCAAAAGTGAAGGGTAATAATTCTCAAAATATAAAAAATACATTTTGTGTTGGATTTATGATGACATGGAAGTAAGGAATTCAACTTATATTGATTAAAATACAATTATTTGATAAATAATCTAAGGATGTGTTCGTTTGTGACGAATATACAGAATCTTGGAGTGGGGAAGAAGCCAAACGTATATTAATACTACATATAAAACTCACGGAATGTCATACAAAGACCTCAAAACCTGAGATTTATGTCTGAATGTTATTGAAATATAATAAATATTGATTGAATAAGTATTATTATCATGAAAATAAAGAGTCAATTAGTTATTCCAAAAAAGATAAAAATTATGGAATCATTTAATAAAAATGTGAAAAAATCTTCAAATAGTGATTCCAAAAAGTTTTTCAAGAACCCCTGATAAATGAATTAATGATTGACTATTTCAAAAAAAATTGGTTTACAAAAAGAGTCCAAAATTTATTAACCAAATAATTTGCAATTTTATTTATCAATTTTAGAGAAAATATTATAGAGAAAAATATAAATTTCCTAGTCACTTTTCACACTATAAAGGATTTGGGAATTATTTAATAAAATATTTAAAAAATTAAAAATATTATTATGGGCCGATATATTTAGGGAGAAATGTATTAGGGGGAGTTATACCACAAAAACAAAAAATATAAAATGAAAAAATAAAATTATAGTCTCAAGGATCATTTAGAATTTTAATAGTTGGAAGTGGTTTATAGAATATATGATCATCTACATCATTGTTCTAAATATTATCTCACTATCCTACCAACTAAATTGAGTACAAACACAAATACTCCAAATTTCCAGAAGATCAATTTTAAAATGAATGGAAAAGATTTTGTTTTGGAAGTGTAACATAAATAATCTAAAGGGTAATATCTCAGGATTCTTTATCCAATATTTTATTTACATATTATAAATGACTTTATTTTATTATGGTGCTGAAAATGGAATGGAAGGATTGGTGACCAATGGAAATGATGTTTTACTTAACATCAAATGAGTTGAATAAGAAGTTTTTGAAATCAGATGGTGACATCAAAAAATGCAATATATTTTGACTTTATGAAACCCATATTTTAAATATATCTAACCTATGTGTTTGTGGTAACAAAATAGTTTTATGGGAATATGGGTTATTTGTAAATAAATTAAAATATGGATGTGTATTTACAACTGTATAATGAAACAAGGGATACATTTTTATGGTTTGTTATAACAAAATATATTATTCTAAATAATATTAAAATCATAGAATCAATTTCATCATCGAATGATCGGTCATTGTGTTCAAAAAAATGAGATATCATACCTAGTGATAGAGAGATCAGAATATTTCTATACATAAAAGAGAGAAAAACAATACATGATATACCTTTATAAATAAGAAGATGGTTAATTATCTATAAAAGAAATTTAAAATTCATATATCTCATTCATTTTGTAACATTCATTAATTTTTTTGAGATTATTAAGAAGAAATAAATATGTGTGGAAGAGTATTTTATTTCCTCTACTAATTACATAAATCAAATCACTTGATGTTTGATATTAGATTCGATAATTCTATGCATAAATATTACCTCATTTTATATAAATATACATTAAATTTAATAGTAATACATGTAACCAAAACATAATGTTTTTTGTCTTTGGATAATACATACATAATCAATTTATTTCATTAATGATCTTCATCATCTCCCAAAAATTTCTTCTCAAATAGTTCACATCATTGATATAACTTATGTAATTCATTTCTTTATAACATGAGGATATATAAACATAATAAAATGTAATATCATGTGTATAATATATGTAATCACGGGTGATAAGAATCAAATATCATAAGTTATAATATGATAAGAATAAGGACATGAGAGTGAAATCATAATTTTTTTATTCATACCTAATCATTCATAGGCCATATGTGACACACTTTCGGTAATATGAGAGTGAAATTATAATTTTTTTTCATGGATCTGGTCTTGTGAAGACCCTAAATATCCAATTACAATCTCAGTGTTCAAAGGCATTTAGGTTTTCACTATTGATGAGATATGTGCCTATATATATTCATTCTAAGTCACTTTTTAATTGATGTTCCTATAAATTTAGTAGATTTGATATAGAAAACTCAATCATTTTAAATATATGTGATTTATTTTGTGAAATTTATATCTTTGGTGTCTTATAAAATAAATTATAAAGGTTATTTTATTTAAAAATAGTTTTTAACAAAATGTGTTTTGTGTATTTCCAAAAAGAAAATTTATATCCTAAAATGTATTATTTATCATGGAAGTTGCCATTTTTTTCTTCTAGATTTTTTTTTATGAAATTATGATCATGGTCTACTTATATTTTTTGGAAAATATAGTACATTTGGATCCTGAGTTGAATCGGGTTAAGTACACAATGAAACATTATAGTGGGAAAAAACACTTGATGTTATGATTGTGATATCGAAATACTATGAAAGGACCCCATATTAGTAGGTTTCATGGTATTTATTTTGTGTTATTCTTGTTTTTATTCCATTACATATTCCCATTGGCAAGATCACACGTGTGCATGGTTTTATACATTATCGTATTGTTTCATGTTTGATTTCTCACATATTTATCATATAGTATTTATATATAAGATTATAAATATTCCCTCTAAACTATATTTTTTCTACTTGTTATATTCATGGTTTATATAAATATTAAATAGTTTAAAAGAAACCAAAGATTTTTTTCTAAAATGTATTTTATATAAAATTAATTTATAATCCTATTTTGTAATAAATCTATAACTAATTGATGCATGTTGAATGAAATTTCATAGATTCATAGTGGTATCCTACTATGATTTAGTTCTCACACCATACTTATTGATTTTTATGTATAAATATTTATTTTTTATTATACAGTTAATTTAATGAGAAATATATAGCTCTCTAATTTTCCTTTATTTTCATTTCTTTAATATTACTTTTTCATTATGTTAAGAGACAATCGCTTGGGGGTGTGTTTTATGCTTTTTTGGTAATATTTCCTTGTTGTTCATGTTTATTCTTCGAATATGTTTGTCTCATTCTTATGTACCCATTTTCTATCATGATGTACATTAGTAGTTCATATATTTTTTGGTATACATGAGTGATTTTATGGTTTATATATTGAATCTCTACTTCATGTATTGTCATCATTGGTTTGGGTCATGTCAGCAGAGGAAAGTTCATTACAAAATTGTTACAATGGTAATATATATTTTGACGAGTGATTAAACTACATGTGTATATTCCAAGTTTTTTGATAGGTATAAGTTATGACCATTGAAACATGGAAGTTATTAGTATATAGTCACATGGATAGCTCACTTTCATATTTGACATTGATTTTACATTAGTGTTGAGGTTTCATTCCCCATGCTTTGAGTATTGATTTTGGGTATTTAGATGGACCATAATTTTGTTTTTATTCATATGAACCCTATTTTATATTATTCCATCATTTTATCAGTATATATAAACCATAAATTCTTATTATTTAAGGAATTTAATATGGATTCATAATTTTTGTATTTTTATTTTGAAATTTATTCCTATGATAATTCGGTTATATCTTTGTATTTTAACAAACAATGGCTCAAATAATGGATCATTTAAATACCTTATAAGAGGATTTGAATGATTTTCCATTGGATAACATTTTAGTATAATCATCACTAGTAGAAGTAGTTGTTCACAATATTCAAACTCTGGGTCAGATAGGTGTGGAGAAAATGTTGCGAATAGTGGATCATGGTTCAGAATTTTTGAAGAAGAATGATTATATCTTCCATGATTATAAGGGACCCAATGAATAAGAATATTTTCTTAAACATATTTATTGGATCTTGCACTTATTAAAAAATCCATGTGAATCAATAATGGGGTTTCCCCTTATCCTCTTGTAGGACTGGGGACAAAATAGTGGGATTTTATCATGAATTTTTTGTTACACTGAGATATAACGTTGATAAATTTATATAGGGTCATAAATAAATAGTATTATCCTAAAAAATGTGAGTAGTGAATAATAATGAATCTACTTAAATTTGAGAAAGGGGATTTATTTCTTTTGGATATTATACAGGTTTCACAAGGTTGGTTAACCTCCCTCACGATCTTCATTCTAATGTCTACCTTAATGATCGAAGGATCCACATGGGTTTGGGGAAAATATTAAATCAATAATTATTATATTCAACATTTTCACCATTTTTAAGGTATACAATAAGTCTATTATAGATTATAAAGACTTATCTAGGAATATAGTTTTAAGTGGGAATTATTTTTATAATGGGGTATCTAAGGTGTGTTGTATGACCAAAGAAGTAACCATAGTCTGGGTGCTCAGTATGCATTAAGACCATTTTGTGGGAATTATTTGGGATAAAATAAGATTTTTTACAATGTTTGTGGGAATTATGGTCATACTAAATCTTACACTATTGAATCACACAATAAATTTAATCATTTTAATGTTTTCATTGTCGAAATTATGTTTTTTAATAATTTCATGATGTAGAATATCTCAGTTTACTCTTACCATAGGCGATTAGGATCATTATGACACATAAAAAGTTATTGGATCTCATTATCATTTAAGGAGGGATTCTCATGAAGTTAATAAATATCCTGGAGAATATACGAATTGATTTATTTAAGTAGCATAGTATAAACTAGTGGAACCTATGCTAAGGATGATTAATTTTATATTTATAATATTCATTTCCATATATTTTATTCTTGTTATTTTGGATAAAGTACATCACAATTTTTTATATAATCCATTTTAATCAAAATGATTTGATTATTTTTTGTACTAATTATATTCATTATGAAAAATAAAACTCTATTGAGAATAATTATGCATCACGGATTTAATTAATTTGTATGCCTGGTTATGATCACATATCTCATAGTCATGTAAAAATTCTAGTTCTTTATCATGGTATATTAGACAAAACAAAATGAAAGGAATGGATGTCCAACATTTATTTCCATATTGATTTTTATCTTCTTCATATTCAATTATCATCTATTGATGGAGTTACAAAGGTATTTCATTATTATTGTGATCCTAGTTCTGAGAGATAAATTCTTGTTGTTCCTGAGGTGTGGATCGACACATATTGTCCATCAACATGATCTGGTGATCCAAATCCAATGGTTCATGAGGATGAGGTGTGATAAGTAGTTGATTCCCCATGTCCATCTTGAAGGGGTAGCAAGATTATATGATTAAAAAATTGTATCATAAAACATTTCAGTTACTAAAGTGGGATGTGCATGCTGTGAAATATTGTACCCCAACCATAATGATATGGGCATAACGAGGGACATATGATATGATTGATCTCTTAAATATGCATCAAACAATCTCTACTAGTGATTGTATTCATCCTTCCTCACTCAAGGGGGTCTATGATGTTTGGTTTAATTAGAAATATTCAATCCATAATGTTTAATATGATGTATTGTACACGGTATAGATGGTTGTATTGAACTCTAGATATCATGGAGATTCTAAACAATTTAATGGAAATGAATTTCATTCACTTTTATGAATAAAAAATATGCATCTTTAGACTTGATGTTCTCATGATGAATATGAACTCATTGATGAAGTATATACTGAGATTATTAAACTAGTGTGATGGAAATGCTAAATTCATTAAGTTAAAAATGAATGCATTGAATGAAATGAGTATAAATAATGAAACTCAACCTCTCATGTGAAAATGATAATAATACACAGTCAAAATTTTGATTGAGATCCTAATTTATGTATTTACTGCTAGATTTATGTATTTGATGAGCTTCATGCTTCATTTGTAATGTATTCATGTGTATGTTGAGTTGATGAGTCTTGTAACTTGTGAAAAACAAATCTCTTCCCTTAGGGTGTTTAAATGATTTTTTTGATACATAAGTATTTTATTATCATGTTAAGGTATAGTGTACCCAAACCCATAGGTAATATATTTCTAGTGAGGTGCATGAAAATTAATGTTTAAATTCATGGTTATAAATTTTTGATTTTATATATGTATGACAAACGAGTTAACTAAGATATCATTCAACTATTTATTAACATGAATCTTTCTGCAAACAACTCACAATCAGGAATTTTGAATATTTTTAAAATATAATACCTATAACAGGGGTAATATTTTCTTTTAATAATATTAATTGTGTTATTTTTTATGGATTTATCTAAGGATTGAAGATGCAAATTTTAATCCTACGATTTATTCCGATCCCAATGCAACACATTGTTTAGTATAAATATGTTCTTGCAGGTGATGTGAAATCTACATAGAAAAATGAAATATCAATAGAGATCCCCATAAATTATATTTTCAAATAATTAAATAATATTCATGCATCTCTTTCACATACCATATTGTAGTTGGGACTTCTATAGAAGGAAGAATCATCCAATTAATTGTATATGAGAACATTAGATTTAGAAAGATTGTTGAGGAAGTCCAAATATAATTTAATAGTGGATCACAAACATTTTAAAAGATAAATTATTCTGTTTGGTTCTAGGATTATACGTCTTATATTCATAAGCATGAGCATACATAATATCACTATTGGAGTTAGAGTAAAAAGTATATTAGCTAGAGCTGGAAGAAAATTTAGTCTTTAGGTTAGAGATTATGTAGATGTATTTTTATTATATTTTAAATCAATTGTAATCATGTTTTTGATTGTTATGATTATAGATGAGATTCAATGTCCGGGAATATCCAATATGGAAAAAAGTAGGTATTATCTACCGAGCCTTGTAAAAATTAGGTCATCTTTTATCCTTTATTATTTCATCATATTAAGTGAGAATGTGAGATATCAACAAGTGGATTGAGAAACATAATAAGTTAATGAGGTTATGTTCAAAAGAAGTAGTTGGTAAAATGTTAACCACAGATTCATCACCCCCCACCCACCTCCATTGTCTCAGCGGTAGGTCTTGCCTAGGGATTTTCAAATGGTATTCTATTACGCATTCCATATAAATATCAAATAAGCAGTATGATGGATGGATAATATTAATTCTATTAATAGATGAGGTCTTCCCAAATTATAGGGGAATAATTATCATATACATAAGAATTGGACATTACTTGAACTACTATCTCTTTCCTAAGAGGTGATATATGCTATAAAAATGGGATTCCAACCAATGTTAAAGATGTTATGACATAAGATCATAAAATAAATTTTAAATTACATGAAAAGACTCAAAATTATTTCTTGATTTTTCTATTAGTGAATGTACGCACAAAGGTCGTGTGTCTATAGAATGACAAAAAGATCTATGAAACTCAGAAGCAACTATGAATGCAACATCAATGTTAGGGAATGCAAACTATAAAATTGTAGAATTAAGATTGAGGACATCAAAATAAGAGATTTAAGAAAATATTGATGACTATTTCCACATATTAAAAAAATAGTCATCGACATTATTTTATTCTATGAAAAGATATATGACACTATCATTATCGAAAAATTGATGAAGAATTTTCAAGAATTTTTTGACTGAATGATGTCAACCCTAGAATAAATGGATTGTTTTTCTCTCGATGAACTAGAAAACATTATAAAAGCATATGATATGATGTAAATTGAAGCTCTCAAGATGAATGAAAAACACTAAATGAACATAAAATCCATGAAAAAGTGAAATGTCATATAAACTATTGAAAAAGATGGATTTAACATCAGTTTTTCATTTTTGATATCGGGTTTTAACTGAATTCTATAAATCCAACGTAATATATATGCTATTCAGTGTCTGTTTTCGAAAAACGATGCTGGTAATGATGTCATGCATAATTTTTGGCATCATTTTTACAAATAAACAAAAAAAACAAATTTTCAACTATAGTTATTATACGAAATGACACAAAAGATCATGCGTAGCCCTGTATTATATGTCGGTTTCTTATAAGCCAACATGGAAAACCACATTCGGCTTCGATTTTTTGGATAATCCAACACCAAAAAACATGAATTTCTTTAAAAATGTTTTCTCATCGGTTTTTTGAAAAACTGCTACTGAATGTAAAAAAAGAATATTTTAAAAAATATAGAATTTTAAAAGTCGAAATAATAAAAATCCATATTATAGAGCATAGTATACAACAATTAAATACTAATTATCATTGGCTAAATATCTATAAAAACATACATGTTTTTATCAATTTAATTGAGAATATTACTATTCGTGTGTAATATAATGTAGAATTAAAATACACATACTTGAAATTTAATAAAAGATTATTTTTAGTTATTATTGAAGAATTAATTTTATATCATTATGTTCAAACACATATTTTAAAAAAATCTATTTTTTAACACATGTTATTATGAAAATGTAATGTAATTCAAAATCATTGGAATATACATAACTTAAATCTTAATCAGTCTTAACAAATTGTTTTCATAAAAAGATTGAAGATGGGTGTGTTTATTTTGGGTATAAGACTCATTATCATTTAATGTATAAAATAAAATTCAATGATATTAGATTAAAAAATATAATACTATTAAAATAATAATAATCTTAATATTAATAATACAATTTACCATATCAAGTCCAGTAGTTACCCCTATTGTGATTATCTAATACATGAATCATAGAACATAATAACCAAAATTAACATGTAATTGTACATGATCACATTGTGGTTATAAAACATTGACTCAATAATAAAAACCAATATATATATATATCAAAAAATCAGAATAGTGTATAATATAAAAAATATTTACCTTTACTTCCACATAATTGATTTCATTTGGTTTCATTATCAATTTGTGTTATTTTTTAAATTTTATTTCATGAACTATATATTCATATATATTAACTAATAATAAATGTATAAAAATGAGAGTTAAACATAATTATATTATGACACACATAAAAAATACCTATCTAATAAGGTGGAAAAAGATTTATGAACACTCTCGGATAAAGAGAAAAACTAATATAAGGTGTATTTACATGGGAAAAATATTCATAACATCAAATCCCCCATAAAATATAAAAAAAACTCACAATTAATTAAATTAAAATGATTATCAATTCAAAATTATGTTTATGTTGATACTTAACATGAAATTTAAAAAATTGACATCCAATCTCTCGCATAAAAATGAAAATCTACTATGGTTCTTCACATGTTACACTTCTATGGAAATGTATTATGGATCTATAAAATAATAAATGGTGGTATTATAATTTTGTACCGGAATCATGACTAGATACCTACATTACAATGAAAATATATTTAGTCAATATTGACCATCTTTTTTTAAAGAAATAAAAAAAATCAAATATCAATTTAATTTTTTAGAAAACAAGTGCAACACATTCAGGTCGAGATCTTTAAAATCAACTAGATTCATGATATGTTCTTAGTGTGATCTCAAGGTATAATCACTTCCTCATATATCATATGTCATTGGAACCACATAGATACTATTCAATGAAGAAGAATCCAAGATAAGCATTGTATCCCACAAGAAATATTAAAAGTATCCACAATCGATTGTTCAAGAACATGTAGTTTTAGTAGTGAATTTTTTCTTTATTTCATAAAATCATATATATGTTAAATGTAAGAAAAAATTATAAGTATATTTCAATCATATTTAATTAATATTTTTTTAATAATACTTCAAATGAAATATAATGAAAAATTCCAGTTGTCCAAACTAAAAAATAACCCAGACAATCCCCATCTCTCGTAATCTTTTCAGCAGGAAATGGAAGTAGATCACTAGTATCAATAATATAAAGTGCTGATACTCTTACATAGTTCATATTCATAGGTTGGTGATATAAATAATCCACCAAAAAATCGTTCAGTCCTAACACAATAATATTTATATAAATATTTCTACCAAATAACTCCTTGTATACGGTTTGGTCTGAGCAAGGAGGAGGAGGATCAAAGTAGGCAGGTTGGGAAGTATAGCCTTGCTGGGATGGAGGTAGAGGATCAAATTATGCAAGATGGGTTGGTTGGGTAGTCTCAGAATGCATGGAAGGATATGTTGATTGTGACTATCTAGTAAAGTTTTCTAAAGAAGCATACTACATGGATGATTGAATTTGCTAACCCATAGACTATTTCAATATTTCACCTCCACCTATAAAGATTATATTTCTAGGTCATTTGTTTACATACACTAACCAAAAACATTCTGAATAATGACACCTTTCTGATTTCCACTAACATGGATGGGGTGTTCTATATATCCTAAAAAAGTTTCTAGGATATCAATCCAACCCTCAACAACAAAAAAGCTTTGTTCCCCTACTCATGATGTCCATCCTGAAATAAAAAAATTAAAATTTTATTTTAATGTTTATAATTTATAAAATAGAAAAAATCATTTCAAATAAATATTAATAACTTACTATTTTATTAGATACTTACTTAGATTACTCTATAACATTTCTTACATTTTTCATTCTTCTCAATTGTATCCATTTTTAATGGTGAGTGGGAGGAGATGGAGGACCAAACTAGAAGTCTTCATAAATACTACAAAATCGAGAAATTAATGGTTCAAATTTATCATCATTCATTTTATGCTCCAATAATGGATACCCTCCATGTGATTAATTACAATGGTACACATTTTTCAACTGGATCTCCTGATTAAATCATCAAGAAAGTTATTATAAAAAATAAATTAATAATTAATTTTATAAATATATAAAAAACTTTACTATATTAAATAATTAACATAACTGAAAAGTTTCATCATGATGGTTATCAAAGAATTTCATCCGTGTATTTTCTGCAATATAATGATATCGAAGGCATGGGTTTCAATCGTTTTCTTTCCAAAAACCTAATATTTTGTTACTTTGTTTTAAAGTCTCTCCATAAAATAGCTACTAAAGAGAGATTTATTTTCTTAATTTCTTCTGTTTCCTCAAAATTGAATTTCAACAATAATTGATTAAATTAAATAGGTCATTTCAAATATTTACTATTCAAAAAATGAGATAATTTTAATCAATTGAGATGTTTTACTATCACGACCTGCAAAAGATATTGTTTCTCTGTCTTGTCCATAGACTTCCAATCAGAATATAAAATACAAATCATACAATGGCTCTATATTGATATATAACTAATAAACTGAACTGAATTTGGTCTGGTTTCATTATTATTGTCATCAAACGGAATATGAAATCACTCATATCCATGATCAAGTGATAGTTTTGGTAAATGTGTAATGTCATGTTTACCAACATGGGTAATTTATTTCCTTGTAGTAACATGAGAATTCTCCTCCAATGAGGATGCACCCGTAGTCCTATAAAAATAATTATAAATTATAAATTTTATTTTATTAAATAAGTTTATTATTGAATATTTGACAATATGAAAAAAATTGATATACCACTGTAATTTTTCCTCTAAATGTATCAAATATCGACATAAGAAACTATAATAAAATTTCATGTACCTTCATGTCGTGAAAAAACTAACTATTTAGAATCATGGTTGAAAAAATAATTAAAAAAAGAGGCACACATTTGTATGTTTCAGAAAAATATTTAAATATTTTCCAAAAAAATAGGAGACTAATTTAGTGTTTTCCCATATGCCTTTATCATGGAAATTTTGTAATACATGCACACTATCTACCTTTTAGTCAATATAATTATCCAGAAAACAAGTAATATATGAATAAGACTCAAGTAAATCAGTATCATCATCAACAACAGTCTCATCCCCCCAAATGGTATCTTTTTCCTTGAAAAATGATTTTCCAATGATCATTCGATAGATCAATGACATATTATATTTTCTATGCATGTTTCTCCATGATAAATGTTTTCTCATTATAATAATATCATTGGAGATCAACTAGTGTTAATACACAATAATCACATTTCACACCACTATTGTAATCAACCAAATTACTCATAAACATGGTGACTCAAAATATTTTATAATCATTTTATTATATATCCTCAACAACTACAAATTTTTCCAATAATCTGGAACATGGTTTTTTATATTTTTCACATGAAAAATGGACTGCTTCAGCAGTAACCATCACACAACTATTTTAAACGTTACTCTACCCATACATATTTTTAATATAAAATTTATACCCACTAATATCTAATCCATTCCCTGTTATCACATTAATAGATGGCTCCCATACTAACCATTTCAATGTTTCTCATGAATATATATATGTTCTCAATTTAACTTTAAACCATGAAATAAATGACTTTTTATATCAATCATAAACCACTTTTCATTTCATTTTAGATTTTATCTCTTTATTTCAGAAATATGTGATGATGTATATGATTGAACATTATAAATTTTTTTCATAATATTTAAATGTTCCTACGTCACTTCATCACATGGAATGTACATCACCTTTAAGCCTCAAATAACTTTACCTTCACTATCAACTATATAATGCCGATATATAGGGAGACCAATATGATTCAAATCATAGAAATAATCATTACATAACTTAATAACCTCTTCAAATATATTAATTTTCAAAAATATTGGCCTAAGGTCAATAATGATTTTTAATATATCCTTTTAAAATTTTCATATTACATTCAATAGAATACATCCCAGAAAAATAAGCAAGCCCACATATTCAAATGTCGATAACAAGATGAATCACGATATAAACATTTATATCAAAAACAATTAGGTGGATAATACATTTCTAGTAGAAAAAGTATAGTATCAACATCATTATCCAATAATCTATAAAATTTGGATCCATCACATTGATACAAATGGATTGGAAAAACTATATATCTTAATGATAGTCTTTCTGAAATCTTGCCGAAATATACAACATAGGGTGATAGTTAGCAGTTAATGCATCAATACAAGAATGTCATGAGATTTCATACCTAGTAATTTGAAATTTACTTTTGACATGAAATTCATCATATTTAATGAATATACACTAGGAACATTTATACCAAAACGACAATGAAAAATATTCAACATCTCACTCTTTTTGAATGTGTGACAAGTCGGGGGTTAAATTGTTCTATTTTCATTCATAATGGGTGCTAACACTAAACGTATTCCCATTACTATCATGTTCAATCTAGAATTATATGCATCTTATTTTCCATGCCTTTTATTTCCAATAATGTTCCAATCAAACATTATCCTATGTTCTCCTCAACATGCATAATATCACTATCATGATTTATATCTTAAAATATCCCATAAGATAGTTCAAAACAATAAACAGTTTCTTCCATATTTTTTTTGAAAACCAGTGCTACTTTTCCTTCCGAATGTATAATCAATATATTCCACCCAATTTTAATATTCATCAACAGAAAAAGGTTTGGGGAAGATTTTTTTCATGTATACCATTAAAATCATTTTTTAATAAATTTTATGAATGGTCAATTTCCAAAAACAATCATGGATTTCCCTTGTACAATTTCATTCTTCAATTCTGCAATTGAAAATATGAAGTATCTTCTTCACAAATTGGAAATGCCTTTTGTCCATTAAAACTATATCCAACTAAGTTTCCTTATGCACGAGTTACATTTATACTAAATAATATCAATAGACAAAAAAGAAAATAGTCATTCTTGTATGCATCAAAAACCTTAACTCCTACCTCCCATAAAAGTGTCAAATCTTCAATCAATGGTGAAATATACACATCAGTATCATTCCCTATATTTTTTTGGTCCCTAAATTATCATGTTCATCATAAAATGTTATTTCATTATATATATTAGAGGATAAGTTGTAAAATACCAAAAAAATCCACAAAGTTTTTTGGCTACCTAGGATCTGATATAGATTCATTCCATAATTATAATCTCTCTTTCTCATATTTCTATATTCAATTTCCAAATCAGTAAATTTTTTATCATATCTAATATATATTGATCAGTGAATAGGTTGATGTAAGTTACCACCAATGATATGTTCATCTGAATGTGATCATAATCTTTTTTCCTCAATTTATATTGACAATAGATGCTTCAAATGAGGAATTATTCAAAGGTACAAAATTGATTTTACAGGATCATTGATTTTAGTACCTGAGGATGAATCATAGATAATTTATTGTAATTTTATGAAGGTATTTTTGGAAGAGATTATTTGTTTTAGCATGAGGTTAGATGTCAAAACCTGAGAATGAATATGACTTGACTTTTTCATTCCACTCATAGGGTGTTGTTACACCTGTAGAACTATTGGATAAAAAATCATATTCTTTCCAATACAACACACAATAATCAGGGAAAGGATGTATATTTTTATACCCCAATCCCATTTGCAATTATATTTTCTTCACCTCATAATTGGAATATAGAAGAATTTTTCTTTATAGAACAAGCTCTTTTAAAATCATAAGCCTGTTAGAGAAACGTTTATAACTCCAACCATTACATAACTTCAAGTTAACAAATCTCAAAAATGGCTGATACCAATGTAAATTTCCTACAACATGGGAATAATGATTTTTTAGAATCTACATAGATTCATTAGACAATTGTTGTTTATTCAATGGTTTCAACAACTAAATCATGAATTAAATGTTTAATGCAATCGTATTTCACATTATGAATATTTTCATGAACAATATCTATTGAATTTTATATTCCTTCATGTTGCCAAATCCATTGTGTATAATTAAGGATAAACCCATATGTAATGATATGATTCGGTATTTATCAATAATTTAACATTCTCATATTCAAACAGATCACACATGTAATGAAATCAAAACTATGTTTTGAAGATTCCATTTAGAAAATTCCAAAAAATAATAAACTCATTTTTCATATTTATTAGTGGTTCATTTTAAATTTATCTAATTATGAACCATTCAGTACCCAAATCATTATATAATAAATGATATATTAAAATAAATAAACATTATAATATTTATTTATATATATGGAGATAAGTTTTAAACATAAAAAAAATACATTAATAAAAAAACCTTTATGTTATATCAGGTTCATTTTTACTATAATATTAATGTTCAGAACAATGATGCAAAAGAGTCATTGAATCACGAATAATTCACCATTAAAACTATGAGTCACAATCACCCATAACAAGCATATTACTCATATAAATGAAATATAATAATTTTAATGTATAGGATTTATATCATCAACCATTCCAACAATTAGAAATCTATGATTGGAGTAGACATCAATTTACTCCTAAATTTACAAAAAAAATAGTTTCATAAAACTAACATAATAAGAATGAGTTTGATAATAACAGAATATAATGTCATCACCAGTTGAGTAAATCCAATTTATTTGAATAAATTAGATAATAACTGATTTATTTCTAAAATTTAAAAAAACATATAATATTTTGATTTCAATATGATTAATTGAGAAGCGATCTCAATTTACTCCTTCTAATTGTTTGTAATAGTAAAAACTACATGATGTAACAAATTAAGTAGTATATATGATAAAGAATCATGAACGAATAAAAAAATTGAACTCGTTAATTGTAGCCATGATGATGATGCAGATCAAGAAATAAAAATGTAAACAAAAAACAAAAGATAATAGATGGAAGAATGAGATCTATTGATTGTGAAATGACGACTAAAATGTTATAAATCACCCAAAATGTGGCATAGGTGGTGGTTCGAAATCCATCGTCTCCATCTCAAGTCGAGAGAGTCAAGAGATCAAAATAGGTTTGGGGGTCTGAATGGCTGAATGCACATGTAATGTTTTTCAAAAAACTTGGTCTTATATTTTTCTTGAAACCAATGCATAAACAATTTTCATAATATTTTCAGTGTTAGTTCTTACATTAACCGATAGTGAATTTTTTTTGGGTGGATTTTCGGCTTCTGTTTATGGAAAAAATGAAAATGAAACTATTTTTTTTAATTTTCAGTGACAGTTTGGATTAAAACGGATGCCAAAAACGTTTTCCTTCACAATTATTCTTTTTTTGTTAGAACCAATTTAAAAAAAAATTGATATTAAATCTATAAATTCTACTAGTTATATTATTATTCTAATGAATATAATTATTTGGATATTTATGAGTATGAACATGTCTTTAATTAACTTATTTCTCTTATATCAAAATAGTTATGGATGAGAAAATGATATAACATGAATATTTTTCCATAAAAATTATTGAACTATGGTATCTTAGGTTATTTTTCTATGAACATTCTTGAAAAGAAAGTTGATTAATGATAATCAAAATAAAAATATGATCATGAAATATCTTACAAATTCAAATGGTATAAGAAGAAGAAGACACAGAAAATCAGTAAGAATATTAATATTAAAAGAAATAAAAAATAATTTTTCATAATCAATTGATTCTTTAGATAGCGAAGGTGATTTTCTTTCCCATGAATCCGGAATAACTAATTCATCAAGTGGTAGCGATGTTTTAGTTAAAAATATAGAACATTAGTGGAAGAATAATGAATTTTTTTTATTCTATGGATCAGATCAAATATCACATGAAAGAAATTTAGAATCGTGAGAAAGGAAATAATAAATAAATATATAAAAATAAAAAGAAAGAAATATAAGATTTTGAAATGAAATTTATTAACTGGATGAAATGGAAGTATCATTTTTATGGAGATATAAATGAAAAAATTAATAATTCTAGATCATGAAAATATGATATGTGATCTTGAAAAGGAGTCGACTTCCAGAGAAGAATATTCTGGTGATTAACAATCCATATGTGTCACACTTCATCAAGATATGAAAAATCCAAAGAATATTTCAATAAAACTAGTGTGATCTAGGGGGAATCTGGATAAGATGGTGATATGGAAGGTAAAAGTGAATTCAATCATTATTTTAGATATTTTCTTTAATTTAGTTAATATATTTTTTCTAAAATTTGGGATATAGTGAAAAAGAATAATTATAGGATAAATTCTACATCGAGAAAATTAATAAATATAAAAATAAGGCCACAACCCACTATAAAAAGTGAGTCTTGGTTTCAATGAGGGAAAAAGAAATCATATCTAAATTTATTTGTAATCAATCTTGGAGAATATTGTTTCATGACTTCTATTGGTGTTGTGGTAACCATGGTCTCAAATCCAACTCTTGATGGTTTAACATTTCTTCACCTATAACAAGATAAGAATAAAGGGAGAGTCTCAATAAGCATCTCAGGAATAAATCTCATAGAGGAAAACATGTAAACCTATCTTCCCCATTACTATATACACAAAAAATTTGTATTATGGAAGAAATTTTTAGTATTTTACTTTGGATGGTAATAGGGTTTTGGTATTCTTTACAAGGTGGGAATGAGAAGTTCTATATTCAATGAAATGATAGTGGTTCTAAAATACACCTAATGACAAGTCAAGTAATTATTTTTAGAATCCTAAGGATCATAACATTATTCAATGAAATAAATAATGGAAATAAAAGATAATAAAATCATTGGGTCTCAAAAAAATAGAAGATATCAAAATAATATTCCCTTATTTCTATTTGAATAAAATAATGGACCAAATAGAGAGGAATCTATTAGTTTGAATATTAATTTTGGGAATCCAAAAAGTTACACCATATTAAATGATATTTTATGTTTTTTACACAAATAATTTTCGGATAGAAGGAGTTGTTTAAGGCTATCACTTCAGAAAATCATACAGAAAATATACTTCACTTATATATTCTTAATTGTATTTAGTAGGGGGAAGTGATTGGTTGATAAAAATTCAGATAAAGGGGGATCAATTTTTTTTCACCATAATTTTATAATCAATTTGTTGATGTCTGTGCAAGATTTATAATTTTGTGAAAATAAAATAATTTTTTTAAAATTTAATATGATAATTTAACAATTTTCCATTATTTCAAAAGCATGTTAATTTATGTACTACATATACAACCTTGGATGTATCTATATTTTAATATACATTTTTACATCATATAGACATATAGTTGATTAACTAATGGATAATTTCTAAAGGAACAATGTCAGATCATCCATATCATTGAAGTGATCAATAAATTATCATAAAAGGTAGAATATCTTTTCATGGGAAAATTTACGAGTTATTGAAAAACACCACCTATACATTTTATTTTATTTTTAATGGTGGAGAAAATATTTATCAAATATATTGAAATGTGAATATTTGAATAGATATTGACAACTAAAGACAAAGTGGGATAATTTTTATCCCATGAATCATTTTTTGTGAATAATTCAATATTTGATTGATATAATTGTGAATATTGATAGATATTTTCTTCATTTTCAAAAAAAATCCTATAAGAATAAATTATTATTTATCAAAATAAATGAACAATTTAAAAATATTAATTTTCATATGGAGAAAATAAATAGATTTTGGACATATAAAATTCAATTAAATTTTTTCTTGAAGAATACATTTGATAAAAGATTAATATTTTATATCTACATAGAATATTTTAGGTACATTGGTAGCCTTATTAAAAAAAATTTCCATACCAAAAGCATGACTAGGATATCTCGACTAAGGGAACTTGTGGGATTGAGAGGTCAACCATGCTAAAGTGATTTAGATTTAGCTAGCATGTGGTCCATTAGTTTATATGAAGTTGACTGAGTATGAGCCAACAACAGAATTCCAATGTGTAATTGTCGATGGATCGAGCATTTAGAGTTGTGGATTGGTGCATAGTGTGTTACCAAAAGTGTTGGTCAGCTGAAGCCTAAGAACATTTACATGGATGAGTTGGCTACATTTAACATAAGAGATCATATAACGTCCAAATAATTTAGTGTAAATGAATTCCATCCACTACAATGAATTTTAAGATGTATCCTAAGCTATGAAGATCATTATATGTAGCCATCCATATTTGTGAAGTAAATTATGAGATTATGGCATAGGTATAATCAAAATGATAAATAAAAATAGTTACAATTTCATGCATCGAATGAATGAAGAAGAAACAATAAACCTGATCCACTACGGTGGAAATGAAAATGTGATTGATCTTCCATCCTAAATGAGATCCTAATGAATTCCATTTTGGCCACATTTAAATATGTAGGGATTTTCTTTCCATGTGTATAATGGATTCATGTGGAAATTGAGCTGATGAAGACAACACCATATTAATTATAAAGACTGATCCTTCATGTGTTCAAATGATGTAGGGTGAGCCATTGGTATTTTAATACCTAAAGAAGATTCAGTCTACAGGGACACATTAGTACTCAACACAATGTGATATTTTTGGTTCCTAATATATGAAAATATAAAAAACTAAAATGGGATAAATACCTAATGTATTTGTATTATTTTCAATCGAAAATAAATGAAGGGAAGGTGGCCAAGACTCATTAATTGCGTAAATATATAAGTGATACGAGATCATGTTACCTACAGAAGGGAATGAAAATAGGAATGTGAAGGGTATTAACTACATCAGGTCATGTGGATCCCCCATGAATAATGCTCTTATTCTTTAAAAAGTATCCAATGGAATTCATTGATTATGAACTGGATTCTTATAGAACTCATTCAAATCAAATGACTTGTGAGTCTGTCGGCTCCTAAATACCATCCAAAATTACTTTTAAAATAATGGATAATAATATGAAAAATATGGAAGCCTATTTTGGCCATAAATCCTCATGTGACATGATAATAATGTTTACAAGGAATCATGGAATCCATAGAGGCATTACAATATTATCATGAAAGAACATGATGGCATTCCTTCGACTCCATGGACAATAAAATCTGTTTTCCATAATAATGATCATGTATAACCATATGGCCCTTTACTGATCAAGTGATGCATCATTAATGAGTAGAGTGTTTGTCATTGATAATTCTAATAAAAATGCACCAGATCCCTATGCTTTATGGAATAAATAATTAAAATAAATGAGAAATAAAAAAATTTCTTGTAAAGCGAGGATAAATTGGACATAACTCGATAGGGGTTATGAAACCTAGTAGGTCACCATGGTTCTTTTGGAGGCCCCCTTGACATGTTATCATTATCCCTTGGAGGCCCTCTTGAAAAGCCTACAGGGTCTCATGAATGACCCCAAACAAGTCTCCTTAGTCTATCATTGTTCCCTATAAAAAGAATCTAAAATCATGAATGATTCTTTTAATAGGTGTCATGATCTCGTGAAGGCCCCTATAAATGTCAGCCTAACCTTTTGAAGAATCCTTGTCATACCTACATGGTTTTTCCACATTTCTTTGATTTTCTAAACCTGTATAAATATTTCCAAGGTAGGAAACTCTTTCAATGAATAAATATAATTTCATGACACCAATGACCTTCTAAAGGATCTCATGGAATGTGAGACATGAAATACCTCTAATGAATCTAGACCAAATCTATTAGATATAAACCACGTCAGGTGGTGTATTACTGGTGTGGTGCGGAATAAAACTCTCTCCCCATCATCATAAAAAAGGAATCCACAGTGGATCGCACATGGTAATGTTGGAGAAGACATATTAGAGTGTCCAATCATGAGATCATGAGGCCTTATATTGGGTAAAAATATAGAAATGACGTAAGGGATCACACAACATGTATTGGAACTTTTCTAGATCACTCATAGATCACATGAAGGAATTTTTGTTTCACAATAAAATTATTTGAAAGACATCCCCCATATCATTTGGCGCATGATAAACATAAATAATATTCTATCACTAAATAAAACATTGGTACATATAAAAGGAAGGCTATAAGAAATTAAAAAGGGTGGGATACTTATTCGACGCACATATATGCAGATACATATTCATTCACATGGCTCGTCAATATTAGACAACAATATAGGGGAATGATTCTCATATCAAATGACACTCCCTCAATATACTATTTGGATCATGTGATTTCCTTTGTACCTGTCAAGAAAGCCACACGATGCCCTCTCTTCCTTCCAACATATTATTCAAAATCCCTCATGAATTTCTTGCCAAAAACATTGTGATGTCCTCCATGAATGTCATCCTAGTCAAGTGATGACACCTAGATATGTCATATCATCCTCACAGAGGAATCTATAGATGTCATCCATGATCATATGATGTCCTTTGGAAAACCAAATTGGTCATGTAATATCTTATGGATCATGTTATGTACTTCAAAAAATATAGACAAGTCACATGAAACCATCTATAAATATCAACCATGTTTATTATATTACCTCTAGTAAAGTCGTGAAATTCATGAGACACCAACCAATCATACCATCCTAGATCATGTGATGTCCATTGGAAAAACCAACTATGTCATGAGACATCCTCCGAATAGATCTACATCGATCGTGTGATGAACTACGGAAAAGACATCAAGGCCATGTAATAACCCTCAAACATTTCAACCTTAATCCTAAAATAGACTATATAAAATTCATTTTTGTTATGAAATATTGATTGGATATGTCAATCAGATCTTGTGATAGTTTTTGGACATGTCCACTAGTCAACTAGGACACGGCCAGTGATCCCCAAACATGCCCAGCAGAAAATCAGATCATCTGAGGTGGAAAAATTGGAGTTGTCATTCCGTCACCCCATGACATAATAACCTTTTCATGTGAATATACAAAGAAAAATTTATCATCACACACCAATCTCCACTTTAATGTTCCTTGAGGCCATTTCCCAAAATACCCCATGCTTGCCTTCCTAAATGCAAGATGCTCTCGACTAGTAGTGAGGGCCATCGGTAAGCCCATGGGGAGACTATTCCCCTATTGATCATAGTTGATCATAGTATTATATATAAAAAAATTACAAAATTAATGAAATAATAAATATACCAATGGAAACCAAAATCATAAACATGCAATATAATGAAATAATGTATGGAAGATAAATAAATAAGTAGAAGAAAATGACGATGATAGTATGTCATGTGTCCATGCCAAATGACTATTGAAGGGGAAATGAATACAATAATGTAAGACATTATGGAAAAAATAAAAAGGAATTAAAAAACTACTATAACTAGCATCTTGAGAATAGGCTTGGTCATGTACTCGAAACTACATCCAAGAAAGGTAAATCAAGCATTGGAAGTCAGATTCTTCCCTTTTTATATGCCAGTAATCATAAAGTATACATAGGTACCAGAGGAACCTAATATGGGTGTATGATATAATCTGAGTAAGATAAAATCCATAGTGTCTAGGACTTTCAATTTTTATAATAAAAAATATTAGTGCTCTGTGATAAATTAAATGTAGGAAAAAAAATACATTGGGTAGGGTCCCACTTTGACACCAATCTAATCTAACAACATTGGCTTATTCTAATGTGTCTGGACTATGATATCCATGAATTTTAATCTAAGAATGGTAAAATTAAATAGGATGGATTTTCCCCAAGATTTTTATTGGTCTTGGAGGACACATCCCTACACTTTCTAAACAAACTTATCAATTCTCATTTGAAAACATTTATTTAACATTGAAATAATTTTAAAACCAATTAATATAGTATGTAGATTCTCCCATTCCCATCCATGAAAATCCATAGATACATGAAAATTATCTCTCAATGGGACCTTCATAAGACCAATTCCAGGAGTCCATCCAAGGTGACAAAAATTTGGAGTCCCAGCTTTCACTCCGACATGGTGTAAAAACAACATGAACTAACATCCGAGTGCATACCTAGAATCATGAATTGGGGCCTGATTCTCTCTCCTGGAAGGGTCAAATCGATCATTAAATTGAGCATGTTTAAGGGGTATACATTACAAAACTATTTTCACTTATCTGGATGTTAAAAGTGATAATTAAAGGTGAACACATGTCTGGAATGGACGATATCACTACTGATGTGTTTACAAAGAATTAAAAAAAATCTAATAGTGTCCTTAAAGTATTAAAAATGGGGTCCTTAATATGGAACCCATTTTATCACCCTTAGAACTATGATAAAGGAAATATAATAATCATGTTAAACATATATTTCATATATAATGATAGGTCATTCCATTTAATGTCAATCCATTAATTGAAACATTGAACATTGTTGAAGCATGTCATTGGGAATATTGCATTTATGAAATAAAGAACAAGGATTAATTTTTTGGTCAATTAAATTTAAGTATAAAAATACATAAATGTTACAAATAAGGGTAATTCACTGGGTTCATCATCCTTAGAAAATCAATACATAGCTCAAGGTATTTTAATAGGGGATAGATCACATACGAATACTCAAAAACCAATGGAAAGGGGAATTTTACCATTACTTGTGAAGATCATCGAATTTTGGTGGTATATCATAGGGAGATCAACCCATGGGGTTATTTTTCAAATTTCATGGGTTTATAAATTCTAGTAGAGGCATCTGTTTAATTCTAATTTTACGAAAGTAGGGGAAATTCAAGAAAATTCCAGATCGTGGCACATGTACACAATTTATGAAACACAAATAAATAACGGTAAAATGTATTGACCACCATCCATTTCATCATAGATCCCCCCTCATCCAGTAATAATGGATGATTTGAACATTGAATGAAGAAATTGGACACACCGTAAAATTACTTGAACATGGGCCAAATGAACATACACCCTAATGGAACAATGTATGGGATGTTTAATACAAAATGGACTATATTAGAATGTAGATCAGACCTCTATGGATCCAATGCATTCGATATAGGGAGTACTAGAATATGAACATAGGCTACACCATGATTCATTAATTTTAGAGGAGATGAGGGTTTCAATGGGGGGACATAACACCCTAGTGAAAAAATAGTAAATTCATCCATTTTTATACTATGAAAGGATTTTCCATATGGTCTGTCCAAACAATGAGCCAACTATTATCAAGTCAAATAATATGGGGAACATTTCATGGTTTTCAGAATGGTTTCTCTAACCATTCAAAATCTATTCATTAAAAATTTCATACATCATTCATGGTCGTGCACTTTAGTTTATACAGTTATAGGAAAGCCATGAATCCAAGTCTCCTCTTCCAATTTTAGGGTTTTGGTCACCATATGAGCCTAAAATGCACATGAGACCCCCATGACATGTTTATGAATCATATTTAGGGCCTCTTAATGGAATATGAATAAACAATTATTGTTTGTACTGTTATTAAAATCCAGGATGTCACAACCTCCCCTACTTAAGACATCTAGGCTATGAGTTTCCAATTATAGGGTAGAGGAACTTAATTTGAGAATAGTTATAGCCCCTTAGAATGTACATTGGATTTTCACTCCTAGGTCACATCTTGTATGCGTATATTCCACCAAAGCTCTCATATGATAGAAACTGACCAACCACTGATATCCTTCATGAAATGATCAATGATACATATATGAGACTCCTAAAATGATGCATCTTCTTCTAGATTGATATCATTTGTGTCAAATGAATGAGATGGGTCAGAGTGATGTTGTTGAAGGTGAGCTTTATGGAATATGTCATGAATGTAATGTTACATATGATTTAATAGAAACCAATAGGTTACTATCCCATACATCTCCACATTCCGGAATGGCCTGACATATCTCGATGATAGCATTCCTTATATCCTAACTTTTCTATGACCCAACCTGGTAAATACAAGTATAAATACACAACGTCCCACCTCGAACTATAGTATTCAACTATGATAATCGATATATGAAATCTTCCTATAATGAGTTATATATGTATTTGTTGAGATCCATTGTAATTTCTATGAAGTATCTTAATAGAGACGATGACCCAGTAGAGCTACATCATCGACCTCAATAAATCATAGAGCTGAACGACACAGTCTACCCTTGAGGGCCTCTTACAGATCCATCGTATTTTATTCCTGAAAGCATTCATTAAATGAAAACTCAACCAAAAGAATATAATTCTAACATTTTTCATGAAAATCAATGATAAATTCCCATTGCATGTCCTCTAAAACATGTTTGGTCCTCATTGACTACACATCGGTCTGGGGTGATATAGAATACCCAAGAGCACCAGAGGAGCTAGTTCCACTTGCCACCCTTTCAAAAACAACAATGTAAACCAGGAATCTAGATATTATATGATTGAATAGGGATCACCATGTAGTCACACTATATCTAATATTTTAATACATCCTAAATAATCAATGGAATAGGTCTCCCAAATCGGTAGAATGTTTCAAAAATTTGTCTACTTGTCGATGATCACCCATAATGCATTGCTGCATCAATGGGATCTTAGAAATCCCATAATAAAATCCATTCTGACTTTTTCCATTTCATCTTATAAATGGATAGTGGATTCATAATTATAGATGGTTTTGGGTGTTTTTCATTAACCTGATGATAGATGGACCACTGAGTGATGATACCTACTATTTGAATCTTTACACATAGCCAACAATACTGATAGAAGACGACATGATACATCTTGGTAATACAATGATGTACTTCCAACATAGAGGCATGTGATTACATCATCATATCTTCTTATATATCTAAATTTAGCCATAAAATCTCCCGGAAGAGTAAAGGCTCACTACCATTTGCAATCCAACTAGGAAGTGGGTTTCCTCCTATGATGTTCTCAAACAAAACGAGGACCACATTGTCAGAAAAATTCCTCATATGGATCCTCTATTTAATGGAGTTCATCACTACTAGAGCTATAATAAAATTTTTCCCATGTTGTTCTTAAACCTCCTTATGCATATCAAAAAGTAGTTCTGTTAAATTCCACTCACTACTGGCCTCCTTGATGGGTTATATCTTAGTTTTATAGCTCAATGTGTCAGCTACAACATTATACATTCCAATTTTATTATTGGAATAAAAGTAAATTGATTGGAATTATTCAAACCACTTGTGATACCCCATATTCATATCTCATTATATAGATTTGTATTTAGTTCTTTTATAATGAATCACCCACCCAATAGGTAGTGTCCCAAACAAAACATAATATGAAACATTAACACTAGATCTTGATCGTGTGTAGGATATATCATCTCATGAGGACTCTGCTACGAAGATCAACATTCCAAGAATCATTCACCCTACATCTGAACCAAAACATGGTTGATTCCTAAAGTGTCATAGTATATGGTGTAACCTCTTCTGAAATAGGAGGTATCAGAATCATAGATTAATTGATTCTTACTTTTTTACTACTGTAATTATGTCTCAAAAGATTTAGTTCCTTCAAACATCAAACACTTATTATTCAATCCCATAAGTGACACTACCATTAATGAGATGTCCGGGATGAATCACAAATAATAGCCATATAACCCTATGAATTTACTTATGTAAAACACTTTCATGGGATGCACCAAGGAAACCATGATGCTCACCATCTCTAGATAAACCGATACTCCTAACATAGATATGATATGACCTAATAAATGAACCATAATAATCCAAAATTGGTACATTATATGCTTTAATTATTTCTAGTTCTCTCTCAGTGTAATCAAAATGATGTCAAGATGAGTGTAATGGTCATGTATGGTGCATGAATACACTAAAATGTCATCTACTAATAAAACCACTACAGAATCAAGATACGGGTGGAAACCCCAATTCATTAGATCCATGAAGACTATTAGTGTGTTCATTAGACTAAACAAGAAAACTAAATTTGCATATAGGTCTTACCTGATCCATAATATAGATTGTGGTATTTTATACATTTTCACATGCACCTGAGAGTATCCTAATGTTAAATATATCTTATATAAAATAGTTTCTCCTCAAATAAGGTAAAATAGGTAATCTATATATGGTAGTGGATACTTAATTTTCACTGTATGCAGGTTCAGTAAGACATTAACTATGAAAAATCAAAGGGAAACATCCACATTCTTGGTGGAAAAGGATTAGCTAATTGCATTTAAATGTGATATATATAATAAGACCCTTAAACTATATGTTTTCGAAAAAACATCTTGAGGTTTTGGAACTCTGTATGTGCCTTCCTATATAGAAGAATGGAAACCGGTGTTGCACCTGGAAAGAGCTCAATGGTGTAATTAACTTCCCATACAAGTGGTAAGAGGGAGAAATTGTTAGGGAAGTAATCCCTAAAATGATCCAAAAAATGATGGAATTCTACAAACTATAATCACTTCTAACTCATAATGAGACTTTCCATCTGAGTTGTCATCATACCAAGTCTAGTACTCTTGAGTATGACTCGATGAGACTAATGATCCCAATAACCCTTTTTGATCTATGTGATTCCTTCAGGTGGTGTGAAAGATAATCAGTAGTTATAGAAATCAACATGGGATAGATATTGAACAATCTAGTCCATACCGAGAATGATGTCGAAGCCACTCATGTCGAGGATGATGAAAATATATAAAAATGATACCCACCAATCTCAAGGGGAACTCCTTACACTAGTGTATACCCTAAACCTAAACTCCCAATAATGTGTAGATGGTTATAAAACCACTAAATTAATTGATCACTAATCCCAAAGAACTTGTATTTTTATTAGATTGAAAATATTTTGATTCACCTACTTCAAATATGGAAGATACTAGAGTAGAGGCTACCAAAATAGTAACTATAATTGTAGATGGCCATTGACTCTACTCCACTAGAGTAGGCTGAACAATATAGATATGTAATAATTTGTGGCCTTATGATACTTCATGAGTCACTTGATTAGGAAAATATGTTTATGATTGAACTCTAAAGAATTAATGACATATCCATGACCACCATCTTCGGTTCAACAGTATAAGGCCCCAGCCATAAAACTTACTTAATCTTGAGTTATTACAAGATTACACATTGAGGATCTTTTCAGGTTTAGAGTTTTAGAGAATTAGATCATGACACTTTCATTACATTCCACATTTAAACAATGTGGTTACATAAAAGACAATATTCATTCTTCCCATCAACGGAAACATATTTCAAATATA
The DNA here is from genome assembly GCA_963277665.1 of Viscum album. NCBI lineage: Eukaryota > Viridiplantae > Streptophyta > Magnoliopsida > Santalales > Viscaceae > Viscum > Viscum album. The sequence goes on along the minus strand of OY728127.1, from coordinate 347,372,028 downwards.
ACACAGATTATCTCTTGACACATCCTTGACACTATCATCACATCATGTACCTTTCCCTTGACCTATGAAAAACATTTCAAAATCATGGGATGAGCATAAAAAGCTCAGTATGATTTATAAAAATATGGAAAGGAAACATGAGTTCATATATACATTAGAATGAAATCACACTTTACCCATAAAACATAGGCATATCAAATCATGAATAAATCATAGAAAACATAAGACATAAAGGTAACTTGATGCAATCATAACATTCTTACGTTGGGAGTAACCCTCTTGGTTATGTTTGGAATACCCATCATAGTATATTCCCAAAATCTTTTCGGAGAAACCTTAACGTTTCACTCCTTCGCGTTACCCAATGCATTGGAGAGCTATATCGGGCTCACCCGCCTTTAGTTTATCACGGAACCACCCATTTTCATAATAATTCCCAAGAACCATAACATAAATGTATCACATAAAACATGCATAAAGGAAACATAACATTTCCACATTTCAATCACAATATAACATTTTAGTATATTGAAATAATGAATCCATTCAAAAAGAAACCATTTCCAAAGCCATTTAAAACATTTAATAAAGAGATTTTTGAATCAATGTGTCTCATACCACTTTGAAGCATTAAATTTTATACCATTAATATCCATATAAATAAATCATTAAAACCATTTTGAAAACATGGATATTAATAAGAACAAATAATTAAAACATTTAAAACGATATTTTGGTTAAAGGGGTTTTACCAAAATTAGAGACACTTGAATACAATAATTGAGGAATAACATTTAGTCAGAACTTTATAATATCATGAGAACAGATGGATTCATGATATAATACTCCAAAGGACATTATATACACCATATAAGAGTGAATTGGTGCATAACAACAATGAACCCTCAATAGAAATGTCAAATGTGATGAAATCCCTTATAAAGAAGGTATCCTTAAATTAAGGACAAATCAATCTCAAAAATATGTGTGAAAAATATAAATACACCCAATATAAGTGGATATTAAGTTTAAAACAATAAAAGTTCATTCACACATATTCAATGGATGACATATTCAATGACTACATGTTGAACCCAAAGAAATCGAAATTGGGTTAAAAAGTTCCCTTGACAGCCTAACGGCATCACATCAAAATGAGTTGATGAGAGATAAAAAGTGTATATCATCACTTGGACATAAAATTTACATCAATAAGGATATATGAGAACTTATCCCAACATAACAATATGTAAATTAAAAGACCCAACAAAATAAGTCTTTTAAAAAAGAGGAGGGTGAAAGGTTCCTTTACCGACTTGGGTATCTTTCAAAACATACACACCATGAAAGAAGGACAATAGATCATTGATGTAAAAACTCATAAACGAAAGTATATTACACAAAGAGTAGAATAATGGGCAGTACATACAGCAAGAGGAATATAAAATAACATCCCCCAACATTACAAAGAGGAGCTTAAAAAAGTGACATAAAGGAGATTACTTAAAAAGAAAGAGAGGGGTTAGATTTCTTACGAAAGTTCGGCAGCCTAACAGCGCCACTCAAAACTTCCAAAATGGATTTATGAGAGATAATAGGGTCTCTCATCACATGAAAATAAAAATTACAGTAAGTGTAATATAAAATATCATCCCAATAACAAGAAATATGAGCTTTAAAATGAATGACATAAAAGTGTGTACTTAAAAAGAAAGAGAGGAGTAGGATCCCTTACCTCGGGTCCGACTTGACTCGATCGTTCTTTAATCTTCTGAATAATAAATTTGAGTTAATTTCTACTTCCTTAAGAACCTTTTTCAAGTTCATTATTCCTTTTATATCAATTATTACCATGTCATAAACATTATGTAATCATTTAAGTTAATATTATTTGTTTTGCCGATATTTGGTTCTTAAGTCGAAAGTGGACTTCTAACAATTACATGTTGTTCGTGTGGCCAAATGTTTATTATATCAAGAATTGTATTCATGATGTATATATCATATATTTCATATATATCCAGTACATGCATTCATTTATAACATTACATAATCATTTAGAGGTAAGAAATGAAATGCACCGTTCATGGAGACGGTAAGCCGTACGTACGCATGAACGCTACTTTCATTTCTATTTCATATTTTATTGAATGGAATAATATTGATATAAAGGTATATTATAATTCCAGTATAAAATCATATATAATATCATAGTTCCATCCTTTATACATCCCACATATGGTATTTAACGAATCATATCACTTTGAGGTGGCGGTAGTCCGCACTTCCTTAAATGAAGATATCATGTTTACCCATAATGGAAACCATAAAGGTATGCCCAAAATGAAAAAAATAACAGAAGCTTAAGGAAAACATAAACATATTACATATCATATATAAAAATATTTACATCATAATGTCCACATTTGAAGGTGTTAAATGAGTATTGAAAATCATCGTTTCAGGAGGCAGAATTTCGCCATCCACGGAAACCGTATGTTCTTTAACCATTTGATGTAGTTGTGTGAGAGTGTAGCTCTAATAAATCTTATAAGAACATCCTAGTATATTGAAGATACTGGTGTTGTTACAAAAGAAGTAAATAAAAAGAGTTTAGGGGGTTGGATAAGAAAAATAAAACAAATGAACATGAGAGAATGAATTACCTTTAAAAGTGTAACTCCTTTTGATTTGAGCCTAAAGGATTCCTTTGAAAGGATTCTGCCCAAAGGGAATACTCTAGGATGAGGAGAGGGATTTGGAGAGAGTAAATGGGCAGGGGTTGTCCGAGCCAAAGTCTTGAGGATTTTTGAAATGAGGTAGAGGTGGGGGCCTTTTATAAGAGGAGAGGAGGGGCACTTTTGGAAAGTAAGAAATATTACTTTATTTGAAAATGTATTTCGGTTTTAAAAGGTCCCACATTGATATAATTCGTGGATAAGGTGATAAGGGTTCGAAATCCACCCATCAAATAAGCTTTGGACATGTGTAGGTCATAGAGTTTACATTATCTTCTCATTTTATTTAAATCGTCAGATAATGATGTCATCGCTGCATCATTATGATGTCACAAATAATTTAATTTATTTAATGTCTAAAAATTATAAAAAAATTACTATAATGTAGGAAATCGTTTTATCTTTCCAATGAATATTTATAATAAAATATATGACTTGTATAACCCCACTTAAAAATTGTTTTAGTAAAACATATCATGTTTGTGTCATTTTTACTTTTACATTAAATAAAAAGATATTTATGACATTTCCCAAATAAAATGGCTCCAGGGGGTCCCCATGTTGACCCATGGCTTGTATTGGTCAGCCATTACACATCCAATGAGGTTAGGACATGTTTCAAGTTCATTTCATATTATTAAAACATTATTTTTACCTTAAACTGCACTAATTACCTCTAATCGCGATTAAAAACTTAATAAGTTACTATTCACCAAAAAATTATTTTTATCCCATTGAACCACATTTTACTTCTTAATGACAACCATGTATGTCGGATTTTTGAAATTAAAAACACAAAGATGGAAAAATTTCACTTAAACAGAAAAATCAGTTTTTATAAGTACCACTTAGTGGTTTCACTATTCATCAAAAATTGAAGTTTTTCAGAAAAATCCCAAAAATTCACCATAAGCTATATTTGATATTCCGATTTAAAAAATGAAGTCTATTTTTCAAAATTCAAAACAAATAAGTCAGGTTAATTAATTTAATAATTAATTCCCGCTGTCAGAGCAAATAGCGTGTTTTTATGAAACAATAAGTATCAAAAGATTGACACTAGTTTAAGTCTGATTTCAAAGTGAAATTAATTCCAACGACCTCTATTGAATTTAATGATAAAAATATACTCTAATTTCACTTCAAAACCAATTCAAAAGATAACCTAATCATATAAATAAATTAGATTAAAAAGTGGTTTTGAATTAAAATACAACATTTTACACTATTCATTGAAAAAAAATGAACTTTATCAAAAAGATACCAAAAATTTACACAAAGTAAATTTTGATGTCCCGATTCTTAAGAAGAGTTTTATTTGGTCCAATAGAATGTATAAGAGTGAACAAAACTCTATTTAATGACGGTTCGCCGTCAAAAGGCGATAAGTGAACCTTTTGTGAAAACTAGGGCATATACGCCTAAAATTGAATTCTTTCCATATTTTAAGCCATTATCTTTTATTGTATAAATGTAAAAACATTTAAAAACATGTATAATCATATTTTAGTTATTTATATACATTCCATCCAATACAACGGCTACATGTTAACTACCATTTAAAATAATATTATTTAATTTTAAGAGTACAACGTAAGATTCCCAAGAAACTCGTTGTTGCGTGTTGGGTACGCCATCGAGCATAGCGTCCCCTTTAAAGTCAAATTAATACTTTATTCACAAATATGGATAAATATGAAAATTTCATATTCTTTATTTACCTGGGGTGTTACATCCTTCCCCCCTTTTGGGAATTTCGTCCTCGCAATTTTTTTAAAATTGAGCTTGGAAACATCCTTGAAAGTCCCACATCGGAACAAGAGTCGGTAAAACAATCACTTTAAAATAAAGAAAGATAAGCACAGAGGTCACCCGAGATAACCCATACTAGGATTCCAAGTATGAAAATATGGACATGGAGGAAAAAACAAAGGGTCATGTTCTGATGCAGAGTGATAGAAAACTTGTTTAGGAGAAAGTTAACAATAAGAAAATCACAAACTATTGATGGGTTAAACGATGTTGGGTTCCCCAGTAGGAAAAGTTAATAGACAACATTTTTGTTTTAAGTTACTTTTTATTGAGGAATTTATTCATAAGGAAAGATAATCACTTATCATGTTGACTTTCAACTTTTACTAGATTCCTTAATCAAACTCATACTTTTTTCCAAAAGACGGGTATTTAGGGAGACTTGTTCGCATTAAGAGTACTATAATAAAATTCTAGAGAATCACCTAATCCAAAAAAGAGAACTATATACTTCCCATGTCTTTATACTTTAACCAAAACCAAAACCAAAAAGGCTAATACAAAATCAGATAATCCAAAAAATGATTACCCTTTATAAAAAGAAAATCTATTCATAATATCTAAAATTTGTCCAGCAAAACCCAAAGTTCAACGAGGACCATTCGATAACCAATTTGTCCATAAAATTCTTCAAATAAACCAATCTAAGATTGAAACCCAAATATTTGAAGGATTTAGTCACATAGTCCTCCATGTTAAATCATAACATTTATCTCCAAACAACATCAGTTGCTCCTAAAGTCTCGTATTGAAAAGTAATTATCCTAATCACATATCCTCCTTGATAGGTTAATCATTTTCATAAATAACCCAAAATCAACTTACTCTTAATTAATAAAATCATATAACTAGAAAGAATCAGTCAAACTAACCAGGGACTTCACGTAGTCCAGTGGTAGGTGATAAATACCAGTCGCACTTTGGTTGTGGGTTCGATTCCCGTGGCTTTGTCCGATGCGACGGGTTGTCACATGGTCTGCGTGTTGTCCTTTTACAAAACTATATAATTCTAAAACCATTCCCCAAAAAGGGATAAAATCATCAAAAATAACCATAACATAATTTAACCTCAATTTTATCTCATTCCTTTCACTTCAATCATAACATATAGTAACCCATAATTACCTCAAAAGTAAGGATCATATAAACACAAATGGTTCTTTATTACTATGTCCACAAAAGAAAAGATAACTATTCCTTGAATAAAATTTTCCCATATTAAACATCAGGGTTACACATAATATGAAAAGTCTCCTAATGTAACCCCATCATCAAAAGAGACTTAATACTCTTAATAATTTCACCATAACTCTTGAAGCCCTTATATGTTGACATCTTACTCATTCAACATTCTTCATGATCCATTAACCATTCCTTTCCAACTTATTCAGAAACACCTCTTTCCTAAAAACAAAATCATGAATCATATCCTAAGATTCCAAAATAGGAAAAAATAGTCATGAAATAGTACATACCTATGATTGGTCATTTTCAGTTTCGTCATCCTCAATCGGAATGGAATTAGTTGTTGGTAAACGAATATTAGTATGCTCTTGGTGACCCCATTCACGAAACTTCTTCATAGGACATGTGTTTGCATAATGACCATGCACACCACATTTAAAACATTCAATTGATCCCTCAGAAAGAACTTCTTTCCCTTTCCTCGAGTCAACCGGATGCTTCCTTTTTCCATGGTAGGTTCTTGTTTTATGACCTTCATTTCCACATCTATAGCATATTTCTTCCCCTTTGAAACATTTTCCTAGGTGTTTCTTTCCACATCTTTGACACATATGTTTTTGAACACACTTACCTTTATGATTATTACCTGTACATCTGTATGGATTTGTTTCTTGCATATATGATGCCTTAGAGAAATATCCAAGGTTTGGGTGGTCAATCATGACTCCAGATAGCTGGTTGAGGATAATCACAAGAGTTCTCATTGCAGCTCCCATATCATTCAGTTGCTTGCCCAAAAAACTGTCACGGTTTCCTTCACATCCACTGTTACGTTGGTGCCTGCTAGATCCATCCATTTACTAAAACCAAAAAGGTCAGTGTGAGTATATCAACAAAACCATCATGTACTAATGAGTAAGATAAACACTAAGATATACTTACTCGTTCACTTTATCTAAAACTAGTACTCTTTCTGAAATCCTAACCATTATGGTAATGACACTTATGCTTAAAGAATACCCTAACCTCTAATGTTATCTAAACCGACCTTTGATACCAACTATAAGGCCCCAACCTTAAACCTTACTTAATCTTGTGTTATTACAAGATTACACATTGAGGATCTTTTCAGGTTTAGAGTTTTAGAGAATTAGATCATGACACTTGCATTACATTCCACATTTAAATAATGTGGTTACATAAAAGAAAATATTCATTCTTCCCATCAACGGAAACATATTTAAAATATAACACGGATTCTCTCTTCACACATCCTTGACACTATCATCACATCATGTACCTTTCCCTTGACATGTGAAAAACATTTCAAAAACGTGGGATGAGCATAAAAATCTCAGTAAGAGTTATAAAAATATGGAAAGGAAACATGATTTCATATATACATTAGAATGAAATCACACTTTACCCATAAAACATAGGCATATAAAATCATGATTAAATCATAGAAAACATAAGACATAAAGGTAACTTGAGGAATTCATAACATTCTTACGTAGGGAGTAACCCTCTTAGTTATTTTTGGATTACCCATCACAGTATATTCCCTAAATCTCTTCAGAGAAACCTTAACGTTTCACTCCTTCGCGTTACCCAATGCATTGGAGAGCTATATCGGGCTCACCCTCCCATAGTTTATCACGGAACCACCCGTTTTAATAATAATGCCCAAGAACCATAACATAAATGTATCACATAAAACATGCATAAAGGAAACAAAAAATTTCCACATTTCAATCACAATATAACATTTTAGTATATTGAAATAATGAATCCATTCAAAAAGAAACCATTTCCAAAACCATTTAAAACATTTAATAAAGAGATTTTTGAATCAAAGTGTCCCATACCACCTTGAAACATAAATTTTAAACCATTAATATCCGTATAAATAAATCCTTAAAACCATTTTGAAAACATGGATATTAATAAGAACAAATAATTAAAACATTTAAAATGATATTTTGGTTAAAGGGGGTTTACCAAAATTAGAGACACTTGAATATAATAATTGAGGAATAACATTTAGTAAGAACTTTATAATATCATGAGAACAAATGGATTCATGATATAATACTCCAAAGGATAGTATATACACCATATAAGAGTGAATTGGTGCATAACAACAATGAACCCTCAATAGAAATGTCAAATGTGATGAAATCCCTTACAAAGAAGGTATCCTTAAATTAAGGACAAATCAATCTCAAAAATATGTCTTAAAAATATAAATACACCCAATATAAGTGGATATTAAGTGTAAAACAATAAAAGATCATTCACACATATTCAATGGATGACGTATTCAATGACTACAAGTTGAACCCAAAGAAATTGAAATTGGGTTAAAAAGTTCCCTTGACAGCCTAACGGCATCACATCAAAATGAGTTGATGAGAGATAAAAAGTGTATCTCATCACTTGGACATAAAATTTACATCAATAAGGATATATGAGAACATATCCCAACATAACAATATGTAAATTAAAAGACCCAACAAAAGAAGTCTTTTAAAAAAGAGGAGGGTGAAAGGTTCCCTTACCGACTTGGGTATCTTTCAAAACATACACCCCATGAAAGAAAGACAATAGATCATTGATGTAAATACACATAAAAGAAAGTATATTACACAAATAGTAGAATAATGGGAAGTAAATAAACCACTAAATGGAATTTGTGGCAAATGTAGCATAAATCTCACGGGAATAAAAGTGAGATGAAAAATCCCTTACGAAAACTCGGCAGCCTAACGGCGCCACATAAAACTTTTGAATATGGATTGATGAGATCAAATAGGGTATCTCATAACATTACAATAATATTTACAGCAAGAGTAATATAAAATAACATCCCCCAACATTTCAAAGAGGAGCTTAAAATAAGTGACATAAAGGAGAGTACTTAAAAAGAAAGAGAGAGGTTAGATTTCTTACGAAAGTTCGGCAGCCTAACGGCGCCACTCAAAAGTTCCAAAATGGATTGATGAGAGAGAATAGGGTCTCTTATCACATGAACATAAAAATTATAGTAAGTGTATTATAAAAGATCATCCCAATAATAAGAAATATTATCTTTAAAAGGAATGACATAAAAGTGTGTACTTAAAAAGAAATAGAGGAGTAGGATCCCTTACCTCGGGTCCGACTTCACTCAATCGTTCTTTAATCTCCTGAACAATAAACTTGAGTTAATTTCTACTTCCTTAAGAACCTTTTTAAATTTCAATATTCCTTTTATATCAATTATTACCATGTCATAAACATTATGTAATCATTTAAGTTAATAATATTTGTTTTGCCTATATTTGGTTCTTAAGTCGAAAGTGGACTTCTTACAATTACATGTTGTTCATGTGGCCAAATTTTTATTTTATCCAGAATTGTATTCATGATTTAGATATCATATATTTCATATATATCCAGTACATGCATTCATTTATAACATTACATAATCATTTAGAGGTAAGAAATGAAATGCACCATTCATGGAGATGGTAAGCCGTACGTACGCATGAACGCTACTTTCATTTCTATTTCATATTTTATAGAATGGAATAATAATGATATAAAGGTGTATTATACTTCCAGTATAATATCATATATAATATCATAGTTCCATCCTTTATACGTCCCACATATGGTATTTAACGAATCAACTCACATTGAGGGGGCGGTAGTCCGCACTTCCTTAAATGAAGATATCACGTTTACCCATAATGGAAACCATAAAGGTATGCCCAAAATGAAAAAAAACAGATGATTAAGGAAAGAATAAACATATTAAATATCATATATAAAAATAGTGACATCATAATGGCCACCTATGAAGGTGTTAAATGAGTATTGAAAATCATCGTTTCGGGAGGCAGAATTTTGCCATCCACAGAAACCATATGTTCTTTAACCATTTGATGTAGTTGTGTGAGAGTGTAGCTCGAATAAATCATATAAAAACATCCTAGTATATTGAAGATACTGGTGTTGTTACAAAATAAGTAAATAAAAAGAGTTTAGGTGGTTGGAGAAGCAAAATAAACCAAATCAACATGAGAGAATAAATTACCTTTAAAAGTGTAACTCCTTTTGATTTGAGCCTAAAGGCTTCCTTTGAAAGGATTCTGCCAAAAGGGAATCCTCTAGGATGAGTAGAGGGATGTGGATAGAGTAAATGGGCAGGTTTTGGCCGAGCCAAAGGCTTGAGGATGTGTGAAATGAGGTAGAGGTGGGGGCCTTTTATAAGAGGAGAAGAGGGGCACTTTTGGAAAGTAAGAAATATTACTTTATTTGAAAATATTTTTCGGTTTTAAAAGGTCCCACATTGATATAATTAGTGGATAAGGTGATAAGGGTTCGAAATCCACCCATCCAATAAGCTTTGGACATGTGTAGGTCATAGAGTTTACATTATCTTCTCATTTTATTTAAATCGTCAGATAATGATGTCATCGCTGCATCATTATGATGTCACAATTAATTTAATTTATTTAATGTCTAAAAATTATAAAAAAGTACTATGATGTAGGAAATATTTTTATCTTTACAATTACTATTTATAATAAAAAAAATCTGACTTGTATAACCCCACATAAAAATTGTTTTAGTAAAACATATCATGTTTGTGTCATTTTTACTTTTACATTAAATAAAAAGTTATTTATGTCATTTCCCAACCAAAGTGGCTCCATGGGGTCCCCAAGTTGACCCATGGCTTGTCTTGGTCATCCATTACAAATCCAATGAGGTTAGGACATGTGTAAAGTTCATTTCATATTATTAAAACATTATTTTTACCTTAAACTACACTAATTACCTCTAATTGCGATTAAAAACTTAATAAGTTACTATTCACCAAAAAATTATTTTTATCCCATTGAACCACATTTTACTTCTTAATGACAACCATGTATGTCGGATTTTTTAAATTCAAAACACAAAGATGAAAAAATTTCACTTAAACCTAAAAATCAGTTTTTATAAGTACCACTTAGTGGTTTCACTATTCATCAAAAATTGATGTTTTTCTGAAAAATCCCAAAAATTCACCATAAGCTATATTTGATATTCTGAATTTAAAAATGAAGTCTATTTTACAAAATTCACAACATATAAGTCAGATTAATTAATTTAATAATTAATTCCCACTGTCAGAGCAAATAGCGTGTTTTTATGAAACAATAAGTATCAAAAGATTGATACTAGTTTAAGTCTGATTTCAAGGTGAAATTAATTCCAAAGACCTCTATTGAATTTAATGATAAAAATATATTCTAATTTCACTTTAAAACCAATTCAAAAGATAATCTAATCATATAAATAAATTAGATTAAAAAGTGTTTTTTAATTAAAATACAACATTTTACACTATTCATTTAAAAAAATGAACTTTATCAGAAAGATACCAAAAATTTACACAAAGTAAATTTTGATGTCCCGATTCTTAATAAGAGTTTTATTTGGTCTAATAGAATGTATAAGAGTGAACAAAACTCTATTTAATGACGGTTCTCCGTCAAAAGGCGATAAGTGAACCTTTAGTGAAAACTAGGGCATATACGCCTAAAATTGAATTCATTCCGTATTTTAAGCCTTTATCTTTTATTGTATAAATGTAAAAACATTTAAAAACATGTATAATCATATTTTAGTTATTTATATCCATTCCCTCCAATACAATGGCTACATGTTAACTACCATTTAAAATAATATTATTTTATTTTTAGAGTACAACGTAAGATTCCCAAGAAACTCGTTGTTGTGTGTTGGGTACACCATCGAGCATAGCGTCCCCTTTAAAGTCATATTAATACTTTATTCACAAATATGGATAAATATGAAAATGTCATATTCTTCATTTACCTGGGGTGTTACAAACAGCTTGTAGAAGACCAAATTATACCTAATGGGGTGCCACTATCTCAGCACCTGAAGGTGAAGCTAGAATAGAACCTCATTCACCTTTAAATAAATAAAAAGACTAGTTGAAACCCACGAGGTGACCCATCATACCTCAATATTATCATTTTATCAGGTTTCTCATAAATTGGGGCTTACTGTGACCTTGCCTGTGACATTGTTGAAACACCACAAAGTTGTCTGTTCCTACCACATATCTGGTACATAACCCATGTGTACCCATGAATTGTAATTTATTGTTGCTGGATATACCATTACTAATCTTTTTAAAAGTTGTACATCCTAGATTGATGTCGCCTAATTCTCTCATCATCCACTCAGTGATAAGGTTCTGGTTCACTATTTATAAAATGGTGGTCAGCTGATATTCTTTCACATTTGAGTAAATGGAATAAGAAATATCATCCTCATAGTGAATCATAATAGTCATCTCATCACTAGTCAAGGCTGGTAAAAAATTCTACAATTCGGTGAAATGGTGTGATTATTGTATAACATAAATGTCACCTTTCGGAAGGCTCATGAATTCTCAAACATGATTTGTTTTCAATGTTGGAGGAAATAAATAGTGGAAACACATTACTAGGAAATCCACTAATATAATCCCCTGATGTCGACCAACCCATGATAGAGTGTCCCAAAAATGTATGGCAGAGTCACATAATAGATTTGTCCCATGGATGACCCTCCCCTCTAGAGTATTGTCAATGTGATCAAATGTCGACACTATATCCTCTAACCTTGATTCAGCATCCCAAGGACACCAATTAGGAGAGAATGTGTGAAGATGATATTGCTGAAATCCCCTTGTGAGTTATACCAAAGAAGGGGCGAGTCAGGGTGCACCCTAAATAGTTTTCATGAACCGTAGGAAACTATCATAGAAATATGCATCGAAACCTAGTATAAGATCCAGAGGAGGTTCCTCAGTTGGCCCTACATTAGGTATCTCATGTGGATCCGATCCCACCACCTTAGGATTATGCTCATTTCTACTTTCCTATAATACAGTACAAAGTCATTATGATTTAATTGTTCTACAAATGATGAGTATAATACTTATTAATGGTTTATATCAGATATGGAAATCTATAAGAGTAGAAAGAAACAAAGCTATCTTACTAAATAACCACACCCCTTTACATTCTCCTAGTTCGAAGTATGGGTGATAAGAATGAGTAACATAAGAAAATCATATGAGACAAAGCCTACTATGCACTTCCTAGTAGAAACCTAATCAATGTATCACCTAAAAGGTATCCATTTTATTTATTAAATTATATTCATTTTAACCACAGTACATTATTTTTTTAAATTAGTTTTTTATAATAATTATCTAGTTAATTTCATTAGTAATTCTTACTCATAAGGGAACATACACATTCTAAATTGATATTAGACCATCAACATAGTGTACCATATAATTTACACCAAACAACTGGTGTAACATGCCATGTATGTGGTCTGATCAGAAGAGCTACTATAGCCACTCATCAATTAAACCAACCAATGTCAAAATATTTTTCATTCAAACCAAATTTTCTATCATTGAGTGTAATAGCAGACTAGAAAGCATACAATCACCAAATAAATAACAGTACCAAGAAACACAGGAAATGAATGACATAAAGTAAATATGGAATAACATTTTAAATCCCATAATTTTAGAATGATTCATTCTTTAAATGTTCCCTCATATCATAAGGACATGGATAAAAATTTATTAAAATAGTATTGAAAATATAAACTACATAAAATTAATTCCACACCCAAATGTGAAATCTGATGAAACCACATCAAGTATTAGGAAAAACTACATTTACCCATTCTAGGTAATTTGAGTTTCCAATGGATGTGGGGTAGCTAATCCCATATATAGTATATTAACCAAATTCACATTTTTGTGTCTGCTATCTTATCCAAAATTGTATGAATAGAGTTAAAATATCTCTGATAAAACATTCTAGAATCCCACCCTGAGTGCCACTCAACAATCATTCAAGGAGGTTGCCCACATGACCTCATTTGAACCTTCCAAAATTCTAGAGGCTGCCCATTTTTAAAATGGTATATGGATATGTCTGTGGGGAGAGTATTCCCCAATTTATTAGACTATTGTGCAATATTAGTAATTTAAGAAACAACATAATCAATGAAAAAATGTATATTAAAGCAGAAAAAAATATCATTAAAATGAAAGATAATGAATTATAATAGAGAATATTAATAAAGAAGTTGAATCAATTGATGGTTATACTATATCATGTATCTATACATAATTACTATGTAATGGGTATAGAACACATGCATATTCCACATGATAACAAAAATACCAAATTATACAAAACCATCTTAGCTCTAATATTGATCATAAGATCATCCCTCTACCCATATCGTCATCATGTAAAGGAATATCAAGAATTGGATTCTAGTTCGTTCCCTTTTTTCTACACCTACAATCATAAAGTCTACTCTATTACCAAAATCACATTGTACGGTGTAAAAGACTATCCTAGAACACCATAACCAACAGTTTCAATTCCATTCCATTTTGTGAAATAATATATAAGTAGTGTGCTTTGAAACATTAAATGAAAGAAGAAATAAATAAATACATACATACATTGGACTAGGTTCCACATAGAAACACATCTAATCCACATTCATCAGCCTAATCCTGCGTGTTTGGTCTGATAGATCCTAAAATGGAATATTGAGAAAGATGAAATATCATTGGTTGGACTATCCCAAAGATTCTGATTAGGATTGGAGGGAATGCCACTATGTTTTCTAAAACAACTGAACAATTCTCAAATGAAGAAACTTATTTAACATTTAAATAATTCTAGATCCTCTTTATAGGGAATGAAATATCACCATTATCATGTCCTTGAAAATCTTGATGGACATTCCATGTGTCTCTTGAAGGGCTCGTGACATGACCATTACAAGGAGTCCATCCAGGGAGACCCAAATATGAACTCCCAAGTGACACTCTAGTATAGTTTAGAATATAAGGAACTATGATCTGATTCTATATGTTGCAGCACAAGTAGGGGTCTGAGTCTCACTTATGGTATTTTACAACCAATTTTACCACTGAGTCCATCCAAGGGGTATCCCCAAGGGAACTAGTGTCACTCATATGGTGTTAATCATTGATAGCTCATGGAGAGCCCATATCAAGAAAGGCTGATATCACCCATATATGTTTACAATGCACTAACAAAAGCATGAAAAGTCAACATAATCCATATAAGGGTCCCATAAAGTATAACCCCTGTACCACCCTTGGAAACATGTCAATTGTAATTTAAGTAGTAAGGTATGCATATAAAGCATGTATAATGAGTGTCTATTCCATTTAATGTGAATCCATAAATTCATACCTAGAACAATTTTCAAGCATATGATTTGGAATGTTGTATTTAATACATAAGTCACAAGGTGTATGATTTTGGTTAATTCAATTTATTTCCAACCATCCATAAATGTCATGGGGGGGAATATAGTCACTAGGGTCATAATCCTTTGTAGTTAAATACATATACTAAAGTATTTTAAAAGAGGAAAGACCACTTATGACCACTGAACCACCAAGGAAAATGTGTATTTTAGCACTATAGGGGTTTTTCATCACATTTTGGTGGAATATCATAAGTTTATCAACCAACGTGGTTGGGTTTCTACATTATCTTGTAACCAAATGGTAGGTGACTCATCCATTAAATTCAAATTTGAAAAAATAGGGGAAATATAGAAAATTTTGGGTCGTGGTAAACTGGAGAAATAAATTTACTATAATAATTCCTTTAGAATTTCTTACACATGTCTCCTGTACATCAATTAAAAATTACGTGTCTCCCTAAACTTCAATTTCTCTTATCCTCACCACGTTACAATTCTCCTAAGTTTTCCACCAAACCATGACTCTCCTCCGACCACTCACATCACCACATCCCCTCCTTGAGGTTGTCATCCATAGGTCTGGATCATCTTAGTACCTCTCCCCTCCCCCATCATACCTTACCCCATACTCCCCTATCCTATCCTCAGTCTTGAATATGTCTCTGATTCTGACTATGACAACATCACATCCTGGATTTTTCTTACACCGCCTCTACATTGACATCCACCTCCACCACCACAACTGTATTGATCTCCACCACCTCCTCCAACACTATATTGATCTCAACCTCCTCCACTGACATTGACTCTGTCTCGATCTTCGCATATGCCTCCTCTATCAACTCTTCATCTGGATCTACCTCCATCAACATCTCTACCTCCTCATCTACCGCCACTAACCCAAAAACCTACTCATCAAAACATATCTCCTCTATAATTAGATCCTTAAAAACCCTTATTCACTCAATGAATTCTATTTTAGGTTACTAGAATACTCATGTATGTTTTTATAAATTTTTCCCCATTCCATAATTTCTCTATCTCATCCAAAACCTAATTTCCTTCAATCTGGTTCCTATTTCTATTATCACTACCATTATCATCTAATACATTTACTACATCTGGGTTCATACCCATGACAAATTCATATCATAGAGTTTCCTTTTTTTGTGTAAATAAGTTGATCTAAAGGGACTTCTATATAAAAATTTCCACATCTTCACCATAAAAGGTAATATTTTAAAAAAAATTACTTTCCAATTCATAAATCATATCATTTTTTGTATCCTCGTTTCCTAACCATCATTTCCATTCTTGTTATATTCTCCTTCATTTCTTATGCACCTAATTTTTTTCCATAAATTTATAGTTTAGAGATTATAGTCTCTCCAACAAGATATTCTATGTTTTCAAAAATCACCAACACGAATACTAAAAAATATATTCTATTTTCATTTTCCCTGCTAAGATAACATTTTATTACCATTTTTTATATTTACATTTAAATATGTAGGTTTGTATTTTTTTTATATACATATAAATATTTTAATTATATTTTTATTATTTATACATATCTGTCAATGAAAATATAAAGGTTCAAATACGGTTATTCAGGTTCCTACTTTTTAACAATGAATGTTCATTTTTTAAATAGTATATTGGTTTTCTAATATATAGTTTTGAAAATGTATATTTTATAGTATTTTCTTAAAAAATAAAGTTAAAAAATATATATATATAATCATATACATGGAATCTAAAATATATTCATATACATGGAATCATATATATATATATATATAAAGAAAAAACACTTATATGGATGGAAAATATACATGGAGATGAAGTCATTGATCATATCAGTTTCAGATAGTTGCAATGTTTGCATAATTTATAACGAGTAGAACGGGAGAATAAATACTAACATTATGGGTGTAATTATTTCTCTATTTAGTCAGTTTTAGAAGTTGCAATGATATAAAAAACATCGCTCAGTTTATTTTTATTTCTTTAATGCATATTACCCATTAATTTTTACATCTGGAATCATCACCATGTTGGATTAATATCATCATGGTGAACTATTATGGGTCGAAATAAGTGGATCGAAAGTGAATCCTCTCCAGATATAGTATATTACTCTCCTAAAAAGGTATGATTTCATTTTATAAATATTTTTTTCATTTCATATACCATAGACTTTGGCCACTTCCTATTTTCATAACAATCCTTTCATTTCATTCTACGTTCTCCACTATTTATATCACATCTAAAATTGTTATCATAAATTCATAGTGAATATATTGTAGCATCTCATCTCAAATCTTAAACATATGTAATAGTCACCAATAATATTACACAAAAATATATTTTATTTTCATTTGGATGATTGGGGTAATTATTTATTACCATTTTCGTATAATAGCATTTAAGTACATAGGATCAAATTTTTTCATGTGAAAATTCATATTCTCATTATATTGATTATATATATTCAAATATGCAAATGAAAATATATAGGTTTATATCTACTCATACGGGTTCATATTGGTCACAAATAATTTTTCATTGTTAATAGTAAAATATTATAATATACAATTTCATATATGTACATGGTATAATATTTTTTTTAATAAATTTGTTACTTCAGAAAAAATTATATATAAAATGATAAACATAGAATCTTATATGAATTTACATACATATTCTATTAAATATATATTAATGTAAAAAAATTCTAATATATAGGGAAAATATATATTGAAATGAATTCATTTATCATATTAGTTTTTGATAGTTTGAATGTTTCCTTCCTTACCATTGAGTTCAAAGAGGAAACAATGACTTACACAATGGTAATAATTATAGATCTATTTAGTCAGTTTTCCTAAATTTCTGAGAACAAAACAAAACATCCCTAAATAGATTTTTATTTCTTTAATTCATATTAAACATTAATTTATGACTCATTATTTTATTTTAGAATAATAGTATTTGACACGGGTTATGAATTTTAATTTTGTATGTGTAGAAAATATTAGAGAACATAAAGGAACATGTTCACAGCAACTAATTAGTACACACAACATTCAAATTAATAATTTCATTTATTTCAATATTAAACACTTTTTCTGATTTCATATTATGCGAAAAAATATTAAATAAATTTTATTGAAATTAACATGCTAAAATACTTTAGTAATAATTTTCTACTTACAAAAACAATTTATGACTTGTAAAATTACCATATTTTGTTATATGGAGAATATAGAGGTACTAATTTAAATTAAAAATTTTATATCGTTTAGCCAATTATAAATATTTTTTCTCTACATCATACTTTTTCATCAGTATGTACTTATTTCCCTATATTTTCAATTACATTTCACTTATATATCAATGACCCCACCCACTTTGGATGATATTCAGGTGTGTATTTGATGACCAGTAAAATAATTAGGAAATATGGTGGTAAAAACAACCAATAATTTCTATTAATGAGTTTCATAGTTATTTTTCTCGATGAATTATATATTGATTTTATCTTTAAAAAATATGTACATCATTATCAACTTCATTTTTAAACAAATATTCTCTAAAATTGCGGTTCTGATTGGGGTTTCTAACCCGATTAAATATTTTTTTCAAAATTTCATCATCATGTTTCAACCATGATAGACTGTTGTCATCATCTATTTACATAAAATAAATTCCTAATAAACATTACATGAACTCCATATCTTTTATAACTAACTGATGTATCATTCCAAAATTCAAAAAAACAGCCATTAAAAGTTTCTATAAATTTAAATTCATCACCGCAATGAAAGAAATCAAAATATCATTTTTAATATTTCAATTGACATAATGTTTATTTTTATAGAAGTATATTTTAATCCCATGGTGCAATATATATTAATAAATTATTTTTTAATAGGCATGTGGGGTATGTCTCAACCTATAAAATGATTTTTTACCCTTGGGAATGTTTTTCATGATCTTTTCTATCATTTGTAAAGATATGTAATCTAATGTTTCTAATTATTTTTGGTTTTATATGTATTCCACAAATTAAAGTAAAATTGATGGAAAATATAAATGCATCACTTGTTACTTATGAAATCGGTCGATTATAGATCTGAAGATTTTTTTATGTGGTAGTTGTTTTCACATGTTGATTGTTTAATCCAATAGGTTCTCTTTCACATTTTATGTTAAAAAATAATCTCTCTTGTATTTTATATTTTTTTTATTTTTTTATGAACATGTTGAAATTTATTTAAATAATTATATATTCTACAAACTTGTAAAGTATAATTTTTTTATAGCTTCATATTTTTTTTATATTATTGTATATAGGATCTATTTTTTAACAAAATAGTTAATTCCATTAAAATATAAAATTTCTGGTTTTCGTATTATTTTTATTTATTTATATCAATTAATTCATATTTGTCCAAAAAATAATTGATTCCACTTCTATGAAACGGTGCATATTTTGTGCATGTACATATTTAAGTTGTATTTACTATTTATCTACTTCTTTCTTTAAATAATGATGGAAAACAATTAAGGTTATGATTGGGGTTTTTGAATCCATTCAGTTATCTTATAAAAAACATCATTTTCATGTTTCTACTCTGATATATGGTTTACATATGAATGTGTTGTTTTTTTCAGTACAATAGTTGTTTATATATATTTTTTAAAGGGATTCCACTTCATAATAGGTTCATGAATTTTTTAATTTGATCATAATTGATTATCCCTTTATCTATATATTCTATACAATAATATTTTATTTATGAGTTTTTCAATTTTTATTTAACAATTTCCTTTATTAGTTTTTTATTATTTAGTTTTTTTAAAATGAATCATTTTGATCTATTACATCTACTGTAATCCTTTCAACCTTTTTCTTCACACCTAAATGTTAAATTCAATTTTATCATAAATATTAACAAAATAATGGAGTTGACTGCTATATAATGGGGCTTATTTTGTACATTTACATATTTATGTTGTAATTACTAGTCATCGACTACATTATTTCAACTACATATGTTCAAGATGGTAATATACTCCTATAAAAATTACATATTTTCTATGTGTTTTAATTAAATATATTTTGCGTGGGTTGTAATTTTATATGTTTCAATTACATATGATCATTGTGTGTTTCAATAACACATTTTCTATGTGTCTTTCAATTATATATGTTCGAACTAGTAATGTTTTTAGGTGATAGCAGACAATAGTCTCAAAAATTATGAGATACAAATTTGATATTTTATATTACATGATGTTTTATTACAAAAAAATAACTTTCATTTCATTCATAGTTGTTTATATGTAAACACTAACCCAATACATCATAATAAATCACAAAACCAAATATTATTATAATCTCTCACAAACTAAAAATATAAATTTTTTCTAGGATATTAGAAATTTTGTGACTTCAAATAAAATATTTAGACAACTAACTTGGAAAAAAAACTTCCTTGGTTGTAATGTGAAATCTATCATGAGGATTCCCTTATCTTCCTTATTCCACTTATTCTTCTTCTCTAATAGTTCATATATACATTTAATTTTTTTCATCCTATATATTAATAAAATAAGAATATTACACTTATCTAAAGATTAAAAAATACTCTAACAAAATGATGCAACAAGTTGATACTCAAATTTCACAAAGTCTCATATCACACCAACACATCTAGGGATGACATGCAGTCAGGCAACACATGTACGCATCTAGAAGAAGGCACCTAAAATGATGGTTCTGAAACATATTTTGGTACCAAAAACATATATTCTTGGGCCCACTGACATATATGACCCCAATGTCTTCCAAATTAACATATATTGACCAAAGATACACTTACACTAGCATTGGTTGACAAATATACTGACCAGAAACACATATATAATGATGGGTGAAACCTACTCACATGACTAATCACACATACATAAATCCCATGCCTTTTTCAAATTCACATAACCCAGCCAGAATAGCCCATAGGCATTTGTAATATGGCACATATACTGAAGTAGAATCTTCAAACAAATTAATTACACATTCATCCCAATTTTGTTATGGATTTCAAGATTACCTTTATGAATCCCATAATGTGTTGGACATTGGATCCCAATAAATATGAGAATGAGAAAAAAATGGAATGAGAATTATCTATATATTATTTTTAATGAAATGGTTATTTTATTAGGACATCATGTACACAACTAGGTAATTGCACCTACATTGAGGAAGATGAAACTTATTTTGGGTCCATACACACATACTCTCATGCCCAATGACACATATTCTCCCTACCACTTCCACATTCACATATTTTGTACGATGTGAAAATTAGACATTCGTTGGTTGACACATACACAGACCAGAAATACACATATGTTGTTGGAAGACATGTATGAACATTCCCAATGAAACTTTCCTAGATACTATGCCATTTCAAAATTCACATATTTCGATAACCCGATTTTTTATTACACAATTAAAGATAATTTATTACATAAACTTCACTTCATATTACATAAAATATCGATAGGTATAGTGTCTTTGGGGCATAGGATCATTATATAACAACTTATAACATGAAATACAACAACTTTATTGAAAACATCCTTTACATGTAGAGGCCCGTATCTTGACATACATGGACATTGCATTAATTTTGCGGAATACTTGGTACATAACAAAAACACACACTAAAGGATCGTAATAGTTTAGTGTCTTTGGAAACTCGGAACGTAATCTTCTAATCGTGGTGAAAGATCTTCAATATCTCCCATAAATATTTTCCCTTTTTTTTTACCTAAAACCTTTATTTATATCCTGGGGAAAAGAAAACATAAAAGGGTGAGCTCAAATGCTCAGTAAGGGTATACAAAAGAAAATCAATCACATCATATTCATAAGAACATAACTTTTGGAAATCTTAACCTGCAAAATAGCTCATAATATCATAACATGGGATAAATCATAGAAGTGAAAATGAGATCCCCATAATCATAACATAAGACTTGAAACTTTGTGGCATGCACACATAATCATGGAAAATCATTTCTTGTTAGTCATGACTCATTGCCAAGACTATCTTAGTGGACAAAGTCCCTTTCTGAACCGAGTTCACTCCTCGTTTCAGTCCTGTATCACTGAACCGAAATAACCTTCCGTTCCAGCCATGTCTATCTCATGAGATATAAAATCTGTACCCAATGCATTGGAGGGAGATATAGGTCCCACCCATCTTATAATGAATCCTTTATTATGTGTGCCACATAATCATAAAACATACATCATCGCATAACACATGTAACAAAATGGGATTCTTGAAACATCATGACATCATAAATCAATTCATATAAGATAAAGGAATTCATAAACATAATTCCATCACAACATAGTCAAATCAATGTAAAAATATGGATAGAAACAGAACTCTTTATTATCTTAGATGGAAAATAATTTTGATAAAACACTTGAATTGAATTCTTGAGGAAAATATCCTTTCTTCTTCAAAATCAATTTCTTTTCACAAAACATCATGCAACTTTAAAAGAAAGAGATTTTATTGAAAATAGTCATGAAATCTTTTAGAGGAAGCTTCATGAAAATATGGATTTATAAAACAGTAGAAATCCGTTCGTGCCGTATAAGTCAAAAAAAACATTTTTTTTTACTTTTGTCGAAAAAGTCAAAATGTACCTCGTACGAAAAACGACAAAAGATTCCTTTCATATCTTTTACTAAAAACTCACCAAAGGGTAAAATTGGATTTAAACTATTGTAATTGGATGGAAATAATATTACATATTTATGAAACATGGATGTGGATGATAAAATACACCCCAGTAAATACTTACGAATAAACAATCTCGGATAAAAATGAGATTGTGATATTTCCCTTACCTTAGGTCCGACTTGCTTTGTAAGTGTCCGAACCTCCTGTATAATGATTTAAATCATGTTATTGACTTATTAAAGAATCATATTCATTGTTATGATATCATATATGGTTCACTTATGACATTATATTACCCGTTCTTTTGTAAATTCCATGTTAAAGAAGCGTTTTGGGTAAAATCGTTTCATTTATCGTATGTGTTTTGACTTGTTGTTCTTAACATCATTATTACTTATATCATGATTTACTTACTTCCAGAATATAAAATATGATTTATATATCATATATATTCAGTATATATATATATAATAGATAGATAAATAAAATGAAAAACACCGTTCATGGAGACGGTAATCCGTACGTACGCATGAACACTGTTTTTCTTTCCTTATTGTCTTGAAATGGAAGTAAGTAGATGACATACATATGTATATATATACATAAATCCAGTAGCTTTATAAGGTCATATATTTCATTAATATTTCTTATATATACATTATAATCATTCTTAAATGGTTAACATGGAGAATGAATCTCATCGCGTCGTGGAGACGGTAGTCCGCACGAGCGATGATGTCATTTCTATAAATATTGAATTGAATTGGAGTGGATTATACAATATATCAGAATCAATATGATGTTGTAATAACTATGTATAGTTATTCTTTACACCATTATACCCATCCATGTAAGGTGGTGGTGGAAAATAGATTACACCACGGCGTGGAGACGGTATTCCGTACGTACGCATGCGTGGTGATTTCTTTTTCCGTAGGATGGATAGATGGTGAAATAGGGTTGTTTCATACTTATAATAACATATCAGTATATGAGTGATACTTATGTTATTACTTCATAATGAAACAACCTAAGAAGAAGAAGTGGAAGAAGAAATAAAGATGAAAGAATTGGTAACGGTAATTACCTCTTCTTTGAAGTGCCTCTTTGAGACCTCCTCTTAGGGCACTAGAATTGGTCTTTGAGGAAGACCAGCACCTCTAGGATGTTTCTAGGGAAGTGGAGAAGAGATTTTGTCAGGGGTTGGCCGAGCTTGAGTGCTCAAATTGGTGTGAGGAGGAGGGGGAGGAGGTGTCCTTTTATAAGGGAGGAGAGGGGCACCTTAGGAATATCTCAAAATATTATTTTATATTAAAGTCAAAATCGGTTTATAATGGTTCCAAAGGGTCTTATTTTGAAGCTAAGGTGGGGATGGGTCGAAATCCTATCAACCAATAGAATTTAGACAAGTTTAGGATATTATTTTAACCTTATCAATTAGATTTAACTCTAAGTTAAATAATTTAACGTTTACCATGTCTTTTTGTTTTCTTTCACTATATGGTTAATAAACTTACTATAACATGCCAAACGAACCCCAAATTGTTTATTATTAATATATATATCCTTATCTAAGTCATTTGGCCGAACCTTAGATTTTTAGGAATACAATAACAATTAATAATATAATATTTGTTTTAAAAACTATTTTGTGTCAATTTTGACACTATTTGATATATGATTTTTTTGAAAGTCATAACAGAATTAAATGTCCGAACCAAGTTGATTAAGTCAACATTAATATATCATAGTAACCTAGAAAATTAGTGGAATTCATAAAAAATCTCAAATTACATTTATTTTGGTGTTTATAACATCAATTATGTCAATATTTCATTAATAAGGTAATTACTGCATCATCGTTGTGTCATAAATAAATTAAATTATTTTATGTCTAAAAATTACAAATAAAATACCATCATGTAGTAAATCTTTTTATATTTCTAATGAATATTTACAATCGAATTTATCTTATGTATAACCCCATATTAAAAATGATATACTTATTAAACTTTGATTTTGACTATTTTAACCTTTCTTTAAATAAATTAATAATAAATGTCCTAATCTAATCCAAGTGGGCCTAAATGGTCATATTTTATTCCTAAGTTTGTTTTTGGTCGAATTACACTTGTCCAATAGAATTAGGACATGTGTTAGGGTAATAGTAATATCATATTTACCCTTAGTTACCCTATTTACTATTAACCGCGGTAAAAAAAGTAAAAAGTTACTATTCACCAAAAAATTATTTTCATCTCATTGAACCACATTTTAGTCCTTGATATTAACCGTGTCTCTCGGATTTTTGAAATTCCATTCACAGAAGCGGAAAAATTATGTTTTATGAAAAATTCAGTTTTTTTAACTACCACTTAGTAGTTTCACTATTCATCAAAAATTGATGTTTTTCAGAACAATGCCAAAATTTCATCCTAAGCTATATTTCATATTCCGAATTAAAAAATGAAATCTATTTTACCAAATTCATAACATAGAAGTTGCATTAATTAATTTTATAATTAAATCCTGCTGTTAAAATAAATAGCGTGTTTTTAGGAAACAATATATATCAAAACATTGACACTTGATTATGTCTGGTTTAAATGTGAAATTACAACCAATGACCAACATTGTATTAAATTGTAAAAATATATTCTAAATATACTTTAAAACCACTCAAATTAATAATTTATCACTATTAATTATTTCGATTAAAAAAGTTGTTTTTAATTATAATTTAGTAATTTTCACTATTCATCAGAATATGAAAGTTATCCGAAAAGTACCAAAATTTCACCTTAGGCTAAATTCGATACTCCGAATCCAGGAATGAAGTTCATTTTGAAAAATAAGATTTACAGAATTTTAAAAAGTGGTTATTACTATTCATAACGGCTAGTTTTAATAATATTTTAATAGCACATCGTTGTTTAGTGAAACTCGGTATTGCGTATTACACACGCTATCGAGGAAGGTCGCGATTGCGTGTAATGCAAGTCAAGACAAGGATGTGTGTTGTGCAAGCTCCTTTTAGTGTAGCGTACAACACAAGACATTAATAAAATTAAAAAGAATATTTTTTTTTATAAAATCTTGGGCTGTTACATTCTACCCCCCTTAAAATGAATTTCGCCCTCGAAATTCGTCGGGGTTATAAATTGTTTACTATTCGAAAGTTTCTTTAATAGAAACCCACATCGTAAAAAAGAATACCAAAACTTGGCTTTAAAAACTAAAGTATGAAATGTAACGATTACCCAAATAAACTAATCATTGGGTTTCCACATAGGTGAAAATATGGATATGGAAGAGAAATCTAACCATCATGTTCTGATGGAGAGTGGTAGAGAACATGGCTATGGAAAATCCAGTAATCACAAATCCATAGATTTGTGATGATATAAGGTACCATCTGATTCATCAGGTATAAGATCACTAGGACAACATTTTTGGTTTTCAAGATCATTTCCCCTAAAGTTGAAAATTTGAATTAGAATAAATACTTACTTTATTTTGGTACAATCTCACTGTTGTTCGTGCCTTGAACAATTTCCACTTCATCTCTTAAATAAATGAAGTTGAATTTGTTATTTGTGAAGTGTTAGCAGATCATGTGATAGAATGACGGGTCATTCCATCTATCTCAAACAAAAGGTTAGCAAAAATTATATGCATAAATCGATCTATAGTGAGATTAATCATATATGGTTCCTAAAATGGACTTATACTTCATATATCATACTGCTTAATATAATAAAACTAGTTTCTACTAAACAGGGACTTCCTGTAGGTCAGTGGTAGGCGATAAAGGCCAGTCGCACTTCGGTTGTGGGTTCGATTCCTACAGCCTTGTCCGAAGCGATGGGCTGTCGCCTGTCCTGCAGGTTGTCCTTTTTCTAAAACTACATTACTATAACATCCCATCAATAATATCGAAAATCTTCTATCCTTAAACAATAATAACTTATGTCCAACATAATCCAGTCTAATCTTTAGGCTTATACATAATACTGCAGTCCACTCTCATAATATAGTGACAACGATTACCAGAGATTTAATACTGTCGTTGATCCCCACATATCATAAGATATGTCTTGTTGGTCACATTCCAAACATTCAAAGTCCTTAATCGTGTATTCTCTTGAATACCTTAGTGAAAACATGAGTGCAGTTAAAAGTTAACACTTTCCACATACCAAAATCCTCAAAATTCTATATACTCAAACCATGATATCACTTAGTCCTTATATCAATCATGAGCTCATGAATACTATTAAACATTTCATTTTCTCATCTTCATTATGCGCATATCATCTTATTTCCAAAAAAAAATATCTCAATCACTTTGAATACCACATCAATAAATATTGTAATACTCAATGATACAACATTATTTTGGAATCCCATTACATAAACGCTTAATCATTCCACCACATCGTTATCATATTCAACATCGCCAATAGTGATCGCATGTGACTTCCCTTTGTCCTTTGCCTTCAGTGGTTGCTCATGTTGATCATCACTAACCCTTGGATTAGGGAAATTATTAGCATAATGCCCCATTTTCTTGCACTTGAAGCATTGAAGTGTTGGTGGTGCGTTCTCTGCAGTGTTTGCTTTATTCACATCATTAGAAACCCTTTTTCCATTACTTCGACACTCAGCTGCTCGATGACCTTCTTTTCCACACTTAAAACATTTTCTAGTTCCTTTAAGACAATCTCCACCATGCTTCTTTCCACACTTTGTGCATAAGGAAACATTCATCTTCTTTTCACCATTATTATGAGATTTCTCCTTGAACTCCATCTTTCGTTTCTTGTCAAAACCATGAGATGGATATGTAACACCAACTTCCATTTCTACCTTGATAGCACAACGCACAATTTCTTCATAGCTACTGAAGTCTCTTATAGCTAATGCCCTTCGAAGACTTGGTTTTAAGCCACTGAAAAATCGATCAACTTTACTTTCAGGTTGGATGATAATACCAGAAGCATACCTTGCAAGTCTTGTAAAATTTGCTTCATAGGTACCAACAGATTCATTGTCCCTTTGCTTCAGTTCAAGAAACTCTTTCTCCATCTTTGTTCGAAGAATACGAGGGAAGTACTTTCTGAAAAACAAGTTCTTGAACTCGTCCCATTCCATGGACTCAATTTCATCCCTTGGCCTCGTATTCTTGATAAGATTCCACCATTGATCAGCTTCACCTTCCAAACGATATACTGCTAAGATGACTTTATCATGTTCAGAACATTGAAGAACTGAAAATATCTTTTCAGTGGTACTGATCCATTGTTCAGCAAGAAGTGGATCGGAAGTCCCACTGAAAGAAGGTGGACGTTGCCTCATGAAGGACTCAATAGAATATTGTTCCCTTCTCTGTTCATTTAGAAGTCCAGAATGATTCATAGCTTGTGTAAGTATAGCAATAAGATTTTGCACTCCATCTCCCATAACATTTGTTTGTTCAGGAGGGCAATCATTGCATTGTCCATTGCATTGATCAACACGGTTCCTTCGGGTTCCAGCCATCGTCTAAAACCCAAAAAGAATTGTGTGAGAGGCAAAAATCATGCTAGGGAAAACAACATAATAAAGGGGGAGTACCTTCAATATCCAACATCTTAGGTTTAATTCTATGATCGTTAGCGTAATTCTATTACTATAACCTATATGTATACTTATCCCTAGGGACATCCCTAGACATACCTTAGAAATATCTCTAGGGATCTCACTAACGTTTTCGCATCCTAGTTTCCAAAGGTTGACTAAACCTTTCCTCTGATACCAACTGTAGAGGCCCGTATCTTGACATACATGGACATTGCATTAATTTTGCGGAATACTTGGTACATAACAAAAACACACACTAAAGGATCGTAATAGTTTAGTGTCTTTGGAAACTCGGAACGTAATCTTCTAATCGTGGTGAAAGATCTTCAATATCTCCCATAAATATCTTCCCTTTTTTTACCTAAAACCTTTATTTATATCCTGGGGAAAAGAAAACATAAAAGGGTGAGCTCAAATGCTCATTAAGGGTATACAAAAGAAAATCAATCACATCATATTCATAAGAACATAACTTTTGGAAATCTTAACCTGCAAAAGAGCTCATAATATCATAACATGGGATAAATCATAGAAGTGAAAATGAGATCCCCATAATCATAACATAAGACTTGAAACTTTGTGGCATGCACACATAATCATGGAAAATCATTTCTTGTTAGTCATGACTCATTGCCAAGACTATCTTAGTGGACAAAGTCCCTTTCTGAACCGAGTTCACTCCTCGTTTCAGTCCTGTATCACTGAACCGAAATAACCTTCCGTTCCAGCCATTTCTATCTCATGAGATATAAAATCTTTACCCAATGCATTGGAGGGAGATATAGGTCCCACCCATCTTATAATGAATCCTTTCTTATGTGTGCCACATAATCATAAAACATACATAATCGCATAACACATGTAACAAAATGGGATTCTTGAAACATCATGACATCATAAATCAATTCATATAAGATAAAGGAATTCATAAACATAATTCCATCACAACATAGTCAAATCAATGTAAAAATATGGATCGAAACAGAACTCTTTATTATCTTAGATGGAAAATAATTTTGATAAAACACTTGAATTGAATTCTTGAGGAAAATATCCTTTCTTCTTCAAAATCAATTTCTTTTCACAAAACATCATGCAACTTTAAAAGAAAGAGATTTTATTGAAAATAGTCATGAAATCTTTTAGAGGAAGCTGCATGAAAATAAGGCTTTATAAAATAGTAGAAATCCGTTCGTGCCGTATAAGTTAAAAAAAACATTCTTTTTTACTTTTGTCGAAAAAGTTAAAATGTACCTCGTACGAAAAACGACAAAAGATTCCTTTCATATCTTTTACTAAAAACTCACCAAAGGGTAAAATTGGATTTAAACTATTGTAATTGGATGGAAATAATATTACATATTTATGAAACATGGATGTGGATGATAAAATACACCCCAGTAAATACTTACGAATAAACAATCTCGGATAAAAATGAGATTGTGATATTTCCCTTACCTTAGGTCCGACTTGCTTTGTAAGTGTCCGAACCTCCTGTATAATGATTTAAATCATGTTATTGACTTATTAAAGAATCATATTCATTGTTATGATATCATATATGGTTCACTTATGACATTATATTACCCGTTCTTTTGTAAATTCCATGTTAAAGAAGCGTTTTGGGTAAAATCGTTTCATTTATCGTAGGTGTTTTGACTTGTTGTTCTTGACATCATTATTACTTATATCATGATTTACTTACTTCCAGAATATAAAATATGATTTATATATCATATATATTCAGTATATATATATATACAATAGATAGATAAATAAAATGAAAAACACCGTTCATGGAGACGGTAATCCGTACGTACGCATGAACACTGTTTTTCTTTCCTTATTGTCTTGAAATGGAAGTAAGTAGATGACATACATATGTATATATATACATAAATACATTAGCTTTATAATGTCATATATTTCATTAATATTTCTTATATATACATTATAATCATTCTTAAATGGTTAACATGGAGAATGAATCTCATCGCGTCGTGGAGACGGTAGTCCGCACGAGCGATGATATCATTTCTATAAATATTGAATTGAATTGGAGTGGATTATACAATATATCAGAATCAATATGATGTTGTAATAACTATGTATAGTTATTCTTTACACCATTATACCCATCCATGTAAGGTGGTGGTGGAAAATAGATTACACCACGGCGTGGAGAAGGTATTCCGTACGTACGCACGCGCGGTGATTTCTTTTTCTGTAGGATGGATAGATGGTGAAATAGGGTTGTTTCATACTTATAATAACATATCAGTATATGAGTGATACTGATGTTATTACTTCATAATGAAACAACCTAAGAAGAAGAAGTGGAAGAAGAAATAAAGATGAAAGAATTGGTAACGGTAATTACCTCTTCTTTGAAGTGCCTCTTTGAGACCTCTACATAGGGCACTAGAATTGGTCTTTGAGGAAGACCAGCACCTCTAGGATGTTTCTAGGGAAGTGGAGAAGAGATTTTGGCAGGGTTTGGCCGAGCTTGAGTGCTCAAATTGGTGTGAGGAGGAGGGGGAGGAGGTGTCCTTTTATAAGGGAGGAGAGGGGCACCTTAGGAATATCTCAAAATATTATTTTGTATTAAAGTCAAAATCGGTTTATAATGGTTCCAAAGGGTCTTATTTCGAAGCTAAGGTGGGGATGGGTCGAAATCCTATCAACCAATAGAATTTAGACAAGTTTAGGATATTATTTTAACCTTATCAATTAGATTTAACTCTAAGTTAAATAATTTAACGTTTACCATGTCTTTTTGTTTTCTTTCACTATATGGTTAATAAACTTACTATAACATGCCAAAAGAACCCCAAATTGTTTATTATTAATATATATATCCTTATCTATGTCATTTGGCCGAACCTTAGATTTTTAGAAATACAATAACAATTAATAATATAATATTTGTTTTAAAAACTATTTTGTGTCAATTTTGACACTATTTGATATATGATTTTTTTGAAAGTCATAACAGAATTAAATGTTAGAACCAAGTTGATTAAATCAACATTAATATATCATAGTAACCTATAAAATTAGCGGAATTCATAAAAAATCTCAAATTACATTTATTTTGGTGTTTATAACATCAATTATGTCAATATTTCATTAATAAGGTAATTACTGCATCATCGTTGTGTCATAAATAAATTAAATTATTTTATGTCTAAAAATTAAAAATAAAATACCATCATGTAGTAAAACTTTTTAGCTTTCTAATGAATATTTACAATCGAATTTATCTTATGTATAACCCCATATTAAAAATGATATACTTATTAAACTTTGATTTTGACTATTTTAACCTTTCTTTAAATAAATTAATAATAAATGTCCTAATCTAATCCAAGTGGGCCTAAATGGTCATATTTTATTCCTAAGTTTGTTTTTGGTCGAATTACACTTGTCCAATAGAATTAGGACATGTGTTAGGGTAATAGTAATATCATATTTACCCTTAGTTACCCTATTTACTATTAACCGCGGTAAAAAAAGTAAAAAGTTACTATTCACCAAAAAATTATTTTCATCTCATTGAACCACATTTTAGTCCTTGATATTAACCGTGTCTCTCGGATTTTTGAAATTCCATTCACAGAAGCGGAAAAATTAAGTTTTATGAAAAATTCAGTTTTTTTAACTACCACTTAGTAGTTTCACTATTCATCAAAAATTGATGTTTTTCAGAACAATGCCAAAATTTCATCCTAAGCTATATTTCATATTCCGAATTCAAAAATGAAATCTATTTTACCAAATTCATAACATAGAAGTTGCATTAATTAATTTTATAATTAAATCCTGCTGTTAAAATAAATATCGTGTTTTTAGGAAACAATATATATCAAAAGATTGACACTTGATTATGTCTGGTTTAAATGTGAAATTACAACCAATGACCAACATTGTATTAAATTGTAAAAATATATTCTAAATATACTTTAAAACCACTCAAATTAATAATTTATCACTATTAATTATTTCGATTAAAAAAGTTGTTTTTAATTATAATTTAGTAATTTTCATTATTCATCAGAATATGAAAGTTATCCGAAAAGTACCAAAATTTCACCTTAGGCTAAATTCGATACTCCGAATCCAAGAATTAAGTTCATTTTGAAAAATAAGATTTACAGAATTTTAAAAAGTGGTTATTACTATTCATAACGGCTAGTTTTAATAATATTTTAATAGCACATCGTTGTTTAGTGAAACTCGGTATTGCGTATTACACACGCTATCGAGGAAGGTCGCGATTGCGTGTAATGCAAGTCAAGACAAGGATGTGTGTTGTGCAAGCTCCTTTTAGTGTAGCGTACAACACAAGACATTAATAAAATTAAAAAGAATAATTTTTTTTATAAAATCTTGGGCTGTTACATTACATGACTACTACATTCCCTCGTACTTAGCATTTCATGGGACAACCTGAGGAAATGCATAAGAAAATGGTGATTTGTGAAGCCTAGTAAGGGAATAATCGTGGAATAAAATGAATAATACAATATATGCTAGAAAATAGGCATATCAATAGATCACACGAAAAGAATAAACATAAAAGCATGATAAAGTATGATAATCATAACATGGAAATGTGGCAACAACACTTAAAATGGAATTAGCATCTGCCAAGGCTCATAACACATGGTGCATGAGTAAATCCTCATTGAACATGAAGCATGAGCAAAAACTCATTTCACTTGAATTAGCTTGAGTAAACATGGACATCACATGAAGTATCATGATACTATAATTTACCCAATGAATTGGAGCTCTATCAGGGTGCACCCTTCTTAAAAATTTTATTTCATGCATAGTGCCACATGGATCATAAAAAATTGAATCATTCAACATTATCCTTTATACCACGATAAAAGAATGTGGAAGACCTACATGAAACTCATTAAACAATATGTAAATGTGAATAAAGGTGAATACCCTTGATAGAGAAATGGGCATTGTATTCACTACATAATGACTTTGACTTGGAAAAGCACAGTGTAATTTCCGCAGCATAACGGCGTGACACAAGTACTCAGAAAAGTGGTTGATGAGATATAAAGGGGTATATAATAATATTTACATGACATGGATAGTATGTGGGTCATATAGATACATTTACCAACAAATGAAATGTAATTTAGATCCCTGATACAAAAGAATTGCTTGAATGTAAATGAGGAGAGAGAAATTAAATTAAGAATTTCGTCATAGTAACAGGTGTACATGGGAGGAATTTAGTGGGAGAGAAAGGTGTCTACCATCATTCAATCCAAACTAGGGCAGTACGGGGGAGGTGTAAAACCATACCCCAACATTTATTTTTGAAATTAAAAGGGCATAACAACATAAATAATACTGGACAAAAATGAGAAAGGAAGAAAAACCCTTACTTGGAAGTGCGCTTCAAAATGGCTTGAGAGAGGCTTGAGAGAGGATTCTTGGGAGCTTGGGGCACCTTGGGAGGATTCTAGAAAGAGCAGGGTAGATGTTGGAATAACTAAAAAGTATTTGACTGAGGAAAAAGAGGGATCTTGGGTGGGTTTATATAGGAAAGGAGAGGGAATTGATTATTATTTAGGTTTTGGACACCTCACATTAAACTAATCAAAACCACAAAACACCCCAAGGTTTTTCCCAAGTTTTTTCCATAGGGTAGTGGAAAAAAAATTTATAATTCCAAATTCTTATCATCTTAAATTAATTGGGTTTCTTATGTGGAGGTGAGTCACACTCCAAAGGAAAACAATTTAAATAGATAAAATGTTTAATAATTCAAGAAGGGTCCACTAAATCATTGTAAAAGAAATCAAATAAACCCAAAATCTCTTTATTTTAATGGTAAATCATATATTGGAAGAACATAAATTTTTAGTATTTTATTACATCACTCTTGGGTCATTATGATGTCATAAAACACATTATATATTTAAATGGTATTTAATTTTTATCAAAAAATTTGACAGTCTCAAAAAATTATGAAAAAATCATCGTTGGATAATTTCGACATCCTGAGTCCAGAAATAATATTCATTTTATCTAAATAATTTTCTAAATATTTTAATTTTCACTTTTAAAATAAAAACAGACATTTAACGAAAATACATGGGTTTTGAGAAAAATGGCTTTCAAACCTTAAAAAAATTTAATATTGCATTCATAAAATTTCACAGTCATTTATATTTGATAAAAAAAATTTAATAAAAATAATAATATTTTATTAAAATATTATTTAATTCAAAAATCCATTAATTCATCAAAATAAATTTCTTAGTTGACCAATAAATAAAAATATTATTTTTGATTCAAAAACAATTTACAAGGTAAAAATAATTAAATGAAAGTATATTAATTATTATATACAAAAATAATATACATATCCATAGTGCTAAGGTATTTTTACATAACCCCTTATCACAGCCGCAAAAGACCGAAGGGTAAGGTGTGTGATTGGGACTGGCTCTTGGGGTGGCTCGGATAACATCGCTCGGGTGGTAATCTCTATTAGCTTCCACTTCTCATGTATTCGGTTCCGCTCAAGATTAACGTGTTGATGATTGTCTTGGTATTGGCCAAGAGTGAAGCCCAATGACTCCACCTCCTTTCCGAGATTTGATAGATGGGATTCTTACGGGGCACGTCCACTTGATGATACCATCTATTCCTTTGACTAAGTAAATTGGATTTGTTAAAGCCCTATATTTATACTAATCATGTGATCAATGTTCAATGGGTATATTGGAAATGGCCACAATTTTTAATAGTATTTTAAAATCAAAAAACATAAAACCATAAAAGGTGACATATTATATAAACATTTTACATGAAGAGATATTTAATTAGATCAAGTCGGATTTCCATTATTGAAAGGTTGCGTCTTTACAATCTTCACCCCTTATGAAATTTCTCCCTCGAACATTCCTTTTCCCACACTAAAACAAATTTGGGTAACATTGCTTCATCATTTCCACTAATCCCCACGTCACTTCTACAAACATGTTGTTTTGCTACAACACCTTGACGAGAGGCATTGTCTTATTTCATAGAACTTTTTCTCTAAGATCTACGATCATCACTGGTTTCTCATCACAAAAAATATCATCCTATAACGGTACGAACATTGAATAGAATACATTTTAAGGGTCAAGTATGTTCTTACGTAAGAGGGGTACATGAAATACATCATGTACTTTGGCCATGGTAGGTGAAAGTGCTAGTTGATAGGCCACATCCCCGATACGATCAAGAATCTAGAAGGGGTCAATGTACATTGGACATAACATCCCTTTCATTCTAAACATCATGACCTTATTCCATGGAGATATGAATAGAAATACCATGTATCAAATAATAAACTCATGTTATCATCATCAGTTATCTTCATAACTCTTCTGTGGACTCAGGGCTATCTTGACATGCTGTTGAATGGTATTCACCTTCTCCACCATTTCTTCGACCATTTCTGGTCCAAGCAGCTTATGATCACTGACCTTACCCCAACATGCCGGTGTTTTTCTCCTTTTCCCATAAAGATCACCATTTGATGCCATTTGGATTCTTGAGTGAAAACTATTATTCTAAGACAACTCAACCAGAGGAAGATGTTGATCACATCCTCATTTAATGTCTATTGAGCATGGTCTCAACATTTCCTCACGTGTGTGGATGGTCAGCTCAGATTTGCAAGATGTTTGAGAATGATCAGTCATACTAATGTTCAGTTCAGTATTTAGATCATGTTAAAGACTCCTTAAAAACATATAGGTGAATAATGGATCTCAATCGGACACAATATGTAGTGGTACTCCATACATCCTTACCACTTACCTGATATATATATTAGTGCGAGTTGATCCATTGAGAAATCATCCTAAATAGAAATGAAGTGGGTAACCTTTTAATGATGATCCAAAACAACCTAGATAGAATTGTGTCCTTTAGATGTCTTTTGATGTCTGTTGAAGTTGTCCATGTTGATGTTCTCCCATTACCATTATGGTATGGGAAATGGTTTTATCATCCACTTAGACTTCTTCCACTCTTCCTTCACTTGCTGAAACACTAGGCAGATGGATTTATATTCATCGATCTTCTTCTTTATATTATCCCACCAACAAGGCTATCAGAGATCTCAATACATCTTTGTGTTTCCTAGGTGAATAGAGAAATTTTAACAATGTGCATCATCAAAAAGTTCTTTTTTCAGCTCTGGACTTGATGGAACAAAACGTATTTTCCCAAATCTCACAATTCCTTCTTCATTAACATTAATCTATAATGATTTCAATTTTCTTATAGCATCCACTTTTTGTGGAAATAACACATCATCCTTTTGAGAATCCTTTAAGATTTCTAAAATTGATGGTTGAAAAATCATTTTTTGAAAGTATTTATGATGTTCCCTTCTTTATTACTCCCATGCCCATCTTCATAAAATCTAAAATGATTGGATCCTTTTAAATTTTTATCAATGATATAATTTTTGGGTCCTTTCAACTTAGGGTAATCCGCCATCTTGTTCGCTTTCCCAGGGTTGTTATGGATTGAGAAGTTATAGTCATTGATCACCTCTAACCATCTTCATTGGAACATGTTCAAATCATTCTATGTGAATATATACTTGAGGCTTCTGTGGTCCATATATATTTCACACTTCTCCCCAAAGAGATAATGTTTCCAAATTATCAAAGAGAAGATCCCTACATCCAACTCGATGTCATGTTTGGAAATGTTCTATTCATGAACATTAAATTGCCAAGAAGCATAAGAAATGACTTTTTCATTTTCATCAACAGACATCCTAGTCTCGTCTTAAAAGCATCATGGAATACCACAAAAAGTTCTCCACTTGTGGGTAAAGTGAGCACGGGTGCAATGGTACGCCTCCTTTTTAACTCCATTAAGAATTCATTTCATTCATCACTCCATGAA
Source organism: Viscum album (assembly GCA_963277665.1). Classification (NCBI taxonomy): domain Eukaryota; kingdom Viridiplantae; phylum Streptophyta; class Magnoliopsida; order Santalales; family Viscaceae; genus Viscum; species Viscum album. The sequence goes on along the minus strand of OY728127.1, from coordinate 347,334,605 downwards.
ATCATTACTACCATCCATGTTATCTTGGTAATAGGGTTGGACAATCATGATAAATTTCTCAAACATCTTCGATAATATCCACATAACCCCAAGAAGCTACAGATATCCATTACCGATGATGGCCTCAACCATCCCTCAATTTCATATGTTTCGGAGTGATCCAATAATATCCCATTTCTTTTGATGATATGGCCCATTAATGAGACCTCCTTCAACCAGAAATCACACTTGTTGTACTTTGAATAGAGATTATCCTTCTGCAATGTCTCAAGTATAGTTCTTAGATTCTACTCATGATCCTCCTTGGTTTTGGAGTATATGAGAATATCATCTATAAATACTACAACAAAATTTTCATGGTAATCTCTAAAGACTCTATTCATCAAGTACATGTATATTTTAGGAGCATTAGTGAGTCCGAAAGGCATTACTATGAATTTATAGTTCCCGTTTCTTGTATGAAAAATAATCTTAGCGATAACTTCCTTCTTCACCCTTACTTGATAATATCACAACCACAAATCCACCTTGGATAAATATTTTCCTTTATGTAGCCGATCAAACAAGTCATCAATTTGTGGGAGAGGATAATTATTCCTTATCGTGATTTTGTTAAGATCACGATAATTGATGCGAAGGTGCATTAAGCAATCCTTCATCTTGACGAAGAGGATACATGCAACCCATGGTGATGGACTTGGGCATGTAAACCCTTCGTCCATATTCTATTGTAGTTATTTCTTCATATCTTCGAGCATTATAATATCCATTCTATACGGAGTCTTGGTTATTGGCAACGCCCCAGGTATAACATCAATTGATAATTAAGCATCTCTCTTAGGTAGAAGGCGAAGAAATTCCTCAGGAAACACTTTAGAAAATTATCTCACAATAGGCATGTCTTATAGGATGGTTGTCTCCTTATAAGTAATCATTTGAGCTAGATACAAGTGCTCATCGGTTAGTAATATCCACGCTTGAGACGATGGAGCTAAAGAAGATTCATCTTCCTCCCTATACTTGTAATGAACTGGGGGTCAATTCTCCACATGGAGAGTGATTTCCCTCTCACATCAATTTATGTTGGCTCTATATATGGAAATCCAATCCATGCTAATAATTACATCAAATTCCACTGGAGGGGGTATGACAAGGTTCAACAGGAAGTTCAATCTATATATTATGATAGGGGAGGAGTTATATTACTGGGAAGCAATTAATTCCCCATCTGTCGTACTCACTGACATCCTCACTTCCATGATTTGTGGTAGTGCTGGGATTGTTTTACTAAACCTTTGAGATATAAAATAATGCATAGAACCTGAATCAAAAAGTACTTTCACTATTCATGAATCAATAACCAGCGTACCTATCACCACATAGTTGTTATGGTTCACTTATGCAGTTGTGGTGGAAAATGCTCTAACTTGCTGCCTTGGAGGCTGTTGGTTGCCTCTGAAAACCCCTGGATTAGAGAATTTATTTGAAAGATTCCCTGGTTCTTTTTAGTTTTATCAATAGACCACGCGCTGAGGTTGGAACGGAGTGTTCCTTTCTTCTATTGTAGCTGCGGGTCTTCCATTTCGACACTTAATAGCTAGGTGCCCTTATCTTCCACATCTAAAGCATTTCCTCATCCCCTTCAGGCAATTTTTAAGGTGCTTATTTCCACACTTTTGTCAAGTGGGGTGCTAGACCTTCTTAACACCATTTGATTTATCCATTGGACCACTGGAATTGAATTCCACCATACGCTTCATTTCCCGATGATACCCCTGAGACTCTTCGATCTCCATTTTGACCTTGAGGGAACATCAAACAATTTCCTCATAGCTGTCAAATTCACAGATTGCTAGTGCTTTCCATAGGCATGGTTTTTTCCCACAAAATAAGTGGTCAAACATACAATTGGGGGTAATGAAAAATCCATAGGCATATCATGAAAGCCTTGTGAATTTTCCACATACACTCTGATAGATTCGTCGCCTTTTCTTGAGGAAAAGGATGCCCCTATTCCATCTTAAGCTGGAGGGTGCGCATAAAATATTTATCTAAAAAACATCTTCTGGAAATAGTTCCATTACAATGCTGCAATCTCCTTATCTGGGTTCGAATTTTTTATCAACGTCCACCATTGATCATCTTCACCATCTATACGATAAGCAGCTTGGAGAACCTTCTTGTGTTCAGAACATTGGAGGATAGAGAAGATCTTTTCAATGGAGTCGATCCATTGTTCAAGGATTGATGAATGAGATGATACATTAAAAGTAGGAGGCCTTTATCTCATGAAAATCACGTGAGTGACTTTTTATTTATTAGGGGGGGTTTAACGTTCCTCTTAACCCACGTTTCTTTTCAAATATTGAGTTAGTTGAGAGGGAAGCATGAAAAAGTTTGTTATTCCATCTCCCATTGGATTTATGCATCTCATTAGTACAGTCATCACATTGATCTTCACATCTGTTGTTAGCCCGAGTCCTCCTATTACCGACCATTGGCTGGAATAAAAGGGAAGTTAGAGGTAACACATAAAGGGTAATACAAGGACAAAACTGATGACGTATAAATAACATGTATTTCCTTAACATATTAATCTATGGGAAACTGCCTATGTTATCCATGATCTATTTCAAACATATATTCAAATGATATTTTTTAGTCCCTTATTAATGGTCCATACTAATCTTGTGAATTTACCAAAGCATATACCATTTTAGTTTCAAAACCAAGAGTGTAGAAACGACTGTTTCCATGCACTAGTTCCCATTCGAGTCTAGCTCGAAATGGTGTTTTCGGATTTTACACCTAGGATACATATGTGCCAGAGCCGCCTCTACCTGCCCGTATCAAGATAGGGATGTATTTTCATGATAAAACACTTACTCAAAACTCACCAAATCGTAGGGATGTTTTTATTATACTAATTCTTGTCAATATTGCATTGCTAGGTATTTCTAATCTTAACCCCAAAAAAACTAAACCAATCCTCTAATACAAACAATGACAACCCTATTTTTTATTACACTATTAAAAATAATTTATTACATAAACATCACTTGATACAACATAGAAGGTCGAAAGGTCTAGTGTATTTGGGGATTATGATCATTACATAACAACCTAAAACATGAAATACAACATATTTACGGAAAACATCATTTACATGAGCACTACATTCCCTCATACTTAGCATTGCATGGGATAACCTGAGGACATGCATAAACAAAGGTTGAGCTATAATAACTTTTAAGGGAATAATAATGGAATAAAATGAGGAATAAAATACATGTTAGACAATAGGCTTATCAATAGGGCACAATAGAAGCATGAACATAACTTCATGATAAACCATGATAATCATAACATGGAAATGTGGAAACAAGACTTAACATGGAATTAGCATGATCCAAGGCTCATCACACATGGAGCATGAGTGAACCCTCATTGCACTTGAATAATGAGTAAACCCTCATTCCACTTGAATTAGAATGAGTAAACACCAATTACACATGATGTTTCATGATACTATACTTTACCCAACGCATTGGAGCACTATAAGGGCACACCCATCTAAAACATTTCATTTCATGAAAAAGTGTGCCACATAGATCATAAAACATCGAATCATTCAATATAATATTTTATTACACGATAAATGTATATGGAATAAATACATGAAACTGTTTAAAAAATATTTAAATGTGCATAAAATTGAATACCCTTGATAGAAAAACGGGCATGTTATTCACTACACAATGACTATGGCTTGGAAATGCGCGGTACAATTTCGGCAGCATAATGATGAGGCAAAAGAACTCCTAAAAATTGTTGATGGGAGAGAAAGGGGTGTCCCATCATATATACATGACATGGACAGTAAGGGGGTCATATAGATACATGTTCCAAAAAATTTAATGGAATTTAGATCCATGATACAAAATAATTTCATGAATGTAAATGAGGAGAGAGAAATGACATTCAGAATTTCAGCATAGTAACAGGTGTACATGGGAGGCATTTAATGGGAGATAGTGTTATACAATCATTAAAAAATAAAGAGGGTAGTATGAGGGAGGTTCCAAACCATACCCCAACATTAATAATTGAAATTAAAAGGGCATAACATCTTAAAGAGTATTGGACAAAAGTGAGAAAGGGATAAAAACCCTTACTTGGAAGTGTGCTTCCAAAGGCTTGAGAGATTCATGACAGATCCTTCGTGGGAGATTGGGGAAACTTGGGAGGATTATAGAGAGAGGAGGTCAGAGGTTGGACGAACTCCAAAGGCTTTGAGTGAGGAGGAAGTGGGATCATGGATGGGTTTATATAGGAAAGGAGAGGGAATTGGTTATTATTTAGGTTTGGGACACCTCGCATTAAACAAATCAAAACTATTAACAGGCTCATGGTTTTTTACGATGTTTTTTTTTCCAAAGGGGAGTGGAAAACAATATTTTATATGTCCAATGTTATAAATTTTAGAATAATGGGGTTTCTTATGTGTAGGTGAGACACACTCCCCAGGAAATCAATTTAAAAAGACCAATTGATTAATAAGTCTTGAAGGGTCCGCTAAAGCACTGTAAAATAAATCCAGGAAACTCAAAATCACATTATTTTAATGGTCAAAAATATATTGGCCGAAATTCAAGTTTATATTTTTTTATTACATCACTATTGGGTCATTCTGATGTAATGAAACACATTATATTTTTAAACGGTATTTTATTTTTACCCAAAAATTTGACTGTATCAAAAAATTATGAAAAATTCACCGTTAGATAATTTCGACATCCAGATTCTAGAAATATGATTAATTTAATCTAAATAATTTTATAAATATTTTAATGACCACTTTTAAAATAAAAACATACATTTATTGAAAATTAAGGGGTTTTGACAAAAATTGCTTTCTAACCTTAATAAAAATAAAAATTTCATTCATAAAATTATACAATCATTTATATTTTAAAAAATAATTTAATAAAAATAATAATATTTTATTAATATATTATTTATTTAAAAAATCCAATAATTCATCAAAATATTTTTTTTTGTTGAATAACAACTAAAAATACTATTTGTGCTTTAAAAACATTATACAAGGTAATAATAATAATGTACAAAACCATAGTGATATGGTCTTGTTACATAACCGCTTATAACAATTTCATAAGACCGAAGGGTAAGGTGTGTAATGGTGACAGACTCTTGGGGTGGCTCGGATAACATCGCTCGGTTGCTAATCACTATTAGCTTCCACTTCTCTTGTTATCGATTCCGCTCAAGCTTAACGTGTTAAAGCTCATCTTGGGCTTGTTCAAGAGAAACACCCAATGATGCCACCTCTTTTCAGAGCTTCGAAAAAAGGGATTCATATGGGGAAAGTCTACTGGATGAGGCCATCATTTCGTTTGACTAAGAAAATTGTATTTTTTAAATTCCTATATTTATAATAATCATGTGATCACTGTTCAACAGCTATATTAGCAATGGACAAAATTCATAATGGTAATTTAAAATCCAAAAACATGTAACCAAAGTATCTGAAATTTTATATAAACGTTTTATATAAAGGTAAATTTAATTAGATCAAGAGGTATTTCCATTAATTAAATTTTGGGTTGTTACACATGCCACACCCAAAATGACCCCTAGGATGGTGTAATTTGACACATATGTAGATATATAATCCTCAAAAACATTTCCTGTTGATTCATTCCCTATTTTCTATGGACATCGAGATTTAATTAATGAATTATTTCAAGTACGGGAACATGGATTCTCTATTAATATGTGCATCATTCTTTCATTCCAAGCTCCAAGCATCTTATCTTATTTATTTCATAAAATTAACCATAATGTTAATCAAAACCCATCTTCCAAAAACCATCTATGAATCACCACTTCAACATTCATTTGATAACATCCACATGTATGATCTATAATATATAAATTTTTCCTTCATCCACTTGTATTTTCATAAAATCATATGCACAAATCTATAGTATTTTCAATAGGTATTCACATAAAAAATTTATTAGTTGTGATGAAAATCATTAACAATAATTAGTATTTATTATTTTGACCAAAAAAACTCCTATTTGATAGTAGTTGTGGAAAATATCCACTAGAACTCTCATAATAAAATTTAAAACACAATATAATCTACATTTTCTCATTTTATATTGTTAGAAAATGTATTTTCTATTATGAATTTGAAAAATAGTCACACTTAATGTTGATAAATTAGTTCTAAAAAAACTTATATCACTTGTCAATAAAATGAATATATTCTTCAAAAATTATATTATTTATTCTTTCATTTGAAAAAATATGCTCAGACATATCATTAATAAAAAATTAGTAAAAATAATTGAAAGGGATGCAATTTTTTTTCAACAAGTATTTTTAATACTACGTGTCAAATTATTATTTGGGATGATAATTTTGATTAAATAAATACCTTCAAAATGTGTAGCAGGTGACATTATTATATGTAAATTTCTAAATAGAAAAGAATCTTTTAATATGTTACCAATATGGAAGAAATGATTTTATTTCCATAATCACGATGTAATAAAAAATTATACCTAGATGAATATTTACAATATATCAAATTTTTATTAATACAAAAAATCATTAATGTGAAAAATTACACCTTTAATATAATTTAAATTATTTTAAGAATCAATAATGTATTGTAGTGTGGGGTATCATAACTATAGTAGCATTGGGAGTCTGTGGGTACAGCTCCTAATAGGGGGGTCCCGCTGCCTAGTCAGCTAGTGGGGAAATTGGGGAAACAATCCCTATGAGTCGAGGAGTAGCACCTATAGGAAAAAATTTATTATTTTAAAATACCATATTGAATAAATTTTATCAACCAGACTATTTCCATATCTCGATGAACTATTTATATATTAAACCATTTGTACATGTGTTTACAGTTAGTATGTTATGTTCACTTTTTGTTCATCGTTGGAAGTTTTCTTCCAATATGAGTCCATCATGTTCACTATCAATTGGTTTAATTCATATCATATTGAATAAAATTTATATATATGATTCTATTGAAATTCATTATATTTGGTTCTTTATTAGTTTGTTTTTTTGTGAATATGATGTGTTTCTATTGCATATTCATTTTGATCTTTATAGTTTTTTTAACTATATATATGTTTCCCTTAAATGTTAGTAATTTTTATTCTATATTAGTATATTTTATCTTTGTTATAATGTTTTAAAGGAATTATAAACATATGAATATGATTCATATTAACTAATATACAAAAAATATTATTTTAGGATATGTGAATGCATCTTCTAGTTATTCATGTTATAAGAACATGATGGAGTCTTTCATTTGTATCTAAAGTGGCCCTTATAAAGCATGTAATGAAGATTCAAGGATGGATGACACATGGCATCTGGTATGCATTATTTATGTTTTTCATTTCTATCATTTTCGATTCTATTGTTGATAGGTTGAGAATATTATTCGGTTTAATTCTTCAAGTTATGAATGAACATAAATTATTTCATTTATTTTACTTTTCTAATAATTTCTCTTATTAATGTTTTCTACAATAAAAAAATCCATAATTGGTAAGATGGGAATAAATGTTTTTCATAAAATGAGGTGATAATTCTCATCTAATATCCTTATATTAATTTGTCAAGAAGGATGGGTATGTGTCATCAAATCTTAAGGTAACATATTTACTCTCACCTTTAATATAATTTCTTTTTTCGAGGTAATGGTAATTTTACTCTTGCATGTAGGTTGAAAATATTAATATGTGTTAAAATGTCTTATATTTATTGATATAAAATTTTGGCTACTACCTCTGATATTGGTGAAATATTATAATTTCTTTCTCGGATTTTCAAACTATTCTCTGTTGATAAATTACATGATTCTTTTTCTTTATGATTATAAAATCATCTCTATCCCTCATAGTTTAATGGATTACAGGCGATGAGGATTATATAGTTATGAGATTGGTCTTTGATGTTTTAGTTTGGTGAGAGATATGAAGTTGTGAATAATTTTCAACTACTAGTGTGTCTACATAGTTCTTCCTATTGTTTTGGTGGAATGGATTTTACTGGCATCCAATTAGTTCATCGCCATCTCCTTCAAAATATTCATATTTGGTTTTCACAATAGAATTGATTGATGATTAATAGTTGATATTTTTTTTGAGTTGGTTAATTTAGAAACTCATGATGATTATACTGACTAACACGATTTTGTATCACAGGGTCTCATGGTCACTTAATTACTTGTTTTGTGATCTTGTGTTAGATTTGGACCACACAAGCATTGTCAATTCAATCCTTTTCTATTTTTATTGAATTTTTATTTTTAATAATGAATCATATTATATTAAAATGTTTTTCAATCTTTATTTTCAATATATACATTAATATCATTCCAAAATTACATTCATCACTTTTTCAATAATATATTAATACATAATATACATGATGAAATTATAATATGGATTTCTTCTGCATGAAGTTTAGTTTTCATCCCACATACCTTCTAAATTAATAAATTCAATATAATTTTATGCTTATAGATTGCATACACTATGTGAAATCACAAACATATATACTTACTTTATGCATACTTTGATTTAATTTCTATACACCTTTTCACATACATTAAAATATATTTTTATATAGAATGATTCCACCTACATGTGTCACTATCGGTCTACACTCTGTTTCTATGTGTCACGACTATCCAACTCACATAGTTTATTATTCCAATTTCTCAACTCTCTCTAATCTATTGACATGTATTTCATATATCATCATAATACTTTTTTATCATGTCTATGAAAATTTGTAATTAAATGACCACTACAGGAAAATTCAAAAGTTTTTTACTATCATATGAAATGAAATTAAACTATGGAAGATAGAATGGACAACCTAAATTAAACTTTTAGAGCTTACCTCATCTAGTATCAACATTTGATTCGAGCTAGTATGGATGAAATTAATGAAACTGTGAAAAAACCTAAAAATGTTTAAATGAGATTTCACTGAAATAATGTAATGGATGGGATTAAAAACATAAAATAGATTAGAGAGGATTATAGATAGTACCTATAAGAATACAATTCATCTTATGGAGACTAAAATGGATGAAAAATAATGTCTCTGACATGATTTCTATATTTGAGATGAGATTGGGATTTCCATATTGGGATGGATCACCCAGTTTCTAGAAAAAATTAAAGGAGAAGGAATTATTTTCTAAAATTCATTTGTGGGGTGAAATGTAATGACCGAAACATATATTAATAAAAATTCTTCTTGATCTAATTCAATATATTATTATGTAAAATGGTTATATAAAAATTATGATCTTCTATCGTTATATGTATTTGGATTCCAAATTACCGTTATGAATTGTTTTCATTGCTAATATTGACATTTAACAATGATCACATGATTAATATAAATATAGGGCTTTAACAAAACAATTTTATTAATAAAAATGAAACAATAGCCTCCTATAGTATAATTTCTCTATATGAATCCCATTTTTTGACATTTTAAATGGTGGTGGCATCATTGGGCTTCGATCTAGACCAATCCCAAGCTGAGATTCAACACTCTATGCTCAAACATAACCACCTATTAGAGAATTGGATGTTGATAGTGATTACCAGCAGAGCTATGTTATCTGAGTGATCCCATGAGTCGATCATCATCGCACACCTTACCCATAGGTCATATGTGGGTGTTATATGGGTTTATGTAACAAGACACAAGTACAATAATTATGTGCATTATTTTTTTTATAGAATAATGAATATACATTCATTTTACAAATGTTACTTTGTAAATAGTTTTTAAAGAACAAATTTTATTTTTACTTAATATTCAATTAAAAAATATATTTTGATTAAATAATGAATTTTTGAATAAAATAAAATTTATTAAAATATTATTACTTAATTAATTTTTTATTAAATATAAATGATCGTATAATTTTTATGAACACGCTTGTGATTTGTATTATAGTTTGAAGGCCATTTCTGTTAAAACACGTAAATTTTTTATAAATATTATTTTTTTAAAATTAAAAAACAACATATTTAAAATATTATTTAGAAAAATTGAAAATTATTTTTGGATTCATGACATCAAAATTATCCAATGGTGAATTTTTCATAATTTTCTAAGACTATATAAATTTTATCTAAAAATAAAAAACCATTTAATTATATAATGTGTTTTATGACATCATAATAACCCAATTGTGATGTAATAAAACACTATAAATAATAATTTCGGCCAATATATGTCTTATCATTATAATCATTTTATTTTAGTTATGTTTGGATTATTTTACAAACCTTTAGTGGGCCCTCTAATACTTATAAAACATTTGTAATTTTGAAATTTATTTCCTTGAGAGTGTGACTCACCTCCACATAATCAAGACTAATATATAAAGATGTTAGTCCATTGGTCTTATAAAATAATTTTTTCTAATTTCCTTTGGAAAAAACATGGGAAAAACCATGGGTTGGATTGCTGTTTTGATTAGATTTAATGTGTGGTGTAAAAACCCTAAATAATAAATAATTTCCTCTCTTTTCCTATAAAAACCCTCGCAATCACCCACATTTTCTTCACTCAATGCCTTTAAATCTAGACCATCCTATTCCATCCTATATCTCTAAAATCCACCAAAGGTTCCCCAAGCTCTCAATAATCCTTTCTCCAGAATCTCCCAAGCCTTTGAGATCACACTTCCATGTAAGGGATCTATACATCTCTCATTTTTTCCCAAGATTTCAATATGTTGTCAGGACCTTTAATTTGTAATTTAAAATATTGGGATTTTATTTCTCACCTCCACTATACTTACCTCATTATTTCTTAATGATTATATAAACATTTATATGTAATTAATGCCTCCCATGTACACTATGTTGAGTCAATAAGGTTTTCCTTATGACTTTTCCATTCCTTCTTGTTTTTAAAATCACAAACACCTTATCTTTAAGGAAAATTGCTTTTAATAGGAAAATTGCTTTTATAAGGAAAATTGCTTTTATAAGGAAAATTGCTTTTATAAGGAAAATCTCTTTTATAAGAAAAATTATCCTTATCATATTTTCATCCATATTTTTCTGAAGTATAAGATTCAGATTCATTCCTATAATCTCGGAATTGTTTGAAACTTTGATATGAGGTATTCTGTTTTTAGGATCCGAATTCTGGACCAGAACTGTAATAAAGTTTCAATCCGAAATCCAGATGAAAACTGTAATATAATTTCATTCTGAACTCCGGATACGAACTCTAATTATGTTCTACATCAGATTTAGGATGTGAATCCTTATGAAGTTCGACAACGAATTCTTCTTAAGAATTTTGTTGAGGAAATCTCATTACGAATTCTGATGATGAATTCTTATTAGGAATTCTGATGATGAATTCTCATTACGAATTCTGATGATGAATTCTCATTACGAATTCTGATGATGAATTCTCATTACGAATTCTGATGACGAATTCTAATTCCGAATTCTCATTCCGAATTCACCTATTAAACAGAATCTTATCATCTTTGTTTTATACACTCTGAATTCATTCAGACTCCGAAAATTATTTTGGTTAGACTCCGAACATTCATTTTGCTTATGCCTTTATATTTTGACTACTCTTTATTATTTTCCTTACACTCCGAAGCTTGCATTCCTGACTTTTGAGTTACAATTAAAACTATGTTGTACACTCTGTTACACTTGTTTTGTTATAAAACGATGTCGTCCATTTTGTTTTAAACTAATCGTTGCCTAAGTGACACGTGTACATGTCCCTCCTATTTTTAAGGAAAATATGACCGTTGGGAAGGAGGCCGACCTTACCTATAAATAGGAGCTCATTTGAAAGAGCTCGGGGCTGAAAGGCTGACTAATCTTCGACTCATGTGATTACATGATTAAAGTGATTTCTAGAGAGAGAGGCTCTTATTAACTCTCAAAGATTCATGCGACTCCGAATGTTGGTGATTACATTCAAGGACTTCTGGGGATATGAAGAAAGAGGTGCCAGCTACCTTGAAGTTCGAGGGCTTCCTTGCTGAGGAAGACAAAGGTTGCCAACTACCTTGAAGTTGAGGGTTTGCGGGGATAGCAAGACAAAGACACTCCGATCTTCGTATCGAGGGATTACCCTTGTGTGGGAAAGATAGACTTGCTTGAAAGTATAAATCAAGGGACCTTTATCCAAGGTTGTTGGATACCCTTCTCTTTGGGATAAAAGACTATTATCTTGTAACTTGTAGTTCTACTATTTGGTCATATTCCGCTGCATTTTTTATTATAAGGAAAGTATAACTTTATTATACTTCGTTACTTGTACTCTGTTTCATTTAGATTCTATACGCTTTAAGGTATAATCTCATACTGTAATCTTTTGTTATGTTTCAATTTCAGGAACCATATTTTCGGAACCCACGTTCGGAATCTCTTTCCATGTTTTCATTTGGTATTAGAGGTGTTGTGAATTTTCTTAAGTTTAACTTTGTTAAACATAGACCTTTCCTTTACTCAAGGAAAACATAGTTATTTGTAACTGACTTTAAAGGTTCCAAAGGAATTTTTAAAGTATACAATTCACCCCCTCTTGTATATTGAGAATCTACATCACTATTTCGATCCTACAATTGGTATCAAAGGTTGGAAACCTCATACTCTAAACCAATCCTACAATTGGTATCAGGGCAGGTATCTGAAATACTTATACTTACGAATAAGTTTTTCTTGCTCACTTTTTCATTCCGAACTATTTCATTCCTAACTTTTCCATTCCGAACATTGTTATTACGAATCTTTTATACTAATAAGTTTGTGTATCCAAGGTTATTTTTAGTAAGGCAGGAGTTAATGTTGGTTCAATTGATAATATGAATCCTACAAGACCACCAATCTTTGATGGTAATGATTATGAGTACTGGAGAGATCTAATGAAGACTTTTGTTATCAATACTGGAGTAGACAATTTTGTTATGCTTACTGGAGATTATAAAATTCATGACAAGGAAGTCAGAACATTCACTAACCAGGAAAAGCAAGAATATCAACTCAATAATAAGGTACGTAATACTTTACTGTGTTCAATGACTAGAAATATATATATCCAAATTTCTTCTTGTGAAGCAGCTAACTATATCTGGAAGAAGTTAGAAGTTACACACTTTGGGACTTCTAATGTGATTGAGACTAGAAGAGCTATGCTTAGAGCTGAATACCATGGCTTCAATTTTCCTTATGGTGAACCAATCTGTAAAGTGCAACAAAGATTTATGACTATTGTCAACAGTCTACAGTCTATGGGAGAGAAAGGTCTAGATGATGAAGCTCTTGTGGATAAGATAATTGATATCATGCCCAATGAGTGGGAATCCAAAAGAACAGCTATAGATGAGAATAGGAAAGTGACTCAGATTTCTCTTGATGAGCTTTTTGGAACTCTTCTCCAACATGAAACCAGAATGAAGAGAGATGCTGACAACATCAAAAAGAAGAATGGAAATGGTACTGTTGCTTTTATAACTACATCAAATCATATGAAAGCTAAGACTCCAGAGTGAGTAACCAGATCCAAGTCTAAGAAAGTTATTTTCCAGTCCGAATCTAGTGAGAGTGAATTCTCTGAAAATGAATTAGGAAATCTTGCTCAAAGGATGAACAAGATAGCTAGCCAGAGAAATTTCCAATCCAAGTATAAGAAAAAGGACAGGAGAGATAAGAAAGATGGAGAAGTTACTTGTTATGAATGTATGAGAGCTGGACATATTAGACCAGATTGCCCTATGCTCAAAAAGAATGAAAGGAAAGAAAGACATTCAGACAGGAACAAAAAGAAATATTATAAATCAAAATCTAAGAATGTTTTGAAAGCTAATGAAACCTGGAGTTCCAGTGGTGGTGACTCTTCAGATGAATCTTCTGATTATGAATCTTCAGGACAGAAAAATATTGGTCTTTTAGCCAGATTACCTATTGATAATCATTGTTTTATGGATAAGGTACGAAATGCTGAATCATTGACCAATGTTTCTATAAATTCCAATGATAGTAAGTATTATAAATCTTCTGATGAAGAATCATCTTCTGGTGAGGAAAATACTTTACCAACTTATGAAGAAGTCTCTAGGTTTGCTGAACTTCTTGAAATTGAGAATTCCAAAGTCAATAAGAAACTTGATAAGGCAAACTCTATGAATTCTATTCTTACAAAAGAGATATCAGATCTTTCTAAAGATCTTGATAAAAAAAATGCTGATTTTGAAAGTATTTCAAAAAATCTTGAGGAAGTAAGTTCTGAGAAGAATAAACTTTCTAAAGAATTAGAAAAAGTAATTTCTAAGAAAAATGTTTTCGAGCCTAGCTCTCGTTATAAAACTAATGATTTTGAGGATAAAAACATGGTTATAAAACTCATGTCCAAAATTTTTTCCTTAAAGAAGTGTTTATCAAACTTTACCCATGGTAAGGAAAATTTTGATAAAATGTATTCCCAAATACGACCTTTAAGAAATAAATCCGGATTTGGTTATACCCATGCAAAACAAATTTTCAGTAACAATTATTTTGTTCCTCAATGTGCCCCATTTTTTACCAAGTTTCATTGTGGTGGTCACTGGGAAAATGATTGTTCCTCAAACAAAACCCAATCTTTAGGATTTCACAAATCTTACTTTTCTAAGAAAATGTGGGTACCTAAAATTTTTTTATCTAGAAATCTCGGATCCAAACAAGTTTGGATTCAGAAAGTCTAATTTTCTTCTTGATTTTAGGAAAATAAAGAAAGTACCAGCAATAATACATGGTACATGGATAGTGGATGTTCTCGGCACATGACTGGTAACAAAATCTATTTTGAAAAGATTATCAAAACGAAAGGAGGAAATGTAACTTTCAGAGATAATGCTAAGGGTGAGATTGTTGGTATTGGTAATATTGTTTTTCTTGGTAAAACTTTGATTTCAAATGTTCTTTTTGTTAAGGGTCTTAAGAAAAACCTCATTATCATAAGCCAGTTATGTGATGAAGGTTGCCTTGTGAATTTTAGGAATGATAAGTGCTTAGTTCACAATTCCAAGGAAGAATTTATTCTCTCAGCCAATAGGCAAGAGAATGTTTACACCTTAAACTTAGAAGTCCTCAGGAGCCAAGATTTACCTTGCCTTAGTGCAATAGAAGATCATTCCTAGTTATGGAATAGAAGACTAGGTCACTATAACCTTAGGAACCTATGTAAACTCTCTAAGGAGAAACTAGTTAAGGATCTACCGGAGCTTAGATTTGATTCTTCTAAAGTTTGTGATCCTTGTCAATATGGAAAGAAACAGAAATCTAGTTTTAAATCAATCAGTGAAGTCTCAACAACCGATGCATTACAGTTAGTGCACATGGATCTTTTTGGTCCAACACAAACTGGAAGTATTGGAGGCAAACATTATGTGTTTGTTCAAGTTGATGATTACACTAGATTTACTTGGGTTTATTTTCTAGAAAAGAAATATGAAGCTTTTTTCTTATTTCAAAAGTTTTAGAGCTCAAGTTAAAAATGAGAAAAACCTTCCATTGAAAACTATTCATAGTGATCATGGAGGAGAATTTCAAAATTCTGATTTTGAAACTTTTTGTAGTAAAAAAGATATTACTCACAATTTTTCAGCACCTAGAACTCCTCAACAGAATGGTGTAGTTGAATGAAGAAATAGAATTCTTCAAGAAATAACTAGAAACATGTTGAGTGAATATTCTATTTCTAGACATTTCTGGGCTGAAGCTGTAAGTACTGCTTGTTATACTATAAATCGAGTTTTGATTAGATCCTTTCTTAATAAAACTCCTTATGAGTTATGGAATGGTAGAAAGCCAATACTATCCTACTTCACGGTTTTTGGTTGCAAAGTATTCATTTTTAATACTAAAGATAACTTACATAAATTCGCACCAAAATCTGATAAAGGAATTTTCTTAGGTTATTCCACAACATCTAAGGCTTATAGAGTTTTTAATAAAAACACTTGTACTGTTGAATAAACAGTACATGTAAAATTTGATGAGTCAGATCCTTTTGATTTTAAAATACCTCATCCTACATCCTCATATGTGTTTTCAAAAACTGATTTTCAACCTTTGATAGAAGAACCTTCTGACAAGGAAATTGTCCAAGAAGATACTTCTGA
Organism: Viscum album; assembly: GCA_963277665.1. Classification (NCBI taxonomy): domain Eukaryota; kingdom Viridiplantae; phylum Streptophyta; class Magnoliopsida; order Santalales; family Viscaceae; genus Viscum; species Viscum album. Next base: position 347,318,359 of record OY728127.1, on the reverse strand, counting down.
AACATTTACCCCAGAAGACATTCTACCCTATGTTGATGAACAGGCTTTTCAAAACCCAAATCAGGTGTTTCTTAAGAATCATCCCAGTGATAGTATCATTGGTGATGAAAATAAACCTGTAAGGACTAGAAGTTCCTTAAGAAATTAAGTAGAACTTCTATCATTTCTTTCCCAATTAGAACCGAAAAGCACTGATGAAGCTTTAGGTGATGATGATTGGATTAAAGCCATGCAAGATGAACTAAATGAATTCGAAAGGAATAAAGTCTGGACCTTGGTTGAAAGACCTAAAGAATCTTCTATTATTGGAGTCAAATGGGTTTTCAGAAATAAATGTGATGAAAATGGAGTCATTTTAAGAAATAAAGCTAGACTTGTTGCTAAAGGCTATAATCAACAAGAGGGAATAGACTATGAAGAAACCTATGCTCCAGTAGCTAGACTTGAATCTATCCGTATTCTACTTGCATTTGCAGCATTCTTTAATTTCAAACTTTTCCAAATGGATGTGAAATGTGCTTTTCTTAACGGTTATGTTCAAGAGGAAGTTTCTGTTGAACAAAATCCTGGATTTGAAGATACAAAACATCCTAATTATGTATTTATACTTACCAAAGATCTGTATGTCTTTAAACAATACCCACGATCATGGTATGATAGACTCACTGGATTTTTGCTTCAAAATAACTATGTTAATGGAAATGCAGATCCAACCCTTTTTATAAAAAAAGATAAGAAAAATGTTTTGATTGTTCAAATTTATGTCGATGACATCATATTTGGTTCAACTCAGCAATCTTTGACTGACTCTTTTTCAAGTCTAATGAAGTCTGAGTTTGAAATGAGTATGATGGGTGAGTTAACATTTTTCCTTGGTTTTTAAATTTCTCAAAAACCAGAAGGAACCTACATATCTCAACATAAGTATATTAAAGATCTTCTTAAAAAGTATGGTTATGATAATACTAAGAGTATAAGTACTCCTATTAGTACCTAAAATTCTTTAGACCTTGATGAAGCTGGGAAACCAATAGATCAAACATCTTTTAGAGGTATGATAGGAAGTCTACTATACATAACAGCTAGTCGACCAGACTTAATGTTTTCAGTATGCTTATGTGCAAGATATCAATCCAATCCTAAGGAATCTAACTTAAAGGCAGTAAGAATAATATTTCACTACCTTAAGGAAACCATGGATCTAGGATTATTTTATACTTATGTAAATGATTTTATCCTAAAATTATTTTCTGATGCTGACTTTGGTGGATGTAGAATAGATAGAAAAATTACATACGAAACATGTCATTTCCTAGGAGATTCATTAGTTTCTTAGTCCTGCAAGAAGCAACATTCTGTATCACTCTCCACTGCTGATGCTGAATATGTAGTAGCTGGAAGTTGTTGTGCTCAAGTGTGGTGGATGCAACACACACTCACTGATTATGGCTTCAGTTTTACTAAAACTCAAATTTTGTGTGATAACACTAGTGCCATTTCCCTTAGTAAGAACCCTGCACATCACTCACGTGCAAAACACATAGATAATAGGCATCACTTTCATAGGGATCACACACTAAAATGAGATATTATTCATCAGTTTATCAGAATGCAAGATCAACTTGCTGATATTTTCACAAAATCTTTGCCTTTTGATAGATTTGAATATATTAAACAGAAGTTAAGAATGATAACCTTAAGGTAATTCTTCTTAATTAACTTTCTGTTAAAAATTCTCCATATAGTAATAAACTCCTTTTCATAGGGGGAGTACATTTGATTGTTAGTTTAACAAAGTTTTTCAAAAACTATTTTCAAACTTTTCGAAATTAAAATTCCGGAATGGAAGTTCCAGAACTAAAATTTCCAGAATGGATATGTTCATATAGAAGAATTCTGGAATCAAAGACTTCGTATTGAACACTTCCAGAATGAAAATTTTCGTACTGGTAATTTAATAACGGGATTTTCATACCGAATATTCCATAATAAGTTTCTTGTTTTCATAATTTTGTAATGAAATTTTCATACTGTGTTTTCCGTACTGAGTTTCTTTTCCGTAGTATTGTTTTTTTGAACTTTGTCTTTTCATAATAAAAATTTTTTCGTAGTCATTTATATATTACCCATTATGAATAATCCTCCTAAGCCAATCCTAAAGGTATGATTACCTTACTCGAGTTCTCATAGTAATATTTTACTTGCTGGAATTTTCTTGTATTTGGTTTTCGGATTATAGTTTTTCCTAATTCTTTGTTTTAATAAAAACCTCAAAAATATCGGATTCAAGATTTCTTGAGAATTTGTTTTCAACTGTCAGATCTGATCTCCGCTTATCACAACTGTTCGATCAACTGTGGAGGTTGAACCGTCGTTTCATTGCCTATATAAAGGGGTCCCAAATACTTGTCCCACATCGATTTCAAGCGCCAGAGTCCCAAAACTCTGCCTCCCTATTTTAAGGCTGTTCCAAACTTCAGATTTCTCCATTCCGAACATCTCTGAGGTCATCAGATCCGAATGTCTGTCGAGTTAGCTTCTCAAGAAATGTGATCCTCTAAGCCTATTTCACAATGGTTAGTTTACAGAGAAAGGCGAGTCCATCCGGATTTCTTCAACAACTATGATTCTCTTATTTCAAAGAACATTAAGTTGAATGGGTGGGAAGATATTGTTGTGTCCAAACTGGGGAATCAAGACAATGTTTTTTCGGAGTTACTTGTTGAGTTCTATGAAACAGTTTCCTTCTTTCAGGAAGATAATAGGGAGAAATTTTCTTTTATGTCTTATGGAAAGACTTATAAGCTTTTTTATACCAAGGCAGCAAGCTTGGTAGGGCTGACCTATGAAGGAGAAGCAGAGTTCATATCTCATGTGTTGCCAGATTCTATGGGTAGCTTCGACAAGGAAAAATCCTTACAAACTCTCGGACTCTCAGATGACAAAGCTCCTAGGATTTCTAGTTTGCCTACAAACATCCGGATTCTAGAGTTGTGGGTACAAGGTCTTGTCGTACCAAGGAAAGGTGATAAAGATAGCCTGAAGAAGAGTGAGATCTATAGCTTAGATTTCCTGATAAATCTAAGGAAGTTTAACTTCATGAGGTACATTCTTATAACCATTGAGAATCTTAAGAAAGGAAATCTCAGAGCCCAGATCGTAATGTACCCAGAAATTTTATCAAAGTTGATAGTTCGGTGCCTTGAGTCTTTCAAGGAAGCTTACAGATCTAAGCCAAGGGTTTGAAAAAAAATTTTGGTCAGTGATGATACCCTTAAGAGGATGGATGTGGCTTTCAACAAGGAGACTGGTGAGTTCTTCGATTTACCTAATCAAGAAGAAGCGGCTCCAAAGGCTGCTAAACCGGAATCATCTAAGCTAGTAAAGAAAAGAAAGTTGAAAGAAGTTGCAGCTGGAGTACATGATCCTAAATCTAAGGATGTTCAAACCGCACCTCCCAAACCAAAGAAGAAGAAGGACTTTCCTGATGAGGTTATTGCGAAGTGGAGAGAAGATAAAGAGAAAAGAAAATAAGGGGATCCGCAGTTCGGATTGGACCCTGAAGAGGCTAAGGCCTTGAAGGAGAGAACCGCTGATGAGCTTAAAAAACAAGTAAAGGAAAATAAGCTCAAGAAGAAGATGTTAGAAGCTGAGGCAGTCCAAGCTTTGTTAAAATTTAATGAAATAGTATCCCGAAGCATTCCAGTTCCGAGATCTTTCCCTTTGGAATCTCTACCTGAGACTCCAGGAAGAAACCTTGACTTTCCGGAAGAGATTACAGATGAACATGTTGAGAAACTCGAGAAGATTCAACAAGAGGAATAGGAAGAAGTAGTTTCTGAAGGATGTGGTGAAACAGGAGATTTATTGAAAGAAGTAGATTATTATAAGGGGTCGCCTTCGGAACACCTGTCACTCTGAACTTCAGAGGCTTAATCCTCTATGTTAGTAACCCCAGAGAAGGATAATAATGAAGATGATGTTGTTCAAAAAGATGTTGATGATATTATTCAAGTATCTACTAGCGAGCAGAAAACTCCAGATCAAGAATCGATTTCGAAAAAAGTCAAGGGAAAGCATATTCTTGCTGATACTCTAAGTTCAGTGGTGGTGAAGAGAAAGGAAGTTAGTATTTCTTTAAATATAAATCTTGACTTTATTTAGGAAGAAAATTCTCCAAGAAAAGTTCCGGATTCGGAGTCATCTTCGGTGGGGCATGACTTTGTTGTCCAATCATTGAAGAAGTTGGTGGGAACCATTCAGACCTTCTCAAGTATTGATTCAAGATGTCAGATGCTCCAACATTATTTGAATCAGAAATCTGACTCCGTATCTATGGTTATGGACATGTGCGTTGAGATTGAGGCTTAGTTCAAAACTTTCTTTGTTGGATACGAATCTCATAGAAAATCTTGCAACAAGATGACAAACTGGTCGAAGAAGACTGTAGAAGAGATGAGGCTATTCGATGAATTTCAAGACAATGTAAAAGATGCTTTTGAGACTGAGGACAGGAAGATAAATGAGATGACTTCTTCCTTTTAAGAGAAGCTAACAGATGAAAAGAACTTTTGGATTCCAGAAGTCAGAGATCTGAATGGGAAGCTAAATTCTGTCTCTCAAAACTGGAAGTTTTAAAGGGATCATCAGATTGAGTTTCAATAAAATATGAAGGCACAGGAAGAAATGATAAAAGCTCAAGAAGAAAAGATGAAATTCCATGAAGAAAATATTGAAGCTCAATCTGCAAGAATAGAGGTCTTAGAGAAGCAAGCTGAAGAAGATCATAAAGACCTGAAAAAGATCAAGACTATTCTTAAGGGGCTTATTTCGAAGGAAAAAGATCCGAAATAGCGAAATCCGATCTTTTTGTTGTATCTAATTTTCTTTGAGATTTCAAACGTAATGAAATTTGTTCTTATCGTTTCTTTTGTTGTTTTAACTAATGTTTCAGGAAAATTGTTATTTTTTTTCCATTCCCTTGAATTCTTTTTTAAAATCAAAAATGGGGAGAAGGAAAAGATACTTAAGAAAAAGATCTCTAATAAGAGTTTATCTAAGGTGGAGTTTTTTCATTAAAGAATAATTTCATATTCATAATGAAATGTCACTCCGGAAATCTAGAATACGATCCTTAGAGTTTCAAAGCCTAAGGGGGAGTTAGTCGTATTCATCAATATTATTAAAGCAAAGGGAGATAAGCCTTAATGTTTTTTATTTTTCTTAGAATTTCTTTTTCGTAAGGATGGTTGTGCTTTCAAAAAAGGGGGAGATTGTTGAGTCAATAAGGTTTTCCTTTTGACTTTTATATTCCTTCTTGTTTTGAAAATCACAAACACCTTATCTTTAAGGAAAATTTCTTTTATAAGGAAAATTGCTTTTATAAGGAAAATTGATTTTATGAGGAAAATTGCTTTTATAAGGAAAATCTCTTTTATAAGAAAAATTATCCTTATCATATTTTCATCCATATTTTTCTTAAGTATAAGATTCGGATTCATTCCTATATTCTTGGAATTTTTTGAAACTTTGATATGAGGTATTCTGTTTTTATGATCCAAATTCTGGACCAGAAGTGTAATAATCTTTCACTCCGAAATCTAGATGAGAACTGTAATAAATTTTCATTCCGAACTCCGGATACGAACTCTAATTATGTTCTACATCAGATTGAGGATGTGAATCCTTATGATGTTCGAAAATGAATTCTTCTTAAAAATTTTGATGTGGAAATCTCATTACGAATTCTGATGATTAATTCTCATTACGAATTCTGATGATGAATTCTCATTACGAATTATGATGATGAATTCTCATTACGAATTCTGATGATGAATTCTCATTACGAATTCTGATGACGAATTCTAATTCCGAATTCTCATTCCGAATTCACCTATTAAACAGAATCTAATCTTCTCTGTTTTATACACTCTGAATTCATTCAGACTCCGAAAATTATTTTGGTTAGACTCCTAACTTTCATTTTTCTTATGCCTTTATATTTTGACTACTCTTTATTATTTTCCTTACACTCCAAACCTTGACTCTGATGCTTTCATTCTGTACTTTTGAGTTATAATTAAAAAGATGTTGTACACTCTGTTACACATGTTTTGTTATAAAACGATGTCATCCATTCTATTTTAAACTTACTGTTGGCTAAGTGACACGTGTACAAGTCCCTCCAATTTTTAAGGAAAATATGACCATTGGAAAGGAGGCCAACCTTACCTATAAATAGGTGCTCATTTGAAAGATCTCGGGGCTGAAAGGCTGAATGATCTTCGACTCATGTGATTACATGCTTGAAGTGATTTCTAGAGAGAGAGGCTCTAATTAACTCTCAAAGCTTCGTGCGACTCTGAATGTTGGTGATTACATTCGAGGACTTCTGGGGATAGGAAGACAGAGGTGCCGACTACCTTGAAGTTCGAGGGCTTCCTTGCTGAGGAAGACAGAGGTTTCCAACTACCTTGAAGTTGAGGGCTTGCAGGGATAGAAAGACAGAGACACTTCGATCTTCATAATGAGGGCTTACCCTAGTGTGGGTAAGACAGACTTGCTTGAAAGTATAAATCAAGGGACCTTTATCCAAGGTTGTTGGATACCATTCTCTTTGGGTTAAAAGACTATTATCTTGTTACTTGTAGTTCTACTACTTGTGTATATTCCACTACATTTTGTATTATAAGGAAAGTATAACTTTTTTATACTCCCTTACTTGTACTTTGTTTCATTTAGATTATATACACTTTAAGGTAGAATCTCATATTGTAATCTTTTGTTAAGTTTCAATTTCCAGAACCATATTTCCGGAACCCACGTTCGGAATCTCTTTCCAAGTTTTCATTTGGTATTAGAGGTGTTGTGAATTTGCTTAAGTTTTACTTTGTTAAACATATCCCTTTCCTTTACTCGAGGAAAACATAGTTATTTGTAACTAACTTTAAAGGTTCCAAAAGAATTTTTAAAGTATACAATTCACCCCCCCTCTTGTATATTGAGCATCTATATCACTATTTCGATCCTACACACTTGTTACCATGTCGAAATTCCATTAGGGATTTCTTCCTTTCTAATTTTTGTCCAATTTTCATTATATTGTTATACCATTTTGATTTCAATTAAAAATTTTCAGGTGTGATTTTTCAACTCTCATACTTCCATAGTTATGTTTTAATTATTGGAGACCCCTTTATATCTTATTAATTCATGCTTTGTACACCTATTACCATGCCGAAATTTCGTATAGGATTTGTTCCTTTCTCATATTTGACGAAATTTCATTATATTGTTATACCATTTTATTAAATTAATATTTCTGGGGTATGATTTCTCACATCCCCTATACTACTTTCATTATTCTTGAATGATTATAGACCCCTTTCTCTCTCATTAACTCCTCTCATGTACACCCTTTACCATTCCATAATTTTGTTAGGAATTTTTCTCTCATTATTTACATTCAAGAAATTATTTTATATTATGCATCTCAATTACATTACATATGTCGGGATATTCTGATACATAACCCCCTTACTATCCATTTCGGTATAAATTTTGAGATAAACCTATCTCTCTCACCAATTCATTTGGGGATTTCTATTTGACGGCGTTATGCTTCCAATGTTACACCAAAATGTCCATCCCAAAATAATTGTCTGAGTGAATCACATAAACATTATCTATCAAGGGTATTCACCATTATGCACATGTAAATGATGATTGAGGACTTACATTTACGTATTCCACAACATTTAATCATGGAATAAATTATTATTTTTAATGAATCCATGTTGTATGATATATGTTTCAAACTTATTCATGAAATGAAATGATTAATAAGGGTGCATCCTAATAGTGCTTAAATGCATTGGGTAAAGGCTATTATCATGATACATCATGTTCAATGAGCATTTAATCATGATAATTCATGTGAAATGATTTTTTACTCATGCTCGATGGGAAATGAGCCTCTTTTCATGCTAATATCATGTTAAATGTTTTCCAAAATTTCCATGTTATGATAATCATTCAATATCATGCCTTTTTGTTCATGTTTGTCTTATGAAGAATTTATACACTTATTTCCTAACATGTATTGTATTATTCATGATATTCCTTTTTTACTCCTCTATTTGGGTTTATTGATCTCCCTTTTCTTATGTATGTCCTCAGATTACTCCATGCAAAGCAATGTTCGAAGGAATGTTGTGGTCATGTAAAAGATGTTTTAAATAATTAATTTTTTTCTCTGTCTTTTGTTGTCATGTAATGTTCATAAGATCCCAAGACACTATACCTCTAGATACTCAGATTTGTATTCAGTGTGTTTTTTGTTATAAATCATTTATAAGTGTCTAATAAAGAGTTTGGTGGTTATAGTTGTTATCAGAGGAGAGGTTTAATTATTTTTGGGATATGGATTAGAAAAACCTACTGAATGCCCTAGGAATAAGACTAAGTATAATAAAAACATCCCTAAAATTTTGTGAGTATTTACTAAATGTTTTATCAATCAAATAAACCCATTTCTAGTTACGACCAGGTATAGGTGGTGCAAGAACAGTTGTATCTAGGGGTAAAACCTGAAAACACCACATTGAGCTAGACTTAGATGGGAACTAGTGCACGACAATAGTCCTTGCTTCACTATTGGTTATGACAGTGCTGGGGGAAATGATTTGGTAGATTTATAATCCTATTAAAAACCATTATTATGGGAATAAAAAAATTCCCCTAAGAAAATATGTTGGGAATTATATCATGGATATCATACATTGAAGCCTTTAAATTCATAATTTATGGGATGAAAAGTAATTTATAAGTCTTATATTTTTGTTTATGGATTACCATTTAAGTTTTACTGCTTCCATCCATTTATTACATCTATGGGCCAGTAATTGGAGTGCTAGAGCTAACAATCAATTCAAATATCAATGTTATGATTGTTCTAATGATATTCCCAATCTGATGGGAGTGGGAATCATGAACTATGTCATGTTAATCACTTAGTTAACTCAACTTTTTAATAGAAACATAATACAAGAAGACGTTCAATCCCCCTCACCCTAATGAAAGAAAAAGTCTCAATCAAGATCATCATAAGATAAATGCCTCCTATATTTAATGGATCATCTGATCCCTCAATAATCAAACTATGTATCAACTCCATTGAAAAGATCATAGCCATCATTCAATGTTCTGAACATGATACAGTTATTTTGGATGCTTATCGTAAGGAGGGATAAGCTTAGCAATGGTGTACATTGATAAAATATATTTGAATCCTTAGGATGAGATCTTGTCGCTGGAATGGAAGGATTTTTAGAAAATGTTTTTCGATAAATATTTTTCTCACATCCTCTAACATAATATGGAAAGGTTCTTTTTTACCGTCAATGAAAAAATATGACAAATCCATCGAAGTGGATGAGGAAAACAATTGAATGATTTCATGATCTTCCTCCTGTTTTGTCACACCACCAGAATTCGAGGTTGAACGCTTATTTGGTTTTCTAAAACATAGGCTATGGAAATCCCATGTGAACCGTGTATTTGAGAGCTATAACGAAATTGCCTAATGTTCTTTCAAAGTCAAAATAATGTTTTTAGAATCTCAGGGTTATCATGGGTATATGAAGTGTTAGGTGGAATTAAATTCCGGTTGTTCGATGGATAAATCAAATGGTGAAAATATATACAAGAACCCCACTTGCCAATGGTGGGGAAAAAAGCACCCAGGAAATTTCCTGAAGGGGGCAAGAAAATTCTATATATTTCGAAGATATGGGAACCTTTCCAATAACATCTGACAAGAAAAAACACCAGCTGTGATAGAGGGGAGGAATGCTTTGATCGACCCTCAACGCATTTTTCATTGCTTCAAAAACAATGACCTAGAGAACTTCAAAAACCAGTTCCCTAAGCTAAAGGTTTTCAGATGTAACCAATAACTACTAAGGTATCAAGAGAGATCATTATCTATAACTACCTCTAATGTGAACCCCAAAAACAATTTGGTGACACGTATGTTAGTTATTCATCTAACAATAGAGAATGTATGTTTTATTCTAGTTCAACGCATTCTTTTAAATCTCGAATGCTTGGTAGAACTATCCCCACGCCACCAAAAATCATGGAAGTAAAGATGTCACTGGAAATGGAAAATGGGGAAATTATTGAATCCAATAAATATAACTCCCCCTATCATAATTTATTGATTTAGCTTCCTAGTGAACCTCTTAATACTTTCTATGGTGGGATTTGATGCAATTCAGGGCATGAATTTGAATTCCCTATATAGAGCCAACATAAATTTTCGTGAGAGGGAAGTCACTCTCCATATAGAACATCAACCCCTAATTCTGTACAAGTGCAAAGAGGAGGATGAATCATCCTTAGCACCGTTATATCAATTGTGGATATTTCTTCCCTATGAGCCTTTTAATATTGATCAGATGATTGAGTCTAAATAAGAAACCGTCCTTGAATACATGCCTATTACAAGGGAATACACTGAAGTTTTTCCCAAGGAATTGTGTTTTTCCTCCTAGAAAAGATGTCTACTTCTCAATAGATCTTATACATGTGGCAATGATGATATCCAAGACTCTGTATTGAATGGTCATTGTGGAGTTGAGGAGCTAAAGAAACAACTACAAGAGAATAATGATAAAATATTAATACTCCCAATTTCTTTACCATTGGGTGAAGCATTCCTCTTCACCTAGAATAATGATGGGAGAATGCACTTTTTCATTGATTATCACAAGCTCAACAAAATGACGATTAAGAAAAAGTACTCTCTACCATGAAATGATGAATTTTTCGATCAGATTCCAGGAGAAAAATAATTCTCCATGGTGGATTTGTAGTGGGGATATTTCCAAGTAAGGGTTAACAAGGAGAATATCCTCAAGACTGCTTTTCATACAGGATATAAGCACTATAGAATAATAATAATGCATTTTCGACTGACTAATTCTCATGAATTCTTCATGGATTTACGAATATAATCTTTAGATATATCCTCAACAAATATTTTTTAGTATTTATAGAACATATTCTAATATACTACAAAACTAAGGAGGATCATGAGGAGTATCTAAGCATTGTACTAGAGACCTTGTAAAAAAATAAGTTCAATGAAAAGTACAACAAGTTTGAGTTCTAGTTTACGGAGGTCTCATCCTTAGATAATATCATCACAAGCAATGGGATATCTATGGATCCCTCAAACACAGCTGCAATTCAGGGATGGTCAAGGAGAATATCGGTAATGAATATCTATAGATTACTACGGTTAGCTTAAAATTATCTCCAATTTGCGGGAAATTTCTCATGATATTCCAAAACTATTACCAAGCTAACTCGGAAGGGAGTAATTTTTTCTTGGTGTGTTGAAAGAAATGTGATATTAACTGAGTTGAAAAGTATTCTTATCAACACACTCATGCTCACACTACCCACATGTGGAGATCATTCTATGGTATTTAGTGATGCTTCGAACAAGGTATTTTGTTTTTTTATACAATATTAAAAATAATTTTCCTATGTATAATGGAAATTGAATCTTCATGAATAGAACTATCCAAAAAATTATTTGGAGTTGGTTGTGGTGATATTCCCATTCAAAATTTTGAGACATTGCCTCTTCTGGGAAAAGTGTGAAATATATACGGATCACAAAACCCTCATGTATATATTCAAATAAAAATAATTGAACATGTGCCAACAAATATTTTTAGAGGTGATCAAAGACTACAACTGATCAATCCATTAACACCCTAGGAAGGTTAACATGGTGGCAGATTATCTTAGTAGAAATAACCCAATGATTATATCATTTATGAGAATTGAAAAGGATCCAATCTTCCTAGACATGATGAAGATGGACATGGGAATCATAAATAAAAGAACATCATCATTCCATTCACAAATGATTTCTCAACTGTATCTTTTGGAAGGGATAAAAGATTCTCAAAAAGATGATGTGGGAATTCAGAAGAAAGAAGAACCTATCAGAAATGGGATATTCTCATATTTCAATGTTAATGTAGAAGTAATTGAGAGACTTGTGACAAGGATATGTGTTCCATAAAATTATGTGTTAAAGAATGAACATTTGGATGATGCACATTGTTCGAATTTCTCCATTCACCTAGGAAACACAATGGTGTATCGAGATCTTGGAGAGAATTATTGGATGGATAACATGAGAAAGTAGATCATTGAGTATATATAATTATGCCTAGTATGTAAACCAGTGAAGGCTGAGAGGTAGAAGTCCAAGGGGATGTTGAAACCATAACCCATACCAACATGGAAATGTGAGAACATCACCATGGACTTAATAAATTGACATCAAAAGACATCCAAATTAAACAATTCCATCTGGGTTGTTGGGGATCTCCTTATAATGACTGATCACTTCATTCAAATTTGGGAGTATTTCTCATTAGATCAACTGGACTAGAAATACATTAGATAAGTGGTAATCCTACATGGATTACCCCTATCGATTATTTCAGATAGAGATCCAAGATTCACCTCCATGTTTTGGAAGAGTCTTAAACATGCTCCAAATATTGAGATGAACTTCAGTATGATTTATCATCCCCAAAATGATGTTCAATATGAGTGGAATATCGAAAATTTTGAGGATATCTTTAGAGAATTATCAATGGACTTCAAATGAAGACGATATCAAAATCCTCCTCTAGTATTGTTCTCTTACAATAATTGTTTCCACTCAAACATCCTAATGGATCCTTATAAAGAACTGTATGGGAAGAGGTGAAGAACACCAATAAGTTCGGATGAAGATTGGTAGAGAAAACCCCTAGGTCTATATGTTTTCGATGAAATGGTGGAGATGGTTAAGTCCAACCATCAAGACATTAAAGCTACTCTGAGTTGACAGAAGAACTATGCTAATAATCATCGATGAGACCTAGAGTTTGATGTCAGAGACATTGTATCCCTCTTCATATCAACATGGAAGAGAGTTATGAGATCTGGGGAGAAGGAAAATATTAGTCTACGGTAGATCGACCCTTTTGAGATCATTGACTGCAACGCATCAGTGGTGTATCGACTAGAACTCCTAGATAACAAATCTCATGTACATTATGTATTCCATGTATCACTCCTTGGGAAATACATTCCTGACCCATGGCATATACTCCGTCCAAAGGTGGTGCCATTGGTGAATGACCACTCCTATGAAGATAATCTAGTGAAGATATTAGATCACATTGAAATAGTTCTATGATATAATACAATGCCCCTTGTTAAAGTGATGTGGAAAAACCAAAAGTTTGAAGAGGCAAAGTGAGAATCAAAGGAAGTGTTGAATCAGAGTTACCTGCATCTATTTTAGTGTGGGAAATGAAATTTCAAGGGAGAAATTTCTTTAGAGGGTAGATTGTAATGACCCAAAATTTTATTAATTTATATTCTTACTGATCTAATTAAATGTCTTGTTATGTAAAATGGTAAAATAAAACACATGAAATTTCATGGTTATATGTTTTTGGATTCAAAATTATGGTTAAAAATTGATACCTTTTCTAATATTGCCATTGAACAATAATCACATGATTAGTATAAATATTGGGCTTTTAGAAATCCAATTTACTCAAAAAAAGGTATTTGTGGACTCATACAATATAAATGATTCGTATGAATCCCATTTTTCAATCCATGGAAAGGAGTTGAAATCATTGGGCTTCTATCATGACAAATCCCATGCTACGATTCAACATGTTATGCTCAAATGGAACTGCCTAAGAGAGTAGTCAATGATGATAGATATTACCACCGAGAAATGTTATATGAGCCACCTCAAGAGTCGGTCACCATCACACACCTTACCCTAAGGTCATATGCGGGTGCTATAAGATGTTATGTAACAAAACCATAACACTATAATTATGTGCATTATTTTTGTATATAATAATGAACATACATTCAATTTTTTACTATTACATTGAAAATAGTTTTAAAGCCCAAATAGTATTTTTAGTTAATATTCAATTAGGAAATATATTTTGATGAATTAATGGATTTCTTAATTAAATAATATTTTAATAAAATACTATTACTTAATTAATTTTTATTATATATAATTGATCATATAATTTTTATGAATACAATTATGATTTTTATTAAGGTTGGATTGACAATTTTATCATAACCCATGAATTTTTGATAAATGTTATTATTTATATTAAAAGTAAAAAATAACATATTCATAAAATCAATTATATAAAATGAATATTATTTTATTAATCAGAACGTTGAAATTAACCAACATTGAATTTTTTATAATTTTCTGACATTGTCGAATTCTTGTGTACAAATTAAATATTGTTTAAATATATATTGTGTTTTAAAAAATAATAATGACCCAATAGTGATATAATAAAAAACAACAAAATATATGTTAGGACAATATATGTTTTTGAATTAAAATTATGTGATTTTAGGTTTTATTTATTTATTTTTCAAAGATTTATTTGACCCTGTAAGACTTAAAAACATCTCATCTTTTTAAATTAATTTCATTGAGAGCGTGACTCACTTCCACATAATCTTGCCAAATATTTTAAGAAGTTAGGTCATTGGACATAAAAATAATTTTTTATACACCACTTTGGGTAAAAACAAGGGCAAAACCATTAGATGATTTTCTGTTTTCAATATTATAATGTGTGGTGTCCAAAACATATATAATAAATAATTCCCTCTATTTTCCTATATAATCCCACCCAAGTTCCCACATACTCTCCCTCAAAGCCTTTGTAGCTCAAACATAATCATCCCTCCAATCTCTATAATCCTCCCAAGGAGACCAAATCTCCCAATAATCATCTCTCAAGCCTCTATTAAGCCTTCGAGATCACACTTCCATGTGTGGGATCACTTCCTTTCTCATTTTTGTCCAAAATTTATTATGTTATTTTTCCCTTTTTCAATTAAAAATATTGGGGTATGATGGTTCACCTCCCCTATAATGACCAACTTATATTTTAATGATTATAGAACCCTTTCTCCCTCATTAATTCCCCCCTTGTACACCCATTACCATGCCTATATTCCATAATGGATTTATTCCATTCTCATTTTGAACAAATTTCATCATATTATTGTACTAATTTTTCAATTAAAACTGTTGGGGTATGATTTCTCACATCCCTCGTATATCCATCCTTATTTTCAAAAGGATTGGAGACAGCTTTCTCTCTCATTAATGCATCCCATGTACACCCGTTACCATGCTAAATTTCGGTAATGGATTTCATCCTTTCTCATTTTTCTCCAAATTTATTAATATTGGTACATCATATGACATTGAATTAAAAAAGTTAGGGTATGATTTAAAAACTCCCCTATACATACCTCCATATTTTTTAATGTTGAGAGATATCTTTATCTCTCATTAATGCCTCCAGCATATACCCTTTACCATGCCAAAATTTTGTAAGAAATTTCACTCTTCTCATTTACATTCAATAAATTATTTTATAATATGCATCTAAATTACATTACATAAGATGGGAATTTATGTTCCATGACCCACTTGTAGTCCATTTCGTGTATAAATGATTAGAGACCCCTTTCTCTCTCATCAACCCATTTTATGATTTCTATTTGATGTTGTTCTGCTGTCGAAGTTACATAAAAATTTAAAGGCAAAAATCATTGTGTGAGTGAATACCGTACACATTTCAATTACGGGAATTCTCATTTTTAATCATTTACTTGTTGATTAATAACATAAATTTATTTATTTGACATCTCTTATGCCTGAAATAAATTGTTATTTTTAATGAATCCATGTTGTGTGATCTATGTGGCACACGTATTCATGGAATGAAATAATTAAAAAGGTTGTGCCTTGATGGCACCCAATGAATTGTGTAAATAATAGTATCGAGATAAATCAAGTAAAATTATGGTTTAATCATGATAATTGATGTAAAATTATGTTTTACTCATGCTCCATGTGCAATGAACCTTGGCTCATTCTCATAACTTGTTAAATGTTGTTTCCACATTTCCGTGGTTTGATAATATTTCTATATCAAGCCTTTATGTTCATGTTTCTCTTGATCCCCATTGATATGAATCTTTCTGAACATTTTATTTATACTTCTTTTCATACCATGTTTACACCCATACTGGGTTTTATAGATCACAGTTTTCTAATGTATGTCCTTAGGTTATTCAATGCAATGTTATGAACGAAAGAATTTTATGGTCAGTTAATAGAAGTTTTCAATAAATATGTTGTTTTTTATGTCTTATGATGAAATTTAATGTTACTAATTTCTCAAGATATTAGATCTCTAAATCCTTAAAGATTTCTTAAGTGAAATTTTCTTGGATATAACATGTTTATGTTTGTAATAAAAAGTAGGGTTGTTATTGGAAAATCATAAATTCACCCAGTTTTACATTGAACAAGGGTCGACCACACAGTTTGTCCAAACCGTGGGCTAACTAGTGCCATTAAATACTATAGGGGAATATCAGAAGGATTTCTATATTTTTTAATTAACAATGTTCAAACCATGAAAGAACTCTCTTTAAATAATTTCGGATACCTCACATTGTTATGAGCCCTGGGTGGCAGGGTTGAAAATATACCGTGTGACCGAGTTTGTTCTCTTGATTTTGGAAATATAGACTTCAAATGATCCCCAGATACACCCAAGACATCTGAGATGTGATTAGTCATCATATATTGGAATTTTTTAATTAATAATAATAAAAAATTAATGGTTCAAACTTTTATGAAAATCCGAAATGTCAAAAAAATCATAGTGTGTAATCCTAGATAAAAAACATGATATGAATTCCCCCGTCTAAAGAAAAACTCATTGTGAATGTTTCAATCAATGATGTGATATGAATTCCCCCCATATATGGTAAACCACAATGTTTAATAACCAATCAGTGAAATTATTTTAATTCCCCTATATAATGGAAGCCTTACTCTTTATGGACCAATCAATGGAATGACATGAATGGACCTCATATAGGGGAACCCTGAGTGGGTATTACCCAATCAATGAAAAATATACGAATTCCCCCATATAAAGGTAACATTAGTGTATTGGCCTCAATCTGTGACTTGATACGATATGCACCCATATGAGAGAATACTATGAATGTAAACCCCAATCAATCTCAACAACAATGAATATGATTCCTACATAACAATGATATGTAGGAAGCCCTAATAAGGACAAACCTCAAAGGGGAATCCACCATAGTGTAAACGTCACCATGTCTCCAATAATCCAATGATAGAGAATAAATCTATCCAATCAACTGATTACCCTACCTCATCAATTATTAGATTGAAAATACAACTAAACAATGATGACTCATATATATACCATGACATTGATTCGTAGGATTTCCATATAAGGACTAAGAACAAATTGAAATACAGCATGGTGTAAGCCATACTATGTCACCAAAATTACATCCATTGGGATTCAATCAATCTCTTGGGATGATTAACATGAATCATATATCTACAAATATAAAATGAAACTAATATCTGATTACTCATATTCATACCACTACCATGTTTTGTAGGAAAACATTCAAAGGTCCAAGATCTGTATTAATCGTCTAAAAGGTTTTCCTAATATGTATTTCTTCATCCATATTTAGTGATACTAATTAATTTCTATCCATTATCTCTCACATTGATCATGGGATATATGGGATTTCGGATTTACAATGATCTCATCATTCACATCATGAATCTCCACAATCCCAGGAAACTGTAATGCATAATACCAGATGAGTGGCATGGCATGACTTCCCCATATAAGGGAATCTACAACTATGTAAATTCCAAAGAAGTGACTAGACAATGATAACTCTGATACATACTATAACTAGGATATGTAGGACCCCTCCCTGAGGATTGATTTTGATTCTTGGTTCCAAAATTCACTCATATATGTACTCTCTACATGATGTTAAATTATGGTGGTTTATTGAAATATGTGTGTTTGATTCGTGTTACAAACCATATACCGTGGATTCCCCAATGTGATTTATTCCCCTTCTCGAAAAATTAATTACCTACTTCGATGAGAAAAAATTATAAGTTTCCTCGTACTAAAAATTCAATATATAAGAAACTATAAACTAATTGGAAAAAAATAAAGATCTTAAAATATATGTAAATAGAATTTCAATTAGATCACCATTTATATAAAATTATTTTACCTCTCATCATCTAGTTAAGGTAATATTTCCTCTATCTTGATTAAGAAAAGACTCATGAACATATAATAAATCTAAATTAGATTCCCGATATAGGAAATAATTTCCCTCCAAATGGGTGTGATGAGATCAACCTCCCATCCTCTCGACTAATGCGAGTTCATAAGATTCATTGGTTTTAAAACACCAATTGATAGCCTACATTTTGGAAAAATATTTTTACATAGTTATTGATATGGGAAATATTTTTACATTCCATGAATGTTTAACATGAATAGTGAACCCAATGTGAATTCTTTTACATACATTGAATCCCCACAATCAGTCCATAAGAAAAACATCCCATATATTTCCAACAATACAAAAATTGTGAACTTGATTTAAAATAATAAAAAAATTCCATATCAATATGAAAAATAGTATGTCTAGAATCCACATTTCTTGTAAAACCTATATGTTCTTTCCACACGGTATATCACCATCGACATGTATCAGTTTGAAACAACAGAGGTGAAAAAATATGGATGTATGATGATAGGGTGAGCTGTGAAAATTTTCATATCCATGTGAAGAAGAAGTAAATACCCACATACATTATGTATTCATATACATAAAGCCTCATGAATACACAACACATTTGGTTATTTCAAATATAACTAAAATATAATAACTCTTACATTGGTTATAATATTTGAAAAAATATTAGTTATTATTGATCCATATATATGGGGATTTAAATAGAAATTTTAAATCATGAAATTAACTGAGCTCCTTATAAAACACATTTTTTAGTATAAATATGTGCATGTATGTGATGAGAAATGAAAATACAAAATTTCAATATAATTTTAGTTCTAAATACATTAATATATCACAGAATGATATATATTTGGTGCATATCATGTACACGTCCCATTGAGTTTGACACATTAGAAAAAGTAAAATTCATCCCATTCATTGTACAATAGAAATTTAAATTCAGCAATCTCAGAGATAAATATCAAATATCGTCCTATAGTGGATCAAAATATTCAACCAATATAAATTCTTCTGATTTGTTTCATGAGCATGTGGAGTCTTCAGGTAAGATCTAGGAGAAAAAGAAGTCCCTCAGTTAAAAATGAACCAAGAATCCATTAAGTTGGATCTATTAGAAAATGGAGTCTCTCAAATTGATCTAGATTAGAATCCATTTAGTTGGAGTAAAAATCTATTATACTATCTTATTTGATAGTGAATATTATATTAGATACTCCAGGTTGGTGGAATATCCAACAAATAAAGGAGTAAGTATTTAATGTTGAACCATGCAAAAAAATTGTGTTCTGGTCACTCTTATAATTTCTTCACATGAAGTGATATCATGATATATCATTAAGTTGATTTTTAAACATAACATGTTCAAGAGGTTAAATTAAATATAATTAACTTTTAAAAATTAAACTAATTACCCCCCCCCCCTCTTAGACATCATTATGGCCTAGGGTTTTTCATTAATGAAATATAAATTAGATAAATGTTAATAATAAGCATCCCTTATCTATTACTGATTATCCATTTGAACTAATAAATGGTTATTTATGGTTTTTATGAAATTTTACAATTAATAATGTACCATTATTTTAGATTTTGAGAGGAGGATATACAAAATTAAGTGTTTAGGAGTAGTTATAAATTTTTTGATTATTTTGTTATTCCATTTAGTAATAATAATGAAAATATTGATTAAGGATTATAGGAATAATTTACTTGACCGATTCATGGACACATTTTTATTTTATTTTGTAGATTATATTTTGGTGTATTACTAGATAGAGGATGAACTTATAGAACAACAGTATTTTTTATCAAACCACTAAAAGGGACTCATAAATATTGAAAGATTTCTAAATGTCATTTTAGGTACAAGAATTAATATTTATGGTTATTATTTTATATGAGATGTGGGTCTCCATGTATCCATAAAAGATCCATATAGTGATGTATTTAGATTTACCATGAAATGTGTTTGAGATTCACAACTTCTTGGACAAATATGGTTATTATTGGTTGTGATTTTATAATTTCTCGATGATTTCATCTCCAATGAAAAAATTATCTTGTAAGGGACTAATGTTAGAATGTAATGATAAATGTTGTGGTTTTTTTATGTAATTGAATGTGAGGAAAAAATTGTCAATAGTTAAAATTTATCATGAACCATTTTTTGTTTTACGATGTATTTTGAGATGCCTTGGGTATGATATTTGGATGTGTTTTAATGAAATAGAAACAAGTGGTTTCCAATGACTCTACCGAAATACACCTAAATTATATGAATTATCCTAAACATTTACTTTATTTGGAATTCATTATTTATTCTCTTAATACAAGGCACCATTATCACTTTGGGTAATGGTTTATTGTTTTTTCAAATAAAAATTCATGATGTACATTTATACTTAGAGGAATTTGATATTGAGAGAGAGTCACTATGTTGAGTATCTTAATAAATTCAGTTTTTATATTATAAATACAACAAGAAAATCAATTGTGGTCCTTAATGCTTTGGGTAGGAATCTACAAACATAACACTTGAATAAAATAATGTATCAATGATCTATAATTAGTCTATATACTATGATTATATTCGATGTCAAAGACGGTGATAGGGAGAAGTTATTATCTTTTGACACAATAGATTCCACATTTTATGAACAATGATCATATCTGTAGGGAAACAATCATAAAATGTATCCCTTTGTGTAATATATTTTATGGTGGCCAGACATTAAGTGGTTGACCTCATTCTCCCTATGGAGTCATGCTTCTCCAAGATGAATGGTCATTTTCCTATCTATGAGGAATGAGTTAGTGGATTGTGTACACTAGTTTAGTATGTTTGGGAATATTAGTACATTAAATATTCAACTTGAATTTAATTACGGATATTTGAGGATAGTGATTAGATGATAGATTTCATACTTCATGTCATGGTGACTTACTTACAAGAAGATACAGATTGAGCAATAGAGACCAACTAGTTTTTTACACCCTTTAACAATTTAAACATGGATGTGGGATGAGTAATCCCTGAATTTTGTTGTTTTTTTACCATATGGTAAGGACAATATTTTTTTTATTAGATATAGAAATGAAAATTAAGTCTGTTACATAATATTAATGGGACAATGGTGTTTGAAGAACTTAACCACATAAATGTATGTGAGATTGGAATGCTTCATGGAGTTCATTCTACTATTGTTTTTGAATGAGTCCCTAGATTTAGTTACATGTTTTGGATGCTTTTAAGTGGTTATGGATTTGAAACGAATGTTATTTTCAATATATAACCCTTATATGGATAGGAATAATAAAATATCCATTCATATTTTTGAGGACATGTTTCAAGTGCACATGATTCATTTTAGTATTTTGTGGGAAAATAATATATTTTCACTCTAACTATCCTAGAAATGTTGATATCAATCATATATTGAAATTTTATCATATGATAAATTCTATGGGAATCAATGTATATCTATTTTTTTGAGAGGTTTAGGATAACAACCTTTATATTGACTGAATATTTTTTAAGAGATGATGGATAATGTGAAGTTGATTCATTAGAGATTAGTGAAGGGTAAGAGTCATCAAAATTATTATTTGGAACACCATCGTCACATATCAAATTTATAGGTTCTTGGATTGTTTTCTCTTAGGTTTTCACTAATTATGGTACATAGACATTTGTGAAGTTATGGTGTGATGGAATTATGGTTTTTTGACTCTTTTTTAATCATAAAATGACTCTAAAAGATGGATTATTGGTTGGAAATGTCATCTATCTTATTCATGAAGTGTTTTATGCATTCAAATTTAGGAGGTATAAAAAACTTTATCCAATGTTATTGAATGTTAGGATATTAATTTTCATCTTGAAACCTCAATTGTTGAGAAATAGTTCTATATTATGGATCAAAAGGATAATTTACTTCAAAGTAACCCATTTTCTTTGTGTTGTGTACTATGATTGTGCAGATGGGATATCTATGACACGTGGGAATGGGATGGACAGATAATATAGTGTTGGCCTTTTCTATTTTGTGTGTTCATAATAATGTTTTCATTATATGGGCGAAAAAGATATTGTTGTTGAGAATAGTGACACCCTTTTGTACGTAGTTTTGTCCAATTGTATGGTTTTTTTATCATTATTTGTACTAATGAATTTCAGGGGTTAAGGTCAAAATTATAGATATTTGGTAGATAGTGGAAAGTGGGATGGTAAACACACATTTTTTAGTAACCACATGGTAACAATGTGGAATGGGACAAGGAATTATAGAAGATAATTTCATTATTTGAGAATGGTTTTTCAAAACAATTAAATTCGATAAGATAAATGTGTGGGTATATGGGGTTTTTTTACAAATGATATTTTAAAGTTATAAAAAATCTTGTTAAAATATGTGGTTTTTCCTAGGTAATCATATAGTTTGGTTTCCAAGGTTTATTGGCAACTACATGTATAGTAGAGGGGTTTTTCTAACTGAATAAACTAACCATGTACCTTGAAAGAATTTCATAAAATGGGGAAAAAGATTAATAACTATAGAAACAGTATGTCTAATATCCTTCTAAAATATAATTAAATATACTAAATCCCTCATTGGAACTCTAGAGGGTTCTCAATTTGAATCATTGGAAGTTCACATTTATTACTTGGGGATATATTCTAGATATCATTTCCTTTCCACCTGTTTTATCCTTATCTTACAAGATCATCTCTTTATCTCTCCACCACATATTTAATTAGAACCCAATAGTGTTTTGATTAGTATATATAGTGGATTTTATTTAGATTTGATAATTTTTTATCGATGTTGGACTATAAGGACAAGATATCTTCAAATCCAATCATAACCTTTGATCGTGAATAGTTTTTCTCGATTAAAAAGATAGAATTCTCTATATGATAGTGTTAACTCATAATTAAAATGATGTTCTTTTCTATTACATTGGTTTGATTTATGGAATTAGTTTAATTGAAATAAATGATTTTTTATGAAATGTAAATTTTTTGTGGCTTGTGGGACGGTTTTCAAAGGGGATCTACTTTAAAAATAGTTTTTAATATCTTATGTCTGATAAAATGAATTAGTGGGGATTTTATTCTAAAATGTCCTTTTTAACCTGAAATCATTGATTCCATTTTTCGATGAATTATTCAGAATTTGTTTTTCATTATTTAAATATTTTTTTTAAATATAGAGAGCATTTGTTTCCTTATGTGAATTAGTTATAAACATATTCAGACCATAATTACTGTTGAACCACTCGGGATAAAAATTGGATATCGATATACTATGGAAGGAATCTATATTGGTGGGATTCATGGTATTTTGGCATAGTGTTCCTTCACATTCCATAGTACATATTTCTATAGGCTAGAGCACACTTGTGTATTTTTTTTTTATATTTTGGTATTGTTTCATGTCTAATTCCTCACATGATTATCTTACGATATTTCCTGGAATGATTCTGATTTTTACATCTATACTCTATTTCATTTATCTATTATATTCATGGAATATATGAATATAAAATAATCTAAAGGAAATCAAAGGTTGTTTTCTAAAATTGTTCAAATTTTAAATTTTATTATAATATTATTTTGTGTTAAATCTTATACAAATAGATTGATAGTGATAAATACTTACTAAACCCATTTTCTTATCCTACTATGAATTTTTTCTCACACCCTATTATTTTATATGGTTATTTATGGAAAATATTTTACATGATACATAAAGTGGAATGAAAATCATGTAGCGCAATTATTTATCATGAATTTTGTTCCCTTGAATGTAGGATTGGATGGTGTTATAGACGTTCACTTAAAGACATGGATTTCTCTTTGGCCTTTACATTGTTTAATTTTTTTAGTTTTTCCATAGTCTAAGTTTTTTTTGTCTCATATATGTTTAACCATTTTCATCCACTATATACTGTAGTGGATTTTCACTTTTTTGGTATACTTCAATCATGTTACAGTTTATATTCTGACTCACTACCACATTAATAGGTATCTTAGGTTTTGTTTCATGTTTACTCAGGTTTCCTCATTACATCATAAAACATGACTCAGGGAATAAATCCTTGTTATAACAAAATACATATGACAAAATAGTGTGTAAATATTAATAATAAATCATGGGCTATATAGATAATATCAAAATAATAATAATATCCCATATGAATATAAAATATTCATTTTCTCAATGTTATATGATTATTATTTTTTCAACCATACTATGTTAATGATATAATCTCATAGATTAGGATTGATTATTTATGATTCATAATTGTCCAAAATATTATATTTTATTTTGAAAAATCATTATACCATGACTCATTGTGAAAAATATTTAATATATTTGGTATTACTTTCTAATTTTATGATTATATTGGAATACCCTTATTGTCACATATGATCATTGATTGATACCTCCAATTTTTACCCTTAATGAATACACATTAATATATTTTTTATGTTTTCCTTCACAATGTTTTTATGGAATATTATAAGTATGATTTTTCCTAAAGCCGTTAATATTAAGACCATTGTGAGAGATATTTAAGATACATTATGAAATGTTATGTATATAAACCTATTCTAAAAAACCCTTTATTGTTCTAGGGAATGTATAATTGGCTCATTTTTTGTACATTAGTCTATAATTTTGAATAAATTATATATGTTATTATCGGTTTACCTCAGTTGTCATTATATATGGGTTTAGTTAATAATTGTATATTATTATTAAACAAATTTATCAAAATACATGGGGATAATTCTAAATATAGGATAGAACCCCGTATCATTGTTAACATAGGGATTATATAGTTTTCCTAGAAATTACATCCATGTATGGATACTATAATTTGGACACGATTGTGTCTTAGATGTTCCAATAGGTAACAACACTGAAATTACGAGATTGGATTTTAACTCAATCATCATTGGTGCATGATGAGTGAGACTAAGGCTATATAGCATGATAGAAACTACTACAGTGGTTTTATTGGGTTAATTTACATTTTATTTATATACCATTATGAAGTATTTGAATAGATGATGACCATGAATGGCCCTTCTTAGACCTAGGTGACAATGATTGATATCAAGGTGTCATAATTTACAGAATCTTATGAATTGTTTAAATGAACTTCTGTTGGATCCCACAAATATTTATAGAATTATTTGTACACTATACTTATGTATTTTGTCAATAGGTAGAAAAAGAAGGAATCATTTGAAAAATTAATGTGGTGGACAATGTAAAAACTATCCTCATGAGAAACCAAATTTGTTTGGAGATGGGTGAAATTTCCTGTGACAATTCTCACTCAACTATATCAATATATAAAAAGTAACATGGATGGTGCTTCCAAACTAACTTCACCAAATAGGGGGAAAATGCTATTTAATCATTTATATGACATCATCCAACCTCCGTATATGGTTCTTATGATCCATTAGGATTAATATAATGGGTTTATCTCATGGAAAAGAAAGTTTCCATTCTTCAGTGCTCGGACAATGAGAAATTATTCATACCATCATATCTCGTAGAAGGAAATGAAAATCAATTTTGTACACATATTAATAATTCATGGAATGAAGAAGAAATAAAATCAATAGAATTTGAGGATTTTAAGATGTTATTCCTCAGTAAGTACTTTCCATAAACCCTTTAAACATAAATGGTCAAATAATTTCATGAGTTTAAGTAAAAGGATGACAAATCAAAAGGTATATAAGATGTAATATTTATAAGATATATGAGGTACACTTTTATTTTAATCGTCAACAGAGAAGAAAAATTGATCAATTTGTTATTTTTGTGAAAGGAATTCTTTAAAATGAATTATATACAAGGGATATGTAATATGAAAATATATCATTAGATGTGACCTCAAAGTGGTATTGGAATTTCGATACCCCCCACAATTTGGTAAAAATAAAAAGATGACGGAGATTCATGAAAGTTAGAGTGGTATTTCACATTTAGGAAATAATAATTTCTAACTTCATACATTCTAAAAGTGTGGGAAGGAGAACATAGGTATGTTTCTGAAAGGAATGGTAATATATTTCAAGCATTGGATGTCTGACCATTGAGTTTGATAATTTCAATGTGAAACGAATAGAACTATACATTTAATATAGGGAAAGAACATTTGAATACAATACCTACACAAAAATTATTTAGAAACAAGGATTTTCTTCATTATGTGATTAAATTTCTAATTCCACAGGATAATGATTATAATAAGATTCAATAACTAAATTTTAGAAGGATTAAGGTAAATCTCTTGTGATCACGACTTATGAAGAAGGTTACAATAATGATGTGGTTAAAGGTGCAATTATTATCTTCTCTATAATAACTATTGTTTTTCTTTATTCTTGATAAACCCACTCAATAATATTAATGAAATATTCCAAATACCTCCCAATTCCACCTCAATGATTAGTTGTTGATTAATAAGTGAAAATTATAATGGTACAATGAATAAATATCATATATATATTTATATATCTCCACTCTTATTAAATTTTATAGTAATATTGCATCCTCCATATAATTTATTCCCCCTATAGTTTATTATGATTTGATTTTTGGGAATGTTTTATCCCCCTATATTGGGACCACATAGTTTTTTTTAAAGAAGGGATGTCACATTGGATATTTTGAATCAATAATTGACTTAATTTTTATGAGAGGATAGATATTAATATCTAGTGGATGTTTCGTTAATTATATAGGTCTTATTGTCTATTTATAAGGGTTATTTATATTTAATGTATAGGGATAAACTCATCCATGAAGATATGAATTTTGGTCAGGATTATTCTGATATATATTCTAATGAATTTATTAATACTCCCATGAAGCATGAAATTGGATTTTAGTAAAAATAATACATGGGGATACACATTTTTTTCACAAAACCATGTACAATGACTCACATTAAGTTGGAGGAATTGAATAAGAAAATACAATAGAATCTTGATAAAGGATACATTCATCCTAGTGTTTCACCAAGGTATGAAACTATTTGTTTTGTTAAAGAGAATTTTGTGTCAATTCATATTTCCATTGATTATCAAGAACATAACAAGATCACTATTAAGATATCAACTACCCCGTATGGATGATGTACTTGCTCAATTACATGGAGCTCAATATTTTTTGAAAGATTTATCATCAGTTTGGATATCATCAACTATGGGTTAAAAAATAGGATAACCCCATGAAATATTTATATACGAGGTACATTCATTATGAATTTATAGAAATTACATTAGGATTTATCAATGGTAAAACAATAATCATGGATATAATCAATAGAGACATTATAGGTTACCCTGATTATTTTTTATAGTATTTATAGAATACAATCTGGTATATTCAAATATAACGAAATATAAATAGAAACATTTTAGGGTTGTCTTGATGTCCTTTATGGAATATAAGTTTTTTTTTAAATTTACTATGTGTGGATTTAGGCTATATAATATCATATTAATTTATCATATAATCTCATTTTAGGGTATATTAGTGGATTCTTCAAGGGTGGATGTAATTGAACAATTTCCAAGACCAACAATGGTAGTCAATATCCATTATATTCATAGGTAGTTGAAACATTATCGATGCTTTGTGTGAAATTTTTCATACTTATATAATATAATTTCAATGTTAACTTATAAGGGATCCATGCTAAATTAGATATATGAAAGTATCAAAATTTTAAAAATTAGTTTGGTCAATGCATCAATTCTTACACTACCATTTTGTAGACAACAATTTTTGATCTGTAGTAATACATCAAATAATTGACTTGGATGTTTCCACATGAATAACGATATGGTGATTTATTATGCCTCACAACAATTGAATATTCAAGAGAAAAATTACCCAAATTATCATTTTTAGTTATTATCAATAAAATTTTCAATGAAAATATAGATGCATAGTCAATATAGTGAGTGTTGGGATATATATATAAATAATAAAATCTTGAAGTATATATTCACAAAAAAATATTTAAATATGTTCTAAAGGAGATGGATAGATTCAATTTAATATAAAGTGAATAATTTGGGTAATGTACTAAATCGTAAATACAGTCCTATATTTCCCATGATGTGGTTTGATGGATATAAAATATTTATGGATTTTTTGAAGTTTGATAATGAAATACTATGGAAATTGAAAATATCATCTCTTTTGTGGATGAATGTTCAATCATCTATCCATGTGAGGATAAAATTTAAACAAAAGAAGGATGTATAAGTATATAATATTGTAGGAAATGTTATAGAGTTCAAACATGGTTATTATAGAATAATGTGGTTGAGGTAGTATTTATGTGTCCCATCAATACCAATCATAAAGATTGATTTGTTGGATGGTGTTCATTATTCTTTATTCCATATTAATCTTGGCCATGTGATGATGTATAGTGATTTGAAGAATTATTTCTACTCTAATAACATGAAAAGGGATATTTCTTAGTATGTGTCTTGATGGGTGGTATGTTTGCATGTTAAGGACTATAGATACGTGTCTAAGGGGTTTTTATTAGCATTAACCACACTATTATGTAAGTATGAAGACCTAACCATTTATTTCATCATGGAATGGATAAAAACATTATAAAGTGAATAATTTTATATGGGTTTTAGTCTATCTACTTAAAAATTTAGTCCACATAATTTCTATTATAGAAGATTTCTCCCTTGATCAACTATACGGGATATTCATTAAGGAAGTGGTATGGTTTCATGGAGTACCAGATTCTTTTATATCTGAGTAGAATCCATGTTTTATCCCGATGTTCAAGAAAATTCTTCAACATCACTTCAATACAATTTAAAAATTTATAAATTCATATTTTCCTCAAAATAATGCTCAGCAAGAGAGTAGCAATTAAACCATAGAGGATATGTTGAGATCTTATTATCAATATTTCAAAGGAGGTTTGGAAAACCACATTCATCTTTTTGGATTACCTTATAATAATAACTTTCACTCAATAATTTATATGGATACATTTATAGCCCTATATGGAAGGAAGTTTAGGAATCTAATGGGTTGGGATGATGTTGGAGAATGAAATCTATTATGTCATGATCTAGGTGAGGAAATTTAGTAGAATGTAAGATCCATTCAATATCATGCTAAGGGACCTTAGTTTCAATAAAATTGTTATTCTAATAACCTTATATGAAATCAATAATTTAAAGATGGTGGAATGATATTAATTTGAATTTCATTATTGAATAATATTATGAAATTCAAAAATAATTTAATGTTGATACCTCGGAAAAATTTCCCATTACAGATTATTGATTTAGTGGAGATTGTTTTATATCCATTGGTTCCTCAACTAAAAAACACTTCATATTATAATGTGTTCCATATATCTCTATTGAGGACCAATATACCTGATCATTTACAGGTAATAATCTCATATGGTATTCCCCGAGAGCATCATCACCTCTATAATGAATAACCTACAGAAATATTTGATATTGTAAATAAGGTTCTATGGAACAATGATTAGTACATCTATAATGTTTTCTATAATAATCATAATTTCAATGAATCCACATGGGAACTATATAATGCGATGAAAAATTTATATTATGATGAAATAATCCATTTACATATATTATTACATTATTTTAAACATAAATATCAAATAAATACAAAAAATGGTCCGCGAGGCCTTTTTCATTCAGAAGACTTTGTTCATAAGACATAAAAAATAAACAGAGACACAACATATTTATTCTATTCTCAAAATTGAGCTCTAAAATTCCCTAGAGCTCTAAAACATCATAGGATAACCTATGTAATACATAAAATAAATAGGATAAATATAATTCAAACAAGGAAATAAACATAGTAAAGAAGCATATCTTATGAGTCATATGTCATAACCTAACAATCTAAAATTCATGGTTTGTTAATAATAATATTAATGTATAAAATAATGAACATGAAATCATAATATCATTACAAAAAGGGTATTTATTATCATAATATACTTGTAAAGACCCGTAAAATTCAAGGGAAATTTTTTCTTAATTTTCTTTAGAATTTTACAAGAGCGCGGTTTCAGACGGCACCTGATTCCGAGGCCCGGAGTGCCCGGAATCAATTTCCGAAGTTTGGCTCGGGTACGTTCAGTGAACGAACGAGCGGGAATTTCTAACTTTTGATCCGGTGCTCGGAATTGAAATCCGAGGGCACCGATGGAACCGTAGCGCCGGTATACGCTTAGGAACTCCGGTTCTGGAGTTGCGTTCATGCGAGTGTTGATAATAAAAAATTGCGGATGTTTACTTTGTAATTACACTACAATTTTTTTTTATTTTAATCTAAGTGTTATCTCTTGTTGGAAGTTGGGTAACCACCCAACCTCCCATGGGAGGTTATGAGGGTGGTGGGGCCCACACGAACCCCACCCCTTCATATCCTCTAAAACCCCCTCAACTCCCTCTTAAATTGTGTTAACTTAAGTTATAAACCTATGACTTAATGTAATGAGTTAATGAGGTGAGTTGTGTGTGGTTATTGAATTTCAAACCTTTGAAATTTAAAGAGGTTGGGTTGTGTGAATAAAATATGATAGAGACTTATTTTATTTTGTTAGAATTTTATCTCCTTGAGAGAGTAGGGAAGTCTTCTTCATCTTCTTCAAATTCAACGAAGAACGCGAAGAACGTCGTTCTTCAACGAAAAACTTCTCCGCCGAAGAACACGGTCCGTCCGCGACGCCGTATCCGCGACGCGACGTACTTCTTCCGCGTCATCTCTTCCACGACGGTTTTCCGCGACGAACGCCAACGACAACGACTCTTCCTCCGACGTCAAAGGAATTGACACCGATATTCCACGACTACGTCAACGTGCGACTATCGAGGTAGGGATTCTAGAGTTTGTTGTTTTCTTTTTATTTGACTTTCCTCAAGACTTGACGTGAACGCTCAAGTTCCGACGAAGAACGCCGCTCCTCTCTTCTTCGTCTTCCGTGTCAACGAGAGAGGACACCGCTTCTTCCTCGGACAACCTTCGTCGGCGTACAAGTATTCGCCAACGACGTGTCTCTTCGGACGCACCCCTTCGTCATCGGATTTGACGAACGGCTACCGCGACGCCCGACCTCCGCGACGTCGTCTTCCGCGGAACGTTGACAAATCTTCGAACGTTATACCCAAGGTAGGGGTTGTTGAATATTGTTAATTTATTCCATTTCTTGCTCGTGGATCGCATGTCTACGTGAGGCTTTTGAATATTTTATATAAGTGTTGTTGTTAACGCGAGGGGGGCCGGACCACACGAACACGGCCGAACCCCCCTCCATCGTTCTTGTTTATTCTTGCGGATGGAAGCAAGTGGCGTGGTGCCGTCGCACCACGCGGATGATCGTACTTTTATTTTACGCGGCGCCGTCGCGCCACGCCGAGGTAGAATCTTCAAGAACGCGACGTCGTCGCGCCGCGTTGAAAGGAATCAAGGTACGGCGAAAGGGGCGCGGTGCCGTCGCACCGCGCCGGACGACGAACACCGCGGCCGGTTCCAGGCCGCGGCGGGACGAGGAGACCGCGGCCGGTTCCGGGCCGCGACGGAAGAGAAGACCGGCGGCCGGGCCGCCGGCGTCGGAAGCCGAAGGGGGGACCGGAATTTTCGGTCCGTTTGAGAAAACCGGCCGGCCAGCTGGCCGGCCGGATGTCTTAAAAACCGGGGGAATTAATCCCCTGGCCAACCCATAAAAACCCCCCTCTTTAGGAGGGGTGCGGTTCTTTAAAGGAGGGGGGGGGGGGGGGGGGCAGCATCCCCCCCGGTTCGTGTCCAGCCGGCCCCCACGTGCGGGGTCCGTTTCATGCAAATGGCGCGGCACAAGGCCGCGCCGCCTAATCAATCAGCGGGGGATTTAATTCCCCCGCGCGGCCTCCTTGAGGCGACAGCCGCCGCGGCACCCCGCGCCGCCGCGCCGCCGCGCCGCCCCAGGGGGGGGGGGGTCGGGCCGGGTCGGCCCGGACCCGGACCCCCACGTTTCGAACCAGTTCCGGTCTTTTGGCCATATCTTGAGCCTCGGACCTCCGAATGACGAACCGTCTGCGGCAACGCGATCCTTGGATCGAGACGGTCGTTTTGGTATATCGCACTCAAGGTTTCGGATTACTTTGAGTTCGGCCGGGTTGGTTCGTTCACGAAACCAATCGGGCCCTCGGAGGGGAAACGCTCATATCTTGAGCTACGGACGTCCGAACGGCGTGCCGTCAGTTCTGATAAGTTCCTCTTAGTGAGACGGATCTTTTGGTATACTCCGCCCGAGGTTTGGACGCAGGTGGAGTACGGCCGGGTTGGTTCGTTCACGAAACCAACCGGGCCCTCGGAGCGGAAACGCTCATATCTTGAGTTCCGGACGTCCGATTGACGTGCCGTCGACTTTGATGGAATCCTCTAAGTGGAACGGAACTTTTGACATACTCCGCCCGAGTTTTGGATACAGATGAGATATGACCGGGTTTGGTTCACTCACGAAACCAATCGGGCCCTCGGGACGAAAAGGCTAATAACTCACAGACGGGGCGTCCGATTGACGCGCCGTCTGTTGAGTTGAGACTCCTTTGACGAAGCGGACGTTTGTGGCACTTCTTCGTTGGACTTGAGATACTTGGAGTATCTACCAGTAGCTCGTGGAGGGGACCCTCCCGGAGACGAGTGGGCGGGGGAGCGCTTGGGTGTAGCGGCGGACCCGTGGTACTTGACAGTGGTGGTGCGCTTGGATGTAGCAGCAGACCCTTGGCGGTGGAGCGCTTGGTTGTAGTTGCGGACCCGCGATACTCTACGGAGTGTGTGCGCTTGGTTGTAGCGACAGACCCGCGACGGTGGAGGCGTGCGTGCGGAGTACGGAGACCGTGTAGATGACTGAGACCTGACGACTGCTTGACCGACTCAACTTGGAGTGAGTCGACTAGCCCAGTGGACGGAGCGCCCAGTAGTTGGAAGCAGACCCACGGCGGACGGAGCGCCTGGTAGTTGGCAGCAAACCCGCGGTACTCGACAGGAGGAGTACCTCAGTAGGCTATCTGGGTGAGCGCCCGGTATTTGGCAGCAGACCCTCAGCGGATGGAGCGCCCGGTAGTTGGCAGCAGACCCGCGGTACTCGACAGGAGGAGTACTTCAGCAGTCTTAGGTTAGTGAGCAGTACCTCGGAGTCGTGACAGGACCACTGTACACTTCAGAGTTGGGGCTCTTCAACATTTACGGTTTCGATAATGAAAATCCTGGTTTGAGCTGAGTCAATGATCTTTGTGTTTCCTCATGATTGAGATGAGTCGCTTGATAACTTAGGTATATGTATGGGCATATACCTGGGTAATGTTTATCCGTTGATTTCATAAACTTGTTTTAAACCGTGTGGACTTGTACTGTTATCCTATGTGGATTTTACTGTTTACTCTTCTTTGTGGATTGGGTTGTTCTTGGGCTCGGTGTTGGAGCCGAACGGAAATTGGTGACATAGGTATATGTATGGGCATATACCTAAACAATACTGGATGTTACTTCGTGATTGTATCCTTCTTGTGGTTTATCCTTGTGGATTTCGGGAGACCTTCGAGGGTCTCGGGGTCCCTACTGAGTATCTTATACTCACCCCTGCACGGGCTATGCCCGCACTTCGTTGTGTTGGTTGCAGACGACGGACAACACTGACTGTGGTTGAGGCTTTCGGAGTAGGTCGGTACCCGGAGGACGACCACTGAGCGGGACGTGCTCGGAGCGGACAGTTGGACCCGAGGAGATGTGAGCTATCTGTACCTACCCTTCAGGTAGGATCCGTGGTGGACGATCCAGGAGCTGAGCCATCTGTACCTACCCTTCAGGTAGGAATCGAGGAGGACGTCCCAGGAGCCGCTTGTACTTTCAGTTGCTGTTTTCCCTTTCGAGTTGTACTTTACTTTCAGTTGGGCTTGTATTCTGGCCCCCTTTAATTTTCTGCACTTGTAGTTACTTTCCTCTTGCTGACTCTGTGGTGGTTGTTACTTATAAAGGCAATGTCTTCCCTGTTTACCGGGATTTTACGCCTTGGTGCTAGTCGCCAGCCCCTGGCCTATGGAAGGCGGGCTTGGGGTAGTCACGGCACGGGCCCCGAGGTCGGGTCGTGAAAAATTGGTATCAGAGGAGTTCGGTTCTACCGCAGACTCTGGTCTTTTTTCTATGTGAAGCAATAGTGTTTAGTATATTGAGTGTGGTTATCAGTCCAGGGAGTCCAGTGTTGGTGCGGCGGCCGACGTATCCGTACACCAGGACCCTGACTTCTGATTTCCGACTTAATGCACGAAAACACTGATTGCGTGTGTGTTTCCCAAAAGGTTTAAAGTCAGCTCAAACCAGGTCAGCTCACCAGGTATAAATCGTTGACCGTGACACAACTGTTCAGAATGTCACCATGCAGATAGTTAGCTGGACTTCCGAGAGAGTTCTCGATGATGGCCCACCGAGCAGCGAGACTCCGGTGCAGGGCCCCTTTTTCAGTGTTGGCACCTTCGGGTGGTGTACCAGCAACACCACCACCCGTTAGGCAGCAGATGCCACTAGCTGACGGTGCACGCTAACAGAGCGCGATGCACGAGTTCCAGCAGTACAGGCCTTTGAGGATACGAGGCGAGACAGATTTCCCAGGCAGCAGTGGACTGGATGGAGGCGGTTTCTAGAGTTCTACGCCTAGCTTGGATACTAGTAGAGCGGATGATGATCTTAGCTCCTGTTGTTTCCAGTGAGTGACCATGAGGTTGGTCCTTATAGTAATGAGGCTTCGGTACGCGAACCGATACCTGGGATAATACCTACGGGTAGTGCGCCAGCTATGTCACTACCTGTTGGTCAGTAGACACTACCGGCGGTACTGGTAGCAGAGAATCACAGGCTTAGTGCCTTACATATGTTTTATCACCAGATATCCCTCATGTTTCGAGGTGATCCTGACTCGTATGCGGCTGAGGACTGGCTTGAGGAGGTGGTTGTGAGTTTTCTGGAGCTAATACAGCTTCGACAGTACGACATGTCGGAAGCAGAGCACTCATCGTGGCTTACCAATCAATCTTGGTACACTTTGGTTACGTTGTGATCAGTTCCTTAGACTCGAACTTCTGAGCGAAGTGTGTCTAAAGGAAATCCGAACCATTACTTTTCCTCTATGCATTTCTACCTATGCTAGGATTCTAGAGAGAACCTTTGTGGTTGTGAACGTTAGCAGTGAAAGGCAGGAAACTAGCGCCAGTCTCAGAGACTCGGGCGTGTAAAATGTTTCAGGAGGAGGAAGTGCTAAGGACAGATGAATCTGCAGGGTAGCAGACGTGGAAGCAGAGCTTAGAGAGAAGCATTTGGTGGTGTACATTTCGACATGTTACGACCACCCGACTTAGTAGTCCCTGCCAGGCTCAGGGAGCAGGAGGGCTGGGGAGGAGAGTAGCTGCATTGCGGTCAAGGAGTGTGACCCAGGAGCTCTAAGAATGATTCGGGGTACGAATTATGTCTACTACGAGCTGCCATATCTATAGACATAAGAACCAATCATTCTACCCTTCCGCGAATCATGTCCCAGACCTAGAGGTTCCGGGTAAGCCGTAGACATGACCCTCACATCTGGAGATACCTTTGGGAGGAGACTCGATAATCACACTTACGCCGACGGTGTGATTTGACCTCGAGGCGAGAGTTTCGGTTGGAATCTCTTGGTGGCAGCGTAGAGGCCTTACGACATTGATCTGGGTATGGTTTTGATTCACAAATCATACCCCGGTTGACTGTTTTAGGCAAACGTCGGAATGGGTTTTCCTTGGTCGGCGAAAAGGAAACCCTGGGCAGCACATGTTAAACTCAGGCATAAGTGGGTGTGACCGATCACTCTTGAGTTGGTCAACCCCACCCTTGTGGTAGCAGGAGTTTTGAGTTTCAGTTCTATCCTAAAAAGGGAAACCTCTTGAATTCGAGGGTGACGAACACGTTCTTATACGGTCTCAACCCGATGAGGTTTCGGAGATGTTGCCGAAGCGGCATGTTATCTCCGAAGTTCAATGGACCCTTTTGATCTTTAGTAGGGTAGGCGAAGAGGTTTACCGCTTGACCCTACCACCTCAGTCGCACCGGGTGCATAATGTCCACCACATGTCTCAGCTGTGGAGATACGTGTATGTTTCTTCACACGTCATCGACCTCGGGGAGTTGGACTTCGATGACAGGGCGACAAGCACAGAGGTTCTAGTAGAGAACGAGGATCGACATGAGAAGGTTCTACATGAATGGTTGCTTCCTCTGGGGTGCTTCTTGGGTAGCACGAGATCTTCAGGTGAGCATATGGGAGCGTAAAGCTCAGTTGCGTGCTCAGTACTACTTTGTTTCCCTTAAGTGTGAGTTGAATCTTTACGGGGACGTAAAGCCCTGAGGTGGGAGTAATGTAAAGACCCGTAAAATTCAAGGGAAATTTTTTCTTAATATTCTTTATAATTTTACAAGAGCGCGGTTTCAGACGGCACCTGATTCCGAGGCCCGGAGTGCCCGGAATCAATTTCCGAAGTTTGGCTCGGGTACGTTCAGTGAACGAACGAGCGGGAATTTCTAACTTTTGATCCGGTGCTCGGAATTGAAATCCGAGGGCACCGATGGAACCGTAGCACCGGTATACGCTTAGGAACTCCTGTTCTGGAGTTGCGTTCATGCGAGTGTTGATAATAAAAAATTGTGGATGTTTACTTTGTAATTACACTACAATTTTTTTTATTTTAATCTAAGTGTTATCTCTTGTTGGAAGTTGGGTAACCACCCAACCTCCCATGGGAGGTTATGTGGGTGGTGGGGCCCACACGAACCCCACCCCTTCATATCCTCTAAAACCCCCTCAACTCCCTCTTAAATTGTGTTAACTTAAGTTATAAACCTATGACTTAATGTAATCAGTTAATGAGGTGAGTTGTGTGTGGTTATTGAATTTCAAACCTTTGAAATTCAAAGAGGTTGGGTTGTGTGAATAAAATATGATAGAGACTTATTTTATTTTGTTAGAATTTTATCTCCTTGAGAGAGTAGGGAAGTCTTCTTCATCTTCTTCAAATTCAACGAAGAACGCGAAGAACGTCGTTCTTCAACGAAAAACTTCTCCGCCGAAGAACACGGTCCATCCGCGACGCCGTATCCGCGACGCGATGTACTTCTTCCGCGTCATCTCTTCCGCGACGGTTTTCCGCGACGAACGCCAACGACAACGACTCTTCCTCCGACGTCAAAGGAATTGACACCGATATTCCACGACTACATCAACGTGCGACTATCGAGGTAGGGATTCTTGAGTTCGTTGTTTTCTTTTTATTTGACTTTCCTCAAGACTTGACGTGAACGCTCAAGTTCCGACGAAGAACGCCGCTCCGCTCTTCTTCGTCTTCCGTGTCAACGAGAGAGGACACCGCTTCTTCCTCGGACAACCTTCGTCGGCGTACAAGTATTCGCCAACGACATGTCTCTTCGGACGCACCCCTTCGTCATCGGATTTGACGAACGGCTACCGCGACGCCCGACCTCCGCGACGTCGTCTTCCGCGGAACGTTGACAAATCTTCGAACGTTATACCCAAGGTAGGGGTTGTTGAATATTGTTAATTTATTCCATTTCTTGCTCGTGGATCGCATGTCTACGTGAGGCTTTTGAATATTTTATATAAGTGTTGTTGTTAACGCGAGGGGGGCCGGACCGCACGAACACGGCCGAACCCCCCTCCATCGTTCTTGTTTATTCTTGCAGATGGAAGCAAGTGGCGTGGTGCCGTCGCACCACGCGGATGATCGTACTTTTATTTTACGCGGCGCCGTCGCGCCACGCCGAGGTAGAATCTTCAAGAACGCGACGCCGTCGCGCCGCGTTGAATGGAATCAAGGTACGACGAAAGGGGCGCGGTGCCGTCGCACGGCGCCGGACGACGAACACCGCG
Source organism: Viscum album (assembly GCA_963277665.1). Classification (NCBI taxonomy): domain Eukaryota; kingdom Viridiplantae; phylum Streptophyta; class Magnoliopsida; order Santalales; family Viscaceae; genus Viscum; species Viscum album. The sequence goes on along the minus strand of OY728127.1, from coordinate 347,280,046 downwards.
GCCGGTTCCGGGCCGCGGCGGGACGAGGAGACCGCGGCCCGTTCCGGGCCGCGGCGGAAGAGAAGACCGGCGGCCGGGCCGCCGGCGTCAGAAGCTGAAGGGGGGACCGGAATTTCCGGTCCGTTTGAGAAAACCGGCCGGCCAGCTGGCCGGCCGGATGTTTTAAAAACCAGGGGAATTAATCCCCCGGCCAACCCATAAAAACCCCCCTCTTTAAGAGGGGGGCGGTTCTTTAAAGGAGGGGGGGTGGGCAGCAGCCCCCCGGTTCGTGTCCAGCCGGCCCCCACGTGCGGGGGCCGTTTCATGCAAATGGCGCGTCACAAGGCCGCGCCGCCTAATCAATCAGCGGGGGATTTAATTCCCCCGCGCGGCCTCCTTGCGGCGACAGCCGCCGCGGCACCCCGCGCCGCCGCGCCGCCGCGCCGCCGCCGGCCGCCCCAGGGGGGGTCGGGCCGGGTCGGCCCGGACCCGGACCCCCCCGTTTCGAACCAGTTCCGGTCTTTTGGCCATATCTTGAGCCTCGGACCTCCGAATGACGAACCGTCTGCGGCAACGCGATCCTTGGATCGAGACGGTCGTTTTGGTATATCGCACTTAAGGTTTCGGATTACTTTGAGTTCGGCCGGGTTGGTTCGTTCACGAAACCAATCGGGCCCTCGGAGCGGAAACGCTCATATCTTGAGCTACGGACGTCCGAACGGCGTGACGTCAGTTCTGATAAGTTCCTCTTAGTGAGACGGATCTTTTGGTATACTCCGCCCGAGGTTTGGACGCAGGTGGAGTACGGCCGGGTTGGTTCGTTCACGAAACCAACCGGGCCCTCGGAGCGGAAACGCTCATATCTTGAGTTCCAGACGTCCGATTGACGTGCCGTCGACTTTGATGGAATCCTCTATGTGGAACGGAACTTTTGACATACTCCTCCCGAGTTTTGGATACAGTTGAGATATGGCCGGGTTTGGTTCACTCACGAAACCAACCGGGCCCTCGGGACGAAAAGGCTAATAACTCACAGACCGGGCGTCCGATTGACGCGCCGTCTGTTGCGTTGAGACTCCTTTGACGAAGCGGACGTTTGTGGCACTTATTCGTTGGACTTTGAGATACTTGGAGTATCGACCAGTAGCTCGTGGAGTGGACCCTCCCGGAGACGAGTGGGCGGGGGAGCGCTTGGGTGTAGCGGCGGACCCGTGGTACTTGACAGTGGTGGTGCGCTTGGATGCAGCAGCAGACCCTTGGCGGTGGAGCGCTTGGTTGTAGCGGCGGACCCGCGATACTCTACGGAGTGTGTGCGCTTGGTTGTAGCGACAGACCCGCGACGGTGGAGGCGTGCGTGCGGAGTACGGAGACCGTCTAGATGACTGAGACCTGACGACTGCTTGACCGACTCGACTTGGAGTGAGTCGACTAGCCCAGTGGACGGAGCGCCCAGTAGTTGGCAGCAGACCCACGGCGGACGGAGCGCCTGGTAGTTGGCAGCAAACCCGCGGTACTCGACAGGAGGAGTACCTCAGTAGGCTATCTGGGTGAGCACCCGGTATTTGGCAGCAGACCCTCAGCGGACGGAGCGCCCGGTAGTTGGCAGCAGACCCGCGGTACTCGACAGGAGGAGTACTTCAGCAGTCTTAGGTTAGTGAGCAGTACCTCGGAGTCGTGACAGGACCACTGTACACTTCAGAGTTGGGGCTCTTCAACATTTACGGTTTCGATAATGAAAATCCTGGTTTGAGCTGAGTCAATGATCTTTGTGTTTCCTCATGATTGAGATGGGTCGCTTGATAACTTCGGTATATGTATGGGCATATACCTGGGTAATGGTTATCCGTTGATTTCATAAACTTGTTATAAACCGTGTGGACTTGTACTGTTATCCTATGTGGATTTTACTGTTTACTCTTCTTTGTGGATTGGGTTGTTCTTGGGCTCGGTGTTGGAGCCGAACGGAAATTGGTGACATAGGTATATGTATGGGCATATACCTAAACAATACTGGATGTTACTTCGTGATTTTATCCTTCTTGTGGTTTATCCTTGTGGATTTCGGGAGACCTTCGAGGGTCTCGGGGTCCCTACTGAGTATCTTATACTCACCCCTGCACGGGCTATGCCCGCACTTCGTTGTGTTGGTTGCAGACGACGGACAACGCTGACTGTGGTTGAGGCTTTCGGAGTAGGTCGGTACCCGGAGGAGGACCACTGAACGGGACGTGCTCGGAGCGGACAGTTGGACCCGAGGAGATGTGAGCTATCTGTACCTACCCTTCAGGTAGGATCCGTGGTGGACGATCCAGGAGCTGAGCCATCTGTACCTACCCTTCAGGTAGGAATCGAGGAGGACGTCCCAGGAGCCGCTTGTACTTTCAGTTGCTGTTTTCCCTTTCGATTTGTACTTTACTTTCAGTTGGGCTTGTATTCTGGCCCCCTTTACTTTTCTGCACTTGTAGTTACTTTCCGCTTGCTGACTCTGTGGTGGTTGTTACTTATAAAGGCAATGCCTTCCCTGTTTACCGGGATTTTACGCCTTGGTGCTAGTCCCCAGCCCCTGGCCTATGGAAGGCGGGCTTGGGGTAGTCACGGCACGGGCCCCGAGGTCGGGTCGTGACAATACTATTATACTCGAATAAGTCAAGTCTAACATCCCAGAAAACATCACATAGTTGGAAGAGTCCCATCCTGGATAATGTTCAGTCCCTAATACCATACATATAATCGCATGATCCAAAACAATTACCATATGATTTAGATAAATATCTGGGACCATCTATTAAAACATGAAAAATATTATTTGTTCCATAAAATTAAATCATTCGTATGGAAAACATATAGGAACTACCCATAGAAATAAATGGTTTGCATGATATTTCTTTAATAATGGGACTATAAATCAACTATTTTATCATAAAAGGAAGGGTAATTAATCAAAGAATAAATTTAATAGAAATATATACATTATTTATAAGATTTTATTGACATTAAATTTCGATTAAAACTATGTTAGAGGGAGAATGGTAATATCTTAAGGAATAAATGGGTTGTTCGGTGTGATGTTTTATCTGATGTTTTGAATCACTCTACACATGAAAATGACATCATAGAGGATCAAATTAGATTCATTGATTACATAATTTAGAACATTTAGCATCTATATTTAAATATATAATTTTATTGTTTTTATTTATTCTAATGTAAATGAGATATAATATTCATTTTCACTATTTTGGGGCACTTTTACTTATGATTTTTAGGTCTGATAATTTGTAAACAATTATTTAATTTTTTTAAAGGTAGTACAACTACAAAAATTAAATGAAATGATATTAATTTGCTTATATAAATTAAAATGGCCCCAAATACCCATATATATCCATACATTGGGAATATTTTATTATTAAAAATATTGGCATTGTTTGGTTAGTTTCTTTATGTCATTTTACTAACCATCCTGAACTAGGTTCATTTAGTTTAATTAAATGATTATTTAAATATTAAATAACATAATATATGTTATAATATATTTATTATAATCATATTAAACAATAATAATATTTTTAAAACTGTCCTTGATAGTGGTGGAGAAAAAAAGTATGTTGTTCATGTAGGCGACGAACAAACCATATTGTAAACAACATTTCGATTTATAATCAAAATAAGGGAGGGAATAAGATTGATATTTTGATATAATAAAAAAATCAAAATATATTTATAATACTATTTTGATTATGTAATTTCGTACAATGGATGAGAAGATATGGCCAATTAATAAAATAATCTAAAAGAAAAATTTTGTAATATTACAACATGAATGTTGTCTCTTAAAATACTCATTATGAAACATTTTGATTTTAGTTTTTTGAAGAAAAATAAATCATGGTATGTGGAGAGATAGGTTAAGGAATAGTTTGTTCGAAATCTGGAAGGCATCGTCACATAAAATTTGAGTGGAGAAGGGGCGGTGAGGATGGTATTTATTAGGGGAGAAAAGGTGTATTTTTGAGTACTTTTTTCATTTGTCTATTATTTTATTCTAGAACTGTCAATAATATTGATTATTATAAAAATATATCAAAAATGATGATTGTGGAGAAAAAATACTTGGTTCCAACATAATTCATGGCTCTATAAGTCGTGAATATGTCTTCTATTGTAAAATAATGTATTTTATCATATTTCACTATTCAACAAAAAATCAACTATTTTAGAAAGTTTCCAAAATTTAACCGGATCCATTTTTTGGAATTTTTTATCTAAACCCAAAATACATTTAAAAAAAATCATAAAAATGATAAATATTATTATTTCCTAAAATCCTCATTTATTTGAAAAGTATATATTTTAATATATATTCATTTTTCTAACCCTTCGAAAATTAATTATTATCTCAGAATATTTTCATTTCATTATATAACAACTAAATATTAATTAGTAAACCCATTTTATGAAAATAAAAAAAAAGAATCATTATACCTTTTTAATAAAACCAAAATAAAAATTATATGTTCGATAAAAATAAAAAAGAGTATTTTTCATTTTTTAGACATTTATTTACTTTTATCATGATATAAAAATGCCATGATTTTATTTTCGAAGATACCAAAATTTTAATTTTTACATACATAGTTGATTTTACTATTCAAAAAGTAATGTCACAATTCTTAACTATCATAGTGTTATTCAAACTATCAGGTTACAATTCAAATGGTCTGATTTATATAGGTCAATGGGGATCCTACGTCCTATTAATACCATGTATTTAATTCAATAATCATTAAATAATATTTTTCTCATGATTATTTACAAGTATTTATATATTTAATTATTTGTATTGTACTTATTTATAACTATATTTTCGTTCATGAGTGATTGTATTCTGGTTGATCGAGCATTTTGAAATTTTTATATTTTTGTTTTCTGGTTTTCTATGTTATTATCACAAAATAAAATTATTATTTATTATGCGGATTTTTATCTAAATGTAACATTCGTGTTAATATAATGACCTTTTTTGGTTTCATCATGTGGTTCATGTTATTTATATTGCATTACTAAACATGACATACTTATAATAAGGTAAATTCCATTAAAGAAATTATGGGTCATTATATTCTTCCCAATTATGAAATTCCACCTTGTAAATTTTATTTAAAATACTTTTATGAAGAGTTTTGAGGATAATTTTGTCATATGGATTCTATTGGTTCAAATGTAACCTCCTCATACTTATGATTCACAATAGTACATTGACTAGATGATTTTCTTTGTTGGGTTGAACTTTATCAAAATGTTCCTAGATCCTCATTGGAATATCCTCATAAGAGAGATCATTTTCTTGATACAAGACCTATAAATTCAATAAATATGAGTCTTCCAACATATACTTCCTCAAGAGGGGTATTAGGAATACATAGTGTACTTGAGACATGGTTGGATGAAGTGATATTCAATAATCAATGGATTCGATGCAATCTAGAATATTAGTGGGGTTGATTTCCCTGGGACATATCATACCCTTCTTCTCAAATCACATGATTATATTCAATTTATATATATATAATAAAACATTACCATTATGCTAAAAATTATGGTATCTTATAAAATTATCCTCATTGATCATCTCTCGACTCTGAAAAGATATGATGTGCTTCAGAAAGGCCTGGACCATTTGTACCATTTCCTTGAATATTTTAGGTCCTAGAATATTGTGTTAAAAAAATTCATCCCGCCATGATATTTTTCTATATCTTCTCCCATAGAAGGATTTATATGGATAAGTTTTGATTCATGCGTGAAATTAGTAATTTTTCAAGAACCCAGTTAGAGGAATATATTTATCTCATACTCATTTGAAGCCAAAAAAATGCTCTCAATATATTCTTTTTGTTTTTGGATAGTTAACATATATTTTCCATCCATTTAGGGGTGATAATTCTTATTGAAGATCATTTTTGTGTTCATATCATGTAGGAGACTCTTATAGAACATTGATGCAAATCCCATATCTCGATTGGATATAATCGACAATGGTGTTCCAAGATGTCTCACCACTTAATTGATATATATTCATACATGTTTATTGAGTTATAATTCCATTTTAACTTCAATAAAGGGGTAATTAAATATAATATGATCCAGCACAACCAATATAACATTATTTACAATGTATGTATTTGTGGGACCATTAGAAAATTCCATGGTGGTGTTTTCCCATTTCCATAATGTTATGTGTAATTGTTGCATCATCCCCTTATAGATTTTCCACTAATACTTATCTTGTTGACATACCAAGAAAATTTATTTATACTCCATGATCTCCATCATTGTAATTTCCCACCAATAGATATCTCATCGAACATAATACATCATTGTGTTCCCACAATTGATGGAAAAGGTCAAGCTATGTACAACATTTAAAATATCTATATTTATCATAGGATTTTTTGGTGATCATGTTCATGACCCGAATCATACAACTCCTTATTCATTAATTTGGAACTATGAATCTTACCATTTCCTTATATCTTCCACCTTATTTTATATTACCACGACATCTATTTGAGTATCCTTTATCATCTCTTGATAGTGTGGTTGAGAAATAAGTTCCCCAAAAATTGATGATTTTCCATTATTTATGTTTTATGTGTCCATCCTTTGTAAGTCATGTAGTATTGTATCCCAATTAATTCAAATCATTGATAATATCATAGGATCCTTTCGACCTAGACAATCATCCACTTTATTTTCATTCCCAGAATAGAAGTGGATTATGATGTTATAGCCTTTCATGATATCTACCCATATCCAGAATATCTTATTAATACCCTTGTGTGTGATTATATATTTATGGATCTTATGATCCATATATATCTCACACTTCACCCCATATAAATATTTCCACTATAGTTCAACAATGAGATTACTACATACAACTCTAGATCTTGTGTTGTATTGCTTTTAAAATTCACCTTCTACTACCTTGTGATGTAAGCTATACATATTCATTTTTCATCAGTGAACATAATAATATCTTCTATGAAGAATCAATGTATACAATAATGTGTTACTCACTTGTGGGTAGTGTAATTATTGGTTTGGTGATAAGAATCATTCTAAGCTCTTTGTGGATATCATCACATTCAATTGTCTTGAAAAATATTACACGTTTTATATTTATCATAATTAGTGGTTTTGATTGTTGTGAGAATGTTTTCACAAATTCACCTTATTACCTATTGTTTCTATAGAAACTATGAGTTTCCATTTCAGATACGAGTCCTGCCCACTCCTCAATTTTATTTTTTGAGGAAGGATCCATATATAACCTTTTTATAAGGATAAAGGTCACCATGTGTGATACATCCTCCTCCGATAAAATTCATTTATTGTATTTTTAATGGAGTATATTGTTTTATGATATCATTAGAACTTTTTTAAGATGATCTTAATTATCCTTCGTTCATTTGGAGTATATTAGAAAATAATCTAGAAATGATAAAAAAAGATTTTTTTTGGTAATATCTAAATACTCAATTTGTTATGTCTATAAAGATTTTATGATATTTTGTGAGTCTTAAGATAATAAATGTAAACTCATAGTGTCCATAACTTTTTAGAATTTAAATTTAGTGAATATATTTCCTCTTCAATTTATTGATGATATCTATACCAAAGGTCCACCATAGTGAAGTATTAGAATCTGTGTAGTGGATCAAATAATTCAACTATCGATGGAAGGAGATACTTTCTATTTATCTTGGTTTTTCTGAGTACATTGAAATTGATGCATAGGTGTATTGAAACATTGTTCTTCTTGATGAAGGGAAATGGTTCACCGTCTAATGAATCACTCAGGATTGTAAAACACTGAACTAGATTCTATGGTAACAACTTATGTTGTTCTTATAAATAATGGTTTTTTTCAATTATTAGAGTCTTGTATATGGGAAAAGATCTATGTAAGAGTTTTATTGGAAAATTAACATCTTATTTTGGAGGATAACCCAAAAAAATCATTTGGTAATAAATCCATATAATCCTTCGAAATGGGAATTCTTCATGAATGATCCTCCCATTGATCTTAATTATTTTGATCTGGATATGATTTATTATAAGGCAATAATATCCATGGTTGAGTAGAAGAGCCCAAGGGAAATTCAACCCTTCCTTAAACAATTATGAAATCATAAGGTGAATTTTTATGTGAATATTGATCCACCTCTCCCATATAGTTAATGTTTTCATTGTATAAGCATAGTAAATCCATGACCAATATAGAATCAGGCTTCTTTAAATGAAGAATGACAATATTTTTTTGGTTGTTTATCCCCCAAAACATGATTCAGGGAGTTATATACTTGGATGAAATAATTTATTAATTTTTTCTCATAAATATCTCAACACCAATTTTTTGATGTGGTTTTTTCATAGTAAAACAAAATATAAATTATATGAAATAATTAGTAGAACCAAAATCAAAATGTATCTCCCTGAGATTTTATGAAATAATTTTTTTGAATTAATTAAAAATTTTAGATAATTTTCATTATAAAAAAATAGAATATATCTATTTTCTAAATAAATCACTCATTTTAGATTTCATTATACACAATTCTAAATTAATCTTACACTAAATGAAACATCGGTATAGCTTTTGTAACATGAGACAATGAGATTCTTCAATTTTTTTACTATACTTTTTTTTATTTAAAGAAGAAAATTATAAATGTTAAATTTTAATGGAAGGTATAAAAATGATTAAATGAATTACGAAATTATCTTTTACACATTTTTAAATAACTCCTTGACCAATTATTTATAAATTAATGTAAAACCATTTTTTTAAAAAAAGGATTTTTTCTCTCTGAAAAACTATTTCAAAGTGAACTTGACTGTTTTATATTGTTAAATAAACAAATAACTCTTGTTATATTATATTAATAATATATATATATATATAATATTAAATATATTTGTTAATATTATTCTTATTATTTTTCTCAAAATTATAAAAATTCAATCCATTTTTATTCATAAAAGAAGTATTTTTTTAAAAAGAAATATTTTCCACCTTTGGATGACACACTTTTTTAAAATATTGATTATGAAAATCAAAGAAATTTTATTCAATAATTTAAACATTTTATTCTAAATAGGTATATCAAAATTTTACTTGGGTGATCTTTTTTTATTTTTTTGAGAAATTTCACGTTTTGATGAATTGTGAAAAATACTGAATTATAATTGAAAAATACTTTTTCATATAACTTATATCTGTAGATAAATTATGTTTTTAATTGATATTAATTTATAATTAGATAAAATATTTAACATTAAATCCAATAAAGGTCATTATAATCGATTAAAAATTGAGTTTGGATATTAAAACATTTAAATCTTTTGGACATTTTTTACATTAAAATATTGTTTTCTCGATCCATCAACAATATTAATTTTTCATTTAATAATTACAATTATATTATTTTAATTATGAATAATTGATTCCATTTTTCTAATAAGAGGTAAAAATTTAGCAAATTGGCCCCATTAAATTTTGGACTATATGTATATTAGCTTTATTACCCTTTTTACAATGGTTAAGGGTAAATCAGGTAATTAAGGGGAAAAATAATGTTATAAATATTAGAAAACTACCCAAAACAAGCCTAAATTTTATTTGATGAATTTATTTAAAAAATTATCTCATAATCATCTTTGTTTAATAATTTAATGGACACATTCTCCATTAAAATAACTTAAATTTCATTAAACACATTTGGGGAGACAAAATGTCACACTCTTACTATTAATTTTCATAATATTTTTAATATTTGTATAAATATAAGACATTATAGACTATATAAATTAATAATAAATCCAAAATGTTTATCTAAATCATATAATTTTATTTTTATTATTTTTTTGACAAAATAATTATCAAAAATAACTACAAAAAGATGATAAACTAATAACTCAATTAATGAAATAATTAATTAAATGATATTATAAAAATTCAAAAAAAATTGTAATAACTCGGTCCAATAATTGTATAAGTGCATTAAAATATTAGGGTTAAATTAAATGAATTTTTCAGAAGTAATCATGCTAGATTAATTTTATTAAAGTCAATGTTATGAATAATGTGAGAACTGAGACATAGGATATTCTATGAAAACAATAATTTATTTAATAATTTAAAACGCATAAAAATGTTAAATAAGTATAAGGTGATGATATATGTTATAAAATATCTAAAATTTTCCATTTATTGTCCGATTTACATCACATATGTAAAACATATATATTCATAATCTAAAAAACAATGTTACAATAATTAAAATTAAAATTGATTAACTGAGGATTAATCAAAATGATAAGGATTAAAATAATACCAAAACTTTCCTAAAATATATTTCTGGATGTTTTACAACCTTATAACATCGTTTATTTTAATAAATGTCATTTTGGAGGTATTTTTATTGATATTAAATTTATTATGAATTAGTATTTTGAGAGGTTCCAAAAGTGATCCTCCCCTCTACTATAAATGTGAACCTATCTAAATCTTTTCAACATAACTCTAATGCAATTTTCATCATAAAAACACTCTCCAAAACTTATCCCAACTTATATCACATAATTTTAGAATCCTTACATTGTTATTAAAGATAACTGAAGATATCATACTGTGAAAATCAAAAGTAGATACACAATGAAGAGGTAACATTCCTCATCATACTATTCATTTTATTTATTCCTTGAACCCCCAAAATTAATTTTTGGATAAAATAATTATTTCATTAATCTCAATATACATATATATTTTTTATTATATGGTTTATGGAAACAATTACACACACATTAATTTAATGGGTAAAGAACTCATTGTTCTGGTGTACAACAAACTACAACCTCCTGGAATGATTATTTCAGTTTAAACAACCATTCATGGTTGGGAATTTTGATGCAAACACTATTTTTATATTATATAAAGGATATTTGTGATGTATCTATGATTATGTAATTATAATATAAAACATACCTTTATACATTCTATTTTGTTTTAATAATATAACTTTGATAGATGACGTGTGGAGTAATGGCTCCTCAATGCATTCTAATTCATTCAAACTTTACATTGAATAAATTAAGCATTAATTTAGTAAACATATAAAAAATATATTAAATAATTACTATAATATAATAATATATGTTTGTGTGTGTGTGTGTCATTTATTCTCTTCATTTCAATAATATAAGAAAATCAAAACAACATTCTTGCGTACATATTGCCTACAATATCCATGAATAGTGTATTCAATTTCATATATCTATATTTTATAGATATTTATATGATTTATATATATGATATATAAATTATATATTATATTATATAATTAATTAAATAATAATTTCTGTAATATGATCAGGAATAACAAGTCAAAACATATATAATAAACAAAGCGGTTATTACCCAAAATGATGCATTAACATGGAACTATTAATAACTGGGAAATATAAAGTCATAAAAGAATCATATATGATAAAATATAACCCAATACATTTATGTAAAATATTTATAATAATGTTATATTTATTACACATGTGGTTTTTTTGAGTATGATGATATTCAAGACATAATGTAAGAGAATTTCATCTCATTTTTTATTTTTGTGAGATACATGCCATATTATCCACTCGAAACTTTTTTTGGTTTATATAATAACATATGACATTTTATATCATTAATTACATTTATTTAATTATATTGAATTCTTTAATTGATGTTATTTTTCATGGGATTCACTATTCTAATGTTACTCAAGTAGCAATGGATTTATGTCTCATTTTTAATTGTTTGTGACACAAGACTTACACAGTACTTGTTTCTTGAGTGTGGTATATATAATACCTATTAATGAATTTTATGAGTCATATTTTTAAATTTCTTGGGTATTTACAGATCCATATTTTTATCTATTTTCAAGGGGTTTATGGTTTTAAGGATACCAAATCAGTAAGGGAATTTTGTCTCAGTTTTCCTTCTTTGAGACACATGTCATGTTATGAAATTGTATTCACATACAATGTGTATATACTAACATTTGAAATTTTATTTAATAAATATCCTTATTTCAATTATTTTATATTTTTTATGCAATGTTTTTCTCTCTTTGGTCGGAAACCATTGTTCCTTCCATAAATGTTTTCTTAAATTGTGTTTATAGTGTTTTAAATGATCTTTTTTATATTTTGAAGGAACAATGATTTCAAATATGTTTAAAATGTTTTTCAAATATAGTTTTATATTTTTTTAAGAATATTTTTTAATTAAACTGTTTGATAAATGTTTTATGATTTAAAAAAACTTATTTATAAAGGAAATGATATTTTACTCAAAAATTATTTCAAAAAATCCTTCAAAACCATTTCCCTTTTAAGAAACATTATTTGATGTTATGTTTGTTTTACTGGAGTTATGGTACACTTATATAATTCTATTTATTTACCTATAATATTTTTATTATGATTGAATGATATTTATGAATCCCATTTATTTTACATGGTAAGGTTATGATTGAATGATATTTATGAAACCCATTTCATTCCATCGGTTCTGATATGATCAATGATTTTTGTTTTTTTGGAACAAAAATGTATGGTTTTAATTTAGTCAGGTGTGGGACCTATATCTCCCTCAAATTCATTGGGTAATGTTTTATATTTTATGAGATAGACATGGTAGGAATGAGGAGTGAATTCATTTAGAAAAAGGACTACGTCCACAAAGATGGTAATTATAGTGGACCATGACTAGTAAGATTGAATTGGGAGTGAACCATGACTACAAATATATTGTATGATGTGAAATCATACGACAATAATATCATTGGCTATGATTCCTTTAATATTATAGACATTATTTTACATGCATATGTATATGCCACAATTCTATGTCTTAATTTATTCCTGAATAGAATATGTTTTTTAATTATTTATGGACTTCTATGATTTATTCCCCGACATGATATGTGGATATTTTATATAAAGGATATGATTTTAAACAGTTTATGTACATATTCTTTATGATTATCTTACGATTAACTCTTCCATGTTTACCCATGTTGGGCATCTGAGGTAACTTTTTCTTATGTTTCTTTTCCCCATGATATAATGAAAATAATTATGTTAGGTATATAAAAATTGATTTCTATAAGAAATAAATAGGTGGGAAAATATGTAAATTTTTAATGAACATGTTTTTTATGTTTCCATGTTTCTTAAGGAATTAAACTAATAATATCTTTGGGCATGTTTTTATTTAACGTATAAAATTTTATACAAAAATGACGTAATTTGAATTTATTATGATTGGATTATTATAGATAGTGTCATGGAAATGGATTAGTTCCCATTTGGAAAATAGAATGAGAATACATTGGTGAGATATTTATAGATATTTTTATGGATATTTTTATGGATTTATCTTAGGAAATGTCTATGTATTGGTTAAAATCCTTGAATTTTTTTAAATAATCATAAAAAATTGAGGATGAAACCTATTAAATTATTGAATAAAGTAAAATTCATTAATTATGTAGTTTTCCCATTATTAATAGTGTTACTCACTTTATACAATTCTTTTAGTTATTTGATAGAATAGAAAATAAAGGTGTTAATGAGGAATAAAATTGAAAATTCAATGATAACCCACCTAAGAATCCAAATGATATATAATATGGAATGAAAAACCATTTTTTAAAACCACAGAACCCTCTTAATCCCTGAATAATGATGGAATTCCAAATTATTAATGAAGGGAAACAATTTTCTTGAAAACATATTAAGGAAACGTTCCAATTATTTTATACAATAGTCAATCCAATAATTACAGATAAATGGATATGAACAATTGAAAAGATAATTTTCATTGTACATTTTTTGGAAAAAAAAAATATTTTCCGAACTTATATATTGGAAGGAAAAGCGAATCAGTGTTGGGATTTTATTAAGAATACAAGCCAACCAGATAAATGTTACTCAATAGATTGGGATGGTTTCAAGAACTTATTCTTCAGTTTGTACGTCCAATGAATTGTTCTTAAAAATAGTGAGATTAAAGTTTCCTATAATTATATCATGGTTATGAAAATAATATAAGTATAGAATTAATATAAAACTCCATATATATGATGAATAGATTTACTTTATTCCCAATGTGTGGAAGAGAACATGGAATAAATTATCTTAAGGGGGCTAGTTTATGTTTTATGTGTTGGAAAGAAGGTTATTTATCTTTAGACTACTCAAGTAATTGTGATAAAAATATACCTCCATATAGTGAAACTACCATTATTTAATGTCCCAATTTCAAGGATTTTGGTCATTATACTAACATGATATCCAATCCAAGGAATAATGTGGATGATAATACATAATAACCACTTAAAATATGAAAAAGGTAATGTAAATGCTTTTATAATGGATGATGGTATCCGTGATAATTAGGGAGTACATGTCCTCATAAACTTTTTAATAATTTCATGTTTTATTTTTAATTAGTAATCCCAATCAAAATATATTTTTCATAGATTATTGAGATTACATGTGATTATCTACTGGGATTTTGGAATAGTAATATCAAATATTCTATTGTAACAAGGATAAACCCAGGCTTCCAATGAAAATTATTTGTATAAGATAAAATACTATATTATAAATGATGGATAAGGTTTGTAATCACAATGTTTTTTTGGTAATTAATGTTATTACCATGACTTAATAAAATAAATTATGATGGTCTAAAAATGTTTTGTAAGTAAAAATTATGAGCTACATCAATTTTTTTGAGGGATTAATGATTAGTTAATTTTTGATATTTACTAACCTTATTTCAAAATAATTTTATATTAATATTTGAAAAGTTCCATAATTGTAACCATTTAGGAATTTTTTTACATTGATATATGGATGGGTTTTTAGAGATTAAGGTATAATAATTAAAATATTTATTCATATATGATAACTTCTAATAAAAATTATATTTTGATAAAGACAGATGAAATGACATATCATTATATTTAAGAATCCCATGATCTGCTAATGATTCAGGAATTTCAAATTCACAATCATTTCATAGAATAAGATATGAATTGGAAATTGATAAAGGCACAAAAAAGTGTGATATTATGTTGAATCAATTAACATATCTTCTAATGAAATTTCTTCAATCATTATAAAATATTCTTTAAATTGAAATATTTTCCTATTATCATCATTTTTATGATATCAGTTACCTTTTTCAATATTATTTGGATATGGATTTTTTATTTATAACATTCTGTTCAACATGTTCTCTATCACACTTTACCATAACATGATAGAGATATTTCACTTTCATGTCCTTATTTTCACATCCCTCCCATGTTCCCCTAGGTTGATAGATAGTTATGAGTTACTTTGGGTAACCATAATATTTAGAACATTCCATTTTTAAAATAATGTGTTAGTATTAATTTTTATGATGTGGGTTTTAATTAATGGATCCATAAATAATTATTCCTTTAATAACCAGATGAATTTCATGTGAAAAATTAAATTTATGGGGGGTTGAATGTAGCTCCCTGTGATTTTGTGAAATAATTTCATTTAGAATGAATTTAATATCATTGATAAATTTCATTTCACAGAATACTAAAAATATATATTTTTATAAAAAATAACAATTTTTTTCATGAATTATACGAACCACCATGTTTGGATTTCCCTACATGAAACATCGTCTTATCTTTCATTACACGCACCACTGTGTTTCTACAAAATATCTTTTAATTATTATGATAATATAAACAAAAAAATTATAAAAAATAAATTTGAATGATGGGTATGAACAAAATTTAATGATATATGAAATTATGGTTTACACTTGTATATATAATTCATTGACCAATTAATTATATATGAATGTAATCCGATTTTGAAAATAAAAGGAAATATTCTTCTAAATAACTGTTTAAATTTGATAATATGTGTTTTATAATAATATATAAAAAAATAACTCTTGTTATTTATATTATATATATATATATATATATATTAAAACAATAAATATATATATATATATATATTATAATTTTTAACATTTATCCTATGAGTTTTCTATACAATATATAAAAAAAATCAATTTTATGCATAAAAGATGTATTTTTCTAAAAGGCAGATTTGCTGCCTTTTGAGGCCGCAGATGTTCAAAATCTATTTCTGAGGCATAAAAATTATATTTGAAAAACCTAAATTTCTTTTCTAAATTAAGGATTTCAAAATTTACATTGGGTGATATTTTGTTTTTTTTTAATTTCCAAGTACTGATGAATATGGAATATTTATAAATTCTAATTCAAAACTACTTTTTCTTTTAACATATTTATATATTAAATTATTTTTGGTTTATTTTAAATTATAAATATATAATTTTTTATCATTTAATCCAATTTTTTTAATTGGAATTAATTCAACATTGAATATCTATATAAAACCAATTCAATCTGTTGGAAATTTTTACATAAAAAACAGGATTCCTCGATCCGTTAATGGGGACAATTTTAATTTATTTATCAAAATTATTTGTTTTTAATTATGAAAAATGAATTCAATATATATAATTATATGTTCTAAATTTATCATATATTTCCCTTTCATTTTTGTGCAATATTAATAATGACATTAATAATTTTCATTGCCACGGTTAAGGGTAAATCTTGTAATTAATAGTAATGATAATGATATAAATATTATAAAACAACCAAAACATTTGACCGAATATTATTTTATGAATTTAATCAAAACTATATCTCATAATTATCTATGTTTCATAATTTAATGGACCCTTTTCCTAGAATATTTCATTAATATTATCATACTCAAATGGAGTGACAAAATGTCACACTCTTACTTTTAATATGTATAATATTTTTTAATATAGGGATAAATAGAAGACAGACTATGCTATATATATTCAAAAATATAATAAAGAGGTTTATCCACATTATTTAAATTATTAATTAATTATGAGAGAATAAATAAATATTATTAATATTTCCAAAATTATGGAGTAATTACTCAATTAATGAAACAATCAATGAAATCATATTAGAAATTATAAAATAAATATAATATGAGTTAATTAATGTTATAAAAGAATCAAATAAATTTATATAACATATTAGGGGTGTATTAAAAAAATTGGTTCGAACAAATATTTCTCGATGGATTTTATTATTAACAATGATATCAATAGTGTCAAAATTGTCAATTATGATATTTTATGAAAATAATATTTTATTAATTTTCTGAAAAATCATAAAAATATTAAATAAGTAAATGTGGATATGAAATTCTCTAAAATATCATTAATTTTAAATTAATGGTATAATTAAAAATTTATATGTAAAAATTGCAACTTCTTAAAATCAATGACTTTGTTACCATAGTTATTATTTAAATGGATAAACAAAGGGTTAATCAACATTTTTATGACTAAAATATTAAGAAAACATGCCTAAAAATCGTAGTATGATGAGATTAAAACCTTAAAATATATTAAATTATGATTAATTTTTGTTTTTAGTTATTGGGAGTGATATTTAATTTATTATAAATTAATATTTTGAGATTTTACAAATATACCCCTACACGCTAATAAAAGGAAACATTTTCTTCTTTTTTAAAAACAACTATAAATGCAATATTCCTTATCGAGATATACCCAATAATTCTCCCAAATTCCCTAAATATATCTTAGAATCATTAATTTTTTCCAATATTCAACCGATGAATCCCTTCTATGCAAATAAAAAAGAGATAGCAAAAGAAAAGGTAATGTTCATCAACGAATGTTTTCATTTTATTTCGTCTTTGAACCCCGTAAATTATTATTATATTATATTGAAAACTTTATTATCCTATATATACTTATATTTTTTAATTATAAGTGATCTACTTACACTTACACTCCCTTATCATTAATGAATAACAAACATGTCATTCTTGTGTATAGTGAACTACCGCCACATGATGTTATTCATGTGTCCGTTTACAACTCACATTATTGGGAATTATAGAGGAAAAAATATTTTATTATATATATATATATATTATTTATTATATCTATATTATTATGTAATTTTATTATAAAACAAACCTTCATTACATCGATTTTGTGTAAATACAATAACTTCATTTTGGGACTTGTGGACTATGACCTTCTCAAAGCGATGTGATTCATTCACACATTACATGGAGTGTATTATGTATAGGTTTATTAAACATATAATAACTATATGACAGAATAATTATACTATAATATTTATATATATATAATCCTATATTTCATTTACTTTCTTCCTTTCAATATTATAATAAAACTGAAACAACATTCATGCGTACATACGGCCTACCATTTCCATATACAGTGTATTCCATTTCATATATAAAATTTTTGTATATATTTATAAGATATATTTATATGATTTATAAACCATGTCTTATATTCTAGAAAAAATTTAATCCTTATATAATTAAATTGATCATGAATAATAATTTAGAACATGTACAATAAATGAAGTGTTTATTACCCAAAATGTTTCTTTAACATGGTACTGTTAATAAATGTGTAATAAAAAGTCTTAAGTGAATCATATTTGGTATTATATAACTAAATATAGTTCGTAAATATATTTATAATACATTTATTTTTATTATATATTTGTTTTTCTTGATTACAATGAGAGTCACGACTTATGGAAATTTAATCTCACTTTTTCTTTCCATGAGATTCATGCCATATTCACCACTCTATTATTTTTTGTGTTGTATATACTTAAATATAACATGTTATAAAATTACATCAATATATTTAAGGAAAATATTAAATTCAATTCATATTATTATTTTTTGGGGTTTATGATTATGATGTTTCTCAAGTAGTAAGGTATTTTCCCTCATTTTTATTTCTTTGAGACACATGCCTTATAAACTACTTGTATCATCTACATGATGTGTATACTACCAATTAATGTATTTTATGAGTCATATTATTAAAATTAATGGATATTTACATATACATTTGATGATCTCTTTTCAAGGGGTTTATGACTTAAAAGTTACCAAATCGGGAATAGAATTTTTTCTCAATTTTCCTTCTTTGAGACACATGTTATTTTAAGAACATAAATTCTTTTATGAGTTGTATATAGTACCATTTGACATTATTCTTCATAAATATACTTCTTTTAATGATATTATATGATTCATGGAATTTTATTATCTCTTCGATCATGAAATTTCCTTCCTTCAAAATATTGTTTCCAAAAAATGTATTAAAAATGTTTTAAACGATCACGTATGAATTTTCCGGGAAGAATGATTTCAACGAGGTTTAAAATGGGTTTTAAATATTTATTTATATTTTTTTAAGACTATTTTATATGAAAAATGTTTGATAAATGTTTTAGGATTTAAAATTACTTTTTTATAATGGAATGGATATTTTCCCCAAGAATTATTTCAAGTAGTACTTCAATTCCATTTTCCTCTAAAGTCATCATTATTTGAAGTCACTTATGTTTTAATAAGGATGTGATACAATGAAAAAATTATTATTATTTATATTCTTGTTTTATTCGTATTGTGAAATGATATTTATAAAACCCATTTATTTTTCGTTGTTATGTTTTGATTGAATGATGTTTTTGAAACACCATTCATTCTATGGTTTTTTATTTGACCATTGATTTTTGTTCATGTGGAATATATATGCGTGTTTTTCATTGTGTGGGGGGTGGGACCTATATCCCCCTCTCATAAATTTGGTAATTATTTATATCTCATGATATATACATGGCAAGGATGTGGAGTGATGTTAGTTCAATAAGGGACTTTCTCCACTATGAAGGTCTTGGGAGTGATCCTTGACTACTAAGATGGTCATTGGAGTGAACCATGACTAGGAAGATGGTATAGAGAATTTACTAATACTACTAAAGTATCGTTTCCAATGATTCCCTAAAAACTATGAAAATAATTCTATAGGATTATGTGTAAACTAAAATTATATGTCTTATTTTACGGTTTCATTGAATAAGTTCATTCATTATTTATAAATATCTAATATTTTTCTAATGACATGATATTGGGATATTTGATATAGATTATATGATTTTAATAATTTTTTATGTAAATATTTTTTTAGGATTATGGTATTATTGATCTCTCCCTTATTTAACCTTACTTAGCATCTATGGTCACATATGTTTTTGTCAAATTTTCCAAGGATACGAAGAAATTTATTATGTATGAAATGTCAAAAAGGGTTCTAGTTATGAATAAATTGGTGGGAGAAGATTTAGATGTGTTATGGACTAGTTTTTTATGTTTTTTACTTTCCAATGGCACTAAACTAATATGGTCATTGTGTGGGTATTTTTGTAATGTATGAAATGTTTGAAAAAATGTAATAATGTCAATATAAGTTAACAATAGGTTGTTATACAGGTAATATGTTCTCTATTATTTAATTAATAACCGGTGTAAATGTCCAAACATAATTGATATGATCCCGATATGAATATGTAGTAGAATATTCCTATACATTTTCTCTTTCCCTAGGATGTGGGTGTAATTTATTTTTTTTACATCCCTTTACTAATAGTATTTTATTTTTCATAATTCATATATTACTTACAGTTAAAAAACTAGACCATAGGATGAATTTTGATATTAACATTATTTTATTCAATTTGATTAGTGTAATTATTAATTTCCCCTAATTATTGATCATCCTGATGACCCACTATTATACATATTAGGAATATTACAGTTCAGTTGTTGTAGTTTTCAAGATAATTCTTATCCTATTTTTGATATGTGGGATGTTTTTCTTCCTTTCTTCCATGGGATTTATCCAATGATCCTCATGTAGATACCTACATTTTATGATTTTTATGTCAAAGGACATGGGACCACTGATATAGAGTCTCCAGTCACCATCTCATACTTGAGGTCACAATGGGCAATCTCATCATAGCTATCACAATATCAAATTATCCGAATATTTCCATAGATTGGATTTTAATCCATTAATCAAATGGTCATTCACATATTTTATGTTGATGAAAAAGTATGAGGCATACCAAAAGATCCTTCTGATATTTTCCTCCTACACCCTGATAGAATCGTCTTCATTTTTCGTCAAACCATGTAACATTGATTTCGTTTTATTATGGATATTATAAAAAATATTTTTATTAAAAATACATTATTGAGTCCTTATCATTCCAAGGAATAAAATTACACTTTTGAATTCATGTTCTTGTTCAATTTCTACCACCGATCAGCATCCCCATCATGATGAGAAATGGATAGTATAAATTTCACTTATTTTAATAATTTGAGGAAGTATAATATATTTGTAATGTAGTTAATAAATTATTCCCATATGAGTGGATTATAAGATTCACTAACTATATGAGTCCTTTTTTCCACATAAGGGACTCAAATACGTCATGACTATTATTAGGATAAATGGTATGTACCAAAAATATCATGTTATTATTCATAACATGATTTAGTTATGCCAGTACTTCCATGATGTTATCAGCTCCCCCTCTTATTAGGCTAAGAATTCCATTAGTAAAATAATAATAATTTATATGACATTGGTTGTAGGAATGGTTTCTCTTATTTCACGCCATTAACTAAAAAGTAAAATATTTTTTTATTCGAACCCTAATACTTTTAATCACGTTAAAATGAAATTTCGTACATAGAAATAATAACTTATAAATAGTGACTATATTATAAGTTATAATTCTCTAGGATTCAATATAGTTAATAAATGGTAATTTTATTATAACGTTTTCTAACCTATTAATCTATTTAATCCATTAAAAATGGTTCATAATAAGTTTTTGAATTACCCAAAGAAGATCCCCCACTGGTTTTAACAATGGTATGTAGAAGGACCTCTTTTTCATGGACCAATTGAAAATAAATGTAATATTGAATGACCTTTTTGGGTTTACTACTCCAAGTTTGAACTATGTGATTGTTTCCTCTACTTTATGGGTCCACACATTAATGTAATTTCATAAAATCTAATAAATACAAACATCACCAAAATGTAAATATATTTTTTTATACATAAAAATATCCATAGAGTTCTTACTAGATTATTCAATTACAAATACCCATAAATTAACTAATATATCTTTGATACCTACTTTGATTACCCAATAATTTTACACATATTATTATTGGATTAATAACACAAATATCCAACAAACTAAATCCAATGATTAAGAGTCCTAGTGTCTTTAGTATAATAGTTTCATTATATTTATAAAATAAACTAAAATAGATTAATTTTTAACCTATAATGAGCACTTAAATCACATTGATCTCTTAAAAATAAATATGATATCCTAGGTAATACATAAAAGGTTAATATATAAATACTATTAACGGAAAAAAATGATAATAAAGCATAGTGTATGAGCTGAAATTCAATTCATGATAACATAAAAACAAAGCTCATGACTAATAACATATAAGAATAACATAATGATCATATAATCTCAATATAATTGAAACATGTGATTGTGGTAGAATCATATAACCTGAATTAATCAAAAGTCAAGGATAACCTCCATGAAAACATCACATGGTGGATAGAGTCTCATCACAGATTAATTTCACACCCTAATCCCACAAAAAATTATATAACGTGACAAAAATTATTCAAATGAATTGGATTTATATTTTGGTTAACCAATTGTAACATCTACAATATTATTTTTTCAATAAACCTAAATATATCTTATGCCATAACCATAGTAATTACCCTTGGAATGAAACAGGATTCATAATATTCCATCATTAGGGGAAACAGAAAGAATTTATCCCCCATAAAACGATGGGTGAATAATCAAGATATATACATAAGAGACATATGTATATAAGTAATAATAATTCAAAAACATCAAGTATAGAGATAAAGTGAGTTATAGGTAAAAAGTTCATAACACAGTGAAAAAGGGGGGTTCACTAAGATCTCTTACCTTATGTTTTATAGTTATTCTACATGTTCACTTTTAAATCATTAATAGTAAAATTAGAATCTGTAATTATTTAAATTATAAACATTACTATCTATATTTTAGTTTAAATTCTTTTATGTTTATTTATGACTATAGATAGATATAATGTTAAATATCATTATTCTGGGAATATTCGTTTTTTGATTCAATGTTCGGATCACTTGTGAAAAATTATAAAAAAAATTGTCAAATGGGACTATAACTCCACAGGTTAAATGGAATATATTATTTTACTTTAAAAAATTTCAATGTTCAAAAAACCCCATATATGTTATTACATAGGGATGATTCAATTGGTGAAAATGTATACATTATATTATTAGTTCATTTAGTTTGTTATATAGACCATCATGAACTATGTTAAATTTATTTTATTAATTGATTATTAAATAATTAAATAACTTTAAATAACTTATTATATACTTATTATAATCATATTCAACCATAATAATATTTTAATTAACAACATTTAAGCCTTTGGAGAAAAATGAACTACATTGATCAAGGAGACAATGAACAAACAATACTGTAAAAAATCATTTATGAAATAGATGATTAGAGGGAAAACCATTGATAATCCATTACAAATATATCTTCACAGTATATTAATAATAATAGATTCATTATATCTTGATTGATGAGGAATCCAAGGATAAGTTTGAAAATGAGAATAATTTAAAATTGAATGCAGGGTAATATTAACTTTGGAATTTAGTCTCTTTAAATAATATTTAAGGAACAATGGGGTTATAGTTTTTTGTATAAAATGGCTTCTAGGGTAATTCTTAGTGAGTATGGGAGAGATTAGGGTATAAATGATTCATGCTCGAAGGATAATATGTTGTGTGGGGTATGCTTCATGAGTGGTACTATTTATAAAGGGATGAGAGGGTTTTTTGAATATTATATTCATTAGTTTGTTATTTTTTCTCAATATTATTAGTTGTTATGATTCTTGTGACTATATCTAGTAAATTGTTCATATTTAATATAAACAGTAGGTTATTACATTATCTAGGACTCAAAATTCATGTCTTTAGATAAATTAGTTAAATACTGTATTTTACTATATTTCACTATTCAATAAAAATAATATTATTTTAGAAAAAAAATAAACCTAACAATTTATTGATGTGTATATTAAAAAAATTAAATCCATTATATAAAAATATTTTTCTAAATATTGTAAATTTAGTTTTTAAATAAGATTCACATTTATTCGAAATAACTAATTTTAATTTTATGATCACTATTATGACCATTTGAATAAATTTTCATGTTTTTATAAAATTATATTTTCATTCATATACAATTTAATATTAATATATTGAATCATATTATGAAAAAAAATATGATTCATTATATTTTTTAATGTAAAATAAAACTTATATATGTTTTATAAAATTTTAAATAATTATTTTATAATGTTTGAAAAACATACTTGTATTATGATAAGAATTTACAATATTTTCATTTTATAT
Organism: Viscum album; assembly: GCA_963277665.1. Lineage (NCBI taxonomy): Eukaryota > Viridiplantae > Streptophyta > Magnoliopsida > Santalales > Viscaceae > Viscum > Viscum album. The sequence continues at coordinate 347,255,421 of OY728127.1, read as the reverse complement.
TGTAAAAAAATATTCTTTTACACATCCATAGGAGTCTTTACCTCTCTAATAATAGTGTTCCTATTCTAAATGGACAGATTACTATTCCAATTGTCATGTTACTATTCTTACAGTTTGATTGTAATGGACATATGGGTTCTTAACCCCTATCAATAACATATATTTAATTCAATATTCATTTACATATATTTTATCTCAAGGTTATATGTTTATTGAATATTAATATCTTATTACTTATATTCATCTTTATTTCTAATGATTTTCCCAGGAGTATGGTCATTTTCATGGATCAAGCTAATCCAAATTCAAATATTTTATTAAATTCGTTTATATTTTTATCCTATTATAATATTTTCTATTATTATAGTCATTTATATTCCGTAAATGTAATGTTAACTTTACCATAATAAAAATGTGTTCATTACATCTTGTGGTTCCTTTGTTTTATGTCACATTACGAAATATGACAAAATTATAAGAATGTAAATTCCATTGATAAAATTGTAGACTGTTATAGTTATCCATTATTTTTTATATAAGGTAAAATAAATTTAAATGGAGAAATTATTTTTAATGGGGGTTGAATGTAACACCGGACGATTATAGATATATATATTTCTTTTCAAATAATGTTAATGTATTCAATAGCCTATTATATACACAAACCTAATTCAAATTCAAAATGAACCATGATATATTATATTACATTTCCATAGAATTTGTGGGTATTAATAGAAATTACAATGTTTTTCAATTATTTTATGGATTGATTCCTATAAAAAATATATATTTTTATTTATTGTAATATGAACTCAATTTTTTGTAATGTAATTTTATTCTTTTAAAATACTTTTTCATTCAAATTTGTTTTTTTATTTTAATTTTTAGTGGTAATAAATATTTTTTCCACATTAATAAAATAAATTTGAAAAAATAACATTATATCTTAATCATCCTATAAATTTAATCATATAATGAAATTTATTACTATTCTAAAAAATTTATTTATTTTTTGAATAACAGAATGTATTGATTTTTATATAGAAATACATTTAAATTTAAATTAATAACAATTTTACTTTTTGATTAGTAATGGATTCAATGTTTAATTAATTCCATTTCAATATTTAGAATCCAATTAATATCATTTTTACCAACATTATTATTATTCTCAGTACAAAAACACTTTTTTACATATAAATACATTTATAAGAAAACCACATTTTCACTAAAATTTATGTTATTAACATAAATTAATATCTTCCATTTATTTAAATTGATTCATTAAAAAAATAATTACATATTTGGATTCAAAATGTCAAATTTGTTTAATGAGGGAAATTTTAATTCTGGTCATTATGATAGAAAGATGAATTTTTTGTTAGGAAAATAAGACATGGGAGATAGAAATACAAGGGTAAAAAAGTTAATGGAGTTTTAAGTGCATTAGGCCGAGGAAATACCATTGTATGAAAGTGGTAAATTCCATAGCAACATAACAAAATCTTGAGAAAATGGAAATCATAAATTCAAGATTAAATTTTCACACAAGAATATTCATAGCCTTTTTTTCACAACCACCATATGTGTAGAATCACAATGTCCGAATGTAGCATAATCAAACAACTATTTATAGAATAAATAATTCACTAGTGGATCAATTTGAGTCCAATAACGGATTTTAATATTATAGATGAATCAGATTCAATATAAAAAAGACTATTGTTATTTGACCAACAAATAGAATTCCTAGTAAGCATGTTATGAACCACCACATGAATTGAATTTCCTTATCCAATGTAATGAAAGAATGAAACTATCAAAGAATTACCGCAATCATGAATAAGGCCACCTATTTTCATGAACCCTTGAACAAAGGACCAATTAGTGTTATGCATGAGGCCATGCCTCGGGGCCTTCAAGCAAACCGATTCACCACTGCCCCTTGAGCTAAGAAGACCATCAGTAATGGGTTGGTGAAACTGTAAAAACGAATGTAGCAGGAAAACTCTTTGAATTTTATATAGTGGGAATAGATCTCATATAAATGTTTCGATGTTAGTTAGTTAGTTCTTGGAGATATATCATGTTGTCATATATTGTGTTGTATATTTCATATGACTGAACACCCAACCATAAATAGTATGTTACAACTAAAATCACTCAAGACACCACTTTAATGTGATATAAAAATGCATAAAAGTAAACTATCCAATGATATGAGAATACATGTTATTCCACCATGTGAATTCCATATGAATCGAGAACAACCCCACACTAGAAAATGATAAAAAGTGGATTCAGAACTGGGGATGTTGCACCACACCCATTTGTATGCTAATTGAACACCATTCATATAGACATATTCAAAAGTGGGAAGGTAATTTTATAGAGGCATAAATACATAAAATCCATAATGATTGATAGCTTATAACTATATATTAGGATCATCAATAAGGTGAAAGAAGGTCAAACAAGTGAAATCTTCCAAAGGGTAGGGAATGATGGTGAGATAATATAAAGTGTCTTCCAGATGGATACTATTAAATTTTCATTTCTATTCACATTGATTACAGATTCTATGAAACATGTAATGGACCAAGATTTCTTGTAACTATGGTACAAAATAAGAAAAATATTAAAATAGAGGGAAAATATAGACTAGTTGTTAGACCAAAATGAAATATCACTACAACTAGTGATCCAATAAGAATTGTCATTAATAATTCAATGTCTATTTTGGGGGCTATGAGATATGTGAGATCCTCGGGTTCCCTCTTACAAATAGAGTATAGATTTCCTTATTTTCAATTGATAATTTTTTCACATACAAAATTTCCAGATACTGTTTCCCTAGTGAGTTTGGTCTACATTCATGTTATATTTTCCCTGATTCATCTATGAATAATGCCCCCTTCAAGAGAAAGATAATCCGACCAATTCCAATTGTTCTAATGAAGACTCCCTTAAATATATTCATCCCAAATGATTTTATTTATTTTTCTATATCATTCTAATTATAGCCATTATATCCATAAAAATATATAAAACATGCATTAGAATATAGGATAAGACACTATTAACAAAAGTATTTCTCACTCAAAAATAAAGAAACATTCTTTTCTAGTTTTCAATTTTACACATGTTTTGGTTTCAAATCCCATAAAATTAAGGGATAAAAATTGTTTCCATTGTAACTTAGTTATCTATTGTAGTCTATTGGAAATGATTTTTTAGGGATTCCATGTCTATTCGCAATATGTGTATAACTCATCATAAATAAGGATTTGAATATTTAGAACCTTTTTTTTATAAACTGATATGTTATCCACTTCTTTTGATATATGAATTCAATATATAGATGATGTTGGGAATATTATTTTTTCATACATTAATTAATAATATCAATTTTTTTGAAAAATAATTAGTGTGAAATTCCTTTAAAATTATACCTCCCAATGATGGGGTGAAAAGGTACATTGGAGATATCTTTATTAATATTTATAGAAAGAAAATACCAAGAATTAATAGTGAGGCTTAGAGAAATGGGATTATCATATTGATGGCCTTGGAATGATTTGAAAAATATAATCCATATTCACATTAGAGAAATAGAGAATCAGTGAGAAGAAATCATTAAAAAAAATGATAATTAATCCATATGAGCAATCCATGTTATCTTAGTAACTTTAAGATGAACATCCATTACATCATGTGATACTAATTTTTAATATATATTTTAATCATTATATTGAATCTGATCAACAATATATCATGAAATTATATTATCCTTCAATAGAATTCAATGGATTAATTGATATTTCTATATTTGATGAAGGAATGCTACTCATTGGAAAATTGAGACCCCAGATGACTATAATTACATTTGTTGAGAATAGTCATAAGAATATAGATTGAGAAATTGTAAAATATTATAGGAATAAATTGACTAATATAACCTAGGTTATTGACCTTGGTATTGAAGACCAATATTGTTGTAGTCCTAGCATTAGGAAGGGTTATCCTTTGAAATAGTGCCGGATGGAATATGTGACATTAGATTTGACAAATTCCCATCTGGCCAATAATAAGGATATAATAAAGGAACGAATTCTATGGGAACTATCATGGATGAGGCTATTAATTGCCACCATAATCTCCACCTCATCCAGTTTCACACCCATTGTGTGGTTTAGGGAACCTTCAATCGATGTTGGAACAATGTTGAATATCAAATATCAATAAAAAATAATAGTATAACACCACTATTACCATTCCTCAAGTCTGCATGGATCATGGAGAACTATGTAACCACCAAGGGTGAGTGACATTAACATCACTATAATGTGAGATATCACCCCATGGTCTAATTATCTTTCCCAGTTAATTCTATCTCTCTAATACATGAATAAAAAATTGATTTATTTCTTTCAACCAACTATTTATAGCTTTATTTTTACCATTATCGAGCTACAAGTTCTTCTTCCAATAAGGCCTCCGTGAAAATGTATTATTTTTGAGTGAAATATATATAAATATCATCATCCCAATGGGCTTAAATCTAATTATCAAGCTGCAAAATATCATCTTTAGGACCATGAAAAATAAATTCTTGAGATGGTTCACTATTTCTAAACCTCATGATATTTTCTTTATGTCCTTAAATTTGTTTGAGAAAGATCTCACTAGGGAACCCCAACAATGGATTTGACCCAAAATCCTGAACGAAAACAATAATTTCCAGAGTATCCCTCATTTTTTCAGAGTAAATTAATCTTTTTACCCAAACATTGATAAATGTATTTTAATGGGAATAGGTTAATGGTTATAAAGGTATTAGGGTAAATGTTTGACCCATGTGTCAATTAAAGAGTAAATAACTTTAATATTGGACAAAAATCTATCCAGTCAACTCTAAATTCTTCCAGATCCCCTAATGTTATTATAATATGTGAATGGATTCTCTCTGAATCCCATGTAAATCATGTTTTTTGGAACTAAAAAGTATCTATGATCTTCTATATCCTACCCCAAATGAAGACCACTTACCTTCTTTTTAATTTTTTCCAGAATGGTGTGGAAGTAACAACCTAAAAATCATGAATCTGGTCCAAGATTTGTGGACGATATGGAGTTTCAATGACTTTATCATACACTAATATAACATCGACCATAAATAATATAAATTTTAAAATATATTTTTTTACTAACCATGATTGAGATGTGCCGAGAATATCAAATAATAAAATAAAATTTTACTTCCCATTACATAAGATGAATATACGATTGTTGGAAGGATATAAATTCCAATAGTTATGAACATAAATATTTTGAGGAAATATCTTGAGAGTTTAGATTATTTTCTTCCATTATAAAATAATAAGTAGTGAATTTTAATTACACCCAACTACTTTTAGAATAACATTAATCTTTAATGCATAAAAAATCCCCATAAAATAATAAATCTATGTGGGAACCATGAGACTAGTTTATGAGTGACCATGGGATCAGACGAAGAATTATGTAAAGCCAAAATATGGGTATTGGAATTGATTATTGTTTAGGAGATTATGAAATTACTAGGGAATCTAGGGAATTTAGTGGTCTAGGTAATTTAAAAAATTTCATATCTCAAATTATCTGATCCTCGGTAAAATTCAAGGATCTCATATGAATCAAAAAGATCATGGAAATTAATGTGTACACATACCTTGTTCGAAAATGAAGCGTGCATGATAGCAACTATTCACCTATGATCATTGTATAATGGATAAAAATATTAAACCCTCTAGATCATCCCAATAAAATATATGAATTTGTGTTTGTGTTATTTATTGAATTTTGGATTTTAGTATAGAGATTTTAAAATCTCATCTATGTTGTGTCCATCACCATGATCACATGCCTTTGATCCATATTGGAGAACATGTATTATTCACTCTGATTGAGTGATTCTATCTGTAGGATTTAGTAGGAGAGAAAACCTAATAATTCTGTACTCATTAATATTCTATAGGAATTTTCTTCTCTCCCCTAATATATTGGATTCCAAAATTCAATATTTGGGTTTCACAACCCCCATGCATTAAAAATCCACTAAATAAGTGATATAAAAAATTAAATATGGAAAACTGATTGCACCATAAATATTATTTATATATTATCATGTACATGTTATTTATATTTAATATATCGTATTATAATCCAATGTCTTTAACTCGACTCATAACTCCAAAAAATGTTAAATAAACCTAGATTTTTAAAATAATATTCAGTTGTATACTATTAATCCTTGTATGTACATAATCAAATATAAAGAAATATAATTAATAAATTGAACTGAGTTATTCATAACATAAATGATAATGAATTTATTTTTTTATCAGTTATCAGTAATTCAAGGAAAAAACTCAAACCCCATAGTGGGGCCAACCATGTCCTATATACATATTCTCACGAATAGTTCAGATTCTTGAATATGCTATTATGTGTGACATTATATGCCCTTATATTGATAGTATTGAATAATATTCAAAGATTATGAGTGATTTATAACAACCCATAAAGTCACCTAAAGAAATAATCAGAATTTATAGAAACAAGAACCAACCTATGAACATGTACTATGTAATATAATATTTTTCTCTTTTGATATCTAAAAATCTTGGATGAAAACTTATGTCATCATCCTTTATTTATTTATTACATGTTTACCTAACTAAAATGATTTAACTCCAACTAGATTGGCCATGATTTTATGAAGGTAATACAATCTTGATAAACTTATCCTGAGATATTACATCTTTAACCAGGAAGTGAAACATCATATGTTGATCATTCACCTAATTCCATTCTACCAAAAACATGTCAAAGATAATCTATCTCACCATTATTTCATTATCATTGTTTTTTTTCTTACATCAATATATGTGATAAAATTATATATATAGATATTGATATCAATTTTAGAGACCAATATACATGTTCATAGATAGGAACGTCTAATGATCACAAAAAACATGTGGTGTTTCAATTTTTGGGTCTGTCCCCATGCACTCAACTACTAAAGGACACCATTTTTAAACATCATGAGAAGATCTCTCCATTTTTATGATCCCCTAGAACCTGGTAGATGGACATAAAAAATGTCCAATCAATATAATTTTTCATTACTATAGGAAATATATTTATGATTAATGTCAATGTATCTCAAGGTCATCATTATCGGCTATGATCTTTTATGACCTTTTGATATGAAAAATATTCTATGGAAATTACCATTCTAGTCATGGATGAAAAAATGGCTGCACTATAATGGTATGTCTTAATCATGCATAACAAAATGTATGCATGGTATGTTAATCTAATGTATTGTTCAAGTTGGTTCTAGGGAACCCGCTAATACAACACTCCAACTTACACCATATCCAAATTGCTATCTATCCTTTCTAGATCTCACATGATTAAGATAGTATTTTTGTTGATTCATGGATTTGGTTTTCTTGACACTCACTTCTCTACTGCATGGAAATTCATATATGTGAGACATCATTTCATTGAGAAAAACTACCCAAGATATGTAATCCCATAGTGTATACCAATATTAATACTGTCAAAACATTACATATTGGATTACAAGAGTATCATAATTGTACATTATGATAATATTATACATAATTTTTGTGATTCCATGTACCAGAAAGAAAAAATTGGGTATTTTAATTTTATCCTTAGAATCCTTAGAAGATGAAATGTACTTTCTATTTGTAGATATTACCACCAAAAGAATGAATGAGAATATCATTCTCCTAACCATAGAATTAATGTTGTATTAGATCACATTTATCTAATAAGAATAATTTGTTTCCTCTATTAACTAGTATCTATTCCTCACCACATTCAATGTATATAAATTTTGTTCTCAGTCAAGTATAATTTGATTGTTCTGAATTCGTCCCCTATGGTTCTCCTAGAAATTACAAATAATTTCCTACAATAATTTTATTTTCAATATTATCATATCCTTTACATATACAAGAATACATTATCAATCCATCAATTGAAATTATTTAATTCATTTCCCTATATTAATATTCTCTCATCTACTATATGAGCCATCATGGAGAGATTTATGCCATCTGACATTATTAACAATTTTCTCTAAGATTGTTCATACATATATTTTTCAATACAATGTTAGTATATTTACTATTGACTATGTATAAGAAAATATTAGATCTAACATAGTCTATCATGTTTCCAAGAACATAGGTTGTTACTTTAAGTCACTCCTTGAAGAATTAATTTCATTATGGTCTTAGCTAACAGTAGGACCAGTAGTTGTTTTACATTTTCTACCAAACTTATTTCTCTTGTAAAACAATCTGTATCCCACAAAACTCTATTTTAGACATGGAAAAAATCATTTTATATATATATTATATGATTTATTTGTATACATTAATACATAATTTCATTTTAGAATCTTAAACACATTTTTTGCATTCTATGTTGTCACATTCCCTTTCTATTTTCATCATATAGACACATTCAATTATTGGTGATCTTTACATCAAATGACCAATTAAAATATAATATAAATGATTTTATTCATGTAAAATTCTAATGGAATTAGGAATAGCGGCTTTGTGGAATAAATCAAGCATTATTATTAACTCTTATAAAATCCATATATAGTCTAACATTAATACGAACCACTATATTCAAAATTATAAGTCCCATGTACTTTGATACATGGAATCCATTATTGAATCGTAACTTATATTTTCAATCATATATAATTTCAATATAATGCCCAATATTATTAATTTATATCCTAATTGAATAATATATCACAAGCCATAGTGAATATAAAACCATCACAATAGATTTATCCTTCATACGTAGTATTGTCTATGGAAAGTTCTCAAGGATATATCTTGGGGAATGTATTCTTATTTCTATGATTTGTGAATTTATAAGATTGAGTAAATCCAATTCAATAATTATACATCTATATCAGTTATATATGTACACCATATTACAAAAATGTTTTATGTCACTTGACAATGGACTATCTATCATTGGGATTTCTGTAAAATCCAAAGAAAACATTATGATGATTACAATAGAATCACATTGTGTCTTTCTTGTTTCATGTTTGTTTATATCCTATAAAAATCATTACATATAAAAACATTTCATTAGTAAAAGGGATTTATATGATATACATTTTTCAGTATTGTTTGTATATAGTTATGGGATATTACCTTTATTTTTTTCAAGTCTTGAAAACAATGGATGTATCTACAATTCATGGGTTTTAACCGTGATTTTCATTTTACATACATCTTGCATCTGATGCTTATAAGGAAATGTTAATTTAGGAATTACTCCATATATAACTTCCATGGATAATGTAATGTGTGTTTGGGGATACTCAATGCTACATTATAATGTTGGAAGATTTCTAGTTCATGTTATTAATCATCATTAAATCTAGAACGACCTCATATATTCTTAGTATTTATATATCTTACATCAAAATCACACACCATAAAAACTTATAGGAGTTTAATGAAGTGTATATATACTGTAAGATTACTCTTGGAATTGTTTATGCTCTCCAATATAACTAATTATAAATGCTTAATGGATTACCATTATTTCTAATGGGTTATTTATCCAAAACTAATTACATAGGTGTTTCAATTATACGTAAATTCATTAACTACAAAGACACAAAAACAAAAATGTGTATATCCTTGATGAATACTTAGTTTTTCCTAAAAATGTATTATAAGTCCACAACTATGTATTAAATTTTATATTCATCCCATATGGAAAATTATTCACGTATTATAAAATTATTAGTTGAGCATTAGAAACCATAAAAAACATTCATTCATGAAGTATAATAAGGAATCATTATGTATAATGAAAATGTGATATTATTGTTTTGTCATTTTATTAAAATAGTTAAAAAATAATTATTTACATTCTAATTAGAAGTGATGTTCCTCTCACCCCTGACATCGGAATCAACGTTTCTCATCTACATAGAGAATGCACCTTATATTTTGCAATGTTTATATACATTGTTAATATCATCAAATACACATATGTGATTGGAATATTTTATTTAAAACCCATTACTAATATAATAATTACATATGATTTCTCAATATATATTTTGTAAAATTGATTAGATTCTTCTTTAATTTAGTTCATTACATTTAAGTCTTCAAATTTTTATTTAATATCATGAAAATTACCTCATAATTAATACTTCTTTCTTTTGAGGAAGTTTAGAATGTTCATGGGGTGTCAGTCTATATATTGGCCTTTTTACCTTATATTTCAACATGTTTGTCATAATAACTATATAATATCGTTCATTAATGTTCTTATTACATGGAGAACCAATACATTGATGGTAATGAAATTATTTTTCCTTACCATTCATTCTGTAATGTTAAATTGTACATTATTAATTATTTTAAAATGATATTAGAATGGTATGTACAAAAAGATCATGATCCAGATTTCAATTTGTACATATACTGCATAATCATCAGTTTTTCAAATATATAGTTGCCTTTTTCCTCATAAAATTCCTAAAGACAATATATCATGATATATCATCCATGTCTCAATGCAATTTCTCAAACTATCATGAGACATTTATGATATCATAATGACATAACAATCCTATTATCTATAAATGTGTCTCCTGTAATCATTTTTACACCCTCACTTTTTGAGTTGGCTTAATAGGTTTTTTTGGAATATAGTAGCTTAAATTTCTTTTTTCGTAGTATTGTATGTAAGTGCCTACAGTACTATTTTAAAATAATATTGTATAGGACATTACAATTTTATAATAAATTTATCAGTTTGTCTTGTTGTATTGCATTCCATATTTAGAAAAATTCATTCAAATTGATACTTTTATCATGATTACTAGTTTGGCCATTATTTATTATTTAATCAAATCATTAAATGTCTACACCTATTTTATCGAATTCAATGAACCCTCTATATTTGAATTGGAAAACATTGTCGCCAGAGTGTTCTAGTGAAAAGGGTCCTTGAAGGTTCCAACACAGTCTAAAAGCTATGGTTATGCCACTAATTGCAGATTTCAAGGTGGGAGTTTTACTGGGTAGCCATATAAACTCGCTAATTATTCATCTATTGAGTGAAGTCCCAAATTTTAAAATCACAAATACGATTTAATCAACAGTTTCCTATAAGGATTAAAAAAGATATATTAAACTAATTCTTTTCTATAACTTTTTACAAATGCAATCCATCAGTCTCAAAAGAACTCCTCTGTAGTAGGAGACACCATAAAATTTGGCTAAATGGAAGCCCTGAACAGTTGTTTTTATATAAAATAAATTGATGGAAGGGGATTAATGAAATAATATTTGTTTGAGGGTATATTTAAATTATTATTCATCGTTTGAAATAATTTTATATCTTGATATTCATGATCTATTTCATCGCATTCTCAAATGACAATGCAATAAATATAAAAACCATTAAACACGTAATAAATTGATTCTCTCGAAGAATTTTTTAAGTTTGTTGTTTTATGTGATTTTGTAAAAATCTAGATTAAATTATAAAATAAAAAGTTGTTAATTAGATAAACTACTGGACTGATCATCAATATATATTATTGGTTGACCCATTTTAACTCAACAGATCAACCATGACATATGGGTACAATACCTGATTCAAGAATTGAATCGTATTGTAGCTTAAATCCTAACCCAATATTTTATTGTCTATTATAGAATACTAGATCATCTTTGAATGGTCAACATTTTAATCCATATTCATCATAATACATACTTACACATATGTAGGAGAGGGGGTTTATATATTTTTTAATACCCAATAAAACATCACTCGTAGAAAAGCATACCATTATACATCTTAAACGAGAAAAAATGAAAATGCGTGGACCATTTTAAAATTAAATAAATGCATCAAATGAATATGAAATAACTAATTAAATAAATAATAGTCTACATGAAAATTGGCCAGTCAATTTTCTCAAGAGCAGTTATCATTCAATTAAAAAATAAAATGGTTATAAATTTAAATTACTATGAATATTAAAATAAATTAACTAAATTATAAATATCAAATATTTTTTTGAAATATATTATTTTTATTCGGTATAAAAAATATTATAATTTAAATACCACAAATTAAATTAATTATTTAATTTAATTTTAATAAATAAAATAAAATTAATTTCATTTTGGAATATTAAAATATAATATATAAAAACTATAATTACTACATTAATTTTATTAATTTAATAACTAACAAAAAATTAATCAAATACATTAATTTTTTATTATATAATAAATACTGAGCCCCTGATACCCAGTGAATAGCCTCTGCTTTTCAGACCATACCTATAAAAGTCCATTTTAGCCTATTAAAGGCCTGCGTCGAGTTATTATGGGTGAGGAAGGCCACTGCAGACATCAATTGGCATAGGAAGAGACACCTCAACCTAATGTGGGGAGATTTGAGTCCAACTGAACCTGATAGTAGATTTACCTCATCTGGAACTATTATGTAATTCATGAGTTGGTTGTTCAGTAGATGTGTCGGCCTTTAGAAGGTGGGGTGGGTCGGAACGAGTCCGATGTTACCATGAATGGGGTGGGTGTCTCATGATATGTGTAAAAAATTGTGTGGGTGTGATACAAGTATAGACAATGCAGATGGATCATGATGTGAGTTTTTGAACCTTTGAAGAGTGTGTGGCGACCAGGATCCATGTGAGTGTGGTGGTGGCCCTTAGCGGTTGATAGTGCAACATATCGTTCATGACAGGCCAAATACAGAGGTGGTCCTCTTGAGGGAGGAGGTGGTGTTTACTGAGGGTATCTTTCACACCAATATTTTAAACAAAGAAAAAGACATTAGTCATTATGAAAAAATAATAGTATATTCTTTTTTTCATTCTTTTTCTTGTAACAACAAAAAAATCCACTAGGTTTTTTAAAAATCAACTCTAATAGGATTTGAAATTATTTGCTAGGAATGAAATGTTTCCAAAGATACTGTGAAAACAATAGGTTCTATATGAGATCTGCTCTGACCAATGGAATTAGGCGACCAATATCCATTCAGTCAGAAGCCATGTAATTTCAAAACAATATAATAATAATAATACACATATACTATTATTCAAAAAATAATATTTGAAATTTTAATATCTCTTAAACTCATCTTTTGATCAATAATTTTTTTTAGATAGACATTACATGGATATCAAAAATCAGATTGAAATGTGGTAGAATCTGTTGGAACCAATTTACTAACCTCTACATAAATTTAAATCAAAATAAATTTTATTGTCTTAAAAATCAATGTGGTTCTTGTGATACCAATTGAATTTATCAGGGAATCTTCGGAATTCATCAGGATGAGGATTTCAAAAAAATATTCACAAGGATTATGAGACTTCTCATCTTTAGTGATATGAGACCTGGTACGATATGAGGATCTCACATGAGTTAAACAGAGCTTGAAAATTAAAATAAACACATACCATGTTTGAAAATAAATCGTGAAAATTTTCAACTCATTGTCCTTGACTATTTAAAAAAGGATATGAAACTTATCCCCTCTAAATCAACCACATATTCTTGAAAAATTCATGCACATGTCAATTTCAAATTTCAGGTGCTTCCGTAGATAACTGATGATTTCTTTAATGAAGCACCATTCACCATATTCATAATCCTTTTATCTGTGAAGTTGACCATGGATCTTTCGATTGGGTTGGGTGATTTTGTCACTAGGATTCATGTTTAGAGGGGATTTCTCAATTATAGGCTCATGAATAGTCCATTGGAATGAAGTTCTCTACACTTATATAGTGTATATAAAAATACCCAGTTGGGGTTCCCCATCCTCGGTGCAATAAATGTCCACTAAATAAGTGATATAAATAAATAATTATGAAGAACTAACTATGCCATAAATATTATTTATATTTTATCACATTCCGATAATATATATTAAATGTTTTTTGTGATAATATTGAGTTATAAACTTCACTCACAACTCCCAAAAATACCAAATGAACTTTTAATATTAAAATAATATTCATTTATATAATACTAATAATTTTATTTACTTAAACACTTGTTGATAATTATAATAGATATATTCAAACCAATTAATCTAGACTTGAATAATCATGAATTTATTAATTTATTAATTTATTAGTGGTCAACAATGCTTGGATAACACTCAGACCCTGTGGTGGGGCCCACCATGTCTTATATACGTATTCATAAGAATAAGTTAGATTATTAAATATGCTATTTTTTACCCACTAGTCTCATATCATGATTAAAGTGAATTATATTCATATACCATGATTGTATTCTAGAAAAAAATCAAGTTCCCAAAAGATATATGGAGTATTCAAAGCAATGACAACCCACCTATGATCAAAAAATTTGTAATAAAATATCTTTGGCTTTTTGATATCTCATAAAAATTAGAACACTTAAGTCACCACTGTTTCATTATTTATTATTTTTTACTCTATCTAGATGGATATACCATCAAATACCATGTCCATGGATTGATGAAGGTTCTACCATCTTGATCAACAAGACCCGAGATATTACATCCTTAAACTAGAATTGAAAAATCATATCTTCATCATTTATCCAATTTCATACCACCAATGATGAACCCCACATAAGATAACACACCATGATTTCATTATCAGAGGGTTTTTTCTTCAATGTATGTGATCCAATGGTACCAATTGATTATGACCTAATGTCAAGAGACTAATAAATATTTCCAAAGATAGGAATATCCAATGAAACCCAAAACATGTGGTGTTTATATTTTTGGATATTTCCTTGTGATATAAAATTATATAAATATCCATGAGTGAAATTCATGAGAATAATTATCAATGCTTGTTAACCCCCATCACCTGATAGTTAGACATCAATTGTGTCTTGTAAGAATGAGGTATCCAAACCATATGACCTATATGTATGATTAATTTCATTATATCTGATGGTTCTAATTATATCTCATGATCTTCTATAAGATTTTTATATAACAAATAATATATTGAAATTAACATTTAAATAGTGGATGTAGAAATAAATACACTATAATGGTAGGTTTTCAACATTCATAACTCACGGTACACATTGTTTGGTAATCCAAAGTACTGCTCCACTGCGGACTATGGAACAAACTATTACAATATATTATACTACAATTAGTATAGTGAAGATATTTTGGAATACATTTATAGTTTATTGGTGGGTTAAGGTTATGGTTATCCTATTCAATGGAATCTAGGAAACAAAAATAATTGGAAGATTAAATCATCACCTTATTATGATCTTATAGTTTATTTCCTTGAAAAACATGAATCATTGGTTTGGATTCAACCTATAAAACATGGTGATCCACTTTCTATAAGAAGATATGTGGTTAGGGGTATGAAAATATTAAATGATAGATCGAGTGATATTCTTTTCATTCAAGTGAAATAGTTGTAGGGGAAGTGAGCATAACATAAATGTTGGATAATCCAGATCCTAGGGAACATGGGACATATTCACAAGGTTTTTAGGAGAGCCTAAAACTATACAATCATCTTGGGGATCTTAAGAGAGTAATCATGAAATATAAAAGGATGATCTACCTCTATATACGAAGTTTGATTCATAATAAAGGGGTATGGGGATAAAAAGAAAATTTCCTCCTTAGTTATTTCACGTGAATGCTCCTAGGGAAGGTAAACTTCTCCTAAATTTACAAATCTCATATAATAAAGACCGAATAGGGGTCAAGTCAATGGGAGATTGATCAAGGGGATCAATATTTTATGTGAGTGATGGGATTGAAAGCCATTATTCCCATAAAAAGATTCATAATTTTATTGGGGATAGAAACATTGGAAAAATCATGGAGAGTTCAAATATAGAATACTTTTCCAAAAGTATAGATTAGACCCTTGTCGCAAAAAGATTGTGATTATGACATGGGATCCTGAATAAAGATCCAATCCAATTCTAGTTACCATTGTGTTTTCTATCTATAGTGTCACTTTATCAACATATAAGTAGTAACCAAATGCATTCCCGGTATATTTGAGGATACCTTGATTCTAAGAAATAGGATAGATCATATAAGATGATTCCATAATGCCTACATTGAGGATTCTTTTCCTCGATGAGCATCAAGTTGTCACTAGAGAATAAGAAATATATGATGACCATAATTGTACCCCTTGATGGGATTGAACAAAATTTAGTCAAATTTTTTTATACGATGAATGAAAAATTATTTCCTACTCAAGATGGAATCCACCACTCCACCAGAGAGATCCAAATAGTTGATGAAGCCGAAGAACATCGCCATGGAGGGAATATATGATTTAATGAATTCTACGAGAGACTATAGATGATAACGGGAATTTTATATAATTTCATTCTTCATTATAATGCGAGAAGGGGATCCATACACTAATTCCTAATCATTCATATTCGTTGAAGTAACACGACTATATGAATTTGGGGGATGTTATGTGAAGTAGATCACACTCATCACCACTAATTTTAAGGAACATGGAGTGAAAGTCACTAGGGGAACCTATGTAATAGTTTGGGAGGGAAATAAAGGACTTTTAAAGTCTTTAGGATCCTAAAATACCACTATAGAAGGATAATGTGATCAGGGTTGATCTAGTGAGAAATCCCAAAATTAAAAATTATAATCACCTAACTCCTAGGGTGGTGGTTGAAGACAATGTTGGGATCATTGATGGATAACACCATGGAACAAGAGGAAAATAGGAAAATGTTGTGTAGTTTTATACTCATTATTCTTATATAGATATTATTTAATATATATTTTTCACTATTAATAGAAACATTGTTAAAAAATGTGTCACTGTGGTAATAGTGAAAACTCTATTAACAATGGATGAAATTAAGTGATAATGCCACAATTTCTCATTATAATTTTTATTTCCTATGAATATTTCCACAATTTAACTTTACACTTGAAAATTAATTAATAAGTGGAAACATTCCATAAAAATTAATTAGTTTTATTTTAATCTACTAAAATATTCATGGTGTGTCTCCCCCCTCCACTAATAAAGGGGAACCTCCAATCCTCCCTTATTGACACCTTCTAGCCACATGGATTGACCAAACCCATCCCAATTAAATTATAAACTACAATATACATCAATAAGAGGTGATATAATTCTTAAATGACAACTCCAAGGGTCCATTATAAGAGATATATGGGGGATTTCTTGATGAATAGGTAATAATCATACCTGATCAATTTAAATTTATTTCCTTCTGTACCTCATTTAATTACACGATATTAATTAAAAAATAATAACTTTAGAAAAAAATTATTCACAAATGATTTTATGATTATTAAATGTACATTATCCACCCACATTTATAAAAAAATTAAAAAAAAGAATCACTTATTTTTATGTATGGATTACCACCTCATGAAGTGATTTAATTATTTCAAAAACATTATTTAGGGTCTGATATTATGAAATATTTAATGTTTATATACAATATTTAGGGAATAATCTTTCTTCTATGTCACAAATGTGTTTTCATCATCACCCCTTGTCCCAGATTATCTTTTGGATCTTTTTTTTCCTCTCGAGTTCTAGGTGTTCCTGATTTATATTTTGAGGTTTTTATTTGTTTTATTTTCGTCCCATGTATATTCCTTAGTTTCTATTAGTGTTCATATTGAGAATTTTAGATTTTGGTCTTGATAGAAGGTTTTTCATTGTTTTTTCATTGTTATGGGGAACTGTGAGCCCTTTCCCATGAAATCATGTGGAAAATTGCATTTTTGGGTAGTGGTGAGCACAGAGTAGTCATACAGTTTGGTAGACTTCGTGGCCTGCTCCACATAGATAGTTATGGATGAAAAGTTTCGGTATAGTTTAACAAACCGTGTGGTAAAACCAAGTGTCATGTTCAAGTCATTAAAGTCATGAGTTGTCTCTTATATCCTCTTGGGGATTTAACCCAAACCATGATGGTCCTCCAGTATTTAGTTTATATTACCCTAGGAGGCTCTCCCCTTATTTTTTATACCTCACTCCCCTTCGGTGGTGATTCTAAAGAGATTTAATAAAGAGTTACTTCTATATATTTATGGTATTCTCCACTTTTCTTCTTCATCATCCTCATACTTTTATTTCATCTACAGTTCGATGTATCTCTTGGAATCGTGGATCTAGTGTTCATGTATATTTTGGTTTTAATTAGTTATTTTCTGTTTAGGGTTCCTTAAGGTTCTTCTATCTTCTTCAAACCCATTCGAAGTTTTTTTTGGGTTGGCATTGGTGATTCTCTATGAGTTTGAGGTACATTTCCCTTTTCACGTGCCCTATAAATTTACAAATTGTTGGTCTTTTTATTTTCCCACCATCCAAAAATTTTAAATAGTGATGTATTATTTTTATAATAATTTATTAATATGAAATGTGGTGGTTTCCTTTTCATTAAGAAGTATATTTAATTTTTTTTACGATATGCACACCGAGTGAAGGATAAAATGCTCGGTTTTTTTTGTGCGTGATTTGTGAATTTTCAACAACAGTTTTTGGATGGTAATGTTATTTGGATTCACAAATGATGGTATTGGTTTCTTGAATGTTAATTTCCAGAAAAAAATTGGATTTGAAATTAGTGTATGATTGATGGTTTGGGAAATGGTTTGGCATGTGATGATAGTGTCTAGAGCCTTCAGTATTTTGTTGAATGCATGTTTTGATTGAAAATTCTATGTGAGTGATTATATAGAGTTTTTTAAAATGGTTGGGAAATTTAAAATGGTGTTCTTACACCTTTTTGGAAATTTTTATTTTGTTCTTATGAAAATGTTATTTCTTGATGGACACTTGTGACCCGTCTGGAACATTGTGAAAATGATCATCCTGAAAAATTTCCTGGGATAATTATCTTTCCTTGGATTTTTGATTGTTTTTGGAGGTACACACTGAGAGTAACCATTTTGATCAAATGGTATAATGGAAATAGGATTCTCATTGGGGGTGGATTTAGGGTGACTTGTTGTGTGAGTTGATAGTGTATATTATATGTTCTTGTCCTTGGATTCTTATTTGGAATTTTTGACTCACACCAACTTTATTCTTTATATGGGAACCTATAATAGGTAGTGGATTCTTGATGAACGATTATTTCACTATATTATCATTTTGATATGGATAGTGGCCCATATTAGAGGATATGTATTTCTTTTTTTCTCTGTGATAGCGCCCCTTGTTCAGACCAGGTCCGGTGTGATCGAGTGTGTGGGGGAGAATTGATATCATTGGGTGAGACATGAGTTCATGATGTGTCAGGATGTGTATTATGTTGTAGATTATTCCACTTATCTTCTATGTTGTCCTTTTTTATTTGATTCTTATATATCTGTGGCTAAATATTGACATATACGATTGGTTGGTTTCAATTACCCTCTTATTTTTCATTTCTATTTTTATGAGATCAATGTTGATACTCTCTTCAATGATGTTATTCTTTGAAAAGTTAAATGTGGGTTTTTAATGGTTTATGGAAAATTTATTGGAAATTTTTTTATATTCCCTTTCTCACTTTTTTAAACTGAAAACATTATACGTGAAAATGTTAATGCCTGATTTTTAGAAAGGATCCTAGATTTTTATGGAAAAAGGGTGATGGACAATGTTTTTTAAAAGTGAAAAATGTGTGTGGAGATCCTAGTATTATATATTATATATAAAATTACAAATTGAAGTTGATTTTATTTAAATGATGATCATTTGGAATATATTCTGTTAGTAACTGCTAATAATTTTTCCTACAAATTCTTGTAGTTTATTATTTGTTATCGTCTCGTGCAGGTTTCCTCACGTTTTCGATCTCTCTAGGAAATATTTGTTTTGGTATCGTAGTGTGACCATTATGGTCACATGTATTCATTGTGTTCATCAATATTATTTTGGGTTATTTTTGTATAGATTTTTGATTTTTCTTCTTATGTATAAATTATGTACAGTCTGGATTTTTTTTATTTTGGGTCTATCTGCTTATTTATGTTTTTTAGTGGATTTATATTGGGATAAATCATTCTGTTGGTATTTAATTAATTCCTAATCACTTGTTTCTAGTTTTGGATGATTTGGAACACCTTTTGGTACATTCCATGATCTCCCTCAGCTTACTGGTTGGGGGATGACCCTGGGGTGATTGTGGAAAAATGGTAATAGAGAAGGCTAGTTCATTAGGGTACCTTGCTTTCAAGAAACCATTTTTATATTGTATGTCAAGGTTGATTGATTATGAATATATGAACATGGTTTATAGGTTTTAGATAGATATTAGAAAACATATTTTTTACGGAATGTTCGAATACCATGGTAATTTATGTTAGTTTTGGATTATTAGATTCTTGTAGTTTTTTTTTGTCGGGGAAATGATAAGAGAGTTGGCCTAGTGGTCTATGTGATCCTGTAGGGTCTGGAATACATGCAGATCTTAGGATATGGTCATGATATATTTTTAGATACGGTGGTGTGATTGGAATATATCATCCAACCATATGGCCTTGTCCCCCATCGAAACTAATTTTCCCTTGTGTGTTGTTTGGGGTCTTCATTGATTATAAAAATTATTTCGAATCCCCTTTTTTAGTATTTTTAAAAAAATAGGATTTAGAGTGGAAGTTTTTTTGTTTTTTGAATATGGAATGTGAATTTTAAGATTTATCGGGAAGAATTTTTTAAAATGGATTTTTTGTAAGACAATCATTCTGTAAAACATTGATGGGTTTTCCGAGATTAAATTTTTATAAGAAAGACCTAGGGTTTTTTAAATTTAGTTACTTGTAAGAGAATGTTAATTCTAAATAGGGATTTGAATTTTTTTAAAATAATATGAAATGAGTGTGTAATATACTTATTTTTATTGAAATATTATCTGTTAAGATATATAAATTTTTTTGAATTGGATGCATTGGACGTTCAAATGGAACTTAGTGAAATTTTTTCCTGTACAGAAAAAAATGTTCGTTTAGTAGTGGTTAATAGTCTTTTCAAAGGGATTTCATGATTTTTGAAATTAGAATTATCTTTGAAATTATTCTACTTTTTGAAAAAAAAATTGGGAGATTTTTGAGAAACTTTTTAATAAGTGAAATGAAAAGTATATTGAGAACTCAAAAATTTGGGTTGATCATCTATTGAAAAGGTGATAATTTTTTTTTCATTTCATATACTCATAGTTTATAACATGAATGAAAATGTGTAGATATTTGGATATATGATTATATGGGTGGATGTGTTATTGGATTAGAATTATTTGATGAGTGCTCGTGGTGGCATAAGAATGTGCATTGGTGAGTGTGTGACCCACAATGTTTATTTTCATTCAAAAGTATTTTCAAGAGGAAAATTTTTATGTTTTGGTAATCGATCATTAGGTGGATTATTTTCTTGTGATTTGGGAAAGGTTTTTTATGTGTTGTATTGAGTTTTAGATTTTTTATTAGTGAATTGGTTTTGATTGGGTTCTTGGTATTATTGATTGGTTAGTTTATTCCCCCATAATGATTCGATGGATATTAATGGTAATGATATGGGTGGTTCACTAATAGTGGACCCACCAGTTGATCATTATATGGAATTCCTTCTTGATCTTCGAATGATGAATCATACTCTATTTTAAGGTCAACATGATCCTCTCATAGAAGAATAATTGATGCTAAAATTTAGAAAAATGTTAGTTTACTTTTTTTTTCTAAGTCATTAAAATTCAATTTATATACATTTATACTTGAAGGTATGACCTAGAAGTGGTGGAAGTTAGTCTCTTGAACCAATCATTGGGATGATATTACCTCTGATTTCGTCAATTCCTTGATTTTCTAAATGTATTTATAGTAGTTGGTGAGGTTGATGAAGGGGATGGAGATGTGCTCCCTTTATAAAGGTTCTCCAATTGTTCTTGATTTACTTTTCCATCTTATGGATCAAATTTCATACTTTATAGAGTGGGTTATAGATGATTCCTTGAAGGATACACATTTTTAGAATATCCTCCATCATGTTCTGTAGTTGAAGGTGTTGGTGTTCGGTCTGACATCCTCTACTGATTTGGTGAGGAAAGTTGTTCAACATGAATCTATTCTAGCATGAGTATTTAAGGAAGTCAAAAATCTTCTAGTATATAGAAGCAACAAACAAAATTCCACTAAGGTTATTTGAATTAAAATGGATGATTTTATAAGTGGTAAGGTAAATTAAAAGGTATCTAGATCTTTTATCATCTTCCTCTGTGTTTGGAATCATGGTGTGTCATTAGTGTGGAAAGCCAAATAAAAAGTGGACATCATGTATAAATTCTAAAAAGACTAATCCTGCATGTGGATGCCTTGTTCACTAGAAATATTTATGTTGGGGTGTTTTAAGGAACAAACATGGATCTAGATCAACCCCTTCGAAAAACACCCTAGCCCGTTTGTATGACTAGTGTGGTTTTTTTCTCAATTAAGGTCATTTTCCATGTATTGTTTCTTCTAATGTAATGGTTGTGTCTGGTGGTGTTCTGCGGTATTTTTTTCATTAAATTTTTAAATTATATATTTTTGACCCCCTAATAACTTTTATTTCAATAAAATAAGATTTATATTATATATATATATATATATATATTCATTTTATGTGGATTATTTTTCCCAAGGTATCTTGTACATAATATTTATTATTTTGGGTGAAATTGGATTTTGTGTGTATAAAATATAAATCCCTATTTTTCGGATTGTTCCATCTTGGAGTGAAATTAGTTTTGGGGACTTTAATGTACTTTTGGTTCAACTTGGGATATTGTGTGGTTTCTCATGACACCAAAATGGGAATATGGATCGGTTATTATCATCTTGTGACAGTGAGGAAATAGTTGATTTATGAAATCTTGGCTCTAACAATAGGTCATGAAGCGATGCTTTTCACACAATAAAAAAATCCCCAAGGAGGGGTAGGGGTCCTTAGCCCAGCCCCTGTCTCAACTGTTGTGGTGCAGATAGTTTATATTTTCATGTTTTAGTTTTCTTTTTTATTGTATGTTTCTCCTTTTGAAAAAAATTTGGTGGTATTTATCACACACAAATTCGGAAGTGATTCATTTTTTATATGTGAATTTTTATTGGTTGTCATAGTTCGGTTAGCAAGGGTGGGTTGATTTTGGTTTGATTTGTGCTCATATGTAGATGTTTTAGTCAAGTATATATTATTAATCATGGTTTCTTTTCCACAAGGTTTGTTGTATCTCTTATCTCATGCCCTTATGGTGGGGGTTTTGATCAAATGTTGGTCTCTGTAGGGATTTCTCATGTAGGTTCATTTTCGGTTTTTCATTTTGGTCTATTTGGGGTAGTTACTAACGGTAGAGATACCAACCAAGAGTCTTATTATGGTCTCTTTAACAGTTTGTCTATTCTAGTTGGATTCTAATAGTGTGGATTCTGTTTCGGCCTCTTGTGTTCATAATCCCATTTGTCATCGGGGTAGCATGATTTTCCATCTCTTTTCATGAAATGGTTTAGGTTTCTTGGTTTATATCTGGTAAGGGTTGTTAGTTGTAATTATTGTTGGTTAAGGAATTTTTATATTTAGAGGCTTGATAATGATGTTTTGGAAATCCCTTTTCTTTGATAATCCAATTAAAAATTTTTGTGGATTTCTGGGGGTAGAAATCATTACGATGTGATGATTTTTCACTCTTGGATTTTTATCATCACTGATTATCTTCACTCATCTTTTAGATATTGGTTTTTGTCTTGAGTTATGAGTTTTCTAGATTTAAATAATGAGATTTTCCAAAATTTTTTCTTCTCAATATTATTCCATAGTTTCCATAGGAGTTCTTGGTGAAAAGTGAATATTTTGCACTTGACTGTCTGTGGCTCACTATTTGCACACGATTAGGGAGAACTATGCTGTAACATCCCAGTTTATTATAGAATAATAGATTTTAAAATCTATTTATTTATAAATAAGATATTAATTTTAATTTAATGTTTATGCCATGACTTAAAGCATACTTGACACGCAAACACAGGTTTTTCAGAAAACATAGGTTGCACGCAACACTGAGTTATACCAAAAAATAATACAATAAATTTATTATTATTTTAAATTTTAGTTAATGAATACACATTATATTGGTGGTAATGAAGATAACTAACTAAATTATGATTAAAATGTTTTTTTAAATTTTATCATATATATAATATAAATTTTAGAGCCTTAATATGAGAATGAAACCAATTTTAAGCATGAAATACTTATTTTGTAAAAAGGTTTTTTAAATCCTTTTGATAGAAAAACCTATTTAAATATACTTTTTTTTTTATTTTTATATGTTCTATTCGACAAAACAAACTGATTTTTTATAATAGGGAAAAAAATTTACTTTGGTTTAATTTGGGTATTTTTATGATAAAATTCATTTTTTAATGAATAGTGAAACATTCTGCATTTATTTCAAAACTACCTTTTCGTATAATTTATTTATATTGATACATTTTCCTTTTAATTGGTTATAAACTTTAATTAGTTTAATTTTTTTTAATTTAATTCAATTTTTGTGATTTTATGTAATTTCACTTTTAATATGGTCCGAAACACATGTCCATCCTTTGATAGTTTTAACTTCATAAAAACCCGCATTCTAGTTTGGAAAATTTGAATTAATTTTTTATTAATTAATTAAACTTAGGTGTTTTGAATTTGGAATAATTTATTCTATATTTGGAATCATAAGGTCCAAATTATATAAATTAGAACCTTTAATTTTTGGACATTATGAATAGTAACATTAGTAATTATTGTTAATTACCACAGTTAAAGGGTAAATAAGGGTAAATATAATATTATAATAAAATAAAACTACCCTAAAAATGTCTAAATATTATAACATTAGTAATGGGTGAAAATAACAATCCTTATGAAAAAATGTGGAATATGAGAGCCACTTGAGAGTGATATTGACCTGTTTTAATAATTAATTTAAATTAAAGGGAAATATAACATAAACTTGAATCATTGTACAAAAATAAATTTTATATAGTGGTATATAACTGATATCCATGAATATAAATAGTCATTAAAAATAAAAATATTATTCATAGATCATTTTATATTACTTATTATTTTTATACATTAAATACATAAATTTTTTTATGACACAATGATGATGCAGTTAGTACATTATTAATGAATGATTCAAAAAAATGTCATTATAAATATTAAAATAAATGTAATTTGAATATTTGGATTCCATAAACTAATTTTATGGAAGATTATGACATGTTATATCTGAGTTAATGTATTTTTTCAAATTAAAAAAGTATTTGTAACTTTAACAAAAATCTATTACAAAATATTTTCGAACATAACATAAATGAATTTATAAAACAAATACTATTTTATGAAGTTATAAAATAGTCATAAAAATATAAGATTTGAATAATTGACTTAGATAATGTTTAAAATGTTATTAATGATCCAATTTTGGTCCTCTAGAAATTTTATAGTTACTATATTTACCACATAATGTAAAAATACAAGAAGACATGGTAAGAGTAAATTTAGTTAACTAACATTTATGGCCAAAATATAAGGTTGCATTCGTGAAATAATCTTGTCTAAAACCAATTGGTTTAGTGTATTTAGAAGCTTACTTATCTTATCCTCTAAATATATCACTTTTTAGCTATTAAAATTCTAATATCAATTTATAAGAAAATAATATTTCATGACTTTCCAAAAGATCCCCACGTCCCTCTTAAAACATTCCTGCACCTCTTCCCATATACTCACACATTCAAAGCCCATGTGTTCACCAAGACACAGATCTTATAATCTCCCAAAATCTCTCACTTTCTACTATAATCCTTAACATGGGAATAAGGAAACTAAAGGAATCTTTTTTCTCAAATCAAAAGGATTTACCTGATTTAGAGGTAACTGATTCTCTCAAGTTCCATTCATTTATTCTCCTTATCCAATGCCAATCCTTTTTTATTCCATTCTTTTTTATATAAAAAATTTCCTAAATATACTATGATATTTTTATGCTAATGGTTCGATGTACTCATACACAAAACTTCATCTAATAGATATAGGATGTATTGTTTCGGTGTATGGTGAACTATGACCTCATGAAGCAATGATTGACCAATTTTATCCTACCACCTCTCCTGGAGGAAATTATGATGAAAATTTATTTATATATGATGTATATTATATTTATGTTTTCTCTATTTTTTTATAATATTTCATTACAAAATACCATTATGAGTTCGATAATTTGAAAATACCATAATTTAATTTGAGGAAGTGAGGACTACTGCCCCGTCCAAGTGATACAACTCATTCATTCCAATAATGGAATTTATAAAGAATAATTTTAATGAACATATGTGACCTATATAACTTATATATTGTACTTGAAATTATAATATACGATTCTTTCTATTATATGTAATTACTTTAACATGAAAAATAAAATAAAGTACTGTTTGTGTGTACGTATTGCCCATCGTCTCTATAAATGGTGCATTTTTTTCATATCTCAAAATAATTTTGTATTATTATAAATAAATATATAAAATTGATATTTATGATATTTAAATCATCAATTCAGATAATGTAAATTTGACCACGTGGACATTTTTTTATTATAACAAGTTCATTTTTGACTCATGTACAGAACATCAACTAAAATTCTGATATGAACTCAAATAATTAAGTAATTGCTAAAACATGGTAATAAAAAATAAAAAATTAATAATAAAAATGAAAAAGGTTCTGATTCAAGTAGAAATTAGTATAATTTTATTATTCTGGAATATAAAGAACAAACGAGATAAGTCAGACTCGAGGTAAGGAGAATCTTAACTCAATTTCCATTAATTGAGATAAATATCCATGTCATAGGTTTTGGTTTTTCAAGGATATGTGTGAATGACATATTATTGTTTCAAAATAAATATCCACGTATATTTGTTCAATTATTATTAGGAACACATAATTATGTCATTTATTTATCCTTAATCTAATGATATGGCCTTCGAAAGGGGCGTCATCCCAATGTTCTTTCATTGAGGTATATCTTGATATTATGCATGATTATTATTCTATAAGATGTATATATAACCCTTTTTACTTCATTTATTGTGAATTAATATAGTCACATTATATTTAATGTGTATATTAATTTTATTATTTAAATTTTATAATTAATGTGTTTCTTAAGTGGTAAGAGATACTTTAACTGAAACATCATTTTAATTGTTTTAATGCTTCATTATTCTAAATCATTATCATTAATATCCATGTTTTCTAAATGGGTTAAAGGATTTATTTTTATATACATGATTATTTTATTGTATAAATTCATGTCATAAAATTCATAGTGATAAAATACACTTTGATTCAAAAAAATAATTCTGATTGTTTAAAATGAATTCATTATATCAATATTATGAAATGATATATTGTTATTAAAATTTGGAAATGTTATTTATTTACATTTTTATTTTTTTAGTTGTTATTATTATGTAATGGTTCATGAAACTTTTTAATGTATATGGGAGGTTATGTGATAAACCGGGGGTGGGTGATCCCATGATAGATCACATATGCATTTGGTAATGTGATTGAGGCAAATGATTAGGTCTCTCCTAAGATATTTATGAAATATACTGTGATGGCTATTCCAAATGTAAACATTATGGTTACTCCCTATGTTGCAATGAAATATAAAATGTATGTATGATATGTATTCCACAAGTTATATTCATGTTTTATGATATATATAATGTTTTTTAGGAATATTATATAGAATGATGTTAGCTAAATACTATAAGTTTTGTGTGTGAGAAATTGGATTTTGTGAAAATGATATCATGGGATTTAAATATTCATGAAATAACTATTTTATTCCCTTTTTTAAATTCTTTACTGAGTTTTTTATTCTCATACCTTGTTTTTAAATGTTTTTATTAGGGTTAATAGATGGGTAAAAGGAAGGAAGAAGTCAAGAATATTTTTATCCAGAAAAAGTAACCATGTTTTGATTAAAGTGTTTACTTTTGTGGAAAATGTGGTAACTGAGTGTAACTATCTACATGTAATATCTCGGTCTATTATGTTATAGCTTGGGCCCAATTCTCTAAAACAATAAACCTGAAAATATCCTCAATGTGAATTCATTCCTTAATTTGTGATTAGGTAATATTTATGGTTGGTGCCTTATAGTTGTCTTTAACGGTCCGTTTAGAAAACTTTAGGGATTATGTGTTTTGTTCAAACATATGGTTACATTTTATGTATATTATTTTAGTTAAATACATGTTATATAACTTTTTAGATCAGGTAACTTCGGTTACAAATGGATGGATGAGGATCTCAAACAATATTTTTATCTCTTCTTGGTGAATTTCTTGCAATAATTATTACTATGTCTTTTCTGGATGATTCTGACACTTTTCCAAACATACATCTCACATGAAATCAATTGTTTGAGATACCAATCACGTTAACTATACCTTAATACCATTTTAGATCATGGGTCGTTTTTAATAAAATCTTATTTTCATAATATTCTCATATATTCATAAAGGTAAATATTATCAATGAATTTTTTGATATTTTACCTTGTCACAAGACTATGAAGAATATTTTGACATTGGAAAATCTGATGAATAATGAGGCCCTTTTGTGTCTAATTTATATATTTTTTTAAATATAGTCTTCCGGCAAATACCTATGTTATTTTAAATGAACCATTGATTGAATATTTCAACTTATTCTATTTCTTAATTTTTTATAAAAATAATGCCTTATATGATGTATTGAAATAATATATCATAATAGATTATTTTCAAAAAATATTTCACTAAATAAACATGTGACCGAAGTTGTACAGTGTGTATTCAGACAAAGTAAGAAATTGATTTTGAAGAATCACTAAATCATTGTTGAAATGCATGGAACTTCTATTTAAATGCACAAAATGGCGATGAAATAAGATGGACACTATTATCAAGTTACAATTTTTTTTCTTTTGTGAAAAGTTTAATTAAATAATTTGGTCATTAAAAAAATGAAAATATACATAAGACTTCATGAATTCAGATGTTGAGTTCATTATGAGTTGGTATTAAAATTATAGGCACAATACAAACATTAAGGTTAAAACATGTCACAATAATTTTTGATTTTATTAAAAAGGTTCTAATCTCATGATTGGTGGCAACAAGTGGCATCTGAAAAGGTTATATGAATTGAACCCACAACCGAAGGGAGACAAAGATGCATCACCTACCACTAGAAAATTTAATGTCCCTGTTTAGTATGAATTTATGTTTTTAGTTAAAATTTTGATTAAATAAGAGTATGTTTATTGAGGGAACTTATGTTTTATCAAATGGATATACATATTATAAGAAAATGATATCGGGATTATGTGATAAACTTTTTTGTAAGATGTTTACTATTTTTGAACCCTATATTCCTATGGAAAATAGACGACTATGAGATTTTTTTATAGGAATAATGGTTCAATTTTAGTTTCAGAAGAATCTATGTTTTTATTGTGGAGTTATGGTGATTCAGGTTATTTATGTAAATATTTAACCTAACTTGGAGAATATGTGAGTTTGGTAATTACATTTTGGTATGGCACTTTTAGAGTGGTGTATTTTATTTGGAGATACATGTCAAAATTTATTTTGGAAGGAAATGTGATCAAATACTTTTTCATTTTGGGTTTCAGTCTTATTTTGGATTTTTCTGACAAATTTTAAGGAAAATTGTTTATTTAATGGTCTGTAAAAAATGGGTATCACTGTTGAATATTAGATATTAAAAGTAGTCCTTCTTCTTATACATGATTATTCTTTTTGGGGGATTTTCTGATCTTATACTAACCATTTTGGTTTTTGTTAATGTTTAAAGATATGATGAATATATAGTTAATATTTTGTGGATTATGTGATTCTTTAAAATTTTATTCTAGTGGTTCAAGTGTGACCAAGTCATCATGAATACTCATTGTTTGGAGAAAATTGGAGTTTTTGGTAGATATTTATTAAATGATGGAACTCTACATGAGAAGTATGTATGTTTCCCCATGTTGTTAGTCACACTTTTAATTAAATTCCTCAAAATTATGAAAAATTAATTAAATAAATTTTTAATTTAATTTTTCTACTGGGAAATCAAGGACACTTAACCAATCATAAGTTTGTGGTCTTCTAATTGTTATCTTATTTCTGATCATGATTTCTATAAATCTCTATCAGAATAAGATGGTTAGTTTTTCTTCTATATCCATGTTTTCTTACATTAAATCCTGGTATTTGTTATCTCAGGTAACCTTTGTACTTTTCATTCATTCGTTTAATGTGATTGTTATATTGAATCTTTTTTCGATGTGAGATTTTCAATGATGTTTCTATGCCCAATTTTATAATGTCGAGGACAAAATTTCTAAATGGGGCATAGGATGTAACATCCAAGTTAATTATAGAATAATACATTTTAATATCTATTAATATTTTTATTAAGACATTAATTTTACATTAAATGGTTTGCCTTGTCTGAGAGCGTACTCAACATGAAACAACGGGTCTCTCCAAAATCTTATGTGGCACACAACACTGAGTTATACCAAAAAATAATACAATAATGTTTTTATTATTTAAAATTGTATTTAACACCGAGAAATTTTATTGGAGGTAATGAATATAAAAAACTATTATATGATTAAAAATGTTTGTTAAATGTTTTTATATATCTCTGAAAAATTTTAGATTCCTAAAATGAGAATAAATCCAATTTTACCCATAAAATACTATAATTTTTTTAAAAAGGACTTTTTAACATCTTTTGATGTTAGAAAATTTTTAAATGAAATTTGTGTCTCTTTTATATGTAATATTTTACAAAATAAGTTTCTTATATATAAGAGGAGCGTCAATATTTACTTTAGTAAAATTTTGGTATTTTTATGATAAAATTCAGTTTATAAAGAATAGTTAAAAATATTGCATTTATTTCAAAAATTTCTTTTTGTGTAATTTATTTATATAAATATGTTATCATTTTATATGCTTTTAAACTATAATTGTATTATATTTTTGAAATTTAGACTAATTTCAGTGATTGGAAGAAATTTCACATTTAAATTTGACATAAACACATGACAATCTTTTGATGGTTTTTAATTATTAAAACCCCGCTTTGCGGTTTTGACAAGAGGAATTAATATTAAGGTAATTGATGAAACTTATTTATTTTTAATTTCGAAAAATTGATTACTTATTTTGAATTAGAAGTACTAAATTATGTTAATAGGTAACTTTTATTTTTAGACATTATGAATAGTAACTTCAGTTATATTTTTATTTCAATAGTTAAAGGGAAAATTAGGTAAATAAGGTTAAAAATAATATAATAATATTATAAATATACATTAACACATGTCATATTATTATTTGATGAGTCATTCAAAACAAAAAAAATCGTTATTTAGATTCTTTGGACTTTGGGTGCCACTTGGTTGTGAAAATGACATGTTATAATAATTAATTTAATGTAAAGGGAAATATAACATAAACATGTATCTTTTTAAGAAAATAATTTTAATATCATGTTATACAGTTGATATATCCGAGTATAAATTATAATTTAAAATACAAGAATAATTTCTACATGGTGATATTTTATTAAAAAAATTTAATCTTTAAATAAATATATTTTTATGACATAATGATGATGTAGTGGTTTCCTTATTAATGAAAGATTCAAATAAATTATGTTATAAATGTTACAATAAATGTAATCTGTAAATTTTAATTCCATACATAAATATTTTGGATTATTATGAAATGTTATCTTTGAGTTAATATTATTTATTGGAATTAATCATGAATTTATGAATACAAAATAAATTACAAAATAGTGTCAAAATTGACATTAATGAGTTTTCAAAAAAAAATACAATTTTATAAAATGATATAAAAGTCAAAAAAATATAATAAACTACAAACTACCTTTTATAATGTTAAAATTTTTATTAATGATTCATTGGAGGTTATCATGGAATTTTATAGGAAATAAAATAACCATATAGTGTTGAAATACAAGAAGACGTGATTAGAGTTAATTTTTTTAACTAAGGGTAAAAGGAATAATATAAGGTTAAATTTGTGATGTAAAATTTTATAAAACCAATTTAATTAGAGGATTTCTACCCATAAGAATCTTATCATAAAAATCTGTCACTCTTAAAATATTACAATTTGAATATAAAATTATAATACAATAATATTTCATGACTTTCCTAAAGTGCCCATCCACCCTCTGATAAGAGGCCACAACCTCTAACAACATACTCACACCTATAAAGCCCCATGGAACACTAAAAATATACTCAAATAATCTCCCAGAATCTTTTAATTCCTCATATATTCCTTACAATGGGAATAAAGAAATTCCAGGATTCTATTTGACTCAAATCAAAATGAGTTACCAGATTTAGAGGTAATGTCTTCTCTCACGCTCCTTTCATTTATTTTCCTTCTCCAACACCTTAGCCTCATTTTATTCCATAATTTTATAACAACACAATATCCCAAATATAATAATATATTTTAATTCTAATGTTTTGACATAAACATACACACACCTCCATCTAATTGATATAAAACATATAGTTTCTGTGTACGGTAAAGTAAATGCCTAAAAACTATGATTTTTTAATTTTATCCTACAACCAATTATGGTGTCCATTATGATGGAAATATATTTATATATGATATATGTTATTATTATTATTATATTGTCTCTATGGTTATGTAATTTCTTTTTACAACTTTATTTAATTCATTCTTTAACGTGTAAATAGGATAATTTCATTTGAGGAAGTGCAGACTACCACTCCCTCAAAGTGATATGACTCTTTCATTCCATAAATGGAACATATAAAGGATGGAATTAATATTATTAAGTGATATCTATAACATTTATATTATACTGGAAATTATAATATACCTATGTGTCATTTTATTCAATCCTTTAATATGAAAATAAATGAAACTAATGTTAATGTGTACATAAAAAAAATAATCTCCATGAATGGTGAATTTCATTTATTATCTCCAAATATTTTGTATTATTATAAATAAAAAAAATAATTGATATTTATGATATTTAGATCATGAATATTATTCTCTAGATAATTGTCTTTTTACCACATGGACAAATAATAATTATAACAAGGTCATTTTTGACTAATGTACAGAAAATCGACAAAACGTCTTATATGAACACAGATAATAAACTAATTGTTATAACATTATAAAAAGTAACATAAAATGAATAAAAAAATTGAAAAATATTATGATGTAATTAGAAATTAAAATCATTTTATTATTCATGAATATACCGAATAAACAAGATAGTTCGGACTCGGCGTAAGGGAAATCTTAACCCAATTTCTACTTATTGAGTTAAATATCCGTATAATTGGTTTTGTTTCTCCAAGGATATGTGTGAATAACCTCATATTATTTTACACTATTTATCCAATTTTATATAGTGTATTTTTATTTTTAATACATAATTATGTCATTTATCTATCCTTAATTTAATGATACAATCTTTGAAAGGGACATTATCTGAGTCTCATTTCATTGAAGAATATCTTGATTTTACGCACCTCTATAATTTTTTAATATGTATATAAAATTCCTCTGACATGTAATATCTTGAATTAATATAGAATAATGATATTTAAGGATTGGTTTAATTTTATTATATAATGATTTGTATTCAATTATTTCTCATGTGTTAAGTGATTCTTTAACTAAAACATCATTTTAAATTTTTTAAGATTTATTCTTCAAAATCAGTATCATTAATATAAATGTTTTCAAATTGGATTAATTGATTTATTTATATGGTCATGAGTGTTTTAATGTGTAAACTAATTTCAATAGTTTAAAATTTTTATGTGACACAATGTTTCAAAACTATTATTTTTGAATGTTTTAAATGAATTGACTGTATCAATATATTGAAATGATATCTTGTGATTTCAATGTAGAAATTATTACTATTTCTTTAATGATTGTTTTATGTGTTATTATTATGTTATGATTCTTGGAAAGTTTTTATGTATATGGGTTTTTCTATGATAAATTGAGGGTGGTTGAGCCCGGGATATCCCTCCAACGCATTGTGTAACAAGATGGAGTTAAACATTAAGGTTTCTCTTACGAGATTTAGGTAATATATTGTAATGGGTATTCGAAATGTAACCATGAATGATACTCCCTTCATAGTTCTGAAATCTAATATATATGTATGATATGGATTACACAAGTTACCTTTATGTTTTATGATTTCAATGATGTTTAATAAGATTATTATGATTACATGATGTAAGATAAATAGTTTATGTTTGATCGGTGAGAATTGTGATTTTGCGAAAATGCATTCATGGGTTTTAAATATTCATGGATTATTGGTTTTATTCTTTATAATATATTCCTTAATGTGATTTTTATGATCATTCGCCTTTTTTGAAATGTTTTCCACAGGGTATAAGGATGGGTACTAGAAAATATAATGTCATGAATATATTTATAATGAAAAAAATCAAGTTCTCTATAAAGGGTTTCATTTGGGGGAGAAGGTTGATAATGCGTGTTATTGTCCACATATACTAACTGGGTCTATTATGTAATATATATGGAATAATAACATAGAAATATATACCTAAAAATATCCTCAATGTGAATTATTGAGTTAACTAATGATTTTGTAATGTTTAAGGTTGAGGCGTTAAATGTGTGACTTTTCCCAAGAAACAATGCATCCAATGTCATTTCATGATAGTGGTGACCACCCAATTGTTGAGAGGTTTGGTAGACCATGCAAGATATCTATACGATTTTTTCCACATGTATAATAAGGGATTCACAGTTTCAACATGGGTTTTCAAACCACATAGTAAAACCATGAGACTTATCTAGGTCATTAAAATTATGAATTCTCTATTCTACCATATATAGTATTTTACCTCACATCAGACAATCCCCCAATTTTTACATGATCCTAAGAGGATCTTCTATCTTCTTAAAACCACTCACCTCCTTCATAAATGATTTTAAGGTGTCTTCTTCAATACTTAGGTCTATATATTCAATGTATTCTCCTACATTCTTCGTCATCATCCAACTTTGTCAATTTTATATCGAGTTATTATTATACCTTTGTCTTAAGGATATAGGGTTCAGGTTTATTTGGGTTTTAATTTGTGGTTTTTTATAGTTACTTATGGATGTTCATTCTTCTTCAGACCTTTTCAGGGTTATTTCGGGTGGTCATTGTCCAAGCCATGTGATTTTGAGGTAGGTTTCCCTTTACCCAAGATCTTGAATTTTAATAATACTTACTTTTTATCTTTTCAAACATTACATAGATAATTAATTCTAAAGTTTGAATTTTAGAATAATTTATTGATATGAAATGAAGATATTTCATTTTTATTTTGATATATATTCAATTGTTTTGTTATGCTATGCACACCAAGTGCTCGAAAAAATGAGTAATTGTCTTTTGTGAGTGATTTTAGATTTTTAAAAGCTTGTTTTTGGTCTAGTAATAATATTTGAATTCCAAAATGATGGTATCAGATTCTTAAATATTTTTTCCAAAATGGTATTGGATTTGAAAGAAGTGTATGTTTTATTATTGGTAAAATGGTTTGGCATGTGATGAAGGTGTGTCACCTATTTGAAATTTTATTGAAAGTGTAAATGGTTGGAATATTTTGTGTGAGTGATTAAATGGAATTTTCCAAAATAGTTTTTAAATTACAAATGGTGTGTTTGTACCTTTTTGGAATGGTGGATTTGGAACCATGAAATGAATGGTTTCTTAAAGGCTGCTTGACAACCATTTTTACACTTTCTGAAAATGATCTTATCGAATACTCTCAAGAGATTATTTTCTTTCCTAGGTAATTTTTTTTGTTCTGGGATGCCTAGATTGAGAGGCTCCCTTGTGATCAAATGGTTGAAATTTAATAAGTTGTTATTGAGGGCGGCTTGGGGGTGGCTTGTTGTGTGAGTTGATTGTTTTTAATATATGATATTGTGATTGGATGTTTTTTTTGGAATTATTGGCACATCCCCTCTTTATTCTGGACATGGTAACCTTCTATAGTTTTTTGATTCATAGTTAATGGTAGTTTCACTAGCATAGAATTTTTCTCCGGAATGTGGCCCATAATTGGGTATATGTTTTGTTTTATTATTGTGGGATTGTTCCTTGAGGTCAGATAATGTAAAGACCCGTAAATTTCAAGGAAATATTTTTCTTAATTTTCCTTGGAATTTTATAAGAGCGCAGTTTCTGACGGAACCTGATTCCAAGGCCCGGTGTGCCCGGAATCATTTTCCAAAGTTTGGCTTGGGTACGTTCCGTGAACGGACGAGCGGGTTTTTCTAACTTTTGAACCGGTGCCCGGAATCGAATTCTGAGGGCACCGATGGAATCGCAGCGTCGGTACTTTCTTAGAAACGCCTCTTCTGGAGTTGCATTTTCTCGAGTGTGGTTTTTAATTTTCGGGCTTGAAGTTAAGAAATAAAATAATTGTACGACAAACATTATTTTATTTCACTTAAGCCACTTGGAAGCCACTTGAAGCCACTTAAAGCGGCTTAAGCTGAGTTGATGCATATAGGGTGCTATCCAGAAATATCCTACCCTCTTGGTATGATATTTGTGAGGTGGGGCCCGCACGAGCCCACCGTTTCTTTCAGCTAAGTAACGCACCCGTGAAAACCCGTCATTATGAAAGTCAACTGACGCGTTTTCTTAAATCCTTAACTCACCATTTAATTGGGAT
Organism: Viscum album; assembly: GCA_963277665.1. Classification (NCBI taxonomy): domain Eukaryota; kingdom Viridiplantae; phylum Streptophyta; class Magnoliopsida; order Santalales; family Viscaceae; genus Viscum; species Viscum album. The sequence continues at coordinate 347,218,372 of OY728127.1, read as the reverse complement.
GTTTTATTCGTTAAATTAAATGGGTGGTTTATTCGTTGAAATTATTTCTATGAATTAATTTCATTCGTTTATTAACATGTTTTCCTTTTGTTGGCATGTTAATAAAATATGGCCAACACACCCTCCTTTTGAATTGTTGTGTTAAACCTTTGACGAACCTCTAAGAATTCTTCATCCTCCTTTGCGAAGAACGCGAATAACGCGAAGAACGCAAAGAACGCCGACCTCCGACGAAGAATGCCGAACCCGCGGAAATCGACGACGCGATGACGTGTGCCGCTGCGCCAACGTTTCCTCTTCCGCAACGTTCTTCGGCAACGTTCCTTCCTCCATGAAAAAAATCTTCGATCATCCGTTGAGGTGAGAGTTTTAGATTCTTTAAATTCCTTTGTGGTTTTTAACACAAGATGGATTTAATTATTAAAATTAAATCTTTTGTTCTTGAACCTTGAAGTTCATCGACGTGCATCGTATTCCGCGATCATGTGATGCCTTTCCGCGACGACGCGACGCCTTCCGCGACGCGACGATCGCCTCCTTCCGCGGCGATCAATTCCGCGAAGAACGTGTGTGCGACACTTGACGAGGTAGGGGTTTTATTTGAATGTTTTATATTCCCATGATCGTTTCTTTTAAAAATAAAGAACATATTTTCGTAAGGACAATTTCAATTTATTAAAATTGTTGTTTCATGTGTTGAATAATTCTCCCGACTGTTAATATCTAACGTGGAGGGGGCGGGCCAAACGAACACGGCCCGACAACCCTCCGATGTTCTTCGTTGTTGTGCGGATTTGGCAGGTGACGAAAAAATGTGACGCAAGTGCGTTTTGATGATCCCGCAGTGAAGTACGGACCCTGGGAGGAACAACGGCGCAGACGGGAAGGATAACGGACCAGCGGAGCAACTCCGGTGGCCCGCGGAAGTCTCCGGCGGCGAGGGTCGCCGGCGCGGCGGCGCCGGCGGCCGGAGGCGGCAGCGCCCCAGCGCGCTGCTGGACAGGGCCGGCGTGGCTGAAATCGCGTCCGCTCTTGTCCACTGCGGCCCTTCGAGGGCCGCAGCTTCCTCAACCCGCGGGGGCGGTGCCCCGCAGCTGCCGTGCTCGTCCGCTCGGCCGAGACGAGCCAGGCCGGTCCGACCGGCTGGGCCGCGCCCTGGCCGGACCGGACCGAGTCCAGCCGTGTTGGACCGGGTCGGGTCAACCCGGTTCGGCCGACCCAGGGGGGGTCGGGCCGGGTCAGCCCGGGCCCAGACCCCCGTCTTCGGACCGTTTTCGGTATTTTTCCCGTAACTTGAGCTACGGGCCTCCGAACGATGCGCCGTCAGCGGCAATGTGATCCTTGGATCGAGACGGTCATTTCGGTATATCGTACTCAAGGTTTTGGAATACTTTGAGTTCGACCGGGTTGGTTCGTACACGAAACCAACCGGGCCCTCAGAGCGGAAACACCCATATCATGAGCTTCAGAAGTCCGATCGACGTGCCGTTGACTTCGCTGAATTCCTCTAAGTGAGTCGGATATTTTGGATCACTCTGCTCGAGGTTTGGACGTAGGTGGAGTATAGTCGGGTTGGCTTTTCCTTAAGAACCAAACGGGCCCCTGGGACGAAAAAGCCAATATCTCTCAGACCGGGCGTCCGATTAACGCGCCGTCTACGACGTTGAGTTCCTATTGATGATACAGAACTTTTGGATACATCAACTCTGGACTATGTGTCAGTTGATGTATCAGCCTCTCGGCTCATGGAGCGGACCCTCCCGAACGATCTTTCTGTGTGCGGGAACCCTAGAGCTGGCTGCGACTGCTCCTGTGACTGCGACAACGACTATGCAGAGCTCCTCAGTGGACTGCGAAGACGACTGTGCAGAGATCCTTAGTGGACTGCGATGACTACAGCACTCAGCGATCCTTTTTGGATCAGTGCTACAGATCTTGTGTGGGTCTGATCCTGTGTGGGTCAGCGCTCAGTGGTTCTGTGTGAGCCAGCGCCTACAGGTCCTGTGTGAGCTCGATCCTGTGTGGGTCTTTGCAGGGGTTAGTACCTATCGATCCATTGTGGGTCTGACGACTTAGATGGATCAGTGATCATATTTATCGTCATCCAAAGAAGTATACATGTGTGAGATGAATCTTGTGTTACTCTCCTTTGTGGATTGTGTTGGACTATCATGTGTGGATTTACGGTTTAATATCTTTTGTGGATTGTGTTGTGCTATCCTGTGTGGGTATACATTTTTCTTTCTTGTGTGGACTGGGTTGTGCTTGGGCTCGGATGTTGGAGCCGAACGGGAATTGATGACTTAGGTATATGTATGGGAATATACCTAAGTCGTGTCATATGTTACTTCGTGATTGTATCTTTCCTTTGTGTATTATCCCTTGTGGATTTCGGGAGACCTTCGGGGGTCTCGGGGTCCCTACTAAGTAGCTTATACTCACCCCTACACAGGCTATGCCTGCAGTTCGTTGTGTTGGATGCAGACGACGGACAACGCTGATCGTGGTGGAGGCTTGCGGAGCAGGACGGTACCTGGAGGTGGACAATTGGGTGGGATGTACTCGGAGCAGTCAGGTGGACCCGAGGAGCAGTGGAGGCTATCTGTACCCACCCTTCAGGTGGGACTTCCAGAGGACGGCTCGACACTGAGGCTTTTCTTTTCAGTTGCTGTTTTTCCCCTTTCAGTTGTACTTTACAGTTGGGCTTATATTTCCGGCCCCTTTTTACATTCAGCACAGCTTGTTACAGTTTTTTATTAGTGTTTACTTTTCCTCTTTCTTACTCTGTGGTGCGTTTTTACTTTTCAAATTCAATGCCTTCCCTTTTTTTCGGGATTTATGCCTTGGTGCTAGTCACCAGCCCCTGGCCTATGGAAGGTGGGCTTGGGGTAGTCACGACACGGGCCCCGAGGACGGGTCGTGACAAATTGGTATCAGAGTTGGTCGGTTCTACCGCAGACTCTGATATTTATTCTATGTGAAGCAATAGTGTTTAGCGTATTGAGTGTGGTTATCATTCCAGGGAGTCCTGTGTTTGTGCGGCGGCCGACGTATCCGTACACCAGGACCCTGGCTTCTCATTTCTGACTTAATGCACGAAAACATTGACTGCATGTGTGTTTCATGTTTTCTTTGTGATTACATGTGTCAGCTCATCGGGTATACTGTTCTGACCGTGGCACACATGTTTCCTTTTCAGGATGGCCCCACGACGGCAGCCAGCTAGGGTTCCGAGAGTAGAGCGCGACGACAGCCCGCCGAGCGACGAGGCCTCGGTACAGGGCCTGTTGACAGCGGAGGCACCGGTGGTACCTTTACCCACCGAGCCCCTGATGCTTCCAGCTCCGACCACTGACGATGCACGTCGCCTCGGAGCTCTGCATGAGTTCCAGCACCAGCGAACACCCAGGTTTCATGGGTAGACAGACCCCCAGGCAGTCGAGGACTGGCCGGAGGCAGTCGTACAAGTTTTCAGGCTAGTGACGACACCAGCAGACCTCATGGTGATCCTCGCGGCGAGCCTACTACACGCAGCAGCAGGACGATGGTGGAGCTTGATACTCCAGGTGCACGATGAGGCCTCTATCATATGGATGGACTTCAAGAGCCTCTTCCGCTCAGAGTTTGTCCCGGCCACCCTCCGTGTGGTGCGCATTCAGGAGCTTCTTCAGCTGCGGCAGGGCTTCTTGACGGTCGCCCAGTACGCAGCGAGGTTTACCGATCTTTCTCGCTACTCGACAGATATGGTACGGGACCCATTCTTATGGGCCCGGACCATTGAGCAGGGTTTGAGAAACGAGATCAGGGCATTGCTGATCTCCCTCATCATCCCGACCCAGGCAGGAGTACTGGAGCGAGCCCTTCTGACCGAGAGCTTTCTTGCTGAGTCTACTTCAGCAGCGAGACCTACCGCAGGGTGGCAGGTAGCGGAGTCTTCGGTAGCAGGTAGCTGACGGATGAATCAGTGTTCCAGGAAGACCAGACCTTCCGGCAGACGACCTCGAGACACTGGATCAGCAGTGCGGGGCACACAGCGCGGATCCAGTCTTCCGAGAGGCAGGCAGTGCTACGCCTACGGCGGGCAGGGCCACATGGCTCTTGACTTCCCGACCCGCCGTACCGAGGAGCAGCAGACGGTGGAGGGGCCACCCAGTCATAGGCAGAGGTTAGAGCTTGGCGGTCCGAAGGGAGGAGGCAGACGAGGCAGAGGAGCTGGCCGAGCAGCAGGTGGTGGGCGACGCTTTGAGTCTCTACCACCACCACCACCGGGAGGTCCGCCCCGACCACAGGGAGCTGGCGGGCAGAGACAGGCATAGCTCCAGGCAGTGGAGGCCTACGACCATGGCACGCCAGAGATGATTCGAGGTACGATCTATGTGTATTCCACCCTTGATGTAGTTCTTATAGACACAGGAGCGAGTCACTCTTTCATAGCCGCTACCCTTGTTCGGAACTCGGAGATTCCGACAGAGCCGTTGGCTCGATCCTTACGACTAGAGACTCCTACGGGAGCAGACTCGACGATTACACACTAGTGCCGGCAGTGTGAGATTACTCTAGGAGGTGAGATCTTCTGCTGAGATCTTCTAGTAGCGGCGTCGAGGCCTTACGATTTCATCTTGGGCATGGATTGGTTATCTAGGGTCCATGCTCAGATTGACTGTATTAGGCGCAAGGTGCGATATGTGCGCACCGACGGGAGCGGGTTCCACTTCACCGGCGAGAAGGGATCCTTTCCAGCACAGGAGGGACTCTAGAGAGGAGGGGACATCCCATCACTCATCAGTTGGCTAGCCTCATCCTTGGAGCAGTTGACGTGCGGAGTCCTAGTTTTCCTGCAGTGGTGGATCATTATGTGGACGTCTTCCCCGACGACGTCCCAGGGCTACCTCCTCGCAGAGAGGTATACTTTTATATTGATCTATACCCCGGGACAACCCCAATATCCACTCCAGTGTATCGGATGGACCCCACTGAGCTTCGAGAGCTGCGGGTACAGTTGGAGGACTTGCAGGGTAAGGGGTTCATCCGACCCAATGTTTCACCCTGGGCTTCCCCGATATTGTTCACCAAGAAGGCGGACGGGAGCTTGAGACTATGTGTCGACTATCGTTGCCTGAACCAGGTGACAGTGAGGAACAAGTATCCGCTACCGAGGATTGATGACCTCTTCGATCAGCTCAAGGGAGCATGGTGGTTCTCGAAGATAGACCTCAGGTCAGGCTATCATCAGCTTAGAGTTCGAGACGAGGACGTGCAGAAGATGGCCTTCAGGTGTCGGTATGGCCACTATGAGTTCTTGGTTATGCCTTTTGGGGTAACCAATGCTCTAGCAGTGTTCATGATCCTCAAGAACAGGTTCTTCCAGCCATACCTCGATCGATTTGTCGTGGTCTTCACCGACAAAATTTTGGTGTACTCGACCACGGAGGAGGAGCATGCCTACCACTTGCAGGTTGTGCTAGACACGCTCCGAGAGCACCAGCTTTATGGCAAGATCTCGAAGTCCCAGTTATAGTTTCGTGAGGTCCACTTCTTGGGGCTCGTCATTTCTGAGACGGGAGTTGTAGTGGATCCCGCGAAGATCGAGGCGGTGCTAGCTTGGGGGCCACCCAGGAGCGTGACGGAGGTGCGGAGTTTCTTGGGTCTAGATGGATACTATCGGAGGATTGTGCCGGAATTCTCCAGAGTTGTGGTGACACTCTAATCTTTGAAAAAGAAGGGGAAACCCTTTGTGTGGTCAGACAGATGTCTTCAGAGCTTCCAAGAGCTGAGACAGAGATTGACCAGCGCACCTATCTTGAGGTTGCCTGAGGAGGGAGTTGGATACATAGTCTACTGTGATGCATCAGGTACAGGACTCGGATGTGTCCTGAAGTAGGAGCAGGCCGTGATTGCCTGTGGATAACGTTAGTTGAGGCCGCATGAGCATAACTACACCACACATGACCTGGAGTTAGCAGTAGTGGTCTTCGCTCTGAAGACATGGTGACACTATCTGATGGGCGAGCGCATTACAGTCTTTTCTGACCACCAGAGTCTCAGGTAAATCTTCTCGCAGAAGTACCTGAACCTGAGACAGCGGCGATGGCTCGAGTTCCTCTAGGACTATGACTTTGAGACAGTCTATACCCATTGTAAGGGGAACGTGGTATCCGATGCCCTCAGCAGGAGAACGAGAATTCAGCTACTTGAGAAGGCGATAGAGCAGCTAGTCACCTTGTAGATATCCTTCGTGGATAGAGATGGAGCAGCCTTCCTTCAGTCTCTCACAGTCACCCCTCCACTACTGCAGCGAGTCAGAGAGGCACAGCGTGAGGACGCTGATTGTGAGACGCGGTGTGCACAGTTATCCTCAGGACATGCACCTAATGGATTCTCCTTTGGAGCAGGGCACGAAATCCTTTTCAGAGGACATACCTTGGTACCAGTTGCTTTACGAGAGGAGGTGCTGAGAGAGTTTCACACTTCTCCTTTGGCAGTACATCCTAGAGTGGCGAAGATGTACCAGGACCTCAGACGACAGCACTGGTGGCCGGGCATGAAAAAGGTTGTGGCAGAGTTCGTTTCTCGATTCCTCACCTTCCAGCAGGTGAAGGTAGAGCATCAGGTACCAGCAGGCTTGGTACAACCCTTGGAGGTCCCGGAGTGGAAGTAGGACGGGATATCTATGGACTTCATGACTGGACTTCCATGCACTTCCAAAGGTCATGACTCCATCTGGGTGATTGTCGACCGACTCACCAAGTCGGCTCACTTCTTACCCATCCAAGAACAGGGCTCAATGGAGAGCTTGGGGCGTCTCTACGTTCAGGAGATTGTACGGCTTCACGGTGTGCCATCATCTATCATCTTATATCGAGACGCTCTCTTTACTTCCCGGCTTTGGAAGGGGTTTCAGGAGGCGTTCAGGACGCTGCTACATCTAAGCACCGCCTTTCACACTCAGACGGATGGTCAGTCGGAGAGGACCATTCAGACTCTCGAGGACATGCTCCGCGCATGTGTCCTCGGCTTTGGTCGCAGCTGGGAGGATCACCTACCCTTGGTGGAGTTCGCGTACAACAACAGCTACCACTCCACCATCGGGATGGAACCATACGAGGCGTTATACGGCAGACCTTGCAGATCTCCATTGTGCTGGACAGACCCTGGGGAGTCAGTACTTGTGGGACCAGAGATGGTCCGGGCCATGACAGAGAAGGTCCAGGTCATCCAGGAGCGGATGAGGACAGCTCAGAGCAGGCAGAAGTCTTGTGATGACAGGAGGCGGAGGCCACTAGAGTTCGAGGATGGCGACCATGTCTTCTTGCGTGTCTCACCTTGACGTGGGTTGAGGAGATATGGCCGAGGCGGCAAGTTGTCTCCACGCATCATTGGACCATTCTAGGTCCTCAGCAGGATTGGCGAGGTGGCTTATTACCTATCTCTACCACCTCAGTTGCACCAGGTGCACGACGTCATCCATGTATCTCAGCTGAGGAGATACGTGCACGACCGGACGCACATCATTGACCATGGGGAGCTAGATGTGGATTATGGGGCGACTTTTGCGGAGGTCCCGGTGGGGATCGAGGATCGACAGGAGCGAGTCCTACATGGACGATCGATTCCTCTTGTGCGCATCAGATGGCAGCACGGGAACATCCATGAGAGCACTTGGGAGCGGGAGGCTCAGATGCGTGCTCAGTACCCACTTTTGTTTCCCAAGTTTGGGATGTATCATTAAGGGGACATAAAGCCCTGAGGTGGGAGTAATGTAAAGACCCGTAAATTTCAAGGAAATTTTTTTCTTAATTAACTTTGGAATTTTAAAAGAGCGTAGTTTCTGACGGCACATGATTCTGAGGCCCGGTGCGCCCGGAATAATTTTCCGAAGTTTGGCTCGGGTACATTCAGTGAACGGATGATCGGGTTTTTCTAACTTTTGAACCGGTGCCCAGAACCGAATTCTGAGGGCACCGATGGAATCGCATCGCCTGTAATTTCTTAGAAACACCTCTTCCGGAGTTTTGTTTGCTCGAGTGTGGTTTTTAATATTCGGGCTTGAAGTTAAGAAATAAAATAATTATACGACAAACTTTATTTTATTTTACCTAAGACACTTAGAAGCCACTTGAATCCACTTAAAGCAGCTTAAGCTGAGTTGATGCGGATAGGGTTCTATCCAGAAATATCCTACCCTCATGGTAATATATTTGTGAGGTGGGGCCCGCACGAGCCCACTGTTTCTTTCCGCTAAGTAATGCACCCGCGAAAACCCGTCATTAGGAAAGTAAAATGACCCATTTTCATAAATTCTAAACGCACCATTTAGTTGGGTAGTTTTATTCGTTGAATTAAATGCGCGGTTTATTCGTTGAAATTAATTCTATGAATTAATTTCATTCGTTTCTTAACACGTTTTCGATTTTTTGGCATGTTAATAAAATAAGGCCAACACACCCTCATTTTGAATTGTTGTGTTAAACCTTTGAAGAACCTCTAAGAATTATTCATCCTCCTTCACGAAGAACACGAAAAATGCTATGAATGCGAAGAACGTGAAGAACGCCGGCCTCCGACGAAGAACGTCGAACCCGCAGAAATCGACGACGTGATGCCGTGTGCCGCGGCGCCAATGTTTCCTCTTCTGCAACGTTCTTCGGCGATGTTCCTTCCTCCGCGACAAAAATCTTCGATCATCCGTTTAGTTGAGAGTTTTCGATTCATTAAATTCCTTTGTGGTTTTTAACTCAAGAAGGATTTAATTATTAAAATTAAATCTGTTGTTCTTGAACCTCGGAGTTCGTCGACGTGCACCGTATTCCGCCACGATGCGACGCCTTTCCGCGACGACGCGACGCCTTCCGCGACGCGACGATCACCTCCTTCCACGGCGATCAATTCCGCGAAGAACGCCCATGCGACACTTGATGAGGTAGGGGGTTTTATTTGAATGTTTTATATTCCCGTGATCATTTCTTTTAAAAATAAAGAACCTGGTTTCGTAAGGACAATTTTAATTTAGTAAAATTGTTGTTTGATGTGTTGAATAATTCTCCCGACTGTTACTATCTAACGCGGAGGGTGCGGGCCAAACGAACACGGCCCGAAAACCCTCCATCGTTCTTCGTTGTTGTGCGGATTTAGCAGGCGATGAAAAAACATGACGCAAGGGCGTTTTGATTATCCCACAGTGAAGAACGAACCTCGGGAGGAACACCGGCGCAGACGAGAAGAAAAACGGACCACCGGAGCAACTCCGGTGGCCCGCAGAAATCTCTGGCGCCGCGGGTCGCCGCGGCAGAAGCCGCGTCCACTGTTGTCCAGCGTGGCCCTTCGAGGGCCGCGACTTCCTCAACCCGCGGGGGCGGCGCCCCGCGGCTGCCGCGCTAGGCCGAGCCGAGCCAGGCCGGTCCGACCGGTCGGGCCACACCCTGGCCGGACCGGACCGGGTCCAGCCGGGTTGGACCCGGTCGGGTCGACCCCGTTCGGCCGACCCAGCGGGGGTCGGGCCGGGTCTGCCCAGGCCCAGACCCCCCGTCTTTGGACCGTTTTCGGTCTTTTGCCCGTAACATGACCTATGGGCCTCCTAACGACGCGCCGTCAGCGGCAATGCGATCCTTGGATCGAGACGACCATTTCGGTATATTGCACTCAAGGTTCCGGAATACTTTGAGTTCGGCCGGGTTGGTTCGTACAAGAAACCAAACGGGCCCTCGGAGTGGAAACTCTCATATCATGAGCTTCGGACGTCTGATCGATGTGTCGTCGACTTCGTTGAATTCCTCTAAGTGAGACGCATCTTTTGGCTTACTCCGCCCGAGGTTTGGACGTAGGTGGAGTACGGTCCGGTTGGCTTTGCCTTAAAAACCAACCGGGCCCTTGGGACGAAAAAGCCAATATCTCTCAGACCGTGCGTCCGATTGACGCGCCGTCTACGACGTTGAGTTCATGTTGACGATATGGAACCTTTGGATAAATCAACTCTGGACTATGTGTCAGTTGATGTATCAGCCTCTCGGCTCGTGGAGCGGACCCTCTCGAATGAGCTTGTTGTGTGCGGGAACCCTAGAGCTGGTTGCGACTGCTACTGTGACTGCGACGACGACTGTGCAGAGCTCCTCAGTGGACTGCGACGACGACTGTGAAGAGATCCTTAGTGGACTGTGACAACTACAGCACTCAGCGATCCTTTGTGGATCAGTGCTACAGATCCTATGTGGGTCTGATCCTATGTGGGTCAGCGCTCAGCGGTTCTGTGTGAGCCAGCGCCTACAGGTCCTGTGTGGGCCTGATCCTGTGTGGGTCTTTGCGGGGGTTAGTACCTATCGATCCATTGTGGGTCCGACGACTTAGATGGATCATTGATCATCTTTATCGTCATCCGAAGAAGTATACCTGGGTGAGATGAATCTTGTGTTACTCTCCTTTGTGGATTCTGTTGGACTATCCTGTGTGGATTTACGGTTTACTCTCCTTTGTGGATTGTGTTGTGCTATCCTTTGTGGGTATAAATTTTTATTTCCTTTGTGGACTGGGTTGTGCTTTGGATCAGATGTTGGACCAAACGGGAATTGATGACTTAGGTATATGTATGGGCATATACCTAAGACATGTCGGATGTTACTTCGTGATTGTATCTTTCCTTTGTGGATTATCCCTTGTGGATTTCGGGAGACCTTCGGGGGTCTCGGGGTCCCTACTGTGTAGCTTATACTCACCCCTTCACGGGCTATGCACGCACTTCGTTGTGTTGGATGGAGACGACGGACAGCGCTGATCGTGGTGGAGGCTTGCGGAGCAGGACGGTACCTGGAGGTGGACCATTGGGCGGGACGTACTCGGAGCAGTCAGGTGGACCCGAGGAGTAGTGGAGGCTATCTGTACCCACCATTCAGGTGGGACATCCAGAGTATGGCTCGACGCTACGACTTTTCTTTTCAGTTGCTGTTTTTCCCCTTTCAGTTGTACTTTACAGTTGGGCTTGTATTTCCGGCCCCTTTTTACTTTCAGAAAATCTTGTTACAGTTTTTACTTAGTGTTTACTTTTCCTCTTGCTTACTCTTTGGTGCTTGTTTACTTTTGAAAGGCAATGACTTCCCTTATTTTTCGGGATTTATGCTTAGGTGCTAGTCTCCATCCCCTGGCCTATGGAAGGTGGGCTTGGGGTAGTCATGGCACGGGCCCCGAGGACGGGTCGTGACAGACAATGTATGGGGTGATTGAGTGTGAGGGATGTAATTTATTTCATAAGGTGATACATTCCATTGTGATGATTCTTGATGTATATTATGTTCTAGATTATTCCACTTATATCACAGGTTCTCCCATGTTCTATTTCACATATTTGCCTATGGTGGATGATTAAGATGTAGTATTATTTTTGTTTTTCTTGTATTCTTATTTTCATTTTCCCTTATTTTGAGATCATTGTTGATATTATCATGTGTGTTATATATATATAATAAGTGATGATATGGATTTAAAAGTTTTATGGAAAATTTTTTATAAAATAATTTTTATTTTCCCCCGTTTTTAAATGAAAACAATGTCTTTCTCTGTGAAAATGTTGATAACTCATTCTGAGAAAGGAATCTGGTTTTAAAGAAAAAATGAAAATATTCCTTTTTATCTAGAAAATGAATATGAAGATTCTAATTTTATAAATTTTATTTAAAAAATTATTTGGATGTTTCATATATTAAAATTACGTATTTTGGGAATATATTTTTTTGGGCATTTCTAATGTTCTTTAATACCAACGCCTATCTTATTTAGGGTTTGTATATTTTGGGGCAGGTTTTATCTTTGTTTTGATCATCATAGTAAAATGTTGTTTTTGGTATTAGATATTAACCCTTGGGGTCACATGGGGATTTTGTGGTTATCAAATTTAGTTTGGGTTTTGTTTTATAGTGTTTTGTATTTTATTCTTATGAATAAATAATTCTCCAGTTTGGATAATTATTTATTTTGGGATCCTCTATTTATTTCCTTTATTCAGTTGATTTATATGGAATTAAATCATTCCCTTGGTTTATATATTGATTCCCTGACTCTATTTTATTTGTCTAATGGATCGTGAATTCCACTCGGGCTATTCTATAATCTACCTTGTTTGATCGGTTCGGGTTGGACCTGGATTGGTTCATGAAAAAATTGAATTAGATTAGGTGTAAAGACCCGTAAAATTCAAGGGAAATTTTTTCTTAATTTTCTTTAGAATTTTACAAGAGCGCGGTTTCAGACGGCACCTGATTCCGAGGCCCGGAGTGCCTGGAATTAATTTCTGAAGTTTGGCTCGGGTACGTTCAGTGAACGAACGAGCGGGTATTTCTAACTTTTGATACGGTGCTCGGAATTGAAATCCGAGGGCACAGATGAACTCGCAGCGCCGATATTCTCTTAAAGAGACCTTTTCGGGAGTTGCGTTTGTTTCGGGTTGAAAGTTAGTTTTTGGGAGATTTATAAAAAAGTTGAATAAAAAGTGTGAATTCTTTTTATTTTACTTTTTGTAGGTTAATTCCTCTCAAAGGGAGTTGGGGGTGGGACCCACACCCACTTAACCTCCCTTGAGAGGATTAAGTGTGGTGGGGCCCACACGAAACCTAAACCACTCATCTTCCCTCAAACTCCCTTAACCCCTCTTTAATTAACATGACAACTTGTTATAAATGTGGAGTTATCTCTTTTTTTGAATTTCAAACCTTTGAAATTCTTTTTGTGAATAAAATAAGACTTTGTCTTAGTTTGTTGGGTTAGAACTCTTAGCCATCTTGGAGTGGTTGAGAGCTTTTCTTTCTTCTTCAACCTTGACGAAGAACACGAAGAACACCGTTCTTCAACGAAGAACTTCTTCACCGAAGAACACGGTCTTTCCGCGACGCCATATCCGCGACGTGACGTTCTTCTTCCGCATCATCTTTTCCGCGACGAACGCCATCGACAACGACTCTTCCTCCGACGTCAAAGGAATCGACACCGATATTCCACGACTCCGTCAACGTGCGACTATCGAGGTAGGGGTTCTTGAGTTCGTTGTTTCCTTTTTATTTGACTTTCCTCAAGACTTGACGTAGAACGCTCAAGTTCCGACGAAGAACGCCGCTCCGCTCTTCTTCGTCTTCGGTGTCAACGAGAGAGAACACCGCATCTTCCTCGGACAACCTTCGTCGGCGTACAAGGTTTCGCCAACGACGTGCCTCTTCGGACGCACCTCTTCGTCATCGAATTTGACGAACGACGACCACGACGCCCGACCACCGCGACGTCGTCTTCCGCGGAACGTAGACAAATCTTCGAACCTTATACCAAGGTAGGGGTTGTTGTTTCAATATTTATTTATTTCGTTCTTGATCGTGGATCTAGCACGTCTAACGTGAGACACTTGATTATTTTAAAGTTGCGTTATTATTTTAACGTGAGGGGGCCGGACCGCACGAACACGGCCGAACCCCCCCTCCATCGTTTTGTTTATTCTTGCAGGTGGAAGCAAGTGGCGTGGTGCTGTCGCACCACGCGGATGATAGTACAAATATTTACGCGGCGCCGTCGCGCCACGTCAAGGAAGAATCTTCAAGAACGCGACGTCGTCGCGCCGCGTTGAATGATTATCAAAGCACGGCAAAGGGGCGCGGTGCCGTCGCACCGCGCCGGACGACGAACGCCGCGGCTGGTTCCGGGCCGCGGCGAGACGAGGAGACCGCGGCCGGTTCCGGGCCGCGGCGGAAGAGAAGACCGGCGGCCGGGCCGCCGGCGTCGGAAGTCGAAGGCGGGACCGGAATTTCCGGTCCCGTTGGTAAAAACCGGCCGGCCAGCTGGCCGGCCGGATGACATAAAACCGGGGGAATAAATCCCCCGGCCGGTTCAACAAAACCCCCCTCTTAATGAGGGGGGCGGTTCTTTAAAGGAGGGGGGGGGGGCAGCATCCCCCCGGTTCGTTTCCAGCCGGCCCCCACATGCGGGGGCCGTTTCCTGCAAATGGCGCGGCACAAGGCCCAGCCGCCTAACCAAACAGCGGGGGCTTGATTGCCCCCCGCGTGCCCACCTCGTACGGCGCCAGCCGCCTGGCCGCCGCGGCCCGCCGCCGCCGGCCGCCGCGCCGCCCCGGGGGTGGGGGGGGGGGGGGGTCGGGCCGGGTCGGCCCGGACCCGGACCCCCCGTTTCGAACCAGAATTGGTTTTTGGCCCATAACTTGAGCCCCGGACCTCTGAATGACGAACCGTCTGCGGAAACGCGATCCTTGGATCGAGACGGTCGTTTCGGTATATCGCACTCAAGGTTTCGGATTACTTTGAGTTCGGCCGGGTTGGTTCGTTCACGAAACCAACCGGGCCTTCGGAGCGGAAACGCTCATATCTTGAGCTACGAACGTCCGATTGATGCACCGTCAGTCGCGTTGTGTTCCTTTTAGTGAGACGGATCTTTTGGCATACTCCGCCCGAGGTTTGGACGCAGGTGGAGTACGGTCGGGTTGGTTTTTCCTTAAAAACCAACCGGGCCCCGGAGACGAAAATGCCAATAACTCTCAGACCGGGCGTCCGATCGACGCACCGTCTGTTGCGTTGAGTTCCTGTTTACGATACGGAACTTTTGGTATCCTTCGCCCGAGTTTTGGATACAGTTAGTAGAGGCCGGGTTGGATCGCACCCGAAATCCAACCGGGCCCCTGGAACGGGAAAGCTAATATCTTTCAGACAGGACGTCCGCTTGACGGACCGTCAGCGGCGTTGGTGGTTACGTTGAGTAACGGTCCCTTTGAGTTTACCCTATGGGAGTTCGGGGTACAGTTGAGATACGGCCGGGATTGGTTTCGCTCTCGAAACCAACCGGGCCCCTGGGACGAAAAGGCTCATAACTCACAGACCGGGCGTCTGATCGACGCGCCGTCTGTTGCGTTGAGACCCCTGTGACGAGACGGTCCTTTGAGACACTTCTTCGCGGGACCTTGTGATACTTGGAGTATCGACCAGTAGCTCGTGGAGCGGACCCTCCCGGAGACGAGCGTGCAGAGTACGGAGACCGTGTAGCCGGCTGAGACCTGACGACTGCTTGACCGACTCGACTTGGAGTGAGTCGACTAGCCCAGTGGACGGAGCGCCCGGTATTTGGCGGCAGACCCACGGCGGACGGAGCGCCTGGTAGTTGGCAGCAGACCCGCGGTACTCGACAGGAGGAGTACCTCAGTAGGCTATCTGGGTAGCGCCCGGTATTTGGCAGCAGACCCTCAGCGGACGGAGCGCCTGGTAGTTGGCAGCAGACCCGCAGTACTCGACAGGAGGAGTACTTCAGCAGTCTTAGGTTAGTGAGCGGCGGCCACGGAGTCGTGACAGGACCACTGTACACTCTAGAGACGGAGCTCTTCAGCAGTTACGGTTTCGATAATGAAAATCCTGGTTTGAGCTGAGACTTTTGACCTTTGTGTTTCCTCATGATTGAGATGGGATACTTGATAACTTAGGTATATGTATGGGCGTATACCTGGGTAGTGGTTATCCGTTGATCTCATGATCCTTGTGTTTCCTCATGACTGAGATGGGTTACTTGATAACTTAGGTATATGTATGGGCATATACCTAAGTAGAGTTTATCTGTTGTGATATTCTTGTGTTTATCCTTGTTGGTTTCAGTGAGACCTTGAGGGACTCGGGGTCCCTAATGAGTATCGTTATACTCACCCCTGCACGGGCTATGCCCACACCTCGTTGTGTTGGTTGCAGAAGACGGCCAGTACTGACAGAGGCCGAGTGTTCGAGGACTGGACGGTACCTGGAGGTGGACTATACGACGAGGCGGTACCCAGAGGCAGACCACTGGGTGGGACATACTCGGAGCAGACGGCGGGACCCGAGGAGCAGAGGAGCTATCTGTACCCACCCTTCAGGTGGGATTTCCAGTGGACAGCTCGGCGTAGCAGCTTTACTTTTCAGTTGCTGTTTTCCCTTTCGAGTTGTACTTTACAGTTGGGCTTGTATTTCCGGCCCCTTTTTACTTTCCGCACTTTTAGTTGTACTCTGTTTTTGCTTAGTGTTACTTTCCGCTTGCTTACTCTATGGTGTTTGTTTACTTTACAAAGGCAATGCCTTCCCTTTTTACCGGGATTTACGCTTTGGTGCTAGTCGCCAGCCCCTGGCCTATGGAAGGCGGGCTTGGGGTAGTCACGGCACGGACCCCGAGGGAGGGTCGTGACAAATTGGTATCAGAGGAGTTCGGTTCTACCGCAGAACTTATAACTCTGATGTTTCTTTCTGTGAAGCAATAGTGTTGGGAGTACCGAGTGTGGTTTTTAGATCAGGGAGTCCAGTGTTGGTGCGGGCGGCCGACGTATCCATACACCAGGACCCTGACAACTGATTTCCGACTTTGTGCACGAAAACACTGATTGCGTGGGTGTTTTCAAAGGTTTTTCCCCTTAAAACAGCTCAAACCAGGTCAGCTCACCAGGTATAATCGTTTGATCATGTTACGTTGTTTCTTTCAGGATGGCCCCACGACGGCAGCCAGCTAGGGTTCCGAGAATCGAACGTGACGACAGCCCACCGAGCGACGAGGCCTCGGTGCAGGGCCCTTTGTCAGCAGTGGCACCGGCGGTAGCTCTACCCGCCGAGCCCCCGATGCTTCCAGCAACAGCCGCTGACGATGCACGTCGCCTCAGCGCACTGCATGAGTTTCAGCGCCAGCGACCGCCCAGGTTTCGCGGGGAGACGGATCCCCAGGCTGCACAGGACTGGCTGGAGGCAGTGGTACGAGTGTTTAGGCTAGTGAGGACACCAGCAGACCTCATGGTGATCCTCACTGCGAGCCTACTACACGCAGCAGCAGGTAGGTGGTGGAGCCACTTGTTTCAGATTTGCGATGAGATGAACTTCGCATGGGAAGACTTCGAGACCTTCTTCAGGGTGGAGTTTGTGCCAGTATCTCTACACCCCGAGCGTGTACAGGAGATTCTGCCTTTACCGCGTGTTTTTCGATCAGAAGCCGAGTCATCTGTGGGCAGTAGACAGATGATGAAGAGGTCCAGGAGGACCAGACCAGCAGTTGGGCGATCTCGGGTTTTAGGACCAGTGGTGCAGGGCACCCGGAGTGGGATCAGAGCTAGCCGTGCAAGGAGCAGGATGTGTTACTCATGCCGCGGAAAGGGTCACCTGGCACGTGACTGTCCGACTCCTCGATCCGCAGGCTTGGGGGGGAGCCACCGAGGTTGAGGCAGCGACAAATGCTTGAGCAACAGTAAAGCAGGTGGACAGGAGCGGAACTAGTGGATACGTCTCTTGTACTTCTAGTTCCTTGTTGATGTTGTTTTTGTGTAGCATCTTTGTATTATGAGCTGCAATAATAAAAGACGCATACTTTGCGATGTTTTCATTCCTGTCCTCTTTTGTGATGTTACTAAGAGGTTCCAGTTGACTGTTGACTTGACCCTCACTTGTGAGACATCTACTGGAGGAGACCGGTTACCACACACTGATGCTGACAGTGTGACTCAACCCTTGGAGGCGAGAGTAACGGTTGGATCTCTTAGTAGTAGCGTCGAGGCCTTACGACGTCATCCTTGGTTTGGATTAGTATCATCCATGTTAGGATTGACTGTTTTAGTCAAAGAATGTGGTTCATCCAGGGGATGAGACCAGGTTTCTCTTATCGGCAAAGAAGAAATCTTGCAGCTCTTGTGGGACCAGAGATGGTCCGGGCCACGTCGGAGGAGGTCCATGTCATCCAGGAGCGGATGAGGACAACACAGAGCCGGCAGAAGTCATACGCTGACAGGAGGCGGAGGCCACTAGAGTTCGAGGATGGTGACCACGTCTTCTTGTGGGTCTCACCTCGACGTGGTATTCGGAGATTTGGCCGAGGCGGCAAGTTATCTCCGCGCTTCATCGGACCCTTCCAGGTCCTCAGTAGGGTTGGTGAGGTGGCTTATCGCCTGGCTCTACCACCTCAGTTACACCGGGTGCACGACGTCTTCCACGTGTCTCAGCTGAGGAGATACGTGCACGACCCGACGCACATCTTTGACCATGGGGAGCTTGACGTTGACGATGGGGCGACTTTTACGGAGGTCCCGGTGGAGATAGAGGATCGACAGGAGCGGGTCCTACATGGGCGATCGATTCTTATTGTGCGCAACAGATGGCGGCACGGGAATCTCTAGGAGAGCACATGGGAGCGGGAGGCTCAGATGCGTGCTCAGTTCCCTCTTTTGTTTCCCTAGTTTTTGATGTATCTTTACGGGGACGTAAAGCCCTGAGGTGGGAGTAATGTAAAGACCCGTAAAATTCAAGGGAATTTTTTTCTTAATTTTCTTTAGAATTTTACAAGAGCGCGGTTTCAGACGGCACCTGATTCTGAGGCCCGGAGTGCCCGGAATTAATTTCTGAAGTTTGGCTCAGGTACGTTCAGTGAACGAACGAGCGGGTATTTCTAACTTTTGATACGGTGCTCGGAATTGAAATCCAAGAGCACCGATGAACTCGCAGCGCCGATATTCTCTTAAAGAGACCTTTTCGGGAGTTGCGTTTGTTTCGGGTTGAAAGTTAGTTTTTGGGAGATTTATAAAAAAGTTGAATAAAAAGTGTGAATTCTTTTTATTTTACTTTTTATAGGTTAACTCCTCTCAAAGGGAGTTGGGGGTGGGACCCACACCCACTTAACCTCCCTTGAGAGGATTAAGTGTGGTGGGGCCCACACGAAACCTAAACCTCTCATCTTCCCTCAAACTCCCTTAACCCCTCTTTAATTAACATGACAACTTGTTATAAATGTGGAGTTATCTCTTTGTTTGAATTTCAAACCTTTGAAATTCTTTTTGTGAATAAAATAAGACTTTGTCTTATTTTGTTTGGTTAGAACTCTTAGCCATCTTGGAGTGGTTGAGAGCTTTTCTTTCTTCTTCAACCTTGACGAAGAACACGAAGAACGCCGTTCTTCAACGAAGAACTTCTTCGCCGAAGAACACGGTCTTTCCGCGACGCCATATCCGCGACGTGACGTTCTTCTTCCGCATCATCTTTTCCGCGACGAACGCCATCGACAACGACTCTTCCTCCGACGTCAAAGGAATCGACACCGATATTCCACGACTCCGTCAACGTGCGACTATCGAGGTAGGGGTTCTTGAGTTCGTTGTTTCCTTTTTATTTGACATTCCTCAAGACTTGACGTAGAACGCTCAAGTTCCGACGAAGAACGCCGCTCCGCTCTTCTTCGTCTTCGGTGTCAACGAGAGAGAACACCGCATCTTCCTCGGACAACCTTCGTCGGCGTACAAGGTTTCGCCAACGACGTGCCTCTTCGGACGCACCTCTTCGTCATCGAATTTGACGAACGACGACCACGACGCCCGACCACCGCGACGTCGTCTTCCGCGGAACGTAGACAAATCTTCGAACCTTATACCAAGGTAGGGGTTGTTGTTTCAATATTTATTTATTTCGTTCTTGATCGTGGATCTAGCACGTCTAACGTGAGACACTTGATTATTTTAAAGTTGTGTTATTATTTTAACGTGAGGGGGCCGGACCGCACGAACACGGCCGAACCCCCCCCTCCATCGTTTTGTTTATTCTTGCGGGTGGAAGCAAGTGGCGTGGTGCCGTCGCACCACGCGGATGATAGTACAAATATTTACGCGGCGCCGTCGCGCCACGTCAAGGAAGAATCTTCAAGAACGCGACGCCGTCGCGCCGCGTTGAATGATTATCAAAGCACGGAAAAGGGGCACGGTGCCGTCGCACCGCGCCGGACGACGAACGCCGCGGCCGGTTCCGGGCCGTGGCGGGACGAGGAGACCGCGGCCGGTTCCGGGCCGCGGCGGAAGAGAAGACCGGCGGCCGGGCCGCCGGCGTCGGAAGTCGAAGGCGGGACCGGAATTTCCGGTCCCGTTGGTAAAAACCGGCCGGCCAGCTGGCCGGCCGAATGACATAAAACCGGGGGAATAAATCCCCCGGCCGGTTCAACAAAACCCCCCTCTTAATGAGGGGGGCGGCTTTTTAAAGGAGGGGGGGGGGGGGGCAGCAGCCCCCCGGTTCGTTTCCAGCCAGCCCCCACATGCGGGGGCCGTTTCCTGCAAATGGCGCGGCACAAGGCCGCGCCGCCTAACCAAACAGCGGGGGCTTGATTGCCCCCGCATGCCCACCTCGTGCGGCGCCAGCCGCCAAGCCGCCGCGGCCCGCCGCGGCTCGCCGCGCCGCCCAGGGGGGGGGGGGGGGGGTCGGGCCGGTTCGGCCCGGACCCGGACCCCCCGTTTCGAACCAGAATTGGTTTTTGGCCCATAACATGAGCCCCGAACCTCCGAATGACGAACCGTCTGCGGCAACGCGATCCTTGGATCGAGACGGTCGTTTCGGTATATTGCACTCAAGGTTTCGGATTACTTTGAGTTCGGCCGGGTTGGTTCGTTCACGAAACCAACCGGGCCTTCGGAGCGGAAACGCTCATATCTTGAGCTACGAACGTCCGATTGACGCACCGTCAGTCGCGTTGTGTTCCTTTTAGTGAGACAGATCTTTTGGCATACTCCGCCCGAGGTTTGGACGTAGGTGGAGTACGGTCGGGTTGGTTTTGCCTTAAAAACCAACCGGGCCCCGGAGACGAAAATGCCAATAACTCTCAGACCGGGCGTCCGATCGACGCACCGTCTGTTGCGTTGAGTTCCTGTTTACGATACGGAACTTTTGGTATCCTTCGCCCGAGTTTTGGATACAGTTAGTAGAGGCCGGGTTGGATCGCACCCGAAATCCAACCGGGCCCCTGGAACGGGAAAGCTAATATCTTTCAGACAGGACGTCCGCTTGACGGACCGTCAGCGGCGTTGGTGGTTACGTTGAGTAACGGTCCCTTTGAGTTTACCCTATGGGAGTTCGGGGTACAGTTGAGATACGGCCGGGATTGGTTTCGCTCTCGAAACCAACCGGGCCCCTGGGACGAAAAGGCTCATAACTCACAGACCGGGCGTCTGATCGACGCGCCGTCTGTTGCGTTGAGACCCCTGTGACGAGACGGTCCTTTAAGACACTTCTTCGCGGGACCTTGTGATACTTGGAGTATCGACCAGTAGCTCGTGGAGCGGACCCTCCCGGAGATGAGCGTGCAGAGTACGGAGACCGTGTAGCCGGCTGAGACCTGACGACTGCTTGACCGACTCGACTTGGAGTGAGTCGACTAGCCCAGTGGACGGAGCGCCCGGTATTTGGCGGCAGACCCACGGCGGGCGGAGCGCCTGGTAGTTGGCAGCAGACCCGCGGTACTCGACAGGAGGAGTACCTCAGTAGGCTATCTGGGTAGCGCCCGGTATTTGGCAGCAGACCCTCAGCGGACGGAGCGCCTGGTAGTTGGCAGCAGACCCGCAGTACTCGACAGGAGGAGTACTTCAGCAGTCTTAGGTTAGTGAGCGGCGGCCTCGGAGTCGTGACAGGACCACTGTACACTCTAGAGACGGAGCTCTTCAGCAGTTACGGTTTCGATAATGAAAATCCTGGTTTGAGCTGAGACTTTTGACCTTTGTGTTTCCTCATGATTGAGATGGGTTACTTGATAACTTAGGTATATGTATGGGCATATACCTGGGTAGTGGTTATCCGTTGATCTCATGATCCTTGTGTTTCCTCATGACTGAGATGGGTTACTTGATAACTTAGGTATATGTATGGGCATATACCTAAGTAGAGTTTATCTGTTGTGATCTTCTTGTGGTTATCCTTGTTGGTTTTAGTGAGACCTTGAGGGTCTCGGGGTCCCTACTGAGTATCGTTATACTCACCCCTGCACGGGCTATGCCCGCACCTCGTTGTGTTGGTTGCAGACGACGGCCAGTACTGACAGAGGCCGAGTGTTCGAGGACTGGACGGTACCTGGAGGTGGACTATACAACGAGGCGGTACCCAGAGGCAGACCACTGGGCGGGACATACTCGGAGCAGACGGCGGGACCCGAGGAGCAGAGGAGCTATCTGTACCCAACCTTCAGGTGGGATTTCCAGTGGACAGCTCGGCGTAGCAGCTTTACTTTTCAGTTGCTGTTTTCCCTTTCGAGTTGTACTTTACAGTTGGGCTTGTATTTCCGGCCCCTTTTTACTTTCCGCACTTTTAGTTGTACTCTGTTTTTGCTTAGTGTTACTTTCCGTTTGCTTACTCTATGGTGTTTTTTTACTTTACAAAGGCAATGCCTTCCCTTTTTACCGGGATTTACGCCTTGGTGCTAGTCGCCATCCCCTGGCCTATGGAAGGCGGGCTTGGGGTAGTCACGGCACGGACCCCGAGGGCGGGTCGTGACATTAGGATAGTTCATTAGGGGACCTCACATTCAATTTCATCTTTTTTATATGGGATATCAGGGTAGATGGAATGATACTCTCATAACATGGGTTATAGGAGTGTGTTAGTGTACATACAACACATTTTTAACTGAACGTTGAGTTACCATTTGATGTCTGGTTATATTTCTATTCATTGGTTCTTGTTGTTGTTTTGTGTTTGGGAAATGAGAAGAGAGTAGGTCAAATGGTCTCATTCAGGTTATAGGGCCATGAAATCTAGGTGTATTTGGGGACATGGTCATGAAACACTATCTGTGATGGTTGTGTGATTGACAAAGGCCCTCCATCAATATGTCTATGTAACCCATTGACACTAGTTTCCACATGGGAGTAGTTTGTGGTATTCTTTGATATTTAAAATATTTTTTAAAACCCCTAAATTGGATTTTTGAAAAACACTGTTCATTTTAAGAATTTTTTTTGGAATATGGAAGATTAATTTTCAGATGTATCCTGATGAAATATGAAGAAAATGGATTCTGGGTAGAACTATCTCGGGCTAAAATTGTGAATGGTTTTCTAAGATTAAATTTTTATAATCAAAATCAGGCCTTTGTTAAAATTAGTTTATTGGAAGATAATTTTTATTCTATTGAGGAATTTTAAAATTTACTTTAAATATGATATTTGAGTTTCTAATCAAAATATTTTTTTAATAAATGTGTTTTTTTCGAAATAATTTTTGAAGGGATGAATTTGATGTTTAGATGGAACTTAGGGAATTTGTATTTCTGAATATAATCAAATGGATTATTATTAGTGGTTAATATTATTTTTAAAGGGGTTTTATTAAATTTTAAATGGAAATTCATATTTAAATGGAGAATCTTTGGGAAAAATTATATGGATTATTTTTATTACACTTTGAGAAAAAGTGAATTAATTATGTGAAACATGGGTTGAATGTTTATTTAAAAAGTGGGAATGTTTTTAACCCATTGGTATAACCATGTGTTCTCAGATGATTGTAAATATGGGGAAAGGTGAACATATAATGATATGGGTGGATGAATTCCAGGATTGGCATGACTTGATTAGTTCCTGTGGTGTCATGGGAAATTCCATGGGTAAGGCCCCGTGGAATACCATTGTTGAGTGTTTAGACCACCATGTTTTTTTTGAATGATATTTTTAAGAGTAAAATTGTGATGTTTTTGTAATTTTTAATACTGTGGCCCATTTTTTATAGATTTAGGAAATGTTGTTTATGTGGTGTTTTGAGTTTTAGAGTTGTTTTTGAGTAATTGGTTTTGATTGGATTCTTTGTTTTCTTGATTGGTTAGTGTATTCCCCCGCAATGATTTGATGGATTTTCATGGTGCAACTATGGGTTGTTCAACGATAGAGGACCCTCCAATTGATCAATATATGGACTTCCTTTCTGAGTTTCGAATGATGAATCCTCCTCTATTTTATGGTTAATTCGATCCTCTCAAAGAAGAAGAGTGGATATATAAATTTGATAAAAAGTTATTTTTTAATGAGTTTCTTGAGTCGTTAAAGATAATTCATGTTGCCAATATGCTTGATCATCTGAACTAAATGTTTTGGTATTTATTCTCTTGAACTAATAATTGGGATGTCATACCTAGGAGTTCATCATATTTTCATTCATCATAAAATTATTTATCTGAGGTGGTGAGTGTGATGAAGGGAATGGAAATGTTCTATCATTATCAAGGTTATAGAATATTGGTGTAGTTTTTTTCACATTTTTTTATGTAGTTCATTACCATATGTATTTTTCTATAGGATATTATGTGAAGGCTCGATGTTTTGACAACGGTCATTGTCCTTATCTATAGTTGAAGGTGTGATAGTATGGTCTGACCTCATTTTCCAACATTTTGTTGAAAGATGATTGGGATGAAACTTTTCTAGAAGGTGTACTTCAAGAAGATAGCCTTCCTACGGCCTCTGGAAGTGGTGAAGGGAATTCTATTAAAGAGATCAAAAAGCGCGTGGAAGATTAAAGTGCTTATATGGGAATGAAATTGCCACTAGATATTTGACCAGCTACCTCTACTTGTAGGATCACGATGTTTTATTAGTGAGGAAATATAGATACAAATAATTCATCATGTCTAAATGATCTGAAGATATTTTTTTCTTGTGTACACCTAGTTTACATTCAATGGTTCTATAGAGGTGTTTCCTGGAATTGATGTGGAGCTAGATCCACCTCTTTAAAAAACACCCTAGCCCATTTGTAGGAGAATGGTGATGTTTTTGGATCTTTTAAGATCCCCTACTATACAATGTTCCTTATGATGAAATTCTTCTTTCATGTAGTGTTATGTGTTATTTCATTTACTTTAAATTGTAAAATTGAATGCTTTTGATCCCCTACGAACTTCTATTTTAATGGATGTGTGTTTATCTTTTAATGTTATGAATTTATTTTATTTATGTAGATGATTTTTGGGTCTGTATATTATACTATTTCCATTTTAGGTTTAAGGAGGATAGTGTGTGTTCAACTTATAAATATGTGTCATGGTGATGGTTCCTTTTTGGAGAAAAGTGATTATCATGGAGTTTTGTTTTCATTTGGTTCTTCATGGGGTACGATGTAGATGATAATTATAAAAAGGGAAGAAATATTATTTGGGGAATTTCAACATCTGTTATGATTGAGTGGATGCATGAAGACATTAGGGATCCAACCATATGTCTTAGAGTGAAGCTTCTTGCATAGTCAGGTTATCGCCAAGGGTGTGGGGAAGCTTGTCCCACATTAGATCTGCACTAGTTGGGCGAGGGAACCTTAAATTTTCATATGGTAGTTTTTCATATCATGGTATATTCTATCATGTTGAAACAATATTGGTGGTCGATCCTCAAACAATTTCAATGGTGATCCCTTTTCCTATTGTGATTTTCGATAGGTTGCTCTAGTGTGGTTATCCCTTATGGATTTGATTTGTCTTTAGTTGTCATTGTCTGATGTTTGTTTCAACATGTGGATATGATTAATCCATGTTTACCTTCCATATGGTTTGGTGTTTCTATCACCGCCTCCCCGCGTGGTGGGGGTTTTGTTCGGGTGATGGTCTATGTGGGGTGTTCTCGGGCTGGTCCATGTTCGGTTTTCTATGTTAGTTGGTGTTGGTCAGTTCATAATGGTGGGGACACCCATCATGGGTCTTATTGTGGTCAAATAGATACTTGGTTAATGGTATATTGTTTCTAATGGTGGAGAGTCTATTCTAGCCTTCTATGTTGATAATCCCATTTAGTCACTTGGGTAGATCAGAATTTCCATCACTTTTCATGAAATGGTTAGGGTTTGTTTTTCCATTTATGGTAAGTGAAGTTTGATTTTTGGTGGTTGTTCTAGATTTAGTAGTTTAAGAGTTTGGATCATGATGTTTTGGGAATCCCTTTTCTTGGATTGATCAAATTAAAATATTAGTGGCTTTCTAGGTGAAGAAAGCGTTTTGGTGGGGAGAATTGTCACACCATGTTTTTTATCATCACCCTTTTTCCCATGTAATATTTTGGATTGTGGATTTCCTATCATGTTCTGGTTATTTGGGGTATAATTTTTGAGGTTTTTCTTTCTTTCTTTTGGTCTTGTGTTTATTCTATAGATTACATGGTTTTTATTGGCGAAAATTATTGATTTTGGCCTTCATAGCAGGTGGAACATTGTTTGTGCATGGTTAGGGAGAACCATGAACCCTTTCCCATGAAATTGTGAATCAAATTTCATTTTTTGATAGTGGATACCGATTGGTTGGTACATGTTTTGGTCTACCATGAAATCTAACAATGTGGATTTTTCTTCTTTGAAAGTGAGGGATACCTGGTTTCCTCACATTTTGGGAAATCATGTGTGAAAGTCATGGGAAATATCCATGTCATTAAACAGATGGATAGTCTCTTATAACATATTTTTTATTTTATCCCAAATATCCTTTTTCAAATCACATTCAGTATTCAGGACCCAAAGAGGCTATCCCATTATTTCTCTTGCCTCCCACCTCCTACATCTATGATTTTAAGGTGATTCCATCAAGTGTTAGGAAATATCAACATGGTATTCTCCACTATTCTTATTCATCTTCCACCTTAATCCATTTCTTCTTGAGTTCCTCTCCTCACTTTTACTTATAGATCTAGGGTTCAAGAGTCTATATGTTTTAATTATGGTTTTTTAGAGTATAATGGCAGTTTTTTTTCTTCATTGAACCGTTGCGTGGTTGTTTTGTGACAGAATTATTAATGCACCATTAGTTTGAGGTAGGTTTACCTTCATACATTCCATTTAAAATTAATAATCATTATTTTTTTAATTTTTTCACCTTCCACTGATATTAAATTATTATATATGTTTTTTAGATAATTTTTTAATGTGAAATTAAGTGATTTCATTTTCATTTTTATGTATATGGAAGTTTTTTGTTAAGATATACAAACTATGATTCCTGATAAAATGCCCGGTTAGGTTTAGTGAGCTATTTTTTATTTTTATACCATGTATTTATTTTAGTAAAGGTATTTTTAATCCAAAATTATGTTTTAGTTTCTTAGGTGGTGTTTTCCAAAAAGGTGTCTGACTTTTAAGTGGTGTATGATTGATAGATTGGAAAATGGTTTGGCATGTGATGATGGTGTGTGGCCCATTTGCCATTTTATTCAATAGGACGTTGGCATGAAAATTAGCTGTCAGTACTTAAATGAAATTTTCTAATATGGTTTTGAAATTAGAAAATTGTGTGCTTTCACATTTTTTGGAAGGTGGATTTGTCTCTTTGAAAGTAGTGTTTTTCTTGGGTTCTTGAGACCCTTTTGGCGATTTTTGAAAATGATCATATTTAAAAACATCCCTCAATAATCATCCCAAATTGGTTATTTTTATTATTGTGGGAGGTCCATGACGAGAGGATCCCTTGTGGTTAATTTTTTAATGTAAAGAGGTCGATCATTTGGGTGGGTTGGGTGTGACTTGATTGTGTGAGTAAATTTTCTATGATATATGTTCATATGATTAGATGTTTGATTGGAATTGTTGTCACTCCCCCACGTTATGAAATGGGATCATAGATAGCTAGAGGATTATTAGTGAATGGTTACTACACTAACATATGATTTCACTCTAGATAGTGGCCCATAAAAGGGTATAAATTTTGTTTTTGTTTCTATGGGATTGATCTCCTTGGTCTGACCAGGTAGGGTGTGATCGAGCATGTGGGAGAGAAATAATGTCACTGGGTGATGCATGAATCAGGAAGATCCAAGATGTATATAATGTTCTAAATTATTCCACTGAGCCCCTTCGTTCTCCCATGTTATTTGGAACTTTTTTATATTTGATAGATGATTTAGATTCAGGGTTGGTTAGTGTCTTTTGCCTTATTATTTTCTATTCCCCTAATTATACAATCATTTTTTTGAATTATAGATTAGTCTAATTCATTGATAAATGATGAGTTGGTTTTAAAATGTTTATGGAAAAAAATTGGAATATTTTTTTTACATTCCATTTCTCTATTTTGTTTAAATTAAATCATTATCTTTCTCTATAAAGAACTTAATGACTACTTCCTGGAAAGGAAGCTAATTTTTAATGGAAAAAAGGAAAATGGTCGTGTTGTGTATTAAAGTGCAAATGTGTTTGAATAGTCAAGATTAATATATTATATTTAAATCCTAAAATTGATGATTCTTTTATTTAACGGGATATCATGAAGAATATATTTGTTTGGGAACTCCTATTGATTTTTAATAGTCAGACATGTAGTCAATTTTTAGGTTCTAGTGTAGGTTTAATAGTTTTTTCAATTGCTGTAGGTGATGGTTGGTTTTTTTTATCATAGAATGATCCTCATGGACACATAGAGACGTTCTAGTAATCAATTTCAGTATGAGTTTTGTAGTATAGTTTTGCATATTTTCATCCTATGTACAAATATTTTTTATTATGGATAATTATTTATTTTAGGTTTCTTTATTTATTTACTTTGTTTACATTATTTTTATTGGGTGAAATAATTCTATTATAATCTATTTTATTCCATGGAACTAGTTTCTATTTTGGTTAAATCAGGAATGCCTCTTGAGCAACACAATATATAACAATGGGTGACCAATTCTGAGTTGACCCGGGTTAGTTCAGGATAAAACGGTATGAGAGAATACTGATTCATTAAGGGAACAAGGATTTAGAGCACACATTATTATATGGGATTTCAAGGTTGATTGAGTAGGATTGACTAAACATTGTATGTAGGTCTGAGGGAGTTTCTATCCAACACATTCTGGACTAAACATTGAGTTAACACGTGAATTCGGGATACATTTTGATTCATTGGTCCTAATGGATTTTTTTTGTGTTTGGAAAATGATAAGATAGTGTTGCTAATGATCACAGTGATCTCAAATGGACTAGAAATCAAGTGGATCTGGGTAAATGGTTCTGAAATAATCTCTTCCATGGTGGAGTTATTTTCATAAGGTTTCAAATCATATATACTAGTCCCTAGTCAACACTAGTTCCCCCTTAGAAGTTGTTTTTGGTCTTCTATGATAATAAAAATTATTTTGAAAACCCTTGTTTTGGATTTTTGAAAAACTGGATTTGTAGTGGAAATGGTTTTTTTTCAGACGCTGGAAAATGGGTTTTCATATTTATCTTAATGAATGTATTAGAAAATTGATATTTGGTAAAACGACTTTTGGTTAAAATTTGGATTTATTTTCCGAGAATAATGTTTCAGAATTAAAACCCAGGGTAAAAAAATTAGTTGTTTGGAAGTGAAATAATATTCTAAATAGGGATTTTGAATTTTGTTTTAAATTAGAAGAAATGATTTTATATCACATGATAATTTTTCTGAAATGATATTTATTTATTACTTTAAATTTCCGTCTATTGGATGAATTGTATTTATAAAAGGAAATCAGGGATTTTTTTTTTCTAAATAGAATTAACTATTTTTATTTTTAGTTTTTTTTCTTTTTAAAATGGGTTTCATGAAATTTGAAATGTCAATTATTTTATTATTGTAGTGTCTTTTGGAAATATATTTTTGGGGAATATTTAGAAACAGTGTGAAAAAGTTAAATGAGAATTGAATTAATATCTTAAAACATGGGTTTAAAATTTTATTGAAAAGTTTGAATGTTTTTTTTGACAATTGATATTTCTAGGGGTTATCAAATGCATGGAAATAAGAGGAAATGTGTATGGAAAATTATATGGGTGGACGAGTGCCTGAATTGGCTTAATTTGATGTTTTCCAAGGGTGGCACGAGAATGTGCATAGATGAGGATCCATGGAATACCATTGTTGAGTGTGTAACACACCATGTTTGGTTTCAATAAAATGTATTTTCAGGATGAAAAATTTCTTGGTTTGGTAATGTGCTATTATGTTGTTTTTTTCTTATGATTTAGAAAATGTTTTTTGTGTGGTGTTTTTAGTTTGAGAGTTCTTGTTGATTAATTAGTTTTGATTGGGGTCTTTGTTTTCTTGATTGGTTAGTGTACACCCCTACAATGATTCGATGGATATTTGTGGTACAATAATGGTTGGATCATATTAGAATACTATAATGAAGATAAATATATGGAATTTATTCTTCTATTTCAATAGAAGAATCCACCTCTCATTTCTGTTTTAGCAGATCATCTTGAACCAGAAGAGTAAGGGCATAAAATTGAGAGAAACATCAATTTCTTTTTTTTTCATGAGTTGTTAAAGATAATTTTTTATAAATTTTTGTTTTATTATCTAACTTGGATTTTGTTTATTTATATCTCTCAAACCATTCCTTATGATGATCTTACCTAGGTGTTCTTTAAGGATTCATTCATCTTTAAATATTTCACTATGCTAGTGAAGTTGAGGAATGGGATGGATATGTGATATCTTTAGCAGGGTTATAAACTGTTCTAGTGAAATTTTTTCATTTTTTAGATCTTCTTACTTACCTTACAGAGTGGGATGTAGATGATTCATTTAATGCTCAACGTTTTTAATGTGGCCTATTTATTGATATGATGTTTAAGTTGTCAAATATTAGTCTAACCTCCATTTTCGATGTGGTGAGGAAAGCTATTTGGGTTGAAGTTTTTTTAGTTGGGGTGATTTATGTGGTCAAGCATCCTAAATTATATAGAAGTGGTGAAGATAATTATAGAAAGGATATTGGAATGTGGCTTGAATATGGTGGTCCTTGTAGGGGAATTAAAAGGACTCTAGATCTTCTGTTTACAAATTCTAACTACAGGATCCTGTGGTCTCATTAGTGTGGATAGCTATATCAAAAGAAACTATCATGCCCGATTCATCTTAATACCAGTCATACCCATGGACACCTAGTTAAAATGAAACAGTTTTGTTATAGTGTTTTTAGGAAGTTACATGGAGCCTTTTCCACCCCTTCAAAAAACACCTCATCCCATTTGCAGGAGTTGGGTGTTATTTTGGGAATAGTAATGGTTTCATTCCATGTAATTTTCCATTTGATGTAATGGTAATGTATGTTGGTTTTCAATGGTGTTTTCTTTCCATTAAATTGTAAAAGTAGACGTTGTGGATCCCATAAGAACTTTTGTTAAAATGAACACTTTTTTTTCTTTTTAGGTTTTGAATTTTTTTCATTTTTACTATATTTTTTTTTGTGTATCATGTCCCTAGTATTTATAATTTATGGTGAAGTATGATGTTTTTGGTTTAGATTCTATATCCATAACCTGGTGATGGTTCCTTATTAGAGAAAAGTGAGTCTCGTGGTGTGTCGTGTTGTTTTGGTTCTACATGGGGTGAGTGTGGATTCTCATGACACCAAAAGATTGAATTTTGATCGTGTATTATTAGCTTCTGTCTACAAGGTAGTGGATGCTACAAGACATTTGGGCTTCGTTTATAGGTCCTGATGTAAAGCTTTTGACATAGTCATAAAATCTCCAGGGGTATGGGGAATATTAACCCAATTCTTATCTCTACCAATGGGGTTTGGGAAATTTAATGTTCTAGTGGTAACTATCTTTATCATTTTATGTTCCTTATGTTTGACAAAATATTTTCGGTCATATCCTCATGAATTTCATGGGGTGATTCTTTTTGTATATGTTGTTTTTTATTAGTTGTCCTAGTGTGGTTGGCCCTGGTGGATTGGTTTTTTTAGGTTTGCTTCAATGGAGATGGTTTAGTCTTGTGGGGATGGTATGGCTGCAACATGTATTTGATATTATCAGACCACCCCCATTGGTGGGGGGTTTGATATGGTTTTGTACTATGGTGGGAGTTCTTGGGATGGTTCATGTATTATTTTCTATATTGGTCAGTACTAGTCGGTTCTTAAAGGTGGAGAGACCCACCATGGGTCTTATTGTGGTCTCTTTATGCATTCCAGATTTATATTTTTAGGTTTTTCATTACGTTTTTTATTCCCGTATTTAATCCATAGTTTTTAGAGAGTTTATAGTGAAAATATTGAATTTGGCCTCAATAGAAGGTGGAACATGATTTGTGCCTGGTTTGGGAGAAATGTGTGTCCTTTCCCAAGGAGCCATGCATCTAATTACATTATTATATTGTATAAACCACATGATAGTCACATGGTTTTGTATACTGTGCAGTCTAACTATGTGGCTTGGTACTGTTTAATAATGAGGGATGCATAGTTTCCACGTGGTAGGGAAAACCATGTGTGATAAAATGTTGACCTATCCAGGTCATTAAAAGTGTGAATTTTGTCTTCTACCTTCTAAAATATTTGACACCAAATCAACTTATTCATCCAAAATTCTTTTTATAAAACCCTATGAGGATCTCCCATTATTCATCACACCTCCCACCACTTTCATTTTGTATTATAAATTTATTTATTCACTAGTATTGAATATATTATCGAGGTATTCTCCACATTTCCTTTCTATCTTCTTCCTTCCATTTACACTTATGTTCCTTCTCTTTCATGTTCTTGTGGATATAGGGTCCATGTTTCTTTGGGATTAATTTGGGGTTTTTTTATGGTAAGTTGTGTTTTGTTGTTTATTAATTACTCTATTGCGAGATTGTTTCATGTGGGATTTATTGAAGCACCATGAGTTTGAGGTAGGTTTCCCTTTGGACAATCCCTATAAATTTAAAAATAATTTTATTATTGCTTTTTACACCTTCCATGGAAATTAAATTGTGGTGTATAGTTTTTGGAATATTTTTTATGAGAAATGAGGTGATTTATTTTAAAATATGAATGTATATAGAATTTTTTTACTTTATGAACACCAAGTGATCGATAAAATTCATGGTTTGTTTTTGTGACTGATCAGTGAATTTAAATCATGTTTTTGGTTTGTTATAGTAATTCGGCTTACAAAATGATGTTTTGGGTTTCTTAATTACTATTTTTATAAATGGTTTTGTATTAGAAAGCAGTTTATGTTTGATGGTTTGAAAAAACGTTGGGCATGTGATGATGTTGTGTGGCTTGTTTGGCATTCTTTTGAGAGTGACATTGATTTTCAAATATGGTTTATGTTATTTAATGGAATATTCTAAAATGGTTATGAAATTGAAAATGATTTTCTTTAACATTTTTTGAAATCTGGATTTTGTTCTTTAAAAGGGTGGTTTCTTGAATTTTTCTTGAGACCCATTTGACTCTTTGTGAAAATGATTATCTAGAAGAATCTTCTTGTATATCCATCTTTCCTATGTTATATTTACAGTTATGGGAGGATCGTACTAAAAGGATCTCTTGTGATCAAATGGGTGAAATGAAATAGGTTTTTTGTTGGTGTGTCTCTATAGTGACTTGCTGTGTGAGTTGACTGTGTATGATATGTGTGCATGGGATCGACTTTTTGGGTTGTAATTTTAGGCTCACCCACACATTAGTCTTTACATGTAATCCTGGCATACCTAGATGATTCTTAGTGAATTCTTTATGAAAGAGAGTCAAAATATTATCTGTATAGTGTCCCAATCTTGGGGATATGTTATTATTTTTATTTATATGGGATATTTCCCCTTGTAAGATCAGGTAGGGTGTAATCGAGTTTTAGGGAGGGAATTGATTTTAATTGGTGAGGCATTCCTTTAGGATGACTCGTGATTTTAGTATGTTCTAGATTGTTCTACTAAGATATTTAATTCAACCATCTTGTTTGGAACTTATTTATGAATGGTCTCTAGTTGAGATGGATAGTTAGTTGGATTCCCTTCCATGCATATTTTCCATTTGCCGTATTATGTGATCATATTTGTTAATCACATTTATGGTTTACTTCATTGAAAAATGATGTCTTGGTTTTCAATGGTATATAAAAAATTGTTTGAAAACTTTTTTACATTACCTTTCCCAATTTTTATAAATGATAAAAATATATTTATCCATGAAGATTTAATGACTTATTCTTTTAAATGACTCTAGATTTTAATAGAAAAATATAATTAGACCATGATTTATATTATAGTGTAAACTTTTTGTAAATAGACTCATTATATATATTGTATTTCCAAACTAAAATTCATGTTTATTTTATTTAAAGGATGCTAATTAGGAATAAATTTTTCTGTTATTACTACTAGGTTTAAATACTCACACATGTAGTTCATTCTTTTTTTATCTTCTGGTCTAGGTTTTATCATGGTTTCTCTCACTATAAGATATGGTTGGTTTTTGTATCATAGAGTGACCCTCAGGGACCCTTGGATATTTCATAATCATGAGGTTCTATTCAGGTTTTATTGTATATATATTTTTTTATTTTCATATTATCTATAAATTAAGATGAGTCTGGATAATTAATTATTTTGGGTGTCGGTATCTATTTCAACTATTCATTCAGATAATATTTGGAGAAATTGGTCCCTTGGTTTCATTATAGATTACCTGACACTAGTTTCTAGACTAGTGTGATCTATAATTCCATTCAGGCTCTGTCAATGACTTCCTTAGGTGACCAACACATGATTATTTCGGTTGGTTCTAGAAATTATATAATTAAAATATATCATCTACCTTCGGAAATTTTCTTCCACTTAGAAATGCTAACACTTATCTTATGTACATGAGGTCTACCACATACACGAAATGATGTAAATGGTTTTTCATTTCAACATTACATGGCTAGTAGTAATGATATATTAAATGAAAATATATATATTTATGATATTTATGACATAATATTTATTCCTAAAATGTAAACAACCATTTAAAATTCTTTTTTGATATCCATTGAAATTTTGAAACATCACTCATGCATACCTATAGATTATCATCTCCATAAAGTGATGTAAGTCATTTTTTATCACGTCAAAATATTAATGACTATAAGAGTTTGTATGTTTATTAAATATTATAATTATGTCATGATTAATATTTCAATATTGTTAATCCATGACATTGTTCCAAAAAAATGGAAGCATGCGACCGAAACATGTTTGGAAAATAGACAACTATCCACCTAAATAATCATTTTAAGGATGAAGTCGATGAAAAAAAGATAATTAAGAAATTAAAAGAGTGATAAAATATATATTATTTATGATTATGGTTCTATGAATTATTTATAATAAATATATATTAATTATATATGATATTTGAACAAGGATGATGAAATTTGGGACATGAGGAAATAGTTTATGATAAAATTTCATTTCTATTCATAATCCTCAAAGAAAAATTTCCATTGAGGGGAATTTTATTGATCTTAAACATTAAAACCAATATATTTCCTTCTTCATAGGTTATTCAACCTTATTTACACTATGGTCGGTGAATTTTTTTTCAATTTCCATGCTCTTTAGAATTATATTATAGATGTTTTTAATTATACTTATTTTTTTTAATTTTCATTTCAATAATCTTTGACAATATTTTCATATTATTTAAAATGTGTCTTCTCTAAATGTTTTCTATGAATGAATTTTTTTTGGCTTTTTACTACTACATGAAAAAGATGATTTCTGTTAATGTAAAATTCATGAACAAAATTTCCCATCATTATCAACTCTCAGTTATTTGATCCATCCTTACCGGTTTCATGGATATTTTCAAACAAAAAATTTCCATAACATTTTTGCACTTTTTAGATTTTAATTATGTGATTTTAAACTACAAGTGGTATTTTCCTCAAGAAATGTTCCTAGTGATCTTTTAATGCCATTTTTGGTCAATAATGACATCTTTTTATGTTACATATGCTTCACTCATGATATTATTCTCTGATACAATCCTTATTATATAACAACATGGTTTATTATTTTGAAAATGAAATATTTTGAATCAAAATTTCATTTCCAAGGGTTATGATATAAGGAAAATGTAATGGTTTTTATGATCTTATGGCATACATATAAATGGACTATGATTATATGGTTGGGTTCCAATATATAAATCCATTTAGTTGGATAATGATATATAACACATGATATTATTGTTTTATTCATGATCCTGATTTCATGTTCACAATATTATGAATGGAACTGGTATCATGTCCATAAGTTAATTAATATACCTTGTGTCATGTCCATAAGCTAATTTGTGAACCTAGTTTCATGTCCATATGTTTATGTGAGGACATTATTTCATTTATTTAGATTAATTATCAAACCAGTTACTAATAAAATATGTTTACAATGTTATAAATGGATGTATTTCCTACATTCCTATGTTAATGATTTTCTCTGAGGGATCCTTATTGATTATTTCTGATTCTATGATATTATAAAATTTATATATTATTATGAAAATGCATCATTCCATGGATCATGATTAGTAATATTTTATTGATTGGGTATTTTATGTATATGGTCTTATACCCTTAGGATCATGTAAAATAATTGATTGATAATTCATATTTTTACCTTTAATTAGAAACTTTTATCTCCCTTTATTATGTTTTCCATCATAATCTTTTGGTAGAAGGTCTTAAATATGAAATTTTTAGAAGGGTATTAATTTTTATAAACATTGAGGGGATATTAAAGATAAATTATTAAATAATTTATCAATGAATTTAGTCTCAAAATACTCTTAACCATTAATATATGGGGAATTTATAATAATGAAATGTATTTTATATTCATATAATATTTTGAAACATTTCTATTTGTTATTCTTGTGTCTACATAGAGATGGAGGTGGTGTTCATGATTATATTGTTTCATGAAATGATCCAATTATTATACCTCATTATCATTTTAGAATAGATAAGATCGAATATTTAATGACTCTGTTGGGTGAGAATTAATCGTAATGATTCATCAAGTAGAGTGGGTCTCTTTAGGGTGCCAAGGTATTGTTTCGTAAGAGGGTTGATTGAAAATATTGATTTTTTGTTGAGTTTAATTTCTTAAAGAATATTATAATTATTAATTAGTATACAATACAATGAAATGATTATTTATTTGTTTAATTTATAAAATCATGATGGTTCTCAAAGATTAATACTTTCTTTATTATCCTCAGATAAGGTTATGAGTTAACTATGTACCAAATAGAGCCTTTTAGCTACCATATGACTATTTTAAGTTCTGTGTGATGTCTCTTGGTGTGAAAAACACAACACCTTTGTTTATGGATTTAATGAATATTTTTTCAATCCATATGTAGATTCAGTTTTCGATTGGGTTTATTTAGAAAACATTTATATACTAAGTATCATATAATGAACATGGGGAAATTTTTTCAATTGATGTAAACAAAATGAGATCTCATTTAATTAAAAATAATACTTAAAAATAAAAATTCATGATTTGAGTTGAGAATTTTCATGGACATGATTTATTTTAATCTAAGATAATAATAGATCTGGATAAGTTGTTAACTACAATGACATAATATATTCCCAAGAATTTCATCAACATTTTATGATTTTTATTTCGTGGTGTTTATTAGTATAAACATCTCTTATACTTATCTCACATAGACACATTGATAATATAGTTGACTATAAAGGGTGTGATGTTTCACTGGTATAATAAATGTGAGGTTGTATTTTTGATGTTGGAGAATTTGTTGTCATCAACACCTAATATCATTCTTTTGAATATATGGAATAATTATGAGATCAATTACAATATAAATCATGTTTTATAAAATTTTGTTTTGATTAATTATGGTTCATTTTTTGTGTAAGGTTATTTTCAAATTAGGCCACATTTGAAGAATTACCATTCATTAGATCATGTGTTTTTTGTGGTATTGAATATTCATAAGATTATAAATCATTATCTATTTGTTGAATAGTATATGTTATTAACTGAACATAAAAACATACACAATATGTTATTTCAAAATTGGTTTGAATCAATATTAGAAAATATTACTTTATTATATTTAATCATTTTATTTTTAGGTGATATAAAAACATGTAATGGGAAATTCCAATGTATATTCTTTGAGTTGGGAATCCTTGGTGGATATAGTTAAGGATTCAAAAAAGAGGTGGAATATTTGGTCATTTTTCATAAAGATTCAATTTGATGTATTTGGGGAGGAATAAAATTTTATTTTATAACAATTAAACATCATATATTCTTTCATATAGTGAGTTATGGAGGCTTGGAATTTAAAATTGCAGTGTTAATTTTTTCTTGAATGGTTATATTGTGGGGAGAAGATGCATGGGAGGTCTCCCAATAGTGACAATCTCTTATTTTTAAATGTATAATATTTGTAATGATTTTTTAGTTGGAGTATGTTAAGAAACAATTTCATATTTCTCTATTTGCATTACATACATGTTTGAATTAGATTTACCATGGTGTTCGATGAAACATTTTGCGGCTAGGTGTAAGAAAGATAAGGATAATTTTGTTTCATGCTCCTAAACTATAAGTGAATAAAATCTAAGCATAAAAGTCTAATTTAATGAATTAATCATTTCCTATTTTTGCAATATATGAGGGATAATATTAACATGTATTTTTTATTGAATTATAGAGATCACAGAAGCAAAAGGATCCGATTTTTGTACTTATAGTTCTATTGACCAAATATTCTCATTTTCTTCTAATCATAGAAACTAAAATAGTCAATGGACATTGACTAATTTGTGTTAGATAAATTTTAAGAATTTATGGTATAACCGAAAATATTTTATATGATCATGATTATATATTCAAATCATAATTCATTAAATTTTTAGGAAAATCATTGTAGTCTAGATGAAGATGAGTGCATCTTATCATCTATCGATGGGGGACCAATATGATCATTCCATTCATATTTTTCAGGATACAATCAATGCAGTTGTACTGGATTTTAGTGGTATGTGGGAAGATCATATTTCTTTATTATAGTTATTTAATAATAATAATAAAAATCCTTCCAGATGGATTCTTTTATGAAATGACTTGGAAGGATTTATAAATTACCCTTATATAGGATATAAGCTGGTGACCCATCATTTTTATGTCTTGATCTATTAAAGGATATATTTTGTCATGTGAATATGATCCAGATGAAATCACATATGATTTAGAATATATATAAATCGCATATTGATAATAGATATCATCTTTATTAATATTATAATGGTGATTAGGTCTTCTTTCATGATTTACCATATTTGGGACACTTGTAGGCTGGGAAGAATGGGATGTCATCGACATGGTTTGTTAGGATGTCTGATATTATGAATAGAATTTAAGAGGATCATTATTTTTCATAATTACATTTAAAGTGTAGTGTTATAAGTTTTTTTCTCATGAGATGCAGCTGATAAAGTATGAACATGATCAATATTTCATGCTTCATTATGATTACATAGAATTTGATTTTAATTTTTTATATAAAAATTGGTTTCTATGGTTTATCATAGTTTTAATCTGAGTGAAAATCATAAATGAAGTCTCAATGGTTAGATTTCTTCATTAGATATTCTTGATGATTTTTCTTAGGGATAAGAAGTACTATAATGTGAATTTTTTATGACCCGAGGCTTTGATGTTTTTTTATTACGTTATATTTATGATTTTGAATTGTTTTTGGACAATTTTTAGTTGATTTCGATGTTTCTGGGGTGAATGTTTCATATGGGTGTGGATTTTGGGAGTTTAACATACTATATTTTGTTTGTATATACAATAGGGTGCCTAGTTTAGGATACTGAGTATCTAGAAGAGGTGGAATGAGAGGCTAGTACCTTTTATATCCACTGAGTACCTAGTGGATATAGACTATGTGTTATGGATATCACTATGTAAAATTTTAAATAGAGGAAATTTTATTTTTTATAGTCATGATATTTGAGATTATGTTATATTTTCGACCTTATGGGGTGTTAATTGGATGTGTTTCATCAACGATAAACTCTATATGTCTCCCTCAGCATTTCATTTATTATTTATTCTATATTTTTAGTTATAATTTTAATCCATAAATTTCATAAGATTCATCATTATAATATCTTTAAGAAACCTAATATTTTGTGTGAAGGATGAATGATTTAGTAATTTTAATATTTTAATTCCATCTCATTCGCTTATATTTTAGTTATTTTTTTGAATTCTTATGTTTTAGGTGGAGGGGATCCTTAAATCCTTATGAAAATTATATGCCTTGTTTTTTGGTAGGTGAACCATTACTTTCATTATATTTTAATCACGTTATTATAAATGATTTTTACATTTCCATTTTATTTGAATAATTTATATGAGATAAATGACATGAATTTTTAGTTTTAATGATAAAATATTATTTATAAATTTTTAAGTAACGAATGAATTTATTTATTCAGAGTCAATGATGAAGTCATAGAAAATCATTTCAAAATTTAATCATTGAAGAAAATAATGGTGAATTAATTTATAAACACAATGTATTCATTATTAGTAGAGGTTGTGAAGTGAATTGAATGGATAAAAATAATGGTTTGATATTAAATTTTGGTTTTAATTGTTTCTTTCTTCAACATGAATTCATATTATGTTTTTATAATTTTATGCTTAGTTGGAATTTATTTACTAGATGGAATGAACATTTTTAGATGACTTAACTATTTTAATTAAAAAATATCCTCCACAAAAATTATTAATATATTGGATAAACACATATAATGGGCTCGAAATGTTGACTAATTTTTGGGTAATTTTTTAAGAAAATATTGAACTATAATTTGGTTAATGGATGTTTTAAATTTCATAAATGGTAATATAAAATGAATGTATAAATGATTTCTTATTTTATAGAATACAAA
This sequence comes from Viscum album, assembly GCA_963277665.1. Lineage (NCBI taxonomy): Eukaryota > Viridiplantae > Streptophyta > Magnoliopsida > Santalales > Viscaceae > Viscum > Viscum album. The sequence continues at coordinate 347,177,909 of OY728127.1, read as the reverse complement.
ATTAATAAGTGATTATAAGTGTATGAAATGATATTTTTTATAAATGATGTTTTCTATAATTCATTTAATTATTCATAAAATAATTTTTTTGAAATATATGTTTTTATATGAGTGAAAGTATCATAAAATTATTGACTTTTTAATCATAAGGATAATGTAAAATGTAATGTGTTGAAAAATAAATTGTTCTTGGGATCTGTTTTCCAAACTCTAATGTTATGAGAAGTTACTTGATCTTTTCCACTTAGAGGGAGCCTTGTGGTAGGCTAGGAAATGAAAAATTGATATGTGATTGGTGAAATTGTCCAGTCATTGTGTTAGTAAATGGTTACATATGATTTAATTTGTGTCATATGAGATGATGTGAGAAATTTTTTTGATACTCTAATCCACATTTGATATCATAGGTTATATCATCATTGGTCGAATTAGGCAATGTACTGTTTACATTTATTAATTAATTGATAATATGTTATTTTGATGTTAAAAAAAGATATTTCTAAACCAATTAAAATGATTTATAAATTGTATATATGATCACCATAAACTCCAATTATATATTCTGTTGTGGTTTTTTCTATTGAGGACTGGTTATCATTCCCTATACATACAAACCTAATGACCTTATAGATTATATGAATGTTGTTTCATTTAAACATATAAAACATTAGTATTTTGAAGATAACTTCAAGAGACACCGTCGATAATTTAGCATATGAATTTTGAGTTATGTGGATGATGTTATACCTAAGTTTCCTATTTCTCTTTTCAATGGTTATTTTCGTTCCTTTTTTTCGCTATATGAGTCATATGGAAATTTATGGGATAATGTTTTGACTATAATGTGTATGATATTATGAGTTTTAACTATGTATTATTAATGTGATACTGATTTTTATATATTTATATGAAGGGGAATTATAGATTAAATCCATCTCCAAGATATATCCTTGAAACCTCGGTCCTAGTCTCCAACCTCTAGTTATAATGCATCACAATTGATTCCATACAAAATATCACTTAGGTAGAATGGTCATGTAAGTTTGGGATGTTATAAAATGATAGGGATTAAGTTATGGGTGAATATTAGAAAGGGATACATCAATGTAATTGATCATTTATGGAGTATAAATTTCTTTCAAGTATGTGGGTAAAATCACGAAATCTTATGACACCAATTATTTAATGTAGATTCAATATTAATCCTTTGATCTTATAAATAACCTAAAATTAAATTTCATTCAATGGAGTAATGTGGTGCACATTTTGGATTCTAATGGAAGGGAAGAAAAATAATTGGAGGATTTCAAAAAGAAATTGGAAAATGATATCATTTAAAAACACCTATTTGATATAGTTTTTTAAAATTAATTTTAAAATCAAAGACTCAATTTCAAAAAATCATTATTAAAACATATACACAAGTGATATTATATATATATATATATTGAAATAACTCATAATGGATATATTCACATATTCCCATCTGAATATATTCATGTTTCTATATATATATTTGTCCACAGACATACATACATATATATAAATAGAAAATATGACATGGGACACATGAAATGTCAATCACAAGGGAATAAAAGAAGGATAAAACATATAAAATAAAAAAATGACTAAAGTAGAAGAATCTAAAAAATTTAACCTATTTAACTCACACATCAACCAATAAAATTTTATAAGTTATGTCAAATATTTGAAAAATAAAAAAAATGAATTATTAAAACAATATTTAATGTTTAATAGGGCAACTAAATATTTTATTCTTTAGGTTTTGAAAGAAATTACAAATGAATCCATAAGAACTATTACAAAATAAATTGAATTCTCTTAAAAATTTATCATATATACATTCCTAAAAGAGAATTAACATAATGTAATTTATTATTTTATTGAAACCAATATACAAATCACAAGAAAATGAGTTAATTTATGTTAATTCAAAATCAGGGATACACATAACTATGACACGTGCAAATTATTTTAATCTTCCAAAATAGACAGAGGAATTTCCTGAGATAAGATTCCATATCTTAGAAAGAAGAGACCAAAAATTTTAGTACCCAATACCCATTTTAGGGTTCATCCAAAATACCTTGATTAATATATAGGGAGGAAAATAAAGAGGGTAGGGAGAGGTAAAAAGAGATGACAAGAAACAACCTTAACCTGAACAATTTTCCTCTAAAATTGCATCTAAAAATACCTGAATTAGAGGTTATAAGGGTAGGAATGCATGTGATAGGGGCTCATTCCATGGTTAATGGATGTTAAGTAGTGATGAAGATGGGGGTGATGTTTTTTATAAATTATGTGGGATTTTATAAATTATTCATTTTTAGGAATCTTGGTATAACACACTTTTACTACATAGTTTTCTCAAACTCTACATGAATTGTTCTCCCTTTACTAGGGACAGTTGGGAACCATTGTGGTTGGCACACACGATAACCCAAATTGTGTGCCAACATTGAAAAACAAAACTACCACACGATGGCCATATTTTCATGTTTGTCTCATAGTTATCACTAACCTTGCGCTAACTATATGGTTTTAAAATTTCAATAAAAGTTGAAAAGTTGATAGAAACTACCGTAAAAAAAAAGACTAACATTAAATACAAATTAAATATTTTATTATTTTATTAAAGAAAATTCTCATTTTATTATATGGTTTCACTATGGTTGGAAGGTAGTGATGGTTAATATCATGCAAAGAAATAAAATTGAGATTTAAATGTAATTGTAAATAGATTTAAATGCCATTATTATGTCTTGAAATTATCAACATATGTGGGAGATATATCTTGGAAGAAATATTTAATATTCCATGATGATTTTATGAAGATGAATTCATTATTCCATAAACAGGTATTTCTGTTTCACCTATGTCAGTCAGTAACTGCCTTTCAATAATTTTGGAAGTTTCTTGGAGAAATCGTTGATCGCTTGAAGGATGGATTTTTATACATCAAATGACACAAAAAAACTTTTATTTTTTTTAATAAAGATAGATTAATACCCTCTTATATGTTTAGCATAAATCATTTCATTTTTCTTGTGAATTTATGGAGGGGTAAATAATATTTTTTTGAGTTTATTATTTAATTGTGATATATAGTTTCAAATAATTTAATGTTAATAGTGATTTTCATTGGGTTTATGGTTTTTATTTTTCTTCTAAAAAATTTACATTATTTATAAATAATCAATTTTTTATAGATTAAATTCAATTTAAAAAAAGAATGATTTTATTGAATTTCTTCATGACTATATAATGTCTTTAAGTATTATATATCTAAATATCATTTTGGATACCTAATTATTAAATGAATCATGACACATTACCATATAATAATAGTATTTTAATTATCATTTTATAATACGGAGAAAAAATATTTTTAAATATTCAATATAAAAAAATTAAAATCATTTATTATCACAATTAAATTTCAGTTAACTCATAGACCGGGATTTTTAAAATTCAATACACTCTCATAATTAAAATTTTATTTGAATTTATTTTTTAGTCATTCAAAATTAATTGATTAAATTTAAAACTGATTATTTTTACTTGGGATCATGAGTCTCCTTCAGTTAAACCTCATATATGGGCTATATAATCTCATTATAGTTTTTGTATTAAATTTATATTTTATATAAATCTATAAAATTAATTTCCCTGAGTAATAGTGGATTCTTCATGGGTGATCAACACATCTATAATGGATCTCATTAATAAATCCTTGATAATTATCAATCAGTTATGTTCATTATATATTGATTCCATTGATATTTTTTTTTCTTATCTTCATCTCTGAAAATTTGGAAATCAAGAGTCATTATTGTGTGTAGTACCTATAGAAAATATAAATCAAATTTAAAAAAGATTAATTATTTATTACTAAGAGATAATATTTATAATATATAATCCGAATAACTTTTTGTATTTTCAGTAATGATTGATGGTAGTTAAGTATATTTTAATTTGGAAGAGTTCAGTGGTTGGTTGAATTTGAAAATGAAACCACAAAAAAAGAGGCCTTATACGATAGAATTTTTGGAACAAGGTACACATCATAATTTACTTTTACGAGAATAAAAAATCGTCTAGTGTGGAATTTGAGAACACATTGTTAAAAAATCTATAATGAACCACTCTTTTTTGGTGTTGATAGTCTAATGGAGTCTTTGATATTGGATGTTGTATTATCTATTCATTAAACATCCAAGAAATAATTTCTATAATATTATGTGAAACTAAAATTTATGAATGTTTATCATACTGAAAATGAAGCAATTTATAATTTTGGTGTAGTTAATGTTCCACATAGATCACAAATACAAATTGATGAAACATATTTTAAAAGAAATTATTAGAATTCAAAATAATAAAAATTCACATGAAAATCATTTTGAAACTTTATAATTCATAAAATATGTTAGTGATTGATTGAAAATAAAAAATTATTTTCTGGTGATATCGTGTTGAGTGAAAATGGATCAATTTATATGATGAAAATGAACAATAATCTGATATCATTGAATTCCACAATTTATTATCAAATATTAAATTATATAATGGGCCACATGATTGAAAAATGAATTCATGTTCTATTTTTAAATGAAATTTTATCAGATTTGAGATGTTTTTATGTTACTATTGGTTAGGATTAAATTTTCAAAAAATTAAAACAATGTTACTTTTTATTATGGGTATGGAACACCAAAGGTAGGATAACTAAGAATTTATTATTCTGATGTATGAGAGCCCTCACATTCATATTATCTTATTGGATCACAATATTATGTCCCAATCATCAATCAATCAGCATTGATAGTTTATAAATATTTTCTAAAAAATAAGCCTAATGTTTTTATGTGTTCTTAAAAAAAATTCCTTATTTGAAAAATAAAATTATTGAATTTAAAGAATTTGATATTTGATAATGGTGGTGATTTTAGATGTTTTTAATTCAATTAATTTTGAGTAAAAATGTAATTCATATAGATATAAATTATTCTATGTTTATATATAAAATTGGGTCGGCTAAACACATAAATATAAAGGTTAATAAATATTCTAGATGAATGCAGTTTCATGTGCGATTACACATTGCGATTAAGTTTAAATTATTTAACAAAGAAATATAATTCATGAATCATATTCTATTTATACCACATGGATTGGAAATACCTAAGGTATCTTGGATAATAGAAGAGGTATGTAATGAAAACTGGAATTATTTTGGTTTATTTCAGATGTTTTTGTTTTTTAGAGGTTAGGGATATGTTGAATTGAATGTCTTGAAATTATCAATTCATTTTTTATGGAAATAATCGATTTGGTTATCTGTTTATGGATGATAAAATTAAAAAATCATTTAAAATATAAATATAATATTTAATGTTTTTTATTTTTAATTAATACATGGTATTGAATCAAATAGTTTTATAAGGGGAACCTTGTGTCTCGTTCTCTTTAGTCATAAAGCCTTATTAGAAAATGATTTTGTGTGGAAAATAAATAAATTGAAGATTATTCATTTAACTATTTATCTTAAGTTCTCATCCAATGAAATCATGTTAATGAAAATATATTCATGTTATTTTAAATTTTATATTGAATGATTATAGATATCAAGTGTGTTTTCAATAGGTTATTATACTAAAATATTTTATAAAGTATGAATTTTAAATGATAGATTATATTACATAATTTCAAAGAAATCATACTTATTAAATTACATTATATCCACAATAAATGAAATAATTATAATAAAATGTGTACACCAAGTCGATAGTGAACATTATATAAGTATATGGTTTCAGATTTTATTTATGATATAATTTCAAATAAAGATATAGTGCAATGTAGGAATAATGATTTTTTCCTATCATTCATTTTATTATTATATGGATTTTTAATTTTTCTTCTTTAAATGGTTGATATTTATAATAAATTGATGTGATGAAAAAATTATTATCATGAATTGACCTTTTTGGGACTCCACCTGAGCTGAAAATGATATTGATTCGTAACACATGAATCCCAACATCAATAGGTCATGGGATATTCATTTGACCTGATGGTATATTATCACATATACATTTAATGAATAACAATTTATGAAGAAATATTCATATAACCATAAATAATATCACATAAAAACCCATATAAAATATGAATAATACATATAATTTACATAATTTTGTAAACATTCAAATTAATGAAGAATAAAACTAAAAAACTAATAAATACATTTTACCATTATGTTTTTATAATATAAATCATTGAATCCTGTAATTATCATTTGTCCAGAGCTAAGGCCACCCAAACCACCAAAAATTATTTCCATATAATCTAAAATATAGTGAATATTATGAAAACAGATATATAAAAATATACTCAGATTGTTTTTTGTAACACCCCATGATTCCATGATACACTTCTTCTTAATAATTCAATAACTTCCAATACACACAATAATGAGTTCGAGCACACCACGACCTATTAAACTAGCTATTGAAATATATTTTATGAATATTATTAGCCAGATTTTGAATTTTATGTATCCCATATAATATTAAAAATCATCTTATGTGTTTCTTTGACATGATATAAGGAACAATTAAATTTTGTAGATAAAGGAATGATTTTTTTTTAAAAAAAATTCCTACTTTTAATATAAAAACTTTTTAAATACAATATTTGAAACTTTTATATATTAAATTTGAAGAAATTTAATTCTTATTTATAATTTTGACATAAGAATTTAGATTGGTTATTTTTTAGGGTTTTTCTGATAACTGTCATATTTTAATAAATAGTGAAAGATACTACATTTGAATTAAAAATGGTTTTTTCATACAAATTATTTATATAGCTATATTATATTTTTAATTAATTTGAATTTTTCATTGGATTATTTTCTTATCATTTAATCCAATTTTTGTCACTGGAAGTAATTTCTCATTGAAATTGGACATAAATACATTTCAATCTTTTGATAATTTTTACTTCTAAAAAACCAATTTTTTGGTTCTAATAACAGGAATTGATATTTCATTAATTTCATCCAATTATAGTGTTTGAATTTTGGAAAATGGTTTCCAAATTTGTAATTATAAGGTCCAATATTTTTAAATACATAATTTTTATTTTTTATAAATTATGAATAGTAAATACAGTACTAATTTATATTTTGCATGGTTAAAAGGTAAATCAGGTAAATATGGGTAACCAAAAATATTATTATATTATAAAATTAACCTAAAATATGTCCTAATACTATTGTATTATATATGGACGACCATGATCATCCTTAAGTCTATTTTAGGACCCCATGGAGCCACTTGGGTATAAATGTGACATGTTATTATAATTAATTTAAAGTAAAGGGAAATATAACATAAACGTGTATCTTATTATGAAATCCATTTTAAATAAAGTAATATAAATAATATCATTAAATATCAAATGTAATTGTAAATATAAAAACATTACTACATCATGGTATTTTATTTTTAAAATTTAAATATTAAATAATTAAATTTAATTACGACATAATAATGATGCAATATTTTCATTATTAATGAATTAATATAATAAATGATATAATAAATATTAAAATATATTTAATTTGAAATTTTTTATTCCATAAAATAATTTTATAGTTAAATTTTACATGTTATATTTTATTTAACACATTTTTTTCAATGCAATAATGTTTTTATAATTTTAAAAAAAATCTATTACATAATGGGGTCACAAATTAGAAAAAAGTGAATTGAAAGAAAAATTATTTTATAAAATAATAATATAAAAAACCTAAAAAATTAAAAACAATCCAATGGACATAGATAATGATAAAATTTTCATTAATAATGCACTTGATGTTCTCTTGGAATTTTATATTGACAATATTATCCCGATAGTATAAAAATACAAGAAGACATGGTAAGAGTTAAACTGTTTAACTATGGGTTAATCCCAAAAGGTAAGGTTACTTTTAATGACTTTAATTTTTTTAAAAACAATTTTCTTTTAGGATTTAGACCTAAAATCATATTATATTCTAAATAATTCACATTGTAGATATTATAAACTGAAACTAAATTTATTATAAATTAATATTTCATGATTTAACTAAATTGTCCATCACCAATCTTATAAAAGGGCACTTCTCCTTTTATTTAATTTACACCTCCAAACCACTTTTACATAGAAAAAACCTTCTCAAATACACTACCAAATTCTATAAATTTTTTTGAGGCCACAATTTGGATATAAAACCAATTTAAGAATTCCATTATTACAAATCTAAAGGAGGAACTCGAAGATAAGTTAATCATTTTATCCATTATTTCAAAGTTCTTTTCTATTCAACTTACACTTCCAAAATTGTTACGTAACTAAAATAATAAATCAATAAAATATTTTATGTTGAGATTTTTTTATTATTATGTAAAAATGATTTCCTCATTTTAGCCATCCTATGAAAAATAATACCACTTTGTGTGTGTACGTATGGATTACCGTTTCTACACCATTGTGTATTGTATTTTTCATCAACACTTTATTTAGATGGGTATAATGATGAATATAAATGACTTAATTAAAAAATAAAAAATGTTGTTATTTTTTTAAAATAAATATTCAATACAAATCCATAACATTAAACCATTAATGAAATGATATTATTGCTCGTGCGTACGTACGACTTACCGTCTCCATAATGCAATGAGACTCATCTTCCACATTCACTATACAAAAATGATTGTAAAAATATATATATTATGAATAATTATAACATATATGACATAATAAGGATACATAAATAATATATATATGTGTGTGTGTGCATATATGTACATATATTTCATTCACATACTTTTATTCAACATGATAAGAAAATAGAAACAATGTTTACGCGTACATACTGTCTACTATCTCCATGAACACTGGATTCTATTTCATATAACAACCTATTATATATAATTATATTATCAATATATATGATATATAAATTTTATTATAGATTATCTAAATAATTAAATCATAATATTAGTAATATGGTCAAGAATAACAAGTCACAACATGTATGATAAACAAAGTGATTACTCTCGAAAAAGTTTCTTTAACATTAATTTATCAATAAATAGGTGATATAAAGTACTAAAATAAATATATATAATATCATAAAAATTATTATGATTCTTAAATAAGATAATAATTTGTTTAAAAACATCAATCATTAGTTTCAGACATGAATAGAGAGTATCAGACCATAGCTAAGGGTTAATTCCACTATCTCATTATTTCCCAAGATTGTTTCAATGTAAGTATTTACAGGGGAATAATTTCATCCATGTCTATGTATCATAAAAATGTTTTAAAAATTAATATATTAATGTTTTATGGAAAGGATATTTTAAATATATCATCATTTTAAATGTTTTAATGATTTATTTTTTAAAAGCTATTTTATTGATGTCCAAGTTTTCAAATTGATTTTAAGGCTTTATTGAAATGAACATGGTTATTTTAAAATGTAAAATTAATTCAAAAGATTCCTTGTGGTATGAGAAACAATCATTCAAAATTATCTTTCAAATGAATTCCATTATAAATTTTTCAACTTTTAAATTATTTCATGAAAAAGGAATATTTCTCTCAAAGATTTTTACTGATTATTTTCAACTATGTCAACATCCTTTATTGGATATAATTATTGACTGAGGTTTATTTATTATAATAAAATCATCCATATTGTATTGAATGATTTATGATATGATTGAATTTTGATTTTCTATTTTAATACTATTCTCAGTTTATTATAAATGTATTGTCATTTCTTATGCTCTTTTTAATACGATTATTTGTGATATGGTTCACCCTTTTCATATGTGGAATACATTGGACTTTCTAAATGATGGGTGAGACCCTCTATTTCCCCTGTATACATCGTTAGGTCTCATAAGACAAACTATATTTGGACTTGGATGAGGCCTTCACCATTTTTTTCATATATGGATTTGGTTGAGGCTATAACCATTTATTTTTAGATGTCATGGCTGAGGCATCGATGATGTGATTCAGATATCTAGCATTATGCATTCAATCATTATGATATTATTTATTAGTGTTTCATATGATTATTCAACAAGTAGAATATCTTTGTTATATTTTAAATGAAATTATTTGATTTATTTTTCCCATATTATGTAGACTATTAGGTTTAATACTCTTGTGTTTTAGTTTTATACCTTGACATAATATTTTATTCTTATTTATTATACCTTCTACTATATTTTTTATCCATACTAAGCATCTGAGCTCAGCACATTCTTATTTTTTATTTTACATGGAAGACAAGAACTGTTTTATGATTGATACGAATGGTTAATATAAATGAATAAGGTAAGTCTCAATGGATAATCTATAATATGTTTTATGTTAGAAATTTCAATTCAATGTTCAAGTATGTAATCTATTTTCCAAGACTGATAAACTAATCTATCTTTCAGGACTTGATTCCTTGTTATAATTCAAATGTATTTAAATAATTCACAATCTATTCTCTTCTGGGGTTGCAGCGTTATAGTTGGTATCAGAGGAAGATTGAAAAATCTATTGAAATAGTTTTAGAAATTATTGATTAGGGATTATAACCCTAACATAGACTTTCAAGATATATATAGAATAACCCCCATGAATTTTGGAAATGATCATGGATAACCTAGAATTAAACCAACTATTTTTTAAATAAAAAAAAACTTCCCTTGATTGTGTGGTTGTTTCTATGAGATGTGTTTCTTACCCTATGGTATATGGATTATGTTAATGGAGGAAACTATATGGAATTGGATTAACATTGATTTTGATGGAAAATATGGAGATTTTGAGAAAAACAGTTGGACAATGACTAGATAGAATGATATTGTGATTTTGCTAAATCTTTTGTTACGATATATGATTAACAATTTGATATTTAATGAATTTACACAAACCCTGTATAAGATAATTATGAGCATTTAAAAATGTTAAAATATTTAGAATCATAGAAGAAAGAATATTGAGCTTCCTATATGTCAAGATGAACGTAAGATGAACCTTGAGGAATACCTCAAATAGAGGGGATGTTGTTATCTCTACGATAAAGAGAGTCATAGAGTGACCAATTATAATGGACATCAATGTCTCATCTATAGAAATAATGTATATTACCCCACTCAATGCCAAGACAAAGTAATCTACTTCTAAACCATTGAAGGACCTATTATATTCCAACCATTAAAATGGAAGGATTGAAATATTTTTTATTTGTATCCAATAATTATGACTAGTTACTTATATATGGAGTGTTAAATTTATGTTATTTTTTTAAAAAATTCATGAAAATCTTTAAAATTTATAATGGAAAATAAAATTTATTTAATGGTAAGATTATATTTGGATAACACACGATTAAGGAAATGATAACCCTTAATATGTTCCTTATTTTACGATAATTATGTTTGGATAAGGTTTTGTAGAATTTGAATAAGTAAATTGGATGATGATTGTTTCTAGAGAACTAATTATGGATTTTTTGAAAATAGGGTTATGATATCATGGATAGTGTATAACATTCTGGTACTTATGGAATAATCCACAATGTTTTGGAACGGGGAAACATTCATGTTTTCAATAAGGATTTATGTTAATTAAGGTTCTTACCTTGACTCATGATAATTCATAATGAAGTTGTTAGCATGTTTGGAATGTGCCAACCAAGAACTAACCTATCAGATATGGGAGAAAATGTTAAACTTATTTGTTTCACCACATTCTAATGTTATAGATTTTCAGTTTTTGGAATTATTGTAAGTTTATCCATTTATGAATAATATACGTTATACTCAAGTTGATTTTTTAGATTAATGTATTATCTTCCTATATGTGTACTTCTGAATATGTGATTACCTGTGATAACACTTTTTTTTTTGCGACAGATATAATAACATATCATTTTATTTATGAATTACATAATCTTCCAACACCTCTTGAAGAAAAAAATCAAATTTATCTACCAAAATAAGAGTTGAAGTAGAAATTGTTCAGGGCATGACCAACGGTGAGATTGTACTAAAAATAAGTATATATTTATTCCCATGTTCTTCAACTTTATGTAAAGGATCATGAAAGCCAAAAATGATTTCCTGGTAATTTCATTTATGATGGATGAAATGGTACCTTAGTTTATAGTAGATTTATGGCTTTCATATTGTTATCTTTACCCTAATAATATTATCTATAACTCTCCATCAGAACATGATTGATAAATTTCTCTTTCATGTCCATATTTTCAAACATGGAACCCTAGTATGTGTTATTTCTGGTATCCTTCATACTTAACATTCAATATATTAAAATAGAGGTCCCAGTAATCCATTTTCCATGTTGGGTCTCAACAAATATAGTTTTAAATAAAAAACCCATAGTTTTAAATCTTGAGATTATATTATGAGGATTAAATTTATTTAATGTGGGGATAATGTAACACCCCAAGATTCCAGGGTATACTTCTTCTTAATAACTCAATAGCTTGTGCAACATGCCACACCATGTTTGATCTCACCACAACCTATTAAACTAGACATTTAAAATGTTTTTTTGAATATTTTTATCCAAATTTTGAATATTATATATCCCATATAATTTTTACATTCATCTTAGTAGTTTCTTAGACACAATATATGGAAAAAATAAATTTTTCATATAAAAGAAGAATTTTTTATAAAATGGTTATTTTCTACCATTTAATGGTGAACCATTTTTAAATACAATAATTGGAAATTACATATATTAAATTTTAAGAAATAAATTATTCTTTATAATCATAACATAATTTTTGAGGTTAAATTTTTTATGTTTTTCTGATAACATTCAAATTTTAATGAATACTAAAAATTACTACATTTTACTTCCAAACTAAATTTTCTTCTAAATTATTAATATAGTATGATTAACTTTTTAAAAGGTTTTTATATGTAACTTCAATATTATTATTTTTATTTAACCCAATTTTTGTCATTGGAAGTAATGTTACATTGAAATTCAACATAAACACATATCAATATTTTGATAGTTTTTACATCTTAAAAAACCTGCTATCTGGTTTTGAAAATGGGAATTAATTTTAATTTAATTACATTAATTTTTATGTTATGAATTTGAAAAAATATATTCCATATTTGGAATCAGATTTTCCAAATTATGTAAATTAGTTTCTTTTATTTTTGGACATTATGAATAGTAACTTCAGTAATTATTTTTATTTACAATGGTTAAAAGGTAAATCAGGTAAATAAGGGTAAAGAATTATATTATAACAATATGAAACTGCCCTAATACACGTAATAATACTATTAGATTATATATGTATGACCATCAGTATTCTTATTTTAGTTTTGGGACTCGATGGAACCACATGGGTGTGAAAAAGACATGTTATAATAATTAATTTAAACTAAATGGAAATATAAAAAAACATGTAGGTTATTACTAAAAAAAATTAATTCATGTTATATAAGTGATATCTTCCACTATAAATAGTCATTATAATGTTAAATTATTTAAAAAATCATGATATTTTATTTTTTATATTTATAAATTAAATAATATAATTTATTTATGACACAATAACGTTGTTGTATTTTCTTTATAATGAAAAAAATAAAATAAATGATATTAAAATAATTTTCATTTGAATTTATTCAGCCATAGAATAATTTTATAGATGAATAATACATATTATCATTGATTTATTTCATTTTTTTGAAGGTTTTCGATTTTTATAACTTAAAAAAAGAAATTTATATATAGTATAAAAATTGACATAAATGAGTTTTCAAAAAACAAATATGATTTAATTAAAAAATATTAAAAGCATTAAAATATAATATTCATCCAAATGAAATATATAATATTAAAAATGTCATTAATTATAATCTTGAGGTTATCTTTTAATTTTTTATAATTTTATAAAACCTACATTATAAAAATATAAGAAGACATAGTAAGAGTTCAACTATTTAACTATGGGTAAATCTCAAAGGATAATGTATTCATCATGACATATGCTTGTCTAAAAATATATTAATGTGATTATATAAAATTATATTCATCTTATAATAGATATAATTCACTTTGGAACTAAAATAAGCCAAAAATAAATTATTAATAAATTAATATTTCAAGATTTTCCAAAAGTGCCCCTCACCTCTATTATAAAAGGGAACTTATCCATCTCTTTAATTCACACCTTCAAAGGCCTTCGTCTCCGACAAAACATTCCCCAAAATACTCATAACTTCCATAAATCTATTATATATTCCATACATTGTGTTTAAAATCATCATATGGAGTCCATTTATAAAAATCAAAAGAATACACCTAATGAAGAGATAGTCCTTTTATCCCTTCTTTCAAAGTTGTTTTCATCATCTACTTCCCCTAAATAAGTTATAACCATACAAAAATAGTAACCTAATTATATAATATATGGGGATATATTATTATGATTATGGTATAACCACATTACCCCTTTTAACCATCCTGTTAAAAACAATACCACCATGCGTGCGCATGTATGACTTACCGTCTCCATGCGCTGGTGTAAAATATATTCCATCTATACATTATTTAGATGGGTATAATGATTAATATAAATGACATAAATAATAAGTATAATATGTTATTATTTATGTAATATTCATATTCCATCTAAATACATAGCATTAAACCTGTAAGGAAATGATATTTTTTCTCGTGCATACGTACAACTTACCGTCTCCACAACGTGATGAGACTCATCATCCTCATTCACCATCCAAGAATGATTATAAAAAAGTATTTATTATACATTATTATAAAATATAATACATTATAAGGATATTTTATTAATATATATAAATGTGTGTGTGTGTCTTTTTTTATTAATATATTTATGTATGTACATATATTTCATTCACTTACTTCCATTCAATAGATATGAAAACGGAAACCGCGTCCATGCGTACGTACGGTCTACCATCTCCATAAACAGTGTATTACATTTCACATATCTATCTAAGATATATATTTATATTATGAATATATATGATATATAAATCATATTATAAATTATTAATGTATTTAAACAGGATCAAATTAATATGGTCAAGAATAACCCGTCAAAATACGTACGATAAACATATCGATTATTACCTAAAATTTCCCATTAACATTGAATTGTTAATAAAAGGGTAAATTAATGTTATAAAATAATCATATATGACATCATAAGTATTATTATTATTCTTATATTATATAATTATATATTTAAAAACATTATTCAAAAGTTTCATACATGTACACAGAGTATTAGACCTAAGTTATGGGTTAATTATTCTGTCTCCATATTATCTGAGATTGTTTATATATAAGTATTTACTGGGACATATTTATCATGCATGACCATGTTTCATAACAATATTTTCAAAAATATTATATTATGGTTTTCTATAAGTTACACGTTAACTATAACACCATTTTTAATGTTTTAAAGATTTATTTTTTGAAATATATTTAATTATTTCCATGGTTTCATAATGATTTTAAGGATTTATTTTTCTGGACATGACTGTTCTAAAATATTTATTCTATTCAAAAAATTCAAAGTGGTATGGGACACTTTGATTCAAAAAGATCTTTTAAATGAATTTCCTACTAAATCTTGCACCATTCAATTGAATTCATGGAAAAGGTATAATTCTCTCAAAGAGTTTTACTGATTATTTTCAATTATATAAACATCCTTTATTGGAAACTATTCTTGATTGAGGTAGATTTATTATAATAAAATATTTAATATAGTATTTAATGAGTTATGATATGTTTGACTATGGATGTGATTTTTTTATACAATTCATGGTTTATGTTTTATGTATTGGAATTTCATATTCTAGTTTAAATAAGAAAGTTTATTTTATATTATATCCTTTTTATATGATGATTGAATTGGACATAATAAGTGACGAGAAGGGCCCTCTATAACCCCTCGATGCATCGGCAGGTCTCATGAGAAAAACTAGATATGGAGTCATTGGATGCATTTCATTTTTATTTTTATATATGGATTTGGCCGAGGCTATAATCATTTATTTTTAGATTCCTTAGTTGAGGCCTTGATAGTATGTTTCAGATGTACAACAATATAAATTCCCTCATTATAAGATTTGTTATTAATATTTCATATTATTATTTGACTAGTATAATATCCATGTGAAATTTTAAATGAAATTATTTGATATATTACTTCTAAATTATACTAAATATTATGTATAAATGGCTTGTGTTTTAGTTTTTTACGTTGTCTTAAAATTTTATTCTTATTTATGATAGCATCTTCTATATTAGTTGTCCTTATTGAGAATCTAAGCTCACCCCATTCATATATTTTGATTTCACATGATTCCAAGAAATGTTTCATGATTGATATGAAGAGTTATACTAAGGTAATAATTGTGTTCTCAAAGGATTCAATATGATTCGTTTTTTTAGAAATTCTAATGTAAGATTCATGTATGTAATCTATTTTCAAGACTACTATACTAATAGGTCCTTTGGAACATGATTCCTTATAATCATGACAACATATTAAAATAATTCACCAGCTACAAACTTCTTAGGTTAGGGCATTACATTTTCTTACCAGAAAAATCATTTCTTTATATGCTAGTTTTTTGGAAGAGGGAAAGGTGGTGAAATTTACTGGATTCTTGGGATCTCATTCCCTTAATTCATCACACCATTTTCACAAAATAATGTTATATATCATTTATAAAACATATCATTCACTCATTCACAAACAAAAAAATAAGCAGTTTTTTACATAGAAGGATTCACTATAAAATATCAAATCTTTCATCACCCATAGAGACCTTTTTTAATGTATAATTTTTAAGAAGTTGTACACATATAGGGAAATTCACTAATATAGGGTATCAACCCTTGAAGAATCTCCCAAACTAAACCAACCACTATATATATATATATATATAATCTAGGTAGAAATACACCAATAGAAACTCTCAATTTTTAGATATATTCTCTTGAGTAATCTTCCCACCATAACAACCTCATTAATACAACACATCACATATCACTAACATGGATAGCCACATCCTCAACATCATCATCATAATGTTTTGTAAATTTTATCTAATCTACATCTTCCATTGGATAACCACATCAATAATATCAAAATTAACCTCATGTAAAGTAAATTTTTCAAACCGCCTACATCCATTTTATCCCCTACTTAGGATAGCCACATTTACAAAGTCCTATGGAATATGGTCATATCAAGATTTTATATCTTGATCTTTCTAGGGCCTAATATAAACTACTTTATAGGGAGTTAGTAACTACATATTTATGTTTATCATGTCCTCGGAATTGATATGTTTTGTATTTTTTATTCTGGCTATTCCATATCAGGAAACATCATCCACAATATTCATTTTTCTACAATATTATTCTTTTTTACCATTATCTAGAAATATATGAGAAAATCACAATTCATAATGTTTTATAACCCATGTGATAGTATGGAAGGGACTTATACTTATGTGGAATAACAAGTATAAAATACACACCACCCTTATATAGATCATGACCCAAATAATTTTCATTACTATACTATAGTGTGGCATTGTTCCTCTATGAAGTGACCCATGTAAATTTCACCACCTTTTCCTCTTATAATAAACTAGCATCTAAAGAAAGATTCAGGTTTGGGATAAGACCTTTTTCCAAATTGACATTCCACATACAGAAGTTTATAAAAAATTAGTAATTTTCCTTATGTTTTTTCTCAATATATTTAGTAATTATTACTCAATATCATGTCCTTAACTCAATGGGATAATAAGATATAAATCATAAAAAATGATCACCATAGATTTCATCATAAAAAATAATTATAAAAACAAATTTTGCATTCCCAATTTTCTGAATCTTAATATAAAACATAATTTTTAAAACACTAAAATTTAAAATATATGAATTTTTTTAATATTAGAATATATTTTCTCATCAATTTTCATAATTCATATCCATAATTTATCTACATCCAATAACAATAAACCATATCACTATTTGAAATCATTTAAAATAATTATAATATATTCTTACTCTATAAATCAAATAATCATTATAACCTTTTTTGATTAACTGACATAATCAATTTCTTATATTATATTTGATTATTCACCAATAAAAAAATCTGTATAAATAGTAATGAATTATGAAAATATAAGAATTTATATTCACCTACATTAATTCAATTATGATTTCTAATTTCCCAATTCCCACCGATCATAATTTATTTCTATTCTATGTTCTTATATCTCGTTGATCATCCCTGAATTATAAATTATAAGGGATTGTTACATAAAATAGGATGAAAGTCATAATTATAAAATCACATTGGGATAATCATATATAAAATGAGGTATAGATCAATTCCTCTAAAAAATAACATACAACTATTCATTAGCCCTTATTGTGAACTCTATTGACATTCGATTTATGAAAAAACCACATAAATATTATAAGTGGACTATGAGTTATTTTTTATACATTATAGAATATTCAACTACAAATTTTTTATAATATTCGATGATAAATACCATCAAAAAATTATTCATCATAAATAAATTTTTATATTTTATGACAATAATCCATTAAAATGAGTCATCAAAATAAATAGATCGACTCCAGTAAAACCCGGTAATAAAAAATAACTAAAATGTTGATAAAGGTTTATCAAAATACTATCTAGTGATAATCATAATATACAAAAATAATATTAAATCCTAAAAAATTCTTTCTAAGATCATTTCAATTATAATTTTATACTTTAAAGTCAAAAATACTAAAATATATTTATTAATTTAATAAACCCCTTGACAATAAGTTTTTAGTTATCTAAATTACAAACTCATTTAAAAATTATTCATCCATGAAAAAAATAAACCATAATTTAATAAGGTATAATTATCCTATCATCATTATCATTACATAAATAGTAATCCTTACAACAAATATCTAAAAAAATGAAAAAAAGAATAACATAAAACAATTATAAGTATTGTGATTGCATCATCATCAACCTTAAAAAAGTGTTTTCAACTACACCACCATATTTCCTAATTACTCACATGACATGAATAAATTATCTATAAAAAAATTATATTAGTGATAGTGAATTTGTAATGAATGCTCCTCAAATTTCATATCCTTCTTAATTTCGGTATCACCCATATTAATCTCTCAAAAAAAATTTGATAACTATTGATAATTTGGGGGCACATGGTCCATGTCCTGAATCTTATATAACTATAGAGGTATCACTAATAGCTAGTCTATCTCTTAAATTTGTTCCACACCTCAAATAATAAATTAAATAAAGTTAAAATTTAAGATCTCATGTCAAACCATTAAAACTTATAACTAGGATAAAATAATAATAATTCACGATCTCTAATAAAAATAGTATCCTCCTATAATTCATATAATATATATGTCCACTATATGTAATCCTCATTATATTTTATAGAACATGAACACATTTTTTATAATGGCCTTCCATCCTACGATATTTTTATTCATTCTAACCAGCTATCCGAAGGAGGAAATCATAGGTTCTTTTCATGATATTTTATAAAATTTACATTGGTTTCCTTTTCAGTTGAATTATTACTTAATACTATAATATATTAAATATTTATTATTTTTTCATGAATCCTTCCAGAATACAACATGGTACTAGTTACCCTTCTTCCAATTATTGATCAAAAAAATATGTTGAAGTGAATATCTATATAGAGTATAGTTTTTCAATCATTCTCTTATTAGTTGATTATATCATGGAATAAATCTAAATGGATTGGATATCTATAATTTATTAACATTTAGGGATGGATTGGGTGGTTTTTAGTTGATATTGGGCTATTGATAAAGTATTCATACATATCAATGTGAATGGAAGTAGAACACACACAGTTAGGTTCCCCTGAATGGGATACGTCATAGGATTAAAGCTCATGTGACAAGGGCTAATGTTGTGCATTTTAAGGTCATAAATCGATGACCAATGGAATTTTATTTTTGGTTCATTTGATTTATACATATGAATTTTTTGTATTAAACATTATGTATTATCACTAAATATATCATTGATAATAATAATCATATCCCACAGAGTTCGTGTTTCATATATTATGGCCATGTAGTATGACCAAACCATTCAATTAACGACATCAGTTAGGGATGTATTCTATGCA
This sequence comes from Viscum album, assembly GCA_963277665.1. Taxonomy (NCBI): domain Eukaryota; kingdom Viridiplantae; phylum Streptophyta; class Magnoliopsida; order Santalales; family Viscaceae; genus Viscum; species Viscum album. Next base: position 347,157,522 of record OY728127.1, on the reverse strand, counting down.
ATTTAAAGGCATGCAGCAAGGAATTCTTGGATAGATATTCCTATAAATAGTTATTTTGTGTCATATTAATGAGTGTTGCTTTCTGGTTCATCCTATATATTGGTTATTATACAGGTTATGCTATGTTTGGGGATTACACTTAGTAGGTGACCCTTTAATCATCTTCATACCAGGCCCTTGAAAAACATACACTATTCACATAAGAACTAATATATAATCCTATGATCATTTCATAAAGATTATTATTCTCATTATATAAATATATTGGTTTCATATGATTTTTATAAAATAATTCATTCTATGAATGAGAGATACAACTTCTTAAAGGGAGAGCTGGGATGGTAATTTTATGGGGATTGAACCTCAAGGTTGTATCCCATGTACCATGTTCATACTAAAATAAAACCCAATATTTTTTCAATTTCATATTTTCAAGTCATATACGATGAATATTCAATGAATTTTAACATTTTCTGTTGAGGATGGTTATTTTATGAATAAGTAAAGAACATCAAATCAGATAAGGCTTAAACATAAGTGTTCCTGTAATGGTTCATATTATTTATTCATAACTAGAAAATAGTGGGTATGGCTAGGGATTTCATTTATTATGAGTCCCAAATTTATGTTTCCTTGATTTTTCATATAAATGATAACATAATAGTGGATTTTGTTATTGTTTACACGTAGTAGGGATGCAAGGTAGGATTCAAATGCCAGAAAAGGATCGATAGTGGAAAACTCAGTGGGGATTAACCATGATCTTTCTTGAGATTCATAACATAATCAGTGACATAGGTGAAGGTACAGGTGTGGTCTTACACCAAGTATGAGGACCATTCTGATGTAGCATATCATTGTACAGAAATGATACATATGTCGTAAAAGGGGAGGCAACAGGAGATTAAGCGGGGCATATGCATGAAATTCAATAAGACACAAAAATTGATTGATGATTTAAGTGAATGCATTATTTGGGGATTACACATAGCATGAGGCCCATGTCTATGAAGTTTACTGATTTATGTAAGGAAACATTACCCTTAAAAGATTAAATGATATGGATTGAGTGGGGTTTACGTATTGGTATTCCCTTTAAGGTTTACCCTGTCTGTTGGTAACTAAACTATATAAGGTATTATTTGGGATTTCAGCTAGAATGAGGCCCCATTAAATTCTTTATATTATTAAGGATACACATGGAACATAGAAATACTCTTCCTTTACAATACTAGTTAGGTAGGTTACTTGGGTGAACACGGACAGGGTTGCGGATTATACCACATAAGAGGCCCATACGAGTAAGCACCGAAATAGGTGTCATGCGAAATTGAGGATCCTAGGTTGGAGACATCCATTAAGGGGTTCCCAAGTGTCTAGAAATGAGATTACTAGATCTCAAGTCAATGTTTCGAGACATTTTCCCCTATATGGGTGGCCTGGTCGATGTTTCTCCACTAATAGAAGGCCTGGGTTAACAGTCTCTCCAGAGTGGAACTTGTATAATATGTCACCAAAATAAAGAGGAATATGAAAAGTATAATACTAGTATGTTGTTATTTTTTGAGAGCTATAAAATCATATATTCCTTGGAAAATATGTACCTAGGTATGTGACTTGGGAAAATTTTCACATTGGTGATATAGTACCCAAGTAGTTGTGTGATCAAGTATTGGTGCTTTGGGGTTGGCAATCATGTGTCAATGTCTAGGTGTCAGGTGCTCAAGTATTTATGTCTAGTTCTTGAGAACTAAAGTTTTATAGTTCCCTATTCATAACTTGGATTATGAGAACATGAGTACATAATCTCTATCATCTTTTCATAGAATTTTTTACTTTAAAATCACATTAAAATGGAATTAATGGAGCACCATGTATCCTGGGTAAGATCTGTGTTCCCTCAATTTCGTATGGCTTACTTATATGTGAAAAATATGAATAAAAAGTTTTATTTTATAGATATAACATGATATGGGAGACCAATTATTGATTACATATCCTCATTCACCTTAGTGTGGGTCGGGAACTACATAGTTGGGGGAAGAAAAGGGAGCTAAAAGAGGTGTTCATGAGTGAGGGTGTGTGTGCAACACTAAAACTAGGTGTGTTAAACATTGGAATGGGGAACTATGGTATAAACATAAATTTTTTAATGCATATTAACCCATTAATGAGAAAGAGAATCAATTATATTAAGTAGGGTGCATGAGGATGACCAAGAATCATAGGCCACACATTCGGAGTTTAGCTATGTATAAGACCATAACTCCGAGAAATACATCCAAATTAAAACTCTTAAGTGTACATTATTTTCTCCAATAGTATTAAAATAGAATATTTTAAACTTTAAAATTACCCTAGATACTAGGATTCAAATAGAATGTGTTTGTTGAGACCAAAATATTCCTCAAAGTCATTAAAAAAATGGGTTTTATGGATTCAACACCCCTTTTGTCAGAAATTGAAGAAATATAACGACAAAAGCCTAGTAAGAGGTTCCCACCAACACATCACTAGAGTATGATATATTTTTTGGGGAATCACTATCCCATATTATATCAACATTCATGTAACTCAATTAAATCTCATGTTAATATTATTTGATTATAAAGATAATCTTCTACCCATTCTGGAATTCTATAATCTATGTGATTAACATGTCATAAATTTCATAGTAATTTGTTTGGAGTGAATTTTTTGACACTGAACCACATTCCATCTTATCATGGTCCATCTTATTCTGAACAATATTTGTCTCACCATTCTCAACACAACATTGTTTGTAATAGAATACCCACCCATACAAAGCCTCGTAATATTCCAAACAAATAAATGAATTATTTATATTATTATAAGAAACATTATATAATGGTATATGATCCTACCATGATCATAAAAACATCAATATACCTGACCTAAATATAATTTTTTAATAAGAATCCACTTTGTTTTTATCATTATTTTTCAAATGATATTTGTTATTAAGAAGTAACTCTGTGCCAAAATTACATTGTAATCACCTCTGCATCCATGATATATTCTAAGGATCACACACTAAAGTAATCATATATAAAAATCCATGAATTTTCACCATATATATCCATTAATACCAATTTTATAAATGGTACAGAATATGTTTACTCCATTAATCTATATATGATGAAAAAAATAGGTTCATGACTTCTGTGAGAGTGAGGTAGAACTGTGATAAAATCCTATGAAATATCCTTCCACTTTCATTGGGGAATATCAAAATTCTGTAAAAACCCATCTAGAACCAATAAATTTATTTCACTAAATAAAACAAAAGAAATGTAAATACAAACTAATTCATCCATTTATTCATCTAATACCACAAAAATTGCATTATAAAATATTAGTATATCGTTTCAATAACATAAATTACAACATATTGATCCAATATTTTCAAAAAAAGTTAATATAGATTAATTAATCCCACCAAAAGTGTTATTTTATGGTAAATAGTCATATTTTAATATTTCAGTATTAAATTGATGTTAATTTCAAAAATAAAAAAAAAATTTATTTTGACTATTTTATTTCAATTTTATTCTCTGACCATAATATTTTCTCTACCGATATAATTTCAAAAATATTTTCTATATATTATTTTCTATGGATTATTTTCTGTAATTGTCTTCAATTTCATCAACTTGACTAAGATCATATTAAAATTTTATAAGGACCAAATAAATAATGATTATTTTAAACTACTTTGAAAAATAAAACTAAAAAACTCTAATTAAATGTAGCCTCAAAAGGAGTGAAAAAATAAGAATGTGGATATTGAATTCGTATTTGAAATGGAAAATAGAAGTGGGAATTAATGTAAAATTTTATGGAATATTTTTATCATTAAGACAACTAATGCATCCATCAATGTGAAAAAACCATAATAATCACTTAATTAATAAATAATCTACTATAACATGAATATAACCCTTTACAAACATGTAAACACACAATTTAATTATTGGTAATAAGTTTAAGAGAAATATAAACAACATTCAAGAATACATCCTATTGTTGTTAATCTATTTACTTCTTCAAAAAATTTCTAACTCTTAGAGGGTAGTTATTTATCTCAAAATCACCTTTCCTCATGCTTAAATTTTTTTCCTCATCCTTTCATGGTTTTGTACATTATATTTATGTAATATAAGTAAATTTTAGGCATTTATATATTTTAATTTTATTATATATATTTAATATTTTTTTCTCTGATCCTCTATAAGTTTTCTCTTTTGGGATTCCTCTACATCAATTCTTCATTGTGATCTTTTAAAATAAAGATGATGAGTAACAACCTAAAGAATTTCATATGGGAGAAATATAGAGTTAAAACCCAAGTATTTTTTAATTATTGATTAATGATCTATAATAACATAGATTTACCCCTAGTAGTATCTTTATAAGTAAAGGAACCATTATGTATCCAACTTCCACTCGAGGTTTAACTTTTCTGTTTTGCAACATTATCCCTCATTATAGGTGGGTAGTATATTGTTTTGAAAATGGACTAAACATTATATTTACAATTTAAGAAGAATAAGAATTGAAAACTTATGAAAGAGTGTATTCACTATGTAATTATAAAACATATAAAATTAAAATAAACATTCACTCAGGGTGATTATCCTTGGAAGAGTTTTTTTATACTAACTTCATTCATTTCATACAAATTTTAAATTTTTTATTTAACTTTTTTTCATTATCCATTCCCTCAATCCCATTATTTTATTTTTATTGTAAAATATAATAACAAAAAAAATAAAATAAATGTATTCATAGATTTGGATTTTTTTCACTATGATTTCTATTAATGTGAGAAGTCCCAGACCTACCATTGAGCTTCCTTAAAAAATAAAAATAAATTATTTACCACACCCAATTATATTTTTACATCAATATTTGAAGTCATTCACAATGATCTTTGATGTATTTAATTAACTATTAACTTTTCACAGTTCTCGAAAAAATTCCTATTTATTTTAATAGAAACCAAAAATGAAGCAGTAAAAACACTAAATATATATATTTTTTTCAATGATGTATTAAAATTAAAATTATTAATTATATACTATACAATATTAAGTGAAATAAAAAAAGAAAACTACTTAAAAAAGATTAAAGTGGACATAAAAAATATAAGAAACCATATATAATGTAACCAACCGAACATTAATCAAAAGAATTTCTTCATTCATATAGTAATTTCATAAAGTATAAATCAAATATAATCCATAATAAAAAATTTATAAATGAATAATAAATGAAATTATAAGTATATCTGGAAGTTAACGAACATATACCAATGAAATAGTATCATTACCTTAAGAATGGTAATATGACCTATATAAATTGTAACATAAAAATGAAGAGTAACCACACCCATTAGTGTATTAATAATATTTAGGAATATTATAAATATAATTATGCTATAATTATATCATAGTATACATAAACAAATATTTTAAAAATTATTAATTAATTGTTGGTAATTTTTTGTATGTTATAATTATTTAATTACAATTTTATGATTAATTTAAAATTTTAAAAGAATGTTTATTTCCATAAAAATGTATTCATAAATTAATACATTTAGGACTTAGTATTTTAATATGATTTTATGATACCTTAAATAACATATCAATGTTTCTTAAAATCATCTATAATTTTAAAAACAATATCTTTTCAAATAAATGAAAATTTTAAATAAAAAATAAATTATGAATATTTAGAAAATTATCTTCATAAAATGGTGTCAATATATGAGATTTAAATAATGAAATTATCAAAGGTTTTTTTGTAATTTTCTGAAATACATTCATTTTTGGGTGAATAGAAAAAATATTACTTTTCACAAATTCGGTATATCTTAAATTATATCATTCATTATGTAACTGTGAAATAATACTTTATTGAAAATTAAAGTAGGCCATTTATTATTTAATTTTTTTAAATGGTAGCTTAAGATATAATAAAATCATTTTATAATCCAAAAAATAACATACAATACCTAAAGTCAAAAGTGGTTCTTTAAAATATCTTTCTCTCTCTATTTTCACATTCCAGTTATTAAATTTATTAATTCGAATTATAAAAATGATTTCTTGTCTATAAATAATTATATAATATTAAAATATGATTTATATTTTTTAAAAACTATTATTAAAATTCTATCATTTGATAATTTGTTTTATTTAATATTATATTTTAAAAATACCCCCTCCCCAAATATAAATAACCCCTCTACCTTCCAATGGAAACTCACTCATCCCACCCATTAAAATGAAAATTATGTACCCAAATAATCTCTATAAATCCCTTTAAAATACCTAGGGGTGTTCTGGAGTCCTCCAAATCTAATCACTGAGGGAGTTATAGTTTCTTGTTAGAGAAGCCACACCGAGGAGAGAGTAAGTCTCTATTAAATATTCTATATTTTATTATTCCCTTTTCTTTTTACCCTCTAAATTTGAGAACCATATACTAAAAAATACAGTATTTTAACATTATATAAATGATGTTAAATTACTATAATTATCATATTAATGACAAAAATAAAGGTCATACTCCCCTTTCTTTCTCTTTCCAAAAAATCTTGTCAAACATCTATTATCCCCCTACGAAGTCTTTTCCATGAAAATTGTTATAATCAACATCATTCATTAATGGTATAAATTACATAAAATAGATTAATATAAAGTTACATGTATTCCCATATTATGTTACAAATTATTCAAATTTATAAATTTCATTTAATAAAATAGTGAAATTGTTGCAAGATATGAAATTTATTAAGTAAAATATGATATCAAAAATCCAATACAATTAATATAATTGATAAATGTTTTTATAAAATTATTATAATTAACATCATGACATTTTTTTAATAAACATAATTTTACTACGACAGATGCCCAAAAATATGAAATTATATAGTAATTAAGGGGTAGGGAATTGTTGAACCCAACTACCTTTCATTTGGATTTCAATATTGAACAAAATTTTTAATATAGGTACTACATAAAATTAATTTCTTTATATTTATCTTATCATTTATAGGACATAAGTTTTTTCTTTTATATTTTATGACAAAAAAACGTATTCCAAAGAACTCTTCTTTTAAAACATCCTTTTACTTTTAACTCAAGGTTGATGACTCTTATATCAATTATGTTATTCCCCCTTTCATTTAGAATCCCAATTATTATGAATGTATGCTTATGATATGAAACCTATTCTTTTACATGGATTATTTGTGTTCATTATTGATATATGTTCTATCTGTCCTGTATGGTAATGTAAATTTTATGAATTGATAGGTGAGACCTAAATTATATAACGCAATGTTAATTTTATGATGTGACTGGTGTACCTAGAATTATATATAGCTCTAATGCACTGGGTAATGTGAATAACATCATGATTAAAGTGAATTAGGAATGTACATGAATCTATCGTTGTTCACAACTATGTGTGGTTTTTTACCACTAATACATGATGAAGTTTCATTATAATGCATTTCAGTATTCCTAGTCTTCTCTTAATTATTCCTCTCAGGATTATCATCAGATTTACATGTTATGATAATGATTATCTTCTCCTGATGTTATATTGTTTCATGCTCTTATCAATCGTCTAATTTGGCATTAATGTCACCCCTTTTTGATGTATGTCTTAAGGTTACAACTTGTACTAAAGAGAATTCAAGTGACAATAAGAATCCAGATAATAAGGAATTATATAAATGTTTATGTTTTAAATTGTAATTGTTTTGTATGATCCTTGTTTTTTGAAGTTATTGATGCTTTAGATCTTGATCATTTAATTCTTTTAGCTTATTTATCATTAAAATGTTTTAATAGTAATGTAAGAAAATTCAGTGTCACTATAGTTGGTATCAGAGAATTGTTTAGTTAATTTGGGAATTAGGATTAGAGAACCTTAGTGAAAACCCTTAGTGTGAGTCTAAATATATTTCAAAACATAAAAATATTTTCTAAACATAGGGATATAATAAAATATGTTTTTGTTGTTAATTTCACAACGTAAAAAATTATTTATTCCCAACATTGTGACTTATGTTTTGTTATAAACATTACTATTTTAGAAAATAGTTTGAAGTAGGAGAAACCTGGAAAACCACCCATGTGAGGGACAAAGTAGTGATTGCCTGAATGACATCCCCAATGCTCTATGACGAGTTCAAAAATTCATAGTGATCCATACCCAACTATCTAAAATTATAAAAAATAACTTGAATAATTTCCATTTTCCTCCTTCACCTAATATGGATAAACAATCTATTAAATGTTTTATATGAAAATAAACATCGATGATCAGTTGATCTTCTGACCCACCACTCACAGAATAGTGATTCAACTCACTGGATAAGATATTTTTTATGTTTCACTGTTCGGATATGGATAAGGTGACTTGGATATTTATCGTCTAGATGTAGTGCCCAATCAATGTTGCACATTGATTATGAACACCATATTATTGAATGAAATTGAAGATATTGAGTGGGTAGACATTAAGATAATTTTTCCTAATAACAAAATCCCTCAAAATCATAGAACTATGGTGGAGGTAGAATTTATAGAATTAAAAAAAAGTAATGATAATCTGTAACAGCCTATGAGGAAATTTTTACAAGGCTTGTAATGTACCCTTTAGGGTTTATTTCAATAAATATAAAAAAATTGATAGATTAGTTAGTGTTTTAAAATGATGCAATAGTAATTTAAGAAAAGAAGAGTAACAATATAGATTTCGTAATTTATTTCCTTCATGCTTCCCAAGAGTTGTAGGTAGAGAATGAAATTGAAAATGGGGGGAGGAGACATCCCCACAGATCTATTCAATTAAAAGACCCAATAAGGTTGAGAATGAGTAACTTCATAATACATTCAACCACTTTTGTCCATTTTTAAGGTGTTTATTTAATAATAAAATCCAGTTAATATAGTATTTGAAGATCAACATATCATTAATGAATATTAGATATATTTTGTAGAAGATAAAATTTTAAGATATTCTTGGATCATTAAAAAAAATAGAAACATTACCTCTCTACTAATTTTTGAATTTAAAATTAGAAAAAAATGATATAATATAGATTAGAGAGTAAATTGAAATCATTTACTACATAGCTATACCCAAAACTGACATACTCCTTGTGGAATTGATGAAAGAAGAGGAGTTAAAATTTTATCCAATCCAGGGATATTATAATTTCATGAAATTATTTCATTTTAATTATAATTATTTCAAATTCACCAACTCCCAATCCTATGATATTTTGGATTCTTCCACCACTAATACCACCTTATAGGATGAAAATGGTGATGATGATGCACTAGCTCAGAAAAAATTCAATCTCTCCAATCGAATTGAATAATTTTTTGATAGTTAAAATGAATAATTCCTATGGGATTGTCACAAATAATATGACATTCAAGATACATTACTTGAAGGGGGATATTTCTTTATTGATTCATTTTTCATTAATTCAATTAAAATGATATTCTCATTGAATTTTAACTTCATAATAATATGGATTCATAATAATTAAAATATGAAACGTTATATAATGTTGATGAAGTATCTAAGGTTAAGGATAATGCAAAGGAGTGAGACCTACCCTTCTTCCAACCCCATAAAAGTTATTCTAAATTTTAATAGGGATGGAACTTCTACACTCTATCCATGGGTTCCAATATAACCAGTTTGAAATGAGTTATATTAGAAGGGAAAAAATTTGTTGGCCTGTGACTATGAAAATTCACCATCCATTATATTGTGGGCCTGAAATTCCACCACCTTACTAAGGGTAGTAACCAAATATCACCATTTTTTTGTGGGGGGAGGGGGGGCGGGTTAACCCAAAATATATCATATGTTCCCATATCATTCAAATTTTACAAATTTTTTCATTCAAATTTTTTTTTGTTTTTTATATCTATTTATTAGTTATAATGTGGTAATATCTAAGAGAATAACTCAACTGTACCACTATACAATAATTCCAAGTTGTATCATTACATAACTTTATGTTTTTACACCCATACCATAATAAATTACATTCGAGATTAAATTTATTAGTCATTAATTCCAAAATTAGGGGGGAAACAAATATTATTTTTGAAATTTTATATGTGTTTCCCATTTTTTATTACATTTACTTTATGAGATTTTCATGTTTTGTTTATAATTTTTGGGTTTATTTTGTGTTTCAAGGTTCAAAATTTCATCTTCAAATGATATCCAACCAAGTTAAAAATAATATGAAATTTTCTAGGGTTTAAATGATTTTAATTATAATCAATTCATATGACTATTTTGATTGAGTTTACATACATTTAGGGAAGTTTTTCATGGAATGTAAAAAGATTCAATTAATGGGAACTTGGTGGAAATAGATTTATAAAAATAGGAATTTGGAATATTATACTCATTCATGAGTAACTTTTCCATTATCAAAAATAACACCTCAATGGGCCATAAAAACATAATTCAGATATGTCCTTTTAAATTTTAGTATAATAGGATATTAGGATCCCATAATAATGATCTAAGACATTAGTCACTGGGTGTGTGGGTAAATAAATTCGATTATATAATCAAATTAATATTTCTCACTAGAATATAATTAAAAATGTCCAATTCTCAATTCTGTGGAAAGAAAATCCTTAGGAATAACAAATGAAATATTTTAGATTATCCAAAATCATAAAAACAAGATTTTATTCATGGAACATATGTGACTAGTTCATTATATGATGTAAATTTGAATGTTAATGATATATAAAATCACAAACACGTTCGGTTGGTTTCAATCACGAGCATGATTAGTGGGAAATTATTGTGGGACACCATCTCTCAGTTAAGGATTTGATTGATTGTTGTTTTGAATAACCAATGGATGGGTTTGTATGTAATTTCCAATGAAGTATATTTGACATTTATGATGTTTTAAGATGAGTCTTGTAAACTAATAAATTATAACTACAAGGATCAAGGAAAATTTGGTCCATGTTTTAAAAAATATGAATTTTTCATCATTATCAGCATCTCGAATATTAGGTGACGGAAAGGGGAAGCTGGTCAAGGCTACTACTACTACCTCTATTTTAGGCATCCCAGTCATGTTGGTTTTAGTATGCTTAAATAATTAGTTAATAGGGGACCCTTATATGGACTGTGACAACCTTATACCATCAAAGGCTGATTTGTTATTGTTGTTATGGATCTAGAAGAATGATTATACACCCATTGTCTTCATGGTGATTAATGATTTTTTAGATTCTAAATGTCTATAGGAACATTTATTTTGGAGGGATGAGACATTGAAATAATACAATTTTCATATTTGACTGGTTTCTGAAATGGTCTGAATAGTGATCTTTTTGGTGATTGTAGTAGGAAATTTTTCAGTTGATTTATTCATTTTTATTTCATATGAAAGTTCATTTTTCACATAATTTAAGATAAATCATTCGGCTTTTTTATAGCGTAAATCATGGTTTTAGGGTAATATTTAGAATTTTTATACAAAATGATTTCCCTAAAAAGAATTGATCATTAAGGTAGATGATGCATGCATAATAGTGGAGTGTACGAAACAATATCTACATACATTAAAATTGACCCTTATTAATTTAAATAAAAATTAATATACATGTTTTAAAGAGATATGAAATTTTGAGTAAATAAATTCCAATCAATTAAAAACCACCTTGATTGATACTACCAATCGATATTCATCCATTTACTTGGCTAAAACCACACATACTCTCGAAGGAATATTTTTGGATTCAAAATCAACCACCCTAATGCCTATGAATTTATCCCCCAACTTCATAAGGATTTAGACATTTGAATAATGTATTTTTAGTATATATGGATTTTTATATTTCTATAATATTCAATATGTTTTATATATAATAATTATCTCTTCTTATCGTTCTATATTCCATTTCCCTTTTTCATTTAATACCCATTAGTTATTTACTGTGATCTCTTACAATCATGATAATGAGTGACTATCCTAAGTAATTTCTCAAGATAGAATTCTAATGTTCAAACCCAAACCTCTTTCATTTTATATTAATTTTTCTATCTTAAATAGAGTTAGTTTGATGGGGATATTTTTTTTGGAAAGGTGCCTTTTTTCATCCATTGGAAATTTGAGGTTTCCATTGACCATTCTATAATATTCTTGCTAATTATATAAGGTGGGTGTGCAGTGTATTAAATTTAGTGCACTATATGTTCTAAAATAATACAAATGACGGGTTTCACACATATAATTGAGTGTGTTCATTATTTAATTATGAATCTAATAAAAATACAATAAAATATCATTTAGTTTGATTATATTAGCAGGATTCTCATTCTTTAGAACTGTACACATTCTGTCTTTATTCATTACTGAATGTTCACATTCATAACATTCATATATTTTCACAATCGAAGCATTATATTGTTTTTATAAGATATAAAAACACAAAAATAAAATATTTGAATTTATAAATAGTTATTTTTTACACTATAAATGATCCCTAATTAAGATGACCCTAATTATTCACAATACTACACTATAAAATAAAAAATATTTATAGCTACACCCATTGATTGGTGGTGTACATCAAAACATAAAACCATTTCCAGTGATTCAAGATGAATTTCATTCACTATTTTTTTATTATCACAATCTAAACATTATTCTATTTTTACTAGAAAAATAAACCCCAAAACCAAATTAGTGAATTTATAAATAGCGATTGTTTATAGTAGAATATTTCACCAAGTGAGACAACCATTGTAAGCATCTATAATAAACTAGAATATAAAACTATTTTTTAGTAAACCCCATGATATGTGTCCCTAATAACCTAGTAACATATTTGGTGATCCAATAATTCTTTAATTACATATTTTTTTAAAACAAATTGACTAATTTATCTAAATTTTCATAAACAAACGAAAATACAAAAATAAAACTAAAAAATATCTTTACCAAAAGTTATCCATTTGAAATTAATTGTTGAAGAATAAAAACTCTCAATTAAATTAATCGAATTAATAATAGTTTCAATGGAGTAGAGTAGTTATTCAATAGATAAGGAAATCAGTGAAGATATTTATTAAATAAATTCATGCATCCTTAGAGGATCATATGGATACATAACTAGAATAACCAGGGGATAGAAATATCTTCTCATTATTTATGTTGAAGAAACAAAGAAGGCTTATAAAGAATTAAATGATGATAATTTTTACCTATGTTTATAATTTATGGGGTATTTTCTTGAATAATAAATTATTTCTTTTGAAATTATAGGATATAAAATTGAATTTCATGAATATTGGGTAAAATTATATTATGTGGTAACGGTATTTGATTATTCCATATTTGTGAGAGAATAATAACCACCTCTCTACATCTATATAAATAGAACAAGAAAACACATATATAATTGTGTTTTAGAGAATATTGATCAAATTTACTACCTTCATTTATCTACAATGATCCAACTTCAAGAGGAATAACAAAAGAAAGTGTAATTAAATCCCAATCCATTCAAGGGAAATAATCATTTCTTAAACATTTTCATTTTTATTTTATTTGAAATCTAATTGATTTTTACTTCCAAATTCAATGATTTTTCATATTCATTTAGTAATTGTTCTACCATGGAGGATAAAAATATAATAATGACTCACCAAATGAGGAATACTTGAATCTCCCCAGTTTGATTAATCAGATTTAGAGGGAGGAAATAAAGAGGTACCAGCAATAGTCAATGAATAAAATAACATTTAATCTTCCTTAAATGCCAGGTAATACATTTGTATGGATTCGTATATATTTAATGCACTTAAAATTGATAACATCACTGAATTTACAATAGTTACAATTATAGATACACGAGTTTCAAAAGAGAATTATGTAGAAATGTTTAATGAAGTGTTCTGGGTTGGTAACATGGAAAATAAGTATGAACTATCTATTTCCATTCACTACTATAAATATTTTGAAACCTTAATATTAGTATAGAAATATTTAACTCTAATAATTTGTTAATATACATCGAATTTTTGGGGAAGAACACTTAAATGAAAATTGTTGGGTGGTTCATAAGAATAAAACAACAATCGCATATAAATTGTGGCTAACCTGTTATAATTTCTTGACTGGGAGCATGACAGAGATGAAATTTTAAATATATTTTATATGAATTTATAATTATTTAAATTACAATAATATTTCTTTTTATGTTAAATTGCATCAATTTTTATAATTTTGACGAGTTTTGTGCAAAATTGTGAAAATTCAAAAATTCTGTAATTTTCACTATTTTCAATAGAATCAATATTTTGAGTATATATTTTCAATTATTAATAAAAAAGAATTATTTTTTTGAACCCCGTAATTATTGGGAAAAATATTTCAATTGTACTGTATCTTGATTTGAAAATATGAAGGCCCAAATAAATCATCCCTTATGGAAGGTTTTTCTAGAAGATAGCATGGAACCCACCACAGTAATTTTCTTATAACTCTAGATTCAAACGACCAATTAAGGTGATACTAAATTATTTGAAATATAATTCAATGGTCTATTTTTCGAATAAATATAATGGAGATATTATATAATTATTATGTCCATGATATGATCGAAATTAGGATAAAATTTATAAAACATTCAGGAAGAAATAGTGGTATTCAGTAATTAAATCATAAAATTCTACCCATGTATCCAAAGGATCTAAAAATTTTTGGGTGAAAAAAAAAATTTGTTCTTAACAAATATTTATAATATACTATATATATATTCTTTTGTGGAAGGGCCTAAAATTTGGAATATTTTTAGGGACGAAGATTCTAGACAGATTATTTCTAGCCTTCCGATCAATATATTCCCATCACCTATTCATTTTAATGGATGGTTGGATTTAAGGGAGGTTGTTGTTATGGTTAATAAATTCTATATAATATGAGTATTTCATTATGTAATAAATTAATGAGGTTATAAAATAGATTTCGTTGTGGAAATGGAAGATCTGAAGGCATTCCCCCTTTTGATTTTGTATTTTTTTCATTATAAACTCTCTCTTTTAAATTATCCTGAAATATGTTTTAACGAAGGAAATAGGTATTTTTTCCTCTTGATTTCTTTTTATTATATTTTTTCTAGATTTTTTATCAAAATATTATTTTAAAATAGTTTTCTAATTGTTTAATCTTTTTTGGGGGAGGACTCCATATTTATCTCATCAATAAGTGGATAAACACCCATATTTGAGGTATTGATATGGTTAATTTTCAACATATGTGAAAAAATGAAGTCTTGAGTTATATATTTGAAATTTTAATGGGAATAAATTTGTCGACAATGATAAATAGAGTGTCTGATAATCGATGTTTTTCCATCCCTTCATTCTTCAGTTTTTTTCTTTAGTTTTATTTTCTTATGATTTTCAATCAATAAATAATATTTCATGTTTCATTATAATTTTTGATCATTTAACATTGTTTATATATTTTAAAATCCACATTCAAAATTGTAAAATCTGAAAATTGGTTTTATCAAAGTGACAGTTTTACACCATAGTCTCCAACCACCTCATAAGACAGCCCCATGGTCACCAGTGGGCTACATTTTAAGGGAACTATATTGACTAGGGTAACAAGCCTAAAACCCCCATTTTCAGAGGGATATAAAACTATAATTTCATTGGGGTGTTTCATAAATAATATGTCAACTCTCCCTAACCCTTTATCTTTTGAATATTTTTTTGTATCAACAATCATCTTATGTTTTATTTTTTTCATTTATCTGTCTAATGTTGTAACAAATACAATCGTAACACAACTCTACCACTAGAAAATATTATTTGGGTTTATATTTCCTTTCCTTATGTTTTTCGACACTTACCTTTATAAGTTTTTTTATCATAAATGTAAGGGTAGATGAATCCTATGTGTGTTAGTTACGAATTCTTTTTTAAAAATTTTAAATGTGTTTCTATATTTTTTTTATGTTTTTTGTAAATTTTTTTTTTCTAAATATTGAATATTTTTTTTTCTAGAAATTTTAGATTTATGTTTTATCCTACCTAGTAAAAAATACCGTGTAATTTTTAAGGTTTCAATTATTTTATGTTGTTTAATTCATGTGATTATAGAGAATATTTTCTAATGGATTTCATGTATTTTTTTTAGAACTAGAAATAGTTCAGTGAGTTGAAGATTATTTAGTGGAATTATAGTCATAAAATAAGGAAATGTTAATTTTGGACAATTTATAGATTATCTTTACCATTTTTAAAATGAAAAACACAGGTATCCAATGAAAATTAAATTCAATTAATTCCATTAATTCATGAGTAAGATTGAAAATTATGATCCAACAATGAATATTTCCGGCATTAGGTTGTCTATGTGTTTGTAAGTAAATTATAATGTAAAAAATAAGTTATTTGGAAAATAAAGGGTTGAAAGAATTTAATTTTATTTGGATTTTTCGAAAATGCATTCATTTATTCGAAAGTAATATTGAACTCCAGAAGAAGGAGTTTGTAATAAATTTATAATATTCTAATTTAGTGTATATCAATGAAGTGATAAATAAATCATTTTTTATAATATTTGGAATGAATAATTTATTATTGTGACACTTTTAAATTATTAATCCCACAAAATTCAATTTTTTTACAATCCTATAACATAAAATTTAAATTTAATTAAATTGAGGTGGTGGATAATAATTTTATTGGAGGTATGTCATTTTAAATGATGAATGAAAATTTGATTCTATTATTTTCTAAATTTTATGTCTGAACCATGTATGCTTAATCATTTTGTTAGTAGAATTCATTTAATTTAACAAGATTGAAATGTTTATGTGTGGTGGAATTTTAATATAAATTATTTTCAATAATATTACATTGAATTTTAATTTTCTAATCTTTTTAATGTGTTATATTATGGGAAATAGTAAAATTTTGATTTTCGTGGTAGTTAAACTTAATTGTATAAATGGATTACTTTTGGATATTTAACCAGTTTACTAAATTTTATATTCTGGTAAAAATAATTCATATAATAATAATAATTGAAAAAATAAAATTTTCGAATGTTATGTGGCTTGGGATTTAAAATCATCAAAAGTACCAAGAGGAAGCAATTTTTTGTCTAGATAATTAATGAAAATGTGGAATTTGTTCTTTGGGTAAAACTGGACAACCCATAATATATAAAGAATAACTCGGGGTAAAAAAATCCAAATGACTTTATTAATGTTTTTAATAGAATGATAATTTGATTTCTGTGTTAATTTCATATCTCTAGAATGAAATGTATGATTAATATGGTGGATTCATGCATTTTAATAGAGAATTTTTGTAGTATCCTCGTCTAGATAATGTGAGATTTTTAAAATTAAAGAAATTATTTTCTAAAAATTTCAAATATATATTCAATTATGAAAGAATAAAACCAAGATAAATATAGATATATTTCAAGAAGACAGTTTATGAATATTCATATATTTTATTTTCCAATACCTTATAATCATTTGGAGGATAGTTTTTGAAGAAAAAATTAACACACCTCATGCCTATAAATTTCAAATCATTCCCCTTTATATGAATTTTCAACTTGGGATAACCATATATTGTATTTTATTGTGTTTTTTAAACTATTCTATTGTAAAATATATTTAATACACATTATCCTTCCATTCCCCCATCTAGTATTTTTCATCTCTTTTTTGTTTCCTTCCTATTTATTCTTCATTACGATATCTTAAACTCATTATAATGAGGGACTATCATGAGAAATTTCTTTTGGTATTAATATTGTATATTAACCAAGTCTTCTTACATTATTGTTGAATTATACCAAATCACTTAGAGTTAGGTTGGTGCCATTAGTTTTAAATGAATCGTTGTGTCTCTTCCTTCTACCTATGATTTAACTTCATCATTTTGTAGAATTCTCCCTCATATGAAGAGGTGGATGTTATATGTAATTGATTGAGTGAATTTTATATTAAAAAAATGGAAAAATAGTACATTAACACTTTTGATAAAGTGAGTACATTAATTTATTGTTAAACTAATAAAAAGATAGTAATGATTTACTCTTTATGATTCCCATCAGAAGATTTTATTTCTTGCTAACTTCATTTATTTTGTATTAATTGTCCAATATGTGTATAAATTCTCGAATTTCATTTATTATCTCAATCACAAAATTTTATTTTTTCCATAAAATATAAAAACTCAAAAAAGTGAATTTTTAAATATTGAGTTTTTTCACTATGAGATATCTTTATGTGAAATGACTATGGATAGCTATTATTTCACATTAAGAAATAATAATAATTACTTTTATCACACCCCCAGATAGTTTTATGTCAACAAATAAATTCATTTTTGGGAATCCAAAATTTCATTAATTCAAATTTATTCTTCACATTTTTTAAACACATTTTTGTTTTTTCATTATAACTCCAAAAAAAACTATAAAACATAAAAGAATTATAATTTATAGGATGTATTAACGTCCAGATTACTCTTCATGGACTAACTAATTATGGGTGATGAATCAAAAGAATTATAGTTCAATGGGATTAAATAATATAAAAAAAATTATGAACCAATGGAAATTCTTAACTAAATACATTCATACATCCCACAAAAATCATCGAGATAAATATCGATTACAACTAGGGGAAAGGACTTCCCCACTCATATTTTTAATTCAAGAACCCAAGGAGGCTAAGAAAGAATTACATAAAGATCCATCCATAATCCATTAATCATTTCATGAAGAGACTGATGAATAATAATTTCCATCTAATATCATTTATGGATTCCAATATGATATTGAATAATATTGGTCTAATTTTTTGTAGATATAAATAAAATTGATTATTCATTATTTGAAAAGTAATAATAATTACCTCTCTACATCTATTTCACAATAGAATAAAAAATTAATAATATGGAATTTTAACATAATATGGAGTAGAACCTTAATAAAATTGATAAGATACCTCACCACAAATCTTTTCTATTTAAGAACACGTTGATTTTAAGAATGAATTAATTTAAAATACATTCAACCTATCCCTCCCATTTGAGGAGGAAGTTATTGATGAATACATCCCAGCTAATTTAGTTTTGGACCATCATTATGATTTTGAAGAATATTTCCTAGGTTTTCTAAATGATGGAAAGGTAAGTGATTCCAATAACATTGAAAATAAACAGTTTACACCTCCCTAACTCTCTATAACATTAAAACATTAAAAACTAGATAATTTAGGATAAACATTAGGTGTATTATATTTAGTGTCTTCTTCTATCGACGACAACCCTACTCATGAAAACATATGAAAAGAAGACTAATTAGAATTTTTTTGTATCCCATGAGATAATATTTTCTTGAATATATTTTATTTTTATTTTATTGATGTTAAATTGAATATTACCTCCCTATATTATTATTTTTTAGATTTATCTAACAATTAGACTACCTTTGGGGTTAAAGTTCACGACGATGATTCACTTGATGATGCACACGTTGTACTATGTGATCTGATTGCATAATTTTTATAGGGGAAAATAAAGAATTCCTAATTGATTTTCAAAAATAAACCAAAATTACATAACAGATTAATTAAAGATTAAAATTTATATATTGATTCATTTTTCATTAATTCAATTAAAAATTATTTTTTAACTTTTAATCACCTTTATAAATTTTTGAATTTAGTAGATTAAAATGAGTAGGACATTGGTGATGTTAAGGAAGTGGCAAAGGTTTAGGAAAAAGAAAATAATAAGGACCTATCCATTTTCATTCTCCCTCTTAATATATTTAATGAATTTCAATGGGGATAAAACTACTAAACTCAATCATGGTGTTTTTATATATTAAGGTATGGACATTATAAGGAAAATAGTTCGTTTATTTTATTCCGAGTAAACCAGGGTCACCATTAGATTGGGGTTTACCAACATCCACTTCCTACCTAGTGGTAGTAAAACCTTGTAACTACATTGGAAGGATTCTCCGAAAGTAAATCCAAATTTCACATATTTTTTTATTTCTTTATTTTAATAAATATTTTATTTTTACTACTAATTTATATCTATAGTTTCAAGTATTAGTATTTTATAACATAACTCAAGGATACCATTAGAAAATAATTTCAATTTGTATGTTTCCGTCCCATTCATTTTATTGCACTTATCTTTTTCAAAAATATTTGATATTAGTTATAGGGGTAGATAAATCCTATGTTTTTTGGTTTTAATATATTTTTAGGAATTTATTGTTTGATTCATGTTTTAATGTGTTTTCTAAATTTTTCAGGTTTTTGAATCTATATATTAATTTTTGGTGTGCTTTCATGTTAAAATTTTGAGTATTAAATGTTATCATTACTTTTGAAAAATACCATGATAGTTTATAGTGTATTAATGTTTTTGATTTTTTTTTACTTCATTTTATTTAGAAGAAATGTTTTACAACACATAAATGGAAATAATTTTTTATTGGAATTTTAAAAAGGATAGTTAATGTATGCGAGAATTATAACATGGTTAACTGGAATTTTGAACAATTTCCTGAGTACCTTACCATTTTGAAAAATAATACCTCATGAATCCAAAAAAAATATTTCATATATGTCCTCTGATTCATGAGTAAAATAAAAAATTGGGGTCTCACAATGAATATATCAGAATTTAGGAACTCATTTTGTGAGTAAATAAATTCTCTTGTACAATCTAAAAATATTATTTCACATGGATCATCTATAAATATATCAATAAGTTAGTAATAATAACAAATGAATCCATTTATCTAAAGGGGATATTGAACACAAGATTAATAAAGATAAAATAACCATCAATGTTTCTTATGGACAATAAATAAATCAAAAGAATCCCTTTTAACTATCTAGTCTTTCTAAATATCTACTTCCATATCCCCCAACTATGAATCCTCCACTTTTAAGACCATCTAGTATTTAACCATCATCTAATAAATCTATTATCTATTACCAATATCCACAAAAATATGGTTTACATATAAAAAAATCCATTACATACCTTTCATAGCTCTCTTTTGAGAAACATCACTAGGATAATAATAACACAAATTATATGCATTTATATTACATTACCCATGTGTATATGTGATATCAAAGTCATAATATTTAAGTAATTGTACCCATATTCTAAAACAGAAGCTCAAACACTTCTGAAAAATGATATATTATAAAATATTATGTTCTTTAAGGCCCATGAAGAATTAAATAAAAAAATAATTTAATCATAACTTATGAAAACACATTAACATTGAAATCAAAAAACAAGAGTTTCATCGTTACGTTAATGTGGACACAAATACATTGAACCATAAGAAATAAAAACTCTATCATGCATAAAAACACATAAAAACATCTAATGAGAACTGTTACAATAAACCTTATAATGCATATCACCTTTATGTAGTTGATGAACTCGATTACTTTTCATCGTATCTTTCTATAATTTAATTTTAACAAAATTATTTCCTTTATAAGTCAAACATAATAATTTAGTCACAATTCAGATGAACAAGGTGATCAAAATCCTACAATAACATTCTATGACTAAGAAAACCCAAATTTTGAATCATTATTTGGGGGTTTTAATGAAACAACTATCCTTACCATCATTAGGTCGTCTACTAAACAGTAATTTGGTATTTGATAACATGGGAAATAAAACTCCCATTTTTTAAATTGATAATTATATTTCTTCCAAAAACAATAATGTTCACCAAAAAACCCCAAAGTCCACTAGAATCACTAAATTAGGATTGGAAAACCAAATTTATAAGACCTATAAAAACATATAGCACATTCATAACTCAAAAAAATTACTAAAAAACTAAAAATGAATAGATTAACATCGTAAATGTGTCTAATTAATGTATTTATAATTAAACCTCATCTAGTGATATCCATATTATAAATCACTCTAATAAAACTATGTAAATCTTTTCAAATGATAAATAACTTCATCCTAGGATGAAAATACAAATTCCTCACTATCATCTATTCAACGATCAATAATATGTACATAACCTTAATATTTTATCTACTATATTTGCAGACATTACTGGAGGATCCCATGGTTTTAAACTACATTGAATACAATATTTTGATATAATTATTCCATTTAAATTAAAAAATTTATATTTTCTATAGGATTCATATGATAATCCACTACAGATAAAGAAGAATATCATAAATATATATTTATCCCAAACTCAATATCTTCATCAAAGGTATACCCAAAACATAATCTAGAAAAACATCAACATAATCCCTCAAAACAATAGAAATATCCACCATATTAATCCTGAATATTAAAAAAACACATGTCAATTATTTTCATATAGTAGTTGGCAGCCCATTCCTTCTCTATTACAGACAAAAATTTCTTTCTCTAATAAGCACCACATGATCTCTATATTAATTATAAAAAATAACTATATACTAATAGTAATAAATATAATACTATAAAACATATAATCAATCCATTCCTACGATATCATTATATGGTTCATTGTTAATATGAATATGATCCTTGAAAAATGATCGTGTCCTGCAAGTATATAACAATAATACACCCCATGAAAACCCTTCTATCCTATTTTTTGAGAATTAGAATATAGTGGCTTGTAAAGATTTTCTATATGAAAATTTTACATATAAACTATTAAATTGGTCACAAATGAATTAAAATCACTAGTATTAATCCAAATATAATAAATAGTAATGTAAATGAAAATAGTACCTTGAAACACCATTTTCACTATACTTTCTATATTTCTACAGTCTGGAGTTATCTTTACCCACTCTTCATCATCATCATCTCTTCTACCAGACCCTAACTGTAACATCCCAAGTAAGTAATGAATAATAGATATTTTTGTCTATGTCTATTAATGATAAAGATAGTGTTTTAGAGGCTTAAAATGAAAATAAATACTATCTTATGCATGGAATACACTAATATTCTTAAAAGATTGTTTTAGTGCCTTTTGATGGAAAACCATTTTTGAATCTATATTTTGACAATTTTATAAACTATGTTTGTCAAAATAAACTTATCCTTTATGATTGGGACATCAAAATTTACGTTGTGTGAATTTTTGGTAATTTTCTGACAATGTTCATTTTTTTAATGAATAGTGAAAAATACTGCATTTTACATCAAAACTACTTTTTAATCTAATTTATTTATATGATTAGATTATGTTTTGAATTGGTTTTGAAGTAAAATTAGAATATATTTTTACCATTTTATCCAATGGTGGTCATTGGAATCAATTTCACTTTGAAATTAGACTTAAACTGGTGTCAATCTTTTGATACTTATTGTTTTGTAAAAACACGCTATTTGCTCTGGCAGCGGGAATTAATTATTGAATTAATTAATGTGACTTATATGATTTGAATTTTGTAAAATGAACTTCATTTTTGAATTCGGAATATCAAATATAGCTTAAAGTAAATTTTTGGTAATTTTCTGAAAAACTTCAATTTTTGATGAATAGTGAAACCACTAAGTGGTAATCAAGCAAACTGTTTTTTCAGTTAAATTAAAGTTTACCACTAATGTGTATTGAATTTTGAAAATCCGACATACATGGTTGTCATTAAGAAGTAAAATGTGGTTCAATGAGATTAAAATAATTTTTTGGTGAATAGTAACTTATTAAGTTCTTAATCGCGATTAGTGGTAATTAGGGTAGTTTAATGTATAAATAATGCTTTAATAATATAAAATGACCTAGACACATGTCCCAACCTCATTGGTTGTGTCATGGCCGACCAAGACAAGTCATGGCCTAACTTGGGGACCCCATGTATCCACTTTTGTTGGGAAATAACATAAATTACTTTTTATTAAATGTTAAAGTGAAAATGACACAAACATAATATGTTTTGCGAAAACAATTTTTAAGTGGGGTTATACAAGTCCAAATTTTGATTATAAATATTCAATGGAAAGCTAAAAAGATTTCCTACATCATAGTAATTTGTTTATAATTTTTAGACATTAAATAAATTTAATTATTTATGACATAATAATGATGCAGCGATGACATCATTATTTGACGATTTAAATAAAATGGAAAGATAAAATAAAATCTATGAACTACACATGTCCAAAACCAATTGGATGAATGGATTTCGATGCCTTATCACCTTATCCACGAATTCCATCAATGTGGGACCTTTTAAAACCGAAACACATTTTCAAATAATGTAATGTTTCTTTACTTTCCAAAAGTGCCCCTCCTCTCCCCTTATAAAAGGCCCCCACCTCTACCTCATTTCACACACTCTTCAAGCCATTGGCTCGGCCAACCCCTGACCATTTGCTCTTTCCACATCCCTATCCTCATCCTAGAGGATTCCCTTTGGGCAGAATCCTTTCAAAGGAAGCCTTTAGGCTCAAACCAAAAGAAGTTACACTTTTTAAGGTATTTCATTCTCTCATGTTCATTTGTTTTATTTTGCTTCTCCGACCCCCTAAACTCTTTTTATTTACTTCTTTTGTAACAACACCAGTATCTTAAATATACTAGGATGTTGTTATAAGATATATTTGAGCTACACTCTCACACAACTACATCAAATGGTTAAAGAACATACGGTTTCCGTGGATGGCGAAATTCTGCCTCCCGAAACGATGATTGTTCAATACTCATTTAACACCTTCAAAGGTGGCCATTATGATGTCACTATTTTTATATATGATATATTATATGTTTATGTTTTCCTTAAGCTTCTGTTTTTTTCATTTTGGGCATACCTTTATGGTTTCCATTATGGGTAAAACACGATATCTTCATTTTAGGAAGTGCGGACTACCGCCCCCTAAAAGTGATTTGATTCGTTAATACCATATGTGGGATGTGTAAAGGATAAAGTTAATGATATTATATATGTTGTTATACTGGAATTATAATATACTTTTATATCATTATGATTCCATTCCAGAAAATATGAAATAGAAATGGAAGTAGCGTTCATGCGTACGTACGGCTTACCGTCTCCATGAACGATGCATTTCATTTCTTACCTCTAAATGTGATGTAATATTATAAATGAATGTATGTACTGGATATATATGACATATATGATATCTACATAATGAATACCATTCTGGATATAATGAACCTTTGACCAAATTAACAACTTGTAAGTATAAGAAGTCAATTTTTGACTTAAGAACCAAATACCGACAAAATGAACATTATTAACTTAAATGGTTACATGATGTTCATAACATGGTATAAAAGGAATAATGAACTTGAAAAAGATTCATAAGCAAGTAGAGATTAACTCAAGTTTATTATTCAGGAGTTTAAAGAACGGTCGGGTCAAGTCGGATACGAGGTATGGGACTTCGTCTCAATCTCCTTTCGTTGAGGCATATTTTATTTTATACACAACTTTCTTTTATACGGTGTATAAACCCCTTTGACTTTTACGTTTACTCAAAAGGAATCTTTTTTATACGAAGCGTTTACTAAACGACAAAAGGGAATGTTTTTGTCGTACGTATGCGGCGACAACGACTTCTCCGCCGTCGTAACCGTTATTTGAGTTTTGGCTTCCTCTACAAGCCATACCTTCTTTTTAAAAGAAAAATAAATACCATGTTTTACTTTTCTTTTATTTTGGTATTGAAAATGGTTTTCATAATGTTTTTATTATATCAATGTGTTGTATTGAAATCTCGTGATTGAAATGTGGAAATGTTATGTTTCCTTTATGCATGTTTTATGTGATATGATTATGTTATGGTTCTTGGGCATTATTATGAAGACGGGTGGTTCCGTGATAAACTAAGGGCGGGTGAGCCCGTTATAGCTCTCCAATGCATTGGGTAACGCGAAGGAGTGAAACGTTAAGGTTTCTCCGAAGAGATTTTAGGGAATATACTGTGATGGGTATTCCAAACGTAACCAAGAGGGTTACCCCCTACGTAAGAATGTTATGAATGCCTCAAGTTACCTTTACGTATTATGATTTATATGATTTATTCATGTTTTTATGAGGTATGTTAAAGTGCCTATGTTTTATGGGTAAAGTATGATTTCATTCTTATGTATATATGAACTCATGTTTCCTTTCCATGTTTTTATAACCCATACTGAGTTTTTACGCTCATCCCAAGTTTTTGAAATGTTTTTCACAGGTCAAGGGAAAGGTACATGATAAGATGATAGAGTCAAGGATGTGTCAAGAAATAATCCATGTTTTATTTTAAATGTGTTTCCATTGATGGGAATGAAGAATACTATCTTTATGTAACCACTTTGTTTATATGTGGAATGTAATGCAAGTTTTATGATCTAATTCTCTAAAACTCTAAACCCGAAAAGATCCTCAACGTGTAATCTTGTAATAACTCAAGATTAAGTAAGGTTTAAGGCTGGGGCCTTATAGTTGGTATCAGAGGTCGGTTTAGATAACTTTAGGAGTTAGAATTCTATTAAATGATTATCCAAAAATATTTTTTTTCTTTTTCGAAATGATATAGCATTTAAAGATTACCATGTTGCTTCATCTAAGACATGTTTGTTCAGAATGGTTTTCCGCAGAGGAAACAGGGAAGCAGTGCTAGGAAGGCATACAGAAGGAAATAACCTTCCGAATCAGCATCCAGAAATGGTCGGAATTGGAACTGAACAGTTTGTTGCAGTAATGGCGCAGTTGACTCAGGCGATAAATGGTGGTGGTATCCATGCACGAGATCAGCCAGATCAGCCGCAGAGGAACATGTCAGTGGTGGAACATTTCATGAGGCAACATCCACCATCATTCAGAGGATCATCTGACCCTGTGCAAGCTGAAGGGTGGATTAAAGCACTGGAGAAGATTTTTGATGTCATGGGGTGTTCAGACAATCAAAAGGTTAGTCTTGCTATTTACCGTTTGGAGGGTGAAGCAGATCAGTGGTGGTCTATGGTTAAAAATATCAGGGAAGCCGATGAGATTGATGCTCTTGACTGGGATGATTTCAAAGGTATGTTTCTTGAGAAGTATTTTCCTAAGGCTGTTCGACTTAGGATGGAAAAGCAATTCTTGGAATTGAGGCAAGAGGAAGACTCAGTGGCTGCCTATGAAGAAAGGTTCACTCGATTGGCAAGGTATGCTCCCAATTTTATCCGGGACCTTGATAGTAAAATCAATCGTTTTTACTCAGGATTAAAGCCAAAGTATCGAAGGGCATTAGCTTCTCGAGAGTTTAAAAGTTATGAAAAGCTTGTTCGATGTGCTGAGAAGGTGGAAATGGAGTTTGCCGATGACCAAGTGTTCTATAACAACCAGCAGAAGAAGAGACCGAGGTGGCAGGAGAAAGGTAAGAATTCTTCAAAGAAGTCTGATGGTAAGAGAACTAAGTTTCCAGTTTGTGATAAATGTGGCAAAAGGCATGCTGGGGAATGTCTTCTGAATTCTGGGAAGTGCTACCGATGTGGTAAGATGGGACATAAGGCTCGTGATTGCACTGAAAAGGATCAAGGTGAAGGTAAAAACAAATTTGATTTACAGTTAGTGAAATGTTTTAAGTGCAATGAGATGGGTCACTATGCAAACGAGTGTCCGACAAGGAGCTTGAGTGATGGGAAGCAGTTAGACTACAAGCAGAAAGGGGTGGTGAAATCCTTTGCAACTACTTCAGCGGATGTCGGGCCATCAAATGAAGTCGTATCAGGTACTTTGTTTGTTTTTTCAGACTATGCCAGTGTGTTGTTTGATTCGGGGTCTACACATTCTTTCATCTCTGAGACCTTTTCTAGTAAAATGGGAATACCATCTCAAGAAATGACTCCTGAACTTTTGGTAAAAACACCTGGGGGAAGTGTCGAGGCAAAAAGAATTTATAAGAATCTCCCTATCCTTATCTGTGGAAAGAACCTACTTGCAAACCTTATTGTTCTACCTCTAGTAGAGTTTGATGTTATCCTGGGTATGGATTGGCTCTCTATTTACCATGCTAAGATTGATTGTAGAACTAAAGAAGTTTCTTTTCAGAAAGACTTTCAGTTTGTTTACAAGAATGAACCCTTACTTTTGATAACATATGAAGAGGCCGAGAAACTTGTAAAAGATGGAAATGAATGTTACCTTGCACACGTCGTTGAAAATAAAGGAACTGTTCAGATTAATGATGTGCCAGTGGTAAATGAGTATCCTGATGTTTTTCCTGATGAGTTGCCTGGAATAATACCAGATCGGGAAGTTGAGTTTACTGTTGACTTAGTTCCTGATGCTAAGCCAATTTCAAAACCCCCTTATCGAATGGCACAAATTGAACTTTTAGAGTTGAAGGAGAAATTGCAAGATTTATTAGAGAAAGGTTTCATTAGACCTAGCACATCACCATGGGGTGCTCCTGTTTTATTTGTTAAAAAGAAAGATGGTTCTATGAGACTTTGCATTGATTATAGAGCCTTGAATAATATCACTGTTAAGAACAAATATCCTTTGCCTCATATCGATGATTTGTTTGATCAGCTCCAGGGAGCTCAGTTTTTTTCAAAGATTGACTTGAGATCGGGGTACCATCATCTGAAGGTAAAGGAGGCAGATATTCCGAAGACCGCTTTCCGTACGAGATATGGCCATTATGAATTTGTAGTAATGCCTTTTGGGCTAACCAATGCACCTGCTGTATTCATGGACTTAATGAATAGAATTTTCCATGAGTTCTTGGATAAGTTTGTGGTTGTTTTCATTGATGATATTTTGGTGTTTTCTAAAAGTAAAGAGGAGCATGAAAAACATTTAAGGGTTATCTTGCAAACCTTAAAAGAAAAGAAATTGTATGGGAAATTCAGCAAGTGTGAGTTTTGGTTGCAACAAATTGCTTTCCTTGGTCACATTGTTTCTAAAGATGGAATAACTATTGATCCTGCAAAAACAAAAGTTGTGGAAGAATGGCCAAGACCCACAAATGTAACCGAGATTCGTAGCTTCCTTGGTTTGGCGGGCTATTACCGAAGGTTTGTTAGAAATTTTTCACGGTTATCTAGTCCAATGACTAAGCTAACTCGGAAGGGTGTTAAGTTTATCTGGACAAAAGAATGTGATGATTGTTTTCAGGAATTGAAAAGAAGATTGGTGAATGCTCCAGTTTTGGCACTACCTTCCAGGAATGGTGACTTTGTTATATACAGCGATGCTTCATTGAAAGGACTTGGTTGCGTCCTAATGCAGAATGATCAGGTAATTGCTTATGCTTCACGACAGTTGAAAACTCATGAGGTAAATTACCCTACACATGATTTGGAATTAGCTGCTGTTGTTTTTGCTTTAAAAATTTGGAGGCATCATTTGTATGGAGTAAAGTGTGAAATTTATACCGATCACAAAAGTTTAAAGTATATATTCACTCAGAAAGAGTTAAACATGAGACAAAGGAGATGGCTGGAATTAATCAAGGATTATGATTGTACAATTCATTACCATCCGGGAAAAGCAAATAAAGTGGCTGATGCTTTGAGTCGAAAAAGTAATGCTTCATTAACAATGTTGCGTTTGGAACGTGATCATTTGGTTAACGATTTGATGAAATTTGGCATAGAAGTTGTTGGTGCAGGAAGTCCTTCTGTTTTGTTTCAGGTATCAGTGAGATCTTCTCTATCAGATAGAATCAAGCAAGCACAGAAGCAAGACAGTGAGTTGCAGAAAAGGGTAGAGCTGGTTCAGAAAGGTAAGTTGCCTGAATTCAACATTGATAATGATTGCGTTTTGAGATTTGGGAAGAGATTGTGTGTGCCTTCTGATTCACAGTTGAAGAGAGAGTTGTTATGTGAAGCTCATAGTTCTCCGTTTTCAGTTCATCCGGGCAGTACTAAGATGTATAGAGATCTGCGGGAGTATTACTGGTGGGATGGAATGAAAAGAGATATTGCTGATTTTACTGTGAAGTGTTTGACTTGTCAGCAGGTTAAAGCTGAGTGGCAGTTACCGAAAGGGATGCTTCAGCCTTTACCAGTGCCAGAGTGGAAATGGGAGAATATATCCATGGACTTTGTTGTTGGATTACCGAAGACATCTCGAGGTAATAATGCAATCTGGGTTATTGTTGATCGCTTGACCAAATCTGCTCATTTCCTTGCTATACGAGATACTTTCTCTCTTGATCAACTTTCTCGTTTGTATCTTAAAGAGATAGTCAGGTTACATGGAGTTCCCCTCTCCATTGTATCAGATCGTGATCCCAGGTTTACCTCTAACTTTTGGAAAGGCCTTCAGAAGTCGTTGGGTACTGAATTAAATTTTAGTACAGCTTTTCATCCTCAATCAGATGGGCAGTCAGAACGAACAATTCAGACATTGGAGGATATGCTACGAGCTTGTTCTATGGATTATCAGGGGAGTTGGGACCAGCATCTTTCTTTGGTTGAGTTTTCATATAATAACAGTTTTCATTCCAGTATACAGATGGCACCATTTCAGGCATTATATGGGAAGCGGTGTCGAACTCCAGTTTTCTGGGATGAAGTGGGTGAAAGAAAGTTGATGGGACCAGAATTGGTAGAAGAGATGGCAGAAAAAGTTCAGCTGATTCAGAAACACATGAGAACAGCTCAGAGCAGGCAGAAGAGTTATGCGGATAACCGGAGGAAGGATCTATCTTTCGAGGTAGGTGATCATGTTTTTCTCAAGGTTTCTCCTTGGAAAAGTGTGATGAGATTTGGTAAGAAAGGAAAGTTGAGTCCAAGGTTCATTGGACCATACGAAGTTCTAGAGAGAGTTGGATCAGTTGCATACCGAGTGGCTTTACCTCCGAGTTTATCTCAGGTACACAATGTTTTTCACGTTTCGATGTTGAGAAAGTATATGCCAGATCCATCTCATGTTTTGAGTCTAGAGGTAGTTCAGCTGGAAGAAAACCTATCTTATGAGGAACAACCGGTCCAGATTCTTGACCACAGGGAGCAAGTGTTACGGAATAAGGTGATTAAGCATGTAAAGGTTTTGTGGAAAAACCACATGATTGAAGAGGCAACATGGGAATCCGAAAATGCAATGAGGGATAAGTACCCCAATTTATTTGATAAGTAAATAAATTGCGGGGACGCAATTTTCTAAAGGGGGGAAGGATGTAACATCCCAAGTAAGTAATGAATAATAGATATTTTTGTCTATGTCTATTAATGATAAAGATAGTGTTTTAGAGGCTTAAAATGAAAATAAATACTATCTTATGCATGGAATACACTAATATTCTTAAAAGATTGTTTTAGTGCCTTTTGATGGAAAACCATTTTTGAATCTATATTTTGACAATTTTATAAACTATGTTTGTCAAAATAAACTTATCCTTTATGATTGGGACATCAAAATTTACGTTGTGTGAATTTTTGGTAATTTTCTGACAATGTTCATTTTTTTAATGAATAGTGAAAAATACTGCATTTTACATCAAAACTACTTTTTAATCTAATTTATTTATATGATTAGATTATGTTTTGAATTGGTTTTGAAGTAAAATTAGAATATATTTTTACCATTTTATCCAATGGTGGTCATTGGAATCAATTTCACTTTGAAATTAGACTTAAACTGGTGTCAATCTTTTGATACTTATTGTTTTGTAAAAACACGCTATTTGCTCTGGCAGCGGGAATTAATTATTGAATTAATTAATGTGACTTATATGATTTGAATTTTGTAAAATGAACTTCATTTTTGAATTCGGAATATCAAATATAGCTTAAAGTAAATTTTTGGTAATTTTCTGAAAAACTTCAATTTTTGATGAATAGTGAAACCACTAAGTGGTAATCAAGCAAACTGTTTTTTCAGTTAAATTAAAGTTTACCACTAATGTGTATTGAATTTTGAAAATCCGACATACATGGTTGTCATTAAGAAGTAAAATGTGGTTCAATGAGATTAAAATAATTTTTTGGTGAATAGTAACTTATTAAGTTCTTAATCGCGATTAGTGGTAATTAGGGTAGTTTAATGTATAAATAATGCTTTAATAATATAAAATGACCTAGACACATGTCCCAACCTCATTGGTTGTGTCATGGCCGACCAAGACAAGTCATGGCCTAACTTGGGGACCCCATGTATCCACTTTTGTTGGGAAATAACATAAATTACTTTTTATTAAATGTTAAAGTGAAAATGACACAAACATAATATGTTTTGCGAAAACAATTTTTAAGTGGGGTTATACAAGTCCAAATTTTGATTATAAATATTCAATGGAAAGCTAAAAAGATTTCCTACATCATAGTAATTTGTTTATAATTTTTAGACATTAAATAAATTTAATTATTTATGACATAATAATGATGCAGCGATGACATCATTATTTGACGATTTAAATAAAATGGAAAGATAAAATAAAATCTATGAACTACACATGTCCAAAACCAATTGGATGAATGGATTTCGATGCCTTATCACCTTATCCACGAATTCCATCAATGTGGGACCTTTTAAAACCGAAACACATTTTCAAATAATGTAATGTTTCTTTACTTTCCAAAAGTGCCCCTCCTCTCCCCTTATAAAAGGCCCCCACCTCTACCTCATTTCACACACTCTTCAAGCCATTGGCTCGGCCAACCCCTGACCATTTGCTCTTTCAACATCCCTCTCCTCATCCTAGAGGATTCCCTTTGGGCAGAATCCTTTCAAAGGAAGCCTTTAGGCTCAAACCAAAAGAAGTTACACTTTTTAAGGTATTTCATTCTCTCATGTTCATTTGTTTTATTTTGCTTCTCCGACCCCCTAAACTCTTTTTATTTACTTCTTTTGTAACAACACCAGTATCTTCAATATACTAGGATGTTGTTATAAGATATATTTGAGCTACACTCTCACACAACTACATCAAATGGTTAAAGAACATACGGTTTCCGTGGATGGCGAAATTCTGCCTCCCGAAACGATGATTGTTCAATACTCATTTAACACCTTCAAAGGTGGCCATTATGATGTCACTATTTTTATATATGATATATTATATGTTTATGTTTTCCTTAAGCTTCTGTTTTTTTCATTTTGGGCATACCTTTATGGTTTCCATTATGGGTAAAACACGATATCTTCATTTTAGGAAGTGCGGACTACCGCCCCCTAAAAGTGATTTGATTCGTTAATACCATATGTGGGATGTGTAAAGGATAAAGTTAATGATATTATATATGTTGTTATACTGGAATTATAATATACTTTTATATCATTATGATTCCATTCCAGAAAATATGAAATAGAAATGGAAGTAGCGTTCATGCGTACGTACGGCTTACCGTCTCCATGAACGATGCATTTCATTTCTTACCTCTAAATGTGATGTAATATTATAAATGAATGTATGTACTGGATATATATGACATATATGATATCTACATAATGAATACCATTCTGGATATAATGAACCTTTGACCAAATTAACAACTTGTAAGTATAAGAAGTCAATTTTTGACTTAAGAACCAAATACCGACAAAATGAACATTATTAACTTAAATGATTACATGATGTTCATAACATGGTATAAAAGGAATAATGAACTTGAAAAAGATTCATAAGCAAGTAGAGATTAACTCAAGTTTATTATTCAGGAGTTTAAAGAACGGTCGGGTCAAGTCGGATACGAGGTATGGGACTTCGTCTCAATCTCCTTTCGTTGAGGCATATTTTATTTTATACACAACTTTCTTTTATACGGTGTATAAACCCCTTTGACTTTTACGTTTACTCAAAAGGAATCTTTTTTATACGAAGCGTTTACTAAACGACAAAAGGGAATGTTTTTGTCGTACGTATGCGGCGACAACGACTTCTCCGCTGTCGTAACCGTTATTTGAGTTTTGGCTTCCTCTACAAGCCATACCTTCTTTTTAAAAGAAAAATAAATACCATGTTTTACTTTTCTTTTATTTTGGTATTGAAAATGGTTTTCATAATGTTTTTATTATATCAATGTGTTGTATTGATATCTCGTGATTGAAATGTGGAAATGTTATGTTTCCTTTATGCATGTTTTATGTGATATGATTATGTTATGGTTCTTGGGCATTATTATGAAGACGGGTGGTTCCGTGATAAACTAAGGGCGGGTGAGCCCGTTATAGCTCTCCAATGCATTGGGTAACGCGAAGGAGTGAAACGTTAAGGTTTCTCCGAAGAGATTTTAGGGAATATACTGTGATGGGTATTCCAAACGTAACCAAGAGGGTTACCCCCTACGTAAGAATGTTATGAATGCCTCAAGTTACCTTTACGTATTATGATTTATATGATTTATTCATGTTTTTATGAGGTATGTTAAAGTGCCTATGTTTTATGGGTAAAGTATGATTTCATTCTTATGTATATATGAACTCATGTTTCCTTTCCATGTTTTTATAACCCATACTGAGTTTTTACGCTCATCCCAAGTTTTTGAAATGTTTTTCACAGGTCAAGGGAAAGGTACATGATAAGATGATAGAGTCAAGGATGTGTCAAGAAATAATCCATGTTTTATTTTAAATGTGTTTCCATTGATGGGAATGAAGAATACTATCTTTATGTAACCACTTTGTTTATATGTGGAATGTAATGCAAGTTTTATGATCTAATTCTCTAAAACTCTAAACCCGAAAAGATCCTCAACGTGTAATCTTGTAATAAATCAAGATTAAGTAAGGTTTAAGGCTGGGGCCTTATACTAACTCCACCCCGATCATCTATATATCCTTGAGGATGTTGATCCCCTATCCGATTTTCACTCCTAGAAACATAATGTGTTGGAAATAGCAATAGTCATTTATCATTTTGTTGATGTAGACATACCTTCTAAGAAGGATGATTAAAATAGATATGGTGTCCTTTTAATAGTCATGCTCTATTCAAAAGACTTATAACCACTATGAAATGAAGTGTTCATAAACTAGAAATGGATTATAATTCCATATTTTAAATATTAAAATCCATAGTCTCTACAAATTAATTGCGGGTTACCCATACAAGAGAAATCAAATTTCATTATACTTAGCCTCTTTAACTAGAAATTAAATTTGAATTCCTAGATAATTAGGGACTTCTACATCCAAATATGCTCTATGATTTATCTTTTTTTGAAATATCTCAAAAACTTCCTATCATGGTAAAATAAATATCTCCTATCTTATACTTATATATTATTACCATGATATAACTCATAGAAATGATCCCCAAATGCATATGTATCCTAGGCCTCAAATACCTCTAAAATAAATGTTCTTGAAACTTCTTTTTAGTGATGAAATAATGATAATAACATGCATATAAATAAATACCCCTCCAAAATCATGAATATAATAACTTACCTACTAGATTAACAATGTCACCAATTTTTATTCATTTATTATTTTAAAATAATAGATCTTTCAAAAATAACCCTCAAAATATACTCTATTTAATTATAGAAAGATCATGATCTCCCAAGCTTAATATTCAAAAATGATGTGTATAAAATCCAAAAATTGTACCTAAAATTGAGCACATAGCTCATACTTTATCATGATTAATAAAATGAAATATAAACCTATCTCATCCAACATTAAATCTCACCAATATGGATAGACCCCTTATTTTTTAATAAAATTTTCTTTCAGAATTACCATAGGGTTTTCAACTAATCCTATCTAGCCTCTAGGTCTATCCCTTGAAACATTTCCTGTAGTTTTTTATGTACCTACTATTGTTGAATGTCATAATGCGGTTTCAAAATTGGTATAAATATAATTAGATAAAATAACCTTTACCCATGGATATATATATATATATATATATATATATATATTCGTGTGTCTGTGAGGGAAGTCTAACAATAATAACATAACATTTACCCCTATATATATATAAGGAATGTATAAATATAACATAACATCATTTACACTGGCATAATCCATCAAATCATGCATAGCACACATTGTCCTCATGATTAGATACTACATGACACATGGATTCAAACACATAGTGATAAAATGCAAAAATCATACATCTAGGATTGTATTGATCTATAGGATAATAGATTACATTATTAGATTATAATTTCCCTTTTTAATAAAATAATTTTCTCTGGTCTACATAAAAAAATATCCTAATCTAATATAACATATTTACCAATAGATCAAATCATATTAAGTTTTTTCTCCAAATACTTCCCTAAAACACTCTCTCTGATACTATTATTTCATGAATCGACCCAACTAGGAACCACCTATGACTGAAATGTCATTTAGATACAACCACAAAAGCTCAATATCAAAAGGACATGGGTTAATGATAATCCCAAATCATATATTTTAAATAATTTATGGATGGTAATACACATTTTAAGCTAATATTAATAATAACATAAATAATATCAATTTTGGTACCCAGCAAAAAATTCAGGAATAATATATATTAAATGAATGTCATTCTATGAATACCCATATAAATGTAATAACATGATTTGAAAATAAATACCTTTTCAATACCACTCATAGGGTACAATAAAAAACACAACCACTAACAAGTTTCTAATGTCATGAACTAAGGTCATCTGAAACCACCAGTACCTCTATCTAGAAAATTAAAAATATATTATATATAAAGTATGGGAGAGAATACAAGTAAAATCATAATGCTTCTCACTATATCTATAATGATAAAATGTGAATGAAATATATTAATGAATTTTTATATAAAGTAAATAAAGTAAACAAAAAAACCATCCAAAAAGTAAACTATAAATCCCTGTATATCTCATTACTCATATTCAACACACTTTATATATGATATAATATCATGTGGCCTCTATAAAATAATTTCACCTCTAATTCAAATCTATAAATTGAGCAGTATTGAATCCACATTGACCTCATAGTATGATATTCACACATTTCATACACACATGGGGACCTCATGTTAATGCCTAATGGTTAGATATTTTTCCACCAATAGGTATGCTTACAATTTTGGAGTGTCACCCTCGAGGACTCTCTCCAAACTGACCCACCTCCATGAAAAATAATATTTATTGGTTAGTTTTCTATCACCCTCTAGGAAGTCACAGTATTTTCATCTGTCTTACCTTAGGGATTCTCTCCCCAACAATCCACATTGTAAACTCCATGGATAGACATGACAATAACATTTTTGTTATCATGTTTAATAAGGTTATTTATATTCACATAATCTATTAGTTAATAAATTTAAAGTCTCAAAAAGAAATAAAGGAATCACTAATGAATTTAGAGCCCTCTAAACATATTATCTCATGCCTAGTCCAAAAATATAATCAAAGGTGGTATATTAGTGTTAAATGTTTGTACCATTATCCTACCATTTCTTTTGTTAACATAGAACCTTGGGAGTTAAAAACTATATATATATAATTATATATTTCCAATAAACTGACATTTTTCAGAACCTCATCATTATCCATATCATATTAGGAAACCCAATCTATATTAGGTATCCACCCACTGCATCATTCATCATCCACCACTATCTAAGGAAAAAAGATAAATTCATAAGTCATGAAGTTTCACACTTACATGCTAATATGGCATAGACCCATGCCTAAATGGTGAAACCAATGTAAAACCAATATTTCCAATGTGTTCCTTAGTAGAAAAATAATTTTATTCACCAGTATATAGAGAAATTATAAGAATATATAGCGAAAACCCCATGTATTTGAAAGAATTCCATTCTATCAATAATCCATCATCTAGGTAATCTTTCTAAAAAAGTGAAAAGACCCTAATTCCAATGTTCAATAACTCATTCTAAATTTCATAAAACCATTAATCATTCCACATATATATATTTAAAAAATTTATAAATAATATCTTCTTAACATCACTAGGGAAACTCATTAGTGTAGTCATATATCTATCTTAAGGAATAATAAATCCTAATTTCATTATAATAAATATAACAATATAATTTACCCAATCATGAATTACATAATTATTTATCACAATATCAAGAATTTTATTCCAATATTACTTAATAAAAATCAATTTCCTTAATATTAGAATATATTTTTCCAATAATTTTCATATTTCATTTCCATAATTTATAAATTTCAACCAATAAAACAATATATAAGTAATTATAATAAAATTCAATTGATTGACTAAAATGTGCATTCCATCAACCTAAAATTCACAATAACTAGTTTCAGTTTTCTTATATAATATTCATCTCAATTTAGTAATGAATTTTTTATCCAGCATTATTAACAGAACATTACAAAATCAGAGAGATTATAGAAGTATAAGAATATCAAGTCACCTACCACCATTCAAAGACAACAGATAATTTCTCAATCACCAACC
Source organism: Viscum album (assembly GCA_963277665.1). Taxonomy (NCBI): domain Eukaryota; kingdom Viridiplantae; phylum Streptophyta; class Magnoliopsida; order Santalales; family Viscaceae; genus Viscum; species Viscum album. The sequence continues at coordinate 347,119,060 of OY728127.1, read as the reverse complement.
ATTTCAACTATTTTTATTCTTTATCTATATATCTTTTATGTTACACAACACCAGGATTCCAATGGATTCTATCTGCTGAAAATTATAATTTTTATTGATTTCAAAAATTACCCTTACAAATAAACCCCAAAAATAATTCTCAAGGGGGTAAAAAATAAGGTAAACCAAGAGTATCATTGACTATAAAATTAATCCCCTCTTTTAGAGAAGACCACATGGAAAATAAAGAAAACATATCTTGGTTAGATGATGACATAGAATCCAGAAAATCTACAACCATATTCCCATCCCTCCAAGTATGGGCAACCTCCACATGACTGCCCATTAGTGATGGGAATCTCTTAATAATATAATCAATGTTCCAACAAATATTTCCTTTTCCTGTCAAAGCAATACACAAGAACAAAGAGTCATTATGCACTATCCGCAGTATGATATTATACTGATTACATATCTCAAACCAGAATCCATTGCCCAAGCCTCTACCTGCAGCGCATCACCTGCTACATAATCAGCTGTAAAACCAGCTAAGACCAAACCCAGCATATCCTGCATGACCCCATCCCCCTCGCATCACCCCCATGAGAAGGTATCCGTTAGTATTCAACTTTAATCCCTACATTGATGCCTGCCATTGAACCAACGAACCCTGATTTAGAGATACAACCGAGTGATCACGTACCAGGTGTGGAAATATCAGACACACTGAAGGTTCTTCATTGGATTTCGGACACAGATGAATAAAATCCAAAACAATATTCCTCATTCTGAATAAAATACTGACCTGAGAATCGCTACCTTGATCAAGGCGCATCGCATTACGAGCCTGCCAAATAATCCAGCAACTAGCCTCCAGAAAAACCATCCTGGAATTCCTCTCATTTCCATGAGTGTCCGTTCCCCTGAACCAGGAATTAAAAAACTCATCTTGCACATCACCAGACTCATCCCAACCGAAAAAAGTTCCAAAAAACATCCATATTCTCCTAGCCAATTCACTCCCATAGAATAGGTGACCCATTGATTCAGTATGAGATTTCCTGAAACACCAGCACGTGGACACCATATTAACACCCATATGTTGCAAATTATCATCAGTAGGTAAAGCTTTGTCCCTGACCCGCCACAGAAGAAAGTTAAATTTAGAGGGGATTTCATTGCACCATAATGTCACTCCCTAGGAATTAAGGCCTTATATATTAACATAATAACTGTTTTATTTCCTAATGGATGAATTGAGGATGTTGAATAATAAATTTCAGGAATATACGTGTAATAATGACTATTATTTTGATATAGATCAAAATTTTTTAACATTTTTTATGATTTTTATTTAATTTTGTTGTTGTATATAGATGATATTCTAATTTTAGAGTCTATTGAGAAAAAGGATCAATGTGTTAAGGATTCAATTATCAAATTAATTAGATATAAGAGATCTGAGAGAAAAGAAAAAATATTCCTAGGATTTGGATTATTAGATAGCATTCAACAATAATATTAAAATAATATAAAAAACAATTTAGAGAAGGTTATATGAATGTTTTATATGTTGGAAAAAAGTTTTTATTCCTATTTTGAGTTATTTAATGTTTTCAAAAGAGAATTTAGGAAAATCTAATGATGAATGGGATTATATAGAAAAAATAATTATACATTAATAGTATATAAAATATTGCATTCCCTGTTATTTAGACGACCTAACATGAAATATATAGTGGGGGTGTTTGGATGATTCATGGATAATTCTAGAAAGTATAATTGACAATGAGTGGAGTGGATTATGAGATACATGAAAGGAAACAGTGGCATTCCTATATGTTCTAAAATATGTATGTATTTGCATTGATATCTCAATTTAGATTTATGAATAAAAGTTAATTGTAGATTGATTAAAATAGGTTATGTTTACACATTTTATGGGGTTGTTATGATATATGAGTCATAATTTTAGATGATAGTGTAATTATTTTAACATAAAATGTGAATGTGTAGTTAATCAAATAGATGATATAGTTAAATAACTTTTTAATAGAAATAAACAAGGATCAAAGAGAAAAATATGGTATTTTATAATAATTATAGTAAAATATATATAAGAAATACACTAGAATTTCATTTAATAAAATAATATTTAATTAAAAGAAAATAAAATTTTCAAATAAATTACGTAATGGATCATTAAAAAAATTAATAGTTATCCTCGTTTTGTGGTATCAAAAATAATATAATATTCTTCAATAAATAGAGAAATTCAAAACCCTTAATTATGGATGGGTGGTTTTTTTTCCAAAACCATGAAATTACATTGGGTTAAATTTTATTTCTATGTTTTTTTTGTTCTTATTTTTTGTAGCAAATAGTATCATAACTGGGTTACGGTTAAAATGATAGAAATTGATTCAGTAACAATGTTGATATGTGGAGAAAAGGATAAAAAAAATTTAAAAAACAGATAATGTTTATGACTTGAGATAATTATCCTGGAATGATGAGGGCACATCGAGCTGTACAATGGAGTATGTTGTTGAAATAAATTATGGATGTGATGAATTATACAAGTAGCATGAATGGTATGGATGATATGATAACAAGGGATAAAAGTTTAGTGAATCTAATAAATATTAGTCCATTGATGATGGGAATATTGAGTATAAATGCGTGGATAGATACGAATCCATTTTTTATGACATCTTCGTGATTTTTTTTAATTTTGGAAAAAAATATATGAGCAATATATTCTAAATATTTAATAGTGGTGAAATTTTTCTCATCAATAACGGAGAAAGATAATGTAGATTGTGTTTTTTAGTGACAATTTACGATTACTCTATTAAATGGGCCATCCTAGGATTCACAAGAATGTAATGACAGTGAATATATAATATTTTTTAATAGACAGTGGAAAAGAATTTATTTCAAAGTGGAAATCCATCACAAGATAAGAGGATATTTCCAAAATATAAATTTTTTGTATTATTTTAGAAAAATAAATTCTTTGAGTAGGGATATATTTTTCAGGGATATGAAACCATTCATGTGTCCGAAATTATATTATAGAATAATTTTATTTGGCTTAAAAAATAATTCGAGTAACAGAAAATTGTATCATGTGATAAACTATTTTTGGTGATGAAATCCTCCAACTCTCTGAGAGAAAGGGAGAGTTCTTGTTTGATTTTTAATGATATTAATGAAATTTTATCATTCCTCTCCTGGGACATTGAGTCAATATTTCCCAAACCATGTAAAATCATCATGATCTATTTTTGTTTAACTTTTCTTAATTCAAGTAACATTGTTTGTGTTTCACTACAGTCAGAATTTAAATTTTAACATTTTATTATTGTAATTATAATCTCATTATATATATTTTTTCAATTTTTTATTTATATTATGATATATAAGAATTAATATTTTCCAACAAATACAATTTTTTCTTACCTTATTATCAGAAAAATTAAAATACATGCACATAGTTTCAACATTAAATAATTAAAAATATTTATATCTATGTTTTATAAAAATAGAAATATAATTAATTAGAAAAAATATTTATCAATAATAAATGAAAAAACATATTGTACTAATGTTAAAATTTAATTTTGAAACATAGTGATGATAAATATACATAAAATTATAATTCAATATATCAAAAATTAGTTTATTTTGTTTTCATATTTTTAAATAATAAAATAATTTATTGTTAAATTTTGTTACTAATATTATAAATTTATTATTTTTATTATTTTTAACTAGTATAAGAATAAAATATTATTTTTTATTATAGTTTTTTCTCTTCATTTTTTCAAATATAAATATAAATCCATCATGTGAAAAGTATTTATTACATAATTAAATTTTTATAATGTTATAATAACTTAATAAATAATGAGTTTTTAATTTCTTTAAATATTATTTAAAAAAAAATTTATGAACATAATAATACAGATGGAATCCATGGTAATTATATTTTATCAAATATATGAATTTTTAATAAAGATATATTTTAAATAAATATATTTTTATTTAATTTTATATTGTAAAATCAAGATATAAAATTTAATTTAATTTACTTATTAATATTATTAAATAACAATATATATTAAATAAATGGATTTTTGAAAGAAAATTAAATTGTTTTGGGGTAATTTTTAGGATATAATTTATATGAAAATGGAATATATAAAGATAAATATTCAATGAATATTCATTTTTATATTATAAAATAGTATTGGGTTGAAGATGAGTTCACTATATATACTATATTTTGAAGTGAAATTACTCTAATTTAGGAAATATTTATCACAAAACACTAAAATAGAGAAATTTTATTCCAAAATGAGATATATTTATTTATATAATCCACAAATCATTATTGTATTTTTAATAGTATGTATAATTCTATTTGAATATTCTTCTATAGAAATATCTTTTTTATTATTACATTTTTTAACATATTACAATAAATTTAAAATTTATACTCAAATTAAACCAATAAAATATATTATGATATACAACAACCGTAATAGTTAAACTACGTTAAACCTCATCTCATTATTTAAAAATATAAAAATAAATAAAATAAAACCAATATCAATATTTAAAATTGAATATAATTAAAAATTATTAAAACAATAGCATATTATTAATAAAAATGAATTAATTAATTTTGAACTGGAATATTGTAGTTATAAATTATCAATTAAAACATTATGGACTGAAATATGAACACTTTGTCATTTATCCTTCCATTTTATTTAAGTAATTGATGAAATTGATTATTTTGATTTACAATCATCTAAACTATTGGTGTCTTCTACTACATCACATCTATAATTACATAATTCTTATCATAATCTTTCTTATATCCCAAAATGTTATAACCTCCATCCTTGATAGAGTAAACCACTTTTTCAACAAATCCATAATTAGTTATAATGTAATAAAAACCATCGAAATTAATTATTCATATTCAACATATCTTTATCCAAACATAATTATCTAAATATTTTGAATATATTAGTGATTATCTTTCCCTTAATTCTATATTTCCTAATAATATCACCTTCAAATTTAATCACTTTTCTTGTTTGATGGATTTATATGACATATTATTGTAAATAATTAGATAATAACATGACCTAAATAATTCTTAAATATTTCTTCAATTCAAACATCATAAATCACTAATCCAAATACATAAACACGTTTATTATTACAATTCATATTTAATATATTAACAAGGTTGCCTCATATTTTTACTTAATACCTCTTTACATTAACATTATACCTATAGTATCATAATCATTACTAATACTACCTTGTTGGTTCTCTTTATGAGTTTTCTGCTAATGGGAGAAAGTTTTATAATGACCATTCATTCAGCATTTAAATCATTCAGCCATTGATGATACCTTTGGGAGGCCATTATCTTCATTAATTTCATTAAACAAACGTTTCATTTCCCCAATTTAGTTACTTTTTTTGTATCCTTCATTCTATAGTAATGAAATATTCATAATCCTCTGAGACATTAACTTGGGTGTTTCTTCCCAATTCACGAAATAAAATATAATTTATCTTCTTTCCTATGTTGTCTTTATTTGACAAATTCATATAAAACTATTTTACTCTCTTATTTTGTGAGACTAAGAGTTAATTAAGGTACACATTATTAATCATGTTCTATTAAAACTGATTATGCATGATCAAAATATCCTTTACATAATTCATCATCCCCATTGGGTTTTCATCATCAGATATTCCTTTTCATTCAGTGTTAACCCACCTCTAAATAGAACCCACCAATGTTTAAAACTATATAGCATAGTGTGAGACACACTTATCATAATGGAAGACCTTATAATCATTTAATTCACTTATAGGATGTCCAAATCATAACTCCAACTTTTTTAATCTATGAATATTTCATCTCACCCTAGGTTATTCATATTCATCATCCAATTAAATCCTTCATTATGGTTCGTAAAGTGTTTTTAAATTTCCAAAACATTTTCCCTGAGAGTGTCAAACCAGGTCTGCAATAAGGCCTGTTGTCATGCACCAGTTCCCAATCGAATCTAGTGATATACATTGTTCTTGGGGTTGTTACCCCTATTTATATATCCACAAGATGCACATCTACCTATTGTATCTAGACATGTATGTATTTCTAGGAAACCAGTCACTCTATCATTTACCAAAATTATGGGACATTTTACTATATGTTAACTCATCCTTAGACATATCCTTATAGACACCCCTAAACATATCCTTATAATTATCCCTAGTGATCCCTATAAATATCTCAAAACCTAATTTCCAAAGGATGAATAAACCATCCATTTTATAGTAACAAAAATTCCTCAAGCCTAAATTATAAGGATATTACATAATTTTAGATAAATAATCAATGCATTATAGAAAATAAATTCATCCGGACTGTAATAGTTTAGTGTCTTTAAAAACCATTAAAATTAAATCTCCTAAATTGTTGAAAGGTATTAAGAATATCCAATAAATATCATACCCTTTATTAATGCTACATAAAATCATTATTCAGAACACTGGGAAAGGAAACATACTAAATTGGTGAGATTGGAATTCTAGTACATGTAAACAACGGATATATGTATTCATTTCATCAGCATAAAGGTATGAGAACATGATCATAACAATATAAGACCATACCCTGCATATCAAATTACATAATCATGATCCATGTCCTGAATATTGGTATTTAATAAGATATATGTAATAACAAAATCAATGAACAAGATTTAGGATAACATAAATTTTAAAAATACATAGACTTGTGTAATACATATAAGTAAACAAAAACATTAATAATAAGTAAATTCTCATTACCAAACCATATCATTGAATTTTATAATGTATGAACCTCTTGGGAGGTACACACCATTGTCCCTTATCATATCCATTTCCTTATAATGTATCAAGACACACTTGTTTCCCATTTTGGATGAGTTTTCCCATTCTTCATATAGTGGATCGGGTTTCCCCTCTTTCACATATTTGTTAGAGTTTCCCCTTCATCCCATAGATTATCTGTTTTTCGCGTCTTCTCATAGTGGATGAATACCATATACTAATTTGAATTATTATCTAATGAGATATAAATCATTACCCAATTCATTTGAGAGATATATAGGCCCCACCCATCAAATAATAAAATCAAACATGTATGTTCCACAAGATAATAAAATATTTATCATATCAAGACCCATAAAAATATATGTGTTTTATCAGAATAATATCCTAACACCAAAAATGAATTGGGTATAATAAAAATATTTTTATATCATAACCTATTGAAAAGATAAATGTTTCATAATCATTTCATTAATACACAACACATGAAAAGAAGTGGATTTCAAAAACTTATAAACCGTGGAAGAGAAATGTGTTTCATAAAAAAACATTTCATCTTTTTAATAAATTATAAAAAGAGAAAATAAGGATGGTTCCCATTGATCATATCCCCAATATATTATACACTATTTCAAAGGATGTCATCTTAGAAAAAGTTGTATTTTTTAAGATAACAAGGTATATTTTTTATGCAATTTATCCTTTCATTGAAAATCAATTTTGCAAAACATTTTCAAAAAATTAATATCTTATGCATAATGACATGAAATTTAATTTAAAACCATTATTAAATAAAATATCATTTCCACTTTAAAAAATTCTTTATTACCCCTAAAACATTTTTAAGATCATTTATTTTTAAAAGGCTTGGAAAACATACAATGAAAGCTTGAAAACATTTTGAAAACAATTTTATTTAAAAAAAATTTGAAAGAATTTAAAGAAATCATGAAAAAAATTAAAATCCTTTTATTTTAATTTTCCATGAAAAAATATAAATAAATCCTAAAAATATTTTGAAAACCCTTTTCTTCGAAAATAATTGGAATACATATATAGAATGGATGATGAAAAACTGAAATCGTTTTATTTGAAAATACCTTAAAAGAATATATATAAATTGTGAGAATATTTTTTAAAACTATTTTCATTGATTTTTTTTTAAATATTATATAGAACTATTTAAATCATTTTTAAAAAAAATTCAATTTAAATTGATTGAATGCATTTATAGGAGTCTTGAAATTATTATGAAAACCAATTTTTTTTAAAATACATTGAATGCTTATAATGAAATCATGGAAACATTTTGAAATGAATTTTGATTGAAAAAACTTTTAAAATAAAAAATTTATTAAATATTAGAAAAATAAATTTAATTAATAAAATAACTTTTTAATCTTGAAGATGAAGCTTCATGAAAATTACAATCATGATTGCGGGTAAATCCATACATGCCAAACATTCCTTTTTCAAAATAATTTTTTTAAAAAAAGTTCCTTGATCGAAAAAATTAATATAATTTTTTGAAATTTTTTTCTAAAAAAGGTATAAATTGTGGATTTTTTGGAAAAAGTCATATTATAATTGAATTTTTTTTATAAAACATTTTTTAAGGAAAACAATTTTCTGAACAAATAGGGAAATATAGTTGGATTTTCATAAAAATATTTTCTTATTTATCATATGAGAAAAAAAATATAGAAAGCTAACCATTAAATTATTATGTCATGAATTACCATAGGGGAATAAATATAATGATTGTTCTTGAAGGATTGATCTTAATATTTCATCAATGGGATCCTAATTATTAACAGTCCTGATAAATAATGATATTATACAAATAAACTCTTCGAACATTGGTAGCTCTAAATCATAATCCCAATGAGAGAATAATATTACATGAAACATATAATATTATTAAAATAATAATACTCACTATATAACATGTCAAATGGATAATATATATACCTCATATAAGAATATTGGTGAGTATAAAAACATGGGCCTCAAAGAAGGGAGATCAAGAAAAATTACATCGCTATTTTGGGGAATTGTTAACCATAAACCCCATAAAAGGGAGATCATAAAATGAATATGTAAATAAAAAAAAAATTAAGCATGAGATTCATAGAATATATTTGTTTGAATTATATACACCACAGAAAAGAAATGTCGGGGGATTATGGAATAAGTCTTGCGGAAATAAAAGTGAGACAAGAAATCCCCATACTACATGAGTAACATTAGAATCATGAGATGCATGAATGAACAACAAAAATTTAAACAATTAATATAATTAAATAAATTAATTCCTTTATATAAAATTTAATTGGGTAGTATATACACCTTACAATAAGAATAAGTGGGGAATATATAATAAAACTCACTAAAATAAAAGTGGGATGTGAAATCATTACCTTAAGTCTTGAATTTCGTCAATCAAATTCAAAACACATATTTACTAACTATATGTTTATTATAAATACCTAATAACCATATATTTATAAATTAAACAATATATGATTTTATTATGGCTTTATACTACCGGTTTATTAACAATTTTTTCTAATGTTACGTTTCAGTATTATCTTCTTTGTTTTTCAAATAAGTTTTTACATGTTATTATTGATCCTCTTACTATGATAATGATTTAATTAATTATTAAATTTAAAACATGATTTTAATATCATATAAACAATTTATATAAATATTTATAATAATCTATAAATTATATGAATTTGAAATGTAGTACACCGTTCATGGAGGCGGTAGGCTGTCTGTACGCATGAACACAATTTTTGTATTATTATCGTATGGAAACAAAGATTATAAATGAAATATATCTATGTATAATATAATAATTTTATAATTATTATGTCATATATATCATATAATTTTACTAAAATCATCCTTAATACATCCCATAAAAAGGATTAAACAAAACACATCACTCCAAGGATGCGGTAGTCCACACGTCTACAGATAATGTTATCAAATTTAAAAAAATCATGTAGTTATGTGTTATATAATAATTACAGAATCATAAATACATCATTAATATTATATATATAAATAAAAAATATAATTTCTATCATTATTCCCAACCATGTGATGTGGGGATTGAAAAATGAATGACATCGGTTCTTGATGTGGTGGTCCACCACACACGTGACCGAGGATCGTGTATCCCATTTGATTGAAGTGTGTGCATCAATGTAAGTATAACCCATAATATAAATATAATATAATTATATTTATAAAAATTAGGTTATTATGATATCATGTAACAAAAATATTATAGCTGGTGGAGGAAGAAATTAAAACAAAGTTCTTGTTGGAGTACAATACCTCTTCATTGGGTAACTCCTTTTAGTTTTTTGGGAAGGGATTAATTGGCTAAATTTATACCAAAATGTGGATTATAGGATAACAACAGGTAATTTGGGAGGATATTATTTCCGATTTTTTCATGAAAGGTTCCTTGAGAAGTGTGAAGATATGGGGAAGAGGAGGCCTTTTATAAGTTGGCAAAATGACGCATTTAGTATTATTGAAAATAATTGTCTCCTCCCCATATTTTACTTTTCCCAAATGGGTTAAAAATGAACCATTCAATATTATTATAGGTGTTATGGTAGAAATATTTAAATATAATAATTTTCAGAAAATCTTATGGTTATTTTTAAACCTTATATTCTATGTTTAGTTATTAATAATCTCATTTTTACAATAACCAATATAAATAATTTTAATTACTTCATCTCATATTTTTTGAAAACACTATGTTTAGCATATGAGACATTATAAATATTTTTTTTCAAAATATTTAATTTATTTTTCCAAATTATAATCACTAATGTGGATGAAATTAATTTAAAATTAATTTCATCGACTATATGAGATGATATTTTTTTAAAGTGAAATGTTCTAAAGGTTGAAATGGTTTCCTAAAAAATATAAATTTGAATTGGTTAAAATAAAATTAAATTGATTAATTGATTTATAATAGATCTAAATATACTTTAAACCCAATTTAAAATATAATTCAAATATGTAAATAGAAGATATGAAAAATCAATTTTCTATAAAAATTCCATGTTTTTTTAAACACAAGATCATCAACCTAGATGCTGAGGACTCGAAAAGTGAATCCAAGAGGCCCGAGATCAAATTTGAGTATAGACATATTTATTGGTACTATAGAAGTATTATATTGAGTACTGTAGTAGGCATTGTTTTGTAATGTGGTATGTACTATTAGGTATAGTATCATCTGGAACTATTCATCTGTTTGGGATTTTGGGCCCCTAGTTTGGTCCTAAAATCCTTCAATGACATCGGGCCACCAATGTCCACTAGGAAATAAAGGATTTAGTGCTATGTCATGTCATTTGGGCCATCTTAAGGCCTTTGGTCCACCTTAAGGCCTTCAGGCCTCATGAAATTTTTTTAATGGACCAAAAATACTCTTAGAGAAATAGGCTCTAGATGAGGATTCAGATCAAGGGGAATTCAACAAAAAAGTCTAATGGGTTCGTAATAATGAGAGGCTATGGAAATATTCGTCATGAACATCTTGTTCTTGCATGGGATGCCTATCTGAATAGCCTTGTAATGGTGGAGAGCTGACATCATGATGTAGACGTTAGGGAGGGGTGGTTCAAAGTATCTATTGTTTTGATGAATTCCTATAAGACTATCAAGTTATTTAATTACCTGAATCCTATGATTCATTTAAGGGTTATCCTTAAACCCTTAAAAGGTAGATTTTTAAAATAGGAATAAAATGGCCTTCTGGCCATTCAGGCCAATCTTACACTATTTATAAAAAAATTAAACTCCTTTGAAAAATACCCAAAAAATCACCCAAAATTAATTTTGATGTACCTATTTAAAAAAAATTATTTAAAAAATTATAAAAGCCTCAAAAATTATATTTTAAATGTGATCACCATTATAATTAGGTAATTTTACCTTTTAGAAAAATGCCTCTTTTAATTCAAAAAATTGGATTTCATTTTAACTTATGGTTATCAAACATATTGGATGAGTGTCAAAAAATATATTGAATAAATAATATAAAAATTTATTTATGTATATTCATCAATAGTGGTTTGATTAATTTATTGAGATAAAATAGTGTTTGTATATAGAAAGATAGTTTTCTTAGAAAAGGAATTTCATTATTTTAACAATGTTCTTACTATGATTTCAATCTAATTGATAATTAGAGGATTAACATTATAAACATGTATAAATAAAATTTTAACAATTTAGTTAATATTATTCATAAAATCCATACTAACGTGCCAGTGACAACTATTATATTGTCTTAAAAATAATATGAAAACATCATTGTGGTTTGGTAAAACTAGGTCTTCCTTGTAAATCATATTATTAAATGAACTTAGTATATTGTGTATCATAAGACAAAAATAGTTTTGAATGTATAGAAAATTATAGTAGTTTTTCATGTAGTGAAAACTCATATTTGTGTTGTGTTCTAAGAAATAATAACGAAGTTATTTCATATAACACATGTTATATATCAGTATTTCTTGGAATAAAAAACATTGAAATGATTAAATTAATTCTAAAAAATATGTAACAAAAAATATTAGTGTGTTACGTGGGATGCATCTCTTATAGGAAAAATATAAGTTCTAACAACACCACCCTTCAAAAAACCATTTCCAAACACCTCCAAAACCCAAATGATACAATGTAACTGTATAAGAAGGTCTCGGTTCACTACCACAAAATAGGGCAAGCGAAGCGCCTCATTTTATACATGCTAAGTAGATAACACCAATAAATGGTGGGGGGATTTATAGGCACTACCTAAAAGAACAGATAAATATTATTTATAATAATTTATATGAAATAATTATATTTATATTAATAAATACTATTTATTTATATTTATTAACTAAAATACGCATATTTAAAATTAACATTTCTTAATAATTCAAACATATATATATATAATATTTTGAAAAAAGTATTTCTAAGATTATAATTATATATATATATAATTATATGAATATAATAAATTTCCTTAAATAATAAATATATTTTTTTATTTATTAGATTTATTAGATTTATGGTATTAATTAGATTTTTTAGATTAATTTTGATTTATTATAGATTTATTAGATTTATATTTATATGATTTATTAGATTAATTAACTATATTTTTTAGATTTGTTATGTTATTAGATTATTATATTAATAGATTCAATTTATTTATTATATTTAATATATTTATTGTATTTATAATTAATATATATAAATATCATTATATATTTATATATATATTAATGATGAAATATGTATGTGTTTCCAATGAATTTTGTCAATAAATATATTGATCATCCATGAATATGTTATGAAACAAAATTTTGAATCATACATTACACCATTTCTTATTATTCATGTTGTCCATTAATGGGTCATTATTTATTATGTATATTTACTAGGTATATGATTAATTCATGATACCCATATATACTATTATATTCTCAAAAATACATATAAAATTAAATTAAATATATATAAATAACAAATATACTTATTATATTTATAATTACTAAATTTTAATTATATATAAATACTTTTTAAATATATTTATCTGTAATTCTAATTAAAACTATATATATTTAAAAAATTATAAAATTACAATAGATACATATATTATAATTTAATATATATATATATGTATATATCTAAAAATACATATTTATAATTATAAAGAAATATTTATAAATATAATTATTTATATTGATAATTATAATTACAAACCAAAATATAAAAGTAAATAATTATAAATTATAATAAATATATTTATTATAATACTTAAAAATTTATAATATGATCAAATAAATATATTTATGAAAATATGAAATTATTTATAAATAAATAAAAATATTTAAAATTATAATTCCTAAAAGAATATAGATATATTTATATAAATAATATATTATAATAAATATATTAAATATATATAATTATATACCAATATTTATAAATAAATACAAATAGTTATTAATATAATTCTAAATAAATGTATATATATTTAAATAATAAAAAAATTAATAAATAGATTAATATATATTTATAAAATAGTTTTAATTTTTTATAATTTTATTATTATTTGAATTTATATATATCTATTTTCATAATTAAAACTATAAATGAATATTTATTTATTAAAATTTTTAATTACAAGTAAATATATATTTATTTATTAGTTATAAATATTAATAAATATGTATTTATTAAAAGAATTATTAACTTATATTAAATATATTTATTATTTTCATATATAATGATATATATTAATATATAAAAATATTTATTAATATATTGAAAAATTGGTAAATAAATATAAAAAAGACATATTTATATTAATAAATATATATATAATTATTTAAATAATTATAAAATTATAATAAATATATTAAATATATATTATTAAAAATATAAAAATTAGAAATATTAACTTCTTATCATTTTATAATTATTTAAATATAAATACACATACATTTCAAATTATAATTATAATAAAATATATATTCACACAATTATTAATTCATATATATATAAAATTATAAAATTAGAAGAAATATAGATTTATATATCTATAATATTATAATTATATATAAATAATATATTAATTATATATGTTCTATGGTTAAAATATAGTAAGTATATTTCTTATAATTTGATAATTATTTAAATTATAATTTTATAAATAAAAATAAAAATACATTTATTTATATATATAAATATAAATGAATAAATTTTTAGTTATTATATATATAATTATATATATATATATATTAATATAAATAAATTATTAACATAATTACATTAGCACTGATAATGGTATGTTTTATCAGCGCTTTCTACTTTATCACTGTTAGAACATAACATTTTAAGTGTTTTTTATCTAGCACTGATAAATGATTCACTATTTTTATAAAAAATCCATAAGAGTCTCATTCATTCTCGCATCGCTGAAGCTCTCACAGAGGCTGACCCCTATGCTGCCGACCTCTAATCTGCCCTGACCCAACACTTCCACCGTGGACCCCTCTACTGCCACTGCCTCTTCCTCCACCGCAAACTCCTCCTCCACTGTGATCCCACCACTACCATGAACCCTCATATGCCACTCCTTCTCCATGAACCCCACATGTGTAGTAAATCCCTCCACTGCCACTACAATAGCTGCTTACTCTGACTCCACCATCATCGAACCCTCCTGCTTCCACCAGAAGGGTATTCTATCACTTTATTAAAAATATCATTATAATTTTATCACAGTTACTAGGAAATGCTTGTGCTAGTGTTTTCAACATGCTATTTCCCTTTTATGGGATGTTTATTAATTATGATTATTTAATGATTTCGGTGATGTTATTGGTGGATATTTTATTAGAGGTTGTTGGAGGTGAGAAGGGATTTATTACTTATTTTTTATTATCAATTTATAAATATATCATGATGTAATTTGTTCTTAACTCAGTTTTACTATGCAATAAGAACCCAATTTAACTATGTTATTAATATTTTCTATGTCATAGTGACTAAATGGGTAAAAAGGATATTAAAGATACATGAATACACATTTATAAAACATGGACATGCATGATATCAATAACCCCAGTAAATACATATGAATAATCAATCTCGTATAAAAATGAGATTTACAAAATTATCCCTTACCTTAGGTCTGATATGCTTCGTACGTATCCGAACCTCCTGTATAATGATTTAAATAATGTCATTGACTTATTACAGAATCATATTCATTGTTATGATATCATATAGGTTTCACTTATGACTTTATATTACCCGTTCTTTTGTAAATTCCATGTTAAAGCAGCGTTTGGGGTAAGATCATTTAATTTATCGTATGTGTTTGGACTTGTCGTTCTTGATATTAATAGTTATATCCTGATTTACATAATTACAGAATGTAAAACATGATTTATATATAATATATATTCATCATATACATATATATATTATAGATCGATAAAAGGAATGAAATACATCGTTCTTGGAGATGGTAGGTCGTACGTACGCGTGAACGCTGTTTTCATTTCCTTATTGAATTGAATTAAAGTAAGTATATGAAATATATATATATATATATCTGTGTGTGTGTGTCTGTATACATGAATCCATTAGCTTCATTATGTCATATATTTCATTATTATTCATTATATATACTTTATAATCATTCTTGAATGGTTAATCATGGAAAATGAATCTTATCGCATTCGTAGAGACGGTATTCCGTACGAACACACGAGCGATGATATCATTCACATGATTGTGGAATTGTATTGGAGTGAATGTATACTATTTAAGAATCAATAACACTTTAAAATAATCATATATAGTTATTTATTTGCACCATTATACCCATCCATGTAAGGTGGTGGTGGGAAAATAAATTACACCACGGCATGGAGACGGTATTCTGTACGTACGCACGCACGATGATTTCGTTTTCCATAGGATGGATAGATGGTGAAATAGGGTTTTTTCATTATTATAATAAAATATCAGTATATGATTTATAATGATGTTATTAGTTCATAACGAAACAACTAAAGAAGAATAAGTGGAAGAAGAAATAATGTTGAAAGAATCGGCAACAGACATTACCTCTTCTTTGAAGCGCCTCTTTGAGACCTCCACTTAGGGCACCAAAATTGGCCTTTGAAGAATACCAGGACCACTAGGATATTTTTAGGGAAGTGGAGAAGACAATTTGGCAGGGGTTTTCTATGATTTAAGTCTCAAAATGGTGTGAGGGAGAGATGGAGGAGATCCCTTTTATAAGAGAGGTGAGGGGCACCTTTGGAATAACTAAAATTATTATTTTATTATAAAGTCATATTCGGTTTTTAATAGCACAAAATTTATTTATTTCTAAGATAAGGTGGGTATGGGTCGAAATCCTCTCATCCAATAGAATTTACAGATGTTTACGTTTCTTTTTTAAGATTATCATTTAGATTTAACTTTAAGTTAAATAATTTTTCTTTTACCATGTATTCTTGTTTTCTTACACTATAAGGTTAATAAACTTACTATAACAAGTCAAACGAACCCCAAGTTTTTTTTATTAATATATATAACCTTATCTAAGTCATCTGGCTGAAATATAGATTTTTATGAATAAAATTACAATTATTAATATAATATTTGTTTTAAAAACTATTTTATGTCAATTTTGACACAATTTGGTAATTGATTTTTGTGAAACTCATAACAGAAATATTAATTAGAAAAAAGTTAATTAAATCAATAATAACATGTCATATTAACATTTAAAATTAATGGAATTCATAAAAAGTATCAAATTACATTTATTTGGGCATTTATAACATCAATTATGTCAATATTTCATTAATAATATAATTACTGCATCATCATTGTTTCATAAATAAATTAAATTATGTAAAGTATAAAAATTAAAAATAAAATGCCATTATGTAGTAAATTATTTTATAATTATAATGAATATTTATAGTCGAATTTATCTTATGTACAACCCTATATTAAAAATGATTTACTTATTAAACTTTGATTTTAACTATTTTAACCCTTCTTTAAATAAATTAATAATAAATGTCCTAATCTAATCCAAGTGGGCCTAAATGGTCATATTTTATTCCTAAGGTTGTTTCTGGTCGAATTACACTTATCCAATAGAATTTGGACTTGTGTTAGCGTAATAATAATATCATTTTTACCCTTAATTACCCTATTTACTTTTAACAGTGGTAAAAAAAAGTAAAAAGTTACTATTCACCAAAAATTATTTTAATCTCATTGACCAAAATTTATATAAAAACATAAACCGTGTCTCTCATATTTTTGAAATTCCATTTACAAAAGATGTAAAATTATGTTTTATGTCATTTTTCAAATTCTCCTAGGATGTGGGTAAAAGACGGTCAAAAGTTCAATAAACTTTTTATATATCTAAAATTATTATAAAATGACTCGAATGAATTAAATTGAACTTATATAGGAATTATATATCAATTTTGACCTAAAATAAATTTAAATAAAAAAAATAATTATTTAAAAAAAAAGTCGGTTTTTAAATAGTAACCGAGTGTTTTCTCTATTCATCAAAAATTGAAAGTTTTCAGAAAAATACCAAAATTTCACCCTAGGCTAATTTAGATATTCCAAATCCAAAAATGAAGTCCATTTTGAAACATGAAATTTACAAAATTTCAAAAATTGGTTATTACTATTCATAACGGCTGGTTTTAATAATATTTTAATAGCATATCGTTGTCTAGTGAAACTCGGTATTGCGTACAACACACGCTATCGAGGAAGGTCGTGATTGCGTGTAATGCAGCCATGTTAGGGTTGCATGTTGTTCAAGACTTCTTTTTTGTAGGGTACAACACAAGACATCAATAAAATTAAAAAGAATATTTTTCATAAACTCTCGGGGTGTGACAATATGTGTGGTCTTGTACACTATGGATGGATGTGCCCCATTGAATCGTATATGGCGATTTTGAAATGGTATGTAAAAAATCAATGTTGGCAAGAGCGTTGTATTGTGGAGTGATATTTTGTTGAGGAAGCCGTTGAATTATGTACCTAATACCTGTTCATTGGGGAAAAAATTGGTCCACATAAATCTTGTACCACTAGGCAGCTTGTGAGTGAAATATTTTTAGGAAGAGAGGTTTTCACAATCAATGTTACAGATCGAGAAAAGTCCCACCTTTATGTTTTGAAAAACAGTTTGTAGGATGACCCATATGTATAATTTCAAAAAGAAATTATTAGGAATTTGAATCAATCAATGGGTGAAAATGGATTTCAAATAAAAACAATGGAAAACTTATAGGAAGTTTTCATAACCATATTTTAAGGATTCAATTGAAAATTTGAACTCAAATTCAAGAAAAAGTTTGATGGTAAGAAAGAGGACCATGTTTGTATATATTATCTTATAATTATTATGTAATTAATGGTTATACATTCTATGATAATGAAAATGATGAGGATAGTACCATGAAGAATTGTGGAGTTAGACTTATGTGTGAAGTGAAGCATGTTTCTAGTGCTAACCCCAATGGAGAGGTATAACCAACATTTACAAATGTCGATGCTAGCACTCTGGAGGAACATATTGATGATGTTGAAACTAAGGAAATGGTAGGACATGAAGCAATGGAGGCACAAAAAAACCAAGATCATCGTAGTTTGACATTGTTAGAAAAAATACATATGGAAAAAGAAAACAGAATCAAATATGAGGTCAGATGGAATAAGCAAGGCCAACCTGTTTACTCCAACAAGTCCATGTTCAGTATTGAAATTAGAATCATTACTTGGTAACGCTTTCCGCTTGATGAACAATCATGGAAACCTGTTTTCATCTAGATTAAGACACTAATGTGGGGAGATATTATGGTGACATTAGGATATCATTTTATTAATTTACTAAAAAATTAAATAATGAAACATTGACGTAGTATTAATCACCCATTTTAGAGTGCATTTATAGTGGATGACTCACATAAGGACTATGAATTAAGGGTTACTATAAGGATTCAAAGTGGATTTCATACAATTTTAATGAAATTTTATTGTAAATATGCTAATGGGAAAATAAACCCTCACCCACTTTGAATTTATGCAAACCTGATTACCCAAGGATCATGGGATGCGTTTACTAGGCATCGTGTGGAGCATCCTTTTCAGGTACATTGTTTTTGGTAATACGTTGTTTGAGGATATGTTTAATCATCACTTTTATTGATATTTTTTTATTTAGGAAACAACAATATAGTGTTAAAAATAAATAATGAGTAACAAAACCAGCATACCCCAATAGTAATGAAATAATGGGGCATGCTTCACTTGAAATGAAAAGTGGTACATATTTTTAATATACCGTAATACTTTTATGTGACAGAAAACAACACCAAAACTAAGTTACTCTATTTATATGCATATTGAAGAATCCATATCCAATGTAACTTCTATCCCATCCAATGTTCCATGGAAGGAGGCATGAGTCAATAAATATGAGATACTAAAAGATGAAAACACAAAAAATTTGTGGGAAACATGTGTACGTATGACGTAATAAATATTTTTTTTCTTTAAATAGATATTATATAACAATTATTTCTTATTTTACTATATTTTCTATTTCATATGGTCATAGGAATCTGCAACACCCAAATTGGATATAGACATACTTCTGTTTTCCTGGAATCTTCCACAAAATTATGGTCGTGTCCGATGTGCGGGTTTTTGGGTTAAACAACAATAATTTTTTTGAGAAAAAGTGGAGGATCAAAGTGAAAAAATAAAAATGATGAGAGAAAGAATAAATATCCTTGAAGGAAATATCCAACTATAGAGTGAGTTCATGGAAAATATGGTGGTGGGCGAATTGAAGAATCAACTCAGGAAAAACCAGCGCATGAAGATCCTTCCCCACACCCTCTAGCATTGAGGCGACCCATTACCCTCAAAAACATGTCTTAGCTGAGGTAACCGATTTTCTAATTACTGTTTCCATGAATTTTTAATCATATAGACACTAATACCATTGATGTACTGATAATGTACCGGGTGAAAATGATTGTTATTTATATCTATCAACATACACCCATCGCATTATAGTGATGGCCACGATGTTCTATATCTAGAACGTCATTCTACAGAACAAAACACTTCGAACAGGTCATGTCAATGTGTATATTAACATAAACCATTAGACGAGTTCTGAGCTACCTATTCCAATAGATGATGAATATTTTCATGCGGTCGAACAAGATCTTGGAACATTCATCACATGGCTGTCATTAAATATAACAAAATGTCGATAGGGAGGTATTAAATACCAAATAATTTTTCAAGATAAACAATTAACATTTAATGGAAAAGGATGGAACCAATGAATGTTATTAAGGACAGATATAGTGAAGGGGGTGAAAAGAAATAATTTATGAAAAACATCTCAAGGGTCAACCGAAATATCAAAATGAAGCATGTTTCTAGTGCTAACCCCAATGGAGAGGTATAACCAACATTTACAAATGTCGATGCTAGCACTCTGGAGGAACATATTGATGATGTTGAAACTAAGGAAATGGTAGGACATGAAGCAATGGAGGCACAAAAAAACCAAGATCATCGTAGTTTGACATTGTTAGAAAAAATACATATGGAAAAAGAAAACAGAATCAAATATGAGGTCAGATGGAATAAGCAAGGCCAACCTGTTTACTCCAACAAGTCCATGTTCAGTATTGAAATTAGAATCATTACTTGGTAACGCTTTCCGCTTGATGAACAATCATGGAAACCTGTTTTCATCTAGATTAAGACACTAATGTGGGGAGATATTATGGTGACATTAGGATATCATTTTATTAATTTACTAAAAAATTAAATAATGAAACATTGACGTAGTATTAATCACCCATTTTAGAGTGCATTTATAGTGGATGACTCACATAAGGACTATGAATTAAGGGTTACTATAAGGATTCAAAGTGGATTTCATACAATTTTAATGAAATTTTATTGTAAATATGCTAATGGGAAAATAAACCCTCACCCACTTTGAATTTATGCAAACCTGATTACCCAAGGATCATGGGATGCGTTTACTAGGCATCGTGTGGAGCATCCTTTTCAGGTACATTGTTTTTGGTAATACGTTGTTTGAGGATATGTTTAATCATCACTTTTATTGATATTTTTTTATTTAGGAAACAACAATATAGTGTTAAAAATAAATAATGAGTAACAAAACCAGCATACCCCAATAGTAATGAAATAATGGGGCATGCTTCACTTGAAATGAAAAGTGGTACATATTTTTAATATACCGTAATACTTTTATGTGACAGAAAACAACACCAAAACTAAGTTACTCTATTTATATGCATATTGAAGAATCCATATCCAATGTAACTTCTATCCCATCCAATGTTCCATGGAAGGAGGCATGAGTCAATAAATATGAGATACTAAAAGATGAAAACACAAAAAATTTGTGGGAAACATGTGTACGTATGACGTAATAAATATTTTTTTTCTTTAAATAGATATTATATAACAATTATTTCTTATTTTACTATATTTTCTATTTCATATGGTCATAGGAATCTGCAACACCCAAATTGGATATAGACATACTTCTGTTTTCCTGGAATCTTCCACAAAATTATGGTCGTGTCCGATGTGCGGGTTTTTGGGTTAAACAACAATAATTTTTTTGAGAAAAAGTGGAGGATCAAAGTGAAAAAATAAAAATGATGAGAGAAAGAATAAATATCCTTGAAGGAAATATCCAACTATAGAGTGAGTTCATGGAAAATATGGTGGTGGGCGAATTGAAGAATCAACTCAGGAAAAACCAGCGCATGAAGATCCTTCCCCACACCCTCTAGCATTGAGGCGACCCATTACCCTCAAAAACATGTCTTAGCTGAGGTAACCGATTTTCTAATTACTGTTTCCATGAATTTTTAATCATATAGACACTAATACCATTGATGTACTGATAATGTACCGGGTGAAAATGATTGTTATTTATATCTATCAACATACACCCATCGCATTATAGTGATGGCCACGATGTTCTATATCTAGAACGTCATTCTACAGAACAAAACACTTCGAACAGGTCATGTCAATGTGTATATTAACATAAACCATTAGACGAGTTCTGAGCTACCTATTCCAATAGATGATGAATATTTTCATGCGGTCGAACAAGATCTTGGAACATTCATCACATGGCTGTCATTAAATATAACAAAATGTCGATAGGGAGGTATTAAATACCAAATAATTTTTCAAGATAAACAATTAACATTTAATGGAAAAGGATGGAACCAATGAATGTTATTAAGGACAGATATAGTGAAGGGGGTGAAAAGAAATAATTTATGAAAAACATCTCAAGGGTCAACCGAAATATCAAAATGATATAACAAAATCACCTTCAACCCACCCATTATATATCAACATTTTTATCATTATAGGCTCCTATGAATATGGAGTTGAATGAAAATGGGGTTCACACAATTTGTTTAGATAAAAATATATACATTGGGGAAGATCTGGATTTCATTAGTGTTGAATATTTAAGTGAAATCCTATAGCATGATTGTATAGGTAGATTAGATGTAAATATATACATAAGGTATGTTATCATGATTTGATTTTCCAACATCTGATATACATTGATAATTATGACTAAATATATTACATAATTTTTGCCGGAGTATATATAAAATACAATTGATGGGATTTCCCCGTGAACAAAAATTTTGACTCGTTAGTCCTCACCTCACCTATATAGAACAAACAGATATAGAATATGAGAAATAGGTTGAAATAGTGGAAGACCTTCTCAAATCGTTCAACAAAATAAATATGGATTATATATTCCTCTTAATTCTAATGAATCATGGGAAAAACTGTACAATTTAATAATATCAAATATATTTTGATTTCCTTTATTAGTTATTCCTTTTTTTTGTTTTTCGATAGAATTGGATTCTCATGGAGGTAAATTTGGATACTTCAATGATTTATTTCATGGATTCACTGTATGGATATCCAAAATACCAGCCACAATTGATGTGTTTTTCAATTTTTAATACACTACATCCAACATTTTAGAACTAAACATATAAATATATAATTCATATTATCTTTTAATGAGGATTATGTTCTGATAGGGTGATGCATGAATATCATCTACATCATGGAATGAGGCTAGGGGAAAAGGAAAAGAAAAATCACAAGTACAATGACTAGATAAAAATTAGGATATATATAATAATATTTCACTATCTAAAGACATATGAAAAAATTACCTACTTTTTCAGTGTTTCTATATTGTCCGATACAAAAAAAATATAGACAATGGTTATTATTTTAGTAAATTTTTAAAAGATATCATATTCCATGAATAAACTAGAATCCATAAAAATATATTTTTGAAAATAATTACTATTTCACGTAAAAAAAATTAATCCTTTATGTATTTATATATTTTCAGTACTAACATGATTTTCGAAAATATACCTATTCATAGGATGAGATAAATTTGTTTAGAAATGAATGGGAATTATACCTAACTGAAGAATGTATAAAAATAGAATGATGATGTGACTGATATGACATGAAGTGTCTATTATTATTTAATATATTCAGTATTTTTAGTAAAAAGAACATGCGCCATACTGAAAACATAGAAAATTCACTAGAAATATTTTGATACAAAAGGACAATGATCCATATGTAATTTGTGATTTGAACGAATCAACTGCCCCTAAATCTGATACCCGTTGTGACCATTATGACTTTAAGTGTGTATATTTATAATAAATTAACATTAAATTTAGCAAAAAGAACAAGTGGCATACTAAAAACATTGAAAATGAATTCGAAATGTTTTTATACATTTGGAAAATGATACATCAGTCATTTGTGATGTGTAGGAATCCTCTAAAACTCAATTCGAAGAATGGTGTGACCAATATGACAAAAAGTGTTCGTTTTCAATTTAAAATTGATATTTCAGCTTAAAACACATCACTCATATAAAAACCAAAAAAACTCCATCAAATTTTATTCAATGTTTGGGAAACCAATTAATAAGTTCTTTTTAACATGTATGATGTTTTCCCATGTGAAACTGATGCACAATTATACTAGTATGACTCAAGATGTGTGTTTCTAGTTTGAAATGATATTTTAGTAAAAAACACAACAAGAATACTAAAAACTGATAAAATGTATTTAGATTGTTTTGATACTTTAGGAAAGTGATTTATAAGTCATTTTCTGATCTGTAGGAATCAACCACACTTCAATATGATGCATCGTGCGACTGAAAATACTCAATGTGTCTCCTTTTATTTAAAATTGACATTAATTTTAGGTTAAAACACAATTGGAATACTAAAAACTAAGAAAACACATTTGGATTTTTTTGATAATTTATGAAAATGATATATTAGACTTTTTTTTGTAGGAATCATCCCCCCCTCAATAAAATGCACTATGTGACCGGTATAAATTTAAATATGTATTTTTATTTAAAATTGACTTTAATTTAACTAAAAAAGAACATCTTACATACTGAAAACCAAAAAAACATTTGGATTATTTTCATACTTTAGGAAAATTATACATGAGTCATTTGTGACATTTAGGTTTCAATTAAAACTCAATACGATGCACAGTGTGACATGTGTGAATAAAAGTGTAAGTTAGAAATTTAAATTTTACATTTTAGCTCAAAATGTGTCACTCACTAAAAACCCTGAAAACATGATCTGATTGTATTCATAATTTTGGACAGTTCTTCTTATGTCCTTTATGACCTCTATGATATAGTATCGCATCAGATCGCTGCACGATGTGACTGGTATGACTCAAAAACTGTGTTTTTGGTTTGAAATGGTATTTTAGTAAAATATAATACTAACATATTGAAAAATGAGAAAATGAATTTGTATAGTTTTGATATCTTAAAACAATGATCCACGAGTCATCTGTGATGTGTAGAAATCAATCAAACCTCAATTAGATGAACGATATGACCTGTATATATGAAAAAATATATATATAAACTTGAAATTAATTTACATTAGTAGAAGAAGTGGCAAATTGAAAACAAACAAAATGCATTCGTATTGTTTTGATAGTTTAATAAAATGATCTATGAGACATTGTTTATGTGTTGGAGTAAATCATACCTCAATCTGATACACGATTTCACTGATTGTCTTTATAATTTAATATAGTGATTCATAAGTCCATTGTCAATAGTATGAAGTATGTTCACCTCAAACCGACACATGATGCTACCGGTAAGACTCAAAATGTGTGTTTCTTATTTGAAATGATATTTTAGTAAAAAAAACAAAAATGTCATAATAAAAACTCAGAAAACCCATTCATCATATTTTGATACATTATAAAAATGATCCAGGAGACATTTTTGATGTGTAGGAATGAAACACACGTCAATCTAATGAACAATGTGACTAATATAAATCAAAATATTTCATTTAAATTTGATATTCATTTTAGAAAAAATCAAGGGACACTCTCCAAACCAAAAAAATACATTTGAACTGTTATGATATTTTTGTAAAATGATCTATAACTTGTTTCTAATGTGTAGTAATCAACTCCACCTTGATTCAATGCATGATGTGACCTTCATTACTAAAAATGTTTCTTTTTTATAAAAAAAAGTGACATATTATTAATGTATTATTTCATATTAATGTTTAATTTATTTCATTATAGTATTAACAACATAATATATGTTTTATTATATTGGGGTAACATTTTCTTGTGTGGGGATGATTTTTTTGGAAACTAATACCTTGGTCAGACATTTTTTATAGGGGATCACATATGTCAAAAGATAAAACATTAATTTTTTTAACTTTTTGATGGATAATTATAAATGTAAGTATATAAAAAATTATTTGAAATGTATATAGAATTGTTTTCCAAAACTTTTTGTTCATTTCTTTGTTCTTGTGTGCAATGTATTGTGCACTTATTTGTTCATGTGTGTGTTGTTCATGTGTTGTTTTTTTAGGTGGTGTGTGTGTGTTGTGCAGGTTTTGATGGGGGGGTGTGTTGTTTATATATGTAGGTGTTATTCGTGGGTCTGTTGTTATATAAAAATCACATCATAGGAACATATTCCTTTATTAGTCATATTTTGATCACGGATAAAGTTCCCCTTTATCAGTACTACTTCGCGGGCTGATAAAGTCACCCTTTATCCATGCTATTTTTGAGCTCTAATAAAGGAAACATTTTTTAATGCTAATTAATGCACTGATAAAGTGGTCGTTTCTCAACACTAAAAATAGTGATGATAAAAATTTATTTTATCCATTCTAAAATAGTACATATATAGGGAGCCATTATCAGTGTGGATAAAGGCCACCCTTTATCAGTTATTTTTTAGCAAGGTTAAAGGGAAACCCAATCCTTGCTGAGATTAACAACACTTTTCTAGTGTTGTTAAAAACATTTTCTAGAACATATAAAATAACTATATTTAGTAGTTGTTATTATATAAATTATCTCTCCAATTATTCCCATCCTTATAAATTTGAGCCTTACATATAAGAAATATAGTAACCACCAACCGAAACACCATTCAAAAGAAACCTCTAAAATGAATAAAAATATCACTGAAGAACAATGTCACTAAGAAAACAAAAAAAACTCAATAAAAACTAAATAATCATCTCAACATTATGGAAATAGAAGGCTTAAAATAGATTTTTACACTGATCAATAATAATTGAGTCATGTTTTCATGTATATTTCTTCAATTCGTGATACTTATACAAAACATAAACTTTGGGATAACACACTTGTACAACACCATTTCTTGATAATCATGAATCTCATTTATCTACTCCATGAACAATATAAATTCTTCTACCTATAAAATACCCTAATAAATTACAAGGGAATAATAATAAAGATACAAAAAAGATATGAATTATATTAAAAAATTTGGATCATATCTAGGTACAAGGGAAGTTCGAACTAATATATGATATCTATCACATGAACCAACACCTCAAAAGGACTAATAAACTGGTGATAAATCTTAGATTATTGGAAAAACCTCTACTACCCATGATTACAGGTCACCCACAAGAATACATAATCTCTAACCTATAACTATTTATGTATCATTAAATAATTATAATTACACAATTAACAATCACACACCACCTTCATGTGCTCTCTAATTTTTTGATACTTCTTGGTCGTGAACTTCACCACATTTATTTTATGGGTCACCGACTCTATACCCTCGATCTAGTACAGTGGAGATCTTCAAGGCTTCCCATAAAACAATTAAAATAGATTTATTTTAATTAACGAGTGATAGATATTATTAAATTAAAACTAAACCAATGATATATTATTCACCCATGATCCAAAAAAATATATAATACAAGAATTAAACTTATCCCCCGATATCTAGATGGTATACACAATCTGACCATTTTTTTGAATATGGAACATAGTGAAAAAAGTTGCTAAGATCCAGAATCATGTTAAAGAACACCCTAGAATCTCAAAGTAAATGTTTGATGTTGACTATGTATAATGGCCTTGGATAGCCCGCGAGTCTTTATTGTCCCACCATTATAATACCTCACCAAAACTTCCACATCACTCCACTCCTTGATCACAATGAAATTTTTAGATTTCATCAACCAATCAAAAATCACACAAATATATCATATGCTCTTTAATATTGAGGGAACACATTGATTATGTACATGATAATTCCCTCCCACTTCAACATAGGAAATTCCAATGGAGGAAACAAACCACAAGAAACATTATAATTTTTTTAACCAAATAATAGACCAAACACCACAATATAAACCCTACCACATATCACTTTATTCATGGATAACAGATTTCAATCCTCAATGTATGATAACTCTTTGATACAATAGGATACAACTACAAGGGAGTGATATGAAACATTTGAAGTACCAATTCTTGCATAAAAAATTAATCAAATTGAGTACCATGAAAAAACACATGTTGCTTCTAATCCAATGACAGCCCCTCATGAACATCTCTATGAAAGACAATATCCCATATCAAGTCTACCTCTATGTCTCCATACAGACTCTCTCAACTAATATAGAATGGTTGATAGCACTATAATCTATTATAGGAAACCACTGCTGCTGGCCTCTTCCACATCAAGATGCATAACTAAAATATCATCTATCACACTCTTAGATTCATTAAAATTTTAAATATCATCTCCTCAAAACATCCATTGCATCGCATCAGTATCTACATTCCCATTA
The DNA here is from genome assembly GCA_963277665.1 of Viscum album. Taxonomy (NCBI): domain Eukaryota; kingdom Viridiplantae; phylum Streptophyta; class Magnoliopsida; order Santalales; family Viscaceae; genus Viscum; species Viscum album. Next base: position 347,090,234 of record OY728127.1, on the reverse strand, counting down.
ACCAGGGTAAAATAGATAAAAAATTCATCATCCTTCATTAAATTACTCTACCCATACACATTCACAATCAAATCCATATGATAGAATATTGACCTGAATCACTTATGATCTTTAATGACTGAAAACCATTCACTGATGAGGTAATTTCGCTAAAGATTCATAGAAAACCCGATTACAACAAAATGTAAATAATTATGGGAAAAATTATACTTGATATGATGTAACTACATAGAACAATATGATATCAAATCATTATAATTAATAAACATTTAACTGAAAATGATATGACAGGTGTTACATAAATCCTAAAACATGACTCCTACCTCTAAAATCCAAAGGATGAAAGCATGGATAAACATCCAAATTGGTAGGAAAAAAGTTTCATGATACTAATTAGACCATAAAAATCTTGGTCCGTACTAGTAGATGTTGTTAAAGGTGTTATAATACATGATATATTGGAAATGAACCTTTGATAATATACTATAACTCATTGGAAACTAAAAACTTCTACAATATTCATAGTTACATCACTTGAAAAACATATGTTATTTTCATATAATCAATTGTTTCTCCCATCTAAGACCCCATAACCAATGGATATGAACCAGAAACCTCCAAAACCTGAACTAGGAAAACATTCCATGTAGATGATTGTGTTGATGGACTTATAAAATAGCTCTATGATACTCAGTATGATCATCCATTTTTTTCATATATATGAGAATATCATTGATGATCAATACCTAGAACTAATCTTGGAACACATGAAATATAGAGTTCATGGGAATCATGAAAAAAACATGGTCATTCATGAAACCAAATGACATAACTATAAACATTATTTCCCAATAACAACACCTAAAATAAGCCTTATATATATACTCATCCTCTTCCCATATCAGATGACACCTATACTATAGAAAAAGATGAAAATATTTTTTATCTTCCGTTATCTAGTAAAAGAAATATTCTATCCTCAGAAGAGGATAACTGTTCGCGATTGTCACCTTATTCATATTTTTTGGTATTCTATTCAAAACCTTAAACCACTATCAATATTGTTTGAAAAAATTATTGGTAACCCCATGAAAATACACTAGGTATGATTGAACTCTTCTGTATCAAATAATAAATATGACTCCTCACCACCTATAGTTGATAAGTTACAATCAAATAATGTGACATTAAAATTAGAGATGCATCGAGCTACAACTCTATCCAAACATTGAATGAATATTTAGAGGAATGAAACATATCCTCTGTAGTAAAAATATATGGGAACTAGTATACGACTCTATTGAACACCACCACTTGTGCATCTACTGAACCAAACAATAATGTTTCTAGTTTCAAAAAAAGTATCTTTGAATACCTAAAACCCATCTGATAATCACTAACATGAATGAAAACTTCATGATGACTTACCACATCCTAGAATGAGATTCTATTCTTGAAAAAATAAATGAATGTATCGATAGAATACAACTAATCCATTGTAAGTATGAAACCATATATTTTTATATATGGTGTGAATAAATCTCATAATGATTGATGATTCATATCATCATCTCAAAATACTAAAACAAATATTGAAAATCATAATGACCTCCAATTTGAAACAATTGGGGAATTGGAAGACTCTCTATAATAATTCCCATGGTTTTAACTACGGTGGGTCCAATAAAGAAATGATATGCCCCAAAATTAAACAATTTAAATGACATAGTAGAAGATAAATAAATGCTACCTCAGATGGCCTCTAGCCATCCTAGCACTAGAATCTACAAGGTGTGAGATTGAACATTTCCTTCTCGTTTCCTCAGTGGACCTATAAACAACTACCACTACAGTCCAACCCATACTTATATCCTTACGGATAATGGATATCATATCATTGTACTCTTCCTAAACAATCTCCCCTTTTTTTAAAAGAATCATTCTGACCTTATTGTTGTAAATTACATTGACGAAAAAACTAATGAGGCATAAGTATGAATTTAATGATAGTATAAATTTTTCTACAGAGAATGGTAATGTATAAAAACCACTAATGAACCTGACCCCCACAATTGAGGGGTTAAAATTTAATATAATAGATACTAATTAGGGAAAACTAAATTTCCATTAATTTATTTAGTTTAGTGTAAATTAAATAACTAGTAATTAATTATTAATATTATTCCATTAAAAATTCATAAAAAATTAACATGTTTCAGTGGTTATAACAAAATCTACCAGTAATAAATTTATGATATCAGTTATGTAGACCCATTTCATCCTCCAATTTTTTATTTGTCACAAATATCATCCTCCACTCTATGTATCCTTTATGGAGACACTCTAGTGTGTCCTCCCACCAATAGTGTCCCATTATGATGATCCTCAGAAGAAATAATCCCCTAAAATGAACCTATGATGATGTTATCACATATTAATAACTATTTAACAACATGTCCCCCTCCATAATCTCAAGTGAAAAATATGTTTTTTATGTTGGGTTTTTTAGGTTTTTGACATCGTTTTTATGGCGACATTGTTGCAGGCATCCTTCAAAATCTTATTTTATTACGTGTGTTATTATAACTGACATAAAAAATATTACATAAGAGGTGTTTCACTTCATTTATTTAATAACTGGAATTAATTATTCTTTAGTAATGGTTTTTAACATCAGTTATTAAATAAATAAAATAAACAATATACCACGTAGGTTTATATAAAAACATATATGGAAATCATCATTTGTAACATTGGTTATTTTATAACTGACGTAAAAAACCTAGGGAAATTTATTTTTAATATCAGTTATAAAATAACCACCATAAAAAATAATTTTTTTTGAAATATTTATGAAACCCTTCCTCTCCACTACATAACAAAACCTGAAACAACCATAACAAGACCAAAAAAGATACCAAAAACAACCACCAACAGACAGAAAAAAATCCATAACAGTAAAAAAATTACACATTAACATTTAAAAATTTCATAAATTACAATATAAACATAAAACAAACCTAAACACTATCAAAACAACTACCAGATACATGTTTTTAATTAAAAAATTCAAAATTATAATATTAAAAAAAACTAAAATCCAATCAAATCTATAAAATAATTTGACTATTCCACTTGTAAGTGTTTGACCTCATGTGCACTATAAGGTTGAGGGTCATCAAAAAGATACATAGTAAAAAAAGAAGTTACCATGTTTAATGAAAAAAATAAATGAAATTTTAATGAATAATATATAATGAAATATATCCTAGTAAAACATCATAATTATTCCAGTTGAAATTATTTCTTACATAAATATTAACATATAATATCTGTATTAGATGATGACATATCTTTTTATGACAATGAATTTTAAATGTGTTTTACAATTCAAAATATCATTTCTATGTAATCCAAATCGTACTAATTATAAATGGATATTCACATTTACTTTTACATATTTGATCTTGGCAGTCAATTTCATTGTGGATATTATAGATAAATTCCATCCCCAATATGAAAATAATATGAAGGAATTAAATTTAAAATTCATTATAATATAAACAGCTATTAAGAAATTAGATCATACTTTTGTAATGTGTTTATAAAGTTTCCTTGCACATCACCATGGATAGAGAATATGCAATAAAGTTTTTTCTCCCTTAGAAAAAAATCATCTAACATCAAATGGTCACTAATATAAAATAAAATTTAATGTTAGTTGTTATTATGTTAATTTATAAATAACTATTTGGAGTCATTTGTTTTATACCTCTCAAAATAAATAATAATACAACACTATGTAATTATATTATGTAAAAATCATTCTACAATATAAATTTATTTTTGTTCCTCATCCAATTCATGCCCTTTTGGTGAAATCAATTATGTGTCCATCAACCCAAATACATTTTTTTCTCATTTACCAAAAATTTTATAAATTAACCTAATAAACAATAGACATGCGTATAAATTTCCAATAAATATAATATGGTGAAATATTACTGTTAAGACGTACATGGAAAATTTAAAGACTAGAAAATTTCAAGAAAATTGTTTTCTTAAATTCTTTGGAATTTTACGAGACCGCGGTTTTTGACGCCACCCGATTTCGAGACCCAATGTACCCGAAATAACTTTCTGAAGTTTTAATTCGGGCACGTTCAGAAAACGTACATGTGGGATTTTATATCACATGAACCGGTGCTCGGAATAGAAATATGAGGACACCGCTGAACTCGCTCCACTAGTATTCACTTAAGGGGACCTTTACTGCAGTTGCGTTTGGTCGGGAGGAGAAGTTAATTTTTTTTGGATTTCTTCGTAAAATAAAAAAATTTCTGTTACATAATTTTTGTTAAGGGGGTGGTTATCTCCCCCAAAGTGTAGTTGGAGGTGGGTTCCACACCTCACATAACCTCCCATGAGAGGATAATGTGTGGTGGGGGCCGCACGGGCACCTAACCCCTAAAATTACCCTTAAACACTCTTGAAACCCTCCATTGATGTGGTTAAACACTCAATATTCCACCTCCCTTTTTAAATTTTTAAAAACTCTTCACCACCTTCTCTCTCTCATAAATTTGAAAACTCCTTTAATTAATCAATTGAACTCCACAATTAATTAATTAATTAAAGTGTTTTATTTTTTGAAAGCATTAAGCTATCCTTTTATATTGGTGGTGTTATATTATTTTTAGTTTGGTTTGACTTTTTTACTTTGGGTTGGAATAATCGTTAGAGAGATTTGGATACTAGGAAGTGTTTTTCTAACGAATAACAACGTGCTCTCTCAATGAAGAGCACAAGGCCCTCAAGCGTCTTCTCCATCTCTCTTCCTCTATGTCAAGAGAGAAGACACCGCCCACCAGAAACATTGCCAACATCTAACAACATTTTCCTCTAACATTGATGGAATGATATCCCTCTAACGTGACACCGTCATCCGCGACGCCTGACCTCTACGATTCTCAACTTCCACGGCTCGTCAACGTACATCGTTCTTGAAATCGAGGTAGGGGTTTTGTATGATTTTAAATGAATAAAATTATACTGTCATTCTTGATGTATACTTTGGTTTGATCTTGGAATATTGTTATCACCTAATGTGGAGGGAGTGGAACAAACAAACACGGCCCAATGACACTCCATATAATCTACATCTTATTGGCGACAGAGTTGGTGTTGGAAGGCGAAACGACAACTGAAGTCAGTGATGACCGGAGGTGGCGACAACTGGAGGCAGCGGCAGCCATGCGATGGCCGAGTGAGGAGACCAGCCCGCCATACCGGCCGGACCACTGGGAACCGCGACATTCGCAGGTGCCGCGTAGTAGAGGGAACCACAACATTCTTCCACGAGCCTATTGTTGGACGAACGGGTCGGCTACGACCGACTGGGCAGAAGACTGTCGCGCTGCACTGCGGAGAAGTCCGCAGACCGTTGTGTGGGCCACATGCTGGATGAACCAACCAGCCATAGATGGCTAGGTTGGAGGACCACAGGGCCCTCTTGGCACCGCGCTGCGGAGGAACCGTCGACCGCTCTAGACAAGCCAATATCAGTCGTCTTCGGCCGACCGGGTTGCAGGGAGGGGCAGCGCTGCTCAGCGCCACCGGGCGAACCAAACCAGCCCGCGACCCGAGTCAGGTCCGCAGGTGGGCTGCGCCCCACTAGGCAGGGCCGACCCCCCAACCAGGTCGAACTCGCAAAATTGGGTCAGGCTGACCCGCCAGCCCACTGGGCTTGATGGGCCGGACCCATTTCGCATAAACATGAATATCTTCTAGACCGCATGTTCGATTGACACGCCGTCTGCAGTACTGGGATCCTTGTGACGAGGCGGAACATTTTCAATAATCTAAGTGTGTTTTGGAAAACTTTGGAAAATGGACGGGTTTGGAATGAGCGTAAATCCAACCGGGCCACTGGAATGGAAAAGACAATAACTCTCAGACAGGGCATCTGATTGATGCACCGTCTGCCGCGTTGGATTCCTTTTGATGAGACGGAACTATTAGATAAATATACTCAGGGATTTGTTGACTTATCGAAACTTGGCTCGTGGAGAAGACCCTCCGGAAATCGAGCATACTGTGTGCGGGAACCCTAGAGCTGACAACAACAATACAAAAATGAATCCTTCGTGGGTTCGACAACAATGAGACATGACTAAATCTTCTGTGGGTTTTAAAACAATTAGGCTGGACTAAATCATCCATGGGTTCGACATCAATGATACTGGACTAAATCCTCTATGGGTTCGATAACAACGATACTAGACTGAATCCTTCGTGGGATCCACAACAACGAGTCTGGACTGAATCCTCTGTGGGATCGACAGCAACGAGACTGAACTGAATCCTCCGTGGGATCAATAGGGGAGACTATTGTACAGAGATCTCTAGTAGGATCAATAGCTATGACAAAATGCTATTTCTGTTTCTGTGGGTATCTTCCATTCGACTGTGAAAGTTGATTCAACGTATACAATAAATCATATCTTACTTTCTTCTAAGTTGTGTATACCTAGTGTGACTTGAGTCTTTACCTTCGGGTTTAACACATGTATGAGATGTGTAATCTTGACGACCTAGGTATATGTACGGTCATATACCTAAGGGTGGATATATCTTCATGGGTGATTCTTTGTGAATGTGTTGTGGAGATTCCTACATTGATTTCTTCTTTTAGTTGTACCTGTGGGATACACATTGTGTTGTACATTTTTTGTGGAGTGTTTCTACACTTATGGAACAGAATGTGGTTGGGCTCAGGAGTTGGAGTCGTACTGTGAATGGTAACTTTGGAATATGTATGGGCACATACCTAAGCAGGATTGGTTGATACTTCGTGATTGTATCTTTCTACTGTAGTTTATCCTTTATGGATTTTCTAAGACTTTGAGGGTCTTGGGGTACCTAATGAGTATCATTATACTCAGCAATGTATGGACTATGCATGCACCTCATTATGTTGGATGGAGACAATGGACAACGCTGACGGAGGCCGAGAGCAAGCCAGGACCGGATGGTACCCAGAGGTGGACCACATGGCGAGATGGTAAACGGACCGGACCGATAGACATGGAGTGATGAGGTGGACATATGTACCTACCCTTCAGGTAGGATACTCGGCGGATATTTGAGGAGATTCCCTTTTCATATACTGTCCCTTTTTCCATTGTACAAGATTTCCATTGTACATGTACTATACTGTTGGGCTTGTATTTCTAGCCCCTTTACTTTTATCAATACTTTTTGTATAAATTATTCACTTAGTTATTTGCTTCAAACATACGATGTTTTTGTGCGTGTTAATTATATAAAGGTAATTCCTTCCCAGCTTAGGGATTTACACCTTTGGTTATAGTCGCCACCCCTTGTCCTATGGAAGGTGGGATTGGGGTAGTCATGGAAGGGGCCCCGAGGATGGGTCATGACAAATTGGTATTAGAGGAGTCGGTTCTAAAACAGAACACATGACTCTGGTCCATATTTTCTGTGAGGCAACATTTTTAAGAGTACTGAGTGTGATTTTCAGTCCAGGGAGTCCATTGTTGGTGTGTTGGTCGACGTATCCATACAACAGGACCCTGACCTCTGATTTCCGACTCAGTGCACGAAAACACTGATTTCGTGTGTGTTTCCTTTGAGATGTTTTCATCATGATTACTTTTTGTCATCTCACCAGGTATACTTTCTAATCATAGATATGATTTTTCTTTTCATGATGTCTTCACCTAGTCAGTCAGTGCAGGTTCCGAGTGGAGAGCATGATGGTAGCCCACCAAGCAATGAGGCCACGGTGTAGGGCCCCATCATAGCGAAGGCACCAGCAGTACCACTAACTGTTGGGCTACCATTGCCACCAACCCCAACAATAGAGGGTGTGCCCTGCTTGAGCCCGTATCATGGGTTCCTGCGACAGAGGCCTCTAAGGTTTCTAGGTGAGACATGTTTTCAGACAGCAGGGTACAAGCTGGAGGTTGTAGCACGAGTTTTCCACAAAGTTGGGACACCTGCGGACTTGATGGTGAACCTAGATATTTATATATTTCAAGGAGCATTTGAGATGAGGTGGAGCCTGATGCACCAGTTTTATGATGTGCCACCCTCACCTGGGGAGACTTTGAGGGTCTTTTCAGGTCAGTGTTTGTACCAGCGACTCTACGCTCTGTGCGGGCTCAAGAGCTACTACTCATTCCACAGGGATTTCAGACTATAGCGGAGTCTTCTATAGTCGGTAGTATACATATGTCACAGAGGTCAAGTAGACTAGGCCAAGAGGTGGAAAACCCTAGGATATAGGTATGGTTGTGCGGGTAACACAAGATAGAGCCTACCATATGAGGAGGAGGCAATGCTATGCATGCGGCGAGCATGGTCACATGGCTCGAGACTTCCCGACCCACCCTGCAGATGAGTATTATGTAGTAGAAGGACCTTCCAGGAAGAGGCGGAGGTTCGACCATGGTGGTATTCCAGGAGAGGGCGGAGGTGGCATAGGAGATGGTCGAGCAGTAGGCGGTGGACGACGTTTCAAGGCCCTACCACCACCACCACCCGAGTTCCACCTCGACCGCATGGAATGGGTGGATAGGGGAGAGCTCAACTTCTGGCAACTGAGGCCTACAACCATAGTGCTCCGGAAGTAGGTGGTCATGAGCGGGACTAGCTCTATGCATAGATACCTTTGTTCATGATGCTTATATCTTCATTGATGTTATTGGTTACGGTTTATTTGTGTCTTTCTACTTTGAGCTACAGTAATAAAAGTCACTTTTCCATGTGATGTTTTCATTCCTACCTTTTAGGTGTAGTTGATACTGAGAGGTTCTTGTAATAACCATTTGACCCTCACATTTGAGATTCCTATAGGAGGAGACCCAGTGACCACACACTTCTGCTAACAGTGTGACTCGACCCTTGGAGGAGAGAGTAATGGTTAGATCTCTTGGTTGTTGCATCGAGGCCTTACAACGTCTTCCATGGCATGAAATAGTACAGCTCATTCTAGGATTGACTATATTAGGCAAAAGAAATATTTCATCAAGGGGATGAGATCATAATTCTATTTTTGGAAAAGGACAAATCTTAGCAGCTCTTATAGTATGTTATCGAAAAAAGTTGTAGTCGAGTTATTTACAGATTGATAGTCACACCCATAGTTCATTGAGAGAACGGTTTACAGTTTACTCTAATCTCAAAAGTCTCAGCTGTGTCTTCTCATAGAAGGAATTCAACCTGAGACAGCGACGATGGGTCATGTTCCTCCAGGATTATGACTTGGAGATAGTCTATACTCCTGGGAAAGGGAACGTTGTAGCTAACAATCTCGGTAGGAGATCATGCATTCATCTATTTGGAGAGGTGACAGAGCAGCTGTCCTCAATTCAGATATCCTTTGTGGATAGAGATGGAGCAGACTTTCTACAGTATCTCACAATCACATCCCCACTTCATTAGCAAGTCAGGGAGGCGAAGCATGGGGACGTTGACTGTGAGACATGGCGTGCTCAGATATCCTCAGGGAAGGAACTTGATGGGTTTCTTGAAGGTGGGGAGCATGTAATTATCTGCATAGGGTGTACCATGGTACTAGTTTCACTACATGAGGAGGTGTTGAGGGAGTTCCACAGTTCCCCTCTAGCGGTACATCCAGGAGTAGCGAAGATGTATTAGTACCTCAAACGATAGTGTTGGTGGACGGGTATGAAGAAGGCGGTAGTATTGATTGTCTCACAATGCCTCACTTGTCAGCAAGTGAAGGTGGAGCACCAGGTTCTAGCTGGCTTGGATTATCCCTTAGAGGTACAAGAGTGGAAGTGGGAGAGGATATCCATGGATTTCGTGATGGGGATTCCACGTACATCCAGAGGACATGACACTATCTCGGTGATTATCGACGGACTCACCAAGTCGGGGCACTTCCTACCGATTAAAGAGCAGGGCTCAGTAGAGAGCTTCAGACCACTCTACATACAAGAGTTCATACGGATTTATGGTGTAGCATCGACGATTGTATCCGATCGGGATGCTCGTATCACTTCCCGGCTATGGAAGTGGTTACAAGAGACTTTTGGCAGGCAGTTTCGCTTGAGAATCTTCTTCCATCTTCATACGAACAGTCAGACTGAGAGGACCATTCAGACTCTCAAGGCCATGCTTTTTGCATGGTTCCTCGACTTTGGTCACTGCTGAAAGGATCACTTACCCTTGGTGGGGTTTGCGTACAACAACCGCTACCAGTCCACCATTGGGATGGCCCCTTACGAGGCATTGTATGGCCAACCATACAGATCACCTCTGTGATGGACTAACCTAGGGGAGTCAGCACATGTAGGACCAAAGATGGTTCATGCTATGACGAAGAAGGTGCAAATCATCCAAGAGCAGATGAAGACTGAACAGAGAAGACAGAAGTCCAATGTTGATAGGAGACGAAGACGACTGGAGTTTGAGGATGGCGACCACGTCTTCCTTCGGGTATCACCTCAACGAGGTCTACTGTGTTTTGGTCAAAACATTAATTTATCTCCATGATTCATTGGATGGTTCTAGGTCCTTAAAAGGGTAGGCGAGGTGGATTACTGCCTGGCCCTTCCACCTCAGTTGCACCGGGAGCACGACTTCTTCCACGTAGCGTAGTTGATGAGATAAATGCACGACCCGTCCCACATTATTGACCACAGGGAGCTGGACATCAATGATAGAGAGACATTCACGGAGGTTCCAGTGGAGATCGAGGATCGATAGGAGTGGGTCCTGCGTGGATGGTCGATTCCTCTGGTGTGCATTCCCTGTCAGCATAGGAACCTCCAGGAGAGCACATGGGAGCGGGAGGCCCAGATGAATGCTCAGTACCCTCATTTGTTTCCCTAGTGTATGTTGTAGCATTACAGGGACATAAAGCCTGGAGGTGGGGGTAATATAAAGACCCGGAAATTTAAAAGGACAATTTTTTCGTAAATTCATTGGAATTTCACGAGACCATAGTTTCATACGGCACCTGATTCCGAGCCCTGGTTTGCCCTGAATAATTTTATAATGTTTTTATTTGGGCATGTTCAGTAAACCTACATGACGGTTTTTCTATCTTTAGAACTGGTGCTCGGAATTGAAATCTGAGGACACAGATTAACTTGTAGTGCCGATATTCTCTTAAGTGGACCTTTACCACAATTGCATTTGGTTGGGAGGAGAAGTTAATTTTTTGGGATTTCTACTAAAAATAAATAAAAATTATGTATTACATAATTATTGTTAAGGGGGTGGTTATATTCTCTATGGAGGAGTTAGAGGTGGGGGAAACACCTCACATAACCTCCCATGAAAGGATAATGTGTGGTGGGGCCCACACAAGTACCTAACACAACAACTCCCCTTTTAAATCTCTTGAAACCCCCCCATTGATGTGGTTAAAACATCCACATTCCACCTCCATTTTTAAATTTTTAAAAACTATCCACCACCTTCACTCTCTCATAGATTTCCCAACACCATTAATTAAATAATTTTTTCCATAATTAATTAATTAATTTAAGTGTTTGAAATTTTTTAAAGATTTAATCCATCCTTTTATATAGTTGGGGTCATTTTTTTATTTTGGTTGGCCTATTTACATTGGGTTGTCATAATCATTGTAGAGCCTTGGAGATTAGGAAGTGTTATTCCCATGGAAAACTACATACTCTCTCAACGAAGAACACAAGTCCATCAAGTGACTTCTTCTTTTCTCTTTGGCCACGTCAAGGGAGAAGACTCCGCCCACGAGAAACATCGCCAACATCCAGAGATTGTTTCCTATGATGTTAACAGAACGATATCCATCTTACACGACGCAGTCATCCGCAATGCCCGACCTCTGCGATTCTCCTCTTCTGCGGCTCGTCAACGTGCATCGTTCATGAAATCGAGTAAGGGGTTTTGTTTTATTTTAAAAGAAAACAATTATGCCCTCTTTACTGATGTATACTTTGGTTCTCTATTAGCCTTTTTTTATCGCCAAACACGGAGGTCGCGGGCCGAACTAACACGGCTCGATGACCCTCTATATATTCTATATTGAATTGGTGATGGAGGTGCTATTGGAAGGGGTGACGGTGACCAAATTCGGCATCGACCGGAGGCTGTGGAAACCAAAGGAAGTGGCGGCTGCGTGCCGGCCGTGAGAAGAGATCGGTCGATCCGCTGTGTATTGCGGCACCCGCAGGTGCCACGCGGAGGAGGGAACCGTGGTTTGAAACTACATGCCACTTGTTGGATGAACTGGTCGGCTACGGCTGGCTGGGCAGAAGACTACACCACGTTGTGCATGATGCTTTCTAGAGGAACCGGTCGTCCATAGCTGACCAGGCTGGAGGACCGTGACGTCCTCTTGGCGTCGCGCTGCGATGAAACCACAGCCCGCAACCCCAGGCCCCTCGTGCCAGACATAATCGGCAGGCTTCGACCAGATGGGAAGCAAGGAGGGTCGATTATTCTCGGCACCGCTGGGTGAGCCAAACCGACTCGCGACCCGGATCGGGTCTGTGGGTGGGCCGCACCCCACCAGGTCATGCCGCCCCCAAACGGTCAGACTCGCTAAACCGGGTCAAGCCCGTTTCTCTTAATCATGAATATATTCTAGATTGCACATCCAATTGATGCACCATCTATAGTACTAGGATCCTCATGACGAGGCGACCCTTTTGCGATACTCTAAGTGAGTTTTGGACAATGTTGTAAAATGTCTAGTTTTGGAACGAGCGTAAATCCAACCAGGACCTTGGAACGGAAAAATGAATAACTCTCAGATCGGGCGTCTGATTAACACGTTGTCAGTCGCATTGGGTTCCTTTTGATGAGATAGAACTGTGGGATACATCACCTCAGGACTCAGTTGATGTATTGAAACTTGGATCATGGATCAGACCCTCACAGAATCGAGCGTGATGTGTGCGGGGACACTAGAGCCGACAACAACGGGACTAGACTGAATGCTTCCTGGGTTCGAGAGAAACGAGACTTGACTGAATCCTCTATGGGTTCGACAACAATGAGACTGGAATGAATACACCGTGGGTTTGACAACAACATGACTCAACTGAATCCTCCATGGGTTCGATAGCAACGATACTGGACTGAATCCTCTATGGGTTAGACAGCAACAAGACTGGACTGAATCCTTTGTGGGTTTGACAGCACTGACTTTTTTACTGAGATCCCCCATATGACAGAAAACTATGATAGACTGTTTTTTAGTTTTTTGCAGGTATCTGTCGTTTGATAGTGAAAGATGATTCCGTAGCTACAACTAATCAACTCTTACTCTCTTCTAAGTAGTGTATACCTTGTTTGAGCTGAGTCTTTACCTTCAGGTTTACCTCATGTATGAGATGTGTAATCTTGCCGACTTAGGTATATGTATGGGCATATACCTAAGTAAGGTTGATGTTTCTTCGTGGATGTGTTGTGGAGAATCCTACATGGCTTTTTTTTTTGTGAGGTGTACCTATATGATACACCTTGTGTTGTACTTTCTTTGTGCAGTGTTTCTACACTTCTGAAACAGAATGTGGTGGGGCTCGAGAGTTGCATCCGGACTATGACTAGTAATATAGGTATATGTATGGGTATATACCTAATTAGGGTTGTTTGATACTTTGTGAATGTATATTTCTACTGTAGTTTTTCTTTTGTGGATTTTGTGAGACTATGAGCATTTTGGGGTCCCTATTGAGTATCTTTATACTCACCCCTACACGGGCTATGCTCACACATCGTTGTGTTGGATGAAGACGATGGACAGCATTGACGGAGGCCAAGAATAAGCCAGTACCATATGGTACTCAGAGGTTAACTACATGGAGAGACGGTATACAGAGCGGACCTATAGACGTGGAGTGCTGAGGTGGAAATTTGTACCTACCCTTTAGGTAGGATAATCAACATACGTTCCAGGATATACCCTTTTTAGTTGTTGTCCCTTTTTCAGTTGTACTTTCTTTCTTTGGTACATGTACTTTACTGTTGGGATTTTATTTCCGGCCCCTTTACATTCAGCACTACATTTTTCATACAGTATTCACTTAGTGCTTTTCTTCCATCTTACTATGTTTGTGTGTCTGTTACTTCTATAAAGGCAATGCCTTCCTAGCTTAGGGATTTACACCTTTGGTGCTAGTCGCCAGTCCCTGGCCAATGGAAGGTGGGCTTGGGGTAGTCATGACACGGGCCACGAGGACGGGTCATGATAGAATACACATGCACCACATTGATTCCCAACTTATCTCCTGTAATAAGCACCATGGTATCATTTATCAGAAACCACACATCCTTTTCATGTCCAAAAACAAGTGCTTCCATTGGAAACATATACTGACATGGAAACAAATTTGAATATCTTGACAATCTGTCCACACTACTTGAATCTAAATCAGATGTCCTGGCCCTTTGTCTATGTTACTAGCTATAAAATATTTCTTCAAATTTCAATTATTCCAATATTAAAATATATAAATATATTAACTTTCAACTATTAAAACAAATTTAATATAAAAATAAAATAAAATAAATAAAATACCGATACCTCTATGGTAATGGGACGCCGAAGTCTATATGGAAAAATTAATATGTGGCTGATACTTTGTCTTACAGTCGTCACATCATCAATATGTAATGGTACTCTATCTGATATATCAATAATATCTTCAACAGTGACCCTACTCTACTCTACCTCTAACTTTTGATGATGAATTGTATCACTTATATAATATATCATCACATATGTAAATATATGATGGGGATCATAAACATACAACTCACAATAACTAGGGAGCTATGGAGGAGAGGGTGTGGAAGTAGGATAAGAAATGGGGTATGCAGGTGGAGGTGGAGGATAAATAATGGAGTCTTAGGTGAAGGTGGAGGATAAATAATGGGGTTTTTAGGCGGAGGGGGAGGTGGGAGCTGCTAGCGATGGGGGAGTGAGAGCTGTAGTAAAAAATTGTCTTTCCATGTCTCCAAACATATACATTACCGACGCATTCATATTTTCCTCCATCGTCGCATTTGTATTATCAACATCGGCCTTTAAGGATTCTAATTTATATTTATAAACCCTCCATGGAAGAACTTGATGAACATGATAGCACTTATCTTATTGATACACTCGTTGGGTATTCTCATACATTACTCGAGTGTTTAGGTAGTCCCAATATAGTTGATAAAATTGCATGCATCCCATCAGCTATAAATTCCATTTTCATTCCCTTGTCCTCAAGAGATTCCAATATGAATTATTTGAAAAATTATGTAATTATTCAAAGTATATAAATAATTGAGTTGAATTAAATAAATAAAATAAACAACATAAAATCCTCTTAACTACGACCCTTGATTATTCTATAATATATTTAATCTTTTTGTTCATCCGAGTACTTTCCCATTTATCATGTCTAGATAGAGTGGGTGTAGCGGAAAACTCTCTAGAGCTCGATGACTCTGATCTACATTTTTTTTAAAATTTCAGCTATCATTTATTGTTCCAACAAATAATACCCTTCCCGAGAAAAAATATAAGGGTATACAATTCTGGATTAGATCTCTTGATGATATATAATTGATTCTAGTAAATATTGAAGAAAAAATTATTAATAAGATATTAAAATTATCATTAATATAAGAAAAAATTTAAATTTTACATTTTACATAAAAAATGATTCTTATATTATAATTAGGAAAAATTGTTTCCTTGTGTATTCATATATTAAATTATATATATGTCATGTGCTGTCATATTTCATATTTCCAAAATCAAATCAGAAGTGATGGTTGATTTGAAATCTCTTAATTTCCTATAATCCATCAATAAACATTTTCTCCAAGATACTAATGTGTCAGGTGTAGAAAATGTCATCAGATAAGGAAGAGGGAAAACATATTATACTTTAAAAATTTCAAGAATAGTCAAAAAATATAAAAGGATCATACCAAAATGGTCTCCCACAACTGGGTTAGTATTGTTTTGTCAACACTTCTCCAATTATTATACAAAATGACGAATTTTCTTTTACCAAGAGTTAACACAAAACTCTTGAACTGTTTTTTATTAGGACCTCTTGGAGCATCATTATCATCGAAGTCTACTTCTATCATTTGGTCTTTTCTAGGGGCAATTGATAATTTTGGTAAACGTGTGTTGCCACATTTAATAACCCTCAAACTCTACTTTTCAATCGAGGGAGAAGATAGGGGAAATTCCGAAACATCAAGAGAAGCATGTGGATGTTCCTATATAGAGGTATGATCATGATTCTCATCTCCATAAGCTTGTGGGAGATCATCTAATTGATCTGTCATTATCCTTCAAATCAAATAAACACAAATTTAGTAAAAAAATATAGAATTTCATATATTACAATACTAATATAAAAAAAAGAAAAAGAAAAATTATGAAATGAAAAAGTTAACTGAAACATAACTCATTATTATTTATATTTTCTATAGTTAAATAAAATGATAACAATAAAAATAATATTTCAAAATTTTATGTAAATGAATGAAGAAAATCCAAAATTGGTATATGAATAATAAAAATGTTACAACTTAATAAATCTATTTTTTACACAAAAAAGAATATTTTATAACATATAGATTTAAAATTATTATCATTCAACAATATTAATAAATATATATGTTATGTAATGGTAAACATTGTAAAAAACAAAACAGAACAAAAATAAATTTTGTTTCCACTTATTCATATTAATACTTGTTTCAGTAAAGAAAAAATAAAATCTATAATATTTTGTGAAATTAATAAAATTAAACGAGAAATAAACATATGATACATGTAATATTATGTATATAATAATGGATTATATTCCCAAATTACATTTTCATTTTCATTCCTTATGTAAAAAACCATGTATACAACATTCATATAATTATTATCTATAAATATTTCCATGGAAGTAAGAATCTCATACATATCACTATCTTCATCAAGTTGGTCATCACCAACATATTGTCTTTTACTTTTAAAACAATAGACCATTGCATATCATATTGTAATGTAAATAATTTCTTTTCAAGTGTTCCCATTATAAAAAAACAGTTGTGTCTACCAATCTATTCATATTAAATAGTTTCATATCAAATTCATTGTGTCTAATACTGTTGTTACTCATAAACCATTTGCAGTTAAACACAACAACATTAATTTTAATGTAATCAACAAACCATATTTCATCAATGTCTCCCTAGTATGCACATGATGATGAAAATGTGTTTTTCCTTTAGAAGATGAAAACAGAATTTCTTCTGTGAACACCAACAGTCCACTATTCTAAAATTCACATATGTTGACCTCAGCTTTCATATAAAATATATAGCCATTAATGTCGTACCCTGACCATGTTATCACATTTAAACTTGTACCACCCACTATATTAATTTATCCAATGCATCTGATCTAACAAGCATGGTCTTTTTAAAACATTTCAAAAAAATCATATGAAAATTCAAAATCCACATTTCTTTCTTCTTGGGATGACATAGTTTAAAATCATTAATTTGAAATGTTATATATGGTTGAGCATTTTACATGTAATTAATGATATATACATGTACCTTCTTCCTCTATTAACCCGAAAACAATTTTTCTTTCAATCCATGAATCCCATTTCCCTCATTATTAACTAATTCATGGCCCGATGGAGGCAAACAAATGTGCTCCCCCATAGACATGTATCTTGTAGAAAAAATCAAAACCTCCGAAGAAATATACTTTTCAAAAATGGAGGCATCATTTAGATATGGATTCTTTATATACCACTTAAATATACTTATATATCATTTAAAAGGATCCATCAAAGATAGATAGAAATGTCAAAAAACATTATTTATCAAACCACATGAACCATTAAATGAACCGTTATATCAAAACAAATATAGACCAAAATTCATTTCCAATTTCCAATGTACATACATTTATTAATTTTCCAAAATTTTAAAAGCATCCAAATCAATCACATTTGTAAAAATTGAATCAAATAAATAACACACCATCATGATAGTGTTTCTGACCCATATGGGAAATATTCCACACTATTCAAATGGAAGAAGTTGTGGAATCCTGACCTAAAAGCCATGATATTTCATTCCTTTCAACATAAAATACTTCAAATAGAATTTTTTTTACATTAAATGAATAACCATTTTCCCCATTGATATCATGAAGACACTAAAAAATCTAATATTCTCCCTCTTGGATAATGTATGAAAAGAGGGGGGAAGAAATGTTCATCTTCCATCAGGACATGGAGTTATCTCTAAATGTATTACCATTGATAGAAAGTCTAATGACGAATTCAACCCATCTATAGTTTTTCATTTAATATCTAACAATGTTCCAATCAAACTATCATAGATATTATTCCCCAAATATATAATATAAATGTTATGTTTCACTTTATGATATCTCAAATATGGTATATCAAAAAATATTGAATGTTTCTTCCAAATATGTCTATCATTACAAGAATTATGTGCCCTTACAAATGTCACATCAATGTTTTGAACACAATAAAAATACTCATTAGTGGATAAAGGGTATTCTTCAATATCAAATTTTTGATATCCATTGAATTCCTTTTTTATATTCTATAAGAGTTATCCATAGTAAATAACATTCGATGACCCATGTATATTGTTTTATCCCTTGATACAATTGAAAATATGAAGTCTGTTGTTCCTAACTAGGACAAGAATTATGCCCCTTAACAATGTATCCATAAAAATTTATATACACTAGGAAGTCATTTATAATGAACATAATCACTTCATGTAGATGAATGTTTTCCATTTTATAAGAATCATACACCCTTATACCATCATACCATAAGAGTTTCAAATCATCAATTAATGGTGAAATAAAAACATCAATATCATTTCCTAGCTTCATTGGTCCATATATCATTAAACTCAACATAACATATTTGCGCTTCATACAAAATTCTGGAGATAGGATTTAAATTACGAATAAAAGAAGCCATGAACTATGCCTGCTATTGAGTCATTGATATGGATTCATTCCATCTATTCACTACCCAAGTTTGATGTTTCTAACATAATTTTCAAATATAAGGAACTTTTCATCAATTTTATTAAACTATTGTCAATATTCTATATTCCATATTTTTTAACCAAATATCCACACATCAGCATGAAATCTGAACCTTTTTACATCATTTGAATTAGAAAATAAATGTTTCAAATGCGGATTTATACGAAGATACCGAAATACCTTGTTCGGGGTATCTATAATATCTACTGGATCCTACGATTTTTTGTTTAACATTTATCCTGAAGTCCCACATTTAGAATAATAAAAGAAATCAATATTCCTTCCTAAATTTCACACAGTCATTCAGAATGGAATTCATTTTCTAATATCCCAATCCTATTAGAAATATTTTTTTCGTGGACTTATAATGTGAATCTAGAAGATCATTATATTTAGAAATAATGTCTTTAAACAATTGTATCAGCTCTCTAAAACTCATGTTAGTCCATCCATGCTTCACCTTCAAGTTAATAAATCATAACACTGATTATAAGGCCATAAAATTTTTACAACCAAGATACAATTGTTTTTCATCATCACCATATAGATTCTTAATTTTTGGTTCTTTCTAAATTTTATATGCTTAAATATCATGACTCATTTATTCCACTTCATTAGAGTTACCATATTACAACGCAACATCATCAGTAGATCTGAAATTCTACTCAGATTCGCTGTGAGAAATCCAAGTGTTGTAATTCGGAATAAAACCATGAAAAATAAAATTTTAATTTATATATATACTTTTAAACATCTTCATTTTCAAACATTATAGGCATGGATAGGAAAAAATGTCATTATTTGGAACATTTTGTTTAGAAAATTCCAAAAAATTATCACCACCTTCCTCTTATATGTCACTATTTTGATGTACCATAATCCAACATAGACTCATTATTACTTATAAAAAATATCAAAATTATTAATCTCTTTAATATAAGCTAATTTTATATTTATACGAAATATGTAATAATAAGAAATTAACACTATTTTGAAATGTAAAACAAATATACGAGTGTTTGAAAAATATAATTAAAAATAATACACAATAATGGAAGATAAGATTAAATATAAATGATAAATCATAAAAATAAATGCATTGAAATAATTTTAAAAAGAAAATATAGTTACATAATAATGATTTATATGAAATATGAAATATGAAATCAATTGAAAGTAAAACAATTTTGAAATATAAAACTCACATATATATATATGCTTATTTTAAACTTATAATGATATTGTTTTTGAGAAATAAGTTAGAAACGCAATAAATTAAAAAGACCACATCCACTACTGTGATTTATTATTAACCCATTAGAGCATGAGTTATTTTAATTAATTTTTTTTCTTAATTATTTAAATTTTTTACCTAATATGTCTTAAGATTGTATTGAATAGAATTATTTTCATTATTTTATGTAATTTTCATTGTAATATTAATGGGTTTTAACATTTTAATTGAGTTTGTTGTTGAAAATGGTCTTGTGGAGAATGATCTTGAGTACAGGCCTTGAGAGGAACCTATATTGTCTTGTGGAGGTGGTGAAAATATGCCTTAAGCATAAAAATTTCTAGTGACTTCATTATCGTAATGTAAAACTATTGTCTAGTATCCCAATGATTATATCATCTATTTATAACCGACCCAGATACATTAAAAATTTAGATTGGGTGACATGGTATTCATACCATGGTTCCACAAAATCCAAAATGAATTCAAATTAAAATAATGAAAACCAAACACAATAAGGAACCATAGAATCAATTTAATTAATGAAATAAATAAAATATTAAAGTTCAACCTAAGCCAATAAATCTATGGAATTTGATAAAGTAAATGATGCAAATATCCTATAATTTCTTCAACCATCAGTAATTATTAGCATAAACTAAACTGTACATAAGGTGAGATTTTCAAGGAATGTAAAGATATAGTAGACAAATTGATGTAATTTTCGTGTTCCAATCGACTAAAAAACTATCCCTCTAGTACAAAATAGAATAATCAGGACCCCCATCCCTATAATCACATAACTAGGGGCACTAGAACTTGTCTACACTTAACTATTATAGAATAAATTTGGATCAAAATCTTAGTTTCAAGGCATCCCATGAATGTTAACCAAGTAGATATGTGAAAATAATGCATCATTAGATTATCATAAAAAATTTCATATACATATTTACCATATCACCACTAATACCCATGATAAACCATTTTAAAATTAACCACATCACAAATTATAATAAAATGCATCCCCTTTAGGGGGAACAATCCATATCATGTATTAAAAAATTAAGATGGCCAAGAAAGTGTCCCATATTCAATATGAAAACTCTCTTATAATGTTCAAAATGATCCTTTACCAAATTGAACACAGAATTTTAATTCACTCCCACCATTTAAGATCCCAATTTCAAATATTCAAAAAAATCAAGTCATGTAAAACCACGTATTAAATCATTTAAAGTGTAAACCATATTAATTTTAATAATTTTTAATATCAACCCATTTTCATCTTGAAAAAACTCATTACAACCACTCATTTTCTATTCCAATGACCCAAATGATTTTTAACTATTCAAAATATAACTTTCATTTATAATAACATTTTAATAATTTTAACAAACACATGGGAATTGATACCTTTCTGTAGAAACTAAAAATCATTAAAATTTTATTATACCAATAGATAAATACCATAAGAATCTAATAAAATGCATTTGGACTATCAAATATTGATTTAAATTTCCCAGCATTTAATTATAAAACATATATAATTAAATTACATGTAAATTATAGGAATTATACCAAAACCCCTACCTATATCATGTATAAATAAAGATATAGAATGTATCTTAAAATTATGAATCCCAATAAATCAAATAACATACCTCTATAATTACAAAACACCAAAAATCCATTATTAGATCCATACCAAAACCCTATTCTCATCCACATTGCCACTATGTTATATAGTGATAGATATACCAATAATGAAATGGTGTATGGATGATTATATATAATAAAAAATAAGAATGGGGTGATTTACCTTAAGAATCTGCGTGATATTTTTAGGTCAGGAAGATAAATGCGCTGGTTAAAAACAAGATGAATAAATATTTTGAAATGAGTTTGGAGGGCATGGGATCGAATAATCAAATGTAGGGTTGCTATGCAAGAGTGAAAGATTCGTTGTCATCCGAATGTAAAACAACGGTATAACACAAAAAAAAAAGGCATCAATAAAAATAAATTATTTATCACATAGGTTATTAATTAACTGACATGATAAAGTGTTTTTTTATAATTATAACATCAGTTATTTTATAACCAAAATAGTAAAATGATTTATCATGTTGGTTATATTAAAAAAGTCATCATAAAAAAGGATTTATCACATAGATTATAAAATAACCAACATGATAAAGTCAAATACATGATTTATCATGTCAGTTATAAAATAAATTATATGATAAATCAATATAATTGATTTTTTTACTTTGGTTATAGTATAACCTACATGATAAATCAATTTTTTCAGCTTTTCATGTCAGTTATTTATAACATAAGCAAAAAATATTGATGTGGTAAATAATTTTTTAATAGTGAATGTCTTTCTCTCCCCAATCCTATAACGGAATCCTCCCCTCCATAAACCCCTAATGATTTCCCCCACTTTGAGTGAGTAACCATTTTGTAATTTTACCCACACATATAACAAATTATATTTTCCCAATTGGATATATCTAGTTTTAAAATAATTAAATATATAACATTTAGTTAAATATCTAACACTTGAATTGTGATCTATAATTCCAATAATGACGTAATTTGATAATACTAAATCTAATACATGGAAGGTGAAAAAGAAAAAATAAATGTATTTTTTAAACATAATATAAAAAAATATACTTAAATAATAATCAAATAATTCTAGTAAAAACTAAAAAAAAATTAAGATAATAGGGGTGAAATAATATTTATCCCAACATTATTAATTTTTAATACTAATGAATAAATGATTATCCTCCTTTATATGTTACAAATACATTGAATAAACATTGATTCACTTTCTTAACCAAATTTTAGGAATGGTTCCTTTAAATAATATTCCTTTAGTTAAAGATGGTTAGAGTCATAATAATACCATTTTACCAATAATATAATATGAACATCATACATAATTAGTTGTAAGGATATTATAATAGTCCGTAAAAGAATTGGTGAAGACCACTAGGTGTTTAGAAGTTACATTTAGAATAATTTTTTGATTAATCACATCCTCAATATAGACCATAACAAATTTCATAGTACAAAATAAAATTGTTTTTCTTAATTTAGGAAACAACAATTTATGATCACCATATATTACATTTCATTATATTTTGTTAGAATTATATTTCTTGAAATAGTTAATACAAAATTGTATGGATTAGCTAAACTATTCATATTACATTAACATACTAACATAATATTAGTTTTCATCCATTGATATCATAAATTATTCACCCAAACACTTAAAAATTATTTACAGACATTATGGGAAAAATAAGGTAGAAGTTGGAAGCATTGAATTCATATAGAATGTTTAGTTCATAAAATAATTCTGTATTTTTAATACATTAAAATTGTATTTTAATTCATTCAAAATACATATGTGTAAATTAACTATCCATATTCAAGGTCATTAATGGTTTAGCTACCCCGTATAGGGGTATTTATGTTCTGGTGAAAATTAGGTGAGACATTTATTTCCTTAATGTGAGATATCACCCTTTTTATTTTCAACTTTCTTATAAAACCATCAATCATGAAATCAAAATTACTCATTATGGGTAAAAGTGTTTAAATAAGAGTTATAAGGTCCATTAAGGGGTTATTAAATCATGTTAGTGCTTTTATTGGTTTAATTGACCCCACAAGTACAAAAAAATATCAATAGTTCATTACCAATGCAAGACAATAGAAAATAAATAAGTTTATAGAGGAATTTACACAAATATATATATATAATATATCAAAATAATGTTTGTAACACTTAAATCAAAACCCATAGTTTTTATATATCATAATATAATAAGGAAACACTTAAATCACACATTTGAAAACAATTGATGTATTATTTGTTAACTTTAAGATCTTCTTCATGATAAATCCAATCATGAAGATTTATAATGATGGTAAAAATTTAAATACATTTATTTGTAGTATATTCTAAATTTTGTTTTAATTTTTGTAATATTCATCTAATAATTTTAAATTATAAGAATAAAATGATTTTATGATTGGATAAAATCATCCCCATCACCAATGATATCATTTGATTCATCTTGTATTCTCCCATCTGCATCATGTATAATCCCAACTACCAATTTTATCTCATTTTCACCATTTTATTCAATATAATTTACTCCCATATTCATAATTTATTCTTTCTAATTTATTTTCTTCACATTCTTCTCTATGGATTTTTTAGGGATCAGATGGAGTAGCTGTAGAGTAGTCATTAAATAGCCATGTGGTGCCACAGTTACCGACACAAGGGTATTAATGGGGGAAAATAATTAATATATAATTGATAATGGATGAAAATAAATTATTAAATATGTATACTAATTATTTAATATATTTATTGAACCATTTTCTATGAAAAAAATTATTAGAATATACATCAATGTATTATATTTTTATTTTCTAAGAACATTTAGAGTATTGTAGTTTAGTGTGTTTTGGGTGGCTGAAGATGATTTCAGAGGATTATTTGTCTATATAATGGGATAGTTATCTTGTGAGATAATGTTCAATCCTATCATGTTTCATGGTTATTGGGATATTCATAAAAATTGGATGAATAATATTTTTGATAAACAACTAAATATAAATCAAAATAAATATTTATTTCTTTTTTTCTATATATTCCTATCTTGTGAGGGAATAATTATTTTTTAATAACAAATATGTATATGTATCACCATTTTTATGTATGTTGAGTGGTCTTAGGTCAATTAAATTTGAAAAGTGTTGGGGAAAAGTGGAAGGAAGTTAATTATATATTGTGGTGTTAGTTCAATAATTCCTCCTTATGTGTCCATAAATTGTATTAATAGGTTCCCAAATAGATTTCTTATTATATATAGAATTACTTTATGTATCTGCATAACTATTATTTTCAAAAGGCATTTAGAATTATCTTACTACAGGAATATTACATTATGAAAATGAAATAAGTTTTTATAAATATTGACATTTTTGTGGGAAACATATAAAAAATACTAAAATGTGGAGAAATAAGTCATCTCACACACTGGTGGTTCTAATTTTTATAATATAAGATATATATTTAATAAATAAATGTATGTTTCATATTTTGTACATAATAATTTGTAATTATAAATTTTTCATTGATGATCTAGGGAAAATATATTGGTCATGAAGTTTGTGGAACAAAGTTCTAGTCGAATGTGCACAAAAAGGATGATTGATATTATGTAAATGAACTTACTACAATCAATGGGCTAAAATTCTAAATTAAAATTAACATTTTTTAATTAATATATTTTATTAAAATTATGTCTATTTGTATGAAAAAATAAAAATGCATTGGATTAAAATCCCTTATAGTCCTCATCAGTCCCCCACATCAATGTTGTTTCCCATGTTCTGGGAAAGGGGCATCGTGGTCTTGTGCGGGGGTTGGGCTATAGACTACTATCATCATGTGTATTTCATAGGATCTCATCATTATTAATTATGATTCCTTCTCCTATATTTTTTAGTTGTGTTATTAATCTTAATTACCTATAATAAAAAAACTAATCCTTGTGAATATAACAATATAGTATAAGATATTATGTTATGTAGAGATTTTTAGATTGTAGTGATAGTGAGAACAGTGGGGACTGAATTTATGAGCTTGACTGGGAGCATTCCTGTGGATGTTTCATCCTTAATAGAAAAAATTACAATGATATAGAATATATTATATTTATTTTAATATATTTATATGATTATGTTAATTACCATAAATATATTTTTTATTCAGAATAAAATTTAAAGTGATTTCTATTTTATCTT
This sequence comes from Viscum album, assembly GCA_963277665.1. NCBI lineage: Eukaryota > Viridiplantae > Streptophyta > Magnoliopsida > Santalales > Viscaceae > Viscum > Viscum album. Next base: position 347,064,042 of record OY728127.1, on the reverse strand, counting down.
TTATTTAATAAGAAAATAAATGCAGGTAAGGTTGGATGATGTCAAGAAATTCAAAATTATATACTATTTGGGGATAGATAACTAGGATTAAGGGAGTAGAATTGATGTCTGGTTGACCTTTTTTATGTTTTATATATAATTATATATCTTATATGTATCTTTTTGCAGAATCTAAAATATACATAAAAGTTTTATGTTTAAAAAATATTATGTTATAATGTATATAAATATTGTATTTTTCAGAATTTATTATGTACGAATTTTTTTTATATTTAGTACCATGTAGATATATTTTAATTTTTTATTACAGGTGGTATAATATTTACATTGAACTTACTAGCTACTATTGATTCATTGTAATTAGATGTAGTTTAAACCACCTCTAATTAAAAAACAACTTCTATATAATTAGTGATGGGTATAACAATCTATAAACACTAAAAATCCACCACTACATGGTGTTAACCCTTACCTAATAAATTAGTGGTGGATAAAATTAGTACTAGTTTTGGGGAAAATGTTTTTAAATAAAACAAAATAGATGTTTGTTTGAGGTGGTTATAATCCCTGCTACATTGAACAAAATTCATCAACAAAATCCATTGTTTTCCTTTTATTATGGTTTCACAACCATCACCGATCACAAATCTATAAAAGTTTCATAGGAACCCTACTAATTAATGGGGGAATAGGATAAATATGTTGGTTTATAACATAATTTTTTATTAATGCATTGTGGTTGAAACCACCACATATATAGATAAAACTGCCTCTAATATATGTTTTCCTTATCGTGTAATCATAAATAAATAGTGATCCTAGTGGATACACGTGAAATACCTACTTTTAAAAAACCTAAGGACTTCTAAGACCAAAACTATTTCAGTCATAACTACATCAATCTTGACATCAGAGACCATATTCTAGTAGATCTACTCCCAAGAAGATCGGACGACTCTACTCTTGAAGTGATTCCAACTGTATATTCATTGCCTATATCACCACCTATATCATCACCTCTAAACGTATTATCAATCTGATCATGGTAACCGCATACTGAATTGATTGATGTAGATCATCCTAAAAACACAGAGCTTTGGACTCCTCATCCAGAAAAAGATCAAGGGAAAAGTGTACAGAATCCTTATATCTAAACAACAACCGACACACATAAGATTCTATTATATAGAGAAAATATCTCAATACACATTTTCACATTTACTATTTATGAAAGGAATGTTACACATAAAAAATTTTATATGTTGTCCCCAAAATTTATCGACTCCTCACAAACATTGAGATATAGAATCCACTATCATCACTTAGTTCCTCTCATAAGACTAACAACCAACAAGACTGAATAATTTTTCATATTATAGATCAAAAGTATATATTTATCTTCTTTATCATATCAACACTTTTTTTATGATTTGATATAATCTCCTTGTACTTCTTGAAATCCTAATGTAAAAAATCCAACAATATCATCCCTCATGAGATATCATCCACAACCAAGTCAACCCTCTTACATTCAATCAGATCCTCATGTATCACCTCAATAATGTCTCCCATATATATATAATTATGAGTATCCAAACTTTTTATAATTAAATAAAACACATAATCTTTGTATTATAGAATTTATTAAGGACTTTTTAATAATATTAATTTTTTCATCCCCAATTCAACCACAGGTACAAACAAACATAATGCATTCCCCTCCCCAATGTCACTTATGTACAATAATTATTACCTCACTTATGGTGTTTAATATAAATAGACCTCATGTGGTGAATCATAATGGGACCTAATAATGTATTGCACAGTTATTCTAACCTTCTACATTACAAACTTGGTTTAGTTAATAATGTTTCCCTACAAAACCCATTAAATCCTCCCAACTCATTAACCTTAAAAATTATCCTAAATATAATCCATAATTTTAATACTATTATTTTCATGACCTATTACCACTAGAAATCCATTTTATTCTAACAATGAAGACTAGTATGGTCATTCATTTTGACCTCTAATTGGATATAGATTGGGAATTGGCCCCAAGTTTATAATACAAAAAATATCAGAGGCATCACCCCCATAATCCCACAAACATATAAACGAAACCACCAATTAACTATAAAAAAATAAATAAATGTCTCATAAATTATGTTAATATAATAGATAATTAGTCCATATAAAAATGAAATATCAAATAAAAAATAATACATAACCGACACTGATGATAGATCCAATCCACGGGCTATTAATATCCAGCTTAGTCACATAATGCCTAATAGATGCCTAAAAATAATTTATATATATATTAAATAATACATTCAAACCTAGATGGATCTTCTTAAAGACCTCACATAAAGATCTTACTAATGCCTCAGTAATGAAATTACAAAATCAATACATGCATGTACCAGGTTAACTATCACCCAACCTCACCGAGGATCACTCTCCCAATTTAACTTCCATAAATAAAAACAATATATAAAAGAATATATTAACATTGTTCCTTATATCCAATTCTTCATTGTATTATCTGTCTCAAACCCAAATGTAAACTGACTTGGCACTTCCATCCCTTTCATAACCATTCCATCACAATTCATATATCATTAAAAAAAATACACAACATAGAAAATCTATATCAATTTCATCAAATATCCCCAAAACATACTACATAACCACATCACAACCACATATGGTATCATCATCATAGTAGGGTGTTGTAAACATAATGCACATCAACCACATTCCCTCCTCCTCCCAAACATGACCCACACTAAGTATGTCATCCTCTATCAAATTGTTTCTACCATGAAACATTGATATGTTTAGGAAAATGATTTATGACATTTGATGTCACTCATCCATTTGGGATTAAATTAATTCACATCAAGTTCACCAAATGTTTAATAGAATGCATCAACTAATTCTCATTTTTAGCAAAAAATTGTCAATTTCTAATGGAAGATGGTCATTAGGTATTTACAGGTGATTCTTCAGGTGTGAATTGGTTTAAATGTTTTAAATTATATATTATCTCATCCTATTTAGGTGAATCATTTCCTACTAAAATAATTATTTATATGTAGGTGATATTTTTGAATTTTTCCAAAATTCAAATGTGGGAATAGTTTCCATCATACATGTGATTAATCGAAACCATGTGTCAGTAAGAACACATGTATATATTATTGGTTCCCTATAATTTTATTATTAGTTTATTATCTTATTTTTTAAACAAAACACCACTTGGGGATCCGGAATTTATATAAATATTGGAGGTGATAGAAATTGTAAATTTGGAATAAGGGACCTAAAATGGAGTTTATATATATCCGAATAAAGGGAATCAAAACATGAATAGTTTATTTCAACATATTAGAACATGGAATACCTTTTTAGGTTATACGATAATGGTTGATGTGTTTTCATTTAGGGTTTTTCGAATCATTACAAAATGAATTTTATTTTAAGTCCAATTATTTAGTACCTATAAGTTATCAATATTGTACAATACAGATGATTCTTACATATCCTGGATAGAAAAAATCAAATCCCACATAGTTTGGTTTACATAATTTATGGATGTGTGATAGGAATATACAATGTAGTTTAACATTGTGTGGTAATGAATTTTTTGTTATGATGTTTAAATTCATGGAGTAGAACTTCTAGTTGGATGATTTCAAGCATTGGTTGGTGTGAAAATTATGAATAGATTTTAGTTGTTAGTTTATCCTATTTTTTAGTATAAAAATAATATAATATTTTTTTTAATTATTGTGAACATGTCCCATTGAGGTATAATTATATAACTGATAAAATATCCCACTGAGTAATTATGATTCACAGGGAATATGGTCCTTTGTGGAATGAGTTGTGGCTTACAAATGAGCATCCCACAAGCACAAATATAAATTTTATGTTAATTGATAATAATATTTCTAATGAAGACCAGAATCATGGGGAATATATCCTAATGGGGAGGGAGTTTGGTCATGAACCAAACTAGATTCCCTCATTTTACTTAGGGATGTGAAGGATACATGTTGTGATTACACATATACTACCCAAATTTGAATGTTCTGGTTGGTAACTCTAGTGAAGGTGGGTATTTATGGATTATACATTGTAAGAGGACCTTATCATGTCTCGAGATCATTCAGTAGACTAAATTTGTTTTCTAGATACTTAGGCTTATCAGATTATGAATATGGGTTAGAAAGTTTGAGTAGCATGAGATAAGGGATGCATCAGTGGTATCCTAAATATGAGGACCCTCTTTATTAAGGGAATACATGATCATTATTACGAAAAATTTTCTATCTAACTAGAAGGAAATGTTTTTGAGAGGATTTCTAACAATGGAATTCCTGATTTATGGGTTTAACACTAGTGTTAATAACCTGATCATGTGTTTCTAGAGGCTATAGAGAGGGCCTTGAGATATTAGTTCACAAATATAGGTCATGGGTCTTAGTGGAACCCTATTATATGGATTAGGTAATGATATTGTGTAGGTAGGATATTTGTGGACATGGGGCTCTCATGTATGAGGAACTAGGTGAATTCATTCCCTAGTGATTAGATTGGAGTCTTATCTCCCTAGTGGGGTATCTAGGTGAATTTTCACACTCGTATAGGTATAATGATGTGTTCAACCTCATTTAGGTTATCGAAAAGTGGTATCCCTATCATTAGGAAGGGAGAAGTGTCACCCTAATCTTGGGTATGGTGAAGTGGTTGTAAATGAATATAGAAAAGTGAAATAGTCACTCTATTATGATGTAGGTTAAAGAAGATACCCTGTAATGGGAATTGGGATGGTGTCACCCTAGTGAGGATTCCACCGGGCTGGGGTAAATTTCCCTAGCCTATAAAGATCCTATAGGAATTGTTATTTCCTGATTTTACATGTTTATCTTCATAAAATTATTAAATTCCAATTTTTTTTGTATATTCACTTAGGTTTCAACTTTATAAGATACTAGAAGGGGGTCTAAGACTTTAGCATGGGCACAAGTCCTCACTCTTAAGGACTTGTCTTGTGTCTCTTCATCATCATATATGTGTTCTCCTCTCCAATTGTGGAACCCAAATGGTCTATTTATATTCATTCATGAGTAGAAATACACATTAAATAACGGTGTGGGATATGTTTTATTCATTAATATCTATCAACATAACATTGGTATACCAATGGTTTTAAAAGGGGAGTGATTGTGCGATCTTGTAATGCAACCTTGGTGCATAATTGGTTTGGTGAAAATGAGTGATGATCATAGGTGATGATAATGAAATTCAAAGACTAATAAAATGGATATGGGAAGATATAAAAGATTGGTACATGTAGACACAAAATACTAGGGTGTGCGCGTGAGAGAGAGGACACATATATAGATTTTACATTGGTGCGAAATAAGAATTTTGGAAAACTTCTTCCAACATCAGATGCACATAGAATTTCAGCTTAATATCCATTTAGGATTCAAAATTATTAAAATAAAATCCATTTAAAGGAGTGACATCCCTAGATAGTTTATTCCTCCATTAAAGATGTTTAACAAGGAAAACTAATTACCTGAATGAATATAAAATATGTGTTTTATGATTTCCATAATCACTTTCTCTAGAAATGAATGAAATACATGGACTTATCATAATGATAGGTTATCACAACCGCATCACCAAAATGAAAATAAAATTTTTATATATCCAAAATCCCATAATTTTTTATGAATTATTTATTACATTGAGATCCCATTTTCATTTTTTAATGTATAGATAAACTTCTCTTCATCCACATGACATGATTTTTCAAAATGAGAACCATATCATGGATTGTGTGAAAAAGTTCACAGAATACATTTTTTATTGGTAATGGAATTACCCTTAGTATTATATTCATTTTGAATGAATGTTATTTATTTTAAGGTAATATAGAATAATTTTCTATATTACCCAAACATCTGATTTGATTCTGGATATGACTCGTCAATGTAAGGTTATTGTCTAAGAAGAGGATTATAACATATGGTTATTGTGTTACCACTACTAAAAAATTTATTATAATATAAAAAACATACAAATATTAATATCAAGAAATCATAATAAACATTAAAATGGTCTTGATACATACTATGTAAATCATAATATTCAATTGTGGGAATCAAAGATGAAATATAGATCAACCAATTATTTTAAAAAACATATATCCTAAGATTGATATTGTCATGAAATAATTGGTAGAATATATACCATCCTTATATGTTAGGGTCGTTATGTGAGATAATGGATCATAGATCATGGTTTTCTCTTTAAAAGGAAGTCCAACAATAGTGTTATATACACCATCAACATGAGAAAAAATTAGGTCACATAGATATGATATATGGTTCCCTCATGGATGTATAATCATAGAAGGGTATAAGGTGTCTTAATGTAATAGAATATGTATCGTCAGCATACACAATATATGGTCTATTTTGATATGTGATATGATTGAATTATAATGATTAAAATCTTGAAGTGAGGTTTTTAATGAGGACAGAAAAAATGAAAAAATGTCAAATACACAGAAATTAAATCACCAACAAATTTTATGGATAATCTAACGCAAAAATGGGAAGGAAATAAGGTATATATGATTTCTAACAAAGTTCAAGGGACTAAGTGAGTCTAGATAGTGTTTTTAGGTTCATATGTTGTTCACCACAATCTATGTTTCTTTTCATTTAGCCATACATTTTACCCTGGACTTGATGTAGGTGGATTAGTGGGAAATAAATAATCTTTTTAAGAGGTTACACATTTAATGTTTTAAAACTAATATGGTTTATTCATTTTCCCATTTTAATTTTAAATATTTCGTAGTTTATGCTAGGTGCATGGCCAGTGATTAAAGACTCTACATTTTACCATTTTTATCTATTTCATGTTTTCAGTCTAGTGAATGATTTGTCTCCGTCTGTATGAATTTTATAGTCTTAAATGTTGGAACAAGGATTATTAGAATTTTAAGTTTCTTTTATTTGATGAAAATAAAATTTATACTATATTGGAACACGAGTGATGAAATACTGATGTGAATTGGGATCCCATTTTAGCTATTGTTTTCATTACATGAGGAATGGTGCATACAGTTTGTGGTTACAGTGGTCTAACAAAATATTTATACTATTTTTGGTCATGTGAATTTAACCAATGTATGAGATAATATATCCAATAAGAGTATAATATCCCAATGTGAATCAAGATCCCACATTTAGAATAATCAGTCTCTATGGTAGGTGTTTTCAATTTTATTTCATTATGTGATGGCCATTATTTCATGAAGATTATGTCATGAAAAAAGGGATATAAAGGTTCAATAATTGGATATCTTATTATTGATTTGAAAAATATCTATTATTCATGAATTTATAACATTTAAGGTGGTTTAATCATCATAAATAGTATTTTTATGGAAAGGGTAAATCAAAACATAAGAATGTATGCCTCAATTGGAAATTGAGATAGGTGGGAACAAGTTAACCAATGGTAATGGACATATTCTCACCCCACTGATAGGAAAATAGTGCATGGGTATTTAGGAGGATCATTACTTAATGTCCAAAACATCCAACAAATATTACATAGTATTTTAAAAGAAAATATTTGGTTTCCCATTAAAATGGGGTTGATCATTAATTATTTAAGATAAATATTATTATTTTCAATGAAAGGGGGGATCGAGAGGATTTTCTTAAGGTTGTGGGTTTCCAAAAAGAGTATATATACTCAATGAATAGGGTTTTAAATGATTTTCAAATGAAATTTATGAATCCTCTTCATATGTAAAATGGTATTATTAATGTTTTTGATCACCCCAATGATTCACAAATAGTGTATTGATAATTTTCTTAGAGTAATGGTATATAACATGATATTATTTAAAAATTCATATAGGGGAAGAGGTTGAAGGTCTAATGTACATTTATCCTAGACTAGTGGCTCCAGTAATCATATACCTTCTTTATTAAATGAATATAATGTCGACACTATATGATTTTTTCCTTTTCCTACTTCTAATATAACCGATTCTTAATTCATGAAAATATATGACTTTCATGTGTGTAATTGATCTTTTCCTGGGATACACATTATGAATTTTTTTCTTGAAAATAACTTTTGTATATTTTATTTAATGTTTAATATATTACCATTTAGACCACATTGAGATGAAGTTTAATGTTATACAGATTTTGACCAAATATTGTCGATTTTTATAGTTCTACATCATTGACTTAATGTTTATGGGGTTTCTGGTCATACTTATTTTACCAAATATTGTAGAAGTTTTAGGAGGTCCATTTTTTACCAAATGGTGAGATGTTATTTATAAAAAGGTTGATATAACCCAATATGAATGGAGATAACCATGTTTTTAATGGCTACCTCATGGAGGGTAAAGATAGTTTAAATTCATGGTACTTGTACCCAAAAAGGATGAAATTTTATATATTAAGGGAAACTAAAAAAATTGTGTTAATTGAGGGACCAACGCTACTTATGATTATCTTATAGTGGGGTGCTTGATATTTAAGGCCGCAGTGCATGGACTAGTGGAAAGGGTGTGCGATATGATATCTCAAATGGGGATTAAGAGATAAAAGTACCTAACACCAACTTGATAGGGAGTGAATGTAAATCATTACTAAGGGTATAAAAATTAGTATTATTAGACGGGAAAAGTATATAATTGATGTGTACAGACTAATTTTTCAATGATGGTTATGATTTTAATTTCTTTAAGTCATATAATTATTAAAGGATCTCCTCCATTAGTTGAAAAATGAATTTGGTTGGAAGTATTGAATATGGTAGAACAAATATAATTTCAAATAAGTGGTGTGACTTGTAGTCAAATTTTCTTATTATCGATAGACATTAATGGGTTTTTATGATTCAGAATTCTGGATTCATGAAGTGTGATTTGTGGAAGTTCATAATAAAAAGTGATACATATATTTTATCCACAAACTAACCATTGTTATGATATTATAACACATTTTGAAATATAGAAAATTAATGGTGATATGCTAACGGTTTAGAAATATATTATCAAAACATCATAACTCATATTGGAAAAATATGAATCAATACTCATATAGTTATTTATTAAATAGATGCGACATATGATAGTAATATATTTAGTTGATGGGTACATTTATTAATAAAAGGAATTGATACCATACGATGCTCCCTAGTTTGTTCCTAGGATATGAGTTCTAGGTTACCTCAGTAATACTGAATTTTATCCTTTCATGGGTTAAAGGAACGAAATGATACACCAAGAATATTCACATGGATTTGGTTCACATGTGTAGAAGATGAGTAATATAGATTGGATCATTTTAATTAGTTTAAATTCCTATAGGGAAGACCATATTTCATATAGATTAGCATCATGTGACCAATGCACATATTTATTTAATTTTATGGTTGTATGGAAAAAATTGTCTCAATTCAATTTATTGTCCCACAAAGTCCACATATAAAAATTATAGTTTAAGTTCATGTGATAATGTCTTCTATATATGTGACTTTTTATAAATCTATTTTCTGAAAAAACCTGTGATGGATTCATCTCAGTTCTAGACAAATGTAGAATAATTTAATGTGAATAGAGAACATCATACATGAGGATGAAGTGGGGGTTTATTAGAATCTATAAATAGACCGATGATATATTATATCCTCGCCACTGTGTATCATTTGTTAATAGGAATGAAATAAAAAATCATTCTTATAATGTCTCAATATATTTTCAATTGTATTAGACCTAGCCTGAATGGGTATTCCTATACTATTATTAAGAGGGGTTGAAATTAATTATCCATGTGGTTGGGCCTCATATAATAGATTCAGGCATCACTATATATCTTATATTAAGGGGAATAAATCCACACATTATTCTAATATATAAAATATCTCAATATAGATCAGACTCATGTATAAGAGGGGATGGTTGTAATGTATGGGTTCCTTGGTTAGTGGGTGATGAAAATCTTATTTGAATTAGTGTAGTCCCCATCACTATAGTATATCCTAGTATGGAAATGGTATTTTTGGTTGGGCCTATTATAGATGGTCCAAATATCATTATATGTATAGATTTTGAATTAATAAATAAACACATAGATTTAACAATATGAGACTATTATTATAACAGTTGGATAGGTGAACTATGACACTATGGTATAAAAATTAACCATATCCATAAAATTTATGGATATATAAAGCTCTAAAATAGAGTTGTCCATTTTATATTGGTTATTTTGATTTAGAATATATTTGGGGACAATGAACAATAATCTAGTGGTTCTTATAATGATCTTTATCATGTTTAAGGAATAAGGGACTCATGGGATTTATCAATCATGGCATTTTAGGGACATATATAATGGACCACATGTCATGTAGTTTAACATCATGAAATAAGGTTGTTGGTGTTCTATTGATTATGTCCATGTATCAAGGAATTTATTAAAGGAATTTGTTTTAAATATAGATTATCATCCAAATGAAATAACACTATTATTTACATGTAAATTATTTTGGAATTATAAAATAAGAAAATGAAAGGTTTTGATTGGAATTTACAATTGGTCCCACTATAGGTGATATAGGAATCATTACTTGACTCTTGATAACAGGAGTCTTTCCATATATATATTTGATAAGGGTATGTTTTAGTCATTGGTTATGTGAACCATGGAACCAGGGATAGTAACTATATTCATAAAAATTGAATCATCAATGAATGAAAATGGACCATAATTTAGACTAGGGTATTCCATAGGGAATCAGTATTTATATCTAGGTTGTATTGAATTATCCAATCTTATTCATATAGGTTCATGTGAGATAGACTACTTCATATAGTATAATTTTTTATGATATGGACTATAGGTTGTGTGGTTTAACATCATAAAAAAGAGACTCGTGTTCCATGTAGTCTACATTCATAAAGCAATAAATTTTATTATTTCTCTATCAAAATGTAGGGCGCTTATGAAATCAAATATAGATGTGTGGACCCAAATATTAGGATAGAAAATGGGAATAATTTTATATTACTGTAGGTTCATTGAAAAATAAACAATTTATATGGGTTTGTAGATATATCTAACTCGTATATATGAAAAACCGGTCTCATAGGACAGACAACATGAAGTATTTTATAATAATTTTGGTGGATAATATGTTTTCATGTATAACGTCAAGCAATAATGTTGTTGATGTTCTACTATTTAAGGTTATCCGGTGATGACCATTTCAAATAAGTTTTACATAATATAATGTGTACTTTAAATTAGGTGTTTAACTTCATGTAGTGAGGATGATGTGAACTAAATGTAATTTTATAAGAAATATTTCATAACAATTATCACTTTGGCATCTTAGATGATGCACTCTCCATACAACATGACCAAGGATTAATATTCAATAAAGTACACCAAGTGTTTAGTGTATGGTTTCTCTAATTTTATCCCATTATATAGAGGATTATTCTATGGTATCATGGTATATAATAGGTATATTAATAATTAACCATGAAAAAATTAGCGGAGGTGAACCTTGTTGTTGAATTTCCACATGTTTCGATTAGGAAAAACCATTAGGACATTCATTGTGTGTAATTTTTTCCATTGAATATTCTCTAACCGATCGAACTAGATCTGAGATTCCTCACCTTAAGAAATGTAATTTTATATGTGAATAAGTAGTGATTTGATTTGAACCATGTTTGGTAACACTACATATGTATTGTATATAAGTAAATATGGGGTCGCTTCTGTGAAAGTATGTGTTGTTTTTTGATATTTTTACAGTGTATACATAATTTCTTAAGGAAATACATATTATATAAGATGAAAATACACCTATTTAAAATGAAATAGTATGATTTTCTATATGTAATAAAATTATTCAATATCTAAATATATAAATATTAAAATACTCTAATTTATTTAGTGATTTAATTTTTTTTAATGAAATTTTGTATTTAAAATTATATAATTGGTCAAAAATTTTCAGTATCAATTTTTTTATAAACGAATATGTATTTTTTGGCTATTGAAATGAGAGAGTGGTTTCAGGGAATCATGACATCTGGTTTCTTAAACAGTCCAATATAAGAAGTGCAAAAATCCTAATATAGTATTATTTTCTATGATTTTTATTGATATCCAATTAGAGATTGATTTGGGTATCTTTTTGGGAATTTTTGTGGTTTTTTTCCAAGAAGGGGAATTTTTTATATACCGTGGATATTGTTATTAGGTAAACTGAAAGTGTAGGAATAGTGTTTTTCAGGTGGATGTATTCTACTCTTATTAAACAACTGGTGACTTCTTATTAAGCATTCACTAGGGGAGAGTCATTAGATTCCATCTAAGCCTCATACTCTAGTAGAAAATTTACTTTGTGTAATTTATAATTTATTATATTCAATGCATCAAACTCAAATTCATATGGATTCAAACATCTCCTCACCAGTGATATTATTATATTCTTTGACTGGTGTATGGGATGTAGCCCCACCTTTTCCATTATCCCAATTCATTTCTCATATTAGTGGTGGAAGCTAAGGCTTTGGAGGAACACTAAAATTTTTGGTTTTCTTATATTATCATTCATTCATACCCTTTTTAAGGATTTTGTGTTAAACACATTTTGATTTAATGTTTCATTAACATTATCCTATGTCCTAGTTTCATTTTCTATATTATTTTATAGTTTGATGTTAATGGAATTCACTACTATGTGGTGTAAAAAAGGAATCGAATCATCATCTTCCATAGAATAGAAAGGGGACTTTTCTCCCTCTAAATATCCATCAATGAACATATCATAATCCAACATGATATCTATCTACTTATAAAGGTGTTTCCCATATTACCCCTATGATTCATGATATTCCCTCACTTATTTCCCATCATAAATTACTTGTAGAGGGTGATCCTAAAGGATTACTTAACATCTATTTATCAACATGTTCCCATTGATAAATATAGATCTCATATTGGAAGGAATTATGAGTTATTCTACTATGAGGATGATCTAAATTCGAAGAAGACCAACTTGTATGGAGGGGGATGGTTAATAACACCACTATCAAAGAGGGATGGGGTCAGATGGGCTCTATCATTATCACATCATGGATATTTTGGGGATTTGATAATCCAAGGCATGGTGGTGTGTACAGTAAAAATACACCCATCCATGTGGGATAGGGTTTTAACACCCTCATGGTAACATGTATGTTTAATTTTGAGTATGTTTGACTCATTGTATGGTATTAAATTCTTTTAGGAATTGGGGTTTAAAATTTTTAGGATCATAGAAAATAGACTAAGTGAATAATTTAATTGCACGGTTATTGTTAACCGTATAGTAATAGTGTGATATGGCTCTATAGATTTTAGTTGTGTTTTTCACTATTTATTTAACTGTATGAATCTCAATGAAAACCATGAAGATATTTAGAATTTTTTGTACTGGTTGTGTCTTAGTTACAAGATAATTTTCCAAAACCATGTGACACTACCTATGAGACTGTGAAACATGGTTCTCAAGGGATAGTGGCAACCACATGGTTTACACGTGGGTTTTCATACCAAATGGAAAACCCATGTTCCCAAATCTGAAATTCATCAAATTGAAATTTACCTTGATTTTCTTGGATATTTAATACACTAATCACATATTAATTAATCATTATATACAACCATCCCATCCATATTTCTCTATAGGACTCTATCTTATTTTACTTTGTGATACTTTTCCTTTTTGTGTTGATCACATAATGGTACATTCAATTTTTCTCATATTTTCTATTCATCTCTCGATATCACCTCTTTATCACCATTCACCCTTATCTCGATTGAATTATAATGGGAAGTGATTATTTGATCTAGCGGTTTTGATGGGTAATTGATGGTTTTTCTATTGGATCTAGGTTTGTGATGACTTGTTCCATCATTTCCGATCACCGATCATTATGGAAATGAGGGTTTCTTTGATCTTGAGTTAGGTTTTTCTATACTATGGTCTATCACAGGCTATTTTTATGTTCTTATAACATCCTTTGTTTTTGAATTGTGAAATTTTTGAATTGAAATCAATGAAATGATATTGTGATTTTGGAGGGAAATGGATATGCTTTCTAAAAAAGGTTGTTTTGATGGAAATCCTTTTTTCGACATGATTTGTTTCATGAAATTCTTCAAAGACTATTTTGAAAATAAAATGATTCTTCAATCAATAAAGAAGTATGATATCTCTATATAAAATGTTTTCGGAAGTTGTATAATTGAAATGAAATGTATTTTCAGTGGAAAATTTTTATGAGTTTAGAACATGGTTTACTAAGTAGAATTTAAATGTATTATCACATCATGAATACCTTTAGGTATATGGGGTAACACTTAAGATCAATTATTTTTTAGGTGCATCCCACTTTGTGTTTTTGTTAAATGTCATTTTTTGTTGAGTGTGTTCTAATCCTATCAAGGATGGAGAGCTTCTATCAGTGAAAAAGGACCAGAAATTACAGGATATAGATTTGTTTTAATTAAAAAAGTATATGTATAACTGTGTCAAGCTCTTTCCTAGGTTCTTCATTGTTTAGAAAATTTCATTGGTGGTTTTAGATTCTTTTTATAAAAAAAGCTGAGAACAGTCCTTGTGGAGTTTAAAAATCATGTAATATTTAAATTACATATAATACTTACATGATGTGAAACATCCTAGGCATATGTCATGAGCTGGAACAAGGCAGGAAAAGGTCACACATTTTGAAATCTAATTACACATCGTGAAAATGTTGAGTGGGGTATTTTTAACCCAAGACTATTCCATTTTTTATAACTCATTATGTAATGTCCCGTAATTTTACATGTAATGTTTTATTTTCTTAAATTATATGTGAATTAAATGAGTCCTCGAAAATTGACAGTGCATGATTCTGAAGCCCCGTGTGCCCAGAATGAATTTTTGAACTTTAGTTTTGGGTACGTTCACTAAACGCAATAGTGGCATTTTGTTACTTTCGATCTGAATTTCAGAATAGAAATCCAAAGACACCCTTGAACTCACAGTGCTGATATTCTCTTAAGGTGAATTTCACCTCGACTACTGTTGGTCGAGGTTAAAAGTTAGTTTTCTCATTTTTTTGGAAATAAAAATAAAATAAAGACCAGCTTTTTATTTTAGTTTTTAACCTCCCAATTTGATTGTGCAGTGGTGGGACCACCTGACTATTGAACTTCCTCATTAATGAGGGTGGTGTCTTTAGGTTTCATTTAATTAATTTTTCCAACACAATTCAATTTATTGCGACTTTTAATTATTCCATTTTAATGCTTTTAATTATGAAAACATCATTATAATTAATGTCCAGCTTTATTTTAATAAGTTGGAAAATATTTTTGAGGTTTGGGGAAAAATCATTTGAAAAGTGTTGGAAAAGCCTTGTAGAACTTTGGAGAAACATCTCGCTCCCCAATGAAGAATGCCTCTCCAACAAGGAACATTCTCCAACGAAGAACAAGGAACACACCTCGATCCTGCATCAGAAGTACCTTGTAGAGGAAAGGAATTATGATGTTCTTCAATGAATTCATCTTCTTCCATTAGACATCCTCAAATGAATTAAATTGCATGGTATGTTGATTTGAATACCCCCTTACCCATTCATGACGTTATTCATGATTTAAGAATTATTGAGCTGCTTGCTACTACCCTAATGCAGAGGGTGTCAGCCAAATGAACATGGCCCGACCTCTTCGCACTCCTTTTAGGTTTTTGTTATGTTCTTCTCGATAGAGGAGGATGGAGACCGGTGTATTCAATTGGCATTGGTGGGAATCGTCAGCAGCGGTTGGCACCACGGTCTGCTACGAAGACGGTAGTGGCGTAACCGGACCGCCGAAGAAGAGTCGTTGGTTGTCAGTCGTGGTGGAGCAAGGGTGGTGGCCGGCACTTCATCAGGCCGCAAAAAGGGGATGACGACATGCATATGAAAAACTGAGTGTACAAGAGTCACAAATATGTGCTACGACAGAAATAGGAGGGCGTCCGGGTGGCTATCGGCCCCTGGTGAAGGGGCATCGCGCAACTGTGCTGCGCAAAAGAGGGGGGTTGGCCACCTCACACTTCAGGTCATCTCACACCGCATGCCACCGCACTGTGAGCCCAGCAGGCTGTCGCACAGCGGGCTACGTCAGGCCAGACCCAATAGGCTAGGTCGGACCCAAGGGTAGACCCAGGTCTGACCGGGTTGACCTGAACAATGTCAGGTCGGTCTCGGTCTATCTAACCCGGTCGGACTGAACCCGTACCTACATTGACCCTTTTTACTATTTCGGCCATATGTTGAGCTCTGGTCGTCCATTTGATGAACCTCCTATGGGACTGGAAACCAGATATCCAGACAATCCTTTTGGTATACCACAAATTATTTTTGGAATAAGATGGGGTAAGACCGGGTTGGATCGAACATGAATCAAACCGGGCCTTCGGGAAAAAATGGCCAATAACATACAGACCGAGCATCTGATTGACGCACCGTCTATTGCATTGATACCCATTTTTTGTGGAATTCCTTTGGGATAGTCCATAGTGGGTCTTCATGGTAGTTAGATTATCGACATGTAGATTGAGGAGTGGACCCTCCTGGAATCAAGCGAGCTTAGTGCAGGAATCCTGTAATTGGATGATCCATGAGAAAGGGATCCTATGTTGGTCTGTGATTTGGGATATTCTATGGGTCTATGTTTGGGAGTCTCACATATATCCACTCTAGGAATCCAAGTGGGACTACTCTAGGATCCTATGTGGGTCTGTTGTACTAGGATCCTATATGGGTCTGATGATGTACTAGGATCCTATGCGGGTCTGATGAATTAGGATCCTACATGGGTATGATGATTTAGGATCTTATGTGGGTATGCCTCTTAATAGAGTAAGATGATTCAGTAATTACATCTAATCATCTCTACTAATGTACCTATGTTATACCTGGTGTGAGGTGAGTCTTTACCTAGTGGTAGTATTATGTGTGGCATACCTATGTCGTACTTACATTCGTGGTGATAACATTATGATATTATTTTGTGTGGTTTTACCTATGTGGTACTTAACATTGTGGTGTTACCTTTGCAGTACTTACCTTTGTGGTGTTACCTTTGTGGTACTTACCTTTGTGGAGTTTCCTTCATGGTAATGTTTCCATCGTGGAAAATATGTACATTGGATAAGGATTTGAGCCTTCAGTTTCCTCATGAATAAGTTGGGTATACTTGGTAACATAGGTATATGTATGGGAATATACCTCAGCAAGGTTGACATTTGTTTACATGATTGTAGTTTATACTTTGTGGATTTTGTGTGACCTTTGAGGGCCTTGGGGTCCCTACTTTGTATCGTTATACACACCCCTACACGGGCTACCCCCACACTTATTGTGTTTGTTGCAGACGACAGACAGTGCGGACTGAGGATGAGAGTACCTGGACTAGAGCTATCTCAGAGGCAGATATTAGACGAGGCGTACCGTAGAGTCGACATTTTGAGAGTTGTACCTACCCATTAGATAGGATCCCTGGTGGGTGTCCACAAGAGCTATTTCAGTTTACTTGTACATCTCTGTTTTCTTGTACTTTCCAGTTGGTCTTGTATTCTGTCACCTTTTTACATACTCTACACTCTATTTTTATAATACAATTTACTTGTGTCTGTATCTTGTTGTGTGATTTGTTTCATGTGTTTACAGGATATAAAGGCAATTCCTTCTCGGTTCTATGGAATACGACTTTAGGTGCTTGTCTCCACCCCCGGCCTATGGAATACTTGCATGGGGTAGTCACAGCACGGGCCCCGGGGGATGGGCCATGAAAAATTTGTATCAGAGGAGTCAGTTCTACCGAAGAACATTAGACTCTGATCTTTTAATAGCAATAGTGTTATGTGTTATGAGTGTGATTTTCAGTTTAGGGAATCTAGTGTTGGTGCAGCGACCGACCTATCCATACACCAGGACCCTGACTTCTGATTTCTGACTGAGTTAATAAAAACACTGATTGCGTGTAGGTATCAAAAAGATTTCATTGTGAAGTTTTTGAGTTCACTCACTAGGTATGACTTGTTGACCATGGTACACATGTTCTTTTTTAGGATGCCTCCACACAGATAGCCAGCTAGGGTTCATGGAATAGTACGTGATAATAGCCCACCAAGCGATGAGGCCTTGATGTAGGGCCCTCTTTCAGTAGAGGCACAAGCTGTACCATTACTCGTTAGGCCACCGATGCCTCCAGCCCCAGAAACAAAGGGTGCAGGACGCATGTGTGTATAGAAAGAGTTCCAGTGCTAGAGGCCAACAAGGTTCCAGGGCAAGACAGACCCACTGGAGGTAGAGGTTTGGATGGAGGCTGTGGTGAGAGTCTTCCGGCTGGTAGGGACACCAGATGATCTCACAGTGATCCATGCCGCCAGTATTATACAAGCAGCAGTAGACAGATGGTGGAGCTTGATGCTCTAGGTTCACGATGAGGTGACACTGTTCTGGGAAGACTTTGAGAGCCTGTTTCTGACATAGGTTATTCCAAGTGACCCTTCGTGCAGTGCACATACAGGAGCTTCTTCATATGCAGTAGGATAGCATGGCACAGATCATTACTCAGCGAGGTTCACCGACCACTCATGTTTCTCCACTGATATGTTTTGGTACCCATTCTTTAGGGCCCAGACCATTGAGCAGATGTTGTGGTAGGAGATCAGGGCTTCAATGATTTCTATCTGTATTCCAACGCAGGAAGGGGTGTTAGAGAGAGCCCTCTTAGCTGAGAGTTTCTGTGTTGAGCAATCACCAGTAGCGAGACCCACCACCATGTGTCACGTATCGGAGTATTATACAGCTGGATGTGGACATATGTAACAGAGGTCTAAGAGAACCAGACCTATAGGTTGACGACTACAGGATTCAGGGTATGTTGTGCGGGGCACTGGAAATAGATCCCGTAATGCGAGGAGAAGCTAGTGTTACACTTGTGGCAGGTAGGGTCACATGGCTCATGACTGCCCGACCCGTTTAATGGAGACCACCCAAGAAGAGACATAGGATCAACCGAGGAGGTTCTTAGGGAGCAAGCGGAAGTTGCAGAAGAGCTGTTCGTGCAGCTGGAAGTGTGCAACAATTCGAGATGTTACCTCCAACACCACTAGGTGGTCCACCCCGACCATAGGATGCATGTGGAGAGGGGAAATCTTATCTCTAGGCAGTTGAGGCCTATAACCACGATTCTCTAGATATGATTTGAGGTACGATCTCGGTCTACTACACCTTAGTTGTAGTTCTTATAGACATAGGTTCTAGTCATTCTTTTATTGCAACAACCCTCGTTCGGAGATCATAGATTCCAATGGAGTCGATTGATCAATTCTAATAACTAGATAATATTATGGGATTGGATTCGATGATTACACACTGATGTCGATAGTGTGAGATTATTCTAGGAGGTGAGAGCTTCAGTTGGGATATCCTAGTAGTAGTGTCGAGGCTTTACGACATCATCTTGGGTATAGACTAGTTATCTACAGTCCATGTTCAGATTGAATGTATTAGGCTCAAAGTGTGGTGTGTCCACACTGATGGGGCTAGGTTTACATTCACTAGTGATAAGGTAACCGTTTTAGCATAGGATGGACTTACCCAAATGAGAGTTCAGGTGAACACTCGTCAGTAGGCTAACCTTACCTTTAGAGAGGTTGACGTGGAGAGTTCAAGTTATCCAGTAGTGGTGGACCAGTAAAGTGATGTCTTCCATGATGACATTCTGGGTCTACCTCCTAAAAAATAGGTGTACTTTTAAATTTACTTGTACCCTAAGACGACACCTATATTGACACAAGCATATTGAATGACTCCTAGGGAGCTTCGTGAGCTGCAGGTACAGCTGGAGGACTTACCGGGGATGGGGATCATCTGACCTAGTGTTTACCTATGGGAATTTAAGATTCTTTTTGGAAATAAGGAGGATGGGAGCTTGAGACTTTTTGTTTACTATCAGTGCCTGAAACAAGTGACTGTGAGGAACAAGTACCCACTCCCGATAAATGATGACCCTTTGATCGGTTAATGGGAGCATGGTGGTTCTCAAAGATTGTCCTCAGATTAGGCAGTCACCAGCTCAGTGTGCAAGATGAGGATGTGCAAAAGACAACTTTTAGATGTCGGTATAGCCATTATGAGTTTTTGGTTATGTCATTCAGCATGACCAATGCTCCCGCAGTGTTCATGGGACTTATGAACAGGATCGTTCAGCCATATCATGATCATATTGTGGTGGTCTTCATTGATGATATTTTAATCTACTCAGCTACCGTGGAGGAGCATGACTATCATTTGCCGATAGTTCTGGACACACTCAGAGATCACCAGGTATATGGTATTCTCTTGAGGTGCCAGTTCTGAATTCGTGAGGTTCACTTCCGGAGAAATGTCATCATAGAGGCTAGAGTGGTGGTTCATCCATCCAAGATTGAGGCGATACATGCTTGGGATCCACCCAGGAGTGTGATGGAGGTGCGGAGTTTCTTGGGTTTGGCTGGATACTATAAGAGTTTTTTGCTAGATTTCTCCACAATTTCAAAACCATTATTAGAGTTCACGATGAAGGGGAAACCCTTTGTGTGGTCATAGAGATGCCAGTAGAGTTTTCAGGAGCTGAGGTAAAGGCTGACTAGTTCCCCCATTTGATTCTTCTAGAGGAGGGTGTTGGGTACGTAGTCTACTCCGTTGCCTCAAGGACCGAGCTCAGATGTGTCCTAATGCAGGATTGAATAGTTATCTCATATGGTTCAAAATATGTAAGATAGCATAAGCAAAACTATGATACCCATGACCTGGAGTTAGCATTAGTGTTCTTCGCCTTGATGATGTGGCTAAATTACATGATGGGTGAGCGTTTTATAGTTTACTCTAATAACAAGAATCTATGGTATATCTTCTCTCCGAACGACCTGAACCTGAGGTAGCGGCATTAGCTAGAGTTCCTCCTAGACTATGAATTCATGATATTCTATACTCCGAGGAATGGAAATGTTGTAGTAGATTTATTCATTAAGAGTTATGGTAAACAACTACTAGGTGAGGTGACGGAGCAGCTGGAAACTTTGAAGATATCATTCGTGGATCGAGAGGGATCATCTTCTATTCAGTCTCATACAGTAAATCCCCCACTTCTTCAGTGAGTCAGAGAGGCGCAGTGCAGGGACGATAACTGTGAGGATCAATGTGCTCAAATATCCAGAAGACAGGCACCTGATGAATTTTCCGAAGGTGGGGAGCACGTCATCATCTTCAGAGGAGGTACCATGGTACAAGTGTCTCTTAAAGAGGATGTATTAATGATGTTCAACACATCCACTCTAGTAGTACATCCATTAGTGGAGAAGATGTACAAGGACCTTTGATGACATCACTGGTGGATAGAAATGAAGAAAATAGTAACCATTTTTTTCTCTCAGTGCCTCACATGTCAGTAGGTGAAGGCAGAGCAACAGGTACTGACATGGGTAATTTATTTCCTTGTAGTAACATGAGAATTCTCCTCCAATGAGGATGCACCCATAGTCCTATAAAAATAATTATAAATTAAAAGTTTTATTTTATTAAATAAGTTTATTATTGAATATTTAAAAAAATGAAAAAATAGATATACCACTGTAATTTTTCATCTATCTGTATCAAATATTGACACAAGCAATTGTAATAAAATTTTGTGTACCTTCATGTCATTAAAAAACTAATTATTTAGAATAATGGTTGAAAAAATAATTAAAAAAAGAGGCACACATTTGTATGTTTCAGAAAAAAATATAAATATTTTCCAAAAAAATAGGAGACTAATTTAGTGTTTTCCCATATGCCTTTATCATGGTCATTTTGTACTACATGCACACTGTCTACCTGTTAGTCAATATAATTATCCAGAAAACAAGTAATATATGAATAAAACTAAAGTAAATCAGTATCATCATCAACAACAGTCTCATCCCCCCAAATGGTATCTTTTTCCTTGAAAAATGATTTACCAATGATCATTCGATAGATCAATGACATAATATATTTTATATGCATGTTTCTCCATGATAAATTTTTTCTCATTATAATAAAATCATTGGAGATCAACTAGTGTTAATACACAATAATCACATTTCACACCACTATTGCTATCAACCAAATTACTCATAAACATGGTGACTCAAAACAATTTATAATCATTTTATTATATATCCTCAACAACCACAAATTTTTCCAATAATATGGAACGTGGTTTTTTATCTTTTTCAGATGAAAAATTGACTGCTTCAGCAATAACCATCACACAACTATTTTAAACGTTACTCTACCCATACAAATTTTTAATATAAAATTTTTACCCACTAATATCTAATCCATTCCCTGTTATCACATTAATAGATGGCTCCCCTACTAACCATTTCAATGTTTCTCATGCAGATATATATGTTCTCAATTTAACTTTAAACCATGAAATAAATGACTTTTTATATCAATCATAAACCACTTTTCATTTCATTTTAGATTTTGTCTCTTTATTTCAGAAATATGTGATGATGTATATGATTGAACATTATATATGTTTTTCATAATATTTAAATGTTCCTACGTTACTTCATCACATGGAATGTACATCACCTTTAAGCCTCAAATAACTCTACCTTCACTATCAACTATATAATGCCGATATATAGGGAGACCAATATGATTCAAATCATAGAAATAATCATTACATAACTTAATAACCTCTTCAAATATATTATTTTTCAAAAATATTGGCCTAAGTTCGATAATGATTTTTAATATATCATTTTAAAATTTTCATATTGCATTCAAAATAATACATCCAAGAGAAATAAGCAAGCCCACATATTCAAATCTCGATAACAAGATGAATCACGATATGAACATTTATATCAAAAACAATTTGGTGGATAATACATTTCTAGTAGACAAAGTATAATATCAAGATCGTTATCCAATCATCTATAAAATTTGGATCCATCATAGTGATACAAATGGATTGGAAAAAACTATATATCTTAATGATAGTGTTTCTGAAATCTTACCGAAATATACAACATAGGGTGACCGTTAGCAGTTAATGCATCAATACAGGAATGTCATGAGATTTCATACCTAGTAATTTGAAATCCACTTTTGAAATTAAATTCATCATATTTAATGAATATACGCTAGGAACTTTTATACCAAAAAGACACTGAAAAATATTCAACATCTCACTCTTTTTGAATGTGTGACAAGTCGGGGGTTAAATTGTTCTATTTTCTTTCATAATTGGTGCTAACACTAAACATATTCCCATTACTATCATGTTCAATCTAGAATTATATGCATATTATTTTTCTTGCCTTTTATTTACAATAATGTTCCAATCAAACATTATCCTATGTTCTTCTCAACATGCATAATATCACTGTCATGATTTATATCTAAAAATATCCCATAAGATAGTTCAAAAAAATAAACAGTTTCTTCCATATTTTTTTTGAAAACCAGTGCTACTTTTCCTTCCAATTGTAGAATCAATATATTCCACCCAATTTTAATATTCATCAACAGAAAAAGGTTTGGGGAAGATCTTATTCCTGTATACCATTAAAATCGTTTTTTAATAAATTATATGAATGGTCAATTTCCAAAAACAATCAGGGATTTCCCTTGTACAATTTCATTCTTCAATTCTGCAATTGAAAATATGATGTATCTTCTTCACAAATTGGACATGCCTTTTGTCCATTAAAACTATATCCAAATAAGATTCCTTTTGCACGAATTACATTTATACAAAATAATATCAATAGACAAAAAGGAAAATAATCATTCTTGTATGCATCAAAAACCTTAACTCCTACCTCCCATAAAAGTGTCAAATCTTCAATCAATGGTGAAATATACACATCAGTATCATTTCCTATATTTTTTTGGTCCCAAAATTATAATGTTCAACATAAAATGTTATTTCATTATATATATTAGAGGATAAGTTTTAAACTACCAAAAAAATCCACAAACTTGTTTGGCTACCTAGGATCTGATATATATTCATTCTGTAATTATAATCTCTCTTTCTCATATTTCTATATTCAATTCCCAAATCAGAAAATTTTTTATCAAATATAATCTATTTTGATGAGTAAATAGGTTGATGTAAGTTACCACCAATGATATGTTCATCTGAATGTGATCATAATCTTTTTTCCTCAATTTATATTGACAATAGATGCTTCAAACGAGGAATTATTCAAAGGTACAAAATTGATTTTATAGGATCATTGATTTTAGTACCTCAGGATGAATCATAGATAATTTATTGTAATTTTATGAAGGTATTTTTGGAAGAGATTATTTGTTTTAGAATGAGGTTAGATGTCAGAACATGAGAATGAATATTACTTGACTTTTTCATTCCACTTATAGGGTGTTGTTACACCTGTAGAACTATTGGATAAAAAATAATATTCTTTCCTATACAACACATAATCATCAGGGAAAGGATATATATTTTTATACCCCAATCCCATTTTCAATTATATTTTCTTCACCTCATAATTGGAATCTAGAAGAATTTTTCTTTATGGAACTAGCTCTTTTAAAATCAAAAGCCTGTTAGAGAAACGTTTATCACTCTAACCATTACATAAATTCAAGTTAACAAATCTCAAAAATGGCTGATACCAATGTAAATTTCCTTCAACATGGGAATAATGATTTTTTAGAATCTACATAAATTCATTAAACAATTTTTTTTTTCAATGGTTTCAAAAACTAAATCATGAATTAAATGTTTAATGCAATCGTATTTCACATTATGAATATTTTCATGAACAATATCTATTGAATTTTATGTTCCTTCATGTTGCCAAATACACTGTGTATAATTAAGGATAAAACCATATCCAATGATATGATTCGTTATTTATCAAGAATATAACATTCTCATATTCAAACAGATCACACATGTAATGAAATCAAAACTATGTTTTGAAGATTCCATTTCGAAAATTCCAAAAAATAATCAACTCATTTTTCATATTTATTAGTCGTTCATTGTAAATTTATCCAATTATGAACCATTCAGTACCCAAAATCTTAATATAATAAATGATATATTAAAATAAATAAACATTATAATATTTATTTACATATATGGAGATAAGTTTTAAACATAAAAAAAATACATTAATAAAACAACCTTTATGTTATATCAGGTTCATTTTTACTATAATGTTAATGTTCAGAACAATGATGCAAAAGAGTCATTGAATCAAGAATAATTCACCATTAAAACTATGTGTCACAATCACCCATAACATGCATATTACTCATATAAATGAAATATAATAATTTTAATGTATAGGATTTATATCATCAACCATTCCAACAATTAGAAATCTATGATTGTAGTAGACATCAATTTACTCCTAAATTTACAAAAAAACAGTTTCATAATACTAACATAATAAGAATGAGTTTGATAATAACATAATATAATGTCATCACCAGTTGAGTAAATCCAATTTATTTGAATAAATTAGATAATAACTAATTTATTTCTAAAAGTTTAAAAAACATACAATATTTTGATTTCAAGATGATTAATTGAGAAGCGATCTCAATTTACTCCTACTAATTATTTGTAATAGTAAAAACTGCATGATGTAACAAATTAACTAGTATATATGATAGAGAATCATGAATGAATAAAAAAATTGAACTCATTAATTGTGGCCATGATGATGATGCTGATCAAGAAATAAAAATGTAAACAAAAAACAAAAGATAATAGATGGAAGAATGAGATCTATTGATTGTGAAATGACAACTAAAATGTTATAAATCACCCAATATGTGGCATAGGTGGTGGTTCTAAATCCATCGTCTCCATCTCAAGTCGATAGAGTCAAGAGATCAAAATAGGGTTGGGGGTCTGAATGGCTGAATGCACATGTAATGTTTTTCAAAAAAATAGGTCTTATATTTTTCTTGAAACCAATGCATAAACAATTTTCATAATATTTTCAGTGTTAGTTCTTACATTATCAGATAGTGAATTTTTTTTGGGTGGATTTTTGGCATTTTTTATTGAAAAAATGAAAATAAAACTATTTTTTTTAATTTTCAGTGACAGTTTGGATTAAAACGGATGCCAAAAACGTTTTCCTTCACAATTATTCTTTGTTTTGTTAGAACCAATTTAAAAAAATTGATATTAAATCTATAAATTCTACTAGTTATATTATTATGCTAATGAATATAATTATTTGGATATTTATGAGTATGAACATGTCTTTAATTAAATTATTTCCCTTATATCAAAATAGTTATGGATGAGAAACTGATATGACATGAATAGTTTTCCATAAAAATTATTGAACTATGGTATCTTAGGTTATATTTTTATGAACATTCTTGAAAAGAAGGTTGATTAATGATAATAAAAATAAAAATATGATCATGAAATATCTTACAAATTCAAATGGTATAAGAAGAAGAAGAAATAGTAAATTAGTAAGAAGATTAATATTAAACAAAATAAAAAATAATTTTTCATAATCAATTGATTCTTTAGATAGCGAAGGTGATTTTCTTTCCCATGAATCAGGAATAACTAATTCATAAAGTGGTAGTGATGTTTCAGTTAAAAATACAGAACATTAGTGGAATAATAATGAAATTTTTTTATATTCTATGGATCAGATCAAATATCACATGAAAGAAATTTTGAATCGTGAGAAAGGAAATAATAAATAAATATCTAAAAATAAAAAAAAAGAAATAGAAGATTTTTTGATGAAATGTATTAACTGGATGAAAGGGAAGTATCATTTTTAGGGAGATATAAATGAAAAAATTAATAAATCTAGAACATGAAAATATGATATGTGATCTTGAAAAGGAGTCGACTTCCAGAGAAGAATATTCTGGTGATTAACAAGCCATATGTGTCACACTTCATCATGATATGAAAAATCCAATGAATATTTCAATAAAACTAGTGTGATCTAGGGAGAATCTGGATAAGATGATGATATGGAAGGTAAATGTGAATTCAATCATTATTTTAGATATTTTCTTCAATTTAGTTAATATATTTTTACTAAAATTTCGGATATAATGAACAAGAATAATTATAGGAGAAATTCTACATCGAGAAAATTCATAAATATAAAAATAAGGCCTCAAACCACTATAAAAAGTGAGTCTTGGTTTCAATGAGGGAAAAAGAAATCATATCTAAATTTATTTGTAATCAATCTAGGAGAATATTGTTTCATGACTTCTATTGGTGTTGTGGTAACCATGGTCTCAAATCCAACTCATGATGGTTTAACATTTCGTCACCTATAACAAGATAAGAATTAAGGGAGATTCTCAATAAGCATCTCAGGAATAAATCTCATAGAGGAAAACATGTAAACTTATCTTCCCCATTACTATATACACAAAAAATTCGTATTATGGAAGAAATTTTCAGTATTTTCCTTTGGATGGTAATATGGTTTTGGTATTCTTTACAAGGTGGGAATGAGAAGTTCCATATTCTATGAAATGATAGTGGTTCTGAAATACACCTAATGACAAGTCAGGTAATTATTTTTAGAATCCTAAGGATCATAACATTATTCAATGAAATAAATAATGGAAATAAAAGATAAGAAAATCATTGGGTCTCCAAAAAATAGAAGATATCAAAATAATATTCCCTTATTGCTATTTGAATAAAATAATGGACCAAATAGAGAGGAAGCTATTAGTTTGAATATTAATTTTGGGAATCCAAAAAGTTACACCATATTAAATGATATTTTATGTTTTTTACACAAATAATTTTGGGATAAAAGGAGTTGTTTAAGGATTTCACTTCAGAAAATCATACAAAAAATATACTTCACTTATATATTCTTAGTTGGATTTAGTAGGGGAAAGTGATTGGTTGATAAAAATTCAGATAAAGGGGGATCAATTTTTTCTCACCAGAATTTTATAATCAATTTGTTGATGTCTGTGCAAGATTTATAATTTTGTGAAAATAAAATTACTTTTTTAAAAATGTAATATGATAATTTAACAATTTTCCATTATTTCAAAAGCATGTTAATTTATGTACTGCATATACAACCTTGGATGTATCTATCTTTTAATATACATTTTTACATCATATAGACATAGATTTGATTAACTAATGGATAATTTCTAAAGGAACGATGTCAGATCATCCATATCTTTGAAGTGATCAATAAATTATCATAAAAGGTAGAATATCTTTTCATGGGAGAATTTACGAGTTATTTAAAAACACCACCTATACATTTTATTTTATTTTTAATGGTGGAGAAAATATTTATCAAATATATTGAAATGTGAATATGTGAATACATATTGACAACTAAAGACAAAGTGGGATAATTTTTATCCCATGACTCATTTTTTGTGAATAATTCAATATTTTATTGATATAATTGTGAATATTGATAGATATGTTCTTCATTTTCAAAAACAATCCTATAAGAATAAATTATTATTTAATAAAATAAATGAACAAAATAAAAATATTTATTTTCATATGGAGAAAATAAATAGAGTTTGGACATATAAAATTCAATTACATTTTTTCTTGAAGATTACATTTGATAAAGGATTAATATTTTATATCTACATAGAATATTTTAGGTACATTGGTAGCCTTATTAAAAAAATTGTCCAAACCAAAAGCATGCCTAGGATATCTCGACTAAGGGAACTTGTGGGATTGAGAGGTCAACCATGCTAAAGTGATTTATATTTAGCTAGCATGTGGTCCATTAGTTTATATGAAGTTGTCTGAGTATGAGCCCACAACAGAATTCCAATGTGTAATTGTCGATGGATCGAGCATTTAGAGGTGTGGATTGGTGCATAGTGTGTTACCACATGTGTTGGTCTGCTGAAGCCTGAGAACATGTACATGGATGAGTTGGATACATTGAACATAAGAGATCCTATAACGTCCAAATAATTTAGTGTAAATGAATTCCATCCACCACAATGAATTTGAAGATGTATCCTAAGCTATGAAGATCATTAGATGTAGCCATCCATCTTTGTGAAGTAAATTTTGAGATTATGGCATAGGTATAATAAAAATGATAAATAAACATAGTTACAATTTCATGCATCGAATGAATGAAGAAGAAACAATAAACCTGATCCACTGAGGTGGAACTGAAAATGAGATTGATCTTCCATCCTAAATGAGATCGTAATGAATTCCATGTTGGCCACATTTAAATATGTAGGGATTTTCTTTCCATGTGTATAATGTATTCATGTGGAAATTGAGCTAATGAAGACAACACCATATTAATTAGAAAGACTGATCCTTCATGTGTTCAAATGATGTAGGGTGAGCCATTGGTATTTTAATACCTAAAGAAGATTCAGTCTACAGGGACACATTAGTACTCAACACAATGTGATGTTGTTGGTTCCTAACATATGAAAATATAAAAAACTATAATAGGAGAAATACCTAATGTATCTGTATTATTTTCAATGGAAAATAAATGAAGGGAAGGTGGCCAAGACTCATTAATCGCGTAAATCTCTAAGTGATACGAGATCATGTTACCTACATAAGGGAATGAAAATAGGAATGTGAAGGGTATTAACTACATCAGGTCATGTGGATCCCCCATGAATAATGCTCTTATTCCTTAAAAAGTATCCAATGGAATTCATTGATTATGAACTCGCTTCTTAGAGAACCCATTCAAATCAAATGACTTGTGAGTCTGTCGGCTCCTAAATACCATCCAAAATTACTTTTAAAATAATGGATAATAATATGAAAAATATGGAAGCCTATTTTGGCCATAAATCCTCATGCGACATGATAATAATGTTTACAAGGAATCTTGGAATCCCTAGAGGCATTACAATATTATCATGAAAGAACTTGATGATATTCCTTCGACTCCATGGACAATAAAATCGGGTTTCCCTAATAATGATCATGTATAACCATATGGCCCTTTACTGATCAAGTGATGCATCATTAATGAGTAGAGTGTTTGTCATTGATAATTCTAATTAAAATGCACAAGATCCCTATGCTTTATGGAATAAATAATTAAAATAAATTCGAAATAAAAAATTTTTCTTGTAAAGCGAGGATAAATTGGACATAACTTGATAGGGGTTATGAAACCTAGTAGGTCACCATGGTTCTTTTGGAGGCCCCCTTGACATGTTATCATTATACCTTGGAGGCCCTCTTGAAAAGCCTACAGGGTCTCATGGATGACCCCAAACAAGTCTCCTTAGTCTATCATTGATCCCTATAAAAAGAATCTAAAATCATGAATGATTGTTTTAATAGGTGTCATGATCTCGTGAAGGCCCCTATAAATGTCGGCCTAACCTTTTGAAGAATCCTTGTCATACCCACATGGTTATTCCACATTACTTTGATTATCTAAACCTGTATAAATATTTCCATGGTAGGAAACTCTTTCAATGAATAAATATAATTTAATGACACCAATGACCTTATAAAGGATCTCATGGAATGTGAGACATGAAATACCTCTAATGAATCTAGACCAAATCTATTAGATATAAACCACGTCAGGTGGTGTATTACTGGTGTGGTGAGGACTAAATCTCTCTCCCCATCATCATAAAAAAATAATACACAGTGGATCACACATGGAAATGTTGGAGAAGACATATTAGAGTGTCCAATCATGAGATCATGAGGCCTTATATTGGGTAAAAATATAGAAATGACGTAAGGGATCACACAACATGTATTTGAACTTTTCTAGATAACTCATAGATCACATGGAGGAATTTTTGTTTCACAATAAAATTATGTGAAAGACAACCCCCATATCATTTGGCTCATGATAAACATAAATAATATTCTATCACTAAATAAAAGATTGGAACATATAAAAGGAAGGCTATAAGAAATAAAAAAGGGTGGGATACTTATTCGATGCACATATATGCATATACATATTCATTCACATGACTCGTCAATATTAGACAACAATATAGGGGAATGATTCTCATATCAAATGACACTCCCTCAATATACTATTTGGATCATGTGATGTCCTTTGTACATGTCAAGAAAGCCACACGATGCCCTCTCTTCTTGCCAACATATTATTCAAAATCCCTCATGAATTTCTGGCCAAAAACATTGTGATGTCCTCCATGAATGTCACCCTAGTCAAGTGATGACACCTAGATATGTCATATCATCCTCATAGAGGAATTGATAGATGTCATCCATGATCATATGATGTCTTTTGGAAAACCAAATTGGTCATGTAATATCTTATGGATCATGTTATGTACTTCAAAAAAATAGAAAAGTCCCATGAAACCATCTATAAATATCAACCAAGTTTATTATATTACCTCTAGTAAAGTCATGCAATTCATGAGACACCCACCAATCATACCATCCTAGATCATGTGAAGTCCATTGGAAAAACCAACTATATCATGAGACATCCTCCGAATAGATCTACATGGATTATGTGATGAACTACGGAAAAGACATCAAGGCCATGTAATAACCCTCAAACATTTCAACCTTAATCCTGGAATAGACTATATAAAATTCATTTATGTTATGAAATATTGATTGGATAAGTCAATCAGATCATGTGATAGTTTTTGGACATGTCCACTAGTCAACTAGAACACGGCCAGTGATCCCCAAACATGCCCAGCAGAAAATCAGATCATCTGAGGTGGACAAATTAGAGTTGTCATTCTGTTACCCCATGACATAATAACCTTTTCATGTGAATATACAAAGAAAAATTTATCATCACACACCAATCTCCACTTTACCGTTCCTTGAGTCCATTTCCCAAAATACCCCATGATTTCCTTCCTAAATGCAAGAGGCTCTCGACTAGTAGTGAGGGACATCGGTAAGCCCATGGGGAGACTATTACCCTATTGATCGTAGTTGATCATAGTATTATATATAAAAAAATTACAAAATTAATGAAATAATAAATATACCAATGGAAACAAAAATCATAAACATTCAATATAAGGAAATAATGTATGGAAGATAAATAAATAAGTAGAAGAAAATGATGATGATAGTATGTCATGTGTCCATGCCAAATGACTATTGAAGGGGAAATGAATACAATAATGTAAGACATTATGGGAAAAATAAAAAGGAAATAAAAAACTAATATAACTAGCATCTTGAGAATAGGCTTGGTCTTGTACTCGAAACTACATCCAATAAAGGTAAATCAAGCATTGGAAGTCATATTCTACCCTTTTTATATGCTAGTAATCATAAAGTATACATAGGTACCAGAGGAACCTAATATGGGTGTATGATATAATCTGAGTAAGATAAAATCAGTAGTGTCTAGTACTTTCAATTTTTATAATAAAAAAATAGTAGTGCTCTATGATAAATTAAATGTATGAAAAAATAAAAAAAAATAAGTACATTGGGTAGGGTCCCACTTTGACACCAATCTAATCTAACAACATTGGCCTATTCTAATGTGTCTGGACTATGATATCCATGAATTTTAATCTGAGAATGGGAAAATTAAATAGGATGGATTTTCCCCAAGATTTGTATTGGTCTTGGAGGACACATCCCTACACTTTCTAAACAAACTTATCAATTCTCATTTGAAGACATTTATTTATCATTGAAATAATTTTAAAACCAATTAATATAGTATGTAGATTCTCCCAATCCCATCCATGAAAATCCATAGATACATGAAAATTATCTCTCAATGGGACCTTCATAAGACCAATTCCAAGAGTCCATCCAAGGTGACAAAAATTTGGAGTCCCAGGTTTCACTCCGAAATGGTGTAAAAACAACATGAACTAACATCCGAGTCCATACCTAGAATCATGAATTGGGGCCGGATTCTCTCTCCTGGAAGGGTCAAATCGATCATTAAATTGAGCATGTTTATGGGGTATACATTACAAAACTATTTTCACTTATCTGGATGTTAAAAGCGATAATGAAAGGTGAACACATGTCTGGAATGGACGATATCAACGCTGATGTGTTTACAAAGCATTAAAAAAATCTAATAGTGTCCTTAAAGTATTAAAAATGGGGTCCTTAATATGGAACCCATTTTATCACCCTTAGAACTATGATAAAGGAAATATAATTATTGTGGTAGACATATATTCCATATATAATGATAGGTCATTCCATTTAATGTCAATCCATTAATTGAAACATTGAACACTGTTGAAGCATGTCATTGGGAATATTGCATTTAAGAAATAAGGAACAATGCTTAATTTTTTGGTCAATTAAATTTAAGTATAACAATCCATAAATGTTAAAAATACGGGTAATTCACTGGGTTCATCATCCTTAGAAAATCAATACATAGCTCAAGGTATTTTAATAGGGGATAGATCACTTACGAATACACAATAACCAATGGATAGGGGAATTTTACCATTACTTGTGATGATCATCGCATTTTGTTGGTATATCATAGGGAGATCAACCCATGGGGTTATTTATCAACTTTCATGGGTTTATAAATGCTAGTAGAGGCATCCATTTAATTCTAATTTTACGAAAGTATGGGAAATTCAAGAAAATTTTAGATCGTGGCACATGTACACAATTTATGAAACACAAATAAATAATGGTAAAATGCATTTACCACCATCCTTTTCATCATAGATCCCCCCTCATCCAGTAATAATGGTTGATTTGATCAATTAATGATGAAATTGAACACACCGTAAAAATACTTGAACATGAGCCAAATGAACTTACAACCTAATGGAACAATGTATGGGATGTTTAATATGAAATGGATTATATTAGAATGTAGATCAGACCTCTATGGATCCAATGAATTCAATAGTGGGAGTATTAGAATACGAACAAAGGCTACACCATGATTCATTAATTTTAGAGGAGATGAGGGTTTCAATGGGGGGACAGAGCACCCTAGTGAAAAAATAGTAAATTCATCCATTTTTATACTATGAAAGGATTTTCCATATGCTATGTCCAAACAATGAGCCGACTATTATCAAGTCAAATAATATGGGGAACATTTCATGGTTTGGAGAATGGTTTTTCTAACCATTCAAAATATATTCATTAAAAATTTCATACATCATTCATGGTAGTGCACTCTAGGTTATACAGTTATAGAAAAGCCATGAATCCAAGTATCCTCAACCTATTTTAGGGTTTTGGTCTCCAAATGAGCCTAAAATGCACTTGAGACCCCCATGACATGTTTATGAATCATATTTAGGGCCTTTTAATGGAATATGAATAAAAAATTATTGTTTGTACTATTATTATAATCCAGGATGTCACAACCTCCCCTACTTAAGACATCTAGGCTATGAGTTTCCAATTATAGGGTAGAGGAACTTAATTTGAGAATAGTTCTAGCCCCTTAGAATGTACATTGGATTTGCACTCCTAGGCCACATCTTGTATGCTTATATTCCACCAAAGCTCCCATATGATAGAAACTGACCATCCACTAATATCCTTCATGAAATGATCAATGATACATATATGAGACTCCTAAAATGATGCATCTGCTTCTAGCT
Organism: Viscum album; assembly: GCA_963277665.1. Taxonomy (NCBI): domain Eukaryota; kingdom Viridiplantae; phylum Streptophyta; class Magnoliopsida; order Santalales; family Viscaceae; genus Viscum; species Viscum album. The sequence continues at coordinate 347,029,268 of OY728127.1, read as the reverse complement.
TGATATCATCTGTGTCAAATGAATGAGATGGTTCAGAGTGATGTTGTTGAAGTTGAGATTTCTTGAATATGTCATGAATGTAATGGTACATATGATTTAATAGAAAAAAATAGGCTACTATCCCATATATCTCCACTTTCTGGAATGGCCTGACATATCTCTATGATATCATTCCTTATATCCTAACTTTTCTATGACCCAACCTGGTAAATACATGTATAAATACACAACGTCCCACCTCGAACTATAGTAGTCAACTATGATAATCGATATATGAAATCTTCCTATAATGAGTTATATATGTATTCTTTGAGATCCATTGTAAATTATATGAAGTATCTTAATAGAGACGATGACCCAGTAGAGCTACATCATTGACCTCAATAAATCATATAGCTGAACGACACAGTCTACCCTTGAGGGCCTCTTACAGATCCATCGTATTTTATTCCTGAAAGCATTCATTAAATGAAAACTCAACCAAAAGAATATAATTCTACCATTTTGCATGAAAATCAATGATTCATTCCAATTGCATGTCCTCTAAAACATGTTTGGTCCTCATTGACTACACATCGGTCTGGGGTGATATACAATACTCAAGAGCACCAGAGGAGCTAGTTCCACTTGCAACCCTTTCAAAAAAAAATGTAAACCGGGAATCTAGATATTATATGATTGAATAGGGATCACCATGTAGTCACACTATCTCTAATATTTTAATACATCCTAAATAATCAATGGAATAGGTCTCCCAAATCGGTAGAATGTTTCAAAAATTTGTCAACTTGTCGACAATCACCAATAATGCATTGCTGAATCAATGGGCTCTTAGAAATACCATAATAAAATCCATTGTGTCATTTTCCATTTCATCTTAGGAATGGATAGTGGCTTCATTATTCTAGAAGGTTTTGGGTGTTTTGCATTAACCCGATGATAGATGGACCACTGAGTGATGATACCTACTATTTGAATCTTTACACATACCCACCAATACTGATAGAAGATGACATGATACATCTTGGTAATACAATGATGTACTTAGAACATAGAGGCATGGGATTACATCATCATATCTTCTTATATATCTAAATTTACCCATAAAATCTCCCGAAAGAGTAAAGGCTCACTACCATTTGCAAACCAACTAGGAAGTGGGTTTCCTCCTGTGATGTTCTCAATCAAAATGTGGCCCACATTGTCAGAAAAATTCCTCATATGGATCCTCTATTGAATGGAGGTCATCACTACTAGAGCTACAATAAAATTTTTCCCATGTTGTTCTTCAACCTCCTTATGCATATCAAAAAGTAGTTTTGTTAAATTCCACTCACTACTGGCCTCCTTGATGGGTTACATCTTAGTTTTATAGCTCAAGGTGTCAGCTACAACATTATTCATTCCAATTTAATTATTGGAATAAAAGTAAATGGATTTGAATTATTCAAACCACCTGTGCTACCCCATATTCATATCTCATTATATATATATATATATATGTATTTGGTTCTTTTATAATGAATAACCCACCCAATAGGTGGTGTCCCAAACAACACATAATATGAACCATTAACACTAGATCTTGATCGTGTGTAGGATATATCATCTCATGTGGACTCTGCTACCAAGATCAACATTCCAAGAATCATTTACCCTACATCTAAACCAAAACATGGTTGATTCCTGAAGTGTCATAGTATATGGTGTAACCTCTTCTGAAATAGGATGTATTCGAATCATAGATTAATTGATTCTTACTTTTAACTATTGTAATTATGTCTCAAAAGATTTAGTTCCTTCAAACATCAAACACTTATTATTCCATCCCATAAGTGACACTTACATTAATGAGATGTCCTAGATGAATCACAAATAATAGCCATATAACCCTATGAATTTATTTATGTAAAACACTTTCTTGGGATGCACCATGGAAACCATGATTCTCACCATCTCTAGATAAACCGATACTCCTAACATAGATATAATATGACCTAATAAATGAACCGTAATAATCTAAAATTGGTACATTATATTCTTTAATTATTTCTAGTTCTCTCTCAATGTAATCAAAATAATGTCAAGATGAGTGTAATGGTCATGTATGGTGCATGAATACACTAACATGTCATCTACTAATAATACCACTACAGAATCAAGACACGGGTGGAAACCCCAATTCATTAGATCCATGAAGACTATCAGTGCATTCATTAGACTAAACAAGAAAACTAAATTCGCATATAGGTCTTACCTGATCCATAATATAGATTATGGTATTTTCTACATTTTCACATGCACCTGAGAGTATCCTAATGTTAAATAGTTCTTATATAAAATAGTTTCTCCTCAAATAATCTAAAATAGGTAATCTATATGAGGTAGTGGATACCTAATTTTCACTGTATGAAGGTTCAGTAAGACATAAACTATGAAAAATCAAAGGGAAACATCCACATTCTTGGTGGAAAAGGATTAGATAATTGCATTTAAATGTGATATATATAATAAAACCCATAAAATATATGTTTTCAAAAAATCATCTTGAGTTTTGGGAACTCTGTATGTGCCTTCCTATATAGAAGAATGGAAACCGGTGTTGCACCTGGAAAGAGCTCAATGGTGTACATAACTTCCCATACAAGTAGTAAGATGGAGAAATTGTTAGGGAATTCATCCCTAAAATGATCCAAAAAATGATGGAATTCTACAAACTATAATCCCTTCTAACTCATAATGAGACTTTCCATCTGAGATGTCATCATACCAAGTCTAGTACTCTTGAGTATGACTCGACGAGACTAAAGATCCCAATAATCCTTTTTGATCTATGTGATTCCTTCACGTGGTGTGAAAGATAATCAGTAGTTATAGAAATCCACATGGGATAGATATTGAACAATCTAGTCCATACCGAGAATGATGTCGAAGCCAGTCATGTTGAGGATGATGAAAATCTACAAAAAATGATACCCACCAATCTCAAGGGGAGCTCCTTACACTAGTGTATATCCTAAACCTAAACTCCCAATAATGTGTAGATGATTATAAAACCACTAAATTAATTGATCACTAATCCCAAAGAACCAGTATTTTTATTAGATTGAAAATAGTTTGATTCACCTACTTCAAATATGGAAGATACTAGAGTAGAGGATACCAAAATAGTAACTATAATTGTAGATGGACATTGACTCTACTCCACTGGAGTAGGCTGAACAATATAGATATGTAATAATTTGTGGCCTCATGATACTTCATGAGTCACTTGATTAGGAAAATATGTTTATGATGGAACTCTAAAGCATTAATGACATATCCATGACCACCATCTTCAATTCAACAGCTTGTAGAAGACCAAATTATATCTAATGGGGTGCCACTATCTCAGCACCTGAAGGTGAAGCTAGAATAGAACCCCATTCACCTTTAAATTAATAAATAGACTAGTTGAAACCCACGAGGTGACCCATCATACCTCAATCTTATCATTTTATCAGGTTTCACATACATTGGGGCTTACTGTGACCTTGCCTGTGACACTGGTGAAACACCACAAAGTTTTCGGTTCTTGCCACCTATCTGGTACATAAACAATGTGTACCAATGAATTGTAATTTATTGTTGCTGGATATACCATTACTAATATTTTTAAAAGTTGTACGTCCTAGATTGATGTTGCATAATTCTCTCATCATCCACTCAGTGATAAGGTTCTAGTACACTATTTATAAAATGGTGGTCAGTTGATATTCTTTCACATTTGAGTAAATGGAATAAGAAATATCATCCTCATAGTGAATCATAATAGTCATCTCATCACTAGTCAAGGATGGTAAAAAATTCTACAATTCGGTGAAATGGTGTGATTATTGCATAACATAAATGTCACCTTTCGGAAGGCTCATAAATTCTCAAACATGATTTGTTTTCAATGTCGGAGGAAATAAATAGTGGAAACACATTACTAGGAAATCCACTAATATAATCCCCTTATGTCGACCAAAACATGATAGAGTGTCCCAAAAATGTATGGCAGAGTCACATAATAGATATGTCCCATGGATGACCCTTCCCTCTAGAGGATTGTCAATGTGATCAAATTTCGACACTATATCCTCCAACCTTGATTCAGCATCCCAAGGTCATCAATTAGGAGAGAATGTGTGAAGATGATATTGCTGAAATCCCCTTGTCAGTTATACAAAAGTAGGGGCGAGTCAGGGTGCACCCTAAATAGTTTTCTTGAACCGTAGTAAACTATCATAGAACTATGCATCGAAACCCAGTATAAGATCCATAGGAGGTTCCTTAGTTGTCCCTACATTAGGTATCTCATGTGGATCTGATCCCACCACCTTAGGATTATTCTCATTTCTACTTTCCTATCATACAGTACAAAGTCATTAAGATTTAATTGTTCTACAAATGATGAGTATAATACTTATTAATGGTTTATATCATATATGGAAATCTATAAGAGTGGAAAGACACAAAGCTATCATACTAAATAACCACACCCCTTTATATTCTCCTAGTTCCAAGTATGATTGATAAGAATGAGTAACATAAGAAAATCATATGAGACAAAGCCTACTATGCACTACCTAGTAGAAACCTAATCAACGTATCACCTAAAAGGTATACAATTTATTTATTAAATTATATTAATTTTAACCACAGTACATTATTTTTTTTAAATTAGTTTTTTATAATAATTATCTAATTAATTTCATTAGTAATTACTACTCATAAGGGAACATACACATTCTAAATTGATATTAGAGCATCAACAGACTGTTCCATAGAATTTACACCAAACAACTGGTGTAACATGCCATGTATGTGGTCTGATCAGAAGAGATACTATAGCCACTCATCAATTAAACCAACCAATGTCAAAATATTTTTCATTCAAACCAAATTTTCTATCATTGAGAGTAATAACAAACTATAAAGCATACAATCACCAAATAAATAACAGTACGAAGAAACACAATAAATGAATGACATAAAGTAAATATGGAATAACATTTTAAATCCCATATTTTTAGAATGATTCATTCTTTAAATGTTCCCTCATATCTTAAGGCCATGGATAAAAATTTATTAAAACAGTATTGAAAATATAAACTACCTAAAATTAATTCCACACCCAAATGTGAAATCTGATGAAACCACATCAAGTATTCGGAAAAAATACATTTACCCATTCTAGGTAATTATAGTTTCCAATGGATGTGGGGTAGCTAATCCAATTTATAGTATATTAACCAAATTCACATTTTTGTGTCTCCTATCTTATTCAAAATTGTAAGAAAAGAGTTAAAATAGCTCTGATAAAACATTCTAGAATCCCACCCTGAGTGCAACTCAACAATCATTCAAGGAGGTTTCCCACAGGACCTCATTTGAACATTCCAAAATTCTAGAAGATTCCCATTTTTAAAATGGTATATGGATATGTCTGTGGGGAGAGTATTCCCTAATTTATTAGACTATTGTGCAATATTAGTAATTTAAGAAACAACATAATCAATGAAAAAATCTATATTAAAGTAGAAACAAATATCATTAAAATAAAAGATAATGAATTATATTATATAATATTAATAAATAAGTTGAATCAATTGATGGTTATACTATATCATGTATATATACATAATTACTATGTAATGGGTAGAGAATACATGCATATTCCACATGATAACAAAAATACCAAATTATACGAAACCTGCTTAGCTATAATATTGATCATAAGATCATCCCTCTACCCATATTGTCATCCTATAAAGGAATATCAAGCATTGGATTCGAGTTGGTTCCCTTTTTTCTACACCTACAATCATAAAGTCTACTCTATTACCAAAATCCCACTGTACGGTGTAAAAGACTATCCTATAACACCATAACCAACAGTTTCAATTCCATTCCATTTCGTGAAATAATATATAAGTAGTGTGCTATGAAACATTAAATGAAAGAAGAAATAAATAAATACATACATACATTGGACTAGGTTCCACTTAGAAACACATCTAATCCACTTTCATCAGCCTAATCCTGTGTGTTTGGTCTGATAGATCCTAAAATGGAATATTGAGAAAGATGAAATATCATTGGTTGGACTATCCCAAAGTTTCTGATTAGGATTGGAGGGAATGCCACTATGTTTTCTAAACAACTGAACAATTCTCAATTGATGAAACTTATTTAAAATTGAAAAAATTCTAGATCCTATTTATAGGGAATGAAATATCACCATTATCATGTCCTTGAAAATCTTGATGGACATTCCATGTGTCTCTTGAAGGGATCGTGACATGACCATTACAAGGAGTCCATCCAGGGAGACCCAAATATGAACTCCCAAGTGTCACTATAGTATAGTTTAGAATAGAATGAACTATGATCTGATTCTATATGTTGCAGCACAAGTAGGGGTCTGAGTCTCACTTATGGTATTTTACAACCAATTTTACCACTGAGTCCATCCAAGGGGTGTCCCTAAGGGAACTAGTGTCACTCATATGGTGTTAAACATTGACAGCTCATGGAGAGACCATATCAAGCAAGGATGATATCACCCATATATGTTTACGAGGCACTAACAAAAGCAAGAAAGGTCAACATAATCCATATAAGGGTACCATAAAGTATAACCCCTATAGCACCCTTGGAAAAATGTCAATTGTAATTTAAGATGTAAGTTATGCATATAAAGCATGTATAATGAGTGTCTATTCCATTTAATGTGAATCTATAAATTCATACCTAGAACAATTTTCAAGCATATGATTGGGAATGTTGTATTTAATACATAAGTCACAAGGTGTATGCTTTTGGTCAATTCAATTTATTTCCAACCATCCATAAATGTCATGGGGGGAAATATAGTCACTAGGGTCATAATCCTTTGTAGTTAAATACATATACTAAAGTATTTTAAAAGAGCAAAGACCACTTATGACCACTGAACCGCCAAGGAAAATGTGTATTTTAGCACTATAGGGGTTTTTCATCACATTTGGGTGGAATATCATAAGGTTATCAACCAACGTGGTTGGGTTTCCACATTATCTTGTAACCAAAGGGTAGGTGACTCATCCATTCAATTCTAATTTGAAAAAATTGGGGAAATATAGAAAATTTTGGGTCGTGGTAAAATGGGGCAATCAATTGACTATAATAATTCTTTTAGAATTTCTTACACATGTCTTCTCTACATCAATTAAAAATTACGTGTCTCCCTAAACTTCAATTTCTCTTATCCTCACCACGTTACAATTCTCCTAAGTTTTCCACCAAACCATGACTCTCCTCCTACCACTCACATCACCACATCCCCTCCTTGAAGTTGTCATCCATAGGTCTTGATCATCTTAGTACCTCTCCCCTCCCCCATCATACCCTACCCCATACTCCCCTATCCTATCCTGAGTCTTGAATATGTCTCTGATTCTGACTATGACAACATCACATCCTTGATTTTTCTTACACCGCCTCTACATTAACATCCACCTCCACCACCACAACTGTATTGATCTCCACCACCTCCTCCAACACTATATTGATCTCAACCTCCTCCACTGACTTTGACTCTATCTCGAACTTCGCATATGCCTCCTCCATCAACTCTTCCTCTGGCTCTACCTCCATCAACACCTCTACCTCCTCATCTACCACCACTAACCCAAAAACCTACTCATCAAAACATATCTCCTCTATAATTGGATCCTTCAAAACCCTTATTCACTCAATGAATTCTATTTTAGGTTACTAGAATACTCATGTATGTTTTTATAAATTTTTCCCCATTCCATAATTTCTCTATCTCATCCAAAACCTAATTTCCTTCAATTTGGTTCATATTTCTATTATCACTACCACTATCATCTACTCCATTTACTACATCTGGGTTCATACCCATGACTAATTCATATCATAGAGTTTCCTTTTTTTGTGGAAATATGTTTATCTAATGGGAATTCTCTATAAAAATTTCCACATATTCACCATAAAAGGTAATATTTATTAAAAAACTATTTTCCAATTCATAAATCATATCATTTTTTGTATCCTCATTTCCTAACCATCATTTCCTTTCTTGTTATATTCTCTTTCATTTCTTATGCACCTAATTTTTTTCCATAAATTTATAGTTTAGAGATTATAGTCTCTCCAACAAGATATTCTATGTATTCAAAAATCACCAACATGAATACTCAAAAATATATTCTATTTTCATTTTCCCTGCTAAGATGACATTTTATTACCATTTTTATATTTACATTTAAATATGTAGGTTTTTATTTTTTTTATATACATATACATATTTTAATTATATTTTTATTATTTATACACATCTGACAATGAAAATATAAAGGTTCAAATACGGTTATTCAGGTTCCTACTTTTTAACAATGAATGTTCATTTTTTAAATAGTTTATTGGTTTTATAATATATAGTTTTGAAAATGTATATTTTATAGAATTTTCTTAAAAATAATGTTAAAAAATATATATATATAATCATATACATGGAATCTGAAATATATTCATATACATGGAATCACACACATATATATATATATAAAGAAACAACTCTTATATGGATGGAAAATATACATGGAGATGAAGTCATTGATAATATCAGTTTCAGATAGTTGCAATGTTTTCATAATTTATAACGAGTAGAACGAGAGAATAAATACTAACATTATGGGTGTAATTATTTCTCTATTTAGTCAGTTTTAGAAGTTGCAATGATCTAAAAAACATCCCTCGGTTTATTTTTCTTTCTTTAATGCATATTACCCATTAATTTTTACATATGGAGTCATCACCATGTTGGATTAATATCATCATGGTGAACTATTATGGGTCGAAATAAGTGGATCGAAAGTGAATCCTCTCCATATATAGTATCTTACTCTCCTAAAAAGGTGTGATTTCATTTTATAAATATTTTTTTCACTTCATATACCATAGCCTTTGGCCACTTCCTATTTTCATAACAATCCTTTCATTTCATTCTACGTTCTCCTCTATTTATATCACATGTAAAATTGTTATAATAAATTCATAGAGAATATATTGTAGCATCTCATCTCATATCTTAAACATATGTAATAGTCATCAATAATATTACACAAAAATATATTTTATTTTCATTTGGATGATTGGGGTAATTATTTATTACCATTTTCTTATAATAGCATTTAAGTACATAGGATCAAATTTTTTAATGTGAAAATTCATATTCTCATTATATTGATTATATATATTCAAATATGCAAATGAAAATATATAGGTTTATATCTACTCATACGGGTTCATATTGGTCACAAATAATTTTTCATTGTTAATAGTAAAATATTATTATATATAGTTTCATATATGTACATGGTATAATAATTTTTTTAATAAATTTGTTACTTCAGAAAATATTATATATAAAATGATAAACATAGAATCTTATATGAATTTATATACATATTCTATTAAATATATATTAATGTAAAAAAAATTTCTAATATATAGGGAAAATATACATTGAAATGAATTCATTTATCATATTAGTTTTAGATAGTTTGAATGTTTCCTTCATTACCATTGAGTTGAAAGAGGAAACAATGACTTACACAATGGTAATAATTATAGATCTATTTAGTCAGTTTTCCTAAATTTCTGAGAACAAAACAAAACATCCCTAAATAGATTTTTATTTCTTTAATTCATATTAAACATTAATTTCTGACTCATTATTTTATTTTTGAATAATAGTATTTGACACGGGATATGAATTTTAATTTTGTAGGTGTAGAAAATATTAGAGAACATAAAGGAACATGTTCATAGGAACCAATTTGTACACACAACACTCAAATTAATAATTTAATTTGTTTCAATATTAAACACTTTTTCTGATTTCATATTAAGCAAAAAAAATTAAATAAATTTTATTTAAATTAACATGATAAAATATTTTATTAATAATTTTCTACTTACAAAAACAATTTATGACTTGTAAAATTACCATCTTTTGTTATATGGAGAATATACAGGTACTATTTTAAATTAAAATTTTTATATCATTTAGCCAATTTTAAATATTTTTTCTCTACATCATACTTTTTCATCAGTAGGTACTTATTTCCCTATATTTTCAATTACATTTCACTTATATATCAATGACCCCACCCACCTTGGATGATATTCAGGTGTGTATTTGATGACCAGTAAAATAATAGGAAATATGGTGGTAAAAACAACCAATACTTTCTATTAATGGGTTTTATAGTTATTTTTCTCAATGACTTATATATTGATTTTATCTTTAAAAAATATGTACATCATTATCAACTTCATTTTTAAACAAATATTCTCTACAATTGGGGTTCTGATTGGGGTTTCTAACCCGATTAAATAATTTTTTCAAAATTTCATCATCATGTTTCAACCATGATAGTCTATTGTCATCATCTATTTACATAAAATAAATTCCTAATAAACATGACATGAACTCCATATCTTTTATAACTAACATCTGTATCATTCCAAAATTAAAAAAAACAGTCATTTAAATTTTCTATAAATTTAAATTCATCACCACAATGAAAGAAATCAAAATATCAGTTTTAATATTTCAATTGACATAATGTTTATTTTTATAGAATTATATTTTAATCCCATGGTGCAATAGATATTAATAAATTATTTTTTAATAGGCATGTGGGGTATGTCTCAACCTATAAAATGATTTTTTACCCTTGGGAATGTTTTTCATGATCTCTTCTATCATTTGTAAAGATATGTAATCTAATGTTTCTAATTATTTTTGGTTTTATATGTATTCCGAAAATTAAAGTAAAATTGATGGAAAATATAAATGCATCACTTGTTACTTATGAAATCGGTCGATTATAGGTCTGACGATTTTTTTATGTGGTAGTTGTTTTCACATGTTTATTGTTTAATCCAATAGGTTCTCTTTCACATTTTAAGTTAAAAAATAATCTCTCTAGTAGTTTATATTTTTTTATTATTTTATGAACATGTTGAAATTTATTTAAATAATTATATATTCTACAAACTTATAAAGTATAGTTTTTTATAGCTTCATATTATTTTTTAATATTATTTTATATAGGATCTATTTTTTAACAAAATAGTTGATTCCATTAAAATATAAAATTTCTGGTTTTCTTATTATTTTTATTTATTTATATCAATTAATTCATATTTGTCCAAAAAATAATTGATTCCACTTCTATGAAATGGTTCATATTTTGTGCATGTACATATTTAAGTTGTATTTACTATTTCACTACTTCTTTCATTAAATAATGATGGAAAAAAATTAAGGTTATGATTGGGGTTTTTGAATCCATTCAGTTATCTTATCAAAAACTTCATTTTCATGTTTCTACTCTGATATATGGTTTACATATGAATGTGTTGTTTTTTAAGTACAATATTTGTTTATATATATATTTTAAATGGATTCCACTTAAGAAGAGGTTCATGAATTTTTTAATTTGATCATTATTGATTATCCCTTTATCTATATATTCTATACAATAATATTTAGTTTATGAGTTTTTCAATTTTTTATAACAATTTCCTTTATATTAGTTTTTTATTATTTAGTTTTTTTAAAATGAATCATTTTGATCTATTACATCTACTGTAATCCTTTCAACCTTTTTCTTCCCACCTAAATGTTAAATTCAATTTTATCATAAATATTAACAAAATAATGGAGTTGACTGCTATATAATGGGGTTTATTTTGTACATTTACATATTTATGTTGTAATTAATAGTCATCCACTACATTATTTCAACTACATATGTTCAAGATGGTAATATACTCCTATAAAAATTACATATTTTCTATGTGTTTTAATTAAATTTTTTTTTGCGTGGGTTGTAATTTTAAATGTTTCAATTACATAAGATCATTTTGTGTTTCAATAACATATTTTCTATGTGTCTTTCAATTATATATTTTCGAAATAGTAATTCTTTCAGGTGATAGCAGACAATAGTCTCAAAAATTATGAGATACAAATTTGATATTTTATATTACATGATGTTTTATTACAAAAAATAATTTTCATTTCATTCATAGTTGTTTATATGTTAACACTAACCCAATACATCATAATAAATAACAAAACCAAATATTATTATAATCGCTCACAAACTAAAAATATAAAAAATTTCTAGGATAGTAGAAATTTTGTGACTTCAAATAAAATATTTAGACAACTAACTTGGAAAAAAATACTTCCTTGGTTGTAAAGTGAAATCTATCTTGAGGATTCCCTTCTCTTCCTTATTCCACTGATTCTTCTTCTCTTATAGTTCATATATACATTTAATTTTTTTCATCCTATATATCAATAAAATAAGAATATTACAATTATATAAAGATTAAAAAATACTCTAATGAAATGATGCAACAAGTCGGTACTCAAATTTCACAAAGTCTCATATCACACCAACACATCTAGGGATGACATGCAGTCAGGCAACACATGTACACATCTAGGAGAAGGCACCTAAAATGATGGTGCTGAAACATATTTTGGTACCAAAAACATATATTCTTGGGCCCACTGACATATATGACCCCAATGTCTTTCAAATTTACATATATAGACCAAAGAGACACTTACACTAACATTGGTTGACAAATATACTGTCCAGAAACACATGTATAATGATGGATGAAACCTACTCACATGACTAATCACACATACATAAATACCATGCCTTTTTCAAATTCACATAACCCAGCCAGAATAGCTCATAGGATTTTGTAATATGGCACATATACAGAAGTTGAATCTTCAAACAAATTACTTACACATTCATATCAATTTTGTTATGGATTTGAAGATTACCTTTATGAATCCCATAATGTGTTGGACATTGGTTCCCAATAAATATGAGAATGAGAAAAAAATGGAATGAGAATTATCTATATATTATTTTTAATGAAATGGTTATGTTATTAGGACATCATGTACACAACTAGGTAATTGCACCTACATTGAGGAAGATGAAACTTATTTTGGGTCCATACACACATACTCTCATGCCCAAAGACACATATTCTCCCTACCACTTCCACATTCACATATTTTGCAAGATGTGAAAATTAGACATTTGTTGGTTGACACATACACAGACCAAAAATACACATATGTTGTTGGAATACATGTACGAACATTCCCAATGAAACTTTCCTAGATACCATGCCATTTCAAAATTCACATACTTCGACAACCCGATTTTTTATTACACAATTAAAGATAATTTATTACATAAACTTCACTTCATACAACATAAAATATCGATAGGTATAGTGTCTTTGGGGCATAGGATCATTATATAACAACTTAGAACATGAAATACAACAACTTTATTGAAAACATCCTTTACATGACCACTACATTCCCTCGTACTTAGCATTTCATGGGATAACCTGAGGAAATCCATAAGAAAAGGGTGATTTGTGAATCCTAGTAAGGGAATAATCATGGAATAAAATTAATAATACAATATATATTAGAAAATAGGCATGTCAATAGAGCACAAGAAAAGCATAAACATAATGGCATGATAAAGTATGATAATCATAACATGGAAATGTGGCAACAACACTTAAGATGGAATTAGCATCTGCCAAGGCTCATAGCACATGGTGCATGAGTAAACCCTCATTGCACATGAAGCATGAGAAAAAACTCATTTCACTTGAATTAGCTTGAGTAAACACGGGCTTCACATGAAGTATCATGATACTATACTTTACCAAATGAATTGGAGCTCTATCAGGGTGCACCCTTCTTTAAAATTTAATTTCATGTATAGTGCCACATGGATCATAAAAAATTGAATCATTCAACATTATCCTTTATACCACGATAAAAGAATGTGGCAGACCTACATGAAACACATTAAACAATATGTAAATGTGAATAAAGGTGAATACCCTTGATAGAGAAATGGTCATTGTATTCACTACATAATGACTTTTACTTGGAAAAGCACAGTGTAATTTCCGCAGCATAACGACGGGACACAAGTACTCAGAAAAATGGTTGATGAGATAGAAATGGGTATATCATCATATTTACATGACATGGATAGTATGTGGGTCATATAGATACATTTACCAACAAATGAAATGTAATTTAGATCCATGATACAAAATAATTGCTTGAATGTAAATGAGGAGAGAGAAATTACATTAAGAATTTTGGCATAGTAACAGGTGTACATGGGAGGAATTTAGTGGGAGAGAAAGGGGTCTACCCTCATTCAATCCTAACTAGGGCAGTACGGGGGAGGTGTAAAACCATACCCCAACATTTATAATTGAAATTAAAAGGGCATAACAACATAAATAGTATTGGACAAAAATGAGAAAGGAAGAAAAACCCTTACTTGGAAGTGTGCTTCAAAATGGCTTGAGAGAGGCTTGAGAGAGGCTTCTTGGGAGCTTGGGGAACCTTGGGAGGATTCTAGAAAGATGAGGGTAGATGTTGGAAGAACTAAAAAGGATTTTACTGAGGAAAAAGAGGGATATTGGGTGGGTTTATATAGGAAAGGAGATGGAATTGTTTATTATTTAGGTTTTGGACACCTCACATTAAACTAATCAAAACCACCAACCACCCCAAGGTTTTTCCCATGTTTTTTCCATAGGGTAGTGGAAAAAAATATTTTATAAGTCCAAAGTCCGATCATCTTAAAATAATTGGGTTTCTTATGTGGAGGTGAGTCACACTCCAAAGGAAAACAATTTAAATAGATAAAATGTTTAATAATTCAAGAAGGGTCCACTAAATCATTGTAAAATAAATCAAATAAACCCAATATCTCTTTATTTTAATGGTAAAACATATATTGGCAGAAAATAATGTTTTTAGTATTTTATTACATCACTATTGGGTCATTATGATGTCATAAAACACATTATTTATTTAAACGGTATTTACTTTTTATCAAAAAATTTGACAGTCTCAAAAAATTATGAAAAAATCATCGTTGGATAATTTCTACTTCCTGAGTCCAAAAATAATATTCATTTTATCTAAATATTTTTCTAAATATTTTAATTTTCACTTTTAAAATAAAAACTTACATTTAACGAAAATATATGGGTTTTGAGAAAAATGGCTTTCAAACCTTAAAAAAAATTTAATATTGAATTCATAAAATTACACAGTCATTTATAATTGATAAAAAAAATTAATAAAAATAATAATATTTTATTAAAATATTATTTAATTCAAAAATCCATTAATTCCTCAAAATAAATTTCTTAGTGGACCAATAAATAAAAATACTATTTTTGATTCAAAAACTATTTAAAAGGTAACAATAATTAAATGAAAGTATATTAATTATTATATACAAAAATAATATACATATCCATAGTGCTAAGGAATTTTTACATAACCCCTTATCACAGCCGCAAAAGACCGAAGGGTAAGGTGTGCGATTGGGACAGACTCTTGGGGTGGCTCGGATAACATCGCTCGGGTGGTAATCTCTATTAGCTTCCACTTCTCATGTATTAAGTTCCACTCAAGATTAACGTGTTGATGATTGTCTTGGAATTGACCAAGAGTGAAGCCCAATGACTCCACCTCATTTCCGAGATTTGATAGATGGGCTTCTTACGGGGCACGTCCACTTGATGATACCATCGATTCCTTTGTCTGAGTAAATTGGAATTGTTACACCCCTATATTTATACTAATCATGTGATCACTGTTCAATGGGTATATTGGAAATGGCCACAAATTTTAATAATATTTTAAAATAAAAAAACATAAAACCATAGAAGGTGACATTTTATATAAACATTTTACATCAAGAGATATTTAATTAGATCAAGTCGGATTTCCATTATTGAAAGGTTGCGTCTTCACAATCTTTACCCCTTATGAAATTTCTCCCTCGAACATTCCTTTTCCCACACTAAAACAAATTTGGGTAACTTTGCTTCATCATTTCCACTAATCCCCACGTCACATCTACAAACGTGTTGTTTTGCTTCAACACCTTGACGAGAGGCATTGTCTTATTTCATAGAACTTTTTCTCTAAGATCTACGATCGTCACTGGTTTCTCATCACAAAAAATATCATCCTATAATGGTACGAACTTTGAATAGAGTGCATGGTAAGGGTCAAGTATGTTCTTACTTAAGAGGGGTACATGAAATACATCATGTACTTTGTCCATGGTAGGTGGAAGTGCTAGTTGATAGGCCACATCCCCGATACGATCAAGAATCTAGAAGTGGTCAATGTACATTGGACTTAACATCCCATTAATTATAAACATCATGACCTTATTCCATGGAGATATGAATAGAAATACCATGTATCAAATAATAAACTCATGTTATCATCATCATTTATCTTCATAACTCTTCTGTGGACTCAGGGCTAGCTTGACATGCTGTTGAATGGAATTCACTTTCTCCACCATTTCTTCGACCATTTCTGGTCCAAGAAGCTTATGCTCACCTACCTTATCCCAACATGCCGGTGTTTTTCTCCTTTTCCCATAAAGAGCACCATTTGATTCCATTTGGATTCTCGGGTGAAAACTTTTATTCTAAGACAACTGAACCAGAGGAAGATGTTGATCACATCCTCATTTAATGTCTATTGATCATATTCTCAACATTTCCTCAGGTGTGTGGATGGTCGGCTCGGATTTGAAAGATGTTTGAGAATGATCAGTCATACTAATGTTCAGTTGAGTATTTAGAGCATGTTAAAGACTCCTTAAAAACATATAGGTGAATAATGGATCTCTATCGGACACAATATGTAGTGGTACTCCATACATCCTTACCACTTACCTGATATATATATATATATATATATATATATATATATATATTAGTGCGAGTTGATCCATTGAGAAATCCTCCAGAATAGAAATGAAGTGGGTAACCTTTTAATGATGATCCAAAACAACCTAGATGGAATTGTGTCCTTTGGATGTCATCTGAAGTCTGTTGAAGTTGTCCATGTTGATGTTCTCCCATTACCATTATGGTATGGGAAATGGTTTTATCATCCACTTAGACTTCTGCCACTCTTCCTTCACTTGCTGAAACACTATGCAGATGGATTTATATTCATCGATCTTATTCTTTATATTATCCCACCAACAAGGCTCTCAGAGATCTCAATACATCTTTGTGATTCCTAGGTGAATAGAGAAATTTTAACAATGTGCATCATCAAAAAGTTCATTTTTCAGCTCTGGACTTGATGGAACACAACGTATTTTCCCAAATCTCACAATTCCTTCTTCATTAACATTAATCTATGATGATTTCAATTTTCTTATAACATCCACTTTTTGTAGAAATAACACATCATCCTTTTGAGAATCCATTAAGATTTCTAAAAGTGATGGTTGAAAAATCATTTTTTGAAAGGATTTATGATGTTCCCTTCTTTATTAATCCCATGTCCATCTTCATCAAATCTAAAATGATTGGATCCTTTTAAATTTTTATCAATGATATAATTTTTGGGTCCTTTCTACTTAGGGGAATCTGCCATCTTGTTCGCTTTCCCAGGGTTGTTATGGATTGAGCAGTTATAGTCATTGATCACCTCTAACCATCTTCATTGGAACATGTTCAAATCATTCTATGTGAATATATAATTGTGGCTTCTGTGGTCTATATATATTTCACACTTCTCCCCAAATAGATAATGTTTCCAAATTATCAAAGCAAAGATACCTACATCCAACTTGATGTCATGTTTGGAAATGTTCTATTCATGAACTTTCAATTGCCAAGAAGCATAAGAAATTACTTTTTCATTTTCATCAACAGACATCCTAGTCTCGTCTTCAAATCATCATGGAATACCACAAAAAGTTCTCCACTTGTGGGTAAAGTGAGAACGGGTTCAATGGTACACCTCCTTTTTAACACCTTTAAGAATTCTTTTCATTCATCACTCCATGAAATCATTACTACCATCCATGTTATCTTGGTAATAGGGTTGGACAATCATGATAAATTTCTCACAAATCTTCGATAATATCCACTTAACCCCAAGAAGCTACAGATATCCATTACCAATGATGGCCTCAACCATCTCTGAATTTCATATGTTTCGGAGTGATCCACTAATATCCCATTTCTTTTGATGATATGGCCCAGTAATGAGACCTCCTTCAACCAGAACTCACACTTGTTGTACTTTGAATAGAGATTATCCTTCTGCAATGTCTCAAGTAAAGTTCTTAGATTCTACTCATGATCCTCCTTGGTTTTGGAGTATATGAGAATATCATCTATAAATACTACAAAAAATTTGTCATGGTAATATCTAAAGACTCTATTCATCAAGTCCATGTAGATTTTAGGAGCATTAGTGAGTCCAAAAGGCATTACTATGAATTCATAGTTCCCGTTTCTTGTATGAAAAATAATCATGGTGATAACTTCCTTCTTCACCCTTAATTGATAATATCCCAACCACAAATCCAACTTGGAGAAATATTTTCCTTTATGTAGCCGATCAAACAAGTCATCAATTTGTGGGAGAGGATAATTCTTCCTTATCGTGATTTTGTTAAGATCACGATAATCGATGTGAAGGTGAATTGAGCAATCCTTCATCATGACGAAGAGGATACGTGCAACCCATGGTGATGGACTTGGGCGTGTAAACCCTTCATCCATATTCTATTGTAGTTATTTCTTCATATCTTCAAGCTTCATAATATCCATTCTATACGGAGTCTTGGTTATTGGCAACACCCCATGTATAACATCAATTGATAATTAAACATCTCTTTTAGGTAGAAGGCCAAGAAATTACTCAGGAAACACTTCAGCAAATTATCTCACAATAGGAATGTCTTATAGGATGGTTGTCTCCTTATACGTAATCATCTGAGCTAGATACAAGTGCTCATCGGTCAGTAATATCCACTCTTGAGACGACGGAGCTAAAGAAGATTCATCTTCCTCCTTGTACTTGTAATGAACTGGGGGTCGATTCTCCACATGGAGAGTGATTTCCCTCTCACATCAATTTATGTTGGCTCTATATATGGAAAGCCAATCCATGCCAATAATTACATCAAATTCCACTGGAGGGGGTATGACGAGGTTCAACAGGAAGTTCAATCTACATATTATGATAGGGGAGGAGTTATATTACTGGGAAGCAATTAATTCCCCATCTGTCGTACTCACTGACATCTTGACTTCCATGATTTGTGGTAGTGCAGGGATTGTTTTACTAAACCTTTGATATATAAAATAATGCATAGAACATGAATCAAAAAGTACTTTCACTATTCATGAATGAATATCCAGCGTACATGTCACCACATAGTTTTTATGGTTCACTTATGCAGTTGTGGTGGAAAATGCTCGAACTTGCTGCCTTGGAGGTTGTTGGTTGCCTCTGAAAACCCCTGGATTAGAGAATTTATTTGAAAGATTCCCTGGTTCATTTTAGTTTTATCAATAGACCACGCGTTGAGGTTTGAACGGAGTGTTCCTTTCTTCTATCGCAGCTGCGGGTCTTCCATTTCGACAGTTAATAGCTAGGTGCCCTTATCTTCCACACCTAAAGCATTTCCTCATCCCCTTCAGGCAATTTTTAAGGTGCTTATTTCCACACTTTTGTCAAGTGGGGTGCTAGATCTTCTTAACACCATTTTATTTATCCATTGGACCATTGGAATTGAATTCCACCATACGCTTCATTTCCCGATGATACCCCTGAGACTCTCCGATCACCATTTTGACCATGAGGGAACATCAAACAATTTTGTCATAGCTGTAAAATTCACAGATCGCTAGTGCTTTCCATAGGCATGGTTTTTTCCCACCAAATAAGTGGTCAAACATACAATTGGGGGTAATGAAAAATCCATAGGCATATCATGAAAGCCTTGTGAATTATTCCACATACACTCTGACAGATTCGTCTCCTTTTTCTTGAGGAAAAGGATTCCCCTATTCCATCTTAAGCTGGGGGGTGCGGATAAAATATTTATCTATAAAACATCTTCTCGAAATAGTTCCATTCCAATGCTGCAATCTCCTTATCTGGGTTCGAATTTTTGATCAACGTCCACCATTGATCATCTTCACCGTCTATACGATAAGCAGCTTGGAGAACCTTCTTGTGTTCAGAACATTGAAGGATAGTGAAGATCTTTTCAATGGAGTCGATCCATTGTTCAATGATTGATGGATGAGATGATACATTAAATGTAGGAGGCCTTTATCTCATGAAAATCTCGATAGTGACATTTTATTTCTTAGGGGGAGGGGGGGTTTAACGTTCCTCTTAACCCATGTTTATTTTCAAATATTGAGTTAGTTGAGAGGGAAGCATGAAAAAGTTTGTTATTCCATCTCCCATTGGATTTATGCATCTCATTAGTACAGTCATCACATTGATCTTCACATCTGTTGTTAGCCCGAGTCCTCCTATTACTGACCATTGGCTGGAATAAAAGGGATGTTAGAGGTAACACATAAAGGGTAATACAAGGACAAAACTGATGACGTATAAATAACATGTATTTCCTTAACATATTGATCTATGGGCAACAGTCTATGTTATCCATGATCTATTTCAAACATATATTCAAATGTTATTTTTTAGTCCCTTATTAATGGTCCATACTAATCTTGTGAATTTAGAAAAGCATATACCTTGGGAGTTTCATAACCAAGAGTATAGAAAGGACCGTTTCCATGCACACGTTCCCATTCGCGTCTAGCTTGAAATGGTGTTTTCGGATTTTACACCTAGGATACATATGCGCCAGAGCCGCCTCTACCTGCGCGTATTGAGATATGGATGTATTTTCATGATAAAACACTTTCTCAACACTCACAAAATCATAGGGATGTTTTTATTATACTAATTCTTGTCAATATTACATTTCTAGGTATTTATAATCCTAACCCCAAATAACTAAACCAATCCTCTAATACAAACAATGACAACCCTACTTTTTATTACACTATTAAACATAATTTATTACATAAACATCACTTGATACAACATAGAAGGTCGAAAGCTCTAGTGTATTTGGGGATTATGATCATTACATAACAACCTAAAACATGAAATACAATATATTTACTGAAAACATCATTTACATGAGCACTACATTCCCTCATACTTAGCATTGCATGGGATAACCTGAGGACATGCATAAACAAAGGTTGAGCTATAATACCTTTTAAGGGAATAATAATGGAATAAAATGAGGAATACAATACATGTTAGACAATAGGCATATCAATAGGGCACAATAGAAGCATGAACATAACGTCATGATAAACCATGATAATCATAACATGGAAATGTGGCAACAAGACTTAACATGGAATTAGCATGAGCCAAGGCTCATCACACATGGAGCATGAGTGAACCCTCATTGCACTTGAAGAACGAGTAAACCCTCATTCCACTTGAATTAGAATGAGTAAACACCAATTACACATGACGTTTCATGATACTTTACTTTACCCAACCATTGGGCACTATAAGGACACACCCATCTAAAACATTTCATTTCATGAAAAAGTGTGCCACATAGATCATAAAACATCGAATCATTCAACATAATATTTTATTACACGATAAATGTATGTGGAATAAATACATGAAACTGTTTAAAAAATATTTAAATGTGCATAAAATTGAATACCCTTGATAGAAAAATGGGCATGTTATTCACTACACAAGGACTATGGCTTGGAAATGCGCGGTACAATTTCGGCAGCATAATGATGAGGCAAAAGAACTCCTAAAAATGGTTGATTAGAGAGAAAGGGGTGTCCCATCATATATACATGACATGGACAGTAAGGGGGTCATATAGATACATGTTCCAAAAAATTTAATGGAATTTAGATCCATGATTCAAAATAATTTCTTGAATGTAAATGAGGAGAGAGAAATGACATTCAGAATTTCAGCATAGTAACAGGTGTACATGGGAGGCATTTAATGGGATATAAATTGTTATACAATCATTAAAAAATAAAGAGGGCAGTATGAGGGAGGTTCCAAACCATACCCCAACATTAATAATTGAAATTCAAAGGGCATAACATCTTAAAGAGTATTGGACAAAAGTGAGAAAGGGATAAAAACCCTTACTTGGAAGTGTGCTTCCAAAGGCTTGAGAGAGGCATGACAGATCCTTCATGGGAGATTGGGGAACCTTGGGAGGATTATAGAGAGAGGAGGTCAGAGGTTGGACGAACTCCAAAGGCTTTGAGTGAGGTGGAAGTGGTATCATGGATGGGTTTATATAGGAAAGGAGAGGGAATTGTTTATTATTTAGGTTTGGGACACCTCACATTAAACAAATCAAAACTATTAACAGGCTCATGGTTTTTTACGATGGTTTTTTTCCAAAGGGGAGTGGAAAACAATATTTTATATGTCCAATGTTATAAATTTTAGAATAATGGGGTTTCTTATGTGTAGGTGAGACACACTCCCCAGGAAATCAATTTAAAAAGACCAATTGTTTAATAAGTCATGAAGGGTCCGCTAAAGCACTGTAAAATAAATCCAGGAAACCCAAAATCACATTATTTTAATGGTAAAAAATATATTGGCCTAAATTAAAGTTTATAGTTTTTTATTACATCACTATTGGGTCATTCTGATGTAATGAAACACATTATATTTTTAAACGGTATTTTATTTTTACCCAAAAATTTGATTGTATCAAAAAAGTATGAAAAATTCACCATTAGATAATTTCGACATCCAGATTCTAGAAATATGATTAATTTGATATGAATAATTTTATAAATATTTTAATGATCACTTTTAAAATAAAAACATACATTTATTGAAAATTAAGGGGTTTTGACAAAAATTGCTTTATAACCTTAATAAAAATAAAAATGGCATTCATAAAATTATACAATCATTTATATTTTAAAAAATAATTTAATAAAAATAATAATATTTTATTAATATATTATTTATTTAAAAAATCCAATAATTCATCAAAATATATTTTTTTTGTTGAATAACAACTAAAAATACTATTTTTTCTTTAAAAATATTATACAAGGTAATAATAATAATGTACAAAACCATAGTGATATGGTCTTGTTACATAACCGCTTATAACAATTGCATAAGACCGAAGGGTAAGGTATGTGATGGTGACATACTCTTGGGGTGGCTCGAATAACATCGCTCGGGTCTTAATCACTATTAGCTTCCACTTCTCTTGTTATCGATTCCACTCAAGCTTAACGTGTTCAAGCTCATCTTGGGCTTGTTCAAGAGAAAAACCCAATGATGCCACCTCCTTTGAGAGCTCCGAAAAAAGGGCTTCATATGGGTAAAGTCTACTAGATGAGGCCATCAATTCTTTTGACTAAGAAATTGTATTTTTTAAATTCATATATTTATAATAATCATGTGATCACTATTCAACAGTTATATTAGCAATGGTCAAAATTCATAATGGTAATTTAAAATCCAAAAACATGTAACCAAAGTATCTGAAATTTTATATAAACGTTTTATATAAAGGGAAATTTAATTAGATCAAGAGGTATTTCCATTAATTAAAGTTTGGGTTGTTACACATGCCACACCCAAAATGACCCCTAGGATGGTGTAATTTGACACATATGCAGATATATAATCCTAAAAAACATTTCATGTTGATTCATTCCCTATTTTCTATGGACATCGAGATTTAATTAATGAATTCTTTCAAGTACGGGAACATGGATTCTCTATGAATATGTGCATCATTCTTTCATTCCAAGCTCCAAGCATCTTATCTTATCTATTTCAAAAAATTAACCATAATGTTAACCAAAATCCATCTTCCAAAAAACCTCTATGAATCACCACTTCAACATTCATTTGATAACTTCTACATGTATGATCTATAATATATAAATTTTTCCTTCATCCAATTGTATATTCATAAAATAATATGCAAAAATCTATAGGATTTTCAATAGGGATTCACATAAAAAAGTTATTAGTTGTGATGAAAATCATTAACAATAATTAGTATTTATTATTTTGACCAAAAAATCACCTATTTGATAGTATTTGTGGAAAATATCCACTAGAACTCTCATAATAAAATTTCAAACACAATATAATCTACATTTTCTCATTTTATATTGTTAGAAAATGTATTCTCTATAATGATTTTGAAAAATAGTCACACTTAATGTTGATAAATTAGTTCTAAAAAAACTTATATCACTTATCAATAAAATGAATATATTCTTAAAAAATTATATGATTTATGCTTTCTTTTGAAAAAATATGCACAGACATATCATTAATAAAAAATTAGTAAAAATAATTGAAAGGGATGCAATTTTTTTTCAACAAGTATTTTTAATACTACTTGTTAAATTATTATATGGGATGATAATTTTGATTAAATAAATACCTTCACAATGTTTAGCATGTGACATTATTATATGTAAATTGTTAAATAGAAAGGTATCTTTTAATATGTTACCAATATGGAAGAAATGATTTTATTTCCATAATCATGATGTAATAAAAAATTATACCTAGATGACTATTTACAATATATAAAATTTTTATTAATACAAAAAATCATTAATGTGAAAAATTACACCTTTAATCTAATTTAAATTATTTCAATAATCAATAATGTATTGTAGTGTGGGTTATCATAACTATAGTAGCATTGGGAGTCTGTGGGTACAACTCTTAATAGGGGGGGTCCCGCTGCCTAGTCAGCTAGTGGGGAAATTCTGGAAACAACCCCTATGAGTCGAGGAGTAGAACCTATAGGAAAAAATTTATTATTTTAAAATACCATATTGAATAAATTTTATCAACCGGACTATTTCCATATCTCGATTCACTATTTATATATTAAACCATTTGTACATGTGTTTATAGTTAGTATGTTATGTTCACTTTTTGTTCATTGTTGGATGTTTTCTTCCACTATGAGTCTATCATGTTCACTATCAATTGGTTGAATTCATATCATATTGAATAAAATTTATATATGATTCTATTTAAATTCTTTATTTTTGGTTCTTTATTAGGTTGTTTTTTGTGAATATGATGTGTTTCTATTGCATATTCATTTCGATCATTATATTTTTTTAACTATATATATGTTTCCCTTAAATGTTAGTAATTTTTATTCTATATTAGTATATTTAATCTTTGTTATAATGTTTTTAAGGAATTATAAACATATTAATATGATTCATATTAACTAATATACAAAAAATATTAATTTAGGATATGTGAATGTATCTTCTAGTTATTCATGATATAAGAACATGATGGAGTCTTTCATTTGTATCTAAAGTGGCCCTTATAAAGCATGTAATGAAGATTCATGGATGGATCACACATCGCATCAGGTATTCATTATTTATGTTTTTCATTCCTATCATTTTCGATTCTATTGTTGATAGTTTGAGAATATTATTCGGTTTAATTCTTCAAGTTATGAATGAAAATAAATTATTTCATTTCTTTTAATTTTCTAATAATTTATCTTATTCATGTTTTCTACAATAAAAAAATCCATAATTGGTAATATGGGAATAATTTTTTTCTCATAAAATGAGGTGATAATTCTCATCTAATATCCTTATATTAATTTGTCTAGAAGGATGGGTATGTGTCATCAAATCTTAAGGTAACATATTAACTCTAACATTTAATATTATTTCTTTTTTCGAGGTAATGGTAATTTTACTCTTGCATGTAGGTTGAAAATATTAATATGTGTTAAAATGTCTTATATTTATTGATATAAAGTTTTGGCTACTACCTCTAATATCGGTGAAATATTATAATTTCTTTCTCGGATTTTCAAACTATTCTCTGTTGATGAAATACATGATTCTTTTTCTTTATGATTATAAAATCATCTCTATCCCTCATAGTTTAATGGATTATATGCGATGAGGATTATATAGTTATGAGATTGGTCTTGGATGTTTTAGTTTGGTGAGAGATATGCAGTTGTGAATAATTTTCAACTGCTAGTGTGTCTACATAGTTCTTCCTATTGTTTTGGAGGAATGTATTTTACTGGCATCCAATGAGTTCATCGTCATCTCCTTCAAAATATTCATATTTGGTTTTCAAAATAGTATTGATTGATGATTCATAGTTGATATTTTCTTTTGATTTGGTCGATGTAGAAACTCATGATGATTATACTGACTAACAAGATTTGGTATCACGGGGTCTCATGGTCACTTAATTACTTGTTTTGTGATCTTGTGTTAGATTTGGACCACACAAGAATTGTCAATTCAATCCTTTTCTATTTTTATTGAATTTTTATTTTTAATAATGAATAATATTATATTAAAAGGTTTTTCAATCTTTATATTTCAATATATACATTAATATCATTCCAAAATTACATTCATCAATTTTTCAATAATATATTAATACAAAATATACATGATGAAATTATAATATGGATTTCTTCAACATGATGTTTAGTTTCCATCCCATATACCTTCTAAATTAATAAATTCAATATAATTTTATGCTTATAGTATGCATACACTGTTTGAAATCACAAACATATATACATACTTTATGCATACTTTGATTTAATTTCTATACAGCTTTTCGCATACATTGACATATATTTTTATATAGAATGATTCCACCTACATGTGTCACTATTGGTCTACACTCTGTTTCCATGTGTCACGAGTATCCAACTCACTTAGTTTATTCTTCCAATTTCTCAACTTTCTCTAATCGATTGATATGTATTTTATATATCATCATAATAATTTTTTTATCATGTCTATGAAAATATGTAATTAAATGACCACTACAGGAAAATTCAAAAGTTTTGTACTATCATATGAAATGAAATTAAACTATGGAAAATAGAATGGACAACCTAAATTAAACTTGTAGAGCTTACCTCATCTAGTATCAATGTTTGATTCGAGCTAGGATGGATGAAATTAATGAAACTGTGAAAAAACCTAAAAATGTTTAAATGAGATTTCACTGAAATAATGAAATGGATGGGATTAAAAACATAAAATAGATTAGAGAGGATTATAGATAGTACCTATAAGAATACAATTCATCTTATGGAGACTAAAATGGATGAAAAATAATGTCTCTGACATGATTTCTATATTTGAGATGAGATTGGGATTTCCATATTGGGAAGGATCACCCAGTTTCTGGAAAAAATTAAAGGAGAAGGAATTATTTTCTAAAATTCATTTGTGGGACGAAATGTAATGACCCAAACATATATTAATGAAAATTACTCTTGATCTAATTCAATATGTTATTATGTAAAATGGTTATATAAAAATTATGATATTCTATCATCATATGTATTTGGATTCCAAATTACCGTTATGAATTGTTTTCATTGCTAATATTGATATTTAACAATGATCACATGATTAATATAAATATAGGGCTTTAACAAAACAATTTTATTAATAAAATTGAAGCAATGTCCTCCCATAGTATAATTTCTCTATATGAATCCCATTTTTGACATTTGGAATGGTGGTGGCATCACTAGGATTCGATCTAGAACAATCCCAAGCTAAGATTCAACACTCTATGCTCAAACATAACCACCTATTAGATAATTGGATGTTGATAGTGATTACCAGCAGAGCTATGTTATCTGAGTGATCCCATGAGTCGATCACCATCGCACACCTTACCCATAGGTCATATGTGGGTGTTATATGGGTTTATGTAACAAGACACAAGTACAATAATTATGTGCATTATTTTTTTATAGAATAATGAATATACATTCATTTAAAAAATTTTACTTTGTAAATAGTTTTTAAAGATCAAATTTTATTTTTACTTAATATTCAATTAAGAAATATATTTTGATTAAATAATGAATTTTTGAATAAAATAAAATTTTATTAAAATATTATTACTTAATTAATTTTTTATTAAATATAAATGATCGTATAATTTTTATGAACACGCTTGTGATTTGTATTATAGTTTGAAGGCCATTTCTGTTAAAACACGTAAATTTTTTATAAATATTATTTTTTAAAAAATTAAAAAACAACATATTTATAATATTATTTAGATAAATTGAATATTATTTTTGGATTCATGACATCAAAATTATCCAATGGTGAATTTTTCATAATTTTCTAAGACTGTATAAATTTTAGCTAAAAATAAAAAACCATTTAATTATATAATGTGTTTTATGACATCATAATAACCCAATAGTGATGTAATAAAACACTATAAATAATAATTTCAGCCAATATATGTCTTATCATTATAATCATTTTATTTTAGTTATGTTTGGTTTATTTTACAAAGATTTAGTGGGCCCTCTAAGACTTATAAAACATTTTTAATTTTGAAATTTATTTCCTTGAGAGTGTGACTCACCTCCACATAATCAAGACTAATATATTACGATGTTAGTCCATTGGTATTATAAAATAATTTTTTCTAATTTCCTTTGGAAAAAAACATGGGAAAAACCATGGGTTGGATTGCTGTTTTGATTACTTTTAATGTGTGGTGTAGAAACCCTAAATAATAAATAATTTCCTCTCTTTTCCTATACAAACCCACCCAATCTCCAACATTCTCCTCACTCAATGCCTTTACATCTAGATCAACCTATTCCATCCTCTATCTCTAAAATCCACCAAAGATTCCACAAGCTCTCAATAATCCTTTCTGAAGAATCTCCCAAGCCTTTGAGATCACACTTCTAAGTAAGGGAACTATACATCTCTCATTTTTTCCCAAGATTTCAATATGTTGTCAGGCCCTTTAATTTATAATTTAAAATATTGGGATTTTATTTCTCACCTCCAATATACTTACCTCATTATTTCTTAATGATTATATAAACATTTATATGTAATTAATGCCTCCCATGTACACTTTGTTGAGTCAATAAGGTTTTCCTTAGGACTTTTCCATTCCTTCTTGATTTTAAAATCACAAACACCTTATCTTTAAGGAAAATTGATATTATAAGGAAAATTGCTTTTATAAGGAAAATTGCTTTTATAAGGAAAATTTCTTTTATAAGGAAAATATATTTTATAAGAAAAATTATCCTTATCATATTTTCATCCATATTTTTCTTAAGTATAAGATTCAGATTCATTCCTATATTCTCGGAATTGATTGAAACTTTGATATGAGGTATTCTATTTTTAGGATCCGAATTCAGGACCAGAACTATAATAAAATTTCACTCCGAAATCCAGATGAGAACTATAATAAAGTTTCATTCCGAACTCCGGATACGAACTCTAATTATGTTCTACATCAGATTCAGGATGTGAATCCTTATGAAGTTCGACAACGAATTCATATTAAGAATTTTGATGAGGAAATCTCATTACGAATTCTGATGATGAATTCTCATTACGAATTCTCATGATGAATTTTCATTATTAATTCTGATGACGAATTCTAATTCTGAATTGTCATTCCGAATTCACCTATTAAACAGAATATGATCATCTCTGTTTTATACACTCTGAATTCATTCAGACTCCAAAAATTATTTTGGTTAGACTCCGAATTTTCATTTTTTTATGCCTTTATATTTTGACTACTCTTTATTATTTTCCTTACACTCCGAACCTTGAATCCGAAGCTTTCATTCCTGACTTTTGAGTTAGAATTAAAACGATGTTGTACACTCTGTTACACTTGTTTTGTTATAAAACGATGTTGTCCATTCTGTTTTAAACTAACCGTTGGCTAAGTCACACGTGTACAGTTCCCTCCGATTTTTATGTAAAATATGACCATTGGTAAGGAGGCCGAACTTACCTATAAATAGGATCACATTTGAAAGAGCTCGGGGATGAAAGGCTGACTGATCTTCGACTCATGTGATTACATGATTGAAGTGATTTCTAGAGAGAGATAGCGGCCCTTATTAACTCTCAAAGCTTTGTGCGACTCCGAATGTTGGTGATTACATTCGAGGACTTCTGGGGATAAGAAGAAAGAGGTGCCGACTACCTTGAAGTTCAAGGGATTCCTTGCTGAGGAAGACAGAGGTTGCCAACTACCTTGAAGTTGAGGGCCTGCGGGGATAGAAAGACAGAGACACTCCGATCTTCGTATCGAGGGCTTACCCTTGTGTGGGTAAGACAGACATGCTTGAAAGTATAAATCAAGGGACCTTTATCCAAGGTTGTTGGATACCCTTCTCTTTGGGTTAAAAGACTATTATCTTGTAACTTGTAGTTCTACTACTTGTTCATATTCCACTGCATTTTCTATTATAAGGAAAGTATAACTTTCTTATACTTCGTTACTTGTTCTCTGTTTCATTTAGATTCTATACGCTTTAAGGTAGAATCTCATACTGTAATCTTTTGTTATGTTTCAATTTCTGGAACCATATTTCTGGAACCCACGTTCGGAATCTCTTTCCATGTTTTCATTTGGTATTAGAGGTGTTGTGAATTTTCTTAAGTTTAACTTTGTTAAACATATCCCTTTCCTTTACTTGAGGAAAACATAGTTATTTGTAACTAACTTTAAAGGTTCCGAAGGAATTTATAAAGTATACAATTCACCCCCCTCTTGTATATTGAGAATCTACATCACTA
The DNA here is from genome assembly GCA_963277665.1 of Viscum album. Taxonomy (NCBI): domain Eukaryota; kingdom Viridiplantae; phylum Streptophyta; class Magnoliopsida; order Santalales; family Viscaceae; genus Viscum; species Viscum album. The sequence goes on along the minus strand of OY728127.1, from coordinate 346,998,566 downwards.
TTTCCATCCTACAATTGGTATCAAAGGTTGGAAACCTCATACTCTATACCAATCCTACAATTGGTATCATAGGAGGTCTCTGAAATACTTATACTAACGAATAAGTTTTTCTTTCTCACCCTTTCATTCCGAACTATTTCATTCCGAACTTTTCCATTCCGAAATTTGTTATTACGAATCTTTTCTACTAACAAGTTTGGGTATCCAAGGTTATTTTTAGTAAGGCAGGAGTTAATGTTGGTTCAATTGATAATCTGAATCCTACAAGACCACCAATCTTTGATGGTAATGATTATGGGTACTGGAGAGATCGAATGAAGACTTTTGTTATCAATACTGGTGTAGACAATTTTTTTATGCTTACTGGAGATTATAAAATTGCTGACAAGGAAGTCAGAACTTTCACTAATCAGGAAAAGCAAGAATATCAACTCAACTATAAGGTACGTAATACTTTACTGTGTTCAATGACTAGAAATATATATATATATATATCCAAATTTCTTCTTGTGAAGCAGCTAACTGTATCTGGAAGAATTTATAAGTTACACACTTTTGGACTTCTAAAGTGATTGAGACTAGAAGAGCTTTGCTTAGAGCTGAATACCATGGCTTCAATTTTCCTTATGGTGAACCAATCTGTAAAGTGCAACAAAGATTTATGACTATTTTCAATAGTCTACAGTCTATGGGAGAGAAAGGTCTAGATGATGAAGCTCTTGTGTATAAGATAATTGATATCATGCCCAATGAGTGGGAATCGAAAAGAACAGCTATAGATGAGAACATGAAAGTGACTCAGATTTCTCTTGATGAGATTTTTGGAACTCTTCTCCAACATGAAACCAGAATGAAGAGAGATGCTGACAACATCAAAAAGAAGAATGGAAATGGTACTGTTGCTTTTACAACTACATCAAATCATATGAAAGCTAAGACTCCAGGGAGAGTAACCAGATCCAAGTCTAAGAAAGTTATTTTCCAGTATGAATCTAGTGAGAGTGAAATCTCTGAAAATGAATTAGCAAATCTTGCTCGAAGGATGAACAAGATAGCTGGCCAGAGAAATTTCCAATCCAAGTATAATAAAAAGGATAGGAAAGATAAGAAAGATGGAGAAGTTACTTTTTATGTATGTAAGAGAGCTGGACATATTAGACCAGATTTCCCTTTGCTCAAAAATAAAGAAAGGAATGAAATACATTCAGACAGGAACAAAAAGAAATATTATAAAGAAAAGGCTAAGAATGTTTTGAAAGCTAATGACACCTGGAGTGCCAGTGGTGGTGACTCTTCAGATGAATCTTCTGATTATGAATCTTCAGGATAGAAGAATATTGGTATTTTAGCCAGATTACATATTGATAATCATTGTTTTATGGCTAAGGTACGAAATGCGGAATCATTGACCAGTGTTTCTATAAATTCCAATGATAGTAAGTATTATAACTTTTCTGATGAAGAATCATCTTCTGATGAGGAAAATACTTCACCTACTTATGAAGAAGTCTCTAGGTTTTCTGAACTTCTTGAAATTGAGAATTCCAAACTCAATAAGAAACTTGATAAGGAAAACTCTAGGAATTCTATTCTTACAAAAGAGATATCAAATCTTTCTGAAGATCTTGATAAGAAAAATGCTGATTTTGAAAGTATTTCAAAAAATCTTGAGGAGGTAAGTTCTGAGAAGAATAAACTTTCTAATGAATTAGAAAAAGTAATTTCTAAGAAAAATGTTTTCGAGCCTAGCTCTAGTTATAAAACTAATGATTTTGAGGAAAAAAAACTTGGTTATAAAACTCAAGTCTGAAATTTTTTCCTTAATGAAGTGTTTATTAAACTTTACCCATGGTAAGGAAAATTTTGATAATATGTATTCCCAAATACGACCTTTAAGAAATAAATCCGGATTTGGTTATACCCATGCAAAACCAATTTTCATTAACAATTATTTTGTTCCTCAAAGTGCCCCATTTTGTACCAAGTGTCAATGTGGTGGTCACTGGGCAAAGGATTGTTCCTCAAACAAAACCCAATCTTTAGGATTTCACAAAGATTTCTTTTCTAAGAAAATGTGGGTACCTAAAATTTTGTTATCTAGAAATCTCGGATCCAAAGAAGTTTGTATTCCGAAACTCTAATTTTCTTCTTGATTTTAGGAAAATAAAGAGAGTACCAGCAACAATACATGGTACATGGATAGTGGATGTTCTCGGCACATGACTGGTAACAAAAGCTATTTTTAAAAGATTATCAAAATGAAAGGAGGAAAAGTAACTTTTGGAGATAATGCTAAGGGTGAGATTGTTGGTATTGGTAATATTGTTTTCCTTGGTAAAACATTAATTTCAAATGTTCTTTTTGTTACAGGTCTTAAGCACAACCTCATTAGCATAAGCCTGTTATGTGATTAAGGATACCTTGTGAATTTTAGGAATGATAAGTGCTTAGTTCACAATTCCAAGGAAGAATTTATTCTCTCAGCCAATAGGCAAGAGAATGTTTACAACTTAAACTTAGAAGACCTCAAGAGCCAAGATTTACCTTGACTTAGTGCAATAGAAGATCATTCCTGGTTATGGCATAGAAGACTAGGTCACTGTAACCTTAGGAACCTATGTAAACTCTCTAAGAAGAAACTATTTAAGGATCTACCAGAGCATAGATTTGATTCTTCTAAAGTTTGTGATCCTTTTCAATATGGTAAGAAACAGAAATCTAGTTTTAAATCAATCGGTGAAGTCTCAACAACCGATGCATTACAGTTAGTGCACATGGATCTTTTTGGTCCAACACAAACTGGAAGTATTGGAGGCAAACACTATGTGTTTGTTCTAGTTGATGATTACACTAGATTTACTTGGGTTTATTTTCTAGCAAATAAATCTGAAGATTTTTCTTATTTCAAAAGTTTTAGAGCTCAAGTGAAAAATGAGAAAAACCTTCCATTGAAAACTATTCATAGTGTTCATGGAGGAGAATTTCAAAATTCTGATTTTGAAAATTTTTGTAGTAAAAAAGGTATTACTCACTATTTTTCAGCACCTAGAACTCCTCAACAGAATGGTGTAGTTGAAAGAAGAAATAGAATTCTTCAAGAAATAACTAGAACCATGTTGAGTGAATATTATATTGCTAGACATTTCTGGGCTGAAGCTGTAAGTACTGCTTGTTATACTATAAATCGAGTTTTGATTAGACCCTTTCTTAATAAAACTCTTTATGAGTTATTGAATGGTATAAAGCCAAGACTATCCTACTTCACGGTTTTTGGTTGCAAAGTATTCATTTTGAATTCTAAAGATAACTTACATAAATTCTCACCAAAATTTGATGAAGGAATTTTCTTAGGTTATTCCACAACATCTAAGGCTTATAGAGTTTTTAAGAAAAACACTTGTACTATTGAATAAACAGTACATGTAAAATTTGATGAGTCAGATCCTTTTGTTTTTAAAAGACCTCAGCCTACATCCTCAGATGTGTTTTCAAAAACTGATTGTCAACCTTTGATAGAAGAACCTTCTGACAAGGAAATTGTCCAAGAAGATACTTCTGAAACATTTACCCCAGAAGACTTTCTACCCTATGTTGATGAACAGGTTTTTCAAAACCCAAATCAGGTGTTTCTTAAGAATCATCCCAGTGATAGTATCATTGGTGATGTAAATCAACCTGTAAGGACTAGAAGTACATTAATAAATGAAGTATAACTTCTAGCATTTCTTTCCCAATTAGAACCGAAAAGAACTGATGAAGCTTTAGGTGATGATGATTGGATTAAAGCCATGCAAGATGAACTAAATGAATTCGAAAGGAATAATGTCTGGACCTTGGTTGAAAGACCTAAAGAAACTTCTATTATTGGAGTCAAATGGGTTTTCAGAAATAAATGTGATGAAAATGGAGTCATAGTAAGAAATAAATCTAGACTTGTTGCTAAAGGATATAATCAACAATGGAGAATAGACTATGAAGAAACCTATGCTCCAGTATCTAGACTTGAATCTATCGGTATTCTACTTGCCTTTGCAGCATTATTTAATTTCAAACTTTTCCAAATGGATGTGAAATGTGCTTTTCTTAATGGTTATGTTCAAGAGGATGTTTTTGTTGAACAACCTCCTGGCTTTGAAGATACAAAACATCATGATTATGTATTTAGACTTACCAAAGCTCTGTATGGCTTTAAACAAGCCCCACGAGCATGGTATGATAGACTCACTAGATTTTTTCTTCAAAATAACTATGTTAAGGGAAATTCATATCCAACCCTTTTTATAAATAAAGATAAGAAAAATGTTTTGATTTTTCAAATTTATGCTGATGACATCATATTTGGTTCAACTCAGCAATCTTTGACAGAATCTTTTGCAAGTCTAATGAAATCTGAGTTTGAAATGAGTATGATGGGTGAGTTAACATTTTTCCTTGGTTTTCAAATTTCTCAAAAACCAGAAGGAACCTACATATCTCAACATAAGTATATTAAATATCTTCTTAAAAAGTATGGTTATGATAATACTAAGAGTATAAGTACTCCTATTGGTACCTAAAATTCTTTAGACCTTGATGAAGCTGGGAAACCAGTAGATCAAACATATTTTAGAGGTATGATAGGAAGTCTACTATACTTAACCGCTAGTCCACCAGACTTAATGTTTTCAGTATGCTTATGTGCAAGATATCAATCCAATCCTAAGGAATCTCACTTAAAGGCAGTAAAAATAATTTTTCGCTACCTTAAGGGAACCATGGATCTAGGATTATTTTATACTTCTGTGAATGTTTTTATCCAAAAATGAATTTCTGATGCTGACTTTGGTGGATGTAGAATGGATAGAAAATGTAAATCCGGAACTTGTCATTTCTTAAGAGATTCTTTAGTTTCTTGGTCCTATAAGAAGAAACATTCTGTAGAACTCTCTACTACTGATGCTGAATATGTAGCAGATGGATGTTGTAGTGCTCAAGTGTTGTGGATGCAACACACACTCACTGATTATGGCTTGAGTTTTACTAAAACTCAAATTTTTTGTGATAACACTAGTGTCATTTCCCTTAGTAAGAACACTACACATCACTCCCGTGAAAAACACATAGATATTAGGCATAACTTTCTTAGGGATCACACACTAAAAGGAGATATTATTCTTCAGTTTATCGGAATGCAAGATCAACTTGCTGATATTTTCACAAAATCATTGCCTTCAGATAGATTTAAATATATTACACAGAAGTTAGGATTGATAACCATAAGGTAATTCTTCTTAATTAAATTTCTGTTAAAAATTCTCCTTACAGTAATAAACTCCTTTTCATAGGGGGAGTAAATTTGATTGTTAGTTTAAAAAAGTTTTTCAAAAACTATTTTCAAACTTTTCGGAATTAAAATTCCGGAATGGATGTTCCGGAACTAAAATTTCCAGAATGGATATGTTCATATAGAAGACTTCTGGAATCAAAGACTTCGTATTGAACACTTCCGGAATGAAAATTTTCGTACTGGTATATTCATAACGGGATTTTCGTACCAAATCTTCCATAATAAGTTTCTTGTTTTCAAAGTTTTGTAATGAAATTTTCGTACTGAGTTTTTTTTCCGTAGGAAAGTTTTTGTGAACATTGTCTTTTCATAATAATATTTTTTTCGTAGTCATTTATATATTACCCATTACGAATAATCCTCCTAAGCCAATCCGAAAGGTATGATTACCTTACTGAAGTTTTCATAGTCATATTTTACGTGCTGGAATTTTCTTGTATTTTGTTTTCGTATTATAGTTTTTCCTAATTCTTTGTTGGAATAAAAACCTCAAAAAGATCAGATTCAAGTTTTCTTGAGAATTTGTTTTCAACCGTCAGATCTGATCTCAGCTTATCACAACTGTTTGATCAACCGTGGAAGTTGAACCGTCGTTTCATTGCCTATATAAAGGGGACCCAAATACTTGTCCCACATCGATTTCAAGCTCCAGCGTCACGAACCTCTACCTCCCTGTTTTAAGGTCGTTCCGAACATCAGATTTCTCCATTCCGAACATATATGAGGTCATCAGATCAGAATGTCTGTTGAGTTAGATTCTCAAGAAATGTCAACCTCTAAGCCTATTTCACAATGGTTAGTTTACAGAGAAAGGCTAGTCCATCCGAGTTTCTTCAACAACTATGATTCTCTTATTTCGAAGAACATTATGTAGAATGGGTGGGAAGATATTTTTGTGTCCAAACTGGGGAATCAAGACGGTGTTTTTTCAGAGTTACTTGTTGAGTTCTATGAAACATTTTCCTTCTATCAGGAACATAATAGGGAGAAATGTTCTTTTAAGTCTTATGGAAAGACTTATAATCTTTCTTATACCAAGGCAGCAAGCTTGGTTGGGCTGACCTATGAAGGAGAAGCAGAGTTCATATCTCATGTGTTTCCAGATTCTAAGGGTTTCTTCGACAAGGAAAAAGCCTTGAAAACTCTCGGACTCTCAGATGACAAAGCTCCTAAGATTGCTAGTTTGCCTATAATCTTCTGGATTCTAGAGTTGTGGGTACAAGGTCTTATCATACCAAGGAAAGGTGATAAAGACCGCCTGAATAAGAGTGAGATATATATATTAGATTTCATGATAAATCTAAGGAAGTTTAACTTCGTGAGACACATTCTTATAACCATTGAGAATCTTAAGAAAGGAAATCTCAGATCCCAGATCGTAATGTACCCAGCAATTTTATCAAAGTTGATAGTTCGGTGCCTTGAGTCTTTCAAGGATGCTTGCTGATCTAAGCCAAGGGTTTGCAAAATTTTGTTGGTCAGTGATGATACCCTTAAGAGGATGGATGTGGCTTTCAACAAGGAGACTGGTGAGTTCTTCGATTTAACTAATCAAGAAGAAACGGCTCCGAAGGCTGCTAAACCTGAATCATCTAAGCCAGTAAAGAAAAGAAAGTTGAAAGAAGTTGCAGCTGAAGTACAAGATCCTAAATCAAAGGATGTTCAAACCACACCTCCCAAACCAAAGAAGAAGAAGGACTTTCCTGATGAGGTTGTTGCGAAGTGGAGAGCAGATAAAGAGAAAAAAAAGAAGGGGATCCGCAGTTCGGATTGGACCCTGCGGAGGATAAGGCCTTGAAGGAGAGAACCGCTGATGAGCTTGAAAAACAAGTAAAGGAAAAGAAGCTCAAGAAGAAGATGTTAGAAGCTGAGGTAGTCCAGGATTTGTTAAAATTTAATGAAATAGTATCTGGAAGCATTCCCGTTCCGAGATCTTTCTCTTAAGAATCTCTACCTAAGAATCCAGGAATAAACCTTGACTTTCCGGAAGAGATTACAGCTGAACATGTTGAGCAACTCGAGCAGATTCAACAAGAGGAATAGGAAGAAGTAGTTTCTGAAGGAAGTGGTGAAGCAGGAGATTTATTGAAAGATGTAGATGATTATAAGGGGTCGCCTTTGGAACACCTGTCACTCCGAACTTCAATGGATGAATCCTCTAAGTTAGTAACCCTAGAGAAGGATAAGAATGAGGAAGAAGTTGTCCAAAAAGTTGTTCATGATATTATTCAAGTATCTTCTAGTGATCAGAAAACTCCAGATCAAGAATCGATTACGAAAACAGACAAGGGAAATAAAATTCTTGCTGATACTCTGAGTTCAGTGGTGGTGAAGAAAAAATAAGTTGGTAGTTCTTCAAAGAGAAAGCGTGACCTTATTGAGGAAAAAAATTCTCCAAGCAATGTTTCGGATTCGGAGTCATCTTCAGTGGGTCATGAATTTGTCGTCCAGTCTTTGAAGAAGTTGGTGGGAACCATTCCGACCTTCTCAAGTATTGATTCAAGATGTCAGATGCTCCAACATGCTTTGAATCCGAAATCTGACTATGTATCTATTGTTATAGACAAGTGCGTTGAGATTGAGGCTCAGTTCAAAACTTTATTTGTTGGCTACGAAGCTCATAGAACATATTGCAAGAATATGTCAAACTGGTCGAAGAAGACTGTAGAAGAGATGAGGCTGTTAGATGAATTTCAGGACAATGTTAAAGATGCTTTTGAGACTGAGGACAGGAAGATAAATTAGCTGACTTCTTCCTTTGAAGAGAAGCTGACAGATGAAAAGAACTTTTGGATCAAGAAGTCAGAGATCTGAATGGTAAGCTAAATTCTGTCTCTCAAAACTGGATGTATAAAAGGGATCATCGGATTGAGTTTCAAGAAAAGATGAAGGCTCAGGAAGAAAAGATCAAAGCTCAGGAAGAAAAGCTGAAAGCCCAGGAAGAAAATATTGAAGCTCAATCTGCAAGAATAGTGGTCTTAGAGAAGCATGATGAAGAAGATCATAAAGACCTGAAGAAGATCAAGACTATTCTTAAGGGGCTTATTTCGATGGAAAAAGATCTGAAATAGCTAAATCCGATATTTTTGTTGTATCTAATTTTCTTTGAGATTTCAAACGTAATGAAATTTGTGCTTGTCATTTCTTTTGTTGTTTTAACTAATGTTTTAGGAACTTTGTTATTTTTTTTCCATTCCCTCAAATTCTTTTTGAAAATCACAAAGGGGTAGAAGGAAAAGATACGTAAGAAAAAGATCTCTAATAAAAGTTTATCTAAGGTGGAGTTTTTTCATTAAAGAAGAATTTCTTATTCGAAATGAAATGTCACTCCGGAAATCTAGAATACGATCCTTAGAGTTTCAAATCCTAAGGGGGAGTTAGTCGTATTCATCAATATTCTTAAAAAAAAGGGAGATAAGCCTTAATGTTTTTTCTTTCTTCTTAGAATTTCTTTTTCATAAGGATGTTTGTGCTTTCCAAAAAGGGGGAGATTGTTGAGTCAATAAGGTTTTCCTTATGACCTTTCCATTCCTTCTTGTTTTGAAATTCACAAACACCATATCTATAAGGAAAATTTCTTTTATAAGGAAAATAGATTTTATAAGGAAAATTGCTTTTATAAGGAAAATTGATTTTATAAGGAAAATCACTTTTATATGAAAAATTATCCTTATCATATTTTCATCCATATTTTTCTTAAGTATAAGATTCAGATTCATTCCTATATTCTCGGAATTGTTTGAAACTTTGATATGAGGTATTCTATTTTTAGGATCCAAATTCTGGACCAGAACTGTAATATTGTTTCACTCCGAAATCCAGATGAGAACTGTAATAAATTTTCATTCCGAACTCCTGATACGAACTCTAATTAAGTTCTACATCAGATTCAGGATGTGAATCCTTATGAAGTTAGACAACGAATTCTTCTTAAGAATTTTGATGAGGAAATCTCATTATGAATTCTGATGATGAATTCTCATTACGAATTCTGATGATGAATTCTCATTACGAATTTTGATGATGAATTCTTATTATGAATTCTGATGATGAATTCTCATTACGAATTCTGATGACGAATTCTAATTCTGAATTCTCATTCCGAATTCACCTACTAATCAGAATCTGATCATCTCTTTTTTATACACTCTCAATTCATTCAGACTCCAAAAATTATTTTGGTTAGACTCTGAACTTTCATTTTGCTTATGACTTTATGTTTTGACTACTCTTTATTATTTTCATTACACTCCAAACCTTGACTCCGAATCTTTCATTCCGGACTTTTGAGTTAGAATTAAAAAGATGTTGTACACTCTGTTAGACATGTTTTGTTATAAAACGATGTCATCCATTCTATTTTAAACTAACTGTTGGCTAAGTGACACGTGTACAAGTCCCTCCAATTTTTAAGTAAAATATGACCGTTGGGAAGGAGGCAAACCTTACCTATAAATAGGAGCTCATTTGAAAGAGCTCGAGGATGAAAGGCTGACTGATCTTCGACTCATGTGATTACATGCTTGAAGTGATTTCTAGAGAGAGAGGCTCTTATTAACTCTCAATGCTTCGTGCGACTCCGAATGTTGGTGATTACATTCGAGGACTTCCGGGGATAGGAAGACAGAGGTGCCAACTACCTTGAAGTTCGAGGGATTCCTTGCTAAGGAAGACAGAGGTTGCCAACTACCATGAATTTGAGGGCTTGTAGTGATATTAAGACAGAGACACTCCGATCTTCGTATCGAGGGATTACTCTGGTGTGGGTAAGACAGACTTGCTTGAAAGTATAAATCACTGGAGCTTTATCCAAGGTTGTTGGATACCATTCTCTCTGGGTTAAAATACTATTATCTTGTTACTTGTAGTTCGACTACTTGTTTATATTCCGCTGCATTTTGTATTATAAGGAAAGTATAACTTTCTTATACTTCCTTACGTGTACTCTGTTTCATTTAGATTATATACGCTTTAAGGTAGAATCTCATATTGTAATATTTTGTTAAGTTTCAATTTCCGGAACCATATTTCCGGAACCCACGTTCGGAATCTCTTTCCAAGTTTTCATTTGGTATTAGAGGTGTTGTGAATTTTCTTAAGTTTAACTTTGTTAAACTTATCCCTTTCCTTTACTCGAGGAAAACATAGTTATTTGTAACAAACTTTAAAGGTTCCAAAGTAATTTTTAAAGTATACAATTCATCCCCCTCTTGTATATTGAGCATCTATATCACTAATTCGATCCTACACACTTCTTACCATGTCGAAATTCCATTAGGGATTTCTTCCTTTCTAATTTTTGTCCAATTTTTGTTATATTGTTATACCATTTTGATTTCAATTAAAAATTTTGGGGTGTGATTTTTCACCTCTCATACTTCCATAGTTATGTTTTAATTATTGGAGACCACTTTATATCTTATTAATTCATTCTTTGTACACCTATTACCATGACGAAATTTCGTATAGGATTTGTTCCTTTCTCATATTTGACGAAATTTCATTATATTGTTATACAATTTTATTAAATTAATATTTCTGGGTTATGATTTCTCCCATCCCCTATTCTACTTTCATTATTCTTGAATGATTATAGACCCCTTTTTCTCTCATTAACTCCTCTCATGTACACCCATTTCCATTCCATAATTTTGTTAGGAATTTTTCTCTCATCATTTACATTCAATAAATTATTTTATATTATGCATCTAAATTACATTACATATGTTGGGATATTCTGATACATTACCCCCTTACTATCCATTTCGGTATAAATTTTGAGATAAACCTATCTCTCTCACCAATTCATTTGGGGATTTCTATTTGATGTCGTTATGCTGCCAAAGTTACACCAAAATGTCCATCACAATATCATCGTCTGAGTGAATCACATACACATTATCTATCAAGGGTATTCACCATTATGCACATTTAAATGATGATTGAGGACTTACATTTACGTATTCCACTTCATTTAATCATGGAATAAATTATTATTTTTAATGAATTCATGTTATATGATATATGTTGCAAACTTATTCATGAAATGAAATGATTAAGAAGGGTGCACCCTAATAGTGCTTAAATGCATTGGGTAAAGGCTATTATCATGATAAATCATGTTAAATGAGCATTTAATCATGATAATTCATATGAAATGATTTTTTACTCATGCTCCATGGGAAATGAGCCTTTTCTCATGCTAATATCATGTTAAATGTTTTCCGACATTTCCATGTTATGATAATCATTCAATATCATGCATTTTTGTTCATGTTTATCTTATGAAGAATTTATATACTTATTTCCTAACATGTATTGTATTATTCATGATATTCATTTTTTACTCCTCTATTTGGGTTTATAGATCTCCCTTTTCTTATGTATGTCCTCAGATTACTCCATGCAAAGCAATGTTCGAAGGAATGTTGTGGTCATGTAAAAGATGTTTTAAATAATTATTTTTTTTCTATGTCTTTTGTTGTCATGTAATGTTCATAAGATCCCAAGACACTATACCTCTAGATACTCATATTTGTATTAAGTGTGTTTTATGTTATAAATCATTTATAAGTGTATAATAAAGATTTTGGTGGTTATAGTTGTTATCAGAGTAGAGGTTTAATTATTTTTGGGATCTGGATTAGAAAAACCTACTGAATTCCCTAGGAATAAGACTAAGTATAATAAAAACATCCTTAAAATTTTGTGAGTATTTACTAAATGTTTTATAAATCAAATAAACCCCTTTCTAGTTACGACCAGGTAGTGGTGGTGCTAGAACAGTTGTATCTAGGGGTAAACCCCGAAAACACCACATTGAGCTAGACATAGATGAGAACTAGTGCACGACAATAGTCCTTTCTTCACTATTGGTTATGACAGTACTGGGGGATATGATTTGGTAGATTTATAATCCTAGTAAAAACAATTATTAAGGGAATAAAAAAATTCCCCTAAGAAAATATGTTGGGAAGTATATCATGGATAACATACATTGAAGCCTTTAAATTCATAATTTATGGGATGAATAGTAATTTATAAGTCATATATTTTTGTATATGGATTACCATTTAAGTGTTACCGCTTCCATCCTTTTATTACATATATGGGCGAGTAATAGGAGTGCTAGAGCTAACAACCAATTCAAATATCAATGTTATGATTGTTCTAATGAAATTCCCAATCTGATGGGAGTGGGAATCGTGAACTATGTCATGTTAATCTCTTAGTTAACTCAACTTTTTAATAGAAACATAATACAACAGGATGTTCAATCCCCCTCACCCTAAAAAATGAAAAAGTCGCAATCATGATCATTATAAGATAAATACCTCCTATATTTAATGGATCATCTGATCCCTCAATAATCAAACAATGTATCAACTCCATTGAAAATATCATAGCCATCATTTAATGTTCTCACATCCTCTGACATAATATGGAAAGGTTCTTTTTTACCGTCAAAGATATAATATGACACATCCATCGAAGTGGATGAGGAAAAAAATTGAATGATTTCATGATCTTCCTCCTGTTTTGTCACACCACCAGAATTCGAGGTTGAACGCTTCTTTGGTTTGCTAAAACATAGCCAATGGAAATCCCATGTGAACTGTGTATTTGAGAGCTATAACGAAAGTGACTAATGTTCCTTCAAAGTCGAAATAATGTTTTTAGAATCCCAGGGGTATCATGAAGATATTAAGTGTTAGGTGGACTTTAATTCCGGTTGTTTGATGGATAAATCCAATGGTGAAAATAAATTCAAGAACCCCACTTGCCAATGGTGGGGAAAAAAGCACCCAGGAAATTTCCTGAAGGGGATAAGAAAATTCTATATATTTCGAAGAGATGGGAACCTTTCCATTAACATCTGACAAGAAAAACCCTCAGTTGTGATAGAGGGGAGGAATTCTTTGATCGACCCTCAACGCATTTTTCATTGCTTCAAATACAATGACCTAGAGAACTTCAAAAACCAGTTCCCTAATCAAAAGGTTTTCAGATGTAACCAACAACTACTAAGGTATCAAGAGAGATCATTATCTATAACTACCTCCAATGTGAACCCCAAAAACAATTTGGTGACATGTATGTTAGTTATTCATCTAACAATAGTGAATGTACGTTTTATTCTAGTTCTACACATTCTTTTAAATCTCGAATGCTTGGTAGAACTATCCCCACGCCACCAAAAATCGTCGAAGTAAAGATGTCAGTGGCAATGGAAAATGGGGAAATTATTGAATCCAACAAATATAACACCCCCTATCATAATTTATTGATTGAGCTTCCAAGTGAACCTCTTCATACTTTCTATGGTGGGATATGATGCAATTCAGGGCATGAATTGGATTTCCCTATATAGAGCCAACATAAATTTTTGTGAGAGGGAAGTTACTCTCCATATAGAAAATCAACCCCCGATTATGTACAAGTGAAAAGAGGAGGATGAATCATCCTTAGCACCGTTATATCAATTGTGGATATTTCTTCCCTATGAGCATTTTTATATTGTTTAGATGATTGAGTCTAAATAAGAAACCATCCTTGAATACATGCCTATTATGAGGGAATACGCTGAAGTTTTCCCCATGGAATTGTATAGTTCCTCCTAGAAAAGATGTTTACTTCTCAATAGATATTATACATGTGAAAATGATGGTATCCAAGACTCTGTATTGAATGGTCATTGTGGAGTTGAGGAGATAAAGAAACAACTACAAGAGAATCTAGATAAAATATTAATACTCCCAATTTATTTACCATGGGGTGATGCAGTCCTCTTCACCTAGACTAATGATGGGACAATGCACTTTTTCATTGATTATCACGAGCTCAACAAAATGACGATTAAGAACAATTACTATCTACCATGAAATGATGAATTTTTCGATCAGCTTCCAGGAGAAAAATAATTCTCCATGGTGGATTTGCAGTGGGGATATTTCCAAGTAAGGGTGAAGAAAGAGGATATCCCCAAGACTGCTTTTCATAAAGCATATAAGCAATATAAAATAATAATAATGCATTTTGGACTGACTAATTCTCATGAATTCTTCATGGAATTTATTAATATAATCTTTAGATATATCCTCAACAAATATTTGTTAGTTTTTATAGAACATATTCTAATATACTACAAAACTAAGGAGGATCATGAGGAGTATCTAAGCATTGTACTAGATACCTTGTAAAAAAAATAAGTTCTATGAAAAGTAAAAAAAGTTTGAGTTCTAGTTTAAGGAGGTCTCATTCTTAGATAATATCATCACAAGCAATGGGATATCTATGGATCCTTCAAACACAGCTGCAATTCAGGGATGGCCAAGGACAATATCGATAATGAATATCCATAGATTACTAGGGTTATCTTAAAATTATCTCCAATTTGTGGGAAATTTCTCATGATATTCCAAACCAATTACATAGCTAACTCGGAAGGGAGTAATTTTTTCTTGGTGTGATGAATGAAAAGTGATATTCATTGAGTTGAAAAGGATTCTTATCAACACACTCATGCTCACAATACCCACATGTGGAGATCATTCTATGGTATTTAGTGATTCTTCAAACAAGGTATTTTGTTGTGTGTTTATGCAATATTAAAAATAATTTTCCTATGTATAATGGGAATAGAATCATCATGAATAGAACTGTCCAAAAAATTATTTGGAGTTGGTTGTGGTGATCTTCCCATTCAAAATTTGGATACATTACCTCCTTTGGAAAAAGTGTGAAATATATACGGATCACAAAACCCTCATGTATATATTCAAATAAAAATAATTGAACATGTGCCAACAAAGATTTTTAAAGGTGATCAAAGACTGCAGCTGATCAATCCATTAACACCCTAGGAAGGTTAACATGGTGGCGGATGATCTTAGTAGAAATAACCCAATGATTATATCATTTATGAGAATTGAAAGGGATCCAATCTTCCTAGACATGTTGAAGATGGACATGGGAATCATAAATAAAAGAACATCAACATTCCATTCACAAATGATTTCTCAACTGTCTCTTTTGGAAGGGATAAAAGATTCTCAAAAAGATGATGTGGGAATTCATAAGAAATAAGAACCTATCAGAAATGGGATATCCTCATATTTCAATTTTAAAGTATATGGAATTGTGAGACTTGTGACAAGGATATGTGTTCCATAAAATTATGTGTTAAAGAATGAACATTTGGATGATTCACATTGTTAGAATTTCTCCATTCACCTAGGAAACACAATGGTGTATCGAGATCATGGAGAGAATTATTGGATGGATAACATGAGGAAGTAGATCATTGAGTATATATAATTATGCCTCGTATGTCAACCAATGAAGGATGAGAGGTAGAAGTCCAAGGGGATGTTGAAACCATAACCTATACCAACATGGAAATGTGAGAACATCCCCATGGACTTAATAACTTGACATCAAAAGACATCCAAAGTAAACAATGCCATCTGGGTTGTTGGGGATCTCCTTATAACGACTGATCACTTCATTCCAATTTGGGAGTATTTCTCATTATATCAACTGGACTAGATATACATTAGATAAGTGGTAATTCTACATGGATTACCCCTATCGATTATTTCAGATCGAGATCCAAGATTCACCTCCATGTTTTGGAAGAGTCTTAAACATGCTCTGAATATTGAGATGAACTTCAGAATGATTTATCATCCCCAAAATGATGTTCAATATGAGTGGAATATCGAAAATTTTGAGGATATCTTTAGAGAATTATCAATGGACTTCAAATGAAGATGATATCAAAATCCTCCTCTGGTATTGTTCTCTTACAATAATTGTTTCCACTCAAACATCCTAATGGATCATTATGAAGCACTGTGTGGGAAGAGGTGATGAACACCAATAATTTGGGATGATGTTTGGTAGAGACAACCCCTAGGTCAATAAGTTTTTGATGAAATGGTGGAGAAGGTTAAGTCCAACCATCAGGACATTAAAGCTACTTTGAGTCGACAGAAGAACTATGCTAATAATCATAGATGAGACCTAGAGTTTGATGTCAGAGACATTGTATCTCTCTTCATATCAACAGGGAAGAGAGTTATGAGATCTGGGGAGAAGGAAACTATTAGTCTACGGTAGATCGACCCTTTTGAGATCCTTGACTGCAATGCATCAGTGTTGTATCGACTAGAACTCCTAGATAACAAATCTCAAGTACATTATGTATTCCATGTATCACTCCTTAGGAAATACATTCCTGACCCATGGCATATACTCCGTCCAAAGGTGGTGCCATTGGGGAATGACCACTCCTATGAAGATAATCCAGTGAAGATATTAGATCACATTGAAATAGTTCTATGATATAATACAATGCCCCTTGTTAAAGTGATGTGGACAAACCACAAGTTTGAAGACGCAAAGTGAGAATCAAAGGAAGTGTTGAATTAGAGTTACCTGTATCTATTTTAGTGTGGGAAATGAAATTTCAAAGGAGAAATTTCTTTAGAGGGTAGATTGTAATGACCCAAAATTTTATTAATTAATATTCTTACTGATATAATTAAATGTCTTGTTATGTAAAATGGTAAAATAAAACACATGAAATTTCATGGTTATATGTTTTTGGATTCCAAATTATGGTTAAAAATTGTTACCTTTTCTAATATTTCCATTGAAAAATAATCACAAGATTAGTATCAATATTGGGCTTTTAGAAATCCAATTTACTCAAAAAAAGGTATCTGTGGACTCATAAAATATAAATGATTCGTACGAAGACCATTTTTCAATCCATGGAAAGGAGGTGAAATCATTGGGCTTCTATCTTGACAAATCCCTAGCTAAGATTCAACATGTTATGCTCAAATGGAACTGCCTATGGGAGAAGTCAATATTGATAGATATTACCACCGAGAAATGTTATATGAGCCACCTCAAGAGTCTTTCACCATCAGACACCTTACCCTTAGGTCATATGCGGGTGCTATAAGATGTTATGTAATAAAACCATAACACTATAATTATGTGCATTATTTTTGTATATAATAATGAACATACATTCAATTTTTGACTATTACATTGAAAATAGTTTTAAAGACCAAATAGTATTTTTAGTTAATATTCAATTAGGAAATATATTTTGATGAATTAATGGATTTTTTAATTAAATAATATTTTAATAAAATACTATTACTTAGTAAATTTTTATTATATATAATCGATCGTATAATTTTTATGAATACAATTATGATTTTTACTAAGGTTGGAATGACAATTTTATCATAACCCATGAATTTTTTATAAATGTTATTATTTATATTGAAAGTAAAAAAATAACATATTCATAAAATAAATTATATAAAATAAATATTATTTTATTAATCATCACGTTGAAATTAACCAACATTGAGTTTTTCATAATTTTCTGACACACTCGAATTCTTGTGTACAAATTAAATACCGTTTAAATATATATTGTGTTTAAAATAATAATAATGACCCAATAGTGATATAATAAAAAACAATTAAAGATATTTTAGGGAAATATATGTTTTTGAATTAAAATTATGTGATTTTAGGTTTTATTTATTTATTTTTCAAATATTTTTTGGACCCTGCAAGACTTAAAAAACATCTCATCTTTTTAAATTAATTTCATTGAGAGCGTGACTCACTTCCACATAATCTTGCCAAATATTTTAAGAAGTTAGGTAATTGTACATAAAAATAATTTTTTATACACCCCTTTGGGTAAAAACATTGGCAAAACCATTAGATGATTTTCTGTTTTCAATATTATAATGTGTGGTGTCCAAAACATATATAATAAATAATTCCCTCTATTTTCCTATATAATCCCACCCAAGTTCCCACTTACTCTCCCTCAAAGCCTTTGTAGCTCGAACATAATAATCCCTCCAATATCTATAATCCTCTCAAGGAGACCAAAGCTCCCAATAATCATCTCTCAAGCCTCTATTAAGCCTTTGAGATCACACTTCCATGTGTGGGATCACATCCTTTCTCATTTTTGTCCAAAATTTATTATGTTATTTTTCCCTTTTTCAATTAAAAATATTGGGGTATGATGGTTCACCTCCCCTAGAATGACCTACTTATATTTTAATGATTATAGAACCCTTTCTCCCTCATTAATTCCTCCCATGTACACCCATTACCATGCCTAAATTCCATAATGGATTTATTCCATTCTCATTTTGAACAAATTTCATCATATTATTATACTAATTTTTCAATTAAAACTATTGGGGTATGATTTCTCACATCCCTCGTATATCCATCCTTATTTTCAAAAGGATTGGAGACACCTTTCTCTCTCATTAATGCATCCCATGTACACCTGTTACCATGCTAAATTTCCATAAGGTATTTCTTCCTTTCTCATTTTTCTCCAAATTTATTAATATTGGTACACCATATGACATTGAATTAAAAAATTTAGGGTATTATTTAAAAACACCCCTATACATACCTCCATATTTTTTAATGTTGATAGATATCTTTATCTCTCATTAATACCTCCAACATATACCCTTTACCATGCCAAAATTCTGTAAGAAATTTCACTCTTCTCATTTACATTCAATAAATTATTTTATAATATGCATCAAAATTACATTACATAAGTTGGGAAATTATGTTACATAACCCACTTGTGGTCCATTTCGTGTATAAATTATTAGAGACCCCTTTCTCTCTCATCAACCCATTTTACGATTTCTATTTGATGTTGTTCTGCTGTCGAAGTTACATCAAAATTTAATGGCCAAAATCATTGTGTGAGTGAATACCGTACACATTTCAATCAAGGGAATTCAACTTTTTAATCATTTAATTGTTGATTAATAACATAAATTTATTTATTTGACATCTCTTATGCCTGAAATAAATTGGTATTTTTAATGAATCCATGTTTTGTGATCTATGTGGCACACTTATTCATGGAATGAAATAATTAAAAAGGGTGTTCCTTGATGGCACCCAATGCATTGCGTAAAGAATAGTATCAAGATAAATCAAGTTAAATTATGGTTTAATCATGATAATTGAAGTAAAATTATGGTTTACTCATGCTCCATGTGCAATGAACCTTGGCTCATTCTCATAACTTGTTAAATGTTGTTGCCAGATTTCCGTGTTTTGATAATCTTTCTATATCAAGCCTTTATGTTCATGTTTCTCTTGTTCCCCATTGATATAAATCTTTCTGAACATTTTATTTATACTTCTTTTCATACCTTTTTTACACCCATACTGGGTTTTATATATCACAGTTTTCTAATGTATGTCCTTAGGTTATTCAATGCAATGTTATGTACGAAAGAATTTTGGGGTCAGTTAATATCAGTTTTCAATAAATATGTTGTTTTTTATGTCTTATGATGACATTTTATGTTACTAATTTCTCAAGATAGTAGATCTCTAAATCCTAAAAGATTTATTAAGTTAAATTTTCTTGGATATAACATGTTTATGTTTGTAATAAAAATTAGGGTTGTTATTGGAAAATCATAAATTCACCCAGTTTTACATTGAACAAGGGTCGGCCACACAGTTTGGCCAAACCGTGGGCTAACTAGTGCCATTAACTACTATAGGGGAATATCAGAAGGTTTTCTATATTTTTTTAATTAACAATGTTCAAACCATGAAAGAAATATCTTTACATAATTTCTGATACCTCACATTGTTATGAGCCCTGGGTGATAGGTTTGAAAATATACCATGTGACAGAGTTTGTTCTCTTGATTTTGGAAATCTAGACTCCAAATGATCCCCAGATACACCCAAGACATCTGAGATGTGATTAGTCATCATATATTTGAATTTTTTAATTAATAATAATAAAAAATTAATGGTTCATACTTTTATGAAAATCCGAAATGTCAAAAAAAATAGTGTGTAATCCTTGATAAAAAACATGATATGAATTCCCTCGTCTAAAGAAAAACTCATTGTGAATGTTTCAATCAATGACGTGATTTGAATTCCCCCCATATATGGTAAACCACAATGTTTAATAACAAATCAGTGAAATTATTTGAATTCCCCTATATAAGGGAAGCCTTACTCTTTATGGCCCAATCAATGGAATGACATGAATGGACCTCATATTGGGGAACCCCGAGTGGGTAATACCCAATCAATGAAAAATATATTAATTCCCCCATATAAAGGTAACATTAATGTATTGTCCTCAATCTGTGACTTGATATGATATGCAACCATATGAGAGAATCCTATGAATGTAAACCCCAATCAATCTCAACAACAATGAATATGATTCCTAGCATAACAATGATAAGTAGGAATCCCTAATAAGGCCAAACCTCAAAGGGGAATCCACCATAGTGTAAACATCACCATGTCTCCAAAAATACAATCATAGAGACTCAATCTATCCAATCAGCTGATTACCCTACCTCATCAATTATTAGATTGAAAATACAACTAAACAATTATGACTCATATATATACCATGACATTGATTCGAAGGATTTCCATATAAGGACTAAGAACAAATTGGAATACAGCATGGTGTAAGACATACTATGTCACCAAAATTACATCCATTGGGATTCAATCAATCTCTTGGGATGATTAACATGAATCATATATCTACAAATATAAAATGAAACTAATATCTGATTACTCATATTCATACCACTACCAAGTTTTGTAGGAAAACATTCTAAGTTCCAAGATCTGTATTAATCATCTAAAAGGTTTTCCTAATATGTATGTCTTGCATCCATATTCAGTGATAGTAATTAATTTCTATCCATTATCTCTCAAATTGATCATGGAATATATGGGATTTCAGATTTACAATGATCTCATCATTCACATCATGAATCTCCACCATCCCAGGAAACTGTAATGCATAATACCATATGAGTGGCATGATATGACTTCCCCATATAAGGGAATCTACAACTATGTAAATTCCAAAGGAAGTGATAGGAAAATGATAACTCTGATACATACTATAACTAGGATATGTAGGACCCCACCCTGAGGATTGATTTTGATTCTTGGTTCCAAAATTCACTCATATATGTACTCTCTACATGATGTTAAATTATGGTGGTTTAATGAAATATGTGTGTTTGATTCATGTTATAAACCATATACCGTGTATTCATCAATGTGATTTATTCCCCTTCTCAAAAAATTAATTACCTACTTGGATGAGAACAAATTATAAGGTTCCTCGTACTAAAAATTCAATATATAAGAAACTATGAACTAATTGGAAAAAATAAAGATATTAAAATACATGTAAATAAAATTTCAATTAGATCACCATTTATATAAAATTATTTTACCTCTCATCATCTAGTTAAGGTAATATTTCCTCTATCTTGTTTAAGAAAAGACTCATGAACATATAATAAATCTAAATTAGATTCTCGATATAGGAAATAATTTCCCCCCAAATAGGTGTGATGAGATCAACCTCCCATCCTCTCGACTAATGCGAGTTCATAAGATTAATTTGTTCTAAAACACCAATTGCTAGCCTACCTTTTGGAAAAATATTTTTATATAGTTATTGATATGGGAAATATTTTTACTTTCCATGAATGTTAAACATGAACAGTGAACCCAACGTGAATTCTTTTACATACATTGAATCCCCACAATCAGTCCATAGGAAAAACATCCCATATATTTCCAACAATACAGAAATGGTGAAATTGATGTAAAATAATAAAAAAATTCCATATCAATATGAAAAATAATATGTCTAGACTCCACATTTCTTGTAAAACCTATATGTTCTTTCCACATGGTATATCACCATCGACATGTATCACTTTGATACAACAGAGGTTCAAAAATATGGATATATGCTGATGGGGTGAGCTGTGACAATTTTCATATCCAAGTGAAGAAGAAGTAAATACCCACATACTTTATGTATTCATATACATAAAGCCTCATGAATACACAACACATTTGGTTATTTCAAATATAAGTAAAATATAATAACACATACATTGGTTATAATATTTGAAAAAAATAGTTATTATTGATCCATATATATGGGGATTTAAATAGAAATTTTAAATCATGAAATTAACTGAGCTCCCTATAAAACAAATTTTTTGGTATAAATATGTGCATGTAGGTGATGAGAAATGAAAATACAAAATTTCAATATAATTTTAGTTCTAAATACATTAATATATCACAGAAAGATATATATTTGGTTCATATCATGTACACGTCCCATTGAGTTTGATACATTAGAAAAAGTAAAATTCATCCCATTCATTGTACAATAGAAATTTATATTCAGCAATCTCAGAGATAAATATCAAAGATCGTCCTATAGTGGATCAAAATATTCAACCAATACAAATTCTTCTGATTTTTTTCATGAGCATGTGAAGTCTTTAGGTAAGATCTAGGAGAAAAAGA
The DNA here is from genome assembly GCA_963277665.1 of Viscum album. Classification (NCBI taxonomy): domain Eukaryota; kingdom Viridiplantae; phylum Streptophyta; class Magnoliopsida; order Santalales; family Viscaceae; genus Viscum; species Viscum album. Next base: position 346,975,807 of record OY728127.1, on the reverse strand, counting down.
AGTCCCTCAGTTAAAAATGAACCAAGAAGCCATTAAGTTGGATCTATTAGAAAATGGAGTCTCTCGAATTGATCTAGATTAGAATCCATTTAGTTGGAGTAAAAATCTATTGTAATATCTTATTTGATAGTGAATATTAAATTGGAGACTCCATGTTGGTGGAATATCCAACAAAGAAAGGTGTAATTATTTAATGTTGAACCATGCAAAAAAATTGTGTTCTGGCCACTCTTATAATTTCTTCACATGAAGTGATATCTTGATATATAATTAAGTTGATTTTTAAACATAACATGTTCAAGAGGTTAAATTAAATATAATTAACTTTTAAAAATTAAACTAATTACCCCCCCCCCCCCCCCCCCTCTTAGACATCATTATGGCCTAGGGTTTTTCATTAATGAAATCTAAATTAGATAAATGTTAATAATAATCATCCCTTATCTATTACTGATTATCAATTTGAACTAATAAATGGTTATTTATTGTTTTTATGAAATTTTACAATTAATAAGGTACCATTATTTTAGATTTTGAGAGGAGGATATACAAAATTAAGTGTTTAGGAGTAGTTATAAATTTTTTGATTATTTTGTTATGCCATTTAGTAATAATAATGCTACTATTGATTAAGGATTTTAGGAATAATTTACTTCACCGATTCATGGACACTTTTTTTTATTTTTTTAGATTATATTTTGGTGTATTACTAGATAGAAGAAGAACTTATAGAACAACTATATTTTTTATCAAAACTCTAAAAGGGACTCATAAATATTGAAAGATTTCTAAATGTCATTTTATGTACAATAAGTAATATTTATGGTTATTATTTTATATGATATGTGGGTCTCCATGTATCCATAAAAGTTCCATATAGTGATGTATTTAGATTTACCATGAAATGTTTTTGAGATTCACAAATTCTTGGACAAATATGGTTATTATTGGTAGTGATTTTATAATTTCTCGATGATTTCATCTCCAATGAAAAAATTATCTTGTAAGGGACTAATGATAGAACGTAATGATAAATGTTGTGGTTTTTTAATGTAATTGAAAGTGAGGAAAACATTGTCTATAGTTAAAATTTATCATGAACCATTTTTTGTTTTACGATGTATTTTGAGATGCCTTGGGTATGATATTTGGATGTGTTTTAATTAAATAGAAACAAGTGGTTTCCAATGAATCGACCGAAATACACCTAAATTATATGAATTATCCTAAACATTTACTTTATTTGGAATTCATTATTTATTCTCTTAATACTAGGCACCATTATCACTTTGGGTAATGGTTTATTGTTTTTTCAAATAAAAATTCATGATGTACATTTATACTTAGAGAAATTTGATATTGAGAGAGAGTCACTATGTTGAGTATTTTATTAAATTCAGTTTTTATATTATAAATACAACAAGAAAATGAATTGTGGTCCTTAATGCTTTGGGTAGGAATCTACAAACATAACACTTGAATAAAATAATGTATCAATGATCTGTAATTAGTCTATATACTATGATTATACTCGATGTCAAAGATGGTGATAGGGAGATGTTATTATCTTTTGAAACAATAGATTCCACATTTTATGAACAATGTTCATATATGTAGGGAAACAATCATAAAATTTTTCCCTTTGTGTAGAATATTTTATGGTGGCCAGACATTAAGTGGTTGACCTCATTCTCCCTATGGAGTCATGCTTCTCCAAGATGAATGGTCATTTTCCTATCTCTGAGGAATGAGTTAGTGGATTGTGTACACTAGTTTAGTATGTTTGGGAATATTAGTACATTAAATATACATCTTGATTTTAATTACGGATATTTGAGGATAGTGATTAGATGATAGATTTCATACTTCATGTCATGGTGACTTACTTACAAGAAGATACAGATTGAGCAATAGAGACCAACTAGTTTTTTACACCCTTTAACAATTTAAACATGGATGTGGGATGAGTAATCCCTGAATTTTGTTGTCTGTTTACCATATGGTAAGTATAATACTTTGTTTATTAGATATAGAAATGAAAATTAGGTCTGTTACATCATCTTAATGGGACAATGGTGTTTGAAGAACTCAACCACATAAATGTATGTGAGATTGGGATGCTTCATGGAGTTCATTCTCTTATTGTTTTTGAATGAGTCCCTAGATTTAGTTACATGTATTGGATGTTTTTAAGTGGTTATGGATTTGAAACGAATGTTATTTTCAATATATAACCCTTAGATGGATAGGAATAATAAAATATCCATTCATATTTTTGAGGACATGTTTCAAGTGCACATGATTCATTTTAGTATTTCGTGGGAAAATAATATATTTTCTCTCTAACTATCCTAGAAATATTACTATCAATCATATATTGAAATTTTATCATATGAGACATTCTATGGGCATCAATGTATATCTATTTTTTTGAGAGGTTTAGGATAACATCCTTTATATTGACCGAGTATTTTTTAAGAGATGATGGATAATGTGAAGTTGATTCATTAGAGATTAATGAAGGGTAAGAGTCATCAAAATTATTATTTGGAACACCATCGTCACATATCGAATTTATAGGTTATTGGTTTGTTTTCTCTTAGGTTTTCACTAATTATGGTACATATACATTTGTGAAGTTATGGTGTGATGGAATTATGGTTGTTTGTCTCTTTTTAAAGCATAAAATGACTCTAAAAGATAGATTATTGGTTGGACATGTCATCTAACTTGTTCATGAAGTGTTTTATGCATTCAAATTTAGGAGGTATAAAAAAATTTATCCAATGATATTCAATGTCAGGATATTAATCTTCATCCTGAAACCTCAATTGTTGAGAAATAGTTCTAAATTATGGATCAAAAGGATAATGTACTTCAAAGTAACCCATTTCCTTTGGGTTGTGTACTATGATAGTGCATATGTGATATCTATGACACGTGGGAATGGGAAGAACATATAATATAGTGTTGGCCTTTTCTTTTTTGTGTGTTCATAAAAATGTTTTCATTATATGGGTGAAAAAGATATTGTTGTTGAGAATAGTGACACCCTTTTGTACGTAGTTTTGTCCAATTGTAAGGTTTTTTTATATCAATATTTGTACTAATGAATTTCAGGGGTTACGGTCAAAATTATAGATATTTCGTAGATAGTGGAAAGTGGGACGGTAAAAACACATTTTTTTGTAACCACATGGTAACAATGTGGAATGGGACAATGAATTATAGAAGATAATTTCATTATTTGAGAATGGTTTTTAAAAACAATTAAATTCGATAAGATAAATGTGTGGGTATATGGTGTTTTTTTACAAATGATATCTCAAAGTTTTAAAAAAGCTTGTTAAAATATGTGGTTATTCCTAGGTAATCATACAGTTTGGTTTCCAAGGTTTAGTGGCAACTACATGGTTAGTAGAGGGGTTTTTCTAACTGAATAAACTAACCATGTACCTTGAATGAATTTCATAAAATGGGGAAAAAGCATAATAACTATAGAAATAGTATTTCTAATATCCTTCTAAAATATAATTAAATAGACCAAATCCCTCATTGGAACTCTAGAGGGTTCTCAATTTGAATCATTGGAAGTTCACATTTATTACTTGGGGATATATTCCAGATATCATTTCCTCTCCACCTGTTTTATCCTTATCTTACAAGATCATCTCTTTATCTCTCCACCACATATTTAATTAGAACCCAATAGTGTTGTGATTAGTAGATATAGTGGATTTTATTTAGATTTGATAATTTTTTATCGATGTTGGACTATAAGGACAAGATCTCTTCAAATCCAATCATAACCTTTGATCGTGAATAGTTTTTCTCAATTAAAAAGATAGAATTCCCTATATGATGGTGTTCACCCATAATTAAAATTATGTTCTTTTATATTACATTGGTTTGATTTATGGAATTAGTTTAATTGAAATAAATGATTTTTTTTGAAATGTAAATTTATTGTGGCTTGTGGGATGGTTTTTAAAGGGGATCTACTTTAAAAATAGTTTTTAATATCTTATGCCTGATAAAATTAATTAGTGGGGATTTTATTCTAAAATGTCCTTTTTAACCTGAAATCATTGATTCCATTTTTCGATGAATTATTCAGAATTTTTTTTTCATTATTTAATTTTTTTAAAAAAATATAGAGAACATTTTTTTCCTTATGTGAATTAGTTATAAACATATTCGAACCATAGTTACTGTTGAACCACTTGGGATACAAATTAAATATCGATATACTATGGAAGGAATCTATATTGGTGGGATTCATGGTATTTTGGAATAGTGTTCCTTCACATTCCATAGTACATATTTCTATAGGCTAGAGCACACTTGTGTATTTTTTTTACATTTTGGTATTGTTTCATGTCTAATTCCTCACATGATTATCTTATGATATTTCCTGGTATTATTCTGATTTTTACATCTATACTCTATTTCATTTATCTATTATATTCATGGAATATATGAATATAAAATAATATAAAGGAAATCAAAGGCTGTTTTCTAAAATTGATCAATTTTTAAATTTCATTATAATATTATTTTGTGTTAAATCTTAAACAAATAGATTGATAGTGATATATAATTACTAAACCCATTTTCGTATCCTATGATGAATTTTTTCTCACACCCTATTATTTTATATGGATATTTATGGAATATAATTTACATGATACATAAAGTGGAATGAAAATCATGTAGCGCAATTATTTATCATGATTTTTTTCCCTTGAAAGTAGGATTGGATGGGGTTATAGACGTTCACTTAAAGACATGGATTTCTCTTTGGCCATTACATTGTTTAATTTTTTTTAGTTTTCCATAGTCTATGTTTTTTTTGTCTCATATATGTTTAACCATTTTCATCCATTATATACTTTAGTGGATTTTCACGTTTATGGTATACATAAATCATGTTATAGTTTATATACCGACTCACTACCACATTAATAGATATCTTAGGTTTTGTTTCATGTTTACACAGGTTTCCTCATTACATCATAAAACATGAATCATGGAATAAATACTTGTTATAACAAAATACATATGTCAAAATAGTGTGTAAATATTAATAATAAATCACGGGCCATATAGATAATATAATAACAATAATAATATCCCATATGAATATAAAATACACATTTTCTCAATGTTATAGGATTATTTTTTTTCAACCATGCTATGTTAATGATATAATCTCATAGATTAGGATTGATTATTTATGATTCATAATTGTCCAAAATATTATATTTTATTTTGAAAAATCATTATACCATGACTCATTGTGAAAAATATTTAATATATTTGGTATTGCTTTCTAATTTTATGATTATTTTGGAATACCCTTATTGTCACATATGATCATTGATTGATACCTCCAATTTTTACCCTTACTGAACACACATTAATATATTTTTTATGTTTTCCTTCACAATGTTTTTATGGAATATTATATGTTTGATTTTTCCTAAAGCTGTAAATATTAAGACCATTGTGAGAGATATTTAAGATACATTATGAAATATTATGTTTATATACCTATTCTAAAAAACCCCTTTATTGTTCTAGGGAATGTATAATTGGCTCATTATTTGTACATTAATCAATAATGATTCATAAATTATATATGTTATTATCGGTTTACCTTAGTTTTCATTATATATGGGTTTAGTTAATAATTGTATATTATTACTAAACAACTTTATCAAAATCCATGGGGATAATTCTAAATATAGGATAGAACCCCATATCTTTGTTAAAATAGGGATTATATAGTTTTCCTAGAAATTACATCCATGTATGGATACTATAATTTGGACACGATTGTGTCTTAGATGTTCCAATAGGTAACAACCCTGAAATTACGAGATAGGATTTTAACTCAATCATCATTGGTGCATGATGAGTGAGACTAAGGATATATAGGATGATAGAAACTACTATAGTAGTTTTATTGGGTTATTTTACATTTTATTTATAAACCATTATGAAGTATTTGAATAGATGATGACCATGAATGGCCCTGCTTAGACCTAGGTGACAAAGATTGATATCAAGGTGTCATAATTTAAAGAATCTTATGAATTGTTTTAATGAACTTATGTTGGATCCCACAAATATTTATAGAATTATTCGTACACTATACTTATGTATTTAGTCAATAGGTAGAAAATTAAGGAATCATTTGAAAAATTAATGTGGTGGACAATGTAAAAACTATCCTCATAAGAAACAAAATTTGTTAGGAGATGGGTGAAATTTCCTGTGACCATTCTCACTCAACTATATCAATATATAAAAAGTAACATGGATGGTGCTGACAAAATAACATCACCAAATAGGGTAAAAATTCTATTTAATCCTTTATATGACATCATTCAACCTCCTTATATGGTTCTTATGATCCATTAGGATTAATATAATGGGTTGATCTCATGGAAACGAATGTTTCCATTCTTCAGTGCTCGGACAATGAGAAATTATTCATACAATCATATCTCGTAGAAGGAAATGAAAATCAATTGTGTACACATATTAATAAATAAAGGAATGAAGGAGAAATAAAATCAATAGAATTTGAGGATTTTAAGATGTTATTCCTCAGTAAGTACTTTCCCTAAACCCTTCAAACATAAATGGTCAAATAATTTCATGAGTTTAAGTAAAAGGATGACAAATCAAAAGGTATATAAGATGTAATATTTATAAGATATATGAGGTACACTTTTATTTTAATCGTCAACAGAGAAAGACAAATTGATAAATTTGTTATTTTTGTGAAAGGAATTCTTTAAAATGAAATACATACAAGGGATATGTAATATGAAAATATATCATCAGATATGACCTCAAAGTGGTATTGTAATTTCGATACCCCCCACAATTTGGTAGAAATAAAAAGATGACAGAGATTCATGAAAGTTAGAGTGGTATTTTACATTGAGGAAATAATAATTTCTAACTTCATAGATTCTAAAAATGTTGGAAGGAGAACATAGGTATGTTTCTGAAAGGAATGGTAATATATTTCAAGCGTTGGATGTCTGACCATTGAGTTCGATAATTTCAATGTGAAACGAATAGAACTATAAATTTAATATAGGGAAAGCACATTTTAATACAATACCTACACAAAAATGATTTAGAAACAAGGATTTTATTCATTATGTGATTAAATTTCTAATTCCACAGGATAATGATTATAATAAGACTCAATAACTAAATTTTAGAAGGATTAAGGTAAATCTCTTGTGATCACGACTTATGAAGAAGGTTACAATAATGATGTGGTTAAAGGTACAACTATTATCTACTCTATAATAACAATTGTTTTTCTTGATTCTGTATATACCCACTCAATAATATTAATGAAATATTCCAAATACCTCCCAATTCCACCTCAATGATTAGTTGTTGATTAATAAGTGAAAAATTATAATGGTACAATGAATAAATATCATATATATATTTATATATCTCCACTCTTAATTAAATTTTATAGTAATATTGCATCCTCCAAATAATTTATTCTCCCTATAGTTTATTATGATTTGATTTTGGGAATGTTTTATCCCCCTATATTGGGACCACATAGTTTTTTTTAAAGAAGGGATGTCACATTGGATATTTTGAATCAATCATTGACTTAATTTTTACGAGAGGATAGATATTAATATCTAGTGTATGTTTCGTTAATTATATAGGTCTTATTGTCTATTTATACGGGTTATTTATATCAAATGTATAGGGATAAACTCATCCATGAAGATATGAATTTTGGTCAGGATTATTCTGATGTATATTATAATGAATTTATTAATATTCCCATGAAGCATGAAATTGGTTTTTAGTAAAAATAATACATGGGGATACACATATTTTCACGAAACCATGTACAATGACTCACACTAAGTTGGAGGAATTGAAAAAGAAAATCCAATAGAATCTTGATAAAGGATTCATTCATCCGAGTATTTCACCAAGGTATGAAACTATTTGATTTGTTAAAGAGAATTTTGTGTCAATTCATATTTACATTGATTATCAAGAACATAATAAGATCACTATTAAGATATCAACTACCCCGTATGGATGATGTACTTGCTCAATTACATGCAGCTCAATATTTTTTTGAAAGATTTATCATCAGTTTGGATATCATCAACTATGGGTTAAAAAATAGGATAACCCCATGAAATATTTATATACGAGGTACATTCATTATGAATTTATAGTAATTACATTAGGATTTATCAATGGTAAAACAATAATCATGGATATAATGAATAGAGACTTTATAGGTTACCCTGATTATTTTTTATAGTATTTATATAATACAATCTGGTATATTCAAATATAACGAAATATAAATAAAAACATTTTAAGGTTGTCTTGATGACTTTTATGGAATATAAGTTTTTTGTTAAATTTACTATGTGTGGATTTAGGCTATATAATATCATATTAATTTATCATATAATCTTATTTGAGGGTATATTAGTGGATTCTTCAAGGGTGTATGTTATTGAACAATTTCCAAGACCAACAATGGTAGTCAATATCCATTATATTAATAGGTAGTTGAAACATTATCGATGCTTTGTGTGAAATTTTTCAAACTTATATAATATAATTTCAATGTTAACTTATAAGGGATCCATGTTACATTAGATATATGAATGTATCAAAATTTTAAAAATTAGTTTGGTCAATGCATCAATTCTTACACTCCCCTTTTGTAGACAACAATTTTTGATCTGTAGTAATACATCAAATAATTGACTTGGATGTTTCCACATGAATAACGATATGGTGATATCTTATGCCTCACAAAAATTGAATATTCATGAGAAAAATTACCCAAATTATTATTTTTAGTTATTATCAATAAAATTTTCAATGAAAATATAGATACATCGTCAATATAGTGAGTGTTGGGATATATATATAAATAATAAAATCTTGAAGTATATATTTACAAAAAAATATTTAAATATGTTCCAAAGGAGATGCGTAGATTCAATTTAATAGAAAGTGAATAATTTGGGTAATGTACTAAATCATAAATATAGTCCTAGATTTCCCATGATATGGTTTGATGGATATAAAATATTTATGTATTTTTTGAAGATTGATCATGAAATACTATGGAAATTGAAAATATCATCTCTTTTGTGGATGAATGTTCAATCATCTATCCATGTGAGGATAAAATTTAAACAAAAGAAGGCTGTATAAGTATATAATATTGTAGGAAATGGTATAGAGTTCAAACATGATTATTATATAATAATGTGGTTGAGGTAGTATTTATGTGTCCCATCAATACCAATCATAAAGAATGATTTGTTGGATGGTGTTCATTATTCTTTATTCCATATTAATCTTGGCCATGTGATGATGTATAGTGATTTGAAGAATTATTTCTACTCTAATAATATGAAAAGGGATATTTCATAGTATGTGTCTTGATGGGTGGTATGTTTGCATGTTAAGGACTATTGATACGTGTCTAAGGGGTTTTTATTAGCATTAACCACACTATTATGTAAGAATGAAGACCTAACCATTTATTTCATCATGGAATGGATGAAAACATTATAAAGTGAATACTTTTATATGGGTTTTAGTCTATCTACTTAAAAATATAGTCCATATAATTTCTATTATAGAAGATTTCTCCCTTGATCAACTATACAATATATTCATTAAATAAGTGGTATGGTTTCATGGAGTACCACATTCTATTATATCTGAGTAGAATCCATGTTTTATCCCGACGTTCAAGAAAATTATTCAACATCACTTCAATACAATTTAAAAATTTATAAATTCATATTTTCCTCAAAATAATGCTCAGCAAGAGAGTAGCAATGAAACCATAGAGGATATGTTGAGATCTTATTATCAATATTTCAAAGGAGGTTTGGATAACCACATTCATCTTTTTGGATTACCTTATAATAATAACTTTACTCAATAATTTATATGGATACATTTATAGCCCTATATAGAAGGAAGTGTAGGAATCTAATGGGTTGGGATGATGTTGGAGAATGAAATCTATTATGTCATGATCTAGGTGAGGAAATTTAGTAGAATGTAAGATCCATTCAATATCATGCTAAGGTCCCTTAGTTTCAATAAAATTGTTATTCTAATAACCTTATATAAAATCAATAATTGAAATATGGTGGAAAGCTATTAATTTGAATTTCATTATTGAATAATATTATGAAATTCAAAAATAATGTAATGTTGAGACCTAGGAATAATTTCCCATTACAAATTATTGATTGAGTGGAGATTGTTTTATATCCATTGGTTCCTCAACTAAAAAACACTCCATATTATAATGTGTTCCATATATCTCTATTGAGGACCAATATACCTGATCCTTTACAAGTAATAATCTCATATGGTATTCCCCGAGAGCATCATCACCTCTATAATGAATAACCTACAGAAATATTTGATATTGTAAATAAGGTTCTATGGAACAATGATTAGTACATCAATAATGTTTTCTATAATAATCATAAATTCAATTAATCCACATGGGAACTATATAATGTGATGAAAAATTTATATTATGATGAAATAACCCATTTACATATATTATTACATTATTTTAAACAAAAATATCAAATAAATACAAAAAATGGTCCGCGAGGCATTTTTCCTATAAAAGACTTTGTTCATAAGACATAAAAAATAAACAGAGACACAACATATTTATTATATTCTCAAAATTGAGCTCTAAAATTCCCTAGAGCTCTAAAACATCATAGGAGAACTTATGTAATACATAAAATAAATAGGTTAAATATAATTCAAATAAGGAAATAAACATAGTAAAGAAGCATATCTTATGTGTCATATGTCATAACCTAACAATCTAAAATTCATGGTTTGTTAATAATAATATTTATGTATAAAATAATGAACATGAAATCATAATATCATTACAAAAATGGTATTTATTATCATAATATACTATTATACTAGAATAAGTCAAGTCTAACATCCCAGAAAACATCACATAGTTGGAAGAGTCCCTTCCTGGATAATGTTCAGTCCCTAATACCATACATATAATCGCATGATCCAAAACAATTACCATATGATTTAGATAAATATCTGGGACCATCTATTAAAACATGAAAAATATTATTTGTTCCATAAAATTAAATCATTCGTATGGAAAACATATAGGAACTACCTATCGAAATAAATGGTTTGCATGATATTTGTTTAATAATGGGACTACAAATCAACTATTTTTTCATAAAAGGAAGGTTAATTAATCTAAGATTAAATTAAATAGAAATATATACATTATTTATAAGAATTTATTGACATGAAATTTCGATTAAAAATATGTTAGAGGGAGAATGGTAATATCATAATGAATAAATGGGTTGTTCGGTGTGATGTTTTATCTTATGTTTTGAATCACTCTACACATGAACATTACATCATAGAGGATCAAATTAGAATCATTTATTACATAATTTATAACATTTAGAATCTATATTTCAATATATAATTTTATTGTTTTTATTTATTCTAATGTAAAAGAGATATAATATTCATTTTAACTATTTTGGGGCACTTTTACTTATGATTTTTAGGTCTGATAATTTGTAAACAATTATTCTAATTTTTTTAAAGGTAGTACAACTACAAAAATGAAATGAAATGATATTAATTTCCTTATATAAATTAAAATGGCCCCAAATACCCATATATATCCATACATTGGGAATATTTAATTATTAAAAATATTGGCATTGTTTGGTTAGTTTCTTTATGTCATTTTACTAACCATCCTGAACTAGGTTCATTTAGTTTAATTAAATGATTATTTAAATATTAAATAACAAAAAATATGTTATAATATACTTATTATAATCATATTAAACAATAATAATATTTTTATAACTGTCCTTTATAGTGGTGGAGAAAAAAAGTATGTTGTTCATGTGGGCGACGAACAAACCATATTGTAAACAACATTTTCGATTTATAGTCAAAATAAGGGAGGGAATAAGATTGATATTTTGATATAATAAAAAAATTACAATATATTTATAATACTATTTTGATTATGTAATGTTGTACAATGGATGAGAAGATATGGCCAATTAATAAAATAATCTAAAAGAAAAATTTTGTAATATTACAACATGAATGTTGTCTCTTAAAATACTCATTAAGAAACATTTTGATTTTAGTTTTTTGAAGAAAAATAAATCATGGGATGTGGAGAGATAGGTTAGGGAATAGTTTGTTCGAAATCTGGAAGGCATTGTCAAATAAAATTTTAGTGGAGAAGGGGTGGTGAGGATGGTATTTATTAGGGGAGAAAAGGTGTATTTTTGAGTACTTTTTTCATTTGTCTATTATTTTATTCCAGAACTGTCAATAATATTGATTATTATAAAAATATATCAAAAATGATGAATGTGGAGAAAAAATACTTGGTTCCTAAATAATTCATGGCTCTATAAGTCGTGAATATGTCTTATATTGTAAAATAATGTATTTTATCATATTTCACTATTCAACAAAAAATCACCTACTTTAGAAAGTTTCCAAAATTTATCCAGATCCATTTTTTGGAATTTTTTATCTAAACCCGAATTACATTTTTAACAAAAAATCATAAAAATGATAAATATTATTATTTCCTAAAATCCTCATTTATTTGAAAAATATATATTTTAATATATATTCATTTTTCTAACCCTTCAAAAATTAATTATTATCTCAGAATATTTTCATTTCATTATATAACAAATAAATATTAATTAGTAAACCCATTTTATGAAAATAAAAAAAATGAATCATTATACTTTTTTAATAAAACCAAATTAAAAATTATATGTTCGATAAAAATAAAAAAGAGTATTTTTCATTTTTTTAGACATTTATTTACTTTTATCATGAAATAAAAATGCCATGCATTTATTTTTGAAGATACCAAAATTTTATTTTTTACATACATAGTTGATTTTACTATTCAAAAAGTAATGTCACAATTCTTTACTATCATAGTGTTATTCAATCTATCATGTTACTATTCAAATAGTCTGATTTATATAGGTCAATGGGGTTCCTACGTCCTATAAATACCATGTATTTAATTCATTAATCATTAAATAATATTTTTTCTCATGATTATTTACATGTATATATATATTTAGTTATTTTTATTGTACTTATTTATAACTATATTTTCGTTCAAGAGTGATGGTATTCTGGTTGATCGAGCATATTGAAATTTTCATATTTTTGTTTTCTGGTTTTCTATGTTATTATCACAAAATAAAATTATTATTTATTATGCGGATTTTTATCTAAATGTTACATTCATGTTATTATAATAACCTTTTGTTGGTTTCATCATGTGGCTCATGTTATTTATATTGCATTACTAATTATGACATACTTATAATAAGGTAAATTCTATTAAGGAAATTATGGGTCATTATATTCTTCCTAACTATGAAATTCCACATTGTAAATTTTATTTAAAATACTAATATGAAGAGTTTTGATGATAATTTTGTCGTATGTATTCTATTGGTTCAAATGTAACCTCCTCGTACTTATGTTTCACAATAGTACATTGACTAGATGATTTGCCTTGTTGGGATGAACTTTACCAAAATGTTCCTAGATCCTCATTGGAATATCCTCATAAGAGAGATCATTTTCTTGATACAACACCACTAAATTCAATAAATATGAGTCGTCCAACATATACTTCCTCAAGAGGGATATGAGGAATACATAGTGTACTTTAGACATGGTTGGATGAAGTGATAGTCAATAATCAATGGATTCGATGCAATCTAGAATATTAGTTGGGTTGATGTCCCTAGGACATATCATACCCTTCTTCTCAAATCACATGATTATATTCCATTTATATATATATAATAAAACATTACCATTATGCTAAAAAATATGGTATTTTATAAAATTATCCTCATTGATCATCTCTCGACGCTGAAAAGATATGATGTGCTTCAGAAAGGCCTGGACCATTTGTACCATTTCCTTGAATATTTTCGGTCCTAGAATATTATGTTAAAAAAAATTCATCCCATCGTGATATTTTTCTATATCTTCTCCCATAGAAGGATTTATATGGATAAGTTTTGATTCATGCATGAAATTAGTAATTTTTCAAGAACCTAGTTAAAGGAATATATTTATCTCATACTCATTTGAAGCCAAAAAAGAATGCTCTCAATATATTCTTTTTGTTTTTGGATAGTTAACATATATTTTCCATCCATTTAGGGGTGATAATTCTTATTGAAGATTGAATTTGTGTTCAGATCATGTAGGAGACTCTTATAGAACAATGATGCAAATCCCATATCTCGATTGGATATAATCGACAATGGTGTTCCAAGATGTCTCACCACTTAATTGATATATATTCATACAAGTTTATTGAGTTATAATTCCATTTTAACTTCAATAAGGGGGTAATTATATATAATACGATCCAACACAACCCATATAACATTATTTACCATGTATGTATTCGTGGGACCATTAGAAAATTCCATGGTGGTGTTTTGCCATTTCTATAATGTTATGTGTATTCATTGCATCATCCCCTTATGCATTTTCCATTAATACTTATCTTGTTTACATACCAAGAAAATTTATTTATACTCCATGATCTCCATCATTGTAATTTCCCACCAATAGATATCTCGTTGAACATAATACATCATTGTGTTCCCACAATTGATGGAAAAGGTCAAGCTATATACATCATTTAAAATATCTATATTTATCATAGGATTTTATAGTGATCATGTTCATGAACCGAATCATAAAACTCCTTATTCATTAATTTGGAACTATGAATCTTACCATTTCCTTATATCTTCCACCTTATTTTATATTACCACGTCATCTATTTGAGTATCCTTTATCATCTCCTGATAGTGTGGTTGAGAAATAAGTTCTCCAAAAAATGATGATTTTCCTTAATTTATGTTTTATGTGTCCATCCTTTGTATGTCATGTAGTATTGTATCCCTACTAATTCACATCATTGATAATATCTTAGGATCTTTTCGACCTAGATAATCTTCCACTTTATTTTCATTCCCAGAATGGAAGTGGATTATGCAGTTATAACCTTTCATGATATCTACCCATATCCAGAATATCTTATTAATACCCTTGTGTGTGATTATATATTTATGGATCTTATGATCCATATATATCTCACACTTCTCCCCATATAAATATTTCCACTATATTTCAACAATGAGATTACTACATACAACTCTAGATCTTGTGTTGTATTGCTTTTAAAATTCACCTTCTACTACCTTGTGATGTAAGCTATACATTTTCATTTTTCATCAATGAACATAATAATATATTCTATGAAGAATCAATGTATACAATAATGTGTTACTCACTTGTGGGTAGTGTAATTATTGGTGTGGTGATAAGCATCATTCTATGCTCTTTGTTGATATCATCACATTCAATTGTCTTGAAAAATATTACTCGTTTTATAGTTATGATAATTAGTGGTTTTGATTGTTGTGATAATGTTTTCACAAATTCACCTTATTACCTATTGTTTCTATAGAAACTATGTGTTTCAATTTCAGATACGAGTCCTTCCCACTCCTCAATTTCATTTTTTGAGGAAGGTTCCATATATAACCTTTTTATAAGGATAAAGGTCACCATGTGTGATACATCCTCCTCCGATAAAATGAATTTATTGTATTTTTAATGGAGTATATTGTTTTATGATATCATTAGTACTTTTTTAAGATGATCTTAATTATCCTTCGTTTATTTGGAGTATATTAGAAAATAATCTAGAAATGATAAAATGAGATTTTTTTTGGTATTATCTAAATACTCAATTTGTTATGTCTATAAAGATTTTATGATATTTTGTGAGTCTTAAGATAATAAATGTTAACTCATAGTGTCCATAACTTTTTAGAATTTAAATTTAGTGAATATATTTCTTCTTAAATTTATTGATGATATCTATACCAAAGGTCCACCATAGTGAAGTATTAGAATCTGTGTAGTGGATCAAATAATTCAGCTATCGATGGGAAGAGATACTTTCTATTTATCTTGGTTTTTCTGAGTACATTGAAATTGATGCATAGGTGTATTGAATCATTGTTCTTCTTGATGATGTGAAATGGTTCACCGCCTAATGAATAACTCAGGCTTGTAAAACACTCACCTAGATTCTCTGGTAACTACTTCTGTAGTTCTTATAAATATTTTTTTTTTCAATTATTGGAGTCTTGTATGTGGGAAAAGATCTATGTAAGAGTTTTATTGGAAAATTAACATCTTATTTTGGAGGATAACCCAAAAAATCATTTGGTAATAAATCCATATAATACTTAGAAATGTGAATTCTTCAAGAATGATCCTCCCATGGATCTTAATTATTTTGATCTCGATATTATTTATTATAAGGCAATAATATCCATGGTTGAGTAGTAGATCCCAAGGGAAATTCAACCCTTCCTTAAACAATTATGAAATCATAAGGTGAATTTGTATGTGAATATTGATCCACCACTCCAATATAGTTAATGTTTTCATTGTATAAGCATATTAAATCCTTGACCAATATACAATCAGGCTTCTTTAAATGAACAATGACAATATTTTTTTGGTTGTTTATCCCCCAAAACATGATTCAGGGAGTTATATACTTGGATTAAATAATTTATTAATTTTTCCTCATAAATATCTCAACAACAATTTTTTGATGTGGTTTTTAATATTAAAACAAAATATAAATTATATGAAATAATTAGTAGAACCAAAATCAAAATGTATCTCCCTGAGATTTTATGAAATAATTTTTTTGAAATAATTAAATATTTTAGATAATTTTCATTATAAAAAAGAGAATATATCTATTTTATAAATAAATCACTCATTTTAGATTTCATTATACACATTTCTAAATTAATCTTACACTAAATTCAACATCGGTATAGCTTTTGTAACATGAGACAATGAGATTCTTCAATTTTTTTACTATAATTTTATTTATTTAAAGAAGAAAATTATAAATGTTACATTTTAATGGAAGGTATAAAAATGATTAAATTAATTATGAAATTATCTTTTACACATTTTTATATAACTCCTTGACCAATTATTTATAAATTAATGTAAAACCATTTTTCAAATAAAAGGATTTTTTCTTTCTGAAAAACTATTTCAAATTGAACTTGTCTGTTTTATATTGTTAAATAAACAAATAACTCTTGTTATATTATATTAATAATATATATATATATATAATACTAAATATATTTGTTAATATTATTCTTATTATTTTTCTCAAAATTATATAAATTCAATCCAATTTTATGCATAAAAGAAGAATTTTTTTAAAAAGAAATATTTTCCACCTTTGGATGACACACTTGTTTAAAATATTGATTATGAGAATCATAGAAATTTTATTCAATAATGTAAACATTTTATTCTAAATAGGTATATCAAAATTTTAGTTGGGTGATCTTTTTTTATTTTTTTGAGATATTTCACATCTTTGATTAATTGTGAAAAATACTGAATTATAATTGAAAAATAATTTTTCATATAACTTATATATGTAGATAAATTATGTTTTTAATTGATATTAAATTATAATTAGATAAAATATTTAACATTAAATCCAATTAAGGTCATTATAATCGATTAAAAATTGAGTTTGGATATTAAAACATTTAAATATTTTGGACATTTTTTACATTAAAATCATGTTTTCTCGATCCATCAACAATATTAATTTTTCATTTAATAATTAAAATTATATTATTTTAATTATGAATAATTGATTCCATATTTCTAATAAGAGGTAAACATTTAGTAAATTGGCCCCATTCATATTTGGACTATACATATATTAGCTTTAGTACCTTTTTTACAATGGATAAGGGTAAATCAAGTAATTAAGGGAAAAAATAATGTTATAAATATTAGAAAACTAACCAAAACAAGCCTAAATTTTATTTGATGAATTTATTTAAAACATTATCTCATAATCATCTATGTTTAATAATTTAATGGACACATGCTCCAATAAAATAACTAAAATTTCATTAAACGCATTTTGGGAGACAAAATGTCACACTCTTACTATTAATTTTCATAATATTTTTAATATATGTATAAATATAAGACATTATAGACTATATAAATTAATAAGAAATCCAAAACGTTTATCTAAATCATAGATTTTTTTTTTATTTTTTTTGTGAAAATATAATTATCAAAAATAACTACAAAAAGATGATAAAATAATAACTCAATTAATGAAATAATTAATTAAATGATGTTATAAAAATTTAAAAAATTGTAATAACTCGATCCAATAATTTTATAAGTGCATTAAAATATTAGGGTTTAATTAAATGAATTTTTCAGAAGTAATCATGCTAGATTAATTTTATTAAAGTCAATATTATTAATAATGTGAGAACTGAGACATAGGATATTCTTTGAAAATAATAATTTATTTAATAATTTAAAAAGCATAAAAATGTAAAATAAGTATAAGGTGATGATATATGTTATAAAATATCTAAAATGTTCCATTTATCATCTGATTTACATCACATATGTAAAACATATATATTCATAATCTTAAAAAAAATGTTACAATAATTAAAATTAAAATTGATTAACTGAGGATTAATCAAAATGATAAGGATTAAAATAATACCATCACTTTCCTAAAATCTATTTTTGGATGATTTTACAACCTTATAACATCATTTATTTTAATAAATGTCATTTTGGAGGTATTTTTATTGATAATAAATTTATTATTAATTAGTATTTTGAGAGGTTCCAAAAGTGATCCTCCCCTCTACTATAAATGTGAACCTATCCTAATCTTTTCAACACAACACTAGTGCCATTTTCATCATAAAAACACTCTCCATAACTTATCCCAACTTATATCACATAATTTTAGAATCCTTACGTTGTTATTAAAGATAACTGATGATATCATACTGTGAAAATCAAAAGTAGATGCACAATGAAGAGGTAACATTCCTCAACATACTCTTCATTTTATTTATTCCTTGAACCCCCAAAATTAATTTTAGGTTTAAATAATTATTTCATTAATCTCACTATACATATATGTTTTTTATTATATGGTTTATGGCAACAATTACACACAAATTAATTTAATGGGTAATGAACTTATTGTTCTGGTGTACAACAAACTACAACCTCCTAGAATGATTATTTCGGTTTAAAAAACCATTAATGGTTGGGAATTTTGATGCAAACACTATTTTTATATTATATAAAGGATATTTGTGATGTATCTATGATTATGTAATTATAATATAAAACATACCTTTATACATTCTATTTTGTTTTAATAATATAACTTTGATAGTTGACGTGTGGAGTAATGGGTCCTCAATGCATTCTAATTCATTCAAACTTTACATTGAATAAATTAAGCATTAATTTAGTAAACATATAAAAAAAATATTAAATAATTATTATAATATAATTATATATGTTTTTGTGTGTGTGTGTGTCATTTATTCTCTTCATTTCAATAATATAAGAAAATCAAAACAACATTCTTGCATACATATAGCCTACAATATCCATGAATGGTGTATTCAATTTCATATATCTATATTTTATAGATATTTATATGATTTATATACATGATATATAAATTATATATTATATTATATAATTAATTAAATAACAATTTCTGTAATATGATCAGGAATAACAAGTCAAAACATATATAATAAACAAAGCGGTTATTACCCAAAACGATGCATTAACATGGAACTTTTAATAACTAGGAAAAATAAAGTCAAAAAAGAATCATATATGATAAAATACAACCCAATACTTTTATGTAATATATTTATAATAATGTTATATTTATTACACATGTGGTTTTTTTGAGTATGATGATATTCAAGACATAATGTAAGAGAATTTCATCTCATTTTTTATTTTTGCGAGATACATGCCATATTATCCACTCGAAACATTTTTTTTGTTTATATACTAACCTATGACATTTTATATCATTAATTACATTTATTTAATTATATTAAATTCTTTAATTGATGTTATTTTTCATGGGATTCACTATTCTACTGTTACTCAAGTAGTAATGGATTTATGTCTCATTTTTAATTGTTTGTGACACAAGACTTACACACTTCTTTTTTCTTGAGTGTGGTTTATATAATACCTATTAATGACTTTTATGAGTCATATTTTGAAATTTTTTGGGTATTTACAGATCCATATTTTTATATATTTTCAAGGGGTTTATGGTTTTAAGGTTACCAAATCAGTAAGGGAATTTTGTCTCAGTTTTCCTTCTTTGAGACACATGTCATGTTATGAAATTATATTCACATACAAGGTGTATATACTAACATTTGAAATTTTATTTAATAAATATCCTTATTTCAATTATTTTATATTTTTTATGCAATGTTTTTCTCTATTAGGTCGAAAACCATTGTTCCTTCCATAAATGTTTTCTTAAATTGTGTTTACAGTGTGTTAAATGATCTTTTTTATATTTTGAAGGAAAAATGATTTCAAATATGTTTAAAATGTTTTTCAAATATTGTTTTATATTTTTTAGGAATATTTTTTAATTAAATTTTTTGATAAATGTTTTATGATTTAAAAAAACTTATTTATAAAGGAAAGGATATTTTACTCAAAAATTATTTCAAAAAATCCTTCAAAACCATTTCCCTTTTAAGCAACATTATTTGATGTTATGTTTGTTTTACTGGAGTTATGGTACACTTATATAATTCTATTTATATACCTATAATATTTTTATTATGATTGAATGATATTTATGAAACCCATTTATTTTACATGGTAAGGTTATGATTGAATGATATTTATGAAACCCATTTCAATCCATCGGTTCTGATATGATCAATGATTTTTGTTTTTCTGGAACACATATGTATGGTTTTAATTTAGTGAGGTGTTGGACCTATATCTCCCTCAAATTCATTGGGTAATGTTTTATATTTTATGAGATAGACATGGTAGGAATGAGGAGTGAATTCATTTAGATAAAGGACTACGTCCACAAAGATAGTAATTATAGTGGACCATGACTAGTAAGATCGAATTGGGAGTGAACCATGACTAGAAATATATTGTAGGATGTGAAATCATACGAAAATGATAGCATTGGATATGATTACTTTAATATTATAGACATTATTTTACATGCATATGTATATGCCACAATTCTATGTCTTAATTTATTCCTGAATAGAATATGTTTTTTCATTATTTATGGACTTCTATGATTTATTCCACGACATGATATGTGGATATTTGATATAAAGGATATGATTTTAAACTCTTTATGTACATATTCTTTATGATTATCTTACGATTCACTCTTCCATGTTTACCCATCCTGGGCATCTGAGGTAACTATTTCTTATGTTTCTTTTCCCCATGATATAATGAAAAGAATTAAGTTAAGTATATAAAAATTGATTTCTGAAAGAAATAAATAGGTTGGAAAATATGTAAATTTTTAATGAACATGTTTTTTATGTTTCCATGTTTCTTAAGGAATTAAACTAATAATATATTTGGGCATGTTTTTCTTTAACGTATAAAATTTTATACAAAAATGACGCAATTTGAATTTATTAAGATTTGATTATTATAGATAGTATCATGGAAATGGATTAGTTCCCATTTGGAAAATAGAATGAGAATACATTGGTGAGATATCTAGAGATATTTTTATGGATATTTTTATGGATTTATCTTAGGAAATGTCTATGTATTGGTTAAAATCCTTGATTTTTTTAAATAATCATAAAAAAATGAGGATGAAACCTAATAAATTATTGACTAAAATAAAATTCATTAATTATGTAGTTTTACCATTATTAATAGTGTTACTCACTTTATACAATTCTTTTAGTTATTGGATAGAATAGAAAAGAAAGGTGTTAATGAGGAATAAAATTGAAAATTCAATGATGGCCCACCTAAGAAACCAAATGATATATAATATGGAATGAAAAATCATTTTTTAAAACCACACAACCCTCTTAATCCATGAATAATGATGGAATTCCAAATTATTAATGAAGGGAAACCATTTTCTTGAAAACATATTAAGGAAATGTTCCAATTAATTTATGAAATAGTCAATCCAATAATTACTGATAAATGGATATGAACCATTTAAAAGATAATTTTCATTATACGTTGTTTGGAAAAAAATATTTTCCGAACTTATATATTGGAAGGAAAAGTGAATCAGTGTTGGGATTTTATTAAGAATACAAGCCAACCAGATTAATGTTACTCAATAGATTGGAATGGTTACAAGAACTGATTCTTCAGTTAGTACCTCCATTGATTTCTTCTTAAAAATAGAGATATTAAAGTTTCCTATATTTATATCATGGTTATGATAATAATATAAGTATAGAATTAATATAAAAATCAATAGATATGATGAATAGATTTACTTTATTCCCAATGTGTGGAAGAGAACATGGAAGAAATTATCTTAAGGGGACTAGTTTATGTTTTATGTGTTGGAAAGAAGGTTATTTATCTTTAGACTACTCATGTAATTGTGATAAAAATACACCTCCATATAGTGAAACTACCATTATTTAATGTCCCAATTTCAAGGATTTTGGTCATTATACTAACATGATATCCAATACAAGGAATAATGTGGATGATAATACATAATAGCCACTTAAAAAATGAAAAAGTTAATGTTTATACTTTTATAATGGATGATGTTATCCATGATAATTAGGGAGTACTTGTCCTCATAAAATTTTTAATAATTTCATGTTTTATTTTTAATTAGTAATCCCATTGAAAATATTTTTTTCATAGATTATTGAGATTATATGTGATTATCTACTGGGATTTTGGAATAGTAATATCAAATATTCTATTTTAACAAGGATAAACCCAGGCTTCCAATGAAAATTATTTGTATAAGATAAAATACTATATTATAAATGATGGATAAGGTTTGTAATCACATTGTTTTTTTGGTAATTAATGTTATTACCATGACTTAATAAAATAAATTATGATGTTCTAAAAAAGATTTGTAGGTAAAAATTTTGAGCTACATCAATTTGTTTTAGGGATTAATGATTAGTTAATTTTTGATATTTACTAACCTTATTTCAAAAGAATTTTATATTAATATATGAAAAGTTCCATAAGTGTAACCATTTAGGAATTTTTTTACATTGATATATGTATGGGTTTTTAGAGATTAATGTATCATAATTAAAATATTTATTCATATTTGATAACTTCTAATAAAAATTCTATTTTGATAAAGACAGATGAAATGACCTATCATTATATTTATGAATCCCATTATCTGCTGATGATTCGGGAATTTCAAATTCACAATAATTTCATAGAATAATATATGAATTGGAAATTGATAAAGGCACAAAAAAGTGTGATATTATGTTGAATCAATTAATATATCTTCTAATGAAAGTTCTTCAATCATTGTAAAATATTCTTTAAATTGAAATATTTTCCTATTATCATCATTTTTATGATATCAGTTACCTTTTTCAATAGTATTTGGATATGGATTTTTTATTTATAACATTCTGTTCAACATGTTCTCTATCACTCTTTACCATAACATGATATATATATTTCTCTTTCATGTCCTTATTTTCACATCCCTCCCATATTCCCCTAGGTTGATAGATAGTTATGAGTTACTTTGGGTAACCATAATATTTAGAACATTCCATTTTTAAAATAATGTCTTTGTATTAATTTTTATGATGTGGGTTTTAATTAATGGATCCATAAATAATTATTCCTTTAATAACCAGATGAATTTCATGGGCAAAATTAAATTTATGGGGGGTAGAATGTAACTCTCTGTGATTTTGTGAAATAATTTCATTTAGAATGAATTTAATATCATTGATAAATTTCATTTCAAAGAATACTAAATATATATATTTTTATAAAAAATAACAATGTTTTTCATGCATTATACGAACCACTATGTTTGGATTTCCCTACATGAAACATCGTCTTATCTTTCATTACACACACCACTGTATTTCTACAAATTATCTTTTAATTATTATGATAATATAAACAATAAAATTATAAAAAATAAATTCGAATGATGGGTATGAACAAAATTTAATGATATATGAAATTATGGTTTACACTTTTATATATAATTATTTGAACAATTAATCATATATGAATGTAATCCAATTTTGAAAATAAAAGGAAATATTTTTCTAAATAACTGATAAAATGTGAACATATGTGTTTTATAATAATAAATAAAAAAAATAACTCTTGTTATTTATATTATATATATATATATATATTAAAAAAATAAATCAATATATATATATATATATATATATTATAATTTTTGACATTTGTCCTATGAGTTTTCTATACAATATATAAAAACAAATCAATTTTATGCATAAAAGATGTATTTTTCTAAAAGGCAGATTTGCTGCCTTTTGAGGCCGCACATGTTCAAAATCTATTTTTGAGGCATAAAAATTATATTTGAAAAACCTAAATTTCTTTTTTGAATTAAGGATTTCAAAATTCACATTGGGTGATATTTTGTTTTTTTTATAATTTCCAAGTACTGATGAATAGGGAATATTTATAAATTCTAATTCAAAACTACTTTTTCTTTTAACATATTTATATATTAAATTATTTATTAGTTTATTTTAAATTATAAATAGATAATATTTTATCATTTAATCCAATTTTTTTAATTGGAATTAATTCCACATTGAATATCTATATAAAACTAATTCAATCTTTTGGAAATTTTTACATTAAAAACAGGATTCCTCGATCCGTTAATGGGGACAATTTTTAATTTATTTATCAAAATTATATGTTTTTAATTATGAACAATGAATTCAATATATATAATTATATGTTCTAAATTTATCATATATTTCCCTTTCATTTTTGTGCAATATTAATAATGACATTAATAATTTTCATTACCACGGTTAAGGGTAAATCTGGTAATTAATAGTAAAGATAATGATATAAATATTATAAAACAACCAACACATTTGACCAAATATTATTTTATGAATTTAATCAAAACTATATATCATAATTATCTATGTTTCATAATTTAATGGACCCTTTTCCTGGAATATTTCATTAATATTATTATACTCAAATGGAGTGACAAAATGACACACTCTTACTTTTAATATGTATAATATTTTTTAATATAG
This sequence comes from Viscum album, assembly GCA_963277665.1. Classification (NCBI taxonomy): domain Eukaryota; kingdom Viridiplantae; phylum Streptophyta; class Magnoliopsida; order Santalales; family Viscaceae; genus Viscum; species Viscum album. Next base: position 346,950,419 of record OY728127.1, on the reverse strand, counting down.
GGATAAATAGAAGACAGACTATGCTATATATATTCAAAAATATAATAAAGAAGTTTATCCACAATATTTAAATTATTAATTAATTATTATAGAATAAATAAATATCATTAATATTTCCAAAATTATGGAGTAATTACTCAATTAATGAAACAATCAATGAAATCATATTATAAATTATAAAATAAATATAATATGAGTTAATTAATGTTATAAAAGAATCTAATAAATTTATATAACATATTAGGGGTGTATTAAATAAATTGGTTCAAACTAATATTTCTCGATGGATTTTATTATTAACAATGATATCAATAGTGTCAAAATTTTCAATTATGATATTTTATGAAAATAATATTTTATTAATTTTCTGAAAAATCATAAAAATATTAAATATGTAAATGTGGATATGAAATTCTATAAAATATCATTAATTTTAAATTAATGGTCTAATTAAAAATTTATATGTAAAAATTGCATCTTCTTAAAATTAATGACTTTGTTACCATAGTTATTATTTAAATGTATAAACAAAGGGTTAATCAACATTTTTATGACTAAAATATTAAGAAAACATGCCTAAAAACTGTAGTATGATGAGATTAAAACCTTAATGTATATTAAATTATGATTAATTTTCATTTTTAGTTATTGGGATTGATATTGAATTTATTATAAATTAATATTTTGAGATTTTACAAATATACCCATGCACTCTAATAAAAGGAAACATTTCCTTCTATTTTAAAAAAACCTATAAATGCAATATTCCGAACCAAGATATACCCAAAAATTCACCCAAATTCCCTAAATATATCTTAGAATCATTAATTTTTTCCAATATTCAACCGATGAATCCCTTCTATGAAAATAAAAAGGAGATACCAAAAGAAAAGGTAATGTTCATCAACGAATGTTTTCATTTTATTTCTTCCTTGAACCCCCTAAATTATTATTATATTATATTGACTACTTAATTATCCTATATATACTTATATTTTTTAATTATAAGTGATCTACTTACACTTACACTCCCATATAATTAACGAATAACAAACATACCATTCTTGTGTATAGTGAACTACTGCCACACAATGTTATTCATGTGTCCGTTTACAACTCACATTATTGGGAATTATGGAGGAAAAAATATTTTATTATATATATATATATTATTTATTATATCTATATTATTATGTAATTTTATTATAAAACAAACCTTCATTACATCGATTTTGTGTAAATACAATAACTTCATTTTGGGACTTGTGGACTATGACCTTCTCAAAGCGATGTGATTCATTCACACATTACATGGAGTGTAATATGTATAGGTTTATTAAACATATAATAACTATATGACAGAATAATTATACTATAATATATATATATATATACCTATATTTCATTTACTTTCTTACTTTCAATATTATAATAAAACTGAAACAACATTCATGCGTACATACGACCTACCATTTCCATATACAGTGTATTCCATTTCATATATAAACTTTTTGTATATATTTATAAGATAAATTTATATGATTTATAAACCATGTCTTATATTCTAGAAAAAATTTAATCCTGATATAATTAAATTGATCATGAATAATAATTCAGAACATGTACAATAAATGAAGTGTTTATTACCCAAAATGTTTCTTTAACATGGTACTGTTAATAACTGTGTAATAAAAAGTCTTAAGTGAATCATATATGTTATTATATAACTAAATATAGTTCGTAAATATATTTATAATACATTTATTTTTATTATATATTTGTTTTTATTGATTATAATGAGAGTCACGACCTATGGAAATTTAATCTCACTTTTTCTTTCCATGAGATACATGCCATATTCACCACTCTATTATTTTTTGTGGTGTATATACTAACATATAACATGTTATAGAATTACATCAATCTATTTAATGACAATATTAAATTCAATTGATATTATTATTTTTTGGGGTTTTTGATTATGATGTTTCTCAAGTAGTAAGGTATTTTCCCTCACTTTTATTTCTTTGAGACACATGCCTTATAAACTACTTGTTTCATATGCATGATGTGTATACTACCGAGTAATGTATTTTATGATTCATATTCTGAAAATTAATGGATATTTACATATACATTTGATGATCTCTTTTCGAGTGGTTTATGACTTAAAAGTTACCAAATCGGGAATATAATTTTTTCTCAATTTTCCTTCTTTGAGACACATGTTATTTTAAGAACATAAATTCTTTTATGAGTTGTATATAGTACAATTTGACATTGTTTTTCATAAATATACTTGTTTTAATGATATTATATGATTCATGAAATTTTATTATCTCTCCGATCGGGATATTTCCTTCCTCCAAAATATTGTTTCCAAAAAATGTATTAAAAATGTTTTAAATGATCACGTTTGAATTTTCTGGGAAGAATGATTTCAATGAGGTTTAAAATGGGTTTTAAATATTTATTTATATTTTTTTAAGAATATTTTAAATGAAAAATGTTTGATAAATTTTTTAGGATTTAAAAATACTTTTTTATAATGGAATGTATATTTTCCCCAAGAATTATTTCAAGTAATATTTCAATTCCATTTTCCTCCAAAGTCATCATTATTTGAAGTAACATATGCTTTAATAGGGGTGTGATACAATGAAAAAGTTATTATTATTTATATTCTTGTTTTCTTCTTTTTGTGAAATGATATTTATAAAACCCATTTATTTTTTGTTGTTATGTTATGATTGAATGATGTTTTTGAAACCCTATTCATTCTATGGTTTTTTATTTGACCAGTGATTTTTGTTCATGTGGAATATATGTGCATGTTTTTCATTGTGTGGGGGGTGGGACCTATATCTCCCTCTCATAAATTTGGTAATGATTTATATCTCTTGATATATACATGGCTAGGATGGGGAGTGATGTTAGTTCAATAAGGTACTTTCTCCACTATGAAGGTCTTGGGAGTGATCCTTGACTACTAAGATGGTCATTGGAGTGAACCATGACTAGGAAAATGGTATATAGAGTTTACTAATACTACTAAAATATCGTTTCCAATGATTCCCTAAAAAATATGAAAATAATTCTATAGGATTATGTGTAAACTAAAATTATATGTCTTATGTTACGGTTTTATTGAATAAGTTCATTCATTCTTTATAAATATCTAATATTTTTCTAATGACATGATATTGGGATATTTGATATAGATTATATGATTTTAATAATTTTTTATGTAAATATTTTTTTTAGGATTATGGTATTATTGATCTCTCCCTTATTTAACCTTACCTAGCATCTATGGTCACATATGATTATGTCAACTTTTCCAAGGATACGAAGAAATTTATTATAAATGAAATGTCAAAAAGGGTTCTAGTTATGAAGAAATAGGTGGGATAAGATTTAGATGTGTTATGGACTAGTTTTTTATGTTTTTTACTTTCCAATGGAACTAAACTAATACCGTCATTGTGTGGGTATTTTTGTAATGTATGAAATGTTTGGAAAAATGGAATAATGTCAATTTAAGTTAACAATAGGTTGTTATAAAAGTAATATGTTCTCCATTATTTACTGAATAACAGGTGTAAATGTCCAAACATAATTGATCTGATCCCGATTTGAATATGTAGTATAATATTCCTATACTTTTTCTCTTTCCTTATGATGTGGGTGTAATTTATTTTTTTTACAGCCCTTTACTTATAGTATTTTATTTTTCATAATTCATATATTACTTACAGTTAAAACACTAGACCATAGGATGAATTTTGATATTAAACTTATTTTATACAATTTTATTTGTGTAATTATTTATTTCCCCTAATTATTGATCATCCTGATGACCTACTATTATACATATTAGTAATATTACAGGTCAGTTGTTGTAGTTTTTGAGATAATTCTTATCCTATTTTTGATATGTGGGATGTTTTTCTTCGTTTCCTCCGTGGGATTTATCCAATGATCCTCATGTAGATACTTATATTTTATGATTTTTATGTCAAAGGACATGGGACCACTGATATAGAGTCTCCAATCACCATCTCATACTTGAGGTCACAATGGGAAATCTCATCATAGCTATCACAATATCAAATTATCCAAATATTTCCATAGACTGGATTTTAATCCATTAATCAAATGGTCATTCACATATTTTATGTTGATGAAAAAGTATGAGGCATACCAAAAGGTCCTTGTGATATTTTCCTCATACACCCTGATAGAATCGTCTTCATTTTTCGTCAAACCATGTAACATTGATTTCATTTTATTATGGATATTATACAAATTATTTTTATTAAAAATACATTATTGAGTCCTTATCATTCCAAGGAATAAAATTCCACTTTTGAATTCATGTTCTTGTTCAATTTCGACCACCGATCAGCTTCCCCATCATGATGATAAATGGATAGTATAAATTTCACTTATTTTAATAATTTGAGGAAGTATAATATATTTGTAATGTAGTTAATAAATTATTCCCATATGAGTGGATTATATGATTCACTAACTATATGAGACCTTTTTTACACATAAGGGAATCAACTACGTCCTGATGATTCTTAGGATAAATGGTATGTTCCAAAAATATCATGTTATTATTCATAACATGATTTAGTTATGCTAGTACTTCCATGATGTTATCAGCTCCCCCTCTTATTAGGCTAAGAATTCCATTAGTAAAATAATAATATTTTATATGACATTGGTTATTGAAATGGTTTCTCTTATTTCACGCCATTAACTAAAAAGTAAAATATTTTTTTTAATTCGAACCCTAATACATTTAATCACGTTAAAATGAAATTTCGTACATAGAAATAATAACTTATAAATATTGACTACATTATCAGTTATAATTCTCTAGGATTCAATATAGTTAATCCATGGTAATTTTATTATAACGTTTTCAAACCTATTAATCTATTTAATCCATTAAAAATGGTTCATAATATGTCTTTGAATTACCCAAAGAAGATCTCCCACTGGTTTTAACAAAGGTATGTAGAAGGACCTCTTTTTCATGCACCAATTGAAAATAAATGTAATATTGAATGACCTTTTTGGGTTTACTACTCCATGTTTGAACTATGTGATTGTTTCCTCTTCTTTATGGGTCCACACATTTATGTAATTTCATACACTACTGGAAATCGGATCTTTCCCAACACTTATATACACCCTTTCCCAACGGTTCTCCCAAACCGTTGGGAAAGGGGGGTCTTTCCCAACGGTTTGGGAGAACCGTTGGGAAAGGGGCCTCAAAACACCCCTTTCCCAACGGTTTGGGAGAACCGTTGGGAAAGGGGCCTCAAAACACCCCTTTCCCAATGGTTTGGGAGAACCGTTGGGAAAGACCCCCCATTTCCCAACGGTTTGGGAGAAGTATTGGGAAAACTCAGCCCAAAATCCAACATTCCCCCTGGAAATTATCACCTATCCCAACGGTTTTGAGAACCGTTGAGATAGATTCTTTGATTTCGTCCAGGTCTACTACCCGAGAACATTATATAAATATAAATTTTAAATAATTATGATAATACATATATATATATTTATGAAGTTATGTTTATAAATGATATGTTAGGTTAGTGGTTAAGGAGTTTAATTATAAACGGGGGGTTGTGGGATAAAATCCCACCACATGTTTTTTTTAAATACATATACCAACGGTTTTATAACCGTTGGAATAGATTTTCATATTACTTATACCAACGGTTTTGGGAAAACCGTTGGTATAGACCTATCCCAATGGCTTACTTCGCAACGGTTCTCCAAACCATTGGTATAGGATATACCAATGGTTTGGAGGCCTATACCAACAGTTCCAAACCGTTGGTATAGGTTAGTATTCTACTTGTGATAAAATCTAATAAATACAAACATCACCAAAATGTAAATATATTATTTTATACATAAAATTATCCATAGAGTTCTTACTAAATTATTCAATTACAAATACCCATAAATGAACTAATATATCTTTGATACCTACTCTCTTTACCCAATAATTTTACACATATTATTATTGGATTCATAACACAAATATCCAACAAACTAAATCCAATGATTGAGAGTCCTAGTGTCTTTAGTATAGTAGTTTCATTATATTTATAAATGAAACTAAAATATATTTATTTTTAAACGATAATGAGAACTTAAATCACATTGATCTCCTAAAAATAAATACGATATCCTAGGTAATACATAAAAGGTTAATCTATAAATACTATTAACGGAAAAAACATGATAATAAAACATCACATGGTGGATAGAGTCTCATCACAGATTAGGTTCACACCCTAATCCCATAATGAAATTCAATTCATGATAACATAAAAACAAGGATCATGACTAATAACATATAAGAATTACATAATGATCATAGAATCTCAATATAATTAAAACATGTTATTGTGGTAGAATCATATAACCTGAATTAATAAAAAGTCAAGGATAACCTCCATGAAAACATCACACGAAGGATAGAGTCTCATCACAGATTAGGTTCACACCCTAATCCCACAAAAAATTATATAACGTGACAAAAATTATTCAAATGAATTGGATTTATATCTAGGTTAACCTATTGTAACATATACAATCTTATTTTTTCTATAGACATAAATATATCTTATTCCATAAACATAGTAATTACCCTTGGAATGAAACGGGATTCATAATATTCCATCATTAGGGGGAACAGAAAGAATTTATCCCCTATAAAATGATGGGTGAATAATCAATATATATTCATAAGAGACATATGTATATAAGTAATAATAATTCAAAAACATCAAGGAGAGAGATAATGTGAGTTATAGGTAAAAAGATCATAACACAGTGAAAAAGGGGGGTTCACTAAGATCTCATGCCTTCTGTTTTATAGTTATTCTACATGTTCCCTTTTACATCATTAATAGTAAAATTAGAATATGTAATTATTTAAATCAGAAACATTACTATCTATATTTTAGTGTAAATTATTTTATGTTTATTTATGACTATAAGATAGATATAATGTTAAATATCATTATTCTGGGAATCTTTGTTTTTTGATTCAATGTTCGGATCACTTCTGAAAAATTATAAAAAAAATTGTCAAATGGGACTATAACTCCACAAGTTAAATGGAATATATTATTTTACTTTAATAAATTTCAATGGTCAAAAAACCCCATATATGTTATTACATAGGGATGATTCAATTGGTGAAAATGTATACATTATATTATTAGTTCATTTAGTTTGTTATATAGACCATCATGAACAATGTTAAATTTATTTTATTAACTGATTATTAAATAATTAAATAATTTTAAATAACTTATAATATACTTATTATAATCATATTCAACCATAATAATATTTTAATTAACAACATTTAGGCCTTTGGAGAAACATGAACTACATTGTTCAAGGAGACAATGAACAAACAATATTGTAAAAAATCATTTCTGAAATAGATGATTAGACGGAAAAACATTGATAATCCATTACAAATATAGCTTCACAGTATATTAATAATAATAGATTAATTATATCTTTATTGATGAGGGATCCATGGATAAGGTCGAAAATGAGAATAATTTAAAATTGAATGCAGGGTAATATTAACTTTGGAATTTAGTCTTTTTAAATAATATTTAAGGAACAATGGGGTTATAGTTTTTTGTATAAAATGGCTTCTAGGGTAATGGTTAGTGAGGATGGGAGAGATTAGGGTATAAATGTTTCATGCTCGAAGGATAATATGTTGTGTGGGGTATGTTTCATGAGTGGTACTATTTATAAAGGGATGAGAGGTTTTTTTGAATATTATATTCATTAGTTTGTTATTTTTTCCCATATTATTAGTTGTTATGATTCATGTGACTATATATAGTAAATGGTTCATATTTAATATAAACAGTAGGTTATTACATTATCCAGGACTCAAAATTCATGTCTTTAGCTAAATTAGTTAAATACTATATTTCACTATATTTCACTATTCAATAAGAATAATATTATTTTAGAAAAAAAATAAACCTAACCATTTATTGATGTGTATATTACAAAAATTAAATCCATTATATAAAAATATTTTTCTAAATATTGTAAATTTGGTTTTTAAATAAGATTCACATTTATACGAAAAAACTAATTTTAATTTTATGATCACTATTATGACCATTTGAATAAATTTTCATGTTTTTATAAAATTATATTTTCATTCAAATACAATTTAATATTAATATATTGAATCATATTATGAAAAAAAAAATCTGATTCATTATATTTTTAAAACTAAAATAAAACTTATATATGTTTTATAAAATTTTAAATAATTATTTTATAATTTTTGAAAAACATACTTGTATTATGATATGAAGTTACAATATTTTCATTTTATATTGTACAAAAATATTCTTTTACACATCCATAGGAGTCTTTACCTCTCTAATAATAGTGTTCCTATTCTAAATGGACAGATTACTATTCCAATAGTCATGTTACTATTCTTACAGTTTGATTGTAATGGACATATGGGTTCTTAACTCCTATCAATAACATATATTTCATTCAATATTCATTAACATATATTTTATCTCAAGGTTATATGTTTATTAAATATTAATATTTTATTACTTATATTCATCTTTATTTCTAATGATTTTCCCAGGAGTATGGTCATTTTCATGGATCGAGCTAATCCAAATTCAAATATTTTAGTTAAATTTATTTATATTTTTTATCCTATTATAATATTTTCTATTATTATGGTCATTTATATTCAGTAAATGTAATTTTAACTTTACCATAATAAAATTGTGTTCATTACATCTTGTGGTTCCTTTGTTTTATGTCACATTACGAAATATGACAAAATTATAAGAATGTAAATTCCATTGATAAAATTGTAGACTGTTACAGTTATCCATTATTTTTTATATAATCGAAAATAAATTTAAATGGAGAAATTAATTTTAATGGGGGTTGAATGTAACACCCGACGATTATAGATATATATATTTCTTTTTAAATAATGTTAATGTATTCAACAGCCTATTATATACACAACCCTAATTCAAATTCAAAATGAACCATGATATATTATATTACATTTCCATAGAATTTGTGGGTATTAATAGAAATTACCATGTTTTTCAATTATTTTATGTATTGATTCATATAAAAAATATATATTTTTATTTATTGTAATATGAACTCAATTTTTTGTAATGTAATTTTATGCTTTTAAAATAATTTTTCATTCAAATTTGTTTTTTTATTTTAATTTTTAGTGGTAATAAATATTTTTTCCACATTAATAAAATAAATTTGAAAAAATAACATTATATCTTAATCATCCTATAAATTTAATCATATAGAGAAATTTATTAATGTTCTAAAAAATTTATTTATTTTTTGAATAACAGAATGTATTGATTTTTATATAGAAATACATTTAAATTTAAATTAATAACAATTTTAATTTTTGATTAGGAATGGTTTCAATGTTTAATTAATTCCATTTCAATATTTAGAATCCAATTAATATCATCTTTACCAACATTATTATTATTCTTAGTACAAAAACACTTTTTTACATAAAAATACATTTATAAGAAAACCACATTTTGACTAAAATTTATGTTATTAACATAAATTAATATCTTCTATTTATTTAAATTGATTCATTAAAAAAATAATTACATATTTGGATTCAAAATGTAAAATTTGTTTAATGAGGGAAATTTTAATTCTGGTCATTATGATAGAAAGTTGAATTTTTAGTTAGGAAAATAAGACATGGGAGATAGAAATACAAGGGTAAAAAAATTAATGGAGTTTGAAGTGCATTAGACCGAGGAAATACCATTTTATGAAAGTGGTAAATTCCATAGAAATATAAAAAAATCTTGAGAAAATGGAAATCATAAATTCAAGATTAAATTTTCACACAATAATATTCATAGCCTTTTTTTCACAACCACCATATGTGTAGAATCACAATGTCTGAATGTAGCTTACTCAAACAACTCTTTATAGAATAAATAATTCACTAGTGGCTCAATTTGAGTCCAATAAAGGATTTTAAAATTATAGATGAATTAGATTCAATATAAAAAAGACTATTGTTATTTGACCTACAAATAGAATTCCTAGTAAGCATGTTATGAACCACCACATGAATTGAATTTCCTTATCCAATGTAATCAAAGAATGAAACTATGAAAGAATTACTTCCATCATGAATAAGGCCACCTATTTTCATGAACCCTTGAAAAAAGGACCAATTAGTGTTATGCATGAGGCCATGCCTCGGGGCCTTCAAGCAAACCGATTCACCACTGCCCCTTGAGCTAAGAAGACCTTCAGTAATGGGTTAGTGAAACTGTAAAAAACGAATGTAGAAGGACAACTCTTTGAATTTTATATAGTTGGAATAGATCTCATATAAATGTTTTGATGTTGGTTAGTTTGTGCTGGGAGATATATCCTGTTGTCATATATTTTTTTGTGTATTTCATATGACTGAACACCCATCCATAAATAGTATGTTACAACTAAAATCACTCAAGACACCACTTTAATGTGATATATAAATGCATAAAAGTAAACTATCCAATGATATGAGAATACATTTTATTCCACCATGTGATTTCCATATGAATCGAGAACAACCCCACACATGAAAATGATAAAAAGTGGATTCAGAACTGGGGATGTTGCACCACACGCATTTGTATGATAATTGAACACCATTCATATAGACATATTCAAAAGTGGTAAGGGAATTTTATAGAGGCATAAATACACAAAATCCGTAATGATGGATAGCTTATAACTATATATTAGGATCATTAATAAGGTGAAAGTAGGTCAAACAAGTGAAATCTTCCAAAGGGTAGGGAATGATGGTGAGATAATATAAAGTGTCTTCCAGATGGATACTATTAAATTTTAATTTCTATTCACATTGATTACAGAATATATGAAACATGTAATGGACCAAGATTTCTTGTAACTATGGTACAAAATACGAAAAATATTAAAATAGAGGGAAAATATAGACTAGTTGTTAGACCAAAATGAAATATCACTACAACTAGTGATCCAATAAGAATTGTCATTAATAATTCAAAGCCTATTTTGGGGGCTATGAGAGATGTGAGATCCTCGGGTTCCCTCTTACAAATAGAGTATAGATTTATTTATTTTTAATTAATAATTTTTTCACATACAAAATTTCCAGATACTGTTTCCCTAGTGAGTTTGGTCTACATTCAAGTTATATTTTCCCTGATTCATCTACGAATAATTCCCCCTTCAAGAGAAAGATAATCCGACCAATTCCAATTGTTCTAATGAAGACTCCCTTAAATATATTCATCCCATATGATTTTATTTATTTTTCTATATCATTATAATTACAGCCTTTATATACATAAAAACTTATAAAACATGCATTAGAATATAGGATAAGACACTACTAGCAAAAGTATTTCTCACTCAAAAATAAAGAAACATTATTTTCTAGTTTTCAATTTTACACATGTTTTGGTTTCAAATCCCATAAAATTAAGGGAAAAAAATTGTTTCCATTGTAACTTAGTTATCTATTGTAGTCTATTGGAAATGATTTTTAGGGATTCCATGTCTATTCGTAATATGTGTATAACTCATCATAATTAAGTATTTGAAAATTTAGAACCTTTTTTTGATAAACTGATATGTTATCCACTTCTTTTGATATATGAATTCAATATATAGATGATGTTGAGAATATTATTTCTTCATACATTTATTAATAATATCATTTTTGTTGAAAAATAATTAGTGTGAAATTCCATTAAAATTATACCACCCAGTGATGGGGTGAAAAGGTCCATTAGAGATATCTTTATTAATATTTATAAAAAGAAAATACCAGGAATTAATAGTGAGTCTTAGAGAAATGGGATTATCTTATTGATGGCCTTGGAATGATATGAAAAATATAATCCATATTCACATTAGAGAAATAGAGAATTAGTGAGAAGAAATCATTAAAAAAATGATAATTAATCCATATGAACAATCCATGTTATCTTAGAAACTTTAAGATGAACATCCATTACATCATGTGATAGTACTTTTTAATATATATTTTAATCATTATATTGAATCTGATCAACTATATATCATGAAATTATATTATCATTCAATAGAATTCAATGGATTATTTGATATTTCTATATTTGATGAAGGCATGCTACTCATTGGAAAATTGAGACCCCAGATGACTAGAATTCCATTTTTTGAGAATAGTCATAAGAATATAGATAGATAAATTGTAAAATATTATAGGAATAAATTGACTAATATAACCTAGGTTATTGACCTTGGTATTGAAGACCAAGATAGTGGTAGTCCTAGCATTAGGAAGGGTTATCCTTTGAAATAGTGAAGGATTGAATATGTGACATTAGATTTTACAAATTCCCATGTGGCCAGTAATAATGATATAATAAAGGAATGAATTCTATGGGAACTATCATGGATGAGGCTATTAATAGCCACCATAATCTCCACCTCATCCAGTTTCGCACCCATTGTGTGGTTTAGGGAACCTTCAATCGATGTTGGAACAATGTTGAATATCTAATATCATTAACAAATAATAGTATAACACCACTATTACCATTCCTCAAGTCTGCATGGATCTTGGAGAACTATTTAACCACCAAGGGTGAGTGACATTAACATCACTATATTGGGAGATATCACCCCATGGTCAAATTATCTTTCACAGTTAATTCTATCTCTCTAATACATGAATAAAACATTTATTTATTTCTTTCAACCAACTATTTATAGATTTATATTTACCATTATCGAGCTACATGTTCTTCTTCCAATAAGGCCTCCGTGAAAATGTATTATTTTTGAGTGAAATATATCTAAATATCATCATCCCAATGGGCTTAAATCTAATTATCAAGCTGCAAAATATCATCTTCGAGACCATGAAAAATAAATTCTTGAGATGGTTGACTATTTATAAACCTCATGATATTTTTTTATGTCCTTAAATTTGTTTGAGAAAGATCTCATTAGGGAACCCCAACAATGGATTTGACCCAAAATCCTGAACTAAAACAATAATTTCCAAAGTATCCCTCATTTTTTTAGAGTAAATTAATCTTTTTCCCCACACATTGAGAAATGTATTTTAATGGGAAGAGGTTAATGGTTAGAAAGGTATTAGGGTAAATGTTTGACACATGTGTCAATTAAAGAGTAAATAACTTTAATATTGGAACAAAATCTATCTAGTCAACTCTAAATTCTTCCAGATCCCCTAATGTTATTATAATATGTGAATGGATTCTCTCGGAATCCCATGTAAAGCATGTTTTTTGGAACTAAAAAGTATCTATGATCTTCTATATCCTACCCCAAATGAAGACCACTTACCTTCATTTTAATTTTTTCTAGAATGGTATGGACGTAACAACCTAAAAATCATGAATCTGGTCCAAGATTTGTGGACGATATGGAGTTTCAATGACTTTATCTTACACTAATATAACATCGACCATAAATAATATATTTTTTAAAATATATTTTTTACTAAACATGATTGAGATGTGCCGAGAATATAAAATAATAAAATCAAATTTTACTTCCCATTACACTAGATGCATATACGACTATTGGAAGGATATAAATTCCAATGGTTATGAACACAAATATTTTGAGGAAATATCTTGAGAGTTTAGATTATTTTCTTCCATTATAAAATAATAAGTAGTAAATTTTATTTACACCCAACTAATTTTAGAATAACATTAATCTTTAATGGATAAAAAATCCCCATAAAATAATAAATCTGTGTGGGAACCATGACACTAGTTTATGAGTGACCATGGGATCTGACTAAGATTTATGTAAAGCCAAAATATGGGTATTGGAATTGATTATGGTTTAGGAGATTATGAAATTACTAGGGAATCTAGGGAATTTAGTGGTCTAGGTAATTTAAAAAATTTCATATCTCCAATTATCTGATCCTTGGTAATATTCAAGAATCTCATATGAATCAAAAAGATCATGGAAATTAATGTGTACACATACCTTGTTCGAAAATGAAGCGTGCACGATAACAACTATTAACCTATGATCATTGTATAATGGATAAAAATATTAAACCCTCTAGATCTTCCCAATAAAATATATGAATTTGTGTTTGTGTTATTTATTTAATTTTGGATTTTAGTATAGATATTTTAAAATCTCATCTATGTTTTGTCCATCACCATGATCACATGACTTTGATCCATATTGGAGAACATGTATTGTTCACTCTGATTGAGTGATTCTATCTGTAGGATTTAGTTGGAGAGAGAACCTAATAATTCTGTACTCATTAATATTCTATAGGAATTTTCTTCTCTCCCCTAATATATTCGATTCCAAAATACAATATTTGGGTTTCGCAGCCCCCATGCATTAAAAATCCACTAAATTAGTGATAAAAATAATTAAATATGGAAAAATGATTGCACCATAATTATTATTTATATATTATCATGTACATGTTATTTATATTTAATATATCATATTATAATCCAATGTCTTTAACTCGACTCATAACTCCAAAAATTGTTAAACAAACCTAGATTTTTAAAATAATATTCAGTTGTATACTATTAATCCTTGTATGTACATAATCAAATATAAAGAAATATAATTAATAAATTGAACTGAGTTATTCATAACATAAATAATATTGAATTTATTTTTTTATCAGTTATTAGTAATTCATGGACAAAACTCAAACCCCATAGTGGGGCCAACCATGTCTTATATACATATTCTCATAAATAGTTCAGATTCTTGAATAGGCTATTATGTGTGACATTTTATGCCCTTATATTGATAGTATTGAATAATATTCAAAGATTATGAGTGATGTATAACAACCAATAAAGTCCCATAAAGAAATAATGAGATGTCATAGAAACAAGAACCAACCTATGAACATGTACTATGTAATATAATCTTTTTCCCTTTTGATATCTAAAAATCTCAGATGAAAACTTATGTCATCATCCTTTATTTATTTATTACATGTTTATCTAACTAAAAGGATTTAACTCCAACTAGATTGGCCATGATTTTATGAAGGTAATACCATATTTATAAACATATCCTGAGATATTACATCTTTAACCAGGAAGTGAAACATCATATGTTGATCATTCACCCAATTCCATTCGACCAAAAACATGTCAAAGATAATCTATCTCACCATGATTTCATTATCATTTTTTTTATTACATCAATATATGTGATAAAATTATATATATAGATAATGATCTCAATTCTAGAGACCAATATACATGTGCATAGATAGGAACGTCTAATGATCACAAAAAACATGTGGTGTTTCAATTTTTGGGTCTGTCCCCATGCACTCAACTACTAAAGGACACCAATTTTAAACATCATGAGAAGATGTCTCAATTTTTATGATCCCCTAGCACCTGGTAGATGGACATAAAAAATGCCCAATCAATATAATTTTTCATTACTATAAGAAATATATTTATGATTAATGTCAATGTATCTCAAGGTTATTATTATCACCTATGATCTTTTATAACCTTTTGATATGAAAAATATTCTATGGAAATTACCATTCAAGTCATGGATGAAAAAATATCTACAATATAATGGTATGTCATAATCATGCATAACAAAATGTATGCATGGTATGTTAATCCAATGTATTGTTCAAGTTGGTTCTAGGGAACCCACTATTACAACACTCCAACTTACACCATATCCAAATTGCTATCTATCCTTACTAGATCCCACTTGATTAAGATCGTATTTTTGTTGAGTCATGGATTTGGTTTTCTTGACACTCACATCTGTACTGCGTGGAAATTCATATATGTGAGACATCATTTCATTGAGAAAAACTACCCAAGAGATGTAATCCCATAGTGTATACCAATATGTCTACTGTCAAAACATTACATATTGGATTACAAGAGTATCATAATTGTACATTATGATAATATTATACAGAATTTTTGTGATTCCATGAACCAGAAAAAAAAACATTGGGTATTTTAATTTTATCCTTAGAATCCTTAGAAGCTGAAATGTACTTTCTATTTGTAGATATTACTACCACAAGAATGAATGACAATATCATTCTCCTAACCATAGAATGAATGTTGTATTAGATCACATTTATCTAATAGGAATAATTTGTTTCCTCTCTTAACTAGTATCTATTCCTCGCCACATTCAATGTATATAAATTTTGTTCTCAGTCAAGTATAATTTGATTGTTCTGATTTCGTCCCCTACGGTTCTCCTAGAAATTAAAAATAATTTCCTACAATAATTTTATTTTCAATATTATCATATCCTTTACATATATACGAATACATTATCAATCCTTAAATTGAAATTATTTAATTCATTTCCCTGTATTAATATCCTCTCATCTACTATATGAGCCATCATGGAGAGATTTATGCCATGTGACATTATTAACAATTCTCTCTAAGATTGTTTATACATATATTTTTCAATACAATGTTAGTATATTTACTATTGACTATGTATAAGAAACTATTAGATCTAACATAGTCTATCATGTTTCCAAGAACATAGGTTGTTACTTTAAGTCACTCCTTGAAGAATTAATTTCATTATGGTCTTAGCTAACTGTAGGACCCGTAGTTGTTTTACATTTTCTACCAAACTTATTTCTCTTGTAAAACTATCTGTATCCCAAAAAAATCTATTATAGACATGGAAAAAATCATTATATATATATATTATATGATTTAGTTGCATACATTAATACATAATTTCATTTTAGAATCTTTAACACATTTTTTGATTTCTATGTTGTCACATTCCCTTTCTATTTTCATCATATAGACACGTTCAATTATTGGTGATCTTTACATCGAATGACCAATTAAAATATAATATAAATGATTTTATTCATGTAAAATTATAATGGAATTAGGAATAGTGGCTTGGTGGAATAAATCAAGCATTATTATTAACTCTTATAAAATCCATATATAGTCTAACATCAATACAAACCACTGTATTCAAAATTATAAGTTCCATGTACTTTGATACATGGAATCCATTATTGAATCTTAATTTATATTTTCAATCATAGATAATTTCAATATAATTCCCAATATTATTAATTTATATCCTAATTGAATAATATATCACAAGCCATAGTGAATATAAAACCATCACAATAGATTTATCCTTCATACGTAGTATTGTCTATGGAACGTTCTCAAGGATATATCTTGGGGAACATATTACTATTTCTATAATTTGTGAATTTATAAGATTGAGTAAATCCAATTCAATCATTATACATCTATATCAGTTATATATGTACACCATATTACAAAATTTTTTTATGTCACTTGACAATGGACTATCTATCATTGGGATTTCTGTAAAATCCAAAGAAAACATTATGATGATTACAATAGAATCACATTGTGTCTTTCTTGTTTCATGTTTGTTTATATCCTATAAAAAATCATTACATACAAAAACATTTCATTAGTAAAATGGATTTATATGATATCCATTTTTCAGTATTTTTTGTATATAGTTATGGGGTATTACCTTTATTTTTTTCATGTCTTGAAAACAATGGATGTATCTACAATGCATGGGTTTTAACTTTGATTTTCATTTTACATACATCATGCATCTGATGCATATAAGGAAATGTGAATTTTGGAATTACTCCATGTTACATTCTATTGATCAATGATAACATGTGAGACACATCATCAATACCTAATTTAAGAAACATATACCTTCCATGGATAATGTAATGTGTGTTTGGGGATACTCAATGATACATTATAATGTTGGCAGATTTCTAGTTCATGATATTAATCGACATTAAATCTCGAACGACCTCATATATTCTTAGCATTTATATATCTTACATCAAAATCACACACCATAAAAACTTATAGGAGTTTAATGAAGTGTATATATACTGTAAGATTACTCTTGGAATTGTTTATGCTCTCCAATATAACTAATTATAAATGCTTAATGGATTACCATTATTTCTAATGGGTTATTTATCCAAAAATAATTACATAAGTGTGTCAATTATACGTAAATTCATTAACTACAAAGACACAAAAACCAAAATGTGTATATCCTTGATGAATACTTTGTTTTTCCTAACAATGTATTAGAAGTCCACAGCTATGTATATAAGTATTAAATTTTATATTCATCCCATATGGAAAATGATCCACGTATTATAAAATTATTAGTTGAGCATTAGACACCATAAAAAACATTCATTCATGAAGTATAATAAGGAATCATTATGTATAATGAAAATGTGATATTATTTTTTTGGCATTTTATTAAAATAGTTAAAAAATAAATATTTAATTTCTAATTAGAAGTGATGTTCCTCTCACCCTTGACATAGGAATCAACGTTTCTCATCTACATAGAGAATGCACCTTACATTTTGCAATGTTTATATACATTGTTAATATCTTCAAATACACATTTGTGATTGGAATATTTTATTTAAAACACATTAATAATATAAAAATTACATATGATTTCTCAATATATATTTTGTAAAATTGATTACATTCTTCTTTAATTTAGTTCATTACATTTAAGTCTGAAAATTTTTATTTAATATCATGAAAATTACCTAATAATTAATACTTCATTCTTTTGAGGAAATTTAGAATGTTCATGGGGTGTAAGTCTATATATTGGCCTTTTTACCTTATATTTCAACATGTTTATCATAATAACTATATAATATCTTTCATTAATGTTCTTATTACATGGAGAACCAATAAATTGATGGTAATGAAATTATTTTTCCTTAAGATTCATTCTGTAATGTTAAATTGTACATTATTAATTATTTTAAAATGATATTAGAATGGTATGTATAAACAGATCATGAACGAGATTTCAATTTGTACATATACTGCATAATCATCAGTTTTTCAAATATATAGTTCCCTTTTTCCTCATAAAAATCCCAAAGACATGATATCATGATATATCATCCATGTCTCAATGCAATTTATCAAACTATCATGAGACATTGATGATATCATAATGACATAAAAATCCTATTATCTATAAATGTGTCTCCTGTAATCATTTTTACACCCTCACTTTTTGAGTTGGCTTAATAGGTTTTTTTGGAATATAGTAGCTTAAATTTCTTTTTTTGTAGTATTGAATGTATGTTCCTACATTACAATTTTAAAATAATATTTTATAGGACATTACAATTTTATAATAAATTTATCAGTTTGTCTTGTTGTATTTCATTCCATATTTAGAAAAATTCATTCAAATTGAGACTTTTTCATTCATTTTCATGTAACAACAAAAAAATCCACTAGGTTTTTTAAAAATCCACTCTAATAGGATTTGAAATTATTTTCTATGAATTAAATGTTTCCAAAGATAATGTGAAAACATTAGGTTCTATATGAGATCTGCTCTGACCAATGGAATTAGGCGACCAATATCCATTCAGTCAGCAGCCATGTAATTTCAAAACAATATAATAATAATAATACACATATACTATTATTCAAAAAATAATATTTGAAATTTTAATATCTCTTAATCTCATCTTTTGATCAATAATTTTTTTTAGATAGACATTACATGGCCATCAAAAATCAGATTGAAATGTGGTAGAATCCGTTGGAACGAATTTACTAACCTCTACATAAATTTAAATCAAAATAAATTTTATTGTCTTAAAAATCAATGTGGTTCTTTTGATACCAATTGAATTTATCAGGGAATCTTCAGAATTCATTGGGATGAGGATTTCAAAAAAATATTCACAAGGATTATGAGACTTGTCATCTTTAGAAATATGAGCCTTGGTACGATATGAGGATCTCACATGAGTTAAATAGAGCTTGAAAATTAAAATAAACACATACCATGTTTGAAAATAAATCGTGAAAATTTTCAACTCATTGTCCTTGAATATTTCAAAAAGGATATGAAACTAATCCCCTCTAAATCAACCACATATTCTTGAAAAATTCATGCACATGTCAATTTCAAATTTCAGGTGCTACCATATATATCTGATGATTTCTTTAATGATGCACCATTCACCATATTCATAATCCTTTTATCTGTGAAGTTGACCATGGATCTTTCGATTGGGTTGAGTGATTTTGTCACTAGGATTCATGTTTTGAGGGGATTTCTCAATTATAGGCTCATGAATAGTCCATTGGAATGAGGTTCTCTACACTTATATAGTGTATATAAAAATACCCAGATGGGGTTCCCCATCCTCGGTGCAATAAATGTCCACTAAATAAGTGATATAAATAAATAATTATAACGAACTAACTATGCCATAAATATTATTTATATTTTATCACATTCCAATAATATATATTAAATGTGTTTTTAATAATCTTGAGTTATAATCTTCACTCGCAACTCCAAAAAATACCAAATGAACTTTGAATATTAAAATAATATTCATTTATATAATACTAATAATTGTATTTACTTAAACACTTGTTGATAATTATAATAGATATATTCAAACCAATTAATCTAGACTTGAATAATCATGAATTTATTAATTTATTAGTGGTCAACAATGCTTGGATAACACTCAGACCCTGTGGTGGGGCCACCATGTCTTATATACGTATTCATCTAAATAAGTTAGATTATTAAATATGCTATTTTTTACCAACTAGACTCATATCATGATTGAAGTGAATTATATTCATATACCATGATTTTATTCTAGAAAAAAATCAAGTTCCCAAAATATATATACAGTATTCAAAGCAATGACAACCCACCTATGATCAAAAAATTTGTAATAAAATATCTTTGGCTTTTTGAAATCTCATAAAAATTAGAACACTTAAGTCACCTCTGTTTCATTCTTTATTATTTTTTATTATAACTAGATGGATATACCATCAAATACCATGTCCATGGATTGATGAAGGTTCTACCATCTTGATCAAAAAGACCCGAGATATTACATCCTTAAACTAGAATGGAAAAATCATATCTTGATCATTTATCCAATTTCATACCACCAATGATGCACCCCACATAAGATAACACACCATGATTTCATTATCAGAGGTTTTGTTCTTCAATGTATGTGATCCAATGGTACCAATTGATTATGACCTAATGTCAAGAGACTAATAAATATTTTCAGAGATAGGAATATCCAATGAAACCAAAAACATGTGGTGTTTTTTTGGATATTTCCTTGTGATATAAAATTATATAAATATCCATGAGTGAAATTCATGAGAATAATTATCAATTCTTGTTAACCCCCATCACCTGATAGTTAGACATCAATTGTGTCTTTTAAGAATGAGGTATCCAAACCATATGACCTATATGTACGATTAATTTCATTATATCTGA
Source organism: Viscum album (assembly GCA_963277665.1). NCBI lineage: Eukaryota > Viridiplantae > Streptophyta > Magnoliopsida > Santalales > Viscaceae > Viscum > Viscum album. Next base: position 346,928,897 of record OY728127.1, on the reverse strand, counting down.
TGGTTCTCATTATATCTCATGATCTTATATAAGATTTTTATATAAAAATAATATATTGAAATTAACATTTAAATAGTGGATGTCGAAATATATACACTATAATGGTAAGTTTTCAACATTCATAACTCACGGTACACATTGTTTGGTAATCCAAAGTACTGCTCCACTGCGGACTATGGAACAAACTATTACAATATATTATACTAAAATGAGTATAGTGAAGATATTTTGGAATCCATTTATAGTTTATTGGTGGGTTAAGGTTATGGTTAACCTATTCAATGGAAGCTAGGAAACAAAAATAATTGGAAGATTCAATCATCACCTTATTATGATTTTAGAGTTAATTTCCTTGAAAAACATGAATCATTAGTTTGTATTCAACCTATAAAACATGGTAATCCACTTTCTATAAGAATATATGTGGGTAGGGGTCTGAAAATATGAAAGGATAGATCGAGTGATATTTTTATCATTCAAGTGAAATAGTTGTAGGGGAAGCGAGCATAACATAAATGTAGGAGAATCAAGATCCTAGGGAACATGAGACATATTCACAAGGTTTTTAGGAGAGCCTAAAACTATACAACCATCTTGGGGATCTTAAGAGAGTAATCATGAAAAATAAAAGGATGATCTACCTCTATATACGAAGTTTGATTCATAATAAAGGGGTATGGGGATAAAAAGAAAATTTCCTCCTTAGTTATTTCACGTGAATGCTCCTAGGGAAGGTAAACTTCTCCTAAATTCACAAATCTCATATAATAAAGACCAAATAGGGGTCCTGTCAATGGTAGATTGATCAAGGGGATCAATATTTTATGTGAGTGATGGGAATGAAAGCCATGATTCCCATAAAAAGAGTCATAATTTTATTGGGGATAGAAACATTGGAAAAGTCTTAGAGAGTTAAAATATAGAATACTTTTCCAAAAGGATAGATTAGACCCTTGTCGCAAAAAGATTTTGATTATGACATGGGATTCTGAATACAGATCCAATCAAATTCTAGTAACCATTGTGTTTCCTATCTATAGTGTCACTTAATCAACATATAAGTAGTAACCAAATGCATTCCCAGTAGATTTGAGGATACCGTGATTCTAAGAAATAAGATAGATCATATAAGATGATTCCATAATTCCTACACTGAGGATTATTTTCCTCGATGAGCATCAAGTTGTCACTAGAGAATAAGAAATATATGATGACCATAAGTGTACCCCTTGATGGGATTGAACAAAATTTAGTCAAATTTTTTTAAACAATGAATGAAAAATTATTTCCTACTCAAGATGGAATCCACCACTCCACCAGAGAGATCCAAATAGTTGATGAAGCTGAAGAACATTTCCATGGAGGGAATATATGATTTAATGAATTTTACGAGATACTATATATGATAAAGGGAATTTTATATAATTTCATTCTTCATTATAATGCGAGATGGGGATCCATACACTAATTCCTAATCATTCATATTCGTTGAAGTAACACGACTATATGAATTTGGGGATGTTATGTGAAGTAGATCACACTCATCACCACTAATTTGAAGGAACATAGAGTAAAAGTCACTAGGGGAACCTATGTAATAGTTTGGGAGGGAAATAAATAACTTTTAAAGTCTTTAGGATCATAAAATACCACTATAGAAGGATAATGTGATCAGGGTTGATCTAGTGAGAAATCCCAAAATTAATCATTATAATCACCTAACTCCTAGGGTGGTGGTTGAAGACAATGTTGGGATCATTGATGGATAACACCATGGAACACGAGGAAAATAGGAAAATTTTGGGGAGTTTTATATTCATTATTCTTATATAGATATTCTTTAATATATATTTGTCACTATTAATAGAAACATTGTTAAAAAATGTGTCACTATGGTAATAGTGAAAACTATGTTAACAATGGATGAAATTAAGTGATAATGCCACAATTTCTCAATATAATTTTTATTTCCTATGAATATTTCCACAATTTAACTTTGCACTTGAAAATTAATTAATAAGTGGAAACATTCCATGAAAATTATTTAGTTTTATTTTAATCCACTAAAATATTCATGGTGTGTCTCCCCCCTCCACTAATAAAGGGGAACCTCCAATCCTCCCTTATTGACACCTTCTAGCCACATGGATTGACCAAACCCATCCCAATTAAATTATAAACTACAATATCCATCAATAAGAGGTGATATAATTTTTAAATGACAACTCCAAGGGTCCATTATAAGAGATATTTGGGGGGATTTCTTGATGAATAGGTAATAATCATACCTGATCAATTTAAATTTATTTCTTTCTATACCTCATTTAATTACATGGTATTCATTAAAATATAATAACTTTAGAAAAAAAAATTTCAAAAATGATTCTATGATTATTAAATGTACACTATCCACCCACATTTATAAAAAAATTAAATAAAAGAATCACTTATGTTTATGTATGGATTGCCACCTCATGAATGATTTAATTATTTCAAAAACATTATTTAGGGTATGTTATTATGAAATATTTAATGTTTATATACAATATTTAGGGAATAATTTTTCTTCTATGTCACAAATGTGTTTTTATCATCACCCCTTGTCCCAGATTATCTTTTGGATCTTGTTTTTCCTCTCGAGTTCTAGGTGTTCCTGATTTATATTTTGAGGATTTTATTTGTTTTATTTTGGTCTCATGTATATTCCTTAGTTTCTATTAGTGTTCATATTGAGAATTTTAGATTTTGGGCTTGATAGAAGGCGTTTCATAGATTTTTCATTGTTATGGGGAACTGTGTGCCCTTTCCCATGAAATCATGTGGAAAATTGCATTTTTGGGAAGTGGAAAGCACAGAGTAGTCATACAGTTTGGTAGACTTTGTGGCCTAGTCCACATAGATAGTTATGGATGAAAAGTTTCGGTATAGTTTCACAAACTGTGTGGTCAAACCAAGTGTCATGTTCAAGTCATTAAAGTCATGAGTTGTCTCTTATATCCTCTTGGGGATTTAACCCAAACCATGATGGTCCTCCAGTATTTAGTTTATATTACCCTAGGAGGCTCTCCCCTTATTTTTTATACCTCACTCCCCTTCGGTGGTGATTCTAAAGAGATTTAATAAAGAGTTAATTCTATATATTTATGTTATTCTCCTCTTTTCTTCTTTATCATCCTCATACTTTTATTTCCTCTACAGTTCGATGTATCCCTTGGAATCGTGGATCTAGTGTTCATGTATATTTTGGTTTTAATTAGGTATTTTCTTTTTAGGGTTCCTTATGGTTCTTCTATCTTCTTCAAACCCATTCGATGTTTTTTTGGGTTGGCATTGGTGACTCTCTATGAGTTTGAGGTACGTTTCCCTTTTCACGTGCCCTATAAATTTACAAACTGTTGGTCTTTTTATTTTCCCACCATCCTAAAATTTTAAATAGTGATGTATTATTTTTATAATAATTTATTAATATGAAATGTGGTGGTTTCCTATTCATTAAGAAGTATATTTAATTTTGTTGTTACGATATGCACACCGAGTGAAGGATAAAATGCTCGGTTTTTGTTTGTGCGTGATTTGTGAATTTTCAACCACGGTTTTTGGATGGTAATGTTATTTGGATTCAGAAATGATGGTATTGGTTTCTTAAATGTTAATTTCAAGAAAAAAATTGGATTTGAATTTAGTGTGTGATTGATGGTTTGGGAAATGGTTTGGCATGTGATGATAGTGTTTAGAGCCTTCAGTATTTTGTTGAATGCGTGTTTTGATTGAAAATTCTGTGAGAGTGATTATATAGAGTTTTTTAAAATGGTTGGGAAATTTAAAATGGTGTTCTTACACCTTTTTGGAAATTTTGATTTTTTTCTTATGAAAATGTTGTTTCTTGAAAGACACTTGTGACCCCTCTGGAACATTGTGAAAATGATCATCCTGAAAACTTTCCTAGGATAATTATCTTTCCCTGGATTGTTGATTGTTTTTGGAGGTACACACTGAGAGTAACCCTTTTGATCAAATGGTATAATGGAAATAGGATTCTCATTGGGGGTGGATTTAGGGTGACATGTTGTGTGAGTTGATAGTGTATATTATATGTTCTTGTGATTGGATTCTTATTTGGAATTTTTGACTCACACCAACTTTAGTCTTTCGATGGGAACCTATAATAGCTAGTGGATTCTTGATGAAAGATTATTTCACTATATTATCATTTTGATATGTATAGTGGCCCATATTAGAGGATATGTATTTTTTTTTCTCTGTGATAGTGCCCCACGTTCAGACCAGGTCTGGTGTGATTGAGTGTGGGGGGGGGGAGAATTGATATCATTGGGTGAGACATGAGTTCATGATGTGTCAGGATGTGTATTATTTTGTAGATTATTGCACTTATCATCTAGGTTGTCCTTTTTTATTTGATTACTATATATCTGTGGCTAAATATTGACATATACGGTTGGTTGGTTTCAATTACCCTCTTATTTTTAATTTCTATTTTTATGAGATCAAAGTTGCTACTCTCTTCAATGATGTTATTCTTTGAAAAGTTAAATGTGGGGTGTTAATAGTTTATAGAATATTTATTGGAAATTTTTTTACATTCCCTTTCACACTTTTTTAAACTGAAAACATTATACGTGAAAATGTTAATGCCTTATTTTTAGAAAGGAACCTAGATTTTTATGAAAAAATGGTGACGGACAATGTTTTTTAAAAGTGAAAAATGTGTGTGGAGATCCTAGTATTATATATTATATTTAAAATTAGAAATTGAAGTTTATTTTATTTAAGGTATTATCATTTCGAATATATTATTTTAGTAACTGCTAATAATTTTTCCTACACATGCTTGTAGTTAATTATTTGTTATCTTCTCATGCAGGTTTCCTCACGTTTTCGATCTCTCTAGGAAATATTTGTTTTGGTATCGTAGAGTGGCCATTATGGTCACATGTATTCATTGTGTTTATCAATATTAGTTTGGGTTATTTTTTTATAGATTTTTGTTTTTTCTTCTTATGTATAAATGATGTACAGTTTGGATTTTTTTTATTTTGGGTATATCTGCTTATTTATGTTGTTTAGTGGATTTATATTGGGATAAATCATTCTGTTGGTATTTAATTAATTCTAAATCACTTGTTCCTAGTTTTGGATGACTTGGAACTCCTTTTTGTACATTCCATGATCTCCCTCAGCTTACTGGTTGGGGGATGACCCTGGGGTGATTGTGGAAAAATGGTAACAGAGCAGGCTAGTTCATTAGGGTACCTTGATTTCAAGCAACCATTTTTATATTTTATGTCAAGTTTGATTGATTATGAATATATGAACATGGTTTATAGGTTTTAGATAGATATTAGTCATCATATTTTGTACAGAATGTTCAAATACCATGGGAATTTATGTTAGTTTTGGATTATTATGTTCTTGTAGTTTTTTTTCGGGGAAATGATAAGAGAGTTGGCCTAGTGGTCTATGTGATCCTGTAGGGCCTAGAATCCATGCAGATCTTTGGATATGGTCATGATAGATTTTTAGAGACGGTGGTGTGATTGGAATATATCATCCAACCATATGGCCTTGTCACCCATCGAAACTAATTTTCCCTTGTGTGTTGTTTGGGGTCTTCATTGATTATAAAGATTATTTCGAATCCCCTTGTTTAGGATTTTTTAAAAAATAGGATTGAGAGTCGAAGTTTTTTTGTTTTTTGAAGATGGAAAGTGAATTTTTAGATTTATCAAGAAGAATTTTTTAAAATGGATTTTTTGTAAGACAATCATTCTGTAAAACATTGATGGGTTTTCCGAGATTAAATTTTTATAAGCAAGACCTAGGGTCTTTTAAATTTAGTTACTTGTAAGAGAAAGTTAATTCTAAATAGGGATTTGAATTTTTTTAAAATAATATGAAATGAGTGTGTAATATAATTATTTTTATTGAAATATTATCTGTTAAGATAAATAAATTGTTTTGAATTGGATGCATTGGACGTTCAAATGGAACTTAGGGAAATTTTTTTCTGTATGGAATAAAATGTTTGTTTAGTAGTGGTTAATAGTCTTTTCAAAGGGGTTAAATGATATTTTAAATTAGAATTATCTTTGAAATTATTCTAATTTTTGAAAAAAAATTGGGAGATTTTTGAGAATCTTTTTTAATAAGTGAAATGAAAAGTATATTGAGAACTCAAAAAATTGGGTTGATCATCTCTTGAAAAGGTGATAATTTTTTTTCATTTCATATACCCATAGTTGATAACTTGAATGAAAAGGTGTAGATATTTGGATATATGATTATATGGGTGGATGTGTTATTGGATTAGAATTATTTGATGAGTGCCCGCGGTGGCATAAGAATGTGCATTGGTGAGTGTGTGACCCACAATGTTTATTTTCATTCAAAAGTATTTTCAAGAGGAAAATTTTGATGTTTTGGTAATCGATCATTATGTGGATTATTTTCTTGTGATTTGGGAAAGGTTGTTTATGTGTTGTATTGAGTTTAAGATTTTTTATTAGTGAATTGGTTTTGATTGGGTTCTTGGTATTATTGATTGGTTAGTTTATTCCCCCTCAATGATTCGATGGATATTAACGGTAATGATATCGGTGGTTCACTAATAGTGGACCCACCAGATGATCATTATATGGAATTACTTCTTGATATTCGCATGATGAATCCACCTCTATTTTACGGTCAACAGGATCCTCTCATAGAAGAATAATTGATGCTAAAATTTAGAAAAACATTAGTTTACTTTTTTTTTCTAAGTCATTAAAATTAAATTTTTATACATTTATACTTGAAGGTATGACCTAGAAGTGGTGGAAGTTAGTCTTTTGAACCAATCATTGGGATGATATTACATCTGATTTAGTCAATTCATTTATTATCTAAATGTATTTATAGTAGTTGGTGAGGTTGATGAAGGGGATGGAGATGTGCTCCCTTTATAAAGGTTCTCCAATTGTGCTTGATTTATTTTTCCATCTTATGAATCAAATTTCATACTTTATAGAGTGGGTTATAGATGATTCCATCAAGGATACACATTTTTAGAATATCCTCTATCATGTTCAATAGTTGAAGGTGTTGGTGTTCGGTCTGACATCCTCTACTGATGTGGTGAGGAAAGTTGTTCAACATGAATCTGTTCTAGCTTGAGTATTTAAGGAAGTCAAAAATCTTTTAGTCTATAGAAGCAGCAAACAAAATTCCACTAAGGTTATTTGAATGAAAATGGATGATTTTATAAGTGGTAAGGTAAATTAAAAGGTATCTAGATCTTTTATCAGCATCCTCTATGTCTGGAATCATGGTGTGTCATCAGTGTGGAAAGCCAAATAAAAAGTGGACATCATGTATAAATTCTAAAAAGACTAATCTTGCATGTGGATGCCTTGTTCACTAGAAATAGTTATGTTGGGGTGTTTTCAGGAACAATCATGGATCTATATCAACCCCTTTGAAAAACACCCTATCCCGTTTGTATGACAAGTGTTGTTTTTTCTCAATTAAGGTCATTTTCCTTGTATTGTTTCTTCGGATGTAATGGTTGTGTCTAGTGGTGTTCTGCGGTATTTTTTTCATTAAAATTTTAAATTATATATTTTTGACCCCCTAATAACTATTATTTCAATAAAAGAAGGTTTATATTTTTAATATATATTTTTTAATTTTTTGTGTATTATTTTTCCCAAGGTATCTTGTACATAATATTTATTATTTTGGGTGAAATTGGATTTTGTGTGTATAAAATATAAATCCCTATTTTGCTGATTGTTCCATCTTTGAGTGAAATTAGTTTTGGGGACATTCATGTACTTTTGGTTCAACCTGGGATATTGTGTGGTTTCTCATGACACCAAAATGGGAATTTGGATCGGTTACTATCATCTTGTGACAGTGAGGAAATAGTTGATTTATGACATCTTGGCTCCAACAATAGGTCATGAATCGATGCTTTTCACACAATAAAAATCCCCAAGGAGGGGTAGGGATCCTTAGCCCAGCCCCTGTCTCAACTGTTGTGGTGCAGATAGTTTAAATTTTCATGTTTTAGTTTTCCTTTTTATTGTATCTTTCTCCTTTTGAAAAAAATTTGACGGTATTTTCCACACACAATTTCGGAAGTGATTCATTTTTTATATGTGAATTTTTATTGGTTTTCATAGTTTGGTTAGCAAGGGTGGGTTGATTTTGGTTTGATTTGTGCTCATATGTAGATTTTTTAGTCAAGTATAGATTATTAATCATGGGTTCTTTTCCACATGGTTTGGAGTATCTCTTCTCTTATGCCCTTATGGTGGGGGTTTTGATCAAATGTTGGTCTCTGTAGGGATTTCTCATGTAGGTTCATTTTCGGTTTTTCATTTTGGTCTATTTTGGGTAGTTACTAACGGTAAGGATACCAACCAAAAGTATTATTATGGTCTCTTTAAGAGTTAGTCGATTCTAGTTGGATTCTAATAATGTGGATTCTGTTTCGGCCTCTTGTGTTCATAATCCCATTTTGTCTCCGGGGTAGCGTGATTTTTTCATCTCTTTTCATGAAATGGTTTAGGTTTCTTGGTTTATATCTGGTAAGGGTTATTAGTTGTAATTGGTGTTGGTTAAGGAATTTTTAGATTTAGAGGCTTGATAATGATGTTTTGGAAATCCATTTTCTTTGATAATCCAATTGAAAATTTTTGTGGATTTCTGGGGGTAGAAATCATTACGGTGTGATGATTTTTCACTCTTGGATTTTTATCATCACTGATTATATTCACTCATCTTTTAGATATTGGTTTTTGTCTTGAGTTATGAGTTTTCAAGATTTAAATATTGAGATTTTCCAATTTTTTTCTTCTCAAGATTATTCCATAGTTTCCATAGGAGTTCTTGGTGAAAAGTGAAGAGTTTGCGCCTGACTGTCTCTGGCTCACTATTTGCACATGATTAGAGAGAACTATGTTGTAACATCCCAGTTTATTATAGAATAATACATTTAAAATCTATTTATTTATAAATAAGATATTAATTTTAATTTAATGTTCATGCCTTGACTTAAAGAATACTTGACACACAACCACAGGTTTTTCAGAAAGCATAGGATGCACACAACACTGAGTTGTACCAAAAAATAATACAATAAATTTTTATTATTTTAAATTTTAGTTAATGAATACACATTATATTAGTGATAATGAAGATAACTAACTAAATTATGATTAAAAATGTTTTTTTTTAATTTTATCATATATATAAAATAAATTTTAGAGCCTTAATATGATAATGAAACCAATTTTAAGCATGAAATACTCATTTTTTAAAAAGTTTTTTTAAATACTTTTGATAGAAAAACCTTTTTAAATATACTTTTTTTTTATTTTTATATGTTCTATTTGACAAAATATACTGATTTTTTATAATAGGGAAATAAAAACTTACTTTGGTTTAATTTGGGTATTTTTATGATAAAATTCATTTTTTAATGAATAGTGAAAAATTCTGCATTTATTTCAAAACTACCTTTTCGTATAATTTATTTATATTGATACATTTTCCTTTTAATTGGTTATAAACTTTAATTAAGTTAATTTTTTATAATTTAATTCAATTTTTGTGATTTTATGTAATTTCACTTTTAATATGGTCCGAAACACATGTCCATCCTTTGATAGTTTTAACTTCTTAAAAACCCGCATTCTGGTTTGGAAAATTTGAATTAATTTCTTATTTATTAATTAAACTTAGGTGTTTTGAATTTGGAATAATTTATTCTATATTTAGAATCATAATGTCCAAATTATATAAATAAGAACCTTTAATTTTTGGACATTATGAATAGTAACATTTGTAATTATTTTTAATTACCACGGTTAAAGGGTAAATAAGGGTAAATATATTATTATAATAAAATAAATGTACCCTAAAAATGTCTTAATATTATAAAATTAGTAATGGGTGAAAATAAAAATCCTTATGCAAAAAATGTGGAATGTGAGAGCCACTTGAGAGTGAAATTGACATGTTTTAATAATTAATTTAAATTAAAGGGAAATATAACATAAACTTGAATCATTGTACAAAAATAAATATTATATAGAGGTATATAACTGATATCCATGACTATAAATAGTCATTATAAATAAAAATATTATTCATAGATCATTTTATATTACTTATTATTTTTATACATTAAATACATAAATTTATTTATGACACAATGATGATGCAGTTAGTACATTATTAATGAATGATTCAAACAAATGTCATTATAAATATTAAAATAAATGTAATTTGAATATTTTTATTCCATAAACTAATTTTATGGAAGATTATGACATGTTATATTTGAGTTGATGTATTTTTTTCAAATTAATAAAGTATTTGTAACTTTAACAAAAATCTATTACAAAATATTTTCGAACATAACATAAATCAATTTATAAAACAAATACTATTTTATTAAGTTATAAAATAGTCATAAAAATATAAGATTTGAATAATTGACTTAGATAATGTTTAAAATGTTATTAATGATCCAATTTTTGTCCTCTCGAAATTTTATAGTTACTATATTAACCACATAGTGTAAAAATACAAGAAGACATGGTAAGAGTAAATTTAGTTAACTAATATTTATGGCCAAACTATAAGGTTGCATTTGTGACATAAGATTTTCTAAAACCAATTGGTTTAGTGGATTTAGAATCTTAATTATCTTATCCTCTAAATATATCACTTTTTAGATATTAAAATTCTAATATCAATTTTTAAGAAAATAATTTTTCATGACTTTCCAAAAGTTCCCCACGTCCCTCTTAAAACATTCCTGCACCTCTTCCCACATACTCACACCTTCCAAGCCCCTATGTTCACCAAGACACATATCTTATAATCTCCCAAAATCCCTCACATTCTACTATAATCCTTAACATGGGAATAAGGCAACTTAAGGAATCTTTTTTCTCAAATCAAAAGGATTTACCTGATTTAGAGGTAACTGATTCTCTCAAGTTCCTTTCATTTATTCTCCTTATCCAATGACAATCCTTTTTTTATTCCATGCTTTTATATAACAAAATTTCATAAATATACTATGATATTTTTATGCTAATGGTTCGATGTACACAAACACAAACCTTCATATAATAGATATAGGATGTATTGTTTCTGTGTACGGTGAACTACGACCTCATGGAGAAATGATTGACCAATTTTCTCCTACCACCACTCATGGAGGAAATTATGATGAAAATTTATTTATATATGATATATATTATATTTATGTTTTCTCTATTTTTTTATAATTTTTCATTACAAAATACCATTATGAGTTCGATAATTTGTAAATACCATAATTTAATTTGAGGAAGTGAGGACAACTGCCCCGTCAAAGTGATACAACTCATTCATTCCAATAATGGAATTTATAAAGAATAATTTTAATGAACATATGTGACCTATATAACTTATATATTGTACTTGAAATTATAATATACCATTCTTTCTATTATATTTAATTACTTTAATATGAAAAATAAAAGAAAGTAGTGTTTGTGTGTACATATTGCCCATCGTCTCTATGAATGGTGCATTTTATTTCATATCTCAAAATAATTTTGGATTATTATAAATACATATATAAAATTGATATATATGATATTTAAATCATCAATTGAGATAACGTAAATTTGACCACATGGACATTTTTTTATTATAACTAGTTCATTTTTGACTCATGTACAGAACATCAACTAAAATTCTGATATGAACTCAAATAATTAACTAATTGCTAAAACATGGTAATAAAAAATAAAAAATTAATAATAAAAATAAAAAAGGTTCTGATTCAAGTAAAAATTAGAATAATTTTATTATTCTGGAATATAATGAACGAACGAGATAAGTCGGACTCGGGGTAAGGAGAATCTTAACTCAATTTCCATTAATTGAGTTAAATATCCATGTCATTGGTTTTGCTTTTTCAAGGATATGTGTGAATGACATATTATTGTTTTAAAATAAATATCCACGTATATTTTTTCAATTATTATTAGGAACACATAATTATGTCATTGATTTATCCTTAATCTAATGATATGGCCTTCGAAAGGGACGTCATCTCAATGTTCTTTCATTGAGGTATATCTTGATATTATGCATGATTATTATTCTATAAGATGTATATATAACCCTTTTTACTTCTTTTATTGTGAATTAATATAGTCACATGATATTTAATGTGTAGATTAATTTTATTAATTAAATTTTATAATTAACGTGTTCCTTAAGTGGTATGAGATACTTTAACTGAAACATCATTTTAATTGTTTTAATGCTTCATTATTTTAAATCATTATCATTAATAATCATGTTTTCTAAATGGGTTAAAGGATTTATTTTTATATACATGATTATTTTATTGTATAAATTTATGTCATAAAATTCATAGTGATAAGAGACACTTTGATTCAAAAAAATAATTCTGATTGTTTAAAATGAATTCATTATATCAATATTATGAAATGATTTATTGTGATTAAAATTTGGAAATGTTATTTATTTACATTTTTATTTTTTTAGTTGTTATTATTATGTAATGGTTCATGAAATTTTTTTATGTATATGGGAGGTTATGTGATAAACCGGGGGTGGGTGATCCCATGATAGATCACATATGCATTTGGTAATGTGATTGAGGCAAATGTTTAGGTCTCTCCTAAGAGATTTATGGAATATACTGTGATGGGTATTCCAAATGTAACCATGATGGTTACTCCCTATGTTTCAATGAATGATGACATGTATGTATGATATGTATTCCACAAGTTATATTTATGTTTTATGATATATATAATGTTTTTTAGGAATATTATATAGAATTATGTTAGATAAATAGTATAAGTTTTGTGTGTGAGAAGTTGGATTTTGTGAAAATGATATTATGGGATTTAAATATTCATGAAATAACTGTTTTATTCCCTTTTTTAAATTCCTTACTGAGAATTTTATTCTCATACCTTGTTTTTAAATGTTTTTATTAGGGTTAATAGATGGGTAAAAGTAAGGAAGAAGTCAAGAAGATTTTTATCAAGAAAAAGTAACCATGTTTTGATTAAATTTTTTCCTTTTGTGGAAAATGTGGAAACTGAGTGTAACTATCCACATGTAATATCTCGGTCTATTATATTATAGCTTGGGCCCAATGCTCTAAAACAATAAACCTGAAAATATTCTCAATGTGAATTCATTCCTTAATTTGTGATTAGGTAATATTTATGGTTGGTGCCTTATAGTTGTCTTTAACGGTCCGTTTGGAAAACATTAGGTATTATGTGTTGTGTTCAAATATATGGTTACAAATTATGTATATTATTTTAGTTAAATACATGTTATATAACTTTTTAGATCAGGTAATTTCGGTTAAAAATGGATGGATGAGGATCTCAAACAATATTTTTATCTCTTCTTGGTGAATTTCTTGCAATAATTATTACTATGAATTTTCTGGATGATTCTGACACTTTTTCAAACATAAATATCACATGAAATAAATTGTTTGAGATAACAATCATGTCAAATATACCTTGATACCATTGTAGATCACGGGTCATTTTTAATAAAATCTTATTTTCATAATATTCTCATATATTCATAAAGGTAAATATTATCAATGAATTTTTTGATATTTTCCCTTGTCACAAGACTATGAAGAATATTTTGACATTGGAAAATCTGATGAAGAATGAGGCCCTTTTGTATCTAATTTATATATTTTTTTAAATATAGTCTTCCGGCACATAACTATGTTATTTTAAATGAACCATTAATTGAATATTTCAACTTATTTTATTTCTTAATTTTTTATAAAAATAATTCCTTATATGATGTATTGAAATTACATATCATAATAGATTATTTTCAAAAACGATTTCACTAAATAATCATGTGACAGAAGTTATACAGTGTTTATTCGGACAAAGTAAGAAAGTGATTTTGAAGAATCACTAAATAATTGTTGAAATGCATGGAACTTCTATTTAAATGCACAAAATGGCGATGAAATCAGATGGACACTATTATCAAGTTACAATTTTTTTTCTTTTGTGAAAATTTTAATTAAATAATTTGGTCATTAAAAAATTGAAAATATACATAAGACTTCATGAATTAAGAAGTTTAGTTCATTATGAGTTGGGATTAAAATTATAGGCATAATACAAACATTAAGGTTAAAACATTTCACAATAATTTTTGATTTTATTAAAAAGATTCTAATCTCATGATTGGTGGCAACAAGTGGCATCTAAGAAGGTTATATGAATTGAACCCACAACCGAAGGGAGACAAAGTTGCATCACCTACCACTAGAAAATTAAATGTCCCTGTTTAGTATGAATTTATGTTTTTAGTTAAAATTTTGATTAAATAAGAATAAGTTTATTAATGGAACTTATGTTTTATCAAATGTATATACATATTATAAGGAAATGATATTGGGATTATGTGATAAATTTTTTTGTATGATGTTTAATATTTTTGAACCCTATATTCCTATGGAAAATAGACTACTATGAGATTATTTTTTTGGAATAATGGTTCAATTTTAGTTTCAGAAGAATCTATGTTTTTATTGTGGAGTTATGGTGATTCTGGTTATTTATGTATATACTTAACCTGACATGGAGAATATGTGAGTTTGGTATTTAAATTTTGGTATGGCACTTTTATAGTGGTGTATTTTATTTGGAGATACATGTCAAAATTTATTTTGGAAGGCAATGTGATCAAATACATTTTCATTTTGGGTTTCAATCTTATTTTGGATTTTTCTGACAAATTTTAAGGAAATTTGTTTATTTAATGGTCTGTCAAAATGGGTATCACCATTGAATATTAGATATTAAAAGGAGTCCTTCTTCTTATACATGATTATTCTTTTTGGGGGATTTTCTGATCTTATACTAACAATTTCGGTTTTTGTTCATGTTTAAAGATTGGATGAATATATAGTTAATATTTTGTGGATTATGTGATTCTTTAAAATTTTATTCTAGTGGTTCAAGTGTGACCAAGTCATCATGAATACTCATTGTTTGTAGAAAAGTGGAGTTTTTGGTAGATATTTATTAAATGATGGAACTCTACATGAGAATTAAGTATGTTTCCCCATGTTTTTAGTCACACTTTTAATTAAATTCCTCAAAATTTTGAAAAATTAATTAATTAAATTTTTAATTTAATTTTTCTACTGGGAAATCAAAGACACTTAACCCATCATAAGTTTGTGGTCTTCTAATTGTTATCTTATTTCTGATCATGATTTCTATAAATCTCTATCAGAATAAGATGGTTATTTTTTCTTCTATATCCATGTTATCTTACATTAAATCCTAGTATTTTTTATCTCAGGTAACCTTTGTACTTTTCATTCATTCGTTTAATGTGATTGTTATATTGAATCTTTTTTCGATGTGATATTTTCAATGATGTTTCTATGCCCAATTTTATAATGTCGAGGACACAATTTCTAAATGGGGCATAGGATGTAACATCCAAGTTAAATATAGAATAATACATTTTAATATCTATTAATATTTTTATTAAGACATTAAGTATACATTAAATGGGTTGCCTTGTCTGAGAGCGTACTCAACATGAAACAACGGGTCTCTCCAAAATCTTATGTGGCACAAAACACTGAGTTATACCAAAAAATAATACAATAATGTTTTTATTATTTAAAATTGTATTTAACTCCGAGAAATTTTATTGGAGGTAATGAATATAACAAACTATTATATGAATAAAAATGTTTCTTAAATATTTTTATATATCTCAGAAAAATTTTAGATTCCTAAAATGAGAGTGAATCCAATTTTACCCATAAAATACTATAATTGTTTTAAAAAGGACTTTTTACCATCTTTTGATGTTGGACAATTTTTAAATGAAATTTGTGTCTCTTTTATATGTAATATTTGACAAAATAAATTTCTTATATATAAGAGGAGTGTCAATATTTACATTAGTAAAATTTTGGTATTTTTATGATAACATTCAGTTTATAAAGAATAGTTAAAAATATTGCATTTATTTCAAAAATCTCTTTTGGTGTAATTTATTTATATAATTATGTTATCATTTTATATGCTTCTAAACTATAATTGTATTATATTTTTATAATTTAGACTAATTTCAGTGATTGGAAGAAATTTTACATTTAAATTTGACATAAACACATGACAATCTTTTGATGGTTTTTAATTATTAAAACCCCGCTTTGCGGTTTTGACAAGAGGAATTAATATTAAGGTAATTGATGAAACTTATTTATTTTTTCTTTTTAAAAATTAATTACTTATTTTGAATTATAAGTACTAAATTATGTCAATAGGTATCTTTTATTTTTAGACATTATGAATAGTAACTTCATTTATATTTTTATTTCAATAGTTAAAGGGAAAATTAGGTAAATAAGGGTAAAAATAATATAATAATATTATAAATATACATTAACACATGTCATATTATTATTTGATGAGTCATGGGAAACCAAAAAAATCGTTATTTAGATTCTTTGGACTTTAGGTGCCACTTGGTTGTGAAAATGACATGTTATAATAATTAATTTAATGTAGAGGGAAATATAACATAAACATGTATCTTTTTAAGAAAATAATTTTAATATCATGTTATATAGTTGATATATCCGAGTATAAAT
Source organism: Viscum album (assembly GCA_963277665.1). Lineage (NCBI taxonomy): Eukaryota > Viridiplantae > Streptophyta > Magnoliopsida > Santalales > Viscaceae > Viscum > Viscum album. The sequence continues at coordinate 346,912,177 of OY728127.1, read as the reverse complement.
TATAATAGAAAATACAAGTATAATTTCTACATGGTGATATTTTTTAAAAAACATTTAATCTTTAAATAAATATATTTTTATGACATAATGATGATGTAGTGGTTTCCTTATTAATGAAAGATTCAAATAAATTATGTTATAAATGTTACAATAAATGTAATCTATAAATTTTCATTCCATACATAAATATTTTGGATTATTATGAAATTTTATCTTTGAGTTAATATTATTTATTGGAATTAATCATGAATTTATGAATACAAACTAAATTAAAAAAAATCAAAATTGACATTAATGAGTTTTTAAAAAAAATACAATTTTATAAAATGATATAATAGTCAAAAAAAATATAATAAACTACCAACAACATTTAATAATGTTAAAATTTTTATTAATGATTCATTGGAGGTTATCATGTAATTTTATAGTAAATAAAATAACCATATATTGTTGAAATACAAGAAGACGCAATTAGAGTTAATTTTTTTAACTAAGTGTAAAAGGAATAATATAAGGTTAAATTTGTGACATAAAATTTTATAAAACCAATTTAATTAGAGGATTTCTACACATTAGAATCTTATCATAAAAATATGTCACTCCTAAAATATTACAATTTTAATATAAATTTATAATAAAATAATATTTCATGACTTTCCTAAATTTCCCCTCCACCCTCTTATAAGAGGCCACAACTTCAAACAACATACTCACACCTATAAAGCACCATGGAACACTAAAAATATACTCAAATAATCTCCTAGAATATTTTAATTCCTCATATATTCCTTACCATGGGAATAAGGAAATTCCAGGATTCTATTTGACTCAAATCAAAATGAGTTACCAGATTTAGAGGTAATGTCTTCTCTCATGCTCCTTTCATTTATTTTCCTTCTCCAACACATATCATCATTTTATTCCATAATTTTATAACAACACAGTATCCTAAATATAATAATATATTTTAATTCTAATGTTTTGACCTAAACATACACACACCTCCATCTAATTGATATAGAACATATAGTTTCTGTGTACGGTAATGTAAATGCCTAAAAACTGTGATTTTTTAATTTTATCCTACAACCAATTATGGTGGCCATTATGATGGAAATATATTTATATATGATATATGTTATTATTATTATTATATTGTCTCTATGGTTATGTAATTCCTATTTACAACATTATTTAATTCATTCTTTAACGTGTAAATAGGATAATTTCATTTGAGGAAGTGCAGACTACCACTCCCTCAAAGTGAAATGACTCTTTCATTCCATAAATGGAACATATAAAGGATGGAATTAATATTATTAAGTGATATCTATAACATTTATATTATACTGGAAATTATAATATACCTTTGTGTCATTTTTTTCAATCCTTTAATATGAAAATAAATGAAACTAATGTTAATGTGTACGTAAAAAAAATAATCTCCATGAATGGTGCATTTCATTTATTATCTCCAAATATTTTTTATTATTATAAATAAATAAAAATAATTGATATTTATGATATTTAGATCATGAATATTATTCTCTAGATAATTGTCTTTTTACCACATGGACAAATAATAATTATAACAAGGTCATTTTTGACTAATATACAGAAAATCGACAAAACGTCTTATATGAACACAAATAATAAACTAATTGTTAAAACATTATAAAAAGTAACATAAAATGAATAAAAAAATTTAAAAATATAATGATGTAATAAGAAATTAAAATCATTTTATTATTCATGAATATACCGAATAAACGAGACAGTTCGGACTTGGCGTAAGGGAAATCTTAACCCAATTTCTACTTATTGAGTTAAATATCCGTATAATTGGTTTTGTTTCTCCAAGGATATGTGTGAATAACCTCAGATTATTTTACACTATTTATCCAATTTTATATGGTGTATTTCTATTTTTAATACATAATTATGTCATTTATCTATCCTTAATTTAATGATACAATCTTGGAAAGGGACATTATCTGAGTCTCATTTCATTGAAGAATATCTTGATGTTATGCACCTCTATAATTTTTTAAGATGTATATAAAATTCATCTGACATGTAATATCCTGAATTAATATAGAATCATGATATTTAAGGATTGGTTTAATTTTATTATATAATGATTTTTATTCCATTATTTATCAAGTGTTAAGTGATTCTTTAACTGAAACATCATTTTAATTTTTTTTATGATTTATTCTTCAAAATCAATATAATTAATATAAATTTTTTCAAATTGGATTAAATGATTTATTTATATGTTCATGAGTGTTTTAATGTGTAAATTAATTTCAATAGTTTAAAATTTTTATTTGACACAATGATTCAAAACTATTATTTTTGAATGTTTTAAATGAATTGACTGTATCAATATATTGAAATGATATCTTGTGATTGCAATGTAGAAATTATTACTATTTCTTTAATGATTTTTTTATGTGTTATTATTATGTTATGATTCTTGGAAATTGTTTATGTATATGGGTGGTTTTGTGATAAATTGAGGGTTGTTGAGCCCGGGATATCCCTCCAATGCATTGTGTAACAAGATGGAGTTAAACATTAAGGTTTCTCTTACGAGATTTAGGTAATATATTGTAATGGGTATTCGAAATGTAACCATGAATGATACTCCCTTCATAGTTCGGAAATCTAAAATATATGTATGATATAGATTCCACAAGTTACCTTAATGTTTATGATTTCAATGATGTTTAATAAGATTATTATGATTACATGATGTAAGATAAATAGTTTATGTTTGATCGGTGAGAATTGTGATTTTGCGAAAATGCATTCATGGGTTTTAAATATTCATGGATTAATGGTTTTATTCTTTATAATATATTCCTTAATGTGATTTTTATGATCATTCGCCTTTTTTGAGATGTTTTCTATAGGGTATAAGGATGGGTACTAGAAAAGATGATGTCATGAATATATTTATAAAGAAAAAAATCAAGTTCTCTATAAAGGGTTTCATTTGGGAGAGAAGGTTGATAATGAGTGTTATTGTCCACATATACTATCTGGGTCTATTATGTAATACATATGGAATAATAACATAGAAATATATACCTAAAAATATCCTCAATGTGAATTATTGATTTAACTAATGATTTTGTAATGTTTAAGGTTGAGGCATTAAATGTGTGACTTTTCCCAAGAAACAATGCATCCAATGTCATTTCTAGATAGTGGTGACCACACAATTGTTGAGAGGTTTGGTAGACCATGCAAGATATCTATACGATTTTTTCCACTTGTATAATAAGGGATTCACAGTTTCCACATGGGTTGTCAAAACACATAGTAAAACCATGAGACTTATCTAGGTCATTAAAATTATGAATTGTCGATTCTACCATATATAGTATTTTACCTCACATCACACAATCCCCCAATTTTTACATGATCCTAAGAGGATCTTCCATCTTCTTAAAACCACTCACCTCCTTCATAAATGATTTTAAGGTGTCTTATTCAATACTTTGGTCTATATATTCAATGTATTCTCCTACATTCTTCGTCATCATCCAACTTCGTCAATTTTATATTGAGTTCTTATTATACATTTGTCTTAAGGATATAGGGTTCATGTTTATTTGAGTTTTAATTTGTGGTTTTTTATAGTTCCTTATGGATGTTCATTCTTCTTCAGACCTTTTCAGGGTTATTTCGGGTGGGCATTGTCCAAGCCATGTGAGTTTGAGGTAGGTTTCCCTTTACCCAAGATCTTGAATTTTAATAATACTTACTTTTTATCTTTTCAAACATTACGTAGATAATTAATTCTGATGTTTGAATTTTAGAATAATTTATTGCTATGAAATGAAGATATTTCATTTTCATTTTGATATATATTCAATTGTTTTGTTATGATATGCAAACCAAGTGCTCGATAAAATGAGTAATTTTCTTTTGTGAGTGATTTTAGATTTTTAAAAGCATGTTTTTGGTCTAGTAATAATATATGAATTCCAAAATGATGTTATCAGATTCTTAAATATTTTTTCCAAAATGGTATTGGATTTGAAAGAAGTGTATGTTTTATTATTGGTAAAATGGGTTGGCATGTAATGATGGTGTATGACCTATTTGAAATTTTATTGAAAGTGGAAATGGTTGGAATACTTGTTGTGAGTGATTAAATGGAATTTTCCAAAATAGTTTTTAAATTACAAATGGTGTGTTTGTACCTTTTTGGAATGGTGGATTTGGAACCATGAAATGAATGGTTTCTTAAACGGTGCTTGACAACCATTTTTACACTTTGTGACAATGATCATATCGAATACTCTCAAGAGATTATTTTATTTCCTAGGTAATTTTTTTTGTTCTGGGACGCCTAGATTGAGAGGCTCCCTTGTGATCAAATGGTTGAAATTTAATAAGTTGTTATTAGGCGCGGCTTGGGGGGTGACTTGTTGTGTGAGTTGATTGTTTTTAATATATGATATTGTGATTGGATGTTTTTTTGGAATTATTGGCACATCTCTTCTTTATTCTGGACATGGTAACCTTCTATAGTTTTTTTATTCATATTTAATGGTAGTTTCAGTAGCATAGAATTTTTCTCCGGAATGTGTCCCATAATTGGGTATATGTTTTGTTTTCTTCTTGTGGGATTGTTCCTTGAGGTCAGACAATGTAAAGACCCGTAAATTTCAAGGAATTTTTTTTATTAATTTTCCATGGAATTTTACAAGAGCACAGTTTCTTACGGCACCTGATTCCGAGGCTCGGTGTGCCCGGAATCATTTTCCGAAGTTTGGCTCGGGTATGTTCCGTGAACGGATGAGCGGGTTTTTCTAACATTTGAACTGGTGCCCGGAATCGAATTCTGAGGGCACCGATGGAATCGCAGCGCCGTTACATGCTTAGAAACGCCTCTTCCGGAGTTGCGTTTTCTCGAGTGTGGTTTTTAATTTTTGGGCTTGAAGTTAAGAAATAAAATAATTGTATGACAAACATTATTTTATTTCACTAAAGACAATTGGAAGACACTTGAAACCGCCTAAAGCGGCTTAAGCTAAGTTGATGCAGATAGGGTGCTATCCAGAAATATCCTACCCTCTTGGTATGATATTTGTGAGGTAGGGCCCGCACGAGCCCACCGTTTCTTTCCGCTAAGTAACACACCCGTGAAAACCTTTCATTATGAAAGTCAACTGACGCGTTTTCTTAAATTCTTAACGCACCATTTAATTGGGCAGTTTTATTCGTTGAATTAAATGGGTGGTTTATTCGTTGAAATTATTTCTATGAATTAATTTCATTCGTTTCTTAACATGTTTTCGTTTTGTTGGCATGTTAATAAAATAAGGCCAACACACCCTCCTTTTGAATTGTTGTGTTAAACCTTTGAAGAACCTCTAAGAATTATTCATCCTCCTTCGCGAAGAACGCGAAGAACACGAAGAACGCAAAGAACGCCGACCTCTGACGAAGAATGCTGAACCGCGGAAATCGATGACGCGACCTTGTGTGCCGCGGAGCCAACGTTTCCTCTTCCGCAACGTTCTTCGGCGACGTTCCTTCCTCTGCGACAAAAATCATCGATCATCTGTTGAGGTGAGAGTTTTAGATTCTTTAAATTCCTTTGTGGTTTTTAACTCAAGATGGATTTAATTATTAAAATTAAATATATTGTTCTTGAACCTTGGAGTTCATCGACGCGCACCGTATTCCGCGATGACGCGACGCCTTTCCGCGACAACGCGACGCCTTCCGCGACGCGACGATCGCCTCCTTCCGCGACGATCAATTCCGCGAAGAACACGTGTGCGACACTTAACGAGGTAGGGGTTTTATTTGAATGTTTTATATTCCCGTGATCGTTTCTTTTAAAAATAAAGAACCCGGTTTCGTAAGGACAATTTCAATTTATTAAAATTGTTGTTTGATGTGTTGAATAATTCTCCCGACTGTTACTATCTAACGCGGAGGGTGCGGGCCAAACGAACACGGCCCGACAACCCTTTGATGTTCTTCGTTGTTGTGAGGATTTGGCAGGCGATGACAAAAGGTGACACAAGGACGTTTTGATGATCCCGTAGTGAAGTACGGACCCCGGGAGGAACAGTGGCGCAGACGGGAAGGAAAACTGACCACCAGAGCAACTCTGGTGGCCCGCGGAAGTCTCCGGCGGCGTCGGCGGCCGGAGGCGGCGGCGCCCCGGCGCACTGCCGGACTGGGCCACCGCGGCTGAAGCCGCGGTGTGGTGTCCCGCGGACCCGCGGCCGCACGGGTCTGGCTAGCCCGCATGGGACGCGGCATAAGCCGCATCCGCTCTTGTCCAGTGCGGCCCTTCGAGGGCCGCGACTTCCTCAACCCGCGGGGGCAGTGCCTCGCGGCTGCCGTGCTCATCCGCTCGGCCGGGCTGAGCCAGGCCGGTCCGATCGGCCAGGTCGTGCCCTGCCCGGACCGGACCAGGTCCAGCCATGTTGGACCGGGTCGGGTTGACCCGGTTCGGCCGACCCAGGGGGGTCGGGGCGAGTCGGCCCGGGCCGAGACCCCCGTCTTCAGACCATTTTCGGTCTTTTTCCCATAACATGAGCTATGGGCCTCCGAACGACGCGCCGTCAGCTGCAATGAGATCCTTGGATCGAGAAGGTCGTTTAGTTATATCACACTCAAGGTTTCGGAAAACTATGAGTACGACCGGGGTGGTTCGTACACGAAACCAACCGGACCCTCAGAGCGGAAACGCTCATATCTTGAGCTTCGGACGTCTGATCGACGTGCCGTTGACTTCATTGAATTCCTCTAAGTGAGTCGGATATTTTTGGCTCACTCCACCCGAGGTTTGAACGCAGGTGGAGTACGGTCGGGTTGGCTTTTCCTTAAAAACCAACTGGGCCCCTGGGACGAAAAGGCCAATATCTCTCAGACCGGGCGTTTGATTGACGCGCCGTCTACGACGTTGAGTTCCTGTTGATGATATGGAACTTTTGGATACATCAACTCTGGACTATGTGTCAGTTGATGTATCAGCCTCTCGTCTCGTGGAGCGGACCCTCCCAAACGATCTTGCTGTGTGCGGGAACCCTAGAGCTGGCTGCGACTGCTGCTGTGACTGCAATGACGACTGTGCAGAGCTCCTCAGTTGACTGCGACGATGACTGTGTAGAGATCCTTAGTGGACTGCGACGACTACAGCACTCAGCGATCCTTTGTGGATCAATGCTACAGATCCTGTGTGGGTCTGATCCTGTGTGGGTCAGAGCTCAGCGGTTCTGTGTGAGCTAGCGCCTACAGGTCCTGTGTGGGCTCGATCCTGTGTGGGTCTTTGTGGGGGTTAGTACCTATCGATCCTATGTTGGTCTGACGACTTAGATGGATTAGTGATCATATTTATCGTCATCCGAAAAAGTATACACGTGTGAGCTGAATCTTGTGTTACTCTCCTTTGTGGATTGTGTTGGACTATCCTATGTGGATTTACGGTTTACACTCCTTTGTGGATTGTGTTGTTCTATCCTGTGTGGGTATACATTTTGCTTTCCTATGTGGACTGGGTTGTTCTTGGGATAGGATGTTGGAGCCGAACGGGAATTGATGACTTAGGTATATGTATGGGAATATACCTAAGCCGTGTCGGATGTTACTTCGTGATTGTATCTTTCCTTTGTGGATTATCCCTTGTGGATTTAGGAAGACCTTCAGGGGTCTCGGGGTCCCTACTGAGTAGCTTATACTCACCCCTGCACGGGATATGCCCGCAGTTCGTTGTGTTGGATGCAGACGACGGACAACGCTGATCGTGGTGGAGGCTTGCGGAGCAGGACGGTACCTGGAGGTGGACCATTGGGCGGGAAGTACTCGGAGCGGGCAGGTGGACCCAAGGAGCATTGGAGGCTATCTGTACCCACCCATCAGTTGGGACTTCCAGAGGACGGATCGACGCTATGGCTTTTCTTTTCAGTTTTTGTTTTTCCCCTTTCAGTTTTACTTTACAGTTGGGCTTGTATTTTCGGCCCCTTTTTACTTTCAGCACACCTTGTTACAGTTTTTTATTAGTGTTTACTTTTTCGCTTGCTTACTCTATGGTGCTTTTTTACTTTTCAAAGGCAATGCCTTACCTTTTTTTCGGGATTTATGCCTTGGTGCTAGTCGCCAGCCCCTGGCCTATGGATGGCGGGCTTGGGGTAGTCACCACACGGGCCCCGGGGATGGGTCGTGACAAATTGGTATCAGAGGTGGTCAGTTCTACCGCAGACTCTAATATTTCATCTATGTGAAGCAATAGTGTTTAGCGTATTGAGTGTGGTTATCATTCTAGGGAGTCCAGTGTTGGTGCGGTGGTCGACGTATCCGTACACTAGGACCATGACTTCTGATTTCCAACTTAATGCACGAAAACAGTTACTGCATGTGTGTTTCAAGTTTTCTTTGTGATTACTTGTGTCAGCTCACCGGGTATACTGTTCTGACCACGGCGCACTTGTTTCCTTTTCAGGATGGCCCCACGACGGCAGCCAGCTAGGGTTCCGAGAGTAGAGTGCGACGACAGCCCGCCGAGCGACGAGGACTCGGTACATGGCCCATTGACAGCGGAGGCACCGTCGGTACCTTTACCCGCCGAGCCCCCGATGCTTCCAGCTCCGACCGCTGATGATGCACGTCGCCTCGGAGCTCTGCACGAGTTCCAGTGCCAGCGAACACCCAGGTTTCGTGGGGAGACGGACCCCCAGGCAGCCGAGGACTGGCTGGAGGCAGTCGTACGAGTTTTCAGGCTAGTGAGGACACCAGCAGACCTCATGGTGATTCTCGCGGCGAGCCTACTACACGCAGCAGCAGGACGATGGTGGAGCTTGATGCTCCAGGTGCACGATGTGGCCTCTCTCATCTGGATGGACTTCGAGAGCCTCTTCCGCTCAGAGTTCGTCTCGTCCACCCTCCGTGTGGTGCGCATTCAGGAGCTTCTTCAACTGCGGCAGGGTAGCTTGACGGTCGCCCAGTACGTGGCGAGGTTTACCGATCTTTCTCGCTACACTACAGATATGGTACGGGACCCATTCTTCTGGGCCCGGAACTTTGAGCAGGGTTTTAGACACGAGATCAGGGCATCTCTGATCTCCCTCTGCATCCCGACCCAGGAAGGAGTACTGGAGCGAGCCCTTCTGATCGAGAGCTTTCTTGCTGAGTCTACTTCAGCAGCGAGACCTATCGCAGGGCGGCAGGTAGCGGAGTCTTCGGTAGCAGGTAGCTGAAGGATAACTCAGGGTTCCAGGCAGACCAGACCTTCCGGAAGATAACCTTGGGACACTGGCTCAGCAGTGCGGGGCACACAGCACGGATCAAGTCTTTCGAGAGGCAGGCAGTGCTACGCCTACGGCGGGCAGGGCCACATGGCTCGTGACCGCCTGACCCGACGTACCGAGGAGCAGCAGACGGTGGAGGGGCCACCCAGTTAGAGGCATAGGGTCGACTATGGTGGTCTACAGGGAGGAGGCAGATGAGGCAGAGGATCTGGCCAAGCAGCAGGTGGTGGGCGACGCTTTGAGCCTCTGCCACCACCACCACCGGGAGGTCCGCCCCGACCAGAGTGAGCTGGCGGACAGAGACATGCACAACTCCAGGCATTGGAGGCCTACGACCACGGCGCGCCAAAGATGATTCGAGGTACGATCTGTGTCTATTCCACCCTTGATGTAGTTCTTATAGACATGGGAGCAAGTCACTCTTTCATTGCCGCTGCCCTTGTTCGGAACTCGGAGATTCCGACAGAGCCGTTGGCTCGATCCTTACGACTAGAGACTCCTACGGGAGCAGACTCGACGATTACGCACTGGTTCCGGCAGTGTGAGCTTACTCTAGGAGGTGAGAGCTTCGGCTGGGATCTTCTAGTAGAGGCGGCGAGGCCTTACGATGTCATCTTGGGCATGGATTGGTTATCTACGGTCCATGCTCAGATTGACTGTATTAGGCACAAGGTGCGATGAGTGCGCACTGACGGGAGTAGGTTCACCTTCACTGGAGAGAAGGGAGCTTTTGCAGCACAGGAGGGACTCTCGAGAGGAGGAGACAACCCATCACTCATCAGTTGGCTAGCCTTATCATTGGAGCAATTGACGTGCGGAGTCCCAGTTTTCCAGCAGTGGTGGATCATTATGCGGACGTCTTCCCCGACGACGTCCCAGGGCTACCTCCTCGCAGAAAGGTAGACTTTTATATTGATCTGTACCCCGGGATAGCCCCGATATCCACTCTAGTGTATCGGATGGCCCCCGCTAAGCTTCGAGAGCTGCGGGTACAGTTGGAGGACTTGCAGGGAAAGGGGTTCATCCGACCCAGTGTTTCACCCTGGGCTTCCCCGATATTGTTCGCCAAGAAGGAGGACGAGAGCTTGCGACTGTGTGTCGACAATCGTTGCTTAAACCAGGTGGCTGTGAGGAACAAGTATCCGCTACCGAGGATTGATGACCGATTCGATCAGCTCAAGGGAGCACGGTGGTTCTCGAAGATAGGCCTCAGGTCAGGCTATCATCAGCTCAGAGTTCGAGACGAGGACGTGCAGAAGACGACCTTCAGGTGTCGGTATGGCCACTATGAGTTCTTGGTTATGCCTTTTAGCATAACCAACGCTCTAGAAGTGTTCATGAGCCTCATGAACAGGTTCTTCTATCCGTACCTCGATCTATTTGTCGTGGTCTTCATCGACGACATTTTGATGTACTCGACCACGGAGGAGGAGCATCCCTACCACTTGCAGGTTGTGCTAGACACGCTCCGAGAGCACCAGATTTATGGAAAGCTCTCGAAGAGCCAGTTCTAGTTGCGTGAGGTCCACTTCTTGGAGCACGTCATTTCTGATACGTGAGTTGCGGTGGATCCCGCGAAGATCGAGGCGGTGCTAGCTTGGGAGCCACCTAGGAGCATGACAGAGGTGCAGAGTTTCTTGGGTCTAGCCGGATACTACCGGAGGTTTGTGTCGGACTTCTCCAGAGTTGTCGTGCCACTCTCAGCTTTGACAAAGAAAGGGAAACCCTTTGTGTGGTCAGACAGATGTCATAAGAGCTTCCAGGAGCTGAGACAGAGATTGACCAGCGCACCTATCTTGAGGTTGCCTGAAGAGGGAGTTGGATACGTAGTCTACTGCGATGCATCAGGGACTGGACTTGGATGTGTCCTAATGTAGGAGCGGGCCGTGATTTCCTATGGATAACGTCATTTGAGGCCGCATGAGCAGAACTACGCCACACATGACCTGGAGTTAGCAGCAGTGGTCTTCACTCTGAAGACATGGTGGCACTATCTGATGGGTGAGCGCATTACAGTATTTTCTGACCACCAGAGTCTCAAGTACATCTTCTCGCAGAAGGACCCGAACCTGAGACAGCGGCGATGGCTCGAGTTCCTCCAGGACTATGACTTTGAGATAGTCTATACCCCTCAGAAGGGGAACGTGGTAGCTGATGCCCTCAGTAGGAGAACGGGAATTCAGCTACATGAGGAGGCGACAGAGCAGCTATCCACCTTGCAGATATCCTTCGTGGATAGAGATGGAGAAGCCTTCCTTTAGTCTCTCACAGTCACCCCTCCACTACTGCAGCGGGTCAGAGAGGCACAGTGTGAGGACGCTGACTGTGAGACGCGGCATGCACAGTTATCCTCAGGATATGCACCTAATGGATTCTCCTTTGGAGCAGGGCACGACATCCTTTTTAGAGGACGTACCATGGTACCCGTCGCTTTTCTAGAGGAGGTGCTGAGAGAGTTTCACACTTCTCCTTTGGCGGTTCATCCTGGAGTGGCGAAGATGTACCAGGACCTCATACGACAGCACTGGTGGCCGGGCATGAAGAAGGCTGTGGTAGAGTTCGTTTTGCGATGCCTCACCTGCCAGCAGATGAAGGCAGAGCATCAGGTACCATCAGGCTTGGTACAGCCCTTGGAGGTCCCGGAGTGGAAGTAGGACGAGATATCTATGGACTTCAGGACTGGACATCCATGCAATTCCAAAGGTCACGACTCCATCTGGGTGATTGGCGACTGACTCACCAAGTCGGCTCACTTCTTACCCATCCGAGAGCAGGGCTCAGTGGAGAGCATGGGGCGTCTCTACGTTCAGGAGATTTTACGGCTTCACGGTGTGCCATCTTCTATCGTCTTCTATCGAGACGCTCTCCTTACTTACCAGCTTTGGAAGGGGTTGCAGGAGGAGTTCGGGACACGGCTACGTCTAAGCACCGCCTTTCACCCTCAGACGGATGGTCAGACGGAGAGGACCATTCAGACTCTCGAGGACATGCTCCGTGCATGTGTCCTCGACTTTGGTCGCAGCTGGGAGGATCAACTACCCTTGGTGGAGTTCGCGTAAAACAACAGCTACCACTCCACCATCGGGATGGAACCATACGAGGTGTTATATGGAAGACCTTGCAGATCTCCATTATGCTTGACAGACCCTGGGGATTCAGTACTTGTGGGACCAGAGATGGTCCGGGCCATGACAGAGAAGGTCCAAGTCATCTAGGAGCGGATGAGGACAGCTCAGAGCAGGTAGAAGTCTTATGCTGACAGGAGGCGGAGGCCACTAGAGTTCGAGGATGGCGACCACATCTTCTTGCGTGTCTCACCTCGACGTGAGTTGAGGAGATTTGGACGAGGAGGCAAGTTTTCTCCACGCTTCATTGGACCATTACAGGTCCTCATCAGGATTGGTGAGGTGGCTTATCGCCTAGCTCTACCACCTCAGTTGCACCGGGTGCACGACGTCTTCCACGTATCTCAGCTGAGGAGATACGTGCACGACCCGACGCACATCATTGACCACAGGGAGCTAGATGTGGATGATGGGGAGACTTTTGCAGAGGTCCCGGTAGAGATCGAGGATCGACAGGAGCAGGTCCTACATGGATGATCAATTCTCATGTGCACATCAGATGGCAGCATGGGAACCTCCGGGAGAACACTTCGGAGCAGGAGGCTCAGATGCGTTCTCAGTACCCACTTTTGTTTCCCTAGTTTGTGATGTATCTTTACGGGGACGTAAAGCCCTGAGGTGGGTGTAATGTAAGTCCCGTAAATCTCAAGGAAATTTTTTTCTTAATTTTCTTTGGAATTTTACAAGAGCGTAGTTTCTGACGGCACCTGATTCCGAGGCCCAGTGTGCCCGGAATCATTTTCTGAAGTTTGGCTCGGGTACGTTCAGTGAACGGACGACCGGGTTTTTCTATCTTTTGAACCGGTTCCCGGAATCAAATTCTGAGGGCACCGATGGAATTGTAGCGCCGGTACTTTCTTAGAAACGCCTCTTCCGGAGTTGCGTTTGCTCGAGTGTGGTTTTTAATTTTCGGGCTTGAAGTTAAGAAATAAAATAATTTTACGAAAAACTTTATTTCATTTCACATAAGCCACTTAAAAGCCACTTGAAGCCACTTAATGCAGCTTAGGCTGAGTTGATGCGGAAAGGGTGCTATCCAGAAATATCCTACCCTCTTGGTAAGATATTTGTGAGGTGGTGCCCGCACGAGCCCACCATTTCTTTCCGCTAAGTAACGCACCCGCGAAAACCCGTCATTATGAAAGTCAACTGACACGTTTTCTTAAATTCTAAACGCACCATTTAATTTGTCAGTTTTATTCGTTGAATTAAATGGGCGGTTTATTCGTTGAAATTAATTCTATGAATTAATTTCATTCGTTTCTTAACATGTTTTCGTTTTGTTGGCATGTTAATAAAATAAGGCCAACACACCCTCCTTTTGAATTGTTCTGTTAAACCTTTGAAGAACCTCTAAGAATTAATCATCCTCCTTCGCAAAGAACGCGAAGAACGCGAAGAACATGAAGAACGTGAAGAACGACGACCTCCGAAGAATAACGCCGAACCCGCGGAAATCGATGACGCGACGCCGTGTGTTGTGGCGCCAACGTTTCCTCTTCCGCAACGTTCTTCGGCGATGTTCCTTCCTCCGCGACAAAAATCGTTGATCATCCGTTGAGGTGAGAGTTTTCGATTATTTAAATTCCTTTGTGGTTTTTAACTCAATATGGATTTAATTTTTAAAATTAAATCTGTTGTTCTTGAACCTCAGAGTTCGTCGACGCGCACCGTATTCCGCAACGACAGGACGCCTTTCCGCGACGACGCGACACATTCGGTGATGCGACGATCGCCTCCTTCAGCGGCGATCAATTCCACGAAAAACCCGTGTGAGACGCTTGACGAGGTAGGGGTTTTATTTGAATGTTTTATATTACCGTGATCGTTTCTTTTAAAAATAAAGAACCCGATTTCGTAAGGACAATTTTAATTTATTAAATTTGTTGTTTGATGTTTTGAATAATTCTCCCGATTGTTACTATCTAACGTAGAGGGTGCGGGCCAAACGAACACGGCCCGACAACCCTCCACCGTTCTTCGTTGTTGTGCAGATTTGGCAGGCGATGATAAAACGTGACGCAAGGGGCTTTTGATGATCCTGTAGTGAATAACGGACCCCGGGAGGAACAGCGGCGCAAACGGGAAGGAAAACGAACCACCAGAGCAACTCTGGTGGCCCGCGGAAGTCTCCGGCGGTGCGGGTCGCCGCGGCAGAAGCCGTGTCTGCTGTTGTCCAGCACGACCCTTCGAGGGTCGCGACATCCTCAACCTGCGGGGGCGGCGCCCTGCGGCTGCCGTGCCCGGCCGAGCCGAGCCAGGCCGGTCCGACGGGGTCCAGCCGGGTTGGACCGGGTCGGGTCTACCCGGTTCGGCCGACCCAGGGGGGGTCGGGCCGGGTCGGCCCGGGGCCAGACCCCCGTCTTCGGACCATTTTTGGTCTTTTGCCCGTAACATGAGCTACGGTCCTCCTAACGACGCGCTGTCAGCGGCAATGCGATCCTTCTATCGAGACGGCCGTTTCGGTATATAGCACTCAAGGTTTCGGAATACTTTGAGTTCGACCGGGTTGGTTCGTACACGAAACCAACCGGGCCCTCGGAGCGGAAACGCTCATATCTTGAGCTTTGGATGTCCGATCGACGTGTCGTCGACTTTGCTGAATTCCTCAAAGTGAGACATATATTTTGTCTTACTCCGCCCGGGGTTTCGACGCAGGTGGAGTACGGTCGGGTTGGCCTTGCCTTAAAAACCAACATGGCCCCTAGGACGAAAAGGCCAATATCTCTCAGACTGGGCGTCTGATTGACGTGCCGTCTGCGACGTTGAGTTCCTGTTGAAGATATGGAACCTTTGGATACATCAACACTGGACTATGTGTCAGTTGATGTATCAGCCTCTCGGCTCGTGGAGCGGACCCTCCCTAATGATCTTGTTGTGTGCGGGAACCCTAGAGCTGTTTGCGACTGCTGCTGTGACTGCGACGACGACTGTGCAGAGCACCTCAGTGGACTGCGACGACAACTGTGCAGAGATCCTTAGTGGACTGCGATGACTATAACACTCAGCGATCCTTTGTGGATCAGTTCTACAGATCCTGTGTGGTTCTGATCCTGTGTAGGTCAGCACTCAGCGGTTCTGTGTGAGCCAGCGCCTACAGGTCCTGTGTGGGCCCGATCCTGTGTGGATCTTTGCGGTGGTTAGTACCTATCGATCCATTTTGGGTCCGACGACTTAGATGGATCATTGATCATCTATATCATCATCCGAAGAAGTATACCTGTGTGAGATGAATCTTGTGTTACTCTCCTTTGTGGATTGTGTTGGACTATCCTGTGTGGATTTATGGTTTACTCTCCTTTGTTGATTGTGTTGTGCTATCTTGTGTGGGTATACATTTTGCTTTATTGTGTGGACTGGGTTGTGCTTGGGCTCAGATGTTGGAGTCGAACGGGAATTGATGACTTAGGTATATGTATGGGCATATACCTAAGCCGTGTCGGTTGTTACTTCGTGATTGTATCATTCCTTTTTGGATTATACCTTGTGGATTTCGGGAGACCTTCGGGGGTCTCGGGGTCCCTATTGAGTAGCTTATACTCACCCCTTCACGTGCTATGCCCGCACTTCGTTGTGTTGGATGCAGACGACAGACAGTGCTGATCGTGGTGGAGGCTTGCGGAGCAGGACAGTACCTGGAGGTGGAACATTGGGTGGGACATACTCGGAGCGGTCAGGTGGACCCGAGGAGCAGTGGAGGCTATCTGTACCCACAATTCAGGTGGGACTTCCAAAGGATGGCTCGATGCTGCGACTTTTCTTTTCAGTTGCTGTTTTTTCCCTTTCAGTTGTACTTTACAGTTGGGCTTGTATTTCCGGCCCCTTTTTACATTCAGCACAGATTGTTACAGTTTTTACTTAGTGTTTACTTTTCCTCTTGCTTAATCTATGGTTCTTTTTTTACTTTTCAAAGGAAATGCCTTCCCTTTTTTCAGGATTTACGCCTTGGTGCTAGTCGCCAGCCCCTGGCCTATGAAAGGCGGGCTTGGGTTAGTCACGGCACGGGCCCCGAGGACGGGTCGTGACAGACAATGTATGGGGTGATTGAGTGTGAGGGATGTAATTGATTTCATAAGGTGATACATTCCATTGTGATGATTCGTGATGTATAGTATGTTCTAGATTATTCCACTTATATCACAGGTTCTCCCATGTTCTATTTCACATATTTGCCTATGGTGGATGATTGAGATGTAGAATTATTTTTGTTTCTCTTGTATTCTTATTTTCATTTTCCCTTATTTTGAGATCATTGTTGATATAATCATGTGTGTTTTATATATTTAATAAGTGATGATATGGATTTAAACGGTTTATGGAAAATTGTTTATAAAATAATTTTCATTTTCCCCCATTTTTAAATGAAAACAATGTCTTTCTCTATGAAAATGTTGATGACTCATTCTGAGAAAGGAATCTGGTTTTAAAGAAAAAATGAAAATATTCCTTTTTATCTAGAAAATGCATATGAAGATTCTAGTTTTATATATTTTATTTAAAAAATGATTTTGATGTTTCATATATTAAAATTACGTATTTTGGGAATATATTTTTTTGGGCATTGCTAATGTTCTTTAATACCAACGCCTATCTTATTTAGGGTTTGTATATTTTGGGGCAGGTTATAGATTTGTTTTGATAATCATAGTAAAATGTTGTTTTTGGTATTAGATATTAACCCTTGGGGTCACATGTGGATTTTTTTTGTTATCAAATTTAGTTTGGGTTTTCTTTATAGTGTTTTGTATTTTCTTCTTATGAATAAATAATTTTCCAGTTTGGATAATTATTTATTTTGGGATCCTCTATTTATTTCCTTTATTCAGTTTATTTATATGGAATTAAATCATTCCATTGGTTTCTATATTGATTCCCTGACTCTATTTTATTTGTCTAATGGATCGTGAATTCCACTCGGGCTATTCTACAATCTACCTTGGTTGACCGGTTCGGGTTGGACCTAGATTGGTTCATGAAAAAATTGAATTATATTAGGATAGTTCATTAGGGTTCCTCACATTCAATTTCATCTTTTTTATATGGGATATCAGGGTAGATGGAATGATACTCTCATAACATGGGTTATAGGAGTGTGTTAGTGTACATCAAACACATTTTTAACTGAACGTTGAGTTACCATTTGATGTCTGGTTACATTTTGATTCATTGGTTCTTGTTGTTGTTTTGTGTTTGGGAAATGAGAAGAGAGTTGGTAAAATGGTCTCATGCAGGTTATAGGGCCATGAAATCTAGGTGTATTTGGGGACATGGTCATGAAAGACAATCTGTGATGGTTGTGTGATTGACAAAGGCCCTCCATCAATATGTCCAAGTTACCCATTGACACTAGTTTCCACATGGGAGTGGTTTTGGGTATTCTTTGATATTTAAAATATTTTTTAAAACCCCTCAATTGGATTTTTGAAAAACACTATTCATATTAAGAAATTTTTTTTGGAATATGGAAAATTAATTTTCAGATGTATCCTGATGAAATATGAAGAAAATGGATTCTGGGTAGAACTATCCCGAGCTAAAATTGGGAAGGGTTTTCTGAGATTAAATTTTTATAATCAAAACCAGGCCCTTGTTAAAATTAGTTTATTGGAATATAATTTTTATTCTATTGAGGGATTTGTAAATTTACTTTAAATATGATAATTTAGTTTCTAATCAAAATATTTTTTTAATAAATGTTTTTTTTGAAATAATTTTTGATGGGATGAATTTGATGTTTAGATAGAACTTAGGGAATTTGTATTTCTGAATATAATCAAATGGATTTTTATTAGTGGTTAATATTATTTTCAAATGGTTTTTATTAAATTTTAAATGGAAATTCATATTTAAATGGGGAATCTTTGGGAAAAATTATATGGATTATTTTTATTACACTTTGAGAAAAAGTGAATTAATTATGTGAAACATGGGTTGAATGTTTATTTAAAAAGTGGGAATGTTTTTAACCCATTGGTATAACCATGTGTTCTCAGATGATTATAAATGTGGGGAGAGGTGAACATATAATGATATGGGTGGATGAGTTCCAGGATTGGCATGACTTGATTAGTTCATGTGGTGTCATGGGAAATTCCATGGGTAAGGCCCCGTGGAATACCATTGTTGAGTGGTTAGACCACCATGTTTGTTTTTTTTTGAATGATATTTTTAAGAGTAAAAATGTGATGTTTTGGTAATTTTTAATTTTGTGTCACATTTTTTATAGATTTAGGAAATGTTGTTTATGTGGTGTTTTGAGTTTTAGAGTTGTTTTTGAGTAATTGGTTTCGATTGGATTCATTGTTTTCTTGATTGGTTAGTGTATTCCCCCACAATGATTTGATGGATTTTCATGGTGCAACTATGGGTTGTACAACGATAGAGGACCCTCCAATTGATCAATATATGGACTTCCTTTCTGAGTATCGAATGATGAATCCTCCTCTATTTTATGGTTAATTCTATCCTCTCAAAGAGGAAGAGTGGATATATAAATTTGATAAAAACGTTATTTTTTAATGAGTTTCTTGAGTCGTTAAAGATAATTCATGTTGCCAATATGCTTGATGATCTGACCTAAATGTTTTGGTAGTTATTCTCTTGAACTAATAATTGGGATGATCATACCTAGGAGTTCATCATATTTTCATTCATCATAAAATTATTTCTATGAGGTGGTGAGTGTGATGAAGGGAATTGAAAAGTTCTATTTTTATCAAGGTTATAGAATATTGGTGTAGTTTTTTTCACATTTTTTTATGTAGTTCATTACCATATGTATTTTTCTATAGGATATTACATGAAGGCTCGATGTTTTGACAACGTTCATTGTCTTGATCTATAGTTGAAGGTGTGATAGTATGGTCTAACCTCATTTTCCAACATTTTGTGGCAAGATGATTGGGATGAAACTTTTCTAGAAGGTGTACTTCAAGAAGATAGCCTTCCTACAGCCTCTGGAAGTGGTGAAGGGAATTCTATTAAGGAGATCAAAAAGCGCCTGGAAGATTACAATGCTTATATGCGAATTAAATTTCCACTAGATCATTGACCAGCTACCTCTACTTGTAGGATCACGATTTTTTATTAGTGAGGAAATATAGATACAAATAATTCATCATGTCTAAATGATCTGAAGATATTTTTTTCTTGTGTACACCTAGTTTACATTCAATGGTTCTATAGAGGTGTTTCCTGGAATTGATGTGGAGCTAGATCCACCTCTTTAAAAAACACCCCAGCCCATTTGTAGGAGAATGGTGATGTTTTTGGCTATTTTAAGATCCCCTACTATACAATGTTTCTTATGATGAAATTCTTGTGTCATGTAGTGTTATGTGTTATTTCATTTACTTTAAATTGTAAAATTGAATTCTTTTGATCCCCTACGAACTTCTATTTTAATGGATGTGTGTTTATCTTTTGATGTTATGAATTTATTTTATTTATGTAGAGAATTTTTGGGTCTGTATATTATACTATTTCCATTTTATGTTTAAAGAGGATAATGTGTGTTCAACTTATAAATCTGTGTCATGGTGGTGGTTCCTTGTTAGAGAAAAGTGATTATCATGGAGTTTTGTTTTCATTTGGTTCTTCATGGGGAACGATGTGGATGATAATGATAAAAAGGGAAGAAATATTATTTGGGGAATTTCAACATCTGTTATGATTGAGTGGAAGCATGAAGACTTTAGGGCTCCAACCATATGACTTAGAGTGAAGCTTTTCGCATAGTCAGGTTATCGCCAAGGGTGTGGGGAAACTTGTCCCAAATTAGATCTGCACTAGTTGGGCGAAGGAACATTAAATTTTCATATGGTAGTTTTTCATATTATGGTATATTCTAGCATGTTGAAACAATATTGGTGGTCTATCCTCAAACAATTTCAATAGTGATCCCTTTTCCTATTGTGATTATCGATAGGTTTTCCTAGTGTGGTTATCCCTTGTGGATTGGATTTGGCTTGAGTTTTCATTGTCTAATGTTTGTTTCAACATGTGGATATGATTAATCCATGTTTACCTTCCATATGGTTTGGTGTTTCTATCACCTCCACCCCGTGTGGTGGGGGTTTTGTTCTGGTGATGGTCTATGTGGGGTGTTCTCGGGCTGGTCCATGTTCGGTTTTCTATGTTGGTTGGTGCTTGTCAGTTCATAATGGTGGGGACACCCATCATGGGTCTTATTGTGGTCAAATAGAGACTTGGTTAATGGTATATTGTTTCTAATGGTGGAGAGTCTATTCTAGCCTTCTATGTTGACAATCCCATTTAGTCACTTGAGTAGATCAGAATTTCCATCACTTTTCATAAAATGGTTAGGGTTCATTTTTCCATTTATGGTAAGTGATGTTTGATTTTTGGTGGTTGTTCTAGAGTTAGTAGTTTAAGAGTATGGATCATGATGTTTTGGGAATCCATTTTCTTGGATTGATCAAATTAAAATATTAGTGTCTTTCTGGGTGAAGAAAGTGTTTTGGTGGGGAGAATTGTCACACCAAGTTTTTTATCATCACCCTTTTTCCCATGTAATATTTTGGATTGTGGATTTCCTATCATGTTCTGGTTATTTTGGGTATAATGTTTGAGGTTTTTCTTTTTTTCTTTTGGTCTTGTGTTTATTCTATAGATTACATGGTTTTTATTGGTGAAAATTGTTGATTTTGGCCTTCATAGCAGGTGGCACATTGTTTGTGCATGGTTAGGGACACCCATGAACCCTTTCCCATGAAATTGTGAATCAAATTTCCTTTTTTGATAGTGGATACCGATTTGTTGGTACATGTTTTGGTATACCATGCAATCTAACAATGTGGCTTTTTCTTCTTTGAAAGTGAGGGATACCTGGTTTCCTCACATTTTGGGAAATCATGTGTGAAAGTCCTGGGAAATATCCATGTCATTAAATAGATGGATAGTCTCTTCTAACTTATTTTTTATTTTACCCCAAATATCCATTTTCAAATCACATTCAGTATTCAGGACCCAAAGAGGCTATCCCATTCTTTCTCTTGCCTCGCACCTCCTACCTCTATGATTTTAAGGTGATTCCTTCAAGTTTTAGGAAATATCAACAGGGTATTCTCCACTATTCTTATTTATCTTCCACCTTAATCCATTTCTTCATGAGTTCCTCTCCTCACTTTGACTTCTAGATCTAGGGTTCAAGAGTCTATATGTTTTAATTATGGTTTTTAGTGTCTAATGGCGGTTTTTTCTTCTTCATTGAACCGTTGCGAGGTTGTTTTGTGACAGAATTATTAATGCACCATTAGTTTGAGGTAGGTTTACCTTCATACATTCCATTTAAAATTAATCATCATTATTTTTTTAATTTTTTCACCTTCCACTGATATTAAATTATTATATATGTTTTTTAGAAAAAATTTTAATGTCAAATTATGTGATTTCATTTTCATTTTTATATATATGGATGTTTTTTGTTAAGATATACAAACTATGTTTCCTGATAAAATGCCCAGTTAGGTTTAGTGAGGTATTTTTGATTTTTATACCATGTATTTATTTTAGTAAAGTTATTTTTAAACAAAAATTATGTTTTAGTTTCTTAGGTGGTGTTTTCCAAAAAGGTGTTTGACTTTTAATTGGTGTATGATTGATAGATTGGAAAATGGTTTCGCATGTGATGATGGTGTGTGGCCCATTTTCCATTTTTTTCAAAAGGACGTTGGCATGAAAATTAGATGTCAGTACTTAAATGAGATTTTCTAATATTGTTTTGAAATTATTAAATTTTGTGCTTTCAAATTTTTTGAAAGGTGGATTTGTCTCTTTGAATGTAGTGTTTTTCATGGGTTCTTGAGACCCTTTTGGCGATTTTTGAAAATGATCATATTTAAAAACATCCCTCAATAATCATCCCAAATTGGTTATTTTTTTTATTGTGGGAGGTCCATGATGAGAGGATCCCTTGTGGTTAATTTTTTTAATGTAAAGAGGTTGATCATTTGGGTGGGTTGGGTGTGACTTAATTGTGTGAGTAAATTTTCTATGATATATGTTCATGTGATTGGATGTTTGTTTGGAATTGTTGTCTCTCCCCCACGTTATGAAATGGTATCACAGATAGCTAGAGGATTATTAGTGAATGGTTACTACACTAACATATGATTTCACTCTAGATAGTGGCCCATAAAAGGGTTTAAATTTTGTTTTTGTTTCTATGGGATTGTTCTCCTTGGTCTGACCAGGTAGGGTGTGCTCGAGCATGTGGGAGAGAAATAATGTCATTGGGTGAGGCATTCATCAGGAAGATCCAAGATTTATATAATGTTCTAAATTATTCCACTGAGCCCATTCGTTCTCCCATGTTATTTGGAACTTTTTTATATTTGATAGATGATTTACATTCAGGGTTGGTTAGTGTCTTTTGCCTTATTATTTCTATTCCCCTAATTATACAATCATTTTTTGCATTATAGAGTAGTCTAATTCATTGATAAGTGATGAGTTGGTTTTAAAATGTTTATGGAAAAAATATTGGAATATTTTTTGTACATTCCATTTCTCTATTTTGTTTAAATAAAATCATTATCTTTCTCTATAATGAACTTAATGACTGCTTCCTGGAAAGGAAGCTAATTTTATATGGAAAAAAGGAAATTGTTCGTGTTGTATATTAAAGTGGAAATGTGTTTGAATAGTCAAGATTAATATATCATATTTAAATCCTAAAATTGATGATTCTTTTATTTAACGGGAAATCGTGAATAATATACTTTTTTGGGAACTCCTATTGATTTTTAATAGTCAGACATGTAGTCATTTTTTAGGTTCTAGAGTAGGTTTAATATTTGTTTCAATCATTGTAGGTGATGGTTGGTTTTTTTATCATAGAATGATCCTCGTGGACACAGAGAGACGTTCTGGTAATCATTTTCAGTATGAGTTTTGTAGTATAGTTTTTCATATTTTCATCCTATTTACAAATATTTTTTATTATGGATAAATATTTATTTTAGGTTTCTTTATTTATTTACTTTGTTTAAATTATTTTTATTGGGTGAAATAATTCTATTAGAATCTATTTTATGCCATGGAACTAGTTTCTATTTTGGTTAAATCAGGAATGCTTCTTGAGCAACACAATATATAACATTGGGTGACCAATTCTGAGTTGACCAGGGTTAGTTCATGATAAAACGGTATGAGAGCATACTGATTCATTAAGGGAACAAGGTTTTAGAGCACACGTTATTAAATGGAATGTCAATGTTGATTGAGTATGATTTACTGAACATTGTATGTAGGTCTGAGGGAGATTCTATCCAACACATTCTGAACTAAATATTGAGTTAACACGTGAATTCGGGATACATTTTGATTCTTGGGCCCTAATGGATTTTTTTTGTGCTTGGAAAATGATAAGATAGTCTTGCTAATGATCACAGTGATCTCAAATGGACTAGAAATCAAGTGGATCTGGGTAAATGGTTTTGAAATAATCTCTTCCATGGTGGAGTTATTTTCATAAGGTTTCAAATCATATATAATAGTCCCTAGTCAACACTAGTTCCCCCTTATAAGTTGTTTTTGGTCTTCTGTGATAATAAAAATTATTTTTAAAACCCTTGTTTTGGATTTTTGAAAAACTAGATTTATAGTGGAAATGGTTCTTTTGAGACACTGGAAAATGGGTTTTCATATTTATCTTAATGAATGTTTTAGAAAATTGATATTTGGTAAAATGACTTTTGGTTAAAATTTGGATTGATTTTATGAGAATAATGTTTCATAATTAAAACCTAGGGTAAATAAAAATGAGTTGTTTGGAAGTGAAATAATATTCTAAATAGGGATTTTGAATTTTGTTTTAAATTATAAGAAATGATTTATATCACATGATAATTTTTCTGAAATGATATTTTTTGAGTACTTTAAATTTTCGTCTATTGGATGAATTTTATTTATAAACAGAAATCAAAGATTTTTTATTTCTAAATAGAATTAACTATGTTTTATTTTTAGTTTTTTTCCTTTTAAAATGGGTATCATGAAATTTGAAATGTCAATTATGTTATTATTGTAGTGTCTTTTGGAAATATATTTTTGGGGAATATTTAGAAATAGTTTGAAAAAGTTAAATGAGAATTGAATTAATATCTTAAAACATGGGTTTAAAATTTTATTGAAAAGTGTGAATGTTTTTTTGACAATTGGTATTTCTACGGGTTATCAAATGCATGGAAATAAGAGGAAAGGTGAATGGAAAATTATATGGGTAGACGAGTTCCTGAATTGGCTTAATTTGATGTTTTCCAAGGGTGGCACGAGAATGTGCATAGATGAGGATCCATGGAATACCATTGTTGAGTGTGTAACACACCATTTTTGGTTTCAATAAAATGTATTTTCAAGATGAAAATGTTCATGGTTTGTTAATGTGCTATTATGTTGTTTTTTTCTTATGATTTAGAAAATGTTTTTTTGTGGTGTTTTGAGTTTGAGAGTTCTTGTTGATTAATTAGTTTTGATTGGGTTCTTTGTTTTCTTGATTGGTTAGTGTACACCCCTACAAAGTTTCGATGGATATTTGTGGTACAATAATGGTTGGATCATATTAGAATACTATCAAGATGATAAATATATGGAATTTATTCTTCTATTTCAATATAAGAATCCACCTCTCATTTCTGTTTTAGTAGATCATCTTGAACCAGAAGAATAAGGGCATAAAATTGAGAGAAACTTCAATTTCTTTTTGTTTCATGAGTTGTTAAAGATAATTTTTTATAAATTTTTGCTTTATTATCTAACTTGGATTTTGTTTATGTATATCTCTCAAACCATTCCTTATGATGATCTTACCTAGGTGTTCTTTAAGGATTCATTCATCTGAAAATATTTCTCTACGCTAGTGAAGGTGAGGAATGGTATGGATATGTGATATCTTTAGCATGGTTACAAACTGTGCCAGTGAAATTTTGTCATTTTTTGGATCTTCTTACTTACCTTACAGAGTGGGATGTAGATGATTCATTTAATGCTCAACGTTTTTAATGTGGCCTATTTATTGATATGATGTTTATGTTTTCAAATATTAGTCTATCCTCCATTTTCGATGTGGTGAGGAAAGCTATTTGGGTTGAAGTTTTTTTAGTTGGGGTGATTTATGTGGTCAAGCATCCTAAATTATATAGAAGTGGTGAAGATAATTATAGAAATGAGATTGGAATGTGGCTTGAATATGGTGGTCCTTGTAGGGGAATTAAAATGACTCTAGATCTTCTGTTTACAAATTCTAACTGTAGGATCCTGGGGTCTCATTAGTGTGAAAATCTATATCAAAATAAACTATCATGCCCGATTCATCTTAAGATCAGTCATACCCATGGACACCTAGGAAAAATGAAACAGTTTTGTTATGGTGTTTTTAGGAAGTTACATGGAGCCTTTTCCACCCCTTCGAAAAACATCTCATCCCATTTGCAGGAGTTGGGTGTTATTTTGGGAATAGTAATGGTTTCATTCCATGTAATTTTCCATATGATGTAATGGTAATGTATTTTGGTTTTCAATGGTGTTTTATTTACATTAAATTGAAAAATTAGACGATGTGGATCCCATAAGAACTTTTGTTAAAATGAACGCTTGTTTTTCTTTTTAGGTTTTGAATTTTTTTCATTTTTACTATATTTTTGTTTTTTGTGTATCATGTCCCTAGTATTTAGAATTTATGGTGAAATAGAATGTTTTTTGTTTAGATTCTAAATCCATAACCTGGTGATGGTTCTTTGTTAGAGAAAAGTGATTCTCGTGGTGTGTCGTGTTGTTTTGGTTCTACATGGGGTGAGTGTGGATTCTCATGACACCAGAAGATTGAATTTTGATCGTGTATTATTAGCTTCTGTCTACAAGGTAGTGGATGCTACAAGACATTTGGGCTTCGTTTATAGGTCCTGAAGTAAAGGTTTTAACATAGTCATAAAATCTCTAGGGGTATGGGGAATATTGAACCAATTCATATCTCTATCAATGGGGTTTGGGAAATTTAATGTTCTCTTGGTAACTATCTTTATCATTTTATGTTCCTTATGTTTGAAAAAATATTTTCCATAATATCCTCATGAAATTCATGGGGTGATTCTTTTTCTATATGTTCTTTCTTATTAGTTGTCCTAGTGTGGTTGGCCCTGGTGGACTAGTTTTTTAGGTTTGCTTCAATAGAGATGGTTTAGTCTTGTGGAGATGGTATAGCTGCAACATGTATTTGATATTATCACACCACCCCCATTGGGGGGGGGGTTTGATATGGTTTTGTACTATGGTGGGAGTTCTTGGGATGGTTCATGTAGTATTTTCTATATTGGTCAGTACTAGTCGGTTCTTAAAGGTGGAGAGACCCACCATGGGTCTTATTGTGGTCTCTTTAGGAATTCTAGATTTATATTTTTAGGTTTTTCATTACTTTTTTTCTTCCCGTATTTAATCCGTAGTTTTTAGAGTGTTTATAGTGAAAATATTGAATTTGGTCTCAATAGAAGGTGGAACATGATTTGTGCCTCGTTTGGGAGAAATGTGTGTCCTTTCCCAAGGAGCCAGGAATCTAATTACATTTTTAGATTGTATAAACCACATGATAGTCACATGGTTTTGTATACTGTGCAGTCTAACTATGTGGCTTGCTACTCTTTAATAGTGTGGGATGCATAGTTTCCATGTGGTAGGGAAAACCATGTGTGATAACATGTTGACCTATCCAGGTCATTAAAAGTGTGAATTTTATCTTCTACCTTCAAAAAGATTTGACACCAAATCAACTTATTCATCCACAATTCTTTTTATAAAACCCTATGAGGATCTCCCATTATTCATCACACCTCCCACCACTTTCATTTTTTAATATAAATTTATTTATTCACTAGTATTGAATATATTATCAAGGTATTATCCACATTTCCTTTCTATATTCTTCCTTCCATTTCTGCTTATGTTCTTTCTCTCCCATGTTCTTGTGGATATAGGGTCCATGTTTCTTTGGGAGTTAATTTGGGGTTTTGTTTTTTTACAGTAAGTTGTTTTTTGTTGTTTATTAACTAGACCATTGTGAGATTGTTTCATGTGGGCTTTGTTGAAGCACCATGAGTTTGAGGTAGGTTTCCCTTTGGACAATCCTTATAAATTTAAAAATAATTGTATTATTTCTTTTTACACCTTCCATGGAAATTAAATTGTGGTGTATAGTTTTTGGAATATTTCTTATGAGAAATGAGGTGATTTATTTTAAAATATGAATGTATATAGAATTTTTTTACTTTATGCACAACAAGTGATCGATAAAATTCATGGTTTGTTTTTGCGACTGATCATTGAATTTAAATCATGTTTTTGGTTTGTTATAGTAATTCCGCTTACAAAATGATGTTTTGGGTTTCTTAAAAATTATTTTTATAAATGGTTTTGTATTAGAAAGAAGTTTATGTTTTATGGTTTGAAAAAATGTTGGGCATGTGATGTGGTTTTGTGGCTTGTTTGGCATTCTTTTGAGAGTGACATTGCTTTTCAAATATGGTGTATGTTATTTAATGGAATATTCTAAAATGGTTATGAAATTGAAAATGATGTTCTTTAACATTTTTTGAAATCAGGATTTTGTTCTTTGAAAAGGGTGGTTTCTTGAATTATTCTTGAGACCCATTTGACTCTTTTTGAAAATGACTATCTAGAAGAATCTCCTTGTATAACCATCTTTCCTATGTTATATTTACAGTTATGGGAGGCTCGTACTAAAAGGATCTCTTGTGATAAAATGGGTGAAATGAAATATGTTTTTTGTTGGTGTGTCTCTATAGTGACTTGTTGTGTGAGTTGACTGTGTATGATATGTGTGCATGGGATCGACTTTTTGGGTTGGAATTTTAGGCTCACCCACACATTTGTCTTCACATGGACTCCTGGAATACCTAGATGATTCTTAGTGAATTCTTTATGAAATAGATTCAAAATATTATCTGGATAGTGTCCCAATCTTGGGGATATATTATTATTTTTATTTATATGGGATATTTCCCCTTGTCAGATCAGGTAGGGTGTAATCGAGTTTTAGGGAGGAAATTGATTTTAATTGGTGAGGCATTACTTTAGGATGACTCGTGATTTTAGTATGTTCTATATTGTTCTACTAAGATATTTAATTCAACCATCTTGTTTGGAACTTATTTAGCAATGGTCTCTAGTTGAGATGGATAGTTAGTTGGTTTCCCTTCCATGCATATTTTCCATTTGCCTTATTATGTGATAATATTTGTTAATCACATTTGTGGTTTACTTCATTGAAAATTGATGTCTTGGTTTTCAATGGTATATAAAAAAATGTTTGATAACTTTTTTACATTACCTTTCCCAATTTTTATAAATGATAAAAATATATTTATCCATGAATATTTAATGACTTATTCTTTTAAATGAATCTAGATTTTAATAGAAAAATATAATTAGACCATGATTTATATTATAGTGTAAACTTTTTGTAAAGATCCTAATTATATATATTGTATTTCCGAACTAAAATTCATGTTTATTTTATTTAAAGGATGCTAATTAGGAATAAATTTTTCTGTTATTACTACTATGTTTAAATACTCACACATGTAGTTCATTCTTTTTTTATCTTCTGGTCTAGGTTTTATCATGGTTTCTCTCACTATAAGAGATGGTTGGTTTTTGTATCATATAGTGACCCTTAGGGACCGTTGGATATTTCATAATCATGAGGTTCTATTCAGGTTTTGTTGTATATATTTTTGTATTTTCATATTATCTATAAATTATGATGAGTCTGGATAATTATTTATTTTGGGTGCCGGTATCTATTTCAACTATTAATTCAGATTATATTTGGAGAAATTGGTCCCATGGTTTCATTATAGATTACCTGACACTAGTTTCTAGACTATTGTGATCTATAATTCTATTCAGGCTCTATCAATGACTTCCTTAGGTGACCAACTCAGGATTATTTTGGTTGGTTCTAGAAATTATATAATTAAAATATATCATCTACCTTCGGAAATTTTCTTCCACTTAGAAATGCTAACACTTATCTTATGTACATGAGGTCTACCACATAAACGAAATGATGTAAATGGTTTTTTATTTCAACATTACATGGGTAGTAGTAATGATATATTAAATGAATATATATATATATATATATATGATATTTATGACATAATATTTATTCCTAAAATGTAAACAACCATTTAAAATTCTTTTTTGATATCCATTGAAATATGGAAACATCACTCATGCATACCTATAGAATATCATCTCTATAATGTGATGTAAGTCATTTTTTATCACCTCAAAATATCAATGATTATAAGAGTTTGTATGTTTATTAAATATTATAATTATTTCATGATTAATATTTCAATATTGTTAATCCATGACATTGTTCCAAAAAATGGACGCATGCAACCGAAACATGTTTGGAAAATAGACAACTATCCACCTAAATATTCATTTTAAGGATGAAGTCGATGAAAAAAAGATAATTATAAAATTAAAAGAGTGATAAAATATATATTATTTATGATTATGGTTCTATAAATTATTTATAATAAATATATATTAATTATATATGATATTTGAACAAGGATGATGAAATTTGGGACAGGAGAAAATGGTTTATGATAAAATTTTATTTCTATTCATAATCCTCAATGAAAAATTTCCATTGAGGGGAATTTTATTGATCTTAAAGATTAAAACCAATATATTTCCTTCTTCTCAGGTTATTCAACCTTATTTACTCTTTGGTCGGTGAACTTTTTTTCAATTTCCATGCTCTTTAGAATTATATTATAGATGTTTTTAATTATACTTAATTTTTTTGAATTTTCATTTCAACAATCTATGACAATATTTTCATATTATTTAAAATGTGTCCTCTCTAAATGTTTTCTATGAATGAATTTTTTTTGGCTTTTTACTACTACATGAAAAAGATGATTTCTGTTAATGTAATATTCATGAACAAAATTTCCCATCATTATCAACTCTCAATTATTTGATCCATCCTTAATTATGTGATTTTAAACTACAAATGGTATTTTCCTCAAGAAATGTTCCTAGTGATCTTTTAATGCCATTTTTGGTCTACAATGACATCTTTTTATGTTACATATGCTTCACTCATGATATTATTCTCTGATACAATCCTTATTATATAACAACATGGTTTATTATTTTGAAAATGAAATATTTTGATTCAAATTTTCGTTTCCAAGGGTTATGATATAAGGAAAAGGTTATGGTTTTTATGATCTTATGGCATGCATATAAATGGACTATGATTATATGGTTGGGGTCCAATATATAAATACATTTAGTTGGATAATGATATATAACACATGATATTAATGTTTTATTCATGATCCTGATTTCATGTTCACAATATTATGAATGGAACTGGTATCATGTCCATAAGTTAATTAATATACCTAGTGTCATGCCCATAATTTAATTTGTGAACCTAGTTTCATGTCCATATGTTTATGTGAGGACATTATTTCATTTATTTAGATTAATTATCAAACCAGTTACTATTAAAATATGTTTAAAATGTTATAAACGGATGTATTTCCTACATTCCAATGTTAATGATTTTCTCTGAGGGATCCTGATTGATTATTTTTGATTCTATGCTATTATAAAATTTATATATTATTATTAAAATGCATTATTCCATGGATCATGATTAGTAATATTTTATTGATTGGGTATTTTATGTATATGGTCTTATACCCTTAGGCTCTTGTAAAATAATTGATTGATAATTCATATTTTTACCTTTAATTAGAAACTTTTCTCTCCCTTTATTATGTTTTCCATCATAATTTTTTGGTAGAAGGTCTTAAATATGAAATTTTTAGAAGGGTATTAGTTTTTATAAACATTGAGGGGATATTAAAGATAAATTATTAAATAATTTATCAATGAATTTAGTCTCAAAATACTCTTAACCATTAATATATGGGGAATTTATAATAATGAAATGTATTTTATATTCATCTAAAATTTTGAAACATTTCTATTTTTTATTCTTGTGTCTACTTAGAGACGGAGGTGGTGTTCATGATTATATTGTTACATGAAATGATCCAATTATTATACCTCATTATCATTTTAAAATAGATAAGATCGAATATTTAATGACACTGTTGGGTGAGAATTAATCTTAATGATTCATCAAGTAGAGTGGGTCTCTGTAGGGTGCCAAGGTATTGTTTCGTAAGAGGGTTGATAGAAAATATTGATTTTGTGTTGAGTTTCATTACTTCAAGAATATTATAATTATTAATTAGTATAGAATACAATGAAATGATTATTTATTTGTTTAATTTATAAAATAATGATGGTTCTCAAAGATTAATACTTTCTTTATTATCCTCAGATAAGGTTATGAGTTAACTATGTACCAAATAGAGCCTTTTAGCTACCATATGACTATTTTGAGTTCTGTGTGATGTCTCTTGGTGTGAAAAACACAACACCTTTGTTTATGGATTTAATGAATATTTTTTCAATCCATATGTAGATTGTGTTTTTGATTGGGTTTATTTAGAAAACATTTATATACTATGTATCATATAATTTACATGGGGAAATTTTTTCAATTGATGTAAACAAAATGAGATCTCATTTCATTAACAATAATACTTAAAAATAAAAATTCATGATTTGAGGTGAGAATTTTCATGGATATGATTTATTTTAATCTATGATAATAATAGATCTGGATAATTTTTTAACTACAATGACATAATATATTCCCAATAATTTCATCAACATTTTAAGATTTTTATTTCGTGGAGTTTATTAGTATAAACATATCTTATACTTATCTCACATAGACACATTGATAATATAGTTGACTATAAAGGGTGTGATGTTTCACTGGTATA
Organism: Viscum album; assembly: GCA_963277665.1. Classification (NCBI taxonomy): domain Eukaryota; kingdom Viridiplantae; phylum Streptophyta; class Magnoliopsida; order Santalales; family Viscaceae; genus Viscum; species Viscum album. The sequence continues at coordinate 346,879,837 of OY728127.1, read as the reverse complement.
ATAAATGTGAGGTTGTATTTTTGAAGTTGGAGAATTTGTTGTCATCAACACCTAATATCATTCTTTTGAATATATGGAATAATTATGAGGTCTATTACAATATAAATCATGTTTTATTAAATTTTGTTTTGATTAATTATGGTTCATTTTTTGTGTAAGGTTCTTTTCAAATTAGGCCACATTTGAAGAATTGCCATACATTAGATCATGTGTTTTTTGTGGTATTGAATATTCATAAGATTATAAATCATCATCTATTTGTTGAATAGTATATGTTATTCACTAAACATAATAACATACACAATATGTTATTTCAAATTGGTTTGAATCAATATTAGAAAATATTAGTTTATTATATTTAATCATTTTATTTTTAGATGATATAAAAACATGTAATGGGAAATTCCAATGTATATTCTTTGAGTTGGGAATCCTTGGTGGATATAGTTAAGGAGTCAAAAGAGAGGTGGAATATTTGGTCATTTTTCATAAAGATTCAATTAAATGTATTTGGGGAGGAATAAAATTTTATATTATAACAATTAAACATCATATATTCTTTCATATAGTGAGTTATGGAGGCTTGGAATTTAAAATTGGTGTGTTAATTTTTTCTTGAATGGTTATATTGTGGGGATAAGATGCATGTGAGGTCTCCCAATAGTGACTATCTCTTGTTTCTAAATGTATGATATTTTTAATGATTTTTTAGTTGGATTATGTTAAGAAACAATTTCATATTTCTCTATTTCCATTACATCCATGTTTGAATTAGATTTTCCATGGTGTTCGATGAATAATTTTGCGGTTAGGTGTAAGAAATATAAGGATAAATTTGTTCCATGCTCCTATACTAAAAGTGAATAAAATCTAAGCATAAAAGTCTAATTTAATGAATTAATCATTTCCTATTTTTTCAATATATGAGGGATAATATTAACATGTATTTTTTATTGAATTCTAGAGATCACAGAAGCATAAGGATCCAATTTTTGTACTTATAGTTCTATTGACCAAATATTCTCATTTTCTTCTAATCATAGAAACTAAAATAGTCAATGGACATTGAAAAATTTGTGTTAGATAAATTTTAAGAATTTATGGTATACCCCAAAATATTTTACATGATCATGATTATATATTCAAATCATAATTCATTATTTTTTTTGGAAAATCGTTGTAGTCTAGGTGAAGATGAGTGCATCTTATCATCTATCGATGGGGGACCAATATGATCATACCATTCAGATTTTTCAGGATACAATCAATGCAGTTGTACTGGATTTTAGAGGAATGTGGGAAGATCATATTTCTTTATTATAGTTCTTTAATAATAATAATAAAAATCGTTCCAGATGGATTCTTTTTTGAAATGACTTTGAAGGCTTTATCAATTACCCTTATATTGAATATAAGCTGGTGACCCATCATTTTTATGTCTTGATCTATTAAAGGATATATTTGGTCATGTGAATATGATCCAGATGAAATCACATATGATTTAGAATATATATAAATCATATATTGATAATAGATATCATCTTTATTAATATTATAATGGTGATTATGTATTCTTTCATGATTTACCATATTTGGGACACTTGTGGGCTGGGAAGAATGGGATGTCATCGACATGGTTTGTTAGGATGTCTGATATTATGAATATAATTTAAGAGGATCATTATTTTTCATAATTAAATTTAAAGTGTAGTGTTACAAATGTTTTTTCTCATGAGATAAAGCTGATAAAGTATGAACATGATCAATATTGCATGCTTCATTATGATTACATAGAATTTGATTTTAATTTTTTATATAAAAATTGGTTTCTATGGTTTATCATAGTTTTAATATGAGTGAAAATCATAAATGAAGTCTAAATGGTTAGAGTTATTCATTATATATTCTTGATGATGATTCTAAGGGATTAGAAGTACTATATTGTGAATTTTTTATGACCCGGGGCTTTGATGTTTTTTTTATTACGTTATATTTATGATTTTGAATTGTTTTTGGACAATTTGTAGTTGATTTCGATGTTTCTGAGGTAAATGTTTGATATGGGTGTGGATTTTGGGAGTTTAACATACTATATTTTGTTTGTATATACAATAGGGTTCCTAGTGTAGGATACAGAGTATCGAGAAGAGGTGGAATGGGAGGCTAGTACCTTTTATATCCACTGAGTACCTAGTGGATATAGACTATGTGCTATAGAGATCACTATGTAAAATTTTAAATAGAGGAAATTTTATTTTTTATATTCATGATATTTGGGATTATGTTATATTTTAGACCTTATGGGGTGTTAATTGGATGTGTTTCATCAACGATAAACTCTATATGTCTCCCTCAGCATTTCATTTATTATTTATCCTATATTTTTAGTTATAATTTTAATCCAAAAATGTCATAAGATTCATCATTATAATATCTTTAAGAAACCTAATATTTTGTGTGAAGGATGAATGATTTAGTAATTTTAATGTTTTAATTCCATCTCATTCGCTTATATTTTAGTTATTTTTTTGAATTCTTATGTTTTAGGTGGAGGGGAGCCTTAAATCCTTATGAAAATTATATGCCTTGTTTTTTGGTAGGTGAACCATTAATTTCATTAGATTTTAATCATGTTATTATAAATGATTTTTACATTTCCATTTTATTTGAATAATTTATATGAGATAAATGACATGAATTTCTAGTTTTAATGATAAAATATTATTTATAAATTATTAAGTGACGAATGAATTTATTTATTCAGATTCAATGATGATGTCCTAGAAAATCTTTTCAAAATTGAAGCATTGAAGAAAATAATAGTGAATTAATTTATAAACACAATGTATTCATTATTAGTAGAGGTTGTGAAGTGAATTTAATGGATAAAAATAATGGTTTGTTATTAATTTTTGGTTTTAATTGTTTCTTTCTTCAACATGAATTAATAATAACTTTTTATGATTTTATGCTTTGTTGGAATTTATTTACTAGATGGAATGAACATTTTTAGATGAGTTAACTATTTTAATTTAAAATTATCCTCCACAAAAATTATTAATATATTGGATAAACAAATATAATGGGCTCAAATTGTTGACTATTTTTTGGGTAATTTTTTAAGAAAATATTGAACTATAATTTTGTTAATGGATGTTTTAAATTTCATAAATGGTAATATAAAATGAATGTAAAATTGATTTCTTATTTTATAGAATACAAAATAAATAAGTGATTATATGTGTATGAAATGATATTTTTTATAAATGATGTTTTCTATAATTCATGTAATTATTCATAAAATAATTTTTTTGAAATATGTGTTTTTATATGAGTGAAAGTAATATAAAATTATTGACTTTTTTATCATAAGGATAATTTGAAATGTAATGTGTTGAAAAATAAATTTTTCTTGGGATCTATTTTCCAAACTCTAATGTTATGAGAAGTTACTTGATCTTTTCCACTTAGAGGGAGCCTTGGGGTAGGCTAGGAAATGAAAAATTGATATGTGATTGGTGAAATTGGGCAGTCATTGTGTCAGTAAATGGTTACATATGATGTAATTTGTGTCATATGAGATGATGTGAGAAATTTTTTTGATACTCTAATCCACATTTGATATCATATGTTAAATCATCATTTTTCAAATTAGGTAATGGACTATTTATGTTTATTAATTAATAGATAATATGTTATTTTGATGAAAAAAAAGATATTTCTAAACCAATTAAAATGATTTAAAAATTGTATATATGATCACCATAAACTCCAATTATATATGCGGTTGTGGTTTTTTCTATTGAGGACTAGTTATCATTCCCTATACATACAAACCTAATGACCTTATAGATTATATGAATGTTGTTTCATTTAAACATATAAAACATTAGTATTTTGGAGATAACTTCAAGAGACACCATAGATAATTTAGCATATGAATTTTGAGTTAAGTGGATGACGATATACCTAAGTTTCCTATTTCTCTTTTCAATGGTTATTTTTGTTCTTTTTTTTCGCTATATGAGTCATATGGAAATTTATGGGATAATGTTTTGACTATAATGGGTATGATATTATGAGTTTTAACAATGTATTATTGATGTGATTCTGATTTTTATATATTTATATGAAGGGGAATTATAGATTAAATCCATCTCCAAGATATATCCTTGAAACCTCGGTCCTGGTCTCCATCCTCTAGTTATAATGCATCACAATTGATTCCATAAAAAATATCACTTAGGTAGAATGGTCATGTAAGTTTGGGATGTTATAATTTGATAGGGATTAAGTTATGGGTGAATATTAGAAAGGGATACATCAATATAAATGATCATTTATGGAGTAGAAATTTCTTTCAAGTATGTGGGAAAAATCACAAAATCATATGACACCAATTATTTAATGTAGATTCAATATTAATCCTTTGATCTTATAAATAACCTAAAATTAAATTTCATTCAATGGAGTAATGTGGTGCACATTTTGGATTCTAATGGAAGGGAAGAAAAATAATTGGAGGATTTCAAAAACAAATTGGAAAATGATATCATTTAAAAACACCTATTTTATATAGTTTTTTAAAATTAATTTGAAAATCAAAGTCTCAATTTCAAAAAATCATTATTAAAACATATACACACGTGATATTATATATATATATATATATATATATATTGAAATAACTCATAATGGATATATTCACATATTCCCATCTGAATATATTCATGTTTCTATATATATATTTGTCCACACACATACATACATATATATAAATAGAAAATATGACATGGGACACATGAAATTTCAATCAAAAGGGAATAAAAGAAGGATAAAACATATAAAATAAAAAAATGACTAAAGTAGAAGAATCTAAAAAATTTAACCTATTTAACTCACACATCAACCAATAAAATTTTATAAGTGATGTCAAATATTTGAAAAATAAAAAAATGAATTATTAAAACAATATTTAATGTTTAATGGGCCAAATAAATATTTTATTCTTTGGGTTTTGAAAGAAATTACAAATGAATATATAAAAAATATTACAAAATAAATTGAATTCTCTTAAAAATTTAATATATATACATTCCTAAAAGAGAATTAACATAATGGAATTTATTATTTTATTGAAACCAATTTACAAAACACAAGAAAATGAGTTATTTTTTGTTAATTCAAAATCAGGGATACACATAACTATGACACGTGCAAATTATTTTAATCTTCCAAAATAGACAGAGGAATTTCCTGAGATAAGATTACATATCTTAGAAAGAAGAGACACACAATTTTAGTACCCAATACCCAATTTAGGGTTCATCCAAAATACCTTGATTAATATATATGTAGGAAAATAAAGAGGGTAGGGAGAGGTAAAAAGAGATGACAAGAAACAACCTTAACCTGATCAATTTTCCTCTAAAATTGCATCTGAAAATACCTGAATTAGAGGTTATAAGGGGAGGAATGCATGGGACAGGGGCTCATTCCATGGTTAATGGAAGTTAAGTATTGATGAAGATGGGGGTGATGTTTTTTATAAATTATGGGGGATTTTATAAATTATTCATTTTTAGGAATCTTGGTATAACACACTTTTACTACATGGTTTTCTCAAACTCTACACGAATTGTTCTCCCTTTACTAGGGACAGTTGAGAACCGTTGTGGTTGTAACACACAATAACCCAAATTGTGTGCCAACATTGAAAAACATAACAACCACATGACGGCCATATTTTCATGTTTGTCTCATAGTTATCACTATCCTTGAACTAACTATATGGTTTCGAAATTTCAATAAAAGTTGAAAAGTTGATAGAAACTACCGTCAAAACAAAAGACTAACATTAAATACAAATTAAATATTTTATTATTTTATTAAAGAAAATTCTCATTTTATTATAGGGTTTCACTATGGTTGGAAGGTAGTGATGGTGAATATCATGCGAAGAAATAAAATTGATATTTAAATGTAATTGTCAATAGATTTAAATTCCATTATTATGTATTGAAATTATTTACATATGTGGGAGGTATATCTTGGATTAAATATTTAATATTCCATGATGATGTTATGAAGATCAATTCATTATTCCATAAACATGTATTTATGTTTCACCTATGTCAGTCAGTAACTACCTTTAAATAATTTTGGAAGTTTCTTGGAGAAATCATTGATCTCTTGAAGGATGGATTTTTATACATCAAATGACACAAAAAACGTTTTTTTAAATAAAGATAGATTAATACCCTCTTATATGTTTAGCATAAATCATGTCATTTTTCTTGTGAATTTATGGAGGGGTAAATAATATTTTTTTGAGTTTATTAATAAATTGTGATATATAGTTTGAAATAATTTAATGTTAACAATTATTTTCATTTGTTTTATGGTTTTTATTTTTCTTCTAAAAAATTTACATTATTTATAAATAATCAATTTTTTATAGATTAAATTCAATTTATAAAAAGAACGATTTTATTGAATTTCTTCATGACTATATAATGTCTTTAAGTATTATATATCTAAATATCATTTTGGATACCTAATTATTAAATGAATCATGACACATTACCATATAATAATAGTATTTTAATTATAATTTTATAATACGGAGAAAAAATATATATAAATATTCAATATAAAAAAATTAAAATCATTTTTTATCACAATTAAATTTCAGTTAAGTCATAGACCGGGATTTTTAAAATTCAATACACTCTCATAATTAAAATTTTATTTGAATTTATTTTTTAGTCAATCAAAATTAATTGATTAAATTTAAAACTGATTATTTTTACTTGGGATCATGAGTCTCCTTCATTTCATCCTCATATATAGGCTATATAATATCATTATAGTTTTTGTATTCAATTTATATTTTATATAAATCTATAAAATTAATTTCCTTGAGTAATAGTGGATTCTTTATGGGTGATCAAAACATCTATAATGGATCACATTAATAAATCCTTGATAATTATCAATCAATTATGTTAATTATAGATGGATTCCATTGATATTTTTTTTTATTTTACAATCTTCATTTCTGAAAATTTGGAAATAAAGGGTCATTATTTTGTGTAGTACCTATAGAAAATATAAATCAAATTTAAAAAAGATTAATTATTCAATACTAAGAGATAATATTTGTAATATATAATCCGAATAACTGTTTGTATTTTCACTAATGATTGATGGTAGTTAAATATATTTTAATTTGTAAGAGTTAAGTTGTTGGTTGAATTTGAAATGGAAACCACAAAAAAAGAGGCCTTATACGGTAGAATTTTGGGAATAAGGTACACATCATAATTTACTTTTACGAGAATAAAAAATCGTCTAGTGTGGAATTTGATAACACATTGTTAAAAAATCTATAATGAACCACTCTTTTTTGGTGTTGATAGTCTAATGGAGTCTTTGATATTGGATGTTGTATTATCTATTCATTCAACATCCAAGAAGTAATTTCTATAATATTATGTGAAACTAAAATTTATGAATGTTTATCATAGTGAAAATGAACCAATTTATAATTTTGGTGTAGTTAATGTTCCACATAGATCCCAAATACAAATTGATGAAAAATATTTTAAAAGAAATTATTAGAATTCAAAATAATAAAAATTCACATGAAAATCATTTTGAAAATTTATAATTCATAACATATGTTAGTGATTGATTGAAAATAAAAAAATATTTTCTGGTGATATCATGTGGAGTGAAAATGGATCAATTTATATGATGAAAATGAAGAATAATCTGATATCATTGAATTCCACAATTTATTATCAAATATTAAATTATATAATGGGCCACATGATTGAAAAAGGAATTCATGTTCTATTTTTAAATGAAATTTTATCAGATTTGAAATGTTTTTATGTTAGTATTGGTTAGGATTAAATTTTCAAAAAATTAAAACAATGTTACTTTTTATTATGGGTATGGAACACCAAAGGTAGGATTACTAAGAATTTATTATTCTGGTGTCTGAGAGCCCTCACATTCATATTATCTTATTGGATCACAATATTATGTCCCAATCATCAATCAATCAGCATTGATAGTTTATAAATATTTTCTAAAAAATAAGCCTAATGTTTTTATGTGTTCTTAAAATAATAATCCTTATTTGAAAAATAACATTAATGAAGTTAAAGAATTTTATATTTGATAATGGTTGTGATTTTAGATGTTTTTAATTCAATTAATTTTGAGTAAAAATGTAATTAATATAGATATAAATGATTCTGTGTTTATATATAAAATTGGGTCGGCTAAACACATAAATATAAAGGCTAATAAATATTCTAGAAGAATGCAGTTTCATGTGCGATTACACATTGAGATTAAGATTAAATTATTTAATAAAGAAATATAATTCATGAATCATATTCTATTTATACCACATGGATTTGAAATACCTATTGTATCTTGGATAATAGAAGAGGTATGTAATGAAAACTGCAATGATTTTGGTTTATTTAAGATGTTTTTGTTTTTAGAGGTTAGGGATATGTTGAATTGAATGTCTTGAAATTATCAATTCATTTTTTATGGAAATAATCGATTTGGTTATCTGTTTAGGGATGATGAAATTAAAAAATCATTTAAAATATAAATATAATATGTAATGTTTTTTTATTTTTAATTAATACATGGTATTGAATCTAATAGTTTCATAAGGGGAACCTTGTGTCTTGATCTCTTTAGTCGTGATGCCTTATTTGAAAACGATTTTGTGTGGAAAATAAATAAATTGAAGTTTCTTCATTTAACTATTTCTCTTAAGTTCTCATCCAATGAAATCATGTTAATGATAATATATTAATTTTATTTTAAATTTTATATTGAATGATTATAGATATCCAGTGTTTTTTCAATAGGTTATTATACTAAAATATTCTAAAAAGTATGAATTTTGAATGATAGATTATATTACATAATTTCAAAGAAATAACACTTATTAAATTACATTATATCCATAATAGATGAAATAATTATAATTAAATGTGTACACCAAGTCGATAGTGAACATTATGTAAGTATAAGGTTGCAGCTTTTATTAATGATATAATTTCAAATAAAGATATAGTGCAATGTAGGCATAATGATTTTTTCCTATCATTCATTTTATTATTATATGGATTTTAAACTTTTCTTCTTTAAATGGTTGATATTTATAATAAATTGATGTGATGAAAAAATTATTATCATGAATTGACCTTGTTGGGACACCACCTGAGCTGAAAATGATATTGATTCCTGACACATGAATCCCAACATCAATAGGTCATGGGATATTCATTTGACCTGATGGTATATTATCACATATACATTTAATGAATAACAATTTATGAAGAAATATTCATATAACCATAAATAATATCACATAAAAACCCTTATAAAATATGAATAATACATATAATTTACTTAATTTTGTAAACATTCAATTTAATGAATAATAAAACTGAAAAACTAATAAATACATTTTACCATTATGTTTTTATAATATAAATCATTGAATCCTGTAATTCTCATGTGTCCAGAGCTAAGGCCACCCAAACCACAAAAAATTATTTCCATATAATCTAAAACATAGTGAATATTATAAAAACAGATATATAAAAATATACTCTGATTGTTTTTTATAACACCCCATGATTCCATGATACACTTCTTCTTAATAATTCAATAACTTCCAATACACACAATAATGAGTTCGAGCACACCACGACCTATTAAACTAGCCATTGAAATATATTTTATGGATATTATTATCCAGATTTTGAATTTTATGTATCCCATATAATATTAAAAATCATCTTATGTGTTTCTTTGACATGATATAAGGAACAATTCGATTTTGTAGATAAAGGAATGATTTTTTAAAAAATGTTTTTTTCCTACTTTTAATATAAAAACCTTTTAAATCCAATATTTGAAACTTTTATATATTAAATTTGAAGAAATTTAATTCATATTTATAATTTTGACATAAGAGTTTAGATTGGTTATTTTTTAGGGTTTTTCTGATAAATGTCATATTTTAATAAATAGTGAAAGATACTACATTTTAATTAAAAATGGTTTTGTCATATAAATTATTTATATAGCTATATTATATTTTTAAATAATTTGAATTTTTAATTGGATTATTTTTTTATCAATTAATCCAATTTTTGTCATTGGAAGTAATTTCTCATTGAAATTGGACATAAATACATTTCAATCTTTTGATAATTTTTACTTCTAAAAAACAAGTTTTTTGGTTCTGATAACAGGAATTGATATTTAATTAATTTCATCCAATTATAGTGTTTGAATTTTGGAAAATGGTTTCCATATTTGTAATTATAAGGTCCAATATTTTTAAATACATATTTTTTATTTTTTATAAATTATGAATAGTAAATACAGTAATTATTTATATTTTGCATGGTTAAAAGGTAAATCAGGTAAATATGGGTAACCAAAAATATTATTATAATATAAAAATAACCTAAAATATGTCTTAATACTATTGTATTATATATGGGCGACCATGATCATCCTTAAGTCTATTTTAGGACCCCATGGAGCCACTTGGGTATAAAAATGACATGTTATTATAATTAATTTAAAGTAAAGGGAAATATAACATAAACGTGTATCTTATTATGAAATCCATTTTAATTCAAGTTATATAAATAATATTATTAAATATCAAATGTAACTATAAATATAAAAACATTACTACATCATGGTATTTTATTTGTAAAATTTAAATATTAAATAATTAAATTTATTTACGACATAATAATGATGCAATATTTTCATTATTAATGAATGAATATAATAAATGATATTATAAATATTAAAATAAATTTAATTTGAAATTTTTTATTCCATAAAATAATTTTATAGGTAAATTTTACATGTTATATTCGATTTAACACATTTGTTTCAATGCAATATTGTTTTTATAATTTTAAAAAAATCTATTACATAATGGGGTCAAAAATTAGAAAAAAATGAATTGAAAGAAAAATTATTTTATAAAATAATATAAAAAACATAAAAAATTAAAAACAATCCAATGGACATAGATAATGTTAAAATTTTCATTAATAATGCACTTGATGTTCTCTTGGCATTTTATATTGACAATATTATCCCGATAGTATAAAAATACAAGAAGACATGGTAAGAGTTAAACTGTTTAACTATGGGTTAATCCCAAAAGGTAAGGTTACTTTTAATGACTTTAATTTTTCTAAAAATAATTTTCTTTGAGGATTTAGACCTAAAATCATATTATATTCTAAATAATTCACATTGTAGATATTATAGACCGAAACTAAATTTATAATAAATTAATATTTCATGATTTAACTAATTTTTCTATCACCAATCTTATAAAAGGACACTTCTCCTTTTATTTAATTCACACCTCCAAACCCCTTTTACATAGAAAAAACCTTCTCAAATACACTACCAAATTCTATAAATTTTTTTGGGGCCCCATTTTGGATATAAAACCAATTTAAGAATTCCCTTATTGAAAATCTAAAGGAGGCACTCAAAGATAAGTTAATCATTTTATCCATTATTTCAAAGTTCTTTTCTATTCAACTTACACTTCCAAAATTGTTACGTAACTAAAATAATAAATGAATAATATATTTTATGTTGAGATTTTTTTATTATTATGTGAAAATGTTTTCCTCATTTTACCCATCCTATGAAAAACAATACCAATTTGTGTGCGTACGTATGGTTTACCGTTTCTACACCATTGTGTAATGTGTTTTTCATCAACACTTTATTTAGATGGGTATAATGATGAATATAAATGACTTAAATAAAAAAAAATGTTATTATTTTTGTAAAATTAATATTCAATACAAATCCATAACATTAAACCATTAATGAAATAATATTATTGATCGTGCGTACAAACGACTTACCGTCTCCATGATGCAATGAGACTCATCTTCCACATTCACTATACAAAAATGATTTTAAATATATATATATTATGAATAATTATAACATATATGAAATAATAAGGATACATAAATAATATAAATATGTGTGTGTGTGCATATATGTACATATATTTCATTCACATACTTCTATTCAACATGATCAGAAAATAGAAACAATGTTCATGCGTACATACGGTCTACTATCTCCATGAACACTGTATTCTATTTCATATAACACCCTATTATATATAATTATATTATCAATATATATGATATATAAATTATATTATACATTATCTAAATATGTACATCATAATATTAGTAATATGGTCAAGAATAACAAGTCAAAACATGTATGATAAATAAATTGATTACTCTCGAAAAAGATTCTTTAACATTAATTTATCAATAAATAGGTGATATAAAGTAATAAAATAAATATATATAATATCATAAAAATTATTATGATTCTTAAATAAGATAATAATTTGTTTAAAAACATCAATCATTAGTTTCATACATGAATAGAGAGTATCAGACCATATCTAAGGGTTAATTCCTCTATCTCATTATTTCCCAAGACTGTTTCAATGTAAGTATTTACAGGGGAATAATTTCATCCATGTCTATGTATCATAAAAATGTTTTAAAAATTAATATATTAATGTTTTATGGAAGGGATAATTTAAATATATCATCATTTTAAATGTTTTAATGATTTATTTTTTAAAAGCTATTTTATTGATGTCCAAGTTTTCAAAATGATTTTAAGGCTTTATTGAAATGAACATGATTATTTTAAAATGTAAAATTAATTCAAAAGATTCCTTGTGGTATAAGAAACAATCATTCAAAATTATCTTTCAAATGAATTCCATTATAAATTTTTCAACTTTTAAATTATTTCATGAAAAAGGAATATTTCTCTCAAAGATTTTTACAGATTATTTTCAACTATGTCAACATCCTTTATTGGATATAATTATTGACTGAGGTTTATTTATTATAATAAAATCATCCATATTGTATTGAATGATATAAGATATCATTGAATTTTGATGTTCTATTTTAATACTATTCTCATTTTATTATAAATGTATTGGCATTTCTTATGCTATTTTTAATACGATTATTTGTGATATGTTTCACCTTTTTCATATGTGGAAGATGTTGGAATTTCTAAATGATGGTTGAGCCCCTATATTTTCCCTGTATACATCGGTAGGTCTCATAAGACAAACTATATTTGGACTTGGATGAGGCCTTCACCATTTTTTTCATATATAGATTTGGTTGAGGCTATAACCATTTATTTTTAGATGTCATGGCTGAGGCATCGATGATGTGATTCAGATATCTAGAATTATGCATTCAATCATTATGAGATTAGTTATTAGTTTTTCATATGATTATTCAAAAAGTAGAATATCTTTGTTATATTTTAAATGAAATTATTTGATTTATTTTTCCCATATTATGTAGACTATTAGGTTTAATACTCTTGTGTTTTAGTTTTATACCTTTACTTAATAGTTTATTCTTATTTATTATACCTTCTACTATATTGTTTATCCATACTAAGCATCTGAGCTTATCACATTCTTATTTTCTATTTTACATGGAAGACATGAAGTGTTTTTTGATTGATACGAATGGTTAATATAAATGAATAAGGTATGTCTCAGTGGATAATCTATAATATGTTTTATGTTAGAAATTTCAATTCAATGTTCAAGTATGTAATCTATTTTCCAAGACTGATAAACTAATCTATCTTTCAGGACTTGATTCCTTGTTAAAATTCAAATGTATTAAAATAATTCACAATCTTTTCTCTTTTGGGGTTGCAGCGTTACAGTTGGTATCAGAGGAAGATTGAAAAATCTATGGAAATAGATTTAAAAATTATAGATTAGGGATTATAACCCTTAGATAGACTTTCAAGATATGTATAGAAGAACCCCCATGAATTTTGGAAATGATCATGGATAACCTAGAATTAAACCAACTATTTTTTAAATAAAAATTAACTTCCCTTGATTGTGTGGTTGTTTCTATGAGATGTGTTTCTTACCCTATGATATATGGATTATGTTAATGGAGGGAACTAGATGGAATTGGATTAACATTGATTTTGATGGAAAATATGGAGATTTTGAGCAAAACAGTTGGACAATGACTAGAGAGAATGATTTTGTGATTTTTGTAAATCTTTTGTTACGATATATGATTAACAATTTTATATTTAATGAATTTACTCAAACACTGTGTAAGATAATTATGAGCATTTAAAAATTTTCAAATATTTAGAATCATAGAAGAAAGAATATTGAGCTTCCTATATTTCAAGTTGAAGGAAAGACGAACCTTGATGAATACCTCAAATAGAGGTAATGTTGTTATCTCTACGAGAAAGAGAGTCATAGAGTGACCAATTATAATGGACATCAATGTCTCATCTATAGAAATAATGTGTATTACCCCACTCAATGCCAAGACATAATAATATACTTCTAAACCATTGAAGGACCTATTATATTCCAACCATTAAAATGGAAGGATTGAAATATTTTTCATTTGTATCCAATAATTATGAATAGTTACTTATATATGGAGTGTTAAATTTATGTTATTTTTAAAAAAAATTCATGAAACTCTTGAAAAGTTATAATGGAAAATAAAATTTATTGAATGGTAAGATTTTATTTGGATAACAAATGATTAAGGAATTGATAACCCTTAATATGTTCCTTCTTTTACGATAATGATGTTTGGATAAAGTTTTGTAGAATTTGAATAAGTAAATTGGATGATGATTGTTTCTAGAGAACTAATTATGGATTTTTTGACAATAGGGTTATGCTATCATGGATATAGTGTATAACTTTTTGGTACTTATGGAATAATCCACAATGTTTTGGAACGAGGAAACATTCATGTTTTCAATAAGGATTTATGTTAATTAAGGTTCTTACCTTGACTCATGATAATTCATAATGAAGTTATTAGCATGTTTGGAATGTGCCAACCAAGAACTAACCTATCAGATATGGGAGAAAAAATGTTAATCTTATTTGTTTCACCACATTCTGATGTTATAGATTTTCAGTTTTTGGAATGATTGTATGTTTATCCATTTATGAATAATATACGTTATACTCCACTTGATTTTTTTAGATTAATGTATTATCTTCCTATATGTGTACTTATGAATATGTGATTACCTGTGATAACACTTTTTTTGCGACAGATATAATAACTTATCATTATATTTATGAATTACATAATCTTCCAACACCTCTTGAAGAAAAAAATCAATTTTTTCTACCAGGATAAGTGTTGAAGTAGAAATTGTTCAGGGCATGACCAATGGTGAGATTGTACTAAAAACAAGTATGTATTTATTCCCATGTTCTTCAACTTTATGTAAAGGATCATGAAAGCCAAAAATTATTTCCTGGTAATTTCTTTTGCGATGGATGAAATGGTACCATAGTTTATAATATATTTGTGGCTTTCATATTGTTATCTTTATCCTAATAATATTATCTATCACTCTCCATCAGAACATGATTAATAAATTTCTCTTTCGTGTCTATATTTTTGTAATGGAACCCTAGTATGTGTTATTTCTGGTATCCTTCATACTTACCATTAAATATATTAAAATAGAGGTCTTAGTAATCCATTTTTTAGTGTTGGGTCTCAACAAAGATAGTTTTAAATAAAAAACCCATAGTTTTCAATCTTGAGACTATATTATGAGGATTAAATTTATTTAATGTGGGGATAATGTAACACCCCAAGATTCCAGGGTATACTTCTTCTTAATAACTCAATAGCTTGTGCAACATGCCACACCAAGTTTGATCTCACCAAAACCTATTAAACTGACCATTTAAAATGTTTTTATGAATATTTTTAACCAAATTTTGAATATTATATATCCCATATAATGTTAACTTTCATCTTAGTAGTTTCTTAGACACAATATATGGAAAAAATAAATTTTTCAGATAAAATAAGAATTTTTTATAAAATGGCGATTTTCTACCATTTAATGGTGGACCATTTTTAAATACAATAATTGGAAATTCCATATATTAAATTTGAAGAAATAAATTATTCTTTATAATCATAACATAATTTTTTAGGTTAAATTTTTTATGTTTTTCTGATAACATTCAAATTTTAATGAATATTAAAAATTACTGCATTTTACTTCCAAAACAAATTTTCTTCTAAATTAATAATATAGTATGATTAACTTTTTAAAAGGTTTTTATGTGTAACTTCAATATTATTATTTTCATTTAACCCAATTTTTGTCATTGGAATTAAAGTTACATTGAAACTGAACATAAACACATATCAATATTTTGATAGTTTTTACATCTTAAAAAACCTGCTATCTGGTTTTCAAAATGGGAATTAATTTTAATTTAATTACATTAATTTTTATGTTATGAATTTGAAAAAATATATTCCATATTTGGAATCAGATGTTCCAAATTGTGTAAATAAGTTTCTTTTATTTTTGGACATTATGAATAGTAACTTTAGTAATTATTTTTATTTACAATGGTTAAAAGGTAAATCAGGTAAATAATGGTAAAGAATTATATTATAACAATATGAAACTACGCTAATACATGTAATAATACTATTAGATTATATATGTCTGACCATCAGTATTCTTATTTTAGTTTTGGGACTCGATGGAACCACATGGGTGTGAAAATGACATGTTATAATAATTAATTTAAACTAAAGGGAAATATAAAAAAACATGTATGTTATTACTAAAAAAATTTAATTCATGTTATATAAGTGATATCTTCCACTATAAATATTCATTATAATGTTAAATTATTTAAAACATCATGATATTTTATTTTTTAAATTTATAAATTAAATAATATAATTTATTTATGACACAATAATGTTGTTGTATTTTCTTTATAATGAAAAAATAAAATAAAAGATATTAAAATAATTTTCATTTGAATGTTTTCAGCCATACAATAATTTTATAGATGAATAATACATATTATCATTGATTTAATTCATTTTTTTATGGTTTCTGATTTTTATAACTTAAAAAAAGAAATTTATATATATTATAAAAATTGACATAAATGAGTTTTCAAAAAACAAATATGATTTAATTAAAAAATATTAAAAGCATTAAAATATAATATTCATCCAAATGAAATATATAATATTAAAAATGTCATTAATTATACTCTTGAGGTTATCTTTTAATTTTTTATAATTGTATAAAACCTACATTATAAAAATATAAGAAGATATAGTAAGAGTTCAACTATTTAAATATGGGTAAATCTCAAAGGATAATGTATTCATCATGACATATGCTTGTCTAAAAATATATTAATGTGATTATATAAAATTAAATTCATCTTATAATAGATATAATTCACTTTGGAGCTATAATAAACCAAAAATAAATTAGTAATTAATTAATATTTCATGATTTTCCAAAAGATCCCCTCACCTCTATTATAAAAGGGAACTTATCCATCTCTTTAATTCACACCTTCAAATCCCTTCTTCTCCGGCAAAACATGCCCCAAAATACTCATAACTTCCCTAAATCCATTATATAGTCCATACATTGTGTTTAAAATCATCATATGGAGTCCATTTATGAAAATCAAAAGAATACACCTAATGAAGAGATAGTCCTTTTATCCCTTCTTTCAAAGTTGTTTTCTTCATCTAATTCCCCTTAATAAGTTATAACCATACAAAAATAGTAACTTAATTATATAATATATGGGGATATATTATTATGATTATGGTATAACTACATTACCCCTTTTAACCATCCTCTTAAAAACAATACCACCATGCGTGCGCATGTATGACTTACCGTCTCCATGCGCTGGTGTAAAATATATTTCATCTATACATTATTTAGATGGGTATAATGATGAATATAAATGACTTAAATAATAAGTATAATATGTTATTATTTATGTAATATTCATATTCCATCCAAATACATAGCATTAAACCGGTAAGGAAATGATATTTTTTCTCGTGCATACGTACAACTTACCGTCTCCACAACGTGATAAGACTCATCATCCACATTCACCATCCAAGAATGATTATAAAAAAGTATTTATTATACATAATTATAAAATATAAGACATAATAAGGATATTTTATTAATATATATATATCTGTGTGTGTGTGTTTTTGTATTAATGTATGTATGTATGTATGTACATATATTTCATTCACTTACTTCCATTCAATAGATATGAAAACGGAAACAGCATCCATGTGTACGTACGGTCTACCATCTCCATAAACAGTGTATTACATTTCACATATATATCTAAGATATATATTTATATTATGAATTTATATGATATATAAATCATATTATAAATTATTAATGTAATTAAACAGGGTTAAATTAATATGGTCAAGAATAACCAGTCAAAATACGTACGATAGACATATCGATTATTACCTAAAATTTTCCATTAACATTGAATTGTTAATAAAAGGGTAAATTAATGTTATAAAATAATCATATATGATATAATAAATATTATTATTATTCTTATATAAGATAATGATATATTTAAAAACATTATTCAAAAGTTTCATACATGTACACAGAGTATTAGACCTAAGTTATGGGTTAATTCTTCTATCTCCATATTATCTGAGATTGTTTATATGTAAGTATTTACTGGGACATATTTATCATTCATGACCATGTTTCATAAAAATATTTTCAAAATAATTATTTTATGGTTTTCTATAAGTTACACGTTAACTATAACACCATTTTTAATGTTTTAAAGATTTATTTTTTGAAATATATTTAATTATTTCCATGGTTTCATAATGATTTTAAGGATTTATTTTTCTGGACATCACTGTTCTAAAATATTTATTCTATTCAAAAAATTCAAAATGGTATGGGACACTTTGATTCAAAAATATCTTTTAAATGAATTTCTTACTAAATCTTGCACCATTCAATTGAATTCATGGAAAAGGTATAATTCTCTCAAAGAGTTTTACTGATTATTTTCAACTATGTAAACATCCTTTATTGGAAACTATTCTTGATTGAGGTAGATTTATTATAATAAAATATTTAATATAGTATTTAATGAGTTATGACATGTTTGACTATGGATGTGATATTTTTATACATATCATGGTTTATGTTTTATGTATTGGAATTTCATATTCTAGTTTTAATAAGAAAGTTTATTTTATATTATATCCTTTTTATATGATGATTGAATTAGACATAATAAGTGACGATAAGGGCCCTCTATAACCCCTTGATGCATCGACAGGTCTCATGAGAAAAACTAGATATGGAGTCATTGGATGCATTTACATTTTTATTTTTATATATGGATTTGGCCGAGGCTATAACCATTTATTTTTAGATTCCTTAGTTGAGGCCTTGATAGTAAGTTTTTAGATGTACAACAATATAAATTCCCTCATTATAAGATTTGTTATTAATATTTCATATTATTATTTGACTAGTAGAATATCCATGTGAAATTTTAAAAGTAATTATTTGATATATTATTTCTATATTATACTAATGATTATGTATAAATGGCTTGTGTTTTAGTTTTTTAAGTTGTCTTAAAATTTTATTCTTATTTTTGATATCATCCTATATATTGGTTAACCTTATTGAGAATCTATGCTCACCCCCTTCATATATTTTGATTTTACATGATTCCAAGATATGTTTTATGATTGATATGTAGAGTTATACTAAGGTAATAATTGTGTTCTCAAAGGATTCAATATGATTTGTTTTTTTAGAAATTGTAATGTCAGTTTCATGTATGCAATCTATTTTCAAGACTACTATACTAATAGGTCCTTTGGAACATGATTCCTTGTAATCATGACAACATATTAAAATAATGCACCATCTACAAGCTTCTTAGGTTAGGGCATTACATTTTCTTACCAGGAAAATCATTTCTTTATATGCTAGTTTATTGGAAGAGGGAAAGGTGGTGAAATTTACAGGCTTCTTGGTATCTCATTCCCTTAATTCATCACACCTTTTTCACAATATAATGTTATATATCATTTATAAAACATTTCATTCACTCATTCACAAACAAAAAAATAAGCAGTTTTTTATATAGAAGGATTCACTATAAGATATCGAATCTTGCATCAACCCATAAAGACCTATTTTAATGTATAATTTTTAGGAAGTTGTACACATAAAGGGAAATTCACTATTATAGGGTATCAACCCTTGAAGAATCTCCCAAACTCCACCAACCACCATAGAAATATATATATATATATATATATATATTATCTAGGTAGAAATACACCAATAGAAACTCTCAATTTTTAGATATATTCTCTCGAGTAATCTTCCCACCATAACAACCTCATGAATACAACACATCAGATATCACTAACATGGCTATCCACATCCTCAACATCATCATCATAATGTTTTGTAAATTTTATCTAATCTACATCTTCCATTGGATAACCACATCAATAATATCAAAATTAACCTCATGTAAAGTAAATTTATTCAAACAGCCTACATCCATTTTAACCCCTACCTAGGATAGCCACACTTACAAAGTCCTATGGAATATGGTCATATCAAGATTTTATATCTTAATCTTTCTAGGGCCTACTATAACCTACTTTATAGGGAGTTAGTAACTACATATTTATGTTTATCATGTCCTAGGAATTGATATGTTTTGTATTTTTTATTCTGGTTATTCCATATCAGGAAACATCATCCACAATATTCATTTTTCTACAATATTATTCTTTATTTACCATTATCTAGAAATATATGATAAAATCACAATTCATAATGTTTTATAACACATGTGATAATATGGAAGGGCCTCATACTTATGTGGAATAACAAGTATAAAATACACACCACCCTTATATAGATCATGACACAAATAATTGTAATTACTAGACTATAGTGTGGCATTGTTCCTCTATGCGGTGACCCATGTAAATTTAACCACCTTTTCCTCTTCCAATAAACTAGCATCTAAAGAAAGATTCCGGACTGGGACAAGACCTTTTTCCAAATTTACGTGCCACATACAGAAGTTTATAAACAATTAGTAATTTTCATTATGTTTTTCCCAATTTATTTAGTAATTATTACTCAATATCATGGCATTAACTCAATGGGATAATAAAATATAAATCATAAAAAATAATCACCATAGATTTCATCATAAAAAATAATTATAAAAACCAATTTTTCATTCCCAATTTTCTGAATCTTAATATAAAACATAATTTTTAAAACACTAAAATTTAAAATATATGAATTTTTTTAATATTAGAATATATTTTCTCATCAATTTTCATAATTCATATCCACCATTTATCTACATCCAATAACAATACACCATATCACTATTTGAAATCATTTAAAATAATTATAGTATATTCTTACTCTATAAATCAAATAATCATTATAACCTTTTTGGATTAACTGACATAATCATTTTCTTAAATTATATTCGATTATTAAACAATAAAAAAAACCATATAAATAGTAATGAATTATGAAAATATAGGAATTTGTATTCACCTACATTAATTCAATTATGATTTCTAATTTCCCAATTTCCACCGATCATCATTTATTTCTATTCTATGTTCTTATATCTCGTTGATCATCCCTGAATTATAAATTATAATGGATTGTTACATAAAATAGGATGAAAGTCATAATTATAAAATCACATTGGGATAGTCATATATAAAATGAGGTATAGATCAATTCCTCTAAAAAATAACATACAATTATTCATTAGCCCTTATTGTGAACTCTATTGACATTTGATTTATGAAAAAACCACATAAATCTTATAAGTGGACTATGAGTTATTTTATATACATTATAGAATATTCACCTACAAATTTTTTATAATATTCAATGATAAATACCAAAAAAAATTATTCATCATAAATAAATTTTTATATTTTATGAAAATAATCCATTAAAATGAGTCATCAAAATAAATAGATCGACTCCAGTAAAACCCGGTAATAAAAAAAACTAAAATGTTGATAATGGTTTTTCAAAATACTATCTAGTGATAATAATCATATACAAAAATAATATTAAATCAAAAAAAATTCTTTCTAAGATCATTTCAATTATAATTTTATACTTTAAAGTCAAAAATACTAAAATATATTTAATAATTTAATAAACCCCTTGACAATAAGTTTTTAGGTATCTAAATTACAAACTCATTTATAAATTATTCATCCATGAAAAAAATAAACCATAATATAATAAGTTATAATTATCCTATCATCATTATCATTACATAAATAGTAATCCTTACAATATATATCCAAAAAAATGAAAACAAGAATAACATAAAAAAATTATAAGTATTGTGATTGGATCATCATCAACATTAAAAATGTGTTTTCAACTACACCACCATATATCCTAATTACTCACATGACATGAATAAATTATCTATAAAAAATTATATTAGTGACATTAAATTTGTAATGAATGCTTCTCAAATTTCATATCCTTCTTAATTTAAATATCACCCATATTAATCTCTCAAAAAGAATTTTGATAACTATTGATAATTTGGGAGCACATGGTCCGTGTCCTGAATCTTATATAACTATAGAGGTATCACTAATAGCTAGTCTATCTCTTAAATTTGTTCCACACCTCAAATAATAAATTAAATAGAGTTAAAATTTTAGATCTAATGTCAAACCATTACTACCTATAACTAGGATAATATAATAATAATTCACGATCTCTACTAAAAATAGTATCCTCCTATAATTCATATAATATATATGTCCACTTTATGTAATCCTCATTATATTCTATAGAACATGAAAACATTTTTTATAATGGCCTTCCATCCTACGATATTTTTATTCATTCTAACCAGCTATCCAAATGTGGAAATCATAGGTTCTTTTTATGATATTTTATAAAATTTACATTGGTTGCCTTTTCAGTTGAATTATTACTTAATACTATAATATATTAAATATTTATGATTTTTTCATGAATCCTTCCAGAATACAACGTGTTACTAGTTGCCCTTCTTCCAATTATTGATCAAACACATATGTTGATGTGAATATCTATATAGAGTATAGTTTTTCAATCTCTCTCTTATTAGTTGATTATATCCTGGAATAAATCTAAATGGCTTGGATATCTATAATTTATTAACATTTAGGGATGGATTGGGTGTTTTTTAGTTGATATTGGGATATTGATAAAGGATTCATACATATCAATGTGAATGGAAGTATAACACACACAGTTAGGTTCCCCTGAATGGGATACGTCATACCTTTAAAGCTCATGTGACAAGGGCTAATGTTGTGACTTTTAAGGTCATAAATCGATGACCAATGGAATTTTATTTTTGGTTCATTTGATTGATAACTATGAATTTTTTGTATTAAAAATTATGTATGATCACTAAATATATCATTGATAATAATAATCATATCCCACAAAGTTCGTGTTTCATATATTAAGGCCATGTAGTATGACCAAACCATTCAATTAACGACATCAGTTAAGGATGTATTCTATGCAATTTAAAGGCATGCAATAAGGAATTCTTGGATAGATATTCCTATAAATAGTTATTGTGTGTCATATTAATGAGTGTCCCTTTCTGGTTCATCCTATATATTGGTTACTATACAGGACATGCTATGTTTGGGGATTACACTTACTAGGTGACCCTTTAATCATCTTCATACCAGGCCCTTGAAAAATATACGCTACTCACATAAGAACTAATATATAATCCTATGATCATTTAATAAAGATTATTATTCTCATTATATAAATATGTTGGTTTCATATGATTTTTATAAAATAATTCATTCTATGAATGAGAGATACAACTTCTTAAAGGGAGAGTTGGGATGGTAATTTTATGGGGATTGAACCTCTAGGTGGTATCCCATATACCATGTTCATACCGAAATAAAACCCAATATTTTTTCAATTTCATATTTTCAAGTCATATACGAGGAATATTCAATGAATTTTAACATTTTCTGTTGAGGATGGTTATTTTATGAATAAGTAAAGAACATCAAATCAGATGAGGCTTAAACATAAGTGTTCCTTTAATGGTTCATATTATTTATTCATAACTAGAAAATAGTGGGTATGGCTAGGTATTTCATCTAGTATGAGTCCCACATTTATGGTTCCTTTATTTTTCATATAAATGATAACATAATAGTGGATTTTGTTATTGTTTACATGTAGTAGGGATGCAAGGTAGGATTCAAATGCCAAAAAAGTATCGATAGTGGAAAACGTAGTGGAGATTGACCATGATCATTCTTGAGATTCATAACATAATCAGTGACATAGGTGAAGGTATAGGTGTGGTCTTATACCAAGTATGAGGACCATTCTGATGCAGCATATCAGTGTACAGAAATGATAATTATGTCGTAAAAGGGGAGGCAACAGGAGAATAAGCGGGGAATATGAATGAAATTCAATAAGACGCCAAAATTGATTGATGATTTAAGTGAATGAATTATTTGGGGATTACACATAGCATGGGGCCCATGTCTATGAAGTTTACTTCTTTATGTAAGGAAACATTACCCTTAAAATATTAAATGATATGGATTGAGTGGGGTTTACGTATTGGGATTCCCTTTAAGGATTAACCTGTCTATTGGTAACTAAACTATATAAGGTATTATTTTGGATTTCAGCAAGAATTAGGCCCCATTAAATTCTTTAGATTATTAAGGATACACATGGAACATAGAAATACTCTTCCTTGATAATACTAATTAGGTAGGTTACTTGGGTGAACACGGCCAGGGTTGCGGATTATACCAAATAAGAGGCCCATACGAGTAAGCACCGAAACAGGTGTCATGAGAAATTAAGGATCCTAGGTTAGCGACATCCATTAAGGGGTTACCAAGTGTCGAGAAATGAGATTACTAGATCTCAAGTCAATGTTTCGAGACATTTTTCCCCTATATGGGTGGCCTGGTCGATGTTTCTCCACTAATAGAAGGCTTGGGTTAACAGTCTCTCGAGAGTGGAACTTGTATAATATGTCACCAAAATAAAGAGGAATATGAAAAGTATAATACTAGTATATTGTTATGTTTTAAGAGCTATAAAATCATATATTCCTTGGAAAATATGTACCTAGGTATGTGACATGGGAAAATTTTCACATTGGTGATATAGTACCCAAGTAGTTGTGTGATCAAGTATTGGTGCTTTGGGGTTGGAAATCATGTGTCAATGTCTAGGTGTCAGGTGCTCAAGTATTTATGTCTAGTTGTTGAGAACTAAAGTTTTCTAGTTCCCTATTCATAACATGGATTACGAGAACATGATTACATAATCTCTATCATCTTTTCATAGAATTTTTTACTTTAAAATCGCATTAAAATGGAATTAATGGAGCACCATGTATCCTGGGTAAGATCTATGTTCCCTCAATTTATTATGGCATACTTATATGTGAAAAATATGAATAAAAAGTTTTATTTTATAGATATAACTTGATATGGGAGACCAATTGTGGATGACATATCCTCATTCACCTTAGTATGGGTCGGGAACTACATAGTTGGGGGAAGAAAAGGGATCTAAAAGAGGTGTTCATGAGTGAGGGTGTGTGTGCAACACTAAAACTAGGTGTGTTAAACATTGGAATGGGGAACTATGGTATAAACATAAAGTTTTTAATGCATATTAACCCATTAATGATCAAGAGAATCAATTATATTGGGTAGGGTGCATGAGGATGACCAAGAATCCTAGGCCACACATTCGGAGTTTATCTATGTGTAAGACTATAACTCCGAAGAAATACTTCCAAATTAAAACTCTTAAGTGTATATTATTTTCTCCAATAGTATTATAATAGAATATTTTAAACTTTACAATTCCCCTAGATACTAGGATTCAAATAGAATGTGTTTGTTGAGGCCAAAATATTCCTCAAAGTCATTAAAAAAATGGGTTTTATGGATTCAACACCCCTTTTGTCAGAAATTGTAGAAATATAACGACAAAAGCCTAGTAAGAGGTTCCCACCAACACATCACTAGAGTATAATATATTTTTTGAGGAATCTATATCCCATATTATATCAACATTCATGTAACTCAATTAAATCTCATGTTCATATTATTTGATTATAAAGATAATCTTCTACCCATTCTAGAATTCTATAATCTAAGTGAGTAACATGTCATAGATTTCAAAGTAATTTGTTCGGAGTGCATTTTTTGACTCTGAACCACATTCCATCTTATCATGGTCCATCCTATTCTGAAAAATATTTGTCTCACCATTCTCAACACAACATTGTTGGTAATAGAATACCCTCCCATACAAAGCCTCGTAATATTCCAAACAAATAAATGAATTATTTAGATTATTATAAGAAACATTATATAATGGTAAATGATCCTCCCATGATCATAAAAACATTAATATACCTGACCTAAATATAAATTTTTAATAAGAATACACTTTGTTTTTATCATTATTTTTCAAATGATATTTGTTATTAAGAAGTAACTCTATACCAAAATTACATTGTACTCCCCTCTGAATCCATGATATATTCTAAGGATCACACACTAAAGTAATCATATATAAAAATACATGAATTTTCACCATATCCATCCATTAATACCAATTTTATAAATGGTATAAAATATGTTTACTCCATTAATCTATATATGATGAAAAAAATATGTTCATGACTTCTGTTAGAGTGAGGCAGAACTGTGATAAAATCCTATGAAATATCCTGCCACTTTTATTGGGGAATATCAAAATTATGTAAAAACCCATCTAGAACCAATACATTTATTTTACTAAATAAAACAAAATAAATTTAAATACAAACTAATTCATCCATTTATTCATCCAATACCTCAAAAATGGCATTAAAAAATATTAGTATATCATTTCAATAACTTAAATTACAACATATTGATCCAATATTTTCAAAAAAATTAATATAGTTTAATTAATCCCACCAAAAGTGTTATTTTACGGTAAATAGTCATATTTTAATATTTCAGTATTATATTGATGTTAATTTCAAAAATAACAAAAAAATTATTTTTGACTATTTTATTTCAATTTTATTCTCTGACCATAATATTTTCTCCACCGATATAATTTCAAAAATATTTTCAATAGATTATTTTCTATAGATTATTTTCTGTATTTGTCTTTAATTTAATCAACTTGACTAAGATAATATTAAAATTTTATAAGGACCAAATAAATAATGATTATTTTAAACTACTTTGAAAAATAAAACTAAAAAACTCTAATTAAATGTAGCCTCAAAAGGAGTGAAAAAATAAGAATGTGGTTATTGAATTCGTATTTGAAATGGAAAATAGAAGTGGGAATTAATGTAAAATTTTATGTAATATTTTTATCATTAAGACAACTAATGCATCCATAAATGTGAAAAAAGCATAATAATCACTTAATTAATAAATAATCTACTATAACATGAATATAACACTTTACAAACATGTAAAACACACAATTTAATTATTGTTAATAAGTTTAAGAAAAATATAAACACCATTCAAGAATACATCCTATTGATATTAATCTATTTACTTCTTCAAAAAATTTCTAACTCTTAGAAGATATTTATTTAACTCAAAATCACCCATCCTCATGCTTAAAAATTTGTATTCCTCATCCTTTCATGGTTTTGTACATTATATTTATGTAATATAAGTATATTTTAGGCATTTATATATTTTAATTTTATTATATATATTTAATATATATTTTTTCTCTTATCCTCTATAAGTTTTCTCTTTTGGGATTCCTCTACATCAATTCTTCATTGTGATCTTTTAAAATCAAGATGATGAGTAACAACCTAAAGAATTTCACATGGGAGTAATATAGAGTTAAAACCCAAGTATTTTTTAATTATTGATTAATGATCTATAATTACATAGATTTAGTCCTAGTAGTATCTTTATTAGGAAAGGAACCATTATGTATCCAACTTCCACTCGAGGTTTAACTTTTATGTTTTGCAACATTATCCCTCATTCTAGGTGGGTAGTATATTGTTTTGAAAATGGACTAAACATTATATTTACAATTTAAGAAGAATACAAATTGAAAAATTATGATATATTGTATTCACTATGTAATTATAAAACATATAAGATGAAAATAAACATTCACTCAGGGTGATTATTCTTGGAAGATTTTTTTATACTAACTTCATTTAATTCATTGAAATTTTAAATTTTTTATTTAACTTTTTTTCATTATACATTCCCTTAATCACATTATTTTATTTTTATTGTAAAATATAATAACACAAAAATAAAATAAATGAATTCATAGATTTGGATTGTTTTCACTATGAATTCTATTAATGTCAGAAGTCCCAGACCTACCATTGAGCTTCCTTAAAAAATAAAAATAAATTATTTACCACACCCAATTATATTTTTACATCAATATTCAAAGTAATTCACAATGATCTTTGATGTATTTAATTAACTATTAGCTTTTCACAGTTCTCAAAAAAAATTCCTATTTATTTTAATAGAAACCAAAAATGAAGCACTAAAAACACTAAATATATATATTTTTTTCAATGATGTATTCAAATTAAAATTATTAATTATATACTATCCAATATTAAGTGAAGTAAAAAAAGAAAACTACTTGAAAAAGATTAAAGTGGACATAAAAAATATAAGAAACCATATATACTGTAACCAACCAAACATTAATCAAAAGAATTTCTGCATTCGTATAGTAATTTCATAAAGTATTAATCAAATATAATCCATAATAAAAAAATTATAAATGAATAATAAATGAAATTATAAGTATATATGGAAGTTAACGAACATATACCGATGAAATAGTATCATTACCTTAAGAATGGTAATATGAACTATATAAATTGTAACATAAAAATGAAGAGTAACCACACCCATTAGAGTATTAATAATATTTAGGAATATTATAAATATAATTATGCTATAATTATATCATAGTATACGTAAACAAATATTTTAAAAATTATTAATTAATTGTTGGTAATTATTTGTATGTTATAATTATTTAATTACAATTTTATGATTAATTTAAAATTTTAAAATAAAGTTTATTCCCATAAAAATGTATTCATAAATTAATACATTTACGACATAGTATTTTAATATGATTTTATGATACCTTAAATAACATATCAATGTTTCTTAAATTCATCTATAATTTTAAAATCTATATTTTTTCAAATAAATGATAATTTTAAATAAAAAATAGATTATTCATATTTACAAAATTATCTTCAGAAAATGGTGTCAATTTATGAGATTTAAATAATGAAATTATCAAAGATTTTTTTGTAATTTTCTAAAATACTTTCATTTTTGGGTGAATAGAAAAAATATTTTTTTTCACATATTCGGTATATCTTAAATTATATCATTCATGATGTAACTGTGAAATAATACTTTATTGAACATTAAAGTAGGCCATTTATTATTTAATTTTTTTAAATGGTAGCTTAAGATATAATAAAATCATTTTATAATCCTAAAAATAACATACAATACCTAAAGTCAAAAGTGGTTCCTTAAAATATCTTTCTCTCTCTATTTTCACATTCCAGTTATTAAATTTATTAATTCGAATTATAAATATTATTTAATGTCTATAAATAATTATATAATATTAAAATATGATTTATATTTTTTAAAAACTATTATTAAAATTATATCATTTGATAATTTGTTTTATTTAATATTATATTCTAAAAATACCCCCTCCCCAAATATAAATTACCCCTCTACCTTCCAATGGAAACTCACTCATCCCACCAATTAAAATGAAAAATATTTACCCAAATAATCTCTATAAATACCTTTAAAATACCTAGGGGTGTTCTGGAGTCCTCCAAATCTAATCACTGGGGGATTTATAGTTTCTTGTTAGAGAAGCCACACCGAGGAGAGAGTAAGTCTCTATTAAATGTTCTATATTTTATTATTCCCTTTTCTTTTTACCCTCTAAATTTAAGAACCATATACTAAAAAATACAGTATGTTAACATTATATAAATGATGTTAAATTACTATAATTATCATATTAATGACAAAAATAAAGGTCATACTCCCCTTTCATTCTCTTTCCAAAAAATCCTGTCAAACCTCTATTATCCACCTACGAAGACTTTTCCATGAAAATTGTTATAATCAACATCATTAATTAATGGTATAAATTACATAAAATATATTAATATAAAGTTATATGTATTCCCATATTATGTTACAAAATATTCAAATTTATAAATTTCATTTAATAAAATAGTGAAATTGTTGCAAGATATGAAATTTATTAAGTAAAATATGATATCAAAAATCCAATACAATTAATATAATTGATAAATGTTTTTATAAAATTATTATAATTAACATCATGGCATTGTTTTAATAAAAATAATTTTACTATGACAGAGGCCCAAAAATATGAAATTATATAGTAATTAAGGGGTAGGGAATTGTTGAACCCAAATACCTTTCATTTGGATTTCAATATTTAACAAAAATTTTAATATAGGTACCACATAAAATTAATTTCATAATATTTATATTATCATTTATGGGACATAAGTTTTTTATTCTATATTTTATGACAAAAAAACGTATTCTAAAGAACTCTTCTTTTAAAACATCCTTTTACTTTTAACTCAAGGTTGATGATTCTTATATCAATTATGTTATGCCCCCTTTCATTTAGAATCCCAATGATTATGAATGTATGCTTATGATATGAAACCTATTATTTTACATGGATTATTTATGTTCATTATTGATATATGTTCTATCTGTCCTGTATGGTAATGTAAATTTTATGAATTGATAGGTGAGACCTAAATTATATAGCGCAATGTTATTTTTATGATGTGATAGGTGTACCTAGAATTATATATAGCTCTAATGCACTGGGTAATGTGAATAACATCATGATTAAAGTGAATTAGGAATGTACATGAATCTATCATTGTTCACAACTATGTGTGGTTTTTTTACCACTAATAAATGATGAAGTTTCATTATAATGCATTTCAGTATTCCTAGTCTTCTCATAATTATTCCTCTCAGGATTATCATCATATGACCATGTTATGATAATGATTATCTTCTCCTGATGTTATATTGTTTCATGTTCTTATATATTGTCTAATTTGGCATTAAGGTCACCCCTTTTTGATGTATGTCTTAAGGTTACAACTTGTACTAAAGAGAATTCAAGTGACAATAAGAATCCAGAGAATAAGGAATTATATAAATGTTTATGTTTTAAATTGTAAATGTTTTGTATGATCCTTGTTTTTTTAAGTTAGTGATGCTTTAGATCTTTATCATGTAATTCTTTTAGCTTATTTATCGTTAAAATGTTGTAATAATAATGTAAGAAAATTCAGTGTCCCTATAGTTGGTAAGAGAGAATTTTTTATTTAATTTGGGAATTAGGATTAGAGAACCTTAGTGAAAACCCTTAGTGTGAGTCTAAATATA
The DNA here is from genome assembly GCA_963277665.1 of Viscum album. Taxonomy (NCBI): domain Eukaryota; kingdom Viridiplantae; phylum Streptophyta; class Magnoliopsida; order Santalales; family Viscaceae; genus Viscum; species Viscum album. The sequence goes on along the minus strand of OY728127.1, from coordinate 346,848,191 downwards.
TTCCAAAACATAAAAATATTGTCTAAACATAGAGATATAAAAAAACAAGTTTTTATTGTTAATTTCACAAAGTAAAAAATTATTTATTCCCAACATTTTGACTTATGTTTTGTTATAACCATTACTATTTTAGAAAATAGTTTGAAGTAGGAGAAACCTGGAAAACCACCCATGTGAGGGACAAAGTAGTGATTGCCTGAATGACATCCCCAATGCTCTATGACAAGTTCAAAAATTCATAGTGATCCATACCCAACTATCTAAAATTATAAAAAATAACTTGAATAATTTCCAATTTCATCCTTCACCTAATATGGATAAACAAACTATTAAATGTTTTATATGACAATAAACATCGATGATTAGTGGATCTTCTGACCCACGACTCACAGAATAGTGAGTCAACTCACTAGATAAGATATTTTTTATGTTTCACTGTTCGGATATGGATAAGGTGACTTGGATGTTTATTGTCTAGATGGAGTGCCCAATCAATGTTGCGCGTTGATTAAGAAAACCATATTATTGAATGAAATTGAAGATATTGAGTGGGTAGACATTAAGATAATTTTTCCTAATAACCAAATCCCTCAAAATCATAAAACTATGGTGGAGATAGAATTTATAGAACTAAAAAAAGTAATGATAATCTGTAACAGCCTATGATGAAAAATTTTACAAGGCTTGTAATATACCCTTTAGGGTTTATTTCAATAAATATAAAAAAATTGATAGATTACTTAGTGTTTTAAAATGATGCAATAGTAATTTAGGAAAAGAGGAGTAACAATATATATTTCTTAATTGATTTCTTTCATGCTTCCCTAGAGTTGTAGGTAGAGAATGAAATTGAAAATGGGGGGAGGAGACATCCCCACAGATCTATTCAATTAAAAGACCTAATACGGTTGAGAATGAGTAACTTCATAATACATTCAACCACTTTCATCCATTTTTAAGGTGTTTATTTAATAATAAAATCCAATTAATATAGTATTTGAAGATCAACATATCATTAATGAATATTAGATATATTTTGTAGAAGATAAAATTTTAAGATAATCTTGGATCATTAAAAATATAGAAACATTACCTCTCTACAAATTTTTGAATTTCAAATTAGAAAAAAAATGATATAATATATATTAGAGAGTAAATTGAAATCATTTACTACATAACTATACCCAAAACTGACATACTCCTTGTGGAATTGATGAAAGAAGAGGATTTAAAATTTTATCCAATCCAGGGATATTATAATTTCTTGAAATTATTTCATTTTAATTATAATTATTTCAAATTCACCAACTCCCAATCCTAAGATATTTTGGATTCTTCCACCACTAATACCACCTTATAGGATGAAAATGGTGATGAGGATGCACTAGTTGAGGAAAAATTCAATCTCTCCAATCGAATTGAATAATTTTTTGATGGTTAAAATGAATAATTCCTATGGGATTTTCATAAATAATATGACATTCAAGAAAAATTACATGAAGGGGAATATTTCTTTATTGATTCATTTTTCAATAATTCAATTAAAAATGAGATTCTCATTGAATTTTAACTTCATAATAATATGGATTCATAATAATTAAAATATGAAATGTTATATAATGTTGATTAAGTATCTAAGGTTGAGGATAATGCAAAGGAGTGAGACCTACCCTTCTTCCAACCAAATAAAATTTATTCTAAATTTTAATAGGGATGGAACATCTACACTCTATCCATGGGTTCCAATATAACCAGTTTCAAATGAGTTATATTAGAAGGGAAAAAATTTGGTGGCTTGTGACTATGAAAATTCACCATCCATTATATGGTGGGCCTGAAATTCCACCACCTTACTAGGGGTAGTAACCAAATATCACCATTTTGTTGGGGGGGGGGGGGGGGGGGTTAACCCAAAATATATCATATGTTCCCATATCATTCAAATTTTACAAATTTATTCATTCAATAAATTTATTGGTTTTTATATCTATTTATTAGTTTTAATGTGGTAATATCTAAGAGAATAACTCAACTGTACCACTATACAATAATTCCAAGTTGTATCATTACATAACTTTATGTTTTTATACCCATACCTTAATAAATTACATTTGAGATTAAATTTAATGGTCGTTAAGTCCAAAATTCGGGGGGAAACCAATATTATTTTTGAAATTTTATATGTGTGTCCCATTTTTTATTACTTTTCCTTTATGATATTTTCATGTTTTGTTTATAATTTTTGGGTTTATTATGTGTTTCAATGTTCAAAATTTCATCTTCAAATGATATCCAACCAAGTTAAAAATAATATGAAATTTTCATGGGTTTAAATGATTTTAATTATAATCAATTCATATGACTATTTTGATTGATTTTACACACATTTATTGAAGTTTTTCATGGAAAGTAAAAAAGATTCAATGAATGGGAACATGGTGGAAATAGATTTATAAAAATAGGAATTTGGAATATTATACTCATTCATGAGTAACTTTTCCATTATAAAAAATAACACCTCAATGGGCCATAAAAACATACTTCAGATATGTCCTTTTAAATTTTAGTTTAATAGGATATTAGGATCCCATAATAATGATTTAAGACATTAGTCACTAGGTGTCTGGGTAAATAAATTCCATTATATAATAAAATTAATCTTTTTCACTAGAATATAATTAAAAATGTCCAATTATCAATTTTGTGGAAAGAAACTCCTTAGGAATAACAAATGAAATATTTTAGATTATCCAAAAGCATAAAAACATGATTTTATTCATGGAACATATGTGACTAGTTCATTATATGATGTAAATTTGAATGTTAATGATACATAAAATCACAAACATGTTTGGTTGGTTTCAATCACGTGCAATATTAGTGGGAAATATATTGTGGGACACCATCTCTTAGTTAAGGATTTGATTGATTGTTGTTTTGAATAACCAATGGATGGGTTTGTATTTAATTTACAATGAAATATATTTGAAATTTATGATGTTTTAAGATGAGTATTGTAAACTAATAAACTATAAATACAAGGATCATGGAAAATTAGGTCCATGTTTTAAAAAATATGAATTTTTCATCATTGTCAGCGTCTCGAATATTGGGTCACGGAAAGGGGAAGCTGGTCAAGGATACTACTACTACCTATATTTTAGGCATCCCAGTCATTTTGGTTTTAGTATGCTTAAAGAATTAGTTAATATGGGACCATTATATGGACTGTGACAACCTTATACCATCAAAGGCTGATTTGTAATTCTTGTTATGGATCTAGAAGAATGATTATACACCCATTGTGTTCATGGTGATTAATGATTTCTTAGATTCTAAATGTCTATCCGAACATTTATTTTGGAGGGATGAGACATTGAAATAATAACATTTTCATATTTGACTGGTTTCTGAAATGGTCTGAATAGTGATCAATTTGGTGATTGTAGTAGGAAATATTTCAGTTTATTTATTCATTTTTATTTCATATGAAAATTCATTTTTCACATAATTTAAGATAAATCATTCAGCTTTTTTATATTGTAAATCATAGTTTTATGGTAATATTTAGTTGTTTTATACAAAATGATTTCCCTAAAAAATCGATCATTAAGGTGGATGATGCATGCATAATAGTGGAGTGTACGAAACAATATCTACATACATTAAAATTGACCCTTATTAATTTAAATAAAAATTAATATACATGTGTTAAAGAGATATGAAATTTTTGAGTAAATAAATTCTAATCAATTAAAATCCACCTTGATTGATACTACCAATCGATATTCATCCATTTACTTGGCTAAAACCACGCTTACTCTCGAAGGAATATTTTTGGATTCAAAATCAACCACCCTAGTGCCTATGAATTTATCCCCCAACTTCATAAGGATTTGGACATTTGAATAATGTATTTTTAGTATATATGGATTTTTATATTTCTATAATATTCAATATGTTTAATATATAATAATTATCTCTTCTTATCGTTCTCTATTCAGTTTCCCTTTTTCATTTAATACCCTTCAGTTATTTACTGTGATCTCTTACAATCATGATAATGAGTGACTATCCTAAGTAATTTCTCAAGATAGATTTCTAATGTTCAAACCCAAACCTTCTTCATTTTATATTAATTTATCTATCTTAAATAGAGTTAGTTTGATGGGGATATTTTTTTGGAAAGGTGCCTTTTTTCATGCATAGGAAATTTGAGGTTTCCATTCACTATTCTATAATATTCTTGCTAATTATATAAGGTGGGTGTTTAGTGTATTAAATTTAGTGCACTATATGTTCTAAAATGATACAAATGACGGGTTTCACACATATAATTGAGTGTGTTCATTATTTAATTATGAATCTAATAAAAATACAATCAAATATCATTTAGTTTGATTATATTAGCAGGATTTTCATTATTTAGAACTATACACATTCTGTCTTTATTCATTACTGAATGTTCACATTCATAACCTTCATATATTTTCACAATCGAAACATTATATTGTTTTTATAAGATATAAAAACACAAAAATAAAATATTTGAATTTATAAATAGTTATTTTTTACACTATAAATGATCCCTAATTAAGATGACCCTAATTATTCACAATACTACACTATAAAATATAAAATATTTGTAGCTACACCCATTGATTGGTGGTGTACATCAAAACATAAAACCATTTTCAGTGATTCAAGATGAATTTCATTCACTATTTTTATATTATCACAATCTAAACATTATTCTATTTTTATTAGTAAAATAAACCCCAAAACCAAATTAGTGAATTTATAAATAGCGATTGTTTACACTACAATATTTTCCCAAGTGAGACAACCACTGTAAGCATCTATAATAAACTAGCATATAAAACTATATTTTAGTAAACCCCGTGATATGTGTCCCTAATAACCTAGTAACATATTTGGTGATCCAATAATTCATTATTTACATATTTTGTTAAAAAAATTTTACTAATTTATCTAAATTTTCATAAACAAACGAAAAAACAAAAATAAAACTAAATAATATATTTACCAAAAGTTATCTATTTGAAATTAATTGTTAAAGAATAATAACTCTCAATTAAATTAATCGAATTAATAATAGTTTCAATGGAGTAGAGTAGTTATTCAATAGATAAGGAAATCAGTGAAGATATTTATTAAATAAATTCATGCATCCTTAGAGGATCATATGGATACAGAACTAGAAAAACTAGGGGATAGACATATCTTCTCATTATTTATGTTGAAGAAACAAAGAAGGATTATAAGGAATTAAATGATGATAATTTTTACCTATGCTTATAATTTATGGGGGATTTTCTTGAAGAATAAATTCTTTCTTTTGAAATTATGGGATATAAAATTGAATTTCATGAATATTGGGTAAAATTATATTATGTGGTAAAGGTATTTGATTATTCTATATTTGTGAGCGAATAATAACCACCTCTCTACATCTATATAAATGGAACAAGAAAACACATATATAATTGTGTTTTAGAGAATATTGATCAAATTTACTACCTTAATTTATCTACAATGATCCAACTTTAAGAGGAATAACAAAAGGATGTGGAATTAAATCCCAATACATTCAAGGAAAATAATCATTTCTTAAACATTTTCATTTTTATTTTATTTGAAATCTAATTGATTTTTACTTCCAAATTCAATGATTTGTCATATTCATTTAGTAATTGTTCTACCATGGAGGATAAATATATGATAATGATTCACCAAATGAGGAATACTTGAATCTCCCCAATTTGATTAATCAGATTTAGAGGGAGGAAATAATGAGGTACCAGCAATAGTCAATGAATAAAATAACATTTAATCTTCATTAAATGTCAGGTAATAAATTTCTATGGATTCATATATATTTAATGCACTTAAAATGATAATATCACTGAATTTACAATAGTTACATTTATAGACACATGAGTTTCAAAAGAGCATTATGTAAAAATGTGTAATGAAGTGTTCTGGGTTGGTACCATGGAAAAGAAGTATGACCTATCTATTTTCATTCACTACTATAAATATTTTGAAACATTAATATTAGTATAGAAATATTTATATCTAATAATGTGTAAATATAAAACAAATTTTCAGGGAAGAACACTTGAATGAAAATAGTTGGGTGGTTCATAAGAATAAAACAACAATCGCATTTAGAATGTGGCTAACCTGTTATAATTTCTTGACTGGGAGCATGACAGAGATGAAATTTTTAATATATTTTATATGAATTTAAAATTATTTAAATTACTATAATATTTCTTTTTATGTTAAATTGCATCAATTTTTATAATTTTGACGAGTTTTGTGTAAAATTGTGAAAATTAAAAAATTCTGTAATTTTCACTATTTTCAATAGAATCAATATTTTTAGTATATATTTTAAATTATTAATAAAAAAGAATTATTTTTTTGAACCTTGTAATTATTGGGATGAATATTTTCAATTGTACTGTATCTTGATTTGAAAATATGAAGGCCCAAATAAATCATCCCTTGTGGAAGGTTTTTCTAGAAGATAGCATGGAACCCACCATAGTAATTTTCTTATAACTCTAGATTCAAACCACCAATTATGGTGATACTAAATTATTTGAAATATAATTCAGTGGTATATTTTTTCAATAAATATAATGGAGATATTATATAATTATTGTGTCCATGAGATGATCGAAATTAGGATAAAATTTAAGAAACATTCAAGAAGAAACAATGGTATTCAGTAATTAAATCATAAAATTCTACCCATGTATCCAAAGGATATAAAAATTTTAGGGTGAAATTTTTTTTTTCATAACAACTATTTATAATATACTATATATATATTCTTCTGTGGAAGGGCATAAAATTTGGAATATCTTTAGGGATGAAGATTCTCGACAGATTATTTCTAGCCTTCCGATCAATATATTCCCATCACCTATTCATTTTAATGGATGGTTGGATTTAAGGGAGGGTGTTGTTATGGTTAATAAATTCTATATAATATGAGTATTTCATTATGTAATAAATTAATGAGGTTATAAAATCGAATTCGTTGTGGTAATGGAAGATCTGAAGGCATTCCCCCTTTTGATTTTGTATTTTTTCATTATAAACTCTCTTTTTTAAATTATCCTGAAATGTGTTTTAATGAATGAAATAGGTATTTTTTCCTCTTTTTTTCTTTTTATTATATTTTTTATAGATTTTTTATCAATATATTATTGTAAAATATTTTTCTAATTGTTTAATCTTTTTTGGGGGTGGACTCCATATTTATCTCATCAATAAGTGAATAAACACCCATATTTGAGGTATTGATATGGTTAATTTTCAACATACGTGAAAAAATGAAGTCTTGAGTTATATATTTGAAATTTTAATGGGAATAAATTTGTCGACAATGATAAATAGAGTGTCTAATAATCGATTTTTTTCCATCACATCATTCTTCAGTTTGTTTTCTTTAGTTTGATTTTCTTATGATTTTCAATCAATAAATAATATTTCATGTTTCATTATAAGTTTTGATCATTTAACATTGATTATATATTTTAAAATCCAAAATCCAAATTCTAAAATCTGAAAATTGGTTTTATTAAAGTGACAGTTTTACACCATAGTCTCCAAACACTTCATAAGACAACCCCATAGTCCCCAGTGTGCTACATTTTAAGGGAACTATATTGAATAGGGTAACAGGCCTAAAAACCCCATTTTCAGAGGGGTATAAAACTATAATTTCATTGGGGTGTTTCATAAATAATATGTCAACTCTCCCTAACCCTTTATCTTTTGAATATTTTTTTGTATCGACAATCATCTTATGTTTTATTTTTTTTCATTTATCTGTCTAATGTTGTAACAACTACAATCGTAACCCAACTCTACCACTCGAAAATATTATTTGGGTTTATATTTCCTTTCCTTATATTTTTCGAAACTTACCTTTATAAGTTTTTTTGATCATAAATGTAAGGGTAGATGAATCCTATGTGTGTTAGATACTAATTCTTTTTTAAAAATTTTAAATGTATTTCTATATTTTTTTTATGTTTTTTGTGAAAAAAAAATATTCTAAATATTGAATATTTTTTTGGCTAGAATGTTGAGATTTATGTTTTATCCTACATAGTAACAAATACCATGTAATTTTTAAGGTTTCAATGATTTTATGTTGTTGAATTCCTGTGATTATAGAGAATATTTTCTACTGGATTTCATGTATTTTTTTAGAACTAGAAATAGTTCAGTGACTTGAAGATTATTTAGTGGAATTATAGTCATAAAATGAGGAAATGTTAATTTTGGACAATTTATAGATTATCTTTACCATTTTGAAAATGAAAAACACAGGTATCCAATGAAAATTAAATTCAATTAATTCCATTAATTCATGAGTAAAATGGAAAATTATGATCCAACAATGAATATTAGAGGTATTAGGTTGTCTATGTGTTTGTATGTAAATTATAATGTAAAAAATAAGTTATTTGGAAAATAAAGGGTTGAAAAAGTTTAATTTTATTTGGATTTTTCGAAAATGCATTCATTTATTCGAAAGTAATATTGAACTCCAGAAGAAGGAGTTTGTAATAAATTAAAAATATTCTAATTTAGTGTATATCAATGAAGTGATAAATGAATCATTATTATTATAATATTTGGAATGAATAATTTATTATTGTGACACTTTTAAATTATTAATCCCAAAAAAATCAATTTTTTTACAATCCTATAACATAAATTTTAACTTTAATTAAATTGAGGTGGTGGACAAGAATTTTATTTGAGGTATGTTATTTTAAATGATGAATGAAAATTTGATTCTATTATTTTCTAAATATTATGTCTGAACCATGTATGCTTAATCATTTTGTTAGTAGAATTCATTTAATTTATCAAGATTTTAATGTTTATGTGTGGTAGAATTTTAATATAAAATATTTTCAATAATATTACTTTGAATTTAAATTTTCTAATCTTTTTAATGTGTTACATTATGGGAAATAGTAAAATTTTGATTTTCGTGGTACTTAAACTTAATTTTATAAATGGTTTACTTTTGGATATTTAACCAGTTTACTAAATTTTATATTCTGGTAAATATAATTCATATAATAATAATAATTGAAAAAATAAAATTTTCGAATGTTATGTGGCTTGGGATTTAAAATCATCAAAAGTACCAAGAGGAAGCAATTTTTGGTCTAGATAATTAATGAAAATGGGTAATTTGTTCTTTGGGTAAAACTGGACAACCCATAATATATAAAGAATAACTCGGGGTAAAAAAATACAAATGAGTTTATTAATGATTTTAATGGAATGATAATTTGATTTCTGTGTTATTTTCATATCTCTAGAATGAAATGTATGATTAATATGGTGGATTCATGCATTTTAATAGAGAATTTTTGTAGTATCCTCGTCTAGATAATGTGAGATTTTTAAAATTAAAGAAATTATTTTCTAATCATTTCAAATATATATTCAATTATGAAAGAATAAAACCAAGATAAATTTAGATATCTTTCAAGAAGACATCTTATGAATATTCATCTATTTTAATTTCCAATACCTTATAGACATTTGGAGGATAGTTTTTGAAGAAAAAATTAACACACCTCATGCCTATAAATTTCAAATCATTCCCCTTTATATGAATTTTCAACTTGCGATAACCATATATTGTATTTTATTGTGTTTTTTAAACTATTCTATTGTAAAATATATTTAAAACGCATTATCCTTCCATTCCCCCATCTAGTATTTTTCATCTCTTTTTTGTTTCCTTCCTATTAATTCTTCATTACGATCTCTTGAACTCATTATAATGAGGGACTATCATGATAAATTTCTTGGGGTAGTAATATTGTATATTAACCAAGTCTTCTTACATTATTGTTTAATTCTACAAAATAACTTAGATTTAGGTTGGTGTCATTAGTTTTAAATGAATCGTTGTGTCTATTCCTTCTACCTATAGTTTAACTTCATCATTTTGTAGAATTCTCCCTCACATGAAGAGGTGGGTGTTATATGTAATTGATTGTGTGAATTTTATATTAAAAAAATGGAAAAATAGTACATTAACACATGTGATAAAGTGAGTACATTAATTTATTATTAAACTAATAAAAAGATAGTAATGATTTACTCTTTATGATTCCCATCAGAGGATTTTCTTTCACGCTAACTTCATTTATTTTTTATTAATTGTCTACTATGTGTATAAATTCTCGTATTTCATTTATTATCTCAATCACAAAATTTTATTGTTTTCCATAAAATATAAAAAATCAAAAAAAGTGAATTTTTAAATATTGAGTTTTTTCAATGTGAGATATCTTTATGTGAAATGACTATGGATAGCTATTATGTCGCATTAAGAAATAATAATAATTACTTTTATCACACCCCCAGATAGTTTTATGTCAAAAAATAAATTCATTTTTGGGAATCCAAAATTTCATTAATTCAAATTTATTCTTCACATTTTTTAAACACATTTTTGTTTTTTCATTATAACTCCAAAAAAACTATAAAACATAATAGAATTATAATTTCTAGGATGTATTAATGTTCAGATTACTCTTTATGGACTAACCAATTATGGGTGATGAATCAAAAGAATTATAGTTCAATGGGATTAAATAATATAAAAAAATTATGAACCAATGGAAATTCTTAACTAAATACATTCATACATCCCACAAAAAGCATCGAGATAAATAACGACAACAACTAGGGGAAAGGACTTCCCCACTCATATTTTTAATTCAAGAAACCAAGGAGGCTAGGAATGAATTACATAAATATCCATCCATACTCCAATAAACATTTCATGAAGAGGCTGATGAATAATAATTTCCATCTAATATCATTTTGGGATTCCAATATGATATTGAATAATATTGGTCTAATTTTTTAGATATAAATAAAATTGATTATTCATTATTTGAAAAGTAATAATAATTACCTCTCTACATCTATTTCACAATAGAATAAAAAATTTAAGAATATGGAATTTTAACATAATATGGAGTAGAACCTTAATAAAATTGATAAGATACCTCACCACAAATATTTTCTATTGAAGAACACGTTGATTTTGAAAATGAATTAATTTAAAATCCATTCAACCTATCCCTCCCATTCGCAGAAGAGGTTATTGATGAATACATCCCAGCTAATTTAGTTGTGGACCATCATTATGATTTTGAAGAATATTTCCTAGGTTTTCTAAATGATGGAAAGGTAAGTGATTCCAATAACATTTAAAATAAAGAGTTAACACCTCCCTAACTCTCTATAACATTAAAACATTAAAAACTAGATAATTTAGGTTAAATATTAGGTGTATTATATTTAGTGTCTTCTTCTATCGACAACAACCCTACTCATGAAAACATCTGAAAAGAAGACTACTCAATTTTTTTTTGTATCCCATGAGATAATATTTTCTTGAATATATTTTATTTTTATTTTATTGATGTTAAATTGAATATTACCTCCCTATATTATTGTTTTTTAGATTTATCTAACAATTAGACTACCTTTGGGGTTAAAGTTCATGACGACGATGCACTTGATGATGCACACGTAATACTCTGTGGTCTGATTGCGTAATTTTTATAAGGGAAAATAAAGAATTCCTAATTGATTTTCAAAAATAAACCAAAATTAAATAACAGTTTAATTAAAGATTAAAATTTATATATTGATTCATTTTTCATTAATTCAATTAAAAAATATTTTTTAACTTTTAATCACCTTTATAAATTTTTGAATTTAGTAGATTAAAATGAGTAGGACATTGGTGATGTTAAGGAAGTGGAAAAGGTTTAGGAAAAATAAAATAAGAAGGACCTATCCATTTTCATTATCCCTCTTAATATATTTAATGAATTGCAATGGGGATAAAACTACTAAACTCAATCATGGGGTTACTCTATATTAAGGTATGGACATTATAAGGAAAATAGTTTGTTTATTTTATGCAGAGTAAACCAGGGTCCCCATTAGATTGGGGTTTACCAACTTCCACTTCCTACCTAGTGGTAGTAAAACCTTGTCACTACATTTGAAGGATTCGCTAAAAATAAATCCACATTTCACATATTTTTTTATTTCTTTATTTTAATAAATATTTTATGATTACTACTAATTTATATCTATAGTATCAAGTAGTATTATTTTAGAACATAACTCAAGGATACCATTAGAAATTAATTTCAGTTTGTATGTTTCCGTCCCTTTGATTTTATTGCCCTTATCTTTTTCAAAAATATTTGATATTAGTTATAGGGGTAGATAAATCCTATGTTTTGTGGTTTTAATATATTTTTAGGAATTTTTTGTTTGTTTCTTGTTTTAATGTGTTTTCTAAAATTTTCAGGTTTTTGAATCTATATATTAATTTTTGGTGTGCTTTCATGTTAAAATTTTGAGTATTAAATGTTATCATTACTTTTGAAAAATACCATGATAGTTTCTAGTGTATTAATGTTTTTGATTTTTTTAATTCATTTTATTTAGAAGAAATTGTTTACACCACATAAATGGAAATAATATTTTATTGGAATTTTAAAAATGATAGTTAATGTATGCGAGAATTATAACATGGGTAACTTGAATTTTGAACAATTTCTTGAGTACCTTACCATTTGGAAAAATAATACCTCATGAATCCAAAAAATTTATTTCATATATGCCATTTGATTCATGAGTGAAATAAAAAATTGCGGTCTCACAATGAATATATGAGAATTTAGGAACTCATTTTGTGAGTAAATAAATTCCCTTGTACAATCTAAAAATATTATTTCACAGGGATCATCTATAAATATATCAATAAGTTAGTAATAATAACAAATGAATTCATTTAGCTAAAGGGGATATTGAACACAAGATAAATAAAGAGAAAATAACCATCAACGTTTCTTATGGACAATAAATAAATCAAAAGAATCCCTTTTAACTATCTAGTCTCTCTAAACATCTACTTCCATATCCCCCAACTATGAATCCTCCACTTTTAAGACCATCTAGTATTTAACCATCATCTAATAAAGCTATTATCTATTTCCAATATCCACAAAAATATGGTTTACATATAAAAAAATCCATTACATACCTTTCATAGCTCTCTTTTTAGAAACATCACTAGGATAATAATAACACAAATTATATGCTTTTATATTACATTACCCATGTGTATATGTGATATCAAAGTCATAATATTTAAGTAATTGTACCCATATTCTAAAAGATAAGCTCAAACACTTCTGAAAAATGATATATTATAAAATATTATGTTCTTTAAGGCCCATGAAGAATTCAATAAGAAAATAATTTAATCATAACTTATGCAAACGCATTAACATTGAAATCAAAAAACAAGAGTTTCATTGTTACGTTAATGTGGACACAAATACATTGAACCATAAGAAATAAAAACTCTATCATGCATAAAAACACATAAAAAAATTTAATGAGATCTGTTACAATAAACCTTATAATGAATATCACCTTTATATAGTTGATGAACTCGATTACTTTTCATCGTATCTTTCAATAATTTAATTTTAACAAAATTATTTCCATTATAAGTCAAACATAATAATTTAGTCACAATTCAGATGAACAAGGTGATCAAAATCCTACAATAACATTCTATGACTAAGAAAACCCAAATTTTGAATCATTATTTGGGGGTTTTAATGAAACAACTACCTTTACCATCATTAGGTCGACTACTAAACAGTGATTTGGTATTTGATAACATGGGAAATAAAACTCCAATTTTTAAAATTGATAATTATATTTCTTCCAAAAATAATAATTTTCACCAAAAAACCCCAAATTCCACTAGAATCACTAAATTAGGATTGGAAAACCAAATTTATAAGACCTATAAAAACATCTAGCACATTCATAACTCAAAAAATTACTAAAAATCTAAAAATGAATATATTAACATCGTAAATGTGTTTAATTAATGTATTTATAATTAAACCTCATCTAGTTATATCCATATTATAAATCACTCTAATAAAACTATGTAAATATTTTCAAATGATAAATAACTTCATCCTAGTATGAAAATACAAATTCCTCACTGTCATCTATTCAACGATCAATAATATGTACATAAACTTAATATTTTATCTACTATATTTGCAGACATTTCTAGAGGATCCCATGGTTTTAAACTACATTGAATAAAATATTTTGATATAATTATTCCATTTAAATTAAAAAATTTATATTTTCCAAAGGATTCATATGATAAGCCACTACAGATAAAGAAGAATCTCATAAATATATATTTATCCCAAACTAAATATCTTCATCAAAGGTATACCCAAATCATAATCTAGAAAAACATCAACATAATCCCTCAAAACAATAGAAATATCCACCATATTCATCCTAAATATTAAAAAAACACATTTCAATTATTTTCATATAGTAGTTGGCAGCCCATTCCTTCTCTATTACAGACAAAAATTTCTTTCTCTAATAAACACCACATGATCTCTATATTAATTATAAAAAATAACTATACATTAATAGTAATAAATATAATACTATAAAACATATTATCATTCCATTCCTACGATATCATTATATGGTTCATTGTTATTATGACTATGATCCTTGAAAAATGATCTCGTCCTGCAAATATATAACAATAATACACCCCATGAAAACCCTTCTATCCTATTTTTGGAGAATTAGAATCTAGTGTCTTGTAAATATTTTCTATATGAAAATTTTACATATAAACTATTAAATTTGTCACAAATTAATTAAAATCACTAGTATTAATCCAAGTATAATAAATTGTAATGTAAATGAAAATAGTACCTTGAAACACCATTTTCACTATACTTTCTATATTTCTACAGTCTGGAGTTATCATTTACCCACTCTTCATCATCATCATCTCTTCTACCAGACCCTAACTCCACCCTGATCATCTCTATATCCTTGAGGATGTTGATCCCCTATCCGATTTTCACTCCTAGAAACATAATGTGTTGGAAAAACAATAGTCATTTATCATTTTGTTGATGTAGACATACCTTCTAAGAAGGCTGATTAAAATAGATATGGTGTCCTTTTAATAGTCATGCTCTATTCAAAAGACTTATAACCACTATGAAATGAAGTGTGTATAAACTAGAAATGGATTATAATTCCATATTTTAAATATTAAAATCCTTAGTATCTACAAATTAATTGTGGGTTACCCATACAAGAGAAATCAAATTTCATTATACTTAGCCTCTTTAACTAGAAATTAAATTTGAATTCCTAGATAATTGGGGACTTCTACATCCAAATATGCTCTATGATTTATCTTTTTTTGAAATATCTCAAAAACTTCCTATCATGGTAAAATAAATATCTCCTATCTTATACTTATATATTATTACCATGATATAACTCATAGAAATGATCCCCAAATTCATATGTATCCTAGGCCTCAAATACCTATGAAATCAATGTTCTTGAAACTTCTTTTTAGTGATGAAAGAATGATAATAACATAAATATAAATAAATACCCCTCCAAATCATGAATATAATAACTTACCTACTAGATTAACAATATCACCAATTGTTATTCATTTATTATTTTAAAATAATAGATCTTTCAAAAATAACCGTCACATTATACTCTATTTAATTGTATAAAGATCATGATCTCTCAAGCTTAATATTCAAAAATGATGTGTATAAAATCCAAAAATTGTACCTATAATTGAGCACATAGCTCATACTTTATCATGATTTATAAAATGAAATATAAACCTGTCTCATCCAACATTAAATCTCACCAATATGGATAGACCCCTTATTCTTTAATAAATTTTCTTTCAGAATTACCATAGGGTTTTCCACTAATCTTATCTAGCCTCTAGGTCTATCCCTTGAAACATTTCCTGTAGTTTTTTATGTACCTACAATTGTTGAATGTCATAATGGGGTTTCAAAATTGCTATAAATATAATTAGATAAAATAACCTTAACCCATGGATATATATATATATATATATATATTTGCGTGTGTCTGTGAGGGAAGTCTAACAATAATAACATAACATTTACCCCCCATATATATATATAAGTAATGTATAAATATAACATAACATCATTTACACCAACATAATCTACCAAATCATGCATAGCACACATTGTCCTCATGAATAGATACTACATGACACATGGATTCAAACACATAATGATAAACTGCAAAAATCATACATCTAAGATTGTATTGATCTATAGGATAATAGATTACATTACTAGATTATAATTTCCCTTTTTAATAAAATAATTTTCTCTGGTCTACATCATAAAATAGACTAATCTAATATAACATATTTACCAATAGATCAAATCATATTATGTTTTTTCTCCAAATACTAACCTAAAACACTCTCTCTGATACTATTATTTCATGAATCGAGCCAACTAGGAACCACCTATGACTGAAATGTCATTTATATACAACCACAAAAGCTCAATATCAAAAGTACATGGTTTAATGATAATACAAAATCATATATTTTAAATAATTTATGGATGGTAATACACATTTTAAGATAATATTAATAATAACATAAATAATATCAATTTTGGTACCCAGCAAAAAATTCAGGAATAATATATATTAAATTAATGTCATTCTATGAATACCCATATAAATGTAATAACATGATTTGAAAATAAATACCTTTCCAATACCACTCATAGGGTACAATAAAAAACACAACCACTAACAAGTTTCCAATGTCATGAACTAAGGTCATCTGAAACCACCAATACCTATATCTAGAAAATTGAAAATATATTATATATAAATTATGGGAGATAATACAAGTAAAATCATAATGCTTCTCACTATATCTATAATGATAAAATGTGAATGAAATATATTAATGAATTTTTATATAAAGTAAATATATTAAACTAAAAAACCATCCAAAAAGTAAACTATTAATCCCCTTATATCTCATTACTCATATTAAACACACTTTAAATATGATATAATATCATGTGGCCTCTATAAAATAATTTCACCTCTAATTCAAATCTATAAATTGAGAAATATTGAATCCACATTGACCTCATAGTATGATATTCACACATTTCATACACACATGGGGACCTCATGTTAATGCTTAATTGTTAGATATTTGTCCACCAATAGGTATGCTTACAATTTTGGAGTGTCACCCTTGAGGACTCTCTCCAAACTAACCCACCTCCATGAAAAAAAATATTTATTGGTTATTTTTCTATCACCCTGTAGGAACTCACAGTATTTTCATGTGTCTTACCTTAGGGATTATCTCCCCCACAATCCACATAGTAAACTCCATGGATAGACATGACAATAACATTTTTATTATCATGTTTAATAAGGTTATTTATATTCACATAATCTATTAGTTAATAAATTTAAAGTCTCAAAAAGAAATAAAGGAATCACTAATGAATTTAGAGCCCTCTAAACATATTATCTCATGCCAAGTCCAAAAATATAATCAAAGGTGATCTATTAGTGTTAAATGTTTGTACCATTATCATACCATGACTTTTGTTAACATAGAACCTTGGGAGTTAAAAACTATATATATATCATTATATATTTCCAATACACTGACATTTTTCAGAACCTCATCATTATCCATATCATATTAGGAAACCCAATCTATATTAGGTATCCACCCACTGCATCATTCATCATCCACCACTATATAAGGAAAAAAGATAAATTCATAAGTCATGAAGTTTCACACTTACTTGCTAATATGGCATAGACCCATGTCTAAATGGTGAAACCAATGTAAAACCAATATTTCCATTGTGTACCTTAGTAGAAAAATAATTTTATTCACCAGTATATAGAGAAATTATATGAATATATAGCGAAAACCCCCTGTATTTGAAATAATTCCATTCTATCAATAATCCATCATCTAGGTAATCTTTCTAAAAAAGTGGAAAGACCCTAATTCCAATGTGCAATAACTCGTTCTAAATTTCCTAAAACCATTAATCATTCCACATATAGATATTTAAAAAATTTATAAATAATATCTTCTTAACATCACTGGGGAAACTCATTAATGTAGTCATATATCAATCTTAAGCAATAATAAATCCTAATTTCATTATAATAAATATATCAATATATTTTCCCCAATCATGAATTTCATAATTATTTATCACAATATCAAGAATTTTATTCCAATATTACTTAATAAAAATCAATTTCCTTAATATTAGAATATATTTTTCCAATAATTTTCATATTTCATTTCCAAAATATATAAATTTCAACCAATAAAACAATATATAAGTACTTATAATAATTTCAATTGATTGAATAAAATGTGCATTCCATCAACCTAAAATTCACAATAACTAGTTTCAGTTTTCTTATATAATATTCATCTCAATTTAGTAATGAATTTTTTATCCATCTTTATTAACAAAACATAACAAAATCAGAGAGATTATAGAAGTATAAGAATATCAAGTCACCTACCACCATTAAAAGACAACATATAATTTCTCAATCACCGACCATTTCAACTATTTTTATTCTTTATCTATATCTCTTTTACGTTACACAACACCAGGATTCCAATGGAGTCTATCTACTGAAAATTATCATTTTTATTGATTTCAAAAATTCCCCTTACAAATAAACCCCAAAAATAATCCTCAAGGGGGTCAAAAATTATGTAAACCAAGAGTATCATTGACTATAAACTTCATCCCCTATTTTGGAGAAGACCACATGAAAAATAAAGAAAACATTTCTTGGTTAGATGATGATATAGAAGCCATAAAATCTACAACCATATTCCCATCCCTCCAAGTATGGGAAACCTCCACATGACTGCCCATTAGTGATGGGAATCTCTTAATAATATAATCAATGTTCCAACGAATATTTCCTTTTCCTGTCAAAGCAATACACAAGACCAAAGAGTCATTATGCGATATCTGCGGTATCATATTATACTGATTACAGATCTCCAAACCAGAATATATTTCCCTAGCCTCTACCTGCGGCGCATCACCTGCTACATAATCAGCAATAAAACCAGCTAAGACCGATCCCAGCATATCCTGCTTGACCCCATCCCCCTCGCATCACCCCCATGAGAAGGTATCTGTTAGTATTCAGCTTTAATCCCTACATTGATGCCTGCCATTGAACCAACGAACCCTGATTTGGAGATACATCTGAGTGATCACGTATCAGGTGTGGAAATATCAGACACACTAAAGGTGCTTCATTGGATTTTTAACACAGACGAATAAAATCCAAAATAATATTCCTCATTCTGAATAAAATACTGACCTAAGAATCACTACCTTGATCATGGAACATCTCATTCCAAGCCAGCCAAATAATCCAGCAACTAACCACCAGAAAAACAATCCTGGACTTCCTCTCATTTCCATGATTCTCCGTTCCCCTTAACCAAGAATTAAAAAACTCATCTTGCACCTCACCAGACTCATCCCAACCAAAAAAAGTTCCAAAAAACATCCATATTCCCCTAGCCCATTCACTCCCATAGAATAGGTGACCCATTGATTCAGTATGAGATTTCCTGCAACACTAGCACGTGGACACCATATTAACACCCATATGTTACAAATTTTCATCAGTAGGTAATGCTTTGCCCCTGAACCGCCACAGAAGAAAGTTAAATTTAGAGGGGATTTCTTTTCACCATAATGTCACTCCCTATGATTCAAGGCTTTATTTATTAACATAATAACTGTTTTATTTCCTAATGGATGAATTGAGGATGTTGAATAATAAATTTCATGCATATACGTGTAATAATGACTATTATTTTGATATGGATCAAATTTTTTTAACATTTTGTATGATTTTTATTTAATTTTGTTATTGTATATATATAAATGATATTCTAATTTTAGATTCAATTGAGAAAAAGGATCAATGTGTTAAGGATTCAATTATCAAATTAATTAGATATAAGGGATCTAAGAGAAAAGAAAAAATATTCCTAGGATTCGGATTATTAGATAGCATTCTATATTAATATTAAAATAATATAAAAACAATATAGAGAAGGTTATATGAATGTTTTATATGTTGGAAAAAGTTTGTATTCCTATTTTGAGTTATTTAATGTTTTCAAAAGGTAATTTAGGAAAATCTAATGATGAATGTGATTATATAAAAAAAAATAATTATACATTAATAGTATATAAAATATTGCATTCCCTGTTTTTTAGACGACCTAACATGAAATATATAGTGGGGGTGTTTGGAAGATTCCTGGATAATTCTTGAAAGTATAATTGATAATGAGTGGAGTGGATTATGAGATACATGAAAGGAAACATTGGTATGCCTATATGTTCTAAAATATGTATGTATTTACATTGATAACTCAATTTAGATTTATGAATAAAAGTTAATTGTAGATTGACTAAAATGGGTTATGTTTACACATGTGATGGGGTTGTTATGATATATGAGTCATAATTTTAGATGATAGTGTAATTATTTTAACATAAAATGTGAATGTGTGGTTAATCAAATAGATGATATAGTTAAATAATTTTTAATAGAAATAAACAAGGATCAAAGATAAAAATATGGTATTTTATAATAATTAGAGTAAAATATATATATGAAATACATAAGAATTTAATTTAATAAAATAATATTTAATTAAAAGAAAATACAATTTTCAAATAAATTACATAATGGATCATTAAAAAAATTAATAGTTATCCTTGTTTTGTGGTATCAAAAATAATATAATATTCTTCAATAAATAGAGAAATTCAAAACCCTTAATTAGGGATGGATGGTGTTTTTTTCCAAGACCATGAAATTACATTGTGTTAAATTTTATTTATATGTTTATTTTTGTTCTTATTTTTTGTAGCAACTAGTATAATAGCTGGGTTAAGGTTAAAATGATAGAAATTGATTCAGTAACAATGTTGATATGTGGAGAAAAGGATAAAAAATTTAAAAAAATAGATAATGTTTATGACTTGAGATAATTATCCTAGAATGATGAGGGAACATCGAGATGTACAATGGAGTTTGTTGTTGAGAAAAATTATGGATGTGATGAATTATACAAGTAGCATGAATGGTATGGATGCTATGATAACAAGGGAGAAATTTTTAGTGAATCTAATAAATATTAGTCCATTGATGATGGGAATATTGAGTTTAAATGTGTGGATAGATAAGAATCCATTTTTATGACATCATCGTGATTTTTTTTAATTTTGGAAAAAAAATATATGAGCAATATATTCTAAATATTTAATAGTGGTGAATTTTTTCTCGTCAATAACGGAGAAAGATAATGTAGATTGTGTTTTTCAGTGACAATTTATGATTACTCTATTAAATGGGCCATCACAGGATTCACAAGAATGTAATGACAGTGAATATATAATATTTTTTAATAGAAAGTGGAAAAGAATTTATTTCAATGTGGAAATCCATCACAAGATAAGAGGATATTTCCAAAATATAAATTTTTTGTGTTATTTTAGAAAAATAAATTCTTTGAGTAGGGAAATATTTTTCAGGGATATGAAATCATTCATGTGTCCAAAATTATATTCTATAATAATTTCATTTGGCTTAAAAAATAATTCGACTGACAGAAAATTGTATCAGGTGATAAAATATTTTTGGTGATGAAATCCTCCAACTCTGTGAGAGAAAGGGAGAGTTCATGTTTGGTTTTTAATGATATTAATGAAATTTTATCATTCCTCTCCTGGGACATTGGGTCTATATTTCCCAAACCATGTAAAATCATCATGATCTATTTGTGTTTAACTTTTCTTAATTCACGTAACATTGTTTGTGTTTCACTACAGTCAGAATTTAAATTTTAACATTTTATTATAGTAATTATAATCCCATTATATATATATTTTCAATTTTTTATTTATATTATTATATATAAGAATTAATATTTTCCAACAAATACAATTTTTTCTTACCTTATTATCAGAAAAATTAAAATACATGCACATAGTTTCAACATTAAATCATTAAAAATATTTATATCTATGTTTTATAAAAACAGAAATATAATTAATTAGAAAAAATATTTATCAATAATAAATGAAAAAACATATTGTACTAATGTTAAAATTTAATTTTGAAACATAGTTAGGATAAATATACATAAAATTAAAATTCAATATATCAAAAATTAGTTTATTTTGTTTTCATATTTTTAAATAATAAAATAATTTTTTGTTCAATTTTCTAACTAATATTATAAATTTATTATTTTTATTATTTTTAACTAGTATAAGAATAAAATATTATTTTTTATGATAGTTTTTTCTCCTCATTTATTCAACTATAAATATAAATCCATCATGTGAAAAGTATTTATTACATAATTAAATTTTTATAATGTTATAATAACTTAATAAATAATGAGTTTTTAATTTCTTTAAATATTTTTTTAAAAAAAATTAATGAACATAATAATACACATGGAATCCTTGGTAATTATATTTTATCAAATATATGAATTTTTAATATAAATATATTTTAAATAAATATTTTTTTATTTAATTTTATATTGTAAAATTAAGATATAAATTTTAATTTAATTTACTTATTAATATTATTAAATATCAAAATATATTAAATAAATGGATTTTTGAAAGAAAATTAAAATGTTTTGGGGTAATTTTTAGGATAAAATTTATTTGAAAATGGAATATATAAAGATAAATATTCAATGAATCTTCATTTTTATATTATAAAATAGTAATGGGTTGAAGATGAGTTCACTATATATACTATATTTTGAAGTTAAATTACTCTAATTTAGGCAATATTTATCACAAAACAAAAAAATAGAGAAATTTTATTCCAAATTGAGATATATTTATTTATATCATCTCCATATCATTACTGTATTTTTAACAGTATGTAAAATACTATTTGAATATTCTTCTATCGAATTAACTTTTTTATTATTACATTTTGTAACATATTACAATAAATTTAAAATTTATACTCAAATTAAACCAATACAATATATTATGATATACAACAACCGTAATAGTTAAACTATGTTAAACCTGGTCTCATTATTTAAAAATATAAAAATAAATAAAATAAAACCAATATCAATATTTAAAATTGAATATAATTAAAAATTATTAAAACAATAGCATATTATTAATAAAAATGACTTAATTAATTTTGAACTGGCATATTGTAGTTATAAATTATCAATTAAAACATTATGGACTGAAATATGAACACTTTTTCATTTATCCTTCAATTTTAATTGAGTAATTGATGAAATTGATTATTTTGATTTACGATCATCTAAACTATTGGTGTCTTCTACTACATCACATCTATAATTACATAATTCTTATCATAATCTTTCTTATATCCCAAAATGTTATAACCTCCATCCTTGATGGAGTAAACCCCTTTTTTAACAAATCCATAATTAGTTATAATGTAATAAAAACCATCTAAATTAATTATTCATATTCAACATATCTTTATCCAAACATAATTATCTAAATATTTTGAATATATTAGGGATTATCTTTCCCTTAATTATATATTTTCTAATAATATCACCTTCAAATTTAATCACTTTTCTTGTTTGATGGATTTATATGACGTATTATTGTAAATCCTTAGATAATAACATAACCTAAATAATTCTTAAATATTTCTCAATTCAAACAGCATAAATCACTAATCCAAATACATAAACACGTTGATTATTACAATTCATCATTAATATATTAACAAGGTTGCCTTATATTTTTACTTAATACCTCTTTACATTAACATTTTACCTATAGTATCATAATCATTACTAATACTACCTTGTTGGTTCTCATTATGAGTTTTCTGCTAAGGATAGAAAGTTTTATAATGACCATTCATTCAACATTTAAATCATTCAGCCATTGATGATACCTTTGGGAGGCCATTATCTTCATTCATTTCATTAAACAAATGTTTCATTTCCCCAATGTAGTTACTTTTTTGTATCCTTCATTCTATAGTCATGAAATATTCATAATCCTATGAGACATTAACTTGGGTGTTTCTTCCCAATTCATGACATAAAAGATAATTTATCTTCTTTCCTATGTTGTCTCCATTAGAAAAAAATCATAGAAAACTATTTTACTCTCTTATTTTGTGAGACTAAGAGTTAATTAACGTACACATTATTAATCATATTCTATTAAAACTGATTATGCATGATCAAAATATCCATTACATAATTCATCATCCCCATTGGGTTCTCATCATCAGATATTCCTTTTCATTCAGTTTTAACCCACCTCTAAATAGCACCCACCAATGTTTAAAACTATATAGCATAGTGTGAGACACACTTATCATAATGGAAAACCTTATAATCATTTAATTAACTTATAGGATGTCCAAATCATAACTAAAACCTTCTTAATCTATGAATGTTTCATCTCACCCTAGGTTATTCATATTCATCATCCAATTAAATCCTTCAGTATGGTTCGTAAAGTGTTTTTAAATTTCCAAAACATTTTCCCTGAGAGTGTCAAACCCGGTCTGCAATAAGGCCTATTGTCATGCACCAGTTCCCAATCGAATCTAGTGATATACATTGTTATTGGGGTTGTTACCCTGATTTATATATCCACCAGATGCACATCTACCTATTGTATCTAGACATGTATGTATTTCTAAGAAACCAGTCACTCTATCCTTTACCAAAATTATGGGACATTTTACTATATGTTAACTCATCCTTAGACATATCCTTATAGACACCCCTAAACATATCCTTAGAATTATCCCTAGGGATCCCTATAAATATCTCAAAACCTAATTTCCAAAGGATGAATAAACCATCCATTTTATACTAACAAAATTCCTTAAGCATAACATATAAGGATATTGCATAATTTTAGATATATAATCAATGCATTATAAAAAATAAATTCCTCAGGACTGTAATAGTTTAGTGTCTTTAAAAACCATTAAAATTAAATCTCATAAATTGTTGAAAGGTATTAAGAATATCCAATAAAAATCATACCCTTTATTAATCCTACATAAAATCATTATTCAGAACACGGGGAAAGGAAACATAAGAAATTGGTGAGATTAGAATTCTAGTACATGAAAACAACGGATATATGTATGCATTTCATCAGCATAAAGGTATGAGAACTTGATCATAACAATAGAAGACCATACCCTGTATATCAAATTATATAATCATGATCCATGTCCTCAATATTGGTATTTAATAAGATATAAGTAATAAATAAATCAAAGAACAAGATTTAGGATAACATAAATTTTAAAAATACATAGACTTGTGTAATACATATAAGTATTCAAAAACATTACTAATAAGTAAATTCTCATTACCAAACCATATCATTGAATTTTATGATGTATGGACCTCTTGGGAGGTACACACCATTGTCCCTTATCATATCCATTTCCTTATAATGTATCAAGACACACTGGTTTCCCATTTTGGATGAGTTTTGCCATTATTCATATAGTGGATCGGGTTTCCCCTCTTTCGCATAGTTGTTCGAGTTTCCCCTTCATCCCATAGATTGGCTGTTTTTCGCGTCTTCTCATAGTGGATCAATACCATATAATAATTTTAGTTATTATCTAATGAGATATAAATCATTACCCAATTCATTTGAGAGATATATAGTCCCCATCCATCATATAATAAAATCAAACATGTATGTTCCACAAGATAATAAAAGATTTATCATATCACAACCCATAAAAATAGATGTGTTTTATAAGAATAATATCCTAACAAAAAAATGAATTGGGTATAATAAAAATATTTTTATATCATAGACTATTTAAAAGATAAATGTTTCATAATCATTTCATTAATACAAAACACATGAAAAGAAGTGGATTTCAAAAACATATAAACCGTGGAAGAGAAATGTGTTTCATAAAAAAAAATCATCTTTTTCATAAATTATACAAAGAGAAAATAAGGATGGTTCCCATTGATCATATCCCCAATATATTATACACTATTTCAAAGGATGTCATCTTAGAAAAAGTTGTATTTTAAAAGATAACAAGGAAGATTATTTATGCAATTTATCCTTTCATTGAAAATAAATTTTGTAAAACATTTTCAAAAAATTAATATCTTATGCATAATGACATGAAATTTAATTTAAAAACATTATTAAAGAAAATATCATTTCCACTTTAAAAAATTCTTTATTAATCCTAAAACATTTTTAAGATCATTTATTTTTAAAAGGCTTGGAAAACATACAATGAAAGCTTGAAAACATTTTGAAAACAATTTTATTTAAAAATAATTTGAAAGCATTTAATGAAAGCATGGAAACAATTAAAATCCTTTTATTTTAATTTTCCACAAAAACATATGAATAAATCCTAAAAATATTTTGAAAACCCTTTTCTTCGAAAATAATTGGAATACATATATAGAATGTATGATGAAAAATTGAAATCGTTTTATTTGAAAATACATTAAAAACATATATATAAATTGTGAGAATATTTTATAAAACTATTTTCATTGATTTTTTTTGAAATATTATATAGAAGTATTTAAATCATTTTCAAAAAAAAATCAATTAAAATTCATAGAATGCATTAATAGGAGTCTTGAAATCATTATGAAAACCAATTTTTTTTAAAATACATTGAATGCTTATAATGAAATCATGGAAACATTTTGAAATGCATTTTGATTGAAAAAAATTTTAAAATAAAAATTTTATTAAATATTAGAAAAATAAATTTCATTAATAAAATAACTTTTTAATCTTGAAGATGAAGCTTCATGAAAATTACAATCATGATTGCGGGTAAATCCATACATGCCAAAAATTCATTTTTCACAATAATTTTTTTTTAAAAAGTTCCTCGATCGAAAAAATTAATATAATTTTTCGAAAATGTTTTCTAAAAAAGGTATAAATTGTGGATTTTTTTGAAAAATTCATATGATAATTTAATTTTTTTTATAAAACATTTTTTAAGGAAAACAATTTTCTGAGCAAATAGAGAAATATAGTTGGATTTTCATAAAAATATTTTCTTATTTATCATATGTGAAAAATAATATAGAAACCTAACCACTAAATTATTATTTCATGAATTACCATAGGGGAATAAATATAATGATTGTTCTTGAAGTATTGATCTTAATATTTCATCAATAGGATCCTAATTATAAGCATTCATGATAAATAATGATATTATACAAATAAACTCTTCGAACATTGGTAGCTCTAAATCATAATCCCAATGAGAAATAATATTACATGAAACATATAATATTATTAAAATAATAATACTCACTATATAACATGTCAAATGGATAATATATATACCTCATATAAGAATATTGGTGAGTATAAAAACATGGGCCTCAAAGAAGGGAGATCAAGAAAAATTACATTGCTATTTTGGGGAATTGTGAACCATAAACCCCATAAAAGGGAGATCATAAAATGAATATGTATATAAAAAAAATTTAAGCATGAGATTCATAGAATATATTTGTTTGGATTATATACACCACAGAAAAGAAAAGTCGGGGGATTATGGAATAAGTCTTGCGGAAATAAAAGTGAGACAAGAAATCCCCATACTACATGAGTAACATTAGAATCATGAGATGCATTAATGAACAACAAAAATTTAAACCATTAATATAATTAAATAAATTAATTCCTTTATATAAAATTTAATTGGGTAGTATATACACCTTACAATAAGAATAAGTGGGGAATATATAACAAAACTCACTAAAATAAAAGTGGGATGGGAAATCATTACCTTAAGTCTCGAATTTCATCAATCAAATTCAAAACACATATTTACTAACTATATGTTTATTATAAATACATAATAACCATATATTTATAAATTAAACAATATATGATTTTATTATGACTTTATACTACAAGTTTATTAACTATTTTTTCTAATGTTACGTTTTAGTATTATCTTCTTTGTTTTTCAAATAATTTTTTACATGTTATTATTGATCCTCTTACTATGATAATGATTTAATTAATTATTAAATTTAAAACAAGATTTTAATATCATATAAACTCTTTATATAAATATTTATAATAATCTATAAATGATATGAATTTGAAATGGAGTACACCGTTCATGGAGGCGGTAGGCTCTTTGTACGCATGAACACAATTTTTGTATTCTTATCGTATGGAAACAAAGATTATAAATGAAATATATCTTTGTATAATATAATAATTGTATAATTATTATGTCATATATATCATATAATTTTACTAAAATCATCCTTAATACATCCCATAAAAAGAATTAAACAAAACACATCACTCCAAGGATGCGGTAGTCCACACGTCTACAGACAAAGTTATCAAATTTAAAAAAATCATGTAGTTATGTGTTATATAATAATTACAGAATCATAAATACATCATTAATATTATATATATAAAACAAAAATATAATTTCTATCATTATTCCCAACCATGTGAGGTGGGGATTGAAAAATGAATGACATCGGTTCTTGATGTGGTGGTCCACCATACATGTGACTGAGGATCGTGTATCCCATTTGATTGAAGTGTTTGCATCAATGTAAGTATAACCCATAATATAAATAAAATATAATTATATTTATAAAAATTAGGTTATTATGATATCATGTAACAAAAATATTATAGGTGGTGGAGAAAGAAATTAAAACAAAGGGCTTGTTGGAGAACAATACCTCTTCATTGGGTAACTCCTTTTAGTTTTTTGGGAAGGGATTAATTGGCTAAATTTATACCAAAATGTGGATTATAGGATAACAGCAGGTAATTTGGGAGGATATTATTTCTTATTTTTTCATGAAAGGTTCCTTGAGAATTGTGAAGATATGGGGAAGAGGAGGCCTTTTATAAGTTGGCAAAATGACGCATTTAGTATTATTGAAAATAATTGTCTCCTCCCCATATTTTACTTTTCCCCAATGGGTTAAAAATGAACCATTCAATATTATTATAGGTGTTATGGTAGAAATATTTAAATATAATAATTTTCATAAAATCTTATTGTTATTTTTAAACCTTATATTCTATGTTTAGTTATTAATAATCTCATTTTTACAATAACCAATATAAATAATTTTAATTACTTCATCTCATATTTTTTGAAAAAAACTATGTTTAGCATATGAGACATTATAAATATCTTTTTCAAAATATTTAATCTATTTTTCCATATTATAATCACTAATGTGGATGAAATTAGTTTAAAATTAATTTCATGGATTATATGAGATGATAGTTTTTTAAAGTGAAATGTTCTAAAGGTTGAAATGGTTTCCTAAAAAATATAAATTTGAATTGGATAAAATTAAATTAAATTGATTAATTTATTTATAATAGATCTAAATATACTTTAAACCCAATTTAAAATATAATTCATATATGTAAATAGAAGATATGAAAAATCAATTTTCTATAAAAATTCCATGTTTTTTTAAACACAAGATCATCAACCTAGATGCTGAGGACTCGAAAAGTGAAACCAAGAGGCCCGAGATCAAATTTGAGTATAGACATATTTATTGGTACTATAGAAGTACAATATCAAGTACTGTAGTAGGAATTGTTTTGTAATGTGGTATGTACTATTAGGTATAGTATCAGCTAGAACTATTCATCTGTTTGGGATTTTGGGCCCCCAGTTTGTCCTAAAATCCTTCAATGACATCGGGCCACAAATGTACATTATAAAATAAAGGATTTAGTGCTATGTCATGTCATTTGGGACATCTTATGGTCTTTGGTCCACCTTAAGGCCTTCAAGCTTTCTGAATTTTTTTTTAATGGACCAACAATACTCTTAGAGAAATAGGCTCTAGATGAGGATTCAGAGAAATGGGAATTCAACAAAAAAGTCTAATGGGTTCTTAATAATGAGAGGGTATGGAAATATTCGTCATGAACATCGTTTTCTTGCATGGGATGACTATCTGAATAGCCTTGTAATGGTGGAGAGCTGACATCATGATGTAGACGTTAGGGAGGGGCTGTTCAATGTATCTATAGTTTTGATGAATTCATATAAGACCATCAAGTTATTTAATTACCTAAATCCTATGATTCATTTAAGGTTTATCCTTAAACCCTTAAAAAGTAGATTTTTAAAATAGGAATAAAATGGCCTTTTGGCCATTCAGGTCAATCTTACACTATTCAAAAAAAATTAAACTCCATTGAAAAATAACCAAAAATTCACCCAAAATTAACTTTTATGTACCTATTTAAAAAAATTATTTAAAAATTTATAAAAGCCTCAAAAATTATATTTTAAATGTGATCACCATTAAAATTAGGTAAATTTACATTTTAGAAAAATGCCGCTTTTAATTCAAAAAATTGGATTTCATTTTAACTTATGGTTATCAAACATATTGGATGAGTGTCAAAAAAAATATATTGAATAAATAATATAAAAATTTATTTTTGTATATTCATAGATAGTGGTTTGATTAATTAATTGAGATAATATAGTGTTTTTATATAGAAAGATAGTTTTCTTAGAAAAGGAATTTCATTATTTTAACAATGTTCTTACTTTGATTTCAATCTAATTGATAACTAGAGGATTAACATTATACACATGTATAAATAAAATTTTATCAATTTAGTTAATATTATTCATAAAATCCATACTAACGTGTCAGTGACAACTATTATATTGTCTTAATAATAATATGAAAACATCATTGTGGTTTGGTAAAACTAGGTCTTGCGTGTAAATCATATTATTGAATGAACTTAGTATATTGCGTATCATAAGACAAAAAATAGTTTTGAATGTATGGAAAATTATAGTAGTTTTTCATGTAGTGAAAACTCATATTTGTGTTGTGTTCTAAGAAATAATAACGAAGTTATTTCATATAACACATGTTATATATCAATGTTTCTTGGAATAAATAATATTGAAATGAATAAATTAATTCTAACAAATATGTAACACAAAATATCAGGGTGTTGCATGGGATGCATCTCTTCTAGAGAAAATATAAGTTCTAACAACACCACCCTTCAAAAAACCGTTTCCAAACACCTCTAAAACCCAAATGATACAATGTAACTGTATAAGAAGGTCTCGGTTCACTGCCACAAAATAGGGCAAGCGAGGCGCCTCATTTTATACATGCTAAGTAGATAACACCAATAAATGGTGGGGGGATTTATAATCACTACCTAAAAGCATAGATAAATATTATTTATAATAATTTATATGAAATAATTATATTTATATTAATAAATACTATTTATTTATATTTATTAACTAAAATACGCATGTTTAAAATTAATATTTTTTAATAATTCAAACATATATATATAATATTTTAAAAAAAATATTTCTAAGATTATAATTATATATATATATATAATTATATGAATATAATAAATTTCCTTAAATAATATATATATTTTTTTATTTATTAGATTATTAGATTTATGGTATTAATTAGATTTTTTAGATTAATTTTGATTTATTATAGATTTATAATATTTATATTTATGAGATTTATTAGATTAATTAATTATATTTTTTAGATTTGTTATGTTATTAGATTATTATATTAATAGATTCATTTTATTTATTATATTTAATATATTTATTGTATTTATAATTAATATATATAAATATCGTTATATATTTATATATATATTAAAGATGAAATATATATGTGTTTCCAATGAATTTTGTCAATAAATATATTGATCACCATGAATATGTTATGAAACAAAATTTTGATTCATACATTACACCATTTCTTATTATTCATGTTGTCCATTAATGGGACATTATTTATTATATATATTTACTAGGTATATGATTAATTCATGATACCTATATATATTATTATATTCTAAAAAATACATATAAAATTACATTAAATATATATAAATAACAAATATACTTATTATATTTATAATTACTAAATTTTAATTATATATAAATAATTTTTAAATATATTTATCTGTAATTCTAAATAAAACTATATATATTTAAATAAATATAAAATTACAATAGATACATATATTATAATTTAATATATATATATATATGTATATATCTAAAAATACATATTTATAATTATAAAAAAATATTTATAAATATAATTATTTATATTGATAATTATAATTACAAACAACAGTATAAAAGTAAATAATTATATATTATAATAAATATATTTATTATAATACTTAATAATTTATAATATGATCAAATAAATATATTTATGAAAATATAAATTTATTTATAAATAAATACAAATATTTAAAATTATATTTCCTAAAAGAATATAGATATATTTACATAAATAATATATTATAATAAATATATTAAATATATATAATTATATACCAATATTTATAAATAAATACAAATATTTATTAATATAATTCTAAATAAATGTATATATATTTAAATAATAAAAAAATTAATAAATAGATTAATATATATTTATAAAATAGTTTTAATTTTTTATAATTTTATTATTATTTGAAAATATATATATATATATATGTTCATAATTAAAACTATAAATGAATATTTATTTAATAAAATTTTTAATTACAAGTAAATATATATTTATTTATTAGTTATAAATATTAATAAATATGTATTTATTAAAATAATTATTAACTTATATAAAATATATTTATCATTTTCATATATAATGTTATATATTAATATATAAAAATATTTATTAATATATTGAAAAATAGGTAAATAAATATAAAAAAATTATATTTATATTAATAAATATATATATAATTATTTAAATAAATATAAAATTATAATAAATATATTAAATATATATTATTAAAAATATAAAAATTAGAAATATTAATTTCTTATCATTTTATAATTATTTAAATATAAATATACATACATTTCAAATTATAATTATAATAAAATATATATTCACAAAATTATTAATTCATATATATAAAATATTATAAAATTAAAAGAAATATAGATTTATATATATATAATATTATAATTATATATAATTAATATATTAATTATATATGTTCTATGGTTAAAATATAGTATGTATATTTCTTATAATTTGATAATTATTTAAATTATAATTGTATAAATAAAAAAAATACATTTATTTATATATATAAATATAAATGAATAAATATTTAGTTATTATATATATATATTAATATAAATAAATTATTAACTTAATTACGTTAGCACTGATAATGGTATGTTTTATCAGCGCTTTCTATTTTATCACTATTAGAACATAACATTTTCAGTGTTTTTTAGCTAGCGCTGATAAAAGTTTCACCATTTTTTATAAAAAACCATAAGAGTCTCATTCATTCTTGCATCGCTGAAGCTCTCACAAGGGCTGACCCCTATGCTGTCGACCTCTGATCTTCCCCGACCCCAACACTGCCACCGTGGACCCCTATACTGCCACTTCCTCTTCCTCCACCGCAAACTCATCCTCCACCGTGATCTCACCACTACCATGAACCCTCATATGCCACTCCTTCTCCATGAACCCCACATGTGTAGTAAAGCCCTCCACTGCCACTGCAACAGCTGCTTACTCTGACTCCACCATCATCGAACCCTACTGCTTCCACCAGAAGGGTATTCTATCACTTTATTAAAAATATCATTATAATTTTATCACAGTTACTAGGAAATGCTTGTGCTAGTGTTTTCAACAGGCTATTTCCCTTTTATGGGATGTTTATTAATTACGATTATTTAATGATTTCTGTGATGTTATTGGTGGATATTTTATTAGAGGTTGTTGGAGGTGAGAATGGATTTATTACTTATTTTTTATTATCAATTTATAAATATATCATGATGTAATTTGTTCTTAACTCAGTTTTACTATGCAATAAGAACCCAATTTAACTATGTTATTAATATTTTCTGTGTCATAGTGATTAAATGGGTAAAAAGGACATTAAACATACATGAATACACTTTTATAAAACATGGACATGGATGATATCAATAACCCCAGTAAATACTTATGAATAAGCAATCTCGGATAAAAATGAGATTTACAAAATTATCCCTTACCTTAGGTCTGATATGCTCCGTACGTATCCGAACCTCCATTATAATGATTTAAATAATTTCGTTGACATATTACAGGATCATATTCATTGTTATGATATCATATATGTTTCACTTATGACTTTATATTACCCGTTCTTTTGTAAATTCCATGTTAAAGCAGCATTTGTGGTAAAATCATTTCATTTATCGTATGTGTTTCGACTTGTTGTTCTTGATATTAATAGTTATATCCAGATTTACATAATTCCAGAATGTAAAACATGATTTATATATAATATATATTCATCATATACATATATATATTATAGATCGATAAAAGGAATGAAATACATCGTTCATCGAGATGGTAGGTCGTACGTACGCATGAACGCTGTTTTCGTTTCCTTATTGAATTGAATTGAAGTAAGTATATGAAATATATATATATATGTGTGTGTGTGTGTGTGTGTGTATAAATGAATCCATTAGCATCATTATGTCATATATTTCATTATTATTCATTATATATACTTTATAATCATTTTTGAATGGTTAATCATGGAAAATGAATCTCATCGCGTTCGTAGAGACGGTATTCCGTACGAACACACGAGCGATGATATCATTCACATGATCGTGGAATTGTATTGGAGTGTATGTATACTATTTAAGAATCAATAACATTTTAAAATAATCATATATAGTTATTTATTTGCACCATTATACCCATCCAAGTAAGGTGGTGGTGGGAAAATAAATTACACCACGGCATGGAGACGGTATTCTGTACGTACGCACGCACGGTGATTTCGTTTTCCATAGGATGGATAGATGGTGAAATAGGGTTGTTTCATTCTTATAATAAAATATCAGTATATGAGTTATAATGATGTTATTAGTTCATAATGAAACAACTAAAGAAGAATAAGTGGAAGAAGAAATAAAGTTGAATGAATCGGCAACGAACATTACCTCTTCTTTGAAGCGCCTCTTTGAGACCTCCACATAGGGCACCAAAATTGGTCTTTTAAGAAAACCAGGACCTCTATGATGTTTTTAGGTAAGTGGAGAAGAGAATTTGGCAGGGTTTTTCCGTGATTTTAGGCTCAAAATGGTTTGAGGGAGAGAGGGAGGAAGTTCCCTTTTATAAGAGAGGAGAGGGGAACCTTTGGAATAACTAAAATTAATATTTTATTATAAAGTCATATTCAGTTTTTAATAGCACAAAATTTAGTTATTTCTAAGATAAGGTGGGGATGGGTCGAAATCCTCTCATCCAATAGAATTTACACATGTTTAGGTTTCTTTTTTAAGCTTATCATTT
The DNA here is from genome assembly GCA_963277665.1 of Viscum album. Taxonomy (NCBI): domain Eukaryota; kingdom Viridiplantae; phylum Streptophyta; class Magnoliopsida; order Santalales; family Viscaceae; genus Viscum; species Viscum album. The sequence goes on along the minus strand of OY728127.1, from coordinate 346,812,646 downwards.
TGATTTAACTTTAAGTTAAATTTTTTTCTTTTACCATGTATTCTTGTTTGCTTACACTATAAGGTTAATAAACTTACTATAACAAGCCAAACGTACCCCAGGTTTTTTATTATTAATATATATTAACTTATCTAAGTCATCTGGCTGAAACATAGATTTTATTGAATAAAATTAAAATTAATAATATAATATTTGTTTTAAAAACTATTTTATGTCAATTTTGACACTATTTGGTAATTGATTTTTGTGAAACTCATAATAGAAATATTAGTTAGAAAAAATTTAATTAAATCAATAATAACATGTCATATTAACATTGAAAATTAATGGAATTCATAAAAAGTATAAAATTACATTTATTTGGGCATTTATAACATCAATTATGTCAATATTTCATTAATAATATAATTACTGCATCATCATTGTTTCATAAATAAATTAAATTATGTAACGTCTAAAAATTAAAAATAAAATACCATAATGTATTAAATTATTTTATAATTATAATGAATATTTATAGTCGAATTTATCTTATTTATAACCCTATATTAAAAATGATTTACTTATTAAACTTTGATTTTAACTATTTTAACCCTTCTTTAAATAAATTAATAATAAATGTCCTAATCTAATCCAAGTGGGCCTAAATGGTCATATTTTATTCCTAAGGTTGTTTTTGGTCGAATTACACTTATCCAATAGAATTAGGACTTGTGTTAGGGTAATAATAATATGATTTTTACCCTTAATTACACTATTTACTTTTAACCGTGGTAAAAAAAGTAAAAAGTTACTATTCACCAAAAATTATTTTCATCTCATTGACCAAAATTTACATACAAACATAAACCGTGTCTCTCATATTTTTGAAATTACATTCACAAAATCAGTAAAATTATGTTTTATGTTAATTTTCAAATTTTCCTAGGATGTGGGTAAAAGACGGTCAAAAGTTCAATAAAATTTTTATATATCTAAAATTATTATAAAATGACTCCAATGAATTACATTGAACTTATATAGGAATTATGTATCAAAATTGACCTAAAATAAATTTAAATAAAATAAATAAGTTTTTTAAAAAAAGTCGGTTTTTAAATAGTAACCGAGTGTTTTCACTATTCATCAAAAATTGAATTTTTCAGAAAAATACCAAAATTTCACCCTAGGATAATTTAGATATTCCAAATCCAAAAATGAAGTCCATTTTGAAACATGAAATTTAAAAAATTTCAAAAAGTGGTTATTACTATTCATAACGGCTGGTTTTAATAATATTTTAATAGCATATCGTTGTCTAGTGAAACTCGGTATTGCATACAACACACGCTATCGAGGAAGGTCGTGATTGCGTGTAATGCAGCCAAGTTAGGGTTTAATGTTGTGCAAGACTTCTTCTTTGTAGGGTACAACACAAGACATCAATAAAATTAAAAATAATATTTTTCATAAACTCTCGGGGTGTTACAATATGTGTGGTCTTGTACACTATGGATGGATGTGCCCCATTGAATGGTATATGGAGATTTTGAAATGGTATGTAAAAAATAAATGTTGGCAAGAGAATTTTATTGTGGAGTGATATTTTGTTGAGGAAGCCATTGAATTATGTACATAATACTTGTTCATTGGGTAAAAAATTGGTCCACATAAATCTTGTACCACTAGGAAGCTTGTGAGTGAAATATTTTTAGGAAGAGAGGTTTTCACAATAAATGTTACAGATCGAGAAAAGTCCCACCTTTATGTTTTGAAAAACAGTTAGTAGGATGACCCATATGTATACTTTCACAAAGAAATTATTAGGAATTTGAATCAATCAATGGGTGAAAATGGATTTCAAATAAAAACAATGGAAAATTTATAGGAAGTTTTCATAACCATTTATTTAAGGAGTCAAATGAAAATTTGAACTCAAATTCAAGAAAAAGTTTAATGGTAAGAAAGAGGACCATGTTTGTATATATTATCGTATAATTATTATGTAATTAATGGTTATACATTCTATGATAATGAAAATGATGAGGATAGTACCATGAAGAATTGTGGAGTTAGACTTATGGGTGAAGTGAAGCATGTTTCTAGTGCTAACCCCAATGGAGAGGTATAACCAACATTTACAAATGTCGATGCTAGCACTCTGGAGGAACATATTGATGATGTTGAAACTTAGGAAATGGTAGGACATGAAACACTGGAGGCACATAAAAACCAAGAGCATCGTAGTTTGACAATGTTAGAAAAAATACACACGGAAAATGAAAACAGAATCAAATATGAGGTCAGATGGAATAAGCAAGGCCAACCTGTTTACTCCAACAAGGCCATGTTCTGTATTGAAATTTGAATCATTACTCGATAACGCTTGCCTCTTGATTAACAATCATGGCATCTTGTTTTCATCTAGATTAAGACACTAATGTGGGGAGATATTATGGTGACATTAGGATATCATTTTTTTAATTTACTAAAAAATTAAATAATGAAACATTGAAGTAGTATTCATCACCCATTTTAGAGTGAATTTATAGTGGATGACTCAGATAAGGACTATGAATTAAGGGATACTATAAGCATTAAAAGTGGATTTCATACAATTTTAATGAAACGTTATTGTAAATATGATAATGGGAAAATAAACCCGCACCCACTTCGAATTTATGCAAACCTGATTACCCAAGGATCGTGGGATGCGTTTACTAGCCATCGTGTGGAGCATCCTTTTCAGGTACATTGTTTTTGGTAATACATTGTTTGAGGATATGTTTATTCATCACTTTTATTGATATTTTTTTATTTAGGAAACAATAATATAGTGTTAAAAATAAATAATGAGTAACAAAACCAGCATACCCCAATAGTAATGAAATAATGGGGCATGCTTCACATGAAAGGAAAAGTGGTACATATTTTTAATATACCGTAATACTTTTATGTGACATAAAACAACACCAAAACACTACTGGAAATTAGATCTCTCCCAACGCTTCTATACCAACGGTTTGAAAAAACCGTTGGTATAGTTCACATTTGCCAACATTTTGGCCAAACCGTTGGGAAAGGCCCCCAAATTGGGCACTTTTCCCAACTGTTTGGCCAAACCGTTGGGAAAGGCCCTCAAATTGGACACTTTTCCCGTTGGTTTGGCCAAACCATTGGGATAGGTCACCAAATATACCACTTTTCCCAACGGTTTGGAAAAACCGTTGGGAAAGGTGGACCTATCCCAACGGTTTTGTCCAAACCGTTGGGAATGGTCCCCAAATATGCCACTTTTCCCAACGATTTGGCCAAACCGTTGGGATAGGTCTACCTTTCCCAGTGGTTTAGCCAAACCGTTCGGAAAAGTAGGGCAAAATTCAACATCCTTCACAGAATCAAAATCAAAACCAAAGACCTATACCAACGGTTGTTAAAACCGTTGGTATAGGTTCTTTCATTTTTTATCGGACCTTCGTACCGAGAACATTATATAAATAAAAATTTAAAATATTTATGAGAATAAATATATATATTTATGTAATTATGATCACAAAAGTCATGTCAGGTTATTGGTTGAGTCGTTCAATTATAAACGAGGGGTCCTGGGATCAAATCCCAGTAGATGTTTTATTTTTGGAATTTATATACCAACGGTTCCATTACCGTTGGTATAGATTTCATATTACCTATACCAACGGTTTCCAAAACCATTGGTATAGGTCTATACCAACGGTTTTTGGAAAACCGTTTGTATAGACCTATCCCAACAACTTACTTGGCTACGGTTCTCCAAACTGTTGGTATAGGCTATACCAACAGTTTGGAGGCCTATACCAACGGTTTCAAACCGTTGGTAAAGGTTAGATTTCCAGTATTGAAACTAAGTTCCTCTATTTATATACATATTGAAGAATCCATATTCAATGTAACATCCATACCATGCAATGTTCCATGGAAGGAGGCATGAGTTAATAAATATGAGATACTAATAGATGAAAACACAAAAAAATTGTGGGAAACATGTGTACGTATGACATAATAAATATATTTTTTTCATTAAATATATATTATATAACAATGATTATTTATTTTACTATATTTTCTATTTGATATAGTCATAGGAATCTGCAACACCCAAATTGGATATAGACATACTTCTGTTTTCCTGGATTCTTCCACAAAAGTATGGTCGTGTCAGATGTGCGGGTTTTTGTGTTAAACAACAATCATTTTTTTGAGAAAAAGTGGAGGATCAAAGTGAAAAACTAAAAATGATGAGAGAAAGAATAAATATCCTTGAAGGACATATCCAATTATAGAGTGAGTTCATGGAAAATATGGTGGTGGGGGAATTGAAGAATCAACTCAGGAAAAACCAGCGCATAAAGATCCTACCCCACACCCTCTAGCATTGAGGCGACCCATTACCCTCAAAAACCTATCTTAGCTGAGTTAATCGATTTTCTAATTACTGTTTCCATGAATATTTAATCATATATACACTAATACCATTGATGTACTGATAATGTACAAGGTGAAAATGATTGTTATTTATATCTATCAACACACACCCATCACCTTATAGTGAGGGCCACGATGTTCTATATCTAGAACGTCATGCTACACAACAGAACACTTCGAACAGGTAATGTCAATGTGTATATTAACATAACCCATTAGACGAGTTCTGAGCTACCTATTCCAATTGATGATGAATATTTTCATGCGGTCGAACAAGATCATGGAACATTCATCGCATGGCTGTCATTAATTATAAAAAAATGTCAATAGGGAGGTATTCAATACCAAATAAATTTTCAAGATAAACAATTTACAATTAATAGAAAAGGATGGAACCAATGAATTTTATTAAGGACAGATATATTGAAGGGGGTGAAAAGAAATAATTTATGAAAAACATATCAAGGGTCAACCAAAATATCAAAATGATATAACGAAAGCACCTTCAACCCACCCATTATATATCAACATTTTTTATCATTATAGGCTCCAAAGAATATGGAGTTGAATGAAAATGGGGTTCACACAATTCGTTTAGATAAAAATATATACAGTGGGGAAGATCTGGATTTCATTAGTGTTGAAAATTTAAGTGAAATCATATAGCATGATTGTATAGGTAGATTATATGTAAATATATACATGAGGTATGTTATCATGATTTGATTTTCCAACATCTGATATACATTGATAATTATGACTAAATGTATTACATAATTTTTGCAGGAGTATATATAAAATACAATTGATGGGATTTCTCCATGAACAAAAATTTTGACTCGTTAGTCCTCACCTCACCTATATTGAATAAACAGATATAGAATATGAGAAAGAGGTTGAAATAGTGGAATATCTTCTCAAATCGTTCAACAAAATAAATATGGATTATATATTCCTCTTAATTCTAATGAAGCATGAGAAAAACTGTACAATTTAATAATATCAAATATATTTTAATTTCCTTTATTAGATATTCCTTTTTTTGTTTTTCGATAGAATTGGATGATCATGGAGGTAAATTTGGATACTTCAATGATTTATTTCATGGATTCACTGTATGGATATCCAAAATACCAGCCACAATTGATGTGTTTTTCAATTTTTAATACACTACATCATACATTTTAGAACTAAACATCTAAATATATAATTCATATTATCTTTTAATGAGGATTATGTTCTGATAGGGAGATGCATGAATATCATCTACATCATGGAATGAGGCTAGGGGAAAAGGAAAACAAACATCACAAGTACAATGACTAGATAAAAATTAGGATATATATAATAATATTTCACTATCTAAAGACATATGAAAAAATTACATACTTTTTCAGTGTTTCTATATTGTCTGATACAAAAAAAATATAAAGACAATGGGTATTATATTAGTAAATTTATGAAAGATATCCTATTCCATGAATAAACTAGAATCCATAAAAATATATTTTTGAAAATATTTACTATTTCACTGAAAATATTTTTTAATCCTTTATGTATTTATATGTTTTAATTACTAACATGATTTTCGAAAATATACCTATTCATAGGATGAGATAAATTTGTTTAGAAATGAATGGGAATTATACCTAACTGAAGAATGTATAAAAATAGAATGATGATGTGACTGATATGACATGAAGTGTCTATTATTATTTAATATATTCAGTATTTTTAGTAAAAATAATAGGCGCCATACTGAAAACATATAAAATTCAGTAGAATTGTTTTGATACAAAAGGACAATAATCCATATGTAATTTGTGATTTGAAAGATTCAACTGCCCCTAAATCTGATACCCGGTGTAACCATTATGACTTTAAGTTTGTATTTTTATAATAAATTAACATTAAATTTTGCAAAAAGAACATGTGGCATACTAAAAACATTGAAAATGAATTCGAAATGTTTTTATACATTTAGAAAATGATACATTAGTCATTTGTGATGTGTAGGAATCTGCTAAAACTCAATTCGAAGAATGGTGTGACCAATATGACAAAAATTGTTCATTTTCAATTTAAAATTGATATTTCAGCTTAAATCACATCACTCATATAAAAACAAAAAAACTACATCAAATTTTATTCAATGTATGGAAACCTATTAATAAGTTCTTTTTAACATGTATGATGTTTTTCCATGTGAAACTGATACACAATTAGACTAGTATGACTCAAAATGTGTGTTTCTAGTTTAAAATGATATTTTATTAAAAAACACAACAAGAATACTAAAAAGTGATAAAATGTATTTAGATTGTTTTTATACTTTAGGAAAGTGATTTATAAGTCATTTTTTGATCTGTAGGAATCAACCACACTTCAATATGATGCATTGTGCGACTGAAAAGACTCAATGTGTCTCCTTTTATTTAAAATGGACATTAATTTTAGGTTAAAACACAATTAGAATACTAAAAACTAAGAAAACACATTTGCATTGTTTTGATAATTTATGAAAATGATACATTATTCTTTTTTGTGTAGGAATCATCCCCACCTCAATAAAATGCACTATGTGACCGGTATAAATTTAAATATGTATTTTTATTTAAAATTGACTTTAATTTAAGTAAAAAAGAACAACTTACATACTGAAAACCAAAAAAACATTTGGATTATTTTCATACTCTAGGAAAATTATACATGAGTCATTTGTGACATTTAGGTTTCAATTGAAACTCAATACGATGCACAGTGTGACATGTGTGAATAAAAGTGTAAGTTAGCAATTTAAAATTTACATTTTAGCTCAAAATGTGTCACTCACTAAAAACCCTGAAAACATAATCTGATTGTATTCATAATTTTGGACAGTTCTTCTAATATCCTTTCTGACCTCTATGATATAGTATCGCATCAAATCGATGCACGATGTGATTGGTATGACTCAAAAACTGTGTTTTTGGTTTGAAATGGTATTTTAGTAAAATATAATACTAACATACTGAAAATTGAGAAAATGAATTTGGATAGTTTTGATAACTTAAAAAAATGATCCATGAGTCATATGTGATGTGTAGAAATCAACCAAACCTCAATTCGATGAACGATATGACCTGTATATATGAAAAAAATATATATAAACTTGAAATTAATTTATGTTAGTAGAATAAGTGGCATACTGAAAACAAACAAAAAGCATTCGTATTGTTTTGATAGTTTAATAAAATGATCTATGAGACATTGTTTATGTGTTGGAGTAAATCATACCTCAATATGATACACGATTTCACCGATTGTCTTTATAATTTAATATAGTGATTCATAAGTCCATTGTCAATAGTATGAAGTAGGTTCACCGCAAACCGACACATGATGCTACTGGTAAGACTCAAAATGTGTGTTTCTTATTTGAAATGATATTTTAGTAAAAAAACAAAAATTTCATAATAAAAACTCAGAAAACCCATTCATCATATTTTGATACATTATAAAAATGATCCAGGAGACATTTGTGATGTGTAGGAATGAAACACCCATCAATCTAATGAACAATGTGACTAATATAAATCAAAATATTTCATTTAAATTTGATATTCATTTTAGAAAAAATCAAAGGACACTCTCCAAACAACAAAAATGAATTTGAACTGTTATGATATTTTTGGAAAATGATCTATAACTTGTTTCTAATGTGTAGTAATCAACTCCATGTTGATTCAATGAATGATGTGACCTTCATTACTAAAAATGTGTCTTTTTTATAAAAAAAAGTGACATTTTATTAATGTATTATTTCATATTAATGTTTAATTTATTTCATTATAGTATTAACAACATAATATCTGTTTTATTATATTGGGGTAACATTTTCTTGTGTGGGGATGATTTTTTTGGAAACTAATACCTTGGTCAGACATTTTTTATAGGGGATCACATATGTCAAAGGATAAAACATTAATTTTTTTAACTTTTTGATGGATATTTATAAATGTAAGTATATAAAAAATTATTTGAAATGTATATAGAATTGTTTTCCAAAACTTTTTGTGCATTTCTTTGTTCTTGTGTGCAATGTATTGTGCACTTATTTGTTCATGTGTGTGTTTTTTATGTGTTGTTTTTTTAGGTGGTGTGTGTGTGTTGTGCAGGTGTTGATGGGGGGTGTGTTGTTTATATATGCAGGTGTTATTATTGGGTATGTTGTTATATAAACATCACATCATAGGAACATATTCCTTTTTTAGTCATATTTTGATCACGGATAAAGTCCCCCTTTATCAGTACTACTTCGTGGGCTGATAAAGTCACCCTTTATCCATGCTATTTTTGAGCACTAATAAAGGAAACATTTTTTAATGCTAATTAATACACTGATAAAGTGGTCATTTATCAACACTAAAAATAGTGATGATAAAATTTATTTTATCCATTCTAATATAGTACATATATAGGGAGCCATTATCAGTGTGGATAAAGGCCACCCTTTATCAGTTATTTTTTAGCAAGGTTAAAGGGAAACCCAATCCTTGCTGAGATTAACAACACTTTTCTAGTGTTGTTAAAAATATTTTCTATAACATATAAAATAACTATATTTAGTAGGTGTTATTATATAAATTATCTCTCCAATTATTCCCATCCTTATAAATTTGAGCCTTACATATAAGAAATATAGTAACCACCAACCGAAACACCATTCAAAAGAATCCTCTAAAATGAATAAAAATATCACTGAAGAACAATGTCACTAAGAAAACAAAAAAAAATCAATAAAAACTAAATAATCATCTCAACATTATGGAAATAGAAGGCTTAAAATAGATTTTGACACTGATCAATAATAATTGAGTCATATTTTCATGTATATTTCTTCAATTCATGATACTTATACAAAACAAAAACTTTGGGATAACACACTTGTACAACACCATTTCTTGATAATCATGAATCTCATTTATCTACTCCATGAACAATATAAATTCTTATACCTCTAAAACACCCTAATGAATTACAAGGTAATAATAATAAAGATACAAAAAAGATATGAATTATATTAAAAAAATTTGGATCATATCTAGGTACAAGGGAAGTTTGAACTAATATATGATATCTACCACATGCACCAACACCTCAAAAGGACTAATAAACTGGTGATAAATCTTAGATTATTTGAAAAACCTCTACTGCCCATGATTACAGGTCACCCACAAGAATACATAATCTCTAACCTATAACTATATATGTATCTTTAAATAATTATAATTACACAATTAACAATCACACACCACATTCATGTGCTCTCTAATTTTTTGATCCTTCTTGGTCGTGAACTTCACCACATTTATTTTATGGGTCACCGACTCTATACCCTCGATCTAGTATAGTAGAGATCTTCAAGGCTTCCCATAAAACAACTCAAATAGAATTATTTTAATTAAATAGTGATAGATATTATTAAATTAAAACTAAACCAAAGATATATTATTCACCCATGATCCAAAAAAATATATAATACAAGAATGAAACTTATCCCCCGATATCTAGATGGTTTACACAATCTGACCATTTTTTTGAATATGGAACATAGTGAAAAAAGTTGCTAAGATACAGAATCATGTTAAAGAACACACTAGAATCTCAAAGTAAATGTTTGATGTTGACTATATATAATTACCTTGGATACCCCGCGAGTCTTTATTATCCCACCATTATAATACCTCACCAAAACTTCCACATCACTCCACTCCTTGATCACAATGAAATTTTTAGATTTCATCAACCAATCAAAAATCACACAAATATATCATATGCTCTTTAATATTGAGGGAACACATTAATTATGTCCATGATAATTCCCTCCCACTTCAACATAGGAACTTCCAACTGAGGAAACAAACCACAAGAAACATTATAATTTTTTTTAACCAAATAATAGACCAAACCCCACAATATAAACCCTACCACATATCACATTATTCGTGGATAACAGATTTCAATCCTCAATGTATGATAACTCTTTGATATATTAGGATACAACTCCAAGGGAGTGATATGAAACATTTGAAGTACCGCTTCTTGCATCAAAAATTAATCAAATTGAGTACCTTGAAAAAACACATGTTGCTTTTAATCCTATGACAGTCCCTCATGATCATCTCTATGAAAGACAATATCCCATATCAAGTCTACCTCTATGTCTCCTTATAGACTCTCTCAACTAATATAGAATGGTTTATAGCACTATAATCTATTATAGGAAACCACTAATGCTGGCCTCTTCCACATCAAGATGCATAACTAAAATATCATCTATCACACTCTTAGATTCATTAAAATTTTAAATATCATCTCCTCAAAACATCCATTGCATCGCATCAGTATCTACATTCCCATTAACCAGGGTAAAATAGATAAAAAATTCATCATCCTTCATTAAATTCCTCTACCCATACACATTCACAATCAAATCCATATGATAGAATATTGACCTCAATCACTTATGATCTTTAATGACTGAAAACCATTCACTGATGAGGTAATTTCGCTAAAGATTCATAGAAAACCCGATTACAAAAAAATAAAAATAATTCTTGGAAAAATTATACTTGATATGTTGTAACTACATAGAACAATATGATATCAAATCATTATAATTCATAAGCATGTAACTAAAAATGATATGACAGGTGTTACATAAATCCTAAAACATGACTCCTGCCTCTAAAATCCAAAGGATGAAAGCATGGATAAACATCCAAATTGGTAGGAAAAAGTTTCATGATACTAATTAGGCCATAAAAATCTTGGTCCTTACTAGTAGATGTTGTTAAAGGTGTTATAATACAACATATATTGGAAATGAACCTTTGATAATATACTATAACTCAATGGAAACTACAAACTTCTACAATATTCATAGTTACATCACTTGAAAAACATCTGTTATTTTCATATAATCGATTGTTGCTCCCATCTAAGACCCATAACCAATGGATATGTACCAGAAACCTCAAAAACCTGAACTAGGAAAACATTCCATGTAGATGATTGTGTTGATGGACTTATAAAATAGCTCTATGATACTTAGTATGATCATCCATTTTTTTCATATATATGAGAATATCATTGATGATCAATACCTAGAACTAATCTTGGCACACATGAAATATAGAGTTCATGGGCATCATGAAAAAAACATGGTCATTCATGAAACCAAATGACATAACTATAAACATTATTTCCCAATAACAACACCTAAAATGAGCCTTATATATATACTCATCCACTTCCCATATCAGATGACACCTATACTATAGAAAAAGATGAAAACATTTTTTATCTTCCTTTATCTAGTAAAAAAATATTCTATCCTTAGAAGAGGATAACTGTTCATGATTTTCACCTTATTCATATTTTGGTATTCTATTCACAACCTTAAACCACTATCAATATTGTTTGAAAAAATTCTTCGTAACCCCATGATAATACACTAGGTATGATTGAACTATTCTGTATCAAATAATAAATATGACTCCTCACCACCTATAGTTGATAAGTTACCATCAAATAAAGTGACATTAAAATTAGAGACCCATCGAGCTATAACTCTATCCAAATATTGAATAAATATTGAGAGGAATGAAACATATCCTCTGTAGTAAAAATATATGGGAACTACTATATGACTCTATGGAACACCACCACTTGCGCATCTACTGAACCAAACAATAACTTTTCTAGTTTCAAAAAAAAGTATCTTTGAATACCTAAAACCCATATGATAATCCCAAACATGAATTAAAACTTCATGATGACCTACCACATCATAGAATGAGATTCTATTCTTGAAAAAATAAATGATTGTATCGATAGAATACAACTAATCCATTGTAAGTATGAAACCATTTATTTTTATATATGGTATGAATAAATCTCATAATGATTGATGATTCATATCATCATCTCAAAATACTAGAACAAATATTGAAAATCATAATGACCTCCAATATGAAACAATTGGGGAATTGGAAGAGTCTCTATAATAAATCCCATGGTTTTAACTACGGTGGTTCCAATAAAGAAATGCTATGCCCCAAAATTAAACAATTTAAATGACATAGTAGAAGATAAATAAATGCTACCTAAGATGGCCTCTAGCCATACTAACACTAGAATCTACAAGGTGTGAGATTGAACATTTCCTTCTCGTTTCCTCAGTGGACCTATAAACAACTACCAATACAGTCCAACCCATACTTATATCCCTACGGATAAGGGATATCATATCATTGTACTCTTCCTAAACCATCTCCCCCCTTTTTAAAAGAATCATGCTGACCTTATTGTTGTAAATTACATTCACGACACAACTAATGAGGCATAATTATGAATTTAATGATAGTATAATTTTTTCTATAGAGAATGGTAATGTATAAAAACCACTAATAAACCTGACCCCCACAGTTGAGGGGTTAAAATTTAATATAATAGATACTAATTAGGGAAAACTAAATTTCCATTAATATATTTAGTTTAGTGTAAATTAAATAATTAGTAATTAATTATTAATATTTTTCATTAAAAATTCATAAAAAATTAACATGTTTCAGTGGTTATAACAAAATCTACCAGTAATAAATTTATGATAACAGTTATGTAGACCCATTTCATCCTCTAGTTTTTGATTTGTCACAAATATCAGCCTCCCCTATATGTATCCCTTATGGAGACACTCTAGTGTGTCCTCCCACCAATAGTGTCCCATTATGATGATCCTCAGAAGAAATAATCCCCTAAAATGAACCTATGATGATGTTATCACATATTAATAACCATTTAACAACATGTCCCCCTCCATAATCACAAGTGAAAAATGTTTTTTATATGTTGGGTTTTTTAGGTTTTTGACCTCGTTTTTATGGCGACATTGTTGTAGGCATCCTTCAAAATCTTGTTTTATTACGTTGGTTATTATAACCGACATAAAAAATATTAAATAAGAGGTGTTTCACTTCATTTATTTAATAACTGGCATTAATTATTCTTTAGTAAAGGTTTTTAACATCGGTTATTAAATAAATAAAATAAACAATATACCACGAAGGTTTATATAAAAACATATATGGAAATCATCATTTGTAACATTGGTTATTTTATAACTGACGTAAAAAACCTAGGGAAATTTATTTTTAATATCAGTTATAAAATAACCACCATAAAAAATATATTTTTTTGAAATATTTATGAAACCCTTCCTCTCCACTATAGAACAAAACCTGAAACAACCATAACAAGACAAAAAAAAATACCAAAAACAACCACCAACAGACAGAAAAAAAATCCAGAACAGCAACAAAATTACACATTAACATTTAAAAATTTCATAAATTACAAAATAAATAAAAAACAAACCTAAATACTATCAAAACAACTACCAGTTACATGTTTTTAATTAAAAAATTCAAAATTATAATATTAAAAAAAATAAACTAAAATCCAATCAAATCTATAAAATAATTTGACTATTCCACATGTAAGTGTTTGACCTCATGTGCACTATAAGGTTGAGGGTCATCAAAGAGATACATAGTAAAAAAATAAGTTACCATGTTTAATGAATAAAATACATGAAATTTTAATGAATAATATATAATGAAATATATCCTAGTAAAACATCATAATTATTCCAGTTGAAATTATTTCTTACATAAATATTAACATATAATATCTCTTTTAGACGATGACATGGCTTTTTATGACAATTAATTTTAAATGTTTTTTACAATTCAAAATATCATTTCTATGTAATCCAAATCGTACTAATTATAAATGGATATTCACATTTACTTTTACATATTTGATCTTGGAAGTCATTTTCATTGTGGATATTCTAGATAAATTCCATCCCCTATATGAAAATATTATGAAGGAATTAAAATTAAAATTCATTATAATATAAACAGCTATTAAGAAATTAAATAATACTTCTGTAATGTGTTTATAAAGTTTCCTTTCACATCACTATGGATAGAGCATATGCAATAATGTTTTTTCTCCGTTAGAAAAAAAGAATCTAACATCCAATGGTCACTAATATAAAAGAAAATTTAATGTTAGTTGTTATTATGTTAATTTATAAATAACTATTTGGAGTCATTTGTTTTATACCTCTCAAAATAAATAATTATACAACACTGTGTAATTATATTATGTAAAAATCATTCTACAATATAAATTGATTTTTGTTCCTCATCCAATTAATGCCCTTTAGGTGAAATCAATTATGTGTCCATCAACCCAAATACATTTTTTTTCTCATTTACCAATCATTTTATAAATTAACCTAATAAACAATAGACATGCGTATAAATTTCCAATAAATTTAATATGGGGAAATATTTCTGTAAAGACGTACATGGAAAATTTAAAGACTAGGAAATTTCAAGAAAATTGTTTTCTTAAATTCTTTGGAATTTTACGAGACTGCGGTTTTTGACGCCACCTGATTTCGAGGCCTGGTGTACCCGAAATAACTTTCTGAAGTTTTAATTCGGGCACGTTCATTAAACGTACATGTGGGTTTTTATATCACTTGAACTGGTGCTCGGAATTGAAATATGAGGACACCGATGAACTCGCAGCACCAGTATTCACTTAAGGGGACCTTTACTACAGTTGCGTTTGGTCGGGAGGAGAAGTTAATTTTTTTTGGATTTCTTCGTAAAATAAATAAAAATTTTGTGTTACATAATTTTTGTTAAGGGGGTGGTTATCTCCTCCAAAGTGGATTTGGAGGTGGGGGCCACACCTCACATAACCTCCCATGAGAGGATAATGTGTGGTGGGGGCCGCACGGGCACCTAACCCCTCAAATCACCCTTAAATACTCTTGAAACCTTCCATTGATGTGGTTAAACACTACATATTCCACCTCCCTTTTTAAATTTTTAAAAACTCTCCACCTCCTTCTCTCTCTCATAAATTTGAAAACTCCTTTAATTAATCAATTGAACTCCACAATTAATTAATTAATTGAAGTGTTTTATTTTTTGAAAGCTTTAAGATATCCTTTTATATAGGTGGTGTTATATTATTTTTAGTTTGGTTTGACTTTTTTACTTTGGGTTGGCATAATCTTTAGAGAGCTTTGGAGATTAGGAAGTGTTTTTCTAACGAATAACAACGTGCTCTCTCAATGAAGAGCACAAGGCCCTCAAGTGTCTTCTCCGTCTCTCTTCCTCTGTGTCAAGAGAGAAGACACCACCCACGAGAAACATTGCCAAAATCTTACAACTTTTTCCTCTGAAATTGATGGAATGATATCCCTCTAACGTGACACCGTCATCCACGACGCCTGACCTCTACGATGCTCAACTTCCACGGCTCGTCAACGTGCATTGTTCTTGAAATCGTGGTAGGAGTTTTGTATGATTTTAAATGAATAAAATTATACCGTCATTCTTGATGTATACTTTGTTTTGATCTTGGACTTTTGTTATCACCTAATTTGGAGGGAGCGGGCCAAACAAACACGGCCCAATGACCCTCCATATAATCTAAATCTTATTGGCGACAGAGTTGGTGTTGGAAGGGGCAACGACAACTGAAGTCAGTGACGACTGGAGGCGGCAACAACTGGAGGCAGAGGCAGCCATGCGATGTCCACGTGAAGAGACCGGCCCGCCATACCGGCCAGACCGCTGGGAACCACGACACTTGTAGGTGCCGCGTAGTAGAGGGAACCACAACATGCTTCCACGAGCCTATTGTTGGACGAACGGGCCGGCTACGACCGACCGGGCAGAAGACTGTCGCGCTGCACTGCGAAGAAGTCTGCGGACCATTGTGCGGGCCACATGCTGGATGAACCAACCAGACAAAGATGGCTAGGTTGGAGGACCGCGGGGCCCTCTTGGCATCGCGCTGCGGAGGAACCGTCGACCGCTCTAGACAAGCCAATATCGGCCGTCTTCGGCCGGCCGGGTGGCAGGGAGGGGCGGCGCTGCTCGGCGCCACCGGGAGAACCGAACCAGCCCGCGACCTGGGCCGAGTCCGCAGGTGGGTTGCGCCCCACCAGGCGGGGCTGACCCCCCAACTAGGTCGGACCCTCCAAATTGGGTCAGGCTGACCCGCCAGCCCACTGGGCTTGATGGGCCAAACCTGTTTCGCATAAACATGAATATCTTCTAGACCGCATGTTCGATTGACACGCCGTCTGCAGTACTGAGATCCTTGTGACGAGGTGGACTTTTTGCAATAATATAAGGGTGTTTTGGACAACTTTGGAAAATGGACGGGTTTAGAATGAGCGTAAATCCAACCGGGCCGCTGGAACGGAAAAGACAATAACTCTCAGACAGTGCATCTGATTGATGCACCGTCTGCCGCGTTGGATTCATTTTTATGAGATGGAACTATTGGATAAATATACTTAGGGAATTGTTGACTTATCGAAACATGGCTCATGGAGAAGACCCTCCTGGAATCGAGCATACTGTGTGCGGGAACCCTAGAGCTGACAGCAACAAGACAAAAATGAATCCTTAGTGGGTTCGACAACAACGAGACATGACTAAATCTTCTGTGGGTTTGAAAACAATGAGACTGGACTGAATCATCCATGGGTTCGACATCAATGTTACTAGACTAAATCCTCTGTGGGTTAGATAGCAAAGATACTGGACTGAATCCTTCGTGGGTTCCACAACAACAACTCTGTACTGAATCCTCTGTGGGATCGACAGCAACGAGACTGAACTGAATCCTCCGTGGGATCGATAGGGGTGATTATTGTACATAGATCCCTCGTAGGATCAATTGCTACGACAGAATGCTATTTCAGTTTCTGTGGGTATCTTTCATTCGACTGTGAACGTTGATTCAGTGGATACAATTAATCATATCTTACTTTCTTCTATGTTGTGTATACCTGGTGTGATCTGAGTCTTTACCTTCGGGTTTAACACATGTATGAGATGTGTAATGTTGATGACCTAGGTATATGTACGGGCATATACCTAAGGGTGGATATATCTTCATGGGTGTTTCTTTGTGGATGTGTTGTGGAGATTCCTACATTGATTTTTTCTTTGAGTTGTACCTGTGGGATACACCTTGTGTTGTAAATTTTTTATGGAGTGTTTCTACACTTATGGAACGTAATGTGGTTGGGCTCAAGAGTTGGAGCCGTACTGTGATTGGCAACTTTGGTATATGTATGGGCACATACCTAAGCAGGATTGGTTGATACTTCGTGATTGTATCTTTCTACTGTAGTTTATCCTTTATGGATTTTCTGATACTTTGATGGTCTTGGGGTCCCTACTGAGTATCATTATACTCAGCCTTGTACGGACTATGCACACACCTCGTTGTGTTGGATGCAGAAAATGGACAACGTTGACGGAGGCCGAGAGCAAGCCAGGACCGGATGGTACCCAGAGGTGGACCACATGGCGAGATGGTAAACGGACCGGACCGATAGACATGCAGTGATGAGGTGGACATATGTACCTACCCTTCTGGTAGGATACTTGGTGGATATTCGAGGAGCTTCCCTTTTCAACTACTGTCCCTTTTTCCGTTGTACTTGCTTTCCATTGTACATGTACTTTACTGTTGGGCTTGTATTTCTAGCCCCTTTTCTTTTATCAATACTTTTTTTATACATTATTCACTTAGTGCTTCGCTTCCAACATACGATGTTTGTGTGCGTGTTAATTATATAAAGGTAATGCCTTCCCAGCTTAGGGATTTACGCCTTTGGTGCTAGTCGCCACCCCTTGGCCTATGGAAGGTGGAGTTGGGGTAGTCACGGAAGGGGCCCCGAGGATGGGTCATGACAAATTGTTATTAGAGGAGTTGGTTCTAACACAGAACACATGACTCTGATCCTTATTTTCTGTGAGGCAACATTTTTAAGAGTATTGAGTGTGATTTTCAGTCCAGGGAGTCCATTGTTGGTGTGTTGGTCGACGTATCCATACAACAGGACCCTGACCTCTGATTTCCGACTCAGTGCACGAAAACACTGATTGCGTGTGTGTTTCCTTTGAGATGTTTTCATCATGATTACTTTGTGTCAACTCACCAGGTATACTTTCTGATCATAGAGAACCTTTTTCTTTTCATTATGTCTTCACCTAGTCAGTCAGCGCAGGTTCCGAGTGGAGAGCATGATGGTAGCCCACTGAGAAATGAGGCCACGGTGTAGGGCCCCATCATAGCGAAGGCACCAGCAGTGCCACTAACTACTGGGCTACCATTGCCACCAACCCCAGAAATAGAGGGTGTGCACTGCTTGAGCCCGTATCATGGGTTCTTGCGATAGAGGCCTCTACGGTTTCTAGGTGAGACATATTTTTAGACAGCAGGGTACTGGCTGGAGGCTGTAGCACGAGTTTTCCACAAAGTTGGGACACCTGCGGACTTGATGGTGAACCTAGATATTACTATCTTTCAAGGAGAATCTGAGATGAGGTGGAGCCTGATGCACCAGTTTTATGATGTGGCGACCCTCACCTGGGGAGACTTCAAGGGTCTTTTCAGGTCATTGTTTGTACTAGTGACTCTACGCTCTGTGTGGGCTCAAGAGCTACTGCTCATTCCACAGGGATTTCATACTATAGCGGAGTCTTCTTTAGTCTGTAGTAGATATATGTCACAGAGGTCCAAGCAGACTAGGCCAAGAGGTGGACAACCCTAGGATATAGGTACGGTTGTGCGGGTCACACAAGATAGATCCTACCATATGAGTAGGAGGCAATGCTATGCATGCGGCGAGCATGGTCACATGGCTCGAGACTGCCCGACCCACCCTACAGATGAGTATCATGTAGTAGAAGGACCTTCCAGGAAGAGGTGGAGGTTCGACCATCGTGGTCTTCCAGGAGCGGGTGGAGGTGGCATAGGAGCTGGTCGAGCAGTAGGTGGTGGACGATGTTTCGAGGCCCTACCACCACCATCACCCGAGTTCCACCCCGACCGCATGGAACGGGTGGACAAGGGAGAGATCAGCTTCTGGAAACCGAGGCCTAAAACCATTGTGCTCCGGAAGTAGGTGGTCATGAGTGGGACTAGTACTAGGCATAGATACCTTTGTTCATAATGCTTCTATCTTCGTTGATGTTATTGTTTATGGTTTATTTGTGTCTTTTTGCTTTGAGCTACAGTAATTAAAGTCACTTTTCCATGTGATGTTTTCATTACTACCTTTTAGGTGTACTTGATACTGAGAGGTTATTGTATTAACCATTTGACCCTCACATTTGAGATTCCTATAGGAGGCGACCCAGTGACCACACACTTCTGCTGACAGTGTGACTCGACCCTTGGAGGAGAGAGTAATGGTTAGATCTCTTGGTTGTTGCGTCGAGGCCTTACAACGTCGTCCATGGCTTGAAATAGTACCATTCATGCTAGGATTTACTATATTAGGAAAAAGCCATAGTTCATCAAGGGGATGAGATCAGAATTCTATTTTTGGAAAAGGACAAATCTTAGCAGCTCTTGTAGTATGTAAGCGAAAAAAGGTGTAGTCGAGTTATTTACAGTTTGATAGTCACACCCATAGTTCATAGAGAGAACGGTTTACAGTTTACTCTAATCTCAAAAGTCTCAGGTGTGTCTTCTCATAGAAGGAATTCAACCTGAGACAGCTACGATGGGTCATGTTCCTCCAGGATTATGACTTGGAGATAGTCTATACTCCTAGGAAAGGGAACGTTGTAGCTAACGGTCTCGGTAGGAGATTATGAATTCATCTGTTTGGAGAGGTGACAGATCAGCTGGCTGCAATTCAGATATCCTTTGTGGATAGAGATGGATCAGCCTTTCTATAGAATCTCACAATCACATCCCCACTTCTTTAGCAAGTCCGGGAGGCGAAGCATGGGGATGTTGACTGTGAGACATGACGTGCTCAGATATCCTCAGGGAAGGAACTTGATGGGTTTCTTGAAGGTGGGGAGCATGTAATTATCTGCATAGGGTGTACCATGGTACCAGTTTCACTACATGAGGAGGTGTTGAGGGAGTTCCACAATTCCCCTCTAGCGGTACATCCAGGAGTAGTGAAGATGTATTAGTACCTCAAACGATAGTGTTGGTGGACGGGTATGAAGAAGGCGGTAGTATTTATTGTCTCACAATGCCTCACTTGTCAGCAAGTGAAGGTGGAGCACCAGGTTCCAGCTGGCTTGGTTCAGCCCTTAGAGGTACAAGAGTGGAAGTGGGAGAGGATATCCATGGATTTCGTGATGGGGATTCCACGTACATCTAGAGGACATGACACTATCTGGGTGACTATCGACGGACTCACCAAGTCAGCGCACATCCTACCGATTAAAGAGCAGGGCTCAGTAGAGAGCTTCAGACCACTCTACATACAAGATTTCATACGGATTTATGGTGTAGCATCGATGATTGTCTCCGATCGGGATGCTCGTATCACTTCCCGGCTATGGAAGTGGTTACAAGAGACTTTTGGAAGGCAGTTTCGCTTGAGAATATTCTTCCATCTTCATACGGACAGTCAGACTGAGAGGACCATTCAGACTCTCAAGGACATGCTTTTTTCATGTGTCCTTGACTTTGGTCACCGCTGAAAGGATCACTTACCCTTGGTGGGGTTTGCGTACAACAACCGCTACCACTCCACCATTGGGATGGCCCCTTACGAGGCACTGTATGGCCAACCATACAAATCACATCTGTGATGGACTAACCTAGGGGATTCAGCACTTGTAGGACCAACGATGATTCATGCTACGACAGAGAAGGTGCAGATCATCCAGGAGAAGATGAAGACTGAACAGAGAAGATAGAAGTCCAATGTTGATAGGAGACGGAGACGAGGGGAGTTTGATGATGGTGACCACGTCTACCTACGGGTCTCACCTCAACAAGGTCTAATGTGTTTTGGTCAAGACATTAATTTATCTCCAAGATTCATTGGATGGTTCTAGGTCCTTAATATGGTAGGCGAGGTGGCTTACACCCTGGCCCTTCCACCTCAGTTGCACCGGGAGCACGACTTCTTCCACGTAGCGTAGTTGAGGAGATAAATGCACGACCCGTCCCACATCATTGACCACAGGGAGCTGGACATCAATGTTGGAGCGACATTCACGGAGGTTCCAGTGGAGATCGAGGATCGATAGGAGTGGGTCCTGCGTGGATGTTCGATTCCTCTGGTGCGCATTCACTGTCAGCACAGGAACCTCCAGGAGAGCACATGGGAGCGGGAGGCACAGATGAATGCTCAGTACCCTCATTTGTTTCCCTAGTGTGTGTTGTAGCGTTACAGGGACGTAAAGCCTCAAGGTGGGGGTAATGTAAAGACCCGGAAATTTAATGGACGATTATTTCGTAAATTCATAGGAATTTCACGAGACCAAAGTTTCTTACGGAACCTGATTCCGAGCCCCGGTTTGCCCGGAATAATTTTATAATGTTTTTATTTGGGCATGTTCAGTAAACCAACATGACGGTTTTTCTATCTTTAGAACCGTTTCTCGGAATTGAAATTTGAGGACACAGATTAACTCATACTGCCGATATTCTCTTAAGGGGACCTTTACCACAATTTCATTTGGTTGGGAGGAGAAGTTAATTTTTTGGGATTTCTTCTAAAAATAAATAAAAATTATGTGTTATATAATTTTTGTCAAGGGGGTGGTTATCTTCTCTATGGAGGAGTTAGAGGTGGGGGACACACCTCACATAACCTCCCATGAAAGGATAATGTGTGGTGGGGCCCACACAAGTACCTAACACAACAACTCCCCTTTTAAATCTCTTCAAACCCCCCATTGATGTGGTTAAAACCTCCACATTCCACCTCCCTTTTTAAATTTTTAAAAACTATCCACCACCTTCTCTCTCTTATAAATTTCCCAACACCATTAACTAATTAATTTTTGTCCATAATTAATTAATTAATTTAATTGTTTGAAATTTTTTTAAGATTTAATCCATCCTTTTATATAGGTGGGGTCATATTTTTTATTTATATATATACTTTTAAAAATATTCATATTCAAACATTATAGGCATGGATATGAAAACATGTCATTAGTTGGAACATTTTGTTTAGAAAATTCCAAAAAAATATCACCACCATCCTCCTATATGTCACTCTTTTGATGTACCATAATCCAACATAGACTTATTATTACTTATAAAAAATATCAAAATTGTTAATCTCTTTAATATAATCCAATTTTATATTTATACGAAATATGTAATAATAAGAAATTAACACTATTTTGAAATGTAAAACAAATATAAGAGTGTTTGAAAAATATAATTAAAAATAATAGAAAATAATGGAAGATAAGATTCAATATAAATGATAAATCATAAAAATATATGCATTGAAATAATTTTAAAAAGAAAATATAGGTACATAATAATGATTTATATGAAATATGAAATATGACATC
Source organism: Viscum album (assembly GCA_963277665.1). Classification (NCBI taxonomy): domain Eukaryota; kingdom Viridiplantae; phylum Streptophyta; class Magnoliopsida; order Santalales; family Viscaceae; genus Viscum; species Viscum album. Next base: position 346,789,751 of record OY728127.1, on the reverse strand, counting down.
AATTGAAAGTAACACAATTTTGAAATATAAAACACACAGATATATATATATATATTCTTATTTTAAACTTATAATGATATTGGTTTTGAGAAATAAGTTAGAAAAACACTAAATTAAAAAGACCACATCCACTACTGTGATGTATTATTAACCCTTTAGAGCATGAGCTATTTTAATTAATTTTTTTCTTAATTATTTAAAATGTTTACCTAATATGTCTTAATATTGTATTGAATAGAATTATTTTCATTATTTTATGTAATTTTTATTGTAATATTAATGGGTTTTAACATTTTAATTGAGTTTGTTGTTGTAAATGGTCTTGTGGAGAATGATCTTCAGTACATGCCTTAAGAGGAACCTATATTGTCTTGGGGAGGTGGTGAAAATATCCCTTAAGCATAAAAATTTATAGTGACTTCATTATCTTAATGTAAAACTATTGTCTAGTATCCCAATGATCATCTAATCTATTTATAACCGACCCAGATACTTAAAAAATTTAGATTGGGTGACATGGTATTCATACCATGGTTCCCCAAAATTGAAAATGAATTCAAATTAAAATAATGAAAACCAAACACAATAAGGCACCATAGAATCAATTTAATTAATGAAATAAATTACATATTAAAGTTCAACCTAAGCCAATAAATCTATGGAATTTGATAAAGTAAATGATGCAAATATCCTATAATTTCATCAACCGTCATAAATTATTAGCAGAAACTAAATAGTACATAAGGTGAGATTTTCAAGGAATGTAAAGATATAGTAGACAAATTGATGTAATTTTCGTGTTCCAATCGACTATAAAACTATACCTCTAGTGAAAAATAGAATAATCAGGACCCCCATCCCTAGAATCACATAACTAGGGGCACTAGAACTTGTCTACACTTAACTATTATAGAATAAATTTGGATCAAAATCTTAGTTTCAAGGCATCCCATGAATGTTAACCAAGTAGATATGTGAAAATAATGCATCATTAGATTATCATAAAAAAATTTCATATAAATATTTACCATATCACCACTAATACCCATGATAAACCCTTTTAAAATTAACTACATCAAAAATTATAATAAAATGCATCCCCTTTAGGGGGAACAATCCATATCATGTATTAAAAAATTAAGAGGGCCAAGAAAGTGTCCCATATTCAATATGAAAACTCTCTTATAATGTTCAAAATGATCCTTTACCAAATTGAACTCCGAATTTTAATTCACTCCCACTATTTAAGATCCCAATTTCAAATATTCAAAAAAATCAAGTCATGTAAAACCACGTATTAAATCATTTAAAGTGTAAACCATATTAATTTTAATAATTTTTAATATCAACCCATTTTCATCTTGAAAAAACTCATTACAACCATTCATTTTCTATTCCAATGACCCAAATGATTTTGAACTATTCAATATATAACTTTCATTTATAATAATATTGTAATAATTTTAACAAACACATGCCAATTGATACCATTCTGTAGAAACTAAAAATAATTAAAATTTTATTATACCAATAGATAAATACCGTAAGAATCTAATAAAATGCATTTGGACTATCACATATTGATTTAAATTTCCCAACATTTAATTATAAAACATATATAATTAAATTACATGTAAATTATTGGAATTATACCAAAACCCCTACCTATATCATGTAGAAATATTGATATAGAATGTATCCTAAAATTATGAATCCCAATAAATCAAATAACATCCCTCTGTAATTACAAAACACCAAAAATCCCTTATTAGATCCATACCAAAACCCTATTCTCATCCACATAGCCACTATGTTATATAGTGATAGATATACCAAGAATTAAATGGTGTGTGGAAGATTATATATAATAAAAAATAAGAATGGGGTTATTTACCTTAAGAATCTGCGTGAGATTTTTAGGTCAGGAAGATAAATGCGCTGGTTAAAAACAAGATGAATAAATATTTTGAAATGAGTTTGGAGGGCATGGGATCGAATAATCAAATGTAGGGTTTCTATGCAAGAGTGGAAGAGTCGTTGTCATCCGAATGTAAAACAACGGTATAACACAAAAAAAGACTTCAAAAAAATTAAATTATTTATCACATAGGTTATTAAATAACTGACTTGATAAAGTGTTTTTTTATAATTATAACATCAGTTATTTTATAACCAAAATGATAAAATGATTTATCATGATGGTTATATTAAAAAAGTCATCATAAAAAGGATTTATCACATCGATTATTAAATAACCAACATGATAAATTCAAATACAAGATTTATCATGTCAGTTAGAAAATAAATTATATGATAAATCAATATAATTCATTTTTTTTACTTTGGTTATAGTATAACCGACATGATAAATCAAATTTTTCAGCTTTTCATGTCAATTATTTATATCATAAGAAAAAAATATTGATGTGGTAAGTAATTTTTTAATAGTGAATTTTTTTCTCTCCCCAATCCTATAACAGAATCCTCCCCTCCATACACCCCTAATGATGTCCTCCACTTTGAGTGAGTAACCATTCTGTAATTTTACCCACACATATAACAAATTATATTTTCCCAATTGGATATATCTAGTTTTAAAATAATTAAATATATAACATTTAGTTAAATATCTAACACTTGAATTGTGATCTATAATTCCAATAATGACATAATTTGATAATACTAAATCCAATACATGGATGGTGAAAAAGAAAAAATAAATGTATTTTTTAAACATAATATAAAAAAATATACCTAAATAATAATCAAATAATTCCAGTAAAAACTAAGGAAAATTTAAGATAATAGGGGTGAAATAATATTTATCGCAACATTATTAATTTTTAATACTAATGAATAAATGATTATCCTTCTTTATATGTTACAAATACATTGAATAAACATTGATGCACTTTCTTAACCAAATTTGAGGAATGGTTCATTTACTTAAAATTTCTTCAGTTAAAGAAGGATAGAATCATAATAATACCATTTTACCAATAATGGAATATGAACATCATACATAATTAGTTTTAAGGATATTATAACAGTCCGTAAAAGAATTGGTGAAGACCACTAGGTGTTTAGAAGTTACATTTATAATAATGTTTTGATTAATCACATCCTCGATATAGACCATAAAAAATTTCATAGAACAAAATTAATTTTTTTTTCTTAATTTAGGAAACAACAATTTATGATCACCATATATTACATTTCCTTATATTTTGTTAGAATTTTATTTCTTGAAATAGTTAATACAAAATTGTATAGATTAAATAAACTATTAATATTACATTAACATAATAACATAATATTAGTTTTCATCCATAGATATCATAAATTATTCACCCAAACACTTAAAAATTATTTACAGACATTGTGGGAAAAATATGGTAGAAGTTGGAAGCATTGAATTCATATGGAATGTTTAGTTCATAAAATAATTCTGTATTTTTAATACATTAAAATTGTATTTTAATTCTTTCAAAATACATAAGTGTAAATTAACTATCCATATTCAAGGTCATTAATGGTTTAGCTACCCCGTATAGGGGCAATTATGTTCTGGTGAAAATTAGGTGTGACATTTATTTCCTTAATGTGAGATATCACCCTTTTTATTTTCAACTTTCTTATAAAACCATCAAACATGAAATCAAACTTACTCATTATGGGTAAAAGTGTTTAAATAAGAGTTATAAGGTCCATTAAGGGGTTATTAAATCATGTTATTGCTTTTATTGGTTTAATTGACCCCACAAGTACAAAAAATATCAATAATTCATTACCAATGCAAGACAATAGAAAATAAATAAGTTTATAGAGGAATTTACATAAATATATATATATAATATAACAAAATAATGTTTGTAACACTTAAATCAAAACCCATCATTTTTATATATCAAAATATAATAAGTAAACACTTAAATGACACATTTCAAAACAATTGATGTATTATTTGTTAACTTTAAGATCTTCTTCATGATAAATCCAATCATGAATCTTTATAATGATGGTAAAAATTTAAATAAATTTATTTGTTTTATATTCTAAATTTTGTTTTAATTTTTTTAATATTCATCTAATAAGTTTAAATTATAAGAATAAAATGATTTTATGATTGGATAAAATCTTCCCCATCATCAATGATATCATTTGATTCATCTTGTATTCTCCCATCTGCATCATGTATAATCCCAACTAAAAATTTTCTCTCATTTTCACCATTTTATTCAATATAATTTACTCCCATATTCATAATTTATTCTTTCTAATTTATGTTCATCAGAATATTCTCTATGGATTTTTTAGGGATCAGATGGAGTAGTTGTGGAGTAGTCATTAAATGGACATGTGGTGCCACAGTTACCGACACAAGGGTATTAATGGGGGAAAATAATTAATATATAATTGATAATGGATGAAAATAAATTATTACATATATATACAAATTATTTAATATATTTATTAAACCGTTTTCTATGAAAAAAATTATTAGAATATACATCAATGTATTAGATTTTTATTTGCTAAGAACATTTAGAGTATTGTAGTTTAGTGTGTTTGGGGTGGCTGAAGATGATTTCATAGGATTATTTGGCTATATAATGGGCTAGTTATCTTGTGAGATAATGTTCCATCCTATCATGTTTCCTGGTTATTGGGATATTCATAAAAATTGGATGAATAATATTTTTGATAAATAACTAAATATAAATCAAAATAAATATTTATTTCTTTTTTTCTATATATTCCTATCTTGTGAGGGAATAATTATTTTTTAATAAAAAATATGTATATTTATCACCATTTTTATGTGTGTTGAGTGTTATTAGGTCAATTAAATTTGAAAAGTGTTGGGAAAAAGTGGAAGGAAATTAATTATATATTGTGTTGTTAGTTCAATAATTCCTCCTTATGTCTCCATAAATTGTATTAATAGGTTCCCAAATAGATTCCTTATTATATATTGAATTAATTTATGTATATGCATAACTATAATTTTCAAAAGGAATTTAGAATTATCTTACTACAAGAATATTAAATTATGAAAATGAAATAAGTTTTTTTAAATATTGACATTTTTGTGGGAAACATATAAAAAATACTAAAATGGGGAGAAATAAGTAATCTCACACACTGGTGGTTCTAATTTTTTTAATATAACATATATATTTAATAAATAAATGTATGTTTCATATTTTGTACATAATAATTTGTAATTATAAATTTTTCATTGATGATCTAGGGAAAATACATTGGTCATGAAGTTTGTGGAACAAAGTTCAAGTTGAATGTGCAAAAAAAGGATGATTGATATTATGTAAATGAACTTACTACAATCAATGGGCTAAAAATCTAAATTAAAATTAACATTTTTTAATAAATATATTTTATTAAAATTATGTCTATTTGTATGAAAAAATAAAAATGCATTGGATTAAAATCCCTTATAGTCCTCATCAGTGCCCCACATCAATGTTGTTGCCCATGTTCTGGGAAAGGGGCATGGTGGTCTTGTGCGGGGGTGGGCTATAGACTACTATCATCATGTGTATTTCATAGGATCTCATCATTATTCATTATGATTCCTTCTCCTATAGTTTTTAGTTGTGTTATTAATCTTAATTACCGATAATAAAAAAATTAATCCTTGTGAATATAATAATATAGTATAAGACATTATGTTATGTAGAGATTTTTAAATTGTAGTGATAGTGAGAACAGTGGGGACTGAATTTATGAGCTTGACTGGGAGCATTCCTGTGGATGTTTCATCCTTAATAGAACAAATTACAATGATATATAATATATTATATTTATTTTAATATATTTATATGATTATGTTAATTACCATAAATATTTTTTTTTATTCAGAATAAAATTTAAAGTGATTTCTATTTTATCTTTTATTTAATATAGAAAATAAATGCAGGTAAGGTTGGATGATGTCAAGAAAATCAATATTATATACCATTTGGGGATAGATATCTAGGATTAGGGGAGTAGAATTGATGCTAGGTTGACCTTTTTTATGTTTTATATATAATTATATATCTTATATGTATCTTTTTTTAGAATCTAAAATATACAAAAAAAAATTATGTTTAAAAAATATTATGTTATAATGTATATAAATATTGTATTTTTCAGAATTTATTATGTACGATTTTTTTTATATTTAGTACCATGTGGATATATTTTCATTTTTTATTACAGTTGGTATAATATTTACATTGAATCTACTAGCTACTATTGTTTCATTGTAATTAGTTGTAGTTTAAACCACCTCTAATTAAAAAAAAGCTTCTATATATTTAGTGATGGGTATAACAATCTATAAACACTAAAAAACCACCACTACATGGTGAAAACCCTTACCTAATAAATTAGTGGTGGTTAAAATTAGTACTAGTTTTGGGGAAAGTGTTTTTAAATAAAACAAAATATATGTTTGTTATAGGTGGTTATAGTCCCTGCTACTTTGAACAAAATTCATCAAAAAAATCCATTGTTTTCCTTTTATGATGGTTTCAAAACCATCACCGATCAAAAATCTATAAAAGTTTCATAGGAACCCTACTAATTAATGGGGGAATAGGATAAATATGTTGGTTTATAACATAATTTTTTATTAATGCATTGTTGTTGAAACCACCACATATATAGATAAAACTGCCTCTAATACATGTTTTCCTTATCGTGTAATCACAAATAAATAGTGATCCTAGTGGATACACATGAAATACCTACTTTTAAAAAACCTAAGGACTTCTAAGACCAAAACTATTTCAGTCATAACTACATCAATCTTGACATCAGAGACCATATTCTAGTAGATCTATTCCCCAAGAAGATCGGACGACTCTACTCTTGAAGTGATTCAAACTGTATATTCATCGCCTATATCACCACCTATATCATCACCTCTAAACGTATTATCAATCTGATCATGGTAACTGCATACTGAATTGACTGATGTAGATCCTCCTAAAAACACAGAGCTTTGGACTCCTCATCCAGAAAAAGATCAAGGGAAAAGTGGAGAGAATCCTTATATCTAAACAACAATCGACACACATAAGATTCTATTATATAGAGAAAATATCTCAATACACATTTTCACATTTACTATTTATGAAAGGAATGTTACACATACCAAATTTTATAAGTTCTCCCCAAAATTTATCGACACCTCACAAACATTGAGAGATAGAGTCCACTATCATCACATAGTTCCTCTCATAAGACTAATAACCAACAAGACTGAATAATTTTTCATATTATAGATCAAAAGTATATATATATATTCTTTCTCTTAGCGACACATTTTTTATGATTTGATATACTCTCCTTGTACTTCTTGAAATCCTAATGTTAAAAATCCAACATTATCATCCCTCATGATATATCATCCACAACCAAGTCAACCCTCCTACATTCAATCAGATCCTCATGTATCACCTCAATAATGTCTCCCATATATATATAATTATGAGTATCCAAACTTTTTATAATTAAATAAAACACATAAGCTTTGTATTATAGAATTTATTAAGGACTTTTTAATTATATTAATTTTTTCATCCCCAATTCAACCACAGGTACAATGAAACATAATGCATTCCCCTCCCCAATTTCACTTATGTACAATAATTATTACCTCACTTATGGTGTTTAATATACATAGACCACATGTGGTGAATCATAATGGGACCTAATAATGTATTGCACAGTTATTCTAACCTTCTACATTACAAACTTGGTTTAGTTAATAATGTTTCCCTACAAAACCCATTAAATCCTCACAACTCATTAACCTTAAAAATTATCCTAAATATAATCCATGATTTTAATACTATTATTTTCATGACCTATTACCACTAGAAATCCATTTTATTCTAACAATGAAGACTAGTATGGTCAATGATTTTGACCTCTAATTGGATATAGATTGGGAATTGGCCCCATGTTTATAATACAAAAAATATCGGAGGCATCACCCCCATAATCCCACAAACATATAAACGAAACCACCAATTAACTATAAAAAAATAAATAAATGTATCATAATTTATGTTAATATAATAGATAATTAGGCCATATAAAAATGAAATATCAAATAAAAAATAATACATAACTGACACTAATGATAGATCCAATCCGCGGGCTATTAATATCCAGCTTAGTCACATAATGCCTAATAGAAGCCTAAAAATAATTTATATATATGAAATAATACATTCAAACCTAGATGGATCTTCTTAAGGACCTCACATGAAGTTCTTGCAAATGCCTCAGTAATGAAATTACAAAATCAATACATGCATGTACCAGGTTAACTATCACCCAACCTCACCAAGGATCACTCTCCCAATTTAACTTCCATAAATAAAAACAATGTATAAAAGAATATATTAACACTGTTCCTTATATCCACTTCTTCATTGTATTATTTGTCTCACACCCAAATGTAAACTGACTTGGCACTTCCATCCCTTTCATAACCATTCCATCACAATTAATATATCATTAAAAAAAATATACAACATAGAAAATCTATATCAATATCATCAAATATCCCCAAAACATACTACATCACCACATCACAACCACATATGGTATCATCATCATAGTAGGGTGTTGTAAACATAAAGCACATCAACCACATTCCCTACTCCTCCCAAACATGACCCCCACTAAGTATGTCATCCTCTATCAAATTGTTTTTACCATGAAACATTGATATGTTTAGGAAAATGATTTATGACATTTGATTTCACTCATCCATTTGGGATTAAAGGAATTCACATCAAGTTCACCAAATGTTTTATAGAATGCATCAACTCATGCTCATTTTTAGCAGAAAACAGTCAATTTCTAATGGAAGATGATCATTAGGGATTTACTGGTGATTCTTCAGGTGTGAATTGGTTTAAATTTTTTCAGTTATATATTATCTCATCCTATTTAGGTTAATCATTTCCTACTAAAATAATTATTTATATGTAGGTGATATTTTTGAATTTCTCCAAAATTCTAATGTGGGAATAGTTTCCATCATACATGTGATTAATCGAAACCATGTGTCAGTAATAACAGATGTATATATTATCGGTTCCCTATCTTTTTATTATTAGTTTATTATGTTATTTTTTTTAAAAACACCACTTGGCGATCCGGAATTTATATAAATATTGTAGGTGATAGAAATTGTAAATTTGGAATAAGAGACCTAAAATGGTGTTTATATGTATCCGAATAAAGGGAATCAAAACATGAATAGTTTATTGCAACATATTAGAACATGGAATACCTTTTTAGGTTATATTATAATGGTTGATGTGTTTTCATTTAGGGTTTTTCGAATCATTACAAAATGAATTTTATTTTATGTCCAATTATTTAGTACCTATAAGGTATCAATATTGTACAATACAGATGATTCTTACATATCCTGGATAGAAAAAATCAAATCCCACATAGTTTGGTTTACATAATTTATGGATGTGTGATAGAATATAAAATGTAGTTTAACATTGTGTGGTAATGCTTTTTTTGGTTATGATGTTTAAATTCATGGAGTGGAACTTCTAGTTGGATGATTTCAAGCATTGGTTGGTGTGAAAATTATGAATAGATTTTAGTTGTTAGTTTATCCTATTTTGTAGTATAAAAATAATATAATATTTTTTGTAATTATTGTGAACATGTCCCATTGAGGTATAATTATATAACTGATAAAATATCCCACTGAGTAATGATGACTCACAGGGAATATGGTCCTTTGTGGAATGAGTTGTGGCTTACAAATGAGAATCCCACAAGCACAAATATAAATTTTATGTTAATTGATAACAATATTTTTAATGAAGACCAGAATCATGGGGAATATATCCTAATGGGGAGGGTGTTTGGTCATGAAACAAACTACATTCCCTCATTTTACTTAGGGATGTGAAGGATACATGTGGTGATTACACATATACTACCCAAATTTGAATGTTCTGGTTGGTAACTCTGGTGAGGGTGGGTATTTATGTATTATAAATTGCAGGAGGACCTTATCATGTCTCTAGATCATTCAGTAGACTAAATGTTTTTTCTAGATACTTAGTCTTATCAGATTATGAATATGGGTTAGAAAAGTTGAGTAGCATGAGATAAGGGATGCATCAGCGGTATCCTAAATATGAGGACCCTCATTATTAAGGGAATACATGATCATTATTACCCAAAATTTTCTATCTAACTAGAAGGAAATTTTTTTGAGAGGATTTCTAATAATGGAATTCCTGATTTATGGGTTTAACACTAGTGTTAATAACCTAATCATGTGTTTCTAGGGGCTATAGATTGGGCCTTGAGATATTAGTTCACAGATATAGGTCATGGGTCTTAGTGGAACCCTATTAGATGGCTTAGGTAATGATATTGTGTAGGTAGGATATTTGTGGACATGGGGATCTCTTTTATGAGGAACTAGGTGAATTCATTCCCTAGTGAGTTAGACTGGAGTCTTATCTCCCTAGTGGGGTAACTAGGTGAATTTTCACACTTGTATAGGTATAATGATGGGTTCAACCTCATTTAGGTTATCAAAAAGTGGTATCCCTATTATTGGGTAGGGAGAAGTGTCACCCTAATCTTGGGTATGGTGAAGTGGTTGTAAATGAATATGGAAAAGTGAAATATTCACTCTATTATGATGTAGGTTAAAGAAGTTACCCTGTAAAGGGAATTGGGATGGTTTCACCCTAGTGAGGATTCCACCGGACTGGGGTACATTTCCCTAGTCTATAAAGATCCTATAGGAATTGTTATTTCATGATTTTACATGTTTATCTTCATAAAATTATTAAATTCCAATTTTTTTTAGTATATTCACTTAGGTTTCAACATTATAAGATACTAGAAGGGGGTCTAAGACTTTAGCATGGGAACAAGTCCTCACTCTTGAGGACTTGTCTTATGTCTCTTCATCATCCTATATGTGTTCTCCTATCCAATTATGGAACCCAAATGGTCTATTTATATTCATTCATGAGTAGAAATATACATTAAATAATGGTGTGGGATGTGTTTAATTCATTAATATCTATCAACATAACATTGGTATGCCAATGGTTTTAAAAGGGGGGTGATTGTGCGATCTTGAAATGCAAGCTTGGTGCATAATTGGTTTGGTGAAAATGAGTGATGATCATAGGTGATGAGAATGAAATTAAAAAACTAATAAAATTGATATGGGAACATATAAAGGATTTGTACATGTAGACACAAAATATTAGGGTGTGCGCGTGAGAGAGAGGACACATATATAGATTTTACATTGGTGCGAAATAAGAATTTGGGAAAACATCTTCCAACATTAGATGCACATAGAATTTCAGCTTAATATCCATTTAGGATTCAAAATTATTAAAATAAAATCCATTTAAAGGAGTGACATGCCTAGATAGTTTATTCCTCCATTAAATATGTTTAACAAGGAAAACTAATTAACTGAATTAATCTAAAATATGGGTTTTATGATTTCCATATTCACTTTCTCTAGAAACGAATGAAATACATGGACTTCTGATAATGATAGGTTTTCAGAACCGCATCACCAAAATGAAAATAAAATTTTTATAGATCCAAAATCCCATAATGTGTTAAGAATTATTTATTACATTGAGATCCCATTTTCATTTTTAATGTATAGATAAACTTCTCTTCATCCACATGACATGATTTTTCTAAATGAGAACCATATCATGGATTGTGTGAAAAAGTTCACAGAATACATTTTTTGTTGGTAATGGAATTACCCTTTTTATTATATTCATTTTGAATGAATTTTCTTTATTATAAGGTAATATAGAATAATTTTCTATATTACCCAAACATCTCGTTTGATTCTGGATATGACTCGTCAATATAAGGTTGTTGTCTAAGAAGAGGATTATAACATATGTTTATTGTGTTACCTCTACTAAAAAATTTATTATAATATAAAAAACATACAAATATTAATATCAAGAAATCATAATAAACATTAAAATGGTCTTGATACATACTATGTAAATCATAATATTCAATTGTGGGAATCAAAGATGAAATATAGATCAACCAATTATTTTAAAAAAAAATATCCTAAGATTGATATTGTCAAGAAATAATTGGTAGAATATATACCATCATTATATGTTAAGGTAGTTATGTGAGATAATGGATCATAGATCATGGTTTTCTCTTTAAAAGGAAGTCTAACAATAGTGTTATATACCCCATCAACATGAGAAAAAATTAGGTCACACAGATATGATATATGGTTCCCTCATGGATGTATAAGAATAGATGGGTATAAGGTGTCTTAATGTAATAGAATATGTATCTTCACCATACACAATATATGGTCTATTTTGATATGTGATATGATTGAATTATAATGATGAAAATCTTGAAGAGCGTTTTTTTAATGAGGATAGAAAAAATGAAAAAATGTCAAATACAATGAAATTAAATCACCAACAAATTTTATGGATAATCTAATGCAAAAATGGGAAGAAAATAAGGGATATATGATTTCTAACCAAGTTCAAGGGACTAATTGAGTCTAGATAGTGTTGTTTAGGTTCAAATGTTGTTCACCACAATCTATGTTTCCTTTCATTTAGCCATACATTTTACCTTGTACTTGATGTAGGTGGATTAGTGGGAAATAAATCATCTTTTTAAGAGGTTACACATTTAATGTTTTAAAACTAATAAGGTTTATTCATTTTCCCATTTTAATTTTAAATATTTCGTAGTTCATGCTAGGTGCATGGCCAGTGATTAAAGAATCTACCTTTTCCCATTTTAATCTATTTAATGTTTTCAGTCTAGTGAATGATTTGTCTCCGTCTGTATGAATTTTATGGTCATAAATTTTGGAACAAGGATTATTGGAATTTTATGTTTCTTTTATTTGATGAAATGAAAATTTATACTATATTGGAAAACGAGTGATGAAATACTGATGTGAATAGGGATCCCATTTTAGCTAATGTAGTCATTACTTGAGGAATAGTGCATACAGTTTGAGGTTACAGTGGTCTAACAAAATATTTATACTAATTTTGGTCATGTGAATTTAACCAATGTATGAGATAATATATCCAATAAGAGTATGATATCCCAATGTGAATCAAGATCCCACATTTAGAATAATCAATCTCTTTGGTAGGTGTTTTCAATTTTATTTCATGATGTTATGGCCATTATTTCATGAAGATTATGTCATGAAAAAGGGATATAAAGGTTCAATAATTGGATATATTATTATTGATTTGAAAAATATCTATTATTCATTAATTTATAACATTTAAGGTGGTTTAATCATCATAAATAGTATGTTTATGGAAAGGGTAAATCAAAACATAAGAATGTATGCCTCAATTGGAAATTGAGATAGGTTGGAACAAGTTAACCAATGGTAATGGACAGATTCTCACCCCACTGATAGGAATATAGTGCATGGGTATTTAGGAGGATCATTCCTTAATGTAAAAAACATCCAACAAAGATTACATAGTATTTTAAAAGAAACCATTTGGTTTCCCATTAAAATGGGGTTGAGAATTAATTATTTAAGATAAATGTTATTATTTTCAATGAAAGGGGGGATCGAGAGGATTTTCTTAAGGTTGTGGGTTTCCAAAAAGAGTATATATACTCAATGAATAGGGTTTTAAATGATATTCAAATCAAATGTATGAATCTTCTTCATATTTAAAATGGTATTATTAATGTTTTTGATCACCCCAATGATTCATCAATAGTTTATTGATAATTTTCTTAAAGTAATGGTATATAACATGATATTATTTAAAAATTCATATAGGGGAAGAGGTTGAAGGTATAATGTACATTTTTCCTAGACTAGTGGCTCCAATAATCATAGCCCTTCTTTATTAAATGAATATAATGTCGACCCTATATTATTTTTTCCTTTTTCTACTTCTAATATAACCGATTCTTAACTCATGAAAATATATGACTTATCATGTGTGTAATTGATCTTTTCCTGGGATACACATTATGAATTTTTTTCTTGAAAAGTCCTTTTGTATATTTTATTTAATTTTTAATATATTACCATTTAGACCACATTGAGATGAAGTTTAATGTTATACAGATTTTGACCAAATATTGTCGATTTTTATAGTTCTACATAGTTGAATTAATGTTTATGGGGTTTGTGGTCATACTTATTTTACCAAATACTGTAGAAGTTTTAGGAGGTCCATTTTTTACCAAATAGTGAGATGTTACTTATAAAAAAGGTTGATATAACCCAATATGAATGGAGATACCCATGTATGTAATGGCTACCTCATGGAGGGTAAAGATAGTTTAAATTCATGGTACTTGTACCCAAAAAGGAAGAAATTTTATATATAAAGGGAAACTAAAAAAAATTGTGTTAATTGAGGGCCCAATGCTACTTATGATTATCTTATAGTGGGGTGTTTGATATTTAAGGCCACAATGCATGGACTAGTGGAAAGGGTGTGTGATATGACATCTCAAATGGGGATTAAGAGATAAAAGTACCTAACACCAATTTGATAGGGAGTGAATGTAAATCATTACTAAGGGTATAAAAATTAGTATTATTAGATGGGAAAAGTATATAAAGGATGGGTACAGACTAATTTTTCAATGAGGGTTATGATTTTAATTTTTTTAAGTCATACAATGATTAAAGGATCTCCTCCATTAGTTGAAAAATGAATTTGTTTGGAAGTATTGAATATGGTATAACAAATATAATTTCAAATAAGTGGTGTTCCTTGTAGTAAAATTTTCTTATTATCGATAGCCATTAATGGTTTTTTATGATTCAGAATTTTGGATTCATGAAGTGTGATTTGTGGGAAGTTCATAATAAAAAGTGATACATATATTTTATCCACAAACTAACCATTATTATGATATTATAAACCATTTTAAAATATAGAAAATTAATGGTGATATGCTAATGGGTTAGAAATATATTATCAAAACATCATAACTCATAATGGAAAAATACGAATCAATACTCATATAGTTATTGATTAAATAGATGCTATATATGATAGTAATATATTTAGTGGATGGGTACATTTATTAATAAAAGGAATTGATACCATAAGATGCTCCCTAGTTTGTTCCTAGGATATGAGTTCTAGGGTACCTCAGTAATACTGAATTTTATCCTTTCTTTGGTTTAAGGAACGAAATGATACACCAAGAATATTCACATGGATTTGGTTCACATGTGTATAAGATGAGTCATATAGGTTGGACCATTTTAATTAGTTTAAATTCCTATAGGGAAGACCATATTTCATATAGATTAGCATCATGTGACCAATGCACATATTTATTTAATTTTATGGTTGTATGGAAAAAATTGTCTCAATTCAATTTATTTTCCCACAAAGTCCACATATAAAAATTATAGTTTAAGTTCATGTGATAAGGTCTTCTATATATGTGACTTTGTATAAATCTATTTTTTGAAAAAACCTGAGAAGGATTCATCTCAGTTGTAGACCAATGTATAATAATATAATGTGAATAGAGAACATCATACATGATGATGAAGTGTGGGTTTATTAGAATCTATAAATAGACCCATGATATATTATATCCTCGCCACCATGTATCATTTGTTAATAGGAATGAAATAAAAAATCATTCTTATAATGTCTCAATATATTTTCAATTGTATTAGACCTAGCATGAATGGGTATTCCTATACTATTATTAAGAGGGGTTGAAATTAATTATCCATGTGTTTGGGCCTCAGATAATAGATTCAGGTATCACTGTATATCTTATATTAAGGGGAATAAATCCACACATTATTCTAAGATATAAAATATCTCTATATAGATCAGAATCATGTATAAGAGGGAATGGTTTTAATGTATGGGTTCCTTGGTTAGTGGGTGGTGAAAATCTGATTTGAATTAGTCTAGTCCCCATCACTATAGTATATCCTAGTATGGAAATGGGATTTTGGGTTGGGCCTATTATAGATGGTCCAAATATCATTATATGTCTAGATTTTTAATAAATAAATAAAAACATAGATTTAACAATATGAGAGTATTATTATAACAGTTGGATAGGTGAACTATGACACTATGGTATAAAAATTAACCATATCCATAACATCTATGGATATATAATGCTCTCAAATAGAGTTGGAAATTTTATATTGGTTATTTTGATTTAGAATATATTTGTGGATAATGAACAATAATCTATTGGTTCTTATAATGATCTTTATCATGTTTAAGGAATAAGGGAATCATGGGATTTATCAATCATGGTATTTTAGGGACATATATAATGGACCACATGTCATGTAGTTTAACATCATGAAATAAGGTTGTTGGTGTTCTATTGATTAAGTCCATGTATCAAGGAATTTATTAAAGGAATTTTTTTTAAATATAGATTATCTTCCAAATGAAATAACACTATTATTTACATGTAAATTATTTAGGGATTATAAAATAAGAAAATGAAAGGTTTTGATTGGAATTTACAATGGGTCCAACTATAGGTGGTCTAGGAATCATTACTTGACTCTTGATAACAGGAGTCTTTCCATATATATATATTTGATAAGGGTATGTTTTAGTCATTGGTTATGTGAACCATGGAACCAGGGATAGTAACTATATTCATAAAAATTGAGTCATTAATGAATGAAAATGGACCATAATTTAGACTTGGGTATTCCATAGGGAATCAGTATTTATATCTAGGTTGTATTGAATTATCCAATCTTATTCATATAGGTTCATGTGAGTTAGACTACTTCATATAGTATATTTTCTTATGATATGGACTATAGGTTGTCTGGTTTAACATCATAAAAAATAGACTCGTGTTCCATGTAGTCTACATTCATAAAGCAATAAATTTTATTATTTCTCTATCAAAATGTAGGGAGCTTATGATATCAAATATATATGAGTGGACCCAAATATTAGGATAGAAAATGGGAATAACATTATATTAATGTAGGTTCATTGAAAGATAAAAAATTTATATGTGTTTGTAGATATATCTAACTCGTATATATGAAAACCCGGTCTCATAGGACAGACAACATGAAGTATTTTATAATAATTTTAGGTGGATAATATGTTTTCATGTATAACGTCAAGCAATAAGGTTGTTGATGTTCTACAATTTAAGGTTATCCGGTGATGACCATTTCAAATAAGTTTTACATAATATAAAGTGTACTTTAAATTAGGTGTTTAACTTCATGTAGTGAGGATGATGTGAACTAAATGTAATGTTATAATAAATATTTCATAACAATTATCACTTTGGTATCTTAGATGATGCACTCTACATACAACATGACCAAGGATCAATCTTCAATAAAGTACACCATGTGTATAGTGTATGGTTTCTCTAATTTTATCCCATTATATAGAGTATTACTCTATGGTATCATGGGATATCATAGGTATATTAATAATTAACCATGAAAAAATTAGTGGAGGTGATCCTTGTTGTTGAATTTCCACATGTTTCGATTAGGAAAAACCATCAGGACATTCATTGTGTGTAATTTTTTCCATTGAAGATTCTCTAACCGATCGAACTAGATCTGAGATTCCGCACTTTAAGAAAAGTAATTTTATATGTTTATAAGTAGTGATTTGATTTGAACCTTGTTTGGTAACACTACATATTTATTGTATATAAGAAAATATGGGGTCGCTTCTGTGAAAGTATGTGTTGTTTTCTAATATTTTTACAGTGTATACATAATTTCTTAAGGAAATACATATTATATAAGATGAAAATACACTTATTTAAAATAAAATAGAATGATTTTTTATATGTAATAAAATTATTCAATATCTAAATATATAAATATTAAAATAACCTAATTTATTTAGTGATTTAATTTTTTTTATGAAATTTAGTAATTAAAATTATATAATTGGTCAAAAAATTTCAGTATCAATTTTTTTTATAAACGAGTATGTATTTTTGGCTATTGAAATGAGAGAGTGGTTCCAGGGAATCATGACATCTGGTTTCTTAAACAGTCCAATATTAGAAGTTCAAAAATCCTAATATAGTATTATTTTCTATGATTTTTATTGATATCCAATTAGAGATTGATTTGGGTATCTTTATGGGAATTATTGTGGTTTGTTTCCGAGAAGGGGAATTTTTTATATACCATAGATATTGTGCTTAGGTAAACTGAAAGTGTAGGAATAGTGTTTTTCAGGTGGATGTATTCTACTCTTATTAAAAAACTGGTGACTTCTTCTTAAGCATTCACTAGGGGAGAGTCATTCGATTCCATCTAAGCCTCATACTCTAGTAGAAAATTTCCCTTGTGTAATTTATAATTTATTATATTCAATGCATCAAACTCAAATTCATATGGATTCAAACTTCTCCTCACCGGTGATATTATTATATTCTTTGAGTGGTGTATGGGGTGTAGCCCCACCTTTTCCATTATCCCATTTCATTTCTCATATTAGTGGTGGAAGCTAAGGGTTTGGAGGAACACTGAAATTTTTGGTTTTCTTCTATTGTCATTCATTCATACCCTTTTTAAGGATTTTGTGTTAAAAACATTTTGATTTAATGTTTCATTAACATTATCCTATGTCCTAGTTTCATTTTCTATATTATTTTATAGTTTTATGTTAATGGAATTCACTACTATGTGGTGCAAAAAATGAATCGAATCATCATCTTCCTTAGAATAGAATGGGGACTTTTCTCCCTCTAAATATCCATCAATGAACATATCATAATCCACCATGATATATATCTACATAAAAAGGTGTTTCCCATATTACCCCTATGATTCATGATATTCCCTCACTGATTTACCATCATAAATTACTTGTAGAGGGTGATCCTAAAGGATTACCTAACATCTATTTCTGAACATGTTCCCATTGATAAATATGGATCTCATATTGGAAGGAATTATGAGTTATTATACTATGAGGATGATCTAAATTCGAAGAAGACCAACTTGTATGGAGGGGGATGGTTAATAACACCAATATCAAAGAGGGATGGGGTCAGATGGGCTCTATCATTATCACATCATGGATATTTTGGGGATTTTATAATCCAAGGCATGGTGGTGTCTACAGTAAAAAAACACCCATCCATGTGGGATAGGGTTTTAAATCCCTCATGGTAACATGTATGTTTAATTTTGAGTATGTTTGACTCATTGTATGGTAATAAATTCTTTTAGGAATTGGGGTTTAAAATTTTTAGGATCATAGAAAATAGTCTAAGTGAATAATTTAATTGCACATTTATTGTTAACCGTATAGTAGTAGTGTGGTATGGCTCAATAGATTTTAGTTGTGTTTTTCACTATTTATTTAACTGTATGAATCTCAATGGAAACCATGAAGATGTTTATAATTTTTTGTACTGGTTGTGTCTTAGTTATAAGATAATTTCCCAAAACCATGTGACACTACCAATGAGACTGTGAAACATGGTTCTCAGGGGACAGTGGCAACCACATGGTTCACAAGTGGGTTTTCATACCCTATGGAAAACCCATGTTCCCAAATCTGAAATTCATAAAATTGAAATTTACCTTGATTCCCTTGGATATTTAATACA
The DNA here is from genome assembly GCA_963277665.1 of Viscum album. Taxonomy (NCBI): domain Eukaryota; kingdom Viridiplantae; phylum Streptophyta; class Magnoliopsida; order Santalales; family Viscaceae; genus Viscum; species Viscum album. Next base: position 346,770,074 of record OY728127.1, on the reverse strand, counting down.
CTAATCACATATTAATTAATCATTATATACAACCATCCCATCCATATTTCTCTATAGGACTCTATCTTATATTACTTTGTGATACTTTGTCTTTTTATGTTGATCACATAATGGTACATTCAATTTTTCTCTTATTTTCTATTTGACTCTCGATATCACCTCTTTATCACCATTCACCCTTATCTCGATTGAATAATAATGGGAAGTGATTCTTTGATCTAGTGGTTTTGATGGGTAATTGATGGTGTTTCTATTGGATCTAGGTTTGTGATGACTTGTTCTCATCATTTCCGATCACCGATAATTATGGAAATTAGGGTTTCTTTGATATTGAGTTAGGTTTCTCTATCCTATGGTCTATCCCATGCAATTGTTATGTTCTTATAACATCCTTTCTTTTTGAATTGTGAAGTTTTTGAATTGAAATCAATGAAATGATATTGTGATTTTGGAGGGAAATGGATATGCTTTCTAAAAAAGGTTGTTTTGATGAAAATCCTTTTTTCGAAATGATTTGTTTCATGAAATTCATCAAATATTATTTTGAAAATAAAATGATTTTTCAATCAATGAAGAAGTATGATATCTCTATATAAATTTTTTCGGAAGTTGTGTAATTGAAACGAAATGTATTTTCAGTGGAAATTTTTTATGAGTTTAGAACATGGTTTACTAAATAGAATGTAAATGTATTATCACACCAGGAATACCTTTGGGTACATGGGGTAACACTTAAGATAAATTATTTTTTAGGTGCATCCCACTTTGTGTTTTTGTTAAATGTCATTTTTTGTTGAGTGTGTTCTAATCCTATCAAGGATGGAGATCTTATATCAGTGAAAAAGGACCGGAAATTAAAGGATATAGATTTGTTTTAATTAAAATAGTATATGTATATGTGTGTCAAGCTCTTTCCTAGGTTCATCATTGTTTAGAAAATTTCATTGGTGGTTTTAGATTCTTTTTATAAAAAAAGCTGAGAACAGTCCTTGTGGAGTTTAAAAATCATGTAATATTTAAATTACATGTAATACTTACATGATGTGAAACATCCTAGGCATATGTCATGAGCTGGAACAAAGCATGAAAAGTTCACAAATTTTGAAATCTGATTACACATCATGAAAATGTTGAGTGGGGTATTTTTAACCCAAGACTATTCCATTTTTTATATCTCATTATGTAATGTACCATAATTTTACATGTAATGTTTTATTTTCTTAAATTATATGTGAATTAAATGAGTCCTCGAAAATTGACAGTGAATGATTCTGAGGCCCAGTGTGCCCAGAATGATTTTTTAACTTTATTTTTGGGTACGTTCACTAAACGCAATAGTGGCATTTTGTAACTTTCGATCTGGTTTTTAGAATAGAAATCCAAAGACACCCTTGAACTCACAGTGCTGATATTCACTTAAGGTGACTTTCACCTCGACTACTGTTGGTCTAGGTTAAAAGTTAGTTTTCTCATTTTTTTGGAAATAATAATAAAATAAAGACCAACTTTTTATTTTAGTTTTTAACCTCCCAATTTGATTGTGCAGTGGTGGGGACCACCTGACTATTGAACTTCCTCATTAATGAGCGTGGTGTCTTTAGGTTTCATCTAAATTAATTTTTCCAACAAAATTCAATTTATTGCGACTTTTAATTATTCCAATGTAATGCTTTTAATTACGACAACATCATTATAATTAAGGTCCAGCTTTATTTTAATAAGTTGGAAAATATTTTTTAGGTTTGGGGAAAATCATTTGAAAATGTTGGAAAAGCCTTGTAGAACATTGGAGAAACATTTCCCTCCCCAATGAAGAATTCCTCTCCAACGAGGAACTTTCCCCAATGAAGAACGAGGAACACACCTCGATCCTGGATCAGAAGTACCTTATAGTGGCAAGGAATGCTGATGTTCTTCAATGAATTCAACTTCTTCCATTAGACATCCTCAAAGGAATGAAATTGTATGGTATGTTGATTTGAATACCCCCTTACCCATTCATGACGTTATTCGTGATTTAGGAATTATTGAGATGCTTGCTACTACCCTAACGCAGAGGGTGTGGGCCAAATGAACATGGCCCGACCTCTCCGCAGTCCTTTGAGGTTTTTGTTATGTTCTTCTCGATAGAGGAGGACGACAACCGGTGTATTCAATTGGCATTGGTGGGAATCGTGAGCAGCGGTTGGCACCACGGTCTGCTGCGAATACGGTAGTGGCGTAACCGGACAGCCGAAGAAGAGTCGTTGGCTGTCGGCCGTGGTGGGGAAAGGGTGGCGGATGACACTTCGGCCGGCCACAGAAAGGGGATGACGACATGCATCTGCAAAATTGAGTGTACAAGAGTCACAAATATGTGCTACGACAGAAATAGGAGGGCGTCCGGGTGGATATCGGCCCCTGGAGAAGGGGCATCGCGCAACTGTGCCGCGCGAAGGAGGGGGGTTGGCCACCTCACACTTCAGGTCATCCCACACCGCATGATGCCGCACTGTGAGCCCAGAAGGCTGCCGCACAGCGGGCTGCGTCAGGCCAGACCCAATAGGCTAGGTCGAACCCAAGGCTAGACCCAGGTCTGACCGGGTAGACCTGAACCATGTCAGGTCGGTCCAGGTCTGTCTAACCCGGTCGGACTGAACCCGGACCTACATTGACCCTTTTTACTATTTTGGCCATATGTTGAGCTCTGGTCGTCCATTTGATGAGCCTTCTATGGCACTGGAAACCTGATATCCAGACAATCTTTTTGGTATACCGCAAATTATTTTTGGAATAATATGGGGTAAGACCGGGTTGGATCGAACATGAATCAAACCGAGCCCTCGGGACAAAAAGGCCAATAACATACAGACCGAGCGTCCGATTGACGCACCATCTATTGCGTTGATACCCATTTTTTGTGGAATTCCTTTGGGATAGTCCATAGTGGGTCTTCATGGTATTTAGATTATCGACATGTGGATTGAGGAGTGGACCCTCCTAGAATCAAGCGAGCTCAGTGCGGGAATCCTGTAACTGGATGAACCATGAGAAAGGGATCCTATGTTGGTCTGTGATTTGGGATATTCTATGGGTCTATGTTCGGGAGTCTCACATAGATCCACTCTAGGAATCCAAGTGGGACTACTCTAGGATCCTATGTTGGTCTGTTGTACTAGGATCCTATATGGGTCTGATGATGTACTAGGATCCTATACGGGTCTGATGAATTAGGATCCTACATGGGTATGATGATTTAGGATCTTATGTGGGTCTGCCTCTTAATAGAGTAAGATGATTCAGTAATTGCATCTAATCATCTCTACTGTTGTACCAATGTTATACCTGGTGTGAGGTGAGTCTTTACCTAGGGGTAGTCTTATGTGTGGCATACCTATGTCGTACATACATTCATGGTGATAACATTAAGGTATTATTTTGTGTGGTTTTACCTATGTGGTACTTAACATTGTGGTGTTACCTTTGCGGTACTTACCTTTGTGTTGTTACCTTTGTGGTACTTACCTTTGTGGAGTTTCCTTCATGGTAAAGTTTCCATCATGGAAAATTTGTGCATTGGATAAGGATTTGAGCCTTCAGTTTCCTCATGAATAAGTTGGGTATACATGATAACATAGGTATATGTATGGGAGTATACCTCAGTAAGGTTGACATTTGTTTACATGATTGTAGTTTAAACTTTGTGTATTTTGTGTGACCTTTGAGGGCCTCGGGGTCCCTACTTAGTATCGTTATACACACCCCTACATGGGCTACCCCCACACTTATTGTGTTTGGTGCAGACGACAGACAGTGCTGACTGAGGATGAGAGTACCTGGACTAGAGCTATCTCAGAGGCAGATATTAGAAGAGGCGTACCGTAGAGTCGACAGTTTGAGAGTTTTACCTACCCATAAGGTAGGATCCTTGGTGGGTGTCCACAGGAGCTATTTCAGTTTACTTGTACATCTCAGTTTTCTTGTACTTTCCAGTTGGTCTTGTATTCTGTCACCTTTTTACATACTCTACACTCTATTTTTATTATACAATTTACTTGTGTCTGTATCTTGTTGTGTGATTGGTTGCATGTGTTTACAGGATATAAAGGCAATTCCTTCTAGGTTCTATGGAATACGACTTTAGGTGCTAGTTTCCACCCCCAGCCTATGGAAGACGGGCATGGGGTAGTCACAGCACGGGCCCCGGGGGACGGGCCGTGACAAATTAGTATCATAGGAGTCAGTTCTACCGAAGAACATTAGACTCTGATCTTTTAATAGCAATAGTGTTATGTGTTATGAGTGTGTTTTTTAGTTTAGGGAATCCAGTGTTGGTGCAGCGACCGACCTATCCATACACCAGGACCCTGACTTCTGATTTCTGACTGAGTTAATAAAAACCCTGATTGCGTGTAGGTATCAAAAATATTTCATTGTGAAGTTTTTGAGTTCACTCACCAGGTATGACTTGTGGACCATGGTCCACCTGTTCTTTTTTAGGATGCTTCCACACAGATAGCCATCTAGGGTTCATGGAATAGTACGTGATAATAGCCCACCAAGCGATGTGGACTTGGTGTAGGGCCCTCTTTCAGTAGAGGCACAAGATGTACCATTACTCGTTAGGCCACCGATGCCCCCAGCCCCAGCAATAGAGGGTGCAGGCCGCATGTGTGTGTAGCAAGAGTTCCAGTGCTAGAGGCCACCAAGGTTCCAGGGCAAGATAGACCCACTGGAGGTAGAGGTTTGGATGGAGGCTGTGGTGAGAGTCTTCCGGCTGGTAGGGACACCAGATGATCTCACGGTGATCCATGCCACCCGTATTATACAAGCAGCAGTAGACAGATGGTGGATCTTGATGCTCTAGGTTCACGACGAGGTGGCACTGTTCTGGGAAGACTTTGAGAGCCTGTTTCTGACAGAGGTTATTCCAAGCGACCATACGTGCAGTGCACATACAGAATCTTCTTCATATGCAGTAGGATAGCATGGCACAGATCATTACTCAGCGAGGTTCACCGACCACTCATGTTACTCCACTGATATGGTGTGGTACCCATTCATCAGGGCCCAGACCTTCGAGCAGATGCTGAGGTATGAGATCAGGGCTTCAATGATTTCTATCTGTATTCCAACGCAGGCAGGGGTGTTAGAGAGAGCCCTCTTAGATGAGAGTTTCCGTGTTGAGCAATCACTAGTAGCGAGACCCACCACCAGGTGTCACGTATCGGAGTATTATACAGCTGGATGTGGACATATGTAACAGAGGTCTAAGAGAACCAGACCTATAGGTTGACGACTACAGGATTCAGGGTATGTTGTGCGGGGAATTGGAAATAGATCCAGTAATGCGAGGAGAAGCTAGTGTTACACTTGTGGCAGGTAGGGTCACATGGCTCGTGACTGCCCGGCCCGTTTAATGGAGACCACCCAAGAAGATACATAGGATCAATCGAGGAGGTTCGCAGGGAGCAGGCGGAAGTGGCAGAAGAGTTGTTCGTGCAGCTGGAAGTGTGAAACAATTCGAGATGTTACCACCAACACCACTAGGTGGTCCACCCCGACCATAGGATGCAGGTGGAGAGGGTAAATCTTTTCTCTAGGCAGTTGAGGCCTACAACCACGATTCTCTAGAGATGATTTGAGGCGCGATCTCGGTCTACTCCACCTTAGTTGTAGTTCTTATAGACATAGGTTCTAGTCATTCTTTTATTACCACAACCCTCGTTCGGAGCTCATAGATTCCAATGGAGTCGATTGATCGATCCTTATAACTAGATAATATTATGGGAGTGGATTCGATGATTACACACTGATGTCGATAGTGTGAGCTTATTCTAGGAGGTGAGAGCTCTAGTTGGGATATCCTAGTAGTAGTGTCGAGGCTTTACGACGTCATATTGGGTATAGACTAGTTATCTACAGTCCATGTTCAGATTGAATGTATTAGGCTCAATGTGTGGTGTGTCCACACTGATGGGGCTAGGTTTACATTCACTGGTGATAAGGTAACCTTTGTAGCATAGGATGGACTTACCCAGATGAGAGTTCAGGTGATCACTCGTCAGTAGGCTAACCTTACCTTTAGAGCGGTTGACGTGGAGAGTTCAAGTTATCCAGTAGTGGTGGACCAGTAAATTGATGTCTTCCATGATGACATTTCGGGTCTACCTCCTAAAAAATAGGGGGAATTTTAAATTGAATTGTACCCCAAGACAACACCGATATTGACACAAGCGTATTGAATGACTCCTGGGGAGCTTCGTGTGATTCAGCTACAGCTGGAGGACTTACAGGGGATGGGGATCATCTGACCCAGTGTTTCCCTATGGGAATTGCAGATTCTTTTCGGCAATAAGGAGGATGGGAGCTTGAGACTTTTTGTTTACTATCAGTTTCTGAAACAAGTGACTGTGAGGAACAATTACCCACTCCCGATAAATGATGACCCTTTGATCGGTTAATGTGAGCATGGTGGTTCTCAAGGATTGTCCTCAGATTAGGATGTCACCAGCTCAGTGTGCAAGATGAGGATGTGCAAAAGACAGCTTTTATATGTCGGTATAGCCATTATGAGTTTTTGGTTATGTCATTCGGCGTGACCAATGCTCCCGCAGTGTTCATGGGACTTATGAACAGGATCATTCAGCCATATCATGATCACATTGTGGTGGTCTTCATTGATGACATTTTAATCTACTCAGCTACCGAGGAGGATCATGACTATCATTTGCCGATAGTTCTGGGCACACTCGGAGATCACAAGGTATATGGTATTCTCTTGAGGTGTCAGTTCTGAATTCGTGAGGTTCACTTCCAGAGAAATGTCATCGTAGTGGATAGAGTGGCGGTGCATCCATCCAAGATTGAGGCGATAAATGCTTGGGATCCACCCAGGAGTGTGATGGAGGTGCAAAGTTTCTTGGGTTTGGCTGGATACTACAAGAGATTTTTGCTAGATTTCTCCACAGTTTCAACACCTTTATCAGAGTTCACGATGAAGGGGAAACACTTTGTGTGGTCATAGAGATGCCAGTAGAGTTTTCAGGAGCTGAGGTAAAGGCTGACTAGTTCCCCCATTTGATTCTTCTAGAGGAGGGTGTTGGGTACAAAGTCTACTATGATGTCTCAAGGACCAAGCTCAGATGTGTCCTAATGCAGGAGCGAGTAGTTATCACATATGGTTCAAAACAGCTAAGATAGCATAAGAAGAACTACGCTACCCATGACCTGGAGTTAGAATCAGTGGTCTTCGCCTTGATGATGTGGCTAAATTACTTGATGGGCGAGCGTTTTATAGTTTACTCTAATAACAAGAATCTCAGGTATATCTTCTCTCCGAACGACCTGAACTTGAGGTAGCGGTATTGGCTAGAGTTCCTCCTAGAATATGAATTCAAGATAGTCTATACTCCTAGTAATGGAAATGTTTTAGCAGATTTAATCAGTAAGAGTTATGGTATAAAACTACTAGGTGAGGTGATGGAGAATCTGGACACTTTGCCGATATCATTTGTGGATCGAGAGGGATCATCTTCTCTTCAGTCTCATACAGTAACTCCCCCACTTCTTCAGCGAGTCAGAGAGGCGCAGTGCAGGGACAATAACTGTGAGGATCGATGTGCTCAAATATCCACAAGACAGGAACCTGATGAATTTTCTGATGGTGGGGAGCACATCATCATCTTTAGAGGAGGTACCATGGTACAAGTGTCTCTTCAAGAGGATGTATTAATGAAGTTCAACACATCCACTCTAGTAGTACATCCACTAGTGTAGAATATGTACAAGGACCTTCGATGAAATCACTGGTGGCTGGAAATGAAGAAAACATTAACCGTTTTTTTCCCTCAGTGCCTCACATGTCAGTAGGTGAAGGCAGAGCAACAGGTACCAGTAGGATAAGATCACCCTTTACATGTCCTAGGGTGGACGTGTGATATGATATATATGGAATTCATGACAATACTTCCACGTACATCTAGGGGTCATGATTCTATCTGGGTGACCATCGACCGACTCGCCTAGTTGGCCCACTTCCTACCGATCAGAGAGCAGTGTTTAGTAGAGAGTTTGGGATGCCTTTATGTGCACGAGATTGTATAGCTATGTGGAGTACCCTCGATGATTGTCTCCGATCATGATTCATTTTTTTACTTCTAGGCTATGGAATGTGTTGCAGGAGGATTTTGGGACAAAGCATGATTTGAGAATTGTCTTCCATCCTTAGACAGATTTCAAAACTAATCGAACCATTCCGACCCTCGGGGACATGTTGCATTCTTGCATCATCAACATCAGTCACAGTTGGGAGGATCAATTGCCCGAGGTGTATTTTTTATATAACAAATTCTACCACTCCACCTTTGGGATGAAACCGTTCAAGGAATTGTACGACCAACCTTGAAGATCGCCTTTGTACTGGACTGACCCAGGGGAGTCAGCACTCATGGGACCAGATATGGTACAGGCTACCATGGAGAAGGTGCAGATCATCCAAGAGGGGATGAATACTTCACAGAGCAGGAAGAAGACTTAATCTAATTGGATACTAATACCTTTGGAGTTCGAGGATGGTGACTACCTATTTCTACAGGTCTCACCTCGACGAGGTTTGCAGAGATTTGTCCAGGGCAGCAAGTTATCTCCAAGGTTCATCGGAACTTTTCTGGTCCTCAAGAGAGTTGGTGAGGTGGCATACCGCATAGCTCTTCCACATAAGCTACACTGGGTGCACGACGTCTTACACGTGTCCCAACTGAGGAGATAAATGCACGACCCTTCATACTTCATTGACTGGGGAGACCATGACATCGACGATGGGGCGACGATTTTGGAGGTTCCTGTGGAGATTAAGGATCGATTGGAGAGAGTCCATCATGGGAAGTCGATACCTATAGTGCACGTACGTTGTCAACACGAGAACCTCCATGAGAGTACATGGGAGCATGATTCTTTGATTTGTGCTCAGTACCCCACTTGTTTTCCATAGTGTGAGTTGTGGATTAGGGGGGCACAAAGCCCTTAGGTGGGGAGAATTTAATGAACCTGATTTTTTCATGTAATTTTTTTAATTATATGGGAATTTTATGTGTCCGAAAAAATTGACGGCGCATGATTTTGAATCCCGGACTGCCCAGATTGAATTTCTAAACATTATTTTAAAGGAAAAAAAATAAAATAAAGACTAAAATTTTATTTTATTTTGAACCACCCAATTAGATTGTGTAGTAGTGGGGACCACCCGACTCTTTAACTGCATCTTTAATGAGGGAGGTGTCTTCAGGTTTCCTCTAAATTTATTGTGGAAAAGAAATGATATTTATTGAAACTTTTATTTAATCTAATGTAATGATTTTAACTACACCGTTGTCATCATTGTTAATGGCCAAATTTATTTTAATAAGTTGGATAATATTTTTTTTGGTCGGGGTAAAAATTGTTGCCAAAGGGTTAGAAAATCCTTGAAGAACATTGGAGAAACATTTCCCTCTCCAAAGATAACGCCTCTCCAACGAGGAAATTTCTCTAATGAATAATATGGATCCAACCCTGAGCCCAGATCGGAAGCACCTTTCGGAGGAAAATAATGTTGTCGTTCTTCAACGACTTCATCTTCTTCCTCACGACAACATCCAATGAAAGGGAAGGAAGGGTTTGTTGTTTTGAATACCCCCTTACCCATTCTTCACGTTCTTTGTGATTCAATAATTATTGAGCCGCTTGCAACCGACTTAACGTAGAGGGTGCGGGCCAATTTAACATGTCCTGACCTCTCCGAAATACTTTGAGTTTTTTGTTGTGTTCTTCATGATGGAGGTGGACAACGACCGGTGCCGGAAATTTGCACCAGTGGGACTCAGGAGTGGCGGCCAACACCATGGCCTACCACAAAGACGGTGGTGGAGCAACTGCACCACTGGGTAATAGTCACATCCTGGTGTGCAAGAGTCCCGTCTTTGTGCTGCGGTGGCAAGAGGAAGGTGGTCGGCTTGCTTCCGACCGCCGGTGAAGGCGTGACCCTCAACCGCGCTGCATAGAGGAGGGGGTGGGCTATCCGGCCAGCTACCGTGGGCTGCCGCACAAGAATCCTAGTAGGCCAGGCCATGCCGGCGGATAGTTCTGGACCCAGCAGATCTGGCCGAACCTAGGGCTAGACCCAGTTTGGATCAGACTCGGACCTACTTCAACCATTTTCACTCTTTTTTCATATCTTGAGCTTCGAGCGTCCGTTTGACTAACCGTCTACAGTGCCAGAATCCTTGGATAGAGAAGGTACTTTTGGAATACACCAACTGAGTTTTAGAATATGTTGGGGTATGGTTGGGTTGGATCGAACACGAATCAATCGGGCCTCAGGACGAAAAGGCCAATAAATTATAGATCGGGCGTTCGATTGATGCACTGTATGTTGCATTGAGACCCATTTTCTTAGTGGTCCTTTGGGATACATCTTTGTGGGACTTTTTGGATGTTGGATTATCGACATGTGTCTTGAGAAGCGGACCCTCCTAGAATCAGGAGAGCATAATGCGGGAACCCTGTAGCTGGCTATAACATGAGAAAGGGATCATATGTGGGTCTGTACTTTAGGATCCTTTGTGGGTTTGTGTTTGAGAGCCTCACTTGGATCCACTAGAGGAATACATGTGGGACTAATCTAGGATCCTATGTTGGTCTGTTGTACTATGATATTTTGTGGTTTTGATGATGTACTAGGATCTTATGTGGGTCTGATGATTTAGGATCCTATGTGTGTCTGATGATTTAGGATCCTATGTGGGTTTTCCTCTTAACAAAGTATGATGATTCAGTAATTACATATAATCATCTCTATAACAGTAACTATGTTATACCTTTCATGATCTGAGTTTTTACCTTGTGGTAATCTTGTATGAGGCGTACACATGTGGTACTTACCTTCATGGTGATACCTTTATGGTTTTCTTCTATGTGGTGTTACATATTTGGTACTTAACTTTGTGGTGTTACCTTTGTGGTACTTACCTTTTTGGTACTTACCTTTGTGGTGTTTCCTTCATGGTAATATTTCCATCATGGAACAATTTTACTTTGTCTAAGAATTTGATCCTTCAGTTTCCTCATGAATGAGGTGGGTACACTTGATAACTTAGGTATATGTATGGGCATATACCTAAGTAAGGTTGACAATTTTTTACAGGCTTGTGGTTTGTCCATTGTGGATTCTGGGAGGCCTTTGAGGGTCTCATGTTCCCTACTATGTATCATTATACTCACCCCTGCATAGGCTATGCCAACACTTGTTTGTGTTTGGTGCAAACAACAGACAACGTTGACTGAGGACAAGAGTACCAGGACTAGAGGTTGCTCAGAGATGAACATTTGATTAGGCATAAAATAGAGTAGAATGTACGAGATCTGTACTTACCCTTCGGGTAGGATCCTTGAAGGGTGTCCACATGAGCTGTTTCATTTTACTTCTACATTTCCATTTTCTTGTACTTTCCAGTTTGGATTATATTTTGGACCCTTTTTTACTTACTATACACAATCTTTGTACTATATAGTTTACTTGTGTTTTTATCTTGTTGTCTGTTTGGTTGTGTGTGTTCACCGTATATAAAGGAAATACCCTCCTGGTTTTCGGGAATACGCCTTTCGGTGCATGTTGCCAGCCCCTGGTCTATGGAAGGAGGGATTTAGGTAGTCACAACCCCGACCCTAGGTGATGGGTCATGACACATTAATTTAGAAATACATGACATGTAAGGGTAACACAACTATAATTCATGTAGCTAGTCTTTCAAATCCTCACAACATTTATGATTTCCCAGTCAACCATCGTGTATTATTATCCTCTAAAACCTACGGCATTCTAGATTATTTTTGAGTTCTTTAATCCCTTATTGACATAATTATCTTGTAGCTGAAACATAGTTAGTAGGTTCACTTCGGCTTCCCCCTCTCTCCTACTAATTCTGCATCGTCACAGTGTAATATTTTGACCACTCTAGAATCGTGTTTTGGACTTTTCGAGTGATATAGGTTTTATTATGGATCCCCATAACCTTTATTATACATTACTGTTAATATTTTTGGTGTGTATTAATAAAAAGATGAAATTATGAGGTCTTACTCAAACCCCTTAAGGTCTTTTTTCATTCCCTTGAGTATGTTCAATAATACGAGATCACACTAGAATATCGTTTATAAAAGATATAATGTTTAATAAATAAATGTTTGATATTAAAAATATTCTTGGATATCCCTTGGATCCCATTATATCTAATGGAATTAAGACCTCTCTTATGAACACATATGGGGTGATCTTACCTTTGAATGAAAATGAACTGGATAATTTGTGGACAATTTTTTGTGCTTAACAAGGATAATTTCATTCTTTTTCTGCCATGAAAATATTAATTTTCATAGCATGGTATTATTTTTGGTGATTTCCTGGGATATATTCACCCAATATAAATATATTTTGTGTTATTTATTATATTTAAATGTTGTCATGATAATGGATCAATAGATATCCCGAAGAATAAGAAATATATCTAAATGATAAATGTTATTTTTTAGAATTACCATTTGAATTATTATGTTATTCTATTTAATTTTTTCCCTTTATGATATGTTCTTTATTGATTCTCTAATTTTTATATATCTAGCTTTCCCAGATTGATGCTGAAAGGGTAATATCGTAGTCCTTGTCCCGGGATGATGTGGAAATTATAATATTGCAAGCATGGACCTGTTTGATGTTGAAATTATTATTTTGCGGGTTTGGCCCATTTTGATGCCAAAATGATTATACAAAGGTATTTTCTTGGTTATGATAAAATCCATGGATATGGTTATTCACACAATTATAGTAAAATGATCATATATAGGTTTTTTTCCTTGTTATTTATTTTTTCCACTTGGGATTATTCCATGGACATGTGATTTTGGTTTTCATGGTTATGCTACATGCTCAGAGATATTTTGTCTTGGTCCGGAACTATGTTGATCTGTGAATTATGTCGATTCATTAATTTATACAAGTGTTATCAAATTATTGCATGAACATATTATTATAATGGTTTTTTAGACATGGTGCTGTCAAATTACTTTGATATACTCAAACACTGTTTGGGTGGTTGTTGGGTACCTAAGTAAATTCCATGCATGTATGTTTGGTTAAGGGAAAAAGACCATGATGTTTATTTTTTATTTTATCGATTCGTTGAATCTTGGAGACATGATTGACATTGGGTTTAGGATTGGCCTTTTAGAGTCTTTATTTGAGACTTCTTTTCTTTATCTATATGACCATCATCATTTCATTTAGTTACACACAACATTCCATTTTATAATTTTCATTTATTGTGATTTACCTATTAACATTAACTGTTTGGTTTTTCTATAATTATTTTAATCATTTTACATTTTCATATTACTATGATGTTTATTTCCAAAATACCATTAATCTATATCAAGGATTATATTCTACTGGCTTTTTACATACACCCTTGCAACTATTCAGTAGCTTCTAGCCTACATTGAGGTATACCAGAGTTCCAATGACTAGCCTAATTTGGCCATGTGAGGGAGTTCCAGATCCGGGGAGTTTAGAAAACAATAAATTCGTGTTCCCTACAGAAAATAGATATCACTTGGAATGTTTCACAAGACACCATGGATTTATAGTGGGTGTCATTTCTATGGAACCATGTATACTAGACATTCAGAGTCACTAATGTCATCTAGTGGTTTTTTCATTTTTTTGTACAATGTTATGTTGTTATTGTCCCTTTGGTGTTTTATGGATACATTACATGAATATATATTTCATATGATCATTTTATCACTTGATAAGGATAATTATGATGAAGCCAATTTATATCATGTTCTTAAACCTCATGGATTAATTGTATGTCAAATTTATTTATTTATTTTAATATTTAATTCATTTGAAGATAAAACTAAATGATGATTTTAAAAGTACCAATGATGAATTTTTGAAGTGATTTAAATTTATATTTTTTACAAAACTAGTACATTGATGTGTATAGAAATTTTATAGATTTATTAGTTGTATCCTCTTAATATTTATTTATCACACTCAAATCATTCCATAGTGAATTTGTTGACATGGTTTTTTTAGGATAAAAGTAAAGGGATGTGTGTCATTCAGGGGATGACTCCCATTTTTCCTATTACCTACCTATGGTTTTGTTGGTGGTGAATTATTCTCAAATTGAGATAGAACCATGGGTATCATATGATTTCATGTTAATAGTCTTTTATTTGTTTAATTTAGTGCTTTTTATCTAGTTGTTGGACGAGACCTTTTATATTTAGTCGTATTTTGAATATGAGGTATCTGTGATACTCTATTTATTGTTTTATAATATTTATTTTTTTATTGTGAAATATCTCTCATGATTCTTCTTTTGTTACACATGTTCTTATCTCCAATCCATGGGGATTAGGAATGTTCTTCATTACTTGTGGAAGACCAATTCGGGTTATATTATTAGTTGAGAAATTTTGTTTTACTACAAATAGGCATCACATGGTCTAGTTATCATTGATGCATGAAATCATTATTTTGTATCACCAAATTTTTTCTATGGTATATTTATGGAATGGGGATTGGACCATATTAAATAATGAGGTAGTATGTGATTGTTTTTGGGTAACTCACTTTCATTACAATCCTCTAGTTACCATGGGAAATCCAAGTGGTCTAACATCCTGTTTTGTGATTCTTATCATTGGGGTGATTCTGTTTTCTAAATTTTTATTTTGATAAATGAATAAAATTATATCCTAAAACTTTTTTATACAATTTCTTATAGAATTGTAATCCTTCAAGGAAACCATGTCTCTAATATAGTGAGTAATCTAAATGCAATCCCCAAGATAAAATAATCAATTTCACTCATATTTTGTGGGAACCATAGTCCGAACAATACAATCTGTAATCCAAGACATCATTGCTGAACTAGAATAGAGGGTGGATCATGATAAAACATTCACTAAGAAACATCTACTAATGATCTAGGGTGAATGGTGACACTAAAAATTATAAAAATAGATTGAGAGGATTAAAATTATTTCCCCCTACATGAGAACTCTAGAATACTCAGTGTTTGGATTTTACCCAAATATACATGATGGATTGAGAAATAATTAGAAGGAGTCTATCATAAAAGAAATGATTTGTAATTATGTCACCATGACAACATTCTAGAATTTATTTAATAAACAATTATATTATGAGCTTCTAAGAGCCATTAAGGCACAAGGGTTAGTTTATTTGGAGTAGGGAGATCATTTGGTCATTGAGTTTTCTACTTGGTATATAGAGTTGTTGAATCTATCTCTAGATCCTTTTTACATTTAATATATTAAGGAATAGTGGGCAAGATGGACTTAAGGTTTTAAATTTAGTATTTTTAGATTTTTATGTTCCAATCCACCGGTTTAGAGGTCGTCATAAAGAATCTTTGGCTAAATCATACATTTCTAGAATGATTAGTCTATTTAGGGAGAAAATGATAATAGTACGCCCAAAGGTATTTTTTTTGTCTAGGAGAGGATGTGAGGGGGCTAGGGTTGAATTGGTAGATTGAGTTTACAATAGGTGGAAGGTTATACATATATTTCTTGTTATTAGTGTGGTAGAATGGGACACCTCAATCCGGATTATATGGATGCAGATTGGGTGTGTCAACCAAATATGAAATTTGGCCATCTTTAACATTTATATAAGAGATAATCCTAGGGTTTCATTGTTGGATCCAAATTCACCATGTTATATTAGTTTATATATGAAATTAAAAATGTGGTGGGATCTCATCCTCATGAAAAGGGTAAGGGTTAGGTTTTGTATAAATGTTATGATGTGGTTGGATGTGTCTACATAGTAGAATATGAACCAATGATGTTAGAGATAGGACTGGATACCCTAATGGGTATGATTTTCATTAAATATTCATGGGTTATGAATTTTTTATATTTTTTAAACAAATTCCATTATATAATCCATTCTTAGCAATGTTTTGGGCTTATTCTCATAGAATATGAATTTCATGATAACTTTATTATCTACTATTAGAAAGAGGTTGAAGAAGGGTTTTCGATATCCCATGTTTCGAGTGGTTATCACCAACCATGAAACCATTTAGGATTGACTAGTTTTTAATCTATAAGACTCTAATATTGGAATTTCAATTTATTATATGATGATCTATAAATTCCAAATAGATCGTTATCATCATCAGGTTTAGTTTCATTCTTCTGTTATAATCATTTATATATTTATGGATGAGTGGGTTCTTAGGTCTAGGAGAGTTGGTTTCATTTCTCCTAGTTTTGAGATGATCTAATTTCAATTGTCGTATTTTCTCCCTTTTCATAGTTTCTCTCCTATTCTGGTTGTGAGTGAGAATCCAATCATTTTAAAAATATTTTTTCAGTGTTATCACCCAAGAGGGATGTTTAGTTTTCTATAGGTTTTCCCCAAAGGATGAGACCAATTTATTTACCATCATAATATATGGAAAATATATAATTGGAAATGGAAAAGGTTTATATTTTGACTATTCTAGATAATTGGTTTATTCATCCTATAATTTAAACTTGGGCGTCATCTGTTTTATTTAGAAATAATGTTAACATGAGTCTATGACGTTTTTTTGATTAATAGAAACTCAACTATGTGATTATTAAGAACAAATATCTATTTCTTATGATTTATTAAATTTTTTATCGGTTTAAGAGTTCATGGGGATTTTCAAAGTTTTAAGTGATATTAGGGTACCATCAGCTGCGGTTCAGAGAGAAATATAGTCCTTTACAAAATCAAACGATTTGTTATGGGTATTATGAGTTTTTGGTCAGGGATTTGGACTTAAAAATGAACCTTTGGTGATTATGTATTTAAAAAAATCATATATTCCATTTGGTTTTGGATTCCTTATTTTTTTTATGATTACCATATTTTTTAGAAATCAGCTCTCGGTCATGCTTACAATTTTAATAGCACCTTACGAATATTTATATAACCTCTTATGTTTAGTAATCTATCCAAATTTAATCTCAATATCTAAGATGTGAGATTTCAAAGACATTTTATTTCTAAGAATGTTGTCTCATAGGATCTGGAAAAGAATCATATTGTGATGTATTGGGAGAAGCCCATAAATTTCATTGAGATTTTGGGTTTCTTGATATTATATGGTTATTAAAGGCACTTTTTTGAAGAATAATCCTTTATTTCATCTCCTATGGATTTGTTATATTTTAAGTATGTGGTTTTCATTTAGTGTAATCAATTATGTATATCTCTTTAAAAGATTAAATGGGGATTGACTTCAACTATAATTTTTATTCTTCTTGATCTGTGTGTTGGTTAGGTTGTTTACTAGAGTGCCTCAAAATAGGTTTTGGTTAGTGATAAGATACAGGGGAGACCATTATTAATTTATGGATATTGATAGTTTCAACATCATAATCAGATCTTCCCTATAAATAGTCATGAGTTAGTAGTAGTGATGTGCACTGTCAAAACAAGGTGTCGTGATCTCTTTGGGGGAGTGGTTTATAGTGTATTCATGACATAAAATTTTGTATTATATCTTCACTCAAAGGAATATAAATATTAGTAGTATATTATGATTCAATTACCATTAGAAAGTTTAGTTTGAAATTTCATACACCATAAAAAATGAAAATGGTCACAAATACATTGGAAAAAATGATAATTACTCAATCAAAAAAGAATCTGTGGAAGATTGGTTCTTTATAAAAAAATTTCTGAGATGTGATTGGTTATAGGTAGATTTGAAAAATAGGAATTAATAGATTTTACTTGGGATAGATCACATATGTATGATCCTATTTTACATATAAAGGAATAGGATGTAGCGTATCATTTCATAAGTATGAATTTTTTTGTGGGGATACCATGTGTGTTATATTGATCTAATAATGGAATTTTTTGATTTTGTGTTATGGTGACTATTATGATGAAGTTGATTGGAATTAATGGATGATAGTAAGTAGTCAAATTGTTCTATGCACCTTGGAGCTACAAAAATGTATCATGACTTGAGGTGTGATTACTATTGGTCAGGAATATGATTATTCATTGAGGATTTGGTGTATCAATTTTTAAAATGGACTAGAATTATGGTGGATCGTCATAGCCCTACTAATTTTATTCAACCCTTAACCATTCATGTGTGGAAATGGGATGAGACAGCCATTGACATTGTAGTTGGGACACCGCATACTCCTAGTGGAAAAGATCTAATATGGGTAATTATTGATCAACAAATGAAATCAATGAACTTCCTACCTACATTTAAGGAAAAATAGTAATAGGATCTTGGGAACCTATAAGTATGGGAGATTATCAGAAGTACTGTTTTTCCAACAAATTTCATTTATAATAGAAAACCTCATTCAAAATCAAAACTTTTATGTGTATTGTAGATAGTGATGATTTCTCAGTTTATGTTTAGATTATATTATCATCCATAGGCAGATAGATAGTTGTATCGATCCATATAGATTCATGAATACATGTTTCATGCATGCATTATTGACTTTTTTGTATCACATTATAAAAATCACCCCTCAATGTAATTTTCCTATATTAATAGTTATATTTAATTAATTAGAATGGAGACAATTGTGGTGTTTTGTGGGAGTCCCTAAATATTGCATCTTTATTGGGTATAATATGTATAATGGTTCTTTTTGGACTTAGTATCATCAAGTAAACTATGAATATTCTAAAATTTATTTAAAACAGGTTAACAGTGCCTTGAGTCACTATAAATCCAATAACACTCAACATCATTGTTACATAGGGTTTCTTCTATCTGATCGTGTTTTCCTCAGAGTTTTAACATGGTTGGGAAAAATGTTTAGGGAGTCTGGGAAAATGATCTCTTATTATATCATCCTATTTGAGATTGTAGAGAGATAAGGGAATGTCATTTATCATTTATACATATTATGTTTTATTACTTGTTTTCATTATTTTCTCTTATCTCCTAACTGAATAAGTAAAAACCATATTCACCCCATGTGATTGAGTTGGAAGATATTGAGATCGAACATGACACCTTAGTGGTCAAAAGACCTACACAAATAATTGACTGAATGGAAAACCTGCTTCAGGTTGGATAATACCATTGTCCTGGGTGAGATGGAAGTTTATTTTGAATAACCATGAAACATGGGAGTGTGATGCCTTGATGATGTTAAAATGTCCATATCTATTTTTGGGTTCATGATCCTGATCCACTTTAGGCAAAGAAGGATTTTATGGTGGAGATTGTTTTGAAACCCTATATGTCACATGTATGTTTAATTTCAATCTTTCCTTATCCCATGTAATATATTTGGGTACTTTAATAGTCATGGGATTAATATATGGTTTTTGGGGAAATATGTCAAGATAGTAGTTATTTATATCGATTCAATGAATATATGATATGAATTTTTAGATTATAGAAGTTATTTATATGAATTGAGCATGGTTGGGATAAAATTATTAGTCTCAAAGAAAACATTGTGGATGATTGGTATTTGATTTAGTGGTCATCAAAAAGTTTGAGTATGGTTTCTCAAACCATGAGTCCCTACATATGACATCATATAACTTATTGTTCAAGTGATAGTGGCCACTATATGTTGGGTGCCTGGTTTTTTCAATCCATGTAGCCTAACCAAGGATCCACATCTAAACATAAAAACATTGAAATTTTCCCCAATTACCTTTTTCATTTTAAGAACTTATCGCTTTATAATCCCTCATTATATCAATCCATACCTTCCAAGATACTCTATATGAATCTCCTTTTATTTTCATAGTGATTCATGATTATATTGGGTGGATCTCATCAAGTTACATTTGGTTTTCCTCTCATTTTCTCCTCTTCTATCTAAATCACCTCTTTGTAACGTTTTTCCTTATCTCGATAGATCCTTAAAGAGTCGTTATTGTTGGATCATGCGGGTTTGAAATTGAATTGATGATTTTTTTCATTGATCTTGGTTTGTGATGACTCATTCTCTTCATTCACCATTATTGGTCATAAGGGTTATACAGATCTCATTGATCATGATGTGGGTTTCCCTATCCTATGGTCAATACATTATCAGGAATTATGATGTTATGTATTCCTTTGTCTTTTAATGTTCAGAATGATGAATCTAATTCCATGAGAGGTGAATACGATTTTTGATTGTTATGTATTTTTTAATAAAATGTTTATTTTTTATGGAAACTATTATTATGAACATGATGTGTTTGATGAAATGACTCAATTAGTATTTTTAGAAAGAAATTATTTTTTAAGAATTTAAATAGTATGGTATAACTATAGAAAATATTTTATGAAAATATGGGAATGAAATGGAGTGTAGTTTCCTTTGAATTTGTTTTATGATATTATAACATGGTTCATGAATGAAATGAAGATGTATAATCACATCAAGGTTACATTGGTGTATGGTGAAAACAAGACATACATATACCCTAGTGGATTCAGCTATAAATTTGGAAGGTTTCCATGAATCAATGAATTTCTAGTTGGTTTCTTTTTTGGGTAATTGATGTTCTTGAACATTACGAGTCACTTATTCTGATAGTTGTCTTATTAATCTGATTTTTTTACTCCCATGAATTGTGATTGTCTCAATGGTTTTGTATGAATTTGTAACATGATTATTTATTTTATATATCCATTATATATCTATATATGTATAATTATGCAAGAAACATGTTTATTTCACATACTTATTATATATAGGTAAATGGTATGTCATAATTATTTGTTTATTTAAATATTGTATATTTTTTAAAAAGAAATAAAAGAATTATTTTTAATTTAAAATTGATTTATTTTAGAAATTTTTATAAATTTAATTTATGCATGAACTAATGGATGCCTATGTATACGAATTATATATATTCATTGATGGTATCCTATAATGTTTGAGTGAACACACCCTAATTTTCCCTATTTTAGTTTATAACTATGGTTTTTTCAAGAAATAGGTAAAGGGAAAAGAATCATATAGATGAAGACTCTCCATATTCATACTGGAAACTAGTAGGATACAATGGTGGTGACTTATGGTCAGATGTAAATAGACCCATGGGTTTCATTGGGTTCCATGTCATATGGTCTTCATATTTTTTTTACCTTATTATCATGTTGTTAGATGGGATCCTTTTTGTTTTTTCATATTGGGAATATGATTTATCTTTAACACTCTGTTTTTATTTTATCATGTGTCTTTTGAGGATTAAATCATTACCATGTTTCTTTTTACGATGCATAGGTTTTTAACACCAACCAATGATGATCAAGAAAGAACATCAAACCATGTGGCATGCCAATTAAGAGAAATTATTGGTAGACTATGGTTTTATCTTATAGGGATACACCTATAATGCTATTGAGATGGTGACTATCATAGGAATATTGAATTTATATGCCTCAATCTATTCATATGTTGTAAGTAATGCACATTATGAGAATGATAGTCCTACTAATTAATGATTCTCTATAAATAGGTTATTGTTTTATATAGGAGCGATTCATTTTCTAACTTCCTAGCATATTGATATAAAATATTTACAACAGACTCCTCATTTTGTCTCCACAATTTTTGAGGTCTAGAGATAGTCCACATCTGATAGGCATAATAATTATAATATATAGATATAGTTATTGAAACATAACTTGAGGCTATTATATTTCAGGATTCCTTCCCTAGGGGGCCTTTTACCTATAATGTGGTGTAATATATATTGTTTTTTAATCACCCCATCTATTGATATTTTCATTAATTGGTTCATCAACAACTAGCTGGTGAAGGAATTGTATGCTATTGTGACATTTATATTAGTGGATCTCTTGTTTCTAACTTAACATATAGTCCTAATATATTATAAAATTGAGTGATGTTAACCTAAAATCATATCTCACTAACCACCATGATGTGGTTGGAATACTCCCCATAAAACGTTTGGTTAAACTATAAGTATATGATAGTGGCCAAGCAGTTCTAACAAATAAAAGTCATTAATTTCATTTATAATTCATTTGGAATGTCATAATTGAAAGAGGAAATGGTTCAGAAATACAACAGAATGTTATATTCGGTTAGTTATTTACACTTTTACATGAAATATTCTTTATCTTCAAAGAGAGGTTTTTCTGGATGATCTAAACATTGTGGTATTTTTTCAACTTCGATTTCTAATGAAGTAGGATTATTTATTATTTTTTTGTGTTTCATAAAAGTATAATAAATCTAGGGGTTTCCCAAAAGATTAATATCACAAGAGAGTATACTTTGGATGGGAGGAAATTCCACATGATATTTATGAGGTAATAGTTATAGTTGGATTGGACTTCTTCAGATCCACTTAATATGAAAGAATGTTTTTATAGTTTTGACATGAGTATTACCTTCATTCCAAAATTGTATGTTATTGTATGGGGGGCCTTTTGAAATGGTATCCATGGGGTGGAATTCTGAGGCTATAATCTGGGAATCCATAAGGAGTACCTTTGGGATTAAAAAACTAATAATGGATTGTAAAGGGGGCGACCTTCTTTCCTATAAATATTCACTCTCCATTGAGGACCTACATAGATAACACCATGGGGAGAAACTCTATGGATCATATTTATTTTAAATTGGGGGGGACCTCATTGGTTGGTACTCTAGGAAGCACCTCTAGAGTTACTTATATTTTTACCATGCTAAGGGCCTTCATGGATTGCATCATGGAGAGGACCACCATGGATGATCTTCATATTAACTTGGGTTGGACCTCTATTGCTAGTACTCTATAGAGGAGATCTGAAATTGATTATATATATATATATATATATATATATCATAAGGAGTACCTCTACAGTTATTTCTAATTTATTCTATTCATGGGAGATTTTAAATATTCTAAGGCCATTATTGAATTATTATAAAGTGCCTCAAAATTATCACTATTAATTTGTAATGAAAATGATCAAGACTCTGTATAATGTGATTCCATATAAATGTACATATATAACATTGTGGATATTAAATCACGTTAGGAACCCATATAATGATGGCATTCAGGAGGATTGAAAAATATCTCTCATGTTTAGGAACCATCACTGGACACCTTCTTCCTATAATTGTATTTTATAGTGATTTCCCTAAACTACTATCTTAATTTTATAGTGGATCATGTAAGCACTAGAAGTTGTAGTGATATTAGCCTATTATTGGAATTCAGTCACTATTTGAAAATAATTTTATGTTTCCTATATGTGATTAGTAATATGATCATATTCACTAGTGCCATTAGAATATTTTAGTTAGCCTCAAATACCTATGTAGGAATATGAACCTTACTTATTGTAATTACTAGATCATGTTGTTGAATTACACTGGTGAAAGTAGCGATATAATCCTTTTCTTCTGTGAGTTTTGGAATATTTTGATGATCTATTAGGGTAATGGTTTGGATTTGATCCTATCCTAATTTGATTCAAGTGATATACTGTTGAACACTAGTATAAGTAAGGTTATAATAATTCCAATGATATTCATTGCGTACTAGGATGTGCTGATAGTCATTACTAATGGGAGTGGGGATGTGGGCCCACTATTGAGTATCCATCAGGATATACCAATGAGATATTTCAAAATTGGTCGAGGACTGAATATGATCTTTACTAGTGATCTCTGATTGAATATACTGGAATGGTCCTTTTCATTCTATCTCGGTATGATAGAAGGAATACTAAATGTGAGGAGGATTTTTCCCTTATCATATGTTACTATTAAGTTGTGTTGAATGAATTATTTAGTAGGAATATGAATATTTATTAATTCCCTCCCTCATGTGGTCTTATTTTATTAATGAGACATTCTTTTGGATGCCTTAGTATGGGTAACAAGGGAAAATGTTTCTAGGTTGCTCTCCTCATTAAGCATTGTCATGCTCTAGGGATAAGCTCCCATGATTTTTGGAGGTGGAGAATGGTGTAGCTATTTTCACAATGGTCTTCCATTGGAAGGAGAGTATTTGAGACTTCAATACCAATACACTCTCCCAAGAAACCTCCAAGGTTAAAATTGTACTTTTTAGAAGATACTATCACACTAGTGCATCAATCAATTATCATTTTAGGTGTTGTATTGGATACATTATTTTTTTTCATTTTAGGCCATTTCCTCTACAATAGATGAAGCATATATCTTTCACCATAGTTATGTAGAACCTCGGGGAGTCTCAAGGCTTCTACCAGTCTATTATAGATTATTATCACGTAGAGATGAGTTAAATTATGACAATTCATAGTATTTAAGGGGTCTCATAATGGGTTCATGAAATTATTCAAAGGATCATAAAACTCAAACAATAAACCCTTTAAGGAATAATAGTTAGTAAGATCACGTTAGATTGATAATTTTTTTTTGGTAAATATTTGTTTTGGGTTCACCATTCTTTTTCTAACATTAAATTTGTTTTCTTTTTGTTTAGAGATGATGTAGGCATACTTTCAAAAGCATAGTGATTTT
Source organism: Viscum album (assembly GCA_963277665.1). Classification (NCBI taxonomy): domain Eukaryota; kingdom Viridiplantae; phylum Streptophyta; class Magnoliopsida; order Santalales; family Viscaceae; genus Viscum; species Viscum album. The sequence goes on along the minus strand of OY728127.1, from coordinate 346,745,510 downwards.
TGTGTCTTTTTTTCTACACATGGGTTCGGTATTAGTCAGGTGGATTATAGGATAGATCATCTAACATTTTCAGTTGACTTATTCCATACATTAGGAATCTATCATATATTTAAGGCATATTATTGAATCCTTTACATATTAAAATAAGGGATTGGTTACCTCTGTATCAGTGATTTATTCCAATCCATGTGTTGAAGTGAATATCTATATATATAAGATGATCTCCATAGATGGGAAAATCTATATATATTAGAGGTTTTCCATTATTATATTATGAATTGGTTATGTTATGGAATAAATGTATGCAATTAAAAACTTTGTAATTTATCTCCATTCAACTAGGTAGAATGTTTTTTGATATTGGGATTGAGATGAAAAGAGGGGATTCTATCGTATTCCCTTGTAGTGAATCAAATCCCACGTAGTTCTAGGTCACCAAAACGGACATGTTATACTTTTAATTTTTATGTGATAAGGGCCAATGTGATTATTTTAAGGTTTTTATCCATTACTAGATAAATTTACATTTATATTTTTGCATCCAATACTTATTCTTAGTATTTTATCAATATTTATAATGGAATATTATCGAAGTGGGGGATAGAAATGGTGTGTGTGGGACTTACATATGGGTGGTACATTATAGTTTATACTATATAATTGTAATGATAATGTAGAGGGAATAATATACTAATGGGTAATACTCCAAAAATGATAAAGCAATATATATATCATATACAATATAGCCCAAAGAGGAGGAGAAACATGGATCATAAAGAATATTGAATGGTGATGATATGGATTCATAGGGAATATAACCCAATGAAATTATGGATTTGGATATGGTATTTGATCCTCCGAGAGGAATCCTATGTATACATACTGTTATAAATCAAATCCTATATATTTCAAGTCCTACGTTTTAAGGAGATATGGTAGGACTGTACCTATCAATTTTATATTATGAAACAAGGATGTATTCGTGAAAATTTATGTCATGGGACAAGGATTATTTCCATGTAAGGGGTCATAATAATGGATTGAGAGGAGAATACACATGGGTCGACCATATATGTTTTTTCATAAGGAATATTTCTGTTTAAAGATGTTTCCTACCATGGTATATGTACCTTTAAATAATGGGTTGGAACTTACACCTTTGAAAATCATATGTGTATGTATTAGTAACAGGTCATTTGGGAATGATATCACAAATAAGGGAATGATCAGGGGTGAAGGCTATTAGGATCCCCTCACATGAATTTAATCCCACTGATTAGTTATTGGGAAAGGAAATGTTGATATATGTATAAGGGATATGTCTTTATGGTAAATGGGTCAATGATTATGCATGATATTCCCTTATGTCTATCCAAGGAAGTTACACGAATATATGTGGGGCTTACATATATTCTTTATCGAGATTTGATTCCTATTTGGTGACTCAAGTGAATGTGTTTTTTAGGTATTATATCAATTTGAATACCCAATAATATTTTTTTGGTGTTCAACCTGATAAGAGTCTAATTTCATTGAATCTCTATATCATTAAGATGGAAATCGGAGTGTCCAACTATAAACTTAGCGGCTAATATGCGATGTATGAAAAAATGGAGGACACATTTATCTCCTCGTGATAATCACCTTAATTAGCAGGGGCACATGATTTTAATCCTCATGAGGCCCCTAATATTTTAGGTGGTTATGAGGGAAAGGTCCATTTTCAAGGGATCACATTATTGAAGGGGTTTCTGTTGATTTAAATTTCATGATCATGTATCTATAGAGGACATGGAGGATTAGCTGTTGTAATAAGATTTTAGTGGATTTGAACAAGGTGAAAGGAACCCAGGAGTGTGATTTCGGTTGACTCGTCCTAGATATATGATCTAATAAATGAAATTCATGTGACAGAGGTAAAATTTCCCATAATTTGGTTTCTCTATGAAGTATACATCCTTATATTAGATTTTTCATGCTCATAGAAAATTTAAAATAAATAAAAATGTAATTTGGGAAGATATATTTATGCATAGAGTTTGGTATGCTACATGAATGAACATGGGATGGATGTTGTTGTCGGCCAAATGTGCATCAACAATTTTATGATTAAATAAATACCTAAAGCATAGGAATTATTTTATCTTCAATGGAAATAAGGAATAATAATGGATATAGGAAGAATAATAACATGGTTCATATGAATCACATGAACAAATAAACATCATGTGATGGGGTATTAATATTCACATGATTTATTAATGTTCATGATAATCCCCTAAAATATGCCCTCTAGATCTCACAAGGATCACATAATACCCTTCTATATTATGAGAATCCCTATTAGACAACTTTCGTGATTAAGAGGAGTCCTTAATATTAGTCATTTAGATCGATAGAAAGGAAATCTATCAATAAAATGAAAATATCTCAATCTATTTTGAAAATAAAATCGTGAAAATTCATATGCTTTATTTGAAAGGAAGTTATGTTTTTCTTCATTCCAAGGCTTGATATAATCAGTGTGATCAGTACATGGATTATATGAAATCCCAAGGGACATTCCATCCATTTCATTTGAAGGTCATTATACATGTCACCTTCATCATGAGAATGATATTTGAAAACTCTATTAGGTCATTTGACAGTATGATGGGAAACTTCTTGGTGAACATTGTAGGATCTATAAATAGGACTTGATTAAGATGGTACCTTTATGTGAAGTAGAGTTATGTTTTTTTATGTGAGGGGTATTTGTACATTTCTATATCAGTTTTTTATCACACGAAGGGCCTCTAATATGGAAAATTAATATTAAAAATGACCCCATATAAGTCTTTTGTGATCTCATGGAAGCTTCTTTAGCAAATTTTCTAATGTCATATTGACTTTGAGACATGTCAGCCAGATATTGTGATGTCCCTTTGACAGGTATACTAGAATAGGAAAAATGCATATGATAATCCTTAGGTTCAAAAGATATAGAAATGATGCAATGGGAAAGTGATCACTATCTATAACGCAACGCAAAGATGATTTCATGGATGACCTATAATGGGATTACATGAAATTCATGATGTGACACTCCCTAAACTAACTCAATAACATATATTTGATTCATGAATTTTGAAAATTAGTGTAAATATCTATTGTGGAAGGCTAACCCCCCCCTAATTAGAAAAAACCCCATAATGAAGAGAGAATATGGGAGAGAGATGAATTTATTGAGTGGGGAGCCATTCAATCTTAACAGTCATTCTCCAGGTAATCCCAAGGAATTACTGATGTGATTTGATGGTATGCTTATAAACAACATGGGATTACAATATTTATTATGTGAGGGACTTCTAGCACATCGGTCAGACCATGTAGCAGAATTACTACATGTCACATTGATTGAGGAATGCCTCAATAGGCCAACACATGAAACAAATGAAGGCATTTAGGACATAAAGGATGAAAATGATGGAGACATCATATGAAGATGGACATGATGATTTTCAATGGTGGTGTCATGAAATTCATGTTATATACTCACCAATCAGGTGACTATCTTATGGTATGTCATCAAAATCTTGCGATGTACTTTGGACATGTTGGATTTGATTATGAGATGTCTAATGGACATGTTATCTATTTCATGTTTTCATTCCTGGGTATGTCTGTCAGATCATGAAAATCATTCTAGAAATGTTTTCATTGATTATAATCGGTCCTATGGGAATGTTAGTTCGTTCACGTGACAATTCAGTGATATTTCAACCAGATCATGTGACAATCCCTAGTCATGTGAGCTGGTTCATATGCCAGACCATGAGCATGTAATCCTTTTCTGAAAGACTTTCAAAAACATTCCAGATTGACACCCCAGTCATTGCAAGCAAAAAATAAGGATGTATTAAAAAATGGGTATCTTTCTCGATCGTAGTCTTCTCATGAGTTCCTAATAATATGGCTTCAACACAGAATAAGATATCCATTTTAATTTAGTAATGGGAAACTATGTAAAACCATTATTACTTAAATATCGTTTCACTAAAAAAACTATGTTTACATATAGAATTATTCAACACCATATCATTTTATTAGGGTATCCTATCCCATTTTGGTATTTGGGAGAGTTTCAAAAACAAATCATAAATATAAAATAGAGTCCTGATGTATGTATTTATTCCCCCGAAAAAGGAATGATGAGCCCAACCTCCCATTCTCTAGAAAAATGTGATTTCCTATGATCGATTTTGCATGAAACCCCAAATTAAAATATGCCTTTAGAAAGAGGTCGTGTGATGTATCATGGATGTGGTAATTGTTTTATGTTTCCATAAGAAAATTAATTATGAAAATTATTTGAAATTTTCAAATGATAAATGTGATTTGTTGAACATGCATATAACCATTTTCTTATGTCTCAAACTCACGAAAAAATGGTGAATTTGACGTGAATATTTTAAATTATAATGAATATTGGTTGACCACATGTCGGGATTTTTTTATTTATCATATGGATGAATAAATGGTAAACCCAACATGGATCCTTCAAAAAATAAAAAATTAATGGTGTTCAGCAATAAAATGTAATTAAGGATTTCCTGAGATAGGCCATCTCAAAATGAAAATTCCACTCTAAAAAATGGTCAAATTGGAAATATGAAATGGAATGTGCCTTACCTATGAATAAATAAAAATGTGTTATACACGACACAATTCACGGATTAAGGACCATGTTCTTTATTGTATTTATTAATGAAAATATTGCACTCATGAAATCCTCCTCAGTACTATATCATGTCTTCATCAAGTGTATATTCTAAAACCTCAACTACGATAGCAACATATAAGACTCAGAAAAACATCACCCAATTGATACATTATGCCTCAGGAGGTGAACACGATGGTCTGGTAATACCATATCCATGATACAATCCGAACCCTCAAGGCTCCATGTTGTGTTCTCCAATGCTCGATTCTTATAAGCCTATCTCATTCAAGGATGGATGAAATGAAATCATTGGAACTAGTCACCACTACATAATAAATTGGGATCCTTTATTTGGATCATGAAAACTATCACTTTCCTTAACATTTGATGGTGGATTGAGGAGTCAACCATAGCACCCTCTAATTTCAGGAGCAACTTAGGAGGGATCCTATCATGCGTCATCACTAGCGCCATACCGCTGGTGTACATCCTTAATATACAAAGGGAACCACAAGACTAGTTTCCACCTTGGTCAATAATGCATAGGTACCAAGGAGGTCCCACAAAGTGAATTAAGATTTAAATAAATGGGAGTTGGCTCATACCCCTCGCATTTTTTGATAAAGCTTATTGGCTTATTCTAGAGGTGTCTAGAAAGTAGGCACATATCACTACTGACTCAGATCAAGTATATATACATATTCATATAGAAAGAATAGGAGAGAAACATATCCATTTCTCCATGCGTGAAGACCATATACATATTCCAATGGAATAAGGAGTATAATAGTGGGAATGTATCCCCCAATTAAATTTATGATATCTATTTGTAGGAATTGTAAATGGATAATGTGTACACCTATTTTTATATAGATACCCCTAAAAAAATTTATTACATATTGGTGATGATGAAGGAACTGTGTTGGAATAATAACATAATTATAAATTGACAAGGAAATATGCATATCCCACTATCCATATTAGCATATCGTCTTTTCCACCACAAATATATAGCTACACTAGATAAAGTTCATATTTGTTCTCTCATCTAGGAGCATTATCAACATATTCTATTAAAGGATGAGGCATTGGATCGGGCTCTTATCTCTACTCAAACTGGTGATAATAAACCCAATATGAATAACACCTCAAGAGAGGCACGTATTCTGATTGAACCAATATGAGGAATACCCTAAAGGGCAACCATCAGTGGAATCATAACCCATCTCCAATTGGGGGTCATAGTCCTAACTCAATAGTCACACCATGGAAAGCTCATATCCATAATAATGACGATACTTGGCATATTCCAGTATATTATAGAAGAACGGTGAATACTCCTACTTATACCAATGATATTATGAACCAAAATCCATTAGAGTCTATAAAAGATGGAAATCATACCCCTTCTCACATTCTGGAGGACTGTTAGTATATTCAAATGGGGTATGCTTATTTTAATCAATCTCATATTCCCCCTTTAAGCAGGGCTAACTAAAAATACCTCGAATCTACCGATGGGAAAGCTTATATCCCCACCAATGATAGAGAAACCACTAACATACATCAACAGTTTCTTAGAAGGAGGCTCATATCCCTACCTGACCCACACATGATGGTTTTCATATTCAATCCACGACATTGGATGAGGATCATATAATTCGTCTACTCACTATCAGTGTCCTTGAGGTTGTACAATGTATATCAACAACATCTTAATTTCCTTTCAACACTTCAACCAATGTATAAGGAGATCACTACATCGACAATCCTCCTCATAATAGGGATATTATTGATATCAAGGACTCTACTCATGAAATCCATCGTGGTCAACCTCCCCATGGTAATACCTCTTCAACACAAGGAAATCCTAAATTACCCAGAAACCATCATACAGATATATTACCAAAACACAATGGTTAATCACATAGAGAACCATGTACACAATTATAAAACCCTCACTACAGTTGTTATGAATACAAGATAAATATCCTATGTGGTCTAACCAAGTGGACACCTATAACCCTGATGAAGAAAGGTCTTATATGAATATATGGAAGGGGTTATCCAGAAATAACAACCAAAATATGTTCTAGCCAATTTCCACTTTTGATAATGAGATCCCAAAATGATCTAGAAGAGGAGTTCACACCATACATATTCCAAATTATATGGGTGGATGATAAGTTGTAAAAATATTGAATCCTCCCTTATAAACTATATGTGGGTGTCCCAATATCATAAATAGACATTGTTGTTAGTTACATTTAGACATGTTCTATATGACACAGTATACAGAATAAAAAGAGCATAATAAATATCTATGGTGACTTTTACTCTATTGAATAAAAACACTTTGGTGACTGATTTCAATATCATCAAAAAAATCGTATCTTGTGGTGGGTGAAGTATAGAGAAATACACATTATTATTCCCCAATAACATGAAGCTCCCCAGATACAAAATTCAATAATGACATATACGTACGACATATCTGAGGACTTTGTGACATGCTATCTAGTGGATAAATCCCATAACGTTCTTCTATATTTAGTACATAATGCCATAGAAAATAGATATAGAGGGCCAGTAGTATACTCCTTTATTGGGACTCTCCAGAAAAGGATAATGCTTCTCAATCAAAAATTCTTAATTTTAGAAACACATGAAAGACTCTTGTATAAATTCAATCAATAAAAAAATCCATTTCACCCAACCAAATGTGCAAGTAAGATTTTACCAAATCACATGGATCATAATAGAAACTATCCAAGAGAGTTCCCAACCCATAGGGTTGGGGAATATTATCCATCACATCCACCACACAAGTTATCAAATCATATGATCTTCCCATAAATATTAAAAGTGTCTATGAACCAACCCCATCCCATAGAACAAGAGGAATATATATCCCAATCCTCATCCTAGGATTCATCATATTATAAAGTGAAGTCCTTAAAGACTCAGTAACATGGTCAAAAAGTGCTAATAGTGCCCCTAAATAATCCTCAATCCATAAGGCTAGGAGAATTTTTATAATTATGATCACCATGAAATTAATTAGTATCTTCCATGTTATGAAGTAAATAAAAATGTTCAACATCCCAGAAGTTCATCCCATTATGAGACCTCTTTCATTTAAGTCAGTATTTAAAATCACGACCAAAAACTCTATTAATGTCATTAATTATAGAAAATATAGATATAACATTGGGAAAAGGAAGTCAAACCCCATAAGGGTAAAATTCCAAGATGGTCCAATAAGACCATGGTGATATAAAATACAGTGATATATACCTTGAAGGAGGAAAAAATAGCACATAACTACAATATTTCATGGAGACTAATGGGATAAGCACCATTGGTTGATACACCTATTTGAATGTCAACACCATAAATCAAGAAAATAATGTGGACCAAGATGTTTATGTAGATGGATGTAATTCCTTAGACATAACTCTATTATTAGGTGATATGGATGCACAAACTAAGGCTACATGTCTGTATAATTAGAGATAATGCTAGAACCTCACCCATTCAAATGATAAATTACCATCTATTAGGATTAAACCATCCAATAATAAATGGAATAGTGTGGCTATATCAAAGAAACCACATAGAGGAGATGAAATCCCTTCCTTAGAGGAATGAGTGGAAAAATATAGGGATGAGATATAGAGTCTCATACATCACAATGGGGAACTGATCAGGGGAAATATTCCCAATGGATATCAGCATCAAATAGAAGCGCAAATTTCACCTAACGCCTATCAAGAAACATTTAATATGACTAAAAATAGTATGTTAGCATCTAGAAAATTATGTATCCATATAATTGGTCTACATAAATGAGGTTTTCAAAAATATTCATATCTTCCCCCACTATGGTTACATGATCTTCCCCATTAGGGTTATCATTTGATCTTGGAATGTATCACGAATCAAAATGATTTGAAAATTTCTCCTCTGTATCAAGCCTCACCCAATACCTATATAAAATAATTGTGTTAGAAAACAATAAATTTTTAACAATTAAACACCAAGAAGTCATTATTTATTCAAATAGAATCCATATAGGTGATCCACAATCCCTTGTTGCCCCAAAGTAATCAATATCCTGAATGGGTGGATGCCACATTACCTCCACCCAATTTTTTAAATCATACCATCTAAAACATTAATGGAATAGGAGACCTGGAGTACCATATCATGGACTTTTTATCCTAATGTGACATAACTATGGGGCCTTGAAACCAGTAGCTGAAGACAAATCTAAGATAATTCATACAGACTCTAGTAGGAAAATCCTTCATTTTTCATAGTAACCATCCAATAGAATTTGTTGTAGTTTGGTAAGACCTTATTCATAATTACATTTACCAATTTGGCTACATGATGAAGAAAAAAATTATCTTCATCCTCACAAAATAACAACATCTTAAAAATATGAAGTTTTAATAATTTATCATCATATTGAAAGGGATAGCATATTCTCTTAGTATTCCACTCTCACAATTAAAATAGAAGGAACATTATATGATAAATATCTGATATGATCATAAAACCCCTTTATTCCCAATTAAATATCCAATTTTGTTTTTGGATGTTGTAATTACAATAAAATTACTAGGATATTTCATTCAGTGAATTTGGTAAAAAATCCTCCCATGGACATGATATAGGGAAAAGGACTAGCATGGTAGAATGTAATGATTTTACACTCCAAATGGTAGCTGTCCCTATTCAATCACCTGGATAGGCCCCAAATTGGCCAGTGCCTCCCATTTAGAGGTTTTAGAACCAAAATTTATATAATCATAATGAAAAAAGGGATCTAGTATACTCATGATTTGAGGAGCGGATGAAAAAAGTGTATTATTTTTTAAATGAACAAGTACACATTTACTTCCATACAGTTGTAAACAATTACATCCAAAAGCTATCAGAGCCCATGAAATCCAATGGGGTTAACCTTATTTACTATCCCTTGAGTTCTAAAAATTTACAAGGAGACTAGGAGTCACCATTCAAGAATGATTTATCATCAAATATATCCTCTAGATCATGGTTGATTCTAGATAGGTGATATTAAGAAAGGAACTATAACATGGGACCTATGTGACCAAAAACCAATCTGAATAAGAGGGTGACTAGAAATCAAATCTAGAATGAAATTAATAGAAGTTTAAAAATTATATTACTAAGAAAATAGTTGATCAAGATCATTCCACCTTGAGAGTGAAACATCCCAAAACAGTAGTCAATCCAAACCTTGGGAGGAATCATTGAAAAAACATTTTGAAAGAGGATGCCATTTTTATACACAAAAATAAAAAATATAATATATCATAACAAACTCCCACAATATCTCTTACTCTAGAATATTCATTTCCTACAATATCTTAATAATGGGCACCCCCACCAAATGAAACAATGAACAGAAGAAGTTCTCATATTTGGTTATGTTACCATAATCCAAATAGAATATCCCTTAATTTATGATGAATACACCCCTTTGTAAGAGACTTCTATACATAATCAAGGGGTTTGTAGTTGAGGACGTAGGAGATGATGGTTCAAAGGATGAAGCAGCTGTTTCCAAAAACCAATATTCAAGAAAAATACATATATATTCCATATACACTTCTTAAAACTTCGGATGGTCACTTCATCAAGGTAAATAGAAACATGGAGGTGCATTTGGTCCCTCAAGTGGCCATCAACATCCAATCATTCTATATGACTGATTGGTTGCATTGCACTTTTCTTATTAGTTTGAACAAAAGGGTAGGCCAATGAAACCTGCTTTACTTATATTACAATCTTTCTCAAACTCTTCCTAAGATCTCAAAACATCTACCTCAATAATCATACCTCATAATCCACATGGTAATGAGAAAACCCACACTAGGAAATGTATACCTAAAACATAGAAATACAAAATTCAAAAATAGTTGTTTGTTGTCCCTACAAAACTCTCAATCCTGGATTCTCTCAAAAAAATAAATCATATTAAAACTAATAATGTCCCTCTATAAACACCAAGATTATTTTTAAAATTCACTATAGCTAAGTTTGACCGATTGGAGACTATGCCATTAGATTTTTGTACCACCATCTCAATCATAGAGTAAGACTAGGAAGATGTTATCCAGGAACATATAAAACCCCTATATGTTTTAGGAAAACATAATAAAATCATCATTTGAAGACATATGACTGAAAATTGTTTTGGGATCAACATAATTCTATACAGGACCCTCCTACATTTAGTATAGAGTGAAGGTTACTTTTCACGAACAAAGATAACCATTATAGAGTATGACAAGAATTGGAACAATACCTCCCAAAAAGATCAAAATCAAAGCCTGGGTTGGGTATCTCACATATAATACTGATTTTATGGTTATCCAATAGGTATCATCATTTTATGTCCCGTATCAATGAGCATGGCTTCATATCCATGTGGAATTTCCATCACCATTTCATCAATTCATGAAATACACAATAAATTAAACTATTAGAATACTATATGGTGACAGTTATCCCTTATAGTATTGGGAATTTATGTATGTTATGAAATGATTCTATAATATGGAGGGGGAAACAATGTTGGATGATGACATGTAGATTTCCTCTCCCGGTGGAATGGGAACTACAACTTAAAATCCATGGAGCATGCTTTACAGTGACTATGTGTTGAATATATACCAGATTGATGGATCATATTCAATCCTAGAAAGCTATCAAGAACCCAAAACATCATTGGAACATTTTCATGTGATGGAGATCACATCAACTAATGTGGGCACATTGAAGGGAAATTATGATAATGATCTATCATGATATGAAAATTTACCTTATTCCATTACATCAAATTAAAAATCCCCTAATACATTACACATAACTTAAGATGTTTATATCCCTAATCCTTATTGTTATAGAATAAAGGTTGACAATCAACCCCAGAATCTCAGAGTTCTGATTTTAGCCTTTTAGGTTGTCAATGTATCCTCTAATGTCCTCTCATATCTCAATATGACTAAATAAGCTCAAAATTATCCACCATACCTAAGTATTCCCTCATGGACATAGAGATGGATGATGTCAAAATTATCCACCATACCTAAGTATTCCCAGAATCTCGGAGTTCTGATTCTATGTATTCATTCTTCAAATGGAATGTAATACATATTTTCATTGTAAAATGTGATCTATACCTGATGTTTTAATGATAAGAACCGTTTATATGGAAATAATTGGGAGAGGGTACTCTGGGAAGCTCATTTTGACATCATGGTTGATTCACTAGATTTTCTTGATCTGGTATTTGTTTCCCTGTCTGACCCGACCCAAGCCGAGGCTCGAATTACAACTGCAACAAGCCCGCCTCTATAGGCCAGTGGGTGGAGACAAGCATTTAAGGAACAACTAAACTCAGGGATTAAATTTCAAATGTACCTTTACGACACACATATCCACCTCGATAAAAAAAGTGTATATGATATGAAATAAAAGATTCATTATGGATGTAAATATACCAAACATGCATGGACCTTTGAAACAATAAAATGTAAAGTAGTGTAAACTGAAAATATTATGGTAAAAATACATGCCAAACCAAAAATGTTTCCCAAGATAAAATGAAACTGTTAAAAAGTAACAACTGAGAGATCCCAACTCTTGTATCTCATGCTATTACCACTATACATGATCCATGAACCCAGTACCTCTACACTTCTCTAAAGTCTAGGTTCATCTATTTGTCATCTACAAAAGACACAACACATGTTAGGTGAATCCCATGTAGGGGTGAGTATATAAATTCCTAGAAAAACACCCTGAAAAGGGTGAAGGTGATCAATAATATATACAACTGGAGTGGAAAATAAAATATTGAACAAGTGAGTTTAAAAGTGTTTTTCTCAACCCAACAAGATAGTGAATGTAAACACACTCAAACCCAATAACCCTGAAATGGAGAAAATATGAACTTATTTTCAAGTCTTCACTACTTATATCTAGACAGTATATTCATCCATCCATGAGAATATACGCACAGAAAGCTTATGACAAACCCTGTACAACTTCACCTCTCCTAGAAGAAGAGTAAACAAAGTCCAAGGAGTGGGTACTAAGAAGGGCACACACACACACACATATATATATATCTGTGTGTGTGTGTGTGTGTTTGTGTGTGTGTTTTTTCTCAATCAAGGAATCTAAAACAAGAGAGTAAGGTTATATCCATCAAATAGCTCAACCCTATAAGAATAGTATCCAAGAGTTCCAAAGTAAGTCTATAAATTATTTCTAACATATCATGTGTCTTCCTTGAACACATAAGTCTAATGGACTAAATCCCTACACCATGATACTATCTTCTTTGTTCAGCACTGACTCGCATGCATTGGTTTTTCTCACATCATAGGAACGTGTCTTGGTGGGGAATGTGTCCCTCTTCCTTGTGAGTTAAAATTCAGGTCAAACCACATCTCCTAATTATGCCACATAGTAGAGGGGTTAAAAATTATGGGTAAGAATCCCATTATACGATTTGATAGTAGGTTCCTACTCTGATAGTCAATAAAGAACTACACTACCCATCCTAACTAGATGGTTAAACTCAGGAATGCTATCGTGGAATGCCAATTACCTGTTCTAATGGACGGTAATCCTAGTGAGTCATCAGGGAACTCCACTACCCAGCCTAAAATAGTGGTTTACACCTAGAAGATATCACTGGGGAATACCACTCTCCATCCTTATTGGAGGGAAATACTTAAACATTCATCTGGGAATGCCACTACACATCCCTATTAGAGGGTATTATAGAAACATCAAGGTACTCTACTACCCAATAATATTGGACGGTAACTAAGAAAGATCATTGGGGAACACCATTTCCCAGTTTTATTAGAGGTTAATCCTAGTGAATTGTCTAAGAACACCATTATCGAGCCTTAAAATAGGGTTTAACATCAAATATTTCATCCTAGAATGCCACTTCCCATCCATGCTATAGTGTAATCCAAGAACATTCATCCAGGGATGCCACTACATAGCCATACTGGATGGTAAGCCCCAAACCATGAGGAAATCCATTGTCTACTACTACTGGAGGGTATCTAAGAATGATTATTGGAGAATGCCACTACCCAATCCTACATGAGGGTAATCATGGTACTATCTTCAGGATACTCAAATGCGTATCCCTACTGGAGGGTTAATCTTTGGATTCTCTACGGGTTTTGTAAGATTTGTTTTCATCATCAGGTTCCATCAAAGATCATGAAAAACCATGAAAATTTTACGTCGTGTCTCAAAATCCACATCTGAGGTCGTAATATCGTTCTAAAAATAAAAACATTAATTATAGGAATCTTGCATTCCAAAACCCAAGATAAAATGAAGGAGATACAAAATTTTGATGTTTCCTAAAAAAGAGGTCCATGGAATGTCAGAGACATTCATGGCATGTGGTCTCACTCTATATCCTAGTCATTTCCTCTACATAACATGGTATTCTCTCCATGTAGAACTACATGGTGTGTAATGGTACTACCTTATGGGTCTTAAGAATAATATTGAGGAACACATGAGGAATGTCACTCTACAGAGGGTAAAAATTTATGTTAACAGAGACACCTCTTAAAATAGCCTTGGGTGGGAAAATGGATCAACGCTTGTGATCCTCATGAAAAAATTCCCGAGATAGTCTATTCACTTGCCTCTATTGGAACCTAGGGAGAAAAATCACATTTCACTGCATTATGCTCATAGGGTATTTCATGGGCCCGAGCCATGAGTCAAAATTAATTACCTGATATTGGTCTAGAAACTTCCTTCATAATTTTTGGGTTTCAGCATCAGACACATTTCATCATTCTGACACCGTATGAGGGAGATATGACAGATAACATACATTTAAAAAATAATAATTTTATTATTATTAGGTGTTTCATTGACCCAAACAATGGGACTAAAATTGGTATCTAACATTGGTCTTAAAATTATCATCTAAATTATAAGGTCACACTCTCATTAATGGTGTTTATAATTGATGTTCATACGAAGAATTTATGACCCAATTTTGGGTTAACACCCAAAATAAAAAATTATGATATTATATTATTATTATTTTTAAAACCTTTTTTTCTTTCCTAGGAAACACTCAATGTGGGTATGGGAGGTGTCTCCCCCTTTTATGTAGGCACACCAAATACCTAATTACATTTAATATTTTTTCCAAACAAAAAATCAATAGTATTATCATATTAATAATATTATTACATATAAAATGTATGTATCAGGCCAGATCCCTTCCATGCCCAAGGAGGCGCACCCCCAAGAGATATCTCTTATTGATTGTTTTATTTGGAAAGAAAAATATTTTTTTATTATGTGATAAATTAGAAACACACATTTATTATTATAATTATATTACATTACATTTGATCTCTGTGAATCTTATTCGTCACATGGTGGAGGAAGAATAGAGATATCAATGGAGATATATAAATTAGGGGGTCAACCCTAGACAATATTCTATAATGATGAATTTGAAGACATTTGTTTTAGGTTAAATGAATCAAGTTTATTAATTAATCCACATAAAAATATTTCCAATGAACTAGGGGTCTGAACATCTCACACCGACTCATTTTATGTCACGCCTAGGGTAAGAACTGTGTTCTGAAATCAACTGTAATCATAGAATTATAATCATATCAACCATTTAAGAGTTATCACATTTTATTTAATTAATTTCATCCGTGGAATATAAAATATATTTATCATTTTTAGAAAATTAATTCTAGGAACATCAAGCCTTAGAATTCGCCTATCATCTCAGAACCTAGCACTGGAAATATATTTAGAAATATTTCAAAGTCTTATATTTCAAAAAACCATGTCTCAACAACCCCATCGCTTTATCCATATCTAATATCAAGGCTCCCTTCAGACCTTTAGGTCATCAACTGTTATGGGTTTTTCATTCTGAAAAATTTATTAATGATATACCTCATTTATATATAATATTAGATGGTTATTATATAAAATTTCAAATAGAATCATTGACCATTATAATATCTGGATCATCAAGTAAAATTTTCAACTCAGTAGTCTACTCAAGGAATACCCCAATACCCACTCTCTTGTGATCTTTGGGGAGTTTTTTCTGTTATAGCATGTCTCTTGGGATATTATACACCATTCATGTAAAGAATCATCAATAGAAATTAAATATTATAGTGTTTTTGAACTAGAATTAATATTCAATGACATTTTTATGCTATAGTTTTACAGAATTAGGAAAATATACTAAAAAGTTAACTCATACATTATAATTGGACGGTTCTATATAGTCTCCTTTTTTTGTAAAATAACAACAATTAAAATAAACATGATTTTTTTTATTACAAATATTAACATTTTTTCCTGGAACTCATCCTTATTTATACTCTTCCTTAAACCCTTTGAAAAAAATATTTTATAACATTGGATGAGAACTAAACTCAGTAAGGGACAAAAAATTAGTGAAACCATTAGTGAAGTGAAAGCCCATTAAAACACTTTTTTTTTAAAAAAAAACATACCATTTTACATTTAATTGGAAATCATATTGTCAAAAATATCATTATCTTACCTTTTTAAAATAAAAATATTTTAATTAAAAATCATAAGAAATAATATAAGATATAAGTAGGTAACCTGGGAAATAATTATTATCAAATGGAAAACCATGTAGTCGACATCCATATATGTCACTCTTATATTTGGAATAAACATATGATCGTCTTCTATAACCAATGCATTGGATGTTATAACGAAACCACTAATCCTTGGATTATCATGGAATCACCCGTCATTGGTTCATCCTGTAACCACCTATCATTTGATTATCATATAACTTCCAATTAAATTATTAAGTAAATTTATATAACAATAACACATAAAAGCTTTAAATTTCCTCATTTCTCTAATAATGATTCATTTTCACTCATAAGAAAAAATTCCATGTTCTTGAAATAATTAATCCAATATAAAATCCCATTTTAAACAATTTAAAGGATGTTTTTTAATCAAACTGTCTCATACCACATCAAAACATTTAAGAGAAATTTAAAAATTAATATTTTAAAATATTAATTTCCATACAATTAAATTTATAAAAAAACATTTTTAAAATATGGATATGAAATAGAAATATTTGAAAAATAAATCCATAACACATTTAAAATGAGGTTTCTTAGTTGAAGAATCTCTTACCTTCAATCTAAATCTTCAAGTAAAATCATTATATTCTTTATTAATGAATTTATATCAATTATTTACATTATTGATAATCATTTTCAATTTAATATTCCTTTTATATCACTTTTTATCATGTTATAATAATTACCTAGTTATTTAAGTTCACATCAGATGTTTTGATGATATTCAGTACATGAGTCCAAAATGACATTGGTATATTCAAAGTGTTCATTATTAAATAATATTAAAAATAATAATTGTGATATAATTATAATTTTTTACATTAATTATAATTTTAAATACATCTATTAAATATGGATATGAAAAGTTAAATGTGTTACAATTGTGGAGACGGTAAGTCATATGTACACTTGATTAATGATTCCATTTTTAAATGATCATTACAGAATGGATTTTAATATCATTTTAAAATTAAATAATTATAGTAATATAATATATATAATATTATTTATAAAAATATTATAATATATATTTTCCATGTAATATGGTGATTAAAAAAAATCACATCGCTTTAGGGAGGCCATAGTTCACACATATGCACGAACAACATTATCATTTTTTTGTTAAAATTAATGTAAGAAAGTAAATTAAATATTGTATATTCATAATGATAAATATTTAATTAATAATCTACAAAAATAAATTCCATCATTATATCCAATCTTAAGATAAGGTGATGGAAAATCAATGTCATCGGTTTGAGAGGCGGTAGTCCACCATACAAACAAACGATGCATTATTATCCTATTTTATATTAAAGAAGTTGGATATTTTTCAATATAAAAAATAAAATCTAAGTATATTTTTTGTACTGGAGTAATTATTTTATCATGGTTTAATAATACGTGATGGTAGTGGAAGAAGAAGTAGAACATAAATGATTAATCAAAAATTATACCGCTTTTGTAGGAATCTTTTGTTGTGTAGCACCTTATAACCACTGAGGATGGTGTTATACCTAATCTAAGTGATCTATAATGTGGGTAGGGATTATAGGAAGGTATTTGGTCAAATATTAGTTAAAAATAGGTCTTTATGTGTGAAGAATATATAATAAGAGGTACTAATTTATAATAGAAGAGAGGGTCACTCTAGGAATTCTTCCGAATATTAAATTAATATAAATTAATTTTCTTTTCAAAATGCCTCCCAAGTGATTAATTTATATTATATGACGTCAATGGTTCTATATAATCCCATTATTTACTTTTTTGTCATGTTTAGGTCACATTATTACCATTTTCATTTAGTTTTATCCCATATTTAAACTTTTGAACTATTACTGTGACAACTATGATTTGTACATTTTGATGGTTAACGTAGTTACTATAAAATTTCAAACAACCCATAAATGAATAATTTATGGAATTATAAACCATATCTCAATTAGTTTTAATAATATTAGTTTTTTATAAATTTATATCATTAAATAAAATATATTTTATAAAAATATCATTTATGTTAGTTTTCACACTATTCATTACATTAGCTTGTACATAAATCAGTAAAAAGAGATAAATTCAATAAAAATATTATATAACATCATTAACATGAAAAAATCATACATAAAATTTTTGTATGATATTAATTATCTGTAATTATATTTATTTTAATATTTTTAATATCATTATGTTGACATTTTTTTAGTTATGTAATTAATTCATCATCATTATGTAGACCATAAAGGTAATTATTTATTTAATAAATACTAAAAATAAATTACCATTATGAATATAAATTATTTATGTTTCCAAATACTCTTTATTTTTGAATATTTTACTTACATATCACCATAATAAAAATATTTATCTTGTTAAAAAATTATAACATTTTTAACTTTTATTTAAATAAAATATTCTAAAGGTTATATTATCATCAAAAGTTCCATAAGTAGTAACATAAATGATCCTTTAATTATAATGGAATAAATATACTCATCTAATAAATGTGTAGAATGATTTTGGAACAATTATGAATATTTTTAATTTTATTTCAACCCTTAATTACCATATTTACCCATAATTATGAGAATAAAACTTACTAAAGTTATTATCCATATTGTCCAACAATAAAATGGACATTTTTTAAATTTTTTAAATTTTAATTAAAAATAATGAATTTATATTTTAAAATTAAAATCATATACTTGGATAAAAATATTTTAATATAAATCCCATAGATGGAGTGAGAAAATGAATTTTTAATGTGAAAACATTCAAATGTTCACAAATTTTTTGTATCCCATTTCAATATTAAATTAATTCCAATGACTTTAACTCTATTAAACGATATAAAATTATTTTATTTATACTTTAAAATCAACTAAAAATATTATTCAACACTATTAATTATTAAGACTAAAAATTTATTCGATCTAAAATCAAATATATTTCAGTTTTCATCAAAAAATGAAAATTATCAGAAAAATAAAACAGTTCACCCAAATTAAATATTTTTATAAATATTTCAAAAAATAATTCCATATTTAAATATAATATAAAAATCTATATTTAAAACAATTGCACCATCAAAATGAGGAAAAATGCCTTCTAAAAAAATACATATTCTTATTCATAAAATTTGATTTATTCTTATCATATGCTTATAAAATCTATTAGATGAATATTAAAATAATTTATTGAATATATAATATGTATATATATATATATAAATATTTCATTAATATCATTCAATAATAGTTATTAATTTAATTTGTTAAAAAAATGTATTTGGGTGCGTAAAGTATTTATTCATTGAAACACGTCTTTTTAATTCCATTGGTATTTATTTTTATTTATAATTAATTCGTAACCAATGAATTAATTTTTTAAATATGTGCAAACCATATTTTCACAATTATGTTTATTTTGGGGATACCCACCATTCTAACTATAATGAACCGGCCCAGTTTTCCCCCAAACCTGACACCTGACCTAATATTTCACATACCTAAAGGGCGTTCCCAATCTCCACAGGCTGGCGACAAGCACTCGGTCATCGAATGAAAAAACATAGTGGAAAAATTCTTCCACCGTGAACTACCACATGGAATATATATATATATATATAATGGAATAAATGTTAGAGGTCTAATAAATATAGTTTCCATAACTTTAAGAAATACATCATAAATAGAACAACAGTAACAATATAAAAAAATTTAAAAGACAAGTCTAACAGTAAAGGACTATAACCAATGGCTTCTCCAAACGATGGCATGGAAAAACTCTCATTCATCTCACAACCATCTATCAAACCAACTATCAAGAACCTCACCGCCTCACTGTGGCACCTTGCCTTTCCATACACTAGAAGATAAATAATGGTCTACACACCTCTGAAAAGGTGTGTATGGTTTTTTCTAATAGGGTTTTAGGATCCCACCCATGTGTATTACAACAAGTATCTGTATAAAAATTATTATATGCTCATATTAAAATTAAAATTTAGTGATAATTAGTAAATATGTTTTATAAAAAACATGGTAAACATTTCATTTTCCACTTTTCTAAGAAAAAGAAAGTATATCAGTTTCAAAGAATATTTTTTCATATCACTTTTCACAAACATAAACATGCTTATGAAGGAAAACTAAAAAAATACAAGAAATAAAAAAACAAAATCATAGGTATCAAAACACAATGGAATACTATATGAATAGGCTGTAGACTACTCGTACCTTAATAATCATGTTCACAAAAACTATTCCAAGAACAATGGGACTTGGAAGAAGAGAAATACAACATTTGTAAATCCTAGAAAATGTCAATATTGATCCCCTAGAACAATGGGCCTGTGAAATAGAGGAATAACCAAAGAAAAAATCCCCTTGATAATCATAAAATAATGTATAATGTCCTCATCATAAACCACCCACTTTAGTACCAAAGGTAATCCATGCTATATTTTTTACAATACATTTCAATTCTATGAAAACCATTCAAAACAATTAGCAATCCATTTAAATGCTTTGAAAACCATATCAAACAATTTCAAAATCCGTTTATCAAAATCTAGGGACAAACCATTTCTTTCAATACCCTTTTTCAATAGACACCAAAAATCTTGATGAATTAATAAATATATTAACATAACAATATCAATCAAGTTCATTATCATAGGGTATAGATGGAACCACATCCCGAAAAGATAGGTTCACAAACACCTGCAATGGAATCCAATATCAAAGAAACAGAACAGCATCAATGAAGGCCCTAGAATAAAATCACCACATCTTAGTATTAATCCAAATATAAAAACAAGATTTATATGGAAGATAAAAACCACATACCCTGAGGAGAAACACACATCACACCACAACAAACAAACAATAATCCATATAGAATAATATTTCACAAAAAATCTTGAAAAAACCTATATGAAACAACCATCGTAGATCAATGGATCCATCACTGAAAAGAAAGGGTGTTACCACGATAAATCGCAATAAATAACTAGAAATAACACTTACCATGAGAGACGTAATTTTGATGAAATTAATATCCAATGCTAATCAGAATGATCCGGATTGAGGGACGTGGTTGAAAATTAGCTAGGAATATTCTATGGTAGAGAGTAAAGGAGTCTTGAAATAATGGACCTGGTGAATCTGAAAATTGTGTAACATTAACTGGGGTACGGGATGAGTAACGACATGTAACCCTTGGTCATGTTGTGTTGGCCATTCTGGATAAGTACGCCGAAAAACACATCTCCTTGAGTTAAAAATCCTATATTTAAACACTATATTACGTGTTATTCAAGTACATGATATGTACTTTCCCACAGAGTGATCTCCCCATTCACTAAATGTACACAGCATCTAGTACAAAATGTGTACCTTAGGTATATGGGGTTTACCTACTCTAGAGTCTCCCGAAAGACTATAAAACCACTCATATAGACATTGAACCAAAATGGAACATAAATAAAGAAAAAAACATACCGGGTCATGGTTACAGGATGTTACAAACTCCCCACTATGAGGAATTTCCATCCCTGGGATGTTGTGTGGGTGACCTAATCCATGGAAAAATATAAGGCCACTACACCCTTGTTAGTGATTTTCATTCCCAAGTATCATTATAATTCTATCCTTGTAGTCAAATAAAATTGATCAACAGAATTAATTTCCCATGTAGGACTTTCATCTAAGATTCAATGATCTCAACTAGTTTCTCCAAAAAAGAAGCATATATATATAAATCAATTTCTTCCCAACTCAAAACATTAGAAGGATCAGGGTGATACTTCCTAAGAGAAGATATGACGAAAAAATCATGGATTCCCATCAACTGAGCTGGAAATGATAACTAATAAGTGTCTTTCCCAAGACGTTCAATGATCTCAAATGGTAGAACATATCTCTGATCCAACTATCCCTATTTTCCATGATGAAAGTGACCCAAATGTGGATAAACATTAAAGAAAACAAAGTCACCTATGTAAAACATAAAATGACAATGCCGATGATCTACATTTGATTTCTTTTGACTCTAGTATGTAAATAGAAATCTTTGCACTTCCTGAATCATCATGAATTTCTCTTGAACCACACATGGTTCAACCAAAGCTACTTCTCCTACTTCTTCCCAAAAAATATGTGATCTGAATGGGTGACCATACAGGGCCATGGAATGATCCATTATTATCGAAAATTGATAATTTTTGTTGTAATCAGACACAACCAGTCCTAGATGTTTATCCCATGATGAGCTGAATTCCAAGGTGCAGGTGAAAAGCGCGTCATCCAGGATCTAAATTAACTGATCTATTTGATCGTCTATATATGGATGGTAAGTTGTGCTCAACATGTTCTTAGTTCCCATTTCTCCCTGAATACATCTCAAAAACCTTGATATAAATCAAGGATCTATCTCTCAAACAACCGTAGAAGGACTCCCTTGTATCCTCGCGATATATTGCACTTATATCTTACTAGATCTTTAACATTAGTGTTTCTTTGAGAAGAATGAAATGAGTACACTTTATAAACTGATCAACAACAAGCCAGATATCATTTTTCCCTTGGTAAATTCATGGTAACCAAATAATAAAAACCTTGGATACCTCATCCTATTTCAAAACTGGCACCAGAAGAGGATGAAGAAAACTAGATGTTTTCAAGTACTCATCCTTTAACTGCTGGAAGGGGTAACAATGGGACACATAATCTATAATGTCATGCTTCAAACTCATCCACCCAGATCATCTTATCATTTCATAATACATCATTGTAGCACCTAGATTAATGAATTATGGTGATCCATGGATGTCAAAAAAGTCTAAAATTCTCATAGGTTTTCGGAAAACAATCCTTTCTGCAAAGTGAAGCATACAATTGAAAAAATGATACCAAAATGAAATGGTCTCCCCACCCTAAATTCTTTACCAAGTCTTTGGAAACTCATCATCATGCTATTGATATATAAAAATAAACTCCATAACATATTATGATAATTTATCATTGTTCATAACCTTATCTAAAAATTCCCCCCAAGATTCCAAGTGATACTGAGTAAAAATCCCCGTAAAATTCCACTCCTCCTTTAATTCGAAAATAACATGTGATGGCACCTTCATGTTTAGAGAATCTTCAAAAACATCCCCTTTCCCCTAGGTGTAGGTGATATTGATGTCAAACATCTAAAAGTATTCTATTTATATTCTCTATTTGAGATTCAAGTCCTTCATAAAAAATATATAACTCAGACTGTTATGATCTGAGAGGATTGTGAACTCACCCCAAAATAGATAGTTCTCCTAGTACTTATGCACATTCAAGACTACAACAAGATCTAAATCATGAGATGGGTAATTGTTTTCATGTATTCGAAGGTGATGAGATTCGTAATCTACCACATGGTCTCCTATATAAGCACTCATCCAAAACCAGAAACTGAAGCATCACAAAACCCCACATATCCTTTACCAGGATCTGGTAAGGTCATAATAGTATCCTATGTCCAAATCCTTTTCAAATCATCGAAATACGATATACACATCGCATCCCAATATAATTTCACTACATTTTTGTTAAGATATGTAAAAGTTGATACAAGTTTGGGAAATCCTTAACAAACAGTAGGTAGTACCCATCCAGACCAATAATACATTGAATTTTAATGACGTTCTATAATACCTTCCAAGACATATAAGCCTTTACCTTCTTTGGATCAACTGATAATCCATTCTCATAAATTATGTATCCCAATAACTTTACTTTCTAAAATCTAGAAACTACATTTTTAAAACATTCTATAAATTGGTTAATTCTCATAATTTCCAAAACCAATCTCAGATGGATCTTGTTCTCATACTTTTATTTTGAATAGACATGAATATCATCAAAAAACACTACCACGGAAGTATCAAGCTATTGATGGAATATTTGATTCATCAAATCCATAAAAACCACTAGAGAGTTAGTTAGACCAAAAGGAATCATGAGATATTCATAAAGACCATACCTACTCCTAAAGGTTGTCTTCAGTATATCATACTCTCTAACTCTGATCTGATGATAACACAAACTAAGATAAATCTTTTATAACCAGTTTTATCCCTTTCATTGATCAAAAAATCATCCACATAATCAAAATGATATTTTTTCTTAAAAGTTAGCCAGTACAACTTCTAATATTCAACAAATAAACATATAGAACCATGTGATTTATTAGAAATGAGTGCATGGGCTTCCCAAGGAGAAAATCTTTTGAGAATGAAACATTTTTTCAATTTGACATCCCATTGGATCCTATTCTCCTTCACCTTTATTAGTGCCATATGATAATAAGGTATTGATGTCAATTTTGTACCTAGAACCAGGTCAATCGTAAACTCTACCTCTCTCTTTGAAGTAATACCAAAGAAATAATTTGAGAAAATGTTGGGTATGTCTTGAAAAACAATAGAAAGATAATCAAGAGAAAAAATATCATTGAGATCAAACATGTCAGCAAACCAACACACTCCTATGCTCTGGGCGGGAAAGTCCTACACATATAGACATTGGGTCCCACTCTCCGTAAAACACATGAGAGCTCTCGTCGGCATCAAGAAACGAAACACAAGAAAAATAACAATCAAAATCATCTCAATGAGAGATAGTATAATACATGCCAATTATGTCTTCATATATATTGAGGTTAAGAATGAGAATATCACAGACCAACTCTGTATCGGGTATCATTAACAAACAAGAAGGACATTGAAACCCATGTTCTTTACTCTTTCCAATAGGTTTCACTAACTCCGTTGTAAAGGACATATGTTATATTGTAAGATTATGTGAATCAACAATGAGTGAAAATATAAATGAGTGGGAGGAACCAGTATCATATAACACAATAGTTACTGAAGATGCACTAAGAATATCACCTTTCACTATTGCTAGACTTACATCATCTTCCATTGGACACACATCTACTATGTGTAAATTCTTCACTCTGATGGACTATGGTTGGAGACTTATAGTCTTTGAAGCTTCGAACTACACTGTATTAGCCTTTGGAGCCAGCGAACCCTCTCCATAATGAGGTTTAGTCGAAGCCTAATAGAAATGTGGTAGATGGAAAACACATCCATATCTATTGAATTATTCACAGGCATATGACATGAATGTCTGGTTTTCCATCCATTTCCTCATAGATAGAAAGTCAATTGAATACATCTAGTTGAAACACATTGTGTAGAGGATGATCACTATTGCGACCCACCTCTACCACTCTGGTGACAGACCTACCACTCCCATTCATGCCACTGATTTTATAACTAGTTTTAACAAAAGATATGGTAATTCCGAACTTTGTATTTATATTAATCTCCGCCATCATGGATTATTTATCATCTCCACATAGGTAGAAATATTCAACATGAACACCTATGATCTGATATTTGGTCGCAAACCCTGTAGGTATTTATGAGACTACAGCTAGTCCTTATTCACCATGTTCCGGAAAAAATGAACAAGCTCATAAAAACAATTGGTGTTTGATGACACCAAACTATATCCCTGTTCTAATGATAGGATCTCCAGTGACATCTCCAACATCATTGACTCTGGAAAAAACTTCTGAAAGAATAGTTTTTTCAAACACTTCCAATCCAATCCCGCATGTATTTCTTCCTAGACCATAGAATCCAATCATCCCTTGATGGATCCCTCTAGTCTAAACACTTCACAGTTCACCATGATTTTCTCAGGATTCTCTATCAAGTTGATGATTTTATCGATCATATCCATCCAATCCTCTGCCTCCTGAGGTTCAGTAATTCTTCTAAGGGAGTGATGGATTTTCACAAAAGAACTCCTATGATCAGTCTCTCTCTCCTTCAGCTCCTGGATGTACTTCAACCACAGCATTCTGAACCCATGGAATATCTGGATCGACAACAAAAATTACCCATACAATAGTATTGATAGTATTATGATCCATAGGTGGATTTCCTTGAGGAGCATCATCTACACCTTTATAAGGATCCTATAGAAGACGTCTCAGAGGTATATTGTTCAACACCGAATCATAAGAATGATCAGACCACAAAAAATTATATGTATATACTAGAAAACCCATTACAAAAAACTGATATTTTTTAAACAAAAACCAATATTGGAGACACACTTATCTCAACATACCTATCATGTCTTGACAATCCTATCTCTAATCTAACATATTTCCCATGAAATTGACTCTTGAGGAAATACCTCCTATAATACCAAATTTCAACTTACCGGCCTAGGCTTCCACCAAACATGGGACCCAAACCGATTTGTCATATACCCAAAGGGAGTTCCTGATCCCTGCTGGCTGGCGACAAGAACCCGGGCATCGAATGAAAAAACAAGGGGAATGAATTCAACCAATCTAAACAACCACATTATATATATATAGAAAGGAAGAAATAGTGGAAAGAAAAAATATATATATATCATAACTCTACTAAAGAAATCAGAAATAGAACAATTCAAATAGTATAAAAATTCTAAAAAGAGAAGTCCAACTACAAAGGAATACAACCAATCACTACTCCAAGTGATGGAGTGGATCGCGCCCACCATCTACCCAACCATCTGACACAACCATCGCTTCTTCACTATGGTGCCTTTTCTTTCCATGAACTAGAAGACAAACAAAGATCTACACACCATCGAATAGGTGCACAAGGTGTGATCTAATAGGCTCAGTAGGATCCCACCCAGGTTTTCCAAAACATTTCTTTGTATAAAAAATTCTATATTCTCGTTTTAAAGTAAAACATATCATTATAAGTAGTAATGTGGTTTTATAGAAAACATGGTAAATAATTCACTTTTCCAAAAATCTTAAAAAAGGTATATCAGTTTCAAATAGTATTTTCTCAAAACACTTTCTACTACAATAAACTTGCATATCAAGTATCACTCATAAGGCTAATCAATACCAAAAATAGAATCAAAGGTATCACACAACCAATGAATACTATAGGAACATGCCACAAACTATGTATACCAAAAAAATCAACTGAAAAAAATTGATCCTAGAACATCATGCCTATGAAGCATAGTAATGCACCATGAGTACCCCCCCCCCCCAATATCAATTTCAGACCCCAAAACAACGGTCCTAGTAAATAGTGTAAATCCCCAAAATAAATCCCTTAATAATCACATAACAATAGATGATGGCCTCAGGATAATCCTTCCACCAATGTACACAAGGTAACCCATGTGATATTTTTCTCAATTCATTTTAGTGCTTTATGAAATATTCAAACCCATTCACAATCCATTTCAATTCTTAGAAAACAAATCAAATACATTTCACAATCAATTTATCGAAATCTTGGAGAAACCCATTTTTCATTCAAAACCCTTTTCAACACAGACCAAAAAACAGGTTAATTTAATAAATCAATTAAAAAAAGAAATTGTAGTTAGGATCATTACCATAGGCTAGAGACGGAACCACCTACGTCAAAGTTCATGTCTCACATTCCTGAAACAGAATCCATAAACAATGAAATCGTACAATGTCAACTAAGGCCCTAGAATCAATTCCCAACATCTTAGTATTGATCTAAATCTAAAAACAATAGGTCGGTGGAGAGAGGAAACCCACATACCTTGAAGAAAAATGCTCACCACACCATGACCAACAAAGGATAAGGCCTCCAGAATATGATCTCACAATGGATCTAGAAGAAACCAAGAAGAAACAGCCAAATTAGATCAATGGATCTGGAACTACAAAGATAGGGCGCTACCGAGATCAATCACAATGAATAACCACAAAGAACACATACCTAGAGAGATTCACCACATATTCAATGAAGATCCAAATCCGATCAAATCGATTCATAGGTGGGGAACCTTTGAAGATCAACTAGGAAATTTCGAGGGTCGAGAGTGATAGTGCCTAGAAATAATTGACTAACAGAAACTAATGAACACATGAATATAACCTCGATGTTGGCCGAGTCACAACGTGTACCCCTTGGTCAGATCATGTAGGTCATTATGTTAATGTACGACCAAAAAAACCATGACCTTTGGTTAAAAGTTTATTTTTTTAAACACTACATAATGCCTACCTTGAGTACATGATGTATACCTGCTCACATCGTGATCTTCCCACTCACGACCTGTACACAGCTGCTAGTACATGACGTATACCTGCTCTGCAGCCTGTAGAAAACCTTTAATCCCACTATTATGGAATTTAAACCCAAATGGAACTTAGATAAAGAAAAAAAACATACCTGATTAGGGTAATAAGATGTTATACTAACAACTAGGTTATAATGGTTATATAATAACAATACATAGTTATCTTTTTAATCTCAATGTGGTCTAATTTGAATGATATTTAAATAAGTGTTTCTTTTTAGAATATAGTGATGTTATAGAACCCCTCACAACTAGGTGGTGCATGGGTGTTAACAGATATAAATAACATACAACTATACCCTATAGAATTTTATTAATATAAAGTTATCAAAATTTTGTATGATTCAAATTTAGGAGAAAAGCTATTGAAAAAATTGATTTACTCGGGTATGGTATGCAGTTTGGGGGAATGACTACCCTCAATGTTAGTGCAATCATTTGGTTCTTCATGTGCAGATAATTATTCTCCCACTGGATCAATTTGATCATTTCCCATACATTTGTCTGCAAAACCAGACCATACAATTAAATCATTAAAATAATATATTTGGGTTGATTATCCTTTAATTATCTTATATGTATATTCATGGGGTTTTATCTTATATAAATATGATTGAGGAGCCACTCCAAAATCCAATCCTCTAACATGATGATATTATTCCAATCACATCAATGCAACTAAAAGTAGTTTTTATTCTGGTAGTGTCACTACTAATTATTATGTCTAAACAATATAAAAAAATTAACATAAATATATATTTTTATGTAATACTATTTTAAATAATAATTAATTACAATTTTTTCATACTTAAACATGTTTTCCATAATTATTTTTGGTTCCCATCAGCTATTTTACCCTCCTTATTTACACAAGCCACCTTCCATAACACGTTATGTGAGTTGAAAGTGTATTTGTATTTTTATTCATCAAATATACATATAAAAAAAGTTACATATATTGTTTTAAATCATATAAAAAATTCATTTTTTATTTAAAATACATACCAATGTTTTCCCTATTGAAACATACCCCTTCTTTTCTTTTGATAGGAGTACATTGATTTTGATGCACGTTATTTATTTTCATCTCTCTTTTGTTGTTTCATAAATAAAAAAATCTGAATCAAATTGGATAAAATAAATGTTTCCAATGAATATTTTATTGACTATAACTCACCTTAAATGATTTCTCATCACAACTACTAAAGAAATCATCTCATGTTTCCTAATTTATAATTTTTGCATAACTAACTATTGGGATGGGATTTGCATTACCCTCATCATCCCTATGACAAATCATTCTTTGAAAAGGTTTTAATTATCTATAATATTTTCAATTATCCATTAAGACAAATTTATTAGGGAAATATTCTAATATAACAAACTATGCAAGGAATTATGATAATGAAATCACTATTTCATTATATAACTTTTGGTAAAATAGAGAAAATATATCATAACATTACACTTACATCTTCCCATAGGGTTTCCTTCATTATGGGCGGATGTGGTGCCATGAATCAATATCAATCAGAACATTCATCACCATTGTGACCCCAACATAACTAATAATTATTGACTTTTAGGGGTCAATAGCTTATACATATTAATTTCAAAAAATCTCAAATTTTATAATCTTATACATTTCCATGATAATTTTACTCAACACTTGGATTCTGCATCAATATTTTTTCTTCATCAACATGTTCTTGATCCTCTAATAATTCTATATTTTCATCATTAATAGTCTATTAATCTCCACGATTGGTAACATCATTGTCTATAGAAGACAATGTATTCATGAGTAGAAGAAAAAATATATTAATATAATGTTAATGCGGTAGATAACAGATAATATTATAAGGAAAAATAGAGTATATTAAAAAACATTAAAATTTTCATTGAACTCGCTTCCTTTTTTAGGGTTTTAGAGATTTGGACCACCTATCGAGAATCAAAATCGCTTCTTTGTGGTCAAATATAATGATCAAGAAAATTTTTATATTAGGACCCTCATGAACTGATTGTGATCTCCAATGAATGGGTTATGCTTGATTGAAATTTCATCTGTCCCTACAGTAGTTTTAGAAAAAAATATGAAAATAGAGCAATTATTGTTTACTATATCTGAGATATAAAATACATGAACTTCTTTTTATTCAATTACTAACTTCTGACTTTTTTCCCTTCAATATTGAAATTCACCTTCAAAATTACCATTTCATCATCTTTCACTGAAATCATATATTTAACCAATTTTTAATGGAGAATAGGAACTTGAAATGCTAAATAAATCAACTTGTATATTTTTCTGATAATGAAAAAAATATGACATATCTGTATAAATTTTATTTATATCCTTATTACCAGATATGTGCATCACTTCCACCACAAGTATAACTCCACTGTTTTGTATCATACTATATAAATCATGTTATTTGTATTGAATGTATAACCATCAATTTAAAAACTATTATAGGAAATTACATTTACATTTGGTCCTTGGATAGCCTTATAAGTTTTTCATCAATTGAATTTGGGGTTTTAGATAACTAATTATAAATTTAATTTCAAAACCACCTTATAACCTAATGATTATGTGTATTTGATATCTGTCATTCAGTCCATCATGGGTTCAAATATATATTAATATCTTTTGGTCTTCTATTTATGGATCAAATTCTTCAATATTCTATAAAATGTAATGGTGGGATTACTTCCACATAGTGATAGTAATTATTAGGACATATCTTCCATAAATATCTTCTACCAAAAGGAGTTCTCAATGATGTGACTTTGGGGGACTGATGAAAACAAAATATTATAGGTAATTAGTACATAATTCATTAGTTTAATCAATAATATATCATTATGCAACATAACCTTCTGGTCTACTTCCATTCTAGACAGGGTATTTCAGAAACATTATATATTATTCAATTAGTTACATCCATCTGTAATTGACAATACTACATAGTTGAACCATTCTAACCAAGTAAATAATTAGGTGTAAAATTATATCAAATAATGATGGTGGGAAGAACATATCCGAGTCACATAATATGACTGAAACCTCCTTATTCATTATTGGAAACATAATCGGGTCTATAAAATTACTGCATATGGATTCGAAAAATAATAAGATCCAGGTTAATGTATTTCATGTATTTTTAGAAAGAATGCAATTAAAATAAATGGGAACAAAATATTTCTTCAAAACATGATTTTCACATGGTCTTAGTCCCTTTAAATTAAAAACAGTCATTGAAACAAAAATATTGATATTTCATTAACACCCCAATAAAAAATCTACACCATTATGGGAAAGGAAATTCTTAATTTTTTCTATTTAGACAGAGTGTAAGCTACTGGAGGGTGGACAATTTTCCCTTTACCCTTCACTGGTTTCAACTCTTCCCTCTTCCCCATGTGAATCATGTCCAACTTATCCTCGATTTCAACATTCATTCTTTAGAGAAAATTTACCAATGTTACAAAAGCACTATCAAATACATTTAATCTACATTCATAAAATAAAAAATATCTCACATAAAAAAATTTAAATTTAGTAACTCATAGAAAATTAGTCTTTTATTCCAACATTATTTCATATGGTTCATCAAAAGTCATTTAAGAAAAATATATTCAATATCATTTAATTTATCAAATATTTGATCACCCATTAACGGGGATGGTGTTGTACCTTGTTTGGTATTATATTCAAATTTTGACATCCAGGATTGGTATTTTTGACATCGAGGTAAAAAAAATATGATTTCTGAAAAAATATATTCCTCGATAAATGTTTTCACTAAACTATATGTGTGCATTCTTCACAAATTGGTCCCCCCAATATTTCTATAATTCTATATCCAAATAATTTTCTATAAGTAGGAATTTCTTTTATCATCTCATAAAACATGGCCCTAAATGTCATTTTTTCACTTCTATGAGTATCATATATTGTAACACCTATATCCCACATAAATTTAAGGTATTTCTTCAATAGAACCAAATAGAAATCAATGTAATTATATCTCTAAATTGGTCTAGATATAAACAGATACTAGATAATGTTTTTAAACTTCACGCATAACCATGGAGGAAAGTTATAATTTACCAGAAGTACATTCCATATACTCTATGTAATACTCTTTACACCGAAAGGATATATTCTATCTAGAGATAATATAATATGATAGTTTCTCAACTAATTTCAAAATTTAGTATACTCATAATCAATTTTCATCCATTGAGGAGAATCTTCTGAATGACATAATTTCCCATAATTAATTTTTTTATCTTCATTTTATGTCAATTTTATCACATTTTCGTGACCTCCATATAGTCTTCACAAACATGGGATGATATGAAATTATGATAGTACATTCAAAATGAATTATTCATTTTTCTTGAATCAATATGTGCCACACATAGGGTATTTAATGAGTGATTCATGGTCCTTGGGATACAATATGATATAATTTACAAAAGAAAGTATTTTTTAGCGATCATTACCATTGAACGTAGCATTTGTTTTGAATAATAATTTTAACATGGATGTATTTTTCCTTCTGGTGGAATTTAATTTAGAAGACTAAGTAGTTCTATAAATTTGGTGTCACTCTATCTGTTATCAACATTCAAAATATATAACTTTAATATAGATGAAAATGATGTGTATTTTGTAAAAATAGTATACAATAGTCTCTTTTCAAAATTATTTAACTTCTCAAAAAACAAAGGACTATCATGATAGTCATTATCAATTTCAATTTTCATTTCTCCCATGCAATATTCATCATCATTTACCATGGTATTCATATCAAATGATCCATAAACCCTAATACCACTGAAATTAGTGGGTGGGTTTATTTTTCTCTATGTTTTGTCTAATATTTATAGCTCTAATATATTATGTGAAAAATGAAATGTTCTTATATCCCTTAATGATAAATATATATTGAATAAAAATAATGAAAACAAGGAAAAAATTGGATAAGGGACATATGCATGCTCTATTTCAAACATGACGAACTCTTTAACATTTTCTTTATACTCTTCTGTCAAAGGATTAGTGTTCATCCATTTCTTATTCCTATCCATCAAATTATATTCAAAATATATTCATTATTTAAAATTAATAAATAAATATTCATAAAATATTCATTTTTAAATGTGAATGCTAATTATCATTCAAAAAAGTAGAAGCTAACAATTGGTTGTTTCAAATAATTTTAGTCTTCTTTGAAGAAAATGGGTAATAAAATTTAAGGATGTGTTAATCTAATAAGGTTGTTTTCATAGTCTAAATTCGTCCAAATGTGGAAGTTATATAAAACTTTATTTTTCATCATATTAATAATCTAAACAATTATTATTTCATTTTGTTGCTTGAGACTCATCCACCATCTCTTTTGGAAGTGAAACAATGTTTCTTGAACCACACTGAGAAGTTGTCATCCCATATCGGGTAACGGTGATGATTTTCTATGATTACTACCCAGAGTAATTCAATAAACATAAAAGATATGGGGTATGATTATTAAGAAACAAAATGCAGTAATAACTGTTTGATATATGAAGTTGATGAGGATAACAGTTTTCTCCTTAAAAAATTAAGTCACCACATCTTAATTTAATATATCAAATCTCAGATCAAAACAAATTTCATTATAAAAAATATACTTTAGTGTTTTTTAAACCCATCATGAATTTATTTCTTTTTTAATTCCAGATGATAATTATACTATTTTTTCCAAAACAATTATTGTGATACAAACACCCTTTTCTATAAAAATAATTAGCATCAATTAATAATTTTTAATATCATACTAAAAAATTATTTATAATAAATTAAAATTTTAAAATCATTTCCATCAAAATATGTACACTTCGAAAGGATAAAAACATTATAGATTCACATTAAAATAAATTATTGAGTTTCAAATCATCGAATCCATTTTTTCATTTTAAGGAAACATCAAATTTTTTCATTTCAAAACCCACGTCGCAACATAAAAACATGGTTCTTTTTTCAAAACATAAATTTAAAATCTGTATGGAAAAATAATTTCAATTTAAGACACCACATAGTCTAAATAAAATAATTATTATTAAGCATTTCATAGTAATTTTATAATGCTGACATGAAAAAAACCTTTTTTATAAGATAATAGTAAATTAAAACATCAAATTCTATCATGATTATCCTGGACTACCTTCCCTAATACCAAGGTTCCCATGGGATTATTTCAAAATACAATCAAGGGGGTATTCATTTATCAAAAAAATCATCAAATTTCACACAAGAAGCATCAAATCCAAGCTTTCACATTTCATACAATTTATTCAATAATCAGCATGTAGAATTTTTTAAAAATATACATGACATTATAACTATTTTTATAACCATGATGAGGTGTATTATGGACTCCATGTGTGATATCAGACATAGGTTGGATTTGAAATTATTTTAGTGTGAATCCAATTGTATGTACTATAGTACCTAGGGTGAGAGAACGATAGTGGATTTTGTTTTTCTGGAATGAAACCAAACATGATGTTACACTATGTTTCGAGTTTTTTACATATATTGGGTCTTTAGAATATCATGGTATGACATTGGTTGTTTATTAATCCTGACTTAGGGATGAGATAACACATTGATGTCTGAAACAGAGAATTTTCCGTGAAAATTTTTCCATATAATGACCGGTTAATTTTTCAATGATATTGGGTGTGGTGAGATGGAAACCACATAATTCATTTTGTTCACACTATATAAATATGATTGGTTTATTGTGTAAAATATGTTAATTTTTTTTTTACTTTTTTTAAATGTTTTATTCCATGAAATTAAATTTTCACAAGTGTTATTTTATTATTTAGATTCATCCATGTATTTAAGTTCCTGCTTAGAAATTCTATAAGCTCCAAATAATTTTAAGATCAATAATGTAATGTAGCTATCATATGATTGGGTTTTGTTACCACACATTATTTTGATAATGTAACCAGAATATTCAAATGTGTTAGAACTTTTTTTAAGAAAATAATATATTTTTTAGTACATATTTATGTTCTCATATCTTGAGTAAATAATGTAAACATGAATTTAATTTTTATATTTAGAATTTAAGTTGTACGAATAGACTTAGTTTTGTATTCCCTTTTATACCTTCAGATAATAAACTCATATGGGTGAAACTCTTAATAAAATAAAATCATCATTGATATACTATGGATACCATTTATCAATTACCGTGAAATATAGTTGGAAATATATATGGATTATATTATTATATTCTTTTATTAAAATACATCCATGAGCTATTCTAGGAAGCGATCATTAAAAATTAATAATCTTTTAAAAAAGAATATGGAAACCATTATTAAGAATTTTTTTTCTTTTAAATGAATAGAATCACATGAAAATATTTTTTAGGGCTTAATCCTTATTTATTTAAAACAAACATTTCAAAAAATATTTGGGATTTGTTTTTGAAGAAACTGTACTAAGAAGGAAATCCTGATATAAAGAAATGTAACTAAATTAAATAAAGAAATAACATTAAGTCATTCATATAATAAATAATTGTAATTATATCATGAGAGGGGTGTCGAGAAGGTGAAAGGGTTTTTGGTTGTTTTCAGATATGTCATTTGAAAGATGTGTCACAAGAAATAAGGGAGGAGTGGTGTCGATTTCCTTAAAACAAAGTGTTCGAATTAATTATTTTATGACGGTTTGGGATGGATGGTTAAAATAGGTGAAAACGATAGACTTGAAAACAAATTATGATGGTTTAATGGAATGGTTAATTCCACACTACGATATGGAGCAACATAACGCATCCATGGTATGTCATCTCAACTTGGCTGCTACAAAAACACAATGTGGCCCAATGGTCACTGGTTCAAGCCAAATAATGATTATACACTAGTTAAATAATAACCCTATGATCTTTTACCAATATACCCAAGGTTTATCAAGCCATGTAAATAGAGGTTCAAAATAAAATATAACACATCTCAATACAATAAAAATAATTATTAATATAGTTCAACAAACATAAACACAATCACAAAATTGAACATA
The DNA here is from genome assembly GCA_963277665.1 of Viscum album. Taxonomy (NCBI): domain Eukaryota; kingdom Viridiplantae; phylum Streptophyta; class Magnoliopsida; order Santalales; family Viscaceae; genus Viscum; species Viscum album. The sequence continues at coordinate 346,708,781 of OY728127.1, read as the reverse complement.
TTTTAATGAACAACCCCTTCACAATAACATAAACAATAAATAAGTATCAATGACCCATGATCATTCCATATTACAAAAACAAAAAAATTCACTTATGAACGAACAAGGGGCCTCACTTCAGGGGTCTATATAACAAATAATATTAATCTAGTTTGGATGAGATATCAACAATAGATTACTACATTAGAAAATATGATAAATGAAATTAAACATTCCATTTGAGACCCATCCATTACATTTGAAATAATAAAAGGAAACAATACTTAAATATTCTTTACTAACCTAAAAAGAATCATAAAAAATAACCAATCATGTTCTAATTCATAGAAATCCCTGAAAAAACCTAATTGTAATTCATTATCATTTAAAATAAAACATTACATGAAATCCCTTCAGATTTATTCAATAAAAACCATTAGTGAAATTTTATGAGTCACTTTGTGGGCGTCATTTCCATGGAATGAAGTTCAAAACATTTAATATAAGGAAAAACTCCTTTGTTATTAATGAAAAGTTGAGGAAAACACTTACATATCCAAAAAACCCATCATGAATAATTAAAATATATTTTAAATTAGATAAAAACATGGATTTAAAAATGAAATCATTCATGGTTCCAGATTTAAGGGAATGTAAAGGATCCACCTACAACACTGGATGAAATTGGTTTGTGGAAGTCTTAATATGCAACAAGCAAATATGAATAGACCTTAAAGGGTCAATAAAAACACAAAATGTTTTTGTCCCCCAATTAAAAATACATTCTAGAAGGAAAAGAAGAAATTGATAATAATAAAAAATAGATAATGATCAAAAATCACAAAAAGATATCTCCAAACAAACAATCAACGTCTGAGGGGAGGATAAAATAATGTAACATTGATTGAATCTTTGATTCATCTAAGAGAAATTATATATATAGCCAATGCTTGGATTCGTTAAATCCTTTATTAAATTGAGCCTTGGATTTGTTAGAGCCCCGATTCGATCCTTGATTTGAGCTTGGATTCAATGAGGAGGAGCACCGGTAGCATGGGGTTTCCACAAAAACTTTCTGATATCATGAATTGTTATGGTTTTTTAAATATATCGGGGATACTTTTATCAGCACTTCCAAAAAATTATAACAAAGACAACTTTTATCAGTACTAAATTAATAAGTGCTCATAAAATACATCTTTATTAGTGTTTTTTAGTGATTATAACGGTTTATTTATCATAATCAAATCTGTAGCACTAATAAGATATTTTAAATTATAAATATAATTAGAAATTTGTAAATATATTTATTTAAATATTTATTTATTTATTACATTTTCATAATTATTTAAATATATATTTTTTTTGTTTATAATCATATAAATATATTTTTAAAAGAATTATATATTTTTATTTATAATTATAAATATATAATTTTATAAATATAGTAAATATACATTTATAAACATATTTGAAATTATATTCATAATTATTTGTTTGTAATTATATATATTTATATCATTATATATATTTATATAATTATATATATATATTTTATAAATATATATTAATATCAATATAGTAGATATATTCATTATTTAAATGTATTTATTAAAATTTTGTAATTATAAATAAATTTATATAATTATATAGATGTTTTGAATTATATATATATAATATATATATATAAATATATTTATAAATATATTTATTATTTACTCATATTTTTTAAAATTTTAAAATTATTTAAATATATAATTATTTATTTACAATTATTTAAATTCTTATTAACACTATTATTATATATTCATATATTTATATCGTTATATATTCTTATATAAATATATTTTCATATTTAATAAATATATATAAATATATACCTAAATATAAAAATATTAAATATATTAATTAATTAAATATATTTACAATATTTTTATAATTGTTTAAATATATATAATTATTAATTTATATATAAATTGTTTTTCAAAACATAATATTTATTAATTTACAATTATAAATTTATAAATTTATAAATATTTTAAATATAAATTTATAAATATATTTATTAATAAATATTTACAAATATATCTCTATCATTATTAAGGAATATATACACTTAAATGAATGGATTTTAAAAATGAGTAAAAAAATAAACAAAATGAGTACACTTAAGAAATATTAAAAATATACATAAGAATTATCAATTAAATATAAATTAATAAAAAAATATGGATATATGTTTAAATAATGTAAAATACATTTTAAAAATAATAAACTTAAAAAATAAATATATAGAAAAAAAGAAAATGATTAAATTCTGAAAAAAATAAAAAAAATTAAATAATATTAAAAACAATTATTTCCAATTTTCAATAATATTAAATTAAATAAATTTAAATTATAAAAGACATAATATATTAAATTTATCATTTCATAATGAAATTCTAAAATTAATCTTAAAATTTCAATAAACTACAAAAATATTACTTCTATGTGTTTCTATATAAAATTTCATTAATTTCGTAAATATTTCTCTGTGTGTGTTGTAGATAAAATGAATTAATTATGTATATTTATGTGAAATCAGGTAACACATGTTTGATATATATTAAATTTAATAATTAATCAACATTCAATTACGTCCGTTACTCGGTGCAATCAATCTGTATTTGTAATTAATATTAAAATTTAATAATAAATTGCTCATCACTAATATAGGACCACTTTAATTTAATCAATATATATCCTGTATTATATAAATCTTATTTTAGGAAATTCTATATACATTCCTATAGTTATATATAAATATATATCAAAATATTTCTATATATATATTATAAATAAATAATTAAGTATAAAATCCATTAAAAATGAATAAGTCATTAATATGTTTTTAATTATTATATTTTATTCAGTTTTTATATTTATTTTTAATTTAACTATTATTTATTACTATTTATAATTAATATATATATATATTAAACTTATTAATCTCTATTAATAATTTTTTCCATAATTAATTTTTTTAATAATTTTGTAATTTATTCAGTTTTAATTTTATTTTTAATTATTAAATTTTATTCATTTTATATATCTATATTTAATTTATACTATATATTATTAATTATAATCTATATATATGAATACAAAATTTATTCATTTTTATAAATAATTAATTACTTAATAAAATGTTTAATATTTTCTTTACTTTACTAATTTTTAAATTTTATTTATTAAATTTTTTCTTTTTTTTAAATTTTAAATATCTATATTTTTGATATACATAATTATTAGTATTATATTATATATATATGTATAATAAATTTATAAATTTTTTATCAATAATTTTTTATTTAATAAATATGTTTATATTTTTTAAATTCAATCATTTTTATTTTTTATTTTTTTAATTATTTGAAAATCTTTTGGACCATTATAACCACTCAAAATAATGCACTACTTTAAAAACAAAGTGACGATAAAGGGTTTCATTTATGAACTTAATGATAAAGTCTTAAAAAAGGTTACCCTTTGTCAGCGCTAAAAAAATGTTGATAAAGGGTACAGTTTATCACCACCTTGTTGAGCACCTATAAATGTCCACTTTATTAATTATGATAGAAGTTATCGCTATTAATACCATGTTTTTTAGTAGTCATACGAAGGATTGATAGTTGAAATGTGGTTTTGATAATTTTGATAATAAAGTTAATTATAAGGTTGTTGTTGTAATAAATCATATTGGATATGGTGCATGGCTACATCCCCTCAATCCATTATGTTATGGCTCACCCAAAAGGGACCCCTCCACTATATCTATTATAATAAAATTTTAAAAATGCGCTAGAGCCTTTCCTCTCTAGTCCTTCATGAATAAACAAGAGGTCGCCTCCTTCTTACATTTTTTTCAGGCATGCAGGGCACACCACCTCCCCTATTTCATCTATTCATTGTTATTATTAAAAATAATAATAATAAATTCATAAATTAAATTTATTAAAATTAATAATAATAACACAATATTTTTATTATTAAAAATAATAATAATAATAATAATACCCATCGTGTTGACCATGGTCAAACACCACGTCGAAGATCCAATCCCACCCACCATCACATTCATGACAACTAGCCGTTGCGATTAGACTTTCTGCATGGTATCCACTTAGAAACACTATTCTGGCATTGCATGTGACCACTGCAAATCATCTAGGAAACTGGGGATCCACAATATGATCACGAACAACCTCCAATCAACCACTCTCCATATCACACCTGTTTTGAAAACCCACAACATCTACATCAATATGTTCATTTCAAAAAAATACCAAACTAATAATTCATCATTTCATCCACATACCATCTATTTGTTAGTCATTATGTTGAAACAATGAATCTGGGGGTCCGACTGTTCTCAAACCAACCTTGAAAACGTTGAACCTAGGCCCCATTGGCCATCAATGAAGAATAAATCAAATGTATAGGCTAAAATAATTAAAAAAAATTAAAGCATCATTGGTCAATAATTCATGATAATGATTAAATAAATTGGGTTATAACATGTGCAATAAGGGTAAAATTACATCGTTTTAATATAATCAATAAATTTTAGGGCTAATGCGAAGAACACTTATCACATACCAAAAGCAGATAAAATTCGTTCTCAATATATTAATAAAAATGGTGGGAATAAGAAATCATGAGTCCTACCTCAATTGTGGATCGATCTTTTGTTAAGAACACATCTTATAGTAATGATGCTTATGATCACATTTTTTTCATCATTCATCACATTAGTATCCTAAATCTGATCATATGTCTTTCTCAGATCCCAATATACCAATACAGAATGCAATCCTCCACCTTTTAGATCATGAAAGGGTTATGCATCAAACTGTTGGAAAACCATCATAAGAGGGTATTTATAAAGGATTTTAGTTTGGAAATTTAAAAATAACTATTTTATTATTTTAATTAAATATACCCACCAACAGTTGTCGCATTCAATCAACTGGTGTCGACCAACATTAGGTTGTGCTTGCGGAAAACCCCATTCTATGGATTCAAAATGTATCTCATATTTCTAATCTAAGAATCCATTTAGGAGATATTTCTTTTTTTATGAAAAACTATGTATGTAAAGGCCCATAAATTCCATATAATTTTGTTTTAATTATTTTGGATTATTACAAATCTGTGAAAATTGAAGCCATGTGATTTTGATGTCGGGGGAGCCCGAAACATATTTTCTTGGACTTTTTTTAATGTGTGTTCAATAAAAATGCTGGTGGAATTTTCAATATTTTTTATCAATTATTGGATTGAAAATCATAGGGAACTATTGAATTTGTAGCTTCAGGATTAGATTAAGGGAAGCTTAACCTTGAACGACAAGTCTTGGACGAAAAAGTTAATTTCATTGAAATTATAAAAGTATAATAATATAAATAAAGTTAATTTTTTTTTTCCACTTTCGGAAAAATGATGGTGGTACTGTAGTTCAAAGTCAAACCATTTAATGGCTTGACTCAAAAGTTGTGTAACTGCACCATTGAGAGAAATAATGGGTTTTGTAACCACACTATTGAGAGAATTAAGATGTTCACTAATGAATCTTAGTAAAGAACCTCATTAATTGTGTGATGTGTTAATATCCACCTTCCCCAATATTTAATCTAAACTTGGGATTGGGTTTTGGGAGAGCTATGATAGGAATCTTGGATGAAGCGCCAATGACTTTCCTCTCCAACAAAGAATGTGAACAAGCGACTCTCGTTAGAGGAAATGATAGGCGATGGTGAATGCCTATTAACACCTTCAGACATGGAAACTCTTTCCTCTTCAGAAATGCCTTTCACAAAATATGATGTAAGGCGTTTTGTTGCTTAATTAATAGTTTTATATTTCTTAATATGCTACCCATGTTAATGCTAATGTGGAGGGTACTGGCCAAATGAACCAGGCCCAGACCCTCCATAGTTTTTAGATTTTGTTGTGTTTCTTGTAGGCAATGAAAAGGTAAAGAGGCACGCAGTGGCATCATTCACGTGCCTAGCTGAGAAGAGATTGGCCAATGTCCCATCTGGTGGCTAGAGAAGGAGGAGCGCCCTGACAGCGCACCTAGGTGGTGGAAGCTGTGGCTGTGACGGGCTGCAGCACTGGAGGAGGTGTTCTCCGGCGGTGTACCTGGGTGGTGGAAAATGAGGCTATGCCACATTTGGGGAGAAGGCAGTCAGTTTGGACCCAGCAGGGATGGGCTGGGCCTAGCGGGCGAGGTTGACCTGATTTAGGCCAGACCCGAGTCGGGTCGAACAAGATCGGGTCATATCGGGTTGACCTAGACCTGATCGGCCTGACCAGGTCTGACCGAACCCAGACCCATATTGGCCATGTTACACTTAATTGGGAATGTATCCTAATCCAAACGTCTGTTCAACAAACCATCTACAGCACTAGAACCCTTAGGAAGAGGAGTTTTTTTTGAGATACTCCACATGAGTTTCAGAGAATGTTGTAGATTGGTTGGGTTGGATCGTACCCGGATCCAGGGGGCCCTCAGCACTAAAATTCATATAACATACAGATTGGTTGTTCGGATGACATGACGTCTGTTCAATTGGAACCCTTATGTCATATAAGTTCATCAGGTTACTTCTTCATGGGACTTTGTGCAGGTTGAAATATGACTGATGGCTTGAGAAGTATATCCTCCTAGGATTATTTGGGATTTTGCGGGAATCTAGTGGTTGGCTGAGACGTGAAGAATGAATAGTGATTCTGTGTGGATCAATAGTAGGCAATCCTGGGTGGATCAGAACTGATATATCCAGTGTGGATCAACACCGAGTGATCTAATGTGGGTTATCAACAGATCCTCATAACAGAATAAGATGATCTACATTTATGAAAAAACATATGTACTTCATTACTTAATTTAAAACTGGTTTCAACTTTCTTTTTATTTGTGCTTTGTGATTGGGATCATGATTTTTTTTTCTTTTTTGGAATTATGAGAGACCATCAGGGGTCTTAGGGTCCTAACTAGTTTTTTTTATACTCACCATTGCATCGGCTTCACCCGCACATTGTTGTGTCTTTTATAGACGATGGGAATCTATGATTGAGTCTCGGGGAGCTAGGACTTGATGGTGTATTGAGGTGACCGGTTGATGTGGATAACCATACTGACAATTTGTACCTACCCTTCAGGTAGGATCCTTGGTAGACAACCTCAAGATCTATTTTCCCTTTTTTCTATATTTCTATTTCAGTAGGGATTGTATTTTGGCCCATTTACTTCAGTACTTACTTTTACACTCTGTGATGGTTTTAGTTGTGGCTTCACATTTCTTCATAAATTGTGTTTTACTTATGCGTAGATCACCATGTATCTATGTGTACAGGATTTGAGGCAATACCTTACCGTTTTTGGGAAATGCCTTTCTGATACTAGTCTATAACCCCTAGCTTATGGAAGAAGGGCTTGGGGTAGTCATAGCATGGGCCCTTGGGGATGGGTCGGGAAAATGTGGTATCAAAGGGATTCAGTTCTACCTGAAGAACTTAGAGTCTATGTTTTTAGAGGTAAAAATAGTGTTATGTTTCTTGAGTTCGGGTTTCAGTTTGCGGAGTCTATTTTTGGTGCGGTGGCTAATTTATCTATACACCAGGACCCTGAATTCTGATTTATTACTCGGTATATGAAAATGCTGGTTGATTGTGTTTTGAAAATGTTTTGTTTCTTTTTGATCTCATTGTTTCAGCTCACCATGTATAAATTCTTGATTGTGGCACACCCGTTTCTATTAGGATGTCGGCGCATAGATATCCATCTTTGATTATTGAGAGAGAACATTATGACATCCCACTGGGTGATAAGGAGTCGGTGCAGGGCCCTCTTACGGTGATAGCACCTTCGGGTGGTGTACCAGTAGCCCCACCACCCATGGGGAAACAGTTTCCACCAGCACCACTAACAGACTGTGCATGTCAACTTTTCATGATTATAGGGCTCTAGAGATGGAGGCTTCTTAGGTTTTGAGGTGAATAAGATCCCCATGTTGCTAAGGACTGGCTGGAGGATGTGGCATAGGTTTTTTTCACTTATTTGATACACCAATAGACCAGATGGTGATCCTAGATACTAGCCTCCTTCAGAGAACTATAGGGAATGGTGGAGACAGATTATCTAGATACACAAGGATGTGACACTCTTCTAGTAGGAATTCGAGACCCTCTTCTGGGTGTAGTTTATAGCAGCAACTTTCCGCTCGGTGTGTATCTAAGAGCTACTAAACTTATAGTTGGGAAACAGGACATTGGCCCAGCACCCGATGAGATTCACTGACCTCTCTTGCTACTTCAGTGACACATTATGGGACCCATTCATTAGGGCCTAGACCATTGATTAGGGTCTCTAGAGGGAGATCATAGCATCAATTATATTGCTCAATATCCTGACGTAGGCTATTATACTCGAGCGAGCATTATTGGTAGATAGATTCTTAGCTGAGTAGGCACTACTAGTGAGAGACATCACCTAATGAAAGGTTTACAATTCATCTGTAGTAGGTATTAAGCAGATGAAATAGAGATCCAAGAAGGCCAGACCATCTACAATATGACCCCATGATGTAGGGTCGGAGGTGCGAAGCTCGCGAGGCAGATGAGGTCTTCTAAAGACTAAATCCAGTTACACTTTCGACAGACAAGGACACCTAGCTCATGACTGTCTGACACCCCAAATGGATTATCAATATATTATTGACGTACTACCGAGGCAGTGGCCAATTTTCAAGCATGGAGGTCCGCAGGCGGTAGACGTGGTAGTGGAGAAGTTCGTACAGTAGGTGGTGGACGCCGGTTTAAGGTTCTACCACCACCGCCCCTGGTGGTCCACCCCAAACACAGGGAGTAGGTTGACAGGGGTGAGCACAACTATAGCCGACAGAGGACAATGAAGACAGAAATTCATTAATGATTAGAGGTATGATATATTTATATTCCACCCTAGCTGTTGTTTTTATAGACATAGGTTCCAATCACTCTTTCATCACCACAACCCATGTTCAGAGCTCAGAGATCTTGATAGAGTCTTTAGATTGATCCTTAAGATAAGAGACTCATATGGGAAAGTATTTCATGATTACCCATTTGTTTAGGGTGTTTGAGGTCACTCTAGGAGGCCAGTTCTTCAGCTGCGATCTCCTAGTAGTAGCATCGAGGCCTTACGATGTTATCTTAGGTATGGATTCTCAATCCATAGTCCGTGCTAAGATCGACTATTTTAGGAGTATATTTGAGGTGTTTCCATGAGTATGGGATCATATTTTCCTTCACCGGTGAGAAGGAATCATTTCCTGCACATGATGAACTTTTCGAAATAGGGTGAAGTAGATAACTCGTCCGTTTTAAATCCTCACCCTCAGTGTAGTTGAGGATAGGAGTTCAAGAAATCCTATAGTGGTGGACCAGTATGATGATGTCTTCCGTAATGATGTTCATAGACTACCTCTTCTTAGATAGGTAGAATTTATTGGGACCTATACCCTGGGATGGCACTAATATCTACACTAGAAAAACAGATGGCTACAGTGGAACATAGTGAGTGGAGGGTATAATTGGACGACTTGGAGAGGAAGGGGTTTGTAAGGCCCATTGTTTCTCTATGAGAAGCCACGATTTTGTTTTCCAAGAACGAAGATGGGATTATAAGGATTTTTTTGGACTATCGGTGCCTGAATCAGGTGACCATGAAGAAGAAGTATCATCTACCATGGATTGATGATCTCTTTGACAAGCTGAAGGGAGCACAATGGTTTTCGAAGATAGACATTAGATCAGGTTATCACCAGCTACTGGTATAGAATAAGGACTTACCAAAGAAATCCTTTAGTTGTCAGTATGGCCATTATGAGTTCTTGTTGGTGACATTCATCATGACCATCAATCAGGTAGTATTCATGGGACCCATGAACAGAATCATCCAGCCTTACCTTGATCACTTCGTGGTGGTCTTTATTTACTACATCTTAGTGTACTCTGAGATGGAGGAGGATCACACCACACACATATAGATAGTTCTGGATACACTCCTAGAGAACCAGATTTATGTCAATCTCCCGAAGTTCCAGTTCTTGTTATGCAAAGTCCACTTCCTAGAGAATGTTATCGTGGAGGATATATTTGTAATGGATCTAGAAAATATTGAGGAAGTTCTTGCTTGAGAGACACCCAGGAGTGTGACTAAGGTGTGGGGTTTCTTTGGATTAGAAGGGTACTAATAATTATTTGTACCTGACTTATCTTTTGTAGAGACACCCATGTCAGCCTTGATGATGAAGGGGTATCCTTTTTTGTGGACGGAGATGTTCCAGTAGAGTTTCCAGGAGCTGAGGTAGAGACTAACAGGTTCCACCTTCTTGAGGCTATCAGAAGGGGGCGTTGGGTATGTATTTTACTAAGATAGATCGGGGAGTTTACTAGGATGTGTTATAATGTTGGAGAAAGTTGTGGTCACCTATGGATCACGGAAGTTGAGACATAATGAGAAGATCGGCATCACCCAAGACCTGGAGTTAGCGTCAGTGGTTTTTGTGATGATTATGTGGAGTCACTACTTGATGGGTGAAAATTTTACTGTTTACTCCAATAATAAGAGTCCTAGGTATATATTCCCACTGAAGTACCTGAACCTAAGAAAACGGCGATGGATAGAGTTCCTCCAGGACCATGACTTTGAGATCATCTACACTCCTAGGAAGGGGAACATAGTAGCAGATGTACTCCGTCAGAGGTCTGGTCTACAGTTGATGAGGGAGGCGATATAGCAGCTAGCCGCATTGCAGATATCCTTCATGGATAGAGATAGAGAAGTTTATATCTAATCTATGATTGTAACTCCCCCAATAATTTAACGATTTTGGGAGTCACAACTTTGGGATTTTGACTACGAGGCCCAACATGCCCCGATATCCTCAGGATAGTCTCCTGAAGGACATTCTGAAGGTGGGGAGCACACCATTCTATACAGTGGACGCACCATGGTAGCAATGATTCTACTAGAGGATGTATGGAGGGAGTTCCCCACATCCCCTTTGGATGTACATCCTGTAGTCTTGAGTATGTACTTGGACCTTCGGCGTCAGTACTAGAGTTCAGGGATGAAGAAAGCAGTGGAAGAGTTCGTATCACGATTCCTCACTAATTAGAAAGTGAAGGGAGAACATCATGTACTGGCAGGCATAGCTCAGGAACATGAAGTGTTGGAATGGAAGTGTGATGGTGTCTAAATTAACTTCATGACAGGAAAATCACATAAGTCTAGGGGTCATGATTACATCTGGGTGATCGTTGACCGACTAACCATGTCAGCCCACTTCCTACACATCTGAGAGCAGGGATAAGTAGAGGGCTTAAGATGCCTCTACATATAGTGTATTTTATGGATTCATAGGGTTCCATTGATGATCATATTAGATCACTAAGCTCGTTTTACATCCCTCTTGTGGAAGGGATTACAGTAGAAATTTGAGACTCATCTGTGCTTGAGCACCACCTTTCATCCTCATATAGATGGTCAGACTGAGTGGACCATACAGACAATCGAGGACATGCATCGTGTGTGTATCTGGGATTTTGGCCATAGTTGGGTGGACTATCTCCCATAGGTAGAGTTAGAATAAAATAGTATTTATCACTCCACCATCAGCATGGCTCAATTTGAGGCCTCGTACGAGCGACCATGCAGTTCACCTCTATGCTGGATTGACTCTGGGGAGTCGTCCCTTATGGGTCCATAGATTGTATGGGATACCACTGAAAGGTGAAAATCATCTAGAAGAATATGAAGACTACACAGAGATGGTAGTAGTCTTATGCTGACAATTGATCGAGACACTTGGAGTTTGAGGGGGGATTTCATGACTTTCTACGGGTCTCACCCAGAAGAGGATTCCAAATATTTGGTCGGGATGGAAACCTATCTCTAAGGTTTATCTGACCTTTCCTAATCCTCATCCAAGTAGGTGAGGTAGAGTACCATCTAGTTCTTCCCCCACAGAGGCAACAAGTGCATAATGTTTTCCATGTGTCGCATATGAGGAGGTACATGAATGATTCATCACACGTTATCGATCGGGCTAAGCTGTACATCGATGATGAGGTAACATTTTTGGAGTTCCCAACAGAGATAGAGGATTGACATGTGTAAGTCCATCATGGATGGTCAATTCCTCTAGTAAGATTTTGGTGGTAGCACGAGAACCTCTGGAAGATCACATGGGATCTGGAGGCTCAGATTCATGCTCAATACCCCCATTTGTTTCCCTGGTTTTTTTATAGATTTTGGGGATGAAAATCCCAATTGTATGGTGAATTTAAATACCTGTAAATCCAATATAATTTTTTTAAATTATTTTGGATTATTAAGAATATTTGAAAATTAATGGAACATGATTCCGAGGACCTGAGAGTCCAAACCAGATTTTTTTTTGGAATTTTTTTAAGGTGTATTTAGTAAACATGTGAGCAGTGTTTTCTATATTATGGACCAGTGCTCGAAATAAAAATCTGAGAGCACCGTAGAATCTGTAGCATTGAGATTCACCTAATAAATCATTAAAAATGACCAAAATGGGTCTAATGAAAATTTTAATTTCACGTAAATTAGAAAATAATAATAAAATAACTAAAGGTTATTTTATTTTTATTTTGGAAACAGTTGGACAAATGGTGGTGGGACCATAGTGAAGTGTCAAACCATTTAATGGCATGAATCTTAAGTTTTGTAGCTGCACCATTGGGAGAAATATTGGGTTTGGTAACTAGATAGTTGATAGAATTTAGAGGTTCATTAAATGAACTCATTAACGAACCTCATTAATTGTGAGATGCATTAATCTCCACTTTACCATCTATTTAATCTAAGATCTGGCTTAGGATTTGGGAGATATACGAGGGAAATCTCTAACGATGTGCTAGAGCATTTCTGCTTTAACGAAGAATGTGATCGAGTGATAGTTGTTGGGGGAAATGATGGGTGATGGTGAACGCCGACGACCACCTTGGGAAATGGTCACTCCTTCCTACTCTCTAACGCCTTCCAACAAACTCATGGGAGGGATATTAATTGTTTAATTAATAGTTGAAATTTTAATGAAATCTTACCCATGTTAAAGCTAATTTAGAGGGTGTGGGCCAAACGAACAAGGCCTAGATCCTCAACAGTTTTCAGATATGTTTCCATTTCTTATGGGAAATTGGAAGGTAAGGTGGCACGCTGTGGCACCGGACATGTTCCTGGCAGAGAAGAGACAGGCCACCAGCCCAGCCGAAGGCAGAAGGAGGAGGCATGCACTAGCAGCGTTCCTGGCCTATATAAGACGTGTTTGCAATGTGCCTTGGAACAGGAGGAGGAGCACCTGGAGGCGTTACTGGGTGATGGAAGACACGGCCGTGACGAGCCTCGATGCTGAAGGAGGCACTCCCCAGTAGCGTGCCAAGGCGATGGATGTTGCGGCCATGACAGGCTGCAACACTAGAATCTAGCGGTTCTAGCATGAATCTGCATGGAGAAGTAAACCTGTCATGCAGGTTAACGCCGTAGATGCGACCAGTGGACCCGACCACGTGAGTAGGTTCCAGATGTGGCTATGTTGCATCCGGGGAGAAGGGAGAGGGCCCATAATCGCGGACCGTGGTGAGGCTAATGGGCCACACTGCCAGGTGGGCCTGACCATTAAAACCAGCTCGGTGGGTCAGGTCAACCCCGATCAGGTCACAATGGGTCAACCCAGACTAGGTTGGGTGAGGTCATTCTAACCAGGCCAGACCAGCCCCGCACACCTTTCGTTCCAATTATACTTAATTAGGCTTGTCTCATAAAGTAGATGTCCATTCGACGAACTATCTATGGAAACAAAACCCTTAGAACGAGGTGGTCCTTTTTAGATACTTCATGTGAGTTTTAGATAATGTTGGAGTTTGTACGGGTAGGATTATATCTGAATCCATCCTGGTCCTCCTCACTAAAACACCTATAACATATAGACCTGGTGTCCATTTGACATGTTTTTTGTTGCGTTGGAACCCATATGACACTGTAGTTCATCGGGTTACATATTTGTGTGACATTCTGCTGGCTGAAATATGACCGATGGATTTAGGATCGTAGACTCCCGGAATCCGGAGTGCATTTGTTAGAATCCAATGGCTGGATGAGATGTAATGAATTAATAGAGATGAAGTGTGGATAAGCACCAAGAGATCCTATGTAGATCATCCGAGAGAGATCATGTGTGGATCAGCACCGAGCGATCCTTTGTGGATCGCACCAAGCGATCCAGTGTGGATAAGCGCTGAGCGATCCTGTGTGGATCAACACGAAGCGATCTTATGTGGGTCAGCAATAGAGCCGCAGGACATAATAAGACGTTCTTTCAGTATGACTAAACGTATGTATTGTTGTACTTAAGTTAAACATGATTTGAGTTTTCTTTTTCTATATAATTTTTTATTGAGATCATGCTTTGTGGTTTTTCATTTGTGGAATTCTATGAGACCCTCAGGGGTTACGAGGTCCCTATTAGGTATTTTTATACTCTTCCATGCATAGGATTCTCCCACACGTTGTTGTGTCTTGTGCAGACAATGAGTATCTTTGACTATGTCTTGAGGAGCCAGGACATGATGGTCTATGAATGTGACTGGTTGACGTGGAGTGCTATACTGACGAGTTGTACCTAACCATCAGTTAGGATCTCTGGTGGACATCCTCAGGAGAATTTTTCCATTTTTTCTGTATTTTTATTTCAGTTGGACTTGTATTCTGGCGCCTTTACATCATTACTTATTTTTACACTCTGTGGTGGGTTTTTGTTGTGGTTTCACCTTTCTTCTTCTTTTTTGTTTTACTTGTGCATAGTGTACCCTGCCTGTATGGGTACATGTTTTGAGACAATGCCTTCCCATTTTAGGAAAAAAAATTCCAGTGCTAGTCACCAACCCATGGCATATGGAAGGTGGGCTTGGGGTAGTAGTAGCACGGGCCCCGTGGGATAGGTCATGACATTATAAACATGGTTTAAAATATATTTAAATTTTTTATAATATTAATTTCCATCTCGTCGATCCATGAAATGTTGTGCTATCTCAGCACCAAGCACTGAATGGATTCATAGAAATTTTCCAAAGTCTTACAATACAATAACAATATATAAACAATAAAAAAATATCCTAATTATGATTTTAAATCATTATGATATGTTTGGAAACTAGTTTTTTCCAATCGCACCATAAATAGTTCAACATTCCTTCTGAAACCCAAAAACATATCTTTTCCTCACCTAACGTACTATGGGATATACTTTAAGACCAAAAAATATGTCACTGATAGATCTAATTGGTATTTTCCCACCATATTATAGGCTTGGGAAACATCAAGCATTATATATTGAACAATATACATGATATATCCAATCATTGATTTATCTGGAATTTGACTCATCCTTTTTCTCCCCCTCATTTTCTTTGAGACACATTTTATTTAACAGATACATATCATTTAACATATTAAATAATCCACTCTTGGATTTTTATATATGCGAGTTTTTAATACATTATCCAAATATGATCCTTTAATCAGTCGGAGAAGCCTCATTGATCTATCTCGATTGAACATTATTTGAAGAATATAGGCTATTTAGCCTAGGTCTTTTATGATTGATCATTTATTCAATAATGTATTAACTGACTGTAAGACCAGTTTCTCATTTCCAATATGAAATATATATTAAAAATTTATCACATAGAAATTTATATAACTCTCACTAAACCTCTAATCTATCATCCTGACCCGAACCACTACATCTGAGCCAGAAGGTCATGTGACCTCATGCATGCCTCCCCATACACAAGAGGCTCCAGAATACAAACAATATTCTGAGTATATTGGTGGGGAGACTATACCCACAATTTCAGGTCAATGGATCAATAATCAATAATAATAAAATATAATAAGTAATCAGAGTAAACATGTAGAAAGATAAATATGGAATATATGGCATACAAATAAAGGATTTCGCAATGTGGAAATCAAAACCAGTGTTTTAATCCATTTATAAATAAATAGATAATTTTTTTTTCATCTAGTGTCTATATGGGACCACTAATAGCTCCACATTCTACTTCTTTTCTATCCATCATAGAGCCCTTAGCCTTCATTGGATCAATCATAAAATCTGCATGCACATCAAACTGCCCGAGTAGGGTGTGAGTACAAGAATTAGTAGGACATACCCAATGCATCCATAACCTGATGATCTCATTTATAAAATATGTATGGCGTAATAATAATAAATACATAACCAGAATAGTAACACAAAATCCAAAACTGAGTGGTTGTGTACTATCCTTTCCACATAAAACCCTAGCTTTACCAACTTTCCCTCCATGTTGAAAGAATAATAAGCAGTTAGCGGAATCATGGATTATCCAAGGGGCTAATGAATCATGTTACTTGGAATTTTGTGATAATGAAAATATGCATACACTAGGTATCAAGGAATTAATGTTCTTTGAATTCTTTAATCATCAAGAGGTAGTGATCATTCACCAGGAATCGAGGAAATACCCCATGGAATCTGTTAGGAATCGAGTGCATCACACAATGTCCACAAGGCAACATCGTATCCCTACTTTATACATAAGTTACTTGTCTCCATCATTTTAAGTCATGCATACTCCCCCCCCCTTAAGAGATGAACATGAAAATACGGTCAACCTAACATGGATTCAATTAACTATACCACAAAAGCACACATAATGTGTTATGATACATGAGAAAACATAGCTCATCATCAAAAGTATGTTAGCACAACAATAGATATGACCAATATAAACCATTAATAATGCGTTATAAAATTACTCATGACAACATGTGTCGCATAAGGTTCTCCAAGATACACACCCACATTGGATCCTAATATAATACAGTCATCAAATATGTCTAATCATTAATCATATTATGATAACTTTTGAAAAAAAAACTAAAGAGGTAAGAAACATCCCAACTCAAAAGTCATTGATGTCAATGGCATTAATAAACAACTCTTTGTGGTTCAATAGATAGAGTGATATCTTCAAGAGCGAAGAATGCCTCTTCATGACCTTATTATTGTAAACATTGAAACATCAATTCCCTACATTCATCATGGGTTAAAATTAGTAAAACCAGTTATTCTATTTCAAAAAAATATCTATGTGATGATAATTTCTATATCATAAATAACTTTTTGAATTATCGTTCTCAACTGAAGAATGCATTCACAATATTCTCCCTAAGAATAATTATTTTCGATATTTTTTCATAAATTATCTTTTTATATTTATCTCTTCAAAATTTATCATTAATTTTTCTTTTTTAATTTTCTCTGACTATTTATCCTAAATTAACAATAATAATTATTTTTTATAGTTTATTGTTAATTAATATTTTTAATTATCTTTTGAGAATTTATCCTAATTTATCCTTTTATAGTTATCTTATGACAATTTCTTACAAATTATCATTTCATATTTTTCTCATGATAATTTATCATAAAATAACCCAAATAATTTCCTTCAAAAATTTTATTATAAATTATTCTCTATAATTATATTTTCGTAATTAATTATAATCTAACATTCTAATAATTTTATTTTTTTAATATTTTTTTAAATAATATATCTTTTTATAAACATGAAAGTATCATTTTAATATTTTAATAATTAACCATTGAAAATTAAAATTAATTATAATCTAGAAATCTATAAATTATCACACGATAATTCCATGTGATTAGCCTTTGATATTTATTTAATTTATAAATTAAACTTTAATAATATTTCAATTCCCATTTAATAATTTCAAAAATTATACGTTGATAATTTTTTAAATATAATTTGATAATTAATATAAATTATACTTCGATAAACATGAATTCATCATTTGAAATTTTTAAATAAATTATCCCTTGATAAATCATTGCAACTATCGTTCATAATTTAAAAAAAATTATTTTGATCATTAAAATAGATTATTATTTTTATAAATTAGTCTCATTATCATTTATAATTAGTTATAATATTTATTCATAATTTTTATTATATAAATTATCATGTTATAATCCTGTGAAATTATAATTTTAGTCTTCTTTGATTATCTATCATAATTGTGCACAATTATGAAATGATATTTTTTGGTAAAATTTCCCTTAATAATTAAATTAATATTATCATTTGATAATATTGTGTAATTTTATTTTCTAAATGTGGGGTTTTATTATTTTAATATTCATCCATTTTTTCAATAATTTTTCGAATTGAAGAATAAATGGAATTGTTAAATAAAGGAGATAATAAAATAAGAAAAATTAAACTCACCTCATACACCGGAACACCATAGATCATGGGGTATAAATCCCCCCATTTGTGAGGGAATCCCACGTGGATATTTTTACCCCCACTAGTCAGACATATAGTATTTCTAGGGTTTTATAGTCTCAAAATAATCAAGAATTATAGAAATTTGAGACGGTTCGTCTATATTAAAAACCCAAAAGTCACAATATTCAAATCCCCTTTTCAATACACTAATTTTAATCCTCGATTCAACCAAATATTACTGATAGGGTCATTATTTCTATTTCATGTTTCTGGTATGTCAATTACTTGGTAAAAAATATGTGTAAAATGAATTATTGAATCACCAATTACGTGAACAATGTAGGTTTTTATGTCATTTATGGTAGAATATGGATAATAAAATAATTTTTAATGACTAATTTAATGAATAATTTAATTTTTAACTTAATATAATTAGAATAATGAACAAATGCCTAACAAACATGAAATTTATTTCCCTCCTAGGCTAAAATCCACATCCCTAACCAAGTAGTATTCTCAGATTTCTCATACGATGAACCATTTGGGTGATATTAATTTATTTTAAAAAATATGGGAAATAAAGATATTAAATAACTTATCCTCATGTGTGATCTTACTAAACTTGTTATACACACAATTGTTATGCACCTCCTAGTGTAAACCTTGCATCCCAGCCGTAATAGTATTCATTTATTTCCCATAAGACACACCATTTGGGATATATTCAATTATTTTTTATAGAAAAATATTATAAAAATATTAAATAAATTATCTTCACATGTGATCTAACAAAAAGACTAATGCCCATAATTATTATACCCTGCCTAGGGAAAACACCACCTCCTAGAACTAATAGAGGTCTCATATGTTTCATAAGTCACACTTTTTGGGAGAATTGAATTATGTTTTGGATAAATCTCATGAAATTAGTATAATATATATAGTATTTTTTTCGATGTCGAGGACCTATGGGAAATGGAATCTCACTCTAACTTAGTGCCTAACTCCAAATTTATTCCATAGAACATTACTATATGTTAATTGGGTTTTCACCCTTACACAAAGTCATTAGAAAAATTTATTATGTTATATTTATTGAAAATATTAATTTTCACATAAAAAAACTTATACATTTTTAACAAAGTGAGTGGTTATTATTTTTTAAAATTCTAGATGTTATTATTATCTCACTCCATAAACTTCACATCTTATAGTAGAATATCTAATGGCCATTCTTGAACAACTCCTCCACAGAACATGAATATCATACCACATTCCCCCATTTCCACTTATGTTTGTCCATGCTACCACTGAATTCGAACCAATGGTTACATATTTATTCTAAATAAATTATATATTAAAACTATTATAATATCTATAAACTACTCATAATATGCATATGTCTCTGTCTTAGTGTCCTCATTATCAGAATCATGAGTAGGTTCGAGTGTGCACCTCTAAATTTGTGACCCATGAAAGATGTCATGCATACCATAATAATGACAAGAGATGTCCATTTGGTACACTAATACCCCTATCTAGTTAGAGATCTCAAATGGTCCAAAAAATGTGGTTGTAGATTTCCCTTCTTCCCCAGATATCTCCAGCCAAATAGAGCAGTCACTCACAAAGGAACCTAATCTCCCATAGTGAAGTCCAAGGATTTCCTATTATGTTTGTTATAAGATATATTGATTATTTGAGTAGTGATAAACCTATTTTTTATTATCTACACTCTCTTGGATTTTTCCTAAACTATAATGTGTCCAACAACCTCTACTTTACCGATGTCATGAAAACAGAGAAGTGAGATATACGACCTCCCATAAAGAGCATCAAAAGGTGTCATATAAATCAATGTCTGGTAACTATTATTGTATTAAAACTATATCATGTATTTGTTATCATCCCATGATCTACTGAAGTCTAGAATGCAAGCTCCAGGCCTATCCTCTAGTATGTGTATAGTCCAATCATACATTCCATCAGATTGAGGATGGTATGTTGTGCTCAATCTCAGCGGGATCCCTTGGTATTATTGAAATACCTACAGTAATAGTGAATTAAAATGTGCATATATATCTAAAAATGTTATCATGGTTTATCCATTCATGTGTATGATATCCCATACATAGATCATTCCCATATCCTCCACTAAGTGACTGTCTCAGATCGATATGATGTGTGATGTATATGTTAACAAATCAATCATCACCCGTAGTCCTTAATGAATCCTCAGGGTCTTGGTTTACCAGCTCAAAATGTCCATAATTACATCCTCCAAATTATATAAAGGTATTGATAGTGGCAGCAACAACCGACCAGAATAATTGTACTTATCCTTCACAGTTTGACATATACGACATCGAATGTCAAAACCAGCAGTTTCTATCTTTATCCCTAGCTACCAGAACTATTCTATGATTTTATTATGCATCTTGGTCATAATAGGATGTGTTTCTCATATAGGGGTATGTTAATACCTTGTCATATCATATCTGATAGAATAAAGGACTATGACTCTTCTATGCATCAAAATCGCATCATCATCATCCGCTGACCATCTGAGAATTGGGTCATCACTAGTTAGTCGTTCCTTCATTATAGAACACTCTATGTCTATATAATATTTAACCTATACCTAGTCCACAATTAAAGGTCAAACTACAAAGGGAGAAAATTTCATAGAACCCAATTCCTCTGAGGTACCAATTGTACATCCATATAAAAAACCCATCAAGCAATATTGTTCCTTTTAGGGCCTCTCCCATTGTTCCTTCTCAGTCTGTGTCTTACAGAAAATAGAATCCTAAATGATATTACAATTCCTATGTGAATAAGTCATCTCTATGTCAAATTAATTCACATACTCATCCCAGTGCCTCTTTTTCATGTCCTGATTCTTATGATTGAAGATATAGAAAAGCCTATCGTGGTCTTTGTATGAAATACAGCTCTCACTGAAGAGATAGTGTCACCAAAATTTTAGAGTATGGACCACGACTACATTTTATAAGTCATGAATATGGTATTTCTTCGCATGGGGTCATAGAAAGTTAGACACATGAGCTACAACAACCTATCTTGGAATTATCACCACTCTCAGAATAAAACATAATGCATCATAGTACACTATGTAATAATTCCCAGGCTTAGAGAGCGTCAGTACTGGAGTTTTCATTAACCTTATCTTTTTTCAAGGAAATCCGCTTCACACTGGTTTTGGAACATGAACATCACTCACTACTTTTTTAATATTTTCATGGGTGTTGATATTCATAATTAGTCTTAGATAAACTATCTGTAATTTCCTGAAAATCTTATAAAGATTCTAATCTCAAACACATTCATAGGACTTTCCTATGACATGACTGCCACATTATTCTCTAAGTCTACTAATATACTATATTCATACACCTCATGTCCTAGAAACATCACCTCTAAAATCTAGAAGTCACATTTTTATGTCTTCTTGTAAATCTAGTGTTCTCAAAGAATACTTAGGATGATATCCATATTCTTAGAATGTTTCTCTAATGTCGATGAGTAGATGAGGATATTGTTGATGAACACCTAAAGGAGTGAGACCATGTATTGATGCAATGTCATGTTCATGAGGTGCGTGAACGCTACTGGGGTGTTCTTCTAGCTTAACAACATCATCATGTACTCATAAAGTCTATACCTTCTAAAAAATGTCGTCTTTAGATTGTCCTCCTCTCTAAAAAATAAGAGGTCGTAGTCTGAATGAAGATCAGTCATAGAGAACCATTGGAATCCCCATAGATAATAAAAAATTTCATTGTTTGTGGGAAATGGTTATTTTTTATTTACCATCACATGGTTTAGCTTCTTATAATTAATGAATACCCACATTCTATTATCCAACTTCATAGAGAACAAAATAGGTTCACCCCATGGTTAAGTACTGTGTAAGATAAAACCATTCAACTTCAATTTTTCTATTTTTACCATGATCTCCTTCAGCTCAGTAGGAATCATATAATATGGGGGTATCAAAATGGGTTGTGAAACTGGTATATGATCTAACTAAAACTCAACTCCTCTATCAGTAGGGAGTTTTAGGAAGTCATCCAAAAATGTATCTTTACATAGATCCATGACTGGTGAAAAATACGTGGGGGATTCCACAGATCATGCTAAAAGAGCCAATCCTTCCTTATGTGTTCTGATCGTACCAAGATAACTCAATTCTAGTCAAAATCTACATGATTTCAGTTCCCAATATCTGTTTATAATAAACATCTATCCATTTTTCAAGGTAAAAGATTCCCTTCTATAATAGCACCCAATGTGATATCAGAAGCTAGTCAACCCATCCATTCCGCGAATCACATCAAAAGGAATCATGTATAGAATTATAAAGTCTCATAGATTTCCATAGCTTGTTATGCCTAATGGACACTCTAGGAATTTTTGAAGATGGTGTAATCTTGTACAAAATGTTGTATCAAGGGAGACTGACTTATATTATTAATTGACTTCTAATTCAAATCCATCAACTACTTGAGTGGTTATAAATGAATTTGAAGCTCCAGTATCAAATAAAAAAGTAGATAATATAGAGTAAGTCAAGAATGTACCATGAATAGTAGATTTTACCCTCTCCCTAATCTACCAGAGTATAATTAATAGCATATAAATAACCTACCTCAACTCCTCTGCGCTATCCCTAATGTGCATGACTAGTCTAATTACAGTACTAATCACCACGTACAGATTCTCATGTATAACTCGTACCTCTATGGAAACCTAACTACAGATATCTAGAGAAAAAAAATTTGCATTCCCCTATTTACACCCAATTTACATGCGCTCTATGGTTTTTTATAAATCCTATGATAACGACTAGCCATTTAATGGTTGAAACTTTTTTAAATTTCTCTCAATGAGGATGATAAAGATACACATTATTCCACTTGTATGATGGTGTAATTTTTCACGTATCTAGTCATAAACCACCTACACCGAGAATAAAATTCTATATTATTAAGGGGAAACTTAGTCACTAACCCACCGTGGCTGGTAGGAATCCTTTTACCTTGTACTCCTCAAATATCTTCTCAGTGGTCAGGGTACTGTGAAAGACCTATTTATAAGTCGTTGGGTCAAATCCCATAACTTGATGTCTACAATTTGGGTCGAAGACCTATCTTGAACGTTTGACCCTTTTGTTCCATTTCCTCATAGAACAGACGAGAATAGTAAATACAATCCATAAATCTCGTAGAGTATGCAGTGACTATCATGGAACACTATCATAAATGTACAAACTCAATGGAATGGTCGAACTTCATCTTGTTGATAAAATACTACTTGATAAAGACCTCCTTGAACTTATCCGATGTAATACCCTCTCATATTTAACAATAACGCACGGAATTCCACCATATCCTTGCATGTACCTCAAACATGAAGGTCACCAAGATTAGGGTACACTCTTTATGTGTCTGGAAAAGCTCAAATATTATCCCAAAAATATCCAGCCAATCCTCTGCTTCTTGCAGGAAATTAGTACCGTAAAATGTTAAAGGGTTATAGAGATTGAAACCTCTTGCATGATCTTTCATGGCCCTCTATGTGGATTACACTTGTACATGAACTATCTAAAATAGTCTCAGATGAATGGGATTGTCATGCTGAACTACTTGTGCTGGTACATGAGATGCCTTCCGTAGATCCCCCTCTAACACTAGTTGTAGAACATGAGAATCATTTTCTTCCATAGAATAGGATCCCCTAAATATTATCTAATGCATAATCACTGAAATAATGATAATAGTTTGAATATTAATAGAATATATCCAATCTATGGTATCACCCAAGGTTCACCATGGAGTCTACCCTTGACTTGTGGTATAACGTTACTAACACTACCCCTGGTTTACATGCTTGCACATTAGACACATTCATTGTATATATACTCTAATATAAATAACATTATCTATTCACAAAATTAAATCAAATTAGTACATATCACGAAACATAGAAACATAGATATATCACATAAGATAAACTATCTTGAACCAATAGTTCAAAAACAATTCATTTAATTAATTAACAACTATACATCACAACAACAAGTATACATATAACATGTGAACTTATGTGTCCAATAATGATTCATGAACACACATATAATTTTATAAATCATATAAAAATCATGTCTATCACCCATGGTGAATTTAATCAATGTTAATAATAAATAATAACTACCAAATTTATTGTAACTAGAAGGTCCACAATACCGTGCGGGACAAGCACTTTCATAGTTCCACTACACGAGTCTCAACCATATTATGTATTGTATATCCTATCGTATCCCAAGGTAGAGATAAGAACAAGTTATTGAATCATGATTCTTTGATACCATTTTGTAACACCTTGACACCAACCACTGGTTCCAAGCTAGAATGCCACATGGCCTTATATGTTCCTCTCTATATGCAAGAGGCTTTCGACTAGCAGTGAGTGTTGGAGTTCATCAATAGGGGACTATACCCTAAATATCATTTCATAGTATCAATAATAAAAAAACAATATAATAAGTAATCATAGTAAACATATTGAAAGATAAATATGGTATACATGTCATACACATAATGAATCACTGAAGGTGGCAAGAAACACCATTGTAATAAGCAGTAGATAAATATGTAGTTAAAAATAGGGTCCTATATAGTCTTTCTGAGTCATCAACTTGGTACATGCTCCACATCTCATCCTTCCATCACAAGGCACTTTCCCTTCACTAGATTCCTCATAAATTCTACTATCTACTCAAAATATCAAAGTATGTTGTGAGTACATGAATTTATAGGAAAACAAAAACCCATCCTTAACATAAGGTTCTCATGTATACAAGTGTATTCCATAATAATTATAAATATGTTAAAAAAATAGTGAAAAAGAATCCAAAACTATGTGGTCATGTACTAGAAAAGATGCTAGTAACCCCCAGTTGTACCTACATCGGCTCCATGCAAGAAGTATCATCGAGGTTTCCAAATAATCATGGATCGGCCACAAGTATAATGAATCATGCTACTTCACATCATTTGATTTGGAAAGTCAGCATACAGTAGGAATAAATGAAATTCATGTATTCAGTGTTATCTATCATTTGAGTGATACTCGACAATCCCTAAGCATTTAGAACATAGCCCTTTGAATCCACATGGCATTAGGTGCATCACACGACATATGTGAGGCATGATTGTACCACTACCCTGTGCATAGGTCAATGATCACCATCTTCACAAGTCATGTATACTCCCCCCTAAGAGATGAAAATTTATTAAAGGTTTACATTACTTGGGTTCCATGAACAATACCAAAAAATCACAAATAACATGGTATGATACATGAGAAAGCATATTATATCATCATAGGTAAGGTAGAACACCACTATAAGTGATGAAAATCTAACATGAAATATAAGATATAATATTACACATGGACACTTGTGTGATATAAGGTTCTCAGGGCTACACACACCCACATACAATCATAATATAGCACAATAAATGAATATGTCTATGGAAAAATCATATTATGGATATATGTTTAAGAAATCCCAAATAGGTAAAGAAAATATACCTCAAAATTTGTCGATGTTAGGTGAAAAGGTAAACCACCCAATGTGGATTGATTCCTGGGGTGGAAACCTCAATATTCTAGAATGTCTCTTCATGACCATGTTGTCATAAATTTTGACACGTCAATTTTCGAGGTTCATCAATGGTTCCTGGAACAAAAAGAAGTTATTGTTTTTACAAAAGAAAAATAATATCAAATGGGATGTCACATTCTCTCTCCTAGATAATTTTTGTTATTGATATATGACATCTTATTCACTCATAATATTATCCTTATGAATAATTATCTTTTGATAAATTATCATTAATTATATCTCTATAATTATATCATGATAATTTATCATAAATTATCATTTCATCTTTATTCCAATAAATTATTATAAATTATCCCACATAAATATATTTTGATAATTTGATAAAATTATCCATTAGAATTATATTTTTGATAATTATTCCTAAAATATAATTTTACAATTATCTTATGATAATATATTATAAATCAACCTTTTAGAATTATCTTTTCATATTTTTTAATATATTATATTTTATAGTTATCTTTTGATGATTTCACTTAAATTATCACCCATAATTATCTTTTAATAAATTATTATAAATTATCCATATAATAATTATATTTTTGGTAAATTTTTAAATAATTTATCCTATTATAAAATTTCAATTATCGTTTCATAATTTTAATGATTATCCTTTTATAATTCATAGTAATCATCATAATCAATATATGAGTTATCCATTTATAATTCCATGTCATTATCCATTAATGTTTCTTTTATTCTATAAATTATTCTTTTATATCCTAGAAATTATCGTTTGATAATTTTAATATTTATCTTGTGACAATCCCACAATTATCTTTCCACACTACACAAAATTACATAATTGACAACTATTTTTAACGGTGGATTCATAAAGCACTACTAAAAATGAAAAACAAATTGGAGCTATTTATGAAAAATCACCCCTAAATATTTTTTATTTCGTAAAAAACACTCCCCCCTTCCCCCCTCCCCACCCCCTTATCCCTTGATCCTTCGTTGTTGGACCCCGTCTCCCTCATCTCCCACCCCCTTCTCCACTGATCGCCATGAGTGAAGGCCCCCCAATCCCATGCCCTCACCACCCACACCCCTTCTCCACATATCCATCACCATTATCCACCATTCTCCCCCTAATCCCTAACTTCCTCTTCTCCATTATATTTCATGTAGTTTTGAGTTTTAATCCCTCCATTATTCCACTTTTCTACTCCTCTCTTATTAAACCACCCCTCTCTTAATTTTTCTCACTCTTATGAACCCCAACCATTTATTATGATTTTATTAAGGTTCAAGGAAGTTCTAATAATAAAAATTTGGGTTTTCTTGGTTTGGAATGATGATTATTGGATTGATTATTCATTTTCCATCAAATGTAACATGTTTCATAGGGTTTATATCTACATAAGGTTTGAATTTAAATGGAATTCCCCTATAATGCATGGTTTATTTTTTGTGGATGATTTTAAGTGATTTATTATGAATTTACAGACATTTTATAATCCCATTGTGGGATATATAAGATTTAAAAATGTATACTATTCTTGTAATGGATGTGTCACAATCAAAGAAGTTCTGAAAATAGCCATGTGGCACTCTTAAAAATGCTACTTCACAGATTTTTTTTACAATAAACACTTTTTTATTTAAATGGTTTTAAATTTTCTAAATACTAGGAATAGAACTAGTTCACATGAAAAGTGGTTTTTAAAATCCATGGTGCATTTTCTAATAGTAATTAACAATTTAAATGAGTGTTCTACATTAGTTCTATCATTAAAATGCCCATGTGTTGTTTATAGGAATGTTTTGAAAATTAATGTTAGTTGAAAATTAATATTTTTTAAAAAGTTTTTAGACAATATGAATCATGTTGGATTGAAATGTTTTAAAAAGAGATTGTTTAGACTTGAAAATTATTGACTGAAAAAATATAAAATCCTTTAAAGTGAGTTTACATTCCTTCAAAATTGATTTAATCAAAAATTTTGGATTTATAAATCGTTTCTCAATGTACTAAAAGATAAATTATTTTAAAAAATCATTTGAAATGATGTATTTAAATAGTGTGAAAATGAATTGGATTCTCGATCGCATTTTGAAATCCTAATTTACACTTTAATAAAAATGTTTTAATAAGTTTTTATGACCCCCTTGATCCTTGTGTTACTATAGTAATGCCTATGGAGTCTTGTGATCCCATGAAGTGATGATTTTTATTATGAATATTTGAGATTTTAATGAATATATATATTATTGGGTATGTTTCACAATCAGATGTAGGATGTGAGGTGTGAGTTAATTTCAAATGGTTTTCACACCTTGTATGTTAATATATACATTACTGTTGTCAAAGGTGCATAATTCAATACGATTCCAATGATACTTGTGGATGTTTCCTAAGAAGTAGTGTGAGGCATGTGGCTCTAGATAATTAGGTGAATCACATGAAATTATAAAATATATGTAATTTTTAAAAATATATTAGGTCACTAAATAATACATTAAAATATTATTATAAAATTAAATATATTTTTTGAATTAAAAATGGGAAATGTTACAGCATTTTTACAATTAAAAATAACTCCTCAGAAGTGTTTAAATGATGTCACAGATAATATGTTATACATCCATCTATAATTTAAAAATAATGAAACATATTTATATTATCATATTTAATTTGATTTTTATGCATGAGTTGTTTATTTGTGAAAAATTAAATGTTATATTTGTTTTCATGCATAGTCATTCATTATCATACCTATGTATATTTTCTTTTATAGTACTAGGAACATGTTGTCATTTATAATTTTCTATTCTCCCATCTATTTCATAATATAAATATTATTAATTTATTATTATTTTCATTAATGTTAGGAAAAACAAGGAATAATAATTTCAATTTTCCCAATCGACTCCTATATGATGTTCCCTCAACCACACTGAAACTTGATGATCAATCGAGATCCTTACCTATAATATATAGGACACACTCTTTCACCCTCCAATTAGTGTTTGGAAAACCCTCTATCTCCATCCTTCCATCATGTGGCATAACATCCCCTATCCCATTAGCATTTGGAACATTTCCTCCAAATTAATCTCATTTAGAACAAGGTGACTCCACAGTGAGGGAATATGTGTTACTCCATTTTCATCATGAGGATATTGGAGGATGACGGTTATAGGTACAAATTTTAATGTGAATAATGTTTTTCAATTTTTTTATAAAAATAACTATTTTTCTTTTGATAAAATATAGGAAGCATTGTTTCTAAGGAGAAAAATATTAACCATTAATATGTATATAATCTAAATGGATTAAAGACAGTTGTCTCATTTGATTATTATTAGGACCCACATATGATGTTTTTTGATTATTTAGAAAGATTCTAGGCCAGTTCATAGCTGATTTGGTTTACCTTATTATTACATATTCTAATTGGTGGAATATGACTCAATATTGGAAGAATGAAATATTTTATTCCCATATAATTATAATTTTTTTATATTATGTCCTAATTGAATTCCATATTTTAATTAAACTCTAATATTTTAAAAATTAATCACTTTGTACAGATGTTATTCCACTTTACAAACACCGATCTTATCATATGAAATTGGATGTCAGAATTTCTAGGTAAGAAATGGAAGATTTAAAATAGATATTATTGAGTGAATGCATTGAGAAATAATTGGAAACTCAAGAACATTATGATAATATACTATAAGGGGTACTGAGAGAGCAGTGTATGTTTTTTGTTGATATCCATCTCCATAACAAGCACATAGTATTGAAAAAACAATATTATTATATTTATCTCATTTAACATATAATGAGATGACATTAAATAAATTAATATTAAGATACAATTTATTTATTTTAATAAGTTTCACAAAAAAAAGTATCATGTCAGACTAATAAATCATCCCCCACACTATCGGATCAAATGGTTTTTCATGAATCAGATCGACTATGGTAATATTTTCATTAGTTTAAATATTTATAAGGTAAAATTATATATTTCATATATTAAATTTTGTATTTAAAATTTTTAATGTAGTCAAAGAATTTTGGGCTCCAAGTCACCCAATGGAAACATTGGATAGATGATTAAATTAAATCTAATGGGATTTATGTGAATACTCCTTCCAAATAAGTTGGTGAATAGATTCATTTTTCATTGTAATAAATTATTTCCCAATATCAATTCATTAATATGTATTTATTTAAATATGACTAATGTTTTATTTATATGGAAAAAATAAATGAACTCTGGGATGCCAATACCATAGAGCCCTTCTCAGTCACCCAGGATAATCCAGTTTGTCCAATCTATGAGAAAGAGAAACCTAGTCACGTGAGAAGTATAGGTTTGAGACCATTACCTTATCAGGACTCTGGAAGTTCACCAGATATTGTAGCCACATCAACTAATAGTTTCAGATACTCCATAACCCAAAAGGATCATATGTAGATTATGGATATGAAAATCCCAATTGAGGATAGGGGCAGACAACCCAACAATAGGGGGCTTATATAAAGATACATGATGAAAAGGTCATTTCATTTCAGATATCTTTGGAAAATATATATCCGAAGATGACTTGATGTTTCCTTGTTGATACATCATCTATGGGTGGTTTGCGTGAGTAGGAAAATCACACAACATCAAAATCATTTAATACATAAAATTAATTGTTTTTAAATTTAAATTTAACTATACAAAATTGTTTAATTTTCAAAAAAATAATGTTGCCGGTAGCAGGTAGTGGAGACGGAGATAGAGATGATGTCAATATTTGTTCGTCCAGAAGTGATGAGGTTTGAATTTGGATTTTATGATTGTTATGCATAACTAAACTCATGATTGAATAACCCAAAGATATGGTGATTGAGAATACATGTTATTGTTTAATGTTGAAGTATTTATACAACTCTGTTTATTTGGTATACCAAGGATGCTTTAGTTTTCGAAAACTCACAGTTCATTCAATTTTAGCATAAATATTCCAATATTCGTGAATTCAAATAGGATTAAATTGTATTAAAGTTTTTTAATCATTACATAAAGGTTTTTTCAATTGGTTTCTCTGTTTTACATGAGTAGAAAATTTTATTTGTACTATCAATTTTTTTTGAGAAAATACCTAAGAGGACATTTTTAATTTTTATTAATAAAAGTGGTGTTTAAATTTTCTATTTTATTTATAAATGACTATAATTAATATATTTTGTAGATTTAATGGTTTTTAAAATTTTTAATTGAATTTTTTGGGAATTTTATTTTTATCAAACCCCAAAATATTTATTTAATATGTTCTTATGTTACCAAAATATTTGTTTTTTATGTCATTTTTTATGTTTTTATGATGTATTATTCCTATATAAGATATATTGGACATGTTGTATCTATGTTAATTCATTTCAGTGATTTATATAATATTTCTATTGAATGTTTTATTTAAAATATCTTTTCTAAGAAAGGTTAACGATTTTCCAAAATGTTGGTTAAATATAATGTTCTTCTCAATAACATGTACCAAATTATTAAATATTATAATCTAGACTTGTGTATTGATCCCCATTTTAATATTCAAATATTAGTTTTTCATATTGTGAATTGATATTGATTATTGTTTTATGATTATTTAAAATTTCAAGGGGATTCTTATCAAAGGGTGGTTGCAAGTGGGATGGGGAATATGATTTAATGTGTTTTTTTGGTATTATGATATGACTTATCATATGCTACCTCACTCATATTATATAGTTTCATAATAACCTTAAATATTTATGTGTGAGATCAAGAAATTGTAGTTATTATAGTCATGAAGAGAATCTGACTAATATCATATTATGAATGAAAATCATAGGCTAGGGGGATTGCTCTCCAGTGATGCTAGGTTTGAGAATGTAAGCATGTTATTTGTTAGCAACTTCCTCAATAGGCCATAAAATACTTCCACGGGAGTTTTTATAGTATTTTACCACAACAACCTATGGTATTGTCCATGACATAAAAAATTTGACTTTTCTTGTTGTCGAGCGTTGAATACTTATTTGGTTACATTATTTCAATTGTTATATTATATTACCATTATTTTCATTATATTGAAAAAACTATTTGGTCATTTTTGTTTCCTAATAAATGATATATATTTATTATCATATGAAATTCATTCATATTACTTTGATGTTCTAGCATTTTTTTATTTATGTCATGTTTTCTATAGTTTAAGACTTTGGTTTCTTTTTGGTGTTCTATTTTTATGGTCTAGTTTTCACCTCATTTTTTTAAATAGATTATAATGTAAATGAATGTATAAATATTTGAAACTTTTATTTGGTTCCTATTATTTATCTACCATTTGTTCATGTATCTTCATATTTACTTTTTCTTATGTTCTATTTTTATAGATTATAGTTTTCCTTGTTTCTTTTCTTGTTATATATGAAATAATTTATTTTGATATGGATCAAATTCTAATTGTGCATGAACCTTACTTTGATTATATAATTATGTTAATTGTTATAATTTGATATTGGCCATTTTTTTCCTTTTTTGTGGTTGTAGTTTCTAACGATTTATTTTTTAACATCACTGTATAGCGTTGGTTTGAACCACCACTATAAAAGGACAAAAAAAATTCCAGCTGTTTAAACACCACTATATTTGGTCAAATACAATCACTTCCATTTTATAAAGTCATCCTCGAAACATTTGGAGGTAGTTTAAACCAGTAACAATTTAAAAAATTATTCCTCTTATTTCTCTTTTCTGATGTACTGAGATAATTTTTATAAATTTTAATTTGATAATATCATAGTCATAATTTGATAATTTTAAATAAATTATCCCTTGATAATTTTTGGATATTATCTTTTATAATTTCACAAAATTAACTTGTAATAATATTAATATTTTATTCATTGAATAAAAATTTCTCATTATTGTTTGATATTAATATTGAATATTCACAAATAAATTGTAGTCTATAAATTATAGTGTTATAATCTTGTGTAATTATAATTTTAATTAATTATAATTATCTTTGAAAAAATTTCACAATTATCAAATGATACGGTTTAGTAGAATTTCCCTTTATAATTTATTTATTATTATTATTTAATAATCTTCAAAAATTATCGTTGATAAAAACCATTTTTATTATTTCATTATTCAACCATTTTTTCAATAATTGTTAGATTTAAGGAAAATATCAAATTAATAAATAAATGATATAATAAAATAAGATAAAAACAAAAGGAAACTCAACATCTACACTGTCCAGCCACACAACAGGGGGTGAAGACCCGCTAGGCATGATGAATCCCTTTAGGATCATCTGACCTTCATTGATCACGCTTATATAAGATTTTCGGTCATACTGAATCAATAAAATCAAGTACAATAGAAAGATGAGATGGTTGAGCTATATGAAATCTCCATAATCACAACATTCAAATCCCATATTTTAATCCACTATTTTACTCTTTGATTAACCCTAAAATTAATGACGGAGTCATTACTTCTATATAATTAAGGTGTTACCATCATTAGTCATCTAAAACATATGTGAAATCGATTTTTGAATCACCCTTTATGTGAAGAAAGGGGGTGTTCAAGTATGTTAGGGTAGATTATGAATAATATTTTTTTTATTAATGTAATAATTATATTATCACGTAATTTGATTTATGAGCTGTAAGACCCATTTCCCAATGTTCAGAAAAGTTATGCCACACCATGGATAAAACTCATGTCTCGGACCTAACGGTGTTCTCAGATTTCTCATATGATGCACTATTTGGGAGATAGTAAATTAGATTCATAAAAATTAATATAAAAACAAATTAGATAAATTACACTCACTTTTTATCTAACCAAACATCTAATGTGCCAAAAATTTATGTCTCTCAAAGGTAAACCCCTTATCCCGGACCTAACGATGGTCTCTGATATCTCATATGATGCACAAATTTAAAGATATTAAATTATTTTTAGAAGAATATAATAAAATATTAAATAAAAAATCCTCATGTATGGTTTGAACTAATACCTGATGATCAAAAATATTATTCCCCACGTACGATAAACACGACATCCTGAACAGAACGGTGGTCTATAATTTGTTATATGATGCATAGTATGGGAGATGTTCATTTATTTTAGATAAAACAAGTACATGTAGTATAATCCATTTAATATTTTTATATATATTTCATTGAGCCTCTACAGACCCCATAATCCCACACTAAATTAGTTCCTAAATCTGAAAATATTCCATAGAATATTCCATGATACTAAATGGGATTTTACCCATACAAAAATTCTTTAAAACAATTATTATGTGTTTTTATTGAAAAATTACATTTTCTCATAAAATTACTTATAAATTATTAAAAAAATGTTTTTATTATCATTAAAAATTTTGGATATTACATTAAATATTCACTGATCACATTCATTCTTAACATAACCAAAATCTCATATCGATTTATAAAAATTATCATTTCTGTATCATGATAATTTATTTAACCCAGAAATGGATCTTCATAACTCTCATACCTTATTGATATCATTTAGTGTCACAAATCATTCTTTTTCTATCAAATAGACATCTTACATGATATATACATTATGAAAATTGATCCTAACATCCATTTTCAAATTTTTAATAATCCTGAAAATTTGTCAGAAAAAAGTAGATTTATAATGGATTTTATCATAGAAAATCGTGAAAAAGATTCTTGATAGTTTATATCATAAATATTATTAACATTTTGAGAAACCAATCATTCCTTATAGGTACGAATATTTCCATCCATGTCCAGTTTTTTTTATGAATACCCATTTACACCAAATGGGATTTTCATCAATTACAAAATCTACTGAAAAATATACTTGATATTTGTTTATGGAATCCTTTTCATAATTAATTTCTTATATCCACATATATTTTTTTACATGTTCATTATAGAAAATAGGTTTAATATTTTCATGTAATAATGTGAATCCTTACTAAATACCAATAAACACATATCTCTCTTGTTCAATAACCTCTCTAATACTCCTACATAATACTTGTTTCTCTAGAACAACATCTTCCACTCGGTCTTGTGAACATTTTTACTATGATAATTGTTGTGTATCTTGATACTAAAATTCATCAAATTATTTATTACTCTAACTATATCCATTAGAAATACTCCCCCTTCCTAGAATATTTCATTTATTTATTTTATTACATTTCTATATGAATGGTAATATGGATCATATACTATGGAATATTTAGAATAACTTGTAATGATACACAATGATTGTCTAGAAATATGTTTGTTGATAGAATAATCCTTATAAAGTGATTCAAATCCCCACAAATTAGTATGCGATAAAATGGACTTCTTTTAATAATATAAGTTATATAGAATATTTCTTACCACATTAGTTGTAACTTTATTGAGTGTGTATTCCATTGATTATAATTCATGTGAAAAAAGGATAATAGAAGATTTGTATGGATTATAATTGATCTCCCCATATATAACATGGTATAATTACTACGTATACTAGCACCATTCCATTTTGTAGTATAATGAGGACTTAGTTGAGCTAGTATCCCAAACTCTATATAATCGATTAATTATTTGTTAAGATAATCTCATTTCTATCTATCTAGATCTCCTGTATATTTTTTACAAAATGATTTTCTACTTCAATATTATTTTCTTCAAACTTATCAGAAGAATCCGAATTATACCTAATCAATTATATAAATATATATCCACTAATTTCATCTGTAAATGTTATGAAGTATGACTGTCCACCTCTTAATTATAATGTAAAAGGTCCAAACACATTAGTGAGAAATAATTATAGAATCTATGTGTCTCTGTCACCATTCTAAAATATTTTGATTTGTTCATTTTTATTTCTAAAAAAAATGAAATACTTCCCAATGGTTTTTCTCAAAATAATATAAATACCCTTGCTGATATAATTTTTATAGATTGTATTAGTTTATAAGTCAAATTTGATGATTCTATAATTTGGTGTAAAAAGGTCCATATGACCTTGTTTAATTATCAATGTTCATGAATCTATTTTCATATTCATGTTTTCTAATACCATTATTTATATGTGTTAAATTATTATATATGTTATCATTATAGATGTGGCATAATATTTTATAAATAAGGTAATAAAATAGTATCGGTCTAAACTAGATAGAGAAATGATTTTTTGTGCTACCATGGGAATATAATAATAGTTATTCAAAACTAAAACCATTCCTAATAGGAATGTGAGATAGTTGTCTCATATATTTAGGGTAATAAATATCACTATGTTGGTTACTCGAAGCCCCCCCCCCCACCTATAGTAATCGTTGAGAATTTACTGGGTTGTATATTTTGATACAAATGTGAGATCCTAAAGTTGTACCAAATACTAAATTTCTATAAATGCAAATACTAAACTCATCACTGAACAGAACTAAAACATTATCTTAATTCAATACATAGGTATAGTTCTTCTTTAAATTCCGATTTCCCCACAAGAAAAAAAATACAACTATGTTTTATCTTTCCTTTGGATCATTCGCTTCGTGGAAGTTCATTGTAAATATGAAATCGTAAAACTTTACTTATCCATTCTTATATTTCATTTCATTTTGTCCACCATAAGAAAATAATTCTTATCAGGGTTTTTTACATTATCCACTTGGTGAATCATTGTCAAAAAAATTTGGAGATACTTCTCTATATTTTTTATATTCAAATTGATAATAAAAATATATAATTTATGAAGTAGAAATAGATAGAGGTATTTGAAACATTCCTTGCATGTCTTGA
The DNA here is from genome assembly GCA_963277665.1 of Viscum album. Classification (NCBI taxonomy): domain Eukaryota; kingdom Viridiplantae; phylum Streptophyta; class Magnoliopsida; order Santalales; family Viscaceae; genus Viscum; species Viscum album. Next base: position 346,671,846 of record OY728127.1, on the reverse strand, counting down.
ATCCCAAAATATACATTTTTCATTATAATTTTGACCAAATGATATTTTAAGTTGAATCCTTTTCCAAAATTTCATGTAAAGGGTGACACAGATATTTCATTCCTCTCTTATCTTGATTTCTCTGGATAAATATCCTTGAGATGATATAACCTGGTGTATAAATCCATATTTTCATGAATCTTTTGAATCTCACATGTCATGGGTGACAACCTGAGGCACTAAGAATCTAATTTATCATCCAAATGTTTAAAAAAGGCATCTCCTCCTCCCAAATTTTTCCATTACAAGGATAAGTAGAAACATGGGACTCGAGTACATATAACTTCATACAATGGTTGAATAGATTGTTTAGACGCATGTACCATTCGAAGAAGTTATCACTGATAAGTTTATTATCTTTTCCCAAAATCAAATGCAATGATATTTTTGTGTGTATCACCTTATTTAAATCATGTAAAACATTATATTTTTTAATTTATCATTATTACAATTTATTGCATCATTAATAATTTAATTAATTCTCCCTATATTTTATCAAATCCTAGCATCCCTCACTATTAGATTTGGAAAATCCAATCAATATGATATTCTAGTGGTAAGGTCCCATATTTATATTCTAATTAAATAGAATTAGAAAATATCAACATACTCAAAGGTATTTAGATAGTTTTTTCTTGCTAACTGCATTAACTCACAACTCCTTGATAGGTTGAGTAGACTCCACAATCTTGGAATCCTAAACTCAAAAGTAATTATTTATTTCCTCAAAGAAAAATTGTAATTTGGGGGAAAAACATTAATATAACAGGGTTAAGTCAAACCAAGACTTTATAATGAACTCAATGATAATTTAAAGTACCTTGCTAAGGTCTAAACCAGTACATTAAACTATTCTCATATTTTTACTCATCTTATGGAAGTGTTTTAATGACATAATATTTTATGTTGTGGGATTTTATTTACTTGTGCATAAATATCTCTTTTTATTATATAAATATTTTTAATTTCATGGGATAAATACATAATAATTAATCATATCTTATAAATTATTTGTGCATATACATTATAGTCACATAACTTATCATATCTAATCCATTTTTTATTACTTTTGGTTGAATATACAAAAATAACAAACTGTACATAATAGAATAATCTAATGATTTTTATTTTATTTTCCACAATCATTATTTTTAATTTATTTATAATATGTGTATATGATTAATTATAAAAATAATTCATGTATTGTATATAGAAATAAATTACCATGAATTAATAATGAAAAATAAAGGCATTAAATGATCATGAAATTTCTTCTACTAGATGGTTTATCAAGTAGTGAAAAATAAACATAACCCTATGATAAATAACTCTTTGAACATTTTATTATATAAAGATACAACATTACACAATTCTATAATGAATATTCTTATTAAAATACATCATAACCCATGTCATGAACTACCTCCACTACTTGGTAACTTGTTCCATTACAAATATTTAACAACTCATATGTGATGAGTATGAGGGTTTTAGTGTAACATAAAATAATTCATGTACATATAAACTAATACATAATAATTGAGGGATGAATTATTTTAAGATCATCATATTAAATTTTATAATAATTTTATTATAATACCAATAAATAATTACTTCAATAAATAAAAAACATACACATGTCAATCAATGATCCAAACCATTCACAAAATCCAAAAACAACCACATTTAGTATTGATAAAATTAATTTCAAATTGTCCAAATTAAGAAAAATTGACTAGAATTAATAAATTAATTAATTAATTAATTTTCATTTATTTCTACCTAATTCAATATCCTTGATGATTTTAAATAATCCCATAAATTTTTATTATGTAAATTAAATAAATATAATTTTTATATTAAAATAATATTTAAACTATGTGTAATTTAGTGGGAATGTTGTATGTATTATATGCATAATATTAAATATCATACTAGAATTTCATGTACCTCACAAACATGGTGTCATTTACTATATACTAAATGGGACATAATTCCCCATGGAATATATTATCATACACAACATGTTTTTCCACATGATCAAACCACATAGTCTTCACGACATATATGACCACATGACATTCCATAAATATAAAAAATATGAACCCTTGGAATGCATGAATAGTACATGGATTGTAATGGTTGATTACATGTCATTTATTTGATGTAATTACATGGTATTTATTAATATTTTTTGTTGACCAGTATGACATGTTAATATTAACCTGACTTGTACCAAGTGTGAAGTGAGATGTGTTACAAGAAATGTACATAAATCTACACACCTTTTAGTATGAATATAGCCATGTTTTTTGCCTAAAGGTAATTATATAGAGTGTAATACATGTGGTATTATATTAAATGTTCACACTAAATACACACAATGTAGTCCTTGACAACCCACATGTCACACATGTAGTCATTAAATTTCATGAAATGATGTCGCCTTCAACCCAACACCTTGTCTAGTGATTTATGTGGCATGTTACTAGTCAGGTGAAAACAGCTTTATACTGTGAGTAATTTTTCTTTAAATTTAATGAAACAATTACAAGAATTCTGGGACCTTTCCACATCCATAAGGGATATTTGACTGTTATTTTAAGGGGTTTTTCTCATTCCAGTCTATATTATAATGACCTTGAATTTTATCAATGGAATTTTTTTATTATAATTATGTCATTAAACAAATAAATCTCATAAAGAATTAAATAAAAACATTAAAATGAGGAATGATACATTATTAATAAAATAAATCAATGAGAATTCCAAATATTATAGTGGGATAAAGAATTGAAAATAAGATAATAAGAATGGGAGAATTGGGATATTCTCGATCCACTAGAATGACCAGACCCATGAACAAAGATGTAGAAATAAAAAATAATTTTAATAATATCATATTCAATTTGATGAGTAAATTATATATATAACAATTAGATAAAGTGTATGTGAATGAATAATGAGTAAAATAAGTAGTATTTATAGAAATTAATGAACCTATATGGCCATTATAAATCTGATTGTAGGAATATTATTCATCCTATTAGGAATACATATATGGTCATTAAAATAGTAACCTTAACTATTAAAGTATAAAATAAAATGTTACAATATTATAAATAAAATAAATGATACATTTATATCACTGTATAAGTAAATAAATGTTTAAAAAATGATAAATCTTGTATTGGTGTATTTATAAAATGTAAAAGTGTATTTAAAATTTTATAAAAAAATATAACGATTTAAAATAAAATATAACATCATAAAATGAATTCATAAATTAATATTATTTTTAATAATAAATATAAAATAATTTTATAATACATTAATAAATTTTTCAATGGGTTATAAAATTTACATTATTATTAAAATCAGTATTATTTGAATAAATTATGATTTTATTTAAAAATTAAATATCTCATATTTGAAAAATTTATTTCTTAAAATGTATTCCATTTTTTAAATCAACAAATTAATAAAAATAGGATGAATTTTTCGGATTTTTATAAAATAGTTGTTTTTTTGGTGAATATTGAAATACAGAAATTTATAATATTTAACATTATAAACCAAACACATGAATTTTTTACTCATGGATGATGTAAAAACCCATTTTCTAAAAATTTAATGAAAATTTAATTTTATTTATTCATATTAATAGAAACTATTGTTATTATTATTCAAAAAGACTAAAATAATGAATATAATAATAAAAAACACCCCTCTCATCCCTTTATAAATTCAATTACTTTTCCTCACACCTAATTAGCCTTGTATCTTATAGATATTTTTAACAATTACATTTTGAATCCTATTACACCTCTCTATGAGAATTTTGTCTCAATAAAAGATCATTTCGATGTTCCTTATGGGGGTTTTCAAGGAAGTGATATTAAAGAGGAATCTTTCTCAAACCATCTCTTTTAATTACATTTCTTTTCTAACTTCTCCTCTGATACTTCATCCATGAAATAATAATAAATTCCCAAAAATTTATATAATTTAATTTTATATTTATGATGGAATATCTTCTATCCAACTCTTTTATCATCTCCTCTTATTCAGTGAAATGAAACTATTGTACAAATTATAGTAGATTACTGTCTCCATAGAGAATGATTTTTTTCATTACGCATTCAAGCCTTGTCAAAGACATTTTATTATGGTAAAAAAATATTTTTATATGTTTATTTTAACTTTTTTTATGGTATGGAACTATTATATACACATAATATTTAATAAATCAACTCTAGTTTGTGATGATAAAAAACCCACCAAAAAAATACACATTTATCATTAATGTTTTATCAAATGAATCATCATAATACCATAAAACAAAATTCTCTATTGGACCATTTAAACTTATTAATGTAAATTAATACCATTTAATTTTACTTTTTTTTGTTATTCTCCTTTGAAAAGGACTTCCATTATTTTATACCAGTAAACAGGCCACGAAACCTTGAAAATGAATGCTCCTGGAATGATTAAATTGAGCATTAAAACTCATCAAAATTGCCAAAAATTCATTTAATAAAATTTCATTAAATATAATAAATATGGAATATATTATTAATTATGTAATTATTGAATCATATTTTATTATCCACTACAGTAAGTGAAAGTCAAGAATATATTCATGCATATGGTAAGTGATCTCTCTGAACCACCATTTTTTCATTTGGGTTTTTCTATCTCTTTCCCATAATTTATTTATTCATTATTATTATAAAAACCTCCTAAATTCCATTTATATGTTCAAAACTAATCTACCTAGTTTAATTCATCTTTCTTTTATGGGTAAATGCATGTTTTAAAAGGCTCCCTTCTCAATTCCTCTCGATAAGCAAGCTCAATTAATGGGATCTATTATATTTCATACCGATTTTTAAGAACACTCTATAAATTGATTATGACACAAATAATTATAACATCAATAATATTATTATGTAAAACTATTTTAGTTTATTTTTATCTTTATATGAAAAATTATTCATTTTTCCTCTTTGAATACTCTTTAATATTTTCTGTTGAAATGCACTAAATATGATCATTACTAATGTTATGTAAACACTATTTTCTTATATTCATTTTATTTGGAAATATTTATTCATTATATATTATTATTTTTATTTTATTATTGTCAAAAAATTATTTAACATTTTCTTTCATGGATTCCATTATGATAAATCCTTTGGTTATTCCATATGTCGTGATTAAGAAACACATTTATTTCCTTCGGTAACACATATGATTATTCCTTATTTTTATTTATTTATGAAGAATACATAAGCATGTACATATTATTATGGGTGACCTATAATTTACTCAAACACTTTGGTCAATGTCTATTCTCATGAGATTTTAGTCATGGGATTAGGTAGTAAAAATAATCCATTATGCGACTTTATCCACCCTGTGAAATAGTCTTGACAGAAAGCTTGGACTAGTGTTTCTATAATGTTATATGTTTCGTCCACATTGAAATATTTTCATGATCATATTATTCCATTTTTTATATATTATTCATCTATATTTTTATTCATGATCCCTTCCTTTTATGTTTTTATGTTATTGCTTCTAACTCTAGGGTTAACAATCATACCCATGTTTATTCCCTTACTGAGCTATTTAGATAATCCATCTATGTATTCCCATGTTTATCTAATGTCATAATTCAAGTTCAAATGGAGTTAGGATCTCATAACTGAGATTAATATGTTGATGTTTTATTATAGTATCATTTATTCCAATTATGTACCTAGTCTTCCAAAGACACTTGGATTTTATAATCATTGTTTTATTTTATAGGTAATTATGCTTCAATTCATTTAATAATATGTGTAAACTAATTTGGTCACTATAGATCTTATTAGTGGCATGGGAATGTTATTTTTTGTGATTAGGACTACAAACATTATTAATAAACATAAGGATAATTCTATATACATGAATAACCTATGTTGAAACGTAGAGTTTCATATTTTAGGATAATATGTTTTTTTATATTTTATACATTCGATATATATAGTTTCCATTTTATACTTTCATTATCTATGTATGAAATCCCCTTCATTGTTTTTTTTCTATTAAAAATTTAATTTTGGTAAATAGGCGAACCCGTTTCAACAATCAAGTTGATAGAAAAAGTGACCATTTCACAAATGAGATTCCAAACCAAATGGTAATGGGATCCCAGAACTTCATGATATTATAGGCTCAATTAGATCCTGTTATGAATAATAACTAGAATTCTGTGGAATTCCAGCCTTCTCTAAATAAATTGCTAGTTTTGGTTTAATACTTTATGTGATAATGGCCTCATATCTTTAGTTTTTATAGCAAACCCCTCATCATTAAATAGTTGTTTAACTCTATTTAGGATATAATTTTTTCCCATTAATTATCAAAGGAGGAGGATGTTGTAGTGGTGTTCTATCATTTTGAAAGGTAAGTTTATCAGTGGTGTATATTGATCAAAATCACAAAGTATGATTTCGAAATTGATTCCATCAATTGGGAAGGATTGAATAAAATATTAATCTATAAAAAATTTCACCAAAATCATCATCTTATGATTGATATTGAGTTCCTAAAACAAAATAAAATAAAGATGAATCTATTGGGTCATACGAGGAAAAAAATACAATAATTTCATGATAAGCCTACATTTTTATGATGAATAATGAAATCAAGATGGATCTATTTTTATTATATTAGTACTGAGTCATTGAAAATTCTTGCATATTTACGACTTTTAAAGCTTTGAGGTGATTGTTCGTTATATCCTTAATGTCGATATAGAGATCTGAGGCTCAATGTGGTCTGGTGGGATATTAGTTAAAAATTGTAAAATAGTGTTTAATATGGTAGTATTAATAGATAAATGCTATGAAGGAATGAAAACCCAACATCACACATGTCAAAAGTGTGGTAAGAAGCATTGTGAGTACTATCTAAAGGAAATAAGAATATTCTTTAAATATATAAGAGAGTGGAATAAATATATTTAATTTTTAAGGGATATAAGGGAATTAGATCAAAACATAGTATGTAGTGTAGTTTTTCAACTGGAATGAACATGGGTATTCTGTGAGCCAATTCCCTAATACAATGGTGGTGAGATACAATCATGAACAATAACCTTCAAGGTAGTAAGTAAGAGAATATTTTATCGCTACTGGTGGGGTGAATCCCAATAATGATGCAGGGATAGGTATGATGGCTCATCATTTAAGAATAGATATTATACTATTTAATTTTGGTTCTACAAGTTATTTTATATCATTAATCTTTAGTAAACATATTAAAATACCATCTCAAAATATGAAGATTTAGTTATCTATGAGAATACTGAATGGGGAAATTATTGCATCTAATGTACATAACTCCCCCGAGTTAATGTTTTGGGATTGAACCTCCCATCAAATATAATCTTATTTTAGTAGAGTTTGATGCTATATTGGGCACGGACTCCCAATCCTCAAAGAAAGACAACATCAACTGTTAGTAAAGTGAGATAAATATTCACAACCTATGGAATCACTCAATTCTATATATGTGTTGGGATGATGATGAATATACTTTAGAATCATTATATAAAATATTTATATTATTTATATATGATTAATAATATCTATCCCAAATGATTTTTGTAAAGGATTGTATCATTCCCTAAGACATACCCATTGTTAAGGACTACACTGATGTGTTCCCTGAAGAATTTCCCTATCTTACCCCTGACCATGAGGTTAAATTCTCAATTGAACTTATATTTGGATCTCAAACAATATTAAATATCCCTTATAGTATGGCCAACATTGAGATGGATTAACTTATGAAGCGGTTACAAGATAATCTGAATAAGGGTTTTATATTCCCAAGTCCTTCACTATAGAGTTTACGAGTCCTCTTCTTCAAGAAATGGGATTGATAAATGCATATTTTCATTGATTATTATGATAAAAATAAATGATGATGAATAACAAGTTTCCCTACAATGTATAAATTACTTTTTCAATCGTCTATGTGAGGAAAATTATTAATATAGTGTGGTCATTCAGTCAGGATATCACTAATAAAAGGTGAGGAAGGCATATAAGTCCATGATTTCCTTTTGAATGAGTTTTGGACACTATGATTTCATATTTATTCCCTTAATACTCACTATCTCTCTAAAAATATTAATGGACATAGCAAATACTGTATTGATAGATTGCCACAAAATAATTGGAAGGATTTATAGATGTTATTCTGATATAAACCAAGAGAAAATAAGAACAAGAAGAATATTTGAATAATATGAAAATAACTTTTAATTGGGTAAAAATATATGAAAAATACAGTAAATATTGAGTTCTAGATGGTGGATGTATCATGTTGTGGAATTTTATTGCTAGAAATGGACTATATGTGGATCCTTAAAAAACAAATGCAATTTAGGAGTATCAAATACCAACATATCCAATAAAGATCTATAGTTTCCTTTATCTATCTAGGTCTTAAGAAATATTTATGAGTAACTACACATTATTTTCAAAACCACTAACCAAGATGACTCACAAGGAAGTAATGTATTTATTTACATGTGAATGTTAAAAATAGTTCAAAAAGATGAATAAAAGGGGTATCACAACATTAGTACTAACACCACCAAAAGGAATGGACCTATTTGTGGGATATAATGATGTATAAAATATGGGATTCGGTTTTTTACTTATGTAAATTGATAAATTAATAGTACATTCTTCAAGGAAAATGAATTTCTATAGAAAAAATATCCCATGCATGATCTAGAGTTGGCATCCATGATCGTCATGTTGAAAATATGGAAGAATTTTCTCTAGGGGAGAAGTATGAGATATATAGTGATCACAATATCCTAAAAAATTTATTCAAATTGAACTACAATAATATTAATAGCGAAGATGGCTAGAAATCATCATCAATTATGAATTCTTAATTCATTACCAGCCCGAAAAAGATAATAATGTTGCAGTTTCTCTACGTATAAATGATCATGTAACATTATCAACAAAGAGAATTGATAAGGATCCCATCATCTTATGATTGTAACATATAGTCATAGGATTGATAATGGAATGTGTATCATCAATACTTTCACAAATGACTACTCAACAATCCCTTTTAGTGAAGATAAAAGATGATTAAAAAGATGATGTTGAAATTCAAGAAAATGGTGGAAGCTATAAGAAACGGTAAATCCTTGTTGTTAAAAATTGATGATGAAGGAGTTATAGAATGTGATTCATGACTATGTGTGCCATTCAATCCATATATAGAGAAATAACATATGGATGATAAACATAACTCAACCTTCTCTACCCACCTATAGATAATAAAGATGTATTCAGATCTTTGAGAGAGATTCTATTGGGACAATATGAACAAGGAGATCAATTAATATATGTCAAAGTCTTTGGTATTTTATTAAGTGAAGGTTGATAGGAAAAATTCATCTGGAATTATGCAACCATTACCCATACCTACATGAGAATAGGAAAGCATCACTATAGAAATTATTAACTGATCTAAATATAAATCCATAGGAAATAATTCTATATGGTTCATTGTAGATCCTCTTAAAAATACTTCTTTGTTTATTATTAATTGAGAGTACATCTCACTTGAAAAACATTCTCAAATGTACATAAGAGAAGTGCTGAGGAAACATGGAGTACAATTATTTATTATATACAGTAATGATCTATGATTTACCACCATTTTCTGAAAAAGAATATAACATTATATAAATACTAGGTTGAACTTCAATATGCCTTATCACCCTCAAACTAATTTCCAATCCAATAAGACTATTAATACATTGAAAGAAATGTTAAGAACATTTTTAATAGACATAAAATGAGGTTGGGATCAAAATTTTCCAGTGGTAGGGTTCCCTTACAACAATAATTTCCACTCCAGCATCCAAATTTACCCATATGAATTTATTTATGGGAAAAGATATAAAACACCTACATGTTGTGATGAAGATGGTGAAGATAAGATGCGATGACCTGATTTGGTTGAGGAAATAATATAAAAGGAGAAGATCATCCAACAATATATTCAGGATTTCCAAATCCTACAAATGAGATATGCATATAAAAGACGATGGGACATAGATTTTGAAATTGGTGACAAGGAATTCCTCTAAATATATCCATGTAATTTAGTCATGATATTTTGAAAAAAATTAAACCTAATCACCAAGTACATAATCCCCCTTGAGATTCTAGATTGTGTTAGAGTTGTGGTTTATAGACTAGAACATCCACCAACCATGTCTTGATAACAGGATTTATTCCATGTATCCCTTTTAATGTGTTCATACCATAACCCTCACATGTACAAAACTCAATAGCTTGAAAATTATTTCTCTTATGAAGAGAATCCGGTGAATAGTTTTCACCATATAGGCAAGGTTCTATGTAACAAGACCACACACCTAGTCAATGTACTATTGAGAAACCATTAATATGAATATGTGACATAGGAACCAGAAGAAACTATGATGGATCAATATCCTCACCTTTTTTCACATTATCATGTATCATGTGATTTTTAGGTAAATCTTCCATAATGGGGAAGAATTTAATGACCCATAATTTTATCAATGGAATTTCATTCATATAATTATTTCATAAAACACATACAACTCATAGAGAACCCGATAAAAACATTATTCTCATCAATCATGAATGATATAATATTCATAAAATAAACTAATTAGAATTCCAAATAATACCATGGGATAATAACTAATCAATAAAATAATAACCATTGAAAAAAAAGTTGATTTCCTAATCCACTAGAATGACTACACTCATCGAAAAAGCTGTAGAAATAAAACATAATGATAATAATATACTATTAATTTTTAAAATATAAGTTTACATATATCATTGAGATAATTTATAACTGAATAAATATTGATTGAAATATATAGTATTAATAGAAATTAATGTACCTATATTATCATTATAAATATGACCATTAGAATATTGATTTTACATTTAGGAATAATAATCAGACTATTAAAGTTGTAACCTTACTTATCAAAGTATAAAATAAAATATAACTATCTTATGAATAAAAATTTCATATATTTATATCTTGGAAATGTAAATAAATTTTTTAGAAATGATAAAATATTTGTTGACATTTTTGTAAAATGTATAAGTTAATATAGAATTTTATAGTTAATAAAATGATTTAAAAGAATAATAATTGTCATAGAATTCGTTCCTAAATTAATATAATGTTGTATTATAAATATAAGGAAATTTTATATGAACTTAATTACTTTTTAGAAGGGTTATAAAATCAAACATAATTCTAAACTTGGTGTTCTAACAATAAATGATTTTAACACCACAAAACTATACAATAATTTCCTTTTAGAATAAATTTATATTTTATTCTTAGATTTATTTATACAATACACAAAGTTAAGATTATGTTACACAAAAAATAAATTTTAACTTTCTATATAAATAACACCTCGGTTATCATGCATTACAAGCCTGAAAAACATTCATCGATGTCTCGTGAAACACGCAAGACTGTGTTTCATCGAACAATAATATATCATAAAAAATATAATTTTATAAAATAATAAGATATAACCTAGCCGTAAAATTTATTTTTATGAATAGTATTAACTATTTTATGAAAATATATATTAAAATTATTTGGTTTCATATTAATTATAATTGAATATAGAAAACAAGTGTATATAAAGGGAATGATTTCATAAAAGACTACTTTTAGTGGAAAAGGTGGATAATTTTAAAATATTAAATTTATTAATATTAGTGAGTGGTATTAAAAAAATTTAAAATTTAAATATTATATAAAATATTTTTTACATTGATCCAATAAATTTGATTGGCATTAGATAAGAACAAGCACAATTTTACGCATAAAAACTATAAATTCCTAAAGATGGTTTTCCCGCGTTTTAATGGGGAACCTATTTAAATAAAATTATTAGATGCATTTTGAATTGAATAATAAAATAACATTAATTTTTAAATATAAAAATAAAAAAATTGTACGAGTGATTTTTTTGGTAATTTCTGGATAAAAATACTTTTTTTATGAATAGTGAAAAACACTGCATTTTATTTCAAAACATATTTTTTGTCTATTTTATTTATAGAGATAAATTTTCTTTTTTAATATATTTAAATTTAAATTAAATACATTAAAAATAAATTAATCAAATTAGGAAATTTTAATCATTTTAAATTTGAAATTGGATATATTAAATTTGTAATCTTTTCAATGTTTTTACATTAAAAACACACATTGTCGTTCTGTGTCCTAGATTAAATTGAAATTAATTTATAAAAATTATGTGATTTGAATATGGAAAAATGGATTGAATATTTGAAATAATAATAATAATTTCTAATTTCTAATAATTTAAACTAGGATTTGACCAATAATATTTGAGAAAGTAATTAAAATTAATTACAGAAATTAAAAGGAAAATTAGCTTAACAATGGATTGAACCATAAAATAAAGGAAAAAACCTATAATTTTTTAAAAAATAAATTTTATATCCATATTTAAACTCTATAATCCATTTATATACTTTTCACCATTATTTGTGCCACTTTTCTTTGGAAAAATGAGGGTGTAATTCTCTTTCAAACAATTTACCAGAATGCCACTGTTACTCCACTATAAAAGGCACTCACCACTGCCAATTCCACACACATATAAATCCACTTTTAATTTAAAAGGATCTTCCAAATAGATCCTAAAAATACCTACCCTAAATCTATTTTCCTAACCATTACAAAAATCTATCTACATAATAGCTTCAGTGAAAACTAGAAGGAGATAACCAAAGAAGACGTAACATATATCCTCAAGATCATTTGTTTTATTTAAATTATCCATAAACTAAAATATTCATATCATACGAGTATATAATAAAATCAGCATCCTAAATATATTTATTTGTTTTTATGTTAATGTTTCTACCTTCAATTACACACACATCCATCTAATGTGTAACAAACCTTCTGTTTATGTGTATAGTGAACTACCGCCTCACAAAATGATGATTGTTCATTTTATTCATTTACCACCTCTCATGGTGGGAATTATTTTTGATTAAATGTTTATATATGATATATATTATATTTTTAATTTCCTTATGCTTCTGTAATTTTTATATAACACATACCCTTATTCATTCAATTTTTTGTAAATATGATTACATCGTTTGTGGAAGTGATGACTACCGTCTCCCAAAAGTGATGTGATTCGTTCATTCTATAAATTGAATGTAGAAATGATTTTCTAAATTGAAATATATGAGATAAATATGTGAGTGGAATTATTTTATACATATATATAATTTACTTTTCATTCATTTAATGAATATATGAAATGAAATTAGAATTCATGCCTACGTATGACCTACCGTATCCATGAATTGTGCATTCTATTTACTATAACCAAATATTATAGATTATTCTAAATAAAAAAATAACGAATATATATTTTAATTAAATTGTTACAACCCAAAGTTTCATTAATGGAAAATCCCTCTTGATCCAGTTAAATGTCTCTTTATGAAAAATGTTTTTATAAGATGTCAACATCTTTGGTTTTATGTTAAGAATTTTGACCATTGTTAATATAGTCGTTGAAAAGTGATCACAGGATTAGTATAAATACAGGAACTTAACAAATCCAATTTACCCAGACAAAAGAAGTGATGGCCTCATCCAGTAGAATTTCCCCATATGAAGCCCATTTGTCGAAGCTCGGAAAATATCTGGCATCCTTGGGCTTCTCCCTTGACCAATCCCAAGCTGAACTTCACCATGTCAAACTCGAATAGGACCGGCTACAGGAAAAGTGGTAGTTGATTTCGATTACCACTCGAGCGATGTTATCCGAGCCACCCCAAGAGTCTGTCACCATCACAAACCTTACTCTTAGGTCTTATGCGGCTATTTTAATGGGTTATATAACAAATAAGTAGTACTATGTTCATGTACATTATTTTTTTATCTAATAATGTATATAATTTCCAGTCATTTTTGATAAATTGTATATAGTTTTTAAAAGTACAAATGGTGTTTTTAGTTATTATTTAATTAAGAAATGTATTTTATTAAATTAAGGGATTTATGAATTAAATAATATTTTAATAAATTAATAATATTATTATTGAATTAATTTTTATTAAATATAAATGATCATATAATTTTATGAATGCAATTAAATTTTTTATTAAGGTTTGAAAGCCATTTTTATCAAAACCCGTGAATTTTTGATAAATGTTGGTATTTATTTTAAAAGTGAAAATTAACATATTTAGAAATTTTTTTAGATAAAATAAATTTCATTGCTGGAATCAGGATGTCGAAATTATCCAACGGTGAATTTTTCATAATTTTCTGAGACAGTCAAATTTTTGGGTAAAAATTAAATACCGTTTAAATATATAATGTGTTTTATGACATCATAATGACCCAATGGTGATGTAATAAAATACCATAATCCTTATTTTCGGCCAATATAAGTTTTATCATTAATATAATGTGATTTTTGGTTTTTTTGACTTACTTTTCAAAGCATTAATGGACCCCTCAAGACATATTCAACACTTTGCCTTTTAAAATTAATTTCCATGGGAGTGTGACTCACCTCCACATAAAAACCTTATTATTTTAAGAAGTTCTGACTTGGGCCTTATAAAATATTTTTCCCCCTTCCATTTTCCAAAAACCATGGGCAAAAACCATGGGATGGTTTGTGGTTTGGATTAATTTAATGTAAGGGGACCCAAACCTAAATAATAAAGAATTCCCTCACCTTTCCAATATAAAACCACCCAAGATCCCACTTAATCCTCACTAAAATCCCTTGGAGTTTGTCCAAATTATTCCCTACTCTCTCTCTAATCCTCCCAAGGTGCCCAAATCTCCCAAGAAGCCTCTCACAAGCCTCTCTCTAGCCTTGGGAAGCACACTTCCAAGTAAGGGTTTTTTCATCCTTTCTCATTTTTGTCAATTTTATTTAAGTTGTTTTTCCCTTTTAATTTCAATCATGAATGTTGGGGTATGGTTTCTCACCTCCCCCATACTTCCCTCTTATTGTTTGAATGATGTGAGACCCCTTTCTCTCTCATTACATTCCTCCTATGTACATCTGTTACTATGCCGAAATGCCGAAAGGAACTTCTCTCTCTTCTTTTACATTCAAGGGAATAATTTTTTATCATGAATCTAAATTACATTACAATTTTTGGGAAATGTATCTATATGACCTCCTTACTATCCATTACATTTACATAAAATGAGTAACCCCTTTCTCTCTCATCAAACTTTTTTATGAATTCTTATGTCAAGCTGTTACGCTGCCAAAATCGCACTGATTTTCTAAGCCAATGCCATTGTGTAGTGGATACAATGCCCATTTATCCATCAAGGTTTTCCACCTTTATGAAACATTAAATATTGATTAAAAAGTTTCATATAAGAATTATTCATTCCTTTACCATGGAATGAATGGTTATGTTTTATAAATCCATGCTTTATGATCCATGTGGCACACTTATGCATGAAATGAAATGTTTAAGAAGGATGCGCCCTTATAGCGCTCCAATGCATTGGGACAATTATAGTTTCATGATACGTCATGTGCAATGAGTGTTGACTCATTCTAATTCAAGTGCAATGTGGTTTTACTCATGCTTCATGTGCAATGAGGGTTTACTCATGCTTTATGTGCAATGAGCCTTGGCTCATGCTATTTCCATGTTAAGTGTTGTTGCCACCTTTCCATGTCATGATTATCATGCTTTATCATGCCATTATGTTAATGTTTCTTTTATGATATATTTATATGCCTATTGTCTAACATTTATTGTACTCCTCATGTTATTCCATGTTTACTCCCTTACTGGGATTTATAGCTCACCCTTTTCTTATGCAGGTCCTCAGGTTATCCAATGAATTGATAAGTATGAGGGAATGTAGTAGTCATGTAAAGGAAGTTTTCAATAAATATGTTTTATTTCATGTTTTATGTTTTTATGTAATTATCCTAGTCCCCAAAGACACTAAACCTCTCGATCTTCTTTGTTGTATCAAGTGATCTTTTATGTAATAAATCATGTTTAAGTTGTAATAAAAAAGAAGGGTTGTCATAGTTGGTATCAGAGGATAGGTTTAGTTATTTTTGGGATTAAGAAACCCTAGTAAAGCCTTAGATAGAAGACTAAGTATAATAAAAACATCCCTCCTTTTTGGTTATTACTGAGTAAGTGGTTTATCAAAAAAATACAACCCTCTCTGAAAACGAGCAGGTAGAGGCGGCTCTGGCACAGATGTATCCTAGGGGTAAAACCCGAAAACACCGCTTTGAGCTAGAATCGAACGGGAACTGGTGCACGACAACAGGCCTTGCTACACTTTTGGTTACGACACTCCCAGGGGATATGTTTTAATAAATTCACAATCTTAGTACGAACCCTTAGTAAGGGAAAAATGCCCCTAAGAATATATGTTAGAAAGTATATCATGAAAAGCCTAGATTGAATCATATAGACTAATGAGTTAAAGAAATTAATGCTTATTTATAAGTCATCAACATTTGTCTTTGGATTACCATTTATGTGTTACCCATAACTTTCCTTTTATTCCTGCCAATGGCCGGTAATAGGAGGACTCGGGCTAACAACCGTTGTGAAGATCAGTGTGATGATTGTACTAATGAGATGCCCAATCCAATGGGAGCCGGAATTGTGAACTTTTTCATGATTATCTCTCAGCTAACTCATGTTTTGAATAGAAACACAGGTCCAAAGGAACGTTAAACCCCCCCTAAAAAAGAACAAGTCTCTATCGTGAGCTTCATGAGACAAAGGCCTCCTACTTTTAGTGGACCATCTTATCCAACTATCGCTGAACAATGGATCAACTCCATTGAAAATATCTTCTCCATCCTTCAGTGTTCTGAACAAGAGAATGTTCTCTTGGCTGTTTATCTTATGGAGGGTGAAACTGATCAATGATGGACATTGATCAAAAATACTAAGCCTGATGAGGAGATTGAGGCGTTAGAATGGAAGGATTTACCGAATATGTTTTTCGATAAATACTTTCTGTGCACACTCCGGCATAAGATGGAAAGGTACTTCCTTTCCCTCAAGGAAAAAAGATGAAGAATATGTTGGAGCGTACGAGGAAATCTTCATGAGGCTTGCACGATACGCTTCCGTTTTTTTTGTTACCCCCGAATGCAAGGTTGACCGCTTCATTGGTGGGCTGAAGCCTAGCTTGTGGAAATCATTAGTGATCCGTGACATTGACACCTATGAGGAAATTGTCTGATGTGCCCTCAAGGACGAAATGGAGATCGGGGAATCACAAGGGTATCATGGGGACAAGAAGCGTAAGGTGGATTTCAATTCTGGTGGTCCGATGGATAAATCCACCGGTGGTAAGAAGATCCAGCACCCCACATGCCAAAAGTGCAGAAAGAAGCACCCTTGAAATTGCCTGAAGGGGACGAGAAAATGCTTCAGGTTTGGAAGAGAAGGGCACCTAGCTGTTAACTATCGGCATGAAGGACCCGCGGCTGCGACAGAGGAGAGGAACACTCCATTCGAACCTGAACGCGTTGTTCAATGCTACAAATGCAACGAATCAAGTCATTTTGCAAATCAGTGCCCTAATCCAAGGGTTATAGGAGGCAACCAACAACCTCCAAGATAGCAAGGAAGAACTTTTGCCATCACTTCTGCCAAAGTGAACCCCGACAACGAAGTGGTGACAGGTACTCTAGTTATTCATTCAATAATAGATAACATACTTTTTAATTCAGGTTCTATGTATTATTTTATATCTCGAATTTTTTGTATAACAATCCCACCACCACCAAAAATCATGGAAGTAAAGATGTCGGTGAGTACAGAAAATGGCGCAATCATTGCATCCCATGAGTATAAGTCCTCCCCTGTTATAATATGTGGATTGAATTTCCCAGCGAACCTCGTCATACTCGCTCTGGTGGAATTTTATTCAATTCTTGGCATGGATTGTCTTTCCTTATATAGAGCCAAAATAAATTGTCAGGAGAGGGAAATCACACTCCATATGGAGAATCGACCCCTGATTCATTACATGTGTTAGGAGGAAGATGAATCTTTGTTAGCTCCATCATCTCAAGCACAAATATTACTGCCTTATGAGCACACATATATGGTTTAGATGATTGAGTCCATGGAAGAAACCATCTTTGAAGAAATGCCTATTGTGAGGGAATTCGTTGAAGTGTTTCCTGAGGAACTTCCTGGTCTTCCTCCAAGAATAGATGTTGAGTTCTCAATTGAACTTATACCAGGGGTGCTACCAATATCCAAGACTCCATATAGAATAGCTGTTATAGAGCTTGAAGAGCTGAAAAAACAACTACAGGCGAATCTGGATAAAGGGTTTATACGCCCATGTGCTTCACCATGGGGTGCACCAGTCCTCTTCATCAAGAAGAAGGATGGGTCAATGCCGCTCTGCATCGATTATCATGAACTTAACAAAATAATGATAAAGAACAAGTATCCTCTCCCAAGAATCGATGACTTGTTTGATCTACTACGTAGAGCACAATACTTCTCCAAGATGGATTTGTGGTCAGGATATTATCAAGTATGGGTGAAGAAGGAAGATGTCCCCAAGACTGATTTTCTTACAAGATACGGGCACAATGAATTCATAGTAATTCATTTCTGACTCACCAATGCTCCAACAATATTCATGGACTTGATTAATAGAGTCTTTAAAGATTACCTTGACAAATCTATGGTATTATTTATAGATGATATTATAATATACTCCAAAACCATGGAGGATCATGAGGAGCATTTAAAAACTGTACTAGAGACTTTGCGCAAGGAGAGGCTCTATGTAAAGTACAATAACTGTGAGTTCTGGTTGAAGGACGTCTCATTCGTGGGCCATATCATCATAAGAAATGGGATATCTGTGGACCCCTCCAAAGCAGATGCAATTGAGGGATGGCTGTGGCCAACATCAGTAATGGATATCCGTAGCATCTTGGGGTTAGCTGGATATTATCGACGATTTGTGAGAAATTTATCAGGATTGTATAACCCTCATACTACGCTAACTTGAAAGGGAGTAAAGTTTTCTTGGAGTGATGAATGGGAAGAATTTTTCAATGAGTTGAAAATGAGGCTTATCACTACACCCATGGTCACATTACCCACAAGTGGGGAGCTTTTTGTGGTATTTAATAATGCTTTGAAGAAGGGATTAGGATGTGTGCTGATGCAGAATGATAAAGTGGTATCCTATGCCTCAAGGCAGTTGAAAATCAATGAGTGAAACTATCAAACGCATGATCTGGAGTTGGCGGCTGTGATCTTTTCCATGAAAATATTTGGGAATTATCTCTATGGAGAAATATGTGAGATATATACTGACCATAAGAGTCTTAAATATATATTCACATAGAAAGAGCTTAATATGTGCCAAAGAAGATGGATATAGATCATCAAGGATTATGACTGTTCAATACATTACCACCCTGGGAAAGCGAATAAGGTGGCAGATGCCCTAAGTAGAAATGATCCAACGATTCTATCAATGATGAGAATTTAGAAGGATCCAATCTTCTTAGACTTGATGAAGATGGACATGGGAATCATAAAGAAGGGAACATCATCAATACTTTCACAAATTATTGCGCAACCATCTCTTTTAGAAAGGTTAAAGGATGCTCAAAAGGATGATGTGTGAATTCAAGAAAAAGTGGAAGATATCAAAAAGGTAAAGTCCTCAGAGTTTAATTTTAATGAGGAAGGAATTTATCGGTTTGGGAAAAGACTATGTGTTCCATCAAGTCCGGAGCTGAAGAAGGAACTTTTGGATGATGCACATAGTTCAAATTTCCCCATTCACCCAGGGATCACAAAGATGTATCGAGATCTCTGAGAAAACTTTTGGTGGGATAATATGAAGAAGGAGATCGCTGAATATACATCAAAGTGCCTGGTGTGTCAGCAAGTGAAGGCAGAGAGGCAGAAGTCTAAGGGGATGATGCAACCATTTCCCATACCAGAATGGAAATGGGAGAAAATCACCATGGACTTTGTCACCGGACTTCCTAGGACATCCAAAGGCAACAATGCAATCTAGGTTGTTGTGGATCGTCTTACAATGATTGCACACTTCAATGCTATTCGGGAGGATTTTTCATTGGATAAACTGGAACAGATATACATCACGGAAGTGGTAAGGTTGCATGAAGTACCACTATCTATTGTGTCTGACTGAGATCCAAGATTCACCTCTATGTTTTGGAAGAGTCTTCAACATTCTCTGAATACTGAACTGAACTTCAGTACGGCCTATCATCTTCAAACTAATGGATAATCTGAGCAGA
The DNA here is from genome assembly GCA_963277665.1 of Viscum album. NCBI lineage: Eukaryota > Viridiplantae > Streptophyta > Magnoliopsida > Santalales > Viscaceae > Viscum > Viscum album. Next base: position 346,651,340 of record OY728127.1, on the reverse strand, counting down.
CTATCCAAACACTTGAGGATATGTTGAGAGCGTTCTCAATAGACTTTAAAGGAGGATGTGATCAATATCTTGATCTGGTTGAGTTCTCTTATAATAACAGTTTCCACTAGAGCATCCAAATGGCACCATATGAAGCACTGTATGGGAAAAGGTGCAGAAGACTGGAATGTTGGGATGAGGTCAGTGAACGTAAGCTGCTTGGACCAGAAATGGTCGAGGAAATGGTGGAGAAGGTGAAAACCATTCAGCAGCATATCAAGGTAGCCCAAATTCGACAGAAGAGTTATGCAGATAATCATCGACGAGACCTTGAGTTTAAAGTTGGAGACATGGTGTTTCTACGTATACCTCCTTGGAAAAAGGTCACGAGGTTTGGAAATAAAGGGAAGTTAATTCCAAGGTACATCGGCCCCTTCGAGGTTCTTGATCATGTTGGGTTTGTGGCCTATCGACTAGAAATTCCACCTACTATGGCCAACATACATGATTTCTTTCATGTATCCCTCTAATGGAAGTACATATCGGACCCTTCACATGTACTCTCTTCTGAGGTGGTACAATTGGAAGACGATCTTTCTTATGAGGAGCAACGAGTGAAGATCTTAGATCGTAGAGAAAAAGTTCTACAAAATAAGACAATTCCCCTCATCAAGGTATTGTGGAGAAACCACAGGTTTGAAGAAGCGACATGGGAATCAGAGGATATGATGATGCTGAGATACCCACATTTGTATTAGTGTGGGAAAAGGAAAATTTCAAGGGAGAAATTTCTTTAGGGGGGAATATTGTAACGACCCAAAGTTTCATTAATGGAAAATCCCTCTTGATCCAGTTAAATGTCTCTTTATAAAAAAAGTTTTTATAAGATTTCAACTTCTTTGGTTTTATGTTAAGAATTTTTACTATTGTTAATATAGTCGTTGAACAGTGATCACATGATTAGTATAAATATAGGAGCTTAACAAATCAAATTTACTCAGAAAAAAGAAGAGATGGCCTCATCCAGTAGAATTTCCCCATACGAAGCCCATTTGTCGGAGCTCAGAAAAGAGGTGGAATCCTTGGGCTTCGCCCTTGACCAAGCCCAAACTGAGCTTCACCATGTCAAGCTCGAACGGGACCGTCTACGGGAAAAGTGGAACTTGATAGAGATTACCACTCGAGCGATGTTATCTGAGCCACCCCAAGAGTTTGTCACAATCACACACCTTACCCTTAGGTCTTATGCGGCTGTTTTAAAAGGTTATGTAACAAATAGGTAGTACTATGTTCATGTACATTATTTTTTTATATAATAATGAGTATAATTTCCAGTCATTTTTGATACATTGTAAATTGTTTTTAAAAGTACAAATGGTGTTTTTAGTTATTATTTTATTATGAAATCTATTTTATTAAATTAAGGTATTTTTGAATTAAATAATAATTTAATAAAATATTATTATTATTATTAAATTAAATTTTATTATATATAAATGATCTTATAATTTTATGAATGCAATTAAAATTTTTATTATGGTTTGAAAGCCATTTCTGTCAAAACCCGTAAATTTTCGATAAATGTTGGTTTTTATTTTAAAAGTGAAAATTAACATATTTAGAAATTTTTTTATATAAAATAAATTTCATTTATGCAATCAGGACATCGAAATTATCCAACGGTGAATTTTTCATAATTTTTTGAGACAGTCAAATTTTTGGGTAAAAATTAAACACCGTTTAAATATATAATGTGTTTTATGACATCATAATGACCCAATGGTGATGTAATAAAATACCATAATCCTTATGTTCGGACAATATATGTTTTATCAATAAAATAATGTGATTTTGGGTTTTTTTACTTACTTTTCAAAACATTAATGGACCCCTCAAGACATATTCAACACTTTGCCTTTTTAAATTAATTTCCATGGGAGTGTGACTCACCTCCACATAAGAAACCATATTATTTTAAGAAGTTCGGACTTGGGCCTTATAAAATATTTTTTTCTTCTTCCCTTTTCCAAAAACCATGGTAAAAAACCATGGGATGGTTTGTGGTTTGGATTAATTTAATGTAAGGGGACCCAAACCTAAATAATAATGAATTCCCTCACCTTTCCTATATAAACCCACCAGAGCTCCCACTTCCTCCTCACTAAAATCCCTTAGAGTTCGTCCAAACTCTGCCCTAATCTCTCTAGAATCCTCTCAAGGTGCCCAAATCTCCCAATAATCCTCTCACAAGCCTCTCTCTAGCCTTTGGAAGCACACTTCCAAGTAAGGGTTTTTTCTTCCTTTCTCATTTTTTGTCAATTTTCTTTAAGTTGTTTTTCCCTTTTAATTTCAATCATGAATGTTGGGGTATGGTTTCGCACCTCCCCCATACTTCCCTATTATTGTTTGAATGATGGGAGACCCATTTCTATCTCATTAAATGCCTCCCATGTACACCTGTTACTATGTCGAAATTCCGAAAGGAACTTGTCTATCTTCTTTTACATTCAAGCAAATAATTTTGTATCATGAATCAAAATTCCATTAAAATTGTTGTGAAATGTATCTATATGACATCCTTACTGTCCATTAAATGTAAATATGATGAGTAACCCCTTTCTCTCTCATCATCCTTTTTTATGAATTCTTATGTCACGCCCTTACGCTTCCAAAATCGCACTGATTTTCTAAGCCAATGCCATTGTGTATTGGATATCATGCCCATTTCTCCATCAAGGGTTTCCACCTTTATGAACCTTTACATATTGATTAAAAAGTTTCATGTATTAATTCCACATTCCTTTATCGTGGAATAAATGGTTATGTTTTATGAATCCTTGTTTTATGATCCATGTGGCATACTTATGCATGAAATGAAATGTTTAAGAAAGGTGCGCCCTTATAGCACTCCAATGCATTGGGTAAAGTATAGTACCATTATAAGTCATGTTCAATGAGTGTTGAATCATTCTAATTCATGTTCAATTATTTTTTACTCGTGCTTCATGTGCAATGAGGGTTTACTCTTGCTTTATGTGCAATGAGCCTTGGCTCATGCTAATTCCATGTTAAGTGTTGTTGCCACAATTCCATGTTATGATTATCATGCTTTATAATGCCTTTATGTTCATGTTTCTTTTATTCTCTATTGATATGCCTATTTTATAACATGTATTGTACTCCTCATGTTATTCCATGTTTACTCCCATACTGGGCTTTATAGCTTACCCTTTTCTTATGCATGTCCTCATGTTATCCCATGCAATGCTAAGTACGAGGGAATGTAGTGGTCATGTAAAGGAAGTTTTCAATAAAGATGTTGTATTTCATGTTTTAAGCTTTTATGTAATGATCATGAGCCCCAAATACACTAAACCTCTCAATCTTCTTTATTGTATCAAGTGAATTTTTATGTATTAAATCATGTTTATGTTGTAATAAAAATCAGGGTTGTCATATAAATCATTTTTTAAATTATTTAGATTATTAAATCATGATATATGTAATAATAAAAATAAATAACAAGTCAAAATATACTAAAAAAATATACAATTAAGACCCATAATAGTGAAAATTTTGAATTATTGTTATCAAATGGGTAATAATATATTATAATAAGATCATATATGATATCATAAATTTGTGTAGGGTTAGTGTATAAAATATTACCTTGTTTAAACCACAATAAAATAAGATAATGAACTCACAAAAAAGGAAGGCTAATTTATGAGATTCTTGTCTCGCTTTTCTTTTCATGAGCCATACGCCATTATCCCCACTTACTTATTTAGTGTGGTGCATCAACATCCTATATTGATTTATGAAATATTTAATTCTTTTATATTCATTTTAATGGTAATTTTACATTGAATTATGTCATCCAATGTTTTTTTATGTGAAAACCTATAAGTGATGAAATTTTTCATTGTAATATCACATTCTTGTGAAATTATTATCTTTTTCTTAAAACAATCATATACTTATATAAATTTTTAAGATAATTTATATTTTTCTTAAATATCAATATTCTCAATAAATATATATTATTATTTCCTAAACAATATACCATGAATACATACAGTGTTCAATTTCACAGTTATTCAATTAACTAGGTAATTGTTGATAAATCGTTATATTTTATCCAATATGGTTATTTGAAAAGGTAAATTGGTCATGAATTAAATATAGTATTTGATATATGAGGAATGGTTTGGATAGTTAAGGCATGGGTGAGTATTTGTTATATATATCCCCTCAATTCATCACTAGTCACATGAGACGAATCAATTGGCCAAATTAGATCAGGTTTTACCCAAAATGTTATAAACCATCTTATAATGGTTTTGATGGAAAAGGTACTATGTACATAGGAAATATTCCATCCAATAATTAATAATTTCCCTCATTTATATAAATTTATTATGTATCTGTTATATTTTTTCATTGACATGTCTATGGATGCATTCATTCTGATTTTTTGACTAAATGTCTTGTTTGTTAGTTTCATTCCTTTCCATATTGATATTGACTTATGTAGTTATTTTAATGGAATGTGTTATCAGTTATTTACATTTCTATATTTATTATTCATATAAATTCATTATTTACTCTACTTAACATACCCTTATTGTGTATTTATCCTCACCCTTATTATGTTTCCATTCCACGAGTTATGAAGAATAAATATTTGAATATGATTTCATGGATGTTGTTTATTTCATTTTATTATGAAGCATGTTTTAATTTCAATTTCCCAATGTAATATGGGTATCATGTACATAATATGGTTTTCCAAAACGTCTAAACTGATGTTTCATTTAGGGTTTTATTCCATGTAATCAGGCCAATATAAAAAAATAATGCACCGGTTATGGGGTTCCGGAGCCTAGCCATTGTAGTTGGTGTCAAATGTGGTTTACCGATAACATTGGAAACTAGATTTCAAAAACATATATTAGGGAACATAATACTAAGATAGTATTTGAGGAAAATTATAGAATAACATCCTTGAATTTTGGTATGGTAGATATTATGTGTGTCTAAAAATAAATACAACCCTATCTAGATACTACAAATGGATGTGGTTCTAGCACAGATGTATCTAGGGGTAACGACTCAAAAAAGGTGGTTTGGGCCTGAATCTGCCTAACCTGGTTCATGAGAAAATAAATTACTAGACATCTTATTTGAGTCTCCTAGGGGATATGCTTTCTATAATTCCCATTTTTGTTACAAACCATTAATAAGGATTTAAAAGTATTGATGTCCCCAAAGAAACCATTTTTTATGATTCTATTATTTATGATTCATAAACATATGTTATGTATATGGAATTTTACATTATGATTTTATGAGTTAATCTAGTACATTAAATTATTTAAAAATATAACAAAGGAGATTGAATATGAACCTCACTAATGTACGTATTCCAATTAGTATGAAGGATTATATCATTTATTCATATAGGATAATATTTTTAGGGAAATAATTTCCCATTAATTCTCATCATATGAGTACATAGTATCATGTGATAATGAGATGGGTAAAGAATTATATAATTCTTATGGATTCGAAAGTAGAATAAAAAGAAGAGGATAGAAGTACAAAATATGTATAAAGGGATGAATAGAAAGTACTATTCTCCCACTAGTGATAATTGTGGAATGAAACACCCTGATACATTATTGGAGGGAATTGGAGATTGTTATAAATTTGGAGGAAATTACACCAAGTTCTTAATAGCATGATAAAGAAAGAAAATTACAATGTTCAATTCATCCACTAATAATATATGGGACTCTACACAAATCAATGTCAAATTTTTCAAAGTTATAGGGCCCAAAATAGACGAATGGTTCATGGCCAATATTATACTAACAACATAGATGAAGATAAACGATTAATGTGATTATTTCTGGATTCAAAAAGTTTGTAATTTGAGTGTTTTACCAATGATGTACTGGTAAAAAAGAATATGTAATATATGTGGATTTTACTATAACACCTTTTCGATAAGAGTATGATATCATATGTTGAAGGGTACCAAACAAATTTATTCATTAGAATGAAATAATATTTTGGAAAACATGTGGTTGGGGGAAAAATAACCATTAATATGTTCCTAATGTTAAGATAATGATGTATTAATAAATAAATTAATTTTTTGGATAACGTAAATTTGATAAGTTCTTACTATCTTGGAACCGAGTAACGGTTTATCAAAAAAGTTGTTTATGTTATCATTGATGGATATTACATCATTTTTTTTGGATTTGAGGAATATATCCAATAATATATATTATATTTAAGGAATAAGAAGTATATATGTTTTCAATAAGGTTTTATGGTAATTCAATATGTTACCATATTCACATTCATGGTATGTGATGATTAATATCCACAACATGTTATTTGAAATGTTCATTTTGAAAATTTGGTGACCTTCCTTCTAAAGTTTGGGATTATAATCTTTTAGAAAAGATAGCCATTTATGAAATTGTTTAATTTTATTTTTGGATGAGGTTTCAGAGATTAATTATTACATCATCACAAGATGAAACATATTCTATGAAATAATGTAGAAATAGTTCAAGGAACGACCAATTTATAATGTTGTGTTACTGTAATAGAAATGCATACTTAATTATATTCGTATGGAGGGAATGAATTTCTAAAAAAAATATCCTATATCATAATTTTTTATGTTAACAATGGATTTTTCATGATACTGGTTTATGGATTTGGGTTCATCAACTTCCAGATGAACAATTTTTCTAGCAACCTCCATCACAACATTAATATTTTATTTTTCTTCTATATCCATGATTCCATTTCCCACATTATTTATTATACTTGGGAACCCAGTTATATGACCATTTTACATTACATTATCTCTTCTTAAGAATATGTTTATTAACACTATTCAGGATGCGGAGCTTTCAAAAATACTTTATTTTCAAATTTTAGTTTTTTGATTTCCCAGATCTAGTACAAATTTTGAGGATGCAATTTATTTAAGGTGTGTAGAATGTAACAGCCTCATACATTAGAACATTATCCTTTTAGAATAAATTTAATTTTTATTCCTATATTGGATTATATGGAACAAAAATTTAACATTATGTTACAAAGTACAAAAATATTATATTTCTATATTCGGAACACCATGGTTTGCTTTTATTACATCCAGGACTGGATTTTCTCAATGGCTTGCACAACACGCAAGACCATGTTTTACCGAACAATAATATATTGTTGACAATATTATTAATTAATATAATAATATATAACCTAGCTATTAAATTAATTTATTTTATTAGGATTAACTAACATATTAAAATATATAGTTAAATTCATTTGTTTCATATTAATTATATATTTATATAGAAACCAAATATATACAAAGGGAATGATTTTATAAAAGACTATTTTTTGTGAAAAATATGAATTATATTAATAGGTATAATTAATTTTTATTATTGAATGGTATTAATTAAATTTATATTATATATATTCAATAAAATATTTTTTTACTTTCATCCAATTGACTTTATATGCATAATATAAATACAAACCCAATTTTACACATAAAAACCTATATTTTTTAAATATTGTTTTACTACCTTTCAATAGATAACCTATTATAAATAATCGTTTAGGAACATTTATAAATTTAATATGAAAATATAAAACTCATATCTGAAGAATAAATCATCATAATTTTGTTAGGGTTTTTTATTTTCTATAATGTTTCATTTTTTTATGAATAAAGAAAAATACTGAACATTATTTCAAATATGCTTTGACATTTAATTTATTTATAAGGATAATTATTTTGATTGGTTTTAAAGTATATTTAGTTAAATTATTAATTAATTAATCAAAGTTCGTTCATTTTAATTAATTTCACTTTGAAATTAGATATAATAACATAGTTAATTGTTCATTGTTTTTACATTAAAAAATCGGTAGTGTCGTCTCGTTTGGGGGGATAAATTTCAATTAATTTATCCCAATTATGTGGTTTTAATTTATAAAAATGGATTCAATATTTTTAATCATAATAATTTGTTATTTATAATATAGTCAACTTATTTTTTTACCAAAATTATTTTTGGAAGTAATAAAAAATACTTATTGCAATTAAGAGGAAAATTAGCTCAATAAGGGATTAAACTATACCATAAGAGACAATATGATATAGAAATTTTTCCAAAATAGTATTTATATCCATATCTATATCCTATTATATCTTTTATCTAATTTATGACATTATTTATTCGAATTTGCATTGGAAAAACATCGATGGAATTCCCTTTCCAAAAAAAATCAAGAATACCACCCCTCCTCCACTATAAAAAAGAAATCACCCCACCATGTCCCCACACCTCTCAAGACACTTTTGATTTACCAATATCATAAAAAATAGATCCAACAAAATTACTCCTTTAAACCTAGTATCCTAATCTTGTCCAAAAATCAATCCCTCGAATTCCTTTGGTGCAAACCAAAAGGAGTTACCCAAAGAAGAGGTAAGAACCCACCTCAAGCTCTGTAGTTTTATTTTTCCTTATTTGATCCCTAATATCTTAGTATTCAAAAATTATATAATATAGTAACTATCCTAAATTTAATTATTTGTTTTTATGTAATGGTTTTTAATGAACTTACACATAGATCCATTAAATTGTTAACAAACCTATTGTGTTTGTGTACGGGGAACTACTACCTCACGAAAAATGATTTTTTTTATTTTACCATCTCCCATTGTGATAATTATGATTTAAAAACTATTAATATATTATATTAATGATATTTATAATATATTAATTCTCCTATAATATTTATATAAAATATACCGTTATGATTTCTATTTTTTAAAATATGATAACATCATTTGTGGAAGTGTGGACTACCACCTCCTCAATGCGATGTGATTTCTTCACGCTACGCATGAAATGTTTAAATGGTGATTTTAATATACCTATATGAAATATATAAAATAAAAATGACATATTAATTATAATATACATATATTTTAATTACTTTTCAATCTGTTAATAATGTAATGAAATGAATGTAGTGTTCGTGGGTACATACGACCTACCGTCTCCGTGAAGAGTGCATTTCATTTCCTATATCGAAATAATATAGATTATTATAAATACATATATACTTAATGTATATAATAATCACCTCATTGTTTAAATTTTATATACGATTAAATCATGATCTATGTAATAATAATATTAAATAACAAGTCAAAATATACTACTAAAACTGTGCAATTGACAACAAAAATATTGAAAATAATGAAAGAGTGTTATCAAATGTGTAATGGGATATTATTATAAGATAATATATGATATAGTAAATATTATTGTAATTGTTTTATAATTTATTAACATGTTTAAACCACTATACATGAGGTTAACGACCACATAACAAAAAGTAAGGATAAGGTAACGAATTATTGTCTCAATCTTCTTTCTGTGAGGCATAAGGCATTATCACCTATAACTTCATTTGTGTAGTGTATCTACTACTCATTTTGATTTATTATATAATTAATACTTTTATATTAATTTTACTGATTGTTTTACTTTTAATTATCTCATCTAATTGTTTTTTACATGATAATCTCTAAGTGGTAAAAGTTGTCATAGAAAGATAACATTTACTTATGATGGTTAAATTTCTCTTGAAACAATCAGATCCTTGTAATAATTTTTATGGTACATTATAATTGTATTAAATATTCATATTCTCATGAAATGGATATTATTATTTCCTCAACAGTATAATATTTTTTACATACGGTGTTCACATTTAGAGATATTCAATTAACTGGGGAATTACTGATAAATTAATATCTTTTATTAAAATATGGATAATTGATAAAGCACATTGTTCTGGATTTAAATAATTTATTTTATATATGGGGAATGATTTCTACAAGTACAAAATGGGTGTGGGATTGTTACAGATATCCTCTCGATGCATCAGTAGTTTCATTGGATGAATTAGTTGGCCAAATTTGATGGGATTTTACCCAACATGTTTTAAAACGTCTTGTAAAAGGTATGAAGGTAATGGTACCATGAACCTATGAAACATGGAATACAATAATTACTAATTTTACTTATTTATATTTATTTATTATTTACCTATGATATTTTTTCATTAACATATCTAAGGATTCATTTTATTCTCATTTTATTCATTAAAAGGCAAGAGTTTCAATTTATTACATTGCCATATTGATATTGCCATATCTAGTTATTTAAATGACAATTGATATCAGTTATCTAATTTTACATGTTTATTATTCTCATAAATTCATTATTTATTCCACATTATTTACCCTTACAAATCATTCTATATAACCCTTCTTTTGTTTTATATCTTCAGGTTTTGAAGAAGAAATAATTCAATAAGCATTCAAGGATGCATTATTTTCATTTTATATTTTATAATATTGTATTTTCCATTTAACAATGTAATATGAGTATCATGTATGTAATATGGTTTTACAGAACTATTAATCTAATTGTTAATTTGGTATTTGATTCATAGTAACCATGAAAATGACATCAAATAATGCACCGACTCTAGGCTTCTTGGGTTGGGGTCTTAGATTAGGATTTTATTTAAAAGTTAAATGTATCGTGTATAGATAATTATGTTTATAACATTAATTATATTTTAAAACCTAATTAGTTTAATATTTTTATGGGGAATTTATGTTCTTTCTCTAAAATATATGATTTTTTGGTGAATAGTTAAATATATTAATTTGCTATATTTAACATTATAAGACTAATACATGAATTTTGAAATCATGGATAATGTAATAACACATTTTTTAATGAATTCACAAAACATTTACTTAGTTTAGTCATATGAATAAATACTAATGATAGTCTTGAGGTAAAACAATAATCTGCTAGATATAATAATAAAAAACTCCCCTCTCCTCCCCTATAAATTCCACCCATCACCACCCCTTCTCCTCACATATTCTAAGAATTGTAACATTTAAATATTCTACCCAATACCCTTAAAATCCTATTAACCATGTCTTATTGTTGTTGGCATCAACAAAAGTCTAATTCCAAGTTCCATAATGGGTCCTTCAATGATGTGATATTAAAGATGTTACTTTCACAAACAATCTCTTTCAGTTCATTTCTTCTTCAATGTTATCCTACCATCATTAATCAATAAAATAACAATAAATTCATTATCATCTATATTATATAATATTTTATTTATACTGGTATATATTTTATCCACATATTTAGTTATGTCATCTTATTCACAAAAATGATACTGTTGTCCAAAATATGGAGATTCACCATCACCACAGATAATGATTTTTTGATTTCCATTACTACCTTCATGGAAGGAAATTAAACTATTATTATGGTTAATATGATATTAATATGTATATTATAACATATTTCATATTATATAACTAATATATAGTAGTAATATTAAATAAAACGAAACTGATTTGTGATGATCGATGAACCGCCTTCATAAACTAAACATTTATCATTAAAATTTTATCAAATGAATCATCATAATAGTATAAGAATATGACATCTGAGAGAATTTAAACATATAGAAGATAATTTTATAATTTCACATCTCTATTGTTATACCCATTTTACTTGATCTTCCATAATTATATACAAGTAAACAGACTATGAGACCATGAAAATGAACGCTCCTATAATGAAGAAATTGAACTTCATAACTCCTCAAAATGAAAAAAAATGAACTAAATATAATAATGATAAATAAAATACATGTATATTATATTCTTAATTAATTAAATAATTAAACTAATTTGATTATCTCAGAAATTAAGTGCAACTATAGAATACATTCATACATACGGTAAGGGATCTCTCTAAACCTCTATTTTTTCCATTGGGTTACATTATCTCTATATTTAACGCATATTATTTCATTATTATTATTATATATATCATTTTCTTTCTATTTATATGTTCAAAAAATATTTAACATGTTCAATTTATCCTTATTTGATGTGGAAATACATTTTTAAAAAGGTTCCCTTCTCAATGCCTCTCGATAAGAAAACTCAATAAAAGGGAACTACTCCATTTCTTACACATTATCACGTAAACACGATGAAATATTTTAAAAAACAATTATTTTTCTAAAATCTATAATTTTATCATGAATAAATATTTTATTTAATTTATATTTTTATACAAATAGTTATGTTTTTTACTTCTTTAGATACTCTTTATTATTTTCACTTAAACCGTATAAAAGTTGCTCATTTCTAAATTTCATAAACACTATTTTTAATGTATTCACTTTAGATTGACATAATTATTCATTATTTGTTCTTCTTTTTATTTAATTTTTTTAAAAAATGATTTAATCCTTTAGTTCATGGATATCATTACGATACAGCCTTTGGTTATCACGTATGACATGATTAGAAAACCCATATTATTCCATGGGCAACATTTATGATTATTCCTAATGTTTTATTTATTTATGTCACACACAAATGCATGTACATGTTATAACTGGTGCATCAAATAGTAATCTAATGCATTGGGTAATGTTCAGTCACATGAGACATTATTTATTGGATTGGGGAGTTAACCAAATCCATTATTGGACTTTTCCCACCATATGATATAGTTTTGGCAGTATGATTGGACTCATTTTTATGACATGTAATATTTTTCTTCCAAATTCAAATATTACCATGATTATATCGTTCCATACTTTATATATTATGTTTCCCTATGTTTATAGATGAGTCATTCATTTTATGTTATCATGGTTTGCCTTCTAACTCGTGTACTATGATTTATTTCCATGTTTATTCCCATACTTGCCTATTAATCTCATCCTTTTATCTATGTACTCCCCTTGTTATCCTATACAGTTATTGTAACTCAGAGGTTTTTAAGAGCACATTTTTTATATTAATAAAATTATATTTTATCCATGTTTCATGTTTTCTAATTATGTACCTATCCTTCCTAAGACACTATACTATTCGATCCTTGGTTTTAATTTATTGTTAATTATGCTTAATGTCATGTAATATTATGTGTAAAAGGCTAGGGTCTCTATAGTTGGTATCAAAGGAACATTCTAGTTATTTTTTGGTGATTCGGACTAGAAATATTTAGTAAGAACTCTATGGATAATTCTATATCCATTAATAACATAAATTGAAACATAAAATCCACAAGTTATGATATAATTTTTATTTGTCTAGAATTAATACTATGTTCATTTTTTCCTTTTTATATTCCAATTTGTTGTGTATTTAGGCCCCTCTAATTTTATATATTTGATTTTATTAAATAATGGTGGGAAATATTGAACCCATGTCAAAATTAATGTGACAGGAAATGTGATATTTTACCTGATGATATTCCTAACCTGGTGAGAATGGGATACTAAATATTTAGGACAATACATGCTCAACTAGATCAATTTATGAATAAAAACATTATTCATTTTGATAACCCTCCTCTACTAAGAAATATAATTTTTTTTCAAATACTTTATGTGAAAAAGTATTCATATATTTAATGGATCTTTGGATCCCCTCATCAAGGAAAAATGGATTACCATCATTGAGAAGATATTTTTGAATTGTTACATGATCATAAGAGGAGAACGATGTACCATAGCTCTACTATTTTGATGGGGAAGGTGATCGATGGTGGAAACTGATCAATAACACAAGGTCTAAGGAGGAAATTTATTCCTTGGATTGGGATGGATTCTAGAAAAAAATTCAATAAATATTTTTTCTAAAATCCTTGCCTTAAGATGGAGGGGGAGTTCCTCAGGTTGAAGAAAAAGGAATTTAAATCTATCATGTTTTATGAGTAAAACATTACAAGCATGAATGATAATACCTTTTATTTTTCATGAACATTGAAATTATGGTGGATTTATTATTTATTGGATTAATGTAGTGTCTATTAAAATCCTTAGAGTTTGGAGACTTTACCCGCTATCAGGACATTTTCCATTGTGTTCATATTGTTGAAATGGAGATCAGAGACTCTCAGTGGTCTCGTGGGATTATAGATAAAAATACAGAAATGGAATCTAATATGGTAGGATCAACAAAAAAATACCATGGAGAAAACAAAACCCAACATCCCACTTTTAAAAATTATAGGAAGAAGAATCCTGAGAACTATCTAAAGGGAACCAGAACATGATTATAATGTGTAATAGAAGGGCCTCAAGATAATTATTTCCAATTGGATTTACAAATTCTCACTAATAAAAAAGAATAAATGATGGATTAGATAATCACTCGTCTTTTAGTAAAGTGTTTAAAATAAGGTGAACATGGGAATTATGTTATCAAATTCTATAATCCAATGGTATTCCGAGATAGTCATCAATAACAATATAATACACCAAACTCTTTGGACGATTGAATTTTTTTAAATATTGGTTTCAATTCCTTTTTTGGGTAGTTAATTTTTTTGGTGTGTATGAGGTACCTTCGGGGTGTTTCAGGGGTTTGGGACAAGAATGGAATAATACTTGGGCCAACCTTTTCAAGGAATATGATTTGTGCATGGCTGGAACATGGTAATGTAAATTCTGTGAGTTGTTGTCCAATTTTGGGTAGTGTCATATCACATAATTAGCACACGATTTGTATTTTTTGAGATCTCTCTATGTAATCTTGTGACCTAACTCCCCTTGGACAGTGGTTTTCACATGGTTTGGAAAATCGTGTGGGTAAACTGTGTGGCCTAGTAGTGTTTGTAAAAAATATTAAATTCCCACATGAAGTTTTTATATTTTGACTTGTAATTATCCTCCACTTCAACTCCTAAAGACCTAGGAACGAAACCTAGAATTACAAGCTTCCATGAGGTGATTCTCCTTCGATCCTATGCTATTTAGAACATATTTTGTTATGGATCAAAGCACCATGAGAGTCTAATCCCTCTCTTCCTTCTCATTTTTGTTTAGGATTTTCATCTTCATCTTCTCGATATATGAAGATTTAAAAACTTATTTACTAATGAGATATAGGTTGGGGATTCAATAGGTGTTTTAATTGGGATATAAGGCCATGATATAGAGTGTTTTGGTCAATTGATTTGAGGTAGGTTGTCTAGAAGTTATATCTCTAATTTTTTATATGGATTTCTGCATGAAATGTTGTGTTACTACTTCTCCCTTGGTGTTTTCATGGTTCCATTGGTGATATTTGAAAAATGGTTTTCCAAATGAAAAATATATCCTTTCATGATCCTCGTGCGATGCATGGGAGATGACATGAAAAATTTATGGCCACCCATGGGGTGCGCTGACCTTTTCGAACAATGTTAACAAAAAATTTATGTGTGAAATATACATATGGTTATGAAAATCCCAAGGTAAACATGTTAAATTGATTTTATTATGAATAATAAGACATACTATATTTGTTCTCGTATCTGGGTGATGGCCAAGGGTTCATTTGGCTTGACATGAAAATGGTTAAATTAGGTTAATGGTAAGGAACAATATGATGTGTGAATTTTACTTGAAATTTCTAATTGGGATAATAAATGGGAAATGATATTTGTGTTAAATGAATTAAAATATGGGAGGGATTTGATATGTTAATTGGGTTAATATAGGAGAATTAGTAATATTCTTTGTCAGTCAGGCATAAGAAATTGGAATTTGGATAAATGGATATGAAATGTGAGTGGTAAATATGTCAGTGGGTTGTGGAATAATGTTAATTCCCATATTTATTATCATGGATTGTGATATTGTTATTGGAACTGGCTATGGTTGGGTGTGGTGTGATATGTGTGTGGTTAGTGGTAAATAATAATATTATCATTGCTTGGTAGAGTGGGGTATTGACATGAGTATCTATTCCCATAGGTTTAGTTGGAGTAATGATCTATAATCCACCCCAAAATTCATGTTTTAGGGTGGGGATGAAGTTCTATTCCCATAATGGTTGCATTCAATGAAACCAATTAGACCAAGGCTTAAAGGTGAGTTTTTTTATATGTTATGATGTGATTCAACCTATTGAGATAAATAACTTGATTTATTTCACGAAAATTCATTTATTTGATGAATATTTCAAACCCATTGATGATGTGATAAAAGTGAACTAATTAATGATGTTGATATAAGTATTAAAATTGGGAATAATTAAAGGAATTAAAGAAGTGAACTTGGTTAACTAATGGTACCCAACATGTCTTATTTTACATTTTCTTTACCTCACACCTTCATGATCTATATATTTATTTCATATTTTATAGTCATCATAGGTAGTGTCCCATTGAGTTGTACCTAAACCCTACTCAGGACGTCGTTGGGTACCAGAGTAGACATCATGCCTACAGGTCAGAACAAGGGAAAGTCCCTACACTAGGGAGTTGAGTTAGGAATTGGATATGCATGGACGAGGTTTGGGACTTGGATTTATGGTTGTTTTTTGGAATCAACTGTTTTTCATTATTTTTGGTTTTCACTTTATCACTATTTAGAAATACATAGGATGTTTATCATTGATCGTGGTTTGTACCCAGTTTTCGGAGAGGTTATTTATGTATTTTTATTGGTTATTAAACTCTATTTTTTCTATTTATTCTTGTTATCTAAATTTGGATAACTATGATAAAGAGGGTATTGTCTCCCCCCATGACTAATATAGATCCTCACTACAAGTCATCAACCTCTAGTGTCTGGGATGGTATGATTGAGGTCATGTGGTGACTGTGGCCGAGGAACCATTAAGTTGAATCAGGGAGAGGGACATTAGAAAGTGGTATCAAATGTGGTATTTTATGTTACTAATTATTTAGTGATGAAAGACAAAGGATTATGAACTTTTTGGGCCTTGGTAATGAGCTCATCCCATGGAATATCAAACCCATGTGTGAGGGAAAACCCAAGGTCTTGGAGGTGGGGATTGGTTTTGATACTATTAATTGTTACATTTAATGACATTGCACTATTGAGAGATGCAGTTGTTGTGTGATGAGACTGTTTTATGATTTTGTTCTCATTACTATGATAGAATGAGGATGTGAATTCATAATACATTTTATGAACCTATGCATTTAATTGGGATTCATCAAGGTAGGAACACATGGGATGGGTTTGTGGGGTATGATGGGGAGGGTGAATTATACATCCTAACAAAATTTAATGAAAATGGTGTCTAATTAAATAATGAAAATGGTAGAACGAAAATTAAATTTTATTTGATGGTGTCTAATAAAGGTCAAAACAAGTTGAAATGTCTAATCTAACAAGATGTGAAATGATAAATAATCCCAGAGAAAAACTTTTACCTCATAGTTATGGAAATAGTTTTGAAATGGTGCCTAATTTAAGACTTGTGACCATGTGAGTATGTTAACCTGAGTAAGCCATTATCATGGTATGGTAAGTTGAGGGTAGTTTTTTTAATGTAATAATTCCATTTGGATAGTATGTGTGAAATGGCTCTCATTTTCTTTTAGAGAATCATCATTATAAATTTTTTAATGTTTTATGTTATGTGTTATAAAGATCGTGTTTGGATAGTATAGAAATTCAACCATGACATTGAGTACCAGTTGGAAAACAGGAGTATGTTTCCCGAAATTCTCCTCCAGTGGTGGAGAAAGAAAATGTGTGGATCCATGATGGTATAGATGAGTAGTTTCATGAGAATATTTCTCTCTTTATGAAAATTATGGAATGGGACCCAGGGTAGATGGTGTTGAGCATGTTCAAGCTGACAAAGGAGTTTTAGCTACAACACACTACAACATTTAATAAAGATGGTTGGATAGTGGAATATGAGTTCTTGATAGAGTCTATCCATATAATACTTCACCATTTGGAGTTTCTTGATGAGAATATGCATATGTTTTCCACCTACATTTTGAGAGGTCAGGAGAACCGATGGTGGGATATAATTTTTCATATCGAATATGTTGAAGGGATGTTATGGAGAGAAATTCATGAAATGTTTCTAGAGAATTTCTACCCTATGAACTTTTGGCAGGAAAGGTCTTTGGATTTCATGTATCTGACCCAAGGGGCGATGTCAGTAATGGATTATAAAAGTCATTTTATTTATATTCGACACTTCATTCCCATGATGATAGGATATGGGAAGCTGTTGTGAATTGTTTCGAGGATGGGTTGAGACTCAAGATCAGGTTTCAGTTGAATAACCTCACATTAAAATGGTTTGTGGATGTAGTGGATGAAGCACTTATCTCAGAAGGGAATCTGAAGGGGGATTTAGGTAGTCGAATTTTTTTTCAAGTTCTCCAGGAATGTGGTTTAGCTTCTGAGGGTAGGAATTTCCATTTTGGGTGTTTCCATCACGTTATAAGTGTGAATGGTTATTAAAATAAAGATTCATATTTGTAGGGTGTAGATCAGGTGTTCAGTTATTAGTGTGTTCAGTCAGAGAACATGCACAGTCAGTGTCTCGGACCACCCATTAATTTCCATGTGTGTGGCAGAATGGGGCACATACAATGGTTTTACAGAAAACTATGATTGTTGGCCATGTATGAAGGTTTGAGGTAGGTAACCAATGTAGGTACGGGGTAAGCCACAGTGCATCCGGTGGGATGTTTGAGTTCTAAAAGTCATACTAGTCGAGGAGGTGTGAATTTTAATTTGGGAAAACAATGTCCATACCATCAGGGTGGTGTAGTTCTAGGCACTCATGCCAGAGCTCAAGGTAGAGGGGTAGGTTAGATTTACATAGATCAATCAATACATGGATTTTGTGATGTTGGACAATCTAAGATTCGAGGTATGATTCATGTGCCTTCTGGCCTTTCTAGAGTGTTATTTGATATAGGTCCCACACAATATTTTATTTCCTCTCAGAGTGTGACTTTTTGGGTGTAGAAGTGGAGCATTTGTGTGGGATCATGTTGATTGATATATCATTGGAGGTATGAGTTCATAATATCAATCAATATACAATGTTGTGCTTAGGATGTTGGCGGGTAACATTTTCAGTAGGACTTGTTCATCCTTCATATTTCATGTTTTGACCTAATTTTAGTTATGGATTGGATGGTGACATATCATTCCCACATTGAATATTACCTTCATAAGGTAACATTCATGTTTCTTGAGGGATACATGTGTGTCTTTCATGGTGAATTTGTTGTTCGTGCAGGCCATATAGGCCCAGTTTTTCTGCCATTGGGAGAAATCACAACCCATGTTTCATACGTGTGCATGATAATGGAGGGGGGAGTATCTTGGCTTTCCAACTATTATGGATCATTTTTAGGATGTATACTATAAGGATTTATCAAGGATACCACCTGTTAGGGATGTAAGGTCCATGATAGTGTTTTTTCATGGTGAAGAACTAGTTTCCATTCCATTTTATCAGATTGCACCCACCAAACTCTTAGAACATAAAGTTCAGTTAGAGAAGTTAGAGTTTAAAGGGTCCATCTACCAAAGTATATCACATTGGGGATCTCTTGTGTTAGTTTCCATTAAGATTGGGAAATTATTACAATTTTTTTCGACTATAGAAGGTTGGATCAGAAGACAGTTGATAACCGATACCATCTTCCCAAAATAGATTATTTGTTTGACCAGCTAATAGCTTCATCTATGTTTTAGAAAAACAAATTGAGGTTAGGGTAACATCAATTGAGTGTGAAACCTTATGACTTACTGCGGATAGAATTCAGGAGAATGTACGAGTAATGCAATTTTGTGGTAATGTCCATTGGGTTTAACAATGCACCGACTATGTTCATGGATTTAATGAACTGAATCTTTTACCCCTATCTGGATCACATCATAGTTTTCTTCATTGATGATATCTGGGTGTACCCTAGAAATCATGAGGATCGTGCTAAACATATTTACAAAATTTTGAGTACACTGAAAGAGAATATGATTTACAACAAGATATATAAATTTAATTTTTTTATAGATTAACTACATTTCATAGGTCATATAATCTCTGATTTTTGTGTTCCAATGTATCTAGGGAAAGTGCATGCTTTTGTTTCTTGGGAGAAACCCTTGAATGATTCTAATATTCAGTTTTTTCTAGGATTGGCTGATTATTTCCAAAGGTTTGTTAAATATTTAGTCCATTTGTAAATTCCCCGTTCAGTATTGATGAATAAGGGAGTTAAGAATGAGTGGTAAGAGGCATGAAAAGATTATTTTTATGAATTAAAGAGGTGAATGAGAGTTTCACCGATCTTGATCTTACCCATTCCAGGTAAGAATTACAGATTGTATTTTTATGAACATTGATACGGGATTGGGGTTGTGTTAATGCATGATGAATGGGATGTAGATTATAGATCAAGCCAGTTGACTTCACATGAAATGAATTTCCCCACTCAGGATGTTGATTCCTCCAAGTTGGTGTATGAATTAAAATGTTGGAGACAATTCATGTTGGGAGAGTTGTTTACCGTGTATAAGTATCAAAAAAATTTCAATTACATATTTTTTGAGAATGATCCGAATCATTGGATATGAAGGTGGGTAGAATTCATACATTCTTATGACATAAATTTAGTTTACACACAAGGAAAAGGGGATACTATTGTGGATTCCCTGAGTTGTAAGACTCAGAATTAAGAGGTTTAGGAATCCCACACCTAGTAGATAATGATGGCCTTATTTGCAGAGATGGACCTAGAGGTGTAGGATGAGAATGGGTCATTGACCCTTTAATCCATATCAGTTGATTCTATGATTTTGAAAGGGGTTAAGAAATTTTGTCTCAAGGATCCATAGTGTTTGGCTATAAAATAATGTCTTAAAGGTGTGGAGTCACCTTCTTGTTAGGGTTTTGGTGCTTATAGGGTTGTTCTTGGACTTGTTGTGGTGACTAAGTGTATGTGACTATAAATATTGCAAGAGTCTCATTAATCAAAGTGATAAATGAACTGTGGTTTGAATACTTTGTATTGTGATCATCATAGATAGTTTTGGTGGCTGGGAATGAAGAATGAGTTTTTCGGTTCTGTGGAACAATGCTTCACATTTCAATAGGTGAAGGTCGAGCATCAACGACCATGTGGATTTTACAACCACATCCCATTCTAGAATGGAAGTGGTATGATGTAACAATGGATTTTTTTGAGAGGGTATTACAAGGATTTCTCATAAGAATAACACAGTCTAGGTGATTGTGGATCGGCTGACTATAGAGGCTCATTTCTCGCTGATCTAGGAGGCTTTCACCATTGATCTGTTAAGTGTGTTTTATCATTAGGAAATAGTGAGTTTTTAGGGATTACCATGGACTATTATGTCAAATAGGCATATATAAATCATGTCATGTTTCTAGTAGGGATTTCAGAAGGTGCTTGGTATCCAAATGTTTTTCATTATGGCTTTAACCCACAGTTGAACAAGAAGTCAAAGTGTACGATTTTTGTGTTAGAGGACATGGTGAGAACTAATGTCTACCATTTTTATGGTTCATGGGAGAAACACATGTCACATATTGATTTTTTCTACAACATTAATTTATAGGCTACGATTCAGATGGAACTGTTTGAGGCCCTCTATGGAAGGCCGTCTAGATATATATTATTATTACTAGAAGTAGGGGATTCTGATCTAATGATACCACGTCTCATTTAGGAGATGTCATAAAAGGTTTATTTGATTTAGAAATGTATGGAAATAGATTATTTTAGGTATAAATTGTATGAATAATGATGTTATCGACCTATTGAGTTTACGATGGGTGATAGTGTGTTTCTATAGGTGTTTCCAACATTTGTTCACCATCAGATTCAGATGTAGGGTATGCCGGCACACATGTACGTGGGGCCATTTGAGATTATGGTGAATGTCGAACTGGTGGCTTATTGATTGTCTCTTCCACAACGGTATAGTGGAATGCATGATTTTTTTCATTGTTTATAGCTTTATCAGTATCTCTCGAATCCATCACATTTGGTTAAAGTTGAGGATGTAGTTCTTTAGGATGACTTGTCTTTTGAGGAGAATTCGATTCATATAGAGGATCTTAGAGATATGTTCTTTTAGGTCAATGTTGTGCCTTTGGTTTGTGTCCAATGGTTACATGTGAGTGTAAGAAAAGAAATGGGAGAGAGAATCAGATATAAAGTCCCAGTGTCCTTATCTATTTTCTTCAAAAAAACTAAATAATGTTTGGGAAGTGTATCTTGAGAATGATCCATCATAAAGTGGTTATTTTTTAAGATCTAGGACACCATGAAGGTATTCCATTGTTTAAATTTTGGTTTCAATTCCTTTTTTGGGATGATAATGTTTTTCTTAGGTGTATGAGGGACTTTAGGTGTGTTTTGGGGGTTAAGTACCTAAAAGGATGGAAATTTGTGCCAAAATATTCAAGGAGTGTGGTTTGTGCATGGCTAATGCATGGTTAAGTAAACTATTCGAGGTGTTGTTCAATTTTGGATAGTGGCATATTGCACAGTTGCCACACACATTGAAAACAATACGGAGCTCCATAGGTTACAGTGTGACCTATCTCCCATTGTATCGTGACTTGAGCATGGTTTAGAAAACTATGTGGTTAAACAATATTTTCTAGTAATATTGGAAAAAAATTACTAAATTTCCACCTCAGGTTTTTATATTTTAACTCGGTATTCTCGTCTGTTTCACCTTCGAATACCCTTAAGATGATCCCTAGAGACCCAATATTCAAATTGGTGATTCTCCCCCTATCCTAATCTATTTTGAGTAACGTTGGTTTTTGGATAGAAACACTGATTGATTCTAATCCATCCCTTGATTCTCTTTTTGGTTTAGGGTTTGCATCTTCCTCTTCTCCACATATAAAGCTCTAAATGTTTTTTTTGAGATATTGGTTGATGATTCAGCGGGTGGTTTAATTGGGATCCAAGGTCTCAATTTGGAGTTTTTTCATCAATAGATTCGAAGTTGGTGTTCTAAATTTTATATCCCATGGTTTTTATATGGATTTGTTCATGAAAAGTTGTGTTCTTGTCTCTCCCTTGGTTTATTATTAGTGTGGTTTATGAGATTTTATAAAATGGTGTATAAATGAAAAATAGAACTTTTCAGGATCCTTACGGGATGCATGGGGGATGACTTAACCAATTTTGGGCCACCCATGGGGTGGTCCGACCATTTCAAACATAGTTAACAAAAATGTTACGTGTGAAATAGATTTATGGATAAGTTGAGATCATGGTAAACAAGTTAAATTGATTTTTTGATCACAAATAAGGTAATGGGTTGTTATTACTAGGTATTGGTAATGTGCCATGGGATCTTTTACTTGAGATGAGAATGTTTAAAGGTGGTTAATGGTAATGAACCGAATGACGTGTGAATTGTACTTCAAATGCTTTAGTGGGCTAATACATGTGAAACATTATTTGTGTTAAATTAATTATCACTTAGAAGTGATTGGATATGTTAATTGGGTTAATATAGGGAAATTATTATATTAATATTGATTAAGGAATAAGAAATGTGAATTGGGATAAAGGTCTATGCAATGTCAATTGTAAATAGGTTAATGGGTTTTCGCGTAATGTTAATTCCCATATTGATTTTCATGGATTTTGATATTTATATTGGCATTGGATATGGTTGATTTCGATGTGGTGTGTGTGTGGTGAATGGTAAATAAGTATAAGAACATGTCTTGGAAGAGTGGTGTATTTACATGATGATATATGCCCATGGGTCGAGTTAGAATAAGGCTCTAAACACCACCAAAAAATGAATGGATTTGGGATGGGGATGGAGTTCTATTCCCCTAATGGTTTCATTTGATGAAACCATCTAGACCGAGGCTTCCAGGTGACTATATTGTATATGTGATGATGTGATTCTCCCTAGTGAGATTTGGAACTTCATTTATTTCTCCAATATGAATTGAGATGATAATGATTCCAAACTCATTGATGATGTGATAAAAGTTAAATAAGTAATGAAGTTAGTATAACAATTGGAATTGGGAATAATTCTATGAATTAATTATGTGAACTTGGTTAACTAAGGGAACCCAACATGCCTTATTTTAATTTTACTTTAACCTTATTTTTCCTGCACAATATAAATTGATTGGATATTTTATAGACAACATTTGTGGTGTCCTACTGAGTTGTACTCAAACACTTCTCAAGCTACTATTGGGTACCTGAGAAGACTTCTTGCTTGCTTGTCCGGACAAGGGAAGAGGCCCAATTCTAGGGAGTTGAGTTGGGAAGGGACATGCATGGATGAGGTTCCATACATGGAGTCCGGGCTTTTTGGGGATTCTGTTATTTTTATTTATTTTGGTTTTTGTTCACTTTTACAATGATTATCATGAAATTCCATGTTTGAATTTGATTTTCATCCATAACAAGTATTTTGGAGAATTTCGTTATGCATGTTTATTAGTTATTGGACTTTGTTTCATGAATTTTTGTTTTTTATATATTGTGAATTACTCTTTTGAAGAGGCTATCATGTCTCAAAATTACTAATCAAGACCCTTGTTGCTAGTGGACAACCTCTGGTGTACGAGGAGGTGCACTTGAGGTCATGTGGCGACTCGACCCAGGGCACCCTTTATGGGATTTTAGGATGGGGATGTTACAAATAACCACCATGAAATCATGTAAGGGTATATTCTATCACAAGTAATAAGGTGGATCCTGAAAATTATGTGGTGATAGGTACATTGGTTATTCACTCAAGAATAGTGAACATACTATTTGATTCTCATTCTATAAACTTTTTCAATCTAGCATGTTTATTGTAACTGTTCCATCACATTATAAAAATATGAAGGTTGAGTTATCAATGAGAGTAGAAAGTGGGTAAATTATTGCATCAAATTTATATAACATCTCCCAAATTAATTTTTGTACACTGGTCCTCCCATAAAAAATCCTCTTAATTTTTGTGAGTTTGATGTTATATTGGGAATGAATTGGCTATCTTTATACAAACCCAACACCAACTATCAAGAAAGTGAAATCACTCTCCACATCCTATGGCCACCCCCAATTAATAAATTTGTAAGTAAGTGGATTAGTATCTTTCAGAATCATCCTCTCAGTTGAGGATATTAATTCCTTGTGGGAATGCATATCCATCCCTATTGAATAAGACATATGATATGATCATTCTTGAAGAAATTATCATTGTGAGATAATACACTGATGGGTTACCTAAATAATTTTTTATCTTCCTACTACATAAGAGGTTTAATTATTAATTGATCTCATACTAGAATCTCTGATTATATCATATATTCCATACATTATGGCTACCATTATGATGGAGGAATTGATGAATTATTTATAAGAGATTCTGGATAAGGGTCTTATATGAATGAGTTCTTCAATATGAGGTGAACCAGTCTTCTTCATCATGAAAATAGGATGGATCAATGCACCTTTACATTGATTATAATTAGCTCAATAAGGTCCAAATAATAAAAAATATATCCACTACAATAGATAGATTATTTTTTTTATCAATTAAATAGGGAAGAGTGTTTCCCTAAGGTGGACCTTCAGTTAGGATATCCCCAATAAAAGTTATGGAAGGAAGATATTCCAAAGATTACATTTAGAAAAATGTATGGACACTCTAATTTCAAAGATATGTCCTTAATACTAACTAATTATCTCGCAATATTAATGTGCATAATGAATGGAGTCCTTAGAGATTACCTCGACACATTTTTTGAAGTTTTTATAGATTATAATCTGATATACTCTAAAGGGAACGAGGGACATGATAAATATTTTAATATTATTATAATGACTTTACAGAGAGAGAAACTATAGGAAAAGTACAATAAATATTACTTAAAAAAGTAGGAAGACTCATTTTTAGTTAATTTTATCACCAGGAATAGACTATATGTAGACCCTTTTAAAATAAATGCAACTGGTTAGTGGTCCATACCGGTAATTGTAATGGAGATTCTTAGTTTCCTTAGTCTAGCTGGGTATTACTGATGATTTATGAGTAACTTCTCCCACTTGTAAAACCCACAAACCAAGGTTGCTAAAATGGAGTCATGTTTTTCATGACCATTGAATTAGAATAATGGTTGAAATTGATGAAAAAAGTCCTTTCACCACACCCTTACAAACACTACTATGAAGTGGGAAACTCTTCATGGTATACATTGCTGCACCAAATATGGGATTAGGCCATGTACTAATGAAAAATGATAATGTAATAACCTATTTCTCATGGAATATAAACATTCCTTGGAAAAATACTCCACATATGATCTGGATTTGGTGGACTTGATCATCGCA
This sequence comes from Viscum album, assembly GCA_963277665.1. Taxonomy (NCBI): domain Eukaryota; kingdom Viridiplantae; phylum Streptophyta; class Magnoliopsida; order Santalales; family Viscaceae; genus Viscum; species Viscum album. The sequence continues at coordinate 346,625,046 of OY728127.1, read as the reverse complement.
TTGAAAATATGGCATTATTATCTCTACTTGGTGATGTGTGGGATATATACTAACCACATGAGCTTAAAATATATATTCACCCATAATGAGATTAATATTCACTAGAAACGGTGGTTAAAACCCATCAAGGATTATGACTTCTCCATTCACTACCATCCTGGTAATGTTAATAATGTTGAAGATGATATATGTAGAAAGGATCTTGTATCTTTTTCAATGATGACAATTGAGAAGGGTCCAATCATTGCGGACCTACAAAGGATGGACATGGTAATCCTAAAGTTAGGCACATCGCCATTACATTCAAAAATTAATGATCCAACGTCCCTTTTAGTGAATATTAAGGATGCTCAAATTGATGATGTTGAAATTCAGTAAAAGGTGAAATCTAGAAGAAATGAAAAAGCCATAGATTTAAAAATTAATGAAGAAGGAGTTGTAAAATCTAGGTCAGGAATTTATGTACCATCCACTCCAGAGATAAATATAGTGATTTTTAATGATAAAAAAGATCAAACTTCTCTATACACCCAGGGATAAAAGATATGTATCAAGATATATGAGATCACTATTGGTCGGAATATATGAAGATGGAGATCATTAAATATACATAAATGTTTTAGGTATTTCAAAAATTAAAGGATGAAATGAAAATCTATAATGTAATAATACAACCATTACCCATACATACATAGAAATGGGGAAACATCACTATGGAATTTTTCATTGGAATTCAGAAGACATTCATAGGATATAATGTTATATGCATCATTATGGATTATCTTACAAAAGCTACTCACTTTAATGTTATTAAAGAGTACATCTAACTCTACAAACATACACAGATAATCCTAAGACAATTTTTGAGGTTGCATCGAGTACCATTATCTATTATATATAATAATTATATGGGATTTACCTCCATATTATGGAAATGTATCTAACATTCTATAAGTACTGTGTTTATCTTTATGATTGATTATCCATACCAAACTTATTTCCAATATGGGTGGACTATTCCAAAACTAGGATACATGTCGATAGAATGCTCAAATGACTTCAAAGGAGGATGAGATCAATATCTTCCACTTGTCAATTTCTATTAAAACAATGGTTTCCAAGAAAGAATCCAAATGACCCCATATGAATCCATTTATGGGAAAATATATAGAACATTTACATGTAAGGGTGAAGAGGGTGAATTTAAGGTACTTAGCTCTGAAATGATTGAGGAAATGGATGAAAAGGTGAAGACCATCCAACAACATATATGGGATTCTCAAATTCTAAAAAGGATCTATGAATAAAATCATCAATGGGACTTATATTTTGAGATTGGTGATTAGTAATTCTTCCACATATCTCTATAGCAGAGATTTATGATATTTGGGGAGAATGGAAAGTTATGTCCTAGGTACATCTACCCCATTGAAATTCCTGATCATGTTGGAGTAGTGGCATATGAGCTAGAAATTCCACCAACCCAATATTAATTAAATTATGTACTCCACATACCCAACATGAAAAAGTACATAATAGATCCCTCACAAGTATTGAACTCAGAGGTTGTATAGCTGGAAAATGATCTCACTTATATGGAGAAGGAAGTGAATATTTTTTACCATTGAGACAAGGTTCTACATACCAAGACCACTCATCAAGTCAATGTACTATAGAGAAACCATAAGTATGAAGAGTATACATGGGAGTCAGAGGTATTGAAGAAGGATAAATACCTAACCTATTTCACCTTAGTATATAACATTAACATCCAAGGATGAAATTTTATACGGGGGACGAATGTAGCAACCTAGAGTTTTATAAATGGAATTTACTTCCAATAAGTATGACCTAAAAAAAAGAATATCAAAGATAAATCAACAAAAAAAATTATTCTCAAAAAATAATATTGATACATTATTTAGAAAATAAAATGAGGAGAATAAAAAACAATATAATGGATCAATAAATATAAAATAAGATAATAGAAATAGGATAATTTGGATCTTTATGATCCACTTGAATAACAACACACATGAACAAAGATGTAGAAAAAAACATTATAATAATATTATAGCATATATTTTTATGATGAAAGTTTATATATATCCTTGAGAGAATTTATAATTGAATGATGAATGAATGAAATAATTAGTATTTATAGAAATTTAAGAACCTATATGACCATTATAAGTCTAAACATTAGAATTGTAATCCCATCATTAGGAATATAGATTTTGTCATTAGTACAGTAACCTCACATATGAAACTATAAAATAAAATTTTCTTATCTTATAAATAAATAAATTGATATATTTATATCATTGTATAAGTAAATAAATGTTTTGAAAATGATAAATTTTGTCTTTGTATTTTTGTAAAACGTGAAATTTTATTTACAATTTTATAATTAATATAATGATTTGAAATAAAATTTATTTTCATAAAATAGATTCATAAAATTAATATTATATTTAATTATAATTATAATATATCTTTATATGACCTCTATTAATTTTATAATGGGTTGTATAATCGATAATCATTTTAAAATCATTATTTTTCGAATCAACGATGATTTTATTTAAAAATTTATTTTCTCATATAGAGAAAATTATTTTTGAGAATGTGATTCCATTTTTTAAATCTAAATGTCAAAATATGGTTAGGGATAATTTTTAGGATTTTTCTAAAAAAGTTAATTTTTTTGTGAATAGTGAAATATAATAATTTGCAGTATTTAGCATTACAAGACATATACATGATTTATTGAGTAATGGATTATGTGATAGAACAATTCTAAACCATTTACTGTATTTATTTATATGAATCAATACTATTAATTTTATTAAGAATAAAATAATAAGCTAATGATTTATATAATAAAAAATCACACTTCTTTTACCCCTATAAATTCCACCCCTTATCCTTGAACATTCTAAGCCTTGTATCTTATAAATATTCTGAAATTTCCTTTTAAATTCATATTCCCATTGTCCAATAGCTGATGGTATCAATAAAATATAAATTCCATGTTCATTAAGGGTTCCTTCATGGATGTGATATTAAATATGTAACATTCTAAAACTATCTCGTTTTATTTCATTTCTTCTTCTACCTTATCCTCACCTCCTTCATCCATAAAATAATAAAAACTACAGTATCATTTATATAATTGAATTTTTAATTTATTATGGAATAAATTATTGTATCCACTATTTCCATCTCCTCTTATTCAAAGAAATGAAACTGTTGTCCAACTTATGGTTGTTTACCATCACCATTGATAACGATTTTCTATTTTCCATTACCCCCTTCATGGTTGGTCATAAAAATATTATTATGGATAAATAACATTTTAATATGTATATTATAACTTCTTTAATGTTTTTTAACTAATATATATATATATATATATATATATATATAATTATATAAAGCGAAACATGTTCATGATGATCGAAAACCCTCCAAAATAAAATAAATAGTTATCATTAATATTAAATCAAATTTATCATCATCATACAAGAAAATATAACAATGTGTGTGGTCATTTAAACTTCTATAAGTTAAATAATACAATATAACTTCACTTATACAGAATTATTACCATTTTTTTAATAACATCGATAATTATATATAAGAAACCCGACCATGAAACCATGATAATGAACGCTCTCAGGATGATGAAATGGAACATTATAACTCATCAAAGTGGAAAAAATGATACTAATGAAATTTTTAAAACTCAAATACATTTATAAGAGGTTCTAAATTCAGTAATTAATGAATATTAAATTTTAATCATGGACATTAACTATAGGAGTAGAACACATTCAGACATAAGGGAAGGGATCTCTCTGAACCTCCAATTTTTCTATTTAGGTTACATTTTCTCCATCTTTACCAGAATGTATTTATTAATTATTCTTATATAATTATTATAAATTATTTTAATATGGTATAATCATATTTATCTATTTCAATTAGTCATTATTTTATGTGGAAACATTTTTTCTAAATGATTTTCTTTTCAACTCCTCTCGATAAGAAATTCAATCAAAGGGTGCTTCACCATTTCATACCAATTCTAAAAAACACTCCATGAACTATTCTAATCCACCAATATTTTTTAAAAAATATATCATTTTATAATTATAGATTATTTTAATTTTATTATTTTTTTACAAAAATCATTATTCCTTTTCCTCTGTAAATACTCATTAATATTTTTCCTTAAATCACACTGAATATTCTCATTTATAAAGCCTCCAAAACACACTTTTTCATGTATTCACTTCAGTTGGAAATAATTATTTATGATATATAATTAATTTTATTTTATTATTTTTTGAAATTAATTGATCCCTTCTTTCAATGATACCATTATGATTCAACCTTTTTTTATTAATTATAACATGATTACGAAACACATTTCCTTACATGGGTAACCCTTATGGTTATTACTTATGATATATTTCTTTATGTGGAATACACATTCATGTTTATGTTATGATGTGTTCTCTAAAATATAACTCCAATTCATTGGGTAATATTTAGACTCAAGGGACATCATGTAAGGGATTAAGTTGTAAACATATTCCATTACCAGACTTTGTCCACCATGTGATATATTCTTGGAAGTTAATATTGAATAATTTTAATATCATGTTATATGTTTTTTCCAAATTATAAAATTTCCATGATCATGTAATTACATGTTTTATATATTATTATTCACTATGTTTATTCATAATCCATTCCTTTTATGTTATCCTTTAAATCATTCTAACTCTTGTGATAATATTTCTGAAGATTTTTATTCCATTGACGGTCTATTTACCTCATCCCATTGTCTATGTATTCCAAATGATATTCAATGATGATATAGGTTCTCAAAGGGGGTTAGAAGACCATTAAATTGATTAATAAACTGATGTTTTATTATTTATTCATATGTTCTAATTATGTACGTATCTTCCCAATGACACTGTAGTTTTCAATCATTGTTTTGTATTTCATTTTTAATTATGCTTAATATCATCTAATTTAATATGTAAAAGGATACCGTTTCTATAATATTAACTCAAAATAATATTTAAACTCTATTGAGTGGATCCTTTCCACATTATTCATATTTTCTTATTTATTTAATATCTAAATTTATCATATATCTATTACTTTATCCATAAAACATTTATTTATTCATTTCAGGTGTCCCTCACATTATGATAATAATTGTTATTTTTTGTTGTTAATGTCTACTTTTAACTATTATTCATTTTTATTATTGTTTATTCTGATATATTATTCATTCTCATTAATACTATTATTATTTTTGTTGTTGTTGTTGTTATTATTTTTATTACTATTTTTTAAGTTATTTCACATAATAATCACATTTTATTTAGGGTAAATTTTTCATAGAATATGTTTTTCAAATGTAGAGGGATCCTACAAACTAAAAAATAAATTCATGTAATGTATATTGGAAATTATATAGTATAAAATACTATACACACATATGGAATTAGTTAAAAAATTGTACAAATCAAAATTTTGTAAAGGATGGAAACTTATACATCATCAAAGGTTAATAAGTATCATATGTATAATGTTCAATGTACTTTTAATTGAAAAAATATAATTCATATAAAATGTTAAGAGTTTATACTCAAACAAATATCTTATGCAAGGGAGTAAAGAATATTTTGTTTTTATTAAAACATTACCTAAGAACAATTCAATAAAGAAAAATATATTACACATCCAAATGTGTTTTTTATTATCTTATGTGTTTTTTAAATATATTATACATTGGATTTTTAAATGAAGAATGCTTTATGAATTATAGGAGATGGATTAAACATTATAAAATCGTAATTGTTCCTATGTAATGAAACTTATGCATCAAAAAAAATTTAGAAAACCATACATTCTATGTATGAGATTCATAAAATATTACTTTTACATTATTTCAATAATTATACAGTCACAATAATCATGAGTGTTGGAACTCTATAGTGAGACATAGATAAACTCTATTAATTCAGTTAATATAAATTTTCTCGTGTTGTGCTGATGTACCAAACACTATTAAAAAACAATTGAAATAAGACATTTAAAACATCATTTATTTTATAAAGTACATTGTAAAGTATTTTTACATCATTTATTATTTAACCAAGATAAAAAATCAGAAATTTTAATCATCAACAACAATTATTAAATAAATGATGCAAAATGAATTTTTCAATATCGGTTGCTTAAATAATTGACATTTGAAGTCTTTAAAAAATTTAATTTTTTGATTAAGAAAACTTATTTCATTTCACTCACTATTTTTATCTAAACATTCTACTTTGAATGAATACCTAACCTGATATTTCAAAATGTTCATTCTCTTTCAATATATCACCATCAATTATGGTGTCCATTTCCTCACACCGGCCTTCGCTGCTGGCCTCTTTCCTTTCTTCTTGGACATTAATTGCAGCTCTTTTATCTTATCATCAATTTCTTCATCTGGATCCTTTTGGGATGATGATTTATTGTGAGGTGATTAGAATAGTTTCAAAGCAAACCATATTAGTAGAGTTTATAAGTAGAAACACCCAATTGTTCGTATATCCACAATTACAATGATCCTATATTCCAATGGTGGATGTTCATTAGGGTATCATACCATATATCACTAGAGAACTCAAATTGGTTTAGGGTATGAGATGCCGGGCTCATAAAACCCTATTGGGGGAAATTATTTCCTACTCATGGTCTCTCTTTTATATTTATGATAATTTTTGATATTTTATTGGATTACTCTATGGAAATGGTTTCCCTAATTATGGAGTGCCTTGCCATCTTTTAATAATGTGAACAACATTATCTATTATTGGTTATTAATCGTGTCTCTCATTTATTGTGATAATGATTTTAGAGGCTTCTTATGTTCTAAATCTCTGTGACTGGACACTCTAGATTGTATTACTATCTAGAGAGTTGGACGGTGCTTCAGAATAGGGATTGAGACTTCAAGAGGAATACTACATATTCTATATGAACAATAATAAAACCCCCAAATAATTCATTTGGAATCAAACCATGAAGATTAATGCCATGCGATATGGACATATCTAAGGGCATTTGAACATTTGATTATGGTATAGGGCTAAAAAATCAAAGGTTGTGTAGTTTTTATATTATTAGTGTCATGAATGGTACGAAAAAACATGTTAAAATGGGGTATATGTATTGGGGAATATTTGGTATATTCTACTATGAATATTAAACTGTAGAGAAATTGAATATGTAATCATACAAACACCTAAAAGGAATCCCATATTAGGGTACCAATATCATGTTATTGATGAAATTTTCAAAAGTATATATATCCATGTGTTTCATGCTAAGTGTGAAAAACAAGAGGTAACAGAGTATTAGAAATATTTTATGACAACATATAGTTAAACCTTAACAGGGATTATACGCTGAGGCCTCCTTGATATATTAGGGAGAGGATTACACACAATGTATTCCCTAATATACAAGTGGGGATAACACATTGTGGATTCCGTAATATGTGATAGTTTATTACACAGTGAGCTTCCTCTAATATATTAGTCTCCTTAGGGATATAGAAAATTGAGTAAGGAGTATGGTTGGGGATTACACCTAGTAACGGTGACCATATTTGGGAGATGTTCATTATGTTGATTATGTGATCTATGAAAATATCTAAACCCAAATGATCCATGCTCTATGTTAGAAAAAAGATATAGCATGGGATCTAATGTACTATGTATGGGTTTAATACATATACATTGATGTTTCCTCGATACATGAGTGCGTATGATATAGAGGTCCAGACATAGTTTTGAGTCATACATATATTTTTTGGTTAATAATCGTGGGCCTCATAGTTTATAATTTCTTAACCCACTGATAATGATTTAATGAATATTATAATCATGGGAGAATTTAATTCCATGAATTGTGGAGTGTTTGAATAATTTCAATGGTATATAATCTTTATTGGGGGATAATATCATTGAAGTGACACCCTGGAAGAGGTTTCATGTAGTCCTGAACTCCTTGTGAAGGAAGGGAGATTATGTGATCTACATGATCCATATGGATTCACATTTTTTGTGTGATCCCTTAAGAGTTACAATATTGGGAATGGGTGCTTGAGCATGCACTTTTCATGATGGACGTAGAACAATGTGATATTGTGGTAGGAAATCATGTAAACTATAAGATTTTATTCTCTTTTGTTGATTGAAAAGGTTATCACATCATCTTTATGATCTTTCAGAGTCATGAGATTGGGAAAGAATTCAAGGATATGTGACTGCATGATTGATGTGGGTACCTGAGACCATAGGTTTAATGCATGATTATTAGAATATGTTGTAATCATATTTCCATAGCATTATCAAAATTCCATCTCATGATTGACTCTCATGAAACCCATTCTCCAATTTTTTCCCACAGTTTCTCAGTAGAATCTGTCTAGTGGGAGACTCTTGGGATCATGTGATCACTCCATTCTGAAATGATCACATTCATATGTTCCATCCTTTTGAAAATTCCCTCGTTTTCATCATTTTGAGGGGGGTTTTATAAGAATCACTTACCTCTATATATTCCAATTTATATAGGAAATATAAAATATAACTTGGCTTCATTCAGCATAATGATAAATTGTAAATTAATCTCGTGGTTCAGGTGATCTATCTTATATATCACAAGTGATGTCCTCTCGTTGGTCACAGGATAAAAATTAATTTTTTGATCATTCATTGATTAAAAAACTTCTTGATCTAATGATATTCTCAGAGTAATTCCTATGATTATGGGTGCACAACCATAGGATTAGGTTTGTATGTTAATGACTATATGTAGGTGTCACATAATGTTCATGATAGACATGTCCACAGGCCTTTATGTGATGGAATCAATAAGTCCCAGGACCATCATGTGAACTGGCTAACATATCCAAGGTCCTTGATAATAAAAACATAACTATCATCTTATATGATTCCCAAAATTTATATGATTTATTTCATAATTAATTTTGTTGTTTTTAAGTGTATTTCCTCAATTTATTTTGGGGTGTTCCACAAAAACAACCAACATGTCTGAGGAACTTTGTGTGATCCTGGAACTAATCATGAAAACTAAATAATCTCTACACATGAAGAATATAAAAACTCCCCTTGTATAAGGATCCCTTCCTAAATAGATTTTATCATATGATTACATTGGTGTTTTTTAGGTCTCTACCCTTTTTTTTCTATCAAGGAGTATTGTGAGGGAGGAAAACATGTAATCACACGGTTATGCACTGTTTTAATAGGAAGTCATGGGAAAATACCCTTTATTTAGAGATAAAAAACACACAAACCCATTTTAGATTATAAGTGAGAACCCATCACAAATTAAAAAAACCAGAGGCACATAGGCCTTGAAATACAATGGCCTAAAATTCAATTAGAATAAAACTATTACAAACCACATGTCTCAAATTCCCATAACCCCATGAAAGGATTAATAGAAGACCAAGTCCTAGAAGAGGACCCAACTTCATCCCAAAGCCACACACTCCACATAACCTATTCATAACTAAACTACGCATCTCACCGTCATCCAGTCACTGAATGAATGGATTCCAAGAAGAATCCAACTAGATCTAACCTGAAACCAGGTCCAGATCAGATCTCCAATTCACCCCACCCATGTTTTCTCCTTGATTCCAACTTCTGGCCTCCATTCACCAATTTCCATCACTGCATGACCAGACTCATGCCACCATTCCCACTCACGTAATCGTCTTGAATCTAACACTAGTGAAATAATGAACATATCCCACCAATTTCATCATTATTACACATGATGATCCGGATCTGTAGATTCTCTCCATCTGCATAGCACTACGGGACTCAATGTGCACTCTCATATTTCCAGAACCACTGAGAATTGACCAGGGATAGCGTCTACCCACTATGAAACAAAACCAACCAGATTTTGTCTATATGGACTATATCTGCGGAAGCTAACCCCCAAAGAGGAGCCCATGATTCCACCTTCACATAGAATCATTTTCGTTTCGAGCTAGAAACCTAGATCTAGAAAAGATATACCATCACCATGGAATAATGTACCATTATGTTGAGAATCCCAAAGAAAAATCCACCATGAGGATACGCCTCCAATTCCATTGAAGCCTTCACCATAGAAGAGGAGTTGGAGTGATGCCTTGTCCACCGTGATTCTTTGTTTTATTTCACCCTTATATCATTATGATTAATAATTTTTATATTGAAAATTAAAATTTTAAATACAAATTTAACTTCTCAATTAAAAAAAATATTAAATTTTGATAATTTTTAAAATGTTAAATTTTACTTTTTGGGTTATTTTGTTGTAGGATGAGTTGATATCAATGAACGATAAATTAACTCAAGAAAAATTGTCCAAACTGTGTTGGAGTCCAAGAGAACATGTGGAATTAAATGAAAACTATAGAAAATATTGGAATCCAATTAGGTTGAAATTTTTTTGGATGATCTAAAATTTAATGGGATACAATTATAAAGAAGATAAAAAATCCCAATTCGTCCATAAATAGGCCATGTTGAACTAATATAGCCATGAAAAAGAATATACTCAACGTCAAAAGTTTTATTCTGTATTTTTGTATTATCTCCCATTTTATTTATTAAATAGTCTCCAAATTTTACTGGGAAACATCCAAGAGGTCTTGAAATGGGTTTTTTAGTTTATTCCAAAGATTTATAAGTCTTTCTTCCTCTCTAAATGCATGCACAATATGGTATCTTGAAATCGGGGTTCCCAAAACCACTTGCCACATTACCTATAAAAGGGAACATTGGGAAACTCATTTTTATGCTCGACCAAGGGGAAAATATATACCATTTTTTGAGACCCAAATAAGTTCTATCCTCATCCATGAATTTATGGAGTCACCTATCCTTATGTGGGGATCAAGGATGATGGTGAAGTTCCACCCGATCCTCCTCCTCCACTAGATGGAAAGATAAATGGTGGAAAATCATTTCAAGGGAGATACACACACTTGGATTTGGAGCTACAAAAGTTTTTATTTTTCTTGTTTGTCATAATTTGTCTGTGTAGCACATAATTTATGTTTTATATTATCCTGTTTCTTATTTTAATGTATTTTTGGTACAATTAACTGAAACAAATTTCATTTCAATGCAGATTGGGCAGATATTTTATGTTAGTAACATGGGTTGTTCTGATTGGAAAGCACAATAATTATTTTTCTCTCAAACAAACAAGATATTTTAATATTCATTGTAATACCTCATTCCAGGAATGAGAACGAACCCTTGAAAACACATTTTTTTGTTATGGGTTGGTTCTTTGGGTAGCATTTTAAAATGAGGGGAACCAAGATCATGATTTCTCTCAACCAAAGGATCCAATTAAACATGTGTAATTTAAATAATAGTTAACTAACCAATATATGAACTTCAAATTAAAATCCCTCATATTTATTCAAAAATAACCATTATTTGTCAACTATTAAAACCATTAATTAATTCATTTTATTTTTTAAAATGTTTTCAATCCCAACCCCAATGTTAGTACTTTTTATTAAAAATTCACAGACCAAAACATATTGAGAGATGACCTAGGGTACACCATTTGTATAAATAAACATTAAATAATCAATACATTTTATATTTCATGAAACATCATTAAAATTTTGTAAATTTTTCTAGGCAGTGATTTTGTTTTTTTTAAGAACATTGTGTATTTTTTAAGTACTTGTTTATTTCTCTATTTGAATTTTGTATACATGTTTTTTATAATAATTTTTTATTTTATATTATGTTCATTATTCTTTATACTACAAGTTTAATACCTCATTTTTAACCCCAAAACAATGGGGATCCCACATTAGTGACACTGAGACACACATGACGATTCTTTAAAGTAGGACACACAACACTTAGATACTCTTCTGGACCCTTCTTCTTCTTCAACTAAAATTGAAACAAAACATAACAAACATAACATGGTATAAAATAATTAGTCATTAATGGAACTTACATCTTATGATGTTGAATTTCATCCTACATATTTTCAAATTCAAGGTGATGCACCATATTTTGAACTAAAATACAGACTCATTCACATATAGCTGAAATTTCATGGATTGTCTTGAGAATACTCGCACAAGCACTTAATAAAATTATATATTCTAAGTTTAACATTATAACATACTAATGAGGATGAAGGAATACTACGACATTTCTAATTCCAATTATCATTATAACACACTACTAAAGATGGGAAATTCTATGTTAATTATGTAATTAGTGGGTGGAAGGACATGAAACATTTTTTTCATGAAAAATGATTCCCAGACTCCTAAGAAGAAACTATAAAAAATAAAACTTCTTTAATACTAAAATAATAATGGAAAACACTTTAAGAATACTAAAAAAGGATTAAAAGTATTTGTTCATGTTTTCCACACCACCAAATAAGAGATCATCTTTTAATACAATACTTTTATAAATGTTTAACTAAAATCACTCGTAATACGATTGATGCTGCAATAGTTGGTGCCTTAGTGGAAAAGAACCCATTTTTTGTAAAGGATTTCATCATGAATATGTCATAAAACAAGAAAAATTATAGTTCAAGGTCTATAATACCCATCATAGGTGTCCATGAGGTAAAATGTTACATATCCGAGAAGAATGTGGATCGATGTTTGAAGAGGTAAATCCCCTTATAAAACAAATTCCCCTTTCACAAGGGAAATAACATACTCCCAATATAATTCATTAATATATCTATGTCCCTAACATCCAAAATTCCAACTAATTCACTCATCTGAGATAAAATTATAGGATCTATGTGTAAATCATCCCAAGCTACCCTTATAACCAACCCATTATGAAAGAACTATACTTTACATACAAATATTAGGGGAATGAAACCCAATTATATAGGGAAGGGGTTATTATAACCAACCTCAATAGCCCTAGAACCACTAAGGGCATGGTAGTCAACACCAAACACCACATAAAAATCCTCAATTACCACAAAGTCCCTTATAACAATCCCCACCAAAACCGGATCCTTTCAATTAAAATATGATGAGTCAAAGAGATTAATATATTCTACCATAATATAAAACCTCCCTGAATCCATACAGGACCGAAAAAACTCAATTAGAAAAACTCACCAACACAGTGGGTAAAATCCATCATCATTGTTCCAAAAGACTACCATACCAACCAATTTATAAGCCAAATAAAATGAAATGAATGTTCTATTACAATTTTTACTAGTAAATAACTTTATAATTTAATGATTCTATACATAGTGTATTTACTCCTAATAAAAACTCACTTTATCTACCCTCAAAATATTCATGTTATGAAAAAAAGAAAAAATTGTAAAAAATGTATCATTTAGGACCCCCCTGATCAATCCATTCCTTTTCCATTTTCCTGAAGATTCTCTTAATATAATAATAAACCTTGATAATAAAATTGATAAAGAGATCATGGATACATTAAAAAGGTTAAATTTTAACATTAGTCACTTATATGTTGTTAAATAGATTCATCGCGATGCTAAATTTCTTATTGAACATTTCAATCATAAATCAAAACTGAAGTATAATGTGATAGTAAAGATTGGATGGAATTTATCATCCATGATACAAACAGTGATTCCAAACAAATGTAGTGATATGAGAACTTTAATTTTACCATGTACAATGATGGAAAATTTATTTTCTAGGCAATACCATATTTCAGTGCCTAGATTAATGTAATGCCTCAATTTTTATGTAATTCTCTATAGGTTGGAGAGATTCAAATTAATGGGCATCATTATAAAAATTTCCAAACAAACACTACACACCCAATATGAGTGATTGAGGAAGTCGTCTTGCATATAAATAATATCATTTTCCCTATAAAATTCTACCATTTTGATATGGATGTTTCTCAATCACAATGATATGATCATATAATACTTGGAATAAACATCCATAAAATATCAAAGATAACAATAATAGTTCAAAATAGTAAACTATCCAAATATTAATATAAAGAAAATGTAAGTTTCAAAATCATTGGTGCTATTAAGCACCCTGTTGAAGGGCACTCAACTATTCAAGTCTACTAGATGGACGATATCTCGAAAAATACACACAAGGAAAATTATATCTTAAAACCATACACTGATTTGTTTTTCTCTTCTTCAATAATTTATGATTTGAGTTTAAAGTCTTATTTTGAGTGTTTTGTGGGTTTGGAAGAGTGTAAGTATGAGTGTGTTCATTTTGAGGTTCCCATAATAGTCAATGATTCTAAAAATATCATTTCCATTGATTCTAATTCCATAGAGAATAAATATGAGTTGATGAAAAATTTTATAGACCTCACCCCACCTAAATACCTACCATAAATCCAAAAATATCATTTTTGGAATTAAAACAGAATGCATAAAATTTAAAATATTCCTATCTTGGGGGTATTGACTAATTGTGCATTAATATTGCCGAAAACCTCTCTCCAGAGCATGAATCAAAACTACTAGACCCTTTTGAAGAAGGTAAATTGTGATCATATAGAAATTGGTTGATATTAATAGGATTGTTCCATCTATTTTCATTCACCATATACATTTAGATGATGATGAAAATCCCATTAGGCATGCTCAATGAATATTAAATCCCACAATCCTTGAAATAGAAAAATTCGAATTTAATAAATTACATACTACTAGGATCATCCATCGAATGTATTATGGTTAATTGGTTAGCCCAATGAAGTTTTTTTCTAAAATCTATTTTTTTAAAATTAAAGGACTAAATTGGTTAAAACATGTGTGAAAAATATTTGGTGAGTTTGTATAGACTATAGTTTACTAAATCAATCCACATTAAAGAACCACATTACTCTACCTTTAAATGACCAAATATTATAAATACCAACTGGTAATTCTAATTATTACTTCCTTGATTGATATTTGGGTTATTTTAAAATCTATATAACCCACTAGGATCAAGAGAAGAAAACATTTACCTATCCTCTTGTCACATCTTCACACAGGAGGATGTGATTGCGTCTCTTTATTTCTATCGGTACTTTTTAGAATTGTATGTTGAGAATATTTTATGATTATATTGATACATTTATGGATATTATTATGGGTGAATTAATATTTTTTGGTCTTCAGTAGTTGACTATTTGGAACACCTAGGTTCTATCCTTCTTCATTTCATTTGAAAAGATATTACATTAATTAGGAGAAATTCCACTTTTTTGTAGAATGAGGGATTTTTTAGGAGGTTCTTATATTGGGTATGGAAATTCATGATGAAAAATAAGAAATTGAAATAATTTCATTTCTTAAATGTCTAAAATGTGTTCAGGAGGTGTGATCATTCTTGGTATATGCAAGGTTTTATCATCGATTCATTAAATACATAATTACGATTTTACATCAATTACCACTATTGTTACAAAAGGATTCTAATTTTTTTGATAAAAATTGTGAGGGGGAATTTAATTCACTAAAAAATAGTCTAACATCACCTCCCATCTTGAAACACCAAAAGTGGGATCTCCCCTTTAGACTTATATGTGAAGAATCTAAATTTTCAATTGGGTACGTTTTATAAAAAAAGGTCGAGAGGGAGCCTCATGTGATTTTTATGCCAAGAATACCCATGACGCATCCAAATAATTGTGTACATTCTTCTAGAAGTATATTATGTGTAAAAATGGGAAGAGTCTTGAGATACGAGGACTAACAATTCGAATAAGGTAGTGGAATTTTTATGAACTCATATTTTTTCAGGTTTTGGATTACCTATGATCATCATTTGTGACCAGGGTTCTAATTACTTAAACCAAAAAATGTAATCACTTTTTCATGGTATGGGGAAAAATATTGATTTTTAACTAATTATCACCAAAAATCCAATGTCCAATTTGAGGTGTCAAATAGAGAGTTCAAATAAATTCTTTAAAAAATTGTTCAACCCAACAGAAAATATTGGTGTCTTAGACCTGATGATGTATTGTGGGATTACCATAATATCTTAAAAATTACCATTATCATATCAACTTATTGGATATTACTTTAAGAAATAGTTTTCACTGCTATGTTTAGATGGAACATCGGGCCTACTGGGTTATTAATCAATGATATTCTATTCATTATGGTGTAGGGGAAAAAGTGAAATTATTTATTCAATAGATAGAGTAAATTCAAATAAGATCTTGTAAGAACTATCATATCTATATGGAGTGAAACAAGGCTATATTTGAATGTATCAACCTTAATCGTTAGTTTCTTCTGGGGAAGAAGGTCATCCATTTCAATGAATGATTGATGTTTCGCTTAGGTAAACTTTTTCCCACTGGTTTTTCCCATAGATTTTGATGAATAAATATATATTTTGTGTTGTGATGGTTCAAAATGATAAAATAAAAAAAATATCCATTAATGGTATGTATCTTAATCACATTCAGGAATCCATTATGGAGCCCCCTTCAAAGAAGATTGATCGTGTTGTTTAGCGTGTCAAATTAGTAGTTTATTTAAAACTAGAATTTATGCAGTATGGAAGAAACCTTAGGTTGTCTCTCGATGGAGCCTTAGATCATTAAATTTAAAAAGGAGGTTCTGATTAAGAAACTAAAATGGAAATGTTGTTTAATAAAACTAGGGTTTATTTCTTTTCAAATCAGAAATTGAAATTATATTACTATTGAGAGAAACTGATTGGAGATATTGTGATCAACCTGGGTAAGTGTCACTTGATGCTCAATCTGTCATAACTCTCAATGGAAAGGGAAGGATCATTGATTCATTGATTTATTCACACTGAAACCAGTATGGTATCTGAGTTATTACTAGGATACCACCTAGAATTTGATCGATCTGAGATATAGATTATTGGCGACCACACAAAATAAAAAAACTTGAATAGATGTAAAAAATAGAAATCAATCAAGGAATCAAATCCACAATGTGATGAGATGAATAGATTTGTGTCAATGATAATATATTCCACAAGACAGGAAAACTCATATTCATGGGTTCATTCTCCTAGAGTTTATCATCTGACATAACCCAATTGCACACTCATGAAGGGGAAGGGGTGAGAAAAGAGGCAACTATACTCAAATCAACACAAAATACGGGTTATGCATTGAAGCATGAGGATTATTTTTTCATTCGATTTCTATTTGATCATAGAACAATAAACACAAATTAGGATGGTATACAAAAATAATAATTGACAAATAACCGGGAAATCAATTACCTTAAAAATTTTACAAGCATGGAGCTCGTGATTACAACTAGGAACACCCCCCCCCCCCCCCAAATTGATCACTAAGAGGCTTAGAATTAAATGAGGGAAAGGAGAAATAAAATTGATGAAAAGATCTATCCAATTCAATTAACCATAACCAATCATCGTTCCACAAAGATAGTTAGTGGGAAGGAGTGATTTTATGGGAATTTACATCAATATATTCAAATAAACTGGTCGAGTATCTAAAGTGATAGGTGACTATTCAATGAATATTTAATACTCCATCTTTATCTATTTTTAGTATTATAAAAATCGTGTGAAAATGACTTGAAAGTAGGAGGTGAGTAGGGGATTCGAGATATCTGTCCAAAAGAGGTGGAATCAACCCAATTGGAGATTTAAGGCCCGACTTATGGCCCAAATACAGAAGGGTGGTCTAATATAGCCCGCCCAGAATTTCTTCACATTGGGGGCCTATTTTGGCCAACCAATTCCATAAATTAGGCTCAATGATCTTCTAGAGAAATTTATGCCAAATTTTTTTCACTAATAAACTAATTTTCCCCCCAATTTTATACACATATTATCCACATTAAAAATAATTTTCCACATAAATTCTTGGGTTCTCGTGCAGTTTGGCTCATTTTTCTTGAATTCTATCACTGGCTCTCCCAATCACCTCCTCCTACAATGTAAACACAAAAACAAGTAAAATGGACATATGAAATAGTGATAAATAATAATATATTGATTCAAACACAATATGAACTTTTTTATTATATTTGTAATATTCATTAAAAATCCAGTTTAAAATAGCGGTGTAAGTGTGGATTTGAATAGTGACTCAATATGTGATCACACCACTACAGCTTAACATTTTCATTCTTAGGCAATGTAACATATCCAAAAAATGATGCATGTATATATTCCCAACTTAATGAAGATTTTTCATTTGAGGAAATTTAATTTCCATAAAGTAATGTGATCATTGCAGAAACCAAAGCAAAGAGTTTTTCCTAGTTAAAAGGGAAAAAGATGTCTCAAAAATCATATCACAATGAAATTCAATGTGATTCCGGATACCAAATTGAGCGTGGAATTCAAAATTCAACCATGCCACTGAATCTCCATGTGTGTGTACGATAACCATTCCTTTCTATTCTTTCTACTTTCTATCTAATAAATATAGGTAATTTTTATATTATTCAGTTTAAATGATTTTTCCCACCGAAACAGCCCAACATCCTTTGCAATCATATATCAAGACCCACTCACTTAATAATTCCCAATAGTCAAACCACAAGATCCCTACCTAGATATCCATATATATTTCACATTTATCACTCCCCTGATTTATAATTTTTGTTTCTTTTTCAAAATATGCATTCGGAAAAAATCTCACACTCATCTCTCAACCCTTGTTTGATCTCCTCACAAAACTAATTCTAATACTTATAACATGATCAATGGTTTAAGAGGAGTGTTTTTTGACATTCTCCAGACACAACCCATTTTTTGAGGGCTTACAACTACTAGATATCAAGAACACACATATATTTCAATACGATACAGTAATGAAATAGATCAGATGAGGAACGAACGTATGGAAATATGATTTTAAGCTGAATAATATTAACCTAACATATATATATATATCTCTTCTATTATGTGAGAAATATTCACACTTTTTAGTTTGGTGAAAAACAGTGTGGAGATATTAATGACACTATTTTCCCCAAAAAAATTACTCACACAAGGGGCATCAATAATCTCAATGGTTTCACATAGATATAACCATTTATATCACTGACAAAATATTGATTTACTAAAAATCACTCTCTGATGTTAAATTCACACAAATATTCATTCCATAAAAGTGACAGGTTTCATTAATCATTTAAACAACACGGTATCAAAAATTTAAACATGCATCTTTTAAGAAGTTCTATGATTTGGTGTCCATAAGGGTGGTAGTAAAAATACCTTAAAGAAAGAAAAAAAGATAAGAAAGAAGTAAGATAATGAAAACTCCAATGAACTCGACAAGATAGGGAAAAGTGAAAATTCCACAAAGAAGGAAAAAAAGAGAAGAAATTAGAACAAAAAATAAAAAACCTAATGAACTTGACAAGATAGGGAAAATTGTAAATACCATAAATAAGGAGAAAAAAAAGAAGAAAGTAGATAGACAATGAAGATCCTATTGAACCCAGGAATTTATCTCCCCCTTCGACACCTAGAATGTGCAGTGTCCTCACTAAAATAATTGGGAATATGAGGGGGTAGGATAAAACCTGGTTTGTTTCACTGGTATGTTCCTTCTAGAAGGTGGATTTCCTCTACTGTATTCTTTGTAAAATCCTCATAAAAGTGTTTAAGTTGCTTCCCATTGATGGTAAGAAATTTTCCACTCTTCTCATGAAAATTCTGTATTGCCCCAAATTGGTAAACATTGGTAATAGTATATAGATTGAGCTATTGAGAATTAAGCATTATTTGGTAGAGATTTAGCCTGTAATTTTACATGAGGACCTTCTCACAAATATGGAACTTCCGCTGATAAATCTTGCTATCATGGATAGCCTTTTTCTTCTCTTTATATATTCGAGAGTTCTCATATACATCATGTTTAATTTCTTCCAACTCTTGAATTGGTATATTCTTAGGCTCACCTATATCTGAAAGATTCAGATTACATTGTTTAACATCCCAATATGCACGGTGTTCTACCTCCATTAGGATATGAATTTTTTTTCCAAACATAATTCTATATGGTGAAATTCTGATTGGGGTTTTAAAAGATGTATGGTACACCCAGAGTGCATCATCCATGTGCAAACTCCAATCTTTCATGTTGGGTTATACCATTTTATCAAATATTCTCTTAAGTTACTTATTTTAGATTTATGTTTGTTTGTTTGTTTGGGGCTGATATTCAGTGGAGACTTTATGATCAACCCCAAACTTACGAAGAAAATTTTTGATGTTGAGATTGAAAAATGATAACCCTGATCACAAATGATGAATCTCGGAAAACTAAACCGAATAAAAATTTGGGACCTCACAAAATCAATAACAACTTGAGAGTCATCAGTCCTAGTATCCTTTCCTTCCACCCAATTAGATATGTCGTCCATAGCCAACAAGATGTAGATGAAGACAAATGAATTTTGAAAAGGGCCCCGTGAAGTCAATTCCCCATGCATCAAAAATTTCATAGAATAACATGGGTTGTGGGGAAATCTCATTCCTCTTAGAGATATTCCATGTGAATTGACAATGAATACCATAATTGAAAAATCGATGGGTGTACCTATACAATGTTAGCCAATAATTTCCAAAGTAAATGACCTTCCATGCTGTACGTTGAGAGCCAAAGTGGCACCCACATGGAAAATTTTCGCAGAAGGTCAAAACAGAGGTGAACTCATGGTCAGGGACACACCGATGAACTACATAACCACAAAAAATTCTCCTAAAATATGGGTCATCCCAAATGTACCACCGAGAATCATGATTATTTCATTAGGAATAAGAAGTTATTAAATCAGCGAGGACCCTAGGTGTTGCTAGAAAATTCACAATGTTCACATTCCAGGGGGTAAAATCCACAACATCACAAAGGATCACAGGAGGAAAGAATTCTCTAATGGGGAGGTATGAGTCTGTATGGTGGTCCATTGGTGGAGAAATCCTAGTAATGTGGTTAGATACAACATTTTCTACTCCCATATTATCTCTAATCTCAAGTTCAAACTCTTTGAAAAAGAGCATTCACCGTATGAGGTGGTTCTTAGCTTTAGGTTTTTTTAGAGGAATCGAGGGCATCTTGGTCAGAAAACACAATCACTTTTGGACAAATAAGATATGAATGTAATTTTTCAAAGGAAAATATAGTAGAAACTAGTTCTTTTTCATTGGTTTTATAGTTTACCTGGGAAAGGTCTAGTGTACGTGAGGCATGCACAATGACAGAGGAGCCTTCTCAACCCTTTGTGATAAAACTACCCCAATTAAAAGTTAGATACATCACACACAAGCTCGAAGTGGATATCCCACCTTGGTGGTTGGATGATGGGAGGTGATTTGAGACTCCTTTTTAGTGAATTTAATGCATCCTCACAATTTTTATCAAACGCAAACACAGAATCTTTTTGCAATCATCGTGATAATGGAAGTAAGATATTATTAAAGTCTTCAATGAATCAGTGATATAAACCAGCATGAACTAAGAAAGATCACACCTCAAAAACATATTTGGGATATTAAAGGGATGAAATTAATTCAATTATTGATTTATCAACTTGAATTCCCTTATTTAAAATGACATTCCCAAGAACTATCCCCTTATCAACCATAAAATGGAATTTCTAAAAAATTTAAACGAGTTCTTTTTTAATTTAGTGGCGGAGAACAGAACCTAGGAGTTCCAAAAAATAATCAAAGGAAGAACCATATAATCTGAAATCATTCATAAATACTTCCATACAACTCTCAAGGTACTCAACAAAATTCCCAACAGACGTCGCTGAAATGTAATAGAGCATTACATAGACTGAAGGTCATCCTTCTGTATGCAAATATGCCAAATAGAGAGGTAAATGTTGTCTTTTGTTGATCCTCATGGGCAATATGGATTTGAAAATAACCCAAATATCCATAATGGAAACATTAATGGGACCTACTAGCCAATGGTTATAACATTTTGTCAATGAAATGTTGAGGAAGGTGGTCCTTCCGTGTGGTCTGATTCAGTATATGGTAGTCAATACAGACTCGCCAATTGTTTGGAAAATTTGTTGGAAACACTTCATTTCATTCATTTGATACAACTATTATTCTGAATTTTTTATGAACAATTTTCATTGGGAAAAACCATTTACTATCAAATATATGATAAATGATCCCTACATCAACTATTTTGCTGACTTCCAATTTTACCACTTCAAGGAGAGTGGGATTAAACTAGAATTGAGATTTTCTTATGGGCTTAGCCTCATCATCCTAAAGTATATGGTGTATACAAATAGATGGGATAATAATGGTATTATCACACAATTTCCATCATGTTTCTTTTTTACACTCTCTCAAAAGGTTGAGCAGTTTTGATTTCTATTTTGGAGATAGGTTATTGGAAATAATAATGGGAAATTGGTCAATACCATCAAGATATGCATATTTTAAATTAAAAGGATGTTGTTTAAGTTCCATCACCAGTGGTTTTTGGATTGAGGGAGGGTTTTTATTGAGAGTAAGGTCTATTAAACTATATATGTACTCATGATGTTTCTCTAAGGAAAGAGAATCTATTGAAATGATATTTGCACAATCATTGACGGTCATGGGAACCTCAAAATGAACACACTCATCAATTAAAGAAACAAATTTACATTTTTCAGACCCCACACAACACTCACAACATGAATCTAAACTCAAATTATCCAAGAGTGAAGAATCGGAAAATGAATCAAAGTAAGGGTTGAAGTGAGAATTTTGTGTGAGTTCATAGTTTGATAGAACTTCTATCGAATAGAATGGAAGAGTGGAGTTATCTTCAATAGGGAGTTTTATAGCCTCAAGGGTGTTAAAACTTACCTTTTCTCTTCCTAAAACTGTGGAAAGTGTAACATTTTGAATGTTGACGATCATTTTTTCTATTTTGAGGAATGGCCTCCCATGTATGAGAGGAGTGTGTCCCTGGGTTTGGGTTTCTTCCATCCCAATAATGTAGAAATAAGCAGGGAAGATGAGATTCATCACCCTTCCATGGACATCGTCAATCACACTAGTTGGATATATAGTACTTGGGTTTTCAAGTTCCACAAAAATGGATGTTGGTCGAAGCTCTCCAACCTATAGAGAAGTATACATAGAGTGAGGCATTACATTAATGGAAGAACCTAAATAAAACAATGAATTTGAAAAGAATGTCTCCCCTATGGCACAAGATATCAGTAATGTACATGGATCCTTGCACTTAGTTGGCACTACTGGTTAAATCAAGACTGAGACATTCCTCCACATGTTGACTCTCTCATTCCCCTTTAGCTATCATCTATGGTGAATTGTTCTTTATGAAATTTGGCATAATGGGAAAATTTCTTAACTAAATCAAATTAAGGAATATTAACTTGAAAATTGTTAAATATATCCATTATTTAAGTATCAATATCATTATTATAATTATTCTTAGATTTAGATATTCTTTGTGGGAAATGAAGAGGAAAGGATTTTTCATTTTTGTATCAATGATAATTTAATTATTCTCTTTGTTTTTTTTTCTTCTTTGGAATAATTTATGTGTGGAGAGAGAGTGTTTTCAAGAGAGGGACATACTTGTTGTGTTGAATCAGTAGAAGGATAAACTTCTTTACCACTATGATGTGTAAATGCACACACATTATCATTGTCCTTCGGATTTGCAATGGGTTGAGATGGTATTTTTCCAGAACATTGGATCGTAAGCTCACATATGGTGTTTTGCAACTACCCCGCTTGAGTTCATAGGTATTGAATTTCTTATTGTGTGTTTTGTGGGAACTGAAGGATCTGGGTTGCATTTTCTTCACCATATACTCAAGGAGTGGTTCAGATTTTAGAGGAGGAGGATGATTTTTTTGAGAAGTTTAAGGATAAAAATGTTACATACCTTAGACTTGTTGATACCAATTCTTTATGGGGTAACCTTTGTTTCATCCTTGTCGAGAATGGGGTTGTTCTTACAACTCAGGGTTTGGAGGTGGCATGAATTTTCCTCTCTTTAAGGTAGGTTCGTGTTTCAATTGATTCTATGGGAAAACAGCTGCACATGACTGAGGTGAATCTCGAATTTGTGGTAACTGGTAAGAAAAAATGATTATATTCAAAACGAATGCCACAATGTAATGGAACTGAAGGAGACTGTGAGTTACATTGTGCTGAAGCTAATTTCCTTATAAGGGTATTAATCTCATTAGGTTTTTTTCTAAATTTTGTTATAGATATGATTAACATGCCTCATTAACTCCTTGGGTTGGTGAAAAATCTCATGTAAAAATGGTTGTGAATTTTTAGCCATACTGGCTATTAAGTCACAAGCGGAAGAAAGAGTTTTATCACCCAATTCACCCCCAGTTGTTGTGTCAATCATTCCATGATCCATGGGGATAAGTCCCTCATAGAAGTATTGGATTAATAGTCTCTCACTAATCTGGTGGTGGGGGCATCTTGAGCAGAGTATTTTGAATCTCTCCATGTATTCATGAAGGGTCTCTCCATGTGATTGTGTAATGCCAAATATTTCATTCCTAATTGATGTAGTTCAGGAGGCAGGGAAGAAAATCTCTAAAAAGAGTGTTTTCAGGTAATTCGAGCCCATAATTGTGATAGTAAAATAGTATATCCAATATTAAGCTACCCCATCAATGGGGAAAGCGAAGGCCCTAAACATAATTATGTCCTTAGATACATTTTTGGGTTTCATGGAGGAGCACACTATGTGAAACTCCTTAACTTGTTTATGAGGTTCCTCACAAGGAAGACCATGGAATTTGGGAAGTAGGTGGATGAGGCCTGATCTCATTTAAAATGTGTTTACTTCTCGGGATATTTGAAGTACGTAAGTGGGTACTCCACATCCAGGGTGGTTAGTTCTTTTAAGATTCGATTATTTGTATCCATATTTTCCTGGGATTTATTGGGTTTAATTTTGTATTGGATAATTATCATTTGAGGTTACAAAATGGGTTCCATAGTGTTACTTGATTGACCTTCTCTAGATTCTATGATTTTTGTGTGAAGTGCATTTTCAATTTCATGGTCAAATTCAAGCAGTTTTTCTTTTTCTGATCAGGTCATGAAAATAAGTTGTGAAGTTTGTAACTACCAAAACTTTCTTTAATGGAAATACCATATGATCTAATTAAATGTCTCTTTATGAAAAATGCTTATATAAAATATCAAATTCTTTGATTTTATGTTATGAATTGTGAATGTATCTAATATAGCCATTGAACAGTGATCCCATGATTGGTATAAATATAAGGCTTTTACAAATCCAATTTACTCACACAATGGTAATGATGGCCTCATCCAGTAGACATACCCCATACGAAGCCTAGTTGTCAGATCTCAGAAAGGATGTGGAATCATTGGGCTTCTCTCTTGACCAAGCCTAATCTGAGCTTGAATATGTTAAGCTCAAGCGGGACCGCCTACGAGAGAATTGTAAGTTGATAGAGATTACCACCCGAGCAATGTTATTTGAGCCACCCTAAGAGACTATCAGCATCGTACACCTTACTCTCTGGTCTTATGCAGGTTTTATATGGGGTTGTGTAAAAAAACCTTATCACTATGGTTATGTACATTATTTTTGTATATAATAATGAATATTCTTTCTTTTTATTATTGTTACCCTGTAAATTGTTATTAAAGAACAAATTGTATTTTTAGTTAACGTTCAACTATGAAATATATTTTGATGAATTAATTTATTTTTTAGTTAAATAATATTTCAATAAAATATTGTTATTATTATTAAATTCATTTTTATTAAATATAAATGATCCTATAATTTTATGAATGCAATTGTAATTTTTATAAAGGATTGAAAGCCACTTTATTCAAAACCCTTGAATTTTCGATAAATGTCCTTTTTTATTTTGAAAGTGAGAATTACCATATTTATAAAATTATTTAGATAAAATTAATATTATTTCTAGAATCAGGATGTCACAATTATCCAATGGTGATTTTTCATAATTTTCTGAGACAGTCAAATGTTTGGGTAAAAATTAAATACTGTTTAAATATATAATGTGTTTTATTACATCATAATGACCTAATAGTGATGTAATAAAATACTATAAAAGTTATGTTCGGACAATATATGCTTTACCATAAAAATAATTTGATTATTGGTTTTTTTCACTTCTTTACAAAGCATTAATGGACCATTCAAAACATATTAAACATCTTGTCTTTTTAAATTATTTTCCATAGGAGTGTGACTCACCCACACATAATAAACCCCATTATTTTAAAAAGTCCGGACTTTGGACATATAAAATATTATTTTCCACTTACCTTGGCTAGAAAACATGGGAAAAAACCATGGTCTGGTTTTTGGTTTGGATTTGTTTAATGTGAGGTGTCCCAAACCAAAATAATAAAGAATTCCCTCACCTTTCCTTTATAAACCCACTCAATCTCCCAATTACTCTTTACTCAAAGCCTTTGGAGTTCGTCCAACCTATTCCCTCCTCCATCTATAATCCTCCCATGGTGCCCCATGCTCCCATGAAACCTCTCTCAAGCCCCTTTGAAGCCTTTGGAAGCACACTTTTAAGTAAGGTTTTTTCTTCATTTCTCATTTTTGTCCAATATTATTTAAAATGCCATTCCTTTTAAATTTCAATTATAAAAGTTGGGGTATGGTTTCGCACCAGTCCCATACTTCCATCTTTATGTTTGAATGATGAGATACCCCTTTCTTTCTCATTAAATGCCTCCCATGTACCTCATAACTATGCCAAAATTCCGAAATTAATTTCTCTCTCCTCATTTACATTCAAGCAATTCTTTTTTATCATGAATCTAAATTCCATTACATTTTTTGGGACATGAATCTATATTACCACCTTATAGTTCATGTCATGTAAATATTATGATACAATCATTTCTCTCTTATCAACCATTTTTATGAGTTCTTATGTCACACCATTATGCTGCCGAAATTGCATCGCGCTTTTCCAAGCCAATGTGATTGTGTAGTGAATTCCATGACAATTTCTCTATCAAGGGTATTAACAGTTATTCTCATTTACTTATTATTTAATGAGTTTCATTTATTTATTCCACATTCGATTTTCATGGAATAAAATATTATGTTTAATTATTTAATGTTTTATGATCCATGTGGAAAACTTATGCATGAAATGAAATGTTTAAGAAGGGTGTGCCCTTATAGCAATCCAATACATTTGGTAAGGTATAGTATCCTGATACTTCTTATGAAATGGGTGTTTACTCATGCTAATTCAACTTAAATTAGGGTTTTCTCGTGGTTAATGTGCAATGAGTGTTTTCTCATTCTCCATGTGCAATGAGTCTTGGATCATGCTAATTCCATGTTATGTTTTGTTGCCACATTTCAATGATATGATTATCATGATTTATCATGCCTTTATGTTTATTATTCTATTGTGCTCTACTGATATGCCTGTTGTCTAACATGTATATTATTCCTCATGTTACTCCATGATTATTCCCTTACTGGGCATTATAGATCACCCTTTTTTTATTTTTGTCCTTAGGTTATCCCATGCAATGCTAAGTACGAGAGAATGTAGTGGTCATGTAAAAGATGTTTTCAATGAAGATGTTGTATTTCATGTTTCATGTTGTTTTTTAATGATCATAAGCCCAAAAGACACTAGACCTATCGATCATCTATGTTGTATCAAGTGAAGTTTATGTAATTAATTATGTTTAATTTTGTAATAAAAGATCAGGTTTTTCATAGTTGGTATCAGAGGATAGGATTAGTTATTTTTGGGATTAGGATTAGGAAACCCTAGTAAATCCTTAGATACAAGACTAAGTATAATAAAAATATCCCTATGTTTTGGTGAGTATTGAGTAAGTGGTTTATCAATCAAATATATCCATGTATGGATACGAGCAGGTAGAGGCGGCTCTAACACAGATGTATCTTAGGGGTAAACCTGAAAACACCTCTTTGAGCTAGACTCAAACGAGAACTGGTGCATGAAAACGGGCCTTACTGCGCTCTTGGATACGACCAACCCGGGGGATATGATTTAGTAAATTCACATTCTTAGTATGAACCATTATTAAGGGATTAAAAATCCCCTAGGAATATATGTTACAAATTATATCATGGATAAGACTCAAGCCAATAGATTCATATGTTAAGGATATAAAAGTTATTTATAACTCATTTGTTTTATCCTTGTATTACCCTTTATGTGTTACCCCTAACTTTCTATTTATTCCAGCCAATGGCTAGTAATAGGAGTACTCGGGCTAACAACCGATGTGAAGATCAATGTGATGACTGTACTAATGAGATGCTCAATCCAATGGGAGTGGGATTGGAAAACATTGTCATGCTTCTCTCTTAGAAAACTCTATATTTGAATAGAAACATGGGCCACGAGTAACGTTCAACCCCCCCGCCCCCCAATAAAGAACAAGTCGCTATCAAGAGCTTCATGAGACAAAGGCCTCTTACTTTTAATTGATCATATAATCCCTCAATCGCCGAACAATGAATCAACCCCATTGAAAAGAACATCCCCATCCTTCAATTTTCTTAACAAGAGAAGATTCACCTAGCTACTTATCTTATTTATGGTGAAGCTGATCAATGGTGGATGTTGATAAAAAATACAAAGCCAGAGAAGGTGATCGAGGCGTTGGAATTCAAGGATTTCTGGAAGATGTTTTTCGATAAATATATTACACGCACCCTCCGTCTTACGATGTAAAGGTACATCCTTTCCCTCAAGAAAAAATATGACGAATCAATTGGAACATATGAGGAAAACTTCACAAGGCTCGCCTGATGCGCATCCAGCTTTTTCGTTATCCTTGAATGAATGTTTGGTTGCTTCTTTGGGGGGCTGAAACCTAGAATGTGGAAAGAACTGATGATCCGTGACTTTGACAGCTGTGAGAAAATTGTCCAATGTAACCTCAATGTCGAAATGGAGATCTTAGAATCTCAGAGGTATCATGGGGATAACAATTGTAAGGTGGACATCAATTCTGGTGGTCCAATAGATAAATCCAATAGCCCTATGAAGATATCGCACCACACTTATCAATGGTGCGGAAAGAAGCACATTGGAAATTTCCTGAAGTTTACAAGAAAATGATTTTGGTGTGGAAGAGAAGGGAACCTAGCTACTAACTATTGGCAAGAAAGACCTGCATCTACGATAGATGAGAGGAACGCTCCATTTGAATCTCAATGCCTGGTTAATTTCTAAAACTTCAAAGAACTAGGGTGTCTTGAAAATCATTTCCCTGTGCCAAGGGTTTTCAGAGGCAACAAACGACCTCCAAGGCAGAAAGGAAGAGCTTTTTCCATCACTACTACTGAAGTAAACCCCGACAACGAAGTGGTGACAGGTATGCTAGTTACTCTTTCAAGAATAGTGAATTTACTTTTTGATTTAGGTTATACACATTCTTTTATATATCAAAAGTTCAGTAGAACAATCTCAACACCACCACAAATCATGGAAGTGACGAAGTCGGTGAGCACGACAAATGGGGAAATCGTTGGATCCCATTAATATAACTCCTCCCATATCATAATTTGTAGATTTAACTTCTCTGTGAACCTCTTCATACTCCATATGGTGGAGATTGATTCCCTTCATGGCATGTATTGGATTTCATTGTATAGAGCCAAAATAAATTGTTGTGAGAGGTAAATCACCCTCCATGTGGCGAATCGACCCCTGATTCTATACAACTGCAAAGAGGAAGATGAATCTTCTTTAAATCCATCATATCAAGCATGGACATTACTACCCTATGAGCATGCATATCTAGTTCATGATTGAGTCTAAGGGGGAAACAATCCTAGAAGGCATGCCTATCATGGTGGAATTCGCTGAAGTGTTTCCTGAGGAATTGTCTGGCATTCCTCCTAGAAGAGATGTTGAATTATTAATTCATCATGTACATGGGGAATTTCCAATATCCAATACTACATATAGCATAGATATTGTGGAGCTTGAAGAGTTGAATAGACAACTACTGGAGAGTCTGGATAAAGGGTTTATATGCCCAAGTGCTTCACCATGGGGTGCACCGGTCCTCTTCATCAAGAGGAAGGATGGGTCAATGCGCCTTTACATCAATTATTGTGAGCTCAACAAAATCAAGATAAAGAACAAGTATCCTATACAACAAATATATGACTTGTTCAATCAGATTCATGGAGAACAATACTTATCCACCGTGGATTTGCGGTTAGGATGTTATCAAGTAAGTGTGAAGAAAGAAGATAACCCCAACACTACTTTTCGTACAAAATACAGGCACTATGAATTCATAGTAATGATTTTCGGACACACTAATGCTCCATAAATCTTCATGGAATTGATGAATAGTGTTATTAGAGATTACCTGTATAAATTTGTGGTAGTCTTTCAAGATGATATTTTGATATACTCTGAAACCAAGGAGGATCATGAGGGGAATCTTAGAACTATACAAGAGACCTTGCGGAAGGAGATGCTCTATGTGATGTACAAAAAGTGTGAGTTCTCATTGAAGGAGGTTCCATTCATGGGACATATCATTACACGCAATGGGATATCTGTGGATCCCTACCAAATAGATGGAATTAGGGGATTGAAAAGGCCAACATCAGTAACGAATATCCGTATCTTTTTGGGGATTGCTGGATATTATCAATGATTTGTAAGAAATTTCTCACAATTGTCCAACCCTCTTACCAAACCAACTCCGAAGGGATTAATGTTTGCATGAAGTGATGAATGTGAAAAAAAGCTTCAATAAGTTGAGAAGGAGGCTTATAATTGAGTCTGTACTCACATTACCCTGAAGTGGAGATCTTTTTTTGGTATCCAGTGATGCTTCAAAGAATGGCTTGGTATTTCTGTTGATTGAAAATGACAAATTCATTGCCTGTGCTTCAAGGAAATTGAAAGTCAATGAATAGAACTATCCAACACATGACCTCGAGTTGGCTGTAGTGATCTTCGCTTTGAAAATTTGGCGGCACTATCAATTTGTGGAGAAGTGTGAAATATATACGGACCATAAAATCCTCAAGTATATATTCACAAAGAAAGAGTTGAACATGCACCAAAAAATATGGTTTGAACTGATCAAAGACTATGACTGCTCAATCCATTACCACCCTAGGAAAGCAATCAAGGTGGGTGATACCCTAAGTATAAATAACTCAGCGATTCTATCAATGATGATAATTGAAAAAGATTCAATCTTCTTAGATTTTATGAAGATAGAAATGGGGATCATAAATAAAGGAACATCAAAAATAAATTTACAAATGATTTCTCAACTGTCACATTTAGAAAGGTTAAAGGATTCTCAAAAGGATGATGTGGGAATTTTGAAAAAAGTGGAAGCTATCAGAAAAGGTAAATCCTTGGATATTAATGTTAATGAATAAGGAATTGTGAGATTTGGGAAAATACTATGGGTTCCATCAAGTCCGGGGCAGAATAAGGGACTTTTGGATGATGCACATAGTTCAAATTTCACTATTCATCCAGGAAACACAAAGATGTATCAAGATCTATGAGAGAATTATTGGTGGGATAATATGAATATGGAGATTGCAGAATATACATTAATGTGCCTGGTGTGTCAGAAAGTGAAGGCAGAGAGGCAGATGTCTAAGGAAATGATGGAACCATTACCCATACCAGAATGGAAATGGGAGGACATCACCATAGAATTTGTCACTGTACATCTAAAGACATGCAAAGACATTAATGCAATCTGGGTTGCTGTGGATTTTCTTACAAAGTCTACACTTTTTATGTCTATTCAGGAGTATTTTTCACTCGATCAACTGGCATTGATATATATCAGGGAAGTGGTAAGAATGAAAGGAGTACCAGTATCTATTGTGGCTGATCGATATCCATGATTCACCTCTTTGTTTTGGAATATTCTTCAACATGATCTGAAAACTAAACTGAACTCCAATACGGCCTATCATCCTCAAACTGATGGCCAATCCGAGTGGATAATCAAACACTTGGTGACATGTTGAGAGTGTTCTCTATGGACATTAAAGGAAGATAGGATTAACATCTTTCTTTGGTTAAGTTCTCTTATAATAATATTTTTCACTCAAGAATCCAAATGGAACCATATGAATCCCTTTATTGGAAAAGGTGCAAAAACATTCTTTTTGGGATGAGATCGGTGAGCATAAGCTGCTTGGACCATAAATGGTTCAGGAAATGTTAGAGAAGGTGAAAACCATTCAATAGAATATCAAAGCAACCCAGAGTCTATAAAAGTGTTATGAAGTTAACCGTTTATGATACCTTGAGTTTAAAGTTGGAGACATGGAATTTCTATGCATATCTCCATTGAAGAAGGTCATGAGGTTTTCAAATAAAGGGATATTAAGTCCAATGTACATCGGCCCCTTCGAGATTCTTGATCGTGTCGGGGATGTGTCCTATCAACTTGCACTTCCACCTACAATAGACAAAGTGCATGATTTATTTCATATATCCCTATTAAGTAAGTACATACCAGACCCTTCACATGTACTCCCTTCAGAGGTGGTACAGTTAGTGGATGATCTTTTTTATGAGGACCAACATGTGAAGATCATAGATCATAGAGAAAAAGTTCTCTGAAATAAGACAATTCCCCTTGTCAAGGTGTTGTGATGAAACCACATGTATAAATAAGTGACATGGGAACTAGATTAAATGATGATGTAGAGTTACACAATTATTTTTTAGTATGGGAAAAGGAAATTTTTATGGCGAAATTTCTTAAGGGGGAAAGATTGTAATGACCCAAACATTCTTTAATGGAAATACCTATTGATTTAATTAAATGTCTCTTTATAAAAAATGTTTATATTTAATTTCATCTTCTTTGGTTTTATGATAAGAATTTCGACCGTTGAAAATATATACATTGAACAGTGATCCCATGATTAGAATAAATATAAGGCTTTAACAAATCCAATTTACTCAGAAAACGGATGCGATTGCCTCATCCAGTAGACGTGCCACATACGAAGACCATTTGTCAGAGCTTGGAAAGGAGGTGGTACCATTGGGCTTCAGTCTTGACCAAGCCCATGCCGAGCTTGAATATATTAAGCTCGAGCGGGACTGCCTACGAGAGAAGTGGATGTTGGTAGAGATTACCACCTGAGTAATGTTATCTGATCCACCCCAAGAGTCTATCACCATCACAGAACATACTCTTCAATCCTATACGGGTTTTATATGGGGTTATGTAACAATACCTTATATCTATGGTTATGTACATTATTTTTATATATAATAATGTATATAATTTCATTTTATTGTTGTTTCCATGTCAATATTTTTTAAAGCACAAATAGTATTTTTAGTTTATATTCAACTAAGAAATCTATTTTGATGAATTAATGGATTTTTTAATTAAATAATATTTTAATAAAATATTATTATTATTATTATTAAATTAATTTTTATTAAAGATTAATTATCTTATAATTTTATAAAAGAAATTTTAATTTTTTTAAGGTTTCAATGTCGTTTTTGTCAAAACCCATTAATTTTCGATAAATGTCAATTTTTATTTTAAAAGTAAAAATTAACATATATAGAAAATTATTTAGATAAAATTAATATTATTTCTAGAATCAGGATGTTGAAATTATCCAACGGAGAATTTTTCATAATTTCCTGAGATAGTCAAATTTTTTGTTAAAAATTAAATACCGTTTAAATATATAATGTGTGTTATGACATCATAATGACCCAGTAGTGATGTAATAAAAAAATATAAACTTTATATTCGCGGAATATTTGTTTTACCATTAAGATAATGTGATTTTTGGTATGTTTTAATTATTTTAAAAATCATTAATGGACCCTTCAAGACATATCAAACATCATGTCTTTTTAAATTGTTTTCCTTGGGAGTGTGACTCACCTCTATATAAGCAACCCCATTATTTTAAGAAGTTTGGACTTTGTCCTTATAAAATATTTTCTTCCACTTCCCTTTTCCAAAAACCATGGGCAAAAACCACGAGCTGGTTTGTGGTTTGGATTAGTTTAATGTGAGGTGTCCCAAACCTAAATAATTAATAATTCCTTCACCATTCCTATACAAACCCACACAAGATCCCACTACTTCCTCACTCAATGACATTGGAGTTCATCCAGCCACTGAACTACTCTCTCTATAATCCTCCCAGGGTGCCCCAATCTCTCATGAAGCCTCTCTCAAGCCCCTCTCAAGACTTTGTAAGCACACTTCCAAGTAAGGGTTTTTCTTCCTTTCCCATTTTTGTCCAATATTCATTAAATTGTTATGCCCAATTAATTTAAATTATAAATTTTGGGGTATGGTTTTTCACCTCAACCATACTACCCTTTTATGTTTGAATGATTGGAGGACCCTTTCTTTCTAAATAAATTCCCCCCATGTACACCCGTTACTATGCCGAAATTTCGAATGGAATTTCTCTCTCCTCATTTACTTTCAAGCAATTCTTTTGTATATTGAATATAAATTCCATAACATTTGTTGGGAAATGTATCTATATGAACACTTTACCATCCATGTCATTTAAATACGATGAGACAATCCTTTCTCTCTCATCATCCTTTTTTATGAGTTTATATACGTTGTTATGCTTCCCAAACTGTAGCACGCTTTTCCAAGACAAAGTCATTGTGTAGTGAATACCATGAACATTTCTCTATCAATGGTATTCACCTTTATGCACATTTACATATTGTTTAACTTCTTTCATGTATGTATTCCACATTTATGTTTCATGGAATAAAATATTATGTTTAATGATTCAATGTTTTCTAATCCATGTGACACACTTATGCATGAAATGAAATGTTTAAGAAGTGTGCACCCTTATAGCACTCCAATTCATTGGGTATGGTATAGTATCATGATACATCATGTGCAATGGGTTTTAACTCGTGCAAATTCATTTTCAAAGAGGGTTTACTCGTGCTTCATTTGCAATGAGGGTTTACTTAAGCTCCATGTGCAATGAGTCTTGGCTCATGCTAATTCCATGTTAAGTGTTGTTTCCAAATTTCCATATTCTGATTATCATGATTTTTCATGCCTTTATGTATATTCCTCTCTTTTTCTCTATTGATATTCCTATTGTCTAACATTTATTGTATTCCCCATAATACTCCATGATTATTCCCTTACTGGGATTTATAGCTCACCCTTTTCTTATGCTTCTCCGCAGGTTATCCCATGAAATTCTAAGTACGAGGGGATAAAGTTGTCATCTAATGCAATTTTTCCATAAAGATGATGTATTTCATGGTTTATGTTGTTATGTAATGATCCTAATCCCCAAAGACACTACAACTCATGATCTTCTATGTTGTATCAAGTGATGTTTAGGTAATAAATTATTTTTAATTGTGTAATAAAAGATCAGGGTTGTCATAAAGTTTGTTTTTTATGATTGAATATGGATAAAATAACCTAATAAGGGTGAAGGTAGAATATAATGTTATAATGCAATGTTATATAGAGATATATAGAGAACAATAAGAATATATATAGAGAGTGAAATAATATAAAAAAACAACCAAAAATAGAAACAGAAAAGAAAAACAAAAACAATCAAATGGGGGTGGGGTATTTAAAGGAGTCCTAATTAAGAGGTAAAATAAAAAAATAAAATGAAATAAAGAAGAAAAAAAGATCTTGGATTCCTAGAAATGGCACCAAAATTTGATCGTGTTACCGAGTGTATCAAACTAGTAGTTTATTTTTAACTAGTGTTTCTAAAGTACAGCAACAACCCTAGGTCGTCTCTCAACGGACACATAGATCATTAAATTTTAAAAATTGGTTATGATTAAAAAACATAAAGGTAAATGATGTTTTTATAAAAATTGGGTTTTTTTTATTTTAAAAATTTGAAATAGAAATTATATTACTATTGATTGAAACTGATTGGAGAAATCGTGATCAACCCGAGTAAGTGCCCCTTTTT
Organism: Viscum album; assembly: GCA_963277665.1. Classification (NCBI taxonomy): domain Eukaryota; kingdom Viridiplantae; phylum Streptophyta; class Magnoliopsida; order Santalales; family Viscaceae; genus Viscum; species Viscum album. The sequence continues at coordinate 346,588,945 of OY728127.1, read as the reverse complement.
TCTCAATATGTCATCACTCTCAAGCGAAATGGAAGGATCATTGTTTCCTTGATTTATAAAAACTACAACCATTATGTTATGAGAGTTCATACTAGGTTACAACCTAGGATTTGATCGATCAACGATATTAATTATTGGGGATCGATAAAAATCAACAAACATGAATCAATGTAAAAATACGGAACTCAATCAAGGAATAACATCAACAACATGATGAGATGACCAGATTTTTGAAAATGATAAAATATTCCACAAGACAATAACATGCAAATTCATGTGTTCACGATCCTGAAGTTTATCAAAATACATAATCCATTTGCACACTCAGGAAATGGAAGGGGTGAGAAAAGAGGAAAACGCACTAAAATCATCACAAGATCCAAGTTATGCATGTAAGCATGAGGATTCTTATTACATTGATTTGTATTTGATCATACTATAATAGACACAAATTAAAAGGTAGAAATGAATAAAATTTGACAAAAAACCTTGAAATCCATTACCTTACAAAGATTACATGTGTGGAGCTTGGGATTACAATAAGGAACACCCTCCAAATTGACCACTTAGAGGCTTAGAAGTACATGAGGGAGAAGGGAACTAAAATGGATGTAGAGGGCTCTTGAATTCGACTAACCATCACCCCTGGTCGTTCTAGAAAGATAGTGAGTGGGCAGAATTATTTAATGGGAATTTACATCAAAATTTCAACATGAAGTGTTCATGTATCTAAAGGGTTGGGTGACTATTCACGGAAGATTTAATATTCCATATTTATCCGGATTTTTGACTAACCAAAACATGTGAAAATGACTTCAAAATCAGTGGTGAGTTGAGGATTTCAGATATATTTCCATGGGAGGTGGAATAAGACCAATTGGATCTCGAAGTCCCACGTTATAGCCCAAATATAGTAGGGTGGTCCAATCTGGCCCACTAGAATGTCATCACATTGTGGGCCTATTTTGGGCCTCCAAGTGGACGAATTGGGATTAATGATATTCTATAGAAATTTATCCCACATTTCATTCACTCATAAACCCATTTATAGTGAAATTGGATTCACATATTATCCACATTGCAAATTATTGTTCAAATGCATGTTTGGGCTATTGCGCAGTTTGGCCCATTTTGCTTGAATTCCATCACGGGCTCTCCAAATAACCTCCTCCTATAATGTAAACAATGAAACAAGTAAAATTTCCCTATTAAATAGTGATAAACAATAATTCATTGATTCAAATATATGGTAAAATTCATTATTATATTTGGAATATTCATTACAAATCAAGTTTAAAACAGTGGTGTAATGTCCTGAAAATTCCATGTTATATTTTTTAATTAAATAGTAATTTTACGAGCCAAGAAAATTGACAGCGTGTGATTATAAGGCCCGAAGTACCCGGAATGAATTTATATACTTTTTATTTTGGGTAAGTTCAGTAAACATGCGAGCGGGATTTTCTATCTTTTGAACCAGTTCTCAGAATTGAAATTTGAGGGCATCGTTGAACTCACAGCATCTGTAGTCACTAAATAAGACCTTCACCATGACCAAAGTAGGTTGAGGGTGGTATTTAGATTTATACTTATTCGTGAAATAATAAAATAAAATCAAATTTTGTAACATTTTATTTTCATTTGAATCTCCCATGCGGATATTAAGAGGTGTGGACCACCAGAACTAAACCTCCAGTGTGAGGTTATTGAGGTGGGGACCACTGAACCTAAAACCCCCAATTTGAATTTATGTTTTGGGCCCCCCCGAACCCTCCTAATGTGAGAAACATCTAGAACACACTTTATAATGAGGGAGGTGACCTTTTGGTTTCCCCAAAAATTTATTATGCCAACCTCAATGTAATTATGATGCCAATTTAATTTTTGCCAACAATTAAATTGGTGAAATATATCATATTGGCTACCTTTTCTTGTTGATGAAATTGGGGTAAGTGTTGGAAAAGGGAAATTGGGAGAGAACCTTGGATAAATTCTTCTTCTCTATAGAAGAATGCTCCTCAAATGAAGAACGTCGATGCATGACTTAGACTTCTTCCTCGGGGCATCCTCCAACGTGGGACGTCTTCAATTGTCAACCATCATTCCCTCCTCATCGATGTCAAAAAACGAATGAGGTAGGGGGTGTTTTTTAAATTTATCAATGTTAATTTTCCTCTCACATTAAATCAATCCCCTTGATCTGCTTGCTACCTCCCAAATGCGGAGGGTACAGGCCAAACAAACATGTCCTGACCCCTCAGAAAACCTTATGGTTTTTTACGTGTTCTTCATGATGATGATGTCTAATGGTGCTAGTGTTTTTCACCGGTGGAACTCGAGAACCATGGTCAGCCCCACAGTCAGCTGTGATGAAGGTAACAAACAGAAGGCATCCGGTCAAGCCAATTGTCGGCAAAGGCACAACGCGTGACTGTGCCGCACGACTAGCCACGACAGACCGCTGCACCGCAACCTCCATTACCCCACAACCTTATAGCCCTCCGTGACCCCCACCGCCTCTCCACCCAGTAGCCCTCTGCGGACCTCCCGACCCTTCCATCCCACGAAAATCCATAGCCACCGCGGCCCCCATGTCCTTCGCAGCCTAGAAGCCCCCACTACCTCACCGTCTAGAGGCCCTTCGTGGCCCCCGCGGCCTTCTTCGCCCCGCGGCCCCATGGCCCTCTATATCCCACACGACCATGCTGCCCGAATACATCCACGGCCCTTGCGACTTTCGCCTCCCCGGGGACTTCGCTGCCCCGTGGCCATCGCCATCCCACGGCCTCCGTGGCCTTGCCACCCAGGGGCCCTCTGCGACCCCTACTGCCTCACCGACCAATGGCCCTCCGCATTCTCCATGACCTTCTCCGCCCCTAGGACATCCTTGGCCCTCGTAGCCTCACGTAGCCTGCGGCCCCTGCGCCGCCCAACGCAGGCTGGGCAGGACCCAGTGGGCCGATCCAGACCCAGTAGGTCGGGTCGGACCGAACCCGGAGCAGCTATGAGCGTTTCTCTATATCGGCGAAAACAATGGTACCAGGCATCCATTTGAAACACCATCAATGGAATTGTAATCCTTGGTGTGAGATGTTTCCTATGTTATACACCAATTTAGATTTGAATAATGTTTGGATATAGTTGGGTTGGATTGAGCACGAATCCAACCGGGCCCTCAGAACTAAAAAGAAAAAAACATACACGAAGGGCATCTGAGTGAGGCACCATCTATTGCGTTGAGACCCCTCCGATGATGCAGTCATTTTGGATAATTCTTATTGGGACATTTTGAATGTTTGAGTATCGTCCAGTGCTTCAGGAGAGGACCTTCCTGGAGGTGAGCAAACTTAGTGTGGGAACCCAGTAGCTGGCTGTGATGTGAAGAATGAGTAGTGATCTTTTGTGGGTCAGCACCAAGCGATCAGGTTCGAGTCAACAACGAGTGATCCAGTGTGGGTAAGAATCCAGTGATCATGTGTGGGTAAACACTGAGCGATCCTCTGTGGGTCAACACTTAGCGATCCTTTGTGTGTTAGCACCATGTGATCCTATGTGGTTCAGTACTGAGCGATCCTGTGTGGGTTAGCACCAAGAAATCATGTGTGGTTCATCACCTAGAGATACTATGTGGGTCTAATGACGTACTTGTTGTGTACTAGGATCCTATGTGGGTCAAAAAATGTACTGACGAGGTACTAGGATCTTGGGTGGGTCTGACGATGTATTACGATCCCCCATGGGTCTGATGATGATTATGGATCCTTCATGGGTCTTCCTCTTAATATATTAAAATGATCCAGTAGTTCATCTAATCATCTCTACTACTTTACCTAGGAAATACAATGTGTGAACTCAGTCAATACCTTGTGGCACTTTCCTTTGTGGTAATACCATGGTGGTATTCTTCTATGTAGCATTCCTGTGTGGTACTTAACTTCTTGGAATTCCTTCCTTGGTGGAACATTTGATCTTTGGGCATTGAGTTGGACTCTGGGTTTTCCTCATGATTGAGATGGGTATACATAATAACTTAGGTATAAATATGGGCATATACCTAAGTAGGGTTTTCAGTTGAATTCATGCCTTATGTTTTATCCTTGGTGGATTTTGTGAGACCTTGAGGGTCTCGAGGTCCCTACTGAGTATCATTATACTCACCCATGCACAGGTTATGCACACTCCTTGTTGTTTTTAGTGCAGATGATGGAAACTGTTGATCGAGGCCGGTGGTACCAGGGCTAGACGGGGCCCATAGGTGGAATATATTGCGTGATGGTACACAGAGGAGACGGACATACATGGAGTGCTGAGGAGGTGATCTGTACCTACCATACTGGTAGAATCCTTGGAGTAAAACCCAGTAGCTTCCTTTATTTTGCATCGGTTGTATTGTATTTCAATTGTACATTCACTATTAATGTTGGGCTTCTATTCTGGCCCCTATTTACTTTAAGCACACATTTTTCTATACAGTTTACTTGTGTTCGTATCTTGTTGTGTTCATGGTTGCGTATGTTTGTAGGATATAAAGGAAATGCCTTCTCGATTAAAGGTAATATTGTTTTTGGTGCTAGTCTCCAGCCACTGGCATATGGAAGGCGGGCTTGGGGTAACTACGACACGAGCCCCGGGGGAAGGGTCGGGACAAATTGGTATTAGAGGAGTAGGTTCAACCATAGAATATAAGACTCTGATATTTATTTTTTACTATGATATTTGTATGTTTAGTGAGTATGGTTATCAGTTTAGAGAATCCAGTGTTTGTGCGGTGGTCGATGTATCCATACACCAGGACCCTGACATATAATTTCAAACTTAGTGCATGAAAACATTGATTGAGTGTGTGTTTTCAAGAGTTTTATTTGTGATCTCTTTGTGTCATCTCACCAGGTATTACTTATTGACCCTGGCACACCTGTTTCTATTCAGGATTCCTCCATGCAGATAGCTAGCTAGGGTTCCGGATATAGCAGGCATTGATATTCCACCAAACGATGAGGCCTCGGTGAAGGGCCCTCTTCTAGCGGAGGCACCAGCGGTACAATTACCCGTTGGGCCACTGATTCTTCCAGGCCCATCAGCAGAGGGTGAATGATGCATGTGTGCATTGAAAGAGTTCCAACGCTAGGGGCCACCCATGTTTAGAGGAGAGACAGAACCACAGGCGGTTGAGGATTGGCTGGAGGCCATGGTGATAGTCTTCCGACTAGTAGGGACACCCGCCAATCTCATGGTGATCCTTCCCACCAATCTTCTATAGGAACCAGCATGAATATGGTGGAGCTTGATACTACAGGATCACTATGATGTGGCGCGTCAATGGGAAGACTTTGAAAGCATGTTTCTAGTAGAGTTTGTTCCGACAACACTTCACGTAGTGTGCATACATGAGCATCTTTATCTACAGCAGGGCAACATGAATGTGGCTCTGTACTTTGTGAGGTTCACTGACCTCTCACGCTACTCCACTTATTTGGTGTAGGTCCCATTCTTTAGGGCCCGAACCTTCGATAAGGGTCTCAGGAAAGAGATCAATGCTTCGATTATTTCTCTTAGCATCCCAACACTGGCGAGGGTGTTACATCGTGCCCTATTAGTGGAGAGTTTCCTTGCTGAGAAGTCACCAGCAGCGAGACCCACCACCGGATGTCACATAGCAGAGCCTTCTGCAGCTGGTAGTAGAAAAATTTCACATAGATTCAAAAGGACCAGACCAATAGTTGGAAGACCATAGGATTCATGGTTTGTTGTGTGGGGCACCTGAGGAAGAGCTTGTAAATCCAAGATCGGGAAGTTTTATGCATGCGGTGGGTAGGGTCACACGGCTCGTGACTATTCGACCTTCCATACGGATGATTAGAATATGGTCGAAGGACCTCCCATGCAGAGAAAGAGGTTTGACCGAGGAGGTCTGCAAGGAGCAGGAAGACGTGGCAGAGGAGCTAGTCGTGCAGCTGGCAGTGGGCTACGATTCGAGATGTGACTGCCACCACCACTAGGTGGTCCACCCTGACCATAGGGAGTAGGTGGACAGGGGCAAGATCATCTCCAGGAAGCTGAGTCCTATAACCATGGTGCTTCGTAGATGATATGCGGTACGATCTGTGTCTACTCTACCCTAGCTTCAGTACTTATAGACACAAGTTTCAGTCATTATTTTATCGCCACTGCCCTCTTTCGGAGTTCTAAGATTCCAACGGAGCCGTTCGATTTATCCTTTTGGCTAGAGACTCCTACGGGAGTGGATTCGACAATTACACACTGGAACCGATAGTGCGAGTTTACACTAGGAGGCGAGTGCTTCGGCTGGGATCTTCTAGTTGCGGTATTGAGTACTTATGACGTTATATTGGGTATGGAATGGTTATCTACAGTCCATGCTCATATTGACTGTATTGGGTGCAATGTGCGGTGTGTCCGCACGGATGGGACCAGGTTTAACATCACCGTCGAGAATGGATCTTTTGCAGTAATGGATGGGCTTACCTAGAGGAGAGTACAACCGATTAATCATCATTTGGTTAGCCTTACAATTTGAGAAGTTTACTTGGAGAGGTTGAGTTATCCTGTAGTGGTGGACCAGTACACGGATGTATTCCCTGATGATGTTCCAGGTCTACCTCCTTGTAAGGAGGTGGACTTTTTCATTGACTTGTACCCTAAGATGGAACCGATATCTACACCAGCATATCGAATGGATCATGTGGAGCTTCGTGAGCTACTCGTACAACTATAGGAATTTGAGGGGAAAGGGTTCATTCAGCCCAGTGTTTCTCCCAAGGCAGCCCCAATTTTGTTCGTTATGAAGGTGGATGGGAGCTTGAGACTTTTTTTTGACTATCGGAACATGAACCAGGTGACCGTGAAGAACTAGTACCCACTTCTGAGGATTGACAACCTCTTGGATCAGCTGAAGGGAGCACATTGGTTTTTGAAGATAGACCTCAGATCAGGCTATCACTAGCTTAGAGTACAAGATGAGGATGTGCATAAGATAGATTTCAGATGTCGGTACGGCCATTAAGAGTTCTTGGTTATGCCATTTGGTGTAACCAACGCTCCATCAGTGTTCATGGGAATCATGAATATGATCTTTCAGCCATACCTTGATCTCTTTATAGTACTCATCATCGAAGACATTATGATCTACTCGGCTACTGAGGAAGATCATTCCTATCATTTTTAGGTAGTATTGGACACACTCTGAGAGCACCAAATTTATGGTAAGCTCTTGAAGTGCCCGTTTTGGAACTGAGAGGTTCATTTTCTCAGACACATAATCTCAACGGCTGGAGTTGTAGTGGATCCAGTGAAGATTGAGGAATTACTTTCTTGGGATCCACCCATGAGTGTGGCGGAGATATGGAGTATCATAGGTTTGGGTGGAAACTACAAGAGATTTCTGCCAGATTTCTCTAGCGTTGCAGCACCTTTATCAGTGTTGACAATGAATGGGAATCCCTTTGTGTGGTCGGAGAGATGCCAACATAATTTTCAGAAGCTTAGGCATAGGCTGACTAGTGCCCCCATCTTGAGGCTTCCAGAGTAGAGTGTAGGGTACATAGTATATCGTGACACATCAGGGATCAGACTCTGATGTGTCCTGCTGTAGGAGAAAGTAGTGATCACATATGGTTCTAGACAGCTGAGACAACCTGATTAGAACTACTCTACCCATGACATGTAATTATTAGTAGTGGTCTTCACCTTGAAGATGTGGAGATGTTACTTGATGGGCGAGTGTTTTATAGTGTGCTATGATCACTTGAGTCTCGAGTGTATCTCCTCTCAGAAGGACCTAAACCAGAGACAGTGACATTCACTTGAGTACCTCCAGGACAATGACATTGTGTTTGTCTATACTTCTGGAAAGGGTAATGTTGTAGCAGATGCACTCATCCAGAGATCTAGTATACAGCTACTAGGTGAGGCGACTGAGTAGTTGGACACTTTTTAGATATAATTTATGGATCATGATGTAGTTTTTTTCTTTAGTCTCTTACAGTCACTCCCCCACATCTTCAACAATTCAGGGAGGCACAGCGTAGGGACGCTGACAGTGAGGATCGACCTGCTGAGATATCCATAGGGCAGGCACCTGATGGATTTTCTGAAGGTGGGGAGAACGAAATCCTCTTCAGAGGAAGTACCATGGTAACAAGGTCTCTTCAAGAGGATCTGATGAGGGAGTTCCACACATCCCCTCTAGAGGTACATCCAGGAGTGGCGAAGATGTATCAGGAACTCTGACGATAGCATTGGTGGCCAGGAATGAAGAAAGCAGTAGCAGAGTTTGTCTCTCGGTGCTTCACTTGTCAGCAAGTGAAGGTGGAGCATCACGTACCAGTAGGCTTGGATCAGCCTTTAGAGGTCCCAGAGTGGATGTGGGATTCGATATCCATTGTATTCATGATAGGACTTCCACATAAATCTATGGGTATTGAGTCGATTTGGGTGATCGTCGAACGAATCACCATGTCGGCCCAGTTCCTACAGGTTATAGAGCATGGTTTAGTAGAGAGCATGAGATGCCTTTATGTGCAGAAGATCGTGCGGATACATGGAGTACCCTTGACGACTTTCCCTGATCTTGATGCACTTTTTACTTCCCAGCCATGGAAGGGGTTTCAGAAGGCTTTCTGGACGCAACTTCGTTTGAGCACCCCCTTCCATCCGTATAGTGATGGCCAGACTAGGTAGACCATTCAGACCCTCAAAGAAATGTGGTGTTCTTGCATCCTCAACTTCGTTCGCAGCTGGGAGGATGAATTTTTTTGGTGGAGTTTTCATATAACAACATAAATCACTCCACCATTTAGATGGCACCTTTTGAGGCGTTGTACGAGCGACCATGCAAATCACCTTTGTGCTGGACTAACACAGGGGAGTCAGCAATGGTGGGACCAGAGATGGTACGGGCTACCATAGATAAAGTGAAGATCATCTAGGAGTAGATGAAGACTGCATAGAGTAGACAGAAGTCTTATGCTGACAAGAGGAAGAGACATCTAGTGTTTGAGGATGGTTACCTTGTCTTTCTACAGGTCATACCCCGATGAGGTTTGCTATGATTGGGCCAAGGTGGTAAGTTATCTCTGTGGTTCATTAGACACGTTAAGGTCCTCAGTAGTGTTGTAGAGGTTTCTTACCACTTAACTCTTCCACCTTATTTACACCGAGTGCATGATGTCTTCCATGTATCCCAGCTGAGGAGATATGTGCACGACCCTTCCCACGCCATTGACCATTGAGAGTTGGACGTCGAGGATGGGGAAAATTTTACGGAGGTTCTAGTTGAGGTTGAGGATCGATAGGAGCGGGTCCTTCATGGGCAGTTGATATCTCTGGTTCACGTTCATTGGAAGCATGGGAACTAACAGGAGAGAAAATGGGAGCAGGAGGCTCGGATACTTGCTCAATACCCCAAATTGTTTTCTTAGTTTTGTGATGTGGGTTACCGGGACATAAAACCCTGAGGTGGGGAGAATTTAAGGTCCTGGAAATTCCATGTAATTTTCATAATTAAATTAGAATTTTACGAGTCTCCAAAAATTGACAGCACGGGATTCTGAGGATAGGACTTCCTGTAAATAATTTCGGAACATTTTTTTTGTGTATGTTTAGTAAACATGCGAGCGGGTTTTTCTATATTTTGAACCAGTGCTCAGAATTAAAATCTGAGGGTACCGTTGAACTCGTAGTGTTGGTAGTAGCTTAAGGAGAACTTCACGTTTACCATAGTAGGTCGAGGGTATATGTTAGTTTTTCACTTAATCATGAAAGAATAAAATTAAATATATCTATGTAACATTTTATTTTCATTTGAAACTACCATGTGGGTGTTAAGAGGTGGGGACCACAAGAACTAAACCTCCCATGTGAGGATATGGAGGTGGGGTCCACAGAACCTATAATCCCAATTTGAATTTATGTGTGGGGACCACCCAAACCCTCATAATGTGGGAAACCTCTAGAACTCCCTCTTTCATGAGGAAGGTGACCTTTAGTTTTCCCAAAAAAATATTATTCCAACCTCAATTAATTGTGATTCCAATTTAATTTGTCCCAACAATTAGATTAGGGAAACATCTCATATTTTTTACCTTATCATTTTGGTGGAATTGGGGGTAGTGTTGGAAAAGGGAACTTGGGAGAGAACCTTGGAGGAATTGTTCTTCTCCAATGAAGAATGCTCCTTCAACGAGGAACGTCGACGCGCACATTCAACTTCTTCCTCGGGGCATCCTTCGATGTGGGACATCTTCAATCGATAACCGTCCTTCCCTCCCCATAGATTTAAACAATTGGATGTGGTATTGGTATGTTTTAAATTGATCAATGTTAATTTTCCTCTCACATTGAATCATTCCCATTGAGCTGCTTGCTACCACCCGAACGTAGAATGTATGGGCCAAAAAAACATGGCACGACCCCTCTACAAACCTTATCGTTATTTTGTGTGTTCTTCACAATGGTGAAGGAGACCGGTGTCGGCATTTTGCACTAGTGGAACTCAAGAACCATGGTTGGTCATGACGAAGGCGAAAAATGGAGGCGGCTGGTCAACCTGGCTGCCGGTGAAGGTATGGTGTGCGACCGTGCAGCTCGGCCCGCCATGGTGGACCGCTGCACCGTGGCCTCTGCCACCTTGCGGCCTCGCCGCCTTGAGGCCCTCCGCATCCCCTATGGCCTAGCCGCCCAGTTTCCCTCTGAGGCCCCCATGGCCTCGATGCCCAGCGGCCCACCGCGACCCCTACAGCCTTCGCCGCCCAGCGGCCCTCCGTAGCCCCCGCAGCCTCGCCACCCAGACTTCACCTTGCCACGGCCCTCTGAGGCCCTCGCGGCCTCACCCCACTTCGTAGCCCTCACGGCCCCACCCCGCTCTGTGACCCTCGCAGCCTCAGGCCGCTCCGCGACCCTCGTATCCTCGCGCCGCTACTCAGCCCCCGCACCACCCAACACTGGCTGGGTCGGGCTGGACCTAGCTTGGGCCGAGCCAGATCTAGTGGGCCGAGTCGACCCAAACCATGTCGGTTCGGCCCAGGCCGAGTCAGTCTGGACACAGACTACCTATGAGCTTTTCGTTCTATAATCCATAACTTTGGCACTAGGCATCCCTTTGACAAACCGTCAAAGAATTGTAAAACCGGGAGCAAGGATGTCCCTTATGTATATCATACTTGAGATTTGGATAAATTTTAAATATGGTCGGGTTGGATTGGGCACTAATCCAACTGGACCCTTCGGGCTAAAAGGCTAATAACTTACAGAACATGCATCTGATTGACACACCGTCTATTGTGTTGAGACCCCTATGATGTGGAAGTCCTTTGGGATAATTCTTCGTGGGAATTTGTGATAGTTGAAGTATCAAATAGTGCTTGACGGTTGGACCCTCCGTGAGATAGGCATGTTTAGTTAGGGAACCTAGTAGCTGACTGTGATGTGAATAATGAGTAGCGATCATGTGTGGCCCAGCACCGAGCAACATTTTGTGGGTCACCACCAAGAGATCTTGTGTGGGTCACCACCAAGTGATCCTATGTGGGTCACCACCGAGCAATCCTATGCGGGTCAGAACCTAGAGATCTTATGTGGGTCAGCACCAAGTGTTCCTATGTGGGTCAGCGTTGAGCGATCCTGTGTGAGTCAGCACCTAGTAATCCTATGTGGGTCTGTAACTAGAGATCCTATGTGTTTCTGACGAAGTACTAACGATTTAATAGGATCCTGTGTGGGTTTATCGACATAATGATGAGGTACTAGGATCATGTGTGGGTCTGATGATGTACTACGATCCTCTGTGGGTCTGATGATGATTAGGGATCATTTTTTTGGTGTTCCTCTTAATAGAGTAAGAAGATTTAATAGTTCATCTATTCATCTATACTACTGTACCTATGAAATACCTGGTGTGAGCTGAGTGTGTACCTTGTGGTACATTCCTTCATGGTAATACCTTGGTGGTATTCTTCTAAGTGGCGTACCAATGTGGTACTTACCTTCGGGGTATTCCATCCTTTGTGGAACAATTGATCTTTGGGTTTTGAGTTGGATTCTGTGTTTTACTCATGATTGAAATGGGTATACTTGATAACTTAGGTATATGTATGGGAATATACATAAGTAGGGTTGTCAATAGATTTCATTCCTTGTGGTTTATCCAAGGTGGATTTTCTGAGACCTTGAGGGTCTTGGGGTCCCTACTGAGTATCATAATACTCACCCATGCATGGGCTATGCCCGTACCTTATTGTTTTTTGTGTAGACGATGGACAACTCTGATCGAGGATGAGTGTTCTAGGGCTAGACAAGGCACGAGGTGGACCATACGGCATGACATTACATAGAGGAGACGGGTGGACATGGAGTTATGAGGAGGCAATCTATACCTACCCTTCATGTAGGAACCTCATAGGTGGACCTAGAAGATGCATTTCTTTTTCTGCAGTTGTATTGTATTTTAGTTGTAATTGTACTATTACTATTGGGCCTCTATTCCGGCCCCTTTTTTTACTTTCACCACTATTTTTTCTATGTAGATGACTTGTGTTCGTATCTTTTTGTGTGCTTGGTTGCATGTGTTTACAGGTTATAATTACAATGCCTTCCAGGTTATTTGGAATAAACCTTTTGGTTCTAGTCGCTAGCCACTATCCTATGGAAGGTGCGCTTGGGGTAGTCACGGCACAGGCCCTAGGGGGGCGGATCGTGACAAGTGGTGTAAGGGTGGATTTGAATAGTGAATCACTATGTGATCAGAGATCCGCCTTCAAGAGGAAACCTACCAGTGAAACCCAACAATTTATATCCTTCCTTACCAAACTCTCTATTATTATAGTAAGTATAGATGATAATTTAGGTGTGTGGGGTATTTAAATTCCCAGGAACATAATCATTTTCACTATCATTCATCTCCTTTTTATATATTTCCCTTTCTGTATAGTATTTTTACTCCTCCACCCCTCACCCCCCTCTTAGTTTTTTTTCACATTTATTCCATAAAACTCATTTTAAAATCCCATATAATAATGGATTTTTTTGATGATACATGTTTAAATTCATGATTCTATGTTGTATAAACATTTGATGAAAATTTACTACACAAATGTCATCTGAGTTTTAGCATGAATTTAACATTAATATGTGGTTTTTTCTAGGTATGGGTTTTTTATGCTATAAATGGTTGTGTATCAAGAAATCCATTGAGATGATTTTTTTCATTTTTTGTTAGTTTTTCAGGGGTTAATTATTTCATTTACCATCTCCACTTATCATTTCACCCAACCATGAAGGTTGAATATTTATTAATTAGTTGACGTTATATATAAGTTGGTTTAATGTTTCTCATCCTTCTAAAATTATATTTCAGTATGTTCATTCCTTATCCGACATATTTCCTTTCTGTATTAGACTGACTTACACATGTGTACCTTTTTTCTGACTCTTGTATTCCATAAAAAATAACAAAAATATAATACAAATAAATATTAAAGGGTTTGATGGATTGTAAAACATATAGGGTTATCTAGATCAAGAACCTATGGTTTGACTTTTATCAATTCTTAAGTTAGTGGGTCTTGAAATTCTATTACAATAGATATAGAGATGGTTCAATGGAAAGAATTAGGTAACCAAAGGCTATTTAAAATAACCTATATTCACTTGATAGGAAGTGGGAGTAATAACATGGAATTGTTTTCACAAACACATTCGGATTAAGTGGCATATTTTTCACATGTATTTTCATTCTTGAAAAAATATCATAAATCTCCTTGAATTGTTTTCTAAAAAAAATTATCAGACATCTTTTTCCATGATTCCTAAGAGTAACTCCTTGGTGTGGATCGTTCCTTAGTAAAATTACATCATGAATTCATATTTTTATTAATTTTAAATCCACATGAAGTTTGTAATATCTATATACATCAATATTTTAAAAGGGACATTTCCTAGGAGGGAATTTTTTTTGTGGGGGTGTGATCGCAACATGATTCACAATTTAATTTGTCCCATATACCATTATGAAAAAATATTTTTATATTTTGAATTATAAATTCAATAACCAATTTCCCTTATAATATAAATAAAATAGTAAATTTTAATTACTGCTAAATTGGGAAATTTTACTTTTTAGGGTTATTTTCTTGTATGGGGAGGTGATTTCAAGGAGCCATGATGAATCTCAAGCAAAACAGACAAAGTAGTATAGATTCACAATAACACATGTTGACTAAAACAAACAATTATTCTAATATGATAATATAATTAAGATTATATATTTTGATATAATCCAAACATTATTGGGGTTAAACACTTCTAAATACTCGATATCCCAATTCTTCCATAAATTTGTCCAAAAAACATATATATCCAATAATAAAATCTTATCAATGTAAAATCTTTCGTTATATGGTATGGAATTACATCCCAATTATATATCAAATGGACACCATATTTTATATGGAAACATCCTAAAGGAGGGTGAAAATGACTTTAGTTTAGTCCAAAGTGAGTTAAGGCTTTCTACCACTCCAAAACCTTAGGTCAACTCGTATCATACATTATGGGTGCCCAAAATCACCTACCACTTTGTATATAAATGAGAACCATGAGAACCTCATTTATAATCGTAACCAAGGGGAAAATATTTTTTATTTTTTGAGACCCAATGGATTCCTCTCTTCATACATATTTTTTTGGAGGCCCCTATCCTCGTAGGGGGATCAAGGATGAAGGTGAAGTTCCACCAAATCCTCCTCCTCCTCTCTACGGTGAGGTAAATAGTAGACACTCATCTCAAGGGATCTACACATACATAAAGAGTGAGTTATGATAATTTTAATTCTAATGGTTTGGTGTAATTTTGGCTGGAAAATATCATTTATGTTTTATCGTAACATTATTCTTCTTTGAATCCATTGTATTGGTGTAGTTAAGTGAATCACTTTTAATTTAAATGCCAATGGGGTTGAAAGCTCAATCTGGAATAAATGGTTGGTCTGATTGGAAAACACAAGAATCAATTTTCACTGAAATGTACTTGAGATTTTAGTATTCTTTGGTATCCATCATTCCTCTATTTATTTCAAAACCATTACAATAATATATTTGTGTCAAGGGTTGGTTTTTTTGAATCATTTTAAAAAAATGATGGGAATCAAGATCTTCATTACCCTCAATAAATGGATTCCATTAAAACATGTGTAATTTTTAGAATAATGAATGTACCAATTTGAGTATTGATATTGAAATGAAATCTTTCTGTGAAATTTTATAAAAAATTACATTATTTTTAAAATGTTAACATCTTTAATTAAGTCATTTTATTTTTAGGACTTTTTTTAAATCAATCCAAAAATTTGAGTCCTTTTTAATAAAAATACACGCTTTAAACCTATGACAGTTCTTTAGATATGAACTATGATCCTATATATTATATAAATAAACATTAAAAAATCAATAAATATTACATGTTAGGACAATGAGTTCAACAATTATGAGGGCCTTTAAGTTATAAATGATCTGATCATGTGAACTGTATATTCTCTTTTCAAGAAGAAAAATTTAACTCACATCACATAATTATACGTTATGGATAGATTTTATCATGTTATCCTTTTATAAAAATTTACATTGATTTTCGTTTGGTTTTATATTGGGTAATCTCATTATCAATAAAAGGTGATAACATGACTCACAAGATCCCATCCCATTAATTTATTGTCTGGGATTTTCTTATATGACCTTAAGAGGAATATTTTGATTATGTCGGGTGGAATGATTCTGAATTCAGACCTCATATAGGACAAACCACTATTTATCTTGGGTGTATCATGTGATCGTGAAAAGGATATCTAATTCGTGTTCCCCAGGCATGTGATTCCATTTTTTGTTATGCTTCTTTAATTTTTCTTATTTCAAGATAATTATTTTGAAATGGGTATTTTAATTCTAATTTATTCAATGATTATTTGGGAGGGATCAACAAATGCCCCCATCATAAAAAAAATCTAAAATGAAGGGAAATGATGCATTTTTTAAGAAATAAATTCCAACCTGGGTCCCATCATATTTCCCTTGAAGATATATTCATGACAATCTTGGTGTTTTTCATGACCATTTAAATTATGAGACACACTCTATATATAGGGGGTTTTAGGGGTTGAAAATTTCAATTTCAACCCCTGATTCCAAAAATATTGGATTTCCAGCTCTTTTAAATAACTAATTTGTGAGATCCATCATGTAATCCATCTCTATAGAGGATAAAATCATCTAATTTTGTGATTCCTATATGGGAACTGATCATGTGAATACCTTATGCAGAAAACGTGCACAACAAATTAGATGATTTACTCAACCCTTTTTATATGTCATTACCCATGTGGTGGCATTTTAATACATCAATGTTTTGATTATTAGGCCATTATATTATTCTTTTTGAAATGAATCTGACCATATCTTGGTTACACACTCATGTGATTCCAAATGGTTCATGTGATCCATGCGATGATACATTCCTTATCTTTTTTATATATAAATTAATTTTTTTTACTAAGGCGTAATTATTTATTATTTTAATTTTTTTTGTCATGACTAGTTCAAATGAATTCAAGTAAAAATACTCCATATCATGTGGATGGTAAAAGGCCTATGATTACTGGGAACCACAATGTCAATCTTCACTATCTAGTCACATATGACAACATTATTTTAAAGGGTCTTATTCTAGTGAGTATATAGAGTTATACTCTATAAAAAGATTCCATTTTATAAATATGATATTTTGAATGAAACATGAATTACATCTCCCAACCATAATCCCCCATCTTGTAGTTTTCATCTTCTTATGTCTATGTTCATATCATCATCATTGAGAGTAGTCAACTGGTCTTCTTGACATTCCATGGGTTCCATTACACAATAAGAAAATCCCATCTGACCCTGATGGTTTTGACCACAAACATAATCCTATAAATGAGAGTTATTAAACCATTACTTCTTCCTTTCTTAATAACAAAGTTTGTGGATGGAGGTCTTTGTGTGACTTTAACCCTGGTGGTAATTTTTCTGATGAATGGTCCTAGCTATTTTGGGTCTACTAATGTTGTGACGAATATTTGATCAGCATCACATTACAAATTTATATGAGGTATTATGGATTATGTAGTATGTCATTTCACATTATTAGGAAATTTTTTAGGATCTCATCAGCAGCTGGTTCCCTAGTAACAACTCATTCCACCTTCGTTATGGTGAGGTGGGAATCAATATTTAAAATATTCATCATCTCAAGAGAATACCCCATCTTGGGGGGGGGGAGTATGATGAATACCCTCCTTACAAATTATTTTAGAGAATTACTTATTATAATCTCACCATATCTCTTGATATGATCAAAATTATAGGTGAAAATATAAATAAGGATTTGAGAATTCACTCAATTGTTTAATTTAAAGACTAGATAAGCATCTTCCTTTATCAGAGAAGATCTCAATTGACTCTGTAGAATCCACATCACTACCTATATCCAGAGCTTTGGGACTATATAGACTCATATTGGGATATTCAAGAGGCATTTTAATCTAATTCATTTGGATTAAAGTTGAATCCAAGTGTATCCCTTTGCAGCGTTCCTAGAAATTTTTTTAACACATGGATCTCCTCATCTAGGGATGCAATCTTGGGTATTTAGGATAGCATACTAGTGGTGGTGGACCAATTAGATTAAGTTATACTAGTTAACCTAGACATACTGACCACAACTCACCTGTATCAACTATTCAACCATATTCAATAGGGAAATATTCCCTACCATAACTGTGGGTCATTCCAGTTTTTATTTTGTTGGACGAAAAAATATTTTTGTTGCTAGAAATATAAAAACACTATTAATATCTCTCATAATCTATTCCACCAAAAGAATCTAAATCTTTCGTGGGATGAGGTAGTTTCTCAGAATGATGAGGAAGTAATTGATATTTTATGTAACCATAATCACATCATCTTTTTACCATACTTCATATCTTATTGTAGGTTTATATATAATGGGGGTTTCTACCTTGATGAATGTCTCTCTAAGATGGGGTTCTCAAATCTTAGTTAGATGAACTAGTAATCTATGATCTGCACACCAGGTAGACATTTTCACTATATTTTTATTTTACAAATAAGGTATACCGTCTTCCTTTTCTACATGTTATGAGAAATACATTCATGGATAATTTAAAAATTTTAGCTAATGTCCATGGATAAATATACCAACTCCAGAATAATTCCACTTTCTTTTGATTCCACCACGTAATTGTTGTACAGTTATTATTAATCCTGGTTAGGATCCTACCTAGATTGTATGATGATCTAACTGGTTCATCTAGTAGATAAACCATACACCTTCTCAAACCCATTATCATTGAATATAATGGAACTAGTTCATAGATCCGAGATCCCCTTAGGAAATCTCCCTCAACAAGTTGAAGAATCTCAAAATGTGGGGTATGGTGTGTTAGGAGGACAAGTCCCTCAACATCGATTGAAGACCGAATTCTTATAATAGAAGAATCAAAGTAAATTATATGTAGAGGGAGTGAACCCAAGGATACACTCTTTTCTTCTATACCATCATCTAAGCTAGAACCTCCTTTAATAGACATGATCTGTTAATGTATTTCTTTCATTCCTCATCATGTAGTTGTTCCTTGTGAAACATATATCAGTTGAAAGGTAAGGAAAATATGGTTCCGATATTATATCCATTCAGTAATCATTGATATTCCTTGGAAGAAATACATAGAAAAATAAAATGACATTTCTAGAACTTTCATAACATTAGGGAAGGTGGATATAATTTAAGAAAATTATATAAAGTGATGTTTTGAATCATACTAAACCACAAGGAACAATATGATCATGATGGATATATATGTAAAATTTGTGATAAAATATTTCTACTCGAATCAATGAGGGATGTGTCAGATGCACTGGATTGGAAGCATTTTTGAGCCTCCCAATTTTGTACTCAGATAAGTACCCTGGATACACAGAGTGTAGAAAATGAGGCACTTATTTCTCATTAGAAGATTGATTTTTCAAAGTTGTTATATTTATTAGAGATCACTTAGAAAAAGGGTGAAGTGTTATCCACCTTAATTGATGCTCTATTTCTGTTAGTGATAGTATATACAATTGAGAGAGTGATGATTCAATATTTGATTAATGTCTCCCACCTGGCATGGTCTGATCTAGAAGAATCATGAAAACAAATTTTATTGTGACTTTATTTCATTTACTTGTAGAATGAATGGGAGAGACATTGAATTGTGAATATTTCTCCCTTCTAACTAAATAAATATCATTGATGAACAATTATGGTCTATTCCATGGGTTATGGTCATGTTTTCCATATTTTATCATATTCATGATATATTGTTATCTATATATTACACAAAATTATTGAATACATCAAATTGATTCATAATGTTGAATAAATTCAAATTTTCATTTGAGTGCTAAAATTATAAGGAATATTCCCAGAGGATGGATCTTCAATGATTGTTAAGATGAACACCCAAATCATCATGTTAACACTGGTCCTTGGAACTTTTTTGGTCTACAGAGGTGACCTGGGAGGATGTACTATGAGGAAGAGAGGGTTATCAAATTGTTTTCCAAGTCATTGGACATAAAGAGTATATATTGATTATTATGTGGTTATACGATGGTCTATATAAAATATATTTCCTTTTTTTTAATCCTAATGTTTTCCTAATCCATTTAAGGTAATTATTAGAGGGTATGGACTCGACATTTTCTAAGTCTTCCCTTTACATGATTTCAACCTAATAGGTTTTGTTCATTTTTTTCATTTCACAAATGCTCAATTATTTCTAGATTGTATTGGATATAATCTGAGAGATATGATACTCTAATTTTACATGGGGTTACCTCTATGGGATTTCAACCTAATGATCTGTGTATCTCTTTTAATTATAATTTTAAGTTCTTTAAAAAAGAACCAATGCAATGGATGTTTAGAGTTGAACAACATTGACCATCAATTTTATTAGTTTTAGGGTAATAAAAATCACACCAATTGTTGATATAGATTAATATTTAATATCTTGAACCTATTATTTTGAAGGTATATGATTCCCTCCACCCTATGAGGGATGGATATCCATAGTGGGATCTTTCACCCTGTATCTTATGGAGGATGGATATTCATGAAGGGTTATAACACCCATCACTATATGAAGGATATATATTAATGAAGGGTTCTGAAACCATAGATCATTTACTAAGAATGGGTGTTTTATCATATGATATAATTTCAAGGATGTTGAACCCGTTTGGATAGATGGATTATTGGATATGTAAATCCTGACTCAAGGAGTTAGATTACAAAAAAATGAAATGAGGTAAACATTCCAAGGATTATCACAAAAAATATTGGGGTGTCGTGTTTGAATACATTGTTTTTAAGGCTTAGGAGGATTTTATATCCTTTATTATAAAGAAAGTTTTCATCTAACTGAAATTTCATGGGACCTTATACATGATGCTTGATGGTATTACATTAATGGTAAAGAAAAGGAGTCCCCTCTTCTTTCCATTGGATATGGAATACTTTTGGGATTCCAACACATTGAAAATTTATTAGTATGTGGAGGAAAATCACTCCCAGGAGGACTCTATAATCTTAGGGACAACTCATAGACTATACCTAAAAGGGGGCATTCAATTTAAGGTCTTGAATCACAGAATGATTCAATGTATGGTTTTAGAGTCATGTGATATGGTCTATCAAAGGGTTCAAGAATATGGTATCTCATTTTTGAATTGATAATTGGTACAACTCATGGTAATGTAATTTTGGGAATCTCAAATCCACTTGAAAAGATTTGTTTTGGGATTTTTAAATCGTGATCTAAAAATATAAAAGTCAATAGGAAATGGAGAAAGGTGGATATATTTCAACTGTTGGTAATAACCAATTCCCCATCCACACATGGTTATAAAAATAACTCCTTGGTTATAGGGAGTCCTTTCCTTCAATACTGAAACATCCACTAGGAACATGGATTTTAGGATATGTGTTTTTCACTACGGAATCCAAGCAAGCTCCCTTGAGATCATCTAGTAGTTTTTGATAATTTACTAGATGTATGTTTCCAGAGCATGTAGAATGAAGATCATGAGTTACCTGGAGATTTATAATGTCCCATGTAATTGATATTTATCTGCTCAAACGTCAAAAATATGAAGTTGGTTTTTGGAAACATGAATATTCAAGAAGGTTTCATGTACTCATAATTTTATGTTGTCACATGCTAAACATGTTATCGTCGTGAATGATGTGTAAAATCATTTCTCTAAATTTTAACTAGAATAGGGGTAAAACAAGCATAACATATCTTTTAATGGAGTCATAATATATGAACCATTATATTTTTTAACCTTTTTGGTTTTTTCGTGATGTTTTTAAAAAACTCTAGAGATGAATCATTTAGAAAGAAAAGACATGACTTTTTCTAAGGCCAACCTTTTCATGTTTTTAACCTAATATATTTTGTCCCTCTTTCACTGGTAGGTTAAGGTCATTCAATATATACCAATATAGGCTAAAGATTAAGTTCATATAGTTATTAAAATATATTCATATAGTTTAATTTCATTACATAAGAACCTTATGCTATGTACTTTTACAAAATAGAGTTGGGATGTCAGTTGTACAATTTAACATCATGTGACAAGGTCATTGAGAACCAAAATTAAATTTTTGTAGAATATCCTTGGAGAAACATTTCATTGGTAGGGGGAATAAATAATTTATGTGGTTGGAATTACTTTGGGTTTCATTAATCATACTCTATGAGAAAGAGTCGATCCAAAGATAATCCTTTTAAGAAAATCCATCAGTGGAGATTAGAATCACACGCAATGGTCTGGTGTTATTATTTTACTTTGTGGCTCGACCCATTTTTTGAGGTATAATGCTCATCACATTGTATCTTGTGATATTATAACTCAATCCACACATTGTTCACTGAAATTATAAGGGTCCATTACTTGGATATGACATATTTATAAGGGAAAATGATTTTTATTTTGAGAAGGAGTTCCAAAATGAGAGAACTCATGCTCAGATCTCTTTTTTGGATCTAACTCACACACTGGAAGGGGGAATACTCTCATTTAAATTAGGGGAACAGTAGTTGGGTCCATGGTAAAGTAGATGTATGTCACGAATTATCCCACTATTGAGGGAATTAATCCTACACGAAGTCCTTTATATGACTCCCCATAGATCAAACTCAAATATGGGGAAGGGGTATTTTTATATTGAAATTCACATTATCTGTGAGGAAACCACAATGTGGAATATCTCATTTGTAAGGATATGTCCTATCTCAGAATAGAGCCACTAGGTAATTTTAGTATCTATACATGGGATCAAACACTGTGGTAGGAGGGGTATTTTATTTTGGATATTTTAGCTATGCTTGGGATTTAGTGATCATACAATCACTACATATCATGGGATAATATGAATCAAGTCAAATGTAGTTCTCATAAAAGGTCCCCATAAAAGATTAGGATCATATGTAGGGGAGCATGTACTTAATTCATGCAACACTGATGGGATATGGATTAGGGGATCTGAGTATTATTATGTATAATTTGATTATAGTAATCAATCAATTCATATTTTTCATAGAGAAGTTTCCCATATTGGTATGGTTTATAGATATGGAAAGGTAACTTGTCTTACATGGATCAGGACCTCATAAAAATCATTGTCCCAATATGGTGGCATGTTCTATGTAGTTGTATGTCTTGTAGGATGTACTGTATGTTGTGTAGTCAAATTTGATGTGACTGAGAAATTTTCATGTAGTATAACATCCTGTGACAAGGACATGGTTCCCTGACCTTAAATAAAACATATTTCAACCATGATAGTTAGAGTGGATTGTTAGGTTCTAAAATCTCACATGATTCATTCTTAGTGTGAGGAAAATGATATTAATGGGATGATGAATCGACAAGATAGTTAGTGAAAGGTATCATTTATGATCTTTCACATTTTAATATAATAGGGAATATCTACATAAATCCTACTCACATGGAGGGATGCAATGAAAATTCATGGTCGGGTCAGAAATATGTTTTCTAGGAATCACTATGTATCTTATGATAATGGTAATCATCCATACATAGCTCTTATATAGAGTCCCTCTATGGACCTATCTCAATTGTAGGGAGGGGAAATCTTTTATTAGGGTCTGAGTGAACCCCGATATTATATTTGGAAAGGGGTTCATTATGTATATCAGGATAATATATTGAGGAAAGGAATTTCAATATTTTATTTTCCTATGCATAGGGGAACTTCCACATATCCTTGTATGGATCAATCTCTCATCTTTCATGTGGGTCCCAGATGATATCCTGTAAGAAGTTTTATGTCTTTTAGGATTGTAAAAACATCATAAAAGTTAATTTCATGTGACTAGGACTATATATCTTGTAGTCTAGCATCATTCCACCTAGACTATACACAGTGTAGTATAACATAATACAACTAATAAATTGGGGGATGATATTTAATGGTTATAAAACTTCAATGAAAGGGAATTATTTAGTCAAATTACTGACATAGGGAATTTGGGTCTTGATATGAGATGTATACCCTGTAATTATAGGGTATAGAATTGTGATGACAAGATCATACCTTAACAATGAGTATGATGTGCAAATGAGAATCATCAGGGATATCTGAATACAATTGAATATAAGGGTTATGGGAGGATTAAATCATTACCCAAGAATATCTGAGATACTTGGAGATGGATACCAATGGGTATATGTCAACCTTTGGTAAAGGTGGAAGACTACAACACATATAGTTAGGAAAATAAATCTTAGGTTTAAAGGACCATTATACTAAGACAATAACATCCCCAAAGAACATTCTCTATAGACTTTTTTTATTCAATAGTGTATTCAAGAAATGTCATTTTATATTATATAGTCCATGTTACCAATTTTAAATAGGGAATGTTGAAAGGTACATAGACTCA
Organism: Viscum album; assembly: GCA_963277665.1. Lineage (NCBI taxonomy): Eukaryota > Viridiplantae > Streptophyta > Magnoliopsida > Santalales > Viscaceae > Viscum > Viscum album. The sequence goes on along the minus strand of OY728127.1, from coordinate 346,564,859 downwards.
AGATCCATTGGATTCAGAGAGACATGTAATGACACAAGGATTTATTTGTGTTGAATTAGATTCTAAGTAATTGAAGTATATTAAAGAGGAATGTAATACTGAAGAAGGGTTTGGGCACCCTAAGAGGATACACCAACATCCATGGAACACATTTATTGGGTGAATAATAAATGTAGTATACTCTTGAGTACACAATTATCAAAATTATGATTGGATCAGTGTGGATACATTATGTTCCATAGTATAACATCACATGATCAGGACTATATTCCATCTCTTTAAATGATATGATCCATAATAAAACAATTCATAGTGGGTTTCCTAGTTCTCTAGGATCGCATGAGTTATTCTAGTAATGATAAAAAATAGGTGACTAGGAATTAAATTGAACTACTTGGGGATGCACGATAGGGAACTTGTGGGGATGCCTATATTTTTAATATGTACTAGAACCTCTACATAGATCTAGCTCTCATAGAGGGATATGATGGGGGAAATAAAAATTTATATCTGAGAATGAGATATAATATTAATTTTCCGCTATATATATCATGGAATAGGAATCAATCCACATGTATTTTTTATATGAAACGGTTCCCCACATAAAATAGCTCAAATTTCATGGAAATGAAAGTTTGATCTAGGGAATTTTATCTGAGATGATGATTTTGGAAATCCATGAATATCTATATATCCAATTATGATGGAAATCAATCGACACAAAATTATTCTATATTATCCCTATATATATCTGATTCTTACATCAAGATGGGTAATTTTTATTTCATGCATAGATATATCTCAAGCTATGTGATTTCCCTTTGATGAAATATCATGTATTGGTTGATTTGAATTCTATTATATTAACAGAATAACTTTCCTCCAATAGAGTTATGACTATTTGACTAATACGAAAAAAGGGGATAGGTTCCATATGGTTTTCCATACATTGTGCATTTTTTCATCATGCGACCAAGATTTAGTCTATATAGATTAATGTTATATGGTATTAATGTTATGATGTAGTTTAAAATCATGTGATGAAGATGGTCCACATTATATTTATCTTCATGCAGTTTGTATGAACTCCATGCATTTTAACATAAGAATTATGAAAAAACCCCATGTATTATAACGTCATGTGGTAATGATGAAGGATGTATGTTGTTAGTTTTGAAAATTATTTCTTCTGAAACCTTGAATTGGGGGGTTCATGATGCACTCCCCATATATGGTTTAAAATGAATAAACCTAATTGAAATAGACATTATGTATGATACCGGACCCTTCCCATTTTAGATATTACATTAGGGGATTCATTCCTGGTATCATCGGGTTTCTAAGAAACAATACCAATTTTCTTTAAAGGAATGAGTGAAACCAAATTTTTTTGATGAAGTATCATGAAATTTATTTCTGATACACTTCCAGGTTTTGTAGTGTTTAAAAAAATCTCATGATGTAATTCCAACTAATCAAGGCAATTATGTTAATATTAATCAACTGATATTTTTTCACGGATATAAATTCAGAGTGAGGGTAATTGGACCTTGATGGTAAAAATTATTTGTATTCCATAAACCAATGAGTACGTGGTTTCCTAGGCTTCATTTCAGGCTGTGGTGTGTTATTCCCATAACATGTGAACGATCTTATGTGGCTAAGATTTCATGTCATTGTTTACCATTTTCAAGATTATATTTTATTGGGTCTTGCTTTAGGATTATATGTCGCCATTTTTTAGTACATGATAGCGAGAGAAACGATTGGACTCAACGTTGAACTATTGATACACCCTCTTCAACTCAAGATAATATAATTATGTTCTTTTTTCCATATGTGTCATATGAATTATGTCAATTCAAGTGATCATTTTAAATTTTATGAAGTTAGTTACACTCTTCATCCTGACCATCATAAGGGTTATGGACCTTGTCCCATTTATAAAATAATTCTATAATAGTAATCATAAAAATGATCAACATTGTTGTGGATGGGAACATTTCCCTAAAATATATATTCCACATAAGACAAATTGGAATGAATATTTAGTAGTCTTTATCAACCCTAAGGGATAATGGACGAAGTTTTCATGTACTTTACATGCATGTAATTTCATGGTGATGTTCAAAGAATACTGTATCACAATCAGCCAAAAATAATTAAGCCTATTAATTTGGTGGGATGTCGCATTTTTAGACTGATGGGTACCATAATCTCCCATGTGGAATTCCTTCATGACAATGGAGGTCTCTCCATAAATGATGCATCAAAGGAGGAATCCATGGAAGCCTCATTTATATAGGATTTTTGGTTTATTTTTCCCATCCTGAATGGTGATGTTCACTACCTATCATCAAATCTGTTCATTTTTTTCCGATATAGTGGGAGGTTCCCATCATGAAGGTAATATATTTCATGGTTAATCTATCTATAATTGGGTTTTGGATCATCCTACCCAAGGAAAGTGGTGATCTGATTTATTTCATCCATGTCACAGACCATAATGGGTGGGACTACCCTTTGGTGTGTGATGAAGAATACCACCTCATTCTGATTGAGGTTACCCAAGACTTTTACTGCATTAGCTAGTGTATCATCATGATTGTGGTGTGATATATTCACATGGTGAGATATGTTTTCTATGGAGAACTCTTCCATCTATCCAATCAGATAACTAGTCAGACGGCTCAATTATTCTTTCATGATGGAATACTCACCAATTACTTTTTTTATGGAGAGTACAGAGCCAACTATGACATTTTGATAGGATATATGTAGTTTTAGGGTTATCTCTAAACCTATGATAAGTTCTATTTATTCAACCTCATTATTAGTGTAGCCTTCAAACAATGATAAATATTTGGAAAATATTTCCTTATCGGGGGAAATTAAGACAATCCCGACACCTACCCAATTGAGCTTTAGGATTTCCATTTTATTCCTATTTAGACTTAGAGGGGACCTATCCAAATTAATCTACTATGTTTGACCATTGACATGTGGATATAAAAACTATTCATATTGAAGTTCAGTTTACACTGTCTTGCTTTCTGGGGTTGGTGTTCTCTGAGGAAATCATCCATAACATTTCCTTTGGTTTAATTATGCATTTTGGATTGAAAGTCATATTATTGCAAGAAAACCACCTATTAAGCTAAGCACCAAGTTATCATAGGGAATTTGAGGATATACTTAAGTGGGACAATATGAGAGACAAAGTGGTATTCATGATTCTATAAAAAGTTCCTCAAATTTTTCACTGTGGATATGAGTGAGAAGTAGTTCTCAATGATATTATAATATCAATTCATGGTGTATTTCATTGTTTTACTGAGATAGTGAATACTATTTTTGTTCCCTATGTCATTCTACTTTGTGAAGAGGGAACCAAGTGATATATCCATGTAATCCGCATATAGGAAGAGCTGATTAACTTCTAATGGTGGCATTAATACTAGTGAATGTTTTTTATATTGCTTGATGTACTCAAAATCATACCAAAATTCTTCATCCCAGTGGTTGTTAACACCTTTCTTCATTATTTGGGTGATAGTGAGATTGCTAATAGCGATGTTGGCTATGAAACACATGATATAATTAAGGTTTCATTAGATCCCTTACCTAAAATTAAGATTGCGAGGAGGTAGCATTTTCAAAATCCACTAGTCTCTTATGGATCCACCTCGATGCCATGGTGACATACCAAAAGGCCAATGAGTTTACCTAATTTTACATTAAATGGTAAATTTAGGGGATTCAACATCAGACAATGATTCCATGATTTTTCAAAGTCTCATTGAGGATAAATGTGGTAATTAGAATATTGTTGATATTTAACCACTAGTTCATAGATGTAGCATTATATCATTAATAACATGATGGGTTTGGAGATATAATTCATGCATATTTTATAAGTGGTTCCAAAATTTTGTAATAAAAATGACATGACCTCATAGTAGCATAATCCTTGCAGATATTTAATGTAAGGGGATTACTCAACTTCAGAGGCCATCATAATCTAATTATACCTCGAATATCAATCAATAGGTAAATGTTCTTGGAATCCCTCAATCATATTAGTTAATAGTTTCATGATTAATAAATTGAAATTATCCTTAATGAAATGTTTATTAAGATCCTTGATGTTGATCTAGAACCTATCATATCCATTATTTTTTTCAGAATCACGTCAATAAGAAATATTTGGTTATAAACCTCTCTGAAAAATATAGATTTGATAAATTATTCTAGTTCTTATTCAATCGTGATAGTATGTGACAAATTAATTCCTCTGGTTTCCTTTTTGAAACCTCAATGGTCTTCTCATAGACCCAATTGATCATTAACAACATTAGGGTTCAATTCAAGAATCACTATATAATTCCATGTAAACATGTATCAATGTTTCTTCAAGAATAAAATATATATCTCATTCTCTAAGAGTGGGATGGAGTAATTGATCAATTTGGGTAGTAAGTCCTCCCCCATTCCCAAATTTACCTACGTGATGTCATTGATGGTGGTGAAGACACCTTCCTCAAACTTCAAAGGGGAATCCCTGAGATCATCCTCTTCCTCTTCCATCTATATCTCGATAGGAGTATCTTCAGACTATGAAGATATCATGTAAGTATATTTATAACTATTAAAGGATAAGAGTATATAAGAATAAGTGGGGTTATCTGGAAGTACAATGGATATTATAGGCCATCACGGGGATACTTTATTTCCTTCCAACATCCATTGGGGGAAGAAGAGTTATAGACACCCCGAATTATAAGGGATGCCTTTAGGGAATTTTTTAATTCATTAACTGGAATGGGGATATATTCTAACTCAAATAGATTATTTTTATAGCTATACTATAAAAATATTACTTTAGTCGATTTAGTCATAATCACATAGACCTGAGCTAGATAAATTCTTTTCTTGGAATAACCTATTTATTCTAGATTTACTAGCATGATCTGTTTTATGGGTAGCACAAAATCACTACTATGAAATATAAATGGGTTTGTAGTGGAAATTTCCAAGCCATTAGGGGTAGTAATATGTATGTTTTCAGCCTTTATTGGCTATTTTATATCTCTATTTTAGAAACAATACTTTATATATCAGGATTAACAAGATTTAAAGGGTGTTTTATTTCAATATAACATTTAAACCTTCCCAATTAGGAGGTATTTCTAAAATTAATTGAATTTCAATTGAACTACCACATGGTTATGAATCCAAGGCCTCACATATATAAAATTATATGTTGTGTTTTTTGTATAGTCATAAACTCGGAATTGGACATGATGTCCCCAAATTGATCCTTGAGTTTGATCGTCCCAATATGTTTTTTCTCACTCTTATCATACACTTGAATGGTTAACTTCAATAAATAAAAACCATATTCATTGTATCAAAAACATCATAGGTTCTAGAGTAGGATGATATTTATCCTATATCCATTATCAATGATATACTACCATATGTTGATATTATTGATCGTTCCTATAACATAAAGGGTTTATATTTTTTTTCCTGAATAGAATATATTGAATCTTTCTCTACAAATAATAATGTGGAATTGCATATTTCTATAGTAACTTTGTCCTGATAAATCCCATACGTAGAAAAGTATGGCTCAAAATCCTTAGTATTTCATATGGTCCCAGTATGTTCCTCCCTAATATCTTTAGAAAGATGGATAAAATCTAGGATTGAGAGTTTTGTAGTGAAAGCTGCTAACTATTTCAATATGACATATTTCAATACCAAAGGTTTTCACTTCCCAAATAGGGGATACTCCTTAGCATGAACCATTGGGGTAAATGATTCTGAGGAAGATGGGTCTTGTTCTTAGACTGAGGTTGAGGTTCTATCTGTTACTAGTGTCATGGATCATGATGGTCAACCCCTTAGTTTAGGAAAATTATACAGGTGAACTACTGATAGCCAATCATCCATAAAAATTTGTATTGGTTGACTAAAACAAGGTCCTATGTAATATCCATACTCCCAATGGTCTTATCAAAGAACATGGTTGTGAATTTTAGATGCATATATGGATTTTTTTGAAGTATGTCCAAAATATTAGTTCATGCCCTTATCATTCTATCCCTTTCTCCCTCAGCTTCTTCTACCTCAACCTATGATTCCCCAATAAGATATAATAGACACATATTTATGGGTATATAAATTATTATATGAGGGATATTTTGAGTAAATTACATTAACATGACATAGATAAGATATTTATCTGATTGGGGTTCTTTTGGTGGGGCGGTGCTTATTTTCCAAATTATGAGGGAAGGGAGTCGTCAATAGTCATTGCTGATTTAAGAGTTAGTTCAACTCCTTTTCGTGCATCTCTTTCTCCTTATGATGATTACGTCAACCTTGGTGTGGTGAGCTTGAAGATGTCTCTTTATATGATGAGACTATAATCTGATGTTAAAACTACACATTAAGGGTTTACTAAGCCTATTTAACTATATTTTTGGTCAACTTTTGGTGAAAATATATTTATGATAATATCAAATTTCATTCTAGAAACCATCCACTTCTATAAGGAAACAATCACATAGGTTACATTCTCTATGGATTTTCCCAATATCACCTATCCAGTGTCAACAATGCCCTAGAGGATATCCTTATATAAAATTGTCTTGTATTGTATTACCCAAACACTTATATTAAAGTAAATAGTCAAGAATGTATTTGAGGCCCACCTTATTGGGATTCCTCAGATCAGAAATATTATGGATGTTATTTTCCATGGTTGTGAGGGAATAGCTATGAACATTCTCATTTTGGAAAGAATATAATTTGTTCCTATGATCTTCAAATTATTGGTGACCCTAGTTTATCATTTACTCCGATTGAGGATTTTTTTGATACTTTTTTCAATTAATATGAAGTTCAAGGTGATATAGGGCCTTTCATAGAATTCTAGTGCGTACTATTATTGGTTTGATCAAGATATTAATATTTTCTTCTTTTTGGATCATCTCCCTTATGTCGTATACATGGGCCATTATTATTCCCCAGTTCACCAAATAGAATATTTTAGATGTTTTTCTATTTCTATGAACACTCAAAATACACCGCGGTATTTCATTAAGATCAATGGTGTTTATTATTTATCAAGGATATTCTCAGTAAAAATATTAAATAACTGCTCCCATGGGATAAGAATACTAAGAAAGTAAGTAAACCCTTTCCATTTGGTGATAAAGTCAAAGAATCTCTCATTTTTGATCTTCATAAAAATCAAGAGGTCAATGATCATAAATTTCCATATCATGGAGGAAAATTGATATGGTAATTGACGATGAAGTTCATCCAAACATGTGATGGATTTGGCTAAGAGGTTGTTATACCAAGTGAATGTTTTCCCTAGCAGAGTTTGTACAAAGCATCAGAACATCAAGGATTCATGTTAGTCATTAAGGCCCATCATAAGTCAAATCCATTAATGAAGTGCGTGAGATATTGTAATGAGTCTCTCATGTTTCTGAAGGTTGATAATATGGGGTTACTAAAATTGGGTAGACGTAATGTTGTGTCCACCCATTCCAGATATGGATTCTTCTCAGCTCATACAGGATAATGTCGCCCTTCCATGGATTTTATCTGATCGACTATAATATATATGGTATTGAGAAGTTCTAGGGGTACTTAAATATGATATTTCCTTTAATAATGGTAAATGGGTGAGATCTATCATGGTTTCCCTACTTTTATTTAATTATAATCATTGGTTCATTGTTGAAAAAAAAGATCATTATGATAAAGAGGATTCTACCGATGTAATAGAAAAAAATTACAGTCTTATACATCTACTTTATTTGTGTATGCTGGTTATGAGGATCTAGATCCTTCCTAATATCCAGTTTAAACCCTATTATGAACATGATATTCCTCATAATGGGTGGGGGAGTGACATTTACTTCTACATAGAGGCAGTAACTAGTGTGGATGCTTCCCCTGATTAATTCCTAATTCTTTAATCTAATTTTTAGAATCTCATTCTCATACTGCACTAATTATTCATCTATATAGGTGATTTTTACCCTTCATGGTGTTGAGTGGGATATAGCCAATCCTTTTCATTTATCCTTGTTGGAATTTAGTGAAGGAGGTGGCAGTTCAACATTGATAGGTTTTATGTTCTAGTTTATCCTATGATTATAGGTATGTATAGCCTTTTTTTATGCATCAACATCACCCACCTCTTGAGGAATTATTTCTACCTCACACACCTAAATTCCCATAACTTGGCCGTTTTTTAATGTTGTATTGATGTTGATAATGTTCACTGAGGCAAATTAGGAAGTAGTGTTCACCCCATCACTCTCTAGGTAATTTTGGAGTTCATCATCCCCCGATCCTCCTATGAAATTTATATAAGTGTATTTGATTTAGACCATTAAAGTTTCAAGTAATCTTGGCTGACAACCCTTACAGGGTATGATTCTCCATAACAGATAATCCCCTTTGTTTCTGTTTGTAAATAGTTAATTTGAGGGATTCCTTAATTGTACTCATTAAGAAAGTCATGAGTGTCCGGGGCGTGTCATGTGTGTGTGTGGGGGGATATTTTGGGTCTTAACGATTGGTATCCATTACCTATCTTAGATATGACTGATCTACATAAGGAATATAGTAAAAATGAATTTATCACTGTGGGATGGGGTTGATTGAGGGTCACATTTGATATTCATTGATACTATTATTGAGCATTTTATGACTCCTCGGGTGTTGATTATGATAAAAAAATTCCAATATTTATTAGATTAGGATGAATTATATCCACTATTGATTTCTTCTGAACTCTCATGTGATTTGAGGACCATAGGGGTAGAGGTTGTGGTAAAACTTATCCATCCTTGTGATCTAGCTCCTAAATAGATGACACAATGGCTACCATCATGATATTATTTTATTTTCGTATTTTTACTTTCACTTTTGTGAGGTGAAGTTCATGTATATAGTACATGTTGCTTGTTGTGGGGAGCTTCCAGGCCACAAGATACATCAATTTCCTTATTTGAGACACATTACCCTTTTGTCAAGGGGTCTGTCTGAAGTTCATATTAAGCACAATCTTCCTTTTTTCTTTGTTATTATGTGTTCTCCAAGTGTTGAATCCTCATTGAATTGACTAACTGTCTTGGGTATTCATTGGTACCATGATCTCCCATGAATCTATAATTTTAAAAGATACCATACTTGTGAGATTCTGATTTCATGGGTATGTTGTGATGTGTAATTATCCATAGTCACATCATTCATACAGATGTTTGATGGGGCCTCATTAATTAATTACCAGATAACCATTATGTTTTGGATTTAATATTATCATAGACTTTCACTATTCCACTCATACTTTTTGTCTTGATCCATGGAGTGAGCGGTCAAGTCTATCTTATTGAAGAGTATGTTTATGTCCTAGAGATGGCCCTTGTATTCTTGAAAAGGGAGGTATTTATCTATCAACTACTAAATAACTACCCAAATGTTCTAGTTTATGTAAGTCACACAATCATCATTAAACTCATTTGGGACTTCATAACTAGATGCAAAAATGGGATAAAACATTATTGAAAGTTGGTTCTAGAATGAAACCTCCATATATCTATGTCAACCACTTATTTATCAGAGCTTTATTTCTCCAACTGGTCATACCGTAGAGGTTACTTCTCTAGAAAACCTTTTAGTTGAGGAGAGGAGTGACTGATGGTTGATGGGAAACTATATATGGTTAACCACAATGTTACAAGAACCCAACTATATAAATTTGTATTAGTAAGGGTATTATTTCGTTATCTAGGTTATATACAACTATGGTGAGGTTAACCACTGTGGATATCAGATGTAAAATACTATGAATACATATTTATATAGTAGTGAGGAATAATATCATGGAATTAATCACCTTTAACATAAAAATAAGAGTTGAAAAATCTCTATGGTGTTAAAAATATATGATGTATGGTCTTAAGGATGCAGTAATTGTGAACGTTAGGAATGCGAATATCATCATACATCATGGCTAAAATACGTCGACCTTATTTTTAATGTTGAGATAGAATATGGGCCAACATTGTTGTGTTATTGATAGTATTCCAACAAATTCCGACTACTGATATAATATGAGTTCACTTCCTAGAAACTATTAGAGTATTTCATTGATGTTCAGTATTATATATGTTATTTAGATCTTTCCTTTGGGTGGTTGCAGGAGTATGTTGGTAAACCTGGGTTGAAGTCGGAGAATGATCATGATTCAATTATGAATTTCTAGCCAAAATATGTCGACATACCTCTAAAAAAGGAAAATGGATATGATCATATTTCTATATATCCTCTAAATGATATTGGATTACTCATTCGTAAATGGGATTAGGAATGTGATTCTAGCTTCTATAGTCTACAAGAATATATTTATTAGCTTTTCTTGTAGGAGTATAAGTCAAATTTGAGGTGACTTCCAAAAAATGGTGGTGCAAGCTCAATTATATTAGAGATATAATTTTGATGTTATTGGGAATTTGGAATATTTTATGGCCTTGATGAATAGAAATTTTCAAATGCTCTATGATAATTTCCAAACTGGGTTGATGAACCCCAGTTCGAATGGGAATATGAGCCTGTTCGTATGTCTCATCCTTCATTAGGATATACTAATAATCATATTGGATGTGAGTAAGAATGTGTGATTTATACATAGTATATATGAATTCATGTTGAAAATTATTATATGCTACTCGGGTAAGAATATGTTCCCTCTAATTTATCGTCATTGGGATATGTCGACCATGTTCGTCTATTGTTGCTAAAATGTAACGACACTTCATAAGGGTATCTATAGGAATATGGGCCTACATATTTTACATTAATAAGTCATACTAAAAGAATTTTACAATGTAATTGGGGATATATTACAACTATGGTAATCCTTGTGTCATAAAAATATACTAATTGAACTTATGCATGGGGTCATGGATGTGTGTCTATCCGATTCTTACTACCTAGATATGTTGAAATACATAGTTCATGTGAGAAGGGATATGGGCCTATTCACTGGTTACTTTTGAGATATGTGGCAATTGTTCATTAGTGGAGATTGTGGTATCGCTATGATCCCTATTATACACAATATATTGCACCCAATGATATCTCCTTGGTACCAGAATATAAGAATATAGGGAGGTGATCTGTTGGTTGGAACCCATAGAAGTTGATTGAGGGGAATTGGTAGGATGATGTTGGTGACGGTGGATCACAAGATCCCTCCTAAGTTTCTCTTGTTCCTAGATAAACATTTGGTTCACTCCTTGATTATCCATCCTATTATATAGAAGGCTTTGATATTCATTCTCTAGGGATAGAACTTGAAAGTGGCCAGAGATAATGAACGATGTTGTTGGATCCATTGCAGCCCTCCTTGAGTGAGGTTGATAGGTGGGATTAAAAATCTAAAGACCCCTAAATGAATCCTCAAGGGTCAAGATTACATCATGTTGGTGGTACTCTCTGACCATCACATTCGCTACCCGATACTGAAGGTGTTGGGTAGAAGATGTTATTTCATGATTCATAGAGGTTTTTTATGCGGCTATGGTAACATATTGTTTAAAAGATGTTACCATGGATTAAAATCAAATATTTTATTTATGAGAATGGTGTATGTATTGATAAGGACAATAAGAAACATGTTCACAAATCATTATATTTTCTCATGTAATAAACATTTATCTTTGATTATATAACAGAATTATTTATTCCTCTTATCAGTTTGTCCATTTAGCTTGTGAAGAATATTCAAGGGGAAATTGAATAATGTGTGGAAACCAAAATTTTTAATTAAAAGTGTTCATGGAAGATTCAATCATTTGTTTCATTTGGAACCTTTTGGCATGATGATTGATTATGATGGGATCAATATAGTTTCAATATGAATCACATATTTAGATTTCATCCATAGAAACACCCAATGGTTCCCATATCCACAAAAAGATATTAGATTACTTTCCAAAGGAAGAGGGTCATTAGGGTTTCAAACCTAATGCTACTTGGAAACTCAAATTGGTTAAGAGGATAGGAGGTTGGGATCATCACAACGTAATGGGCGGAGGGATTTTTTCCTACTATGGGACTCTCTAAAATATTTAAGATATTTTAATGATACATTCCTAGATCTGAATACAGGACTGGTTAACCAAACAAAATAGTGGGTTTTCATCTTTTACAAATATGAACATTTATATTTATCAAAAGTCCTACATATTGTTTCCCATTATTGATGATAATGGTTTGATTGACTTCAAATATTCTAAATCCATTTGATTGGACACTTTAAATTTTATCTCTATCCAGAGAGGTGGTTGGTACTTTAGAATTGGGATTGAGCCTTCATGAGGAATCCTATATATCCTATATGAATAGGAATCAAAACCCATGTAGTTCATTTGGAATCATAACATGATGTTTAATTTCATGTGATAAAAAAATATAAGATAATTTTAAAATTGGATATATGTGATAGGTCTCATGAATCAGATTTCATATATTTCATATATTTGCAGTTTTGTGAATGGAATATCAAAAGAAGTTCAAATTGGGCTTATGTACTAAGGCTTCCATAGGATACTCCATTGATAATATGAACCTCTACAGTAGAAGAATATATATTCAAACTTTAACCTCAATGTAATCCCATATTAGAGTATTTTCATCATGATATTGAGGATGTTGTCTTCATCTCTATGCCCACATTAGTCACACACTATTTGAGAAATAAGTAGTAAAAAAGGATGGGACATATTGAATGAGATCATAGTGTTAAACTAGAGGGGGGGACTATAGATTGACTGTTCCTTGATATATGAGAGTAGGGATTATAGACTATGATTTCACTAATATGCGAGTAGGGATTACATAGTATGTTTTCCTAGATATGTGAGCGGAGATTACACACTAATATTTCCCTAATTAATGAGTCTTTTCAGGGAAATGTTCCTTAAGAAAATATTTTGGTTGGGGAATACACCTAAAAATCAAATTCATTTTAGGGTGTTTTCATTATTCTAATGGTGTGATCATGGAAATTTTTTTATCACACATAATTCATGATTGTTGTGATAAACAATAGAGAGTTTGAGATCATACATATTTGTGTGTGTGTGTTGAACATAAATATTGAAGCCACCTTAATAAAATATTGTGTTAGATATAGAGATCAGACATCAGTAAGGCATTCTAAATATCTTTTTTTAGAAATCAGATTCCACATAGATCATAATCAGTTAACTCAATGATATGTGAGGAAAGGAAAATAAACTCATGAGATCATTTTATCCCTTGTGTTAGGGAGTGATTGAAGGATTTTAAAGTGATATAGAATTTTTGGGAGGATAAAGATTAAGATATTTTAGATGAAACCCTATGGGGTTTTTATCTATTTTTGAACCCTACATGATGTAAGGTTGACCATGTGCTTCTCATGATTAATTTTGAGTTTCATGTTTTTCATGATATCGTAGGAGTTATGCGATTAGAAAAGGGTGATAAATTTTGTGATTTGTGAAATGTTCATGGATCCATGTTGGTATAGGTTAGGCAATAAAATTAACATTCGGTATTCATGTTCTTAACTAAAAGGTTAGGGTAATTACATTCTCTACATGAAATTTTTATGTATCTTGAAAAGTCAAGGATGTGATGATATGAATCTATGTGACTGGTGTGGGGTTAGGTGACCATATGAATGTGCATTAATTTTATAATGTCTCACATTAATATTATCATCAAATGATCAATATAATATATCATGATTGACACTCACACACCCATTAACCTTTTATTCTTCCTATGTTACTCACCATGCTTTGTCAAGTGGAAGACTCTGTGATCAGACGATCACTCCACTCTAGAAATCCTACATTCCTATGTGCCTTACTTATAAAGAATTCCTCCCATTATTCACTGATATGGGGGTATATGGATATATTACCCCTCTTTCTATACATATTTATATTAGAAATATTCCACATACCTTGAATTAACACAGCTGAAGGATAATTCAATGATGAATCACATTGTCTGCGTGATCCAAACCACATTTCATTAGTGGCATCCTCCCGTAAATTGCCTGATAAACATTGATAGTGTGATTGGTATATAATTAATATCCTTATTGATCACATGGAATTTATGGGTTCATGAATTTTATTATGTGTTCATTTCCAAATGTTTTTATTTTGTATGTTTAAGACCACATGTAGGCATCACATAATATTTAATATATACACTTCCAAGGGCCTTAGCATGATGGAGTCGACATGCGACAGAACCTTCACATGAACTAGATAAAATGTCTTGGATATTTTACATGAAAAATATGTAACATTAATCACCTAAGGATCCAGTTACTTATGTCATTTATCATATGAATATTTTAGTGATTTTCAAGTGTTCATCCTCCGATTGTCTGTCAAGGTGTAGTATAGGGATGACTGATGTTTATAATGGCCTTTGTGTGATCAAGTAACTAATAATTTGAACCGACTATTTCCTCAGCATTATAATATAATAATTCTCATAACCTATGTTTCCATTCATGGACAACATTTATCGCATGAAGACTTCATATATTGTCAAGTGTCTATCCTCTGGTTTTCTGCCGAGGTTTTGTGCAAGGATGGATGACATGACCAATAGACTTTTCATGATCAAGGAAATGATCATCAAAACTTCTTAATCCATTAACATGAAGAGAAATGTAACTCCCATCACATAAGGGTCCCTTCATGGATAGATTTTATTGTGTGATCCTTCTGATGGTTGTCCACCAACTACCATTCGATTTACTAGTGGGGCATCACGTGATCAAGAAAATGTGATCTAATGACTCACATGAGACCATCACATGATTTTATTTCCATGGATTCACATTTATGTCCATAATGAGTATTTTTAAATTATTTAGAGGAAAATGTTATTGTTTAACCCTCATTATGGACAAACACTTGTTTCCCTTGGGTGTGTTTTGTGATCTTCTAGGGGTTATGTGATTCGCCTGAACCCATCTTGTGTTTCCTTTTATTGTCATGCATCATTATTTTCCCTTATTCGAAGATAATTCTTGTGAATTTTGTATTTTAATTCTATTTTTTTTGTTCTTATTTTTCGGTCTCTAATAGCTTTATTTATGGTTTTTTCTCTAATATTTTTTTCATGTTGTTGAACTTTTTATATTTTATTCAGATGAATTGATTGTTTATTAGGGTTTTTTATGGTTATTTGTACCCATTTTAGTTATAGTCCATATTATACCTAAAAAAATAGGCTACTTATTTTCATAAATGTGATAATCAGAAATCCATGTTCATTTCTTCCTCTTTTATTTGAATTTCATTATATTTATTATTGTTACAAGCTTTTGATGTCGATGATAATTTTCGGGTTTTAATTATTTTTAAATAATCTCATTTTAGTAATTTTTATTTTTTTATAATCATCTTACTTTAATCATTGGATATCTGTTATAAGTTCTTCATGTTCTTATTGTGACTTTTAGTTTAATTAACATTCATTATACCATTATATAGTTTTTACTATTTGAAAATTATATATATAAAAATTAATTCCCACTTATTTTATTTTTCAAATTCTATTTTTTAATCATTAATAACTTTTATAATTAAATGATTTATATTATTAGAAATAAATATTATTTAATAAATAATATTTATTCTTCTATATGGGATTTTTTCTATATTTATAATTACAAAATATGTTTTTTATTTGTAGATCTATACATCAAAAATAAATTTAAATCCCTCATAAAATTATGTTATAAATAAACTATAGTGTGACTAATAATATTAATTTTTTTTATTATTTATGAGAAATATAATTTATTTATTATTTATTCTATATTTCACAATTTTATTTCTAATTATTTTTTTATATTTCATAAATTAATATTATTTATTATTATTATTTATAAATATAAATATGAATTTATATTTCTAAATATAGTAACAAATATTTAATACTAAAAATTTCTTATTGGTTGTAATGAATAGTAATTTGATTATCTCATGAGGAAAAAGTGAGGAATATGAGGAAGGGGTCGATGATTGTTTTTTGAATTTTCCACATGAAATGTTCCAAACAACGACCTCCTTTCCTGTCTAGTTTTTAAATGTTTAAATATATCATGCTTTAAAGGATTCAAATCAATGATCAATTAATTTTCAATGGTTTTAATTGTAGTTATAGTCTTTGTATTTGGTACGGTTAAATTTGGAAGATATAGATATCTAAATATGATGTAGATTTTTGAAATGATGTTTCTTATCAAATTAGATGTTTAAGTGGATGTAATTGAGAAAACACTATTGATTGAGTAGTTTTATAGTGATGTTTAAAAACTAGTGTATCTAGGTTGTACAGAATTAAATCAGTTATCTACATCTGTATGATTAATGAACATGAATGTATGGAAAATATATAATGAAGAGGTGTTTATAAAATTTATACAACCATTGAAATAAATATTTCTTGAGCAGAAATAAATCATACTATAAAATTAGGATGTGAAAAATATTATCCATGGAAGGATTGTGATACATGAATTTATACCCCTTCCCCAATGACATTGTGTTATATTGGAATGAATACGAAGGTCTTTTAGAGTGTCCTAAATGTGAGACATCGTGGTATAAATTGAAATAAAAAACTAAAGTGGATTCATTTATTATTACATGTACTAAGTCCCAGGAAAATAAATTTAATTTTATCCTCCTATAATTAATTATCTAAAACATTTATTTTTAAATAATAATATTTGAAAAAGAGTACTATTGAATACAAATCTAAAAATATCTGATAGAAAATTATGATATCTTGTTGATTGTCCACAATGGACGAAATTTGATTAAAATTTTCCTAAATTTGGTAATGATGTTATAAATTCCATTCTTAGGTTGTGTGCTTACAGAATTAATACATATCAAATCCTAAGTAGAAAACACAATTTATCGATTGTTCTGTTGCAAATATATAACTTATCTCCAAAATTTTGAATAAAGTTAAAATATATCTTGTTGATTTCAGCGACTTGTGGATAGAAATAGACAAAAAATAATACTTTTTACTTATAACCATTAATTCATTATTTGAAACACTTGTGTTAGGAAGTTAGAATAATTT
This sequence comes from Viscum album, assembly GCA_963277665.1. NCBI lineage: Eukaryota > Viridiplantae > Streptophyta > Magnoliopsida > Santalales > Viscaceae > Viscum > Viscum album. The sequence continues at coordinate 346,547,642 of OY728127.1, read as the reverse complement.
ATGATTCCTATAAAAATGATTGTTTTAAATTTAATACGATGATTATATTTACTATAAATGTGTTCATAATATATTGAAATTTTTATGGATACAGTGAAAAAAGGAATATATCCATACCAATTAATAGAGAAAGGAATTCAATTTTTCAAGTAAAACATGGGAGGAAAAGAGTGTATATTGGTCATAGATTATTTTTGTCTAAGGAACACTTTTACTAAATATTAAAAAGGGAATTCAATGACTCACAATAATTTATTATCAATACAAATTCATTGAAAATTGTTCAAATTATAAGATAATGAAAAACATTGATTTCATAATTGGAATGTCATAATGATTTGTAATTATAAAAAAATATTTAATAAGTGATCAATTTTTTTAACCTTCCATCAAGTAGATATAATGAGATTAAACCGAATATTGATATGATTCATACTGAGATATTATCTACAACTATTTGATTGTAACATTTTCATATTTTAATTTCATTATGAAGTACGGTTTTAATGTAATATTGTATTTATTATTAATTGGTATAAATTTGGAGTTATCTACTAGTACTCAAGGAAAATGAACATAATTACATCTATATTTTCATACAGTATCTAAGAGAGAGGAAAAATGTTTTTGTCTGTTTATCCATGGTATGAAAGTGCCTCAAAGATATTCATAAAATGTAAAAATTGTTCCCATAAAAGATTTGATGTTAAAAGGTTTGGAATCTCAATATTTTTATTTTACGATACAAAAACCCACACTAGTTAAATTGCATGGAATACTAACCATCAACGTCACAATTACTACCATAATGGTGTGATATTTTTTCTATTCCATTTATAACAAAGTGATGGATCTGAATTTATTGTATAATTAGAAGGAAAATATTGTTTATAGATTTTTTCAACTAAAAATATTATTCCAAACATCTTTTTAGGTAAAAAAATGCATTTAATTGTAAACTTTGAAGGAGAAATAAATATTTTTGGTCCCATATATATATATGTTAGATGTATTTTTTTGAATGGTATGTAAATATATTTAAGGGGTAAGTTAAGGATCAATATTAAATAGAAGCCCCGATTGATGAGAAGTATATTTCATAAGAGTATGTAGAATTTTTTATCAAATAATTTCATTCATTGCAGCGCATAATTTTACCTACATATTTCTATGAACAATACATTATTGGGGAAAATGAATATTTGGATTGATAATAAAATCATTGATTGGTGACCAAAAAAAGTAATCCCATTTTTACATCTTAAATAACATATAAAACACTTTAACATATATAATATGTTATATTAATGAGTTAAAATTATGTTATATAAATAAAAAAACATGGCAATTGAATAAGCATTAAAAAATCGTATCATGGATTAAATAAACAATTCATGGTATATTTTATGTGTGAAAAACATTAACTTGGTTAAGGGTTAGAACATGTATAAATGTAATAACATGGTTTGGTTATTATATTAAATGAAATACATTTTATAAAATATATTAAGATGATGGAATTTTAATTGGAAATCAATGTGTATTAGGGTTCATTGAAGAAACCCATTTTTCAAGATCCAATGATGTTTTTTTTATCTCCATGTCAAGTGCATATTATGGAGCTGTTGAAGAAACATGGTCGAATGATTTCCTTAAATTTCAAGATCTTGGGATCAACTATAAATGGGATGTGAGTAAGAGTATTTTTAAACATGATGAATTTGTAATAATACTATTAAATCTAAATAGATTCTAATACATAAATGACAATTCTATCATAGAGACACTAGGGAAAAATTATTCTCTTGATCGTTCAAATGTGAAGTGGTCTATCATTTTTCATGGAAAAATAGTATTTTAGTTATGATAAACATGACAACCGTGGTAAAGTATTTAGGATCCCTAAATCCTTGGAAATATTGTAAAAGAATACCGATAACTATATTATATACATGGATTGTTCAATAAAAATTTACCACAACAGATGAATATGCGAAAAAATAATGTAGTAATCTCCAAATATTACTAGTAATATATATTTTTTTAACATTTTTTATTTTTTAAAATATTAGATATACTAATTTTAATAATATTTTAAACATAAATTATATATTTTAAAAAATATGAAAAATTATTTTTTAGTTTTATTTAGTTTTTTATATCTTTTTATAATTATTAATTTTTATATGTAAATATTTGATATGTATGAATTTTTAATTAAGATTTTTTTTCATCTATCTATTTCATTTCATGTTTCTTCAATTTCATCACTATTTTCTAGAAATATTTTATACTAAACTAACAAATATTATAAAGCGTTTTTTATAGTTTTTTTGTTTTTTGTATAATTTTATGATTGTTATTCGAATTTATATTTCATATTTTAATTTGTATAACACTTCCCCTAATGTTTTTATTTTATTTAATCATTTCTTGTTTCATAAACATTGTCAACATTTCTTAGTATATTAGTTATTTAATTTTCCAAACATTAATAAAAATGGGTTTTTGTAGTTTAGTATTTATTGAATTATTTTTCAATATATATTAAATTTTAAACATAAAAAACGGATTCGAATAATCTTTTAAAATTTTATTGTTAAATTAATTTGTAGGAAAATATAATATCAAATATTTGATTAAACTTGATCTTCAATGGAGGACCCTACACATACTTATACTAAGGAGCCTCCTCATCCTTCCTCATAGGACCCATAAACATCTATTGGTAAAGATAATGATTTTAGAGTGGGTAAATGTGGCAGCCCAAGTGTACCTATATTATCACATTATCATAGCCAAGACCATAGGATATATATTTATTTTATGAAAATTCCAATCCTAGGGGTTTAAATTAAAAAAAATATTAGTTTTTTGGTAATTAAAGATCGATTTAAATTAGGATTTTTTTTTATAATTTGAAAGGTGTATACCATGTGAAACTAATTAAAATATAGTAGAAATTTTTTCCAATCTCGTTTATTATTATATTCTATATCAAGACATGTTTTGAATAATATATGTTATTTTCTTCCATCTCATCATATGACATATGATGTACTAAATACTAAAAAAGTTATTAGAAAATGATTATATTTTTCTACAAGGATATGGAGGAATTATAAATTCAATATAACATTGAATTTAATTTTTGGTCTAAGAAAAAATGAAAATTCAATTGATATATATCTTTTTCTAGAAGAAGATAAAATGAATAGATTTATTGAAAGTATATGTTAAGATTCATTTTTGGTAAATGAAATGTCAATTTTTTGAATATTTTATATGATCACTAAAATAATCATATTAATGATTTGTTCATCCAAAATTTGTAGGAACTAGTTAGTTCTCATCAGGGAATCCAATCTAAAAATGACCAACATCATAATTGATCTCATGGAGGGTATCTATTAACAGATGAGAAATTAATGGTTGAATATTTTCAAAAATAAATAGTTGGGTCTTCATGCTCAACAAAGATTTACAATCCCCCCTATTTTGACATGAAAAATACAATAGGGAATAGATAACTAAAATGGGAACATGTCTTATATAATACTCATAGATTGTATATGAGAATTTTATAAAGATTTATTTTAGTTATTTTAGTTGTTTTAAACTCATTATATTTTGTAATTTACAAATAAATTTTTCAAATTTTCTATACAATAGGCACTTTAGAAATACAAAATATAGTGTACATTTAAATCTATGGGTAGGAAGGATGTTTTATATACTATATTAGAAATTTAGAACACTTTGGTTGTATAAGAGGAATTCAAATGGGTGTATTAATTAAAAAATATTTGTTCGTTCTATAACATCGTCAAGGGAGGATGTATATAATAGAAAATAGAATCTTCATAAGATTTAGTTAAGGATATGGGTGAGATGATGCCAGATAAGAATATAATTTTAGTACAATAATTTTTTTTGACAAGCAGACATAATTTCAAGCTGCATATCCCAGTCATCCACCTCCATCTATGTATCCCACTCCTACACCTATCCTCGCATATCCCACATCTACAAATCCACCTTCATTACATCCCATATAATGTGGTTTACATTTTAAGGGTCCCTAAAATCATATTACAGTATACTAGATAATATATTATATTTTGGATTCCGAAAATCATCAAAATATGGAGATAGATAAGAATAGGGTAATGGTACATGATATTATAGATTCATCAACTAGAGCATCATTCTCTATAAACGAGGTTACAATATTTAGAGAATGTTTTGGATATTTTTTACATTGGAATTATAGAACATTATGACAAATTACCACTGAGGTATGAATAGATTATAGCCTTTATTTTAATATGGGTGTTAAATTTATTTTAATATTTTAAAAAAATAGTTTCTTTGTGTATTAGCAGCCATTGAAAATTGATTGATTTTTTTCCAAAGAAATAATAGCTTACTGGGTATATTGTATACATAATGAGATGAGATAAGCATTAAAGAATTTTTGGAGAAAAATGATTGATTATATAAATATTTTTATATTATAAAAAAAATTAATTTTATTTCATAGATATCATTTTCAAACAAGGAATCAGATTAATATAAAGATTAAATAATAAATAACAAATAAATGGCCAAATATGTTTTTGCAATGGTGGATTTATTTAAAATTACTACAATGTATTATATAATTATAATGTTATTTTCAATTGAACACATATTTTCTAATAGATTTTTTACCCTCAAGATGAATTAATAGAATATTGATATTATGTTATAAAAATTATGTTTTAAATATTTTCAACTGTGATAGTAAAACATTCCATAAGAATATATTTTATTGTAAAATTTCATTTTATTTATAATATTTTTGTATTAAAAATACATGTTGAATTCTTAACTTTTAATTTATATTTTTTTTATGACTCCTATCCTATACTGAAAATAATTTAAATCATATATGAGGAGAATAATTTGATTATTTTACAAGTATGATTCATTTTTTTATATATTTTTTTTCAAAAAGTTATGGAAATATATATTTCAAATTTTAATGTTTTATTAACATTATCAAAGTAATGATGATGATATTTTTTGTGGATCTATATTTGTACTCACTTATATGCTTGTTTTTTTCTATTATATGTTCGGTAAACTATATTTTTAAATATATTTTAAAAAATAATTATTTTGTACATCAGTTAAAAATTAACTGATGTAAAAAAAATTATATCGGTTATTTAAGAAAACAAATTCCAAAACATGCTTTTAAATCACTTTTATAACCGAAATAACAATTATTGAATATTCTATATTTTTATTGGGGGTTTTAATCATGGTTTATATAATAAATGAAGTAAATTTTTTTTACATTGATTAGAACAATAGATGTGAAAATATTATACAACTTCAATTACAAAGATGTAATTAATTAATATGTGTTGAATATTAAAAAAACTAACATGGAAAACCCTTTCCTACACCAGTGATACTATAATCATGTAAACAAGATTGGGAAGAAAATATGGGTTAAATAGTGATGATAATTTTCATTTCATGAATACCCAAGATTCGGAGAAGTAATGTATAAATTCTTTATGTTAATAATTTAAATGATTATGTTTTCAAAGGGAACTATATAATTATATTTTATGGATGAATCAAGAATTAAATGTTGATTAACATTGAGGAATTTATAAAAATCAATTGACTATTTTATTTTGAATTTATTATCAAATAAAGGGATAATTATACAATGAATTTTAGTTAATTTTTTTTTAATGAAATGATTGAAATGGTTATAAATAAATTATGGAGAAGACTATGGGTTATGTTGAATTATATATTTTTAATTATGGAATAATAATAATACTATAACAATTATATTTTTTATTTATATTATTTTACTTTGTTCTAGGATCAGAAGAGATAAACTACATACTACTACTTCCCATTATTTGTAACAAATGGACAACATAATTAAAATAGTATATACATTCTATCATTCTATTACAATTTATATCACTTGACTGAAAGAAAGTAGGAAGAAGGAAATAATAATATAGAATGAAACATGTGATATCGTTAAAATAACATAATAATAGTATTCTTTATTTAAGAACATGAAAATTTCTTGTCTAAAAGATTCACCAAATAGTTTTACCCATTATATAGTGGAATAATATACTATCAGTTATAGAGAAACTATATACTGAATATATTTACCACTTGTACACCTCAACTATATTTACTAAGTGTACACTACTTGTACTTTAAATATTGTAAAGTGTCCAATAATTATAATTTTTTAGAGGTTTCTAGTAAGAGGATCCAAAGCCCCTGTAATATATTTATTGTACTAATTGTTAATTTCTTTCATACACTTGGAGATCCCTTGGAAAATGTCTGAAAAAAATAATCAATACTACTTTGGGTGTGGGGGGAGTGGCTAGCGGATTCTGTTTATAGCGTAAAACCACAATAAATATATTATGCATCTTGATCTTTATTTTAAATTATATTCCCATTAAATAAATTGATTAAAATAGAATAACTGATTTCATACGAATTTAAATTGGAAACATTAAATTGGTGAAATTAATTAAAGCACTCGGTTCACCCACTACTTAAGTATTTTCCTATTTTTTATCGGTGAATAAATTTAGAATCATATACTACCATTAAAATTTTACTCTTTTCATATTTAACAAGACATATATATATATATATATCTAACTATGACAAGATACATTACAATGGTTGATATTAGAGAAGGTATGTCTATGAATAGAGGTCTTTATTTAAATAATGACGATTATGGTTTCTGGAAATCTATAATGATTACCAATTTAAATAATGTTGGATAGAATTTACATATGACTATTGTGAATCCAAATAATATTTGTACACATAAATATAAATAATGATGTACTACTCAAGAAGTGTATTATGATTTAAATTGAAAGTCTGTGAATTTTATTTTTGTGGATTAGGATAGAATAAATTCAATAGAGTTTCTTAATCTGCTACTGCCTATGATATGTGGGAACCTATTTTTGATTCCTGGTAAGGAATTAAAAATGTCAAAAAATAAGGTATAATACTACAAATTTGATGTTCTATTATTTCAATTAATTTTATGGATAAATCATTACTCAAATAATTTTAATACTCATTGAGATAGTGAATGATGTTAATATTTTAAAAAATATTATAAGCAAACCTAACTTGGAGTAAAATGTTCTTAGATTTATACCTACTAAATAGAGTGGAATCCCTACTACTATTAGATGTTTTGTTCCTGTTAAGGATCTAAATAATTATTATTTTATTTTAATACTCCCTACATATGAAGTTGACATGAAATAAGAAGATGATAATAAAAATTTTGTCTGGAAAATATATTCTCTTAAGGTTACATGTTCTAACTCATCGGATTAGGATTCTAGTTATATAGATTCAAATGATTAATTTATTCAATTTTCTGGATGATTCAACAAATTATATATGTGGATATAAATATTAAAAATGATGATATAAACTCAATAGATGTGAGATACTATAAATGCAAGAAACATTGAAATATTAAACTTTACTGACATTTACTGAAATTTGAAAAATAATATATATTATAATAATAATGAAAACAAAATTTTGAAATATGATTTGAGTGCTTCTAATGATTTAGTGAATAATTTCATTCTAACTATAAAACTGAAAATGAAATTAAAAAAAATATGTATCTTATGGATTAAACTAAAGTGGTATAGTAAATTTCTAAATCTATAAATTATTATTTTGATGAATTAAATGATTATTTTTTATGGTTGAGGAAAAAATTATACATTAAGGAAAAATAAAAAATATCTAATAAAATATTAGGATTCTATTCTTGTTGAAATTATGTTTTACTTCAAAAAATTATAACTAAAGTCTAATATTGATAATGTTGGAGATTATTATGCCTTTCATGGTAGTATAATTCTAGATTTATTAATTGAGGTTAATTATCAGAAATTTAATGCTACAGTGTTTACTTAAAAGGATGATTCCCTTTAAAAAATATGTGGTATATTCAAATGAAATAACAGTAAAGTTAAACATATTAAATAATTGAGGAAACCTACAAATAATATAGAATCGATACAACCTTATGTTCTGTATTTGAAATTTATATAAGATTACTTTTACAATATATGAATAATTATTTAGTCGCATACACAATGAATATTATCTTATCGTAGTGGGATATAGATGAATTTCATTAATTTTGTTTAAATAAAGAAGCTCGCATCATGTAGATGTTATTAGGACATGATCATTAAAACCTATCTGATATGGAGATAAGGGTTATTTAATGAAGAGAGTTATCACATCCAAAATATTGAATGCGATAGATGTTAAGTATGAACAATTCTTATTCAGAATTAAAATGTTTGAATTTTTTAAGGGAGTGTATCATGAGATTTAAAGGATGATTAAAATATTAAATGTTGATTTAATTGGAAGAACATATAAGAAGTTTTGGACTCAATTATGTGTAATTTATTATCTAATAAAGGCAGAATTATAAAATTACTATTATTCAATGGAAATACAATAACATCCCTAATTAATTCATAAATTAAAATGTGGGTTCCACTATATTATTTATTTTTACTTATCTATGAAATAACATATTATATCGGTAATATTATTTCATCATATTATATATATTTTTATATAATTATTGAAATATTTAAACTATATACTACTAATACACAATGTTTTAAACACATCGAAAAAAGAAGAAAATATTATATAAACTCTATTATTCTCTTAGTAGTGATATCAATCGATTGAAAAAAAATGTGAAAAGAAGGATTCATGAGGAATCATGTTCAATATTGAATATCACTTGATGTTACTGTGATTTATATAATATTTTTACAAAATATTTTCCAAGAGATGTAGCTTGATGTTTCATTCCCTCTCTAGAGAAATACTATATTGTTAGTTTCTGAGGAAACCATGTGTTGATGTTTTTTCCACTTATATGTCGCATATATTTCTACTATGTGTAATCTACATATACTTATCTATATTAAATTTTCAACTAATATTTCGTTTTTCTGATGTCCCTGGAAAAAGGATCTGAACGCCTGCTAAATGCCATGTTATACCAATTTTCAATTTCATTCACTAAATTGCGAGATCCATTGTAAAATTATTGGAAAAAACACTACGCTTGCTTTGGGTGTTGGTAGAGTGGACTACGTGATGTTCATTGTATCCCTAATCCACTATAAAAATATTATGTCTCGTATTAGTTAATTTTTTGTATATTTTTTTTCAATAATCGTTTAAAATGAAGGTTAGATTCTATAAAACATTAAAGGCAATCTTTCAAATTGTAAAATTATTTAAACGAATCATCTCGACCACACCTCCCTATTGATTATTTTTATATTACATACTCGGGATTACTATCTTAGTAGTTGAATTTGAATTAAATTATAAACATTAAAACTACTAAACAAACACAAAAAATTTTACCAGTAAATTTTAAATAATTTGAAATATGAATGTGACCAATAATGTTCAAATTAATTCTTTTGGGATGCAGTGAAATCTTTGAGGCGGTTTCCAAATTTTAATTTTTTATAAAAAAAATAATCTATGGAAATTTATGAATACATCCTTGAAATATCATATATTGAAAAATGCACATTTATTTGGAAATTAATTTACATATAAATTATCTCATTCATAGTAATACTCCCTATGAATATCAGTTACTACATTTGTGGTGTTGATGATTTTCTATATAATCCAATAGAGTATTCCATTATATGCATCCACACATGTTGCATGAATCTATAAATTGAGTTATTGAAACTCCAGTTATAGCACAGAAGATATAGTTTCAATATTTCATTCATCAACAATCACAAAAATATCTCAAATTCAATAAAATTATTGAATAAACAATATATATTTATTACCATATGAATAATTAAAAATGGTATAAAAATCTTATCACCATTTCAAAATTCTAATAACATGTGATGAGTTTTTGTAATCAACATTTACTTGAATAAATATTACTCAACAAACTAGGGTAAAATTTATTCATCTATATAAATTCAATAGATTTTAATTATACATTGGATACACTCAGTTTATGATCCTCTATGATCATTTATCAATGAAAATTGGTGAAATGTACTAAATGAAAAAACTATCATTTTTTGGAGTTGTTTTTGCAAAACCAATTACTTTTTACTTCATATTACCATTACATTCAACGTGTTGTGTATTAATTAATATCTTACCACGTAATGATTCTTCTTCATTGTAACATTTATTGTGATAATTTCATTAGAGCATCCAACACATTTAAAAGTCATGGAAGTTCCCTATTATGATGAAACAATTAGGATGACATGATGATACTATTAAATATATGTTCTATGGATGAATAAAATCATATAATTGGGAATAAATGATACTGGATCTCTGGGGTAGGAGTCTAAAAATAAATTGATAATTCTTCTCATAAAGTAAATCCTTGGTAATCTCTAAGAGAGGAGGTTTGTATGGAGTCAACGTTTCAATTGGGTGGTGAATTGTTTTTCATTTTATAAAGAGTTTTGAAATTGAATGTATAATTTATTTGAAAAACATAGTCTAATATAAAATGAAAAAATAAAAATGGAATAAATATAAGAGGTTCAATTTCAAGATGAGACATAGTCCTCTCCACTTGGAAATCAACCACTACCATGTAGTTTATTATACAAATTAAATTGGTACACTATATGGATAAATTTTTTACAAACCCATGTATACATGGTTTTTAGGCTAAATATAGCATCTTCCACAATTCTATATGGGATAATAAAAAGATAACAACTACAGACAGGGAATCCAGGCTACACGGCCACTTCCATAGTTCTTCATGGGAGTAAAAAAGATAAGAATAGTGAGAGAGAGAGTGTGTGTCCAATACTATCCAGCACATTATTGGATCTAGTGTTTAAGAGATATTCCTCATAAAGTAAGAACATATCATAATGATGGAAATATAAGTAAGATAATAAAGAAAATTTTGTGTAGTTGAGTATGAAGTTCCATTGTTTTATAATAAGTTATTATCTCTTCATATTCATATTTTTATTTGGAATTTATTCATGAAGATGTTCATATATTTTATGAAGTGTCATTGATGTTAAAATGAGAATATAGAACTATGTCCTTTTAAATAGATCATATGTTAGACATTTTTATTCTATGTTGTGTGAATGTATGATTATCTATATTCTCCACATATTATATAGATATATTATTATTCATATATGTTTCTCTAACCTTGATCGTATTTGAAAAAAATATTTCATCTTGAAAATATCCATTGAAAAATCATTATTAAATACCTTCTTACTTTAGTAGGAAATCCGTGTTCAATTAATGCTTCTTACAATCATTAAATTCGGCAAAGAAAAACAGATGGATAGACACTTAATAAAATAATAATAAAATACTTATGTTCACATTAAATTTCCATGTTATAAATAATTGTTACTTTACTTTTACATACTAGTATCCGTGTTTTCATTGATGATCACTTCAATTTTGATAGGTATTATTGTCTATCACTGGATCCTAGGGTTGATCATATGATCTTATGGTTGATCTTCTTTACATATATAGTCGATCATATACATTATCACATTCAATCTACTGACTATGGTAATATTCAATTTTCATATAGTTGATCATTTATATTTAAATATCAATAAAAGTTTCATGATTACTTTTATTTGGATTTTCTTTGATAGATTTCATGTTTCGTAGATCCAGATAACTTTGAGGTCAACCCACATAGGCATGTAGTCAAATAATCACTCTTTTTATGTAAATGTTATGGTGGTTACTTGAGATAAATCATGCAGTCTCTTAGTTTTGACTCACAGTCTATTGAGTTTTCTTGTGGTCTCTTGGATCCTTTATCATATAGTCACCAGAGTCCATCAGATCAGTCATGCACTCAATTTTTTATAAAATGTGATCACTTCTAGACGTAACAATTTTCAAATATTTTCTGGAAAGATTATTTTAATATCATAAAACATAAAATGGAAATTAAATAACAAAAAAAGGATTTGTTATTATTAAAATAATGAATTGTTGGACAAATCCAACAATATCCCGACTTTTTATTATCACAAATCATGTCCAAAATGTATATAAAAAAGGTGAAGTACTACGCATTAATAATAAAATCTACTATATAATATCAAATTACATTTTTATAAGAAGAAATTATTTATATTAATTTACTCCCCCTTTCATTATTCTTGTTTTTTATGTATTTTACTTTATCCCACGTTGGGATTATAAAAAGAATTCAAAAAGGGTTAAATAGTAAATATTACACAATTTAGAAGAATAGATGAACAGAATAAATACATATAAATAAGAATAAAATTATTTTCTATTAATATTAAAAAAAATTGACATAGTCTATATTAATGCATAATCGGAATATGAGTCCTCTGGTAAAGTAGAGTCCTTGCCTTATCCATTAATTGTAGTAGGAGAAGATGGAGGCCGAGGAGTGGCAGGAGGTCAAGGAATACATGTGCCATTAGTGAATGGAATTATGTGTCAAAGGGATTGGGAAATAATGAGACCAAGTTTTTTCGAGTTATAATTGTGGTGCTATAGGTTGTAATATGAAATTATTTAGTGGATTAGGTTATGGTTCGAGAAAAAGAAATGGTAGGAACGTAAAAGGTTGGAGGTTCCAAAATTATCGCGTTAAAGGCATGCATATAAGGCTCTACAATATTTTTTATATCTAAGAAAGACATTGTGTCATCTTCCATTATCTGTACGAATTCATCATTTTCTGTAACACCACAAGCTTCTATAGTATGCTTCTCTTTGAAAAATACAATAGCATGTGATGTACGCAACACCAATTTCAAGCCCACCATGTCCAATCAAACAAGCCATTTAAAAAGCGATTATGAATTGTAATATACAAATTTTTTGTTTTATATATATCCTATATAATTTAACACTCATATTTTTTGTTTCTTAGACATAATATAATTACAAACTCAATTTTTCATATAAAAGAAGTATTTTTTTAAAAAAATACAGTTTTTCATCCATTTAATAGAGAACCATTAATAAATCCAATTTCTGAAACTTTTATATGTGGTATTTGAAAAAACAAATAAAATTATTCTTTAAAATAGGGACATCAAAATTTACTTTGGGTAAATTTTTTGTATTTTTCTAATAAAATTCAATTTTTTATAAATAGTGAAAAATAGTGTATTTTTATTCAAAACGCCCTTTTAATATAATTTATATTTATGGATAGATTATAATTTTAATTGTCTTCAAAGTTTAATTAGATTATATTTTTACCATTTAAACCAATTTTGGTCATTTTAAGTAATTTCACTTTGAAATTGGACATAAACAAGTATCAATATTTTGATAGTTATTATTTCATAAAAAACACTCTTTGGGTTTAACAACAAGAATTAATTTTCAATTAATAAATGAAACTTCTATGTTTTTAGTTTTGTAAAATAGAATTCAATTTTGAATTCAGAATATCAAAACTAGCTTTGGGAGATTTTTTGGTATTTTTTTGAAAACATTCCATTTTTTGATGAATAGTGAAATACACTACGTTATTATTTAAAAACTAATTTTTATTTAAATAATTATTTATTTTATTTAATTTTATTTTAAGAAAAAAAAGATATATAATACCTATATAAGTTCAATATAATTAATTGGAGTCATTTTATAATAAAATTAGATCTATAAAATTGTATTAAACTTGTTAACGTCTTTTACCCACCTTCTAAGAACATTTGTAAATTTGCATAAAGGGTAATTTTACATCTTTTTTGTACTAAATTTACAAAATATGAGAGACATTTTTGACATAAGTAAGTAAAATATTGTTCAATAAGATTAAAATAATTTTTGGAGAATAGTAACATTTGACTTTTATTTACCACAGTTTAAGGTAAATTGGGTAATTCAAGATAAAAAATAATTTTATAATAATATTAAATTACCCTAAAAAGTGTCCTAATACTATTGGTTGACACATGTCCAACCATGGACATCCTTGGGTCGATTTTGGGACCACATGGAGCCACTTAAGAGTGATAATGACACTTTATTTTAATTAATTTAATGTAGTGATAAAAATGTCATAACCTATATCTTTTTGTAATTCAATTATTTCATGGTGTTATATAAGTTATCTCTTAGACTACAAATATTCATTTGAAAGGTATTTTTTTCTACATCATATTATTTTTTTATAATTTTTAAAAATCATATAAACAAAATTATATATGACATAATAATGATGAAATGTTTACCAGATTAATGAATTATTTTAATAAATAAGATAATAAAGATTAAAACAATATCCAAAACATATAAAATTATTATTGGATGATTTTATTTCAAACACGAGTCATCTTATATTAAAATTTAATATTTTTTGTACATTTAGAAACGGAAAATCATTATATAATAAAATGATACTTTCAATCATTCCAAAAGAGCCTCTCCTGCCCCTTATAAAAATCTCTCACCTCTAATCCATTACTCACACCTTTCAAGCCCCTTATCTCGTCCAAACTCTGCCCAAATAATCTCTAAAGATCTCTTTTTTCACCTAGAAGACTTAACTTTGGCATAAGACACTTCAATAAATCCTTTTGGTTCAAACCAAATGAAGTTACCTAATTTAAAGGTAACAACTTCTCTTAAGTTCTTTTCTTTTATTTTACTTCTACAACTGCATAAACCTTTTCATTCCATTATTTTATTACAACAACAATATAATAAATATACTAGGCTGTTTATATGATAATGATTTTAATTACACGAACACACACATCCATCTAATGGGTAAAAAGCATACTATTTTTGTGGACGGTGTACTACTGCCTCACGAAAAGATGATTGGTCAATCATCTCTTACCACCTCTTATGGTGGTCATTAATATGGAAATGTATTTAATTGTGATATATTTTATATTTATATTTTTTCTATACTTATTTATTTTGCATTTATATCTTACCTTAATGGTTTCCATAATTGGTAAATCCGATAATTTCATTTGAGGAATGGAGGACTACCGCCCCATCAAAGGGATTTGAATCGTTAATACAATACGTGGAACATATAAAGTGTTGAGTTAATTTAATTACAAAACATAGATATTATAATTTAATTATAATATAACTATGTATAATTAATCATTCATTAAATTAAATATAAAATATAAATGAATGTAGCGTTCTTGCGTATATACGGCTTACCGTCTCCATGAACGGTGTATTTAATTTCCTAACATCAAATGATATGGAATATTATAAATACAAATACACTAGATATATATGATATATTTGATATCTAAATCATTAATATCATTCTGGATATAATGTAATTTTTACCACACAGACAATTTATAATTATAACATGTTAAATTTTTTAACTACAGTTCTAAACATCGACAAAATGTATGATATGAACACAAACAATTAACTAATTATTATAGTAATTTAATAAGTGATATAAAAGTAATAATAAACATGAAAATTTTTCTTAAGGAAGTATAACTTAAATTATTATTTTTTATTCAGGAATAACAAGGAACATACCAGCCAACTAAGACACAAGGTAAGGGGTTTATATCTCACTTTTAATTCTGTGAGATTTCCAATGTTTCCCACTTATTTATTACATGTGGTGAATTATGTACTTCAATATGATATATATTATAAATATTATCTTTATATTCATGGTATTATAAGATTAATTTGGTGGTTATTAACATTTGGTCATATGACATAGTTGATTACAACGTGGTAAGGGGTATCATATCTCACATTTAATTCCGTTATATTTCCATTGTTATCCACTTATTTATTGCATGTGGTGTATTGTGTAATTCCATTTTCAATATATTATCATTATTATCTTAATATTAATTGTATTATTTGATTTATTTGGGGTTATTATTTTTTGTTCATACGAATCGATTGATTACAACATGGTAAGGGGTTTCTTATCTCACTTTTAATTCTGTGAGATTTCCATTGTTCACCACTTATTTATCGCATGTGGTGTATTGTTTTCTTACATGTGATATATATTATCATGATTTTATTTATATTCATGGTATTATGTTATTTCTTTTGTTTTTATTAACTTTTGGTCATATTAATTGATTGATTACAATGTGGTAAGGGGTTTTCATCTGAATTTTATTCTTGTGAGATTCATGCTATATTTTCCACTATTTCCTTTTTTTGTGGTGTATGTACTACCGATGGTTGTATTATTTGTGTAATATAATTTAATTTATTTGTATTAACATATTCATTGTATGATTCTTATTTCATGGGAAGTATGTTTTGTATGTTACCAAATCGGTAAGGGAATTTCTAATTTCAATTTTTACTCATTGAGTTTTACACAAACATCATTGATTATTTTACCCCATGATTATCTGTGAAAACAGTGATTATTTATTTATGTAGTATTTTACAATATCATTTGTGTGGATATACTTTTGATTCACATAATCACCCCATTGATAAATTCCCATGTCATCAATATAAACTTCATAAGAGTAATGTTAACTCAATTTCCAATCATTGAGGTAAACATCCAAGTCATTGGTGTTGTTTTTACAAGAATATGTGTGAATGTCCTCTGATTTATTTACACTAAATATAAAATCATATTGAGTGTATTTATATTTGCAAAATATAATTATGTCATTGATTTATCATTAACATAAGGATGCAGTATTCATATGGGATTTCATTTCAATTTAAATTCCATTCATTATTCTCTATTGTTATACGCCAATTCACATTTATATGGTGTATATAATGTACTTTGACAAAGTATAACATGAATACCTTTATTCACAATATATTATAATGTTTTTATTACCTTAATTATTTATATCCAATCATCTATCATTTGGTTAGGAAATCTAACTAAAATATCATTTTAAATGTTTTAAATATTTATTCTTCTAAATCATTCGCATTAATTACCATGTTTTAAAAATGTTTTTAAGAATTTATTTATATGGAAATGAATTTTCTAAAAATAAAATCCCCTTTAAAATTTTAAAAGTCGTATGTGGAAATTTGATTCAAAAATCTATTTTTAATAGCTTCATGTTAAATAGTGAGACTTTTAAAAGATTTCATGAAAAATGGGATATTTCCCTCAAATAGTTTAAATAGTTATTTGCATCTAGTTAAATATACTTCATTATTATTGATTAATGTTGATCTATTGTAATACAATCTTCCATATTGTATTGAATGAGTTATGTTTGACTATGGATGTGATATTTTTATACCATTCATGGTTTTTGGTTAAAATATTAACATTTTGTATGATAGTTTTAATACGAATGTTAATGTTATGTTTCTACTATTTCAAATGAAGAATGAATTGGACTTAGTAAGTGATGGTTAGATCCTGCTGTAGCACCTCGATGCATCGGTAGGTCTCATGAAAAAAACTAATGTGGTTATGATGTCTAGCATTATGGGTTCCATCATTATGAAATTAGCTATTGATATTACATGTGATTATTTTACTAGTAGAATATCCATGTGAATAAGTAAATGGAATTATTTGATTTATCTTTTCCATATAATGCTGAAGTTTAATTTTAAAAGACTTTTGTTTTTGTCCACTACATTTATTTAAATGTTTATGCTTATTTATGAATGTTTCTGCTATATTGTTATCCTTATTGAGTAACTTTTCTCACCTATTTCTTTGTTTTATTTTTTCCAGGATGTCAAGAAGTATATAATCATTGACTTGTAGGGATAGGCTAAGGGATATGACTGTGTTCAAATGCGGCACAATGTTGCTATTGTTTTTCATTTCATAATTTAATGTAAAACTTATGTATGTATCTAGTACTTCCAAAGAAACTAAACTAATAGGTATTTTGAGAATTGATATATTGTGATCATGTCAATATTATGTAATAATGCACCGAATCTAGGAATCTAGGTTCGGGTCATTACAGTTGGTATCATAGGAAGTTTAGTTCAAGCCTTGAAATCTATATTTAGAAAAAAAGTCTGATTAGAGATCATTACCCAAAGATAGACATTGTGGATTAGTATATATGAACATCCAAAAAATTTGGTAATTTAAATATTATGTGAGTTTTCAAAGAAGTACATCACAGTCTAGATACGAGAAGGTAGAGGCAGCTCGGACACAAATGTACCTAGGGGTAAAACCAGAAAACATCGCCTTGAGCTAGATTGAATGGACACTGGTGCACGACAACAGGCCTTACTGCACTATTTGTTACGACACTCCTGGGGGATATTATTATGATAATTCACATTTTCTATATAAACTGATTGGAAGGAATTTAATATAAGAAGAGAATAAATAACCTTAGTTTTTCCTAAGGTGTTTCAGATTGAAAATATGGTGTCATGATATTTTCTAAATGATTTTATGACTATTCTTACTCACAAAATTTTTTCTTGTATAAGTGAATGGATGTATTACAAGTAAGTCATAGTAACATTGAACATGATGTACAAGGTGAGAATGGTGGTGGAAATGAATAATGAAATGAAATATAGATAGGCGTATAAGATATCATGTTCATGACAAAATAGTCTTCCAAAAACATCATCAACAACATATATATTAAACAACTCCCAGACACGACAAAGAAGATAGTGGAGATGAATGATAAGACTTCCAATAGTGGATACCATTGAGAAATGAAAGATCAATGTCCATCATGCAAGAACTATGGAAGGAGAAACCCAGGAATGTGTCTTAATGGAACAATGAAATGTATTATGTGTGGGAAAAAGGACATAATGTAATGAATTTCCGGGGAAAAATAAAGAGTGCTATGGAAGAAAATAAAAAGTATCCCAAGAATCTATTTACAGTAATTTTCTATAAATTTAGGGGACCTAGGCATTACCCGATTAAATTTCCTATTCTACAGGATAACCTCTTTGTCATGGAAGAACCTATGTGGAAATAAATTGATTAAGAAATGTTTAAAATTGTTAGTGAAATTTGTTGATGGGATTACTTTGGAATAATTTTCTCTCGTATGTGTAACCCTGAAGATTGTTATTTTAAAATACTATTCGAGGAAGAATTATCTTTTCTTTTGTGGATATAGTTATAAATAACCATTTGGGTTTATATGATCTGTAAATTTGAGGAAATTATAGGTTATTAATTTTTTGTATGAAAATGCACGGTGTGAGATAAAATTTTTTGGTTAAATTATGTTATGTTTATTTTGAGGAATTTATATCATTTTGTTAATGTTATAAAATATAGTTTTTGGAAGAGGATAACATGTAGATCATGTGAGAACCCATCGCATTGAAAATCTTTTCTGGGAATCGAACAAACGACCAATGTGTGACTGGGATTTATCACCTACCACTGGACTACGTGAAGTCCAAGGGTAGTGTGTCTAGTTATTTTTAGTTAAATGATTTTATATATAAATAATAAGCTAATTTGGGATATTATGTTGTATCAAATGGATATCCATTGTATAGGAAAATTATTTGGTGATTAATAATAAATGTTATTTTGGAAGACGTTCACTCTGTTGGGAATACTATATGCCTGAGGAAAATAGAATACTTGAGATTTCATTTGATGAGTAATGGTGGATTTTTATCTATTTTTTATTGTGGATTTAAATAAATTTGTGTTATTTATGGAAATTATTAACCTATAATAAAGAATATGTGATTAGGTTAATTACGTTTACGTATGTGGAATTAAGAGTAGTTGATGTTATTTGAAGATAAGTGTTTAAGATTTATATTGAAAGACTATGTGATTAAAAAATTTTGAGTTTTGGTTTTCAATATTAGTTTAGATTATATTAAAGGATTTTATGGACAATTTTTAATTGAATGGTCTTGGTTGATCTTTGGTATTGTTTGTTCAATTTTGGAAATTAATATTTTTATTTCTTTCTATAAAGAATTATCCATTTTGGGGATCATTTGATCTTGTACAAACCATATGGTTTTGGTTAATCTCTAAAGACAAGGGAAATATATAGTTCATCCTTTGAGGGTTATGTGATTCTATAGAAGTTTATTCTGGAGATTCAGGTGTTACTAAGTCATCTTGAATACACATAGTTTGGATAAAAGATGATTTATTTGTATAAATTTATTAAAGTATGAAACTAATGTTAAAAAGTAAGTATATCTCTTTATTTTCTTAGTCATCCTCATAAATGAATACTTCAACATTATTAAATAGAACTTAAAAAGAAACGTTGTCATTTTAATTTTACTAATAGGAACCTAATGACTGTTTAACCCATCACAGGTTTATGGTTTTCTTATTTCTAACTTCCTCTTGATCATGTTTTCAATCACTCTCCATCAGAACATGACACTTGCTTTATCTTCCAAATCCATTTATTCCTACATGGAATCCTAGTATGGATTATATCTGGTGACCTTTGTAATTATCGTTACATATCATAAATTGATAGTTTTATTTGTTGTTTTTTCTGATGTGGGACATTCAATGATTTTCCCCAAACTTCCATGATATTCTTCTCTTTGAATAACACAATATCATGTGATGTATGAAACACTGAGTTCAAGAGCATCATGACCTATCAAAAAAGTCATTTAAAAGGAGATTATGAATAGTAATAACCAAGTTTTTATTTTTATATATATCCTATATAATTTTAACATTCATCTTTTGTGTTTCTTAGACATAATATAATAACATCTTCAATTTTTCAAATAAAAGAAGTATTTTTCAAAAAAATGAAATTTTTCATCCATTTAATGGAGAACCACTAATAAATCCAATTTTTGACACTTTTATATGTTCTATTTGGAAAAATAAAATCCTTCTTTAGAAATGGGACATCAAAATTTACTTTGGGTAAATTTTTTGTATTTTTCTAATAAAATTCATTTTATTTTGAATAGTGACAAATACTGAATTTTTTTTTCAAAACTCCCTTTTATTCTAATTGATTTATATGGTTATATTATCCTTTTAATTGGTTTTAAATTATAATTAGATTATATTTTTACAATTTAATCCAATTTTGGTAATTGTTCTTAATTTCACTTTGAAATTGGAAATAAAAAAGTGTCAATCTTTTGAAATTTATTATTTTTTTTAAAACACGCTTTTTGTTTTGAAAACAGGAATTAATGTTAAATTAATTAATTCAACTTAAATTTTTTTAATTTTTTAAAATAGAAATCATTTTTGAATTGGGAATATCAAAATTATCTTAGGGTGAATTTTTGGTATTTTTCTAAAAACATTCTATTTTTTATGAATAGTAAAGAACACTATTATTGTTTAAAACTGACTTTTTATTTAAATAATTATTTATTTTAATTTTATTTTATTTAATTAAAAAAGATATATAATACCTATATAATTTTAATTTAATTTACAGGAGTCTTTTTATAATAAAATTGGATGTATAAAATTTTATTGAACTTTTTAACGTCTTTTACACATCGTGAAGACACATTTGCAAATTTGCATAAATTGTATTTTTACCACTTCTGTGATTTGAATTTAAAAAATCTATGAGACACGGTTGAAATCAGTAAGTAAAATCTGGTTCAATAAAATTAAAATGAATTTTTGGTGAATATAAACATTTGACTTTTATTTACTGCCATTAAAGGTAAATAAGGTAATTCAAGGTAAAAATAATATTATAATAATATTAAATTACCCTAACATGTGTCCTAATCCTATTTATTGATACATTTCCGAACATGGTAATCCTTTGGTCGATTTTGGTATCCCATGGTTCCACTTATGAGTCATAATGAAACTTTATATTAGTTAATTTAAAGTAATGACAAGAATGACATAAACATATATCTTTTAGTTAATCAATTTATACATGTGGTTATATAAGTTATCTATTCAACTATAAATATTAATTTGAAATATCGAAATATTTCCTACATAATTTTATTTATTTTATAATTTTTAGATATCAAATAAATAAAATTATATATGACACAATAATGAGGAAGTGTTTACCTCATTAGTGAAGGATTTAAATAAATAAGATAATAACGATTCAAAAAATATAAAAAACCTATCCAATTATTATTTTATGATATTATTTAGAACAAGTTTCATAATATATTTTAATATAAAACGTTATGGACTTTCAAAAAATAAAAATCATTATATAATAAAATAATATTTTCAAACTTTCTTAAAGAGCCAATCTTCCACCTTATAAAAATTTCTCACCTCTAACTCATTAATCACACCTCTCAAGACACATGGATCATGAAACCTACACCCAAATAATATCTAAATATCCCACTCTTTCACCTAGATGATTTACATTAGGCATAAGGCACCTCAGAAAATCCATTTTGTTTCAAATTAAAGAGAGATACCAGATTTAAAGGTAATGTCTTCTCGTAAGTTATTTTCTTTTATTTTACATATAAAACCCCCTAAAATATCTTATTCATTTATTTTATAACAAAATAAGTATCCTAAATATGCTAGGTGGTTTAAATTGTATGTATTATAACTACACTTACACACACCTCTGTCTAATTGTTAAAGAACATACTGTTTCTGTGGATGGTGAACTACTGCCTCATGAAACGATGATTGTAAAATCTTCTCCTACCACATATTATGGTGTCCATTAAGATGGAAATATATTTACATGTGATATATATTATATTAATACTTTCTCTATAACTCTATATGTTTCATTTATATCTTACCTATATGATTTCCATTGTGGGTAAATACGGTAATTTCACTTGAGGAAATATGGACTACCACCCCCTCAAAGTGATATGACTCTTTCATTCCATATGCGGAACATATAAATTATAGAGTTAATTAAATTACATAACATAAATATTATAATATAATTACAATATACCTAGGTATTATTAAAGTTTCATTTCTTTAAATATAACATAGAAATGAAAGTAGTGTTCTTGTGTATGTACGACTTACCGTCTCCAAGAATGGTGAATTTCATTTATTAACATCAAATGATATGGAATACTATAAATACATATACACTGGATATATATGATATATATGATATCTAAATCAGGAATATCATTATGTATATAATGTAATTTTGACCACATGGACAGTTTGTAAATATGACAAGTTCATTTCTTGACTAAAGTTCCAAACATCGAAAAAATGTCTGATATGAATTGAAAAAATTAACTAACTGCTATAGCAAGGTAATAAGTGATATAAAAGGATTAATAAAAATGAAAAATTTTCTTAAGAAATTAGAAATTATTCTATGTTTGTTATTCAGGAATATCATGGAACGTACGAGTCAAGTCGGACACGAGGTTAGGGGTTTCTTATCTCACTTTTATTTCTGTGAGATTTTCATTGTTCGCCACATATTTATTTCATGTGGTGTATTATGTACTTAAATTTGATATAGATTATCATGATTCTATTTATATTAATCTAATTATACGACTCATTTTGTGGTTATTAATATTTGGTCATACAACTCGATTGATTACAACATGGTAAGGGGTTTCTTATCTCACTTTTAATTTTGTGAGATTTCCATTATTCTCAACTTATTTATTTCATGTAGTGTATTGTGTACATACATATGATATATATTATAACTATTATCATTATATTCATGGTATTATGTGAATAATTTTGTGTTTATTAACTTTTGGTTATACGACTCAATTGATTACAAAGGGGTAAGGGTTTTTCATCTCACTTTTATTCCTGTGAGATTCCTGCTATATTTTCCACCATTTTCTATTGTGTGGCGTATGTAATTCCCATGGATGTATTATTTGTGTAATTTATTTAATTAATTGATATTTTTATCTTAATTTTATGATCCTTCTTTCATGGGATGTATGTTTCATATGTTACCAAATCAGTAAATGAATTTCAAATTTCAATTTCCACTCATTGGGATTTACACAAACATCATTGATTATTTTACTCCATAATTATGCAGGAAATCACTATTTATTTATTTATGTATTAATTTACACTCCCCTTTGTTTAGATATACTTTTGATACACATAATAACTCCATTGATAAATTCTCACGCCATCAATATGAACTTGATAAGAGTAATCGTAACTCAATTTCCATTCATTGAGTTAAACATCCATGTCCTTGATGTTGTTTTTACAAAAAAATATTTTTGAAAGTCCTATTATTGATGTAAATTGAATATCAAATAATATTGAGTCTATTTATATTTTCAAACATAATTATTTCATTGATTTACCCTTAACTTAAGGATACTGTCTTTATAAGGGATTTCCTCTCAAATTTAACTTCAATTTAGACTTATCTGTTGTTATGCGCCAATTCACATTTATATGGTGTATATACTTTGCATTGACATATTATATCATGAATCCCTTTTTTATAAAGAATTTTTAAATCTCATGATTACCTCATTTATTTATATTAAAGCGTCTCTCATTTGGTTAGGAACTCTAACTAAAATATCATTTCAAATGTTTTAAATATCTATTCCTCTAAATCATTCTCACTAATGTCCTTATTTTTAAAATTGTTTTAAGGATTTATTTATATGGACATGAATGTTTTAAAATTAAAATTATTTGTAAAAGTTTCGAAGTAATATGGTAAACATTCATTCAAAAATCTATTTTTAAGAGCTTCTTGATAAATAGTGAGACTTTTAAATGTTTTCAAGAAAAGATGGATATTTCTCTCAAGCAGTTTTACTGGTTATTTTCATCTTTGTCAATATACATCATTATTCTTGATTGAGTTTGATCTATTTTAATACAATCTTCCATATTTTATTGAATGAGTTATGATTCACTGTGGATGTGCTATTTTTATACAATTCATGGTTTTTGGTTACAATATTAACATTTTGTATGCTAGTTTTAATACAAATTCTTATGTTATGTTTCAAACTTTTCATATGAAGAATGCATTGGACATATTAAGTGACGGGTGGAGCCCGCTATATCTACTTGATGCAAAGGTAGGTGTCATGAGAAAAACAAGATTCTTGGAACACGGACTTGACAAAATCATATTTTTATTCATGGAACGAGGCCTTGACTATGTGGTTTGATGTCTGGTATTATGCATTCTGTCATTATGAAATTATATATTGATATTACATGTGATTATTTGACTAGTAGAATATCCATGCGGATAAATAAATGGGATTATTTGATTTATCTTTTCCATGTTATATTGAAGCTTAATTTGAAATGGATTTTTAGTCTAATATGTTGCCTTAAATGATTATTCTTATTTATGACTGTTTCTTCTATATTGTTATCCATTCTTAGCATCTGAGCTCTCCCCATTTTATGTTTTATTTTTCCAAGGAGGTGAAGAAGTATATTATGATTAACCTGCTGGGATAGGCTAAGGGATATGATTGTGTTCAACGGGGTCACAATGTTTTTTTTTGTTTTTCATTTCACAATATAATGTAAAAATTATGTACATATCTAGTACACCCAAATATACAAAACAAATTAGTCTTTCGAGACATGATCTATTGTGATCATTCCAATTATATGTAATAATTCACTGACTCTGGGTAATGATGGTCGGGCATTAAATTTTTTAACCTGAATTGATTTAGTGGCTAATTAATCTCTAAAATAATCTCAACTATGTGTTGGAATGTAGTTGTCAAATGTGGAATATTAAAATCTATTTCCAATGAAAAAAAATATGTTTTAAAATATTCCTCTGTGTAAATCCTTTTCAGATAACACATTATCCCACCCTATATTACATCTCTATCTTTGGAATAATAATCTAATTAAGCTTTATGAAAGTCATATTTCCTTTATACATTAGAAATAATATACATTTTAACCTAATTTCTATTTTCCTTGACATTATCCAAGATGATTTAGATATCCTTTTTAAGTAACCTTCATTTAAATTCCTCATCAATAGAAGGTGAAGGAGGTTCAGAAGGTGTTATGGAAAAGGTTGAGGGTTGATAAGTGTTTCATATAATTGAAATATTCCTTCTATCAATGGTATCCCACATATCTATCATATCAGCTTACAAGGATACTATGTGTTCATTAAACCTTTCTTTTTCCCTTCTAAAAGATTAATAATCTAGGTGCATATAATATAACTTCAAGAACAACAATGGAAAAATGTGTCCAATAACCATTTAAATAGTAACACATGTATTCTTCTTGGTTAAGATTTTATGAAAAGATAATACTTGATAACATTTTATTTAAAAGAATATCATTCCTAAACTCAATGAGATATTCACTACATATTACTAATGGTTCAGAAGTAGATATTCAAGATTCTTAAGTAGTAGGAAAAGACTAAAACAGAGTAGCTATGGACTCATAAAAGTAACAATTACTCAAATCAGAAGAATGATTATTAAATTCAAGTGTCTTCCTCTATGAATCTTATTAAAGTGAAAAAGAACTATGAGTTGTCTCATTCTTAGGAAGAGAATCCTCATATTATGTCTCTGTATTTACCATTTTATGTAATTCAGTCTAAGGAGAATAATCATAAATAAGTTCTTCTTGAGAAAGGGATTCAAGAACATATCTTTGAGAAATAGTATCTAATTGCTTCCAAAAAATCCTCAGTATACTCATATATTACTACCTTCTCATATATAATAGTAGAAGGAATCTGGGGAATAATATAGTATTATTATCTTATCACAATAACAACTAATTCTCCTTCTAGATTTGGTGAATCATCATCATCATTTCTTTCCCCTTTTCCTTTTTTTATTCTTTATCATCCTCTTTATCATTGCATTTTTCATCATCATGATCTGGTACATCCATGTCAAAGATTATATTGTTTATAAGGGTTTCTTTATTTGTGTTTCAATAGTAAAATATATGATCTCTCCCTATCTCACACATGGGAGGACTCTCCATTATTGGATTCACATTCTAACACCAAGATATTCTTATGTAATGTAATCTTTAAATAATTTTTATTCTTTAGTAGCTTAATTTGCATAAAATCATGAGTTCAAAAAAACTAGGATATAACCTTATTATAAAATTAATATTATAGCCTATCTATTAGGATAGTGGGAATAATTATAACTAAATTATGAAAATTAATTCTGGATTCATTAAAAATCAATTATTTATGAAAAATATAAATCAATTATATATTGATATTTTTGATTGAATAAAATTTGTTATTGTAATTAATAAGATATATTTGTGTTATATAATTCATAAATTATTTTTTCTATTCATCCAATGGATATTTTATTCATATGGTTGGAAAAATCCCTATTCGATGTATAAAAACCTATTTTTAATGGTTATTTTTACACCTTTGAATGGGAACCCATTTTAAATTAATATTTTGACTCCTTAATAATTTATATATGACAAAATAAACATGTTATTTTGAATCAGGATATAAAAATTTACTTTGGATAAATTTCTGATATTTTCCTGATAACATTCATGTTTTGATAAATAGTATAAATACGCTAAAAATAATAAAAAACAAATTTTTTCTATGAGATGATTTATATTGATTGTAACACACTGACCCCTCTAGAATTGAGCTGGTGCACTAATTTTTATATTGGCATGGTTAGAAAGAATTAAAATCCTTTAGTAAATATCAGTTTAATAGTCTTGAAGAAAATAGATACATAGATGTAACACAAATTACATTGGAAAATGTTACAAAATACAATACATAACAAAACTCAAAAATCCAACCACATGATCTCCATAAATGATCTTCTCATCATAACCAGTAAAAGGTAAAAAATGATACGGTTGATCTCAGATGCTCAGTAATGGTTACAAATAGTGGAAGCATGAATAAAATAATAAGTGAATCATAATAAATATGACATATTAAATATGGCATGGTGAATAAATGAAAATCTCATGCCATTAATAAACTGAGAATGAAACTGCATTCGTTGATTTTTTCATAGTTAAAACCACATAGATAGTAATAACTGATAATGAATAAATAGAATTATTATTAATTGGATTTCATGAATCAGGAACATGAATCATAAAACGATAAAAACGGTTTAGTTCTATGTGTAGAAACCCGTCGGATTTTTGGAAACAAACTCGAAGGGTTTGTCGCCAACTGATTTGTCTCATTAGACCTACTGATGCATCAAGGGGATATAGAGGGCCCCGCCCTCTACTGCATTCCAAAATAATTCTTTATACATTGATTCAATACATGAGAAATATGGCTTTTCAATATCATTATAGAGTAGAGTATACAGATTCATCAATATTTCCATGGTTAAAATAACTTTCCAAATAAACACCATATGTAAAATGGTATATGGTTTAGAAAAAAACATATCGATGATATGAGATTATGGATATGTAATTTTAATATATTTTAAAATTAATGTTTATCTCAAATGGTTAGTAGGTAAAATACATGTGGATTATTAGGGGCACAATACAAACTTAGTCACAATAAAATAGTAGTTGGGAAAAAGTCTGTTACCAAATTGTAATTAGTAGAATCAAATGAACAGAACCTAATAAACATCAGATGAATCATTTAATAACATGAATATAAATATAATAATGTTATTATATATCAAATGGTAGTACACGTATACCACATACAATAAATAAGTGGAGAACAATGAAAATCTCACTAAAATGAAAGTGAGATGAGAAACCCCTTACAAACATTTCGGCATGGTAACGAGTGTTAGTGTGAAATCCTAATGAGAGGTAAAGGGGTATTCCATTAATTATATGCCCCAAGGTTATTACGGGGGGGTGATAAAACATACCCCATCATCAGGAATTAAAAATAAAAGGGCACAACATAGGGGATATTCTTGAACAAAAGTGAGAGAGAGGATCCCTTACAAATATTGTGTCATTAGAGTGACGATAAATCAATGAAATATTTATGTGTGATAAAAAAATTACACAAAATATAAGTGTATATACATTATAAAACAATCATAGGTAATTCACACATATTCTTGGAACAATGTAATAATTGAAATAATGTTTAACTCAAAGAATGAAAATTTAGTTAAGCAATCCCTTACCTTATTCTTAAAGGTGTTCTGGACTTTAAATATAAGACCACAATAAACAAATTAGGCTTATTAATTCAAAATTCCAGAATATATTATATATTTAAATTATTTGTTACAACCCTTTTTAGTTCATTCATGACCTTTTTTATTAGTTATGGCATTCAATTTCATTGTTGGGGCTTGTTTGTTTACTTGGTTTTAAATGATCGGTTCAGTTATATTCGAGTTCGGATAAATATGAAATATGGATGTGGTTTTCCAAAAATGAATTTATTTGTTATTAGTGAACATCCAAGAGGTTAAATGATTTTAAAATTAATTTGGTTACTTATATTGATGTCAATTTATTATATATATAACCTCAGTGACAACAGTTTTGGTTAATCAATGGGTTTGATTTCAATGAAAATGTTTTTCATTATAACTTAATACTATTTGTACAAATGGATTACAGAACTAAAAATAGGATTTATTACTTATATAATAATCTGTTTCAACCATAACACATATGGTTTCATGACCATAATTAAAGAATAAAATAGAAATTGATAAAGTGTTGTCCTTGAATGTGCTAAATTAGCACATCTCAAATGGTGCTTTCAATTCATTCAAATAAACGGTGTGGAAAGGAGATAGGATAATGAAATATCCCATTAGCATAAAACATTTTAGTTAATCTATGTTACTGGAGTAATAATACTATTTGGGTGAAGGATTTTGAGGAATGAAACAAAAAGAAAAGAATTTAAAAGAAATGAAGGAATTGGAAATATAAATTTACCTCTTCAGACTTCCTCCTTTGAGAACCCTTTACAGGGAGAGGTTTTGATATTTTGAAGAGTCTCGAAGATTTTAGATGTGGGGGAGGATCTTGGGGAGATATTTCGTTAGAATATTTGAAAGGAACAAGTCTTGAGAAGAGTGAAGAGAAGAGGGAGTGAAGGGGGGTTTTATAGTGGAGGAAAGAGGTGTTTTCATAATATTATAATAATTAAATTATTATTTCCTCTCTTGACAACCAATAGTGAGTATTACATGACCGAGAATAGTAATATATTCATGTGACTTTGAACCAATAGGTCCTACATTAGAAAATCATCATCAACGACTCAATAAATTCCTTATTTAGCATTTATTGTAAATTACCACATTTTACTATTCATCAAAAATTTAAGTATTTCAGAAAAATCCAAAAAATTCACCCTAACAATTTTTCGACATGTAGAATCCAAAAATGAAGTCCCTTTTTCAAAAATAATTTTCTAAATATGATTAATTAAATATTTAATTAAAATAATTATTTAATCGAAAAAATATAAAAACGTAAAACATTCATCTTCATTTTTAGGGTTCCTAAATTCATTTATAAATTCAAGGGCATGGATACCATTCATAAGAGTCATATTACTATTCTTAAGGCCACATTACTATTCATATGTGTTGGTTACTATTCATAAGGTTTGTTTACTATTCACCAAAAATTATGTTAATTCTATCAGACTCTAATTATCATCTTGACCACAACCGTGTATCTTAGATTTTTAAAATTCAAATCACAGAGCTGACCAATTTATGTTTTATGGGTAGGTTATGGATATCTCCTATAAGTAACAATGTTTTTTTTCCATAGAGGCTCTTTGATTCTTGAAATATAGGCTATAACTAGAATGTATTTAAAAGAAACATACCATAAAATGTTTGGAGTGCTGCATTATTCCCTCCTTCGGAAATTTCGTCCTCGAAATTTTCATTTATAAATCCCACCAAAAAGATGTGGGTGGTTCTTCTTCATAACATCCACAGGATCCCATGTTGCTTCCTCTATATTCTGGTTTTTCAAAAGAACCTTTACATGACGAGTTGTCCGATTTCTCAACACCTGCTTCATTGTGTCAAGAATCCCGATAGGCTCGTCACAATATGATAAATTAGGTTACAGTACTATTTCTTCATATGTGAGTACATGCATTGGGTCTGGCATGTATTTATTCAATAATGACACATGGAACAAATCATGAACTTTAGAGAGACTATGTGGCTTTGATAAATGGTAAGCTACAACCCCGATTCATTTCCATATTTCAAATGGTCTGATGTACCTGGGGCTCAGTTTCCCTTTCTTACCCATCCTTAAAACACCCTTCCATAGAGATACTTTTAGAAAGACGTGATCTCCCACTTGGAATTCCAAATCCTTTCTCTAGTTATCATCATAACCCTTATGTTTACTTTGGAATGCTTTTATATGGGTTTGTATTGTCTTCACCTTATCTATGGACACTTCAATAATTTCTGGGCCTATAATTTTTCTCTCACCAATTTCATCCCAACATGTTTGAGTTCAACATCTCTTTCCATACAATGCTTCATATGGAGCCATCTGAATACAATAATGGAAACTAATATTTTATGAAAATTCCACCAAAGGAATGTATTGTTCCAAAATTCCTTGAAATTCAAGAGAGCATGACCTCATCATATATTCTAGAGTTTGAATAGTTATTTTAGACTTTCCATTGGTTTGGGGTTAATATGTAGTACTCATTTGAAGCTCAGGATTCAAAGCCTTTGGGAAAACATTCTAGAATTTTGATGTAAACTGGGGATCTCGATCAGACACAATAGATAGAGGTGCACCATGAAGCCTTAAAACATAATTAATATAAATTCATTCCAGGTGCTAAAGTGGTAAATCCTATCTTATTATATGGAAATGTGTTGATTTTGCGAGACGATCAACAATTACCCATATTGCATCATTCCTTCTAGGAATCCTTGGTAATCTGGTGACAAAAACCGTCTTAATTTTATCCCACATCCACATAGTAATATGGAAAGGTTGCAACACTCCTTTGGGAAGTTAACTCTCTACCTTCACTTGTTGACAAATTGGACACCTTGACACGTAGTAAGCAATTTCCCGCTTCATATTATTCCAACAAAATTATTCCTTCAGATATCTATACTTCTTGGTGCTACCCAGGTGTATAGAGAAATTAGATCTATGAGGATCGTCTTATAGTTCACTTTTTATCTCAGGTATGAATGGGACGCATAACCTCTTCCAAAATTTCAGAACTCCTTCCTTTATGGTATTCTGAATCAGGGACCACCATTGATCAGCTTCGCCCTTGAGGCAATATACCACTAGTACTACCTTTTCATTTCCATTGCATCCTAATTCCATGAATATCTTTTCACGGGGCATGATCCATTGCTCAGCAATCACAAGATTATTAGTCCTGCTAAATGATGGGGACTTCTATTGCCTGAAACGATCCAACATAGGTGTGGAATAGTTATTCGTCACAACCTGAGTATGTTTGCCCAATATGTTCATGATCTGATTTCCTCCAACATTTACTGTTTCGACTTGCACAGTGGGGAGATCCATAAATTGCACACGAGTATTTAATACCCTTCTTCTATTAGACACAATTTCTAAATAATGGTACACACTAGATTTAGGGTATGAATCATAGTGTATAATCTTAACAAAGTACTTAGAATAGTTTAAGATCCTATGAATGCCTAATCCCATAATCAGAAAAACAGGTTCATTAAGGAATAATTTACATTTTAATACATCATAAAGGCTTGGAAATAAAATATGAATTATCCTAAGCATATCCCCCAGGAGAGTCGTAACCAAGAGTGCAGCGAGGACCATTTTCGTGTAACAGTTCCCATTCGATTCTAGATCAAAGCGGCGTTTTCAGGATTTAGCCCTAGATACACCTGTTTCAGAGCCACCTCTACCTGCTCATATCGAGACAGAGATTTATTTCTTGAAATATCCACATAATCTATTCCATACCAAAATTTCAAGACGTTCTTGCATTTTTATCCTCAAAGGATTATCATAGAGACTCTTACCTAATCAACATTTTCTAAATCTAGTTTCCATGTTTTCTACTAAACTTCCTCTAATACAAACTGTAATTCCCCAACACCTCTAGACTAGAGCCAGTGAACTACATTTTATATTGTCATGGTTAGAAGGAATGAAAACCCTGATGGAACAATCCATTGAGTACTCTTGAAGAAACTAGATACATAGATATAACACAAAATAAATTGGAAATGGTTACAAAATACAATACGTAACAGAACTAAAATCTGCAATCACATGAACTCAATAAATGATCTTCTATTCATCAACTATCATAGAAAAACAATGAAGGGGGTGAGATCAAATGCTCTATTAGGGTTACAAACAGCAGAATCCTGAATAAAATAAAAAGTGAATCATAATCAATCTAACATAATCAATATGAAATGGTGAATAAATGAAACACTCACACCATTAATAAACTGATAATGAAACACCATCCGTAGATTTTGTCATAGTGAAATCCAAATGGATATTAATAACTAATAATGAATAAAGAGAATGCTTATTAATTGGATGTCATGTATCTAGAACATGAACCATTATACCGTAAAAACGGTTTTGTTCTATTGGTTGAAACCCATATCATTTTTGGAAACAAACTCGATGGGTTTGTCACCAACTGATTTGTCTCATGAGACCTACCAATGCATCAAGGGGCTATAGCGGAACTCACCTGCCACTTCATGTCCAAATAATTCTTTTTAAATTGATTCAATACAAGACCAATATTCCTTTTCAATATCCTTATAGAGTAGAGTATACAGAATCATCAATATTTCCATGGTTACAATAGCTTTCCAAATTAACACCGTATGTAAAATGGTATACGGTTTAGACAACTAACATATTCATGATATGAGATTATGGAAACGTAATATAAATATATTTTTATATGAAATGTGATCTCAAATGGTAAATAAATATACCAAATAAGGATTATTAAGTGCACAATACACAGTTAGTCAAAATAGAATTGTAGTTGAGACAAAATCCCTTACCACAATGTAATCAGTAGAATCATATGACCAGAAAAAAATAACCATAAAAAGAATCATTGAATAACATTAATATAAATAGAATAAATTTATTATATATAAAATGTCAGTACACATATACCACATACATGAAATAAGTAGCAAACAATTAAAATCTCTGAGAACAGAAGGTGAGATGAGAAACCCCTTACAAACATTTCGGCATGGTAACGAGTGTTATTGCAAGGGATTAACAAGAGTTAAAGGGGTATTAGATAATTTATATGTCACAAGTGAAGTATGGTGGAGGTTTTAAAACATACCCCATCATTATGAATTAAAATTAAAATGGCACAACATATGGGAGATTCTTGAACCAATGTGAGAGAGGATCCCTTATAAATAATGTGTCATAAAAGTGACGATAAATCAATAAAATATTTATGTGTGGAAAATAAAAATCCACAATATATAAGTGGATATACAATATATAACATTTATAGGTCACCTAAACATATTATTGGAATAATTTAACTAATGAAACAGATGATTAACACAAATAATGAAAATTGATTTAAGCAATCCCTTACCTTATGCTTGAAGGTGTTCTTGACTTGTTATTTAAGACCTGAATAAACAAATTAGGCTTGTTAACTCATAAATCCAGAAACTATTCTATATTAGTGAACATCCAGGAGGTTATATGTTTTTAAATTTAATTTGGTTACGTAGAGTGAAGTCGAATTATTATATATAAGACCTTAGTGACAACCGTTTTTTTTAATCAGTGACTTTGATTACAATTAACATTGTTTTGCTTTATCACATAATACTATTTATACAAAAGGATTACTGAACAAAAAATAGGATATATTGAATGTATAATAATATGGTTCAACCATAACACAAATGGTTTCATGACCATAATTAATGATTATAATTTAAATTGATAAACCATTTTCCTTGAATGTGCTAAATTAGCACATCCCAAACGTTGCTTTCATTTCATTCAAATAAAGGGTGTGGAAAGGAGAGAAGATAATGAAATATACCATTAGCATAAATACATTAAATTAAATCTATTTTACTATATTTATCATACTTTTTGGGTGATGGGAGGTGAGGATAGAAACAAAAAGAAAAGAACTTAAAAGATATGAAGGAATAGGGAAGATGAATTTACCTCTTGAGACTTCCTCCTTTGAGAACCACATAAGGAGAGTGGATTTGGTATTTTGAAGAGTCCATGATCTATTTTACATGAAGATCATCTTTGGGAGAGATTTAGGCTGAATATTTTCATGGAAAAAGGCCTGAGAGGAGTGAATATTAGATGGAGTGAAAGGGGCGTTTTATAGTGGAGAGAGGAGTTTTCTTAATATTATAATCTTTAATTTATTATTTCCTCTCAAGAAACCCAATATTGAGTATTCCATGACCAAGAACAATAATATATGCATGTGACTTAGAACCAATTGGGTTTACATCAGCAGGTCATCATCAATGACTCAATAAATTCTTTATTTAGCATTTATCGTAAATTATCGCATTTTACTATTCATAAAAAATTTAAGTATTTTAGAAAAATCCCCAAATTTCACCCTAACCATTTATCGACGTTTGGAATCCAAAAATAAAGTCTATTATTAAAAATTAATTTTCTAAATAAGATTAATTAAATATTTCTTTAATATAAATTATTTAATTAGAAATTATAAACTCTTAAAATATTCATCTTCATTTTTAAGGTGCCTAAATTCAATTATACATTCATGGTAATGGATACCATTCATAAGAGTCACATTACTATTATTAAGGGTAATTTACTATTCATAAGGGTAGGTTACTATTCATAATGGTAGGTTACTATTCACCAAAAATTAAGTTCATTCTATTAGACTCTAATTATCATCTGGATCACAACCGTGTGTGTTAGATTTTTAAAATTCAAATCACAGAGCTGAAAATTTTACATTTTATGGCATGATTATGGCTATATCCTATAAGAAACCATGTTTTGTTCCATAAAGGCTAAGTGATTCTTGAAGTATAAGCTATAACTGAAATGTATTTAAGAGAAACATATCATAAAATGTTTGGGGAGCTACATTGTTAAATTGAAATATTGAATTGTTTTATAGTATAAGTAGAATATATAATTATAATTTAATTTAATTTATTTCATTAGAATTAGTTTTACATTTAATTCATTGGAAAAAACAATTCAATATTTTTCAATTTTTAATCTTTTAAAGCCCGTTTTCTGATTTCAACAACGAGATTAATTTTAAATTAATTACTAATACTTTTGTGTTTATAATTTTTAATAATTTATTAAATATTTTGAATTATTATGTCCAAATTATGTTAATAGGTTAATTTTATTTTTGGGCATTATGAATAGTAACTTTGGTAATTATTTTTATTATCATGGTTAAAGATAAATCGAGAAATTAAGGGTAAAAATAATATTATAAAATTACCTTAACACCAGAAAAAATATTATTGGATGACTAAATTCTACCCTTAACATCTATTGTTTTAAGATTAATCACTTTATGGACAATTACCTATGAATATAACATGAATACAATAAAAACTAATGAATGTGACAAAATTTCACAATCACATTTTATATAGGTATATTAATTTTAATATATAAGTAAATAATAGATAATATCGACTATATATAGTATATGGAAGTCTAAAATAATTACCTACATCGTTAAAAAAAATTTATAAATTTTAGATATTAAATAATTAAAATTAATGATGACACAATAGTGATGTAAAAATATTTATATTAATAGAAATATCAAAAAAATGGTTTTAAATATATTAAAATTAATATAATATGAACTAATTAATATTAAAAATGAATTTTATAGGTGACTATTATATATTAGGAGTTTATTGAATATTTTTTTTCTAATTTATATCTTCTGTTGGATTTTTTTTAATGTGAAATAATTGAATACTGTTAAAATTCACTCTATTCATATTTTCTAAAAATAACAATTTATTAAATTATTTAAATATAATAAATATATTTAAAACATATAAAGTGATAGTTATAATATATAAATAATCATTAAATTTCCATTTATGATGAATTAACACCGTATAAGTAAATATTTATAACCATTAAATATTCAGAATGTTATTACCACAATGAAAATTAAATATAATAACTAAGTGTCAGATAAAAAGATATGTTTTAAATTTACAAAATAAATTTCTCCAAAAAAAATTATGATTTTAAAATCATATCTCATCTCTTCTTCGGGATTGTGTCATTTTGGTGGTTTTTGGGTAGGGTTTGATTTTATTATAAATTATTGTTTCCGGTGTTTTCAAAAGATCACCTCACCTCAATTATAAAAGCGTGACTCCTCCATCTCCTCTTCACTTAATATTGAGCCTTCATGATCCTCCATCCCATTACCTTTTTACTTCTCAAATTACATATTTTTTTCTATAGGTTATGGCCATCTTCAAATACCAACTCTAGTGCTCTAAGAGGATATTTAGAGGAGGCACATCTAAGAAGAGGTAATATCATTAATCTATTCAATCAATCTTCTTTCATCTTATCCATCTTCATCATTAGTTTTGTCATTATAAATTAATAAAATATGTTTCACTAATATTATTATACCTTATTATGAATATGAAACAACCATATTACACCTTCTACCAATCCTATGAAAAATGAAATCATCACGCATGCATAGGAATGACTAGTTGTCTCCATGTTGTGGTGTAATTCGTTTTTCACCACCACCTTACAGGGATGGGTATAATGATGGAATTAATAATTATATAATTATTGATATAAAATTATTTTTATTTTTAGATACTATACACCATCCACTTTAATACCATTCATCTATTATGGGAATGATATCTTTTCTCATGCGTACGTATAGCTTGCTGTCTCTACGGTGTGATGTTATTTGTTCTACATAATTGTCATTAAATAATGTTTATATAATTTAGTAGAATGAATAAATGTGATATATTTTATAATAATACCATGTTTTAAATGATATAAATATAATCTAAAAAGAGGAATAATAAATTATCTGAAAAAACATGCATAAAACATAAAGTAGTTAATGCCTGAAAAAAAAGTAATATTGATATATTACTAACAAATGGATGAAAATATGATCATTAATATACTTATAAACATTATTATGTTTTTTATAAATTATTAACATTATTTAAATCATTATACACTAGTTTTGGATACATACAAAAAAATATCAGAACTAAGGTAAAGGATAACATCACAAATCTCATTTTTATCCAAGATTTTTTATTAGTAAATATTTATGGGGCTATAATTACCATCCACGTCCATGTTTCCTAAATATGTATTTAAAAATATTTTTTACATTCATACATAATTTTTGAAATCCAATTTTAAGTATTGGTAATTTTTTACTAAATTGTTTTAATGGAATCTTTTTTCATTTTCGGTATGAGGTACTTTTCTACTTTGTTTTCCAGTGTATGAGAAGAATGTATTTTTAAATAATACAACATGAATGGAATTTTATGATTTAATAATACCTTATTTCTTTGAATATTAAATTACAAATTTATAATTTTATTTTCATAGAAACCGAATTCTTCTAAAATTGTATTTAATTTTGGGAAGGAAAACATTTTTAAGGAGAAAGGATATTTTCCTCTGGAATTTATTTCAAGTATTTTCTCAAAAAAAATACATCTATGATGACTCTATTAAAATAGAGTTATATTTATAACCCTGTTATTACAATTATTTTATTGTGTTTATGATGGAATGTTTTTTAGGAAATCTATTTGTTTTATATCAATTATGATTTATTGAGGTTTAAAACCCCATTTGATTTGATGGGATATTAAATGGTGACTATTTTTTTGTTTTTGTGGAACACGTAAGAATATTTTAATGATGAGATGGGTGGGACCTATATCTTCATATAATTTATTTTATAATGATTTATATCTGATGATATAGACATGACTAGAATGACAAGTAAATCTGGTTCATTAATACATGGATGGAACGAGGAGTGAACTCGATTTAGTAATGGACTTTTTCCTCTCTGATGGTCTCAGTAATGAGCATTGAGGAATATGAAATTATTTTCTATGCTTATGTGTGTATGCCAAAAAATTTCATGTCATATTTTAAGCCTGTTGGGATTACATTTCACTTTAATTATTTATCGCATGACATGATATTATGATATTTTATATGCAGGATAAGATTTTTAAATGTTATGTTCTTATGATTATTAAATGATTGATATTTACCTTCTTTACCCTTTCTGAGAATTTGATCCCACCCTTTCATATGTTTCATTTCCCCAGGTCATGAAGTAGGGTATTATGTAAGATAAGTCAAAATGGGTTCTAGTTATGAAGAAATAAGCGGGAGATAATGTGGATGTTTTATGAACTAGTTTTCTATGTTTCCCAGTTTCTAAAGACAGTAAACCTATACGGTCCTGGTGTGGTTTTTTTATGTTATGCACTTAATACTATTGAATTTTGAAGTAATATATATATATGTAATTTACGAGCTATTATATTTGGTATCAATGAAAAGGTATAAATAACCTTTAACAACTATAATGATAGAACTATAGTAAGAACCCTATGGATATGTCTACATATAGGTTAAAATCATATCATTGTATTTTCAATATGTTCATGAATAACCTATGATAATACCTAAATTGTCCTAAATTGATATTTTATTCTTGAATTGTGTGGTTTTTCTATTATGATTAGTGTTGATCACAATATGGTTCTGGGTTTTAGTGAATATCTAGAACCAGAAAGAACCATGTTAATGTTGAATGTGATGGGAAATGCAATGATTGTCCCCCTGAGCAACAAAATGTTATGGGAGACATAATGAAAAATCATGTATCCATGCGCACACATGTTTTTTATTCTACGAATCATGCATGACTTCCAAATGAAAAAAACGAGGGATCAACATTTTGTTGAGTCATTCAAGAGATAGAATACACCTTCATTCAATAGGTCTTATGATCCATTACTGGCTGAAAAAAGATGTAGAATGAGTTCCTTGAACATTAGAAAAAGAATGATGATTCTATTGGTACCTACAATGAAACTTTTATAGTACTTGCAAGGTATTCTTCTAGAATTGTTATTCAACCAGAGAGTCAAATTGATCGATTGTTTAGTGGCTTAAAACCAAGTCTTCGAAGGGCATTATCCATAAGGTAATTCAATATACACAATGAAATTTTTCGATGTTCTATGAAGGTCGGGATGGATATTAGAGTAACCCATCTATCATATGGGTTTGATAAGAAGAGAAAATTTTAATTCAATGGAAAATATAAAGGCCACACTGAAAAGAAGATAATTTTTCCCTTATACTAAATATCTAGAAAAAAAATACGAAGGTAATTGTCTTAAAGGGAGTTGAAAATGATCTAGGTGTGGAGAATAAGGTCATTATTTATTTGAATGATGAAGCGATGGGAAAAATATGTCTAATGATGAGAAAAAATAAAAGGCTGCACATAATTCACCTCCTACACTTTAGTGTTACAAGTGCAAGGATATGGGTAATTATGACAATCATTTCCTTAATCTAAGGGTTATTGATTATGATTGACGTCAACAAACTCTTACGTTCAATGAAAAGGTAATGTCACATGAAATCACTATCGGTGATGTGGAGTATGATAATGAAGTCATGAATGGTACACTTACCCTCCACTCTAAGGTAGAAAATGTTTTATTGGATTCTGGATCGGCACCCTCTTTTATTTATGAATAATTTTCTAAGGATATCGATGTATTACCTCAATATTTTGATGTTGAGTTACATTTCACAAATCCTAATGGCACAACATTCACATAAAAAGTTTATAAATATTCTATGATTAGAGTTTGTGGGAATGTTCTTCAAGCACATCTTTTGATCCTTCCTATATTGGTATTTGATGTCATTATTTTAATGGATTTACTTTCTCTATATGGATATCATGTCAATTTACAAGGAAGGGAAGTACCATTTCATATTCCAGATCAATATATGATCATCTATCGATGCAAAGATAAATATAACCCTCTAGTAGAAATTTCATCCATCTAATGGGTCTGGGTTCCAATAAATGAACTTTTTTGATCTCAAATGGTTGGTGAAAAATTCATGATTAAGAATACTACCATTGTATTAGAGTTTTATGATGTATTTTTAGATGAGTTGTAGGGTCTCCATCAAATAGTGATGTTGAGTATTCAATAGAACTCATATTGGTTTCTATGCCTATTTCAAAGAAACGAGATATAATGGCCTCAATTGAGTTACTTGAATTGAAGAAACAACTCCAAGAGAATCTTGATAAGGGGTTCATATCCATAGTACATCATCTTGGGGGTGAATCTATACTATTTTATAAGAAGAAAGATGTATCAATGAGACTCAGTATTGATTATCAAGAACATAACAACATCACTACCAAAAAATATATTTGCATCCCTCCATTTATGAATTATTTGACAAACCACGTAGGGCTAAATTATGTTCTAAGATCTATCTTTATTCAAATATCGTCAATTAATTGTCAAAAAGAAAATATTGAAAAGACGACATTTTGTACAATGTATGGAAACTATAAATTTATAGTGATGAAATCTGGTATGATTAATACCCCAGCTATCTTCATGTATCTAATGAATGGAGTATTTGGATACTATCTTGATCAATATTTTCAAATCATTATAAATTATATTCTTTTCTATTCAAATATCAAGGAAGAACAGAATTATTTCTTGAGAATTGTTTTAAAGACCCAAAGAAAGGATAATTTTTAAGCCACATTTAACATGTGTGAATTTTTTCTTCCAAAAGATTCATTTTTGGGTCACATAATCATAAGAGATGGGATATTTGTGGATATAGAAAAATATACATTATTAAAATATGGTCAAGACAAACAAAAGTAACTGAGATATGATATTTTATTGGTTTGGCTGGATATTATTGATGTTTTGTAAAAAATCACAATTATCTAATCTAATCACCAAGTTGAATCAGGAAGGATTCCTATTCTTTTGGATGGAGGAATGTGAAGGGAATTTCAAGGAGCTAAAAAAAGGGTTAGCCAGTGCACTAGTTCTCACACTACCATGTAGTGGAGAAAGGATTTTGATCTATAGTGATGAATTTGAGAAGGGGTCGGGATATGTTCTCATGCGTAATGATATCGTAATATCTTATGCCTCACATTAGTTGAATATTCATGATAAAAATTAACTAACTCATTGTTCAGAGTTAGCTATAGTAATTTTTTTGTTATATAAAAGGAGGCATTATCTTTATAGTGAGTGGTTTGATGTTTATATTGATCATAAAAGTTTAATGTACATTTTGACACAAAATGATGTGAATATTCACCAAAGAAGATGGTTGGAGTTGATTAAAGATTATAACATCTCATGACATTACCACCCTGGAGAGAGAACAAGGTGGAATATGCTTTGAGTCGAAAAGACCGTGCTAGACTATCCATTATGATGATCCCAAAATATCTAATATTTATAAATTTTCAAATGATGGATCTTGAAATTTTAATGAAAGGGGTGAAATATTATCATTCTCAAATGAAAGATCAACCATAAAAACATGTTATAATTAAGGAGGCATAGAAGTAAGAAGTGTATTTACACATAAGGTGATAATATTTCCTAATTTCAACCTTGATCATGATGAAATAATAAGGTTCATGAACTGGGTTTGTATTCCTCCCATACTAGAATTAAAAAAGGAGCTATTAGATGAGGCTCACAGTCATTCATTCCCTATTCACCTTGGAAGCACAATTATGTATTGGGACCTGATAGAGTAATTATGGTGGAATGTCATGAAAAGAGATGTCGCTGAATATGTCTGTCGATGCATGGTTTTCCATCAAGTT
Organism: Viscum album; assembly: GCA_963277665.1. Taxonomy (NCBI): domain Eukaryota; kingdom Viridiplantae; phylum Streptophyta; class Magnoliopsida; order Santalales; family Viscaceae; genus Viscum; species Viscum album. The sequence continues at coordinate 346,504,662 of OY728127.1, read as the reverse complement.
AGTTTTGGTAGAAAGAAGTCTAAATGGATATTAAAACCATTACCCATACAAAAATGGAAATGGGAAAACATCAAAATGGAAATTTTCATCGGACATCCCAAAATATCAAAAGGAAATAATGATATTTGGGTTATAGTTGATCACTTTATGAAGTCGACACAATTCATTACTATTAGAGAGGTTTTATACCTTGATTAAATTTTTAGGATATGTGTAAAATATGTGTTAAGATAGCATGGAGTAACAATTTACATTATATCCATTCAAGATCCAATGTTTAACTCAATTATTTGGTGATGTCTTCAGTATTCTCTAGATACGGAGTTATGTTTCAACATTTATTATCATCCTCAGACAGATGTCCGGTCTGAGAAGACAATTCACACTCTGGAAGACTTGTTGAGAGATTTCTCTATGGATTTCAATGTTGGTTGCGATCAAAACTTACCATTTATGGAATTTTCATTCATTAATAGCTTTCACTCCAGTGTTTTGATCGCTATTTATGATTCCCTCTATGTAAATATGTTCATAACTCCAACTTACTCGGATGAAGTTGGAGAAGGAAAGCTATAAGGACCTTATATTATTGATGAAATGGAAGAAAAATTCAGATCTATTCAACCACACAGAAGACAATTTTTGAGTTGAAAAAATGTTATGCTGACAAACAAAGAAAAGACCCGGTGTTTGATAATAGTGATAAGGTTTTCTTACAAATATCTCCCTGGAAGAGAGTAATGAGATTTGGAAAGAACGACAAGATGAGCCATAGGTATATCAGCCCTTTTGAAATAATGGATCATTATGGGAAGGTAGTTTACCGATTGGTGCTTCCACAAAATCTCTCTAAATTTTATGATGTGTTCCATGTAACTATCTTGAGAAATTACATACCCAATTCCTCACATGTACTAAGCTCAGAATTCGTACCGCTGGAGCACGATCCTTCTTTTGAAGAACAAACGATAATGATTCTGTATCGTAGAGAAAAAGTTCTATGAAACAATACCACTCTCTTGGTTAATGTTTTATGGAGGAACTAGAAATTTGAAAAATATACATGGGGACTTGAGGATACTATGAGGTAGAGGTAACCTCATATTTTTGTTTCCAATTGATGAATTTCTATGGATAAATTTTTTAAAGGGGGTAGAATGTATCACCCCATATGTTTTTATGAAATATTTTCATTAAATAATTTTTATTATTTAGTAGTTTGATTTTCACATAATAATTAGTTTAAATGAACTATGAGATTTTCTTATTATAGAATAAAATTATTTCTTAGTCGTTAGCTTATCAGGAATAATTATTACAAACTTATGGAGATGCATTATGAATTCATTAGCTATCAATTATTTATGTAAAATATAAATTAATTAGAAATTGTTATTATTGAGGGAATTAATTTTAAAATGAAATTAAAGAGAGATATATTTGTTATATACTTAATAAAATATTTTTATTATTCAACCAATGGATGTTATAGTCAGAGGGTAGGAAAAAACCCTATTTGATGTATAAAAACCTAATTTTTTAAATGGTTATTTTTACACATTTGAATGGTGAACCCCTTTAAATTAAGAATTAGAAACATTAATAATTTCTTTATGAAAAAATAAAAATTATATTTTTATTCGGTATATAAAAATTTACTTACGATAAATTTATGTTATTTTTTAAAAAAACATTCTTCTTTTGAAGAATAGTAAATATATGCTAAACATTAATTAAAAAAAACCTTTCTCATCAAGATAATTTATATGGTAAAATGATAATCATTAACAATTTTAAAATATAAATATATTATTTATTTATCATTATATATAATTTATTTCATTATAATTATTTTTACATTGAATTCATAGATAAAAACATTTCATTCTTTTGTAATGTTTTAACATTTAAAACCCTTTTTCTTATTTCAACCACGAGATTAATTTTAAATTAATTACTTAAACTCTATGTTTTTAGTTTTTAAAAATGGATTCCATATTTGGAATTAGTAGGGTCGAATTACATAAAGAGGAAACTTTTCTTTTTGGGCATTATTAATAGTTACTCTAGTAATTATTTTTATTACCACGATTAAAGGTAAATTGTCGAATTAAATGTAAAAATAATATTATAAAATAACCATAAAACATGTAAAACTCCAATTTGATTACAAAATTAGATCCTTATAGTATATTTTTTCAAATGGATCCACTTTTGTAAACTTACCTGTGAATACGAAATTAATATAATAAAAACTAATGAATGTGATAAAATTTCACAATCTCATTTTATATAAGAATATTAATTTTATTATGTTGATAAAAAATAGAGAATTTCTAAAATAGATGTTATATGGTAAAACAAATTAATTTCATTCATCAAAAGAATTTATTTATAATTTTTAGAGATTAAATAATTACCAATAAAGTTGACACTATCGTAATGTAAAAATTATTCTATTAATAGAAATATCTAATAAATGGTTTTACAAATATTAAAATAAATATCATATTAACTAATTAATGTGATACCTGAATTTCATATCTTCATATAAAATTTTAGGATTGTATTTAATATTTTTTTTGAATTTATCTCAAGTGTGGTTTTTTTAATCTCAAATAAATGAATTGTGTCAATATTGACACTATTGCTATTTTAAGAAAATAAAATTTTATTAAATTATTTAAAAATCATAATTTAAAAACTAAAAATAGATAATATAAGATCTAAAATGTCATAAAATATCCATTTATTATCAATTAATACCATATAAGTAAATATTTATAACCATTAAACATTTATAATGTTATTACAACAATAAAAATTAAATAGAATAACTAAGTATAAATAAAAAATATATGGTTTATATTGAAAAAATAACATGTAAAAAATATTTTTTTATGATAATACAACCTTATATCACCTCATATTCAAATTTCTTACATTTTGGATGTTTTTGGGTAGGATTTTATTTTATTATAAATTATTATTTATGGTGTTTCCAAAATTTCCGCCTCACCTCAATTATAAACGGCCACCTCCTCCATCACCTCTTCAGATCATATTGAGCCTTCAAGCTTGGAAATCCCCTGAACATTTTCCTTATCAACACCCTTTTTTTCATTCAAGAGGTTCTAGATATCTTCAAGTGCCATCTCTAGTACTGTAAGAGGAGATTTAGAGGAGGCATATCGAAGGAGATGTAATACCATTTATAGATTCATTCCAACTTCTGTCTTCTTCTACTTCCTATTCAATTGTTATTTCATTATAATGTAATAACCTTAGTATCAATAATATAATTATATGTTATTATTAAAATGAAACAACCATATTCCACCTTCTACCAATCATATGAAAAATGAAATTACCTAGCCTGTGTACCAATGGTTTTTCGTCTCCCCACCATGGTGTAATCCGTTTTTCACCACCACCTTACATGGATGGATATAATGATGGAATTAATCAATATATATATATATATTATTTATATAAAATTATTATTATTATCATATATTATACACCATCCACTATAATACTATTCAAAAATTATGGGAACGATATAGTCGCTCGTGAGTACGTATGACTTACCCTCTCCACAGTGTGATGTGATTTTTTCTACATAATATTCAATAAAAAAAGATTATATATATTAATTTATGAATATATATGATATATATTATACTAATATAATTTTTTAATTTATATGAATATAACCTAAAAAGTGGAATATGTTCTTATCTGAAAAAACATGCAGAAAAACATAAAGCAATTAATACACGAATAACAAGTAACAATGAAATGTTACTGAGAAACGGATGAAAATATGATCATAAATGCTATCATAAAAATTATTATATTCCTATAATAAATCAGTAACATTATTTAAATCATTATATATTAGGTTCATATACATACAAATCATATCAGATCTAAGGTAAGGGAAAACATTGCAAATATCGTTTTTATCCGGGATTGTTTGTTAGTAACTATTTACTAGGGTATAATTATCACCCATGTCCATGTTACCTAAATATGTTTTTCAAAATATTTTTTATATCCTTATATAATTATTAAAATTAAATTTTACACATTGGTAAATTTTTACAAAATGGTATGAATGAAATCTTTTTTCGTTTTCAGTACGAGGTACTTTTTGACTTTTTCGGCACAAGTACAAAAAGAATGATTTTTTATCTTTTACGACATGAACAGATTTTTACACGTTCATAATAACTTCATTCCTTGAACATTACTATTCATTATTATATGGTTTTTTTCATATAAAACTATTTCTTCTAAATTTTTGTGGCAATTTTTGAAGGAAACGTTTTTGAAGAAAAAATGGTATTTTCTTTAGGAATTAATTTCATGTGTTTTCTCAAAAATAATTTCCATGTAAGATGAAACTATTTATATAAGGATATATTTATAAACTTTTTTTTACTATAGTTTTATTGTTTTTATGATGTAATTTTATTTGGGAAATTAATTTTTTATATCAATTATGATTGAATGTTGTTTTAGAACCCCATAAGATTTCATGGGTTATGCTATATTGAATGTTTTTTATGTTTTTGTGGAACACATAATAATGGTTTCATTATGACATGAGTGGGACCTATATCTCCATCCAATTATTTGGGTAATGATTTATATCTCATGAAATAGAGATTACTAGAATGAAAAGTAAATTCGGTTCAATAATATAGGGTTGGAACACGGAGTGAACTCGGTTTAGTAATGGAATTTATCTGCTATGATGGTCTCGACAATGTGCCTTTACTAATATGAAATGATTTTTTTAGTATGTGTGTGTGATACAGAACTTCATGTCTTATGTTGTTACCATTGGGATTACATTTCACTTTTATGATTTATCCCATGACCTGATATTTGGATATTTTATATGCAGGATAATATTTTCAAATGTTATGTTCTTATGATTATGATTGGATTGATATTTCCCTTGTTTATATTTATTGCGAATTTGATCTCACACTTTCATTTGATTCTTTTTATCAGTTCATGAAGAAGGGTATTAATTAAGATATTTTAGAAGGGTTTTTTGTTATGATAAAATATGTGGGACATAATTTGGATGTTTTATTAACTAGTTGTTTATGTTTCCTAGTTTTTAAAGACACTAAACATGTACGGTCTTAGCATGGTTTGGTTATGTTATGTAATAAATAATTTTTAACATTGAATTAGTATGTTTATGTAATTTATTATCCAGTATACATATCCTTATCATTATAAAAATATGTGATAGTAACTCCAAATAACATTGACCTTAGAACTCTCCCCCCCCCCCCTCGTAAATCGAATCTCCGCTGATTTGTTTGACTAAAAAGGAAGCTCCAACGTCCTTTTCCACTTCACTAGGGAATTCATGAAATTTTTGAGAAATATTAATGATATAATCATATTTCGAAGATTATTCTTATTCATATAAATATTTGTGATCTAAAGTACCACCTCAACTATACTCAACATCTTTTCTAGATTACTCAGTTAGATCTACGAGAGTCTATAATTACTCTTTATTAGAATAATAATTCAACTCAACAATTTCATCCATTTATAATCCAAGATCTAAGATATCCTTCTTCATTGAAGGATGCGTTATGGTACAGAATCAATCATGAAGCTTCTATTCATTATAAATCCAAAACATTTTCCATGGATTCTATTATAGCATCGTCCTTTTATAGGTATTCTGATTTATATAAACACCACATGAAAACATAGTTATTTCAACTCCCATAAGAACTAATCTCTTTTTTTAAACCAAAATTGAAATGATATTTAGATATGGTGGGGTGTTAAATCTAGAATATTTTTTCTTAAACTACTCTACAAGACTCATCAAAACAAAATGTAGGATAATCTAAATTACAAGAATCATAATTTAACTACATAATAGATCGTTATCCCTAATAGAGTATAAATATCCCTTACATGGATAGATAAAATGATTAATAAATTCACTAAGAGTTGAAATTTATAAATTAGATCATTTTGATGGAATTTGACAGGTTCTATCATGCATCATCTCTTCTAAAGAATTAAAACTCTTGAAATATGGATGGTTTATTGGATACAAACATTGATAATTGTCTAACTCACCAAAATGAAAAACGTGCAAGAAATAAACCAAAAAAATAGAGGTGAACTCTCACTCTTGAACATCATTTAGGGTTATAATAACATCATTATGTTCTATAACTTCAAAAACCATATTCATATAAAACACATTAATAATTCGTTGATAAAAAAGTAATTCCTGGTTATGAACCATTCACTGTCGAGTTCTCATTTTTACACTACCTCATGAGAAAAAATAGTGGTTTCTTGGTATGTTTCAAACATTTCATGAATTTTCCTTTTCTCTCTTAGAATATCATTGAGCATCATCTTTGGAAGATCTATTCATTTTTGGTTAAATAGACTGATATTTTCAATTAGATAAGAATATGGATTTTCAAAAGAAAGGTTTGAATGAAATTTAAATTGTGGGTTTGGTTTGGGTGAGAAAGAGAGTGGTGATTCAATTCTGATTTGTTACGTCCATCACTGATGGGTTTTACTTGTAAAATCACATGAAAAATGTAATAATACTGTTTTAATAACTCAAAAACTATACATATATATATATTATTTATATTTAAAACAAATAACTATAGGATAACTCAATAGGATAAGATATAATATAATTATATATCTAAAAGAATATAGGATTATATAAAGGAATAGAATATTTTTTTTAAAAAAAATAATCATTTAAAATTCATATACGATATAATTTGATCTCCCATAATTCAATGTTTTAGTAAATATATTAGAACGATGTTGTCTAGTAACAATTATTTCTAGATTAATATATATTTTTTTAAAATGTTCTCTTAAAAAGTGATGAATTATATCAATGTGTTTTTTTCATGAATGTGATACAAGATTCTTTAAAAAATTTATTGCTCTTTTTTATCATAATTCATGGGGACATGATTCAGTTGATATTTGTAGTCCAATAATTTTTATTTCATCCATATAATATGGGCATAACAACTAACTATAGCAATGTATTCATAATTAGTAGTGGATAATGCAATATAATTATTTTTCTTACTACACAATGATACTAAATACTTACCCAAAATGTGACCTGATTCAAATGCTCATTTTCTATATTACTTGAAGTTAAAAAATAGCATATAAATAACTAATTAAATAAAATATGCTTCCTCTAGTATAAAACAATCAAAAATTGGTCATAATTTTATGACATTTGAAAATTTATTTCATAACATGTTAATTATATTCTATTGGATTGATTGAAAATTTTCACACATTTATACACTAAACATTATATTAGGTCGGTTAGAAGTTAAGTATAGTAAATTTACCATCATACAACTATATGTTGTTCGGTAAACTTGTTTTCTAGTTTCATCAAGATATAGTTTTCATTTTTAACTCATGGGTGTATCACTACTCTTGTTTCAAGCCATAAAAAAGTTGTAGAGTATATTTGGTTTACTTTATATGGTGTATAATGATCCCTCACTTATTTTGAAATTTCTAAAAACCAAAGAAATGTTTTAATACAACCATAAAAATAATTCCAATTTTTTTTGCATTAATTTTGAAAATTTAAAAAAAAATTGGGTTGATCCAAATATAATATCATCAATATAGATTTGTACTACTAAAATATCTTTAGAAATTATTTTAATAAATAAATGAAAGTAAACTATTATTTTTCAGAGATATTTAAAGAAAATAATGATTTTTTCAAATCATACCAAGATAAATGAGCTTGTTTTAAACCATATAAAACTTTTTATTATTTTAAATTCATGTTTTAGAAAATGTGGGTTTTGAAATCCATGTATAAATAAATACATATTAAATTATAAAACCAATTAAAATGCACTGTAGAAAACTATTTTAAATAATTTGAAACAGATATCTTTTTATAGGTAGGAAACATTCCGATGGCATCATGTATAGCTACTGGTAAAAATGTTTCCATATAGTAAATAACTTCTTATTATCTATATCCTTAGGCATCTAGGGTAGCCTTATTTCTAATTATAGTTTCAGGCTCATCATCCTTATTTCTAAATACCCACTTGTTTCCAATGGTCATGATGTATTTAGCTATTACAACCTATTCCTATATTTTTTATCTCTAAAACTAATTCAATTATTCTCCCATGGAAATTAACCAAAATTAATCACCTATTGATTCAATAATGTTTTTAGGTTTAATTTAGGAAAATAAGGATTTGTGTTTAATCTAGTTTTTAATATAATCTATTGTGGGAGTTCCACTGTCTTGATCTCCTATAATAGAATATAAAGAGTGGTCTCTAAGAGTTATAATGGTTCCAGGAAGAAAATTATTTAATACTTTACCTTCATCAGATGTTGATTATGAAAAATAATTATACATTGGTGATTTTTATGTATAAGGTTTTATATAAGTATCACTAGGCTTTATTGAGGAAATAATATTCAGATTCGAAATAACATCGTTATGGTTTTTAAATAGTTCTTAGGATCATGTGGATCTATTTAATCACATTTGACATGTATAGATTCTTCCACAATTTTGGTTCTTTTATTAGTCATTCTGTATTATTTAATATAAATTTAAAATATATGTAATATTATTTCATAATTTTTGTATAAAAACATTCCTAAATCATATTTTTTATTGATAATAAACACCTGGGATCCAAAAAAAATAAATGTAATTAAAATTTTATTTTTTTCTCCCATTCCGTAACCCAAATGTGGGTTTCTTAAAAATGGGTCGGATAAGAATCCTATTTATAATATATTAATATATATTGGTATCATCTTACCATGTGTAAATTAGTAAATCACACTCATTAAGCATGGTCCGAGTAATTTATTAAAGGGTTTTGTTTCTTCATTCTGCTACAAAATTCTTTGGTGTGATCCTAATATTAGAAATTTTTTGATTGTAGCCAGGTTTTGAAAATAATGATTCAATGTCCTGATTTTCAAATTCATGACCATAATAACTTAGTAAGGTATAAATTAAATGTCCACTATGGTTTCCTATGAATTTTCATATTTACCAAAATATGATCAATCTTTCCTTTTATTAGCTAGAAAAAATACCCAGGTTTATCTAGAAAATTCAACAACTAAAACATAATAACTTTTCATTCCCATTTGTTATAGAATCTTGAGTAGGTCAAAAAATTTCCATGTAAACTAACTATAATGGTTGATTAGCTTAAAATAATCTCTTGGGTTTGAATTATATCTTAAGTTGCATAACTTTTTGACATGAGTTACAGACATTGTCTTTAGGGAATTATAGTTTAGGAATACCCTTAACTAACCCATCCTTGTTAACTTCATATGTGAGTGAAGGTTGTAGTGTCTTAGTCACTTATTCAAAATACAACACACATTGAGAAAGAATCTTAAACATGAAATATTTTGGGAAAATAATGTATTAAAATAAATAGAATAAAAATTTTCATTATAAAAGGTAGTAAAAATATCATCATTTTTAGAATCAAAATTTTCTGCAGAATTTTTCTTAAATTTGACTTGGAAAAAATCATACCATGACTATTAGATTCTATTTATATTATGGATTAATTCACCTACAAATAAAAAATTATAAATAAAAATAGTAATATATTTATTCATTTGACCAAGTCCAATTATCCTTCCCTTGTAAATGTCATTGGAGGTGACATGTCCTCCAACATCTTTTACAAAACTCTTGATGCTTGAGTAGTCCCTAGTCATGTGTTTGAAACAACAACTATAAAAATACAATAAGTATTTACTATTACACATCAATAAGGTTTCCTATAATAAAATTAAATAATATATGATTTTTGTACCCCTGGATTCTTGTGTCCATTGATGATATTAATAAAATATTTAGTAATATAAATCAAATTAATAGGTATATTATAAATAAATGCAGTACTTCCTGAGTAAAAAAATTTATTAGGTATATAAGAAAAAGAAATATTTAAAGAATTATCAGAGTATGATCTTGGAATAAATTTATTCTTATAAATTCTTATCAATTTTAGTTTGTGACCAATCCTAGTTGTAACATTAGTCTGTTTTTTTAAAATAATTCAGTTGATGATTTCTCTATCATTTTTAGATTTTTTCAAATACATTTTTAGTTTCTCATAAAAAAATTTATGTTCATTTTTTTATTTTAAAAATTTAACATTATATTCCTTTTCAATAGAAAATTCAAACATTAAAATCATAGACAATGTATGTTTCTTGTTTATGTATTTTGTATTTATCATTTAGTTTATTGAATATTTCTTCAAGAATACTATATTACTCTAATAAATAATCATTTATCATGTTTTCATTAGTATTTTAATTCCAATAATGATTTGAAATTTATATGGAGATTAAAAAAATATATTTAGAACCATGGATGTCTTTTCATGAAACACATAGATGCCCGATCATTTCAATCTTCTCTATCTGAGTCATAGCCACTTGACCTCTCCTCGATTGTTCTCTATGTGGCTCCCATAACATGTATATACCTTTTTTCCTTTTTCCCCACAAATTTTGTTACTTTATTTTAGGATATTTATCTTTGATTCATCCTTTTATGTTACATTCAATACTGGTCACATCACCTGTATGATTCTCTTTTTTTCAAATTCTTCTTTGACCATCCATTCCATCACAGTTTTATTTCTTGAAAAAAATATTAATTTTATAGAATTTTGAAAATATCGTAGATATCTAAGCCTTTTCCTTAAAATTTATTAAGGTTATTTATATTTATTGGGACTATCTTCTTTGATGTTTTCATTTCTATTTGAGTGAGATATACTAAAGGAAATTGATTTTCTTTTAGGATATTCTTCTTCCTCTTTGTTTAATTTTTGTTATTCCTCATACTTATAAGATTTCAGATAACAAGTTTTATAATTTTTTAAGATGTTTCATGATTATTTTATAAAAACATAAGTTCCCCTCCACCTATTAGGTAGACACCTCAATAGTCAAATAAAATGATCTTAATCCCCTATTTTCATTCTAGATGCATGAATTGGGTTCACAATCTTATTAAAGAAGAGATACATATAAAAAATAATTTCATCAGGGTTTATCCTAAAATTATCCTATTTAATGGTTTATTTTTTTAATATCATCTCTTTTATATTGGAAGTTCCTTCATGATAAATTTCTTTTGTATCCTAGATCTCAAAGGTATTAAAATAAGAAGATATTATATTAAATTCCTCTTCTCCTAATGCATATAATAATTCATTCATAGCTTTATAGTTACATTCATTAATGTATTTTTTGGATTCAATATATTGAGATCTAATATCAGTGGGTTTTTCATATATTTCCTTGATTACAGTCTACATATAAAATATTATACTATCAATATGGATTATCATTTTGACCATCCACTAAGCATGGTTGGTCCCATTATAATAAGGGGACCTATTTTTTGAAGTCTCCTAAATCTTATTATTATTATCCATAAAGATAAAATTTTATAATAAAGATAAATTTGGATCTTTTGGGTAAAACGAGGTCATAGATAACAATTTAAATATAGAAATAAATATCCTCCCACACCAAATTTTTGAAATAGTGGACAACTCAAGAGGGGTTTAATTGAGTTTCCAATTAAAATATATATTGAAAAAATGATTCAAAAGCTAAATCCTCTCAATTTTAAACATACATCCCAATTAAATAAAATATTATAAATTTATAATTTTACAATGAAAAATTATTATTATAATTTCAATCAATGCTCTATTAAAAATAGTTAAAAACTATTTTAGATTTTGGAACAATTTTACTTATATTAAACATAGTATATAAATAATGATAACAATCAATGTTGTGTTTCTTATGGAATTTTGAAACCAAAAATATTTGTTTTTTGAAAAAAATCATAAAAAGACTAGAAAAAACATACATCATACTAAATATAATAAGTTCAGTATCAAGATGATATATAGTCCCATCCCCTTGTCAATAACACACTACTAAGAAGTTCATTATAAAAAATAAACTAATCTACCTCCTAGATTTTGTTTTTACAACCAACACCACACAAGTCTATATAGGATAAACATCGCCTCTTATATGGCTCTATGTGGGTGAATAAAATGATAAAAATTTCACCGATGATTTATATATTGCATAGCCTCTTATATAGTTCATTATGGGAGTACAAAAGATAATAAGAGAGAAAGTGTGTGTGTGTGTGTGTTTGTGTGTGTGTTCCCTACACTCTCCAGTATAGTATTGGATATAGTTATCAATAGATATAGAGTGTAAAATAAATACAACTCGAAATGTAAAAAACTAGAGTAAGAGAAGAAGAAAAATGTATGTATTAGAGTATGAATATATGTTGTAATGTAGGTGACTATTCTCTCTTTTTTTCAACTTTTTATTTGTAATTGATGAATGAGGGCATTCAGTTGTTTTCTAATGTTTCATCAACATTCAAATGAGAACAAAGTGTTGGGGTCATTTGAAATAAATTATATGTTCCTCGTTTTTGTTTTATGCCACATTCATGTATGATTCTCTATAAACTCCACATATATTATCCACCTATTATTTTTAATATATATTTATTTTATTTTTTTTATATTTAAAAAATGAATTTTTTCAAACAATACCAATTTAAAAATTAGCAATAAATATAATCATACATTAACAAGAAATCCATGTCAGTTAATTATTCACATCGGTGTTAAATTATACATAGAAAATTATTTGGATTAATATTTAATAAAATAATAATACAATAATGATAGTCACTGTAAAGTGCCACATTAGTATCTATGATGTCTTAGACCCGGATTCCACTAAAATGGATCCCCAAGACCCATTTTCCTCATGGAATCAAGCGCATCTACCCTTATTCCAGATAATGCTGACTAGCAGTGAGGGTTTAGGGTGTTCTTGTTTGGAGAATATGTCTTCATTACCATTATGGACCACAGTGGACAACTAATAGTAGATATTATAAGATGTAGTATAACAAAATATAAACTGAAAGAACATCAAATGTTAATATAATAACTAGCATCTTACAATAATAACCAAAGATAGTAAACTAAACCATATACAATGTATCATAATTTCATGTTTCTAAAAAAAGAAAAAACATGGAAATAAGGTAGTAGGAAATACATGATATACAAAATAAACCAAAGATACAAAAAGGGAAAAATACATCCCAGTATCCTGAGTTCCATCCCATTCGTCTACGGCAAAGCTCCATCCTATGAAATTCCATAATTTCATACTTCTGTAAGAGGACAATTCCCCTTATCTACACCTACAAGAATATGGTATGCCTAGGTTCCATAAGAGGCCCAGATAAGGTGTGATATAAATCTTAGTAGGCCACCACCAAAAAAATATATCAATATCCAATAAATGTATATAATAGGGTAGTGTTTAGATATAATAATGAAAATCAACAATAACAACTATAAAAGGGACTACTTTAGTTCATGAAGGAGTCTAGGATAACACTACATGATTTGGCCAATTATGGAATAACTCTGAACATGTATTGTGGGACGTAATTCCAGGTATAACATTTATAAGGGAAAACATTCCTAGTATCAAAATAGTAAATGGGAATCCATGCCCAATGTCACAGAATAGGGGCATCATTCCCATTATCAATGAATAGTGATGCCTTGCCCGGAACAATGTATAGGGACTTCCCTACCATTATCACAAGAGTATGGGTTTCCATGCCCAGTATCACATGTAGGGATGTAATTACCATAATCATATAATAATGGATGTCATGCTCATATAGTATAATAATGGATACCTTTCCTTCATCCCTTTATATAATGTTCACTATGCCCATTTAGATATAACTTCGGTTGTCTATACCATTTATGTAATTCAGAAAGAGGTTCATCATGCCCATTTGGTATAACACATATATAAGTATCATCATTACCATTCATTATAATTATCATGTATCTTTGGGCCCTTATTCCCAATCTTTGATAAATAACCATTGGATTTAATATTTGTCATGGTAAAATCCATTTCTCTTTTACTTTTAAAAATGAAAAGCATATAACTTTTTCTTATTTTATAATGTGACATGGTCTTACCACCCACCTCTAATTAATTAAATTTATTATATGTAATGTGTGTTGTCATGCTACAAAACAACATTGGTCCATTAAAATGTTTTAATATTATAATTTAAAATTAGAAACACACAATTCAATAGGTTCTATGGAAATAAACTCAAAAGGACTATTAGGCATAGGGAGGGAACACCCAAAAGTAATGCCTCACTGGAATGTTGAAAATTTATTATCTGAAATGGGTTCTAGCAAGTCATTAGGTTCCATTAAAAAAATTAAATTTAAGTAAAGTACCTTTTAGATGTGATACACGATGATACCTACCAGCAAAATAATGACACATATTATAAAACATCAAGACTTAATAAATAAACTATAGAACACCTACCTTATAATCATATAATTGTTTTTTCCAGTACAAGACTTTAGTTTACCATGGATTAGAATGAATATAAATAATCGATAAATTCCCTAAATATAGGTCATATGATCCTACACCTCGACAACTCTGTCAAGATAAAGAAAAACTGAGAATGGAACAAAAGGAATGAAGATCATACCAGTGGGTATCCAATTAGAGTGATTGAAGATGAATCAAACACGAGATAGGAGTGTTATCAAGAAGCCTGGATTTTTTTGGAGGAGAGATCAAGAATTATGAGGAACCCACTACCCAATGTTGTGCCTCCCGCTACATAATGATGGATCCTACATTATTATACTACATGGTTATGGAAACGTTTTCCCCATGATGTAAGTATCATATTATAAAAAAATTATAAATTTCATTTGGTCATGCATCCCCTGGCATAAGGTTAAATAAAACAATGCACCTAGCTTCACCCCACTTTCCATCCCAACATGGTTTGGAGAGGCCATCCAGGATGGTTGCACGGTTTCTACTAACAATGGGGCCCATTGTTTTTCTTCACCATTCTAGGTTTTTGGATTTGAAAAATCTCTAGACACCCACCTAACCATTATAAAATCAAATTGAATCCATATTATGTCCATAATAAATAATTTTTTTAACTTTTAAAGGAACCATACGTGTGTTTAAAATAAGTTTATTATAGTCATTTCTCTTTAAAGTAACTCATACTCAAGATCACCTCCCAAAGGAGGAAAAAAAATCATTAGAGAATAATTCCAGCCATTAAGCATGTATGTTGGCCTACCACTCCCACGTCTTATCATTTACAAAGTAGTGTTGTCATAGCACCCATACAGAAGGGACAGACCGGACTCGAAGATACTTTTTTCTCTGGTCAACGATGCATATTGGATACTCCTAAAATAATAATCAACAAGAAGATGGATATCTTGGGGATCAATATTATGATATAGGTCAACATGAAAATATTGATGTTTGGAAATTTGGAAGACATCGTATATAGTGTGGTTCCTCTGAGGTAATAGAAACTTATAGGATACTGGATAGAATCTCTTCAAAATCTAAAATGGGACAACCAAACATGGTGACAACTTCCTTTGCCTCTTCATCCATCAGTTCCCATGTTTGGTTGATACCCATAAGAATACACGATCCCTAGTCTTGAACTCATGGGGTCATCTATGGTGATTAATATATGAATTCCATTGATACTGAGCAGTAGTGATACACTTCTTGATTATCTAAAGATGATCTAATGTCTCCTAAAAACGTCTAGGACCTAGTAGCACTTCCTCTCATATCAATAATTATCCTAGGGGTGAATCGAACAACCTACCTTATATGTCCTAATAAGTATCCATTTGAATTGTTTCCTTATAACTATTATTGAAGTCGAACTCGGTGAGAAGGATATGATTCTCCCGAGAAACACTGAAATAAAGGATGTGTGTTCGGTGCATTTCCTTAATAACCTATGTAGTATATTCCCACTAGACATCAGTCTGAGAGTGAAAGGATATGATTAGAAGCACATATACACCAATATCCTTCTACAAATCCTTCCAAAACCTTGATGAAAATCAAGAATCCATATCTAAAACAATAGAATGGGGGATCAAATGTACTCAGACAATCTCATGAACATATAGTCTTCCAAGATCATCATCTAATAATGTCTCCAAGATAAGTAAAATTAGGATAAAATATATATGTCGATCCATGAATACGCACACTGTGTCACTACCAGATGGAAACCTGAGTAAGATAACAACAAAATCCTTCACAAAATACTCCCATTTCCAATCTGGCACTCTTAATGGATGTAACAAGATTTTAGCTTCCCGGTGCTCTACATTCACTTATTTATAGGTGGAAGACCTAGTGATAAATCATGTTATCTAATGCTTCATCCCTGGATACTAATATTATCAGCTCATATCATGATTAATCGTGGAAATACTTGATTGAACATCCCACTAAGAATCGTACAACTCTCACAAAAACTCCTCTCTTATATCTGTTGGAACCTAAATATGCTCATGTATATGTTGGATGTCATCAGCATCGGCAAGACAATATGAAAGTGGGTCCCCACCAAAAATACTCTCTTATAGGACCAAATATTTAGGGTCTAAAACATCCTCATCATAACCTTCTCAAAAAGTGAATAATTAAGTAATAATGATGATAGTGAAGATTTTCTATGATGGTCCATAACATCTTTATGTATTTCATAAAAAAGATTTGTGAACACCCATTCACGGATGGATTCTTGGACTGTATGTGTTTGAGTCCTCCTACTCAGATTAATGGTTTTAGAATTTCATTTCACAATAATATAGGCAAATATGAAGTCAAAGGACTGTAGATATTCAAACCGTCTTCATTTCCTGGTATTTATGTCTCACTGTGTAAAAATTTATCTAAGGATATCTTGGTCCATAAACACCTCAAAACACTCTCCAAGCATATAATTCCTCCAACACTATAGGGCATGTACAACATCATCCAACATGAGATCGTGTTTTGGGTAATTCCACTAATGAGGCCTCAAATGTTGTGACCCATAAGCAATGAATCTAACATCTTTCATCATCACGTATCCTAGCTCGATAATTGATGTGTCACAACAGACTGTTTAGATAAATCTCGATTCTATAATAATCCGAATAAGCACTAAATTCGATCTCCCTTTTTACTCCTGAAAGACAATCTCATACGATTTAGACCATAGAAACATCAAACCCTTATTATTCAATCCCATTAGAGGTTATTCTAAACATGATAATTCTTGAATAAAACTTTTATATTACCCAATTATCCTTAAGAAACATTATATATCAAATACATTCATAGGATTCTCCCAAGTAAACAAATATATCATCTTCACTTATTAAACATAACCTCCTACCACTGAGATGATATGAATGAATAAGTGTATCTTGTTGATCTAGAAATGTAATTTACTGAGCATAGCACACATCTAGTTCTCCCTCGGTGTATTCAAATTGATCTCAAGATGAGTGGAATGGTCTCTTCGAGTATGTGAATACACTAAGATGTCATCATTCAGTACTATAACAAAGTAATCTAGATAGGTATTGAAAACCATATTAATCACAGCCATGATGAAGATAGGTGTGTTCGTAAGACCGAACGATATCACGATATACCCATATAAGAAATATCGACTTCGTATAGTCATGTGTGGAATATTTGATGTTCTAACTTGATCCTGATGACATCTAGATATTCATTCAATCTTTATGTACACCATCTCTCCTCTGAGATGGTCAAAAATATCATCAACACTAGGTAATGGAAACACATTTTTCACAGTATGATGAATTAATTTCTGGTAATCTAGGAATATTTTACAGTCCCATCCGAATTCTTGGAAAAAAGGACTGATGAACTCTAAGGATAATTAATGGTCTATATAAAACCCTTTTAATCTAAATCCTATATATACCAATTAATCCCCTGATGTATAGTAGTACCCATCCTATAAAGATGAATGGATACATGTTCAGATCCATGAACTAGATTGATAATATACTCTACCTCTCTCACAGGAGGTAGTCCTAAAAATTCATAAGGGAATACATCATGGAATCGATCTACTGCAGTTGGGAACTCAATCTAATGTAGTCTCTGATCATTCATGTAATGGATAGAAATCTAGTCGGTCACTCTAGAAAGACTATGATGCACTGGTCTAGATCTATCATCCTGAACATCCCAATCTTATGTTTGAATATTTGTTAGACCCTCTAGTGATATAAAGGACTAATTCTAATTTTAACATTACCTGTTGGAATGATAAGAAACTAACCAATACATTCTGATAATGGTTTCAAATCCTGTCATCTTGAGGACCAAGAGGATCTATGAGAAATGGTGGTTTACTACCTAAAGAGTACAATCCTTAAACATGCTTATGCTCTCGGACTATATACCCAATGGTGCATCGAGCATCTCAATGAAATAAGATTTATCTATATGATGTTTGAGGCTCTCCACTATAGGAGGAAATATAAAATAATATAGAACACATATATTGAATAAGGTAGAAATGATAGTAGATGATACTATAATAGATACTCAAATAGTCTATGGCCCAACATCCTGCTCCTTCAATATAGGCTGCACTGAATAGATATGGCATGATCCCTACCCCTATGGAACAACCTAACTACTATAGAAGTTCTACTTTTTTGCACTAAAAATAAGAAAACTCACTACCATGGAAATGAACTCCACCTATTCCTATATAGACAATAGTACTCTAGATACGTACCTGGTGAGGTGATAATTATCTTGTGAGGATCTACTGAACCTACTCAAGAAGGTGTATCTAGTATAGATCCTCTCCAACTCCAAACAGAAGGAAGTTTCCTACACAATCATAGATTATTCCCCAATATTCCATAGCCTCAACACTCAAATGTGTCTCTAGAACATTGGGGCCTCTTATGATAATTCTTAAAACACTAGTGACATACCACATATCTATTTTTGGGTGAAACTCGTTGTTTCTACTCATGTTCGCAGTCTCAAAGCATCACTTTTTTCTGCTAGTAAAACCACTACATTGTCTGGGTTATGAACCACCTTTTCTCACACCATCTACTTCCCTCAGGTTTCACTCAGTGATAAGGGCCCAGATTACTATTTCATATAGAGTTTTAAATTGGAAAATGTTCACCTAATAATTAATAGGATTCCTCAAACCATCTTCAAATCATCACGCCTTTCCTAGCTCATCGGTAGTATAGATATGCACCAATCACTGAAGTACTATATAATAATCTAAATATTCCCTGACTCTCATTGAACCATACTATAGGTTCATGAACTCCCATTCATGATAATTCCTTAGAGTCTCAAGGAATAACTAATTAATGAAACGTGACTGGAAATCCTTCTACAATGCTTCCTAAAACTGACGAGCCTGATATATAATATACCATATTTTTTCAGATCCTTGATGCATATGTGTAGAGAATTTCACTCTCCTCTTAGGAGGTGTTTCAGACTACTTGAATGTAGACATAACAACCTCGATCTGACACTCTATATCATACGGTCCTCCATCCCCAAAAAATGTTTGTTGATGCTACTATCGGAACTCCCGAGTCAACTCTCTCATTGAATAGGGGGAGAACATAGCTCCCTATAAGGTCTTCATAAGCCAAAAGAAATATCCACTAAAATAGACATCATCACTCCCATTGGGAACATGAGGAGGTACCATAGAAGGTACTACTATAGGTGTAATTGTCATATCACGTCCAACCACCTTTTAGGCATTGTCATCACCACCCTCCAAGAATATGGTTGGAGGATCTCTTGGAGGAACTGGTCTACAGTTTCCAAGCACTCACGTCATATAGAATTTGATAATAGAATAATAAATAGAAAATGAAATAGAAAATTTAAAAATACATTCTATTTAATATTCTTACCCCTATTCGAGTACAAAAATTGATGTTTGGGTGATATAAATATTTATATATAACAACATAGATTTTATATACATCCCACTACCATCGTCATCACTGGGTCAGTCTCTATGGTTTTTTATTCCAATTTGATTTTAAATTAATAATAAAATTTCAATCAAATTTAAATGCTTGAACCAAATTTTTGGACTAAATGGTTCACCACTTATGATCCATAAGGGAACATACACCTTATGAATCAAAATGTTACATCCAATCAATCCACTCCATAACAGGTTTCATTCCATGCAACCAATGGCCGTTGACTCAATGTTCCATAGTTAGCTTATTAGGGTGTCTATTATGGGATATGTAGTAAAACATTATTATGTTATATAATGACTCTAAGTATCAATTATTCCATTCTTAAATCCTTATACAAATCACTATCCAATAATAATTATATTTATAATAGTAAAATCACTCCTGGAAACCACCAAAGATGAAAACAACACAATGATCTTATATAAAGTGGCATATGCATGGCATGTGAATTTATTAAAAAGTGCCTATTATGATGCATGATCAATGTTTACTTTTAATCATCTAATTTGGACAATTATAAAAGATAAACCTCAATATAAATAGAAATATCACAATTCAAGTTTATCACCCAATGGTTTACTCATTTCAAATGTAATAAGAAAAAATAAGTAAACAAAAATATCCATTCGAGATAGTTTGGATTTTATCTGCACATGGGTTAGCTACTCCAAATAATAGCTTATTACCATACACAAATTTTTTCCAAATATCTTATCTATTTTACAAAAATAGTAAGGAAATAAAAGAAATATCTGATACCACTTTTTGACGTCCTAGTCCAAGATTCCCAAAAAACTGTGCATGAATCTCGGTCATCCACATGGACATAAGAGCATCTCTCTGAATGCTAGAGTATTCTGAATAGAAATGGGGGCCTTGGGTGTGTCTATGGGGAGAAAATTCCCTAATTACCATAGGATATAATAGTACATAATTAATAACAGATAATAAAATAAACAATGTAAAGTAATTAAATAGATAGAACAACAAAAGCGGATATAAAAACCAATATTTGACAATAATAATGGCAGTATACTAAATCATATACGATGGATAAAAATTTTATTAGTCTACAAATATTTAAAATGTGTATAGAAAGCAGAAGGAAATCCATTTTGTACAAAATAAAGTGTACAAATATAAGAAAATTCCATCCCAGTTTCCCAAGCTCTAGCTAGGTCGTCTACTACCTAACTTCATCCAAACACATTCTATATTGTCACACATCTATAAGAGGACGTTTACCCTTATCTACACTTGCAATCATATAGTCTTCTTTAGTGACATAGGTGGTTCACGTTGGATGTGAGATAAATCTCAATATCCACCACTAATAGAATCTACAAATATCTAGTTCATGTATACAATAGGGAAGTGTGTAGATATAATAATGAATAAAATAATGACAACGGTAAATGGGTTGGCTCTAGATCTTCAAGGAGATAAGGATAACACTACCTACTTTATAACATGTCGGAATAACTCTGAACATGTATCAAGAGACTCAATAACAGATATCACATTTATAAAGGAAATTATTCCAAGTATCACAGTAGTAAAGTTGATGATATTCCCAGTATCAAATAATAGGGTCACCATTCCATGTATGACAGAATAGGGATGCCATGCCCGATATCACATATAGGGATGCAATTCTTGGTATAAAAAGAGTAGGGAATGCCAATCACAGTATCACACGTAGGGACATTGTTTCCATAATCATATAATATGGGACATTATGCATGTAGATCATAACAAGGGATTCCATGGCCGTATTACATTTAAATAATGGTCATTATTCCCATTTAGATATAACTTCCTTTTTCATGTCAATTTAGTTTATTTATACATGGGGTCACCATTCCCATTAGGTATGAAACATGCATAATTTTCATCATTTATATTCATTATATTTATCAAGGGTCATCATTCCTATATTCCCTATCATTGATAAATAATAATTGTATTTAATACAAGATAAGGTATAATTAGTTTCTCAATTATATTGAATAATGGAAATACCATAACCATTTTTCATTTAATTAGAATTTTTGGGTGTACCACTCACCTCTAATAAATTTATTTCAATATATTTCGATGGTTTTATCCCTTATATAGAACAACATTTTTCCATTAAAAATTTATGATATCATCATTAATAACTAAAAATTTCAATAGGTTCTTTGGATACATACTCAAAAATCTAATCTGGCATAAGGAGGGAACACCCAAAAAAGAATGGATAACACCATGTTGGACAATTATTGACATGAAATGAGTTATAACAGGTCATTAGGCTCCATGAAAGGAAAATACTATAAGGAAATTAAAATTTATGGGAAATTCATGGTGAAAACAATATACAATACAATGGAATATTTTATAAACCATCGTGATTTAAGAAATAAACTATATACCACCTACCAAATAAGTGTACAACCCTACCCATCTTGAATCACCATTTAGTTCATCATGAACTGGATGAAATCTATATAATTGGTCAATTACCTAAAAATATGTAATATAAGATGGAAACTCGATAAATACAACAAGATTAAGAGAAATTTAGAATTGCACAAAAGGAATACAGATCTTACATGTGGCTATCCAATGATACCAACAGAAGGTAAATCAGACACCTGATTGGAGAGTTATTAAGATGTGTACCTTTATTGGTGTAGAGGTAAAATGAGAGGAGGAACCTGCATCCCATTATAAATGAGGAAAAAAGATATGAGGGTTCTAATTAAAAAAGACATCAAATAAAAATGATAATTTTACCCAAAATATCATGGTCGCATGGTTTTGATTAATAGTTCGAGAAACCATGTGCCAACCATGTGAATCTCTTCAGCTAAAAAGTATAGCCATTTTGCACATGCATATATACCCTGGACCATGGGTAGAAAAATCCATGTGTCTTATTCTCCTCAGCATCCATCCTCACACGGTTAGGAGAGATCTAGTTGGCTAGGTTGTATACTTTCTATTAAATATGTGGCAAGTTGTTTTCTCCACTGACTAGGGTTTCGAGCTTCGAAAAATCCCCAAAACCCCCCTAGAACCTTTCCAAACTCAATGTAAATCTATATTAGGTCCATAATAAATAATTATATTACATTTTAATGGAATCCTTCATAATATAAAAATCATATTCTTACAATATCCATGTCAGCATCGATGGTTGCTTCAACTTCCGAGGTCAGTATCCATGTTGGCATTTACAATCGCTTCACTTTTGATAGGTCATATGGTCTATCACTTGTACCTATATTTAATCATCTGATCTTATATTCAATAATCCATACACTTATGGTTGATCCCATACTCTATTTCATTCGAACTACTTACCACTGTCACATTGAATTGACATATGGTCGATCATTTACTTTGACAGAACTCTAACATTTGAATGGTTCCATGAATTTGTCTTTTTGGTCTATATATTACTTGTGTGATTGATCAGGATATCTTTGTGGTAAATCCACATAGGCAAGAAATTTATTTCTCTTTCCTTCTGTTCAATTCATTTAAAAAAAACATTTGCTATGGATGTTTCTTTAGGTGTGTCATTTTGTAACTTAGGTTGACTCATGGTTGCTTGATTTTCCTTATGGTCGATTAATTCATTTTCAAAAATATTGATTCTGAATATCACTTGATGTACATTATGTGTTCACATGTTTAACTCATGGTCACTTGAGTTTTCTTACATTATCTTGTTTCCTTTATCCTATAATCACCATGGTTGGCCAAATATATTGAGTAATGCATAAAAATTATAAAATAAGAACATTGTATTTGATAGTGTGTACGACAAACAACACCAAGTGAATAAGTGAATATAATATCCTTGGACATTAAAATAAAATTAATATTTTAAATAAATTCAATATATGATATTTCTTTCATTGCACACAATACTATGTTATCTTACATTACATGAAACAAATACTGTTTTATATATTTTTTTTACATGAAAGACTATGTTTTACTAAAAAAAATAATATATTATTAAATATATTATTGTTTAATATAATAAGGTATAACCTAATTGTTAAATTAGTGGTTATGAATAGTATTAACTAAATTATGAGAATATATATATTATATATATAATAAATTTTTTCACATTCACCCAATTTTTTTATAGGAATAATCTAAGAAGTAAGGTCGTGAAAAAGATGATAACAAACTCAACTCTACACATAAAAAACATCATTTTTAAAAAGGCACTTTTACCACCTTTTAAAGGAGAACTTATTTTAAATTCAATTTTTGGAACTTCTATAAATTTTATATGTCAAAATAAACTTCGTTTTTTCAAATTGGTACTTCAAAATTATTTTAGGGAAAATATTTATTATTTTTCAAAAATATTTCATTTTTTAAATGAATAGTTAAAATAATGAATTTTAATTCAAAACTTCGTTTTCATCTAATTTAATAATAATGGTAAATTATATTATTAATTTGTTTTAAAGTAAAATTATATCAATTATAAAAAAATTAATCCAATTTAGTTCATTGGAATTAATTTAAACTTGAAATTTTATATAATGACTTTGCAAACATTTAGAAAATTTTTACATTAAAAACCTGCTTTGTCATCCCATATATGGGACTAAATTTGAATTAATTTATGCCACATATGTGATTTTAATTTGTTAAAATGCATTTAATCTTTTTAATAATCATAATTTCTCATTTATAATAACGTTTTATTTGTTTTTATAACAAATTTATTACTAAAAGTAATTATGATTAATTACACTGATTAAGAGAGAAATTAGCTTAACAAGGGATTATCCCTTAAATAGAAGGTCAAAAAATGACCTAAAAACTTTCCCAAAATCCATTGTATGTCCATATTTTGACCATATCTTCAATTCATAAAGATTTTATAATAATTTTATGTACATTATGCAAAGGATAAATCTCAATAGTGTTTAATGTTTTATATTTATAAGAATTCCACTCCTCGTCTGCTATAAAAGTTACTCACCCCTCCCACTTATTCATACATCTAAAAACATTTAGAGCGCACGAAATCATTAAAAATATGGTTCCAACATCACGAACCTCATACTAGAAGCCTCAATTTGGGCATAAATCCATCCATGTAATCCATTTGATGCAAACCAAAAGGAGATACCCAAAGAAGAGATAACATCCTTCCTCGTGCTCTTTTGTATTATTTTTATTCTTCACCCACTAAAATATTATTATTCTATTATTACATAATAACATAAGTATAATAAATAAACTAATATTTTTTATATTAAGGTTTTTTCCTAAATTTACATATGCTTCCATCTAATGGGTAATGAACTTACCATTCCTGTGTACGGAGGACAACTACCTCGTGAAATGATGATTTCCCATTCTTCCATTAACACTACTCATGGTGGAAATTATGATAGGAATTATATTTATATATAATATTTATGATATTTATGATGTATTTATTATTAACTAATTTTTATATAACAAATACCCTTTTGATTTCCATTTTTTGAAGATGATAATGTCGTTTGTGGAAGCGTGGACGACTGCCTCCAAAAAATGATGTGATTCATTCACACTATACATTGAATGTATAAATGATGGTTTTAATAAACATATGTGAAATATATGAAATATATATTATAATTTAATTTAATTAAATATTTACTTATATACCATTTACTTTTCATTGTTTTAAAGATGACAAAGCAATGGAAGTAGCGTACATGTGTACGTACGACCTTCTGTCTCTATGAATAATGCATTTTATTTACTACATCTAAATATTTCAGATTATAATAAAAAACTATAATGAATTTATATCATAAATAAATATTTTTTTAAATAATATATATTATTAAATAATAATATAATTAATAGGAACAATAATAAATAAGTCATAACATACTCGGAAATCATGACAATTAACACATGTAATGATAGAAATAATGAATGATTCTTTATAAAAGGGTATTAAGATATTATAAAATTTAATAAATGCTATTATAAATGATATTATTGTTTATTTATAAGTGTTTTACATGTTCTGAACCACTATACATGAGGTTAAAGTACATTCACTTGAAAAATAAACCCAAGGTAATGGATTCTTATCTCACATTTCATTCCTGGAGGCGTATTCCATTTACACCACTTACTCATTCTTGGGGGTGTATATACTACCAAATTTGATATATTATATAATAGTTTACTTTATCTTAATTTTATATAATGTTTAATTTGACGTAATCTATTTTAAGGGGCTTATGATTCAAAGGTTACTATGTAGTAATTGACTTCTTCTCAATTCCCATTCATTGATGAATACATTATCGTTGTGCACATAATTTTTTACTAATAGTGTAAATGCTACCACATTGACATATAATATAATGAAATATTAATTATTAATTCTATATTGAGTTTAAATAATATTTATTTAATTAAATAGCACTTTAATATATAGTTACCCAACTGGAAATCAAATTTTATAAATCTATTCTTTTTTATTAGGTTATATTACTTCCTCATTGTCCATATTATTATATGATTATGTGTATAATAAATTTTTACTGTATATTATTATTTTAACACTTATTTTATGTGGATTTACATTTTACACAAATAATCTATTCATTTATTGATTCTCACATTAATGTTATATTATTGTCAAGTCTTTAAATCACAATTTAATTTTATTCTAGATTATTTAAACATGAATTCCCCTTAGTGGAAAATATAGGATAATTTTTTAATAATTAATTTCATTTTTTCTCCTATATTTATTAAGGACATTTATCAGGTAATAGAACCTTTTTTTACTCTTTCCCAGTCAAAAGTTTTTAGAATGTGTTTTCAAGAAAATATAAATTCATTTATCTAGTTAGTATGATATCTTGTTTTCTTATAAAAACATTTTTTTCTAAAAAGATCTTCAAATTTTTTTTTAACATCCCAAAATGATTCATTAAAGACATTTTTTTACTGTTTTTTATTATAAATTTTTTTTCCAAGGAATCACCTTGTTACTTTTAAAACAAGAAAATTTAATAACCTTTTACCTTGCAAACGAAATGTTCTGTTTACCTTGTATATCATGTATAGATTTACCCACTTCCATTTCATTAAGGATTACGTTACAATTTTAAATGTTTTATTTTTGAGAAAAAAGTATTCAATATTTATTTTCAAAGAAATTATTTCAAAAAAATCAAAATAAAACATTTTCTTTTTATTTATTTTAATGGTATTTATTTAAATCCATGAAAACAACCCTTTATTTTTACTCTACTTGGGATATATTGTATTGATACCATCCTTATTCTTACTTTAGATTGTATATGATTTATTTGGTCAATGAGAGTATTGAAAATCACATTCATGATTCATTTTTTATTCCCCTTGACATATTCAATTTACTAGGATTATTAGACATTGAATTTCCCCTAATTATTAACATCATTTATCATGGATATTTTTATTTCCAAAAGTGTATATCTTTTTTACCTATGGGTATTACATTTAAATTTACTTGATTATCTTGGAAAATTTTGATAATTCTGTATTATTTATTCAATTTTGATTTTTTATAAGGCATATTATTTATCAATTAAATTGATTACTTGATATGAGGAATATTTTAGACATGAATAGATAGGTGAGTCCCAGACATTATATAATCCCTCAATGCCTAGATATATTCTCATGAGAAAAATTAGTTAATCAAATTAAATAATTTTATACATAAATTTTTATATTTTCTAGAGGATAGATCTTGAAATAAGAGGTCTTTATTTTCCTGATACATGATATCCAATAATTAATAGTTAACATAATTTTGATTCATCATTTATTTTACATGAAAATTTCACCGTGTTAATGTATGTAGATTCATTTCATTATCATTTTATTGATCAAATAGAATGTGTTAGTTTATTACCTTTCTATAATGATTATGCCTTTTCCAGTTATTCAAAATGAGTTTTTTTTAGTTATTTACCTTTTTAAATTGTTTATTATCTTCTCAGTTTATTTATTTCATGTCATGTGTCTTCAGTTATTTACCCTGGAATAATGGTTATTCTCATTAATTCCTTATTTATTGGACCAAACATAACCCCTATTGATAATTTGAGCTCACCCTAATTTCTTTCATTCCAAAGGATTCCATGAAGTTTAAAAATAATTATATGAAAAGATATCATAGATGGAATAATTTTATCCTTAAAAGATAAAAAATTATGTCTTAATTAGTGTATTAATTTTTAGTACAATACTTATGCTTGTATGTAGTCTACCAATATTACTTAACTCTTTGGTCCATTGGGATTTTATTCCTCCAAATAATGCCAATGTAATGGTAGTAGACACATGAATTGGGATTACTGTGGTCTAGGAACTACAGTTGGCATTATAGGAAGTTTAGTAGTAACCTTGGGAACTAAATTTAGGAAAACATGGGTTAAGTAACATAAACCTAAGGTAGAATTTTGGTGTAAAGAAGAACATCCTATAATTTTGGTAAGGTTTAGATTATGTGTGTATTCCAAAAAATAAAATCAGTTCTATATACTACAAGTGGATGTTATTCTGGCACATATGTACCTAGGGGTAACAACTCTGAAAAGGAGTGTCAAGCCGGACATGAGCATATCCAAGTACACGATAATGGGACTTACTGTACTACTGGTTTTAAAATAACAGGGTATATGATTAGGTTAATTTACATTTTATTTAAAAAAATTAAGAAGTATTTTAATAGATTATGAAAATGAAGGACCTAGGTTAAACCTAAGGTGTTTTAGGTTGACAATAAGGTGTCATGATTTATATATCCTATAAATGATTATACATTTATCTCATTAAGACTATTTTTAATCACATTATGATTTCTGGTTTTAGTCAATGGATAGACATCTACTAAGTCTTGTTAACATTGAACATGAAGGAAAAATTGGTATCAATGAGAAACCAAATGAGTTTTTGATAAGAGTGGAAGATATTATTTTTATTCGTAATCTATTTTACTAAAATATGATTAACAGAATATTACTTCACCAACTCTTAAACTCACCAATGAAGAGAAGGAATGAGGTTTCTAAGAGTTTGAGTGGTGGATACTATAGATAAAATAATCCTCTAATTCCATCATATAAGAAATGTGGATGGAATAATCAAGGAATGTGTCTTAATGAAATGGTATAATGATTTATGTGTGGAAAAGGGGGACATAAAGAAAATAATTTCAAGGGATAAATAAAGGGTACAATGGAAGGAAAAAAATCTCATTTTATGGATCCATTTATGGTTTTTCCCTTAAATGTGGGGAACCAGGGCATTAGCTGAGTCAGTTCCCTCTTCAAAAGGATAAAATCATGACGAAGGAGGTACCAAAGTTGAAATAAAAGGGAGAAGTATTTATATTTTTATATTTTGTTGAAAACCATAGTTAAAAGGATATTTATTGACTAAATTTCACGGATTTCCACGAGATATATTGTATAAATTATAATAATTTATTTTTTAAAAAGTAAACCCTCAATTCTAGGTGAAAATCATTAAATACGATGATGTGATGGGGCTTAAACCAATGATTTAAGGATGATAAGGGATTCACACCTACCACTATTCTATTTGATGTCCTGTTTAATTTCTCATTACTTTAATCAAAACGATATGACGAATAGATATTAATGATGAACCAGTAGTGTTTCATTTTTATGTTTAGATAATAATTTATCAATCATATTGGATTTAGAGAATACTTAGAGGAAAATGGAATTAATTTTAACTCTTTAATGTTTCTTATGATCCAATAAACACGAATTTTAGTGCTTTAGGCATTGATGATAATTTCTTGATATCTATTTCATGAAGTAAGGAATGAATTAGAATTTGATCAAAGCACTACAAAAATATGAAATCATTCTTATGATATTGAAACATATCAAGTATATTTTCTTTATATTCTTGGTTAATAAAATAATTCCTAAACATTAGGAAAAGGATATAAAAAATTATTTTAATACCATGTTTTTTTGTTGACCCGATGGTCTTCTATGTCTTTCTAAATTTATGTCTTTGAAGCCCTTAACATTCCTTTTATCAGTCACATTATTTTCATATATGACCTCAATCACTCCGAATAAATATTTGTTCTTTTCCTCCATGTACTTATATCCACGTTGCACTAATTTTCTCTTACATAGAGACCTAGTTATATGTTAGTCCATTTGACCTTTGTACTTAGTATCCTCCCTTTTCTAGGGAATTTTTTATGAACCCTTCTCACGATGTGAGATTTAAACATAGAAAATATCATACAATTTAATACTAGGGTTGAGTTTATATTGATATAATTAAATTAATTAATGTGGAGATGATGTAACACCTTTAAATTCAAAAATAATAACATTGTATTCGATATCTTATGTGATATAAAACACCAAGCGTGTAAGGGAATATAATATCCTGAGACATTACAATATAATTAATATCTTGAATAAATTGAATCTTTGATGTATATTGAAATTCATGATATTATAACTTATCTTCTGTTCCATTAAAAAAATAATTTTTTATTGCTTGCATCACACTCAAAACATAGTTTTTCCAAACAACAATATGTTTTAAAATATTATTATTTAATATGACATGTATTAACATACCTATTAATTTATATATTAGGAATAATATTAAATAACTTATGACAATATATATATTATATATCCAAATAAATTTCTAAATTCCTCCAAATGTTCTTATATGCATAATATGAGAACAAACTCAATTCTATGTGTAAAAACCTATATTTTTATAAATGCATTGTTACCACCTTTTAATGGTGAACATATGTCAAATCAATTTTTAAAAATTTTTATAAATTTTATATGTAAAAACAATATACATTTTTTAAACTAGTACATCAAAATTATTTTAGGTTAATGTTTTGGTATTTTTTTGAAATATTTCACTTTTTTATCAATATTGAAAAATACTGAATTTTAATTCAAAATATTTTTTCATATAATTTATTTATAAAGTTAAATAATATTTTTAATTTTTTTTAAAGTTATAGTATATATATTTACATAAATTATTTAAATTTTGGACATTTGAATAAACATCAATTTGAAATTGGACATAAATACATAACAATATTTTAAAAGTCATTACATTAAAAAGTTGCATTGTCATCCCATTTATAAGATTAAATTAAAATTATATTATGAAAAAGATGTTATTGTAATTTTGAAATATATATTTCATATTTGGAATCATCATAACTTATAATTTATAATTTATAATAAGGTATACCTAGTAATTTACCAAAAATATTGTTGAAAGTAATTATAATTAATTTTAGCAATTACAAAAAAAATAGTTTAACAAGGGACTGGACAATAACATTAATGGATAAAATGACCTATAAACTTTTCAAAAATACATTTTATGTCAATATATAGACCATATCCTCCATTATATATAATTTATTTCATTATTGGAGGCACATAATGTAAGAATGACCTCTCAATAGTGTTTACCTTTTTATATTTATAAGAATTCCACTGCTCATCCACTATAAAAAGGCACTCACCTATCCCACTTATTCACACCTCTAAAGCCCGTTGGGTTTCCCAAAAACTGCCCAAATAATCTCCCAAATTCCCTAACCTAAAACTAGAATCATAAATGTCAGCATAAATCTATCCTATGACTCCCTTTGGTCGAAGTCAGAAGGGGTTTCCCAAAGAAGTGGTAACATCCTTCCTCAAGAACTTTTGTTTTATTTTTATTTTCTTCCCACAATTATATTATTAATTAATGATTAAATAAATAATTCTGTATACAAAATATACTAATATGTTTTTATAATAATGGTTCAACCTACAGTTACACACACTTCCATCTAAGGGATAATGAACTTACCGCTTATGTGTAGTACGAACTACCACCTCACAAAACGATGATTGTTCGTTCTTCCTTTACCACATATCTTGGTGGGAATTATGATGGAAACGTTTTTTATATATGATATAGATATATAATAGTAAAAATTTATTTATTGTTTTTTTATTTTTATGTAACAAATACCCATATAACTTCAATTTTTTGTAAATATGATTACATAATTTGTGGAAGTGTGGACTGCCGACTCATCAAAGTGATGTGATTTGTTCACACTATGAATTGAATATATAAAGGATAGAATTAATAAAAATATGTGAAATTAATGAAATAGATATGATAATGGAATTATTGTATACATATACATATATTCCATTTTCTTTTCATTATTTTAAATATTATAAAGGAATGGAAGTGGCATTCATGTGAATAGATAGCCTACCGTCTCCATGAATGTTGTATTTCATTTCCTATATCAAAATATTTTAGATTATAATAAATAAATATATAATCAAAATGAATTTCAATTAAATAATGGTTTAAATTATTTATATGATGAAATGATTATATACTTAATAAGAACAACATGAAACAAGTCAAAATATACTCAGAAAACATGATAATTAACTCTTCAAATGATGAAAGTAATTAAAGATTGTTGACTAATGGGAAATAATATAAAATAAAATGATAATAAATGATATAATAATTATTATTATTATTTTTATAATTTTTTCACATTTTTTAAACAACTATACACAAGGTTAAAGGATGTTCGCTTTAAAAAGAAATGCAAGGTAATAGATTCTTGTCTCAATATTCTTTCTGTGAGGCATACACCATTAACACCACTAAATTATATTGTGTCTTGTATATACTACCTATTTTAATATATTATATCCTTAATTACTTTATATTCATGTTATTCAAAGTTTTATTTGAGGTCATCAATTTTGGGGGTGCTTATGAATAAAAAGTTACAGAGTAGTAAGGGACTTTGCTCAATTCCCATACTTTAAGAAATACATTATCATTGGGAACCTTATTTCATTAATATAGTGTACATACTGACACATTGTCATAGAATATAATGAAAAATTTATTATTAATTTTATATTTAGTTTCAATTTATTCGTCTTAATTTTACTTGAACATATATTTACCCAAGTTCAAATTATATTTCCTAACTTTAATACTTTTTATTGGGTTATATTACATCCTCCTTGTTGTTAAAATTATATGATTATTTTTGTAATAAAATTTTAATATCTATTTATGTTTTTCCAATTTTTGTATGTGTATTTACATTTGACACACATACTATATTTTTTTATTTAATCTAAAATTAATTATATTGTATTTTTAAGTGTTTATATAAAATTATAATTTTGTTCTCGATAGTTCACAGTTGAATTTAAATTAGAATAAATTATTGGATCATTTTTTAATAAATATTTTAAATTTATTATCTCTTTATTATTTAGGATCATTATCAGGTAATAATTCCATTTTCCAGTCATTGGTAATCTAAATATTTTATAATGTGTTTTTATGAAAACCTCACTTTGTTTCATCTTTAGTCAGAGAACATGTTTTATTCTAAATACAATGTTTTAAAATATATTTTGAAAATGTTTTTATCCATCCCAAAATTATTTGTTAAATAAAATTTTTACCTTTTCCTATTTTAAAAACATTTTCAAATTAATATTCTTATTTTTTTCTGAAAAATGATCTTTTCTAGCCATTTACCATGTAAAAGGAATGTTCTTTTTTACATTGTATGGTATTTAAGGATTTACCTGACATAATTTATTTGAAAAATCAATTTCTTGTTCAAAAGGTGACTTTTTAAGAAAATTTTCTAAAAAGAGATTTTAAAATAACAATATTTTTTAAATATTTTTCAAAATAAAAAATATATTTTTATTTCAATTTACGTCATTTATATTCATCAATGAAAAGAGCCATTTATTTTTATTATACATGTTATGTGTCATATTGATACAATAAATATTATTATCTAGATGCTTTATGATTTATTTGTCCAAGGATATTATGGAAAGCAACATCCTTGATTCCTTTTTATATCCCCTTGAAATATTCAATTTCCTATTATCATTATACATTTTGTTTCTTCTAATTATCCATGTCATTTATCATAGATATGTTTGTTGCCTAAACAATATATCATTTTCACATTTGGGAATTAATTTGGATTTTATTTCATTATATGGGGAAATAATGGTAAATATATATTCTTTATTCAATACGAATATTTGATAAGGAATGTTTTTTATTAATTAAATCGATTTCTCGATTAGAGGAATGATTTGGACGAGAAATGAAGGGGGCCTAAACTTTATGTTTCCCCTCGATGAATAGATATGTTCTCATGATATAAATTATTTAAAAACATTAAACATGTTTCTATCTACAGTTTTAAACTCTCTGGAAAATAGATCTTGTAACTATTATTTTTCATGTTTTTGAGACATGAATACTAATAATTAAGCATTCAGTAAATTTTTATTCGGTATTTATTATCAATGATATTTTAACTATGAAAGAATATATGGAAGAAATTAATTATCAGTAAAATGATTATACAGAATGTTTTTTCTAATTCTTAGCTTTCCATATTGATTATTCTTTATCCAATTATTAAAATCGGGGTTTTTAGTTATTTACCATTGTATATTATTTATACACTTCCTTATGAGTATATTGATTACATGGAAAGTGTGTTTAGTTAATTACCATTCCATAATGGTTATTCTCATTGATTCATTATTTCTTCTTCCATACCTTACCCTTACTAAACATTTGAGCTCACCCTTATGTTTTTAAGTACCCTAGGATTCTTTCAAGTGTAATATTAAATATATGGAATGATATCATATATGGAATAAATTTACCCTCAAAATAAAAAAATTTATGTTATAATTAGTGTATTGATTTGTATTACAGGACACATGTGTGTATCATGTTTACCAAGACTACTAAAATCTTTAGTACATAAATATTTTATTCATTATAATTATGTCAATGTAATGGTAGTAGACACTATCTATGGGATTACTGGGTCTAAGGCGATACAGGTTGTGTAGTTGATTCAATATATCGTACGACCATTTCTAGACATATAAAAAGATGAAATATTTCATAAAAAATATTGTACTTTTATAACATATAAATGGAATATAGATAATATAAAAATTATTTTTTAATGTTAATATAAATAATTGTTGGACCAATCCGGTAAGGAGGTCATGAGAATAAACCCTCCCATAGTAATTTCACATGTAATATGTGCTATTGGATATTCCTATCTGAAGATATATATATTTTCCCTCAAATATCATATTTTTATAAATACATATCATGAGTCATGTAATTTTAGGTATGAAGATAGATCTTGTTGACATATTCTTGTGTAGAGGTAAGATACATTGGTTGTGTTACAAGTGATATTGACTTAATTTATAAGTCAAGTAATAATTTTTCCCTCTTATTTTAATTAAAGTAGATATATCTCAACCATTGAATGAATTGAAAATGACACAAAAATATTTTTACATTATTTTTATATTTAAATATTCATTTATAAAAGTCAAAGAAATATAAATTGAGAATATAGGTTGATGAAACATAGTATTAAACCGAAATGATGAAATATCGAGATAGAGGGATTATATTACACATGGAACATCTATATGAGGTTATATTAATTTTGAAATTTGATTCTTTATTTATGGGTACCTTAATGTATTTCTAGATAATGATTTTGGACTTATGGAATGTTAGTCTAATGTCATTGAGAATGAGGCATTGAGGTTCCCACACTAAGTTTATCTTGAATATCAAAAAAAATCTACTTGAATTTAACAATTTTAAAAAATATTATTCACAACTTGTGGTTTAAAAATGATTCATGTATGAATGAATGCATTGATCCTGCCACTAGTTATTAGAGAGAATATATATGTGATTTTAATATTAAATAAATATTTATTTTTAATTTTATTGAATACGATATATATTTTTTCTTTAATGTATAACGAAGTAATATCTATTTATCTAAACAAATAGTCACTATTCAAGGTTAGATAAATACAAAAGAGGATTGACAGGATTGGAAAATTAATTTAGGCATGCAATAGAAATTATATACTAAATATCATTTAAATAAATATTATTGTTCATATTTTATTTTTATTATCTATGAGACATTCATGTGTCAAGAAAATATTAATATTATAAAATATTATTATGATTATTATTATTAGACAAGGGCTCACTCGTGATGTATAGATTGATTAAGGGACTATGTGCAATTAACAGTTCCCTAACACAGCTATATGAATATAGTTATATCATTTCTAGGTTATGGTGATTATTTTGAAAGAAAAACATATCAAGATAATTATCTCAATCCTTGATAAAACCTATTCTCTAGAATTCTCTCAATAACAATGACAATATTAATCCTCCAAATCTATCTCAATAACACAAGATAACATTATAGAATCCGTCATACTCTAAATGTATTCTTATTTATGTTAATAATGAGTGAATTAATGTTGTTTGAATCATTTTTTCTAGTACCTATAGATTATATAGTAATATTTTGAGGTTAATGGAGCACATGTGGATCTCTACAAGAGTGATTATACCCTTGAATCATTTGTCACAATGATGGTACAAGAAGATTGGTCAACAAATTTGAAAACAAAGAAAGAATTAAAATAAAAGAAAATTTTTATTTATACAATTTATTTATAAATTATATTTTAAAGAACCATTCTATAGGATTCAGTGGGTTTCAATTTCACATAGTTTGTGGAGAAATCCATAGAAACTGTTGAAACACCATTATTTGTAAAGGGTTTGACCCCTTCCATTTCACCTAGAACCATCATGTCAAATCTTAATAGACACAAATTAATTAATCATTATTTGTTAATCAGTGATAGATATACACATCTGTTGTTAGTTTTTAATTTATAGATAATTTATTCTTAATCAGAAAGTAAAGATATTTTGTTTGTTCACTTTCATATGACCATAATTAAGTTTAGAATATTAATGAATGCTAAAAATTAAATTTAGAGGTTCCAGATATTCTGTCAATACAACATGGGAATTAATTATGTGTAACTGAAATGAACACATCATGTACCCAGTTTTCCCACACCTAGATGAGCTACAGAAATAATAACACATCATGTTGCAGAGAAGAGTATACCATGTCAATACATGACTTGTGTTGATAAAAAATATATCAAATGATTTTAGGGGTTACATGGTGTGTAGTTGGCCAACATATCATGTAACCTTACATCGTTTCTCTCTATAGGAAATACATCAGTTGTATGGTTAAATATTCAACATGTATTTGTTAAACGCCAAGTAAATACTTAAAGGTAAAAAACATGTACTAGTTGTGACTACACAACATGTAACTAGCATAAAAAATATACACAAAACATATGTACAAGTGGAATACATGTTGAGTTACTTTATGTGAATCAGGGATGACCACAGAAAAGGGTACATAGTGTGTAGCAGGCTCTGCATGTCTTGTAAATTATACCCATTTTTTATATAGTACTAGATGATCTAGGTTGTACACTGTCTAAATAAATTACACTGAATAAAAATTAATTATTAAATTAAAGCAAACTACACTATATGTATCTATAATACACACCTTTTGACATAATTTTACATAATATTTAATGACTAATTAATTTATATTCTAGTTAAATAACCACACACATTGTATGATACATGTACACGCCATGTATGTTACAGAAGCATTAAAAGTGGTAAAGTCCATGAATATTAACCCATTTCATGTGCCATAAATTCTAATATGACTATTGCATAAAAATATATTTTTTACTTCAAAATAAATTTTTATGTAAATGAGGGAATCCACATAAAATTGAACACAAATTCATAAAACATAGAAAGAAATCACAATGTCATTAAAAACAGTACTAGGATTATTGGAACCAATAATCCTATATAACCCCCATTAAAGTGATCTTACCTTGGCTTCTTGATAATTTGTGAATAGATCGTCAAAATGATTTACCATCTTTCCCTATATCTTGATATATTCCTCAAAATTGATTATTCTTTATTTGAAGACTCATTCCAAAATATGGATTTTTTTGTAAATCCAGACCCTTTGATCCTCATTAGCATATTCTCGAACCATTATCTAATATAATATATTTGCATCATTCTATTTATAATTTATATGGAAAAATACTTCTATCATTTCATCCTTAGAGTGGATATTGATCTACAAACATTTTTCTTTATCTACATCAACCTTCCCTACCATACCAGTATCCTCATATTCCTTAAACTCACCAATCTCATCCAAAGTATTCCAACATAAAATTTTTAAACCTATATATGATTCATGGTTTCATTGTCCATCACCATGGCCATTTTTTAATATCTTGTTTTCATCATATTATGAAGTGAAGAGTAATCATTACGTCTTTTACCTTTATTTTCTTTAAGCACAATGTATCTCCACTCATCCTAATTTCCCATTCATCCCTTATTCCTCCTTAGGCTATATATCTATTTACAATTTATTTTACCTAAATTTACTATTTATTATTGAATAGGAATCTCAATATCAGGTTCTTCCTCAGTGAACCATTTGTTGTCATTGAAGTTCACATATGGCATGGGGGTCTGGATGCCCATTTCATTTAGTACATATCCTTGGTTATGAGTTTGGACATTCACTAAAAAACCTTCAAAGTGATTATATATAATAATTTATGGATTATTCCTTATAGGTATCAACCTGGTCATTGAATTCCCCAATACCACTTTTAC
The DNA here is from genome assembly GCA_963277665.1 of Viscum album. NCBI lineage: Eukaryota > Viridiplantae > Streptophyta > Magnoliopsida > Santalales > Viscaceae > Viscum > Viscum album. The sequence goes on along the minus strand of OY728127.1, from coordinate 346,465,783 downwards.
AGCTAGAGTGACATACTTCCAATTTCCATGGGCCATATTGATTAATTAACCTCATAAACATGCCTCTTGAATAAGTGCTTTATGGAAAACTCCACTAACAAATATCACTACCTCTTTATAAGTTAATTTATATAAAAAGATAATACATGGTTTCATAGAAACTATAGAACACAACCCCTCTATCCCCAATTTATGTAGAGGGGCATGCACTACCAAATTATCAACAACCAAATACCTTCTCAATCTTCCAAATATATCCACCTACTTTGAATCAGGATTAACTAATTTTTCCTCTTTCAAGATATTATCATCATTTCATGTATCAATTGAGATTCCCATAGAAGGCTCTACTATAAAAACATTAAGATTATCAATTAAAACACCCCATGGTGATCTCTTCGACTGCTCCATAAAGCAAGGAAAAATGACCTGTATGATTATAGGATAAATTGACGTCATTATAGTATATGAAGAGCGTAGATTTCTTACATAAAACTATTCCCCAATTTCAATCCATAACCAACCCACCTATATCTTAGAAATATCATGTTCAAAAAGAAAATATATAGAGATAAGGTGACAAACGTAATCGGATCAACAATTAGAAAAAAAATATCAACCCCCAAAATTTCCAACCATATGAATTATAGAAGGATTTTTTTAGGTAGCAGGTGTTCTGGAAATATTAACCACAACATAGTTGAAGGTGAATCACATTTCTTATGAAATTTATACATCCTTAAGAATATGTATAAGTGAAAACCATTGTAGATATGAGGATCACAGAACCATGAAAGGATAATATAATCCTCTGAAGAAAAATCAATCATAAAGTGTCACTTGTCAAGGAGATGAGTGGTCTCCCTTACCTAAAAACTCAAACACCAAAACGAAAACCTATTGAATTTTTCAATAGAAGGATGATTCCATTCAATGTGATCAACCAAAGTGTGATACATGGCCGATATTCTAGAGGATCTGCCTCCCCAACATATAATGGGGGAGAGAGGTTGAGGTTGTGGGAATCAATGATAGGGAATCACTAATGGAAAGGTATTTGAAGACAAAGAGCATTAAATATTATTATTTTACATGTCACATGGAACTTTATGTCGTTTAATTACATGAAAATTCATGTACACCACATTTCATGAAAATACACAGTACATGATGAGGACTATATATGACATAGTGTAGTTTGGAGGGATACCCAAAATGTTTCTTTAAAGTATACATGATGTACTTATGTAATTTTAATTAAATTAATTTATTTAGAAATTATATATGATGAGAGTATTTACGAATATTTAGATGGAAAATTAAGATAAATTTTTTAGTAAATAAAAAATATAATTACTTTATTAATTTGAGTGATTTATCTTAGAAAATAAAAAATTGAAATGAATACTAACTAGTTTTCAATGAATATTTGTTGAATGTATGGATGATCATGAGTTTGAATGACCCATGTATATTCTATGGTTATTTTAATTTAATAAAAAATTATTGGGTTTTGTAATAATAACATTCCAATTAATTGTTGATTTATGTATCAACCCCCCCACCCTCTTATTATGTATGGGCATGTGTTTCCATATTTACTTTTATGTAACCCCACATCCATGGTTAACCTAACATGTGTGTGAGTAAATAAAATGTAAATAATGGAGCACCCATTAAAGAGTAGGTAATTAATGTATGTATTTGAGGTGAATCCAACCACGGAGATTCATAGGTGATTTGGTGAAATGTTTCAACACAAACCAAGCCTGATCAATGAATTATTCCCATGGGGTCATAGGTTAGTTTTTCATTTGGTTGAAAAATGAACCATTAAAAAGAACATGATTATGTAGCATTTATTTATTTTATTTTTTTTCTAAGTTCATGGTTTTCTTTTTTCATATCTAATGATTTATCATGATCAAATAAAATAATTGAATTAATAAACATACCAATAGAATAAAGTAAATGGATTGTGTGTAAATTGTTTTTTAATAAATGGTCCATTAAATTGTGTAAAATTCACATAATATTATAGCTCTGGTAAATAGATAAATAAATAATATTTACAAAAAAGGATAATAATCCCTCAAATAAAATATTGAGTCTATTATTTCCTTCCATTTCATGATTTATGATAAAACCATAGATCAAATTGTCAGTCCATCACTTTTCAAAACATACCCTTTTATGATGTTGTTCAAATGAATATTATGGGCCGAATTTACCAAATATACATCAAGAAGAGTGTCCCTTTATATACTTTGAGTAATTTAAGTAATGTGTTGAGTAAATCTATGTTCATTAGTTCAAGATCATTGATTACACTCAATAAAATAAAGGAGTTATGAGTTATATAATTGAAAAGAATCATTTAACTAAATACCTTCAAGAAATTTTCCAGGGAGTTATATAGGTTATGATAATGTATATATAGATCCTTTAAATTTGAATACCCTCACTAATGGATATTTTGAATTCAGTGGTGAGGACTATTGGGATTTAAAAAAGTATCTGGACTCTCATAATTAAATTGTATTACATCATTTTGGAAATTTGGATAAAATTCTAAAATATTATTTGAAATATTGTATAAAATGAAAAGTGAAACAATGAGTACACTATGATCAAATCAAGAAACCCCATGTCCTTACTAGAAAATATTTCCAATAGTGTTATATTTTTTTATACACTATGATACTATAGGAAAATCTATATTATATGTTAGAGTCCCCAATACTTTTTTAGCCATAACACCATGTGATAGAGAGTGAAAAGGGTTATTACTATATTAATATAGAGGACAACTATACTATCTATTAAATCAAGCTATCATCTATGTATTGTGATATGAAGATGATTTATATGGACATGGATGAATATACCATTATATCCTTTCTTCTACATCATAAGAAAGAGAATAATATTCTTAAGATAAATGAGATTACCACAAAACATTACTTGTGTAAATTGGGAGATGGGTAACAATCCAGTGTTCATACATTCTAAATAATGAAGTGCATTGACCATTTAGAGAATTTGGGTTTCAATATCTATATTAAATTATCCATTAATATCATATTATCATCCTTATCAATAAGAAACTCCAATTTCATATTGAGATAAAAGATGAGTAGTATGGATAAATAGATTATATATTTTTTACTATGAATCTTCAAGTAGATAAGTAATATTGGGAACATGGACCTCACACTTTATGGTAAAAAAATTGAAGGACAATGATGAAAATATTTTAGGGACTCAGAAGTCCCTAATAAGGGGTTAATCAAGGTTTTATCATTATTAAACAATTGTTTCTTCTCTATTTATTTAGGATCTTGTTACTTCAATGGAAGGAACACAATTCAACCCTATTTACTTTATTTATAAATACACATAATTAACAAGAATTAATCCTAAAATATAAATTAAATTCACGTAGAGATTTTACATGGTTCACATGTAAAAGGCTACTCAAAAAGCATACACTCAACATTGGGTAGGTGTTCTTTGATCCACTATAACTCACTGTTTTTGTGGATAAGATTTTCAGGTAAGGTCACTTCTTATCAAATGTCACTACCAATACATTTATATAAAATTTTACTTCTTTTCAATTATCACTTCCTCTTTTTATCCTTTGTACACTATGTCACTGAACATATTAGCTTATAGACTTTTAAGTATATCCTTCATTGTTTAATGAAATTATCATCACTTCATGTTTTTTCTTTGAAATATACATCATAAACTGTTATTTTTAATTTTATATTGAATTCCTATAATGAAATATATTACTCTTCTATATATAAATAACTCTTTCAAAGTATATTTGGGTATTTTATCTTTACATTGACTTCACATGGAAGCAACTAAAACATCAAATTATATTCCCAATAATCTATTATGGTATCTCTTCTATGTCTATTTCCACATCAGATAATTTAATGTCTAGAATATTATTTTCATATAAAATTTTAAATTCAAAAAATAATCAATATCGTCTTTATCAAATAAAATATTAGAATCAAATTTATTTAAATCATTACACTTATAATACATTTTTAACTATGAAAAACCAAAAAATAACTAAAAAATGTTTTTCAAAGTGTAATGTACACTAAAATACTCATAAGTACCATTTTTCAAACACCAATTTCTATAAAGCACCTTTCTAATGGACACTATGGTGTTGTGAAGTGGATCCTTGGAAAAATTCCCTTCAAAATGCCATGGAATCATGGCCATTTTTTCATCCTCCTTAGAAACCTGATACTCATGTTTTTAATTTCACCTCATGGACCTGATAGACACTTTTAATTATACCAATATGTTTAAAAAAAATGATTTTGGTTAGATTCCCATTTCATATAGGTGGAAACTCAAGACCAAAATGTTGATCTCCATGGAATAGTCATTCCCCACAGGCTATTATGGCTTCACATGACTCGTATGTAGTTTGAATTTCCTTTATATGGAAATGTACATTATGGATATTCTTTTACATATTTCATACACATACTTCATACATTGGATCATATTATTCTTCCACTATCATCTCCATACCTATATTGGGTTTCCACATTTTGGAAATAGATTCTCCAAGAGCTCAACTCTATGTGAAATAGCATGTTGATCCTCATTTTTTGCTCATTAACTCACATACCATTATGCAACCTTCCAATACCTATAGACCATTATGTATCCTATATATTCAAATTTACATAGTTTATCTACATGAAACATGAACAATTCTATATCATGGTAATATAAAATTTTTCTCGAAGATAAATTTCCAAGATTAAATACAAAAAAAATCACCATTTTGGTTTCACTATTGAAATTTCCAAATCCAATCCAATTCCAAAATATCTTCACCATCATAATCATAACATAGTTTCTTCCATTGTGGATATTTCCTTCACCAAATAACTTTTTTCCACCTCCAGATAATCGATTCAATGTTTATAATAAATCCAAACATCCTCCAATAAGCACGGATAATTCAATTACTTCTTCCAATCATTCCTTTCATATTATCAACAAATATGACTAATAAATACATGGTTGCAACAATCTCATCTTTCTATTTATATGAAAATGCTAAAATGAATGAAAGAAAACATCCATGATAGATATAATCTCTCTTTGTTTATTTAATAATATATGATCCACCTAACTTCTTTATTTTATAGACTATTCATTTCTCCCACATTGGTAATATAATTATAAGGCACTAAGAGATTATTTCATGGATATTAAACACATATTCAACACCTAATTTATGAAACCAAAACACTAATGGATAACTTAATAAACCTCTAAAAATAACCCTGAATTCATAAAAGACCTCTGATAATGAAATATAATTATTCATTAAACAATTCCATGAATCCTTTATTAAATCCATTCATTAATATATATTTTCAATAAATCCATCATAACCTTATGGTTGCAACAATTTCCCCCATTTCATTCTTGTTGATGGTTTAATCATTCTCCCCCTTTGTAACTAAAATACAATGGGTCTATTCTCCTTCACATGGTGTATAAATAGTGCATTTTAAATCTCCATTTTTTAGCCACATATTTCATCAAGTATCACAAAAGTAATCATTAATATATCAGACTTTTAAGACAATTAAACATATAGAAAAACATCCTCTCCATTATGATTTATTCATCTTCCATGAAAACTCAAAAAATAAAAATATATTTCACTTTCTATCCCACCAAAATTACCATTTAATCTTTATTAACTATTTCATAAAAAAATATACATTCTTTAAAATTATAATTAGTGGCTTTACCACTTTTGAATGATGTGTCAATAAATATCCTAAGACTGCTGATTCAAATATCGGTATAGGAAATAAGATCCTTTGTTAACATTATAAATATTTGCCATATTACTCAAGGAATTTTCATAAACCATAAGTATCATGAGAAACAAAATCTCATATGAATTAAAAAACATCCCAGTAAATAATTAGTACATAAATTTTCAATCACATGAGTGAGGAACATACTACTTTTAAATAAATTGGTACCATGTTTTGATACCAAACAACTGGTTCTACATGAACTGTATATCTTTACTTTATCTCTTCTAGAAATTTCCCTTATTGAAAATAATACAAAGTTACCTTTGTATGATTATCATCAATTTCCCTATGTTTCTTCACCACATTCCACCTTTTGTTGAGATGATTCCTTGAATGGTGGTCCATTTTTTGAAAGTATTTCATTATACTATTTTTATCTCTCAATAATGTTCTAAGTATCATGAAAATAAATTAGATGATATCCATATGTTAGAGCATAATAAACAAAAAAATCATTCCTCCATGAATATAGAATATGTACCAAACTTTCCAACTAAATCATCCTTGGTTTTCATCATTGAAAATATATCTAAAACCAATTATATGGATTTTAAAAAAATTCCTTGTAGCCTTGAGAATTATCTTATTTTAATTGGTCACCATATCCTTTCCAAAACAACCTTGATACTCACTGATTTATATTGTTATAGTAAATTGAGAATAATTTCAACAAGTATGGAAATATCCATCATAGAGTATTAAACATGATAGGTACAACTTATTGATAATGATTATCCTCGACACCATTGGAGACTCTATATCAGTATTTTCATCATCAAAACATATACACAAAATGAATAAACATATCCCTTCAATGCACATACAGAATATATTCCTTTTCCATAAATGCCAATATATTGAATATTCAACTTTTATAAATTCACACAATGCGTACACACCCCAAAAATTGTTTCTCCCCCTAAAACATTTTTCACTCTAAAAATTAGATATAGCTTTTAAGTGAAAGGGGATATTGGTACATCTAGAAATCCTCAAGTATAGGATTATGGTTTCCCATGATAATAAAGCCATTTTTATTCTAATCTAATTCTAGTTTCTCTAAAAAATACCACTTATAAAAATTTATCTCTAAATGTTTAAATATGAATACATCTCCATACAGAGCATGGAATTAATCCAATTTGTTGAAAATATCCTATTAGTTCATTTTTCCTCCATCAATGCATCATCTAAAAAATATTTAGTATGAATCTTTCTTTAATCTTGGGAATCACTAGTAGTGTTATTTCTCATATTCCATTATGTTGATGAGATTAACCTCTTAATATTCAATTTTCCCTCCACTATTTATTATTCTCCTTCCTAGAAGGATGATGAAATTAATTAACACTTGATTAATGATACACTTTTTATTTTTTTTCCATCATTATGGTCTCCCAAATATATAAATATGGTCTTCATTGAGATATGTTGTTCCATATTCTATATCACTCTTCCCTTATTCATTTAATTCTTTTCTGTCCATGATATATATTGTTTATTATCATTATGTTAAATATAAAACATTCTCAATTTCCTTCCCACTACATAATTATTCATCACCAAAAAAATTCCTTGAATGTAATTGATTTATCAGTCTTCTCTATATCACTTCTTCCTTACAATGAAGTGGGAGTGTGGGAGAACTCATCTTGACACCTTTATTCCCTTTCTTTCTATAGTAACATTTCATGTGACCAATAGCAGCCTAAATAAAAAATATTTATAAGAAATATTCATACATTTGAATAGACTCCCATGAATGTTATTTATAAATAGGTCTCTTCTAATTTAATTATTTTAATTTATCATTACGCACATCCATTATCTCTCTTATGATCCAAAAAAATAACACTACTTTAAGACTATCTTCTGGAAGTGTTTAATTCAAGATCTAAAATCCAAATTCTAACTATATACTAAATCTAGATTTTCATTATCCATGCCACTAACTAATCTTTATTCTTCTACATTTTTATCAAAATTATCAATGGGAAAATTATTTATTTATAAGAAGTATTAATTTTTTATTCAAATTATTCTCTTAGATAAAATGTAAAATTTCATGGAGTTTTTATTTTTTCAATGATCAACATCACCTTTGTAATAAGTTCTTTAATTATATCAGTTTTTTTAATTTATTTTCCATTATAAGGATACTCTCTTTTGAATACTTCTATTTCTATATAAATTTTATGTTAGTTTCCTCTAAATATTCCAAATATAAAAATTTCTTATTGCCTTTATACATCAAAGATTGAATTTCAATTTTAAAATCTTGGAGCACCTTTTGTTTACTACAAAACAAAAATATGTAGATTTTCTACCAAGCTCGTTTCCACGTCTCTATAATCATCCATAAATAATCGTGATGAAATTAATCCAACATAATCTATTTTTAAATAATTTTTTGTAGACATTGATTTAAAAATATCCATAGAATCAATTTTTTCACCTCCTTAGAGATACATAATTTTATAACAATATTTTTCTTATTCTTAATTTTCTTCTTGTTTCTTGTCAAATAATACTCATATATAACAATACTCACATTAAAATAATCAATAGATTCATGTCATCAGCATAAAAATCCATTTTATTTTATTTTTAAAAAGCACTTTATGTCTAAGTGGTAACCTCACATGAAACATCCAACTAGGTTAAAAACAATCCTCCATTAAAATACAAAATTAAATCCTAATCACTGATCCCTGGACACAAAACAACAAAACCACTAAACCTAGTTTGAAATTCAAAATGTAGAAGATCTACATATCCCATCCTTGGGTTGCGTAGTCTTGAGATGTGGGCTAACTTTCGCATGCCCTAATGTCACCACCAAAATGGAGATTATCCCGCTAGAGAACAACCCAACACACCTTCCATTACCAAAACATCCATGAAGTTTTCACTTATCCTTCATCAACCATTGATGCTGACAACCATCACCGCACCAGAAGAAAAAACCAAATCTAGATATGTAAATAGACTTCATCCTCAAATGAGAATCAAACGGACTGATCACATGTTGAAAAACCAACAAAACCTTCACCAATTATTTGGATAAAGAAACAACAAATTGAAATAACAAACTCGTTTCCATTTTCATAGGAACGAACTAACTCAAGGCCTTCTTGAAGCACCAACAGCCATTGAGAACCACATCGCAAAACCACATGGTTACCTCTGCACAACATCTGACATGGAGAGACGCAGGGGAACATGAGGTCAGGGAAGGGATCCGAATGACTGTGGGCTCCAGATGATTCCTCCGACTAAGAAATAGAGAGCCAGAATCTTCTAGAAAAAGCTGACCACGGTAGAACCAAAAAATCAATCTAACACCAAACAACTTAACCCAAAACCTCCTTCGTCCAAGCACTCTAGCTCGGACATGGAGAGGCACATAGGATATTGAGACCGGAGAAGGGTTTGGATGTCGAGGGCTTCCCCAACACACAACCGTCGATGGGAAGGATAAAAGAGTATCAGAAGAAAACTTGTGGTAGCGATCACCAGAGAAGAGAATCAAGCCATCAGGAAGAAGAACACTAGAGTGAAGAACAAAAGAAAAAAATAGAAAAGAAGGCGAAGTATGGGAATAAATGGGGAGAACTTATTCCACCGAGGAGGGTCGAAAATCTTGGATTAGAGGCGAAGCCAAGAGCGAAGAAGAGATTCATTGAGTTAGTGGGGCGCTATCACAAGCATCAATAGATTCGTGTAAATCCCAAGAAGTTCCTTTTTTACTTCCTTCAATAATAATCTTCTCCATAAAACATTCCAACTCCATCAATATATCCTTAAATAATGATAATGTGACATATTATTGCATATATATTCTTTGAGAGAACCCTTAAATACTCTCTTATACCAATAATACATCTCCATGATTATTTAATCAATCTCATATGTGGTTCCACAATGACATATCAATATGATCCCATCAATCAAGTCATTATAAATAATTCACATATATATTTCTATGTATGTCATAAAATCTTTATTCAATTTAGAGAGATTGTTTTCATCAAAATTAAGATAATTCACTGTTGACTTCATGTCCTTGAATATATGAAAAAATCGGATATAATATGTTAAAACTATTGGCTATGATAAAAATTATTTGAACTCATGACACCCTAATAGGGTTTGATTCATGGTGTTATTAGAATTAATATTTTCATTCAACTTTCTTTCTTTAGGATATTTTTCCCACATTGAATGTAAAACAATTCAATATTAATTTACTTTCTTGATCAATCCAGGACAATCAAAAATATAAAAATTTAAATTAAAAGCACATATAAATATTACATGGTTCTCATATAAAATGATACTTTAAGGAACATAAACTCAATAATGTTCTATTTTATCATGATCCACTATAACTCGCAATTTTTGTGGAAATTTGTTTTAAGTAATGTCACTCTATTCTAAGGCTCAATACCAATACAAGATATGACATGGTAACTCCTTTGTAATGATATCTTCCTATTATTCTCCCATTTAAATTTATTTATTTAAGGTATTGTATTATAGTATTTTAGGTCTCTTCTTCTCAGTTTAATGACATTAAGGTAACATAAATTTATATACTCGACATTTTCACCATAAACCCATATAGTTGATGGTATAGTGAATTCCAATGATTTACTCTCATGTTATTTCAGATATAAAAAAATCATTATAAATATAGATATGTCTTTGATATTTAATTTTAATTCACAAAAAATAACTAAAACTCTAGAAAATATTAAGAATATTGTGAATTTTATTCAGTATGTTTTGTCTTCAATTTCATTAAAAAATCATATATATCATTCATATTCCCCAAACCAATTTTTCCTAAGCATGAATAAATAAATTAAAAATAATAAAATATGAACATAAATATAATAAAAAATAAATATTTTACTTCAAAACAAATCTTAAATTTAATATAATCCAACAACAAATCTATCACAACTTAACTATTATCATCGGTGAATATTCATATCGTTGGACGCTTTTTCTACTATGAACACATGGTTCCTGTGGATAGTACCCACTTATTCAACACATATTTTATGAAACTCAAACACATATTTATTCCTTAATATTACTCTAGTAATCACCATGAATCCTTAGTAATCCTACATGAATTATATCCAAATCCTTTTTACCTAATTATATGCAACCTATATTTAAATTCATTCCTTAGTATATTGATATCCCATAAATCCAAAACAAGATTATGTTTTTAAAAATCCTATAAACATTTTAAAGTATAAGGATCCTTTATAAAATCCATCAAGGAAACAAAATATTCAAATTTACTATGAAAATGAATCTATTTTCCTCCTATGTAACCATAAAGGCAACTTGAAAAGAAACTGTAATAAATTTTTGATGAAGCCAGCAAGCTTCTAGTTTATATATATTCATCACTACATATAATGTTTTTAATTGACTTTTGGTTTATTAAATAAAATTTTTATTCCAATATAAGAACCATGGATGTTAAAAAACAATATGATAAGTATGGTGGATAACATAAGGTCTAAGAAAGGGTTATTCCTAGGTCAGGAAAGTGAAGGAAAAAATTTATATATACCAAGAAGATTGATTCTAGTTTCACTATTGTTTTTTATAATGTATTAAAAAATTATCTATAAGTTTTTTAGACAAAATTAGACATTATTTATTTATTTAAATGTATTTCTAAAGATATTTCATATTTATCTAAATGTTCAATAATCATTGAATCGCGAGTAACAAATAATGAATATAACAATATAAGACTCATCCCTAGTTTTGGAAAGATAATTATTAACAAAATTGTAATGAAAATAGATTTAAAGATTTTATAAATAAAAGTGTTTAGTCATTCATGATCTAAAACACTATGTATAATAAAAATCTTACTTATTATGATGTACGTAAATAAACCTTTAGAAAAAAATGTTGGCCACAAAGCCTCTAGAATTAGATCAGCTTGACTACATGAACTATATGAATGTGAATCAAGATGTAAATTCATATAATCTATGAGATTACATTATCAAATTTAATAATGATCATTGTAAAAATAAACTCACCTGCTAAGAAGACATAGGATCCTATATGTTGTCTTATCAGGGAATATCTTAACCTAGTATTCATTAACCATTTAAATATAAATTGACGTTCTTCCTAAACCCAAACTAAATTATACATATAATTTTAGTGGTGGTAGTATAATGAAGATTTATGGGGATTATTATATTTATTTACACTTCTTCAAATGGATCCTTGATCCACTTTATGTTTTGATAAATAAAAGCGATTTATTTGTTTTATTTCCTATAAAATACTTAATAATTTATAGTATGATTTAATAGATGTGTTCTTAATCTTAATCATAGAGTAAACATTTATTTTCATAAAATGTCTTTAGTTCTTGTGATTTGATTTTTCATAACATATAATATAAGTTTCATGAAGTGTTACTATTATAAATGAGTCATTTGGGACCTTAAAATATCATTTTACATATTTTGGAACTAAAATTTGGCAATATATGGAAACTGAATATTTATAAAGGTCTAGAAATATTCATCAGAAATGACCATGAGAACCATCCATGTGAACTAACCGCAAGAAAAAAATTAAATGATTATGATAACCTACTATAAGAAAATAATGAACGGATCATGAGAACATACCACATGAACAAAAATTTAACTATTGTAGAAAAAAATTATGTGACTGGAGTTGAAATTTGGAAAAGTTTTGAACCAGCCTTATAAACTATCTAGGGTCACTTTTTTCAATATTTATCAAAAATCATGTTCTATTTTATGTATACATTATTATTTCATGTTATTACACATTTATTTCACATGTTTATCCACATTTAATTTTTCCTTAAATACCTATTAATTTTTTTAATTATAGGTAATTTTATTAGGATTAATATTATATAGGAAAAAAATTATCATATGGGTTTAAGTCTAACATATGTTTCTTGGGAAAAATCGAGTTCCAAATTTTATATGGTTAGAATGTGAATGGATTGTTTTTCATGCTTTACAGGAATTTTACAAGTTATTTTAATGTGGATTAGAACTATTTTTTGATACTTTATTAATTATTCTAATGTTTTATCTCAATATATCATGTTTTTAATTTTATAGAATATCGACGTAACCCACATTATTATATTTTTACTGTGTATTTTGTGTCACACGCACCATTGGGAAATATATACGACAACAGAATTCTCATTTTCAATCTATTTTGTTTATAAAAAAAATATAAGGAGTTAAATAGATACAAATCATTATATAAAGAGTATTATGAATATTTATGAACTGTAAATGTGTGTCATACTTTGTAAATAAAACGTGACTCCCAATTGAACAACATTTATTTTGACAACTTATTGGTGGAAGAGATCCTTACCATCTCGACATTCATACTGTGAAAATTTCATCGTGTTATGTCGTTTTACGAATTTCCAATAATTTTATATTCTTGTAATTTTAATAGGTTATACTAGAATGAAAATTGTAAGTAAACGAGTTATGAAGACTAATCCAAATTCTAGCATTAGCTTGTACCACCCAGGGGAAAATGGAAGACTGTTTGTGTTAGGCCTTTTATTATAAAAAGGTAAGATTGGTTTAGGTTTAAGACACCGTGGGAAAAAATATTTTTAATTGGGTTGTGACTTTAAGTGATTAAAATTCATTGTAACATTAAATTATATTGGTTATAGTGTGTGACATCACTCTCAGTTTATGAGAGTGTTGAAAATTGGACTATTATTTAATTCTGAGCCACTATAAATAATTTCAATACTCTTTTTATTTTTATTTCCACATCACTATCATTTATTTTATAACTCTAATATATTATATTATAAATTCATTTTTAAAATTCTAATTCATTTCCCTATTTTCTATTCACCATCAAAAATTCATACCAAAAATTGGTAAGAGATCTAGACTTCTAGATCCAAAATATTTTAATTTGTAACAACCATTTCTAGAGTTAACCATCATGGGGAAAAGTTCTACTTAATATGGAAATTACATGTTTGAATGATGGATGGATATATCAAAGGCCACTACATTTTTATGGAATGAATATAGATACCATAAATTTTTAATGAAATCATTTTTGAAGCATCTTAGCATTGATCATTGGACTATCATTGAAATACATCACAAAAAAACTGAAGGTGAACATGAATCATTAATTGAAAATGATATAATAAATTATGTTATAAATTACCAGGTGATGAATATCTAATATTATACAATAAATAGGAATTTATTTAGTCATTTTTATGCATGTAACACCTCTCATGACATATGAAAATTTCCACAAGTTACACATCTTGGTTTAAATTAACATATTAAAAATAAGATGGGTATATTAAGAGATGAATGTAATAAATTTAAAATGGGTGAAGAAGAAACAATTAATTAATTATTTCATATATTTACAAACATAGTAAATTGTATCGGTTATTTAGGGTAAACTCTTGAAAATTATATTCTTGTTAAAAGATTTCTTATAGAACATCCTAAAACAGGGTTTGCTAAAAACATTTCCTTAGATGAAATTAATAATTTTATGTTATATACTCTGGATGGGATTATTGTATCATTATTAAAATATTAATTAGATCATAAAAATCATACTAAAGAAGATATTTTAAATAATAATGGAACTTTTTTTAAATCAAATGTATCTACTTCCCCTTCTGATTATGATTTATAGTGTAGTGATTGGAATGATATTGCAGATGTTACAAAAGATGGATATTTAAAGGAGAAAGGTTACCTATTGATATCATGGAGAGACTATCCTAAGGATTATCAAAATGAGAAAAATAAATGTAATTTAATTTCAATTGATTCCAAATATATAATTTTTTATGAGTTTAGGAAAACTGAGTAAATCATGCACTACTACCTCATACTGATGAAGGAAAAAAATAAGAGGACGAAATACAAAAACTAAAAGAAGGAAACAGTTGTTGAATGGAGTTGTAAAAAATATTCTAGTATTGTTGATGAATATGACTCTAAAAGGTTGTGTAAACTATATTTTTAATGGATTAAAATCACATAAGTGATTATTATTACTGAACTTCCTCTGAATCTGAATCTAAAAAATCCAAATGTTGAGTAATTTCATAAATATGATTAAAGGCTTGAACATAAAGTTGAAAATATGAGTATTATATATAAGAACATTAAAAAAGTACATAATTATGTTTTTAAGTAGAATGAAAATATAAATAAATTCTTCTAGAATGAAAAACAATTATTGTCATATCGATCAGGAAATTTCACATAAAAATATTAAAAACACACTTGTTGAAAGTTATAAATTATAAGGAGAGATTTATTTCATATTAATGTGTTGTGAATGGGAAGTAAGTAATTTTGAAGTTATTCATAATGAAATTGAACATCTCAAAAATGAAATTGAAATTTTTAATTCAATTCTATCAAAATTGTTTAAAGGTATATTTTTTTTCAAATGTTCAGTTTTAATAAAATGAACAAAAGGATATACACTCTTGTTTATGATAGAAATTTACCTAAAATGTAAAATACATTATTTATTAAAATCACTAGTGTAAGTACATATACTACTACTTGTTCTAAATGTAAAATTAATGTCCACTATGCTAAAGAGTATTCCATAATATTTAAAAAATATATTACAAATATTAAGGCTTTCATTTCTAAATTTTTATCTTCTAGATTTTCTATAAACAAGTGTTTGAAATTTGTTTAGGTTACCAAGAATTTCTTATGCTAATAAAATCGAACCCAAATTTTCTTGGGTACCAAATCTTTCATAAATATATTATTTTAGGAAATTATATTAAGAACTTTAGATTGGATGTTTGGTACATAGACAATGGATGATCAAAACATATGACTTGTGAAATATCAATTTTTCTTTCATTCAATAAATTTGATAAATTTAATAATACCGTTGACGATAATTCAAAATAAATGGTAAAGGATTTGGGAGAGGTTGGAATTTCAAATTATATTATTCTTTATAAATTATTTTTTGTTAATGGTTTGGAAGATAATTTAATAATAATTTCATAACATTGTGAATATGGAATGATTTTTAAATTTGAAAATGAGAAATTCATTGTTTTCAAGGATAAATATATACTATTTTATAAAAATTGGAAGGATAACATTTATTTAATAAAAGATTTCGAATTGAAATATCAAAATGTCAAATGTTTTAGAGTGTTAATATCTA
Organism: Viscum album; assembly: GCA_963277665.1. Taxonomy (NCBI): domain Eukaryota; kingdom Viridiplantae; phylum Streptophyta; class Magnoliopsida; order Santalales; family Viscaceae; genus Viscum; species Viscum album. Next base: position 346,449,626 of record OY728127.1, on the reverse strand, counting down.
TATAAATTTTGTATCATAAAGGTCCAGGACATGCTAATTTATAGTTAACTCACAAGTTTTCTAGGAAACAAATTGTTTAGCAGCTATAAGAAATGATTGTGAACATCACCTTTGGATGTGATTCGTAGTTTATTGGTAAATGACATAGAAGTAGTTTCATGTTAATAAATGAATTTAAAACTATAATTCCTCACGACCTTATGAATTCAGATTTTCCCCAATTAAACCACCTAGTTTCATAGGTAAAAGTTATTGTTTTGTTATTATAAATGGGTTTACAAGGTACACTTGCAATTACTTTCTAAATGTTAAATTTGAAACAATATCTAAGATAATAACTGTTGTAAATTGGTTCAAAATGATAATGGACACATAATTAACTCAACAATAAGTGATCATGGTGGTGAACTCCATAATCGATAATTTATCTAGTTTTATAAAGAAAATGGGTATTTTCACAATTTTCTAAAGCCAAGAACACCACGACATAACAGTGTCATGGATGGGAAATATAGAACACTTCCTAAAATGTCTAGGGTGATGATAAATGTGATTAATCTATCTAGATATCTTTGGGAAGAATAATTGAATACATCATGTTATGTTTCAAATATAATTATTTGAAGTCTATTCTTGAAAAAGATGCTCTATGACATTTGGAAGGGAAGAAAACCATGAATTGGTTTTTTAGAGTTTTGGATGTAATGTTTTTATTCTTAATACTAAGGTTACATTAGATAAATTTGATGAAAAATCAGATGAATTCATTTTCTTAGGATATTTACATAATATTAAGGCGTATAGAGTATATAATAAGAGAACAATAGTTGTTGAAAAATTAATTCTTGCTAAGTTTGTTGCCAAATAATTTAATAAAAGAGATGTGATATTGATCAACTAGAGTAATAATTTAGAGAAGTTAATTTTGAATATGTGAAGGCTCATGGTGAAGATTCACATATTTATTGGGAGATATTTCTTCCCAATATGTTCCTATTCTTAAAAATTCATAGAAGATACATATAGATCATCTTATTGATGATGTTATTGTTAATATTGAATCATATCTTCATACTAGAAAATGTTTTATTAATATTTGTGCTTATGAAGATTTTATTTCTAATTTTCAACCAAATAATATTGATGAGGCATTAGATTGTGATAATTGGATATTCTTTATGACAGGAGAATTAAATCAGTTTACTAGAAATATTGTGTGGAATTTACTTCCACAAAATAATTCTCATATTATAGAAACCAAATGGTTCTATAGAAATAAAATCAATCAATATGTAAATATTGTTAGGAAATGAATCTAGATTCGTTTCTCAGGGATATTTTCATGAGGAAAGAATTTATTTTTTATGAATATTTTTCACATGTTTCTAGATTTGAAGCAATTTAGATATTATTATATTGTTTTTCTTTTCGTGATTTTAAATTATTTCAAATGGATGTCAAAACCAGTTTTCGAAATTATTGTATTAATAAAGAAGCTTATGTTATACATCCACTGGGTTTTGGAAATGAAAATAATCCTATCCATTTTTTAAAACTATATATGGATTTATATCATTTAAAAAATCTCCTCAATCATGGTAGGAATGGTTTAATAGTATTATTTTAAAAATTAATTTTCATAAAGGAATATCTGATCCTACATTGATTGTTAATAAATATTCTGATGATATCTTGATTATATATAATTATGTTAGAAAAATTATTTCTGGATATTCATGTGAGAATATATGTATTGAATTTTTATAATTGATTACTTTTGAATTTGATACATGTTTGATTTGGGAATTGTTATTTTTGCCTTGGTTTTAAAATATTTCAAATGAATGATGATATATTTCTAAATAAATATAAGTTTGATAAATTATTACTTGAGGTATTTGGTTTATAATCTTGTAAATTTGAAGATACTAATATGAGTAAAACATTTATATTAGATTTATATAATAATGGAAAATCATATGATGTTAATAGCTATAGAGTCATGATCTACCGTCTTTTATATTTAACTAATTTCATGCCTAATTTTTTTCAGTTTCAATGTGTGTTAGATATAAAACTGAACTTAAAGAAATATATATTAAATCTATTAAAATGTTTAATAAATATATTAAAGATTATTTGAATACTAGTTAGTTTAATCCAACTATAAATATCATTGAATTGATATGTTATTTTGATTCTGATTTTGTGGGTACAAGATTGATAGGAATATCTTTTCAAGTATGTTCCATTTTCTTTGAAAATATTTAGTTTCATGGGATTAAATGAAACAAAATTATTTACCTCTTACAACATCAAAATCAATATATATATAGTTATTGTATCATGTTGTCTTGAATATTTCTAGATTAAAATTACTCTTTCTGATTTTGGTTTAAATTTTAATAAGGTTCATATTTTTTGTGATTTTAATTAAGATATTTTGTGTCTCAAAATTACATATAACATTATAGAACTAAATACATTAATGTTAAATTCCATTTTCAAAGAGAACTAGTTTAAAAAGTAAATAAAATATTGAATATTATTTCTACAAAAAAATAAACTTGTATATAACATTACTAAGACCCTAAAATTTAAAAATTTTGAGAAAATAATGTTTTAACTTGTTATTATGGAAATTAAAATTTATATGGATTTAATTAGGAGTAGGTTGTGTGTGTTTTTTGTATTTAGTTTTTCAAGCATACATGAAATTTTTAAAATATGGAATCTATTTTTCAAATTAATATTATATAATTTATATACATATTTTATTATTATATTGATATTTTTAGACATATAATTTGTAATATATATTATATCTTACTATATAAATATTTATTTATCATAAAAGGATATTTTATGAACGATTTATCATTAATTTTTTCAATCAATTTTTAAATTTCTACTCATTGAACATTGGATTTATGATACATGTACTGAAAATGTAAGAATTTTAAATGGTCCATTGATTTATGTTTTGAAATATGAATGTTTAGGAATGTTACAGAATTCAATTTTTTTCAAATATATTTTTATTTATAGAGAATTTTACTTTTTATGTATTAATTTCAAAGACATAGTTCTTCTATTGAACTTTATATTTTCTTAAAATTTAAAAAATGGGACGATTTTTTGAAATTAATTAATTTTTTGTAATTATCAAACATGAGAATAATATCAAGTATATCCTTGAACGACATTATTTTTTATAGTTAAAAAGATTTATTTACTTTATTTACTTTAAAATTCTTAATAATCTGAATTATTTCATAATTAAAGTGTGCATAATCATGATCGTATCATAATATTTATTTTCATTAAATGCCTTTGGTTTTTATTTTTTGATTTATAATAACATATAATATATGATTCATGTAGTGTCTTAATGATAAATTATTAATTTTGGACCTTTAAATATGATTTTACATATTATGGAACTAAAATTTTGGAAATTATAGAAATTGATTATTTAGAAAAATATGGAATGTAACATGAGAACTGACTGTGATAACTGACCATGAGAACCAACCAAATGAACTGGCCATGAGTAACGAACAGTGTGAACTAACCATGAGTAATTGACCACATGAACCAATTATGAGTACTAACCATGAAAACATGCCATATAATCATAATAAACTGACCATGAGAACCTACGACATGAACGAAATGGATTGTCCATGGGAACCTACCACGTGAACAAAATGAACTCACCATGAGTAGAATTGTTGTTATGTATGGAACCCACTACATGAACAAAATGAAGTGATCATGAGAACAGACCACATAGAAAAATGAACTAGTTATGAGAACCTACTACATGAACAAAAATATATTAACCAAATAAAAAAATTGTTTTTAAGATGAAATTTAGAAAAGTATTGAGCCTACATTATGACATATCTATAGCCACATATTTCCTTCTTCATATTTAATCTCAAAACATTCTATGTTGTACATATACTTTTATATTTTGAATAACTTCAAGTTTTTTTGGCATTTTAATCTTGATTTAATTATTCTTTAAATACTTATAAAACATTTTGATTCTTGGGAATTTTATTTCGAATAAATTTATATAGGATTTAATGTTTATTATATGATTTGATTTTTAAAATCAGTTTCTTCAGAAAACCTGAATTCCAAATTAAATATGGTTGGAATGTGAATAGTTTGTTTCAAATGACTTATGGGAATTTTTGAAGGGACATTAATTTTGATTATAATTATCTGTTGATAGTGTATTAATTATTCTAACTTTTTATCCCTTTATAGAATTTTTTAACTTTACTGAATATCAAAGTAACCAACATTGATATGTTTTTCATTTATATTTAATACAACATTCACAATTGGGAAAGATAAAATATAATGAAATTATTTCATTGAATATTTTTTGCATAGAAGAACTCAATATAAGGATTTCTAAATATCCTGAACAAGATATAACATGGTTGAAGGATATTCATGAAATTTACACATGTGAAGTTATCTTTCAAACAATGATGACTCTCAACTGAACTAAATTTTTTGAACCCTTACTGGTGGAAGAGCTCCATGTGACCTCAACTCCTATATTATAAAGATTTCATCTGGTTTTGTGGATTTACTTCATTATATTAATTTTTTGAATAATTTTAATAGGCTATACTAACCAATGAAAAGTAAGTAATCATTTTGTGAATCCCAATCCAATATTAGGCATTACATTGTATCTCCATGAGGGAAAGAAAGACTATTCAGGTTGTGCCTCCAACTAGAAAAAGAAATGATTTTCATGGGATTTATCCTCTAAGAGAAAAATCATTTATAAATGGGTTTTGAATCTTGGTGGGAAGGATTCATTTTATGATTCTATTATATTCATTATAGTGGGAACTGTCACTCTTAGTTAATGATAGGGTAAATAGTGGACAATAGTCATTTAGATCCAGAAAAATATAAAAAATTAATGTTCAATTTTTAATTTCATTTCCAGTGAACAAACATTAATTTTATAACACAGATATAGTATTTTCAAAATTTATTTTTAAAATTTCATTCACCTCATTATTGGGTATTTTTTCTTTTTAACTTCGAACTGATATTCCCTTCCATAGACTGTCAAGACATAATTTTCAAATTGTATCTTATCAGCTAACCACATGAAAACTAAAATTACTAAGTATATTATATAAGTTTTGAAATGATTGGATTCTATAATGTCACAGCATTAGGTGTTTTATGCGAGTCTTTTTAAAGCTATATAAGCTTCAAACATACATCAAAGAGAACACTAAGTACATCTAAGTTAATTATCATATAGATACTCATAATACCAAAGTCCTCACATTTTAATGGTGTAAATAAACTTTAAATATACATATATGAGAATAATACTTATCTTGAAGACAATGAGATAATGTTATGATTTAGTGAATTTTAGCCTCTAGATGCACATAAGCCATCATAGGAACACAGAACTCCATAAATTATGGTGGGAGGAATTATTCTAAAGACATATACTATAGGGTAAAATTAAAACCAATCTAGTGGTTTTATATTCTCAAATATATTTGATATATTATTCGATAAGAATAATTAATACTACATTGGGAAATAATATACAACTAATATTGATTTAAATGTTTATATGAATTCAATGATGGAGTCCATATACCAAAATAAATTTTTTTTATTTTGGTTTCTTCTTGAATTGATGTAAATTTGTCTACGGGTATTCAAGAGAAACTAAACATGGTTTGAACAAGAATAATACCAATCAGTCTCATTTGGTTATACTTAGTCATCATGCATAATTTTATTTCAAAACTACTTATCATCGAAATTTTTAATGATCATTAGATTAAGAATTTTAAATCAATGTCATTTACCTTGGAGGAAACATAAAGTAATATGTATATATAGCACAACCAAAAAGGGTTGGTGACATCAATGAATTAAAATAACGGATGAAAATAATATAAAACTATTTATGTACTAATGTTAGAATTATTATCATAGAATATTAATTTTGAAACAATATTTTCCATGTGTCAGAAATATATTAGTGGGTGTGCTATAGTTTTCCAAAATAGATTTGTTTGAAAACATATATAATGAAAACGATTATTCTTACAATTAATAATAAAGAAAATAGGTTCTATAAATATGACATAATGTAGTGACATATTTCTAGGGGACATGATCATCATATTCTGATCTATGGGGTCTCTTAGTTAGAGACATAATATATATATTAACATGGTATTGAAAATATACTACTTGGAATAAAAAAATAGAATTGTTTCCATCTTCCCATGCCATTAAATCTCTCAAGTTTATGTGTTTAAAAAACACAGGAGGAGATTCTTGTGATGAATAGGCTATATATTCCTAAAGAGTAATTTGGAAATCGTTCTCACAAACCATGATATTTATTGAGGTTTGATATTGTTTATGAGTAAATATTAGATGAAAATATCCAAAAATACTATTGTAACTGCATAGGTTGTTAGTAAAAATTATCCAATAACACTTGATAATGTAGAACTAGATGAGTTATTTGTATATTGATAAATAAGAACACTTGTATCATGGGTAACAAATATAGTGTTATTTCATATAACATTAATCTAGAATCATAGTAAGGATTAAGTAATGTTAAATGAAAATATATTATAGTCTACTGTTTCCATATTTAAATAGATCGATTGGATTTTTCATTCTAATGCTACTTAAGAAGTAGTTTTAGAAAATATTCATTCTGGAATTTGGAATTGTACAAAGATAATAAAGTGTAATCCTAATATGATGAACTATAGTATATGGTATTATCGATGATATCATGGAAAAATGAATAAAAGATATATAAAATATTATATCAGCTCTTGATGGGTTCTCATAGAGAGATTAAGTGCTAGTTTGAATAAAAAACATGATAACATTTTAGGATCTGGAACTATAGTTATGCCCCTATAGAAGCATGATTATCATGTGAAACTAAAAAGTTATGGAGTTAGTAATCGGATCCATTTTTAGTGGTTGTTTCTTGTAGTTGGTGATCTGGAACTGATTAATTAATACTTTAAAACACTTCTATATTAATGTTCTAGAATATTAATAAATATCTAATCACCAGATATTTGTTCTTTTGTTTAACATTTAATGTGATAATGTCCTTATAGTAACTAATGCATTGAAAGGTCTTTGTTATGAAATGATATGATTAGAACCTTAATATTCAAAGATTATATTCATTAATATGTATAATATGGCTGGATAACATCATATGGTTGGACATAGATAATATAGGCTATCAGTGGTAGGAGGCACCTAAGGCATTAGGACTTATTATCAGGAAGTTCGCCCCTGATAATCTCTATGAATGACTGTTATAGGAACAAAGATACCCATATGAATTCTACATTTAAGTATTTTAATTGGATATTCCTATATTTTAATGTGTTTTTGTTCCTTAGACTATAGATTATTATTAATTCATATCATGATCCATGTACTCTGATATATTAATGAAATCCATGATGAAATATACTCAAGTTAGTGTGGGATATGTTGTGTGAATCATGAGTTATATGTAATTAATTGATAATTATAGAAAATATTTATAACTTCTATTATATAGGAAGTAAATATATCTCGTCCTTTGAATGTAATTGAACTATCTGATAAATCCTTATCCATATTGTATACATAAACAAGTTTATTTCTAGAGTTTCAAAGAAAAATAAATTAAGCGAATTGGTTGATTGGAAATAGTATGTAACCATCTTGATAAGATATCAAGACAATTGGACTATATTATATAGTGATAATTAGTTGGATATTTTTATCATTGCAAAATTAACTTCATCCCTATGGGCACCATGACATGTTTCTAAATGTTGATCATAGACATTAGGTGAGTTTTTATAATACAACTAATAATGATTCCTAGAGGGTCACACACTATGTATATCTATAACAATAGTTAAATTATATTTTAATTTATTAATTTTAATAATTATTATTCATAAATTGTTTTTTAATAATTATTTCATTATGATTGATTGCATTATTTCATTCACCGATTATTTGAGAGAATATATATGTGATTAGAATGTTAAGTAAATATGTATTCATGGGTTTAGTGAAGATAATAATTATTTATTTATTTAACATATAATGAACTCATAATTATTTATTTTAATAAATAATCATTATTCATGGTTTCATAAATGCTTACAAGGATTGATGGGATTAGTTGACAAATTTAGGGGTCAATTATTAATGATATACTAAATATCATTTAAATAAATATTATTTTATTTGTTGATATTTTTATTATTTATGATACATGTGTTTGTCAAATAAATCATAAAAATATTATTATTATTTTTATATGTGGGTTTTTTATAGAATTAATATATTTGCTAATGGTCTATTTGTAATTAAAAATTGTTTAGCTTTGCTGTATTAACCCAATATGTATCATTTCAAGGTTATAGTGATTATTATGCATAATAAATCCACTCTGAAAAATTATCACAAACCTAGATAGAACTTATTTCTCTATAATTCTCTTAAATAAATTGAGAAAATGAATCCACCTCCTCTCTCCAATGAACACGGGAGAACTGTAAGAAACATTCATTCTTAGAAGATATTTTTTTTGTGATCAATGAAAAACAATGAATGTGGTAAGAATCATTAGTGATAATACCCATATATTCTATATCAAAGTTTTGATGTTTGTATAACACATGTAGATTTCTACTAAATGAATTATACCCTAGGATCCATCATCACAACAATGCTATGATAAGAGTGGTCCAATTTTTAGTCAATGAAGAATGAATTATATGAAAATATAATCCATATTTATTTAAATTAATTATAATTTTTGTGTCAAAGATCATATCTATAAGATTTTGGGGTCTCTATTCATCATATTTATAGGATAAATATATAGAAACCAATGAAAAACCGTTATTAAGCATGGGTATAGATACTTCCACTACACCCCTAAACATCTACATCTAGAAACACATAAAGGGGAATATATGTAAATATGGTTTTAAGATCATTATTTTGTTTTCAAAAATAATTTGTTTCATTTTTGCAAGATTTCATGGTCATATTTTTTTGAATATATTTTGTTAAATTATTATTTTTTTAATTTATTTTTCTACATGATTTGCATCCCATATTTGTGTGGGGGATACATGTATGATGGGGTGAACATGAACATTATAAAAGGATGTATTAACTTTACCTGGTGTGTGGTATTACCTTGATGTGGGACATCGTGATACCTCATTTCGGTGGCTCATTCTACCTTTCTAAAATGGATTGATCTACCTTAAAATATTAACAAGCTATATTGATGTAGCATGATCGATCCTCATTTTTGTATCCGCTATAATCTGTTTCTACCCCATTCCTCAAGGATATTACATGTTGTGTTTTTTCAGCCTTACATTTGGTATTCTTATATTCCCTTCACCACACACCTATATCATGGTCTGTTTGAGGCTGATGATTAAACTTCCACCAACTGTTGTGCTTTTATTAAGACCCCGATTTTTTCTCCAACACTAGACTAGATATGTGGAAGATATGTGGATATATAGAATTATATAGTTTACTATTTCCAAATAGAAGAGATAACTTCAGATAGAGAGGGTGACTAATTTAGTTTTAGTCAACCACTTCCTCATGTCTCACCTCCAGACAACCTTTATTGTGTAGATCATAGACCTTGTGAACACTATTGTAAATCATAACCATTTTTTAGATGATTGATCCTTGTGAGTGTTGTTTATCCCTTCTAACATATTATTTCAGGTTCTTGGTGTATTTCAAATTTTGTAAGATTGAATTATTTTATTAATTTCTGTTGTGTTGTGTTATTATTAAGGAATCAGGTACATCTGGTTTTGCGTGGGTGATTCAATCAAGGATTCTTGATTAAGTTGTATCATTATCTTGGTTTTATCATAAGTCCTACAGCTACAAGGACATGATTCCGGGATAGTTTGTGTGTTCTTGTGTGTATTCTTTCTATCTTATTCTTCTGTATTATATGATTGTTTTTTGTTTTCATATTAAAATAAATTAGGGTGGTGTTATTTATATGCATGTTGGACCAACACATAAACAAAATGTGCTCATTTATTTCCCTACATTTTCATAGTTTCTCTTATTTTTTCTAATCCATTCTTCTCATTTATTAATTTTTCTCCATTCTTCCAGAATCACATTTTTGTATGCAGTCTTTTATTTAACCTTTTTTTGGTTGTTAGTTTCATTGTATCAGACCTGTTACACCCCGAAAATTAGTATCAATTCTTGTATATTATATTTACAATTGTCTTCAGTTAAGTTTGAGTTTGCGAGGTTTGATGGTGAGATTGATTTTAAATTGTGGATAGTGAAAATGTATGTGTAGTACTTGTCCATAATAGACTTTTAGATTCCTTCTTCGGTCCTAAGAACCCCATTGTGAATATTTTCATCGAAGGATAGACTTTAACCACATACATATATATTGACCCCATAGTTTTTTAAAAATCCCCCCATTATGCTTGTTTTAATTTTAAAAGATATGGCCCTGCATGATTTCACTTCTAAAATGACTTATAAGTAAATTTACCTTAGGGTAATATATATATATATATACATATATATGAATAAATCCCTACATGGTCATCTTTATAAGAAAATAAGACTTTGAAATTTTAAAATGACTCATGGCACTTATGTTTGGGTTTTTAGAATGACCCTTGCAATATCTTTCCTAGTTCATCTAGAGGAATTTAATAAATTCATGATATACTTATCTAATATAGATATTATGATAATTGATGAGGATGAATCCATTATTCTATTGACCTCCCTTGATGAATCTTTTACTTTCTAGACTCTATGATATTCATTACATAGTCCATAACTTTATAATTGGTTATGGATGTAGTTTTTTAAGAGATATTTAAACCGATGGTTTCAAGGAAGAGACTAGTGGGATCAAGACTAAATCGTGACTGTTGAGATTTAGGGGTCAAGCTAAAAACAATTCTATATGAAGGTTAATATTTATTTTAGAACTTTTTTATGTTATGAGTGTCATAAAAATAATTATGTTAAAAGATATTACTCTAACACCATGTTTAGGAATAGTATGAGCTAGACCAATATGGTATGCCTATGTCACATCATTTTCAATGTCCGATAGTTTTATTAACATCCCTTAGTAAGAGTCAGGTGTATACTCTAGGTTGTATTTCTTCTCTGATCCTAGGAATAGACTTGGATGTGTTTTTCAAGGGCCCGTAGTTGGAAGAGAGGGTGAGGTAGGGTTGGTATGATTTGTTCTCATACCCCAAATTCTCTTCTATTATCACCTCATTGCTTCATTCCTTAGTTCTTAACATGATCCATGGATGTTATGTGACTCAATAGTATTTTTTGGCTGTATATTTCCAAAGAGAAGAGAGAGATTGAGATAAAGGGAGGACGATCTTAGTTCCTGATGACAGCTTCATCATACCCCTATTCTGGTAAACCTTTCCAGTGCAGAGCTCATATCATGTGAACTGTATTGTGGAATGTTATCATTTCCAAGAAGATGCATCCTTATAATCACTATTTATCCCTTTCAAAATCATAATCTATATTCTTGGTATATGCCTGATGATGTAAGAATTTGTTATTTTGTTCTTCAGTATTTATCTATGTTATTATACTTATTGTTGGTGCATATAATGTTATGTGAGTGGGCCCATCTAAGATGCTTATGTATGTTATATCATTGTCTTGATTTCATTAAAAGGTCTATAGTTGTAAGAAATTGATCCCTAAAGCGATTTTTTGTCCATCATGTATTCCTTATCTCGTGTTCTTAGGTATTGTATTCTTACAGTTTGTTTTTTGTAATATATAAAATGGTAGTAGTATTCGTGTCATGCATGTACAACCAACATGGTCTGAATCTTGTAAATACAATTTATTCATTTATTTTCCATCATTTTCTTGTTTGTTCTTATTTATTTCTGCTTTGTCCGACTTCTGTTATATTTTTTCACAATTCTTCCCTATGTAAATCTCTAAATAGGATGTCTTATTTCACCTTATTTGGATGTGTGATACCTTTTATAAAACATATAACACCATAATATAATTTAATGTATGAAAATTAACAAATATTTAATGAAAACTATTCTATAATATAATATCTTAATCAACTGATATCTCATCATGTAGAATGCATGCTTATATTATCACCCTATAAACTATATTTATCTTTTATTTATTTATTGAAAAGTTGTTTTTTAAACTACTATGACCATGGATTTAATAAGATTGTCAAATTTCTATAAATGTAATGTAGATATCTTCATCCATTAATATGGGAGAGATATATCCTTTCTTGTTCACTCAATTAGTATCTTCTCAATTATGACGCACTAGTGATATGCTCTCCCACTATGGGTATATATCACCACGGTTATCATTCATATAACAAATTACATTGTTCATGATACATATTTACAATATCGTCAAGTATAAGAACCAATACACACCTCTAAAAACAGTAATATCTAATGACACATAAAACATTTACAATTCCTATTAGCAGAACTATCCACATGACCTCCCAACAAGGTGATCACCATGTTTGAACTTTTTAAGAATAAGTCTCAATTTTTATCAGCATCCAACACCTGGTGATCATAAATCAAATGTGATTGTTAAGAAAAATCACTCTAGACCACCTGAAAAATCTATTTTTGAATATTTCAATAAAATATTTGGGTTATCATTATAATGGGGAACTAGATTTTACTAATTTATGCTATAAATATACTAAATATATTATCACATTAATGTTACATATAAAAAACTATTATATCATAAGATATATATATACATATATTCTATGAATTATAAGTGAAAATTAGATTGGATATAGGACACCAACTCCAACATGAAATCCATATAATAGTTAAAATGGAGGTGTTATCCTGATAAGGTTGAAATAATAAGGAAATTATTCAAATATTGTGATCTAGATGAAATACATCCAATGGTTCTATTTTATACTTTGGATTTACTATCTAAAATATTCTTTTTAATTAGGAACTAATTTCATTTGAATTAGAATAAATTAATTTATTTCACCATTATCTTCCCATTAACAATATATTATTGAATGAAAATAGGATAATAATCAACTTGTTAATATTTAGAGTAAATATACTTTAATATCATGTTTAAAAAGATTTTTTACAAGATCCAATCAAAGGTACCTACAAAACATTATATTTTATTTGGTGTAACATTGAAAATTTATGTTACACATACAAAAATGAGTGTTGGGAGATTTAAAACATAATATCTTTGAAATCCTAAAGATAGACGATAGAGAATTATTTGAGAAAATTGAATCGGTAAATCTAAAAAGTTGAAAATAATAATATTATTTAGACATTAAAATAAAATATTGTATGTAATTTTTTCCCTAGTTTTTATATATGTAAATATGTAGAATTGAATCTAGTCATTATTTTCAGTTAGACCAAGTAAAAAATCTTACTCATTCAAGACCTCACATTCAATAAAGCTGTTAGGCCAGATCATGTGTGCATCACAATTAGAAATTGTGACAAAAAATTAAAATGCAGTGTTATTAAAACTAGAAAAACCTCTCAAAAGATTAATTAGGTTGAATCAATCTTTTGTAACCAACTACTGACTCTTATCCACCAGAATTCATGGTTTCTTATCATTTTCATTAAACATAGGTAATGATGATATTGGTGGATCTTCTCTACGCAACACATTATAGGGGAAAATATAAATTTAAAAGGATGAATGATAAAAATTCTAATTCTATCACTGAATATTTAAAAGAATGAAACAAATGACTTATAGATATATGGGAGATGTCTGGACAACAACCAATGGAAATATACAAAAGAGATAATGAATTTCAATGAAATAAAATAGTGAAATTAAATTTTTTTCATGATATTTAAATAAAATCTATGATCTAAATGAATGTGATTTTGTTGACTCTACAAAAGGATTAACTATTCAAAAAATATTACATATTCATCAACCTCCCATGTTGTCTTCTTAATCATCTCCAACGTCAAATATTTATAAATATTTTATCAACATTGATGGAAATTTATTGAATCTACTTCTTTTCACCAGTGTGAATGATGTATTACATTATGTTTACTATAAATAATTATATTATTACATCTAATCTATATTTTTCTATCTCATGTCTCTTTAATCATTTAAATGTTTTTATAATATTTTATGGATGTTTCTTCATAATGGTTGTTTGTGTAAACATTAATGTGTGCTCATTTTTTTGTTTTTGATAAGGGGTGTTTGGAAAAAATTTATTTTTAATTTTTCTATTTCAAAAACAATTATTTATTAATTTATTATTACAACAAATTAATATCATGTATTTTAGTTTTTAGTTTACTTTTATTATTTTTATCATTAATTTATAAAAAAAGGCATGTCTCGTATTTTTTGATGGGGTCTTATCCCGATTTTTTCCCTACCATATAAAAGAGGGTAGGCTATTTCTTTTGTCACTGCATCAAGGATGGTGATAAAAAATAGAATATCCTTGACATGTGAATATAGGGAATTATGTATATGTCATACTATATAACATTATGAACTACCACCAACCTTCATAAAACCAAACTTGGTCACCTTGAATCTTGGATTCAACATCCCATTTGATCGCATCATTTGAAACAAATAAAAACGCACAAACCCAGGTAATATCAAATATAGAAGAACCTCACAAATTTGGGTGGGATCCTCTATTGGTTGGACAAAATAATAAGAACCAGAATAAAAACATAAAATATATTATAATGACGGTTTTTGGGCTCACCAAAGATTTGATTTCAGAAGGGTTGGGCAGCATGACTTTGAAGAATGATCTTTGTGGCTGGTATGGTTTCATCTCCATTAATAACATGGATAAAGGATTTTTATTTTTTTTAAGGGGTTTTATAGTATAATATAGTCAATGAAGGTAATCAGTTCATTGATATTTCAAAATACGGGTATCGAGAGGTGTGAACACTATTTACACTTATCCATTTGAATGGGAAGTGTAAAAGCGGTTCACACTTCCCAACTGCAGCCAAAGATGTGTGAACCCTGTTCATACCTCATTATATATATATATATATATACATTTTTAAATAATAATATATTCTTTATTATTAATATTAATTTCTATAAATATTATTTATAAATATGTTAATTTTTTTTGATATAAAATATTACCAATTTGGTAATAAGTAATATATTTTTTAACAATCAATTGATTTATTTTTTATTAATTAATATTATATTGTTTTGTTATTAATTAATTAATATTATAAAAACTAATATCTTTAGTTTTTTAAGTATAAATCATTGTTAAATGTTTGCTGATATATTTACTAGTATTCTATTAAATTGTAAAATATTTATTAATTATCAATTGTATTTTTAATTATTAATTAATAATATTTTATTATGTTATTTATATAATTAATAGCATTATATATAATATTTATTGTATAATAATTTAAATAAAATAATTTTTTATAGAAAACTATTAAGTAGTTAATAATTATATTATTATTTTATGATTTTGAATATAAATCATTGTTAAATATTTTATTGATATAATTATTGGAAATTTACTAATACATAAAATATTTATTAATTATAAATTTCATTATTTATTATATATAAATAATAAATAATATTTTATTATTATAACTAAAATAATTATAGCTACTATTTATTGTATAAAAACATGAATAATATCATTTGAATTTCGAAAACTATTTGTTGGTTAATAATTATATTATTCTTAATATGATATGTTGTATTATTAATTAATTACTTGTATAAAAATTAAGATAATATTTATTATTAATATTTATTAAATTCAATATAATAACATTATTAATATATAATAATTAAATTAATATGATTATTTATTATACATAATATGGATAATAAAACTAACTATTAATATAAATAAAAAATTGTAATTATTATTATTACAAATATAGTAATTACTTTTATTGTTCCTTAATCGTTCAATTTTTTATGATTTTCTAGTCATATCAATTTATTGATTTATGGAACAAAATATTATATATTATTATGTTTTTAATTAACATAGAAGTAATGATTTAAAAAAACATATAACATATATCAATCTAATCTACGTTGATGTCTTGGATGCACCTTTATGCCACAGCCAGGAGTATATATATGGGTATATATAATGAGTTCATTCCATGTCTATCTATATACATTCTTTTCCCTATATAAATATTTTGTATCATCTCTGGAACCTATATATAAATGATCATGTGTGACAGGAGGTGGATCTACAGTCTCACCGTCTGTACCATGTCTGATATCTGTGGATGTTGATTCTAGCTCAAAATATGCCCAATATATAAAGAAGATGGTTGTTCTCTAGTGGATATCTACAGATCAAATGCTAATAACGAATGAAACACAGACCATTCAACATATATCTCTACAACAAAATCATACATGAAAACCGACCCTAGCTATGGTTGTGGTTCATATTCAATAGGAGCTGGAGGACTATCTTGATGGTCATGATGAACACCTTCCTCTGGTGCCACATCTGTATCCATAACAATTTCATCACCCCTTTTATATCTATGTAAATCTATACAGCGTCAACATCATATGGAACATCAAAGAAAATAACATGAAAAATATTGTATATAGAAGAAAGTAGCTCGTTCATAGCTCTATGAATATAATTATAGTCAAAGGAACCACCCTCTATGAGGTTAGAGATGTGAAGAAGATCACTGACATGAGTTCCTATAAAAATATGTTGTAGTTATGTAATGTTAATAAAATAACTATTCAATAGTGTAATTAATAGTTATTATAATTTCATGATATCCTTCTCTATGTCGCATAAGAAATATCACTCAGAACATGTGGTTCCAGGGAATATAATCCCACATATTTGATAAATGCATATGTATAATGTCAACCCTCATAATAGGGATTCATTTTTTTCTTAAATCTCAATATATCGTGCATGATATCTCCTTCATTCAAAGCAATTTATCCCTGAAATCATCAGGGAATGAAGTGAAGGTAATTGAATTGGAAGTGTAGGAATGACTGATAGAAGCTGAACTACCTCATAATGTCACGACCAGACCCAACAGGGCTCGAGCCACAAATAACCAAATCCCACCTTCTTAGGCAAGGGTGGGGGAAAACTCAAAAAGGAATATCTATCATGAGAGGCCTTTGTATAATGTATATGTATGCACACACCAAAGAATCTCAATGGAGGAGTACAATAGAATAATAAGAAAAAGGTGCAGTATCTAGAGAATAACCATGCAAGTCAAAAACCTCTAGGGTGTACAAGAGTATTACACTGAAAACTGAAAATCAAATGGTAAAAATATACACTCAACCAAAAATATGTCCCAACCTAAAAAACTAGTAATGTTAAAAAAAATTGAGAGATCTCAACTCCAAATCTTTAAGCTCTGACCACCAAATACGGTCCAATGCACCAGATATCCCTTTGATCCCTTGTAGTCACTACCGACTTATATTCCATCTACATAATACATGACACATTCCGGAAAATTCCATTCATGGGTGAGTATATACATACCAAGTTGGACGCCCTGAAAAATGATGGTCGAGAAGTAAGAGACAAGATATGATTATATAGAGAGATTAACCTAATGAAAGAGAGTACAATATAAAAATCCGTGGATACTGATTTATATATTCTCAAACTAAATAAACCAAAATGAGAGAGAAGGGGGATCTCCTTGTCACATACCATCCCAAGAATAGGGTGACAATAGTTCTAATTGGTCCATCATTGATGCCCAAAATCTCGTGCATCTATCCATAAGAATCTAACATGCCAAAACACACCTCATTTTTGTTCCACATAGTCAAGGGGCCACATCCTCTAGGTAGAGAAATAATTTCCTAATATAATTGAATAGTTCCACTCAAGTAGTAGGAGACCCATACCATGACTCTATAGGAGGTTTCCACATTGGTGTTCGGTAGATGACTCATACCCTACCCAGCGGGAGGGTTCCACTCAAGTGGTTGAGGATCGATGCCCTAATACCAAAGGATGGTTCCACATATATAGTAGATAGTAGACACATTCCCTACCCAGTAATAGGGTTCCTATCTAGTGGAAGAGGACCCATGTATTTTCTCTACTTGAGTTTTTCACTATGATGGTATATAGGTGACCCATGTCCTTCCCAACATAAGGGGAACACAATCGATTGAGGACCCATTCTCTTCCTAGTATGAGGGTTCCACTCGATGGATAGGTATAATACCCATACCATATGCTTTAAGGAGGGTTCCAATATAATATTTGATTGAGGACACACTCTCGACTCAGCATGAATATGACATTGTGATCTCTAAGATGATCCTAACAGATCACTGTCAATGTCAAGAACAACATAAATAATCACCTTTCTTGGAAAATCAATAATTGTAAGAAAATATACACTATTGAGGACACCATATAATTCTATGTTTAAAAACACTTAGGATGGTCTACTCACATGGGAAAATTCGAGGTGAAACATAGGAGATACAATCGGTTGATGTTTCCTCAAAAGGAAAGAAGGAGTACATGGAATATAATGGGAGACACACAAAGTGTAGTCTCACATTATTTCATGGTTGGCTCCCTTATATCTCATAAATCACTAACCATGTATCACTATATGTATTTTAGTTTGACTACACGGTGTGTTTTATCCACTGAGGGTCCTACCCATGCTTTTGGCCATGTCCATGCGAGTCTTCCCGTGTCCATGTACTTTGTTACATGTTGTTTTCTTTCACACAGGGTCCTTCTTATGATCTCCTCACACACATAATGTCCACATTGGTAGTGGTACATGATGTGTGGTCCATCCATAGTGTATTTAATGATTAACGATCTCAAAAACTTATTGTCTCGTCCAAAGGGGCACTACACATCGTGTTATCCGTATTTTCCCAAAATGTTAGATTTCATAACCGCATTCTAGATCTAGATACATTGAATCCAACCATTCCATTAGATAACCTGAAATCAATAGGGGGATTCTATGTTTTTCCTTTCCAACCCTCCATTTTTTATAAAGTGGATTTTCAATGCATCCACCCAAATCATGTATGCCTCGTACCATGACAAATTCTACTTTAGTCCCATATCCATTAATAAATCATCCAAATTTCATAAATCCTTCGACGACATCTCTGATTCATAATTTCATTCATCATACACTACTATTTTAATAATCACGGGGTTCGACCAGGCTCAGTCCCTCCCAACAATGTCGAACTGACACCTCGTAGGCCAATCGATGAAGAAAATGAAGAATCAATTGGAGAAATTCATAAGAAAAGAGGTTCACTGATTTTTTTCCAAGATTTAATGGCCAATGAACACAAAAATTTATTTATAGGGTAATAAAAACCTAATAATCAATTAAATTTTGTACACTGGCACAAGCAAAGGATTGCAATTGACATATGTCAAAGATGCAGTAAGTTCATGCTCGAACAATATAATCAATAGGGAAAGAATCGAAAAATTAATGTGTACTCCCTAGTTTTGGATAATTCATCTATGAAGAAAATAATCTCTAATGAATGAGAGGGGTAGTTATGTTCATTACAACTTGACCTTCCAAGATGCATAGTCTTTTCAATGTCGGATATTAATTATCCAATGAGAGGATGAATGAAATATTTTCAATTCTCCCATTGTTTATGTGGTTAAAGCTATAGAATTTTTATACTTATATATTTATAGAAAATTATATTTATTTGAAATAAATTAAATAAAATATTTATTTATTAATTTAATATAAATGCACCCATTAATTGTTACGATTACTAAATGCCCCACACCTACCAATTTTAGGACGCTCCTAGGGTAAACCTCACATTCTGAACACATTCGTGGGATTATATATTTTATATAAAATTATGATTAAGTGTTATCCGATTTTTCTAAGAAATTATTTTCATGTAATAAAAAATATATTTAATAATTATATAAAATTATTATCAGGAACACTGGGCCTTGTAATTTCACATCGTCTCTGCACGTAGCTCTAAAAATATATCTATAAATAATTCAATGTATTATAGAAAAAAATATGTTCTCTACATTGTTCCCTCCTTCATGATTTTTTTTCACTAAAAAGGAAATAATAAACGAAAAAAATGAATACTTAGCCCCCATCAGGCTCTCTCATGCCTAGGATCTCTCTTGCAAGTTTTTCTCCTGCCACAACACTCAAACCAAGGGAATGGTCCATCCAAGAAGGGTCCACTCCTGAAAATACTCAATCTCCAATGCATTGTCTGTAAAAGTGGCTCCATATTTAATGTCTACCATTACCTGGTCAATAATGTGTGTGGGGTCATGCACATATCTCCTCAGTTGCAACAAGTGTAAAAAATTTTACACCAACTCAAACTATGGGGTTAAGGTGCGGTGGTAGGAAACCTCATTAACCCTCTATATGATCTTAAACATCCTCGTGAAACTTGAAGATAACATTCCTCCCAATAAAAAACCCCCAAAATCATTATCATGGGGAGGCTCTCAAGAATATATGGTCTCCATGTTAATACTTCTAGGGTCTGTGATGTCAATTTTCATATGATTTTTACCTCCTATTGGTTGTGCTTATCTTCTCATGGATGACCTGGACCTTCTCTATCATTTCTTGCACCATCTCTAGACCCATAAGAGATTCATTGTTGATCTCTTTCCAATACATGGATGACCTGTATGGTCTCCCATATAGTGCCTCAAAAGGTGTTTTTCTAATAGTAGAGTGGTATCTATTGTTGTATGCAAACTCTAATAAGGTAAAGTGATCCTCTTAGCTTTGGAAAACTCTAATACATTTTCCATCATCATATCCTTCAAATCATGGATAGTGTTATCGATATGTCCATATTTATGGGAGTGGAAGGATTTACTCATCCTCATATGGGCCCTTAATTACTCCAACATACCTCTCTATAACCGTGATGTGAACCAGAAATCACAATCAGAGACAATAGTCGAGGTAACCCTCAAAAGGTGAACAATATCTCTTACTTGTATCTTCCCCAAGCATTCCACCAAACTCTATTCCCTAATATCAAGTAATTTTTCAGACTTTGTGAGTTGGTCAACCATCACCCAGATGGTTTCATGGAATTACACTATCCATGAAATCCTTTTCACAAATTCCCTAGATATTCCATCCTATTTCCACTTTAGTATATCAATGGGTTTTAATAAACCATTCAGAACCAATTGCAGATCAATCACTTAATGTAAGGTGAGGCGTCGAGAGAGGGAATCAGCCACACTCTGTCTCATACTGACCCACCAAAACACTCACTGAAGGTATCTATACTTCATACCCACATAGGGATGTAAAACCAAGGGAGATGTGTGTAACTCTCTTATCACATCCCCGCACATCATGTTTGGGATCCCCCTACATCTGTAGAAAAGGATGAAGTGATTCCATCCTTTGGAAAATCCATTAGGGGAATCTCAAGAGGATATTAGGTAACACAAGACCTAATGGTCGATTTCTCTTAACTCATACTCTCTCACACATATGAGAATAAGTGGATTAAACACCATTGACTAAAAAAAATTTACCCTCCTTCTTAACTAGGGATAGATTCAAGGAATCCAACTACTCGGATGAGTTTTTCACCAAATAATCTCATGACTTCCTACTAAGGGAATATTCCACCACATTTCCATTCCCAGTAGTATAGATTAACTCAATTTCATATCCCCATAGGAACATCATCTAGAATCTCTATCATAGGTTCAACCCTCTCTATGTAATGAATTGATGGTTTGAGTAAACCAAAAGGTGGTCACCCAGAAGATTGTGTCTTCACATCCTCAAGGAAAACACTACCACCATCATATCTAGGACATGGTTAGCATAGTTCTGATAATATTTTTTCAACTATCTTTACTTATATATGAAACATTTCTATGTTTCCATAAACATGAATCCAATTCCTTTTCCTTAGGTATTTCAATACACAACATACTCCATGCCCTCCACTGGTAGTCTCAAAATAAGAGCACTCTCCAGCCTCAACCTCAACTTTTGGAAGGCCCTATGGAACTACTTAATCTAAGTAATCATATTCCCTTTCCACATCAGGGTGGTCAAAGGGGCTATATTATAGGATATTTCTTCCACTAACCATCGGTAGTACCCTCCAATACAATAAAACTCTACACCTTTAACATGCTATTTGGTGGCGCCCAAGTAAGCACTGCATAGATATTCATCGGGTCCACAACTAAACCATGATTAGAAATACCCTTTCCTAGAAAATTTAAAATCATGAATACATAAATGGAAATTATAGATCTTAACATAAATCTAGTGCTTTAGAAGAAAATCTAGGAGCATCCTCATGTGGTAAATATTATCTTACTCTGAAACAATGTATATGAGTATGTCGTTGAGGAAGACTACTAAAAATCAGACAATGTACAACAAGAAAATATGGTTCCTAAAATCCATAAACACCATAGGGGAATTAATATCACCAAAGGGAAACCCTGGGAACTAATAGTGTCTATAGGGACATCAGGATTCTAGTTTTGGAATATTGTCTTCATGAACTCTCAACTGGTGGTAGACAGACTAGAGATATATCTTCGAGAACAATATCATGTCTCATAACTAGTCAAATTGGTCATCAATACTCAGAAAGGGGTACATGTTCTTTATTATGTCCTAGTTCATGAGGCAATAATCCACACAAATCCACAATATCTCGTCAACATTTTATAAAAACAACACTAGATATGCCTATGGGGGAACACTGGGTCTGATAAAACCCTACTATCAAAGTTTCTCTAACTAAAATTGTAGATCCGAGAACTCGGTAGATGCCATGTGATATTCCACAGATGATATCAGAGTGCTTCTGGGATTTAATTTGACATAAAACAAATTCACTCACCGTGGAGGTAGTCGCAAAACATCCTCGAGGAAGACAATAATAAAATACATTAGAATTGAAGAAATCTAGATGCCGGAAGAGCCCATTGTACCATTGGATACACTCACCAACTAATGGGTAATGGTTTATAGACTCCTAATTAGAAAACCAACCCATCCCACCATTAGATCTCTCTAATCAAAAATGGAAAATCTAATCCTATTAGTGAAAATTCACCTGACTCATCTGTGGTGATAGTCTATCTAGGCTCAGACCATGGACAACTAATGCATACCAAATATTTTGTCATAGGGTTTCATAGTGATAAAAAAAATTCCAATTAGAACCTATCTCCATTAAGTGATATCTCTCTCTACAGAAAAATAATCGATATAGACGAAGTGTTCCCCCATAAGATCCTCAAGACAAACCATCTAGGCTAAATTCTCAACTAGGATCCCTATATATCACACCAGGTGTAATAATATGAAATAATGACTCACATATGTTTCTAATGATATTGAAATAATATTAGAATAAAAACATATTATACCTTTAACCATATTGTGTTCTGATGATTCATAAGATGCTATTTCTTGCAGTTGTCTACAGCTCTGACCACTAGATCCCTAAGACAAATGTTGGATGCCTAGTGGTGGTGGTGAAAGGATCTTATAAAATCATCCACCACCCATGTATCGTCCTTTGAGAGCTCCACCAACTTCGTTTCTAGAACTGACTCCCTGGGGACCACCCTACCCGCACTTGGGATCCCTAATAATGTTGTTGCCTCTTCCATGGAAGTCCATCGGCTATCTTCATGAACTTCTCATCATGTAAAGTTAGAAATCCATACACCATGTGACTTTTCTCATAACATTAATAGAATGTCCCATATTTTTTCTACCCTGGTCCTCTATAGGGTCCCTGACCATATGCTTAAACCTAATCTTAGGAAGATCGCTTGTGCTGAGATCCTATCGATTGGTGCCTACTAAATGTTGTAGATAAACCTATCCAATAACAACCACTTCTAGATCCAACTAAATTTTGTCCCGATAGTAGAAATATCTTTGTCCCCAAAACCCTCTCCAACACCCCAACATAGGAGAGAATTCACAATGGTACTACACTAGAATGTATTTCTCGATGGTGACCCTACTGAAACATACCCTCCTTGAAGTTTCCAACTTGTATCATGTAATGGGAGTACCGAATAGGGTATATGAACTTCACGGCATACTTATCAATTGTCATCCCTCCTTGCTGTAGATCTAGAATGTCATGAATCCGAACTGGGAACAAGAAGGATGGGTAGTACTTCTCACTGTACAGCAACAAGAAGTCATCCCATGTGAGTGTTGACTCATCATGCATATGTGTAACAAGACTCTATCACTACCCAAATGCGCCAAGGAAACATCTAGCTCCCCGTACAACCATTTGATCCTTTAATTCATGTATAATCATGATGACATGGACCACTGACTCTTGCAAATCCTTCCCTACCTAGGGATCTGGTTCATTGTGGAACCATAGTGGCCACTGGTGATATAACTCACTGAGTGTTATAAGCCTACACACATTCTCAATCATCTCTACTAGTATTATATAATTCCCAACACATGGGGATGCTACTATCTATCCACCTAGAGGAAGGATCTCAAAATATAGACCCTAAACAGAGGCATCATCACTCCTCGGATCATTGTCACGATCCTAAATTGGTCAACTATATGGTGATCATTGTAGAATAATCCTATATATTTGATCAATATATAACATGGTTAGATGAGAAAATATATACAATGGGGATTTAACTCAAGAAGGAAAGTAAAAAAACAATCAATCCAATATGATACATTTACCATTGATCCATGCAACCAATGTCTCTATATTTCGAGTTGACAAGTAGATAGTCAAGGTAATAGTGAATGAATACATTAGAAGCCACACCAATTCAATGTTCTAAAGCCTGATATACACATTTTATACACATTTACATCATTTCCCTAAATCCCAACCAAATACTCATAAGGGAACTACATAAAAAACCACCATAAGGATCAAACCACCTCTGATAACTATATTTCATGACATGGACTAATGAGGCTCAAGATGAAACTACCCCAAGTAGGGAATCATAGTCCAGGAGGTAGAAATAAGTTCCAAAAGGCATATTAAACTGGGGATTCTTTTTCCTAAAGTATCAATACACACACGTGACCATTTCAATGTGGAAGTGGAGAACAATAATTATAATAGATGCAGTATCGACAGAACAACCATACATGTTGAAAACCACTGGGGTGTATAAGGGTATGACAGTTTAAACGAAAAATTGAAAGGAAAAAATACAATCCAAACTAAAAATAGATCCCAAACTGAAAAAACTAGAAATCTAAAAAATTGGAGATAGCCCAGCTCTTGATCTCCAAGCTTTGACAACCTTACAATATCCAATGAACCAGGTATCCCTATGTTCCTTTATAGTCGCCACTAACTTTTATATTATCTTTATAAGAAATAACAAGTGTGTGAAAATCCCATGCATGGGTGAGTATATAAATACTAAGTCTGATTCCCAAAAAGGTAAAGGGTGAGTAGTAAGAGAAATGATATGAATAGATATACAGTTTAACAAAAAGTAAGAGAGTACCAAATCCAGTGACATATATACAAATTTATATATATACTCAAAAAACCCAAATTAGAGAGAAGGGGTTTCCCCAACTCACAACCCATACTAGGAAAAGAGTGCCAAAAATTTAAATAAGTCCATCAACAATTCTTGGCATCTCGTGTGTCTGTCCAGATGAAGCATCCAAGATGTTACACACCTCATTACTTTCCAAATAATTGAGGGTCCATAATATCTATGTACAGAACCCATTACCTACTACAATAGGAGGGTTCCAATCATGAAACAAATGAACCCTACCTTTACTTCATAGGAGGTTTCCACTCTGGTGGTGAATAGAGGCCCCATATCCTACCCAGTAAAAGGGTTCCACTGTAGTGGTTGAGGACTCGTGCCCTAATACTATAGGATCATGCCACTCAGATAGGAGACAGATGACATGTGTCCTACACAACATGAGGGTGTATCCCTAGTGGTAGAGGACCCATGAACTGTTGGTACTGGATGGTGTCATTTTGGTGGATGATAGAGGACCCATACCCAGCCCAATAGCAGGGTGTCACTCAAACGGTCGATCGAGGAACCATGCCCATCCTAGCAGAAGGGTGCCACATAGTGGATATGTAGAGGATTCATTCCCAATCCTGGAATAAGGTTACAACTCTAATATTTGATGAAGGGCCCATGCTATGCCCAGTAGTATGTTTCCCCTCTGAACTCTCTAGTGATCATGCCTGACAACTTCCCTCATCAAATAATTACTTAATAAGTTTCATGGCCATACCATCTTCCATCATACCCCAAAATCTAAAATAGAGGCCACCATCACGTTCTACATGAAAAAACACTCATGATAGGCTACTCGAGAACCAAAATCAGAGTCCAAATGAAAAAGATATTAGATATTTATATTCCCTCAAAATGAATGAAGGGCTACACAATGTGGTATGTGACCCACACAGCATGTGGTCTCACCTTGCAACCTGGATGAGTCCCTGAATGGACATGAATCACTATCTGTGTATCACTACATGGTGTGTAGGTGGAACAAATGACTTTCCTCAACCACCCAAGATCCCTCTCATTCTCTTGGTCATGTCCATATAAGTATTCTATGTGATTATATACTTTGGTATCCGATTTGTTCTCCATCATTTAATATATTATGCTTATTAAATTATGAATGTCACAACATTAACATCACTGTAAATAAAATAATAAAAGTCTCTCAAACTCTTCTATAAGGATCTAAATGGTCACTAACGAGACCAAAGGATGGTTATTGCATAGATATACTCAACCGAAATGATTTTTTCATGTGTTTTGGTCCTTTAATAGTTATTAATATTTTAATAAAAAAAATTATTCATTTCCTGTCTGTTGATTAATTTTTACATCATCAAATTATATGGATTTATAGTAATTATTTATTTTCAAAAAATTAAAAATAAATTATTATGATAAATAAAAAAACTATATTTCCAATGACAATTTATAATTGAATTTATCTTTTATAAAAACCTATATAAAATGATTTAGTTATTAAAATTTTAGTGAGACATATTTAGCTTTTCTTTAAATAAAATAAATTAAAAATTTTAATGTCATCCAGGTGGCCTCCAAAGGACACCATTTCGATGCAAAGATAATTTATCTTGAAAAAAACACAACAAATGATATTAAGACAAGTGTTAGGGGTATTTTATAATAGTATTCTTACACTTAATTAGTTGTTTTTCCCTTTTATCATATTAATAAAAATGACCAATGTTACTATTAATAATGATGCAAAATAAATTAAATCTATTTAAATAATTTGGAAAAATTATTTATAAATGTGGATCTGATTTTTCAAAATTCATGACACATAATTAGATGTAATTAATTTTAAATTAATCCCATTTTTGGAAAGAGAGAACAGATTTTAAAGGATAAAACATTACAAAAGATTGAAATGTTTTTACATATGAATTCAATGATAAATTAATTAAAATGACATAAATTACATTGAAGGATAAAAATGTATTATATTTTTACATTAAAACCATTAAATATTATAATTTAACCATTTAAATTATTTCAATGGAAAAAGTTGATTTAAATTAAAATTTATTGTATTCTTAATATTCATCAAAATTTGAAAGTTATCAGAAAAATATTTAAATTTCTTCCCAAATAAATTTTTAAATCACTATTCCGAATAAAATTTCTATGTTTTCATATAAAAATCATTAATGTGTCAAAATATTAATTTAAAAGGGGTTCAACATTAAATGGTGGAAAATTACCCATTTGAAATATATAGGTTTTTATACATCAAATTGGGTTTATTCATACACTATGATAAAAATATCTATTGGATGAATATAAAAAATACTTTATTAAGTACATAAAACATTTATTTCATTTACTAATAGTAATTAACTCAATTTATGAACACAAAAATAAAATATATAATGGATTTATATTTTTTCATTAATAATTAGTAGTGAATGACGTCACCATACATTTTCATAAGTTATTTATATTTATTCTAGCTAACCTAACAACAAGGTTAAAATGGTAATTTTATACTAAAGGCATCTCATAGTTCGTTTGAACTCGTGATTACAAGAAATGCAAGTTATTTAAGAATTAAAATTATTTAGAGAAAATATTTCATAAAAACAACCAGGTGTTAAATTGTACCCCCCTTAAATGATTTTTCCCTCGAAATTCGTCACTCGGATATTAAAAATGAGGTTATATATTCCTATATAATATCCTAAATATCTCACATAGATTCCTAAAATTGGTGGTTTCACCACAAAACATTAACTAAGCGATTGGTCTTGTTTCATAGAACTTATTCGTAGTGATCAATGATCTAAATCGGTTGATATTCATAAGAAATATCTTTCTATTTAGGTAGTACTTATGATTTTAGTAAAAGTGAAGGATCATGTATGTACTTATTGGGAGAGATACATGGAACACATCATGAAATTGATATACATTCAGTGGACGTTCTAATTGGTAAGCTACCTCACCAACACGATCCATAATTTCCAAAGGACAGATATACCTAGGGCTCAGCTTTCCCTTATTTCCAAATATCATTAATCACATCTAGGGAGATATTCATAGAATCACATTGTTAACCACATCAATCTCCATTTCTGTTCTTTCATTGTTAACATAACTGTTTTTCGGATTTCATTTTCTCTTATGTGTTGTTCAATCGATCTGACCTTCACTTTCATTTGATTGATAAGATCATATCCTAATAGAATTATTTCCCCAACATCATCACAGAATATTTGTGTTCTACAGTTATTTACATATATAGATTTATAAGGATACATCTGAATACTATAGTGAAATATATTTCTGTATGGAAATTCCACTAAAAGAAGGCTTTGATCTGATCCACCTTTAAAATTCATAGATAAGGCTCTCAAAAATTCTTCTAGAGTCTGAATTCTTCTCTTAGACCGATCGTCTGTCTGAGGACAATAAGAAGTGATGAAAATTACATCTGTATCCAGAGCCTGCTGAATACATCACCAAAACATCGAGGTAAACCTTAGATAACTATCAGATATAATGGAAAGTGGTACTCCATGAAATCTTACCACTTCCTTATACATATGTCATGGTAATATGATCAAGAGAGAAATCATCCCTAATAGCAATGATGTGTGCTAACTTCATTAAGTGATCAATTATATCGCATATTGTAATATGGGCTTTATACATTTTTGGATGTATTATGGCAATGCCCATATTGATGTTTTCCCTTTTCTATTTTGGTATGGGTAAGGGTTGTAACATCCCCTTAGACTTTTTTCTCTCATATTTATCTTGCTAACAAATCAAGCATCAAGATAAATATTTGAAAATATCTCTTTTCATTCCTTCTAACAAGAAATACTCTTTCATGTCCCACTACATCTTTGTGCTTCTATGTTTAATAGAAAATGTAGAACTATGAGCCTCATCCTATAGCTCCTTTAGTACTGTTATGGGAGGAACACAAACCCAGTTCTTCAACCTTATTATTCCATCACAATCAAGGTTGAATCATGGAATATTTCTAACCTTATTTTGTTGATATACATCTTCATTATGCACCTCCTTAATCTTCAATTATATAGATGGTTGAGAATTCATTTGAGAAAGATATGATTTCTCCCATTAATTAAAAATACATGATTCATCCTTTGTAAATCCATTAATAAGGGACCTTTTTTGATCCTCATAGTAGATAGGATAGCAAGTTCATGTTGACTCAAATAATATACCACTTGGTTCACCTTCCCATGGTGGTAATGTATTGAGAAGTAATAATATTTAATAAACTCAATCCATCTTCTTTAGCTCATATTAAACTCCTTTTTGTGAATATATACAATAATCGTTTAAAATTAGTATAAATAACAAACCTTTCACCATAAATATTATGCCTCCATATCATTAATACAAAATTTACAATAGCTAACTCCAAATCATGGTTAGGGTAATTTTGATCATGTATTATGAATTTTTTTTAGGCATAAGATATCACCATATCATTTTTCATGATGACACAACCCAACCCCTTTTTTTGATGCATCACTAAAGATCACAAACCTTTCCCCACTATAAGTTACTGTGAGCATAGGTGTATTGGATAATAGTTTTTTGATCTCTTTAATATTCTCTTCACATTCCTTCATCAATGCAAACATAACTCATTTACAAGTAATCTTTGGAATTGTATTACATTATCCTAAAAAATATTTCATAAAACAACAATAATATCCATCCAAACCAAGAAAACTATGGATCTTAGTTACCATTTTTATTCTCTCCTAACATTCTGTAACATCTATTTTTACTAGATCCATATATATCCCCCCTTTGGAGATTTTGTAACCCAAAAATGATGTTTTTATGACATAATTCACAGTTGGTAAATTTTTCATAAATATTATCATTTCCCAAGGTCTTCAGTATAATTCCAAAGTGATAATTATTTTATACCATTCACATTGAATAGACAAGAATATTATCTATAATGACTAACAAAAACTAGTCACGATAGTCTCTATAGACTCTACTCATTAGATCCATGAAGATAGATGTGGAATTATTTGAACAAAATGAATCATTATAATTTCATAGTGTCTATACCTTGTAAGGAATGTCTTCTTTGGTATATCCTCCTTATTTAACCTTAATTGATGATATCCTAAAAAAGATCTATCTTGGAAAGGTATTGAGATCCACATAGTTGGTTGAATAAGTCATCAATGCATGGAAGAGGATATTTTTCTTGATAGTGGTCTTGTAAGGTTCTCAATAATCAATGAAAAATCTCATTGATCGATCTTTATTCTTATCTAATAGAACAGTTTCACATGATGGTAAAACACTGGGGAGTATGAATCCCTTATCAAGATTCTCTTTGAGTTACTTCTTCAATTCTGACAATTCAATAGGGGCCATTCTATATGGTGTCTTTGATATAGGCATAGCACCTAGTATGAGATCTATTGAAAACTCAACATCACAATTTGGTAGAAGATATAGAAATTCATCCAGAAAGACATCATCAAACTCTTTTACAATGTGTGTATTCCAAATCATGAGTTTCTTCCAAATCATTTATGATAAATAAGCTTCATTTATAAGAATAATGACTCATAATATGAACGAAATTTCTACTGGAAAGTTATATTTATCCTTTCACTCATAGAAGATCATATATTGATCCATAATATGAAATGTGACTTCCCTTCCTAGGAAAGTGATATGAGCTCCATATATAAAAATCGAATCCATTGCAAGAATCACATAAAATCACACTATATGGAGTATCATAAGATTTACATGAAGCACGTTCCCACAAATTTCAATCGAAGAAGAATTATGAAATATTGATGTAACTATTGTGCCATTAAGTGTTTTCATAGCTAAATCAACATATAATTGTTAAGGTAATATTTTTATACCCTCATAAATGTATTCAAAAATAATAGAGTGTGTGGATCTTAAATCAAATAAAACATTTTCTACTTTAGATTGGATGATAGGTTTACATTTCACCGCTTTATTATCATACTCCACATCACCGATAGTGATCGCTTGTGACTTGCATTTGTCTTTGTCCATATGATTTTTCTGAAATCTATAACTATCAATAACACTATGATTAGGAGATTGATTGGAATAATTCCCCATTACTTTTCAATTGTATCATTGGATTGTAGGAGGTTCATTATGTATAACCTTTTCATGACTCACATCTTTAGACATCTTTTTCCCATCACTTCAACTTTCAAATGTCTGATGACTATCTCTTCCACATTTAAAACATTTAATAGTCCATTTATGACAAATACCTCCATGTTTCTTTCCACACATTGAGCATGAGGTAAAATCATCTTCTTTTTAGTTTGGTCTTTATATTTTCCCTTGAATTTCATTTTTCTCTTCTTGTCAAACCCATAGGACTGATGGGTTACTCCAATATCCATCTCAACCTTGAAAGCACATAAAAATATTTATTCAAAGATATTGAATTCTCTTATGGCTAATTCTCTTTTGATTCTTGGTTTTAAGCCACTAAAGAATCAATCAATTTTAATCATAGGTTGGATATCAATTCCAGAAGCATACCTTGCAATTCTTGTAAACATTTATTTATAGGTACAAATAGATTCATCATGATTTTTCATATGTTCAGCGAACTCCTTATACATCTTTGTTCGAATAATACGAGAAATGTACTTATTCAAAATAAGTTTTGAACTCATCCCATTCCATGGATCCAATTTCATATCATTGCCTCATATTATTGATATGGTTCCACCATTGATTTGATTTACCTTCCAAACAATATATTGATAATATGACTTTATCATGTTATGAACATTAGAGAATTGAAAATAACCTTTCAGTGGTACTGATCCATTATTCATCCACTGATGGATTAGAACACCCATTGACAGAAGGTGGTGATGCCTCAGGAAGAACTCAACAGAATTTTGTTCTATATTTTGGTCATTTAGAAGTTCTGCATGATTCATATCTTAAAAATGTTTTGTGAGCATAGTTATAATATTTTTTAGCCTAGATCCCATAATATTTCCTTGCTCATGAGGACAATCATTCCATTATCTATTGCATTCATCATTAATTTGGTTCCTTTGGGTCCATCCATTAACTAAATTAGAGAAGCATAGTGTGAGAAACATTAATCATAATGTGAGAACCACATAATAAAGAATAAAAGTTCAATTTTTGAGACATTAGGTTTTATTCTATGTTATTCATAATCATTTTTAAATCACTAGGATTGTAACATATACTTCGACATATCCTTACGGATCTTTCTATGGATTTCTCATCATAGTTTTCAAATGTTAACTATTCCTTTCCTCTTATACCAAATATAATGAAACATACATTAATTAAATTTATATTACATTAAAATTGAATAATATTCATTAAATATTTTTCAAAAGAACAATAAGTTCATATTGGTATATTTTCATTACAAACTAATAAATATAAACAACTAGTTCATAAGACATCTTCATTATCACCCACTTATTAAGTCATAACTAGACCCATTTTTTACATATCTATTTTAATACATTTCTTCATGACCTAGAAAAAAGAATCATATTAAAGGGGTAGCTGAAATTCTCATTAATGGTAAACATGGGATATATCAATAATATCATAAACATAATAAATAAGAATATAACATTTGAAAATATTATCCTTTATATGAATGACTTTGATATCATGCCATGGGAAAAATAATAACAGTTCATAAGAATCAATGAATATAACCACAAAATTCATAACATAAGACATGATGTTTTGTGGCATAGAAATAAGAATATAAAATCATTTAATATTAGTTAAGGCTCATTTACAAGACTACCATAGTGGAGAAAGTCTACTTCTGAACTAAGTTCTCTCCTTGTTCCAACCCTATATTACCGAAATGAGATCATTTTCTCTTCCAGTCCTGTCTATCTCATGAGTTATATATCATTAACCAGAAAATTAGAGGTGGATTTGGGTCTCACACATCGGATTATTAAATCATTCTTATGTGTTCCACAAAATATAAATCATACGTCATTACATAACCCAAGAATATAATGGGTTTCATAAACATAATTCCATCATAATCCATAGAAAACAAATCGATTTCATAAATTTAATTCCATAATAAAAAACCATAATAATAATAGGGATAGAAACAAAACCCTATTAAATAATTTTTTCATACAATAAAAATTATAAAACACTTGATATTAATTCTTAAAGAAAATATACATTCTTCTTTTAAAACATTTTATTTTATCAAAATGTCATGAAATTGTAAAAGAAAAGAATTTACTTCAAAATAAACATGAAATTATGTAGAGTAAGATTCAAGGAAATAAGTCATTATTAAGACATAAAAATAATTTCATTCCGTATAATTTGAAAAAAATCATCCTCGTGCTTTTGTAGGAAAAGAAAAAAACTACCTCACATCAAATAATGACAAAACATTCATTTCATACCGTTTCGTAAAAAATTATAAATGTGGAAAATTATATTCAAACAATTTTAGAAGAATAGAAATGTTATTACATTTTTAGGAAACATGTATGTGTATGATAAAAATACCCTAGTAGATATTTATGAATAAATAATCTCAGATAATAGTGAGATTGGAAATTTATCCATTACCTTATATATAATTTCATATGTATATATCCAAACCTCTTGTATAATTATTTAATATATTTCCTTGAATAATTCCATAATCATAGTCTTGTTTAGGATATCATATATGATCATATTAACATCCATTTTTTAGTAACATTTCATTGTTACTCATTATTCGGGTATTAACTACACAATGTTCTTTTGCATGATTTGTCGAATATGCAGCACTTCTATTTATTTGGTCATAGTTATATCGTTAAAAATTATAATAACATAATATATGACATATTAATTAATTCTGTATATTAATATAGTCACGATCATGTAGAATTAATCGCAATGCATTGTGGAGATAGTAGGTTGTACGTATACAAAGCGACGATATCATACACATATTTGTTGAATGGTATTGAATTTGAAGTAGTATAATATTAAATAATTAATATCATTTTATAATAATAATATATTGTTATTATCTCCATCATTATACCCATCCAATTATGGTGAAGGTGAAAAAAACATATTACACCACGGCGTGGAGACGGTAAACCTTACGTATGCACGCGTGGGGATTTCATTTTTCATAGGATGGATAGTAGGTGGAATATGGTTTTTTCATAATTAAAATAAAATCAAAGTATAAAATTGATACTAGGGTTATTTGTTTATAATGAAACAACTCATGAATAGTAATCAGAAGAAGAAATAAGTTTGAAAGAATTGGTAGCGGAGATTAGCTCTAATTTAATGTGCTTCTAATAAATCTTTTCTTAGAGCACTACAGTTGGTCATTGAATGAGAAAAGAACCTCTAAAATGTATCTAGGTATGTTTAGAAGGGAAAATTTAAGGGGATGATAGATATTCAGGGAAAAAAGTGAAGTGAAGAGGTGAGTGAGGATGTGCCCTTTTATAATTGAGGTGAGCTGCACTTTTGGGTTCTCCAAAAAATATAAATTTATAATAAAATAAAACCCAACACAAAAATATCTAAAATTTACCAATTTAGAATATAATATGATATAGGTTTGTAATAAAATCAACCAATAAATTTTATTCAAGTGTTTATTAGTATTTCAAAATTATCATTTTAATTAACACTTAGTTGTTCAATTTTATTTTAATTAAGATAACATATATTTCAATATTAAAAGAATAAAATATTAATTTATTTGATGTCAATTTGACCATAAATAATTAACTTATAACATTTTTTACCATATATAAATTATTTTATATTTTTTAAAAATAATTCATGATTTTAAAATAATTTAATGAAACATTATTCTGATAAACATTCTAGAGTGTCATTTTTGACACTATTCAATTTATTGATTTTTAAAAATATGAATAAAAAAGTTAAATTCAAATAAAGTATTTTCTTATATTAATATGATTCAAATTTAATATATAAAATTCATTGGACATATTAATTAACCCAAAATATATTTATTTTAATATTTTAATAAAATTTATTTTATATATCTATTAATAAAATAATTACTACATCAATTTTGTGTACGTATATTTTATACTTATTTTTTGAATAAAAATTAAAAATAATATAATATGATGAATGTAAATATACTATATATGATAATAATATATGTTTAAAAATTTATATTCTCGGAACTCCTACATTTAAAATGTTATACTCACTAAATTATGAATATGAAAACTTTAATATCACTTTAAATAAAATAATATAAGTGTCATAATATCTTCTATAAGGATCCAAATGGTCACTAAATTGACCCGTTGATGTTTATGGTCGATATATACTCAAAAAATAATATTTTTTCAAATGTTTGTGTCCTTTTATAGTTATTAATATTTAAAAAAAATTATTGATTTCTCATATATTAATTTATTTTTACATCATCAAAGTATATGTCTTTAAGATGATTATTTATTTTTTAAAATATTAAAAATAAATATTTATGATAAATAAAAACATTTTAACTCTCAAATGATTATTTCTAATCGAATTTATCTTCTATATAAACTTATTTCAAAAATGATTTATTTATTAAAATTTGACTGAGACATATATAACGTTTCAATAAATAAAATAAATTAAATTTTCATATCTTATCTAAGTGGATACCAAAGGAAACCATTTCGAAAAAAGGATTATTTAGGTAAAAAAACTCATCCAATGATATTAATACAAATTTTAGTGAAATTTTATAATTTTATTATTACCCTAAATGCAATTTTTACTCGTTTACCTTATTAATAAAAATTAAGAAAGTTATAATTACTAATAACCAAAAATCAAACAAATCTATTTACATAATTTATACCTACTAATTAAAAATTTAAAATCCATTTTAAAAAAATAAAAACACTAAATTTGTAGTAATTAATTTAAAATTATTCTCATTTTCAGAAAGAGAGAACATATTTTAAATGGTAAAACATTGTAAATTATTGAAATGTTTTTACATCTAAATTTTATGTACATTTAATGATAATGACATAAATTATATTTAATGATAAAAATATAAATTATTTATAATTAAACCCCATTAAATATTATAATTTAACCCTATAAATTATTTATACGAAAAATGTTGTTTTCAATTAAAATTTACTGTACTTTTTCTAACCATAAAAATTTTAAAGTTATCAAAAATATATTAAAATTTCATTCAAATTATATTTTTATATCCCTCTTATTAAGAAAATGTTTATATTGTCATATAAAAATTATTAATGTTTCAAACTATTAATTTAAAATGGATTCGTCATTAAAATGTGGAAAATTTCCATTTTGTGAAATATAGGTTTTTATACATAAAATAGGGTTTATTCAAACCCTATGAAAAAAATATCTAGTATATGAATATAAAAAATACTTTATTAATTATATAACATTGTAATTCCATTTACTAATAGTAATTCGCTCATTTTATGAACAGTAAAATACAAATATATATTTTATTTATATTTGTTTCAAAAATAATTATTTCCGAATGACTTCAACATACATTTTCATAAGTTTGATATATTTATTCCAATTAACATAATCGCTAGGATAAAATAATAATTTAATACTAAAGTCATATCACAGATTGATTAAACTCACTATTTGAGGCATACATGCTACTGAACAACTAAAATTATTCAGAGAAAATATTCCATAAAAACAATCAGGTCTTATATTTGACCCCCTATAAACTGAATTTTCCCTCAAAATTAATCACATGGATAAAAAAAATGAGGATATATATCCCTCGTAACATCATCAAGTTCCCACTTAGCTTCCTCAAATTGGTGGTTCCACCACAAAACATTAACCAAGAAAGTGGTCTTGTTTCATAGAACTTTTTCTCTATGATCAAGAATCTGTATCAGTTGTTTTTTATATAAAATATATCTCTCCAAAGTTAAGACTTATGAGTTTATTACATGTGAAAGAACATGTATGTACTTTCTATGGGGAGATATATGGAACACATCATGAACTTGATGTAGATTTGTTGGAAGTTCCAATCGGTAAGCTACCTTCCCAACATGATCTAGAATATCCAAAGGACAGATATACCTAGGTCTCATATTTCCCTTCATTCCAAATATTATTACTCTCTTACAAGGAAAATTTCATAGAAATACTGTTTCACCAACTACAAATACTTGTTCTTTTCTTTGGTTGTCAGCATAACTTTTTTTAGCTCTGGGATGCTCTTTTGTTCTGTTGAATCGATCAGACCATTTCTTCCATTTCATCGACAATATGAGGTCCAAATAGAATTTTTCCCTGTCTTAATCCCATAAAGTCCGAGATTTACACTTCTTTCCATATAGTGATTTATTAGGAGCCATCTAAATACTGATTGAAAGCTATTGTTGTATGAAAAATCCACCAAAAGGAGGGGTTGATCCATACCGCGTTTGAAATTCATAGAGAAATCTCTTAACAAGTCTTCTAGAGTTTGAATTGTCCTCTCAAAATGATTATCTTTGTGAGGATGATAATAAGTGAGGAAACATAACTCTATTTACATATCCTGATAAAGACTTCACCAAAACATCGAGGTAAACCTTGGCTCCATATTAGATATAATGGAAAGTGGTAATCCATGCAATATTACCCATTACTTATATATATATATATATATATATATATATATATATATATATATATATCAGGGTAAGAAGGTCAAGAGAGAAAACATCTTTAATAGCAAGGAATTATGCTAACTTTGTTAGGTGATCAAATATAACCCATATAGAATTAAATAATTTATATATTTTGGGAAGTCTAATGACAATGTTTATAGTGTTGTTATTGATTTTCCATTATGGTATGGTTAATGGTTGTAAAATCCCCATAGACTTCTATCTCTCATCTTTAACTTTATATCAATTAAATCATCAAGAGATATATTCAAGAATATCTCCTTTCATTCCATCCAACTAGAAATACTATTTTTGGTCCCCATACATTTTTTTGCTTCCAAGGTGAATAGAGAATAAAGAACTATGAGCCTCATCCAATAGCTCCTTCTTTAATTCTAGAATGGGAGGAACACAACCCCAGTTCCTCGACCTTATTATTCCATCACAATCAAGGTTGAATTCTGAAACATTTCCCACCTTATTTTTATCTCAACAACTTCCTTCTATGCCTCCTAAATCTTCACTTGGGTAGTTGGTTGAAAATTTATTTAAGAAAGATATTATTTCTCCCCTTACTCTACAATAATAATATTTGTCCTTTGTAGATACATAAATATTGGATCATTTTTTATCTTCATAGTAGATAATATAGCATGGTCCTTTTGACTCAAATCAAATACCACCTTGTTCACTTTCCTAGGGTGGTAATGTATTAAGCAGTTAGAGTCACTAATCAAATCCAACCATCTTCTTTAGTGCATATTAAACTCTTTTTGATTGAAAATATACATTAAACTTTTATAATCGGTATAAATATCACCCCTTTCACCGTAATGATAATGTGTCTATATCATTAATGAAAATATTATATCATATAACTCCAAATTATGAGTTGGGTAATTTTGACCATAGATTTTCAATTGTAATGATGCATAAGATATCACCATTTCTTTTCCCATGAAAACACAACCCAACCCCTTTTTTAATGAATTACTATAGATCACAAATCTTTCTCCACTACAGGGTATTGTGAGCATAGGTTCAATGAATAATGATATTTTGAGCTCATTTAAGTTCTCTTCACATTCCTCAATCCAGATGAACTTAAATCCTTTACGAGTCAACTTGTTGAGTGGATTAGATAATTGTGAAAAAAATCACAAAACAACAATAATATATAGCCAAACCATGAAAACATTGGATCTCAGTTATTGTATTTGGTCTCAGCCAACATTCAATAACTTTTATTTTGTTGGATCCACTAATATTCCCCATTTTGAGATTGTGTGACACAAAAATGAGACTTTTTTAATCCAAAATTCACACTTGGTAATGTTTTCCTAAATCATACCCTTTCTCAGGGTCTTCAGTACAATTATCATGTTATCTTTATTTTCTTCCTTTCTATTTTAATAGAAAATAATATCATCTATAAATACTACCAATGGATAATAAATATATTTTCTAAATACTTTTTTCATTAGATCCATGAAGATAGCAGGGGCATTAGTAACACCAAAAGCATCACTATAAATTCATAGTGTCCATACCGTGTACAGAATGTCATCTTTGGTATATCGTCCATTATTAAATTTAATTGATGATATCATGAAGAATTATAAATCGTCTAAAATTATTGTCATCCACATATTTGGTTGAAGAAGTCATCAATGTGTGGAGGAGGACAGTTTTTTCTTGACAGTGAACTTCTTATGTTCCTGATAATCAATGCAAAGTATCATTAATCCATCATTCTTCTTAATAAATAGAATAGTTCCACCCTAGGGTGACATAGTAGGGTGTATGAATCCCTTATAAATATTCTATTGAAGTTTCTTAATCAATTACTATAACTAAATTGGGTATTTTCTATAAGCGGTCTTTGAAATAAGCATAGCAACCAGTATGAGTTCTATTGAAAACTCAACTTCACGATTTGGTGGAAAATGTGGAAATTATTCTAGAAAGACATCATCAAACTCTCGTACAATGTGTGTATTCCTAATCATGATTTTCTACCCAGCTATTTGAGATTAATAACCTTGATTTATAGGAATAAAGTCTCGTAAGATTGAAGAAATTTCTACTATAAGGTTATATTCATACTTTCACGAATAGATGGTCATAGATTGATCCAGAATATAAAATGTGGTTTCCCATACTTGTAATGTTATATGAGATACATATATATAAATCAAATACATTCCATGAATAAAATGAAATTACACCATATTAAGGATCACAAGATATATAGGATGCTCTTTCCCAAAAACATTAATTGAAGAGGAATTATAAACTTTTGATGTGACTGTTGATCCATAAGAAGTTGTTACCACTAAATCAACATCTATTTATTGAGATAATACTATGATAACCTTAAGAAATTATTAAAAAATAAAGGATTGGGTGGATCCAAAATCAAATATAACATTTTATATTTTAAATTAGATGGTAAGTGTACTTTTCAACACTTCATTATCGTAATCCACATAAATCATAGTGATCACATGTGACATTCCCCTACCATTATCATTAAGAGTTTTCTAACATCTATCATCATCAATAAACATTGTATTGGAGAATTGATTGAAATAATTCCCCATTTAAATTCATATGTAACATTGAATTGTAGTAGGTTCATTCGACATACCCTTTTTTTATTCACATCATTAGACATCTTTTTCCCATCACATCAGCATTCAGCTACCCCTATGACCTTATTTTCTAAATTTACAACATTTAATAGTCCATTTCTGAAAATTCCCTCCTTGTTTTTTCCCAAAAAATGAGAATAAGATAAAACTCAACTTATTTTTAGTGCGGTATTCATATTTTCCATTGAATTCCATTTTTCTATTTTTATCTAAACCATAGGACTAATGGGTTACTCTAATCTCCATCCAAATCATGTGAGCATATCTATTGATTTCTTCAAAGCTATAAAATTACATTATGGCTAATTCCCTTCGGAGACTTGGTTTTAAGCCACTAATGAATCAATCAATTTTAATCTTAAGATTGATAATTAATCGAGAAGCATACCTTTCATGTCTTTGTAAAATATTCTTCATATGTACCAATAGATTCATCATCCTTTTGGTTAAGTTCAAGGAAATACTTCTCCATATCTGTTCAATGAATATGAGGAATTTACTTATTAAAAAATGACTATTTAACTCCTACAATTCCTTGTATTCAATTTCATCTATTTTCCTCATATTATTGATAAATTTAAACCATTGATCATATTTACACTCCAAACAATAGACTAGTAATACGACTTTATCATGTTATGAACATTGGAGAACTGAAAATATCTGTTTAGTTGTACTGATCCATAGTTCATGCACTAAGGGATGAAAATACCTGTTGAAAAAATATGGATGATTACTCAGGAAAGACACAACAAAATGTTGCTCTCTCCTTTTCTCATTAAGAAGGGATGCATGATTCATATCTTGAG
The DNA here is from genome assembly GCA_963277665.1 of Viscum album. Taxonomy (NCBI): domain Eukaryota; kingdom Viridiplantae; phylum Streptophyta; class Magnoliopsida; order Santalales; family Viscaceae; genus Viscum; species Viscum album. Next base: position 346,407,619 of record OY728127.1, on the reverse strand, counting down.
AAAACTATGTGATCAAAGTTATAATGTTTTTTCTTCTAGCTCCCACAACAATTCTTTACTTATTAGGACAATCCTTGCATTATCCGTCGCCTTCAGCATTAAGGTGATTCTTTCGGGTTCCATCCATTGATTAAAACCAATAATAATATTGTGAGAAATCCTAATCGTATTGTGAAAACCGTATAATCATGAATTAAATTCAATTTTGGAAACATTATTTTTTATCCTATGTTATTCATAATAATTTAAAAAACACTAGGATTGAATCCTATACTTTGATATATCCTTGGGGTTCCTCCTACGGTTTTCTCAACCTAGTCTCAAATGGTTATCAATATCATTCCTCTAATACCAAATATAACTCCCCATACATTACAAACATTTATATTACATCAAATCTGAATAATATTAATTAAATAACATTAAAAAAATGATTGTACCTCATAGGTATAGTATCTTTAGAAACTGGGTAACATAGACTAGTATTTCATAAGTCATTTTTATTATCTCCAACTTATTTCATCATAACTAGACCACTTTTTTCAATATATTATTTTATACCCTTATTCATGAACTATGGAAAACAAACATATGAAACCATGATCTCAAATTCTCAGTAAGGGTAAATAGGGGAGATATCAGTAATAAAATAATCATAAAATAGAAAAATATAACATTTGAAAAACTTATCATGTATATGAAAGATTGTGATATTATGTCATGGGATAAATCAAAAACGTTCATAAGAATCAATGAATGTAACCCCAAAATTCATAACATTGGACATGATGTTTTCTGACATACACATAAGTAAAGAAAAGAATTTCCTATTAGTGAAGGCTCATTTCCAAGACCATTATATTAGTCAAATTCCATTACTCAACTGAGTTCACTACTCATTCTAACCTGGTATTATTGAACCAGGATCATTTTATCTTCCATTAATGTATATATCATGAGATATAAATCATTATCCAATACAATATATGGAGATATATTTCACACCCATCTCATTATAAAATCATTCTTATGTGTTCCACAAAAAATTAAATCATTCATCATATCATATTTCCATTAAAAAATGGGTTTCATAAAAATAAATATTTCATATTCCATATAAAACAAAATTATTTAAAAAATAGCATTACATAAAAAACCATAATAAAAATAGGGATAGAAACCTAACCCTATTAAAAAATTTCATCTTATATGGAAAATTATAAAACACTTGACATTAATTCCTGAGGAAAATATCATTTCTTCTTTTAAAATGTTTTATTTTCTCAAAATGTCACGATTTATTAAAAGAAAGGATTTTATTTGAAAATAAACTTTAAATTATGTTGATTAAGCTTCATGAAAAAATGGGGTTATGAAGACAAAAAAATCTATTCATTCCGTATATGTTAAAAAATATTCTCCTCGTACTTTTGCTGGAAAAGTACAAAATTGCCTCGTATCAAATAACGACAAAAGATTCCTTTCATACCATTTTGTAAAAATTCACAAATGTGTAAAAATGAATTCAAAAAGTTGTATAAGAATAAAAATATTATAATTTTTTTAGAAAACATGTATTTGGATGATAATTAGACCCTAGTAAATACATAAAAATAAAAAATGTCAAATAATAATGAGATTGGATAATTATCCAATACATAAGTTATGATTTCCTTTGTATGTATCCTGACCTCCTATATAATGAATTAAATAAAGTCATTGAATAATTCCAGATACATATTCATTCATATTCTAACATATATGATCATTTTAACATCTATTGGTTAGTAACATCTCATTATTACTCATTATTTGAGTATTAAATACTTTATGTTCTTATGCATGATTTGTTGAATATGTTCGGGTTCCATTAATTAAGTCATAGATATATCATTAAAAATTAAATTAACATAACATTTAAAAAATTTATTTATTCTGCATTTTAATATAATCATGATCTTGTATAATGAATTGCAACGCATTGTGGAGATGGTAGGTTATCCGTACACACTAGTGACGATATCATTCACATATTTGTTGAATGGTATTGAATTAAATGGTGTATAAAATTTTAGAATTAAAATAATATTTTTATAATAATATATAGTTATGTTTTACATATTTATACCCATCCAAATATGGAGATGGTGAAAAATGTATTACACCATGGTGTGAAAAGGGTAAACCTTATATACACAGTCATGGAGAATTTGTATTTATTAAGATGGATAGAAGTTGGAATATGGTTGATTCATAATTATAATAACATCACAGTATATTAGTGATACAATATTTATTACATTATAATGAAACAACTAATTAATTTTAATTAGAAGAATAAATATGTTTGAAAGAATCGGTAGAGGAGATTACCTCTTCTTCGACGTGCTTCCTCTATTCTCCACTTAGAGCACTTGAGTTAGTCATTGAAGGAGACAAAAACCTATAAAATGTAACTAAGGAATTTTAGAAGCTAAAAGGGAACAGTATGCTAGAGATTCAAGTTTTAAAGTGAAGTTAAGTGGTGAGGGAGGAGGTTCCCTTTTATAATTGAGGGGAGAGGCACTTTTGGGGTCTCAAAAAAAATATTAATATATAATAAAATAAAACCCTACCCAAAAACATCCAAAATGTACCTATTTAGAATTTTAGATGAGATATAGTTGTAATATCCTCAACAAGTAAATTTTATATATGTATTTATGACAATTTAAACATTATAATTTGAATTAAAACTTAGTTATTCTATTTAATTTTAATTTAGATAACAGATATTTTAATATTAAAAGTGTGACATATTTTTTAATATGAAATCAATTAGACAATAAATAAGTAGCTTATAAAATATTAAACCATATCTTATTTATTATATATATTTTTAATAGAACTAATTATATTTAAAAAAATTAATAAAACATTCTTTAAATAAACAATCGACAGTATGAAATTTGACACTATTAAATTCATTGGTTTATAAAAATATAAAGATAACATGTTAAAATCTAAAAAACTATTTTATTAAATTCATAAAAGTTAAAGGTAATATATAAAATTACTTGGACATATTAATTAACCCAAACATTATTTATTTTCATATTTTAATAACATTTATTTAATACAATCATTAATAAAATAATTATTACATCAATTTTGCGTAATTATTTACTACAGATATTTTTTGAATAAAAATTAAAAATAAAATTCTATGATGAATATAAATCTAATAGAGTTGATAATAATATAATTAATATAATTTATCGTCTATAAAATATAAAATTTTGAATGTTATATTTATTAAGTTTTTAATGTGACATCTTTTACATCACATTAAATAATATTATATTAGTGTCATAATCTCTTATATAAGGCTCTAAATGATCACTAACTCAACCCTTGAATGGTTATGTTCAAGATATACTCAACTAATAATATTTATTCAAATGTGTGGGTCCTTTAAAAGTTGTTAATCTTTTAATGAAATAATTTTTTTGGATTTCTCATCTCTTAATTAATTTTTACATCATCAATGTATAAGTCTTTAAAGAAATTATTTATTTTATAAAAATTAAAAATAAATAAATAGGATAAATAAAAAAATTTATCTCTCAAATTAATATTTATAATCTAATTTATATTATCTATAACCTTATATAAAAAATGATTTAGTTACTAAAATTTGATTGAGACATATTTAACGTTTCTTTAAATAAAATAAACTAAACGTCCAAATCTTATTCAAGTGGCTTTGAAAGGACACCATTTTGACCTAAGGATGATTTTGGTCTAAAAATACTCATCCAATCATATTAAGAATAATTTTATAATAATTTTATAATAGTATTCTTACCCTTAATAACTCATTTTACCCTTTTATCGTATTAATAAAAATTACCAAAGTTAATATACAAAATGACCAAAAATAAAACAATGATATTTAAAAAAAATTACACACAAATTAAAAATATGAAATCCATTATTAAAAATTAAAAACAATTAATTTTTAATAACTAATTTAAAATTAATCCCATTTTTGAAAAGAGATAATATATTTTAAAAGTTAAAACATTGCAAAAGATTAAACTGTTTTTACATCTGAAATAAATGTAAAATTAATGCTAATGACATAAATTTTATTGAATGATTAAAATAAAATCTATTTATACTTAAAAATCATTAAATGTAATAAATTTACTATACAATTTATTTAGATGAAAAAATTTATTTTAAATTAAAATGTAGTGTAATTTTACTATTCGTCATAAATATAAAGTTATCAGAAAAATATTAAAAATTCATTCAAAATAAATTTTTCTATCTCACTTCAGAATAACATGTTTATGTTATAATATAAAAATTATTAATGATTCAAAATATTAATTTAAAAGGGATTCTTCGTTAAAATGTAAAAAATTAACCTTTTGAAAAATATAGGTTTTTATACATCCAATAGGGTTTATTTATACACAATGAAAAAAATATCTAGTAAATGAATATCAAAAATAAATTATTGAATTTATAATATAATAATTTTATTTACTTATAATAATTCACTCAATTTATGAATAAAAAAATACAAATATATTATAGATTTATATTTTTTTCATAAATAATTGGTAGAAAATGAATTCACCATAAATTTTCATAAGTTAGTTATATTTATTTCCGCTAACTTAAAAACTAGGTTAAAAAGTTCATTTTACACTAATGTCATCTAATGGTTCATCTAAACTCATGATTTTATGCAATGCAAGCTATTGAAAAAATAAAATTATTTAGATAAAATATTTCATAATCACAACTGGGTGTTACACATGTGGCCCAAAAACTTGCTATGTCATCCATAACTTTCTCAAAAACCTAGAAAAAAACCAAAGAGGCACTACATGGCGTGTATTTTTTGAACTAAATTGTGTTTAGTAAAGATTTTTCTCAAAGGTAATATTTTTTCTCTATATTCTAGATCTGGCTCTACTACATCCACCAATACCACATTTTCACACAAAATCGATAGGGGAGTCTCCATTAATCATTTTTTCCATCCATTCCCATAAAATGGATTTACAATTCATCTGCATTAACTTTGTATTCCTCATATGCCTCATACCATGAAAAACCATGTTTTATATCCCGAATCCAAGAAAAATCATCCAAACCCAAAAAAAATTAATTTGAATCCTTCCTTGATTCATCATTTTGTTCATCACATGAGAATATTTCATGATTCATTGGGTCTGATTGAACTCAATCCCACCTTGTAATGTCAAAACCAAGACCTCATAGAGTAATCAGTGAAGAACATGAAGAAACTGTGGATGAAATGCACAAGAACAAAGGTAAAATGATCCTTTTCTATGTTTTATTGCACAAAAAAAACGAAAATAGGAATGCTTGAGGTGAGAAAAACAGAATAATCAATTAAAACTGGTACACAGACGTATGAAAATACTTTCAATTAACACAGATTAAAGAAGCAGTAAGATCATGATAAAAAATATAATCAATAGGGGGAATACCAAAATTTATGAGACCAATCCAGTTTTGGATCATTCATCAATGAAGAACCCACTCACTAATAAATGAGAAGGATTTTTACATTTATTAATTTTCAATCTACCAGAATCTAGACTTTTTTCATTGTCGTTTCTTGATTCACCAATGGGATGTTGACAGAAATCCAGTTAATTATCCTGAGGTTTATGCAGATAAACCTATATAATATCCAAAAAGTTATAATTATAGAAAAATATTTTTAGGTGAAATAAATTAAATAATTAAATTAAGTAATTAATTTAAATAAAATGCACCCACTAATAGTCGTGATATTAAAATGCCCTATGCCAACCAATTTTAGGTCGCACCTAGGGTAAACCTTAAGTTTTGTAAATAATCATGGTCTTGGATTTTTTATCTGATTTTATATTTAAGAGTTATCCTATTTTCATTATCAAATCATGCTAGTTTAATATAAAATATATTTTATATTTTTATAAAACTAATTCTGATCACACTGGGACTCAAAATCACCTGGATCTGAATATATATATATATATATATATATATATATATATCAAAGCCTTATAAGGGAGAAATATGGTCTATACACATAGTTATATCAATATAATTCAACTCAATAATATGAACAATGAACCATAGGAATGATTTATGATTCGACGAAAAGCATCACATATCAATATGGTGGGAGACACTAAATAATAGCCTTATTGTATGGAATCCATGAAATCTGAAAAAAAGAATAACCGATTAATAAATGAAGACATGTGTTGTACATAGAAATAATTTAACTATATAATTATTAACCACATACATCATCTGGTTGACTACTGTCTTGCATATGTCCACAATCATGGACATCGTGTAGGACTGTATGTGAATATCGATGTGCTTGACTCCACCTATAGATTACATTTTTATTCATATATTTCATACTATAAAGGTATTCATTTTTTTACATTATAATGAATAATATACCATCATCCATGTACATACTCTTCTAAAATATTGGCAAGCAATAGTGTGTGGTCATGTGAAGCTAAGTGAGTTATGAAATTTCATTTCCACACCTGCATCAAAATAACGCATTTCATGATCAACATCTTATAGATGATACATGCACTTCACAGTTCCTTATATGTGCATGCAAGATAGGAAATCCCCTAGAAATTCTATATTATCTATTACATGTACTCAAATATTGGAAAATACCTCATACGTACCAATGTACTTGAATGATCAGCGTAGATCATGCTGCCGATAAGCTTCAAAATGTATTTCTGTTCAAATTTTAGCACAATGATCTCATTGGCATCATAAACCAAATTAATTAAGTTCACATCTATCAATGGAATGTGTAATCTAATTCCAATGATAGAACTGTCATTGTTGTGGACCTCAATATCCAAAAATCATTGAACTATCTTAAACCAATCTACACCTACTCAGCCCATCACAATCACATCGTCAATGGGGAGGCCCAACATAATGGACACATTCTTGACTATAATGTTCACATATCCCTCTGTAAAATAGAATGTATATGTCTCGGACCTCTATGTATCTATGAGTGTCTTAATGACTTGATGATGGAAAAATATGAAGTCCCACATTCTTGCATCATAATACCCAGCACGATGAATTGGAGGGACTATGGAAGGAGGTAGTTCAGTATAATGGAAATGAATAGATCTCTATAAACTAAAATATTACATTGTACATCTCTCTAAAACCAGTAGTGAAACATGCCTATCATGGAATGTGAGTAGTTATGGACCCTTCATATCTACAATTTATAACAAAATTACATTTTTATAGGTAATTAAACAAAATTTTTAAACTATTTTTAAAAAAACAAGCAATTTATGGTAGAAAATATTCATTCATAATTAATAATTATGATGAAAATATGGAAAACAAATATATTTGTCTTATGTTGTTAACATACTATATCAATTTAATGTTTTATTATTCTCTAATAATATTTAATTTATTTATATATATATATATATAATCCATGATGAAAATCCCACATATAACATGTGGATCCATGACATATTCAATTGACATCGTGGTTTGAAGGATAAATTTAAGGAAAATTAATTTAGATGATGAGCCTATTTTTCTTCATATCCAGTGTGTGTTTATTTTTTTAATAATTGAAGTATCACCAAATTATTTCTGATTGAATCCAAAAACAAAAAAAACTAAAGATGAAATGGGATAGAAATGAAGAAGCTCGAAATAAAAAGATCCAATAATAAAAATTCGACATTTGGAAAATATTTCCACATTCATTATAAAATACAAAGGCTCAATAAAAGATAATGGGAAGAGGATCTATTTCCGAACACATGGGGACATCTCGTATGAGTATGACCTTCTGCCTAAATATTCATGCATCATTGTCCCTTCCCCGTTTTTGAGGATATTCTATATCATTTATAAAATGAGTATACTTTGTTCATATTTGACGGTGAAACCTAATAATATATGGAAGAAATGTTACAAGACATTGATTAAAAAAAGATATAAATAAAAAAATCATAAATAAAAAAATCCTAAAATGAAATTTGGAAATATCAAGGATGAAGATTGATCGATTTGTAGGTAAGGTAGTTGAACAAAATTCACCAACATGTATCCAAGGTTCACTATAATAGTTAACTAGAGTGCTCAAATGAGACATCATGTGAACACATATATTCCATGATATGTTTATCAATGAAAAAACTGCAACAACATGTGCACAATTATATCTCAGTTCCTGGAAGTTACCATAATCATGGTTCCTATTTTCTAATATAACCACCATCACTCAACCACTACTGCCACTGAACGGGTCATGGAACCCTCTTACCTAAAAGTATATTTCTACCCTTTCAAAGGGTTAAACAAAGAATGATGTTTCATCAAGCATATATGGTCAATGGAACTTGGTAAATTATGACAAAAATGATTTCCATTTTGTATCCTCATATAGGCACGTTGTGACCAACCAACAAAGAATGTCACACATATAAATAATTTATCTTCTACTGACCCAGTGACTAGTAGTTTTCACAAACCATTAAAGCGCAAATTTTTGTACTCCACTATATTAATGGTCATACGATGATATATCATTCCACCATCATATGTTAATTACAATTTGTCCTTTGAAATCTTCATCATATAACGATCTTGATTTTCACTTCAAAATTATTCAATATTTTGATGAACCTTTCTTTTTGGGGAACATTTGATGAAACTATAGAAGATTAATTCATTTAAAAGGATATTAATTTTTTTTCCAAAAAAAGTTCAAAAATACATACCCAACACGTTGATCACCTTCATTATTAGCACGTCTTAGAAAATTCTTATGAATATTAATGGAAATATCTCTAATTATATATTTATTATAAGAATTCAGTTCTCTCCATGACACCCAATCACTATTAACAATCTCTATAATCGATCTATGGTGATCAGATATCAAACACACTTCCTAGTTTTTGTGGGACTTTAATGTATATACATGAAAAAACCCAACTCCCATATTCAAAATTAATTTTTTTCAATAATGGAAAATGAAAGTGGTATAGGATAAAAAATACCATTTTATGTAATATTAATATATAGAACACCCACTTACATTCCATAACGAAAATTTCCATCACTAGAATGGATTTTTTACAATAGGGGAAAGAAATAATACATGGAAAAAATTCCAAAAATATCATATGGAGCTTCACATTTGAGTGATCAACTTAGAGATCAGGGGATATATACCAAACATTATACATATTATAAATAATATTATTGTTGATAGATGAAATATCAGAAGTTGTCGAAACATTTAATTTGATTCATCCAAATCATCATAAACATTCACATCTTCCTTTTTTCATTCCAATCTTTTCTATAGGATATCTTATATTTAAACAATAGTTATATTCATTCATGAACAAGGGAAATATGAATGTCCTGACATGTTCATACCATCTCTTCAATAACAGTTGATATAAAATCTGCTTCACGTGAAGATTGATCCTATGATAATCTTATTTGTACACTAGTGTATGGGCCTTCTAATTTGGTTATCCTCTAACATGGAAAATAATTATCATATACTTCCCTTTTTTTTAATTTACATTCTATAATTTATTTATCACATTGAATGTGATATTTTTCCTTCTTTGATCCCTTAACCACAAATGAAAAATATCACTTTATGTGGTATTATTTTATCACATTTCAAAAGGTAAATATACTTTAAAACTCTTACCCATCCTATAAGGTGTTATTAGTAAATACAAATCTATTGACATTAATATTTTTGAATTCAGTAGCTGGGGTAATGAAGTATCAATCCAAATGATGTGAACATGATATTCCTTCAAATAAGGATGTCAATGGTATAGGATGATTACCACTCACCATAGAATTCCTATACATTAAAGTAACCTCAAAAGTTGCATTCACCTCTTCATCCTCACCCACATCATCTCATGATGCCTCATAAGATACTTTCTCATTAGATAATCTATCATTCAGTAAATTAGGAGTACACATAAGAATGTCCACAACATTTCTATCAAAATGAGGGTCATCTTATTCAAATTTTGTTTCTATTATAGGATTCATATGAGAACGCAATTAATGAGAGTGTCTTAAAGGACTGAATTCTACAGATTTCACATAATACTATTCGGTAGTAGTAGGTATCACCACATCAATATTAAAAATCACTATATATAATTCCATTAGAACATTTAAACACGATTTAATAAACAACCATTTTGAAGCTATCCAATACTCAACATCACCCAGAGGACAATTAGTGTTCCATAGACCTTTAGGATATTTAATATATTAATACGTAATTGAACTAATTGATTTCTCAGTCCTTGGTTTTAACTGATAATGAATCTTCTTTCAAACATCATTAAATGACACAAAATAACAATTATTTTCCACTCTTGTAGGTGGAAAACTATATATAATTTCCTACTTGATATAAATTACATCACCATTGTAATATATTTGTGCAGAAATGAATACTTAAGAAAAAAGTATATATATAATTTTATATACTACAACATGAAATTTTTAAAAAATTTAATTGGTTATGATTACATAATCGACATGATATTTAAATTTTTTCTGTTGTTTGTTTTCTAATTATTAGATAAAATAACCAAAACATAGGAGGAATTCAAGATCTTATATTAACCCATGTTTTAGCAACCATCAGTCTCCTCTTAAGCATGGTGTAAAAATATAGCTTCAAACAACAACACTTCTAATTGAACAACCTTTTATTACAATGTTACTCACATGAATGTGATGGGTTCTATGGGTTTGAGATATGTAACATTTTTTATGTGAAAACAAAAGTGTTTACATACATATATATATTGATGAAAAACATGTCATAAATGTGGAAAATAAAATGAAATTATTAAAAATTATAAAACTATAAAAAACATGACATGCAATTTCAATCATACATTACTCAGTCATCTCATGATCATTAAATTATTCACATTAAATAATCAATTACAAAAAAAACACAATATGTAATTTCAATCATACATTTTATAGTCATGTCAAGATCAATCATCATACTATATTTTTAACATGTTTTTTGGGGATATATATTATTGTTTACATCTAGTAACTTTACTTATAACAATATTTAATAAATAATATATATATATATACACACTTTTAGGAATATTTTTCACTCTTTGTGGTGAAAACCTATATCTAAAACATTTATTGATATAAATAACAACACTGTCCAAGTATATTTATAGTGATATAATAACCAAATAAATTTTAATTAAACATTATATATATTTATACCCCATCATTAAATGTTTAGCATATTTTAATTAGTTATGAATAAATAACTGTGACTTGATCTTGTGACTTTTTCTATGGTGTAGTTTATCATTATTTGATAAACAAACCAAAACCTATGGGAGAACTCCTCGATTCCCTATTATGGATTATTTCGACAACCATCAGTCTCTATTCAAACAATAATGCCTCTTGTTTAACACCACTTTAAGAATGAATTTTTAATATAATGTTTCTCACATGAAAGTGAGGGGTCTAGGGGTTTGAAATAATGAACATTTTTTAGAAGTCACGCAGGTCCTTACATACATAGAGAGAGGGATGACCTACAGATCATCAAAGAAGAAAAAAATGAAATTATTACAAATTATATAACCACACATACACAAAAGACATGAAATTTCAATCATGAATCGGTTAGTCATTTCAAGATCAGTCAACATACAATACTCATAACATATTTCTTTGGGTACATATTATGTCCTACATCTTATATAACTTTACCAATAATAATATATAATAAATATCTATACCTTTTTTCCAAAATTTTATCTTTTCAATGTGTATGTATATATATATTAAGTTAGATTAAATTTATTTACCTATGTGTATAAAATATTTTAATTATAATTTATTTAAATTTAGATATAATATACAATAATATATACATATAAATATATTTTATAATATAAAATGAATATATTCAAAGTTAGGTATATTCAACTTAGTATTTTAATATTTAAAAATTTAATTACATATAATTTTATAAAAAATTATAGTTTTATAAATATAAGTATTATTATTATATACATAAATACTGAAGTTATTATTAATAATATTTTTTATTAAATATGTTTAATAATAGTAATATAATTTACACTTACATAATAGCAAGTAAAATATTATAAACTTATGTTATTTTCAATTTTATAATATTACATATGTATATATAATTTTTTTTTTCATATTTCTACATTCCAAAATTAAATTAATCTTATGTTATAAATTATTACATGGAATAATAATTATTTATACTTAATAGTTTTTATAATTATTATTTAAAATAAAAATTTTTATACCATTAACAAATATAATATTATATACATTTAAATAAATTTAAATACAATATTTAATATAAATAGTTATTTTATAAAATAATTTTAATAAAATATTTAGAAAATTAACTATGTGTATGAAATATTATAATTTAAATTTATACTAATTTAAATATAATATATATTATTTACATTTAAATCTATTCAAATCTAATTTGGCACTATTTTACAAATATAAACATTTTTTAAAACAATATTACTTTCTGAAAAATAAATTATATTTTATACATTAAATTTTAAATTATATAAAAATAATATTTAAATTTCCGAAATCAATAAATTTAAATTAAATCATGAAAAAAAATAATGAATTATGAAGGTAAATCATACATAGGACAATATTTTATTAATCCATACATTTATGCATTCCTACATATTAAACAAATAAATCATACAAAATAAATAAATAAATAAAACTAAACAATTAAAAAATTATAGAAATTTTACCTTATTAAAAGCCCAAAATATATTTTGAGAAAGAAATCCAACAGGGATTCACACCAAAATATAGAGCAGAACATATCTAAAACATTCAAAGGAAGATTGATTGGGGTGCAGGCCTACTCCGCCACACTTAAGAAGGAAGAATAGGGTTCACACTTCAATGGTGGCTGAGATAGAAGTGTGAACCCCTTTAATGATTCTTAGTGAAATGAAATGAGTAAAGTGGGTTTATGCTTCTTTGAACCCATTTTTTTAATACTTCAAACCCTATCCCATAAAAAATTAAAACTCGTTGAGAAAAAGTCTAAAAGCATCACCATATTGGTCAGATTTTAGAAGATGGATACCATGAAAGAAGAGTAAAATTTAATTTGAAGTTATTTTAAATTATAAACATTGAATGTTATTGTATTTGGTGGGGGTGGTGGTGCTTGGTGGCAGCAGATGACAACTAATCATGGCTACTGACAATATTTGCTGATGGTGGATGGTTTTTCATCTACTAGAGACGCGGGGATTCCAAGAGAGGAGGATCAACATCCTCTCCATATATTTATATTATTTCAAATGAAAATAAATTTAATAACGAAAATACCACAGGTTCATGCCTCTAGAACTAACCCCAAACACATTTCTCTCCCATAAATTTCAATTTTTTTCACTCACAATATATGATCTAATATGTTCTTTTAAAATAAAATCATAATTTCAATATTTCACCACCAATGCAATTATTTCATAGATACAAATAATTCTAGACCTATATAACATTCGTTTTTTTGGATTTTTTTCATATACAGATACAGATTTTCATTGTAAATATAAAATTTATTTTTCTAAAATTTTTGTTAATTTTTTTATACAAACAAAATACATTAAAAATTATATATATCTAATTTATTAGAAATTTAATGACTATATGTGTGTGTGTATAAATTTATTCATGTATACATACACACACACACACACACACACACACACACACATATATATATATATATATTATAATTAGATACATACATATTTATATAATTATTTAAAAATATACATATATTTCCGTACATGAAACTATGTATATGTACAAGCATGCACCATGAAAATATAAAGGTATTTATAGATATAATTCTAAAAAATCATATATAAATTGAAATATGTACACACTTGCATAAATTTATCATATAAACATATTTAAATATACATAAACATATATATAATTATATATCCAACATAAATCTTATTGTATAAAATTTAGAATGTTTTTTATTTTCATATACTTTTTGTAGTAATTAATTTTTATATACCAATATATCAATAGATATATCAAAATAATAATGATCACATACACATATATATTTAAATCATTGAATTTTTATATTGTAATATATTTTTACAAAATTTCCTACTCATAATGTAAATATATATAGATATATTTATTTAAGTTATGTACTATATGGACTGTATAGAGAAATACACTTTAAAATACACTTATAATATTTTTATATACTTATAAAGATGTATAATTGTAAATAATCACACTTATATATTTATATATATGAATGTTAATATCTATGGGTAAGTATGTACATGTAATAATATTTAGATGCATGTGTGTACATGTATTAAAATATCCTTATATATACTCATATTTTTATATACCAATAATAATTACTGATCACAAACATATATATAAACCAATGAATATATATATATACATACATACATAAATACACGCATACATACATATATAATAATATATTCCTATATAAATCCATACATACATCCATACATATGTCTATACATACAAATTAATATAGCCATATAAAAACATTGTTCATTACAATTATATATGTATAAGTACATTCAAACAAACATATATATAAAAATCTATATTAATAAGATTACATAAATATATATTTTTTTTCATTTATATGAAAAAATAAAAAATGTAATTATTTTGAGATATAAGTAAATGCATACATATGTACATGCATATTTATACAAGCATATAAAACTATACATATTTTTAAGTATATTTTTATACAAGTACATACATACATCTAAATATTATAATATATACATACATATATATAAATACAAATAAAATTTGTATACATACATGACTGCATTTATATACAATAATGTAATAGGGGAGATTTGCAAAAAAAATCCCTACGGGAGATTTGTCGGAAAAATCCCCACTGAGATATTTTTCAATGTATTATGTAAGTTTTTATATACATATAACTATATATATTAATTTTTTTACATTGTTATATTTATATAATACATTTATAAATAATTAAATTAATATATATGCGTGATTTTTTAGGTAGGTACTTGTATTTTCATGTATGGATGTTTTTGTGTATGTGATTGTATACACTTATATATATGTACATATGCATGTATATAAAATTATACATATAATTGTATATATATGTAAATAATTACATTAATATATATTCATGCATGCATATAAGTATATACTCATATTTATATGTATGCGTGACTTTATATATTTGTATGTATATATATAAATATATTCATTAAATATATTAATGATTATATATAACAATTGGATATATTGTATATAATAAAATTCGCACATTAATTTAAATCTTTGTATGTATACTTATGTATGTGTATGTATGTGTCGATGTGTATACTTATAAATATACATAATTATATATATATATATTGGAATAATTTTTAAATAATTATTTTTGTATATATTGTTATATCTGCATGAGTGTATACATGTACATACATATAGTTTCATGTTTATATCTATTTTTATGTATGTACATATAATAATATTTAGATACATGTATTTACATGTATTAAAATATAGTTATAAATACTTATATTTGTATATACATACAAAAATTATTGATCACAAAAATATATAAATACCAATGAATATATATAAATATATTCAAATGCATATATATATACATAAATATATACATATTAATACATTTATATATATACTCATACATACATCTAAACATACAAATTAATACAGCCATCTACAAACATAGTTAAATACATATCTTTAGGTATAAGTGCATATGTACATATATATATATATATCTTTGTGTGTTAATATAAGTACATAAATATATATTATTTCAATTATATACAAATATAATTAATGTAATTAGTTATATATATAAGTACATTCATGCATATGTACATCTATATATATATATAGGCATATACAACTACAAAAAAATTGTCAATATATTTTAATACATGTACAAACATACATTTAAATTTTATTATATATAAATACATAGATATACATGAAGACAATTTCCATATAAATACAAGTATATACATACATGAATTATTATATATATATTAATGTAATATGGGAAATTTATATAGAAAATCCCTAATGGGAGATTAGATGGAGAAATCTCCAGTGGGGGATTTGTATTAACAATTTCCTATTCAATGTGAGATGATTAATATTCAAAATAATGTATCAAATATGGGTCTATAATTATTCATACTTATGTATCGATCACATTTATGGTCATAGATTGAACTTATGATAACATTTGGAAATAATATATTAGATCAAAGCTTATCAGGGGGAAAGAATGGACGAGAGAGAAAATCAACTGGGGTTAATGATACCCCTCAAGTTATTCAAGTAAATATAATTATTAACATTTTAAAAATGATGGGGTAGAAAAGATATCACCACCTACATCTCATCCACGCATCATAATTATAGTTTCCAAATTAACCCACCAGTTTAGGTGGGCAGTTGAGATGATGCGGAGCTTGAATCACAAATATATATCTCTCTATATATATATATAAACCTATATAAATTCATATTAATTACTATAGTAAGATTTATAAATTTTTAAGCAGTTGCGGAATACGGGTGTGGATTTAAATTAGTTAGGCTAACCACCCCATCAATCCCCCTTCCACCTACCACCTACTATTAATAAAAGGGTAGTATAGCCCCTAATTTTTTGGTGATTATTTATTGATATTAGAAATTATGGAAATTATTTGATAAAATTTAAACCTCTCTTTTATTTTATTATCTTTCTCTCATACTCAATTTATCTCTATCTCATTCATCATTTTTATAACATTTTGTCGGTACACACACTCAAAAATGAAAAAAAGAATGAATTTATGTTAAACCTTTTTTCCCACTTAGTTGGACGATTCAAATTATTTATAAAATATATTTATTTATCATCATATTGGTTGGTTTGTGAAATTTATTTAATTACCAATAGATTGGATTGTTTCAGTAATTTATTTAATTACCACCATAATGGACAGATTGCCACCCCTCGATGGTTATAATTTATTTATTTTACACTACATGATTGGATAGGATAATTGATAAATCTGTAAATGCATGAAAATTTTAATCGAGTAATCTAATGTATTAATTTATTTATTTATACTCTCATGTTATAGATTTATAACTGATTAAGGTGGGATATATAAAGAATCATTAAATGGTAATATTAACCTGATTTTAATATTTCTATATCATTTTTAGTTATATCATTTTCATTAAGAAGAATATAAATTATTATTTTGAATAATAATAATGTTTTTTCGACTATCTCATAGTTATCATTATGTTATATCTTGTGATGTGTGAATTATCCACTCTTAATATTACTATAATTAATTACATGACATAGATAATTGAAGTTGAAATGCATTTCGAATCGATGTATCTCATGGAAACAATTAAATTGAATAATTCTAAAACCCTCCAAAATAAATAAATTGATATAATCTTCCACAAAAGACAACTCAATGGTGGAATTAAATGTGAATACCATATAGAAAAAGATCCATGTAAGATCTAAAAGTGTTTGAAAGAGAGGTATGATTATAAAAAGGAGTCTTTTTTCCTAGGACCTCTGATGAATGAAATATTTTACGTTTCTATGACAACAAAAGGTTCAGTTATTACAATTATTTCATGTATATAATTATACCCCAATTAAAGTATTATGGTATTGGTATTATAGATATTGATATACATGAAAACACATGTATAAAATTTCATGAAAATCACATCAACCTAAAATAGAAATATCAATTATAAGGGTATAAAAAATATACTGATCACATATCATCATTACATGTAGCAGAGAAAAATAGTGTGCATTTGATTAAAAAACATCAGTCTCATCCTACTGGTTTAACAGTCGCATTACCTAATGAAAATTCTATATTTTGTAAAAATAATCATGAAACAAGTCAAGGATGAGATTCTCATGGTGGAAGTGGTTTATGTAGAAGTAATGATCGAGTAAGTGGTCATAACAATGGGAATAATCAAAATGAATTTCAGAATAACAGAAATATCACCTCAAGAACACTAAAGAATCATGAAGATTCCCGATACAATTTTTGTTTTATGGGACATTTTTCTTGAGTTCTTTAAACAATGTAACATCTTTCTAGCTAAATAAATTGTCTATTGAGGCAATAAACAAGGGCCCACACTTTATAGAGACATCCTATAAAGTCAAATAATATGATGTAAATTTTAATGAGATTCACGAGCCATTACATAATGATTTCACTTACCTCAAAGTCGGTGAATTTAATCATTAATTTGATGAGAGGGTAATTTTAAATAATTTAGAAAAATTATAATATGTTTTATTTTTGATATGGTGTTTTTTTTCTATATGATTTATATTTTTTATGTTGTATTATTTTAATTTTATAAAGTGTTTATAATAATATTTTTCCTTTGTATCATTAAAATATATTGTGTAAACGAGGTAGTTATTTTGGTACTAGATATTGGAGGAATACACAAATTATTAAAAATATAAATATATTTCTAATATTAAACCAACAAGATCAATTTTAAATACTAGATTGGGTCCTAAATATATGATATAACGGAATACTAAAGTGAGTTTTTCTTTACATAATTAGAAAAAGTTTTTTATAAGAGATGGGGTTTTCGCTAAATTCTGAGATAAAGATGTTAAGATTCAATGATATATACAAACATGGATATAATAAAAAATATATATATAAAAGAAATGTAAATTATCTGTGAATTATCAACAATAAATTTGGATCATGTAAGAGAAAAACTACAAAAATTATCATCTACATTGTATTATACATATATACATGAAATAGAATCACATATAGTAGTAAATAGTGAAAAAATAATAATTTATTTTTGTAAATACCTATTAGGTATTATAGGGTTAGGAATGATAAAAAAATAATTGAATGTTCTCATGGACATTCAATAAAGTCCTAGAAGATATCTCTACTGAAAAAAATTCTATGTGAGGCTTGTTCTCTTGGAAAGAAAATAATGAGACCACCTTTAAATAAAATTAAGGATGAAATTTTAACCTTGAATGAATTCAAGGGGATGTATTTGGACTAATTCATCATTCTGGTGGACCATTTAAATATTTTTTGTTATTAATTGATGAATCATGCATATGGTTACATGTATGTTTGTTCTCAACACAGAATTCATAATTTTCATGATTTCTATCTCAAATAATTATGTTGATAGAATTGTTCCCTGATTAGGTCATCAATAAATAATTGTTTAATAATTCTCTAAAACATACCTATTATGATTTCAATTATTATTATATGGAAATAAGGATTATTGTGGATCATTTAGTCACCTTATGCATACAAATAAACGTTTTTCTGAATCAGTAATAAAAAGTATATAACTTATTGGTAGACTATTAATAATGAGAATAAATTTGACAAGATCTATATGTATTAGTTAAATATTTTAAGCATCAACATTAATTTTCATCTTACTATGTGAAAATTATAATAACTTTCCACTCCAATCAGCATTTTTCAAATATCGTAACATCTCTCACTTGAGAATGTTTGGTTACAAAATATATGAAAAACTTTCATCCCAAAATGTAAAAAATTGAGTCCTCAAAAGAGGTTGGAAATATAAGTCAGATATAAATCCTCATCCATCATCATATTTCTTGAACCACAAATAAGTAATATATTTATAACATGTTTTTATTATTCATCAATGAATATGTATTCCCAGTATTAGGTTGGAATAAAACAATGGAGGATATTTCCTAGAATATTCAAACATTATCATTTCTTGATCCTCCCACTAGACATTATGATATGAAAGTGACAAATAATTTTCATTTTCAAGAACTAGAAAATTATCTATCTGATGTATTTACTAATATAAACGACATGAATAAATCACATGTACCAGCTGTAATTACACTACCTAGAATTAATGTTCTGATGGATATAATGTTCTAATAATTAGTACTATGATTTACAATGATTTAATACCTTCACATTAATCAATTTGAACATATTTTCTTTATTTTAGTTTTTTTATGAATTTTTTGCTTAGTTATGAAAATTTCATTATTTTTCCAATTTAACAGTTTTTTAGAACTTTCGTATATTAGGAATATTTTTACAGTTTTTATCCAAATTGAGTGATTATTTTTTAAAATTTATTAGTGGGTTTAAACTATTTATTCTGGACCCATAACTAATTTGAAACACATTGGCCCAAAAAAATCTATCAAGTGGATAAATTGTTTTGGCCAAAAGAATGGAGACCATCCCAGTTAATATGGCATATCATGGACTAAAAACCTCCAAATGGGGATATTATAAGTGAATATGAAAGATGAATCAAATTATCTTTCTTCCACTAAATTTCATTAATAAATTCACTCATTAACGATTCATTTATATGTTCCCATGTTTATGAATATTAGGACTCACCTCAGATAGAAAAAAAAACATACTTCATTAATTTGCTCATAAATCCATATAAATATGTCCAAATTCTTTGAAATTTTTTGGGTAGATAGAAAAATGAATTTGAAATAACTTGTAAAAATGTAAATTAGAAATATTAAAGATAATTGTGGGAATAATAGAAGAAAATATTTAGTAGAAGGATTCTGGAATATAAATTTTTGGTTCTCCCTTTCCCATTTTTCATTCATTTTATTTTTGTAATGTCTTATTCTTCCCATTATTAATGGATTCCCTTATCATAGAGGGGGAATCATATGATTGATTGGGGATGGAGAGTAATTCCCTTCTGTAATGTTTGAAATCATTCACATAATTAGCTTAGTGGAATAGGATTGGATAAATTGGAAGTATGGTAGTATTGAAATTGGAAAATTTAACCCAACATAATCACCCAATTCATATAACTGCTTTCAATCAAATGATTCATGAATTTGTTTTAATTTTTTTGTTAATTAATTTACTTTGTTTTGTATATATATTTTCTTTTCAAACTATAAGAAATTGTATAGAAACCTCCACTTCATTCTCTAATTTACATTGAAAAATGAGATCGGCGTGCACTCTTCTTTAGAGAAATCCAATTTTGACCACCATAATACGCCTTTAAATTATGAAATATTTATTTTTATCACACCCCATGATAGTATCATGTCAAAAAATTGTGATGTTTTTGGGGAGGTAGTTCCAACAATATAATTTTTAATATTTGACTCCATTCATATTAAAAAATATATTTACCATGATGTTCTGAAATGATTATTTATTTAATTATTGGAAATAATACCCCCAAAGGAAATAGCAAATGTTTAACTCACATTATTCTATGGAGTACAGTGTTTCATTATTTTCCAAATAAACCAAGATAGCTCAAATACAAGTCATCAAGGAGGATGAATTCAAGGATATCATTCTGGTCTATTAAGTGAACCTTGAATACCCAATGTTAGAAGGATTGACTAGATAATTAATTAAACTATTTGTGTATTTTCTCAAAATTTATGAAGAAATGTTCACGACCGAAAAAGAGACTTCCTTATTTTCTAGAAACATTTTGCAGTAAATATCATAGGTGTAACACCATGAAGAATAAGTTCACATGGAACTTAAATCCCGATTGGAATTGATTAGTCAATTAGTTAAAACCCAAGATAGAAAAACATAGTGGATCGTTGAATATGTGTCTGCATCCTAGGAGCAACATTTATAGATGAAACAAGAACTAGAACAAGAAAAAGTTCTGTACAACGTAAGATTAGAGAACTTTCATGTTCGATAGGGGTCTTATGTTCATGGGAGGAAAAAACATGAAAAATATTCAGTGATATAGATGAAGAACTAGGAATAATAATTTTTTATGAGTTGTTATATCTTTTTTCATGGTGTGGAATTAGACGATCTCATTGTTATCTATTTTTAATTTTCTTTGATTTGATTTTGACGCTGACATTTCCATGATTCCAAGTGCTGGGGTGGGGGAATTGATATAGATAATACGTTTTCAGTGATTTAATCCCCTAAAATTAATTAATTTTATCTTATTTTCAATATTTTACATTTTTTGGTGAATTTGTGGCTTAATTTCAAAAAGTGCTTAATTTGGTAAATTTAATAGTTTTCAAGATATTCTATATTTTGGGAATATATTTGAAAATTTTGATCCAAATTGAGTTATTATTTTTATTTAGTATTCTTATATTCATGGTATTCAACTTTTCCTTCTAAACCTTTTCCCAATACAAAACACACTAGCCCATAAAAATCAATCAAGTGGATAAATTGTTCTGGCTGACAGAATGGATCCCAACTCAATTTATAAGGTATATCACGTCCTAGATAAATATGAATGACGTGATTATAGGTGTATATGAAATACATCTCAAATATTAATTATCCTATTAAATTCCGTGGGGAAATATGCTCATTAATTCTGTATTGTTATTCCACCAATTAGAGGAAGTTGAAGAGTATCCTCAGATAGAAAAAGTATACTTTGTCAATTCAAGCATAAATCCCACTAAAAAAGTAAAATTTATTTGAAATTTTGATGGTTGATATAAATCAGAATTTAGAAAAAAAATTAATAACGGGCCTCGGTGATATTCAGGATTCCTGTGGGAATAACTATAGAAAACATTTGGTAGAAAGATTATGGAATTGAAATTTTTTGTTCTTCCTTTCCACACATTTCCTTGTTTTTAGTTTTTTAATTTATTCTTCTTATCCATTATTCATGGATTCCATTAACATTGAAGGATTATACTCTGATTGATAGGTGAATGAGATGTTTTCCATTTTTCAAAAAAAATTTTCATGCACTGAATGATGTGACATACGTTCTCTCATTTCCGATGTTGGTTACAATTTCTAATGGTAGTTTTTATTATCAAGTACAGTCATATTTGGTTTAATATTCTCTTGTTTATTTTTCATCAATAAGTGATAATTTTATCCCTCCTATATATTATTACTTATATATTATGTAATAGAGCAGGGCTTAATGGTGAATTACTTTTTGATTTTTAGTATATGTTCATGTCGTAGTTGATATTTTCAATTGTTTGTGATGAACAAGACCCAATAGGGTACTGCCCAAGTCAATTGAGGGTATTCACTATAAATCTATCACAAAAAAGAGAATAAATTTCTCTGAGATAATGAAATAGCTTACTCTCACCATTAATATTTTACTAAGGGAGTGATAGGAAACGATCATGGAATATCACCTTAATCGGATTATCTAAATATGAATCGATAATTTGAACTATAATAGCATTGATATAAGAAAATTGAAATTGACCTGATCACCCAATTCATATCACGATTTTTAATCAAATGCATTTTTAATTTTTTTCAATATTTTTATTAATTTCATTCTTTTATTTTGTATCTTTAGTTTATTTTAAAACTAAAAAAAATAGAAATAATCCTTTACATGGTTCTCTAATTTATAGTGAAAAAATGATGTTGTTGGGTGATCTTATGTAGATAAAACCTAGGATGACCACTATAATACATTTATAAAAAATGAAAATTTTTTGTCTCGCCCCATGACAGGCTCATGTAAAAACATAGTTTCGTTTCCAGGGAGGTAGAACCAACAATTTAATTTTAAATATTTGATATATTACACATTAAAAAACATATAAAAAATATTTAACATTGAGTTTTTCAAATAATTATTTCTTTAATTCATGGAAAAATTACCCATAATTTTATGAACCAATGTTTAACCAACCTTGGTCTATATTGGAATGTGTTTCTTTCTGGCCAAATAAATTAGGGGAGCATGAATCCAAATAATCAAGGAGAATGAATGCAAGGATCTTATTCAAGTCCTTTAAAGAAAACCTCAAATACCTAATGTTGGTGAGATTGGCAAGAGAATTTATTGAACTCCAGGAGTATTTTATAAAATTTTATCAAGAAATGGTTGATGTACCAAAATTGAATTCCTCGCTTCCAATAAATATATATAGAGTAATTTCATAGGTATCGTACTATGAATACAATAGTTTATAAGGATATTAAAGACCAATTGTAAAGGATTTTTCAAACAGTCAAAAACATGGAGAGAAAAATAGAGTGGATTGCTGAATATTTACATGCATACCAACAGTTGTAGGAGGATCCAGAAAAAGAACTATAAATAAGAAAACTAGTGTAAAAAGTATACCCACATGTATTTCATGTTGAAAAACCCGTATAGGCCTTGATGAAATTAAAATAATTTCCATTCATCCACACCCAATCACTATTGGAAGAGATTTATGAAGAAATTTTTCCAGCTAAAATACATGTGGGAGATCAAAAAGATATAGATAACTTCTGTAATGATTGTGAGGAACTACTTTATTCCCTTATTCCTTATATACTATAAGTACCATAACCATTGATAGAATACACCACCAAAGTGGTTCTATTTTATGAAAAGATAGAGAAGCCAAACTATCTACCATTATCTAGTGAAAAAAACTACCAGAGGCACCTCCCACTAAAGAAACAATTAAAGCTAAAAAAACTCAGAGAGTTGATATTTTCCATGATCTCATGATCTTTTAATTTCTTTAAAATAGAATCGATTATTACCTCCCCTTACATTAAATTTTCAGATTCAGCCAACACATGTATGCCTTCTTGGATTAGGAATAAAGGGAAGAAATTCTAAATGAGTAATATCTAGAACTCACTAAACTTGTCAACCAATTATTAGAGGGAGTACATGAGAATATCCATGTTAATTTGATGGAGGAAACATAGATGCAATATGCATATTATAAAAGGTAAGAATTTGATATTTATTCATCATGATTTAATTTTTTTCAAATATAATTAAACTTTAATTTCATCTTTTTCAATTATTTATATGTTTTATACCTTAAGAAACCATTTTATAATGAAGAAGAAGTATTGAAAGTGGAAACAAAGAAAGAGGGTGACTCATTCATTGTCCTACCACCACCATGAAATTTGTATCTCATAATTATTTTGGTTTATTTGTTTTAATATATCCATGGTATTTCATTAAAAATGTAAAATTAAAAGTTAGAAAGAATAAATTTTGGTGGTCCACGAGTAAGAAACTTCACCCATGATCAGATTGGGGATAACCAACTGAAACATCCCATCTATAGGTAGTCAAAACACAGGTCCCACATGGGGGGATTAAACTAAAATCTACCCTTCTATTTTCATTTTGATTATATATTCTTTTCTTCACATAAAATTATTATGTATTAATTTATTCTTTAGATTATAGGTTTTTAGTGGTCATCACTTAAGAGCTTAACACACTGCTTCACTCCCAATAAGTCTAGTTGTACCTCTCTTTTACACTTTATTTCTTTTTATGATTCAATTTAAAATGTGCATACATGTTAAATCCATTCAAATTTATTGTGTACACTATATCATTTATGTTTGGAGAAGTGAACATTTGTATTTTAGTAGTTCTTTTTTTAATGTTTGCTTTCTTAAAGTGTTTCTCCAATTTTTACATGTTTCATTTTAATTTTTTTTACATTTTTAAAACTTTTGATCTGAAATGTTTATCATTTCCATTTTTGATGCCCATGTAAATGATTGATCCAATTTATTCCATGAAACTGAGATTAAATGAATTCTAAAACAACTTTATTTGAAGTTTAAATCATTGGGAATTTCCTAAAAAATTATCTAATTTGTGAATCTCATTCCACATCTCACTATGTTTATATTTGGAATCACTTTCCCATAATGCTTCCAATCCATTATTTCATATTTTGTTCATTCACCTCACTTCTTGAGAGAACTAAACCACGCTTTATTTTACTAGAATATAATTTACTTCTTTCAAAGCATAATGGTTTGAGGTGGTAGTGTTTTAAATTATTGAGGCATTTCATTTGTTTTGAATCCCCTATATCAAGATTATCCTTTTAATTATATCCTTATTTGTATATTTAATCCTTTTATCCCATATAAACCATGAACATCTTAAGAGGTTAGCTACATTACAAGGTAATTTTCCCTATCCAACATTCTCTTAAAGTGAAACTGCATGAACTAGTATAACATCAATGTCAGGGGGAAGAAATCTTATTTTTTGATACCTCATTTGGTGAAATTTTAGGTGGAAAATTAAATGTTGGAGAGATTATTTTCCTACTAAAAATTTCATTTTGTTGAAATTTGAAACATTTTGGATCTTTAATGGTAATAGAATATATGTCTTTATGAAGCTTCCAATGTAGAATGAAAATTGTGCATATCTGGAACATTCATGGAAATTTATGTTTGAAAAGATTGATATTTTTCTCATTAAATATTGAATATTGTGGAATTTCGTTGAGTTTTCATGATTATAGAGCTAATTTTCTCCTATGGGGATTGAGGAGGAGACCATAAATGAGTGAAAATGAGAATCTTTTAATTTTGCATCAAAAAGAGCCAATCCATCCTCATTCAACATTTAGTTTTTTGACATCTAAATCCTACCAACTTGAATCCTTGGGACAACTTTTCAAATACCTCATAATAAACACATGTCCTTAACTCACATTGAGTGGATAAGTATGAATTTATCAATCCGTTGGTGACCCTTATATGAGTTTGTATGAGAAAATCCTTGATGAAAATTGACATTTGTGAGATGAGGGAAAATTCATGTGAGGTAGGTGTCTTGTGTACATGGGAAGAGAAATAAAGGGGAAACATATTGTGTGATATAAATAAAGACCTTAGAATAATGGTTTCTTATAAGGCCTGATATCTTTTGTTTCTTGGTATGGAATTTCATTATCTCATTGGTATGTGTTTTTAATTTGCTTTGTATTGATTTTGAGGCTGACTTGTCTAGGAGTCTTAGTGTTAAGTGTACGAGAATTGATAGAGCCCATATTTTCAAAATTATTCCAATGTTTTTTAAATGTTTAATCTCGTCTAAATAATAAATTTGAGCTTATTTCCAATATTTTATTTTTTTTTGTTAATTTTTAGCATAATTTTGAAAATTTTCTTAATTCAATAAATTTATCAGATTTCTAGATCTTCTGTATTTTGGTAATATCTTTTAAAATTAATATTCTAAATGACTGACTTTTTTAGACTTTATTTATTCTTAGGATTACACAATTTATTCTCGACCCATATTCAATTGGAATCATACTGGCCCATAAAAATCAATTAATTGGAGAATGTATTATGGAATACATAATGAAATCCGCCTTAGTTAATGAGGAATATCATAGCCTAAAGACCTCAAAATGAGGTGATTTTATGTTCATATGAAATAGGAATCAATGAATCATACTTACGTTAAATATAATGGATTAATTCTCTCATTAATTATGAATTTTAATGTTCCCATGTGAGGGAAGTTGAAGAGTCTCCTTGGTAAAAAATAGTATACATAATTAATTAGAAAATAACCCCTACTATACATGTCCATATGATTTGAAATTTTGAGGGTAGATATGAAAATTCATTTTAAAGAACTGTTAAGAAGGTACCATGGCAATATTCTAGATTTTTTTGGGAAAAACAGAAGAAAAATTTCATTTTTCCTATTTTGGAATAGGAATTTGTTGTTTATCTTTTCCCATTTTTCTTTCTTTTTTAGTTTTGTAATTTTTTCTTCACTCTCCTTCTTCATGGAGTCCCTTAACATGGAGGGATAATCCTCTTAGTGATTAGATATGGAGAGGTTTTCCTTTTTTTAATGTTTGATTTCATGCACTAAACGTTATGAAATATTTTCTCTCTTTTTCAAAGATGGTTTAAATTTCTAATGGCAGTTTTTATTATCATGTCTGATTGTATTTGGTTCTATATTCTATCGTTGATTTTTCATTTATTAATGATCATTTTATCCCTCTTATAGTTTTTTTTACAAACAATATAATATATATTATTGATTATTGGTGAGGTAATTGATTATCTTCAGTACAAGTGGGAAGGGTAGTGGATATATTTTATTGATTAGGATAAAAAAGACATGATCTAGAATTTCCCAGGTAAATTTTGGGTATTCACTAAAACTCTCTCACAAAAAGGAAAGATAGTAGATTGATCTGATATCAGGGATAGTTTTATACTCACCATCTCCATTTGAAAAATGTAGTGAGAGGAAGAAATCATGGAATCAACCTTTAATTGGTTTAGTAGAAGAGAATAGAAAAAATTAGAACCATGATAGAATTGAAATTGGAAAACTAAATCTGACCTAAGCACACAATTCGTGTCGTTGTTTTCAATAAAATTATTTATCATTTTTTTCAGTGTTTTTCCTAATTTCATTATTTTGTTTCATTTATTATGTTTCTTTTCAAACTCAAAAAATTTCTAAAGCAACCTCTACTTCCTTATCTAATTTATATTGACAAATGTGATTATTGTGCACTCCTCTCTACTAGCAACCAAGGTTGAACCCTATTCTAAATTTTTAGCATATGAAATTTTTTCTTCCTCACACCCCATGATGGTATTGTGTCATGTACCAATGACATAATTACAAAATGATGTTATAGAAATTTCCAAAACAAGCATGAAGCATGGAATATCAATTAGTTATTTGGATAAAATCATAAAAAATAAAATAAATAAGTATAATTGAAAGACCCATTATGGAGTCTTGTGTTCTGAAATAAAAATTTGATATAAGTTATCTTAAAGAAACACATGATGAGAATCATAAAAATAATTCATATAATATAGAAAACATTGAAGGTTTTGTAAATAATGAAATATCTCTCATCTTTTATACAATAGATGATATATGTAATTGATTTAATGTGGAAAATATTGATGAAATATTTTTCATATTCTATGACATATGATATATAAAATGAATATCTCGTACCATGTTCTTTTATATAATTTAAACAATGAAGTGATTGGAAGAAATGGAAGATTGAAAATAAGATGAATTAAATTCCCTTAATTAAAAAGGCCTTTGGACATATCGTGCTCATGCGATAATATGTGAATACTATTGGATATAAATGGGGTTTTTCATAATCATAATGATAAAAATGATATTTCATGTTTCAATGCTCATTTTTTCACACATGTTTTGTCTGATAGACCCAAAATTAATTATGAGGAGACATATACTGCTATTATGAATGTTATTATGTTTCATTATCTAATCAACCTTGTATTATATAAAAAGGATAATATGTGTCTTATATATGTTTTTATAGATTATTTATATGGGTTACTTGATAATAGTATATATATGATAATCATTAAAGGATTCAAAATATATGAAGTATTGAAATCAAAACCCAAATACCTATATTTTTTTAAATTACAGAAATCCTTGTATAGATTAAATACATCCAGTCGTATGTGGTATAATAATTTGTTTAACCACCCCATAGCCCCAATGATAGAATAATGAAGGAAGATAGATATTGACCTATGAGTCCCACCTCCAGTAGGCCCTGAGAGGGATACTAGCACCAAGGGTGTAAAAATCCAGAATATGGGAGTCATTACCCTATATAAGTAATGAATATTGAGAGATATAAATAATTGCTATTATGAAACCCCATAAATTAATATAGATGAAAGCCACAAACCTTCCAATATTTCTTGTATGAATAAAACATGATATAGATAAAAGCCTCCAAATGTAGAGAACTAAGTGAAAACTAAGGCAGCAATAGAAAAACTATAAAAAGGTTTGTTCTAGTAATGTCTAGCACAGTCTGTGAAATTCTCTTGGAAACCAAAAAATTGGTTCGATATCTATAGGGTAATCATAAAAGTAAACTCAGTAGTAAAAAAAGTCACTCCTAAATATGTGAAAATAATATACTAATTCCCCTATGATCCAATTGTAGAACTAAATAGAACCTATATATGTATACTGGACAAACTCATCCTCACCATGGCTCACTCACCATGTAACGCATCAAAAGTATAATAACATAATATGAATTATATTGATATAGGATACCCTAGAAAATATTCCCATTGATTTTTCTCTATTGCATCCCAACATTGTTTGTCCTGGCACTCCCACCCCATCCATATATCACATCATACCAAGAACATCATGTATAATTGGACATAGCATAACATCTAATCTATCCCAAAGAAACCTAGGGTATCACATCACATCACATCTCACCTGAAGACCCCTCGGTCATCACATCACATCATAACCAAAACCAAATCAGTAGGTTATCGTGAACATATAAGAAATCAACCTCATTATCTCCCCCAACCATGCATGACCCTCACCATAAACCACCTCATCATCTCACACAAAAAAATGTGGTTCATCACATATCACCCCGTTTAAAGAAACCTAGGCCACTGCATAACATCACAAAATATCTCGACCACATAACTTTTGACATATGTCCCTCACAGCATGTGCATTTCATCATAACCTGGAAGAGGGAGAAAAGAAGAGTGGGTATCCATCTATCCATCCCCACCACCAATATTTTGGGAAAAACACTCCCAAAACATTTGGTTATTGGAACTAGGTGCTCAACATTGGTAGGTCACATTTAGAAAATCCCAAGGAACATACATGGTATATATTATCACAACACACAATTCCAACATATTGGTTTACAATTAAAGTACCAACGAACTCATTAATTTACCCCACATTACTTCCACCTCTAAAAGTATAACACCACACAAACAAAACACACATCACATTTCACATTCCTCCCTTTATTTACAAGTTTAGTTATTCTCTAGATATTCAAATTACCAACCAATTCCATTTCAGTGACCCATTTAATTAATTTCCATCCAGGATTCCACATTTACCATTAACCACATTTATTTACACATCCCATTATTTTTCATCTATACATTATAAATTCAACCCATGTCATTTAAAATTATTTCCATACAACCAAGGAAACTAGCACAAGCCACACCACACAACAAGAAGTGCAACTCAATAACCCATCTTAACTCTTTCAAAAAAACACATGAACTACCATTATAGCAATAACAACCTCCTCATCAAATCCATCACATCACCATAAAATTCCATTAAAACTGCCCCACATACCACAGCCTCATACCAACCAGAAATTTCCCCATACCAAATCGCATATAGACATCATCTTCATTACCCCACGACATGTTAAAACAAACCCATCAACCCCATTTTCACAACAACCACACATCGCATCTCCACCCAGTTCTACTAACATACATCACAACACATCATAAACCTTTTTATATAATTTTAAAAGTTATTTTATCAATTCTACTTCAATATTTTTGGGAAATTATCACAAAATACATATATCCAAGGGAAACCATTTCATTAACCATGTTTAAGTGTTTAACCAATTTTCCATTTAGGGTGATATAAAATACCCACTAAACATAGAAGTCATTTATCATATCATCCAGAGAAACAGTTTCCCCAATGGCCATAATTTTCAGCAAGGCACTAAGCTTGTATAATCATATTATAACAATAAATTACAAATCTCTAAAAACATGTGAATAATTCCTCATCCCATAATTTCAATTAAAATAATATACTTATCTTCATTAATCCAAATTCATCTATATTCTAAAAATATAAAAAATATAATAACTCCTCCCACATGATATAGAAATAAGTGAAATGATGGATTCTTGACATAGAAGAAAGAAGCTTCACATGATGTGTTTCACTAAAATAGGGGTTTCATTCAAGATTGTAACATGTTAGGTGACACGCAAACCAATAGAATCAGGGTCCCACAACTCCCATGGTAACACAACGGAACAAATAGTATCAAGAGAAAGAAAATGGAAAGTTATTAAGGAAGGATCTTTATTTTTGAGTCAATAGGTACGAACCTATTGTGGTTTTAGATTGCGAAAGATTTAATTTATCAATTGTTGTGGATCTCAATAAAATAAATATGAAAAAACTCATTCACAGCCTCATAAATATTTGATAATGAAGGATGTAATTAACATTGAAAAATGGGATTTTAATACCCCTGATTCACACCACATAAATACCCACAAGGTTGTTTTCATGAAACTATCATAGAACTCCCCATGATCAATTTCATATAGCTAAAATCCCCACATAGAAAAAGGATCCACATAACCATTTTCACTTAGCTTATCTATTACATTTCCTATTAATGTATTTGAAATATCCACATAATCAATTCATCGACATTTTCAATTCACATAACAGATTTACATAGCCAATTTCTCGACATAGGCAATTTACGTAGTTGATTTTTGGACGTAGTCCATACTCATAGATGACTACTCAATGTATCTGATAACGTTGATGATTTACCTATGTAAATAATTCAATTAATCAACTATTAGATATATATTATTCATGTAGCTAACTACCTGATTTATCTGATTCTACTAGACATGTGGATTTTTTTAAAAAAGAGTATGTACTTTAAAATACCCTCCAACCAACAAAAACTGTAATGTAATGGTGGAGGAACGCATGGACCATTAAATTAGATACCTATCAATGATTTCATTATAACGTAAATGATACCACCATATAATCTATGAAACTGAAACAGCCACCAACACCTCAAAAAACCACACCACCACAATAACAACCCTATCCTTTTTCATATAAAATTAAATTATTTTAAGCATAATTATACATCATAGTACAATCCAAGGATCATAAATTCTAGTGTCTTGGAAGACTTGGTACATAATCATACATTATAAAAAACTAGCTTTTATTTAAACTCCACAATGAGCTCCTATCATCTATTTTTCTCAAAAAAATTCATCAGATAAACTATGGATAACATTAACCAAGGGATGGGATAAAATCCTAGAAAGGGAATAACCATAAGAATAAATCATTAGGACATTGGATAGAATTCATGACATGATGATATCAAAAGGCGTCTATTATATGGAATCATAACATATAAACATGGGATAATTTAAACATGAAATCATGGAAATGAGGAAGAAACACAAAACATGAATTTTGTATGATTCAAGTCTAACTTCCATTAATTTTTCCCATAGTATAACAAGATAAGGCTAACATACAAGAGTGTCACACATAGTTTCACAAGCCACGGCTAGCCACCAAGACCGTCACACATAACATCTCATGATACTCAAATTTAACGAATATATTAGTGATCAATCTGGGAACACACATAATAAATTTCATGAATATTTCATCCACATAAATAATCATACATAATCAATCTTACATAAACATAAGTATTAGCCATGGAAAGAATTGGGTACCATAATCATGAAATAAAGCATAACCAATGGGCGTATCATGAAAGTGTCCATGAACGAAAGTAATTAGATCATACTTGGACGTTCATATGGTAAAATAGGTATATATCATGGTAATTACTATCAAATAGAAGTGAAAACATGTAATTAATGCATTTGGGAAATTTTAGCATTAAAACAATTTTGGGTTGTTTAAAGGAAAATATTATAGAGCTTTCAAAATAGAAAAGGGAAATTTTTTATTTAAACTATAACTTAATAAAGAATGTTTTCATAATAAAATGACTGATTTTATAATGAAAATTGTGGCTTAAAATATTGGATAGAGTTCACTTGATGATGGTTACAAATTTGGGAAGTTCCCTTAAAATGATTTTTCTTATTCGGAAGTATCGAGGAGGGAATCAATTAAAAACATGTATATAACAAAAAGATAATGATGGATGGATATTGAAACATTACTATGGAGAATATAATAATAATTTTAATGTTTTACATAAAAATAATAAATAACTTCATTTGGCTAAAAATAAATATAGAGCAACCCAAAGGAATAAAGAAGATTCGGGTAGAATTCATTATGGATTATCATCATGGTATCAGGTGTACATAAGAGGTATTAATGAGAGATAAAGTGATTTATAATCACTTATAAATCATGAGGGAAGTCTGGGGAGGTGATTAATAATACCCCATCACAGGTAATTACACATAAAAGGGCACAACATAGATGACCATCTTGATAAAAAGTGAAATTGATAGGTTCTCTTACCTTAAGTTCATCGGTGTTCTCCACTTGATAACAAGGACCTGAATAGTAAAATTAGGTTCATTAATTAATAATTAAAGAACATATTCTATATTTATAATATTTATTATAATATTTTTATGTTAATTTATAACCATTATGATTGGTTAGGAGGTTCAATTTCATTGTTCGGGTATGTTTGCTTACTTGGTTTTAATGATCGGTTCACTTATATTCATGTTCAGAAATACATGTAAGATTAAAGTGGTTGTCCAAAATTGCAGTTATATGATATTAATGAACATAAAATATATTAAATGGTTTCAAATTTAATTAGTTTACTTAGAGTAAAGTGAAATAATTATAGAAAACAATAATGATAAACAGTTGAATAAATTTTTGCAATTTCGCTCACAACTAACTTGTTTTGTATTATTATTTTACATCCTAAGTAAATAATGATTACAGAACATTAAATAAGATAAAATAAACATATAATATAATGGTTCAATAATAAAAATTTTATAATGAGTAGAATTTATGAAGGTAATAGAAATTGGTAACCAGTTGTCCTTAATTGTGCTAAATTAACACATCTCAAATGGTGTATTCATTTCATTCAAATAAAGGGTGGTAAAAGGAGAGAAGATGATGAAATATCACATTATCATAAAATAATAACAATAAATTTAGTTTACTCGAGTAATCATACCATTTGGTTAATGGATATTAAGAGAGAGATATGAAAATAAAAGAACTTGAATGGAAATAAAAGAATTCGAAAGAGGAATTTACCTCTTGAGTTAAAAACTATGAAAAACTATTAATGGGACGGGTTTTTTACTTTTGAGGATACCAAAGGATTATTGACGTGGGGAAGGTTATTGGGAAGAAATTCGGGTCGAATTTTTGTAAGAAACAAGTCTTGAGAGGACTAAAGAGAAGAGGTAAAGATGGGTGGTATTTATAGTGGAGGGGAGAGGGGTTTTCACAACACTATATTCAATAATTTACTAATTTTCCACAGGACAAGAAATAGTGCTGATTCCAGGGAAAATAATATTAATAAATTCAATTGGGTAATATATTTGAATTCTTACATCACTTATTCTGTTAGGAATATTGGATTTAAACTATAATTTTTTTATACGGTAAATTAATTAATTTTACTATTCACCAAAAATTCATGTAATTTAGAAAAACCCCAAAAATTCAACCTAACGATTTTTCGACAAGTAGAAACCAAAAATGAAATTTATTTTTCAAAAAAAAAATTATAAATATGATTAATTAAATATTTACTTAAAATCATAATTTATTCTATAGAAATCCATTTTTAAAATATATAATTACTTATTTCACGATATAGGTACATCATACATTCACATCAATATTATTTATTTACTATAATAGGTTAGGTTACTAACATTAGGTTATATCAATATTCATAAGCATAACATTACACCTCAAAAGGGTATGTTACTATTCACCAAAAATTGAGTTTGTCTTATCGAACTCGAAACATCATACTATTCGTAATCGTGAATGTCAGATTTTCGAAATTCAAATCACAGAAGTGGCTAATTTATGTTTAAAGGTCACATGGAACGTATTAGTTCATTATGTTTTTATTTAATGTGATTATATGACATAATTATAAAAAGGAAATTTCCCATGAAAACTTTGGGTTGTTAAATTATCCCCCCTTATGAAATTTGGCCCTCGAAATTTCATTTTGCATTCAAATCCATTAACTGGTGCGGGTAGTTTTCCTTCATTTCCTCCTCCAGTTCCCATGTAAGCTCTTCATACATATGATTATGCCATAATACATTCACTAGGTGAGTAGTATTTTTACATAGAACATTATCTCTACAATCTCAGATCTTCACTTGTTGCTCCTTAAAAGAAAGATCATCCTCCAACTGTACCACCTTAGAAAAAGTACATGTCAAGGATCAGGTATGTACTACCTTAAGAAGGACACATGAAGTAAATTTTGTGCTTGGGTCATGGTGGGTGGAAGTGCTAGTGGATAGGCCACATCGCCAACTCGGTCAAGGATCTCAAAGGGCCTGATGTACCAAGGACCTAACTTCCCTTTCTTCCCAAAACTCATGAACTTCTTCCATGAGATATGCATATAAATACCATGTCTCAAACTTTGAAATCATGGTCTTATCGAAGACTGTACATTAACTTTTATGTCATCTTTGAGATACCTTGATATGTTGTTGAATGGTTTTCACCTTCCCCACAATTTCTTTGACCATTTTAGGTCCATGTATATTACGCTCCAAAACTTCATCCCTACACACCGGTGTTCTAGACCTTTTCCCATAAAGGTCTTCATATGGTTCCATTCAGATGCACGAGTGGAAACTATTGTTATAGGATAAATCAACCAGTGGAAGATTTTTTTCCTATCCTCCTCTGAAGTCCATAGAACATGCTGTCAACATATCTTCCAATGTATGAATAGTCTAATCAGATTGGCCATTTGTTTGAGGATGATAGGTTGTACTAAAGTTTAGTGTAGTTCTTAGAGCTAGTTGGTGACTTTTCCAGAACATCCAGAAGAATCTTGGATCATGTTTGGATACAATATATTGGGTTACCCCATCTATCCTTAACACTTCATTGATGTAAATCTGTGCATGTTGATCCAATGAGAAGTCTTCTCTAATCCCAATAATGTGAGTTTTTTTGTAATTCGATCCACAACCACCCATATAGAATTATTTCCTATGTATTTCCATGGAAGTTCAGTGATAAAGTCCATGGTAATGTTCTCACACTTCCATGTTGGTATAGTTAGTGGTAACATCATCCCCTTAGACATTGTCCTCCCATCCTTCACTTACTGACATACTAGGAACTTTGAAGTATATTCAGTAAGGTCCCTTTCCATATTGTCCCACCAAATGTTTTCTCGGAGATCTCGATACATATTTCTACTCCATGGGTAAATTTAGAAGGTCGAGATATGTGCATCATTCAAAATATCCTTCTTTATCTCTTGATCCGATGGTACACATAATCGTGACCCAAATATTATAACTTCAACCTTGTCAATCATGAACATTGAGGATTTCCCATTTCGAATAGCTTCCACCATTTTCAAAATTTTCACAACTTTTCTTTGAGAATCATTTATTTTCTCCATAAGTAATGGTTGAGTAGTCACTTGAGAAAGGATTGATAATGTTCCTCCCTTAATTATTCTCATGTACATCCTATACAAATCTAATAAGATCTGATCTTTTTCAATTCTCATCATTGATAATGATGTAGGATCTGTTCTACTTAGAGCATCTACCACCTTATTTTCCTTATCGAGATTATAGTGGATTGAGAAATAATAATCCTTGATGAGATATATCCATCTTCATTGGAACATTTTATTCTCTTACTATTTGAATATATATTACTGACTCTTGTGATCAGAATTTATCTCACACTTCTCCCCATAGAGATAATGATGATAGATTTTCAATGCAATGATCACAACCACCAACTCAATATCATTTGTTGGATAGTTTTTCTCATGGATTTTCATCTTCATCGAGGTTTATTCTATCACTTTATCATTTTTGATTATCACATATTCTAATACCTTCTTTTAAGCATCAATTTACACCACAATGAGTTCTCCACTTGTTTGGAGTGTGAGTATTGGAATAGTGATAAACCTCTTTTCAACTCCTTAAAATAGTCTTCAGATTCCTGAGTCCAGAAAATCATTACACCCTTCTATGTCATCTTGGTCATTGGGTTCAACTATCATGAAATGTTCTTCACAAATAATCAATAATACCCAGAAAACCCATAATGTTGGGGATCATTGTTACAGATGTTGGCTCGGGCCACTCTTCGATTGCCTTTGTCTTTTAAGGGTCCAAATATATTTATTTATTGGTGATAACATGCCCCAAAAATTATAATTCCTCCACCTAGAACTCACATTTATTATACATTTCATACATATTATCCCTTTGAAATGTCTTTATCATAGTATTAATATACTCCTCATATACCTCCTTGCTCTTGCAGTATATCAGGATATCATTGATAAAGACTCCCAAAAATTTGTGAGGTAATAAATAAAGACTCTATTCATTAAATCCATGAAAATTTCTAGAGAAATAGTTAGTTTTAATCTAATCACTATGAATTCATAGTGTCCATTCATTATTCGAAAGACAGTCATAGGAATATCTTCATTCTTCGCCTTTAATTGGTGATATCCCGACCAAAGATCCACCATATAAAAATAATTGGTCCCACAAAGCTAATCGAGTAGGTAATATATCCAAGTAAGGTGATACATGTTATTTATTTTTATATTATTATGATAATGATAATCAATAAAAATTAGCATTGATTCATACTTCTTCTCGACAAAGAGGACCAGTGCACCCCAAGGTGATGCACTCTGGCCTATAAAACCCTTCTCCAAATTCTATTGAAACTACTTCTTGAGCTCTTTTAGATTCACATTGGAAATTCTGTAATGATTCTTGGATATAGGAAGAGATGTAGGAATAAGTTCAGTTATGAAATCAACCTCTTGGTCAGGAGGAATACCCAACAACTCTTAAAGTAATTCATTAGTGTAATCCCTCATTATGGGTATATCTTCGAATGAGATTCACTCCTTCATCACAATCATTTGAGTTAGAAATTCTCACTCATGAGGAATTAATATCCACACATGATAAACTAATTCTAAAGTAGATTAATCTTCATCCTAACACTTATAAATAATTTTAGGGTGATTTAGGATGTAAAGAGTTTTCTTCTTTTCTCATCAGTTGATGTTGTCTTTGAATAAATATAAAAAAATCAATGCCTAGGACAGTGTCGAACTCCACTAATGGAAGTATAAGAATATTTTTTTGGAGGTTAATTCCACAATCATTAATCAAGGAGGATTTATATACCATGCCCGTAATAATTTCCCCATTATCAATTCTCACATATAACTTTTCCTCTAAATTTTGGGGTTGGGTTTGAATAGTTCTACTAAACATGAATGATATAAATGAATTCATATAACTAGAATCAAATATTGTTTTCGCTATTATAGAATGAATAAATAGAATATCTGTCAACACATTTTTGTCTAGATCCATCTCAGCAGTAGTGATAACATAATCCCTTCCTTGATTCCATAGAGGTTGTTGTTGAATTCCTCCGACAACCCTTGGCTTATGGAAATTTTTTTCATAATACCCATGCTCTTTAATGTTGTTAAACTAAATAACTATTGAGCATTGATCTGAGCCTTCCTTTCTTCTTACAAATTAGTCGGATTTTTCATATACCTTCTGAAGTTATTGTCTAGATGTCCCATCATTTCATATTTTAAGAAATTCCAGGTTCCCTTTAGACAGTTCCCTGGATGCTTCTTCCCACAACTTTTACTAGTTTTATATTTGGGATTCATTCCATTATGCGTTTTTTGTTGAACCACACATGTTTTTTCCATTTTTCGCTTCTTCTCACTGGGCCCATGAGACTTCTAAGAGTCTCCAATCTCTATTTCATCCTTGAGGGCATAATAGATAATCACCTCATAACTTTTTATGTCTCAAATCGCCATCTCTTTTCATAGACTCAGCTTTAGTCCACTAAATAATTGACCTACCTTGCTTTTAGTGTTCATAAAAAATCCCAACGAGTACCTTTCAAGCCTTGTAATGTTCTCTTCACAGGACCTTATGGGATTATCTTCCTTATGCTTGAGTTTGAGGAACTCTCTTTCCATCTTAAGACGAAGGGTTCAAGGAAAATATTAATTGAAAAACATCTTTGTGAATTCCTCACAATCCATAGAATAAATTTCTTCTTGGGAATTTTTATTCTTGATTAGTGTCCACCACTGATAATATTACCCATCAAAATGATACACTTCCAGTAAAACATTCTTTTCTCCCAAACATTGGAGGAAAAAAATATTTTCAATATAGTTAATACACTATTACATGAGGGTGGTATCAAAAGATCAGCTAAACATGGGAGTCATTTTCCACATGAAGGATTCTATGGAAACATTCTCCTTCCATAGAGGAGGAGGTAATTCCACATGGTTCATGTTATTATTCATAACTTGAACCAGCTGGGCAAGTACCATCATGAAGTTTTTAGCACCCGTTCCTATCATATCAGGCATATAATTTGGGAAATCTTTATATTTTTTATCACATTTTTTTTGAAATGTGTTCTTCTATTTCACACCATTAACTATGAAAAATAACATATATTTTATATGGCTTAAATACATAGTTTTTAAGCATAAAAAATTAATCTCTGGACATAAAAGGATAAACTTGTAATGGATAAGTATATCCAAACTTGTGATTACATAGGTTTAAATATAGGTTATCCTTGATATATTTCATAACCTATATTATTTTGGGATTTTTCCCCTTAGTAATGGTTTGTACTAAACTCATTAATTTACCAAATCATATCCCCTGAGGGTGTCAAACCAAGAGTGCAGCAAGACCCGTTGTCATGTATCAGGATACCCCGGGTCAGGACTGAAACACCTTGTTGGAGTTTTCACTCCAAGGTACATCTGTGTCAGAGCCACCTCTACCGGTTTTTATATATACAGGGATCCTTTTTCTTGATAAACCACTTACTCTAAAAATAAAAAAAATATAGGGCTGTTTTCTTAGACTCTATCTCATCGTTAAGGTTCTTACTAAATTGATATATTCCTAATCTCTAAAAATAACTAATCTATCCTCTGATACCAACTATAGAGACCCGAACCTTTTAAATATAACATTAAATTATTTAAATAATAATTATACATTATATTACAAGACCAAGACAATAAAGTGTACTGTCTTGGAAGAATAGTTACATAACCAAACATTAAAAAAACAAATTTTTATTTAAACTCCACAATGAGCTTATACCATGAATTGTGCTCATACATCTACATAGGATAACCTAGGGATAACATGAAAAAATGGATGATATAAAATCTTAGTAAAGTAATAACCATAAGAATAAAGCATTAGCACGTTGGATAGAATCCATGACATGATGATATAAAAAGGAATGTAACATATGGAATTGTAACATATAAACACGAGATAACTTAAACATGGAATCATATAAATGAGGAAAAATCATATAAAATAAATTTAGTATGATTCAAGGATAACTTTCAATACCATTTCTCATAGTATCACAAGACAAGGCTAATTTCCACAACTGTCGCATATAGTTTCACAAGCCAAGGCTAACCACCA
Organism: Viscum album; assembly: GCA_963277665.1. NCBI lineage: Eukaryota > Viridiplantae > Streptophyta > Magnoliopsida > Santalales > Viscaceae > Viscum > Viscum album. The sequence continues at coordinate 346,366,139 of OY728127.1, read as the reverse complement.
AGACCTTCGTACGTAACATCTCATCAGACTCAACATTACTGAATGAATTAGAGAACTATTTGGTCACAACCATATTACATTTCATGAATATATATTCCACATAAATAATCATACATAATAAATATTACATAAACATAAGTGTTACCCATGGATAGAATTGGGTACCACAATCATGACATAAAGTATTACCAATGGGTGTATCATGAATGTTTCAATTAAAGGAAGGAATTATAACATTCATGGAAGTTCATATGGTAAAATAGGTATATATAAGGGTATGTTATGTCAAATATATGTTAAAACATTTAATAAATGTATTTGAGAAAGTTTATAATTAAAAAATATTTTGTGTCGTTTGAAGGAAAATACTATAGAGATTTTAAAATTGAAAACGAAAAAATATTTCATATAAAACCATTAGTGAACCAAAAAGGTTTTCATAAAAAAAATTATGGTTTTATAAATAAATATTTGAATTAAAATGATGGACATATTGTACTTGAATATAGGTAAAAAATTTGGAAGTTCCCTTAAAACGAGTCTTCTTATTGGGAAATATCGATGAGGGAATCACTTAAAATCATGTATATCACTAAAATAGAATGAGGTATGGATCCTAAAACATTATTTTAGAGCATATAAATAGCATTTATAAGTTTTACATAAAAATAATATAGCAACCCAACTATTTCATACATTACTATTACATCATTTTAAAGATAAACCAGATAATAGTATTACACAAGGAGGATCCAAAGGTTTAATGTCATGGGAAAACTAGGACCATATATAAATATTACAACATCATGCATAAAAATTTATTTAATCTCATATTCTATATATTCTTATTGGCACTTTTCCTATCCTTAGTACATGTACCCACCAGAGAACATATATCAAAATGGGTGAGCTAGAAACCCGGTAAGAGGATAGATAAGAACAATAAAGCATGGGGTGATCTTAATAATAACATGGGAAAAAGATAATGAACATGATATGAATCATAAATATAAGACATGACATGTGGCAATGCTTAAAAATGAAACAACATGTATTAGTGGTTAACTAACACACATAATTTTGATCCAAGATAGAATTTTGATCACACATCATTTCACATATACTCATGAGATTAATCACATTACCCAATGAATTTGAGAGTTGTATAATTCCAGTCGCACCCGTCACATTCAAACATTCATATTGCGCTATATAATTCAGGGTGCACCCATCACCTCATAATATTATCATTATCTTGCATGCCACAAAGAACATATATCAATAATGAACATAAATAACCCATGTTAAGGAATTTGTTTCATCTCATAATAATACATTCATGAACATTGGGTTCCCAAAATAATGTTGGAACAACAATCTTGAAACAAGAACCATCAAACATGAATGAGACGTAAAAGTTGAGTTCTTAAAAGAAGAGTTATTTTGGAAAACATTTGGTTTTTCTTAAATAAAAGTGAAAGACATGTATATCCCAGAAAAGGAAAGTCAATGATGAACAAAATAATTTTAATGAGTAACCATGTCAAAAAGAAGTGAAAGAGGGAGAACCTGAAGGATGAAAGTTGGGTTCGAGAATTTCCCCTTACCTTGTATCCGAATGCTTCCTTCTCTTTAATGTCTTGTATAATGACATTATAATAATTGATTAGAAATCAATAACCATGTTTAAATTAATATTGTTCATTATGGTTTTATTATGTGATTTTATGTGCCTTTGGATGAGTAATCGAGTTTAAAAACATTTTTTTGGGAATGTTTGTTTTTATGGTTTTCTTTAGTGGTTCACTTCTTTTCTTAAATTGAAGTTTGGGGAGAACATGTATAAACATATAGAACATATATTACATGTTATTAATGATATTATAGGATATTTGATGATCTTATAATGAATCATATTATATCCATGTGGATGAATCATTAGATAAGATTTAAATGATGATTATTTGGGTTAATTTGGGCGGTTTTTCAATCACAATGAACTTGTTTTAATTTATCACTTAGTAATATGGACATAAGTTATTTCTAGAACTTTAAATAGTAAATAATACATATAAAAAATTCTGGTTCAAACATAATAATGGTTTTATGATGAGATATGGAGGTATAAATGGAAGAAGAAAGCATGTTGTTCATGAATGTGATAAATTAACTTCTCATGAACAACATTCTATTTAATAAAATAAAAGGAAGAGGGAAAGGGGGTTGGATGATATAATATCCAATAATCATCATAAAATAGCATTAGATATATAATAATTGAGTTAGAATACAATTTTGGTGATGATAGGTGGGGAGAGATCAAGAAATGAACTTGAACATGAAATGAAAATAAAGGAGAAGAGGGAGAGAAATTTTCTCTAAAATCCTCCTCTTGAGATTCTCCTTAAGGATGCTATTCTGGGTCTTTTGATGAGACCAGAAGCTCTTGAACGTGGGATAGAGGCTAGGGAATATGTTTGGGCAGATTTTAGAGAAGGATTGTAGCATGAGAGGTGTGAGGAAGTGAGGGTGTTAAGGGTGGTTTTTATAGTGGAGGGGAGAGGGGTTTCCTTAATATAAAATTCAATAGTTTATTAATTTCCCACAAGACAAGGAATAATGAGTCTTTAATGACCAATAATAGTAATTGTTTCATGTGATCACAAACCAAGTGGGCTTACATCATCATAACATCACACATGACTCTATAATTAACTTATTTAGCTTATTTTTGTAAATTACGGTGTTTCACTATTCATCAAAAATTAAAGTATTTCAGAAAAATCCCAAAAATTTAACCAAACCATTATTCGATGTGTAGAATCCAAAAAAAATTTCAATTTTTCAAAAAAATAATTTTCTAAATATGATTAAATTAATATTTAATTAAAATCGTTGTTTATTACTAAAAAAAGTTTTAAAACATTAATTTACTTATTCTAAAATATAGTCACATCATACTTTCACTTGAATAATATTTTTATACAATCATAGGTAAGGTTACTATTAATTACAGTATATCACTATTTATAAGGGTATGTTACTATTCATGTGGGTAGGTTACTATTACACAAAAATGATTTTTTTGTTTTATTCTACTCCAAAAATCATCTTAAACACAACCGTGTTTGTCATATTTTCAAAATTCCAAAGACAGAAGTGACAAACTTTTATTTAAAGGAAACGTATCACGTAGTAGTTCATTTTTTGTTTTAATTTTATTTCATGACATAATTATAAGGAAATGATTTCCATTGAAAAACATTGGGTCATTACATTCTCCCCCATTTAAGAAATTTCACCCCTGAAATTTCCCTCTACCCAAACAGGTGAGGGTTTCTCTCCTTCATTACCTCTTCTCATTCCGAATTTGCTTCCTCAAACTTATGGTTCCTCCACAACACGTTGAAAAGATGGGTTGTCATGTTGCGTAGAACCTTATCTCTCAGATCCAGAACCATTACTGGCTTCTTCTCATAGGAGAGATCATCTTCCAACTGCACCACCTTTGAGTTCAGTACATGTGAGGGGTCAGGTATGTACTTCCTTAGAAGTGATACATGAAACACATCATTAAATTGACCCATATTCGGTGGAATTTCAAGATGATACGTCACACCTCCTATGCTGTCAAGGATCTCAAAGGGGACAATATACCTTGGGATTATCTTCCCTTTCTTCTCAAATCGCATGACTCTCTTCCATGGAGATATTCGAAAGAAGACTTCTTCTCCAACATCGAACTCCAAGTCCCTTGGAATGTTGTCAGCGTAGCTCTTTTGCCGACTATGAGAAGCTTTGATGTGTTTTTGGATAACATGAACCTTCTCTGTCATCTCTTGATCTAGATTAGTTCCAAGTATCTTTCTTTCTTCAACTTCATCCCAACATGTTGGAATTATACATCACTTCCCATATAGAGATTCATATGGAGCCATTTGAATACTTGAGTGGAAGCTATTTTGTATGAGAAATCAACCAATGAGATATGTTGATCCTATCAACCTTTGAATTCTAAATAGTAGGCTCTTAACATATATTCAAGCATCTTAAAAGTCCTTTCAGACTGGCCATCAGTTTGTGGGTGATAGGCCATGCTAAAATTTAATTCAGTACTCAAACCATGTTTAAGGATCCTCTATAATTTAGATGTGTACCTTGGATCACGGTCAAAGACAATTGAGAGTGGAACACCATGTAGTCTCACAAAATTCTTCACATATATATTTTCATGTTGTTTAAGTGAGATATCTTCCCGAATAGTGATAAAATTGATATTCTTGATGAGTCTTTCAACCATAACCCATATCTCATTATTTTCCTTCGACGACTTCAGATGACCCATGACAAAGTCCATAGTATCATTTTCCCATTTCCACATGGGTATAGGCAATGGATGCATCATAAATTTGGACTTTTGTTGCTCAGCTTTAACTTGCTGACATACCAAGCACCTTGATATATATTCTGCAATATCCTTCTTTGTGTTATCCAGGCAGAAGTGTTCTCGGAGATCCCTGTACATTTTGGTACTCCCAGGATGGATAGAGAATATTTAGTTACGTGCATTATCCAATAGCTCATTCTTTATCCTGGGTGATGAAGGCACACAAATCCACGTTCCCAATCAAATAACACCATCATTTTCGATATAGAACTATAGTAGCTTCCCTTCTTTTACTAAATTCACCCTATTTTGTATCTCCACATCATCCCATTGTTCTCCCTTAATCCTCTCCTAGATGGATGGTTGCGCAATCATTTGGGCACAATAGGATGTATCTCATTCCCTTATTATTTCCAAATCCATTCTTTGTATATACAAGAAGATAGGGTCTTTCTCAATCTGCATCATGGATAGAGTATCATGTTCTTTTCTTCATTGAGCATCATCTACCTTGTTCTCCTTTCCAGGATGATAGTGAATAGAGCACTCGTAATCCTTGATTAGCTCTAACCATTTCCATTGATGCATGTTGAGCTCCTATTGTGTGAATATATACTTTAGGATCTTGTGGTCAGTGTATATGTCACACTTCTCACCATAAAGGTAGTGTCGCTAGATTTTCAAGGCAAAAATCACGGCTTCCAACTCTAGATCATGTGTCGAGTAGTTCTAGTCATGGATCATAAACTATCGTGAGGTATAAGCTATCACATTATCATTTTTCAACAGTATGAAACCCAAGCCTTTCTTTAAGCATCACTGTATATCACAAAAAATTCTCCACTTTTTGGTAGTGTGAGTATAGGTGCAGTGGATGTAACAGCCCAATATTTTATAAAAAATTTATTCTTTTTAATTTTATTAATGTCTTGTGTTGTACGCTACACTAAAAGGAGCTTGCACAACACACATCCTTGTCTTGACTTGCATTACACGCAATCGCGACCTTCCTCGATAGCGTGTGTAATACGCAATACCGAGTTTCACTAAACAACGATGTGCTATTAAAATATTATTAAAACTAGCCGTTATGAATAGTAATAACCACTTTTTAAAATTCTGTAAATCTTATTTTTCAAAATGAACTTCATTCTTGGATTCGGAGTATCGAATTTAGCCTAAGGTGAAATTTTGGTACTTTTCGGATAACTTTCATATTCTGATGAATAGTGAAAATTACTAAATTATAATTAAAAACAACTTTTTTAATCGAAATAATTAATAGTGATAAATTATTAATTTGAGTGGTTTTAAAGTATATTTAGAATATATTTTTACAATTTAATACAATGTTGGTCATTGGTTGTAATTTCACATTTAAACCAGACATAATCATGTGTCAATCTTTTGATATATATTGTTTCCTAAAAACACGCTATTTATTTTAACAGCAGGATTTAATTATAAAATTAATTAATGCAACTTCTATGTTATGAATTTGGTAAAATAGATTTCATTTTTGAATTCGGAATATGAAATATAGCTTAGGATGAAATTTTGGCATTGTTCTGAAAAACATCAATTTTTGATGAATAGTGAAACTACTAAGTGGTAGTTAAAAAAACTGAATTTTTCATAAAACTTAATTTTTCCTCTTCTGTGAATGGAATTTCAAAAATCCGAGAGACACGGTTAATATCAAGGACTAAAATGTGGTTCAATGAGATGAAAATAATTTTTTGGTGAATAGTAACTTTTTACTTTTTTTACCGCGGTTAATAGTAAATAGGGTAACTAAGGGTAAATATGATATTACTATTACCCTAACACATGTCCTAATTCTATTGGACAAGTGTAATTCGACCAAAAACAAACTTAGGAATAAAATATGACCATTTAGGCCCACTTGGATTAGATTAGGACATTTATTATTAATTTATTTAAAGAAAGGTTAAAATAGTTAAAATCAAAGTTTAATAAGTAAATCATTTTTAATATGGGGTTATACATAAGATAAATTCGATTGTAAATATTCATTAGAAATCTGAAAAGATTTCCTACATGATGGTATTTTATTTGTAATTTTTAGACATCAAATAATTTAATTTATTTATGACACAACGATGATGCAGTAATTACCTTATTAATGAAATATTGACATAATTGATGTTATAAACACCAAAATAAATGTAATTTGAGATTTTTTATGAATTCCACTAATTTTCTAGGTTACTATGATATATTAATGTTGATTTAATCAACTTGGTTCGAACATTTAATTCTGTTATGACTTTCAAAAAAATCATATATCAAATAGTGTCAAAATTGACACAAAATATTTTGTAAAACAAATATTATATTATTAATTGTTATTGTATTCCTAAAAATCTAAGGTTCGGCCAAATGACTTAGATAAGGATATATATATTAATAATAAACAATTTGGGGTTCGTTTGGCATGTTATAGTAAGTTTATTAACCATATAGTGAAAGAAAACAAAAAGACATGGTAAACGTTAAATTATTTAACTTAGAGTTAAATCTAATTGATAAGGTTAAAATAATATCCTAAACTTGTCTAAATTCTATTGGTTGATAGGATTTCGACCCATCCCCACCTTAGCTTCGAAATAAGACCCTTTGGAACCATTATAAACCGATTTTGACTTTAATATAAAATAATATTTTGAGATATTCCTAAGGTGCCCCTCTCCTCCCTTATAAAAGGACACCTCCTCCCCCTCCTCCTCACACCAATTTGAGCACTCAAGCTCGGCCAACCCCTGCCAAAATCTCTTCTCCACTTCCCTAGCAACATCCTAGAGGTGCTGGTCTTCCTCAAAGACCAATTCTAGTGCCCTAAGAGGAGGTCTCAAAGAGGCACTTCAAAGAAGAGGTAATTACCGTTACCAATTCTTTCATCTTTATTTCTTCTTCCACTTCTTCTTCTTAGGTTGTTTCATTATGAAGTAATAACATCAGTATCACTCATATACTGATATGTTATTATAAGTATGAAACAACCCTATTTCACCATCTATCCATCCTACGGAAAAATAAATCACCGCGCGTGCGTACGTACGGAATACCGTCTCCACGCCGTGGTGTAATCTATTTTCCACCACCACCTTACATGGATGGGTATAATGGTGTAAAGAATAACTATACATAGTTATTACAACATCATATTGATTCTGATATATTGTATAATCCACTCCAATTCAATATTTATAGAAATGATATCATCGCTCGTGCGTACGTACGGAATACCGTCTCCACGACGCGATGAGATTCATTCTCCATGTTAACCATTTAAGAATGATTATATTGTATATATAAGAAATAATAATGAAATATATGACATTATAAAGCTACTGGATTTATGTATATATATACATATGTATGTCATCTACTTACTTCCATTTCAAGACAATAAGGAAAGGAAAACAGCGTTCATGCGTACGTACGGACTACCGTCTCCATGAACGGTGTTTTTCATTTTATTTATCTACCTATTATATATATATATATATATTGAATATATATGATATATAAATCATATTTTATATTCTGGAAGTAAGTAAATCATGATATAAGTAATAATGATGTCAAGAACAACAAGTCAAAACACCTACGATAAATGAAACGATTTTACCCAAAACGCTTCTTTAAAAAAGAACGGGTAATATAATGTCATAAGTGAACCATATATGATATCATAACAATGAATATGATTCTGTAATAAGTCAATAACATGATTTAAATCATTATACAGGATGTTCGGACACTTACAAAGCAAGTCGGACCTAAGGTAAGGGAAATATCACAATCTCATTTTTATCCGAGATTGTTTGTACTTTGAAAGTTACTGGGGTGTATTTTATCATCTAAATCCATGTTTCCTCAATATGTAATGTTATTTCCATCCACCTACAATTGTTTAAATCCAAATTTACCCTTCGGTGAGTTTTTAGTAAAAGATATGAAAGGAATCTTTTGTCGTTTTTTTTTTGTACGAGGTACTTTTTGACTTTTCCGACAAAAGTACGAGAAGAATGTTTTTAACTTATACGGCACGAACGGATTTATACTGTTTTATAAAGCCTTATTTTCATGAAGCTTCCTCTAAAATATTTCATGACTATTTTCAATAAAATCTCTTTCTTTTAAAATTGAATGATGTTTTGTGAAAAGAAATTGATTTTGAAGATAAAAGGATATTTTCCTCAAGAATTCAATTCAAGTGTTTTTTCAAAATTATTTTTCATCAAAGATAATAAAGGGTTCTGTTTCTATCCATATTTTTACATTGATTTGACTATGTTGTGATGGAATTATGTTTATGAATTCCTTTATCTTATAGGAATGGTTTTATGATGTCATGTTGTTTAAGAATCCCATTTTTATTACATGGGTTATGCAATGATGTATGATTTATGATTTGGTGGCACACATAAGAAAGGATTCATTAAGAGATGGGTGGGACCTATATCTCCCTCCAATGCATTGGGTAAAGATTTTATATCTCATGAGATAGACATGGCTGGAATGGTAGGTTATACCGGTTCAGTGAAACAGGACTGAAACGAGGATTACTCGATTCAGAAAGGGACTTTGTCCACTAAGATAGTCTTGGCAATGAGTCTTGACTAACAGGAAATGATTCTCTATGATTATGTGTGTATGCCACAATGAGTAATGTTTTAAGTTATGATTTCATTTTCACTTCTATGATTTATCCCATGTTATGATATTATGAGCTCTTTTGCAGGTTAAGATTTCCAAAAGCTATGTTCTTATGTATATGATGTGATTGATATTTCTTTTGTTTACCCTTACTGAGCATTTGAGCTCACCCTTTGATGTTTTCTTTTCCCCAGGATATAAAGAAAGGTTTTTAGGTAAAAAAAAGGGGAAGATCTTTATGGGAGATATTGAAGATCTTTCACCACGATTAGAAGATTACGTTCCGAGTTTCCAAAGACACTAAACTATTACGATCCTTGTGTGTGTGTTTTTGTTTTGTACTAAGTATTCCCCAAAAGTAATGCAATGTCCATGTATGTCAGGATACGGGCCTCTACAGTTGGTATCAGAGGAAAGGTTTAGTCAACCTTTGGAAACTAGGATGCGAAAACGTTAGTGAGATCCCTAGAGATATTTCTAAGGTATGTCTAGGGATGCCCCTAAGGATAAGTATACGTATAGGATATAGTTCTAGAACTATGGTAACGATATTAGATTAAACCAAAGATGATAGATATTTAAGTTACTCCCCCTTTATTACGATTTTTGCATCAAACACTATTCTGTTTGGGTTTTAGAAAATGGCTGGAAACAAGATGATTCACAATAATGGAGGATATGATGGAAAATGGAATGATATTCTTCATGAGCAACCAAATGAAATGGGATTTGGATGTCCAAACATCATTATTATGCCAAATCAGCAATCTCACAACATGATCAATAAAGTAAAATTTGGTATGTTTCCTGACTCGACTAATAAGAGAAAGATGGAGTTCCATGATGATCATAGAGGAAAGAAAGTTCAATTTCCCCTATGTAAATCATGTGGGAAGAGGCATCAAGGAGAATGTTTCAAGGGAACTGGAAGATGCTTTGGGTGTGGAAAAGAAGGACACAAAGCAAGTAAGTGCAAAGGAAAAGGGTCGGTTAACACCATGGATGAGGATAATGGTATTGCTACGACATCAAAAATGGTTAAGTGTTTTAAATGTGGAATATATGGTCATTATGCAAACAAATTCCCTAAGGGAAAGACTCATGAAGAGAATCAGTATGGTCATATGGGTAGTATTTATGTGGATGATGATGAAGGGACTACAAATGATATGTGACATGAAAGAATTTTTGAAGCTCGGTCAATGGTTTGAGAATGTAGTGGAATGATTACATGTTTATCATGTGTAATTTTAGAATAAAGAGACATCTATGGATTGTTACACTGTTTTCTTTCCTTGTGTTTTGAAAGTGTATGATTAATGTTACCAGTATCCATGAAAGGTTATTCAGATATTTTTGGAATGTAGATGATATGCGCATAATGAAGGGATAAGGAGAAAATTAAATGTTTGATAGTATTCATGAGCTCATGATTGATATAAGGACTAAGTGATATCATGGTTTGAGTATATAGAATTTTGAGGATTTTGGTATATGGAAAGTGTTAACTTTTAACTGCACTCACTAAGGTATTCAAGAGAATACACGATTAAGGACTTTGAATGTTTGGAATGTGACCAACAAGACATATCTTATGTGGGGATCAACGACAGTATTAAATCTCTGGTAATCATTGTCACTATATTATGAGAGTGGACTGCAGTATTATGTATAAGCCTGAAGATTAGACTGGATTATGTTGGACATAAGTTAGTATTGTTTAAGGATAGAAGATTTTCGATATTATTGATGGGATGTTATAGTGACGTAGTTTTAGAAAAAGGACAACCTGCAGGATGGGCGACAACCCATCGCTTCGGACAAGGCTGTAGGAATCGAACCCACAACCGAAGTGCGAATGGCCTTTATCGCCTACCACTAGCCTACAAGAAGTCCCTGTTTAGTAGAAACTAGTTTTATTATATTAAGCAGTATGATATATGAAGTATAAGTCCATATGTGATTAATCTCACTATAGATCGACTTATGTATATAATTTTGCTAACCTTTTGTTTGAAACAGATGGAATGACCCGTCATTCTATCACATGATCTGCTAACACTTCACGAATAACAAATTCAACTTCATTTATTTAAGAGATGAAGTGGAAATTGTTCAAGGCACGAACAACAGTGAGATTGTACCAAAATAAAGTAAGTATTTATTCTAATTCAAATTTTCAACATTAGGGGAAATGATCTTGAAAACTAAAAATGTTGTCCTAGTGATCTTATACCTGATGAATCAGATGGTACCTTATATCATCACAAATCTATGGATTTGTGATTACTGGATTTTCCATAGCCATGTTCTCTACCACTCTCCATCAGAACATGATGGTTAGATTTCTCTTCCATATCCATATTTTCACCTATGTGGAAACCCAATGATTAGTTTATTTGGGTAATCGTTACATTTCATACTTTAGTTTTTAAAGCCAAGTTTTGGTATTCTTTTTTACGATGTGGGTTTCTATTAAAGAAACTTTCGAATAGTAAACCATTTATAACCCCGACGAATTTCGAGGGCGAAATTCATTTTAAGGGGGGTAGAATGTAACAGCCCAAGATTTTATAAAAAAAATATTCTTTTTAATTTTATTAATGTCTTGTGTTGTACGCTACACTAAAAGGAGCTTGCACAACACACATCCTTGTCTTGACTTGCATTACACGCAATCGCGACCTTCCTCGATAGTGTGTGTAATACGCAATACCGAGTTTCACTAAACAACGATGTGCTATTAAAATATTATTAAAACTAGCCGTTATGAATAGTAATAACCACTTTTTAAAATTCTGTAAATCTTATTTTTCAAAATGAACTTCATTCTTGGATTCGGAGTATCGAATTTAGCCTAAGGTGAAATTTTGGTACTTTTCGGATAACTTTCATATTCTGATGAATAGTGAAAATTACTAAATTATAATTAAAAACAACTTTTTTAATCGAAATAATTAATAGTGATAAATTATTAATTTGAGTGGTTTTAAAGTATATTTAGAATATATTTTTACAATTTAATACAATGTTGGTCATTGGTTGTAATTTCACATTTAAACCAGACATAATCAAGTGTCAATCTTTTGATATATATTGTTTCCTAAAAACACGCTATTTATTTTAACAGCAGGATTTAATTATAAAATTAATTAATGCAACTTCTATGTTATGAATTTGGTAAAATAGATTTCATTTTTGAATTCGGAATATGAAATATAGCTTAGGATGAAATTTTGGCATTGTTCTGAAAAACATCAATTTTTGATGAATAGTGAAACTACTAAGTGGTAGTTAAAAAAACTGAATTTTTCATAAAACTTAATTTTTTCGCTTCTGTGAATGGAATTTCAAAAATCCAAGAGACACAGTTAATATCAAGGACTAAAATGTGGTTCAATGAGATGAAAATAATTTTTTGGTGAATAGTAACTTTTTACTTTTTTTACCGCGGTTAATAGTAAATAGGGTAACTAAGGGTAAATATGATATTACTATTACCCTAACACATGTCCTAATTCTATTGGACAAGTGTAATTCGGCCAAAAACAAACTTAGGAATAAAATATGACCATTTAGGCCCACTTGGATTAGATTAGGACATTTATTATTAATTTATTTAAAGAAAGGTTAAAATAGTTAAAATCAAAGTTTCATAAGTAAATCATTTTTAATATGGGGTTATACATAAGATAAATTCGATTGTAAATATTCATTAGAAAGCTAAAAAGATTTCCTACATGATGGTATTTTATTTGTAATTTTTAGACATCAAAAAATTTAATTTATTTATGACACAACGATGATGCAGTAATTACCTTATTAATGAAATATTGACATAATTGATGTTATAAACACCAAAATAAATGTAATTTGAGATTTTTTATGAATTCCACTAATTTTCTATGTTACTATGATATATTAATGTTGATTTAATCAACTTGGTTCGAACATTTAATTCTGTTATGACTTTCAAAAAAATCATATATCAAATAGTGTCAAAATTGACACAAAATAGTTTTTAAAACAAATATTATATTATTAATTGTTATTGTATTCCTAAAAATCTAAGGTTCGGCCCAATGACTTAGATAAGGATATATATATTAATAATAAACAATTTGGGGTTCTTTTGGCATATTATAGTATGTTTATTAACCATATAGTGAAAGAAAACAAAAAGACATGGTAAACGTTAAATTATTTAACTTAGAGTTAAATCTAATTGATAAGGTTAAAATAATATCCTAAACTTGTCTAAATTCTATTGGTTGATAGGATTGCGACCCATCCCCACCTTAGCTTCGAAATAAGACCCTTTGGAACCATTATAAACCGATTTTGACTTTAATATAAAATAATATTTTGAGATATTCCTAAGGTGCCCCTCTCCTCCCTTATAAAAGGACACCTCCTCCCCCTCCTCCTCACACCAATTTGAGCACTAAAGCTCGGCCAACCCCTGCCAAAATCTCTTCTCCACTTCCCTAGAAACATCCTAGAGGTTCTGGTCTTCCTCAAAGACCAATTCTAGTGCCCTAAGAGGAGGTCTCAAAGAGGCACTTCAAAGAAGAGGTAATTACCGTTACCAATTCTTTCATCTTTATTTCTTCTTCCACTTCTTCTTCTTAGGTTGTTTCATTATGAAGTAATAACATCAGTATCACTCATATACTGATATGTTATTATAAGTATGAAACAACCCTATTTCACCATCTATCCATCCTACGTAAAAAGAAATCACCGCGCGTGCGTACGTACGGAATACCGTCTCCACGCCGTGGTGTAATCTATTTTCCACCACCACCTTACATGGATGGGTATAATGGTGTAGAGAATAACTATACATAGTTATTACAACATCATATTGATTCTTATATATTGTATAATCCACTCCAATTCAATATTTATAGAAATGATATCATCGCTCGTGCGTACGTACGGAATACCGTCTCCACGACGCGATGAGATTCATTCTCCATGTTAACCATTTAAGAATGATTATAATGTATATATAAGAAATAATAATGAAATATATGACATTATAAAGCTACTGGATTTATGTATATATATACATATGTATGTCATCTACTTACTTCCATTTCAAGACAATAAGGAAAGGAAAACAGCGTTCATGCGTACGTACGGACTACCGTCTCCATGAACGGTGTTTTTCATTTTATTTATCTAACAATTATATATATATATATATTTAATATATATGATATATAAATCATATTTTATATTCTGGAAGTAATTAAATCATGATATAAGTAATAATGATGTCAAGAACAACAAGTCAAAACACCTACGATAAATGAAACGATTTTACCCAAAACGCTTCTTTAAAAAAGAACGGGTAATATAATGTCATAAGTGAACCATATATGATATCATAACAATGAATATGATTCTGTAATAAGTCAATAACATGATTTAATTCATTATACAGGAGGTTCGGACACTTACAAAGCAAGTCGGACCTAAGGTAAGGGAAATATCACAATCTCATTTTTATCCGAGATTGTTGGTACTTTGAAAGTTACTGGGGTGTATTTTATCATCTAAATACATGTTTCCTCAATATGTAATGTTATTTCCATCCACCTACAATTGTTTAAATCCAAATTTACCCTTCGGTGAGTTTTTAGTAAAAGATATGAAAGGAATCTTTTGTCGTTTTTTTTGTACGAGGTACTTTTTGACTTTTCCGACAAAAGTACGAGAAGAATGTTTTTAACTTATACGGCACGAACGGATTTATATTGTTTTATAAAGCCTTATTTTCATGAATCTTCCTCTAAAATATTTCATGACTATTTTCAATAAAATCTCTTTCTTTTAAAATTGAATGATGTTTTGTGAAAAGAAATTGATTTTGAAGAAAAAAGGATATTTTCCTCAAGAATTCAATTCAAGTGTTTTTTCAAAATTATTTTTCATCAAAGATAATAAAGGGTTCTGTTTCTGTCCATATTTTTACATTGATTTGACTATGTTGTGATGGAATTATGTTTATGAATTCCTTTATCTTATAGGAATGGTTTTATGATGTCATGTTGTTTAAGAATCCCATTTTTATTACATGGGTTATGCAATGATTTATGATTTATGATTTGGTGGCACACATAAGAAAGGATTCATTAAGAGATGGGTGGGACCTATATCTCCCTCCAATGCATTGGGTAAAGATTTTATATCTCATGATATAGACATGGCTGGAATGGTAGGTTATACCGGTTCAGTGAAACAGGACTGAAACGAGGATTACTCGATTCAGAAAGGGACTTTGTCCACTAAGATAGTCTTGGCAATGAGTCTTGACTAACAAGAAATGATTCTCTATGATTATGTGTGTATGCCACAATGAGTAATGTTTTAAGTTATGATTTCATTTTCACTTCTATGATTTATCCCATGTTATGATATTATGAGCTCTTTTGCAGGTTAAGATTTCCAAAAGCTATGTTCTTATGTATATTATGTGATTGATATTTCTTTTGTTTACCCTTACTGAGCATTTGAGCTCACCCTTTGATGTTTTCTTTTCCCCAGGATATAAAGAAAGGTTTTTAGGTAAAAAAAAGGGGAAGATCCTTATGGGAGATATTGAAGATCTTTCACCACGATTAGAAGATTACGTTCCGAGTTTCCAAAGACACTAAACTATTACGATCCTTGTGTGTGTGTTTTTGTTTTGTACTAAGTATTCCGCAAAAGTAATGTAATGTCAATGTACGTCAGGATACGGGTCTCTACAGTGGACATCCTTCTCTTTAGCTCCTTGATGCTTCCCTATCATTCTTCCATCCATACATACTTTACCCATTTCCTTGTTAACATAGTTATCATGATTGAAAATCTTGAGAATTTTCTCAAAAAACATCAGTAGTACCCAGATAATCCAAGAAAACTATGGATCTCCGTGACACTAGAGGGTCTAGGCCATTCATAAATTGCCTTTTTTTGTGAAGGATCCACATAAATTCCCCCAATTGTGATCACATGTCCCAAGAACATGACTTGCTTCATCCAAAAGTCACACTTTCAGAACTTGGTGTACAACTTCTCCTTTCTCAATGTTACCAACAGAAGTCTTAGATGTTCTTCATGTTCCCCCTTGCTCTTGGAGTAGATGAGAATATCATCGATAAACACTACCACAAATTTTTCTAGGTAATGTTTAAATACTCTATTGATCAAATCCATGAATATTGCAGGCGCATTCGTAAGTCCAATGGGAATCACTAAAAACCCATAGTGCCCATACCTTGTTCGGAATACAATCTTATAAATATCTTCCTTCTTCACCATTACCTAAAGATATCCAGAATGAAGATCCACCTTTGAGAAGTATTGAGCTCCACTTAACTGGTCGAACAAGTCATCAATCCTTGGGAGAGAAAACTAGTTCTTTATGGGGATCTTGTTAACTTCCTGATAATCGATATAGAGTCGCATTGTTCCATCCTTATTCTTCACAAAGAGCAATGATGTACGCCATGGTGATTCACTTGGGCATATGAAAACTTTGTCCAGATTCTCTTGCAGCTACTTCTTTAGCTCCTCTAGTTCAACAAGAGCCATCCTATAGGGACACTTCGAGATAATAGTAGCTCAGGGTATGAGTTCAATTGAGAACTCAACCTCATGATCTGGAGGAATTCTAGGTAACTCTTTGGGAAATAAATCACCATATTCCCTCATGATGGGTATTTCCCCATGTTTGGAACTTTCCTTCAATTCAACCATTTTGGCGAGGTGTTATTATTCATAGGGAATCACCACCCACACCATTGATGGATTTTTCAAAGGAGATTCATGATCTTACTTGAATTTTTAGAGGATCATGGGATGGTACAGAATATGAAAAGATATTTCCTTTTACTGACAGTTGATATGTTCTCTATATAATGAGAGCCAATCCATTCCCATTATGGTGTATAATTCCACCAAAGGATGTATTACAACATTCACTGGAAGAATATTCCCACATATGACAATAGGATAGGAGAAAAACACTTGGGTTTCAATGATTTCACCCCTTGGTGTTTTTACAGATATCTCTACATCATGGTTTCAGGGCTTCGATTCTATAGTTCTAGCAAACATTCAAGATATAATGGAATGCGTAGAACTAGAATCAGATAACACCTTTTCCATTCTTGAGTGAATAGGAAGTGTACCTTGTATGATTTCATTATCATGATCCACCTCCATAGTGGTGATGGCATAGGCCTTCCTTATTTCTTTGGCTTTGGTGGCTGCTGACACTGATTAACCTCGAGAACTCGAGGATTAGTGCACTAGTTTTCATAGTGCCCTAGCTCCTTAATGTTTTATAATTGAACCATGAGTGGTTATCTCCTTTCATTGAATAAATTATCCTTCCTTTTCATGTCTTTTAGACACTCTTGAGCATGGTGTCCTTCTTTCCCACACTGGAATCATTTCCCCATCCCTTTGAGGATGTTCACATGGTGAAACTTCCCACATTTTTGGCATGTGGGTCGTTGAGTTTTCTTCCCACATTTGTCATTAGATCCCACATCTTGAAACTTCATCTTTAATTTCTTATCCCCATAGCCATGGGACCATTCTTTAAACACTATCTCCACTTTGAGGAAAAATCGAACAACTTCTTCATAACACCCAATTTCTCGAATTGCACAAGCCTTTAGATGGTGTGGTTTTAATCCACTAAAGAATGTATCAATTTTTCTTTTATTGTTGATAAAAAACCCGAAGTGTACCTTGAATGCATTGTGAAATTTGCTTCATAGGTTGTGACAGATTCTCCTTCTTTTTTCGTGAGCTCTATGAATTCTCTCTCCATCTTTGTGTGAAGAGTTCTTGGGAAATACTTGTTAAGAAACATTATCTTAAAGTCTACTCATTCGATCTCTTCAATTTCATCCCTTGGCTTGTTATTCTTAATCAAATCCCACCATTGATCGGCTTCTCCATCTAGATGATAAACGGCTAGGGTCACCTTCTCCATCTTAGAACAATGAAGCATTGAAAAGATCTTCTCCATGGAGTTAACCCACTGTTCCTCAACTACTGGATCAGAGGATCCACTAAACGTTAGTGGTCATTTCCGCATAAAACATTTGATAGCCAGTTGGTCCCTCTTTGGTGAGGGAGGATGTTCCCCATTATTATGGTTATTTTTCATAACCTGAGATAATTTTGTAAGAATACCCATAATGTTCTGAACTCCACTTCCCAAATCATTGGTGATGTCATTCGTGCAATCGTTGCATGGGTCATTGCATGAGTTGTTGGCCTAATTTCTCCGGGTTCCCACCATTTTCTAAAATAGAAAAGTTTAGAAAAAAACATAAGTAAACAAGTCATGAATACATGACTTATTAATTTGAAAAATTTATACTAAAATCATAACATTTGGTATCCCTTTTTAAATATTCTTGTGTGCATATTTTTACTTAGTCTCATGCTATAGGTTTTCTCTAGGGTTCACTAATCCTAATTCCCAAATTAACTAAACCTTTCCTCTGATACCGACTATAAAGACCCAAAATATTATTACATTACTATTAAATCATTTTAATGATAAAAACATAATATTATTACACATAGAGGATCTAAAGGTTTTCTGTCTTGGGAAAACTAGGACCATACATAACAATTACAACATCAAGCATAAACATTTATTTAATCTCTTTTTCTCTAGCTTGTTATTGTAACATGTCCTCACCTTAGTACAGGTAAACACCTGATGATATACATAAAAATGGGAGATCTATAATCCCAATATGAGGATACATAAGAACAATATATCAGGGTGTGAGCATAATAATAACACCAGAAAAATATCATGAACATGAGAGGAATCATAAATATAAGACCTAAAATGTGTCAATGCATAAAAATGAGACATCATGTATTAGTGGTTAACTGCCACACATACTTGTGAACCAAGATAGCATCATGTTGCCACGTAATTTTACATTTACTCATTAGATTCATCACATTACCAAATCCATTGGAGTGCTGTATAATTCTGGGTGCACTCGTCCCATTCAAACATACATATTGCGCTATATAATTCGGGGTGCACCCATCACCTCAAGATATTATCATTATCATGCATTACACAAAGAACATATATCAATAATGAACATAACTAACCCTAGGTAATGAATGGGTTTCATATCATAAGAATACATTCGTAAACGTTGGCTTCCCAAAAGAAAGAGGGAACAACATACTTGATACAAGAAACATCAACCATGAATGAGAGGTAAATTTTGAGTTCTAAAGAGAAGAGTTCTTTTCGAAAACATTTGGGTTTTCATAAATACCATGAAAAAACATGCATATCCTAGAAATTTAAATACATGTATGAAAAAAATAATTTTATAGAGTAACCACATCAAAAAACGTGAAGAAGGGAGAACCCGAAGGATGAAAGTTGGGTTCGAGAATTTCCCCTTACCTTGTATCTGAATTCATCCTTACCATTAATGTCCTGTATAATGACATTATATTTATTAATTATAAATAAATAAATTTTTTAAATTAATATGGTTCATTATGGTTTCATTAAGTGATTTTAAGTTCCTTTGGATGAGTTATAGAGTTTAAAAACATTATTCGGGAATGTTTGTTTTCATGGTTTTCCTGAGTGATTCTCTTGTATTCTTAAATTGAAGGTTGGGTAGAACATGGGTAAACGTCAAAAACTGATATTACATGTTATTAATTATATTGAATTATGTTTAATGATCTTATAATGAAACATATTTTATTCATGTTGTTGAATCATTAGATAAGAATTAAATGATGATTATTTTGGTTAATCTGGGTGGTTTTTCGATCACAATGAACTTGTTATAATTTATCACTTAGAAATATGGTCATAAGTTATTTCCAGAACTTTAAATATGAAATAATACATATAAAAAATTCTGGTTCGACCAAAAAAAGGTTTCAATAACAGATCTAAAGGTAGAAATGGATGAAGAAAGCATGTTGTTCTTGAAGGTGATAAATTAACACCTCACGAAAAACGATCAATTTAATAATATAAAATGATGAGAGAAAGGGGGTTGGAAAATATAATATCCCATTAGCATCATAACATTATATTAGATTTATAATACTGGAGTTACAATACCATTTGGATGAAGATAGGTGGGGAGAGATCAATAAATGAACTTGAACTTGAATGGAAATTAAAGAAGAAGAGGGAGAGAAATTACCTATTAAATCCTCCTCTTGAGGTTCTCCATAAGGAAGCTACGCTTGGTATTTTGACAAGACTAGAAGCTCTTTAACATGGGAGAGGTAATAGGTAATATGTTTTTGTAGATTTCAGATAAGGATTGGATCTTGAGAGGTGTGAGGAAATGAAGATGTGAAGGTGGTTTTTATAGTTGATGGAGAGGTATTTCCTTAATATAAAATTCATTAGTTTATTAATTTCCCCCAAGAAATGGAATAGTGAGTCTTGAATGACCAAGAATAGTAATTTTATTATTTAATCCCAAACCAAGTAGGATTACATCAGAAAAACATCACACATGACTCTATAATTTCCTTATTTATCTTATTTTCGTAAATTTCTGTATTTCACTATTAATCAACAATTCATGTATTTCAGAAAAATACAAAAAAATTAGCCCAACCATTTTTTGATGTGTAGAATCCAAAAATGTAGTCCATTTTTCATAAAATAATTTTCTAAATACGATTAATTTAATATTTATTTAAAATCATGGTTTATTACTAAAAAACAGTTTTAAAATATTCATTTACTTATTCTAAAATATAAGTACATAATACTTTTACTTGAATATTATTTTTATACTATCATAGGTAAGGTTCCTATTAATTATGTTATATCACAATTCATAAGGGTATGTTTCTATTCATAAGGGTAGGTTACTATTCATAAAAAATTATTTTTGTTTTATTTGACTGCAAAAATCATCTTGAACAAAATCGTGTATGTCATATTTTCAAAATTCCAATCACATAAGTGACAAACTTATGTTTAAAGGTCACTTATAATTTAGCAGTTCATTATGTTGGGCTTTCATGTCATTTTATGACATAATTATAAGAATTAAATTTCCATTGAAAAACTTTGGGTCGTTACATTCTTCCCCCCTTATGAAATTTCAGCCCTGAAATTTTCCTTTAACCAAATAGGTGAGGGTGTTTATCCTTCCTTTCCACATCTGCTTCCCATGATTATTCATCAATCCTATAGTTCCTCCAAAACACTTTGAAATGATGGGTTGTCTTGTTGTGTAGAACCTTATCTCTCTGATCCAGAATCCTTACTGGATGCTCCTCATAGGAGAGATCATCTTCCAGCTGCACCACCTCTGAGTTTAGTACATGTGAGGGGTCTGGTATGTACTTCTTCTGTAGTGCTACATGAAACTCATCATTCACTTCATCCATATTCGGTGGAAGTGCAAGATGATAGTCCACGACTCCTATGTGGTCATGTATTTCAAAGGGGCCAATATAGCTTGGACTTATCTTCCATTTCTTCCCGAATTTCATGACTCTCTTCCATGGATATATTCAAAGGAAGAATTTATCTCCAACGTCAAACTCCAAGTCCCTTCGACGGTTCTCGACATAGCTCTTTTTCCGAGTTTGAGCAGATTTTATGTGTTTCTAGATAACTAGAACCTTCTCTGTCATCTCTTGAACAACATCGGGTCCGAGTAGCTTTCTTTCTCCAGCTCCATTCCAATAGGTCGGTGTTTTACATCAATTCTCATACAGAGCTTCTAATGGAGCCATCTCAATACTTGAGTGGATGCTATTTTTGTATAAGAACTCAACTAATGGGAGTTGATGATCCCATCCACCTTTTAATTCTAAAGAGAAGGCTCTTGGAAAATCTTTGAGTGTCTAAATAGTTATTTCAGACTGGCCATCAGTTTGGGGGTGATAGGTCGTGCTGAAATTTAATTCAGTTCTCAAAGCATGTTGAAGAATCCTCCAGAATTTAGATATCAACCTATAATCATGGTCAGATTCAATTGAGAGTGGAACATCATGCAGTCTCACAAATTCCTTCAAATATATCTTTACATGTTGTTCAAGAGATATATCTTCTTGAATAGTAATAAAATGGGAAGTCTTGGTGAGTCGGTCAACCACAACCCATATCGCATTATTTCCCTTCAACGTCTTCGGGACACCTGTGAGAAAGTCCACAGTAACATTTTCCCATTTCCACATGGTTATAGGAAATGGTTGCATTATACATTTGGAATTTTTTCACTCAGCATTATCTTGTGGACATACTGAGCACCTTGATATATATTCTGTAATCTCCCTCTTCATATTATCCCACTAGAAGTGTTCTTAGAGATCATAGTACATTTTGGTACTCCCAGGATGGATAGAAAATATTGAGCTACACACATTATCCAATAACTTCTTATTTATCCTAGGTGATTAAGTCACACAAATCCATGTTCCAAACCGAAACACACCATCATCGTCGATCTGGAACTCTGAAAGCTTCCCTTTTTTTACTGCATTCACCCTCTTTTTTATCTCCACATCATCCCTTTGTGCTTCTTTAATCCTCTTCTAGATGGATGGTTGCACAATCATTTGGGAAAGGTAGTATGGATCCACTTCCCTTATGAATTCCAAAACAATTCGTTTTTATATCCAAGAAGATTGGGTCTTTCTCAATCAGCAGCATGGACAGAGTAGCAGGTTCTTTTCTGCTTAGAGCATCAGCTACCTTGTTAACCTTTCCTGGATAATAGTGAATAGAACAATCGTAATCTATGATTAACTCTAACCATCTCTTTTGATGCATGTTGAGCACCTTTTGTGTGAATATATACTTTAGGCTCTTGTGGTCGGTGTATATGTCACACTTCTCACAATAAAGGTAGTGTCGCTAGATTTTAAAGGAAAAAATAACTGCTGCTATCTCTAGATCATATGTCGGGTAGTTCTGCTCGTGTATCATCAACTGTCGTGAGTCATAGGCTATCAAATTATCATTTTTCATGAGTACTAAACCCAAGCCTTTCATGGAATCATCACTGTATATCCGAAAACTTTTCCACTTTTCATTAGTGTGAGTACAATTGCAGTGATCAACCTTCTCTTTAGCTCCATGATTCACCCCTCACATTCATCCATCTAGACATACTTTACCCCTTTCCTTGTCAAATTAGTTAGAAGGCTTGACAATTTTGATAAGTTTCTCACAAAATATCGGTAGTACCTAGGTAATCCAAGAAAACTATAGATTTTGGTGACACTAGAGGGCCAGGGCCATTCCTGTATCACCTTTGTTTTTGATGGATACATAGAAATTCCCTCACTTGTGATCACATGTCTTAAGAACGTGACTTGCTTCATCCAATAGTAACACTTAATAAACATGGTGTACAAATTCTCCTTTATCAATGTCTCCAACACAAGTCTTAGATGTTCTTCATGTTCCTCCTTTCTCTTGGAGTAGATGATAATATCATCGATAAACACTACCACAAATTTTTCTAGGTAATGTCTAAAGAATCTATTCATCAAATCTATGAAGATTTCAGGGGCATTAGTAAGTCCAAAAGGCATCACCAAAAACTCATAGTGCCCATACCTTTTCAGGAATGCAGTCTTTTGAATATCTTCATTATTCACCTTTATCTGATGATATCCAAAACAAAGATCCAACATTGAGTAGTATTGAGCTCATTTTAACTGGTCGAATAAGTCATCCATCCCTGGGGGAGGATACTTGTTCTTCAAGGTGATCTTGGTGAGTTTTTTATAATCGAAACACAGCTGCATTGTTCCATCCTTCTTCTTCACAAAGAGTGCTAGTGCACCCCAAGGTGATGCACTAGGGCATTTGAACCCTTTGTCAAGATGATCTGGAAGAAACTTCTTTAACTCCTCCAGTTCGATAGCATCCATCCTATAGGGACACTTCAAGAAAGGAGTAACTATGGGTATGAGTTCAATTGAAACTCAACCTCATGATCAGGGGGAATTCTGTATAACTCTTCAGAAAATACATCACTGTATTCCCTCATGATGGGCATTTCCTCAACATTGGCACTTTCCTTAATTTCGACCATTTGGGTGAGGTATGCTTCTTCATAGGAAATCAAAACCCACACTAGTGAAGGATTTTTCAAACGAAATTCATCATCTTCTTTGAATTTATAGAGGATCATGGGATGGTTCGAAATATGAAAATATATTTCCTTTTCCCGATAGCTGATATGTGCTCTATATAATGAGAGTAAATCCATTCCCATTATTTTATCGAATTCCACCAAAGGAAGTATTACAAGATTCGTTGGATGAATATTCCCCCATACACCAACAGGAGAGGAGTCAAACACTTGGGTTGCAATGATTGCACCACTTGGTGTTTTTACAGATATCTCTACTTCATGGTTTCATGTCTTCGATTCTATAGTTCTAGAAAACTTTCAAGGTATAAAGGAATGTGTAGAACCAGAATCAAGTAATACTTTTTCCATTATTGAGTGAATATGAAGTGTACCTTGTATGAATTCATTATCATACTCCACCTCTTCAGTAGTGATGGCATACGCCTTCCCTTGTTCCTTTGTCTTTTGTGGCTGTTGATGCTGATTACCCTCGATAACATAAGGATTAGTGCACTGGAATTCATAGTTCCCTTGCTCCCAACAGTTGTATCATTTCACCATGAGTGGTTATCTCCTTTCATCAACTACATTCTCTTTCCTTTTTGTGTATTTTCGACACTCTTGAGCAGGGTGTCCTTCTTTACTACACTTGAGTCATTTCCCCATCCCTTTGAGGTAGTTCCCATGGTGAAACTTCCCACATATTTTTCATGTGGGTCGTTGAGTTTTCTTCCCACTTTTGTCATTAGATCCTCCATCTTGAAACACCATCTTTTTTTTCTTATCACCATAGCCATGATACCATTATCAAAACTCCATCTCCACATTGAGGGCACATCGTACAACTTCTTCATAACTCCCAATGTCTTGAATTGAATGAGCCTTTCGAAGGTGTGGTTTTAATCCACTAAATAATCTACAAATTTTTCTATCATTGTTTATTACAAACCCCGAAGCGTACCTTGCAAGGCTTGTGAAATTTGCTTCATAGGATGTGACCGATTTTCCTTCTTTTTGCTTGAGCACTATGAATTCTCTCTCCATCTTCGTATGAATAGTTCTTGGGAAATAATTGTTAAGAAACGTTATCTTAAAGTCTTCACATTCGATCTCTTCAATTTCCTCCCTTGGCTTGGTGTTCTTAATAAAAGCCCACCATTGAACAACTTGTCCATCTAGACTATAAACGGATAGGGTCACCTTCTCCATATTAGAACAGTAAAGAACATAAAATATATTCTCTATCGATTTGACCCACTGTTCCGTAACTAGTGGATCAGAGGATCCACTAATCATTGGTGGTCTTTGCTGCATAAAACTTTGATAGCCAATTTCTGCCTATTTGGTAAAGAAGGATGCTCCCCCTTATTATGGTTATTTTTCATAACCTAATATAATTGGGTAAAAATAACCATGAAGATCTGAACTCCGCCTCCCAAATCATTGGGTATGTCATTCGGGCAATCATTGCATTGTCCCTCACACAAGTTGTTGGCCTGATTTCTCCTAGTTGCCATAATTTTCTAAAATAGAAATAGACAGAACAAAACATAAGTAAACAAGTCATGAATACATAACATATTCATTTGATCATTTTTTAATAAAATCATAACATATGGGATCCCTATGTAAATATTCTTGTCTACAAATTTGTACATAGTCTCATGTTATACGTTTTCTCTAGGCTTCACTAATCCTAATTCCCAAATTAACTAAACCTTTCCTCTGATACCAACTATAGAGACCCAATATTTTCTTACATTACTATAACATCATTTTAAATATAAACAACATAATAATATTACCCAAAGGGGATCCAATGTTTTAGTGTATTGGGAAAACTAGGACCATACATAACAATTACAACATCTAGCATAAACATTTATTTAATCTCTTCTCCTCTAGCTTCTTATTGGAACTTTTCCTCTCTTTAGTACATGTAGACACCTAAGGATATACATAAAAAGGGGTGATCTAGAATCCTAATAAGAGGATAAATAAGAAAAATATACCATGGGAGAGCATAATAATAACATGGGAAAAAGACCATGGACATGAGAGGAAACATAAATATAAGACTTGAAATGTGGCAATGCATAAAAATGAAACATCATGTATTAGTGGTTAACTACCACATATACTTGTGAACCAATATATCATCTTTTTCACACATCATTTCACATTTACTCATGAGATTCATCACATTACCCAATGCATTTGAGCACTGTTTAATTCCGAGTGCACCCGTCACATTCATACATTCATATTGTGCTATATAATTCCAAGCACACACGTCACCTCATAATATTATCATTATCATGCATTCGAAAAAGAACATATATCAATAATGAAAATAACTAAACCATGTTATGTAACGGGTTTAATCTCAAAATAATACAATCATAAACCTTGGTTTCCCAAAAGAAAGAGGGAATAACATACTTGATACAAGAACCATCAACCATGAATGAGAGGTAAAAGTTGAGTCCTTAAAAGAAGAGCTCTTTTGGAAAACATTTGGGTTTTCATAAATTCCAGTGAAAACATTTATATCCCATAAAAGTAAATACAATGATGGAAAAATTAATTTTAGGGAGTAACCATATCAAAAATGAGTAATAGATGGAGAACCTGAAGGATGAAAGTTGGGTTTGAGAATTTCCACTTACATTGTATCTGAATGCCGCCTTCTCTTTAATGTATTTTATAATGAAATTATATTCAATAATTAGAGACAAAGAACCTTTTATACATTAATATGGTTAATTATGGTTTCATTAAGTGATTTTATGTGAGTCTGGATGAGTTATAGAGCTTAAAAACATTATACAGGAATGTTTGTTTTTATTGTTTTCTTGAGTGGTTCACTTGTATTATTAAATTGATGTTTGGGTAGAACATGGATAAACATATAGAACTGATATTAAATGTTATTAATGATATTATAGTATATTGAATGATCTTATAATGAATCATATTATATCCATGTGGATGAATCATTAGATATGAATTAAATGAAGACTATTTGTGTTAATTTGGGCGGTTTTTCGATCACAAGGAACTTGTTTTAATTTATCACTTAGTAATATGGCCATAAGTTATTTCCAGAACATTAAATAGGAAATAAAACATATAAAAAATTATGTTTCAACCATAAAAATGGTTTCATGACTAGATCATAAGGTAGAAATGGAAGAAGAAATCATGACATTCTTGAAGGTGATAAATTAACACCTCACGAACAATGTTCACTTTAATAAAATAGATGGAAGTGGGAAAGGTGGTTGGATGATATAATATCCCATTAGCATCATAACATTAGATTAGATGTATAATAATGGTGTTACAATACCATTTCGACGATGATAGGTGGGGAGAGATCAAGAAATGAACTTGAACATAAAAGGAAATTGAAGGAGAAGAGGGAGACAAATTACATCTTATATCTTCATCATGAGATTCTCCTTAAGGAATCTAGTCTAAGTCATTTGATGGGACCAGAAGCTCTTGAACGTGGGAGAGGGGCTAGGGAATATTTTTTTTCAGAGTTTAGAGATGGCTTCGATCTTGAGATGTGTGAGGAAATGAGGGTGTGAAGGGTGGTTTTTATAGTGGAGGGGAGAGGAGTTTCCTTAATATAAAATTCATTAGTATATTAATTTCCCAAAAAACAAGAAATAGTGAGTCTTGAATGACCAAAAATAGTAATTTTGTCTTGTGGTCTTGAAAAAAGTGTGCTTACATCAGCAGAACATCACACATGACTCTATATTTAGCTTATTTACATTATTTTTTTAAATTATGGTATTTCACTATTCATAAAAAATTCAAGTATTTCAAAAAAATCCCAAAAATTTACCCCAACCATTTTTCTACGTGTTGAATCCAAAAATGAAGTCTATTTTTCAAAAAATAATTTTCTATATATTATTAATTTAATATTTAATTAAAATCATGGTTTATTACTAAAAAACAGTTTTAAAACATTCATTTACTTATTCTAAAATATAGGTACACCATACTTTCACTGGAATATTATTTTTATACTATCATAGGTAAGGTTACTATTAATTAGGGTATATCACTATTCATAAAGGAATTTAACTATTCATAAGGGTAGGTTACTATTCACCAGAAATTATTTTTGTTTTATTAGATGCCAAAAATCATCTTGAATACAACTGTGTATATCAGATTTTCAAAATTTGAAACACATAAGTTACAAACTTATGTTTAAAGGTAACTTATCACTTAGTAGTTCATTATGTTGTGTTTTCATGTTATTTTATGAAATAATTATAAGAAGGAAATTTCATTGAAAAAATTTGGGTCATTGTAAAGAAAATTCAATTTCATTTGGATAAAATGAATGATAGAGCAACCTGAAGGAATAAAGTAGATTCGGGTAGATTTCCTTATAGATTATCGGAATGGTATCAGGTCTACTTAAGAGGGATTCATGAGAGAGAAATGGATTTCTCATAACTTTTAAATCATGAGTTAAGTATGGGCAGGTGTGTAATCATAACCCATAACAAGGAATTAAACATAAAATGGCATAACATAGAGGACAATCATGAATAAAAGTGAAATACAGAGGAACCCTTACTTTAGGTCGGTTGGTGTTATCCACTTGTTATCAATGAATTTAATATTCAAATAAGGTTAATTAATTAATAATTAACGAACCAATTATATATTTATAGTAATTATTATAATATTTTTATGTTCATTTATAACCATTTTGATTGGTTATGATGTTCAATTTCATTGTTCAGGTCCATTTTCTTACATGGTTTTAATGATCAGTTCACTTATATTACTATTCGGAGAAAAATGTAAGATGAAAGATGGTGTCTAGAATTGAATTTATATGATATTAGTAAACATACATGATATTTCATGGTTGAAAATTTAATTTGGTTACTTAGAGTGATGTTGAATCATTATCTAAACATTAATGATAAATGCTTGAATTAATTTTATTGATTTCTCTCACAACTAACTTGTTTTGTATTATTATTTTTAATCATGAGTGAACAATGATTAAATAACATTAAATAAGATAAAATATACATATTATAGATTGGTTCAAACATAAAATTTTTTTCATGACCAGAATTAAAGATAGTAATTGATATTGGTAACCTGTCTTCCTCGATTGAGTTAATTTAACACATCTCCAAAGGTGTTTTTATTTCATTGAAATAAATGGTGGGGAAAGGAGAGATGATGATGAACTATCCCATTAGAATAATAAAATTCTAGTATGTTTATGTTACTAGATTTATCATACCATTTGGTTTAAGGGAGGTGAGGAAATAAACATGAAAATAAAAGAACATGAAAAAAAAATAAAAGAATTGGAAAGAGGAATTTACCCCATGAGTTTATCTCCTCTGAGAACCTCCTAAAGGGAGAGGTTTTTGTCTTTTGAGGAGACCAACGGATGCTGGAAGTGGTCAAGGATATTTGGAAGATAATTGGACAGAATTTAATGAAGGAATATAGCTTGAGAGGAGTGATGTGAATAGGTAATAATGGGTGGTATTTATAGTGGAGGGGAGAGGGGTTTCACAATACTATATTCATTAATTTATTATTTTTCCACAAGAAAAGAAATAGTGATGATTCCATGACCAAGAATAGTACTAAATGTGTGTTATTTTGAACTTTGGGTACATATATCACTTATGACGATAGTACAGTGGATTTAAATTATAATGAATTTATACGTTAAATTAATGTATTTTATTATTCACAAAAAATATAAGTATTTCAGAAAAATACTAAAATTTTACCCTAACCATTTTTCATCTTTTAGAACGAAAAAATGAAATTAATTTTTCAAAAATAATTTTCTAAATTTTATTAATTAAATATTAACTTAAAATCATAATATATTCTAAAAAACATGTTTTAAAACATTTATTTACTTATTCCAAAATATAGGTACATCATACTTTCAATTGAATCATATATATATATACTATCATAGTTAAGGTTATTATTCATCAAGGTATATCACTATTCATAAGGGTAACATTACTATTAAAAAAGGTATGTTAATATTCTTCAAAAACTGGGTTTGCATTATCAGACTCCAATCATCATACTGATCGCAACCATTAGTGTCATATTTTCAAATCTCAAATCACAAAAGTGACAAATTTATGCTTAATGGACACATGGAACTTAGTAGTTTGGTATTTTGTGATTTCATGTGATTATATGTCATAATTATAATAAGAATATTTCCATTGAAAACATTGTGTCATTACAGCCACCTCTCACAGATAACATTACCAAATCATCCAATATTGAACACAAGACTCCACACATCCATCCTCACATCCATATAAACGTTCATGGATCCCAAACCAACAACCAATGTAACCGTTAAACCACACTACCATTAATGTACGAATTAAGTAATTCCATCTTCCATGTCAATATATTATCTACTCTGGGTGGCACTAACTCGACCGCATGGGTTTAATCACCTAATTGTATAATGAGTTATGATTATGAATCCAGTCCTCCCATTTTCATACTTCAAAACATTATCATGCATCACAAATAAAAAATCATTGAAAATAGATCATCAGATAAAATAACAGGGTCTAAACATCACATCATCCATGAAAATCCAAACAATAAACATAAAAATCAAAACAAAACTATGGGTATTGGGTGAAAATATGTTTATCTAACTCCCAAGTACTCTCTTCTAAACCACCACTCCTCCACAACATGAAAACCAAAAGAATGTTCCATCCTTACAACACTTTATCTCGATGATCCAGGATCACTATTGGTCATTCCACAAAGGTTGTGTCATCCCCAATACCCACCTCTCCCCAGTCAATGACATGGGATTTATTGTGAAGATATTTTATCATGTAAACACTAACCAATACACCACCACTGAAATACTCTCTAACACCTCAAAGGTCCCAACAAACCATTGAGAAATATTTCTTCCCCTGCCAAACTTTCACTACCCACATTGAGGGGGGGCCCTTAAGAAGACATAGTTTCCAACCTCAAACTCAAAGGTCCTACTCCTATGATTGGAATATAACTTTTAAAAGTCTTATACTACTTTCATCCTCTCTCAAACCAACTTAACCTTATCTATTGTGCTCTACACCACATACAAACCAATAACTCCTTCCTCCCTAACCTCCATCCACTATAAATGAGAATTTCATGAAAGCATGTACAATACCTAAAATGGGGCCATGCAAATGGATGAGTAATATATATTGTTTTTTGAAAACAAAAACAAAGTAATGTGTGTTTACCATGATCTCTTGAAGTCTCAAACACATTCCCACAACATTTCCTCAAATGTCTAGATAGTATATTCCATATGCTTGTCCATGAGAGAGTAGAAAGTAGTGATAATGTGTAACTGAGAGTTATATGCATGATTAAATCCCTTCTAGACTAATAAGGTAACATAATAAACCTAATACAAGATAATGGTCATTATAAATCCCGGAAATAGCACCCCATTATCCACATACCTCTTTTCAAAAACATCCATGGAACCCGAATCCTTGATCTTTATGAAGTTGGTTGATTTTGTCAACTTGTCCACAATTACCCAAATAGCATCACAACCTCCCTAAGATCAGGGTAACCCCATGACTAATTTCATTGACATTTCAACCCATTTTAACTCAAGAACATCCAATATATAAAAAAAACTTCTACAAACATGATCTTGGCCTTTACCTACTGAAAAACCAAACATCAATCCACAAACTCGGTCGTTTCTGATTTTATCCTAGGCCACCAAAACTACCTCTTCATATCACGGTACATCATAGAAACTCTTAGTTGTACATCCAAATTTGATCTATGAAAATCATAGATGACTCCTTTGTGCATTGCCTCCAGAAAAAACAACCTCCCCTAATACAATATCTAGTTCTGACCATTCCTTTGTAGCATCAATATGACCACCTTGATCACGTATCACCTTTGACTTTGAGTCTCCCCACATAGACTCCTCCACCTGTTTCCTTAGAGAATACCACACTAAAATCTTAAAGAAGAATACTCCACCATCAACCGCCCTCATATCTATGTGTATGACTGCCAAATCCTCCATCCCTCTCCACACAACTTCAGACTCCTGAAAAACATTCTTTCATGAATTTATACTCAATACATTGAAAACAACATTCCCCATTCATAAAGTATATAAGATATAAAAATTATAATGTTGAAGAAACATCAATAATATTTTTTTCATATATTTACATCAAATTGAGAAAAGACATATATCAAGAGCTTATGATCCATGAAGACCACAAATCATCCCAAATGAGGTAATGCATTCAGAACATTAGTGCAACCAAAACTAATGATATATTCAGGTCATGGGAGAAATAGTTACACTTGTGGGGATGTAATTTACTAGACCCTAAAGAGATCAATTCTGTGGGTTGCATCAACATGCATCCCAATACCAAATGGGAAGCGTTAGAACACACCTCAAAAAACACACACTCCTCTAGAAACAGGAGAAATGGAGCAATCAAAAAATTCCACGTTAGGTAGTTGAACGATATCTACAACTGATTAGTCTACACAAAATCCTAATACTACTTGGTGAACACCATTAATCGGGATGAAGATCGAGATAAAACATGAACAATCCTCTAATAATACACTACAAGAGTAATGAAACTGCAAACCTATGCCACATTCTTGGGTGCTTCCCAAAAACAACTACCTCAACCTTTGATGAGTCTAATGACACACCAATATGAGAAACCACCTTCCTATGGAACTACACCTGTCATATAAAAAATTTACACATCCTAAATTTTTTGTATTGTAGGTGGCATAAAATAACCTACAAGATAGCTCTAAGATGATCGACATGATCTTCCTTTGAATTTATGTATATCAATATATTTTAGATGAACATAACTATGAACTGATCTATATATTCTTGGGACATATAGTTCATGAGTCCTATGGACATATTTGGTTCCTTCGTGACACCAAATGGGATTAAAAATACTCGAAGTTTTCATACATATATATGAATGTATTAAACAAGACATATCCCTCCTTCACCCTCAACTAATGATAACTAGACAATGGATCGATCTTAGAAAACAAAATTGCTCCTCTTAATTGGTCATAAATATTTTTGATCCAAGAAATAGGATAAAGATTATTGATCATCATCTGATTAATCCTTTGATAGTCTATACACAACATCATTCTATCATTCACCTTTTTGATGATCAACACAGGAACACCCCATGGTGACACACTAAGCCAGATGAATCCATTTTTCATCAGATCATCTATTTTAATTTTAAACTGGAAAAATGTAGAAGGTGATATATGATAAAGATCAATAAAAATTGAAGATGTGTCGGTTTGAAAGTATATCTGTAACTAATCATCATCTCATGGGGGTTGTGTCATCACCTCCATAGGAAAAACATCTAAAAATTAGTGAATGGCCCTATGAACCTCCACTATCCCAATATATACAAATTCCACAAGCAACATAGGTACCATAGAAAGGTGGGGCTCCACATGTCAACTACCCAGCTGAAAACTCTGCTATCCAATGAAATACACGTGTTTGTCATCTACATATGACAACACGAATCTCACCAAGAGGCATCTGATAACAACATGCATTGAATATAACTAGTCAATGTTAAGGATGATAGTGTATGACTATATATGGAGAATGAAAAGATACAAACACGAAATATGTTTCCCCATCATTATTCTACATCCCCGGTATACATCAAACAATCCGGTTGGACCTCTAACTAGAATAGTCAACATCAGGCGCATGTGATGCCTCTCTAAATCCAACTCCAAAGCACAAAATGGAGTGGGGGAAACAAAAGGCCATGAAGATCATGATTCAAACAATTTGTAAATAAGGTTACAAGACAAACTAATCATATATCAAATGACATATGGCCCCTCTCTCACTACCAAATCTATAGCATGCTACTGTCCACACCTAGCTCCTCCACCTCTCTACTAATTCCCACCTCTATGACAACGCTATAGAATAGGTCCCTGATCATGAGTTATATCCTAATATCAACCTCTACCCACACCATATCCCCTTAGTAAAGAATAATCCTACTTCCCCTCCTACTGAAATGAACTTACTGGAATATTATGTTTGAACTACTGCTGAAACTGACCACCACTACCTAGTTATTCTCCAAGAACCCCTAGGCATCGGTCTTGATGATGAAACTAGACTCCACAATCAAACAAACTATCCCAGAGATCCCAAGAGGCCAAAAAAGAAGTGTTTGGGGGCTGAATCCCTATTACATGACACCTCAAAGGCCTCAAATGGTGAAACCTTCTTCTAATAAATCTACTAATTGAAAAACGGTACTATCTCTTCTCTCATGGAAAACCTTTTTGAGAGTGAACCCACTTGATCACCTCTACCTTATTATGAACATAAAAATAACCCAAAAAAATTAATGGGATTAACTATATACTGGATCAATGGATGGAATTCCTCCTCAAGATGTCTTACATGAGACTCCTCATCTGGAAATAGATCTGGTTAAAAATTCAGATGTTCCTTATAATTGATTCTTAACTCCCATAATGAAATCATCCCCTACTGAATTTAGAGAAACTCTTTCCTCTTCACCAACTACATCCTTGATTCCAGAAACATTGACTAAATCCCTCTTTGGAAGAATAACCATAATACATCCTCCCCCTTCTGGTTACCCAAAAATAACATCCACCACTGATGCATAGCTCCCCAAATCTAACTGACTGCCAACAAGAGTCATTACTATTTCCTAGCCCATATCAAACCAAATGTGATCTACAACTCCTCCAACCAGTGTTATGTATATATATCATAGAATCTACCATCATACTTACATAAATCCCACATCTAAAAAGTAAGCAATGTTCTTTTCCACTGATCATCCTCTTCAACAGGATCAATCCTCCCATGATCAACTGGGTCAACATGATATACCTCAATTTTCCAAGCCACATGTGAATGATGTTTGGGATCCATATCTAGAAGGAAACATAGATTTAATAATCCTGATAGTTTAGAATTTATATTATGATTTATTTAATATTTTTTCTCCCTTTAACTTCCCAAAACCATCTAATTCATACATGAACTCAATTCATCATGATGCATGAAACTCTCATAAGTATCTAACCCTGAAAAAGATCCATCTCACTTAGTTATTCAATAAAATTGGTGTTCATACACTAGATAATAGGGCCCCTAAAATTCCATTTACTAGATAGCCTCCCTAGCTTATGTCATACACCAAGATCAATTGGAATTATTTATTTACCAACCCCTGAAATTATCATAGTTCATAACTTCAATCTCTATCCTATCTGTCAACCTTCATATTTGAAACCAATCTGTTACTTATCCCTCCACACAAGGATATAGTAATGAAGGAATAGAAATAATTACCCCTGAGTCCCACCTCCATTGGGCCCCAGGTTGACAACTAGCACCAAGGCTATAAAATATCACAATATAGGAGGCATTAGACTCTATCAGTAAACAAGATCATGATATATATAAATAAACCAAAAGTAACCCCATGAAATAATATAAAAGAAAGATAAAACCTTGCCACAATTCATGTATGACTAAAACGTGACATAGATGAAAGTATCCAAATATAGATACCCAAAAGAAAACTAACGTAGCAAGACAAAAACTATTCAACGGTACTATCTAGTAATGTCCATCACCAAACATGAAATCCTATTAGAAAACTGAAAATATGTTTTATATATATATGGTGATCATACAAGTATACTCGGTAGGAACACCAATATTTCTTGTGCACATGTGAAAAGAGAACACCAATTCACTCGTGAAAAAAGAGCATAACTGATCACCACCTATACAGGTATACTGGCCATGATCATCCTCACCATGTCTCACTCACTATGTAATACATCCCATGTATAATAACACAGTATGAAGCATGTCGATATAGGGTACCCCACACTACATTCCCATTGATTTTCCACTCTTACACCCCAATGTAGTAAGTCCTATCACTCCCACCCATTCCATATATCACATCAAACCAAGCACCCCCAATAAACTGGCCATCACATCACATCTCATCTCACTTGAAGACACCTGGGTTGTCACATCATGTTTCATCTCTCCCAAAGACACATAGGACATCACATCACATCATATCCATACCTAGAGCATTAGGGTATCATGAACATGTAAGACATCAAACTTGTGTCCTCGTCCTTCCATGCACAACCCCCACTATAAACCACCTCATCATTTTACCAAAAAATACCTAGTTCATTACATATCACCTCACTTGAATACACCTGGAACCCAACATCACATAAAAACATATATCAATAGTGTCACTCTATACTTCTGACCATCACATGACATCCATGTCATCATCACATGGAAAGGGGAGTGGGGAAGATCATGTTTCCATGCATCCCTCCTCACCACATTTATATCGGGAAAAATATCCCCAAAACATGTGTTTATCAGTGCTAGGTTCATTACATTGGTGGGAAGAATATAGAAAAAAAATGTAACATACATGGTATATAATATTATAACACACAATATCAACCTATGGGTTTATAGTAAGAGTACCAACTAAGTCACAACTTTCACCCACTCTTCTTCCACCATTACAATTATGCCACAAAAACAAGACAAACTTCACATTTCACATTACACCCTTTCTTTACATGTTTTTTTATTCTTCAGATATTATATTTACCAACCTATTCCATTTAAACAACCCTTTTATTTACATTAATATACCATTGTTCCACTTTTAATTATATCCCCATTTAAACACATATTCCATTATTATTCATCCATTCATTAACCCTTCAACCCATGTCATTTTAAATTTGTTCCACACAACCCAAAAAACTATCACATGCCACACCACACAACATGAAACACTACAAAACAACCCATATTTACTCTTGAAAAAAAACCCACACATCACTATCACATCCATAAA
The DNA here is from genome assembly GCA_963277665.1 of Viscum album. NCBI lineage: Eukaryota > Viridiplantae > Streptophyta > Magnoliopsida > Santalales > Viscaceae > Viscum > Viscum album. The sequence continues at coordinate 346,328,874 of OY728127.1, read as the reverse complement.
AACCTCCTCATCACGTCCACTACATCACCACCACATTCAATAAAAACCTCGCCACATACCACAACCTCATAAAAACCACACATCGCCTTATACCACACCTCAACTATACATCATCATCATCTCCTCATAGCACTACCAATAAAACCCAACATCCCCACACACACTATACCCACAGATCATGTCTCCACCTTATTCCATAAAAACGCATCACAACACATCATGAACCATTCTACAGATTTAGAAAGTTTTTTTAACAGTTCAAATTATTTATTTTAGGGCCATTATCAAAAAATCCATATATCTAGGGGAAACCATTTCATTAGTTGAGTATAAGTGGTTCACCATTTTTCTATTTAGGGTGATATAAAAATAATCAAAACAAATATATCGGTCACATCATATATAATCTAGTGAAAACAAAACCCAACAACCCCAATTTTCACCAAGGAACAAAGCCCATAGAATCACAATATCACAACAAATAACAAAGCTTAAAACATGTGAATCATTCCCCTACCACTACCACTTTCAAAAAAACTAGAAAAGTTATCTTCATTAATTTTAATGAAACCATCTTCCAAAAATATAATAGAATCATAAATCCTCCCACATGATACACCAATATGATAAATGATGGACTCACTACTTGGAATAAATAAGCATCACATGATTCACTGAACCAAATCAAGGGTTGCATATAAGATGGTATCATGTTGGGAGACACTCTAACAAAGGGTTGTGGGGTTCTAGGACTCCAAGGGAATGGATTTAGAACCTCCAATATCGAGATTATGTATTAAAGAAGGGATGAATGAAGGATCATCATATTTTATTCAACAGATACAAAACAATCTGGAGTTTGGATTGCGAAAGATGTAATTTACCAATTATTGTGTATATCATTAATGTCCATATAGAATGACTCATTAAAACACTCAAACCTCTAGGATAATAAAAGATATAATTATAATTGATGAATATATATTTAAATACCCCTAATTCCCACCACCAAAACAACTTCATTGTCGTTTTAACAAAACTGTTAAAAATCATCATGTGTTTGATTTCACATAGCTGAAGTCCCACGTAGAAAAAGGACCCACATAACCATTTTCTTTTATCTGATTTCATACATAGTTGATTAAAATATTTGATCCATCCACATAGTCAATTAATCCATGTATCCAATTCACATAGATGATTCACATAGAAGACTGCTCGATGTAGCTTATTCATGTAGATGACTACCCCACGTAGCCGATTTATATAGCCGGCTATTCAATCTAGCCGATTCACATATCTGATTACCCCACAAAGCCAATTCAACTAGCCGAGAGAACAAATATTATAAAAAAATGGTAATGATTCCAAAAAACCCTCCAAAAAACAAAACTATCAATGTAATGGGCTGGGAAGGCATGTTCTATTACAATTTTAGTAGATACTTATTATATAAAGGGTATGTAAAAGATCTCATATTCCAATGCATTATTATTTATAAAACAACATCTGGATATGCATTTTTCTATTTATGTAGATTATTTAAATATTATTAGAACTGTATGAGATATCTATACAATAATGAGAAACACAAACAGTAAATTTTAGATGAAATACCGAGGAGAAACCAAGTCTTTTCATAGACTAAAAAGTGATAATATTTCAAGTGGTATATCTTTACATCAAAAAAATTACACTAAAATGGTATTAAAATTATTTAATAAGAATAATGTTAATTCTTTTATTACTCCAATGGTTTTTTGGACTTTAAATACAGAGAAAGATCAATTTTTTACCTTGTGAAGAAAATAAAGATTTTTTTACTCCAGAAGTACCATTCCACATTGTCATTGGAGAAATGATGTATGTTGATAATTGTACTCATCCTAATAAAAAATTTTTCTTCTAATGTTTTGGAAAGATTTAGTTAATATACTAAATGAAGATACTACCATGGTATTAAACATATTTTTCATTATATTTGTGGAACAATTGATTTGTGATTATTTGATTCAATGAAATTATAAAAGAACATGGTTGGTTTTGTAGATGCATGTTATTTATTATATCAACATAATACACGATCAAAAACTAATTATTTCTGCACAGTTGGAGGTGCTTCCATATCATGGAGATCAAAAATGTATAAATTTTATGCAATATCTTCAAATCATGTAGAAGTAACATCATTATACAAACCATGTCGAGAATGTGTTTGTTTATGGTCTACGAATCAATACATTCAAGTGGAATGTGGATTACAAATAGATTGTATCCAAACAATATTATTCAAAGATAATGATGCGTGAAACACACAATAAAAGGAATTATTCATCAAAAACGATTGGACAAAACACATACAACTATAATTTTTCTCCTTCTCACAAGATTTAATGAATTATAGAGATAAGAACATGGAATGTGTTTGATCAAACGACATCATTACCGATTTATTTACAACGTCACTTCCAACCATTATATTAAAATAATATGAACTAGACAAAGGGATGCAAATGTTGATAATTTTTTAATTTATTTCTGTAATTTAATTTTTAAGAGGGTCTAAATTCTTTTAATCTTTTCCTAATTCCTTTTTTTATCCTACTAGGTTTTTCTGGAAAGGTTTTTTTGAGGCAACATCAAAACAAGTATGACATTAGTCCGAATGTGAATCATAAGTGGGGTTATTAGAATGATGCTGAATGTGGTTTCCAATATCAACATCAGTTGGATACCCACCCCCACCAAACCCTCTCCCACCTACCACATACTAGATATAAAAGGGAAGTAAAACCTCTTGTTTTGTGGGGATTATTGGGTGATATTTGAAATCATGGAAACACTATGATAAAATTTCACTCTTTCGTCAATTTTATTCTCTTTCTTCAATACTAAATTTATCTTAATTTTTTTCTATTTTTTCATAACATAAATATATTTTAAACTGTATGATAATGATTAACATTTATAAATTGGTAATTTTATTTTTTATACATTATATTTTAATATTTATATGTAATAATTTTTCCAAATATATTTTAAAATTTATAATGTTGTGTGTGTGTGTGTGTATTAACATTAATATAACAACATTTTTAAATATATATTATAATTTGTAAATGAATTTTTATAATAATATTTATATTTGATAAATATATATTAAAATTATATACAAACATAAATATATAAAATTATGTACAATTAAAATTATATACATCGACACATATATAAAAAAATATAAATTAATATGTGAATTTTAGTATATAGAGTATATACATTTTTAATTTGTAGTCATTAATATGTATATATAATGAATTAATATATATATGTGTGTGTGTATTTTATTTATTAAACATGAATATATATATATATACATATATATATATTAATGAATACATATAAAATTAAAAGTATAAAAAATACATTATTTATTCATTAAACATGACAGATATTTCACACACACACATCCACACTAACATTATGTTTATATCGATATACATGTATTCATATTTATTAATAATTAAAAAACATAATCATTTATAACTATAAAAATATACAATATTTATTTATTACTAGGAAATTAGTTTTTTAAATCAGCTATGGGTGAATCTCAGGAAAAATATTCTGGGGAAAATTTCCCATGGCATATTCACAAGACAAATCTCTTATAGGGAATATAATATGGGAGATTCGTAGAACAAGTCTCTTATAGGAGGATCACAAGAAAAATATCCTATGAAAGATATACAATTGGATATTCACAAGGAAAATATCCTATTTGAAATATCAAATGAGATATTCACAAGACAAATCTATTATAGGAAACCACCCATGGGAGATTCACAAGAAAACAATCCCATGGGAGATTCACAAGACAAATTTCCTATGTGAATTTTTTAATGAAAATATTCTATGGGAGGTTTCCATTTTATGTATATATTTTAATGTATACTTATATATATTTATGTATTCGTGCATGTGTATACTTATAATTTTACGTAATGTTATATAAGTATATTTGTATATAATTTTATTAAGATGTATTAATATTGATTTATATATGTATGTATGTACTTCTTTTTAAATATATGTATGAAAGAATGTCTGTATAAAATATCGGTATGAAAGCATGTATTGTTGTAATAGTGGTTTCCCTAGATCCTACATAAATGCAACTTTTTAATTACCAAATCATGTATAGAGTGAGTTATTCATGATGTATTATTACTATAATAATGTTAATATTTTATTGTTCACTATTCACATGGTAATTCCCATTGTCATATCAAAAGGATATATGAGTTCCCATGATATAACGAGAAATTTGAGATACCATGATAGTAATCTTTAAAATATGTTCTATGGTTTAGATACATCATGTTGACTAGAGAAAGATGATGACAGGATATTAGGTTTTGAGGGATCATAATCAATGATACTTCTTCTCAGGAGGATTGCACTTAGAGATCTCAAGAAGATGAGATCATTATGACTGACCTACCATTAGAAACACCTCATGGGTATTTGGTCATAATGTATTTTTGTGGATTATATAGAAGTCATTACATATATGGGGGTTGAGGATACCCTTCTGGGTGTTTAAACCCTACTATATAAGAAAAATGAAGCATTTTTCTTGGGTACAATTGATCTATATGAATTTGATATCCCATCACTCCTCCCTCTCGCATCCTAGAGATTGAAGTCCATGTTCCAAGAAATTGATCAGAGATCTCCATCATGGATTAAAGTAACAATATATTGGTGATCTTTGGTACATTGAATCGTTTTTATAATCTTCATGCTAGCACATGGATTTTGATTATCAATGTTACCATGGACTTTATATGCATATTGGGATGATCTATAGGGATCTGAACATAGTTCCTTTGAGAAATAGTTACCAGTGATGAGCAGTTGTTAAACATGTTGTAAAATCAAAAGCAGTATTTATTTTATTAAATTATGATTCTAAATTAATTCATAAAATATCCTCAACTTTCATTTTGGGATGCACATCACTGAATATGACATCGTTTCATTGATTTGGTAATAAAAAAAATATTTTACCCATCATCATCCACTGCGTGCATCGGGATATTAAATTGGTATTAGGGAGATCATTTCACTTTTTAATACATTTAAAATTAGATTTCATTAAAATAGGAATAAAGTGTTATTAAGATTACATCATCATAAATGTGGATTCTATCCAACATCATATGCCCACGATAAAGACATTTTAAGTTCAAAAGAAGGATTTCAAATTATTTTTTAGGTAATAAAAAATTAAAAAACATTTTCTGTGTGTGTGGGTGTGTTTTTTTCTTCAGGTTCCTATTGGATTCGAGTGGTTGGAACAATTTTAATCCGTGGATATAAATCCACATTATTATGGAATATACAGAAAAACCACAAGAATAATAATAATATGATTTTTAAAAAGGGTAATAAAAATAAAAGTAAAATGAGGGGTGTCTTGAAAAGATTCAACAAATAATAATAAAATAACAAGGGAATGAGGGGGTTTTCCACTATAATATAGTTTCATTAAAAATTTGAAATGAAATTCTAACCGAGTAGTTGAGTTGCATAGAAGCATGTCAAAAAACTTTTTCGGGGGTAGAAATGTCACCACCCCCCATCGCTACCCCCAACACTACACCAGGAACAATTAGCCAGCCTCGACCAACCATCATGTCACCCAAACACCGACCTCCCCCTCCTTTGTGCCATTATTCTGCCAGCCTCCCACTCGGCCTAGTGTTGTTGGCCTCCTCAAGTCAAATCTCCACTTTCAGCCTTCCCCCCCCCCCACTAGATTCCCATTTAATTTTCATCCAAACTCATCCTCCCCATCATCGGGCAAATCCCCCCCCCCCTATTGCTCAACACTCATACAACTGTCCAGACACCTCTACCAACCTCCTCTTGTTGTTGGCCCCCCTCCATGAACCTCTTTTTAGTCAACCCCTAGCATAGTCTTATCAAACCCTATGAATCCCACTCGTATCCAAAAATGGCTCAAAACCCCATTTTATGTGTTTTCGTAACGTCCTAAGGGCCAAGAGAATTTTTTTATAAAAAATATTTCAAAAAATAAGTTACAATTTTTGAAATAAAAACATAATTTCGGACTAAATGGTTTTTAAAAATGAATGAAAAATAAAAATAATTATTTTAATTTATTTAAATTCCCTAAACATACATTTAAAAAAATTAAATTTTCATTATACATTTAATTTTCATTGTGACTGATCAGGCGTGGTGACCAACCAATATATGTTTGGGTTTTATTTATAAATTAAACTCGTCATTGTTGTTTAATGTTTAAATGTTCATGAAATGTGTTTTAAGTCCTCATAATCATCATCTTATAATGAAACAAAATATTACACCATATGGATATGATTTAGGTTAATTCTAACATGACATTATAAAATGAGATAATCCCATATAAGAATAATAATTGTATAGTGTCTCAGACTATGTCCTAGTGTGATCAAGGAAATAAAACAACATTATATAAACTAACATACTTTTGTGGTTACCTTACTATAAAAATCCATCAATCTCCAACTTTTACTAAATTCTCGTAGGCTTAGCACGCAATAACCTTATATCCCATCACATGAAATAACTTGTGAAACCATATAAAAAAATCCTTTCATATATGTCCAAAACAAATTTTTGTAAAACTTGTAATTCTTTTTCATGAAATGTTTCATAGTATGTAAAATCTTATTAAGAACCATTCAGAACTTATTTTAGATATCCTCCAAACAAATTTTAAGGGTAGCTCTCAAATTTTTGTCACTAGTGGGAATTTAACCTATACCAGTAGTTTTAAATTGTTGGTAAAGGCTACGAAACATTGGTATTGGATATACCAATTTCTTCTTAAATTGTGGGTGTAAAAGCTATAGGAATATCTCTATTCCAATTATTTCTTTGAAACCATGGATATAGATACCCATTATTTTCCTTTTTTCCCAATAGTATAATTAAACCATGGTTATACATGTTATACCAATGGTTTTTTAAATTGTTGTTATAACCTTCCTTGAAACAATCCATCATCACTTTCCATCGTGGCCTAGTACCATTAGACACCACAAACACCTACACCAACACCACAATCATCTAGCAGTCTATATAAAAAAATAATGAAACAAATTAACACATTTAACCAATCAAATTACACAATTAAAATATCACATATACTATATGTTTCACATTTTATCAGTTGATAAATACAAAAAATAATAATAAAACATATATTAAATCATGTTTAGACATCAAAAATGGTGATTCATTAATATCAGAGAGATTTTTAGAGGATAAATCTATCTCTAACGACCACCATTACTATCACCATAATCACCAATGTACTCATCACCATAAAAATATCGATCACCATCATCATCACGATCATCACCACCATCACCATCATCATTATAATGACCATCAACATCACTATTTACATCGCCATAACCATCACTGTTTCCAATAAATTCATCATCCCAACCACCACTAGGACAATCCTCACCATCCCTAGGTACATCATATAATGAATGTTTCCTCAAAAATCATGTATTAAAAATTATAGTGGTTTCTAGTGTATGTGATGGACATAATGACCTCATAAACATTATAAATTCATGTTGGTCTTTTTTATTCATTCACATTTATTCATGGGTATTGTTTTACCAATTGTTGTCTCTGTGTGAGCCTTTGTTTTCTCAATATGAGTCATTTTCAACTCAGTGGTGAAAAACATTAACATCCATCTACTTTTTTAAGGTACTCCTTGACCCCTATTTTGATCATGATTTTGTTGGGGATCATTTCAGAGTGATTTAGAAGAAATTTTTTAAAATTTTAGAAGGCTCTTGGGCTATTTACATTTGGAACACGATTCTCCCAAACTATGCATCATACAAGTGAAAACAGTGCAAACCCCGTTAGTGAGGGTTTTCATGGTTGGTTAATGGTTTAGAAACCTATGCACCAATATAGTAGAAACATTTCACCCCATGGCAGGGGTACATGGTTTGGGTGCATGGCTTTACAAACCCTGCGACTCTACCCAGCTAAATGTGCACGTGACTTTTTTCTTTCTGAAAATTATAAAAACAAATCTCAAAAAACCATTTAGACACTTGATTAACCCTTACTCAGCATTCGATGATTTCATAGGTTTTTGGAGCTCCCAATAACTAATTTTGGATCCTCTAAACGCTTACTGATGTAATTCGTTGATTATAGGATGTCGTTTGATCTCTTCTTGATATGAGTTCTTCAACTATTCCTTATCTCCCTCACTCTACATATCTCCTCCCTAGGGTTTGTTAGATCTTCTTATTGTTGATAGATCTAAAATCTTTTTTTTAGATCTAAACTCTATGTTTTATTCTTTTATTTTCATTTTTTATGTTCTTCGTTGGATTTTCCTATTGTGGGAATAATGTAATGTTATCATGTGATCTAAGGTATGTGGTTCCTTAAATGTATTTCCAATTAATTAAACATTCAATATATTGATTTTTTTTTATTTCTTTAAATTAAATTTTGAAAACCAAATTTGGTTTGATTTGGGATTTTAAATTGATTTGGCATGAAATTTGGTGGAAAACACCAAACTCCAATGAATTGTGGTGTGATTTAGACTTTCTGGAAATTTTAGAAATTAATTTGTGAAATTGATTTGTGAAATTGATTTTTTAAATTGCTTAAATTGTTTTGATAAGAACCCATTGGATTTATCCATGAAAAAGGAACTAATTGATTAAATACCCATGTTTTGGTTTTTAAGGAGAAATTAAAATATTGAAATTGAAATTGGGGAAAATTTATTTTGAATATTTTTGAAATAATTTTCCCATTATTGATTATTGTTTGAGAACATGAAATACTAGGTAGTTAGGGAGTTATTTGGGAAAAATATGCATTTTAATTTTCCTATAATTTAATTAAAACATTAGAACTCTAACATAAACTTATTGGTAGATCTTAGCCTTAGTGGGATGTTGGTTAGTATTCTGTGTCTAGTGTTAGAGAGACATGTATTCACATTTCCATTATCATTATATGAATGTGTGAGAATCCCATTACTTATAACTATTGTACTCTTAGATGATGACAATGTTCATTGTTTATTATTATTTTTATATGTAAGAAATTATTTTTAAAACTAATTTACACATACCTTTTGATATTATATAAAATGTTCTATATAAAATCTTTATTAATCCGTCGTTATAAATGTTTCCATAAATCGAAATTAATATCATGTTTTGTTTTAAACTTTCTCATATAATATCATGAATGTTTTATTTAAAATGGAAAGCATTAACTGTTTAATTATTATGGAATCTCATTATGGAATCTTTGGTGAGACCCTACAAGAATTTTAGCTCACACACTACCTTTGCCTTCAGGTATTTGTAGTTTTCATTCAACCATTTTTGACCATGGGGAAAATTCCAATTGGATGTGGTGTATGTTGATCTCTTAGGCTTGGATTACTATGTCTGTAGAGACCTGGGTTGATTTTTACTATCATTGTAGTACCTGGATGATGTACCGTTTTGGTTTTTCTATACCTTTTTTACTTCTAGTATTGTCACTATTGGGATTTTTTAATTTAACATACTCATATGTATCTATTTCATCCATTATGTTTATATGGAAAAAATATTCCCATTCTATTTTGTATGATTCCAAGTGATAGTCACCAACCCATGGGGATCATAAATTCTTTTTGGGATATGTCACTGTTCGCTCGGGTATCAGGGTATTAGGGTACGAGGGTATCTGGGATAGTTCTTTGAAAAGTGGTATCAAAGGGAGTTTGAACATATTTCATTAATGTTAGTAAGTAATTATGTAATCTTTTGGGGATATAGGAGGCCATTTAATGTTAGTTTTTTTTAACTCTCATCACAATGAGCCTTAATTAACAATGGGTATTTTGGGAAACGCATCTTGAGGACCAGTTCTAGTATTTTCTTTTCTTTTTTGGATAAGTTGAAATCCAAATATTTTTTATGTATTCAATGGGATACATTTTACCTTTTTCTTTCATTTATTGTTAATATGATTATCCTTTATTATGACTTCAATGTTTTCTACTAGATTTTTGTAGCACCATGCCTCCAAAAAGATGTGTAAATAGGATCCATGAGGAAGATGTTGATGAACCATGATAAGAAAATCCTTCCATGGTCTAATGTTTTGGGGAGGTTTTTGAATTTCTTATCCCAGATCTGGGAGAGGAACCTGCACCCATTCACATACAGGCTCCATCTTTCAATCTTCAGAATGATGAATTTTATATTTGTGATCATAAATTCTCCTCCATAAGCCACTAGCATTCTAAGGCTCAAATAATCCTCAAGAGGATGTGTATTGTTTTATAATGGATGAGATGTCATTTTTGTTCTTGGAAATTACATATTCTATCAAGGTGAAATGTTCCAACTTCCTGATATAGGGACCTACAAATAGATAGTGGGACACGATTGTGCTGGTGAAGAAGAATGAGGTCTTAAAGTATGAGGTATTAAAATCTACATTCACTAAACAATTCTATCCATGATATATGGTTTTGGATAAGTCTATAGAGTTTTTAAAACTTGAGAAGGTTGATAGGACCATGAGAGAATATGAAAATATCTTTTTGGGGCATGTGCAATATTCACCTAAGATTATACTGAGGTTCTAGATATAGTTTTTTTGGTTGATATGGACATCACTGGAATGTGAGGGTTGACAGAAGTTCCTTTTTTCCCAGTGGATGTTCTATGAGTTTCCTTAAATTGAAGATGATGTGTGATGATTTTCAATGTGTTTCTTAGTATTAGGGTTATTCCAGATCTTCTATTGTTCCTAAAAAAGGACCTTTTATTTTCTACTAGGGTATCAAAAATGGTCACTAAAAATGGGTTTGTCCTGAGGCACCCAAGTTATATGGTTATTGCGGATGCTCAGGTCACATTTAGAATTTCATTAATGTCTATTGTACTCCATTTAGTGTCATGGGATCATCTATACCAAAAAAATATTGTGATTTAATTATAATCATAATGGAATAATGGGTTTAATCCATAGGAATCTAGAATAATGATTCTTCAGGCATTGAAAGTATCTCCAAGGGAAGTAGATACGAGTCCAGTGACTATGAGAGGTACCAACATTGTTTCTTCCTCCTTAGTGACTTCTTTATTTGATATTCATGCATCTCCTTCATTCATTTCCACCCATATTCTGAGTATTGAAAATCATAATATAGAGCTTCTATATTATGTAATGGATATTACTACACCCCTCAGAATAAAGAGAGTAGGTTTTGCATTGTCCTTATTGTGTCTTCTCTATATCAGAGATTTATATTTCTTGGGATTTTCATGTTCTTAATGTAAAACATCTTGATGTCATATTCAAGATGGATTGGATCATTTTTAATAAAACATGAATAAAATTCTATATTCGGTAGGTCTAAATTTCTATTCCCAATGTAGTATTCTATATATTTCAGGGAAAATGGGAACCAAGGTCTATTAGAGCTATACCTTTTAATCCAAAGTTGGGTAAATTTATATATATGTTTTATTTTTTTCATGGAGTGAGAATATTTGAGTTGTTATCTCTCTCTTTTTTACATCAGGTTTCCTGAAGTTTTTCCTTTTGACTTCTATGGTTTTAAACCTATAAGAGAGGTAGAGTTCAATATTAATTTATTAGATGTTACTCAACCAATATATATTCATTCTTATCACATGGAACTGGATGAAATGAAACAGTTGAAGACTTGGTTGGATTATTTGTTAAATAAAGGATTTATATACCCGAGTGTGTCACCTTGGGAAGAAGCTATTCTCTTTTCTAAGAAAGAAGATGAGTCACTACACCTTGGTGTTGATTACCAAAAACTCAATTGAGTCATGGTGAAGAAAAAGTATCCATTTCCACTGATTAATGATCTTTCGGACCAATTTAAATGGATGAATTGGTTTTTTAAGATTGGTCTTCGATCTGGATTCCATTAGTTGGGAATAAAAGAATCGGGCATTCAGAAAACTACCTTCCAAAACAAGTATTTACATTATTTGTAACATTTTATTCTATTTGTTCTAAGAAATTATCCTTCAGTATTTATTTCTTTATTAAATAGGATTTTCCATGTGTTTCTTGATACCATTGTGGTAGTCTTTTTTGATGACATCCTTGTTTACTGTATGTCCAAGGGGGGTCATGTGCATCATCTGAGAGTAGTTCTTAAATTGTTGATAAATCATCGAGTTTATGCCAATCTTTTCAAATTTAATTTATGGATTTTGGAAGTGAATTTATTGGTACATGTAGTTTTGTAACATGGTGATTCAGTTGATCTTTAAAAGTTGAACAATATTATGACATGGGAACAACCATAATTTTTTTTCAATATTCAACACTTCTTTGGTTCAGCTAGATTTTATCATTGGTTTATAAAGGAATTATAATATTTGGATTCTCTAATGATTACTCTAAATCATTAGGGATTATGTTTTCTTGGGATGATAAATTTTAGAGATCATTTTTTGAGGTTAAATTTCTTTTTACAATGGATTTGTTGTTGACTCTTCCAGAGATCGGGTAGGGCTATGTGGTCTTTTGTGGAGAAACAAGTTTAGTTTTGGGTTGTGTTATTATGTAGGGTGATCAAATCATTTCATATTGTTCTTGATAGGTTAGGTCACAAACGAATAATTATCTTACCCATGACATTGAAATCTCAGTTTTGATTAATGCACTTTTGAGTTAGAGGAATTTCTTTTTCAAAGAATGGTAAACCATATATTCCAACAACAACTTCTTGAGTTGTACCTTCTCTAAAAAACCATTTTAATCTCTTTAAGAGGTGTTTGTTGGAGTACATACCATAATTTTATTTCAACAATACATATACCATAGGGAAAGTTAATGTCATTACAGATGCTTTGAGTAGGAAAATTTCAACCCATACCATGAAAGAATCATCAAACAAGTGAAACTTGATGGCTCTTTTTGTAAAGTTTCATATTTGAATCTAATAAAAATGGACCAAGGTTTCCCTAGCCAGTGTTCATTTAGCATCCACTCTTCTCAAGATGATTATTCAGGAACAATAGTTTGATGATGAGTTCCATAGCATTAGAGACTCTCTTTATAGTGGGGATATCATTCCTAATTTGTCATTTTATCTATGTTTCTAAAATAGGTACGTTTTAAATTTTCCTATAAGGAAATATTTTATAGGGGATTTTTATAATTCCCATTGAGATATGAACCCAGGAACCAGAAATATGTTCTATGATATGTGGAGACTATTCGGGTGTCTAGGTATGTGACTAGAAATTACTAATTTTTCCTCTCATTATTAAAAGTGATTACATGTTAAGTCCAAGCACCAAGGAACTTTTGGTTTTCTCTAGCCACTTCCAATGCTGACTTGGAAGTGGGATGATATCTCAATATACTTTTATGTTTGATTTCGATGTATCCATAAGATGAATAATGTGATATGGTATTTTATCAATATGCTGACTAAATATGATCACTTCCTACACATTTATTATATAACCAATGTTACGGAGCTATGAATTCACTATGTGAAAGAGATTTTCCATTTTTACAGAGTTCCATATATTATATTCTACAATATAGATCCTATATTTACTTAATAATTTTGGAGATTTCTTTATGGGGCACTGGATTCTGAGTTTTATTTTAATACGCCATACTATTTATATTCGGATGGATAGAAAGAAAGGGCTATATAGATTCATGAGGATATGATTCTTTCTTGAATTATTGACTTTGGTGGAGCTTGGGATGACCATTTGGTGATGGTTTACTTTTATTGTAATAATAGATATCAGTAAACAGTCCATATGGATCTTTTTGAGGCCTTGTATGTCCAACCCTAAAACCTTTGTTCTGTTGGTCAGATAATGGTGAAATTTACTTTGTTGGACAAGGATTAGATCGAGATATGAAAAAAAACCAATTGATTGATCATATAATTTTTATAGAACATATTTGGTATAATTATAATGTTGATCGTCATCAAATACCATTACAATTTTTAGTTGGTGACTAGGTATTCTTGAATGTTTCACCTCATTTGGGTCGTCCTTGTATTGGGAGGCAAGGGAATATTTCTCCTTTTTTTGTTTGATTTTTTGAGGTTGTTGAGTAGGTGGAAAAATTGGATAACCTTTTATCACTTCTTCAAAAATTTACATTGATACATAATATATTTCACGTATCTCTTCTATGAATGTTTCTTTCAAATCTATCTTATGTTCTGGGATGAAGTGATCATGATGTTAAACCCAATTTATAAATGATTAAGCATCTGGTTGGGATTTTTGATGTTAAAATTAAGGTAATTCAAGAGAGGATGATACCTTTGGTTTGAGTTATTTGTAAAAACAGTTCTGATACTCTTGATAAGTTGGAGAGGGAGGCACTATTGAGATAGTAGTGGCCTCATATTTTTCTCATAGAGACTTCATAATAGGATTTCTAGGGAAATAATGTTTCTATAAAGGTGAGGTTGTAATATCCAATTACTATTTTTCGGTTCTCATTGAACAATATTATTAAAGTGTTTTGGTTATGGTTAGTTTTGGGGTTCTTCAGAAGAAATTTTGAAAATTTTGGAAGGCTTTGGGGTTGTGCACTGTTAACACACGGCTTACTTAAACTATGTGACCTGCTAGTAAAAACCTTAAAATCCCTAGTAGTGAGGGTTTTCATATTTGGAACATGGTTTTAATAACATTTTTCCCACCCAGTATAATCCATGCACCCATATAAGAGGCGCATGGTTTGACAAACTGCGTGGCCCTGGCCAGCTAACCATGTATGCAAATGTTTTTAATTCTGAAAAGTCAAGATGAAATTCATAAACTCCCTTTTAGACCCCCACTCAATACTAACTGAGTTTTAGATGCTTTTATAGGTATTTTGAGCTCCTAGAAACCAATTTTGGCTCCACCAAACCCTTCTTGATGAATATCAAAGCTATGAGAATGTCATTTTGTCTTTCCCTAGTAATATTTGTTCCCCCATTCATTCTATGTCACTTTCTCATTCTCTCAACCCTATGGTTTGTTAGATATTCTTGTTGTTGAGAGATCTAAACTACCTTGTTTTATATCATGAATCTAGGTTTTATTATTGGATCACTGTTTTTGATGTTCTTAATTGGATTTTCTCATTATAGGTTTTGTGTTACGTTATCCCATGATCTAAGGTATGTGGTTTTGTATAAGTTTTTCTTATTAATTTATCATTGAATTTCATTATTTTTTTAAATTTATTCAATTGAATTATGAAAAAAAAATTTTTTGTGAATTGGGATAGTAAATTTATTTGGCATGAAACTTGGGGAAAACCCCCCAATTCTAATTAATTGGGGTGTGATTTAAATTTGTTGGAAATTGGGGAATTTAATTTGTGAAATTGAATTGTAAAATTTATTTTTATAAAACTTCTTAAATTTTATTGATAATAAACCATTGTTTTTATCTTGGAAAAACCCATTACTCGAATAAATCATTATTTTTTGGTTTTTAAAGAGAAAATGGTATATGGAAATGAAAAATGGAGAAATAATATTGCGAATATTTTTGAATTAGTTTTCCCATTAATTATTATTATTTTAGTACATGAAATACTAGGTAGTCAGAGAGTTATTTGGGATAAACATGATAGGTTTTAATTTCCCTATCATAGTATTAATTCATTATAACTCTAACATAAACTTATTGGAAGATTTTATCCTCAGTGGCTTGTTGGTTTTCCTTTGTTGGCTAGTGTCGTATAAGCATTTTTGCACATTTTTTTATCACTATATGATTGTTTGATGATCCCATAACATGAACTATTGTACTTATTTGTTGATGATCATGTTTCTTGTTTTATATTATTTTCATTTATATTCCATTGATTTTAAAATAGCTTTTCCACATGCCATGTGAATTCATATAAACTATTTTATAAAAAAAAATTGTTAAACCATTATTTCAAATGTTTCTATCAATTGAAATGAAAAAAATTAATATTCTCTTGTACTTTTATGACTATTTTATTTAAAATTGAACGACTTATTTAGCTAATTATTGTGGAAT
Organism: Viscum album; assembly: GCA_963277665.1. NCBI lineage: Eukaryota > Viridiplantae > Streptophyta > Magnoliopsida > Santalales > Viscaceae > Viscum > Viscum album. The sequence goes on along the minus strand of OY728127.1, from coordinate 346,312,714 downwards.
ATTATAATGGAAGCCATGGTGATGCCCTGCTGGGATTTTAGATAACACCCTATATTTTCCTTCTAGAGTTTTTATATTTCCTTCTACTAGGTTCGAGTAAGTGGAAAGAACCACTTAGAGGTGGTGTATGTTTATATTTTAGGCTTGGAGTGTTGTGTCCATTGGGACGTGAGTTTTTTTCCTTTATTTCTTGTACATGGATGATGTATCGTTTAAGTTTTGTTATACCTATTTGACTTATGGTATTATTTACCTCAGTAGTTTTATATGATCATGCTAATGTGTATCTATTTCGTCCTATATGTTTATGTTAGAAAACCCATTCCCACTCTATCTTTTATCATGACGGTATCTAGTCAACCACCCGTAGGGATCAGGAATACCATTCTGGCTATGTCAGTACTGGCATGGGTATCAGGGTACTAAGGTATTATTGTTGGTTCATGATAAAACCTAATTCAATTAAATTTCATATAAATGTTTTATATTGTCCCCAACTATGTGAAACTAAAATAAATCAAACTGCAATGAAAAAAAAGTAGATTGTTTTGTTAAAGATATATTCAAATTGGTTGTTTTATTATAATTGTTCAACTTAATTTTTAATTTATTACAATAAGTTTGGATGAATTCAATTTGAGTAAGAATTTTTTAGTTTAATTCAAAACTTGTAGATCCAATTAATCTTTTTTGTCGTGGTTTTGAATAAAACTTATTATCATGTTTTTGTTTAGGTCAATGTGATTTATTTTTGTTTGATAAAGTTATGTTTAACTTTATTTTGACTGGTTTATTTTTATTTGGTTTAATTCAATTATAGTCATTTAAATTTCCTTCAATTTATGTTTTAGTTGTATTTCCAGTCAATACATTATATGATTTATATCGCATTCGTACATATTTTTTTGAATTTAATTCATTTAAGGCTTTCTTGAATTTAGTTTAGTTCCATTTAATATTATTTATATTCAGTTGGTTCATGTTTATTAGGATAATATTGTTCCCTTGTGGTTTAATTTTGTTTTACTAGGTTTGATTTGGGTTTGAAAGGTATAGATATTTATGTCTACTTATATTTATATTCATTATATTCTAAACTCTATAGTTATAGTTTATAGTTGAAAAAAATTTATTCTCATATTAAATGAATCTATTTACCTGTTTATATGTTAATATTATTTGAAACTAAGTACATGTTACTAAAGTATAAATTATTCAAATTAAAATAGCATAGATTTATAACTGTTTATATGTAAATATTATGTGATTCTATTTTAGTTTTCCCTTACCTAATTTTTGTTTACCCATAAAATTTTTTCCCTTACATTAATTTAGTTTACCCTTAATTAATTTTTTTTAACCTTACATAAAATTTTCTTACCCTTACTTAACTTATAAAAGTTTATGTTTACCCACACATAACATTTTTATCCATACATAACTTTATTTTACCCTTACATAAATTTATTTTACCATTACATAATATGAATTTACTCTTAATTATCATTAGTTTACTATTAATCTATATTAGTTTTTGTTTACCATTATATGACTTAATTTTGACCTTACATAACTTATTTTACCCTTAGTTAACTTTATTTTACCATTATTTATTATATACATGTTTTTTTACCCTTATATAACATTTATACTCTTACATAACTACTTTTTACCATTATTTAACTTCATTATACCATTAATAAACGTTGTTTTACACTTATATAACATTGGATTACCATTACTTAACCTGTACATGTTTTTCTTTACCCTTAAATACCATTCTTGTACCATTACTAAACTTTATTTTAAGCTTACATAACATTATGTTACTCATACTCGAATTTTGTTATCCATATATTTTTTACCCTTTCTTGACATGTACAAGTTTATGTTTATACATAATTAACTCTATATTACCCTTAAATAAATTTATTTAACACTTAATTAATTTTTTTACCCTTATATATCTTTATTTTACACTTAGATAACTTTTATAATTATCTATTTACTTTTACATAACATTATTTTAACCATAATTATCATTATTTTATCATTACATAACTTTTGTTTACCCTTACTTACCTTGTACAAGTTTCTATTTACCCTTACATAAATTTATTTACAATTATTTAACTTCTTTTTACCCTTATATAACATAATTTTACAATTACCTAACCTTTTTTACCCTTACTTATGTTTAGTTTACCCTTAATTAACCTATAAAAGTTTTTTTACCAAAAATTATACATTTTACCCTTACTTAACACTCCCTTACCCTTACAATACACTATTTTATACTTACTGAACTTTGTTTTACCATTACATGACTTTAGATTACTCTTACTTAATAGGTAAAAATTCATGTTTACCCTTACATTTTTTTACACTTTGTTAACTTCGGTTTATTCTTACTAAACGTTATTTTACCCTTAATTAACATTAGTTTACTCATACATAACATATACATGTTTTTGTTTACCTTTAAATAACTTTATTTTACCCTTACTTACCAGTGTTTTACTATTAATTAATATTAATTTACCCTTACATAACATGTAATAGATTTTGTTTACCCTTTATATCTTGGTTTTACCCTAAATTAACTTATGTTTACTCTTAACATTAGTTCTACCTTAATTATGTTTTACCCTTACATAAATTTAGTTTACCCTTTATTAATATGTAAAATCTTATTTTTTCCCATTCATAACATTGTTTTACCCTTATTTAAATTTATATTAACCTTATTTATCATATAGAGGTTTCTATTTACTCTTACATTACTCTATTCACCTTTATTTAACGTAAATTTTCCCATATTTAACATAATTTTTTATATTTACCCTTATATGAATTTATTTTATGTTAAAAAAGTAGTTTTTAACCATTCATTTTTTACATTTACCTAACCTGTACAATTTTTTATTTACCCTTACATAGCTTTTATTTGAACTTACTTAACATTATTTTACCCATACTTTACATTTTTTAATCTTACATACTTCTATTTTTCTCTTAAATAACCAGTAAAAGTTTTTGTTTACTGTTACATAACACTATTTTACCCTTACATAAATTTAGTTTACCCTTACTAAACCAGTATAAGTTTCTATTTATTTTACGTTCTATATCTATCTAGTCTATCCCTTTGTGTGTTTATGATGTCTGAGGTTCTCAAAAGAGGGCATAGACTGTTTTTGAGGTTATTGGATGCTAAAAATTGGAAACAAGGAGAACCCATGATTGTGAGGGTTTTCACATTTCAAAAATGGGGTTCATGGAAAATAAAATTGGTAGTGTTCATCTTTGCCTACGTAGATAGATATACTACATGGATTGGATACATGAGAAATCATCTACTAACATACTGACACACATCATTGAATTTTCATGTGTGGTGATCGTATTAGAATTTTATAGTCCCAAACTACACATACTACTAAGGTGTAGTAAAGTGGTAGTGCAAGGTCAAACCCATGAGGATCACTAGAAGGTCAGCAACCAATCAAACAAAAACCATGAAAAGTATTCCTCAAGTTCACTCTTTAGGTTTGGTTTTAATTAAATATATTTTGTTTAGATTTAATTCATATAATAAAAGAAGGAATTCAGGCCTATCTCAGGGCTCTTTATAAAAGATAATCCTAGTTTTTTCATGGGGTAGTTCAATGGCTTAGGCTGTAAAGTTTTCCAAAATTCACCAATGTTTTTGTCAGACCATTTGGATCTACCCATTCTGAAACTATCCCATGGTCCAGGTATAACTAAAAACCTAGGTTCATTATTCCAAGATTAAATGGAAAAATTTTCATAGGAAAATAGTGATAGTCATGATAAACTCCAATTAGGTTAGGTTTATTCAATTATACTACCCATGGTACTGGTTATCTAGAATAATATGATGAACAATAATTATAATCTTAATTTCTTCATATATGGTTACGAAGGATCAATATATAAATTCATTGGGCTCAAAAACACCCCTAATCTTGACCCCTAACTCTAGGATGATTCAACATGCGAGGAGGCTCTAATAAAAATTAGGTAAATACTAAACATGGTATGCATAATCGGGAAATAGTAGAGAAAGAATAAATATAGGATTAAAATAATTAATAATTAATATCAAATAATTGAAAGAAATGTAATTCCAATCTAAAAACCACTATGTACTAAGAAACAATGAAGAACTGTATAGGTGTTGATGAAGAATTGTGAGCAGTGATGAAATAGACCTCAAAAATTGAAATGGATTCACAAAAGGTGAAGAACGAACATAGAATGGATATAGATTCAATTATAACTCCAAATGATTTAATAGAAAAATTAATGGAATGAATTGAAATTGGTTCAGAATGAAAAAAAGTGATAATTGAAGAAATTATAGAAGAAAAGAGAGAATAATAAAGTGTGTGTCTCCTTCTGTATGGGGAAGACCGCTAAAAAATAAATAGTATAGAAAAGTACATGATGTGTATGTCATAAACATTGGGTAATGTATTATGTGACTTTTTTCCAGACATATGCAAGTTGTGTAATATGACTTCATTTCATGTATTTGAAATCCAAAAGTCCCTTCAGAAAATTTGTCTATATCTTTTAACGGGTGATCCTTTGTTCTTTTCACATCATGAAATATCTATACATTGTGTACGTGAATCACTTTTATCATAATTTTGAAATTTGAAATATGAATGTTGTGTAATGAATTTAAACATTGTTTATTGTCTTCACATCATGTAAAGTCTTCATGGGCTATTCTATGGCCTTTCAAGAATTCATTAAATAAGTTATACACGTCATTTATGAGATATATGGCATGTAAAGAATATTTTTGGACCATTTCACCATTTCACACTTTAAGTCCATAATTCTTATTTCCTATGAAAAAAAACCTTGAACCCAGTGAATTATTAAATAAATCATGATTAACCATTAAATAAATGTATCCAATATGTATATATATATTTAGCTTATTAAATTCCCCCACACTTGAATAATTTCATGTCTTCAAGAAAAAACAACTCAATAAGGATTATAAAAGAAACAATTTTTAAAATATTAAACATTCATTATAACCAAGAATATAAAAATAAGTGTAAGAAGAAAAATTAATTCCTCCAGAATGTATCCGATAGAGAAAATTCATCATGCCTCAGATTTTAGTTCATTATCCATAATCTTTATACTTTTAATTACAATTTCATAACTATTTCTTAAATTCTATACCCATTTTACAATTTACCTCACACTAAATTTTCTGTAATCACTCAAGGTAAAAATGAAACTTGAGCTATTTTTATTCCCTGAATACATGTTCCTAACCATAAGATTTCATTGGTTCTATCATCTCCACTTCATAAATACTAATTAAAAATCAATCAAAATGGATTTAGGAATAGCGTTTAAACGGATTTTAAGAAGAGGGTAGATGGGTTAAAAATAAAAACCCATTATCAAATGGAAAGTAAGATCTATAGAATATTGCATTAAATCCATGAACCATTCAATGAAGTGACACCTCCTGGACAAAGTGTTTCTATGCTCTATAGATCAAGGTTGTTCCATGAGTATATCAAGTAATTATTAAAAATGTATTGCGTTCCTTTATTTTAATTTTTATTTATTTCTGGAAAATCTTGTCTAGTCTAGGTCTCATGTACATCACCTAACCACATATAATCCACCATAGTATTCATTGGTCTGGTAATGGTGATTTTTTACCTTCCTAATACACAACCATGTATCTTTTTATTTTTAATTTATTTTATATTTTTTCATTTTCAAGTGAACATGATCGACGAAGACGAATTCAAAAATTAATCATAGAACAAATCATATTGGTCTTTTGATAGTCGTATAGTGAATCTCATCAAAAACAACATATTGTATCCATTAGTAATGAAAATTCCCTCTCAATTGTTTAAATTATAATCATGCATAACACCAAGATCATGGTAATAAGGGATAATTGACTTTAAATGACTATATCCAAACAACATTATTCATGCATACTATAGGCTAATGAAGAAAAAACTTACAAGTGTGTTATAGAAAAAAAGTGGCTCAAAATAGATTGCCTCAATAATATTAAATATATATTTCTTCAATCATAACCTCAATAAGATATTAATGCATGTTTTGATAGGTTGAAATTCCCCATGTGTCTCTCAAGAAATATTATCAGAAAATAATATGAAAGATTGGGTCTAGAAGCCTCTCGGGAATGGGAGTAATAAAGTAACTCGTAATCACTATAGCTATAAAATATATTAATAAGAAACCAAAATAAATTTCATGAATCTAAAATAAAATTAATGTACTAAAACAAATAATAATTTTAAAAATTAAATATAGAATTATAATTGTGCTTCAAAAATATCCAATATATTTTTTTCTTTTATTTATATGAGATTAATGATATTTCAAGTTTTAAGCATGATTTTAGTGTAAACTATCTATTAGAAAAGTGAAATTAGGAAATAATCTAAGTGTATCGACAATAAATCTCAAGAAATGCTCCCCTATTATTAAAATGAGATAGTGTATGAATTTCTTTTGAATGAATTTCATGAGAGATATCAATAACAATATATAAAAAAATGAAATAGATATTTGAAATTGAATGTAAGGAATTAAGATATTCTTGTAATAAATTTCATTCTATGGGGAAAATAGTTGGATTTTGAGGGTCATTCTTGCAACATGAAATTTTTTTAGAAAGAAAAAACCATCACTGGATAATGAATTAGTCCCTAGGATTAAACAATTTTGAAGAAAAAAAATGAGCTAGTCCATAGAGTCCAAACTATGAGAAATAAACTCAGATAAATGTAGTAATGTGATTATAGTGAGGTTTTGTAATGTCCTATAAAAAATTATTCTACTAAAAAAAATATCCTAAGAACATGATTGAAAATAAATAAAACAAAACAAATATGGGTTTACTCCCATAAATTTATAATAATAAAATTATCATCCAGACTCATTTCCATATAGATGAATTTTAGAGTTACAAATCACCATTCATGGAAGGGTCCTAGGAAAATTTTTAACCTTTTCCCGTTAAACATGACTTGTGATTCATCACCATTATTAATATCTGTAGCTCTATATATGGAAAATCATTATGAATTTATAAGGACCCATCTATCATAATTTTATCTTCTCAAGGAATAATTTTTATCATGAATTTAATAAAAATTTTCCTTAAGAGTGAAGATTCTACGTGTGATTTTTTTCTCATTCCAATTATTTTAATTTTTTTTAAAAAAAATTGTTATTCTCATAGGAATCCTTCCTGATTTAATCTAGATCATCTATTTAGATAATTATAACATATCTAGCTTTTTGAGAATCTATGTTCAACATTTTTATTTCCGAAAAGATTGGTTCTCTAATTAAATTAGAAGATGCGATGGATTTATATACACCAATTTAAAGGATTAGTTTCAATGCTCATTTTGTAGTCCATGAGATATGACCATAGTTTTTCATCCAGTTTCACACTACAATATTTTCTATTGGTGTTAACTATCTTCTCCATAATTTGTTCAATTTACCTATTTGACACTTCAACCTTCCTTCTTATTTGTTGGTGGAAGGGAGTAATAGTTTTATATCAAATTCCATACTTTTCACTCTATAATTTTATAGAATTATTGGTGAATTCAGATCCCCAATCACTTATTCTTAATCTAAGAAATCTAAATCTGGAAAAAATGTTTTTGTTTAAGAATTTCATTTCCACTATGTTTGTTTCATGGGTAGTGGCCTTAGCTTCAACCCATTTTTAGATGTAGTCAATTCTTACTAGAATGTAAAACTTACCATAATATTTAGTAAATTCTACCATGAAATAAATCCAACATATCATAAAGGTTTCTACATCAATGATGGAAAATTGTGTAATTTTTTTTCTTTTTCTTATAGTCCATATCTACTAGCATCGATCAAATTTTCGAAAAGGTTACTTGTATCTTGATGAAGCATGATCCAAATTAGCCTTCATTAAAGGATTCTATTTATGGTACATTCGGTTCCATGATTCCCATCTATAGGTGATGTATGATACATTTTGAGAAAACTTTATTTTTCATCTTCTAAAATGAATAACCACATTAAGGCATTAATTTCTCACTTAAAAATTAGTATCTCATCCTAATAGTAATGTCAGGAATCATCAAAAATTTTCATTCTTTTCTTATAGTTAGTGCGAGGGTAGAGTGATCCTATGGTGAGATAGCTTTTAATATTCAAAAACCATGCTCAGTCATGGGTATTTATCACTAAAAGAGTTTCATTAGGGAATCCATCCTCGATGTCATGATTATTATCACCCCTGATGTTGGAAAGTGGAGTTATAGATAAATGGCTTTCAATAATGTTTTAAATTCCTTTTTCGTCCTTTATTATGATGTCAAACTCTTTTATTATATGAATTTATTGAATCACAAGTGGTTTGGAATCATTTTTTCAAAAGATATTTATGTGTTGCATTATCCTTGTTGACCACTACCTTAGATAGTATAAGGTATGAGTGAATCTTTTCAAATAAGAAGACTACAACCAAATGTTCATTTTCATTAGTCGTATAATTTACCTAAGCATCATTAATTGTGTGATTGGAATAGTAAATGGGACAAAATATATTTCCAACTTTCTGTCCTAAAACATCACCAACATAAAATTCATTTGCATCACACATAAACTCAAATTCATTATCCCAATATGGTGAAATTGTGATATAATCAACCACTAGATGATTTTTTATGGTATCGAATTCTTGTCAACACTCTTTCGTGACCTAGAAAGTAGTTTCTTTTGATATTATGTGTGTCAATGGGTTGGAAACTTCTACAATGTTTCTAATGAAGAAGTGTTAGAATACAATGTGCCCTAAAAATATCCTTATTATTTTCACATATTTAGGATAAAGAAAGTATTTTTTCACTTTAATTTTAGTTGGATAAACTTCTAATATTTTTTTTGATATTTTATGTCTTGGGACTATTCCTTCTTGGACCATGAAGTGACACTTTTCCCAGTTTAATGACAGACATTTCTATTCACAGCAATACAAGACTAGATAAATATTACTCAACCACATTTTGAAGGATCTTCAATATACCAAAATGTCATCCTTAATGATATTTAGGAATTAATCTACCAAATCCAGGAATATGTGTGTCACAAAGCGTTGAATTTTGTTGGTGTTTTTCACATACCAAATTACATACATTGATAGGGGAAGGTCCCAATGGGACTAGTGATCATATTCTTGGATTGGTCATCTGGATCAAATGTAATTTTATTTTATCTTAAATATCTATCCAAGAAATAATAGAATTCATTCCCTACTAGTCATTCTAGCATTTGATCCATAAATGGTTGTGAAAAATTGTAACACCCTGAGATTGTATGAGATAGATTCTTTTAATTTATTTGATGTCTTGTGTTTTACACTACTCCATGATTAGATTGTGTTACAAGAAACACCATATTAGCTTTCAATATTCACAACACTATTCTTTCCTTGTGTTACACATAATTTCATGTTCTTTTACTAGAATTAATTTCATGCAATAATGAGTATAGATTTTCCATTTTATAAATGAAATATTTTTGGATTATGTTATTTGCTGCAAAAATGTAATATTTCACTACACTCAAAACTGACTTGGCTTGTGTTACATGTAAGAACGACCTTCTTCGATAACATTCATTGTACAAAATACCGAGTTTCACTAAACAATGATATATTATTAAAATATTATTATTTAAGGGAATATAATCTAGCCAGTTATGAATATTATTAAGAACATTTTTAATTTTATATATCATTAAAATTTATCTAACATATTTTCTTGAACATGATAATAGAAAAAATCATTTTTTTCAGATAAATGTAGTATTTTAAAAAAAACTGCACTTTTACTGCATTTTGTTGGTGAAATAATTTTAAACGTAGTTTTTGATGATTTTATAAGTTTAATTTGACAAAATAAACTTCAATTTTGGAGTAGGAACATAAAAATTATCTATTGTTGTATTTTTGGTATTTTTCTGATAAAATTCATATTTTAATGAATAGTGAAAAATATTGCATTTCAATTCAAAACTGACATTTTTTCTAATTTATTTTTATAGTCAGATTATATTTTTATTTAGTTTTAAGAAATAATTTCATTATGTTTTTATCATTTAATCCCATTATGTTCATTGGAAGTAATTTCAAATTTAAATTGGACATATACACATGAAAACATTTTGATAATTTTTTACTTCTTAAAACCCACTTTTTTGGTTTTGACAACAGGAATTAATCTTAAATTATATTATACTAAATCCATTTTTTGAATTATTTAAAATGATTTAAATATTCTTAATCAGTTGGTAAAATTTATTTTAATATATTACTTTCATTTTTTGGTATTATGATTGGTAACTACGGTAATTTTTATTTACCATAGTTAAAGGTAATTCAGGTAAATTAATGTAGCTAATAATATGATATGGAAAATAGAGATATCCTAAAACCATAAAAATACAATTATTTTAATAAACGTCTACCCTTAACATATTAGGATATAAAAATATTCATTTAAATGCATCTTGACAATGAAAATGAAATAAATATTACTAAAACCAATGAAAGTGACAAAATGCCAATCTCACATTTCATATAAGTAGAATAATTTTAATATAGGGATAAATAGGTGATATATTAGAACATAAATAGTACATATAAATATAAAATAATTACCAAAATCATGTTAATTTATTTAATTTTTAGGAAATAGAAAATTACCTTAAATAATTATCCATTGATGATGTAAAAATTAATTAATCGATGAGAAATCGATGAATCAATTTTTATTAAAATTTTAATACCCATATAAATGTCCAAAAACATGTCCAAATATTATTTGAAGATTATATATCGACAATAATCATCCAAAGGTAAATATAGTGACCATTTTATCCTTATATAATATATTATGACCTTTATATTATTTTATTTCAAGTAATGTTTACGTTGTCACATTCATACTTTAATAATTACAACATTTTTAATGATTTCATTTATAGTAGATAACTTAAACTAAAAATATTAAAAGTAAATATATTAAATTTTTATTCATTATATTATTTTAATTTTAGTTTTTACACAACAAATAAGTATATTAAATAATTACCCAAAATCATTGTAGTAATTGTTTTAATAATGGAGATATCGAATAAATGATATTAAAAATAATAAAATAAATATAATTTGGGATATTTAATTTTTAAAATAGATTTTATATAATTAATAGACCCATTATTGATATAATAAAATATTTTTTAGGATATCATATTATCTTGATATTTCTAAAAATCCATGAAATGAATAGTGTCAAAATTGAAAAAATTGATATTTTATTAAAATAAAGTTTTATAAAAAAATTTTAAAATCATAAAACAATTTTAAAAATATATAATATTTATTATATCATTTAAAAGGATCAAATTTATTCATTTATGGTATAATTTAAATCAAATGAGTAAATATTTTACCCTTTTAATATTGAAACATTTGTTATCTTAATTAAAATTAAATAGAATAACTAATTGTTAATTAAAATGATAGTGTTTAAATTAACATCAAAACTTTTATAAATTTCATTTTTTAATAATATTTAAATCTTATAATGACTTCTATTTGAATATATCTCTTTTTGGAGGAATTTAATTTATTTTCAAATTATTATAAATTAATAGTTTCAGAAATTTCAAAATTGTCCCTCACCCTAATTATAAAAAGACACCTCCTCCATCATTTCTCACAACTCATTTTTCCTTTATGTTCGTCCAAAACATAGAAATCCCTCCTCTAAAATTTCCTAGTTACATTATAGAGGTTATTGTATTCTAAAAATACCAACTCTAGTTCCATTGAGACAATATCTAAAGAGGGCACGTCAAAGAAGAGGTAATATCCTCTACCGATTATTTCATATTTCTTTCTACATGTAATTCTACTTAATGATTTGTTTAATTATAGAATAATATCTCTAGTATAAATTATATAATTCGATGTTATTATAATTATGAGACAACTATATTTAACTTTATATCCATCCTATGAAAGATGAAACCACCACGTGTGCGTATGTATGGTTTAACATCTCCATGCCATGGTGTAATCTGTTTTTCACCACCACCATACTTGGATGGGTATAAAAATGAATTTAATAACTATATATAATTATTATAAAATTATATTGATTATTAAATAGTTTAAACCATTCAAATCAATACCATTCATCAATTATGGTAATGATGTCGTTGTTTGTGCATACGCATGACCTACCGTCTCCACAACATTATGTGATTCGTTCTACATGATAACCAATAAAATATAATTATATAAATGTATATAATGAATAAATATGGTAATTATTATTTTAATATCATTTTATAATTATATAAATATTAAATAAGAAGGAGAACTAGAAATTATTCAACAAAACAGGCATATTATCATAAAGAAGTTAAAACATGGATAACGAGTACATAAAATAATTAAAAAAAAATAAGAATATGATAATATATGATAACCATGATTCTGAAATAAATTAATAATATTTTCTAAATCATTATACCAAATTTTTGGAATCAAAGGATTAATATCTGACCTATTGTAGGGGAAAATTTCACAATCTCATTTTTTTGTCTGAGATTATTTAAACGTAAGTATTTGCTAGGGATATACTTATCAAAAAAGTTAATGTTTTCTAAAAATGCTTTCATAAAATGTATACCATTATTCTTTAAATGTGTAAATTAATTTTTACACATTTTTTACTTTTACTAAATGGTATGTAAGGAATATTTAATTTATTTACCAGATGAGGTACTTTTTGACTTTTCCAGAAAAAGTATGAGAATATTTTTTTTACCTATACGGCATGAATGGATTTTTACAATTTCATGACGTCTTAATTTCATGAAGCTTCCTCTAGAGTATTTGATGTTTATTTTCAACTAAATTCTTTACTTTTTAAATTAAACAGAATTTTTGGAATAGAAAACCTTTTTTAAGAAAAAATGATATTTTCCCCAACAATTATGTTCACGTTTTTTATCAAAATTATTTACCATCTAAGATTATTCTCATTAAATAGGGTTATGTTTATATACCTATTATTAAAATTATTTTAGTGTTTTAATGATGGAATGATATTTTATATGGATTATGTTATGGTGCAAGGATGTTTAAGAAACCCATTTTATTTTTTCGGTTATGCTATGATGAATTATTTATGTTTCTGTGCCACAGGAAAGAATGATTTTATTATGAGATGGGTGGGACATATATATCCCTCCAATGAATTAGGTAAAGATTTATATCTCATGAGATAAACATAGCTAGAATGGAATGTAAATCCAGTATAGTAATACAGGGCAGGGATGACAAGTAAATCTAGTTCTGTAATACATTGTTGGAATGGAAAGTAAATTTGATTCAGTAATACATGGTTGGAATGTTACGTAAACTCGGTTCAGTAATGGACTTTTTACACTCTGATATACTTGGAATCAAATACATTGATACTATGGAAATTATATTATGTTCTTATTTGTTTTCCAAAATTCCATTTTGTATGCCTATGCTATTTTATCATGCTTAATGTTCCATTATGATATATGCCTTTTGAACTGCCATGATTTATTTCATGACTCATGATATTGATATTTAGACATTATGTTCATGTTTTTAAAGACTTATGTTCAGGTTTTGTTTTATTTTCTCAATGATTACCCTTAATTATCATTTGAGCTCAACCAATTTATGTTTTCTTTTCCCCAGGATATAAAAAAAGGTTTTATGTAGGAAATAAAAAGGGGGATATCTTTATGGGAGATGATAAAGATCTATCACCAAGTTAGAATATTATGTTCAAAGATTCCAAACACATTAAAATAATACAGTATTAGGGTATTTTTTGTGTCTTGTATTAAGTACTCCACAAAATTATTGTAATTTCCATGTACGTCATGCTTGGATCTCTACACATGGTATCAAAGAGATGGTTTAGTCAAGATTTCGACACTAGGATTGAAAAAAATTAGTGATATCCGTAGAGATATTTCTAAGGATATTTCCAAGGATATCCTAAATATAAGTAAATTATTTGTTAAAATACTATAATTTTTTGATAATCATGAATAAACTTGGTTTAAACCAAAGATATCATCGATTGAAATATTATAAGTAATTTAACTTAATTATGTGTTTCTATTATCTGATGTGTATTTCTCACACTTTTCATTCTGATCTTAGTCTAAAACCAAAACAACATAGAATAATGTTACCATTGACTATTTCAGATGAGGAAATTATGGGTATTAAGAAAAATGATTTCCTATATTGAGATATCATGAAGGGAATCATGTAGACGGTATGAGTATTTGTCATACTGATGAGGATAAAGATATTGTAAACAATATATGAAAGGTATGTGATGTTCTTCTAGTATTTTTTACATTAAACCTATGAATATTGGCGTTGAGAAATGAAAATACATTATTCATATTTTAGAAAATATGAAGATGAGGGATCCTGAGTAATGGTTTATGAATAAATATGGATTATTAAGGTTTATATGTCTCGGAATTCAAATATTATGTAATATGAATCATAAAATATATAAGTGTTTTCAGAATAAGGATTGGAAAGGATTTGATAAAATAGTTATAAAGATATAGAAAAGTGATTTAAAGGTAAGGTGATATACTTAGAGAACATATTATTAAGGGAAAGATAACCCTTAATTTTTTCCTCATGTTACGATAATGATGTTTGGATAATGATATGTGGATTTGAATAAGTAAATTGGAAGATTCTTGATTCTTGAAATCTAATTGTGGAGTTGTTGAAAAGAGGGTGACACTAAACTGGATGAAGAATACAGATTTTTTGGACTCATGATATATATCGAATAAATTTTGGAATAAGGAAGCATGCATGTTTTCAATAAGGATATCTTATAATTCAGGTTTTTTCCGTGACTCAATAAAATACATGATTCAGGTATTCACCTTCTTAGAATGTGACAACAAAGAACTGCCTTATGAGATATGGGGAAATAATTTCTGTCGATTTAGTTCACCTCTTTCTAATGTTTTATATTTTTATTGTTTTGGAAGGATTGTAATGTTATACATTTATGGATAGTATAAGTTATATTCCGGTTTATGTTTGTTTGTTTGATGTATTATCTCACTATAGGTGTACTTATTCATATTTTATTTCCTATGAAATCCTTTTTGTTGAGATAGAAGGAATGACCTGTCATTCAATCTTCTGATCTAATGAAACTTCATAATGAAAAATTCAACTTCATTTCATTAAATAATAGATGAAGTTGAAATTTTTTATGGCCTGATCAATGGTGAGATTATATCAAAAATCAAGTAATAATTTATTCTCATGTAAAATTATTCATCATTAGGGGAAGAATATTAAAAACCTAAAATTTTATCTCAGTACCTTCATATCAAATGAAATAGATGGTCCCTTAAATCATCACAGATTTATGGCTTTATAGTAGTTAAATTTACCCAAACCTTATTCTCTGTCACTATCAATCAAAACATAATAGTTAGATTTCCCTTCCATATTTATCTCTCACTCCCCACCTATGTTCTCCTATGTGGAAACTGAGTGAAAACATAATTAGGATAATAATTAGTATCTTAAAATCTATTTTTAAAATGAATTTTTAGTATCCCTTTTTATGATGTGGGTTTCCATGAATGAAACTTTCGAGTAGTAAACCATTTATATGCCTAGAGAATTTAGGAGGAAAATTCATTTTAAGTGGGGAACAATGTAACACCCTAAGATTTTATGAGATATATTATTTTAACTTATTTTATGTCTTGTGTTTTACAATACACAATGATTATCTTGTTTTATCTGCAACACCATATTAGCATGCAGTATACACAACACTATTCTTCACTTATGTTAAAAATAATTTCATGTTCTTTTGATAGAATTCATTTTATAGAACACTGAGTATATATTTTTTTCAATGTATAAATAAACTTATATTTTATCCTATTATACACAACACCAAAGGAATACTTCCCTACCTGCAAAACTAACTTAGATTGTGTTCCACACAAGAGAGACATTCCTCAATAGCTTGCGTTTAACGCAATACCGAGTTTCATTAAACAATGATATATTTTTAAAATATTTTTATTTAATGGGATATAAACTAGACATTAGGGATAATATTAACGACATTTTTAATTTTATATAACAATATGATTCATCTTACTTATTTTCTAGAACATGATATAAAAACATTATCAATTTTTTGGATAAAAGAAGTATTTTTCAAAAAGATGAAAATTTACTACCTTTTGATGGAGCATCCATTTTAAATCTTGTTTTTTAAACTTTTATATGTTAAATTTTAAAAAATATAATTATTCATTTGAATAGGGACATAAAAATTTACTTTTGTTATAATTTATTTATTTTTCTGATAAAATTCATTTTTAAATGAATGGTGAAAAATACTACATTTTAATTCAAAACTGTCTTTTATTCAAATATATTTATATATGTAGCTTAACTATTTAATTGGTTTTAAAGTGTAATTGGATTATTTTTTATCATTTAATACCATGTTCATAATTGGAATTAATTTCACATTTAAATTGGACATAAACACATGACAATCTTTTGATAAGTTTTTACTTTATAAAAACTGACTTTTTTGGTTTTGACAAGGGGAGTTAATATTAAAATAATGTTTTAAAATTATATATTTTGAATTCTAAAATATTTATACCATAATTGGATTAATTGGGTATAAGTTATGTTAATAGGTAACTCTTATTTTTGGATATTATGAATAGTAAATATGATAATTTTTATTTACCACACATAAAGGTAAATCAGGTAAATTATGGTAGCTAATAATATGATAAAGACCATAAAATTATCCTAAAACCTACCAAAATCCCATTATATGAATAAAATTATATCCTAAACATCTTAGGTTTGAAAAATAATCATTTAAGGAACACTTGAAAATGTAAATGACATAAATATTAATAAAACCAATGAATGTGACAAAATGTCAAATTCACATTTCTTATAAGTATAATAATATTTGTATATGGATAACTAGGTGATATATTCTAACATAAATAGTGCATGGGAATATTATATAATTAACTACATCATTTTAATTTTTTTTTAATTTTTAGAAAATAAATAATTATCTTAATGTCTTATTCTTTGATGATGTAAAAATTAATTAGTTGATGATAAATTAATGAATCGGTTTTTTTTAATCTTAATAACCATAAAACTATCCAAAAACAAGAAAAGATATTATTGGTCGTGTATATATAGACCATAGTCATCCAAAAGTCAATATAGTGACCAATTTGAGCCTTATAGAATAGATTGTGACCATTATTTTATTTTATTTAAAGTAATATAAAAGTTGTCACGTTCATACTTTAATATGTATAACATTTTTAATGTTTTCATTTAATGTAGATAAATTCAACTACATATATTATCGTCAAATATATTAAATTTATATTTCATATATTATTTTATGTTTAATTTTTACTCAACAAATTAGTATGTTAAATAATTACCCAAAATTATTGTAATAATTATTTTAATAAGGAATATATCAAATAAATGTTATCAAAAAATTTAAAATAAATATAATTTTGCATAATTAATTTTTCCAATGAATATTATAGATGAAATTGACACATTAGGGATATAATTATTTGTTTTGAGGATAATACCATATCTTGATATTTCTCAAAATCTATGAAATGAGTAGTGTCAAAATTGACACAATTGATATTTTGTTAAAATTATGTATTGTAAAATTATTTAAAAATCATAAAACATTTTTAAAAATATATATTAATTATTATATGTCTAAAATGATAAAAATAATTAAATTATTGTAAAATTGAAATCAATGAAGTCAATATTTCACCCTTTTAATATTGAATCATTTTTTGACTTAATTAAAAGTAAATAGAATAACTAATTATTATCTAAAATGATATTGTTTAAATTGACATAAAAAATTGTCTAAATTTTATTAGTTGATGAGATATATATCGTATTATATCTTATCTTCGAATATGTATCATTTTTTAGGTATTTTACTTTATTTTAAAATAATTATAAATTAATAGCTTTAGAAATTCCCAAAGTGTCTTGCACCCCAATTATAAATGGAAACCTCCTCCCTCATTTCTCCATGACTCATATAGTATTAGAGTTCATCCATGACCTACCCATTCATATTTTAAACATTATAAGATACATTCAACATTTTACGGTCTTCTCAAAAGACCAACTCTAGTTCCATTAAGATGATATCTAAAGAGAGAACTTCAAAGAAATGGTAATTTCCTATACCGATTCTATCATATTTCATTCTATATCTACTTCTACATCATGATTTGTTTCATTATAGAATAATAAATCCAGTATAAATTATATACTGATTTTATTTTGTAATTATTAAACAACCACATTTAATTTTCTATCCATCCTAAGAAAGATGAAATCACCATGTGTGCCTACGCACGGCTTACTGTCTCCACGTTGTGGTATAATCTGTTTTTTACCACCACCTTACATGGATGGGAATAAAAATGGATTTAATAACTATATGTTATTATTATAAAATTATATTGATTCTCAAATAGATTACACCATTAAAATCAATACCATTCAACAATTATGGGAATGATATCGTCACTCGTGCGTACGTACGGCCTGCCATCTCTGAAAACATGATGTGATTCGTTCTACATGATAACCACTCAAAAAATATTATATAAATCTAAATAATGAATAAATATGGTATTTATTATGTTAATAACATTTTGTAATGATATAAATATGACTTGATAAGTATAACCATAACTTATTTGACAAAACACGCATATGATCATACAGTAATTAAAACCCAGATAATGAGTAACAATGAATTATTAAAAAAAAGATAGAGAATATGTCCATTTATGATGACCATGATTATGTAATAAGATAATAGAAATATATAAATCATTTTAATATAGGTTCAGACAAATAAGAGGAATATCATACCAATGGTAAGGGATAATTTTGCAATCTCATTTTTTCTGAGATTGTTTATAAGTAAGTATTCACTGGGGATATATTTATCATCCAAGTCCATGTTTTCTAAAAATATTGTCATAAAATATATACTATTATTATATGAAATATTAAAGTCATTTTTAACCATTTTTTACTTTTAATTTATTGTATGGATGGAATAATATTTTTTATTTACCATAAAAGGTACTTTTTGAGTTTTTTGAAAAAAGTACTAGGAGAATGGTTTTTTAACTTACATGGCATGAATGGATTTTCACGATATCATTATTCCCTATATTGATGATGATTCCTATAAAATATTTCAATTTTATTTTCAACTAAATTATTTTCTTTTTCAATTGTGCGACATTTTCAGAAAAGAAAATGTTTTTGAAGAAGAAAATATATTTTTTTCTCAATAATTAAGTTCAAGTGTTTTTTCAAAATTATTTTCCATCTAAGATCATTCTATTTTAGTAGGTTTATGATTTTATCCATATTATTACAGTGGTTTGATTGTGTTAATCATGGAATGATATTTTATATGGACTATTTTAGGATGGAATGATATTTAATAAACCAATTTTATTTAATGGGTTATGATATGATGAATGATTTATGTATTTTTGGCACAAGTGAGAATTATTTCATTATGATATGGGTGGGACCTATATATACCTTAAATTTATTATATAATATTTATATCTCATGAGATAAACATAACTAGAATAGAAAGTAAATCTGGTTCAGTAATATAGGTCTTGAAAAAGAAGTAACTCTGGTTCAATATTACAGGGCTGGAACGACATGATAATATGGTTCGGTTATACATGGATATAATGGAAAGTAAACTCAGTTTAGTAATGGACTTTTTCCACTATGATACTCTTGGAAACAATTCCTTGGATACTATGGAAATCATATTATATAACAACCATGCTCTTTATTTCACACATAGACATAATTTATTACATAAAATCTTCACTTGAAACAAGTTAGATGATCGAGAGGTCTAGTGTCATTAGGGTTTAAGAACATTACATAAGATCTTAAAACATAAAACAAAAAATATTTATTTAAAACTTCTCTTATATGACCACAACATTCCTTTGTACATAGCATTGCATGGGATAACCTGAGGAAATTCATAAAAAGGGTGATCTATAAAGTTCAGTAAGGTAGTAAATGAGGAATAACATAAATAATATATCACATGTTAGGTAATATTCATATAAATGGATAAAAAGAGAAACCTTAACATAAAAACATGATATATCATGATTTTCATAACATAGAAATGTGGCACCAACATTTAACATGATATTAGCATGAGACAAATCACTTTGCACGTGGAGCATGAGTAAACCCTCATTTAACATGAATTATCATGCGTAAATCCACATTTCACTTGATGTATCATGGTACAAATCTGTACCCAAGGCATTGGACCACTATCAGGGCACACCCTTCTTAATCAATTCATTTCATGCATAGTTGTGCCACATGGATCATACAACATAGAATCATTCAACATCATCATTTATTACACGATAAAGGAATGTGGAATAAATACATGAAACTCTATAATCAATAAGTAAATGTGAATAAAGGTGAATATCATTGATAATGAAAGGGGCATGGTATTCACTACACAATGACTTGGGCTTTCAAAATCACAATGCAATTTCGGCAGCATAACGACGTGACATAAGAGTTCATAAAAATGGTTGATGAGAGATAAAGGGGTATATAATCTAATGTAAATTAAATGGATAGTAAGGGGGTCATATAGATACATGTCCCCGCATATTTAATGAAATTTATATGCATAGTATAAGAGAAGTTCTTGAATGTAAATGAGGGGAGATAAATTCCTTATGGAATTTTGGAATAGTAACGGGTGTACATGGGTGGAATTAATGAGAGAGAAAGGTATATCACATCATTAAAAACTAATTAGGGAATTATTGGATAGGTTCTAAATCATACCCTAACATTTTTAATTTAAATTAAAATGGTACAACAACAGAATGAAACTTAGATAAAAATGAGAAAGGAAAAAATCCCTTACGTGCAAGTGTAATCTCAAAGGCTTGAGAGTGTCTTGAGAGAGGCTTATTAGGAGCATGGGGTGCCTTTATAGGATTCTAGAGAGGGTATTTCATAGGGTTGTCTAGTTAAAAAGGGTTTTAATGAAGATAAGTGGGAGCTTGAGTGGGTTTATATAGGAAATGAGAGGGAATTATTTATTATTTATGTTTTGGACACCACACATTAAGCAAATCAATACCAAAAACCATCCCATGGTTTTTGACACTTTTTTTTTGAAAAATTGCAGTGGAAAAAATTATTTTATAAGTTCAATGGAATAAATTATTAAAAAATTAGGCTTTTTTATGTGGAGCTGATTCACACATTCAAGGAAATCATTTTAAAATATAAAATGTTTTATAAGTCTTAGAGGGTCCACTAAGGTGCCATAATATTAATAAAAAAATCTAAAATCACATTATCTTAAAGTAAAATCATATATTGGCCGAACAACCCATTTATAGTATTTATTACTTCACTATTGGTCCATTATTATGTTATAAAACACATTATATAATTAAACAGTAATTAATTTTTACACCAAACATCGACTATCTCAACAAATTATGAAAAATTAACCATTATATAATTTCAACATCCTGAATCCAAATATGATATTAATTTTATCTAAATAATTTTCAAAATATTTTAATTTTTACTTTTAATATAAAAAAATTAGATTTATAAAAAAATCACAGGTTTCAGAAAAAACAGCTTTCCAACCTTAATAAAAATTACAACTGTATTCATAAAAATTATAAAATAACTTATATTTAATTAAAATTAATTTATTAATAATATTTCATTAAAATATTATTTAATTAAAAAATACATTAGTTCCTCAAAATATATTTCTTAATTGATTATTAACTAAAATTAATATTTGTTCATTAAAAACAATTTACAAAGTAATAATAATAAAATTAATGTATATTATTTATTCTATACAAAAATAATGTACATAATAATAGTGCTAGGGTCTTGATACATAACTCCTTATAACACCCGCATATGACCTAAGGGTAAGGTGTTCGATGGCGACAGACTCTTTGGGTGGATCTGATAACATTACTCTGGTGGAAATCTCTATTAACATCCACTTCTCTCAAAGGAAGTTATGTTCCAGATTAACGTGTCGAAGCTCAGCTTGAGCTTGGTCAAGAGTGAAGCCAAGTGATGCTACCTCTTTAATAAGCTCTGAAAAATTGGCTTCGTATGGAGCAATTCTACTGGATGAGTTCATCACTTCATTTGTCTGAGTAAATTGGATTTGTTAAAGAAGTATATTTATATTAATCATGTGATCCCTGATCAACAACAATATTAACAACAGTCACAATTATTAATGGTATTTTAAAATCCAAAAACAGAAAACCAAGGAAGTGAAAATTTTATACACCATTTTACATAATAATAAATTTAATTAGATCAAGTGTAATATTCATTAATAAAAGTTTTGTTTGTCGAAATATTCCCCACTTAAGAAATTTCTCCATTGAAATTTATTTTTCCCACACTAAAATAGATGTGGGTAACTCCACCTCATAACTTCCTCTAGTTCCAATGTTGCTTCTTCAAACATGTGGTTTCTCCACAGCACTTTCACGAGGGGCATTGTCTTATTTCATAGAACTTTTTCTCTATGATATAATATCTTCACATGATTCTCTTCATATGAGTGGTCATTCTCTAATGGTACCACCTCTGGATTGAGTACATGTGATGGTACAAGTGTGTACATCCTTAATAGTGATACATGGAATAAATCATGTACATGAGATAGGTTTGGTGGGAGTGCTAGTAAATAGGCCATTGCTCTAATGACATCAAGGATTTCAATAGGGCCAATGTACCTTGGACTAAGCTTTACCTTATTTTCTAATCACATAACTCTCTTCCACAGTGATATGAAGAAAAATACCATGTCTCCAACATCAAACTGTAGGTCTCGTCGATGATTATCAGAATAGATCTTATGTCAGCTCTGAGTAGCTTTAATATGTTGTTGGATGGTCTTAACCTTCTCCACCATTTCTTTGACCATTTATGAACCTAGGAGTTTTTACTCCCCAATTTCATCCCAACATTTCTTTGTTCTACACCTATTCCCATAAAGGGCTTCATAAGGATCAATTTGGATTCTTGACTGGAAACGGTTATTATAAGGGAACTCAATCAGAGGAAGATATTGATCCCAGCCTCATTTGAAGTCAATTGAGAATTCTCTCAACATATCCTCAAGTTTATGTATTTTCCACTAATATTGGCCATCAGTTTGAGGATGATAATTCATACTAAAGCTCATCTCAATATTCATATCATGTTTAGAAATATTCCAAAACATAGAGGTTAATCTTGTATATTGAACGCATACAATTGATAGTGGTACTCCTTGCATCCTTACCATAACTCTTATGTATATCTGTGTCAGTTGATCCAATGAGAAATCATCCCGAATTGCAATGAAGGGTGCAGTCTTTGTAGGAAGATCCACAAAAACCCATATAGAATTGTATCCTTTAGCTGTCTTCAGAAATCCGGTGACAATGTCCATATTGATGTTTTCCTATTTCCATGTTGGTATGGGTAATGTTTGTGTCATCCGCTAAGACTTATGCCTCTCATCCTTCATTTTCAGAAAAACCATCCACTTTGAAAAATACTCTGTGATCTCCTTCTTTATGTTATCCTACAAATAAAATTTTGGGAGATCTCGACAAATATTTTTGTTTCCTACGTGAATGGGGAAATTTGAACTATCTGCATCATCCAAAATTTCATTCTTTAAATCCATATTTTATGGAACGCAACATCTTGTCTCAAATCTCCCAATTCCCTCTTCATTAACATTGAAATCTGATGATTTCCCTTTTTTGATAGTTTCCACTTTCTTCTGAATTCTCACATCATACCTTTTAGCATACTTTAACCTTTCTAAAAGATGTGGTTGAGGAATCATATGTGAAATGATTTATGATGCTCCCTTATTTATGATATCCATGTCCATCTTCATCAAATCTAATAAGATTGGGTCATTTTCAATTCCCATCAATGATATAATTGGTGTGTCCTTTCTACATTGAGAATCTTCCACTTTGTTTGCTTTCCCAGGGTGGTACTGGATTGAGCAGTCACATACTTTGATCAGATCTAACCATCTTCATTGGAACATGGTCAAATCTTTCTACGTAAATTTATATTTGAGGCATTTTTACCCGTGTATATTTCACAGTTCTCTCCAAATAGGTAATTCCTCCAAAATTTTAAAGATAATGTTACTACAGTCAATTCCATATCACATTTAGGATAATTTATGTCATGAACATTCAAATTACTTGTAGCATGGGAAATAACATTGTCAATTTTCATCAACACACAACCCAAGCCCGTCTTCGAAGCATCATTCAAAACCACAAAAGTTCCCAATTTGTGCGTAATGTGAGAATGACCGCAATGATAGGCCTCCTTTTTAACTCCTTGAATATCTCTTCACATTCATTACTCTAAGAAAACATTA
The DNA here is from genome assembly GCA_963277665.1 of Viscum album. NCBI lineage: Eukaryota > Viridiplantae > Streptophyta > Magnoliopsida > Santalales > Viscaceae > Viscum > Viscum album. Next base: position 346,287,929 of record OY728127.1, on the reverse strand, counting down.
CTACCTCCTGAGTTATCTTGGTAAGAGGGTTGGAAAATTGTGAGAAATTTCACCCAAATCTGTAATAATATCGAGCTGACCCTAGGAAGATACGAATATTCATTATCGATGTAGGCCTCGGTCATCCTTCTATTATTGTTGTCTTGTAGGGATCCATATATATCCCATTACTAGTGATGATATTCCACATGAATGATAGCTCCTTCAACCAAATGTCACACTTTTTGTACATTTCCTAGCCCATGTTGTTTCACACGGTCCATAGTAAAATGCTTAGATTCTCCCCATGCTCCACCTTGATTTTGGAGTATGTTATAATAGTGTATATAAACTCTACCAAAAAAATTTCAAGATAGTCTATAAAGACTCCATTAATCAATTAAATGAATATTTATACAGCATTAGTGAGTCCAAAAGGATTTAATATGAATTCATAGTACCTGTATGTTGTACGAAAAGTAGTCTTGGGGATATCCTCCTTCTACACCCTTACTTGGTAATATCCAGACTACAAATCCACCTTAGAGATGTATTGTGATCAAAGTAGGTAATAAAACAAGTCATAAGTTCATGGAAGAGGATAATTGTTCTTTATAGTTATTTTTTTGATCTCACGATAATCACTACAAAGGCGCATTGACCCATCAATCTTCTTGACGAAAAGGACTGGTTAACCCCATGGTGAAGCACTTGGGCATATAATCCCTTTATCCAGATTCTCATGTACTTGTTTCTTCAGCTCCCCAACCTCCAAAAAATCCATTCTATATGGAGTCTTGGATATTTTCAATTCCCTAGGTATAATATCAATTGAAAATGTAACATCTCTTCTAGGAGGAAGACCAGTAAATTTCTCGGTAAACACGTCAACAAAATCCATCACAATAGGCATGACATCAAGGATGGTTTCTTCCTTATACTTAATCATCTGATCCCGATATTCATGGTTATAGAGTAGTAATATCCATGGTTGATATTATGGTTCTAATAATGATTCATCCTCCACCTTTTACTTTTATTGAATCAGGGGTTGATTCTCCAAATGGAGAGTGATTTCCCTCTCATAGAAATTTATGTTGGCTTTATATAATGAAAGTCAATCCATTCCAAGAATTGCATAAATTTCCACCAAAGGGGGTATTAAGAGGTTCTCTATGAAGTTCAATACAAAAATTATGATAGTGGAAGATTTGTATTCATGGAACTCAATGATTTCCCTATTTTCCATCATCACCGACATCTTTACTTCAATGACTTGTGGTGGTGTTGGGTTTGTTCTACTAAATGTTCTGGATATAAAATAATGCATAATACTAGAATAAAAAAGTATGATCACTATTAATGAATTAATAACTATCATACCTATCACCACTTAGTTTTCAGGGTTTACTTTGGCGGTATTGATGGAAGAAACTATCCCCCACAACATTGGAGGTTTCTTGTTGCCTCTGAAAACCCTTGCCTTATAAGACTGGGCTGCAAAGTTCCTTGTTTCATTGCAGTTGACAAAATGAACAATACATGGAGGGTCAAATGGATAGTTTCTATCCTCTGTTGTAGCCATGGGTTTTTCTTGTTAGAAGTTAATGGACATGTTCCCTTCTCTTCCACACCAAAATCATTTCCTCATCACCTTTAGGAAATTTTCAAGGTGCTTCTTTTTGAACCATTGGCAAGGGTGGTGTTGTATTTTTTTAGCACCATTGGATTTATCCATCGAACCACCATAATTAAATTCCACCTTCTGCTTCGTATCCCGATTATACCCCCAAAATTCACTGATTTATGTATTGACTTTGAGGGAACATCAGACAATTTCATCATAGGTATCGAAGCCCCATATCGCTAGGGATTTCCATAGGATAGGTTTTGGCCTACCAAAGAATCGTTCAACCTTGCATTCAGGGTTAATGACAAAGTTAGAGGCATAATTTGAAAGCCTTTGGAATTTTTCCTTCTACGCTTTGATGGATTTATTTTCTTTTGTATTGGGGGAAAGGAATTACCTTTCTACTTAAAGTCAGAGGGTGTGAGGAGAATATTTGTCAAAAATATTCTCCATAAATCCTTCATTTCCACTGCCTCGATCTCTTCCACAGGCTTCATATTTTTTATCAACGTCCACTATTGATTAGATTCACCCTCCATATGATAACAAGAAATAAATACCTTCTCTTGTTCAGAACATTTAAAGATGGATAAGATCTTATCAATGGACTTAATACATTGTTCAGTGATTGAGGGATCATATGATCAATTAAAAGTAGGTGTCCTTTTTTCATGAAGCTCTCGATTGCAACTTGTTCTTTCTTAGGGGGATAAACGTTCCTATTGACCATTTTTTTTATTAAAAACTTGAGTTAACTAAGAAAGTATCGTGACATATTTTGTGATTCTCACTCCCATCAGATTGGGAATCTCAATAGAAGAGTCGACACATTGATTGTCACATCGGTTTTAGCCCGAGTACTCCTATTACCATCCATTGGATGGAATAAAAGAAAAGTTGGGTGTTACACATAAAGGGTAATATAAAAGGAAAGTGGATAACTTATAAATTAATTTACTTCCTAAACTTAGGAATGTATAGGCTACAATCTATGTTATCCATGATCTACTTCCCAACATATATTCTTAGGGGAATTTTTTTATTCCTATAATAATGGTTTGTACTGAGATTATGAATTTAACAAAGCATATCCCCCGACAATGTCATAACCTAGAGTGTAGCAAGGCTTGTTCTCATGCACCTGTTCCCGTTCGAGTCTAGATCAAATCAGTGTTTTTAGGGTTTACCCCAAGATACATTTGTGCTAGAGCCACCTATACCTACTTGTATCCTGAAAGCGATGTATTTTCATGATAATCCACTTACTCAATATTCACCAAAATTTTGGGATTTTTTTTATTATTCGTAGTCTTATCCCTAAGGCTTTCACAAGGTTTTTCTAATCCAAATCCCAAAAATAACTAAACATATCCTCTGATACCAACTATAAAAACCCTTATCTTTATTTCACACATAAACATAATTTATTACATAAAATATTAACTTGATAAAAGTTATAATATCAAGATGTCTATTTTATTTGGGGGTTTGTAAAATTACATAAAAAGTTTGTGCATTAAAAATAATATCTTTATTGAAACTGATTTTACACAACCACAACATTCCTACATACTTAACATTTCATGTGATAACCTATGTACATGCATAAGAAAAGGGTGATCTATAAATCCCGATAAGGGGGTAAACATGGCATTACATGAATAATATAGTACATGTTAGGAAATAGTCATATCAATGAGGCAAAAGATAAACATAACATAAATGCATGATATAGAATGATTATCATAACATGGAAATGTGCTAACATCATTTGACATTATATTAGCATGATCCAAGGATTATTGGACATCGATCATAAGTAAATCCTCATTTCACATGAATTATCATGAGTAAACCTTCATTTCACTTGATTTATCATGATACTAATCTTTACACAATGAATTGGAGCGCTATTAGGGGAACTCTTCTTAATCATTTCACATAATGCATAGGTGTGGAACATGGATCATACCACATAGAATCATTCCACATCATTATTTCTTACATGATAAAGGAATGTAAAATACATACATGAAACTCTATAATCAATAAGTAAATGTGTATAAAGGTGAATACCCTTAATAGTGAAATGGGCATGGTATTCACTACCCAATGACTTTGGCTAAGAGAATCATGATGCAAATTAGGCAGCATAACATCATGACATAAGACTTCAAAAAAATGTTTGATGAGAGATAAATGGGTTTATCATAATATATACCTGAAATGGACAGTAATGGGGCCATATAGATACATTTCCCCACATATGTAATAGAATTTATATGCCTAGTATATGAGAAGTTTTCCATGTAAATGAGGGGAGAGAAATCTATTACGGAATTTTGGCAGAGTAACAGGTGTACATGGGAGGCATTAATGATAGAGAGAGAGGGCTCTCATCATTCAAACATATTAGGGGAAGTATAGGATAGGTGATAAATCATACCCCAACATTTTTAATTGAAATTAAAAGGTTAAAACAATATAATGAAACTTGGAAAAAAATGTGAAAGGAAGAAATCCCTTACTTGGAAGTGTGATCCCAAATGCTTGGGAGAGACTTTTACAGAGGATTCGTAGGATCTTGGGATGCCTCGGGAGGATTCAAGTGAGTGGATGGAGTAGTTTGGTTGAGCACCGAAGGTTTTGGATAAAGTGAAGTGGGATCTGGAGTGGGTTTATATAAGAAAGGAGAGAGAATTCTTTATTACTTTGGTTTTGGACACAACACTTTAAAATAATAAAAACCACAAACCATCCCATGGATTTTTCCAATGTGGAGTGAAAAAAATTATTTTATGAGGCAAGTGAAATAATTTTTTAAAATATTAGGCTCTCTTATGTGGAGGTGAGTCACACTCTCAAGGAAATCCTTTTAAAAGTTATAATGTTTTATAATTCTTGGAGGATTTACTAAGGCAAAATAAAATTAATCAAACAAATCTAAAATCACATTATTTTAAAGTTAAAACATATATTCTCTGAAAATCCCATTTATTTTATTTTATTACCTCACTATTGGGTCATTATGATGTTATAAAAAATTATATAATTAAACGGTATTTATGTTTTACACAAAAATTCGAATGTCTCAAAAAATTATGAAAAATTCACCGTTAGATAATTTCAACAAAACGAATCCAAAAAAGACATTAATTTTATCTAAATATTTTTCTAACTATGTGAATTTTTACTTAAAATGATATTTATAAAAAATTCAAGGTTTTTTGCTAAGATAGCTTTCGAACCATATTAAAAAATACAATTGTTTTTATAAAAATTATATGATCATTTATATTTTATAAAAATTAATTTATTAATAATATTTCATTAAAATATTATTTAAATAAAAGACCCATTAATTCATAAAAATATATTTCTTAATAGTAAATAAACTAGAATTACTATTTGTACATTAAATACTATTTAAAAAGTAAAAATAATATAATGAATGTATATTCTTTATTCTATACCAATATAGTTCCCAAATTCATAGTGTTAGGGTATTTTTACATAACCCCTTAATACACCCGCATATGACCTAAGGGTTAGGTGTAGGATGGTGACAGACTCTTGGGGTGGCTCAGATAACATCGCTCGGGTTGTAATCTCTATCAACTTCATCTTCACCCAGAGGCGATTCCGTTCAAGCTTAATATGTTGTGGATCGGCTTCCGCTTGGTCAAGAGTGAGCCTAGTGATGTTGACTCCTTTTTGATATCTGACAAATTTGATTCGTAAGGAGAAATTCTACTGGATGAGTCAATCACTTCCTTTTTCTATGTAAATTGGATTTGTTAATGCCCTATATTTATAATAATCATGTGATACCTTATCAACAACTATATTAGAAACAGTCACAATTCTTAATGGTATTTTAAAATCTAAAATCATAAAACCAAGGGAGTTCATTTTTTATATAACCATTTTACATAATAAGACATTTAATTGGATCAAGAAGAATTTTCATTAACAAAATTTTGGGTCGTTACGTATCTTGTGATTTTTTTCCACAATTACATGTTTTATGCCAATTATATTTTATCATGGTTAAAGTTAATTTCGGATTTATGCATTAATAAATACCAATATTTATTTCATGACCCATGATATTGTTATTTAAACATTGTTTTTCATGTTTTTACATTCTTATGTTTATGGTTTGTTTTATTTTCTCAATGATGACCCATACTGAGCATTTAAGTTCACCCATTTTATGTTTTGTTTCCTCCAATGTATAAAGAAAGGTTTTAGGTGGGAAAAAAGGGGAAGATATTTATGGGATATTTTGAAGATATTTCACCATGTTAGAAGTATATGTTCCATGTTTCCAAAGACACTAAACTAATACGGTCACTGGGTGTCTATTTGTGTCATGTATTAAGAATTCTAAAAAATTAATGTAACATCCATGAATGATAATCTTGGGTCTCTACAAAAATTATCTTTTTTAGATTCCATAATAAGGTTCCTATAATCAATACAGACTATCCATCCAGTGATGGTTTGAGTAGATATTAGAACATCTTCATCATTTTTCTCAATAGTTAGTCTACCCTTCTTTGGAACAACTTATAGTGGACTCACCCATTCACTATTATATATTGAAAATTTTATTCAATAATCTTGATGTTTCATCACTTCATTCTAAACTAACTCTTTCATTTGTGGGGTGATCGCCTCTAGGGTTTGTGTAGGGGATTTTCACCTTCTTCCAATGAAATGTTATGGGTTTGGATTGTGGGACTGATCCCATTAAGGTTATTCAATCCCAAGGATGTTGATTTTTTTTGAATTTTCAGGACATAAATCAACATGTGATATTGTTTTTTGAGTTATATCATAGCTGATAATGACCATAATTATTGTTGTAGTTTCATGGAATGAGAACTTGTGTGTTCTTAGAAATGGTTTTAATTCAAATGATGGTAGCTTAATGACAAAAGGTGTGAATGGTGGGATAATATCCCATGATAATAGTTCAAAGTATTTTGAATTCTCATGATCATTTTCATTATCTTTATCAGGTAATAGGGTATCCTTATCTCCCTCAATAGTCAAAAACTTAATATCATTCATCAAGACAAAAGCTGTCTTGACAGTCAAAATAATTGTTCCCTTACTTGGAAGAATTTTTTAATTCGAACCAAAATGGTTCATCCCCAACTTTGAATATTAGTATCCCTTGGTTAAATCCTATTAAATCCTTCACAGTGGCTAAAAATGGGTATCCCAAAATAATTGTAACATTTCCTTCTTCGTCCATTTCTAGAATTAGTTATCACTAGTAATGAAAAAATACTAGCATTAACTAAGATAACCTCAGGATGTCCATAAGGATACATTAATGATAATTCCTTTTCCACTATTTTTTATTTTAATTAATCAAGAAATATCTTCTTAATGTCACTCATAGTCGTGATATTCGTGACCATTTCAAGATCGTATAATTTTCTTCCAATGTTTCATGCTCCTACAGTGCAAGGAATCGAGAAGCAACTCGGGTGGAACGTTTTAGGGTAAATCTTATACTTAAAAATATTGGAGAATTATTTTCTTAAATAAATGACATCTAATCCTTCCATATATAGTTTTTTAGAGATAATTTGTTTTAATAATTTGGAATAGGTATTCATCTATAAAATGGTCTCATCTAAGGGAATATTGATATGAATTTGTTTAAACAGTTATAAAAACATACTCTTTTGTTCCTCAATTTTTCCCTGCTTTATTATTTCATGAATAGAAGAGGGGATTTGTAAAATTGTGGTCCTACATAAACTTATTCCTTTGTGTGATTCTCCTTTTTTGGAACTTTAGTAGTGGATTCTGTTTCTATAATTTTTCCTTTAACATATTCCTTTATGTTGTCATTGTCATCCTCAATAATAATAGTGTCCCATTGTAGAGGATCCTCATGCTTAAATTCCTCCTCTTTATATAATTCCTAAAATTCCATCATTTTACCACTTTTAAGATCCAATTCCTTTGCCTCTTCTCTCAGGTGTGTTTTAGTGTTACCGGGGAATGTACCCAGTAGTTGGTCTGATAATGTCTTTTAAATTTGACCATTTTGGTGCCTGATAAAATTCATGGATACACTTTGGTTTTTCATATCAGTTTATTAGGTTGTAATTCTTTGATCAAATTTATTCAAAAATTTAGTGATGGGGATTTAAATATTGGATTAGAGAGGTTGGTCTTGTCATGGTGGTCTTAATAGATCTTGTAGAAATTTTTGTAATTGTAAAAGTGTAAATTATTGAGAACCAAGAAAAGGTTTTTTTAATTTTTACTGATGTCGAGGATCTGGACCTTATGGTGGGTAACCAAGTGGTCCCTATTTTTTTTTGGTACCTATGCACTCCTCTACTAAAAATAACCAAGGATATACTATAGTGGCTTCTGATCCGGCCACTAAGGTTAGTTTAGATTTTAATATTTATGGGGATGCTTGAATTGTTGATTGTAATTTAAGTAATTAAAATATTGGAATTTAGGTTACTCTAATCTTGAACTAAAATTCTAGTTCATATGTGGATCTTAAAATATTTTATAGGATTGAATGAACTATTTGCTGAAACAAAATACGGAGATACTGGGAAAGAATGCACAAAACAACCGATGAAATTGAACACGAGATGGATCAAGTCGGTTATCGTGATACACAAGTTTGTTTGTATCAAGATGGAATAAAACTTGGTAATAATGCCTCACTCTGGATAGAAATTGTGTAAACACTTGATATGAGTCACCCGAATCACCATAGACCTTCAAATTATCCTTCAGTTTCACCATAAATGCCTTATTATAGAAAATATTATAACTGAATGCTTGTTGTATCCTCTCTTACACAAGGGTTTTCAGAACATCTTGGAATGTCCTAATCATCTCAACAATAATCGATGACATGAATTTTTCATCCAACGAGGTATGATCTTGTTTCAGGCTTGGCTGAACGCAAGTATGAGCTGTATTAGTCCCCAAGATTCTCTAACCTCCAAATGCAATGTCCAGAATCACCCTTATGATAAATCTACAATCATCCCCCTACTTATCACACCGTGTGAGATATTTACTACAACATCATTCATGAACTATATATTTTTAGTTCCTCTGAATGTGAAATATCTTTGGCGTGCTTTTCAATGAATCTTTACATGGATAATTACTTCCAACAAATAAGGTTTTTCCAGCTCATTAAACCAATCTCGAACAACTTCAAAAAACATAGTTTCCAATGTGAAAACAATATTGATGAATTCTGGAAAATGTGTCATTGCATCAGACCAAGATGCAAAGAGTGGTGGATGATTTATTTTAGGTCTAGGTTGATCTATGACTAATGCATTTCTTGAAACCTCTTCCCTGACTTCCTTTGGTCCCTCCTAATCAGCAATTTTGTCCCCATTTAATCAATCATTACGAAACTCCTCATTGAATGTCAGATTGACATATATATCTTGGATATCATATATGTTGTCCTCTTCTGAATCATTTGGAATAGTCTCAATTTCATGTGGAGGACTATCTTCAACCACTCTTGTAAGTCTACATCTTCGTACTACTATATAATGTTGTTGTACTGTAGAAACATCAACATATAACTCCATCATGGTACCATCTTACCGTAGAGAAAATAAATTAATAACTTGGACCCATTATGCATCAGTAACCAATGGATGAGCTAGATTCCACACTATTGCTGGGAAATGAAAATGTTAATAGATCCTAGACTTGATCTCTTAATTGTGTCCTAGATTTAAGAAACCAAGACATCTATCTTAAAGGTCACTTAGGGTTACACAATCAGATTTACTAACCACTATTATTGGTTGTGTACTGTATGAAGCTCCTTTCTCTGTTTTAATAGGCTCCCCATAGTAGTACACATTGGTGAACATGACTCTCTACATCAAAAATGTTTCTTTGATCAAAAATTTGATAATGTAACAAATATTAAGAATGATGGTTGACCATATAATATTTATTATAATGACATTTTAGGACGCGTTTTTATACCTTAAAATATTGTAGTAATGTTTCATTATATAAAATTTTATTAGAATATAAGTCACAAAATGTTTTTCAAACCGAGGTTAAAAGAAGAGGAAACATCAAATTTGTTTAATTTCATTGATAAATTGATAGTTCTGATCATATAAAATGAAATGAAAAGAACAAACACATTAAATAACACATGAATTATATATAACATATAATAAATTCATCGACATTTTTCAATAAACTGTTATTTTGGATTAGATGATTCTCCCATAAGATGTGGTAAAATCCAAATTATTTTTTATTGACAGCTTAATAACATCTTCAAAAGATATTTATTTAAATTTTGAAATTTAAAATGCATTTGACCATATGAGGACATATCTTATATTTCATTTTATAGTTCATTATAAGGCCAATGAAATTTGAAAGTTCAGAAGTAAAGTACATATCCCTCGAAGATGTTATTAAGCTAACAATTAAAAGTAATATGAATTTTAACTCATGTATGAAGAGAGACTAATCTCATCCAAACCACATTCTATTAAAAAATGTCAAAAAAATAATTTTTTGTTATAAAGACTTCATGTGTTTTTTAATGTTTTTGTTCTTCTTCATTTCACTTTATATGATCATGTGTATCATTAGATAATCATTTTAAGGATTTATTGTTTAATCATGTGTTATTTATTAATAGATATATAATTAATCATTTCTGATAATAACTATTATTTTCGATGTATATAATATTTATGATAGTAAAATTTTAAAACATTTTTTTACATCTTAAACTATGATACTAATGTTTCTTTCTACAGTTTTTAATAAGTTAATAATTCATTAATAACTAGTTAATTATTATTTAGTTAATCATTAGTTAATCATTCTTCAATTACTCTTTAATAGAGAAGAATAAACACATAACAAAACACATGAATGTTTTACAACTTAAAAAAATAGCAACATTTTTCAACAAAACATCTTTTGGATTATATGAGCCTAACTTCTATAGCGAGGTAAAAACAAACTAATTTTTATTTGATAGATTAATAAAATATTCTAAAAGTATGTACTTAACTAATTAATTACATATCTTTATATTATTTTATTAGGCTACCAAATAAAAATAAACTAGATTTTACCACACATCTGAAGTCACTCTCATCTCATCCAAACCATGAATAATTGAAAAATTTGAAGATATTTCTCGTATGTTGTAAAAAATTAATGTGTAATTTAATGTACTTTTTTATCTATTTAATTTTAAATAATCATAATTTTCATTTTATCAATGATAAATATTATTATCTAATAATTAAATGTATTCATCGTTTAATCCTATGTTTTTTAGAAATTAATCATATAATTAATAATTACTATCAAAAACTATTATTTCTAAACTATATAATATTTATAATATTAAAATTTTATAACATCTTGTTATGTCTAAAATAATGATACTAATGTTTCTTAATATATTTTTTAACTAATCAATAATTCTTCAATCACTAGTTAATCATTATTAAGTTATTCGTTAATTATTTATTTGTTCCTTAATCGTTAAGCCTATGATATTCATTAGATAATTATAATTAAATAATCAAATGTATTCATTTTTAAACATAGTTTATCATTAATTTGTCTATAATTAATCATTATTAAGAATAAGTATTATTTCAAAAAAATATATAATTAATTAAACAACTTAATAACTACCATATTTAAAACAGACTAAAAAGAATTCAATTACGAATAATAACATTCATTCTTTAATTCCTTTGTAGTTGTCTATTAAATTATATATCATCATAATTATAATTTTATCATTGATATATAAAATGATTTTATTTTTATTTTTTTATGAATTTTAGTAGTTTATAATGAAAATATGAATCATCATAAGTATATCCCCCAGGAGTGTCAAACCTGGAGTGCATCAAGGCCCGTTATCATGCACCGGTTCCCATTCGAGTCTAGCTCAAAAAGGTTTTTTTTGTTTTACCACGAGGTAAATCAATGCTAGATCCACATAAACTTGTTTGTATCCAGAAATGGATTCGATTTCTTAGATAACCAAAAATCCATTATAATACCAAAATATCGGAATACTTAATCTAAAGTTTTTCGACACTTAATCTATACTTAATCATTGAAAATAGTAATTATTATTCCAAAATACATATAACTAATTAAACAACCTAATAGAAAATATTTATAACTAAATAATCTACTTAAAAATGAAATATTTATAACTAAAATGAATAAAATTAAATAAATAATTGAAACATTAAATTGAATAAAAAAATACCTATAGATGATGATTTTCAAAAACCCACTTTCTTTTGGACCACTGACTCCACCACACTGAAAATATATTTTTTTAGAGACCAAAATAGTGGATTTATGAGAGTTGGGGGAAATTGATGTGAGGAGAAGGGGGAATGCCCTTTTATAGGAAGTTGAGGGAAATGCGGCATCGACGATGCCCCATTTGAAATAGTCCAAGGATATCCACAGATGAAAGTAAATATATTGGATGGTCAATCAGGTTTATGGATTGAATATGCAACTAATATATGCCTATACATGATGTTTTTTTAGATTTAATAAAGGAAGAAGAATGATGGAACCAATCCAGATCAATAATTAATAAAGAAATACATGTTTGAAATTTTAAGGGGAAGAAACAAAGTACAAATAAAGGAAATGGAAATTATATATCATAGGGAAACTTCAGAGGATGAGTGATTACTAGAGAAAAATTATTTATAAGGAGATACACATGTGAAAATTTAAAGGGAAAAATATGAATGAATATCTAATATAGAGAAGGTAAATAGAATTTTTAATATCACAGGGAGAAAACATTTAAAGGGTACAATATTATAAAGGATCTTCGACCTACGATGAATATATTAGGATAGTTATGGATACAATATTAAAATATGAACTAGTGTATTGACCATTGATCATGTGTTGAACCTATTAAGTAAAAAAAATAATTGCAATTGTGTCATGTTTTAAGGGGAAAATATATGCATTCATGACAATTTATAAACAAATATAACATGCTACCAACATTCTAAGACCATATAGATATACAAGATTCTACCAGTGAATACAGTATTGTAACAATGACAAGAAACACATATGAACCACGCCAATTTCCTAAACAATGAATACTATAAATACAAAAAACCAACATTGAATGAAACCACATATACAACAACGTATTATATATGAAAACATAATCTTGTTAAGGAATTCCACGCTAACACATCATACCAACAAACACATACAAAAAGAAATCATATGAAGTGTAAAAAATATCTATTAACACATACAAAACATCCTAGAATATGGAATTTCATTATGTATATCACCCTTGATGTGGTGCGCACTAGAGGAGACATAAAAAAGAACATACAATGAAAAAAATTCACTATTATAGAGGGATTGTATGTCCCATGTAAGAAACACTGGGGACATAAGTTAAAATAATAATTGATAGATAAATATGTTAGGATAAATAAGAAACAATATACCATATGGTGCATGCTTACAACAAATTGATGAGAATGATAAAATGATTTTCTCACCTTTTGATCTATGAAAAAAAAATTGGTATATTGATACCTATGAAAATCATGGTTGGAACTATTAATGTTATTTATGATAAAATATACCACATCTATTTATGAAAATAGAAACATAAAATAAATAATTATCTCTATGAATAATTAATTTAAATATTTGTTACCATAGTATGCTAAAACTGAAGATGGTGATAAAGCAACCAAAATCAAGGAATACATGTAGTCTCATTGATAATAGTTTTAATGATCATGAAAATCATTATCATATTAGAATTTTACTTGTTATAACACTCATCAAATAATGAAACACACAAATATAGAATAGTGAGGGTCAGTGTTTCTGACGGTATCAGGGACAATTTGAAGTAAGGATGACTCTAATCTGTGTAAGAGCCTATTGAAGATGTTGCTGGTTGATTCGGAGGCCGCTAGAGATTGATACCATCTAAGGATGTTGGTAAACAAATTTAGGAATCTAATATATTGAATGCCACTCATTGAACCTAGGATGAATCCAACCCATCATGAAAAAGTGATGAACACGGAGCTCACCGAGTTAACCTGATATCAAATGCGAAGAAGATCTGGTATGGTGGACTCAAGAGCACTCAGTAATGTCGATTGAATGATGATGGGTAACCCGATTATAGAACTTAGGTTGGATCTTGAATAATAAATCACTACTATTAATGTTACAAAAAAATATGATGATGGTGGGCGGATTGATAGAGGTCGGGTGACCTTGGGTATCGTAGGTGGTCAATGATGGGATGAGGCCTGATTGAGGTCCATATAGGGAAGACAGAATTTGGGGGACAGATCGGGAGGGATGCGCATGCTGAGGGAACAAAAATAATGCTTACTGGGGGAACTGATTGGTAGGAGACCGTTGAACGTGGGATAAACCAGCAAGGAAACTGTCAGACGAATATCTAGGGAAAATCTGAGAGGAGGGAGATTCGAGAGTAGAATGTTGAGCAGGGAGGATAGCAGGAAAAAACGTCGAGTGGGGAGGAGGGATACTGCCAAAAGATAGGGTAGAATGTTGTGATCTAGAGATGTGGGAGGTGTGGGTGGGTTATTGGACGTGTATGATTGAGAGTGAAATATTTTTGGGGAATGACATTTCAGGACCAAAATAAGCCCCCAATTCCACTTAAGGGACTCATGTTTTTGGATCCAAGTAAAATTTCAATTCGTATGAAAAAACATAATCTTTTTGGTCCTTTAACGATATTTAAAATGTATTTTTTCCCAAATTGTAATAAACTATAAAATTTGGTCCTATGTTGTCATTTTCCAAAATATTTTTGGGGGGAACGAACGCATGAGGGGAGGACAGACGTACATTTGAGAACTCAGTTTCATATATATAGTTGATATTAACTACAAAGTAATAAAAACTAATTAAATATTCATAAATATTAATTAAATATCTATAAATACCAACTGATGATAACAAATATTAATAAAAAATGATCAATATTAATTAAATATCAATAAATCTTAATTAATGATTTAGAAATATTTATAAATGTTAATGATATGTTAAGAAATACTAACGAACATTAAATAAATATTAATGAATAATATTAAAATATTAAATAAATACTAATATATATTAATAAATATTAATAAAAATTAATAATTATTGAAAACTAATATGACATATTACTAAATAGAATTTAATATTACTAAATATTACTAAATATTAATCAAATATTAAATAAAAAGTAATAAAAATTAACTAAATATATTTACATATGAATAAATATTGATAAATATTAATCAATACATCATCAGTATTAATAAAATATCAATAAATGTTAATTAAATATTAATGAAATATTAAGAAATGTTAAAAAACATTAAACAAATATCAATAAATATTGATAAATATTAATAAGTATAACTAAATACAATTAAATATTACTAAAAATTAATAAATATTGCTAAATATATTAATAAATATTATTAAATATGAATGAATATTTGTAAATATTAGTCAATATTAAATAACTATTAATCAAATATCAAAAAGATTTAAATTAATATTTAAATACATTAAGTATATAATTAAAAAGTATTATTTAATATTAATAAATATACCTAAGTATTAATATTTATTAATTATTATTAATATTTACTGATATTAATTTAATTCTTCTTAATATTTAGTCATATTTATTAGTTTAATATGTGTACATATTTAAATAAATATTAACATGAATTAAATTAATATTAAAATACAATATATATATTAATTGTATTAGTAAATATTAATTAAATATTCATAAATATTACTAAATATTAATAAATATTACTAACTATTAATAAAATATTATTGAATATTGATTAGTGTTTATTATTATTTAGTAACACTACTGTAAAATTGTACATTAATGGTGGGTCATTTGTGATGGGATGCACATCTGTCACAAATAGTTTCGTTGTGGTTTTTTAAATATTTTCTTATGACACCCAATCATAAATAATCTTGTTGAGTTTTTTAAACCGTATTTGGGATGGTACCTCCAAATAGAATAAAAAATAAAAATAAAATAGAATTGAATACAATAATAATAAAATAATATTAATATTAATGAAATAATAATATTAATATTTTTAAAATAAAATTAATTATAAAATAATCATATAATAATCATATAATAATAATAATATTGATAATATAATAATTTTGTTATTTTTAATATTAATAAAATAATATTATTAATATTACTAATATAATCAAAAATAATAAAATAATGAAAACTTTAATATTCATGAAAAATATAAAAAAAAAAGAAAATAATCAAAATAATTAATTAATTAAATAATAAAAAAATAACGCTATAAAATAAGAACATAATAATAATAATAATAAATGTAATATTTTGAATAATATAAAAAACAAACTATATAGAAATGTAGATAGTTAATATTAAAAACAAAATTTACATTCAAATATTTTATCATAAAAAATTAATAGATCACTAAGGGGAAGGGTTTCCTGGATGATCTGGAGGATATAATGGAGAGAACTTCATCCCTAAACCACAAGTCAGATGTCGTATGTACTCCAAATTATCCTACTCATGTTGTTGCCTCCATCGATGCATCTCCTCCTACATCTCCTATTGATGTTGTCGTATGATCTCTTCCTACTGTTGTTTCTTCCATTGATGCATCTGCTCCTGATCCCTACACATAGCCTCTATAAACTCACTCTGAGATCATAGTTTCTCTTGATATTGTGTATTAGATGATGTTGAATCCCTACGATCTCCACTCAATTTTGATTCCATCAACGCAATGGTGCCATAATAATTCACAAGTGTTAATTGAGAGTGGATACCAACAACTCGGCCTAATGGGTCGCATGCATCCTTGTTGTCTCATAATATTAGTGGGGACTGATCTGAGTATTGGTCTCAACCTGACTCTCAGTCTGTGTCAGAGATTTTGAGGCTTCATATGACTCCTTCAATTGAAAATTAAAATTAAAATAGTTAAAATATTATTTGGAATTAAATTTGAAACTCGAAAAATAAAATATATTGACCATAATTTTACATTGGTTAGCACCTCTAATATCTATAGTGGTCAGATCACTATACATCCTCCTATAAACGTCGAACTCCATAATATCAGGTTGTTTGACTGCCTATAAGAATATATAATAAATCATTTACATTCAAATTTATATAAAATATTAAAAAAATTACATACTATATTCTCCACATGTGTAATGAATGTACAACTACCAGATCAATGTGTCACCTCTTATCTCATTCGGTTTTGTCAACCTATTGATGATCTCCCTTAAAAACAACCACACAACCAGTATGAACATAATTCATCCCAAACAAGATATGAAACATAATTAAATCTATAGGTGCAATAAGACTCATCTAACTCTATCACATCTTCTTTCTTCATTGCTTGCCTTCACAAATTATGAAAAAAACTGATAGAAACACTAGCGCATAGTCCCCAGCCATTCCATTTAGATGGCGTCATGCATGATCGCATCGATGGGATACCATAATGCCTATAAAATAATTTAAAACATCATGTTATTAATTAAACTAATTTCAATATAAATATTATTCATTTAAATACCAACCAATGATAGAACTTTTGGTGTTTCACATCAATGGGAATTTGATCCCATGAGATACATGCTTCAAAAAAATAATTTTGCCATATAGCACTCCCATATCCAGTATCTATATGCGTAAAGATGTGAAAAAAGAAAAAATAATAAAATAATTATTTTATAAATAATTTATTGAAAACGTCAAAAAATACACAGGTAAGCATACCTCTGTAAGCGTGGATCGAAACTAAGATGTGGATGTCACTTGAATATAGGGTTAGAAATCATCAATAGCACAAGACCACACCCCCTATGTGTCCCCCTTGAACAAATAGTCATTTTAGGATTAATAGATCCAACATCATGCCCATCCAATGGTAAATCAGCTTCTTGTAATAGGTGATGCAGATCTTTATCCATCTAAAACATGAAATAACATTTATTATAAAACATTTGAAAACAACTATCATATATAGATATATATTATATATGATTATAACCAGCATTTAACCATGTCAATCTTTATCTTCATCCCCATATTCATATCTAATGATGTCAATGTATTCATATTCCTCCCCAGTATCATCAATTTCTGTATGTGTTTCAGTTTCATCATCTTTTATAATTTAAAATTCATTTGTAACATCAGTAATATCATTGTCACCATAGACCCTTAATCTTGGGGTTTCATCATCTATATTCATTCCTCTTCATGAAAAAGATGGATTTCGAGCGGTCTCGTAAAAAATTTAAATTCCTTCTACTTAATAGAAATCACATTCACTTTGCGTAAACTGATTTTCCTGATATTTAATTTTTATTATGTTCCACCATTCACTTAACTATCTTAATGTAGCACAACATTTTGAATAATAAACGTTATTGTTTCTGATGATCCAATAAAATGGTTTATTTACTACAAAAATACTTTTCTATTTTATATAAATGATTCCATGTGTTGGATGAACACCCAATTTTCTCTCAATATCCAACCACTAACATTTAAATATTGTTATGTAATGTTGTCCCAGATAGCACAATTCAATAATTTCTTCCAAAATTCCGTAAAAGTCAACATCAATTTCCCTATGATGAGATCCTCTCAAGAAAAAACTATTATTCATTGTTTTTTAATTCCATATATGCACATGTATGAAATCAAAAACTATTCACCACATATGAATTGTAAAATTTAACCGTTTATTATTGTGGGTTACTCAATCAATGCAATCAATTATCAATTTTATCAGCATGTTGTGATACTTAAAATTTTGCAAAAATATTATCAATATAACAGATAATAAACTGATTTTATATGTTAAACCAAAATTATTTTATGGTACCAGTTTATTAAACCAGTAGGAATTTTTTTTTGTCGACGTTTTTCAAGATCAGCTACTGTAATTTAGGGAAGTTTTTTATTGATATGATTATCATATAACCTAAAAATATAATAAGATTAATTTACTATATAAAATATTATATAATATGTGATAAGAGCACTCACTATACAAATGATTTCATTTTTTTATTGTTTATAAGACCATATGTATAAGCTCTATGATGTTCATCATCTGAAAGAAATCATTCAAGAACTCTATCGAAGCCATGTTCGGGATGATTGAAAATTGATAACTGATTACTCATTTCATCATCAACATTTTACTCTTTATGGCCCATATGGTTTTTTGAGTGATATTCATATTGAATGTATTTAGACTAGAAAATTGAAATTTCCTCTTGCAAATATGCTTCTACAATTTAATCTTCAACTAATGATTTGTTACGTACTTTTTTCTTCAATTTCGGAATGCATTTCTCGAATGAGTTCTTCCATCACAACTGTACCGGACCTCCAAATTTTTCTTCATTTTTCAAATGTAATATTAAATGTTCCATTGAGTTAACCAAATATGGAAGAATGATTTTTTCCAATTTACCTAAAATTAAAATAGTATCTTCTTGTAGTATGCTTAATGCATCAAATTCACTTTTTTCCACATGAATTTCTTGGAAAAAAATATGATATGTTTGTTAGCACATCACAAATCATAGAATTCATAAAACCACTTAATCTAATCAGAATAAATATTTCCATTATAACATGAAAATTATGACTTTTTAATATGGTAATATGATCATTTCTGACACATTATCCCAAAATATAAGCATAAACATATGGGAGTCTCAAAGCTTCAATCCACTAAAAAAAATAATTGATTCTCTTTGGAGACTGTATAAGCTACATTTAGCTTCATTAACTTTCGTGATTTGACATTCTCAAATAGTTCAAGTTCTAGTCACCTAAAAATTTGGGAAATTTTTAATTGTGTTCTTATATTATCTTTGGTCATCACTGGTGTATCCAAAACTCTTTGAAATAAATTATCAAAAAATTTATTCCCAATAATGCTAGAAATCAAACATGTGATGGACCAACAAATTAGACCAGTATAGAAGATCCCAAAAACTCTCTATTTTATCCAATTATGTTCCTTCTTAATGCCATCAATTTTCTGTTGGTTTATTGATGGTACAAATGTGATGGGTGGTAATGAAGATACAATTGATTTTAACTCTATACCTAAGATCGTTGTTAGAGGTTCATATCTTTTAATTGGTCATTTTATAAAGTGATATTTATTTCTCTAAAAAGGATGATTAGTTGGAAGGCACCTACGATGATAGTTAAAAAAGCATGGTTTCTTTCCATTGACAAGCATAAATGCTTTGTTGTCTCTCAAATAGTACATACATGATTTTTGCCTATTTTTACTCTAGCCAGATAACATGCCATTGCTGGGAAGTAACTAATTGTTAACATCATTACAGCTTTCAGCAAGAAATATTGTTTCATTGGAACATAAAATATATTGACACCATTATTCCATAATAAATTTAACTCATCGATAAACGATTTCAAATAATCATTAATATTTTTTTGATATCCTATAATTAATAAGGTCAAAAAGATATATGGTTTCTTAATTATCATCCAAGAAGATAAATTTTACACAGTTATAAATATAGACCAAGATGAATACTGACTATTGTAAGAACCAAATAGATAGAAACTATCAGTAGAAAAACCCAATCGCATGTTTTGGGCTTCTAATGAAAAATACAGGTTCACATAGCCAAATTTTCCATGAATCACCATTAGATAGATTATTTAAGGTTTTATTGGTTTTAATATTGTTTTTTTCATGAAATCAATGTTTTTATGTTATGAGGCATAAATAAATGCTGCAATCTGGTTGTAAGTGGGAAATATCTCAATTGTTTTACAGAAATCAATCTAGACTTCCCTTGTTGAGCCTCTTTATACCTCGTTTATCCACATGTGGGAAAACTATCCAACGACTCATTATCACCATAATATATGATGCAATTTTTTTAACATGCCAGAATTTTTTGATAACCGAGACCCAGATTACAAACTAGCCTCTTGATCACATATAAATTTATAGCCAACATATTTCATTTAGGTAGCAGCATTTTTACCACATATAATATCTAATCAAATTAGATATTTGGAATTCCATTACCTGATTTATTAGCAATAAATTTAGCAACTGCATCACATTTTCTTATCTTTAAAATATGATATAATTCATCCTTAATAAAACATAATAACTCCTAAAAATGAGATGGTTCCATCTAAGGAGTTAAATTAATATATTCATGAGTTTCATCTTTTTGAAAAGCTAGACCTTCCACATCATGTAATAAATTTTGTAACCAAGTGGTATTTGGAACCAAATTATTAGTACCTTTTCTAAAACTATGTTCACCATGTTGATACCAAAATACATAATCTGGTTGAATACCAAAATGAAATAAATGACCCCTAATGTTGTCAAATGTGTCATACATTCATGGAAAAAAAATTTTACAAGGACACTCAATTGTAACATCTGAAATGAATATTGGGTTTGATAATGAAAATGATAATAAAGCTTTAATACCCTCAATATATATAGTATTTAACAAACATAATTTAGATTATTGAACCAATTTATCCAAACGTGGTCATCTAATAATGATTTTTTTCGACTTCCTTGTTTTTTATTTCTCTAAAAAATATAAAATAATTAGTTTTTTTTATAATTTTATATAAGAAAAAAACTATACAAAAATTAGAAGATAATTAAATTCTATTTTTCTATAAAATTATAATAATTTTTCTGTATTTCATACTTATTTAAAATATTTTTTAAACTTTTATACTAATCTAAACTTACTTATAAAATTTATACTAATTTCCCCTAGTAAATATTAATTACTGATAATTTGTACAAATAATTACTAATTATCGGCGACACAACTTCAAGAGGATTTGTGGAATCTCTTTTGCCCGACGACTCATCTCTACTTTCTGAGACTAAAATCACTATAAAAAATCTTCTCTAACATATGGATATCCATTTTTGTATGCACAAGGATGGATATCAGGGAGGCCTCGCAGGACTTCTCTCTATTCTCATGCATACGAAAATGAATATTCCTAAATTAGAGGAGATTTTTCAAAGTGATTTTACTAGAAGAAAGTTGAAAGAAGATGAGTTGTCAGGAAAAAGATGATCTTTTTCCCGATGTTTCATCTCCTTGCAACTTTCTTCAAATGAATTCAATATGAAAAATCTTCTTTGACGTACGCATGTCCATTTTTTATGCACATGAATGGACAGTAGGAAGGGATCATCGTACTTCTCTCCATTCTCCAACATAAGAAAATGGATATTTTTACGTGAGAGCTATTTTTTTATAGTTACTTTTGTGGGAGAAAATTGCAAGGAGATAAGGCAATTAGGAAAAAGGGAGTCATTAATCCGCTAGAAATTGTGCCTATTTATTACAATTTGATATAATTTATTACAATTTATTTCTAATTATTGTTAATTATTACTAATTATATCTAATTATCACTAATTATTAGTTATTATTATTGATTATTTCAATTTTTTACTAATTATTAAATATTTATTAATATTTTTTAGAATTATTATATTTTATTTCAAATTATTACTAATTTCATCAACTTATTAATAATTTTTCCAATTTATTACAAATTGTTATACTTTATTAACAATATTTTCAATTTATTATTAATTATTACTATTTATTACAAATTTTTAGAATTTATCGCTAATTATATGAATTTATTACAAATTATTATTATTTATTTCAATTTATTACCAATTATTATAATTTAATACTAATTATTACAGTTTATTAATTATTATTACTAATTATTATAATTTGTTACTAATTGTTAGAATTTAATACTAATTATTACAATTTATTACTTATTATTACTAATTATTTTAATTTGTTACTAATTATTAGATTTTTTTACTAAATATTACTAATTATAAGAGTTTATTATTAATAATTACTAACTATTAGAATTTATTAGTAATTATTACAAATTATTAAAATTTATTACTAATTATTAGAATTTATTACTAATTATTATAATTTATTACTAATTATTACAATTTATTACTAATAATTAGAATTTATTACTAATTATTAAAATTTATTACTAATTATTGTAATTTTTAGTAATTATTACTAATTATTGAAATTTATTACTAATTGTTAGAATTTGTTTCTAATTATTACTAATTGATTCAACTTATTATTAAATAATAGAATTTATTACTAATTATAACTAATTATTATAATTTACTACTATTTATAACGCATCATTAGAATTATTTAATAATTATTAAAATTATTACTAATTATTAGAATTTATTATTAATTATAACTAATTATTAGAATTTATTACTAATTATTAGAATTTATTACTAATTATTAGAATTTATTTTTATATATAACTAAATATTATAATTTATAAGTAATTACTATAATTTATTAATAGTTATAACTAATTATTAGAATTTATTACTAATTAGTAGATTTTATAATTTATTATAGCTAATTATTAGAATTTATTAATAATTATTAGAATTTATTAATAATTAGTACTAATTATTACAATTTATTTCTAATTATAACTAATTTTTATAATTTATTAATAATTATTATTAATTATTGCAATTTATTACTAATTATTTCAATTTATAACTAATTAATACAATTTATTAATAATTATTGCAATTTATTACTAATTATTACAATTTATTACGAATTATTACAATTTATTACAAATTATTATAATTTAATATTGATTATTAGAATATATTACTAATTATTAGAATTTATTACTAATTATTACTAATTATTAGAATTTATTATCAATTATTAGAATTTATTACTAATTATTACTAATTATTGTAACTTATTACCAATTATTGCAATTTATTTCTAATTATTACTAATTAATACAAATTATTACTATTTATTTCAATTTAATAATAATTATTGCAATTTGTTACTAATTATTACAATTTATTAGTAATTATTAGAACTTATTTCTAATTATTAGAATTTATTACTAATTATTAGAATTTGTAACTAATTACTAGAATTTATTGCAAATTGTTACAAATTATTAAAATTTGTTACTAATTATTAGAATTTATTACTAATTATTAGAATTTATTAATAATTATTAGAATTTATTAATAATTATTAGAATTTATTACCAATTAGTATAAATTTAGAATTTATTACTAATTTTTACTAATTATAATAATTTATTACGAATTATTATAATTTATTACTTATTATTTGAAATTTTTACTAATTAATGCTATTTATTAATAATTATTAGAAATTATTACTAATTATTATAATTTATAACTAATTATTATAAATTATTACTAATTATTATAATTAATTATTATTTTTTATAATTTCTTTCTAATTGTTATAAATTTTTACTAATTATTAGAATCTATTACTAATTATTAGATTTTATTCCTAATTATTAAAATTTATTCCTAATTATTAGAATTTATTACTAATTATTATATATTATTCTTAATTGTTAATAATTGTTGAAATTTATGACTAATTATAACAATTTATTACTAATTGTTACAATTTCTAACTAATTCTTATAATTTATTACTAATTATTACAATTTATTACAATTTATTACAATTTACTATTAATTGTAATAATTTAATACCAAATATTACTAATTAATACTAATTAATATAATAATTATTAATTAAAATTAATTCATCCTAATCACACATATTTATTAGTAAAAATAAACATAAAAAGTGATAAATAAAACTATCTAATTGTAATATAATTTATTCGCAGCTAATTCACAATAGTTATAACTACAATAAAATAAGATGAATTAAGTAAAAAATGAATGAAATAAATAAATAGCTTAAAACTAAAGTGCTCAAATGATATAAAATGTGAATAATGCCCCGAATTAAAATTTTAAGCTATGAAAAATATTTTGGAAAATATTTCAATATAGAGAGAGATTATAGAATTGAGTGAAATTGGGAAAACAGATGGGGGTATATATAGGTTAGATTAGTTGCGATGGGAATACCATCGCAAATATTATCATTTATGACGGTTTTCGTCACAAATGTCCACCACCCCTATTAGTTAGGGGCCGTGGTTGAAAAGTTTTTTCTGATGGGGCTCGTCGCAAAAGACAACCTACCGACATAGTTTTTGTAAAGAGATTTATATCTCGTCGCAAAAACAAATAACGACGTTGGGTATTTGCGACGAGCTATAGTAGCCCTTTTCAAATACCCTTCCTTGCGGTTTCAGGCACATGTCACGTCAAACCTTTTGTTGCGAGAATCATTGCCCGTTGTAAAAACCTAATTATTTGTGACAGGATGGTGCTCCCATCACAAAAAGCCCTTCTGACGAACTATTTTCAACGTGTCAGTTTCCCATTGGAAATGACTCTACACAAATGTCAACATTTATTGTAGCATAATACTGACTAATGTTAATTTATATTAATAAATATTACTAAATATTAATTAAATATTTATGAATATTTATGAATATGTATGAATATTGATGACTACTAGTAATATTTATTAATAATTAGTTATTTTTATAAATATTTGTTATTATTTATATACATTTGTTAATATTTGATAATATTTATTTAATACTTGGTAATCTTTATGAAAAATTAAGAATATTTACTATTATTTATTATTATTTGTTAGTATTTTAAATATTTATTTATAACTTTTTAATATTTAATTATTATTTCTTAATATTTATGAATATTTATCTAATACTATTAAAATTTAATTGATATTTAATTAATATTTTTTCCATATTTTTTTATATTTTATTGTATTTATGAATATTAATGAATATATATTTAATATTTATTTAATATTTATAGAAATTTATTAATATTTATTAATATTTAATAATATTTAGTAACATTTAGTAATAATTAATTATATTTTGTAGTATTTCTTAATGTTAGTTGATATTTATTAATATTTAATAATATATATTAGCATTTATTTTATATTTAATTAATATTTATTAATATTTATTTATTTATTACAAATATATCTTATTATTTCATTTATATTTATTGAAATTTATTAATATTTGTTAATATTTTTTTTAATAATTTTTAATATTTGTTAATACTTATAGATGATTAATTAATATTTAGAAATATTTAATTAATTTTTATGACTTTTAAATTAATATGCAATTAATAAATATATTTATATATTTGTTAATATATATGTATATTTAAAAATATTTATTGATAGAAAAATGTGTTGGAAGAGTGAACGACGTTCAATCTTCCTTGAGAAAGCATACATGGGAAGCGTGAACCTCATTCATGCTTTTTGATGAAGAGACGTGAAGTCGTTAAAAAAATCATGGTTTGTCAAATATTCTCGAAGCTTTTATTCTTCACTTAGTTGATGGATTCTACTCATTGTCTTTGGCTAGTTTACGTAGTTCTCTAAGATTGAAAATAATTTTAATCATGTTGGTAACCATTTATTTAGAATATAAAATCCCTTGGAGTCGTTATGCGTCTAATTATACCCATGTGTAATTATACCCCCTCACGTGTAATTAATCAAGTTTCCCTAAGCATGATATTTAGATAAAACACTCCCAATTCAAGATAAATATGCATACATATTTTAGACCCTTGGTATTTAAAATTGAATGATATTTATATGTAAATGAAAAAATCTAGTACAAATTTGATTATCACAACCGAATCAACCCTATGATTATTTTTATAATCAACCAAATAAAACAGTTGATTTTAATCAAATATCCTAAACAAGAATAATGTTATTTTACTAGCAGCAAATCAAGGTTGTTTTTTATTTTAGAATGAATTCCATTTCAACCATAAATTAACACTAATACCAAAATGGTTTCAGTTTTTCATAAATTTTCAATGAATATAAATATTACTTCAAAAATAAAAAACTAAAAAGAAAATAATATTTTTATTTTTCGGTATAACTCATAACGATAGCTAACACACGCTACAATGAAATTGCAAGTAAATCCACCAACCTATGGACTTTACCCCACAACAAAGTCACAAACCCCAACAAACCCTTACAACCCTAGCCAACTGTGGGGTAGAAAATAATAATATTATTTAATATAATTATACCCGTATTATGTTTCCCCTTTACATAAGTGGGATCTTTGAAATATTTCAGGACTTTTCATCAAATTTTCAATTAAAATTCTTAGGATTTGTTTGTGCTTTAAAGAGGACTATCCTTGTTTTTTTACTCTATGATGGTCACTTAAAGGCACACCATGGCTGAGAGGCTTGATTTCATGATGGTCCTGATTTATGGACTTGAAGTATATATGTCCATATTTATTTTCTATAAGATATCTATGAAATTATAGGTTTTGGGGATTGGAATTCATATTGGGCTGCAGGGCAGGGTTGTGATTCCATGTGTACAATAGCCCCAAAAAATAGAGTAAATGTTGCGACAACAAACTGCCAGAAGAAGGTGGAAAAGTTTGTGAATCTGTTATTTGAAAAGTGCCCAAAGCAGTTTGGCATTGGGGTGTGTTGCCTCTAACGAAGGAAAGGATACATAAACATGCTCAGGTGATGTCAAAAGGGAAGACTATAGAGTATTAGAATCCCATTTTAGTTAAGTATAGACATAATCATGTAACATACCTGATTGACCATAGCAAGGCACACTTAGTAGTGATAACACGTGATGTGGATCTCATCTATCTTGTTCTATGGTTGTCTGCTTGGTGCATGAATATGGAAATCCCCTAATGTATCCTGAAAGTGAAAGCACACCTTGGATTGATTGTGCATAAGAAACCTACTTTAGTCTTGTGCTTGACCACTATTAAAAATGAAGAAAAACAGGAGTTTGTAAAGATCCTTGATCTTTTCAAGTTTAACATCAATGATTAGTATGATGAATATAGGGAGAAATGGGGAGGAGGGATCATGGGTTCTAGATCGCAGGCCAAAACCAAGGCCAAGGAAGATCATTTTTCCAAGGAAGCAGCACAGAGGATGACCTAGGAACCTTCTCTCCCCCTACCATTACTATTTTGTTACATTTCATGTCTTTTGTTTATGTATTTCATTTATGACTAACAATGGTGTTAACACCAAGTTACAATATTTGATGATATTCACATATTATCTCAGACATTTAATTTGATGGGGAACCATTTTAAGATATTTTAAGGAGGAAACATAATGACTTTAATTTTAGCATATAATATGAGATTGAATGATTATTAAAATATTTTCCCTAAAACAACATCAATTTTGTCCTTTTTGGAGATTATTCTTTACTACATCTAACTACACTAATAAAAATGATTAGAAAAGGAATAATTTGGGAGGAGGGATCATGGGTTCTAAATCAGAAGCCAATATCAAGGCAAAGGAAAGGCTTTTTACCAAGGAAGTATCACAAAGGATGACCTAGGTACCTTCTCTCTCCCTATATCTGCTGTTTTGTTACAATTCATATATTCTATTAATGTTTTTCATCTATTTCTGATAATGGTGTTAATTTTAAATATTATTATTTGAAAATATTCTCATATCATATGAGAAATTTATTTCGAAACCATTTTGTGATATTTGAAGGAGGAAACTTAAAAAATTTAATTGTAGAATTTAATATGAGATTTAATTATTATTAAAATATTATCCCTAAAAAATATATTTTTGGCCTTCGGTTGGGGATGATTCATTATTTCATTTAATATTTTTCACACTAATATAGTGCGGGTTAGAGATGCTCTATGGATTACTCGTCGAGAAACCCCTTTTTATAACTTTTTCTCTTCAAGTAAACTTAAATAAACATAAATGTTATGAAAATAAAATATGATGATTAGAAATAATATCATGAATACTATTTGTTTCAATTAAAATATGAATATAAACTACTTTTTAAGCCATAATGCACCCAATAAAATCATTTGGGAATTCAGTGTGCTTGAACATTTTCTGCATCAATTGTTCAACCCATGGGTGCCACTTATTTACATAGGAAGTCACTTCAAATTTTATTCTTCATATAGGATCCAAAAAACATATTGAACACCTTTAATGATATATTTTTGGACTCTGGAAATTCAATAATAACCTATAGATAAAAAAGAAATCATAAAGAGACATGGAAACAAATAAAAAGCTACCTAAGAACATTTATAAAAAATTATTTTATTTAAATACCACTCCATACTTTTTATATCAATCCTGAACCACTTCAATATTCAATATTGGAATTTTAAATCTTATTAATTCTATCATGGTCTCTTAAAATGATTCCATTGTCACGATGCATGATTTTATAATTATATAACATCTACGGTTGGTATTTTTAAGGGACAGGGAATTTGAGTCAGCTAGAATTGGTTATTTTTATGAAATTTTAGTTAAATATTTTTTAGTAAAAATTTGATTAATAAGTTTTTTTAGAAACTTCTAATGATGATATCAATTTGAGGATTTAGTATCATAAATTAATAGTGTATTTCTTAAAATGTAATGTCATTGTATATTCTTAAGGATAACTATCACATTAATATGATATATGGAGTTTTCTATTTTAAGGGGGCTTGTGGATCAACATTATTATAAAAAGAAGAATGTTACTGAGCATCAGGTTAGTTTTGGTGTAAGGGGAAATAGATTTCATATCATTGGTAATTTGGATTATGGTATACAAATATAGAATTATACTGATGTATTTGACAAGGGACAAACATCGAAGAAGGTTGATGTATTTAGAGATGCAGGGGTAGGGTGTGTCTAGGCTGGGGGTCTCAATGGGATTGAATATTCTTATAGGGATTTTAGGGTTGGTTAAAATAAATACTTCTCACCAAATTAGGGTTAGAAGACTAATTGATGTTCCAAACATGGGGTATATTTTGTAAATCTAGATTTATATATCATATTGGGAATCTTGTTTCATAGTGAGGGATTTTCCTAGAACAACATGATATGGGTACTTCAACTTCAGGAAGACATTTGGAATTGAATTTGATCATTTTTTTCATGAAACTATCTAAGAGAACATATCTGTTGGACTCCTCATGTGTTAATCATTTTTTAATGAACACAAGTCTGACAAATTCATTAAATGTTGTTCAACATGTTTAATCTGTCTCAAATCATGTGTACGGATGGTTGATTTCTTTATTCTTTGAATAAACCTATCCAATATCTCAAGTGCTATGTTTGATTATTGTAAACTACTTGTAATTTGTATTATAATGGATTTCCAGGATAAATGATTAATTCTAATCCATTCTATGAATATCACTGTTTATGTTCGTATACATATATTTGGCTAAGTCTGAGAAACAATGAGTCTTCCACCGAATTCAGTTTTCTAGAAAAGGACCCAAACATAGTGACCCAGAAACCATGAACATGTACCATGACCGAGACACCATGACCAGACCCTATGTCCTAGACAGCATGACCAGACCCCGTGACCTAGACCCCGTGACCCAGACACCGTGACCCAAACACCACGACCTAGACACAGTGACCAACCACCGCATCGGTGCTACTAGTTCGTGATCTCTATACAACTGTGAAATCATAACTACCTCACAAATCAAAAGGTAAATAAAGGGGGCATTATTCCATTGAGACATGATTTCATGGAGACACTGTTTCCAGACTGACTATGACACTGTTCTTTAATATGTTTTGTCATTTTTCAATTTGGCTTCGAATTGTCATATTTGAGCCTTTTAAATATACTGACATAATTAATATTTCATTGTAGACATATCATCTGATAGTACGAGGTATGAGGTTCATAATATTAGAATCATGATAGCTCCAACACATGCAGTCCAATATTAAAAAGATAAGTGTGGTCTAGAAACCGTAGTGTGCATGATAACAAAGAAACACAAGCATTCGTGAGAATTAAACCGACAAATGCAACTCAATACATCTGAAGAACACACAAATAATTCACTGTGATACCATAGATAAGATTCGAGCACATAATCGCAATACCAAATCCACAAAGAACATGATCTAGATCTAACTACAAACCAAAGCACCTGACTTATGATACTTTGTTTCTCACAAGAGGACTTTATTCCTACATCCTCTTCATACTAGAAGTCCAAAGCTGCATAGAATAACACTCTTAGCACTTTTAACCTCATCTCATCTCTTTTTTCTCTGTTGTGTATTGTTTTTAGCTTTCAAGTAGTTTGTGTGTGTCTGTATAAAAACATGTGTTGTATCCTGCACTAAACTGAAAGATATAATATATAATTCCTCTCATATCTTTTTACACTTGTTTACTCTCACTGATAAGTGTGGAAGAGGTCCATCTATGACCTATTTTTTTATACCCTCGAAGAACTATGGAAGAGGTTTTGTGACCTAGATAGTCGTATGTACTGTTGTTTACCCCGATCCACGGTGTGGAATAAGTTTATTAATATAAACTCCTTGGTGGCAGGTGATCACCAAGTACAGTTCATTAGGTCTCATCTTGAGACTGATCAACTTGTATTATAACCATTGTGTTGTTTAAATTATTTTTCATTGTTTTACTCTATCATTCAGAAATCACAAAATTTACTTCGATAGTTAATCATGGAATGAAGTTATAATTGTTTTGGGTTATTAGAATAGATTCAAAAGTAATATTAATAACTGATATTAATATTACAGTCAATTAATAAATCTTATGATTAGTTATTTAAATAGTTAAGCATTCATAACTGTGTTACTTTGATTAACAAGTCTATATTTATTTTTATTGAGGAAATATTTAGAAAAAAATTTCAAACAGAAATTAATATAGATACTCAATTCACCCCCTCTTGAGTACTCTACTCCGACCTACAATTGGTATTAGAGGGTGTTTGTATTTCTATTAAGACTTTGTCCTTGACCCTATTCAACTGTGATTTTAGTTGTACTTGAACGATTTGTAAATTTCTATTAATTTGAACTTTCTAGACCTTTAAATGTATTTCTTTATTATGGATAATAGACTATAAGGTGTTGCAACCAAAAGGCCACCATTCTTTAATGGAACCAATTATAACTAATATAAGATTAAAATGAAAATGCATTTAGAATGTATGAGCTTTGAAATATCATTTTCAATTATAGATGAGTATAAGATTCCTGATCCTGACAGAATCACTTAGGATGACCCAACCATGATTTCCTACAATAACAATTTCAAATACATGAATGGTTTATATTTCTCTTTAAGAGATGAAGAATATAACAGAATTTCTGCATTGTAAAACTACCCATGAAGTTTGGGATACTTTTTCTGTTTCACATGAAGGAACATCTAGCATGAACGAAATGAGACTTAAAACTTATTTATTAAATATGACAACTTTAAAATAAAATATAATGAGACTATTTATGACATGTATCTTAGGTTCAATGAAATTTTCAACACAACGATTTCTCTTGGAAGGGAAGTTACTACCAAAGAACAGCTTATGAGGATTCTCAGATGTTTACCTGACAGATGGAGAGGAACCTCAATCTTTATTAGAGAGTCATCTGACATCATAAAGTTACCTATAAAAGAAATCATCGGTAAAAATGATGTATGAAGAGGATAAGAAAGTCAATAATAAAGAGGAGGATGAACCCAAACGAAAATATGTTGCATTTAAGACCACCACTTATAAACTCAGAGAGAAAGGGAAATTGGAAGTCTCTGTAGAAAGTTCCAACAGTGAAAAATCATCACCTGATAGTGAAGAGGAGATATCTCAATTATCCATAAGTTTTAAGGGATTTTGCAAGAAGAAGAATGTTTTCATAAATCCTAACTTTAAGGTAATATATGATTAAAATGGAAGCTGGAAGAAAGATTAGAAAAGAAGTGACAAGTCTAATGATATAGTATGCTATGAATGTAAGTGAAATAGACATG
Source organism: Viscum album (assembly GCA_963277665.1). Lineage (NCBI taxonomy): Eukaryota > Viridiplantae > Streptophyta > Magnoliopsida > Santalales > Viscaceae > Viscum > Viscum album. Next base: position 346,255,241 of record OY728127.1, on the reverse strand, counting down.
TAAAGGCTGACTATCCCAAACTCAAGTACAAAAATAAGTATGAGGATAAATATAGAAATTATAAAAATGCAATTAAAGAAACGTGGAGTGCTTCTGAGAATAGTTCATGTGACTCAGAATCTTCACATGATGAATATGCCAACAAAGCCAATATGTGTTTTATGAAAAACACATCAGAGGTTGAACTGGAATCTCTTGTACACAATTCCTATTATTTTGGAGATGAGAGTGATTCTAAAAATATATCTAATGGGGAAATGGTTGAGTACTATAATATGATTGATGAGACATGTAATGAAGTAAAAGATAAATACAAATATTTAACGAAACAGTATGTTCTTACCTCAACTACTAAATCTGAACAAACTGTAGAAAGAGAGAAAAATGCTCAATTACTAAATGAAAACAATGAAATAATGCTATCTAGTGAGCAATTGAAAAAGAATATTGAATTTTTTAATAATGTTAATAATTCTTGGGTAAAAATTATAGGAAAATATATTACTCCACAATATACCATTAGCATTGGCTATCAACCTCATAAAATTAATTTCGGAAGAAATAATTTTGTCTCTAAGTATAGGACTTATATCATTACTCCTAGTTCTGGAAAACATTTAGTTTGTTCAAGTTATGATACCCTCTCTACTATGTCGAGATTTTATGGACCAAATTGAGTTCATTTTTCAATCACTTTACATAATTCCTATAGGAAAACTATGAGACAGATGTGGGTTTCTAAAGCACTAGTCACTAATATTACTGAATCCAAACAAATATTGGTACCATAATCTAGTTTTATTTCACTACATTGTAGGAAATTTTCATTAAGAGCTCCTGTAAAAGATTTTGCTACTTGGACATTGGGTGTTCAAGACCCATGATAGGAGACTATTCATGCTTCAAGAATTTAATTAAAATTGATGGTGTAAATGTCACCTTTGGTGATAATTACAAAGTAAAGATCATTGGCCTTGGCCAAATCAGTAACTCTAACTCAGTTTTGATTTTCAAAGTACTTTTTGTTGATGCATTGAAATATAATCTTCTTGGTATTTCACAATAATGTGATGATGGATTTCTTGTTAAATTTTAAAATGATGCTTTCAATGTTTTCAATTCTAAAAATGAATTAGCGTTTTCTACATTAAGAAATGATAATGTATACTCTTTTAAAATAGATTCTTTAGTTTTTTAAAATGCATTAGGTTTACGTGTATTTCACAATGAGTCTTGTCTTTGGGATAAGAGACTATGACATTGTAATATTTGCTCCCTTGGAAAGTTAAATTGAAAAATCTTAGTCAAATACCTACACAAACATGAGTTTCCAAATGATATTGTGTGTAATCCTTTTATGAAGGGAAATCATAAAAAATTTTCCTTCAAACCAAAGAAAGAAGTGTCAACTTCTCAACCTCTCAAATTGGTTCACATGGATTTATTTGGACCATCTTGAGTTTCTAGTATAATTGGGATGCACTATGTTTATTTTCTTGTTGATGACTTCTCTAGATATACTTGGACTTTTTTTGGCTCATAAAAGTGAATCCTTCTCTAATTTTACCAAATATTCCAAAACTGTAGAAAATGTTAGTGGACCTAGAATTAAATCCCTCAGAAATTATCATGGCCATGAGTTTGAAAATCAAGAGTTTGAATCCTTCTGTTAATAAAATTGATATAGTCATAATTTATCTACCCCTAGAACACCTCAACAGAATGGAGTTGTTGAAAGAAGAAATAGAACCTTTCATGAGATTTTTAGAACCATGCATAGTGAATATGACTTACCTACTTATTGTTGGGATGAATATATAAATACATCCAGATATATTATTAATAGAGTGTTGATTATACCTATTCTTAAAAGAACTCCATATGTGTTATGAAACTATGAAAACCCCAAAGTAATCTACTTCATAGTATTTGGCTGTAAAGTCTATATCATTAATACTAAGGAAAATCTTGGAAAAATCACATCCAAGAGTGATGAAGGAATATTTTTAGGATATTCAATCTCAAATAAAGCCTATAGTGTGCTCAATAAAAGAACTAAATCTGTGGAAGAAGTTTTCCCTGGAAAATTTGATGAAACAGATCCACATGATCATAAGACCATTTTAAAGAACCCGGAGGATGATGTATGAAATTTAGACATAAATTTAAAAACCTATAACCATCTTGTAAAGGAATCATTGAAAGCTTCCAACTCTAAAAATTCATCAAATTCAAGTCACAATGAACCCAAACCTGTTAATGAAACTGAAATCACTAGTCCTTCTTTTTTTTGAGCTATTAGAACTCTTAAGATCCATCCTTTAGATGGTTTTGTAGTAGACATTGATAAAATAAATCAAAATATAACTTCTCTTAGAAATCAGGTTGAAAATCAAGTCTTCTTATCACAACATGAACCTAAAAACATTAATGAGGCTATCAATGATGAATTTTGGGTGATGGATATATAAGAAGATCTTAATCAGTTTGAAAGGAACAAATTTTGGAAACATTTTGATAGAACCAAATACACACTCACCGTAGGAACTAAGTGGGTTTATAGAAATAATGTAGATAAATTTTGTAAAATTTTTAGAAACAAGGCCAGATTGGTTGCTCAAGGCTATAGTCAAGAAGAAGGAATTGACTATGAAGAGACCTTTTCACCAGTAGCTAGACTTAAAGCCATCTGAATTCTGCTTTCTTATTCTTCACACCTGAATTTCAAACTATATCAACTGGATTATAAAAGTGAATTCCTAAATGGTTATATATCTGAGGATTTCTTTGTTGAGAAACCCCTTAGTTTTAAAAATCCTCCTTTTCTAAATCATATTTTTAAAATATCAAAAGAATTATATGGTTTAAACCGAGCTTCAAGAGCTTGGTATGATAGATTAAGTAAATTTCTTATTTCTAATGGTTTTAAAAAAGAAATGGCTGATCCTACCCTTTTTATAAAATATTCTCCAATGATTTATTGGTAGATTAAATTTATGTAGATGACATTATCTTTGTATATTAAAAATAATACTTTATGTATTGAATTTTCTAAAATGATGAAAAACGAAATTGAAATGAGTTTAATGGGTGAAATAAAATTCATTCTTGGATTTTAAATCTTTCAAAAATAATTATGGTATTTTTTTAAATTAAAGAAAATATACTAGATATCTTCTAAAACGTTTTTTCCTAGATAACTCTAAAATTAGTGACACTCCTATGAGTACTACTTTTAAGCTGGATCTTGATGAAGATGAAAAATTGGTTGTTCAAACCACATAAAGAGGAATGATTTAAATCATACTCTACATAACTACTATCTGACCTGACATTTTGTTAAGTGCATGTATGTGTGCTCATTTTCAAGAAAACCCTAAGGAATATCATTTAAATAATGTTAAGATAATTTTAAAATACCTAAAGTAAACACCCAATCTAGGACTCTTCTATCCCAGAGAGAAATCATTTGAGTTTGTTATATATTCTAATGCTGACTTCGATGGTCATAAGTTAGATAGAAAAATAACCTCTAGAACATATCCCTTTTTAGGCCAGTCACTACTATCTTGGTGTAGTATGAAATAAAACTCTTTTGCATTATCTACTGCAAAAGCTGAATACATAGCTGTTAGTGGTTGTTGTGCAAAAATTTAGTTGATGGAACACACATTACAAGATTATGGATAATGATTCAGGAATATACCTAAAAATTGTGACAATACAAGTGCTATTAACATCTCTAAAAATTCTGTTTCACACTCTAGAACAAATTATATTGATGTAAGAAATCGCTTTTTGAGAGGTCATTATCAAAATGGTGACATCACTTTGGAATTCATTAGATCTGAATATCATCATGCTGATATATTCACCAAACCATTAAATTCTGAAAGAATATATTACATCATACATGATTTAGGAATGATAATTATTTAGTAGTAAATATAATGATTCACATCTTACTACTTCACAGTTTACGGTTTCTCAAATCATTGTCTTAAGATTACTACCTATCTCTAACAGTTCTATAGTTTTATTGTCTTAAAAGTTTTTGTTTCATGTTTAAAGTCTCACAGTTACTATCTCTTAGTTACTGTCTGGCACTTACTATCTCCCAAAATATGGTCGCCCAATTTAGAAATCACACAGTTACAGTCTCACCATGAAGGCTTGTTATGCTCTCACCATAAAAGCCTATTAAAGTCTCACAATAAATTCATGTTCCGGTCTCATAGTAAATTTATGACACAGTCTCATTGTAAAGATGATTTATTATTTTATTTACATAATATAACCCATATTTAGGTAATTAATAATTTTATTTTTATGTTTCCTCTCTTTTGTTTTTTTGATGCTTGGTATCCCTAAATGATAATAAAATTGAAAGAAGTTTCACTCCTCTCTTCACCCGGGCTCTCTTCTCTCAAATAGTAACGCCTTCCTAAAATTTGCTATCTCTCTCAAACTATCATTGAATTCCCAGAAGGAAATCCTTTTTGTCATCAACTACTAAGAAGCACCGATCTAAGAAGAATATGGAAATAGCACCGATGTTAGCACCCGAAGGTCTATTGAATATGAACATGGTGAATAGAATAGTGGTACTTAAAAGAAAATATTCACAAACTAGATGCTATCAATTAGGTCATTATTATTGAAAGAACTAAAAGAGAAAGGATGACTATATTGGTTAATAAAAAATAGGAGGTTGATTTACCTGAAGATAGTTTCATAGTTTTATCAGTTCGTTCAATTCTCTTGTGATATAGAAGATGGGTTTTTATGAGAAGATGGATCAATTGGAAGTGATATTCCTTTTCTTCGAGGTTATGGACTTCTTGCCTAAGGATACATCATGAGGGTATTTGTTTAGGACTACTAGAGAGGTCCTCCACCTCCAAGTGAGATCTTTATTTTGGAAGAATCTTTGAGAAGCATAACTGGGAATGCAACAAAGAGAATAGATATAGGTGTTGAACTAGATGGGGAAACAAGACTTTTTCTTAAATTTGTTTAGAATCTCATCAGCCCCGAAAAGGTGATTTCGCTACACTCAAGTATCAGGATATATTTTTGAAGCACCTTATGATGAATGGACACAAGATCATCCTATGAAATTATGTTATACAAAATATGTGTGAGTTGATGAAGATGACCTCTAAGTCAACCTCCCTGTTCTACTCAAGGTTAATCTCATTTATGCTTCATGCAAAAGGGTTGGTTGGACCAGATGAAAAATATATTAAGGATTATGAATATTGTATTTCAAAAGTTACAATCAATAGAGTTAATCTCAGTTTGAATCCATGGAGAAAATCATGGGTGAAGATAATGACATGGTCTATGAAAATTTCAACCTGGTTGAACACTCTTGAAGACCTAAGTATATTTCTGATCTTGGTTTGGATCCAGATGAAATAATGGACTATTATGATGAGGATGAAGAAGAAGAGGTTGTTGTACCTACAGGGAAAACTGTCCTGGATGAGAAAGACAGTGAACCTGTTCTCCAAGACATAACTGAGAAAGAAATACCTATCCCTAATGTGATTGTGGTTCTGGAAGAACCAACCTCTAAAGAAGAATCTATTGTAGTTGAAAAATAAAAGGTTGTTTTGGAAGAACATTTAGATGAAGATACATCTCTTGAGATATAAGGTTCTCTTGAGGAACACCCAGTGGAACGAGTTGTTCCTGAAATTATCCCATCTTCTAAAGATATAATGGATCAAGCCTTTCAATTAGCTATAAAGTAAATGGGTGAGGATATTGGGGATAAAATCTTCAAATTAGATCAAGGATCTAAATCTCTTAGTCCTGATAAATATGCACATGTTGTGGGGGAGCATCACCTGCATCTGGAAAGTGTTGAAGTGCCAAATCTAGTTGATTCAATCTATATGGATACAAGGTATAAACTTCCTAGATATTTTCATGTGAATGAATCCTAGGAGTCCTCAATGAAAGGTATATATCTGTCTACTATGTTTTGATGGAAACCAATATATACTCTTGATGTTAAAGTTTTAAAGGATCCTAAGCCTATCTCACCTCCTATCCCAGACCATCATAGGAACCTTCAAACATGGTGAGTAAGGATGATTTGGAAGCCTTTGGAGCACCTCGGTTCGATGGGATTGAAAAGATCATGAATACTCAACTAGATCTTACAAAAAACATCAGTTAAAGAGATGTTTCCCTGTTTTTAGAGAATATTGTTGGGAAGATTCAACTGAAAATGATTCATGAAATTCAAGAAGTCTCAGTTGAGAAAAAACAATTAAGTGATGAAGTGAAGTCCCTCAAATATATGGATGATGAAATGGAGGGACACCATGTTGGACACTGGGACCTTGACACCATGACCCAAACACAGTGACCAGACACCGTGACCCATACACCATGACCAGACACCGTGACCCAGACACCCTGACTGAGACACAGTGACCCAAACACCGTGACCAGACACCATGCTAGACACCGTGACCAAACACCATGACCCAGACACCATGACTGGACACTAAGAACCAGACACCGTGACCAGTCACCACATATGTGCTACTAGTTCCTGATATTTATAAAACTGTGAAATCATAACTGTCTCACCACTAAAATGGAAAATAAGGAGACACTATTTCATGGAGGCATCATTTCATGGAGACATAGATTCATGGAGACACTGTTTCATGAAGACACCATTTCTATACTGACTGTGACATTGTTCTTAAATCTGTTTTGTCGTTTTTCAATATAATTTTTAATGGTCAAATTTGAGTCTTTTAAATTCACTGACAAAATTAATATTTCTTTGTAGACATATCACTTGAATTTATATTGTATGAGGTGCAGAATACGTGCATCATGTCGACACCAACACATGAACTCCCAGATTAAAAAGTGAAGTATGTCCCATAAATAGTAGTGTGCACGAGAATGAAGAGGCACAATAATTCTTGAGAAAAGAACCAACACATGAAAATCAATACATTTGAATAATATACGACACATTCACTATCATAACATATATCAGAGTTTAGAACATCTTCGCAATACCATCTCCACAAAGAACACGAGCCAGATCTAACTTGAAACTAGATCCCCTAACTTGCAATAATCTATTTCTCACAAGAGGACTTGATTCATACATTGTCTTCATCCTAGAAGTCCAGAGCTGAATTTAATAACACTCAATGAACTTCTAACCTCATCTCATCATTGTTTTGTCTTGTTTGTATTGTTTTTAGCTTTCGATCAGTGTGTGAGTGTGTCTGTATAAAAACACACACTATCTCCTACACTAAACTAAAGTATACAAGATATCCTTCCTCTTATATCTTTTTACACTTGTTTACTCCCATGTATAAGTGGGAAAGAGGGCCTGGTGTGACCTGTTAGTTTATACCCATGAAGAACTATTGAAGAGGTCATGTGACTTGGACAGTTCTGTGTACTGTTGTATACCCCTATCCAGGATGTGGATCGAGTTTATTAATACAAACTTCTTGGAGGAAAGTGATCACCATGTAGAGTGTATTAGGTCCTTTTATGAGACTGAACCACTTGTTTTATAAATGTTGTGTTGTTTAAATTAGTTTTCTCTATTTTACTATATAATTCATAAATCACTAAATATACTTTTACAGTTATTATTGGAAAGAAGTTAGAATATTTTTCCATTATTAGAATAGATTCAAAAGTAATATTAAAAAATAATATTAAGATTACTCATAATTAATCAATCTTTTGAGAAGTTATTTAAACAGTCAAACATTCATTACCATATTAAATTTATTAACTGTACTGTATTTATTTTTATTGATGAATTTTTTATGAATAATTTTCAAACAGAAATTTTTATAGATAATAAATTAACCCCCTCTTGAGTACTCTATTTCGAACAATAATATAATTAAAATAATCTCCCTAATTTTTGGTATGTGGTAGTCACCAAGATGGCTCCCCATTTCCCGGGTGCTTCCCGCTCTCGACTCCTCTTCTCCGCTTAGGGTTTCAGAGCCTCTTCTCATTATCTCTCCTCTCCTCTCTGACTTCTTCCTCGTTCCCCATTCTTTCTTCTTCTCCTCTTTTATGCTTGCTACTGTGGTTCTCCTCCAGTGATTCTTCCGGTCTTCCCATCGAAGGTTGTGTCCTATGGAAGCACTCAGCCTCCCTAACCCTGATCGGGCCTCAGGTTCCTCTACGCCTCTCTGGTTCGGAACTGGTGTGGTGGTTACCAAGTGGGTTTGGGTATGTGGTTTGGTAGACGACGGGTTTCCGGGTACTACTGAAGTCGGTCCGCTTCTGGTTTTCTTCTTCGTCGGCAATGGTGGTGTTCGGAGCCCTACATTCAAAGCCCTGCTCTGGCCTCATGTTCCTCAGTGCCTCTCTTAGTCGGATTAGGTGTGGTTGAATCTATGATGTTTTGGGATTTGAGGTTTGGTAGCTATCGGAGATCCAGGTGCGACCTAAATAAGTATGTTCTTCTGTATTTCGTTACTGGTATGTCAGATATGCTTGGTTTTTCTACTTCTAGATACCGGTGAAGGTTTTGTGGTATTTTAAAACTTCTTGTTTCATTCTCAATTGGTGAAGTTATCCTGGTTAGTGTATTTTCATCTCTAGTGTGGAGTTTCAGTCAACATCGATGGTGATGATAAGGGTGAAGTGACAAAAGTTTCATTTATTCGGTTTGTGATGGTTGAAGGTGATTTTGGTGTCGATGAAGATATTATTTTTGTGGGCATTGATGCAGCAGTTCCGGTGATGAGGTGGACAGTCTCCGGTGGGAGGTTCTCTATGGTGCAGTCAATGATGATGGATGGTTGGGTGCGTCAGGGTCTGAGGCCCGAGACGATGGCATGTTGATTCTAACAGCTCATGTGGCCCGAGGCATTGGCATGCCTCTTTTCATTTAAATTTTTATTTTGGTTTATCCCGAATTTCTTTTTTACATTTTTGAATTCTGTCTAGTGTTTTGGTGGTGTTTGAATTGGTTATTTGAAATTGTGCGGTTCCAACATGGCCATAAATTGGTTTTGAAAAAAACAAAAACATAATTTGGAGGAGGATGGTATGTGGTAGTGCTTTCCGTTAAGAAGGATGGGAGGATAAAGTTGATCAATGGTAAAGTAAAACTACTATTGGAATTGGAAGTTCTGCTAATATTGTTGTTTCCTATCACTCACATGAGATTATGTTTATTAATAATAATAATTCAAATCATCACAAATTTAGTACTCAAGATTATTTATCTGATGGGAAGATTATTTCTCTTGATTCTTTCCCTTCAATATGATCTACAAGTTCCATATAGGAGAAAGTGGGGGCTTCTATATTTAGTTAAAAATTAATCCTAGTGTAACTAAAAAAATATGGAGTGTAAGAAAATTTTCTATTTCTTGATGGATATATTAAAATTTTGATTGAATTGGATAATGATTAAGTACCATTTTTTCTTCATATGAATAAAAATAATTAAAGAGAATCATAATTGAAATATTGTTCTGCTTTAATATACTTGTTTATATCGTTTCACTTGTACCACATAACCTCATTTTATTGAAATCCCTTTTTAAAAAATTGAGTGTATATTATAAGGATAAAGTAAACATGGTATTTATTCCTACGTTTTATCCTATAAATTATAGTAAATGACATTTCATTATTGATTTTTTCACAAAAATACATCATTGATTATACACCTTTCACTAGATCCTATATTGGAAGGTGAAAAATGATATATATTTTGTTCATGTGCTATTATTTATACTATATTAATATTATTTGGATAGTGATAGTTCATTTATTTTAACAACTAATCATGATCCTTTAACAAAAACTAATAATTGAATGTACTAAAATTAAAATAGTTAATAACCATGATTCACTACTATCACAGTTTTTGATTCATTTGACTTTATATATTTTTCATGTTTTATATTAACATCTAACATCTAAAATATAAGTTATATGGAATGTGAAAATAATTTTGAAATGTTTTTTGATGATTAAGTTGATAAATTATCGAATTTTAAAGATTATATTCCATTAAATCTTAAAATTTTTTTACATGGATTTTTGTATGCCTATTTTTCATTGAATTCAAATCAGTGATACGATGGGATAAACTTTAATTGAAGTGGGAAAAATATCATATGATACACATTGCAATGAATTAAATTATTTTTTTGGATTTTATTCTAATAAGGATCATATAATTTTAATGACTTGTAAATCATTAATGGTTATCTCGGATACCTTATTTATCACTGGAGATAAAAATACACTTTTTTATATATTTCAAAAAAACATCGAAATCTTGGTTATGTCTTCATTTGAAACATGAATGAATTATTTAATATAATTATTAATGTTTTTGGATTTATGAGAGGAATTAGTGTTAAGATTGCTAATTATTTTGATGTTTCTTTAATGTTTATTTCGATGATTCCCCCTCTTTATAATGTTAATGTTTCACAACACAACCCAACCTCCTTGAGATCCCTTCCTAGATTGGTGATGAAAGCAGGAGTTTTATCCCATGATCACCATAGATTGGGAATAGGTTGACATCTATCCTTGATGATATAAACTCACAAAATGGATGATATTACCTCCCAATGTTTCAAAAGAACATAGTAAATGAAAAAACACATAAAATTAATGACAAAACTGGTCAATAAAATATAAAAATTAATATAAATGTCATGAAACATTATAAATTTAGTGTCATGACTTGACACACTGGGGTCCAAATCACGTCTCCCCCAACCCCGCCTTTAATTGGCCATGGGTTGATGACTAACATTGAGTAGGCATATCCCACACATGGGATAAATTATCCTAATATACCTATATGCAATCACACATATCCAAGTCCATATAATGTTGAAATGTAAAACAACTTAAACTAATGCATGTATACATATAAGATCCCACAAATATAGTACAATAATAATGTACTAAAAGTTAAAAGGGGGTCATATACAAGCCCAACCAAAACCTATAGAGAGTCCAACACACTCAAAGGGTGAGGAATATGATTAGATGTAATCACCCCAAAAACACCTTGGTCTATCAAGATCATGCTATGATCCACTTTCTCTATATCCTCCCAGGACACCATCAAATGGGTTGTCATCTAAAAAAGACATGACACATGTGGACAAATCTCAGGTAGGGGTGAGTATAAAAATACCTAGTAAGACACCTTGGAAACACTAAACAAGAAGCATCAAGAATAGTCTGTTCATAGAAAGGATATAAAAATCAATGCATAATAAGATAAACCTGTATATATTCAGGAAGGACACCAAGCCACCATGTTCTCAAATCCAACTATCAGCCACATGATTCTACTCAAATAAATGCTCGTTTCGTAATAATACACTCCACAATCCATGCCTTCACCGAAGACTCTCATTTAAGAGGTAATGATCATTGGGACCCATTGATGAAATATCACTGGTCTTAGAAGACCCTGATACTCATATAGGGGGTCATGCCTAGCACCACTGAGGTACACCATGAACCCAATTAAGATCTACCTACTATGTAGAGGATTTTATGGAAAACACACCTCAAAATATACTAACACGACCTTCTAGATGGATGATCAACACCCTGCTCAAGGAGTTCATTCTGATTCCACAAACCCCGCCTAGGGTAAAAATTTGATAGAGGATCAAACTCCAGAATCACATAGGGATTCCATAAAATCTATCTAGGACTCATAATCTAAAGGGGATCACAATCCTAATATGTGTATGTAATACCACACTGTATGATCGAGTGAATAGATTAAGGGAATAAACTAAAACAAGATTGGTCCAAACAAAAGAAATAAAGGGATTAAAACACACTTAAAGGGGGTACACAACATGTACTTGGGGTACATGGTGTGTCCATCCAACCCCTGGTCTACCCATGTGGTGTTTCTCCATATGAAATATAAATATATATATACACATTGTGTAAGAATACTACATAGTGTACGGAGATCACCTGACACCTTGCTCATGATATCTTCCCATGCCTCTGCACTATTGGTTGTGCTTGTGCACAAACTCATGTGAACCTGCTTGTGCATCTGTACACCTAGCCATGTATGTTCCTGTGTAAACCTGGTCATGTACTTTTGTCGCATAAGTGTACTTGGATTTTCCATGCCCATTTATCCTCCACGATACACACTGAGAAACTGTACACAGGTCACATAGCATGTGATAGGGTCACACAATGTGTGATATTTAACTTTCCATGGAAACACTAGCGCCACAGCTATGGGGTCTCACACAACGTATAATGTTGGATTACATGTCGTGTAACTTGGGATTTTCAAGATCTCTATAGATCTCTTTTTCCTCATTCTCATAGTCTCTTTCATCACCCTTCTTGTCGAAAAACACATATTCAGGGTTGACTGACCTTCCCATTACTGGCGATTGGGATTTCAAGCACCAAATCCACTCCAGAAACACCAAATCGCACCATCTGTAGCCCCATCATCAAAAATGGGGTGTACGGGAAATATAAATCTATTCTACTCCACCTCCGATCATCATCCATCATCTTCACACATAAATCATACCCTCAAACACAAACCAAAAATTCAGTATTGATCTGTTGTGTAGAAGAATGGTCGCTTAACAACTGAATACCTAGAATTCATCGAACACGAGTCCAATAAATTTCCCATGACGAACATGTGAATAATTGTGGGGTAATTTATAAGCCATAATATGTGAGGATTGAACCTCATCCTTTGTTCTTTAATCCTTAATATGTTTTCATAGAAATATATAGATGAACAGGAGATAAACATAATGAACAATAAAATAAATCCATCAATTTAATCTACCATCGATGTGAAAATCAATTCATATTCATTAAATTGATCCATGTTTTATTAGGAAAAAATAACGGGATGTAAATTAAAAATAAGAATCCTACCAAGAGTTTGGATCCATCACTGATGAATAATAGTCATGCATCTCTATCATTGGTTAGATCTACACATTTCATTGGAACACCAATCCTTGATCCTGATCTGATCCAACATCGTCGGCCATGAATTATATCCAATGGTCTCTCTAGGCCTCTAGTGTTTAATGGCCAACCCTGAGACATTTCTATAACTTGGTATTTATAGATGAGCTTTGTTACTGTGTCATAAATAAATAAAGTAAATAAATAAATTTATTTTATTTTATTCAATCGCACCGATGGCATATTTTTCACAAACACCCCTTTCCAACCAAGGTTATTTCTCACCTAATGTAAAATTCATTTTATGAACTCAATGGTTCCCCAATATTTTTTATCTAAGCTTGTTCGAATGTTATTCCACTTTTTTTAGGAAAATGACATGAAAATGATATTAATATATTTAATATATTTCAAAAATTTATTTTGGGTTCATCATGCCTCAGAATCACATGCCTTCTTAGCATCGGACCTCAAAAATATTCCATATAATTTCCAAAAATATAAAATGTAAAATATGAGTCATTAAAATCTCCACACCTTAGGTATTTTCATCCTGAAAAGAAAAAAACCGATTCAAAATGATGAGGGTACTAGGATTGCATCTTGGCCTTCCACTCCTAGGTGCTCTCCTAATGATTATCATGCTACCACCATACATGAACAAGGGTAATTGATCACCCACAAAGGGTCAAATCTTGTAGATCCAAAATCTTCACTATGTACTTAGTAAAGTTAGCTTTATCATCGATCTCCAGCTCACCTTAGTCGATAACATGTGATGAGTCATTAAAATAACATTATAGCTATGAAACATGGAAGACATCAAGTACCTGGTCTTACCGTGGTAATAGAGCTATGAATTATTCCTCCTCTCCAACTTTACATAGTATTTGGAAAGGGATAATTAATCCCAGGGATAACTTACTACCTTGGATAAATCTTCATAATCCATATCAAGGTGATAAGCTCAAGAACACATGATCTCCCTCATTTTAATCCATAGTTCTCTGTTGTCAGTACAAATAATAATTATGATTGATTTTTTCAGCCCTCATTCACTAATATATGATCTTAACCTTTTATGTAGTATCTCACACCAACTCTGGGCCCATGAGTACCGAATCTCCTAGATCTGTCCTATAAAGTGGTGACCTGTTGGGTCACCTATACAATTCTTTGAATGGTGTAATACCAATGGAGAAATGTTAGATAATGTTGTATATAAACTCCACAAAGGGTAGTTAATCCTCTTAACTATTTCCAAAGACCAACACATAAGTCTGCATCATGCCCTCAAGGCCAAAATGGTTTGCCCAGTCTAGCTGTTAGTCTGGGGGTGAAGTCTCGTGATCAAATAAAATAGTGTACCCAAGGCCTCCTACAATATTCTCCTTAATCATGATGTGAGGTGAGAATAACATTATGAAAGTATATTTTAGGGTACTACATGGATCTGAACTATCTCTTGTACGTATAATAATCGCATTCTCTCTACTTAACACTACTCTCAAATGTCTTGGAAGTGGTCCAAATTGGTCTGTCAGTTTGTGATCACCTAGGTAACATCATGTCCCTTGGGCGTACATGGTAAAGATTTCATGAAGTCCAAAGATATTTCATACCAAATCCACTATGGAGCCTCAAGGGGTTTTTCTAAACCTACTAGAACCTAGTGCACAACCTTCACTTGCAGACAAGTGAGGCGCGACAGGAAAAAATTGCAACACAACTCTTCACGTCTAGCCACTAAAACTTACATCGGAGATCCTGGTACATCATTTCCACACCTGGATGTACCACCAAAGGGGATATATGAAACTCCCTCAACACTCCCTCCCACGACACCAATTGTACCATCATATATCCTCTAAAAAGGATAGTGTGTTTCCCACCTTTAGAAAATCCATTATGAGAACGTCCAGTGGATATCTAAGTACGTAAGGTCTCACAGTCATTATCTCCACACTGATAATCCTTGAAACTCTATATAATCAATGGTGTAACAACCATTGACTATAGATATGAAACACCATACTTGTCCACTAAGGACAACTGGAATGATTCTAACTACCATTAATGCCCTATCCAACAATTGAGAATAAGATCTCTTACTAAGAGTTTCTACCACCACATTCCCCTTCCCAGGAGTATGGTCAATATGGAATTCATTGTCCCAAATAAACTCTAGTCATCTCATATATATCAATTTAATATCCTAATAAGTGAATAAACACTTAATACTCTTGTGTTTGGATTATATTATAAGCCTCTCTCCCATCAGGTAGAGTCACCGCATCTTTAGTGCAAAGACTACCACTGCTAACTTATGATCATGGGTCGCGTAATTCTAATCATGTGGTTTCAATTTATGTGAACCACAAAAAGTCACCCCATGCCTTTAAAATATATCATAACCAAGCTTGGTCCTTGTTGGATCATTGAAAACTACATATTTTACACCCTCCTCTTAAAATCAAATGATATGAGAACTTTTCAACCTCTGCCTCAACTCCTAAAAGCACTGCTGACACCTTTTCTCCCAAACAAAAGGATCTGCCTTTCAGTTAAAATCTATCAAGGGGGATTAAAATCTGTAGAAATTAGTTAAAACCATCTGATAGTACCATGTCAACCTGATGAAACATCGCACATGAGTAACAATCTTTGGTGGATCCTATGCTAGGACAACCAAAACCTTCCTCGAGTCCACTGCCACTTGTACCTCTGATATGAATTATCCTAGAAAGTGGACCTCTTGAATAATAAACTGATACTTATAGATCTTCCCATAAATATAGTTCTCTCAGAGCGTGTTTAGGACTATCCTCAAGAGTCTCACATGCTCCTCCTCAGACATTGAGTACACTAGGATATCACTGATGAACACCATAATGAACATGTCTAATAAATGCTAAAATATCTGATTCATGAGACCCATGAACACTATTGGGGAATTTTTCACACCAAAGGGAATCACCGTGTACTGATAGTGATTATACAAACATCTAAATGTTGTATTTTGTATATCCCCATCCTGTACTCGCAACTGGTCATAGCCTAATCTACGGTCAATATTCAAGAACCATCACAGCCCTCTACACCAATTGAAGAGATCATAGATCCTTGGTAGTGGATACTTATTCCTCATGGTCACATGGGTCATACACTAGTAATCTATTCATAATTTCAAGCTCTTTTTCACGTTCTTAATGAACAACATCGGGGTTGCCTAGTGAGAAACATTGGGTATCACAAATCTCTTCTCCTACGAGCCCTCCAACTATACCATCGACTCATAATGACATGTAAGATATATATAATATGATTAAGTAGATATTGGGGTCATTCAATGGGTGAAAGTCAATAAAAAATTATAGCTTCCATCGGGGAGGTAAGCTTGACATGTCCTTAGGAAAGACATCGTTGTACTCCGCCACCACTGTATGGAACCCGTGTCCCATAACATCCACTAATCCAAGATTCATGCTAGACAACTAGTGAGTAATAAGCTACAATATTCTATTCCAAAGCATATACGACTCTATTAAGGTTTCCATTCTAATTACAAAGGAAAATCACATCCCATAATTATGTATTCACCACTTCCTCTCCCTAAAGTAGTCAATCTAAGCATGGATCAGGGATTTAAAGTCCATAACTAAGATGAAATCACAGGGCCTCATCACTTATATGAAGAGATCCCATAAAAATTCTCACCTCCATGAATTATATTTCTTTGTTTGAATACGTGTGAAATCGTTGAGTTTCAACCTATTGGAGTCTCCAACAATAATGGTCGAGCCAAAGGCATGACCAAAATATCTAATTCATGAACTAGAAAAGTGGAAAAACAGTAATGAATCACACCTGTGTCTATGAATAAAATAGATAAGTTTGAAAAGGAATATATCATACCCTGTATCGTCTATGGAAACTTTTGGTAATAGGCCTCTATAGCCTACATCTGGCCTCATCCCTGACCACTAACTCCCTGAGCCAGGTGTGGAATACTTGGGGGTAGTAGAGTAATTTGGTCAAACCTCCTACTACTTTTCCAGCCCCTCTTCCACGTCCACTACCCTTCGGACCACCCTTATTTTTTCCTTTTCCTCTATATTATTAGTCCCTTGATATTCTCTCAATCATTTGTACGATAGGTCCAAAAATCGAGTGTCAGATGTCCCCAACTATTGTAGGAGAAACACTGCCTCTCTCTCAACTGATCTGAGCCATCAGGAGATCCCTTCATCGCTAAGCATGTGTCCTTGTATAAACTTCTGAATTTCCTAACATTCCTGGATCCCTATGAATACCATCAGCTACCTTTAATTGAGGTCTGAACTCCTAGGTACCCACTACCAGCACGCACTATCAGTGCCTTCTTGGCAAGGAATCTCTCCACCACTAAGTCTCACACAAGCACTCCAACATAGGTGGGAATGTAGAATGATATCACTAAAAACCATATAACCCTGAATAATCCATCATCAAAGGTGTTTTCTCTAAAACAAATCCCGAACTATATATATAGAGTATCATGAGATATTTTTAAAACTCACAGAATAAACCACCATGGTCAAACATACCTGTTGTTGATGTATAAGCTCATGTATGCACATTGATCGAAACCTGGATAGATAAATCTCCTCCGCAAATAGATGCTTGATGTTTTGCTAGGAGATAGAAATCTCGTCATGTGATTGAGTCACCAAACTCCACCACCACACAACGAATCCTTGAATAAGACTCACTACAAAGACCTCCATATGATATGTTTGTTTCCTCAAAAGGATAAAAACTATAGTGACAACCGGTAGAAAATATTCATCCACATGGGGGTCTATCTTCCCTAAAACATGGGAGTTCACTGCCTCTAGAACTCTTGCATCACACTCAGCTTTCATGGATTCCTTAACTATCACTTCTAGTGTTAGCTATTTCTCAACGGGTGGTGGTATAACTTGTAAACTATCTAGAGGTGATATCTTCCGTACATGCACCTATACTAAAGCCTCATAACACAAAAAATCATTCTTGTGATAATGTAGTGTAATCCTAATAGAATGTATTCATAAAATCATCCAAAAATAAAAAAGATGTACCATAGTCAAATAGTATATCTGGGTAGTGGACTCAAGAAGGACATAGAAACCACAAACCATTCCTATATGATTAATTTCCCAAATATTTCCTATTTACCCATGTCTACATGTATTGAGTAGAAAGCTATGTAATCAATGTCTTGGTGTATGGATATGTGATCCATCACACAAACACTAGAGTCTCAATCTTAAAAGTCGAACGTGAAACACATAACATTATTTACCCAAACCAATCTCACATACTCCAATCCTAAGGTATAATCAATTATGCTTTTACCACTCTTTCATGACCCAATCCACTGAGGTACAAACCATGATTACCCCTGGCCCGCCTCCAATAGGTCCGGGGATGATGACCCTCACCAAGTAGGCATATCCCACACTTGTGAGGAATTATCCTAATGTACATGTATGCATACACACTTATTCATGACCAAACAAGACTAGAATGTGTAGAAACTAAAACCAATGCATTCATACATCTATAATCCCACAAAAAAGTATGATAGTAAAGTACTGAAAGAGAAAAAGGAGATAAATACATGCCCAACCAAAAAATGTAGAGAGTACAAACTGATCTAATGGAGAGGAATAATATCATATTAAATCACCGAGAAAACACCTCATTCTTTCAGGCTCAATCTATTCTCTACCTACTCCTTTTCCTCTTAAGACACCATAATATAGGATGTTGTCTACATAATACATGACACGTATGGGTAGAGCCCATGAAAGAGTGAGTATAACAATACCTAGTAGGAAAACATGAAAACACTAATCATAAAGCATTAAGAATATTCATATCATATCAAGGATATAATAGTCGATTAATAACAAGATAAACCCAAATATACTTTGGAATGACATAGTGCCACCAGGAAATCACAACTGACTGCCATCCATAGAATTCTGCTAGAAGTAATGCTCGTTCTGAGAGAATCCACACCATGATACATGACTTCACTGGAGACTCTTATCTAAGATGTCACGATCATTGGGATCCACCCAAGAAAGATGACTGGCCTCATAGGATCCTAATACGCAGATAGGGGGTCATGCCCATGACTGTTGGGGGACACCACAAACCCAATCTGGATCTACCTACAATTTAGGGGATTGTATGCTAATGAAATTGATAATCCTACTAATATGGACTTCTCTATGGAGGATCAATGTCCAACTCAAGGAGGTCACTCTTATTCTATAAACCCCACCTAGTGTAGAAAAGATAATAAAGGATTACACTCCAGTCTCACAGAGAGATACCATGAACTCTATCTAAGACTCATTCTCTATAGAGGATTGCAATTATAATATGTGGATGTAATAACAAATTATAACCATGATGGAATAGAAAAAGGGAACAAACTCAACCAATATTGGTCTGTATTGAAGATACAAAGGGCTACAAACACCCTCAAAAGGGGTACACATCATGTACTAGGGAGTACATGGCGTGTATAGCCAATCTGTAATAGGCCCATGTGGTGCTGCCCGACACGACATGTAAATATCCATATACATAGTGTGTAATAATAGTAAAAGACTTATATAGATTACTCAACAACTTGCTTGTTTCGTCTCCTCATGCTCGTGTATCGATTTTGATGCATGTGTACCAACACATGTACACCTAGTCATGTCTGTGTACACCGGGTCGTGTCTATGGCCATGTGTACTTTGGTCGTGTTCATGTCCTTGGCATTTATGTGCTTGTGTATCCTATGAGATTCATTCTGAACCTCCAAGAAGGTGTCACATGGCATGTGGTAGGGTCACATGCCATGTTATATTTAAATTTCCATGGAAACCCTAACATGGTAGTCAAGGGGTCCCACAAGGCATGTAATTCCAAATTACATGTCGTGTATCCAGATATTTTCCCGATTTATTGGGTTGTTTTATGTATCATTATCTAGGTCATCATCACCACCCATATCATCATACAGTTTATATATGGGTTGTTCAACCTTCCTATTTCGGAATATTTGGATTCCGAACATGAAATCCACTTGGGAAATTCCCACTCATGCCCTCCATGACTGTACTGTCAAAACCAGGATGTACGATAATAAAAAATATGTTCTACTCCATCACAGATCATCCCTCATTATAATCACACATCAATCATACCCTTGATGACAAACCACAACCGCAATATTGATCTATAACACTGAAGAATGGTGGTGCAATGACCAAATACCGGGTATTCATCAAACCACGATCCAATGAAATTTCCTGCAGTGAACACGTGAAGAACATGGTGGGGGGTGGGAGAAAACCATAAGCTATAAAATGTGGGGAATTAACCTTATCCTTTAATCGTTAAACCTTGATGCATTTTAATAGAAATAAATAGATAAATATGAGATAAACACAGTGAATAATAAAATAAATCCATCAATTTAACTTACCATCGATGTGCCAATCTATTTTTATTTGAGGAATTGATCTTTGTTCTATCGGGATAAAATAACGTGATGGAAATTGCAAATAAATAAATACCTAGAGTTTGGATTGACCGCTAATAAATAACCTATCATGGGTGAAATCCACATGTTCCATTGGCACACCGGTCCTTGATCCTAATCGGGTATGATGTCATCTGCCAAGAACGCTCTCCAACATTCTCTCTAGGTCTCTAGGGGTTAGTAGAAAACCTTGTGACAATTTTATTTTTGTGTATTTATAGAAAATCATGGTAACTACATCATAAATAAATAAAATGAAATAATTTAATTCATTCATTCATTTTATTCATTTCCACTCGCGATAGATTTTTCAAAAACACCCCATGCCGACAAAGGTTATATAACGCCTAGGAAAAAACTCACACTTTGAAATAAATGGTTACCTCCTATATCTGATCTAAAACCTCCTCTTATAATTTATTTCACATTTTCATGAAAACAGAGAACACATGATATTACTATATTTAATATATTTTAAAATTTTATTCCTGACTCACTGGGTCTCAGAATCACAATCAGTCTTAGTGTATGGTCTAAAAAATATTACATATAATATCCAAAAATAATTTATTGAAAGTCAAAATCATTACATGATGATACAGTTACTAGTGAAAAAAATAGTGAACAATAATTCCCAAGATAAGAAATGTCAAAACCTTAATATACCATAATGATATATAGGAATACACACCAACTTTGACCTCTAGTGAACACTTTTTTTCATTTTGAGATAACGTTTCCCAACAACCTCCATAAACTCAATACAAGTTTTTATTTATCCTTACATAAATTTAGGTTATCCTTACATAATTTTTTTTACACTTACATAACATTATTTTACCCTTACTTAACGTGTGTAAGTTTCTGTTGAGACCAATTTAGCTTTTTTTAACCATTACATAACTTTAGTTTATCCTTACATAACTCTGTTTAACACTTACATGAATTTTTTTTACCCTTAAATTACTTTACATTATTTTACCCTTATGTTTTTTTACCCATACTTAACCTATAAAAGTT
Organism: Viscum album; assembly: GCA_963277665.1. NCBI lineage: Eukaryota > Viridiplantae > Streptophyta > Magnoliopsida > Santalales > Viscaceae > Viscum > Viscum album. The sequence continues at coordinate 346,233,658 of OY728127.1, read as the reverse complement.
TCTTTTTACCCTTATATATATTTAGTTTACCCTTACTTAAATTTTTTTAACCTTCATTTCTGTTTAGCCTTATTTACCTTTGTTTTACCCTTAAATCAATTTTGCTTACCCTTAATTTACATGTAAAAGTCATTGTTTACCCTTATATAATTTTTTTACACATACAAAACTTATGTTTAACCATTGTACCACCCGTCCCACCAGGGCCCGCTTTGCTGATGGAAGGTTGGGCCATCACAAACCCAGGCCAACCTTTAATAGTCCAGGGGCTAGTTCCAAGTGCTAAGAATACATAACTAACATGGAATGATTTTACATAATGTACCTATACACACACACACCATCACCACTATGTTAATGTGTAAAAGAATTATTAGAAGACAATAATATCAAGAGTACAGACCACGAATGCATAAACTCTAGGTAATACATCAGAGTACGAAAATATAAACCAAAGTAAAAAGGGGGAAAATAAACGTTCAACTATAAAAATATCTCAACTTGATAAAAACTAGAAAAAAATATTGAAGATATTCTGACTCTTGGTCTCCAAGTCCGGCCACTATTCACAGTCTATGCACCCAAGTAACATTATGATCCTTTGTAGTCACCACCGATATTTCCTTCATTTGTATAAGACATGACACATGTGGGAAAACCACATTTAGGGGTGAGTATATAAGTGCTCATTACTACACCATAAAAACCAAGGGGGTAGAAATATTATGTCATCCTATCTTTTTATTACATAACTTTTCATTTCATTTTACAAAAAGAGGATATTTAAAGTCTAGTGTCTTGGAAAAAAGGTACATAATACATGAAAAAAAATAAAACATTATTTTAATCCCCTTTGAAAGATTCTTGAAAATTTCATCTCATATACACTTAAAACATTCATAATCTGGAGAAGTACATCAAAAGAAAGGGTGAGTAGAAGTCCCAGTAAGGAAAACAAGGGAAACAATTTACATGTGAACTTGAGTGATATCAATATGATCGTGGGAAATATCATAAAAGCATTATAATGAGCCATATCATAATAATAAAAACATGAACCATAACTTGAAAATGTGGCTACAATAATTAATTTATACATACATAATCCTATCCCCAAGGTCATAACCCAAGGTGTCATAAAAATTACCAAGGTTATTCACCAAGGAATTGTAAATCATGTCTTCTCTAGAGATCAATTTCTTTACCCAATCCATTAGAGTTCTATCAGGGAGAACCATTATTATTTATTTACTTTTATGTTATCCACATAGATCATAATAAAACATTTCATAAATAATGCAAAGAGAATAAAATAAATTGTATTCATATCAAAATCAAGATGTTTTAAAAATTGATAAAAACATGATCATTATGTTATTCATTACACTCCTAAATGGAGTGATGGTTTTATTTATGTAAATTTTATAACAAAATATATCATTTTTATGTCTCTATGAATACCCCTAGAGATGAAATAGTTTTGGGTATTCACATAAAAAATAATATAACTTCTTGAGAAAAAAATAGAGGTTTTGAGACGAAAATTCTATATTATAACGGCTATGCAACATTATTTTAGAAAACATTAAAAAGAGAGGGGAAAAAGTTCACCCATTAATAATAGAATCATAATAAATTATAGGGACAAAATAACGTGGAAAAAATAATATGATATGGAAATTTGAAAGATATAGCACATAAAAGATAACTTGAAAGAAAAAATGAAGTTGTGATTTCCCTTACAGAAATTCAGCAGCCTAACAGCGTCACTTAATAATTCAACAAATCATTTGATGATAGTTAAAAGTGTATCTCATCAGGTTTCCTTATGTTGATGAGTAACTTCTAAAACCTGTTTTTTGGGACATTGGGGGGCTTTAGGGAACATTGGTAGGACACCTTGGAGGTCAAACGACCAGAGTTTCATTGAAGAGGAATTTGGAATGAATGGAATGAAGGAATGAGTAAGTATTTATAGAAAAAGTGGGGGAATATTTTATTAATTCCAAGGGACACCTCATTAGTGGTATTTGAAAAACCATCGGCTTGACCATGGTGTTTTCCAATGGTATTGGCCACATGAGACACCTAATAACATATTTTGTTCCTCAAGAGTCTACCAGAATTATTACATCATGATTACATCACTAATTTTGTAACTAAACACATTGATACTCAAAAATGTATTTTTTATTACTCACTAAAAAACAATGAATTTTATAAAAATCTCATAAATTCAAATAAAACTAATATAAGAGTTTTTAATTCAAAAAATAATCCATTTTATGAAAATAATTTTCAAAATAAGAGATATATATTTTTTAAGAAAAATCACTATTTACCCAAAAAATACTTATTGTTAACTAATAATTTCTGAAATAGTTATTTTCTTTTGATATTATATCACATTAACATTCAATATTCCTTAATAATATTTATACTCTATTATGTGAGGTTATTATTCCAATGGTCACTTTACTATTCATAAGGGCAATATTACTATTCATAATTTACCATTCACCAAAAATTAAGTTGATATTATTAGACTCTAAATTTTATACTGATCAAAACTGTATATGACCATTTCTTGTAAATAATTTCACATTATTAATTATTTAAATTATAAAAAATATATTAAAATATGTTTTTTTATATTCATAAATAATATAAAACTTCTAAAAATTCATCCTATATTTATTTTGACATTTGAAATTCAAAAAATTTACCATAATAAGAAATAAAAATCTTATTTCCGCATAAAAATTATGCAAAGTAAATAAGGCCCCATTACATATCCCCTTATTACACCTGCATAAGACATAAGAGTAATGTCTGCAATTTTGATAGAATCTTGGGGTGGCTGAAAAACATTTCCCGAGTGGTGATTTGTATCATCTTGAACTTCTCTCGTAGATGGTTCTGTTCAAGCATCACATGTTGAATCATAGATTCATCTTGGTCCATAGAAAAACCTACTGATTCTACCTCCTACCCATGATTTGACTGATGGGCTTCATACGGCCTGAGTCTACTAGATGAAGCCATTGAATCCTCTTTCTTTATTAATTAATCATGATCACTTATATTTATAATCAATAATAATAATGTTATGATTTAAGTTTCCAACGGTCGTATGGACCAACGGTCATAATTAACCAGCAGTTATATAATGGTAAAAACCCAAAAGTCTCATTTTAATTACACTCACATCATTAATAAAAGGATATAGTTTTATTGAGTACAAAATAAAATAACACAGAAATTTAGGAAACAAATACCATTCAAAAGTTCGGGTCATTACATGATTCCCCCTTAAGAAACGTCATCCCCAAAATTTCAACTCGTACCCTCATAAGATTAAAGGTGTGGGTACATATACCTCATAGATTCCTCTAGTTCCCATGAGGATTCTTCACATCTGTGGTTCCTACATAACACCTTTACAAGGAGAGTAGTCTTGTTGTATAGAACTTTTTCTATACAATCCAAAATCTCCATCAGCTACTCCTCATAAGAGATCTCATGTTCCAGTTGTATCACCTCTAGATTTAGTACATGTGAAGGGTTAGTTATGTACATCCTCAAGATGGATACATGGAATAGATCATCAACTTGTGATAGATTTGGAGGAAGTGCAAGCTGATAGGCCACTACTCCTATACAATCAAGGATTTCATAGGGGCCAATGTATCTAGGTATAAGCTTCCCTTTCATCACAAACCTCAAGAATCTCTTCCATGGAGAAATTAAATGTAAGAGTTTTTCACTAAAATAAAACTAAAAGTCCCCCTGATGGTTGTCAGCATAGCTATTTTGTTGACTCTGAGCATCCTTAATGTGTTTCTAGATGTCATGAACCTTTTCTATCATTTATTGCACAAGATCAGGACTAAGAAGATTTCTCTCACCAATTTCATCCCACCAAGTAGTAGATCTACATCACTTACCATATAGAGCTTCATAGGGTACTATTTGAATGATCGAATATAAACTACTGTTGCAAGAGAAGTAAACTGATGGGAGATATTGATCCCATACACCCTTAAATTCCATTGAGCATGTTATTTGCATGTCCTCTAGTGTTTGAATAGTCCATTCAGATTGGCCATCATTTTGGGGGTGATAGGTTGTACTGAAATTTAATTCAGTACACAATGTATGTTGAAGAATTATATATAATTTTGATGTGAACCTTTTATCATGATCAGATATGATAGAAATTATAACTCCATGCATTCTTACCAATTCCTTCACATAAATCCTTGAAAGTTGATCAAGAGAGAAATAATTCCAAATTGAGAAAAAAATAGGAAATTCTTGGGGAGATGGTCCACTATAACCCATATCACATTTTTCATTTGGATGTACTTGGGAGACCGGTGACAAATTCCCTAGTGATGTTGTCCCACATCCATTATGTTATGGGTAGTTGTTGTAATACAACTTTAGGAAGTTCTCACTCTGCCTTCACATTTTGACATACCAGGAACGTTGTAGTGTATTAAAAAATCTCCATTTTCATATTATCCAACCAAAAATTATCATAAAGGTCCATATACATTTTTGTGCATCCATGATGTATAGAGAAAGTAGAGTTATGAGTTTCATCCATAAGCTCTTTCTTCAGTTATAGAATATATGGAACACATAGTCTTGAATTAAATTTTAATACCCCTTCTTGATCAATATTGAACTCAATAAACTTCCCATACTTCACATCCTCAAACTTTTTTGGGAACAATTGCTCTTTTTTATAATATTTTTTTATATTCTCTATTAATGATGGTTGAGAAATCATTTCGGATTGGGTTGATGATTTCCCTTACCTTATAATTCCCATATCTATCGTTACTATGTCATTGATCAAAGTATCTCTTTGAATCTTCTTCATGGAATGAAAAATAGGGTATTTCCTACTTAATGCATCAGTGGCATTGTTTTCACTTCTGGGATGATAATGAATTGAAAAATCATAGACTTTATGATGTTACAACCATCTCTATTATCTCATGTTCATTTCCTTTTCTATGAAAATATACTTCAAGCTTTGATGGTCTGTGTATATATCACATTTCCCCCCATACTGATAGTGCCTTCATATCTTCATAGCACCAATGACCGCAACCAACTCTAGATCAAGCATAGGATATTTCTTCTCATGAGTATTAAACTATCTAGATGCATAACCAATCACCTTGGAATTTTTCATTAGGACTCACCCAATAAAATTCAAAGATTCATCGCTAAAAATAATTAATCCTTCTCTACATGAAGGTCGAGTTAACACGGGTGCAGTAACCAATATCTTCTTCAGCTCTTGGAAACATTACTCACACTCCTTTTTCCCAATGAACTTGAACCCTTTTCGAGTTGAGTTTTTTAATGTATTATAAAATCATAATTTTTTTTAACAAACCTCCAATAATATCCCGCTAATCCAAGGAAATTTCAAATCTCAGTTATTATTGTATTTTGAGGCCAATTCTATACAACCAATATCTTTGTAGGGTCAATTATGATTCCATCATTGGTTACAATGTTCCCCAATAAAGCTACTTATTCTAACTAAAATTAACATTTTTTCAAAATTTCAAAAAATCCTCTCCTTCTATAGAGTTTTAAAAATAACCCTTAGAAGATCCTCATTCTCCTTGTGAATTTTGGAAGATATCATAATGGCATCAATAAAAAATACCACAAAGTTATCGTGGTGGTGTTTAAATATTATATTCATAAAATCCAAAAAAATAGAAAGAGAATTAGTCTATCCAAAAGGCATAACAACAAACATATAATGCTCATATCTTGATCGAAAGGTTATTTTTAGAATATATTCTTTCATCATCATCAATTGAAGATAACCAGATCATAGATCAATCTTGGAGATGAATTGATCCCCATGAAGTTGGTCAAATAAGTCATCAATTCTTGGAAGAGGGTATTTGTTCTTCACTGTGATCCCATTCAGTTTACTATAATCAATTCATAGGCTCATTGATCTATCCCACTTCTTTGCAAATAGAAAATGTTCTCCCCATGGAGACACACTCGGTTAGATAAACCCATTCTCCAAAAGATGATGGAGTTGTTTCATTAATTACTCTAACTACAAATTTTCTATCCTATATGGGATCATTGATATCAGATGAGATCCAGGTACGAGTTCAATGGAGAAATCTACCTTTCTTTATGGGGGAGGTCTAGGTAACTCCTCAGGAAATGCATCAATGTATTCCTGGATGATGGGGACATTTTCTATCCTTATACTCTCATTTCTATTTTTTTCTTCACCGATCATCTTCATAAATAAAGATATACGAGGATCTTCTAGAAAAATATCACATTCAGATATCTCTCCTTAGAATATAACTATAGGTTTTCCATTCAAGACTAATATGATTTCATTGCTTCTGCATTTTATCCTAGCTTTATACTTTGAGATCCAGTCCATTCCTAGTATAATGTTGAATTCCAACATGGGAATGAATACTAGATTTGGAGTTAACTTAGTAAATGGATTAGAATGTTTTGAAAATATTTTCACAAACCTCCTATAATATCCTTCTAATCTAAGGAAACTTCGAATCTTAGTTATTGTTTTAGGATGAGACCACTTATATACAACCTTTTTATGTGTGCGGTCAACTGTTATTCCTTTATTGGTTATAATGTGCCCCAATAAAGAAACTTGTTGTAATCAAAATTCATATTTTCCTAACTTTCCAAATAGTCTCTCCTTCCGTAGATTTTGTATAATAACCAATAGATGATCCTCATGATCCTCATGGATTTTTTAATATATCATAATATCATCAATAAAAACTACCACAATTTTTTCAAGGTAGTCCTTAATGACTCTATTCATCAAATCCATAAAAATTGTAGGGGCATTAGTCAAGCCCAAGGTCATAACAACAAGCTCATAATTCCCATATCTTAATCAGAAGTAATTTTTTAGAATATCTTCTTTCTTCACCCACAATCGATGATAACCATATCAAAGATCAATCTTTGAAAAGAAGTGTTCCCCATTAATTTTGTCAAATATGTCTTCAATTATTATAAAATTGTTTTTGTTCTTCACTGTGATCCAGTTCAGTTCTCTATAATCAATGCATAGCCACATTGATCCATCCACATTCTTCACAATGTGAACAGGGTCTCCTCAAGGAGACACACTCGATCAGATAAACACATTATACAAAATATCTTGGAGTTTTTTTTAATTCCCCCATCTCCACATTTTCCGTCCTATACAGAGTCTTTAATATCAAATGAGATCCAGTTATGAGTTCAATGGATAACTCTACCTCTCTTTCTAGGGGATGTTCGGGTAACTCCTCGGGAAATAATTCAGTGTATTCATAGATTATGGGGACATTTTCTATCCTTATACACACATTTCCTTCTTTTTCTTCACCGAAAATCTCAATAAAGAAAGATATAGGAGGTTCTTCTAGACAAAGATCTAGGTGAGATATCTCTCCTTGGAAGATAACTGTAGGTTTTTCATTCAATGCTTCTAATATTTCCTTGCTTCTACAATTGATCATAGAATTATACTTTGAGAGCTAGTCCATACCTAGTATAATGTCTAATTCCAACATTGTAATGTCTACTAGATTTTCTATAGGATTATGCTCACTAAAGTAAATACTAGAGTTTCTAAACACTGATGATTCTTGGATAATCCCACCAGTAGTCTGAAGGTTTCGGGCGCAACGGAAGATCATGGGTGTATGTTCCAACATAGCTTTTTGTCATTTTCAATGATCAATCTGGGATCAATACGACGATAAACGCCAGTCTCCATGAATAGAATCACATAAATAGACAAAAAATAAGGATAGTCTTGGAACCACAAACAAAGACCATCACATGTTGATTATAATTAATTTAATTAGCAGAAAAGAAGTACCTTTTTGGGTGTTCTTTCTTTGTTGGTATTCTTGATCACGTTCCGATGTGATTAGGCGGGCTTGCCTAAAGTCCAAGATTACTATCTAGAAATGGGTCAAGGAACCCAAGAGAAAGATGTTGATGCCACATTGACATGTCACCTCATACGAATTCTTACCATGTAATTTAATACCTTTGTCCCAATATCTCATCAAGAAGGTTTCATGGTAGTGTCATAAACCTATATTATTGATCCTTCATTCATTGAATTCCAGAATTAAACTCTTCATTACACCATGGCCATGGAATTTGTGCGACAGTTATATTTCAATTAAAGGGCCTTATATATCGACTTTCTTAAATATGGAAGGGACAAATCCTTCCTCGACTTATCCATTAACAATATGTCATTCGTGACGCACCCAATGTTCCCTACATTCTGCCAACTCTCTTCGTGAAGGTTTTCGTCAGAAAATCTAAGTGTGTGAGTCATGACATGAGTTAATGATAATATTCCAGTCTAAGGACCATTACACATGCTCGCATATAGTAATATTTGATGAGACCAAGACATGAAAAATTACTATTGGTGGTTCTTTTCTCATAATCTCCTATCTGGGAGATTTCCAAGTGCTAACTCTATGAGAGAGAGTCTCGTCATCTAATGAGTACTCGCACATGACGGTCTGTATACTATCAGTCCTATCATAGTATGTCATCCAACCATAAAAATTTATTTAAGAATATTGTTATAGCATTTCAAGGTTCTCATCATAGTGGGGATCTTCCATGACCTTATAAATGCAACATATATTCCAGGACATTATTATATTATAGTCATGAAAAACAATGAACAATATATAATAAGTGTACATTCATGTAATCAAAGTAAAAATAGTTGGTTCTCACGAAACCAACTCTAACAAACACCCACTTGGACTAGAGCTAACTGCCTATGACATTTAGTCCACTAGAACTCACATGATGATCATGTTTCTGCTGAGTCAAGGATTTGGTCAAGGGGTCTACCACATTGTCTTATGTGGAAATACTACTCACTACAACATCACCTATCTGAGAAAAATACCTCAAGAAATGATACTTCTGAAGTCTGTTCTTTGTCCGATGTTGTGACCTTGGCTCTTTGGAAAGTGCCACCACTATAGTATTATCACAATAGATTGTGATAGGATCTTTACTACTAGGTACTACATCCATCTCTTGGAAAAAGGTTTGCATTTATAATGCTAATTTAGTTGCCTCAGAAGTTGCGATATACTCAGACTCCACTTTAGAATATGCCACCACACTTTTCTTTGAGCTCTTCCAGCTCACTACACCTCCATTAAAACTGAAGATGTATCCAGTCTGCAACTTCATGTCATCTTGATCAGTCTGGAAACTAGTATCTACATGTCCTATAATGACTACATCCTCATCTCATCCATAAACCAAGAACATATCCTTAGTATGCCTTAGATACTTAAGGATAGTCTTGACTTCCATCCAATGGTAGTCTCCTAGATCAGCTTGGTATTTGCCTGCCGCACTTAATTCGTAAGAAAAATATAGCCTCATACATAGAATAACATACCTGAATGGCGCAATCGTGGATTCATAAGGGATCCTTTCCATTTTCTTTCTTTCCTCATGGGTCTGAAAACACATTTTCTTCGAAAGATGAATTCCATGGGACACTGGCAACAATCCCATGTTGGAATGTTCTATACTGAATCTCTTCAGTATCTTGTTAATGTAAGTACATTGACTCAGGCCCATCATTCTCTTGTATCTATCATGATGGATCTTGATCCCATGAATATATGCTACCTTTCCCAAGTCCTTCATAGAGAAGAATTTATCCAACCATGCCTAAACTGACTATAAGATAGGTACTTCATTTCAAATTAGTAATATGTCATCAACATATACTATTAGGAAAACAACTACCCTTACACTAAACCTTTTGTAGACACAAGTCTCAAATTCATTCTTAACAAAGCCAAATTCTGTTACGACATCATCAAAACAAATGTTCCATGACCTTGATGCTTTATTTAATCCATAAATGGATTTCTGCAACTTGCATACCTTGTTTGCAGCCTTTGGAGTCACAAACTCTTCAGGTTGTGTCATATAGAAATCTTCCTGGAGGTTCCCATTATGGAATGCCGTTTTTACATCCATTTGCCCAATTTCATAGGCATGGTAAGAGGTAATGGCCAATAGGATACTGATGGATTTTGGCATCACAACCGGTGAAATGGTTTCATCATAGTAAATTCCATGATGCTGTATAAAACCTTTTGCAACCAGTCGTGCTTTATAGGTGCTGACTAATTCCTCCATGTCCAGTTTCTTCTTGAATACCCACTTATTACCAATAGTCTTTACATCAAGTGGAGTATCTACCAAAATCTAGACTTGGTTTTGCTACATGGAATCCATTTCAGAATTCATGGATCATTTCCACATGGCAACGTCTGTGCCTTCAACTGCTTCTGTGTAGGTAAGGGGATCATCATTGTCAACCAATAATGATTCACCATCCCCAGTGACAAGAAAACCATATCTTTCTGGTTCTCTCACCTCTCTCATGCTCCTACGTAGTTCTTGTGTCTCTGGAATAGATTTTTCTTCCACGAGGCTTTATAGAATATGTTCTTGTACCAAATATTTTGTATCTTGAGCCTTGAATTCATCGAATTCTATCTCGCTCCCACTATCTCTTTTGGAGATGTGCTCCCTCTCAAGAAATATGGTGTGTCATTCCACTGTATTCTTTTTATTTGAGGGGTTTTATAGGTAATATCACCTTGTTTCTTTGGGATATCCTATAAATATGACTTTGTGCCTCGGGGTGAATGTTTGTTACCTGAAGAGGCCTTAACAAATGCTTCGCTAACCCACACATGTAAATTCAATAACACGTCTTTGTGTGCACTCTATAACTTTTATGGAATACCGTTTATCGATTTAGTTGGTACTTGGTTAAGTATGTGTGTTGTTATTTGTAATTCATATCCCCAAAAGGATTATGGAAGACTTTCATGACTCATCACAGATCTCACCATGTCAAACAGGGTGCAGTTCCTCCGTTCACTTACACCATTCCACTGAGATGTGTATAGAGGAGTGAGTTGAGATAGAATCCCAAACCCTTGTAAGAAATCAATGAAGTCATGATTAATATATTCTCTTCCCCTATCTGAGCAGAGTTTCTAAATCTTTTTACCAAGATGGATCTCAACTTCATTCTGGTATTCTTTGAACCGATCAAAAGAATCTTACTTATACCTCATTATGTAAATATATCCATATCTACTAATATCATAAGTAAAATTTATGAAGTACAAGAACCCACCACTTACTTAAATTTGAAATGGATCACATACATCTGTGTGAAATAATTATAGAAGCTCTTTAGCCCTTTCACATTTCCCACTAAATGGGGCTTTGGTCATTTTTCCTTGTAGACTTGCATGACATACACCATGTGGTTTTAGATTGAAAAAAATCTAAATACCCATCTTGATGTAATTTATTCAAACATTTCTCATTGACATGACATAGCATGTGATGCCAAAGTTGGGTGTGGTATGAGTCCAATGAATTAACTTTGTCAACTATTTCCATTACATGGTTTGTGTAGTCTAAATCATAAAGTCCATTATATAAATGTGCTCTACCAAAACAAATGTTATCTTTATAAACGTAGAAACATTCATTTCCAAACATGAAGATGAATTCATAAATATCTAATCTGGATACAGAAATAATGTTTTTAGTAACAGAAGGCACATAATAACATCCCCTTAACACCAAGATCATTCCATTTGGCAATGTGAGGTGGTAGTCCCCCACAGCTACATCAGCTAGTCTGGCTCAATTGGCCGCTCGTAGATCTACCTCCCAACGATCAATCTTTGAAAATATACTTGGTTCTTGTATTTAGATACATATGTGAGCTGCACAAGATGTGTCTAATACCCAATTTGTAGAAACAAATAGATTTCATTCGATGACAAACGCACTCGAAGCTTCCCCTTGCTTCCTTGGTTGGGTGGAGTTTTTCTTCTAGTGGCCCTTCTTGCCACATGCGAAAAAAATTGCATCCTTTTCTCTTTCCTCCCCTTATATCTTCCTTTTACTGGAAGGCCTTGAAGAATATTGGGTCTTAATGTTCTTCGCCTTCCCTTTCCTTTTATTAACTATAAGGACATAAGGCTTTTCACGCTTCATATCACTATCCAATTGGTGAATAAGGATAAGAAGATCAGATAGAGACTTCTCAATGTTGTTCATGTTGAAATTTACAAAAAAAAAGAGAATATCTGGGGGAGTGATGCAAGAATGAGATCGGTACATAGTTCTTTGGGGTGTTTAAACCCTTGAACCTCCAAGCGATCAATGTATCCAATGATCTTGACTACATGAGGCCCATTTGGGGAACCCTCTCCAAGATTTCTCTAGAATAGTTCCTTGGAGATCTCAAACCTTTCATTTCTTACTCTCTCCTAGTATAGACCAAAGATTTTCTCGAGCATGCTATAGGAATCCATGTCTTCATGAGACTTCCTGATCTCACTAGACATTGATGATAGCATCAATCATTGAATTTTGAGTGCAACGTTCAAATGTTGATCAAAGACGTGGAAATATTCATCACTCTCCCCTTGGGTGCCTGAATCAGGAAGTGAGTACTCCAGCACATAAAACATTCGTTCATGGCATAGGATAGCCCGAAGGTGCCTAAACCATTCCTGAATTTTACTACGGATGAGGATATTGTCTTTATCCAGAATTGATCTTAGGGAAAATGTGGTTGATGAGTTTTCAATATAGATTCTACAAATTAAAAGATCAAATTTATCATTACCATTTGATTACATTTTGTGAAAAATAATAAATGAATTTATTAATTCTCCCACTATTTTATCAACTCCCAAAGGCCCTCACCCTTGAACTTGGAATGTCTAGTTTCCAGGACATTCTAGTGGCAAGGATCCATATTCCCCTTCGCATAACCCCAACAAGGGTTGGTCAAGCGATTGGAAGGTATTTAGGTAGGACGGTCTCTTCCAACGGTGAGCTTACAATTCCATGATCTGTTGAGTGGACTCCCCAATCCTGAAATATTGACTTGTATTTCCTAAACACTTTCCTCTATTTTAATTCAAGTCTAGAAAGGGTTACTCCTCTTGATGTAAAATTATTAAGTCAACATGAAACTTTCATAAGATCTTCCTGTATAAAAGTAAGTGTCCCAACAAGGGTTGGTCAAACACATAGTTTTATTGAGTCTTTCCCTTAATCAAGTAATGGAAGGCTTGGACTGACTTAATATGGAATTTGAGGGATTTTATTCTTTATGTGTAGTTTTGCATTAACACATGCTTGTTAATGTTAAGTGATGCTTGTTTAATTCATTAAACATGTTCTGATAATGTTTACGCATAGTCCGGTTTTTATTTTATTCCATCTTTGCATGCTTGTTTATTTCATTAATTATGTGATCATGACAACACTAACATAATAAATAAACCATGCCATCAGACATATATTAAATAAGATGGCATGATCAAGAGGTTCTATTAGTTAGATTATCTAGCGGTTTTGATAAGCTAACCCTGACCTGGGGAAAAACACCATGAATATGATGGTTTGTGTTTTGCAGCTCCCACCTGTCCACCTTTTTATCTTCTAGGGTTGGTTTTGCCTCAGCTTCGGGTTTTGAACCGTCTCCTCTAACTTGGGATATCCTCCATTACATGGGGTTTACATTAAAGAAACCATGGGCACACATGGCCTTTATATTATTGGAATAAGGCTCATAGGCCAACGAGTTTAAATTAAATAAATTTAAATGAAACCATACACACACAAAGGGTCATTGGTCTAGGTAATTATCATCTATAACATGCAACGACATTTACACATATTTATAATTAAAATCCTTTTAATCATTATTTTAGTTAAGATAAGTAACGCTTGAATTCAATTAATTATGATCTTATAATTAATCTATTATTTATCATAAATTTCTTAATAAATTTCCTTGAGATTATTCTCATATATATTCCTTGTATAGGTCTTTGTACTTTGGAGAAAACCTGGTGGAATTCCATTTCTGGAATGTACATGGTGTGTAGGATATATAACACAGTGTGTATTTTTCACCCTTAATCCAAAGTACATGTTAGGGGCTTTGGCGTGTTTTCTGTACTTTGGAAATTTTGGAGTACATGACTTGTAGATTAATCTAACACGACATGTACTTCCTTGATACACGATTACCATCTTGACAATTCCCTGTACATGGTACATGGCTTCTCCTTCTACACGGTTTTACCTAGGCTGGATCGGACTACACTGAGTGTTGATTCAACATACTTTTTGGGTATTCTGGTTTCCATGCGCCGTTCAATTCCAGTCAACACCATGTAATAAATACTTAGGCATGCTCAATTTACATGGTGTGTTCTGGTATACCAGTACCGGTTCATTGAACCTATGTACACGCCATGTAGTTTTCACTACACGCTGTGTATTCTTGTGTTGTACAGACAGAAAGAGTGGCTCCTCCAGATGAGTTCCTCATTTTTATTTTAATGAAAATTAAAATTAAAAAGTCGTTTCTATGATGTGAATCAAGAAACAAAGGAGGATGAATATATCTAGTTCATTCAGTTTTATAGAACGATTTAACTTGGATTGAATCAAATATAAACACATATATTTTCAATGAAAATTAAATAACTATAATCAACATTGTAACCTCCCTCTGATACCATTTGAAGGTTCTGTGTGCAGCGGAAGCTCATGGGTGGATGAGCCCACTTGGATTTATTTCATTAGAAATGATCAATCTGGGATCAATACGAATATAAATGCCAGTCTCCATGGATCGAATCACAGAAATAGAAAAATAAAAAGGATAGTCTTGAAACCAAAAACAAGGACCATCACAGGTTGATTATAATTAATTTAATTAATTGACAAGAAGTACCTTTTGGGTGTTCTTTATTCATTGATATTCTTGATCACATTCTGATGTGATTCATCATTGCATCACAGAAGTCAAGTGTAGACTTCCTCTAGAGGTGATCCACACATGAACCACGTATCTCTGGACATCGCCATTGGATTCTTCGGGTGCTAGCGTGGAGAAACCATTTCTTGTGTTGTATGCCTTAGATCGTCTTGATCCGATGGAGGAGGATCTCTCTCGGTCTTGAGAGTGTTCTTGGAGGAAGGATTTCTCTCAGCCTTGAGGGAATTCTCCTGAATTATTGTGCACAACGATTAAGGAAAAGTGTCGGTGTTTTGAGGATATTTATAATTAGTTTTTAAGTTATAGGGTTATGACAATAAATAAGTGTGTTGCACATTTTATTTATTTGATCAACTCTTATTGAAAACGCACACATGTCGAATCATTAATTCCTTGACATTCGCCCAAGCTGATTATAATAAATATCATTTAATAAAAAAATACTATTTCCTCAAAATCCCGACTAGAAAAACTACACGGTGTGTAATCATTAATACACGTCATGTACTTGTTTTTCATAAAACAACACGGCGTGTAATCATTAATACACGCTGTGTACTTGTTTTTTATTTCCTTTCCAAAATGAAAACTACACGGCATGTAATCCTTAATACACGACATGTATATCATTTTTATATTTTAGTCTTCCTCCATCATAAAATGGTTTAGGATTCCTTGAATAATTATTAAACCATGTATGGGAATAATCATTATTTTACTTGAGATACTTGGATACACTTAGTTTGTGACCCTCTAGTCCTATTTCTCTTTGGCATTAGGCGGGATTTCATGAAGTCCAATATTACTATCTTGCAACGATTCATAGAACCCAACAGAAAGAAGTTGATGCCGAATTGATGTTTCACCTCAAAATAACCGCTTACAATGTAATTTAATCCATTTGTCTCAATATCTCATCAAGAAGGTTTCATGGAAGTTTGATAAACCTATATGCTTGATCTGTCATTCTTTGACATCCAGAAATAAACTCATCGTTACACCATGGCCATGGAATTTGCGTGACAGTTATATTTCAATCAAAGGGCCTGATATATCTACATCCATATATTTGGAAGGGACAAATCCTTACTCGACTTACACATTATCAACATGTCATTAGTGATGCACCCAACATACCCTACTTACCACAAACTATCTTCATGATGGTTTTCATCAGAAAATCTAAGTGCGCAACTCATGACAAGAGTTAATGATAAAATTCCAGTCTAAGGTCCATTACACATGCTCACAGATAGTAATGTCTTATGGCAAAAAGACTTGAAGAATTACTACTGGTGGTTCTGTTCTCATAATCTCTTATCTTGGAGATTACCAAGTGCGAACTCCATGAGAGAGAGTCTCGTCTTCTTACGAGTACTCACACGTGACGGTTTATAAACTATGTTTACTATCATAGTATGTCATCAAAACGTAGATCTTTATTTAAGAATATTGTTATATCATTTCAAGGTTCTCATCATAGCGGGGATCTTCCATGACCTTATTAGTGAAAAAAATATTCCAGGACATTATTATATTATAGTCATTCAGAACAATGAACAATATATAATAAGTGTACATTCATGTAATCAAATTAAAAATAGTTAGTTCTTAGGACACCAACTCTAATAGAGTCTTGACTAAAAACTCTACTTTTAACAATTTAGAGGTTGAATCTATATTCCTTGAAAATTTAGAGGAAATAAAGGAATGAATAGAATGAGAATAAACCAATGTATTTTCTAGATTTGAGATAACAACAAGAGTAGATTCCACCACATCATTTGGATCTTCAACATCATCTATTGTGATAGAAAAAAGCATGACCATTCTCCCATGACCTTTACTAAGGATTATTGTGATTCCCCTCTACTGCCCTTAGATTTGGAATGTGATTGGAAATGATCCCAAGTTTTCCACTATTACAGAACTAGACATTAGGTAGGGCCTACACCATCTTCCCATTTTCGTTACTATTGGGATGTTAAGGATTCACCTCACTAAAATAATTATGCACAATATAGTAATCTATTCCACACTTTTAGCACATCCCACTATCTAGAACATAGTTCCCATAATGATTCTTCCCAGAATTATTACATGTGGGATATTGAAATTTCTTGCATCATCTTCCCTAATCAAAGTTCCTCCATAAGCTGGGCTCCATTGATATCTACTTTTCATTGAATTTATGAGACCTCTATGTCTCACTAAACTCTATTTCTACATTAATAGCACTCCGCATGATCTCCTCATAACTATCATAGTTTAAGTTCGATGGATTCTTCAGCAGATGAGGTCTCAGTCCACCAAAAAATCTATCAACCTCTCATTAGGATCCATGATAATTAAGAGGTATAATGGGAAGGCCTAGTGATGTTAATCTCGTAGCATCCAACATATTCATTTTCCTTTTACTTCAGCTCGAGAAACTACTTCTCCATTTTTTTCTCATCGAATAATGGAAATACTTATTAAAGAACATCCCTCTGAACAATTCCCACTCCATATATTCAATCTCCACTCTTGGAATCATATTTTTAATTATTTCCCACCACTGATCAACTTCTCTATCTAAGCGGTAAATAGCCAGGGTGACCTTTTCCTTTTCTGAACAACGGAGCATTGAAAATATCTTCTTGATAGAGCTGACCATTGTTCAGTAATCAATGGGTCGGTAGATCAACTGAAGGTTGGTAGTTGTTGACACATAAAAGACTCAATATAAAGTTCTTCCATCTATAGTGATATGAGTCTCTCATCTTTATTCAAGTTATTTCCCTCACTTGGTTCATCATTATCATTAATGTTTCCATTCCAAATTCCATTGGAGGGTCGTCGGTGCATAGTCCATTGTGAGCACTATTTACATGTTTCTCCTATTTTTTGCAATTTTCTGAAATAATTAAACCTTAGTGATAAGGTAATTTCATTTATTAATCTTTTAACTATAAATGATTTTTATGTCTTAAATCTTCATGTTTAAACATATTATTCTTTAAAAAAATTACATTTCCCTATTAATCTTTTATAATAATTATTAAAAATCTACTAATTAACAAACCATATTCCCTGAGAGTGTCAAACTAGGATCACATTAAGAATCATTGTCGTACACCAGTACTCGTTTGAGTCTAGCTCAAAGTGGTGTTTTGGGGTTTTACCCCTATATATATCTCTGCCATCAAATTTTCATGTCCAAATTTCAAAAAATAACTAATCTATCATTTGTTACCAATCATGGAATCCTGCGTTTTTATTACATAAATTTTCAAATCATTTTACAAACAGAGGATCATTAAAGTCCAGTGTCTTGGAAAAAGGTACATAAATCATGAACACATATAACATTATTTTAATACACTTGAAAATTTTCTTGAAAATACCATTATAAGTACACTTACTACTTCTCATAATCTGGAGACATTTATCAGTGGAAAGGGTGAGTAGAATTCCCAATTAAAAAACAAGTGCAATAGTTTAAATGTGAACTTGAGAGATATTAATAAGAACAAGGGAAATATCATAAATGAATGATAAAGTTCCATATAATTATAATAATAAAATGAAAATTAACCTGAAAATGTGGATACAACATTTAATTTAATGATTCATGAGCATATCACCAAGGTTCATCCCCATGGTGTTATAAAAATTACCATGATTTTTCACCAAGGTCTTGTAAAACTTTTCATATCTAGAGATTAATTTCATTTCCCAATGCATTGGAGCGCTATCAAGGCACACCTTTAATATGTATTTATATTAATGTGAGACACATAGATCATAATAAAAAAATTCATAAATAACCCAAAGAGAATAACAGAAATTGTTTTTATATCAAAATCATGATGTTTTAAAAAGGGATTAAAAACATGATCAATATATCATTAATTACCCACAGAAAGAGAGTGAGAGTTTTATGTATGTAAATTATTGAACCAGATATATATTTTTTTTCTTGATTAATATACCTATAAATAAAATAGGTTTTGTTATTCACATAAAGAAAATAAGATAATTTCATGTGAAAAAAAGAGAGGTTTTAAGACGAAAAGTATGCAGCATAAGGACTATGCAACATGATTTTAGAAAATATCAAAAAGAGAGGGAATAGAGGTCACCCCTTCATAAGAGAATAATAATAAAATATTGGGATAGAATAAAATAGATATAAGAACATATTTCATATATTTTAATGATACACCACATAAAAAAGAACTTGAATGAAAAAAAGAAGTTGTGATTTCCCTTATGGAAATTCGGCAGCCTATCGACATCACATAAAAATTCAGAAAATAATATTATGAGTGTGAAACTGGTATCTCATAATTTTGAAAAGAAAAGTAATGAAATAAGGAAATATAAGAACATACCCCAAGATAATAAAATGTAAATTTAAAATACATAACATAAAATAAGTCTCAACTGAAAGAGGAGGGTGAAAGGTTCCCTTAACTTGAAGAGTAACTACAATAACTCAAAGGTTGGGACCTTGGGAGACTTAAGGGAACCTTGGGAGGACTCATTGGGAGGTAAAAATACCAGACCATCATTAAAGATGAATTTCCAATGAATATAATGAAGTAATGAGTTGGTATTTATTGAAAAATGGGGGAATATTTTATTAATTTCCAAGGGACACCTCATTAGTGGTATATGTAAAACCATGGTCTTTCCCATGGTATTATCCCATTGTATTGTCCACTTGGTATACCTCATAACATATTGTATTCCTCATGAGTTGACCTGAATTATTATATCATGATTCCTTCATTAATTGTGTCATTAAACACACCGAAACTCAGAACTTTATTTTTTACTATTCACCAAAAAACCAAGCATTTTATAAAAATATCATAAATTCACCACAACATAATATAGATGTTCTAAATTCAAATATTAAATCCATTTTATAAAAATATTTTTTTAAATAATAGATATTTAATTTTTATATAAAATAATTTTTTACCCGAAAAAATACTGATACTAAAATAATAATTTCTGAAAACATTACTTTCTTATGCTATTATATCCCATTACCATTCAAGATGCCTAAATTATATTTATAAATTATTAGGTGATGATACTATTCCTTTAGTCACATTACTATTCATAAGGGTAATATTACGATTCATAATTTACTATTCACAAAAAATTAAGTTGATCTTATTAGACACTATATTTCTTACGAATCACAACAGTATATGACCATTTTTTAAAAATAATTTCAAATTAATAATTATTTAAAGTATAAAAATATTTTAAAATACTATCTATTATTTGTATTCATATATAATATGAATCTTCTAAAAATTTATCCTATATTAATTTTTAAAATTGAAATTCTAAAAATTTATCATAAAAATAAACAAAATTTTAATTTATACATAGGGATTACACAAAGTAACTAAGGACTTATTACATATCTCTTTATAACAACTACATATGACCTAAGAGTAATTTGTGAAATTGTGATAGAATCTTGGGGCGGCTCAGACAACATTGCCCGATTGGTGATTTCTATCAACTTGAACTTCTCCCATATGCGATTCCGTTAAAGCTTCACATGTTGAATCTTATCTTAGTCTTGGTCCAGAGAAAATCCTAGTGATGCTAACTCCTTTCAATGCACCGACAGATGGGCTTCGTATGGCCTGAGTCTAATGGTTGAGGCCATCAACTCCTCTTTTTATATTAATTAACCATGATCACCTGTATTTATAAAAAATAATCATAATGTTAAGATTTTAGTTTCTAGAGGTCATATGAACCAATAGTCATAATTAACCAGTGGTTATATAATGGTCGAAACCCAAAGGTCTCATTTCACTTATAATCACTTTATTAATAAAATTATATAGTTTTTCTGTGTAGAAAATAAAATAACACAAAAATTCAAGAAACAAATATTATTCAAAAGTTTGGGTTGTAACAAATATAAAGATAAAATAAAATTCCATAAGTTAACTCATCCTGAAACCAATAGGAAATCAAACTCAATACACAGATATGCTCATAAAGAAACTCATATGTATTTCCATCTCCACATCCTAGACAAGAACGATGAGGCCTCCTATAGCCCCAAATGTCCATCTTTGTTGATCTAAATCATGTGTAACCTCTTAAGAATCTATGTGGAGTTTCCCACACCTCGTTGTTGTGGTCCATAGATGAGGGATCCATACTATGGTAGAGGTACCAATCCCCACTGGAGCTTAAAGACTGGGATTTCCACTCCTGATGACAGATGACCCACACCCTATGAATAACCAAACATATTATACATTTTTATTACATATTAATAGAAAAATATTAATTATATAAAATAATTATCCATTATATAATAATTTAGGTCTAGTGAATTTTGAAACTTAGACAAATAAACATCTTATACATTAGTGAGAAAAATAATCTCCCGCTAATGTATTCATAACTAGAATATTTCTTATACTTATCATACATAATACATATATTAATAACCTATGGTGGAAACATGACAAAGGTTGAGATCTGATGCTCAGTAAGGGTAAAAAAGGGAGATACATAATCATAACATTAACATAAGGGTATTATAACAAGAGCATAACATTTTAAAACTTTTCCCTGCATATCAAAGACCATAGTAAGTCATGGAATGAATATTGGAAGTTCATAAGACATGAATCATAAGAGAATCAAAGAACATGATCCATGAAATAATAACATTGAAATAAGTAATTGATTTTTGATATACACGTAATCATAGAAAATCATATATTAAGGCTACACACTAAGAAAATATTGACATGTTATGCTTGGTCTAACCACCCATATACCTGCTTTGGTCTTGGGAAAACAACTAGTGTACCCTATTTTTTTAGTCTTAATATAACTATCAATTTATCCTTATTTTTGGACTTGTGATAACCACCAATTTACCCTATGAGATCATAAAACATTTATCATTACCCTTTGAATTTAAGGGAGATATAGGTCCTATAATCCACATAATGAAAATACTATGTATGTGTTCCATAAAATCATAAAACATTCACCACGACATAACCCATGAAATGAAATGTGTTTCATAACTATTACATCATATCATAAACTATGTAAAATAGAGTAGTTTCATAATCATTTAATTAGTTCATCATATATATCCCATGAAAAGAAGTAGTTTTCAAAATAATATTATCATGTTATAACCTATGGAATAAAATCATGTTTCATTAACATATCATCATAATAAATCGTTTAGAGAAATAATGGTATCCATGGTCTATATCCCTAATAAAATATATGTAACATCAACTGATGTCATATTAGATGGAAAATTATTTTGAATGATTTTGAAGACATTTGTTGAGGAAAACATTCATTCCTCTTTGAAAAACACATTTTTAAACCTACAAAATTTTAAAAATATTTTTCTTTTAAAATAACCATGATAACATATAAAGGAAGATTTTAATATCATTTAAAACCTTCTTGAGAAAAATATATTTTCTTCTTTGAAAAATATTTTTTAAAACAAAAAACATTTTGAAAAAAGTATTTGAAAATAACCTAGAAAACATATAAAGGAATATTTTAAGCAATGATTGGTTATGATGTTAGAAAATTATATTCAAGTCATAAACATTAAAATAATGATTCCTTTAACATTTTTGGTAAAATAAAAACTATAATTATTTAGAAAGTGACATTATTATTACATGATATCATTTTTTTAAAGTTAAAACATGATTAAAAGTTTTATTGAAAAATCATTAAATTATTTTTGGAAACATTTTAAGAAAACATGGTTCTGGAAGTAAATGGATTTCTGACTGAAGAGAGAAAAAATCCCATATTTTCATAAATTTTTTTTCACAATTATTATAAGTACCAAAGTGTGAATAAATGGAACTAGTAATTGAAAATATAATGAATAACTAGAAGATAAAAAAATCATGTGTTTTTTCAGGGTTGGATCATAAGAATTTATCTTCAGAATCACAATCATAAATAATCTCGATAAATAATGAGATTGTAACATAAAATCAATACCACTTTGATAACATTGAATCATAATCTCTATGAAGGAATAACATAAAATAGAACATAAAATATCATGATTATAATTAAATTAATGATATTATTGTCAAAGTGGATGTGTAGACATCTTGTGAAGGAATATAGATGAATAACATAATGGATATCTCAAAGAAGTAAAATTTAGACAAAAACCCTAACCTTAAGTCATAAATTCCATTGTACAAATTCAAACATCCTGTATAATAAGTATATGTTTATTATAAATATATTACAGAACCATATTCATACATATAATATTATATGTGATTTTATTATGACATTTTATTTCTTTTTTATGTACAATTCCATGTTAATATTATGATTCGGGTTGTAACCGCTTTGTTTTCGCATATGTTTCGATTTGTTTTTTTCCTCTTAATTTTAACAAAGTTTCATTATCTAAAGAATTTAAAAAATGTAATATATATCATATACATTAAGAATATATGTATTTATTATAATCCATAAAATTTTGTGATAGAAAATAAAACAAACCATTCATGGAGACGTTAGGTCATACGTACACATGAAGACTGTTTTAATTTTCTTGTCAGATTGAAGGAATGTAAAGTAAATGATATAAATATTATATTTCCCAAATAATTTTTATGAAATATATATCAAATATTTGTTTTAAATACATATTAATAAATTCCATTTATATTGTGATTGAATCGCATCGCTTCAATAACCAATATTCCATTATACACATGGGCAGCATTATTGTATTCCCAAAAAATGTAAATAATGAAGGTAAGTTTGATATAATAATACTATAAGAATAATAATATCATAAAAAATAATAAATACATAATTATTTCCAACCTTTATAGGTGTTAATGAAGAAATGAATGAAATCGATTCGCAAGGAGGTAGTCAGTTGCACACACCAACGATGATTTCTTAGCCCATTTGATAGAAGTGGATATGGTTTTAGGTCATTGATTTAATATAGAAACATATCAGTATATGGAATATACTGAGGTTATTATATTTTCATGGTATAATAATTTAAATAATTTGAGGAATAAATAAAACAGAAAATGTTCATTGATGAACGTCACCTCTTATTCATGTATCCTCCTTATGATTGCACCAAAAGCCTTCATAGGAATGATTTTTGTCCAAAATGAGGCTTCCAGGATGATAGGAGGGAATTTGGGTTGCGATGTGTGAATTTTTTGTCAAAAATAAATGGTTATTAATGTTTGAATAATATATGATATGGGGTGACCTTTTATAACTGAGGTAAGTGACAAAATTGTAATTCTTTGAAAGGATTGAAACTCACACGTTTTAATCACGAAAAAAGCCTAAAAATATGCTATTATCAAACCTATAAGATATAATATAAATATATTACCAGAAAATGAGTCTTGTAATATTTTTTATAATATTTTTAACACGTATCCTCTTAGTTTAACCCCCCGATAAACCCATTTGACCTTAACTATGATAAATAATTTTTACTCTTTTCACTATTCATTTTGTTCAAAAATTAATTTGGATATATTATAAAATATAAATTATAATAATTATAAATATATAATAATTTTTTAAAAATTATATTCTTCAAATTGGAGAAAATTAACTTAAAATTAACCTCACATATGTGATGAGAAAACAGGTTTTCAAAGTAAAAAAATTTAAAAGTACTGTTTTTAAATATAATTTCAATATGAAATTTATTTTAATTACATACTAGGATTAATATATGTATGATTTAACTAATAATAATTTAAAAAATTTAAAACATAATTCAACATTATAAATAATTTAGGTGAAAAGACAAGTTTCAATTAAATTACAGTATTTTTCACTATTCATAAAAAAATGAAAGATTTCAAAAAAATCCAAAAAATTAAACCTATGATAGATTTGAAATTATTAATTCAAAATATCGGTTTATATAATCAAATTAATTTTCTAAAATTTTCAAAAATTATTTTTATTATTGTGCACAAAAAGAAATAAAAATCATTTTTTTGAGAAAATTTTATTTTGGGATCATATGATGACTTTTCTAAAAATTATGTATTTTTTGTCAATATGTCTTATTTATATAAAACCATTATACAAAATATTTTAAAAGTATTTAATTGTATTTATATCACTATGTTTAATGGATAGGTTATAACGATCATGTTTAAATAACTATATTAACAATTTATTGTGCTTTGTTAAAACTCAGTGTCGCTTATAACAAAATCTAATCCAGTATTGCATGTAAAAAACATAAATTGGTATTTCATGTAATTAAATCTATCGAATAAATGTAATTTATTCAAAAAATAATAATAATTAAAAACATGAGGTGTTATATTTTACCCCCCTTAAAATGAATTTTCCCTCGAAATCTATCACCCTCATACAAACAATTGAGGGTAATTCTACGTCATCATATCCTTATGTTCCTATAAAGATTCCTCAAACTATTGGTTTCATGAAAAAAATTTAACCAAGTGACCATTATTGTTTTAAATAAATTTCTATGTATTTTACATGATATCCACCAGTTTCCCCACATAAGAAAGATCATTCTTCAGTGGTATGACCCTTGAGCTTAGTACATATGAAGGGTCAGGTTTTTACTTCCTTTGAAGAGATACATGAAACATATCTTAGAATTTATAGAGGTTTAGTTTAATACACAAGTGATAGGATACCGTCTAGATAAAATCAATAATTTCAAAGGGACTGATATACCTAGGGTTTAGTTTCCCTTTATCCTTGATTCTCATAACCTTCATCCATGGAGAAATTTATAGAGACAACTTTTCACCATCATTAAATTCTAGATCACTTCGATGATTATCATCATAAACTTTCTACAAACTCTAAGATTCATTAATATGTTTCTAAATGTACTTAACCTTCTCTTCCATTTCTTCAGTAATCTTAGTTCCCAATGGATTTCAGTCTCCAACTTCTTTCCAATACATTGGAGATCAATATTTATTTCCATAAAGAGAATCACAAGGAACCATCTGAATTCTTGAGTGAAAGTTGTTATTATTTGAAAAATAAACTAGAGTATGGTGTTGATCCTAACCACCTTTTAATCCCAAATAAAAATATCTCAACATGCCCTCTAGGGTTTTAATTTTTCTTTTAGACCAACCCTCTATTTAGGGATGATACATAGTATTGAAACTAAATTTCATATCAAGGGCTTGTGGAAGACTTATTCATAACATTGAGGTAAACCTTAGATCCTGATCATACATAATGGAATTTGTTGCTGCATGAAACCTTAAAATTGTATTAATGTTTTTCATGTAAATCAGATCTAAAGGGAAGACTTCTCTGATAGTGATGATGTGTGCTGACTTAATAAGATAGTCGATTACAAACCATATAGCATTATGCCCTTCAAATATTTTGGGGAGTCTAGTGAAAAAATACATGGTGATGTTTTACAATTTATATTTTAGTATGGGTAATGGATGAAACATCCCCTTATAAGTTGTCGCTCAGCCTTAACTTACTGTCTTACCAAACACCAAGATACAAACTCTGTGATACCCCTCTTCATGTCATCCCACTATAAGTATTATTTAAAATAAATATACATCTGTATACATATGGTATGAATAGAGAATTAATAACTCTGATCTTCCTCTAATAAATACATGAAATTATTTATGGTTGAAATACGTACATGTTTCTTGAACATTATCAACACATCATGATCAAGGATAAACTAAGAAAAATTTCTAACCATATTTTACATCTCTTCATATTTCTTATGAACCTCTTTAATCTTCAGTTGAATAGATGGTTAAAAATTCTGTTTGTCATGATAATATTTTCCCCCTTACTTCAAGATTTCTAGATACATCCTTTTAAAATCTATATATCTTGGATCTTTTATAATACACATCCTTTATAAGCTAACATGATCCTTTTGACTCAAAGCATCAGCTACCGTGTTCACTTTAACATGATGGCAATGTATTGAGGAATCATAATATTTAATCATCTCTAACTAGACTCTCTGGGACATATTCAATTGATTTTATGTGAATATATACTTTAAACTTTTCTGATCAGTATTTATATCATAATTTTCTCAATAAAGACAATGCCTCCATATCTTTAATGAAAAAATTACTACATCTAAATCTGAATCATTATTTGTGTAATATTGCTCAGGGATCATAAATTTTTATGTATCATTAGTTATAACCATGTAATTTCTCATAATAAGACATCCTAATTCTTTCTTAGATGAATAAAAATAGATTACAAACCCTTCTCCACTATAGGGTAATGTAATCCCAATCATGTTGACTAATCCTCTATTTAGTTCCATGAAATTATCCACATATTCATCTATCTAGAGGAATTTCACTCCCTTACGAGTTATCTTGGTGATTAGATTAGATATTTGTGAGAAATTATCCACAAATCATCGATAATAACCTTGTAAACCAATAAAAATACAAATCCCAAACACTATGGTTGGTCTAGTCCAACAATGAATAGCATGAATTTTTTATGGACCTACTGATATACCCTCTCTTGAGATTATATGACTTAAAAATGAAGACTTTTGTAGCCACAATTCACACTTTTCATATAGTTTATCCTTACTTAGGGTCTTTAGTAAAATTATCAAGTGGACATAATGATCTTAATTTCTCTTTTAATAGTTAATAATATCATCTATAAATACTAAAAAATATATCAAGGTAATCACTAAAGACTCTATTCATTAAATCCATCTAGATATCATTGGAATTAGTAAGACCAAAAGGCATCACTAAATTTTCATAGTTTCCATACATTGTGTGGAATGTTTTTTAGGGTAAATTATACTTGACAACCTTCAATTGATGATATATTTAACAAATATTAATCTTGGAAAAGTATTGATCTCTTTGGATTTGATCAAACAAGTCATCAATACAAGGTAGATGATACTTGTTCTTAATTTTGATCTTTTTATGCTCTCAATAATCAATACAGAGTCACATAGATCCATATTTCTTTTTAATAAAAAGAATAAGTGCACCCCAAGGGGACTCACTTGGATGATTGAATCCCTTTTGATTGTTATCCCAGAGTTTCTTATTCCATTCTTGCAACTCAATCAAGGGAATTCAATATAGATTCTTTGAAATTAATGTGGAACCAGGTATGAGTTCTATTGATAAATAAAATTCACATTTTTGTATAATACTAGTTAACTCTTGTGAAAATCCCTCAAAAAATTCTCACAAAATATGAATATCATGGATTTCATGTTTCTCCCCCACTATTTGAGATAAAGACCCATTCTGAATAGGAATTAACACCCATGAAATGGATTATATCTCTATCGTAAGTTCTACTAATCATCACACTGATAGAAGATCATAGGCTAGTTCAGAATATCATACATTAATTCTCTTCATGGATAATAATTATGATATTTATATACAGAAATCCAATCCATTCAAAAGGTAATGTAAAATTCATCTAGAGGAATAATGACAAGATTTTTAGGAAGCAAATTCCCACCAATGTCAACCTGATAGGTCTCATATAATTGAGATGTGATCACCATACCATTACGGATTTTCACTACTAATTCTACATACAATCATTTGGGTGTCACATTGATACCCTTAACAAATTAGTAATACTCAAAGGAATGGGTAAATCCAAATGAAAAAAACATTTATGGTTTTAGAGTGGCTTGTAAATGTACCTTTCACCACATTGTTATCACAACCCTCATTATAAATAGTGATCATAGTTGATTTCCCCTTATCCCTCGTGTTAAGAGGCCAATAGAATTGATCAATATCATTAACCCTCATATTTGGTCAATTGTTAGTATAATTCTGAAACTCCTTAAATTTAAAATAGGGAAGTGTTAGGGGTGCATTATATGGATATTTCCCATTATTTATATCATTAACTAACTTCTTCCCACTAATTTGATATTCAACCGCTCGATGAACTTTTTTTAACACAATTAAAAAAATTAGTAATCCACTTAAGAAAATTTTCTATATGTTTCCTTCCAAAAATTGTGCATAAAGGAAATATCATCTTCTTCCCTCCATGGTTTATATAATTTCCTTTGAATTCCATTTTTCACTTCTTATAAAAACTATTTGATTGATATGTAACTCCAACCTCCATTTCCACCTTAATATGACCTCAACAAATCTATTCATAGCTACTCAATTCTCTTATGGTCAATTCCATTTGAAGAATTGGTTTTATTCCACTAAATAAATGATCAAACATACATTTAGGTTGGATGATAATACCTAAAGCATACATCCCAAGTCTTGTAAAATTTTCCTTATAGGTACCAACAAATTCATTATCTTTCTGATTTAGATCATAGAACTCTTTCTCCATCTTCATAAAAATAATAAAAGGAATGTACTTAATGAAAAATTAGTTCTTGAGCTTTTCCCAATCCATGGAGTAAATTTCATCATGTTTCCACATATTCTTGATAATATTCCACCATGGATCCACTCAACCTTCCAAATTATAGACAACTAAAATGACTTTTTCAAGTTCCAAGTACTAGAGAATGGAAAATATCTTTTCAATGGTACTAATCCTATCTTATTACCTATAATATAAGAAGATCCACTAAAGGAAGGTGGACATTTCCCCATGATGGACTCAACATATTGTTGTTCCCTACTTTTATCATTTGGATGTCCTGTGTGAATCATATCTTGAAAAAGATATGTTAGCATAACAATAATATTTTTCATTAAAAATCCAATAATATTTAGATAATTATGAGGGTAATAATTTAATTTTACATCACACTCTTCATTAACATGGTTCCTTTGGGTTACATCCATTTAATAAATCTAAAAATCATAGTGTAAGAAACAATAATCATAGTAGGGAACCACATAATCATGAAAACCAATTATAGGTTGTCTAAATCTGAACACCTTATTTTTAATCTATGAAAACATATTTTTATCATAGTTCATTCATAGTCATCATCTATTTATATCCATTATATTGGTTTGTAAAGAGTTTTCGAATTTCCAAATCATATCCCTGAGAGTTTCATACTAGGAGTGAAATAAGGCACATTTTCATAAACTAAGTGACGATTAAGTCCAGATCAATGTTCCGTTTTCAGAGTTATTACCCCCAGTTACCTATATTCAATATCTGCATCAATTTATAGCATCCAGAAAAGGATTTAATTTCATGGAAACCAATCACTCATTCGTTTACAAAAATTCCTTGAAATTTTCTTATATTTTGACTCATATTCATACTTATCAGTAGACATTTCCTTAGGTAGGTCACTAAAGTTTTCTCATCCATGATTTTAAAATTAAATTAAACCTTGAAATTATATAAACTATGAATGGACAAACATATCATACATTTTTATTACATATTAATATACACATATTCATTTCATAACATAATGATCCATGATATAATCATTTTGTTATAATTCCTTTTAATATTTGGACACATAAATATCTTTTCCATAAGTGATCTACATCATCTCCCACTAAGTTCTTCATAACTAGAACCCTTCTTAGAATTATCAAATATAATACATACTTTCATAACTTGGGGAAATGAAAAATAATAAAGGGTTATCTAAGATATCCAGTAAGGGTAAACAAGGGATATACATAAGCATAACATGAAAATAAGGGTATGATAACATGAGTATAACATTTTAAAACCTTACCCTTCAAATCAAATATCATAATATTGAGTCATTTCATGAAGATTAATAGTTCACAAGACATGAATTAAAAGGGAATAAAATAACATGATATATGGGATCAAAACATTGGCATAAGACATAGATTTTGGGCATACACATAAGGATCGAAAAACTCATGTCGAGGCTACCCTCCAGGACAATCATAACAAGTTGGTCTTATGATAACCACCTGCATACCTACTTTGGGATTTGGATAACAACCCATGTACCCTATTTTTTAATGTTGTAGCTAACCACTGGTGTACCATCCTTTTTGGTATTAGGCTAACCACTCATGTACCCTTTTAGCTCATAGAACATTTATCATTACCAATTACTTTGGAGGGAGATATATGTTCCACCCATCACATAATGAAAACCATAAGTACGTGTTCCATGAGATCCTAAAAACTTCACTATATCATAACCCATGAAATGAAATGGGTTTCATAAACATTTCATAATTTCATAATCTATGGAAAAAAGACAGGTTTCATTATCATTTCATTATCTCACCTAAGTATAAAATAGGAAAACAAGTGGGTTTCATATTAATTTTAACATGGTATAATCTATGGAATAAAAACGGGTTTCAAAAAAATTGCATCATAATAAATTGTTCAGAGAAATAATGCTATACTTGGTTCATATACCTAGTAAAACATAAGTAATATCAAAATATGGAATCTGAGATTGAAAAAGTTTTTAAAAGATCATTTAAAAAATTCATGAGGAAAATTTAATATTGGATTTTAGAAACACTTTTTCAAACATAATACATTTGGAAATTATTTTTCATTGAAAATAACCTTGAAACTTATAAATGATGCTTTAAAAATCATATAATACATTTCTTAAGGAAAATATCCATTCTGATTTGAAAAAAAAAATTATAAGATAATTTTTTTTGAAAATATTTTTATTTTAAAATAACCTATAAAAATTATAAAGGAAGCTTCAAAACAACGATTGTTCATGATGTTTGAAAATTATGTACATTCCATACATGTTAAAAAGAAGATTACTTTCACATTTTTGGTAAAATAAAAATATGAATTATTTGGAAAATGATATAAAGATTGCAATAAAAACATTTTTTAAAAATTAAAACATGGGAAAAATGTCTATTAAAAATAATTAAATCAATTTGAAAAAAATTTAAGAAAATATATTTTTGGAAGAAAATATATTTCCCACCAAATATGGGGGAAAGTATGATTTTATTAAAAATGTTTTGTCCATTTTTTTAAGAACAATATAGTGAAAAAATGGTAATATTATGTGAAAATATCATGAATAACAAGAGGAAATAAAATTCATGTGTATCATTAGTGTTGGATCAAAATATTTTATCATTAGAAACATAATCATAAACAATCTCGATAAATGATGAGATTGAAACAGAAAATCATTACAACTTTGGTAAGATTGAATAATAATTACCATGAAGGAATAACATAAAATGTAAAATAAAATATCTTGATTAAAAACAATTTAATGATATTAAAATTTAAAGGGGACATGTATGCACCTCTTGAAAGAATATAGGTGCATAAAATAATGGGTGTCTCAAAGAAGGCAAATTGAGAAAACAATTCCTTACCTTATGTCGTAACATCCATCATACATGTCAGAAAGTCCAATGTAACTAATATAAGTTTATTATAAATAAATAAAAAAACCATATTCATATATATAATAACATATAATATTTTATTACTACCTTTTATTACCCATTTATTAAAAATTCCATGTTAAAGTTACGATTTTGCTAATAATCGATTTATTTTTCATATATGTTATAATTTTTTAGTTTTGATCCTCTTAATTTTATAATTATTTCATCATATCATGGATTTAAACCATAATATAAATATAATATATAATAATCATATATTCATATTGATAAATCTATAAAATTTTGTGATGGAAAATAAAATACGACGTTCATGGAGATGGTAGGCCATACATACACATGAACGTTGTTTTCATTTTATTATTAGATTAAAGGAAAAAAAGTAAATTTTATAAATTTTATAATTATGTAATAATTATTATGTCATATATTTGAAATATTTTTATTAAACCCATCATTAATATATTCTATATAAAGAGTTAATGAATCACATCGCCTCATGAGGCGGTAGTCTACCGTACACGCGGACGATGCTATTTTATTCCAAAAAAATAATAAAAATGAAGGTAAGTCTGATATAATAATTATATAATAATAATAACATCATAAAAACAATAAATCCATCATTACTTCTAACCTTGACAGGTTGTAATGGATAAATGAATGACATCGATTCGTGAGGTGGTAGCCCACCATACACATGATTGGTGATTTCATAGCCTAGTTGATGGAAAAAAAGATAGTTGTAGGTAATGAATTTAAATAAAAAAACATATAATTATATGGAATATTATGTGTTTATTTTATCATAATGGTAGAATAATAATTGAAGTTAGTGGAGGAATAAATAAAATAGTAATGCTTGTTGATGAACGTTACCTTTTCTTTAGGTATCCCCCTTAGGTTCAATCCAAAATCCTTCCTAGGATGGATTTATATTCAAATTAATGATTCTATAATGAGTGGATATAATTTAAAATTTATATGGGTAGGTATTATTAAATCCAAATGGGTTTTATGGTTTGAATAAGTGGGGATATGGGGTGACATTTTATAATTGAGGAGAGTAGCATACTTTTAATTTTGCTGAAAAGATTCAATCATACCAACATTTATATCATGAAAAAAGACTCAAAAGGGGCCATTATTGAAATTAAAATTGGTAATGTATAAATACGGTCATAAATCATATATTTAAATGTTTTTAGTTAATTTTCAACCCTTATTCTATTAGTTTAACCCCCAGTAAATCCATTTTTACCTTAACCGTGAAAAATAATTTTTATTATTTTCATTATTCATTTTGGTAAAAAATAAAGTTTAACTTTTTAGAAATTATAAATTATGATGATTAAATATATGGAAACAATTTTTCCAAATTAAATTCAAATAATTTTAAAAATAAATTAAAATTAGTCATGCCAATGCTATGAAAGAGTGGGTTCTCAAAGTAAAAAAGTTCAAAAGTTAAAAATGTTTTTATATTAAATTTCAATATAAAATTGATTAAAATGAACAAAATTGGATTAATATATATATAATTAAACTAATTATACTTTAAAACCAATTTAAAATATAATTCAACTTTATAAATAATTTAGGTAAAAAGAAATCTTTCAATTAAAATTCAGTATTTTTCCCTATTCATAAAATATGAAACATTTAAGAAAAAACCCAAAAATTCACTCTAAGATAATTTTTAAATTATGAATTAAAAAAGGCGATTATTTTATCAAATTAATTTTCTAATAGTTTCAAAAAATATTATTATTATTGTTCCTAAAAAGAAATAAAAATCATTTTTCTGAAAAAACATTATTTTCAAAACATATGAAGACTTTAAAAAATTAAGGACTTCTTATGAATGTGTTTTATTTAAATAAAAAAATTATACATAATATTTAAAAATTATGTTTCAGTATTCATATTTCTATTTTTAATTTTTGGGTTACAATAATTGGTTTTAAATAAATATATTAATAATATATCACAGTTTTTTGAAACTCAGTGTCGCGTGTAATGAAATCTTGGCCAATGTTGCATGTAACAAAAACTTAACATGGTGTTTTGTGTAATGCGATATATAAAATAAATTTAATTTATTTGAGAAAAATTACTCATAAAATCTTAGTGTGTTACACACCCTCTATGGTATGGGGAAGTTCTGAATCTACATGTGTAAACAGTATAGGGGACCTGTACCCTGGTGCGCTAGGGGAGTTTTTACCCCGATGTATCTCTAATGATATTTCCCTGATCATTTCTGTTATCAAGCATCACCTAAAAAATAATAATACTTATAAAACCACACATCACATATCATGTTTCATAAAAAGGCAACCATTGCATCCTACGTGGAAAAAACACTTAGGATAGGCTCCTCACAGGCCAAAATACGAGTTCCGAATAACGAGATATAAAAGGTATACGTTTCATGGAAGGAAATGGGTACATGGTTTGTAGGAATTATACATGTAATTTCCATTTTTCCTCAATTGTTCCTATTCAATCTATGTCATGACTGTGTACCTTGTCCCGTAACCATGTACATGGCTATGTCTGTGTATCTTGGTCGTGTCCGGGTACACGACCATGCATGTGTACTCCGGTCGTGCTCATGACTTTGGTTGTGTCTCTGCCTGTATACTCCCATAGTACATGTTGAACTTCCAATACATGGTCACACATCATGTGGTTGTTCTACATGGCTTGTGATATTTTTCTTCACCCTAAGCCCTTAAAAATGCAAATATGGTACTATACCATGAGCGTTCTTCACAGAACACGTCTTAAAATTGTGTATTCATAGAAAAATTAGTTTCTTCACATGTAACCAGACCCACCTTAACCACTATGAAATCCTCTATTTTACCACCGGAAATCCAAGGTTAAATTCTCCTTCCATTGATTCCTAGCCTGCAGTGGCCAGAAATATGATTCTGATCACTCACCAATGACCCGCCACGCATCTTATGTGCCACTGATCACCCATCACCACTCCAGATCTCAGATCTGTGAGGCACCACATGAAATACATAATTAATCATCTATAAATCACCATACCAAAAATTACTTTCACAAACACCACTAACTAGAGGGTCTGATCATCATCATACCCATATATAAAATGTTGAACCATGAACCCATGCACCAATGATAAAAAAACATAAAAAACAGTGGTGAGAAATGCACAATAACAAAGTAAATCCTTTATTTGAAAAGATTTCATGGAAAATAATTTCATAAATGTGGATATAAAAGGGTGATTTCATGACATATCAAGAATAATTATATTTAGAAAATTCAAATTATAGAATGAGATCATGTGGATGTTGGATAACCGTAGATCAAAAATGAAGATAAGAATACAAGATCAGTATTTTATTAAAAAAGTAGAATACAATAAATTATAAGCCCTAAATTTATTTAAGATTTATCATTGGGGAAGAACACATTAAATAGTGATGAACATGAACCTTTTCATTTGTTTCCTCTTAATCTATCTTTGATCACCTATCATTCTCCAGTCTCGATATACCAATGAAGAATGACCTTCCTCCTATAAAATCTCCATAGGTTTATTCACATAACCATACAAATTTTCTATAAGGGGGTATTTATATAGTATTAGATCCATGTCATTTAAAATAGATAAATATATAAATTATTAATTTTAATTAAATGTACCTTCCAATGACCATATCCCTCAGAATGTCCAATGCAGACCAATCTTTGGTAATTCCTAGGGTAAACCTCATGTTATAGAATCAATTATGGTATCATATTTCCCATTTTAGGTCTCGATAAAGGGGAAAACTATAAACACAAAAAAGATACGTGCACATGAAATAATTTATATTAATTTTTAAATATATATTAAAAATGGGGTCCTGAGACACCCAAACCTCATGCCAACCCTAAGGACAAATCTAGATATATATATTTATTCATTTATTCAAAGGAAAAATATTTCCAAACTAGAGTCTATACATTATCCTATCATTCATGTATTTTCACCCTAAAAAGAAAAATATTGAATAAATGATGGGGGTACTGAGTCCACATCTTTCTCTCTCTCTCTCTCAGGAGCTCTCATGAACACTCCCATGATGATGCAAAGAATAAACCAAGGGAATAGTCAATCCTCGCAGGATCCTCTAATGCCAATCCTCGATCGCCAATGGATACTCTATGAAGATGGTATATCCTCAATTTTCCACTTTACCTAGTCAATAAAGTGTATAGGACCATGCACATATCTCCTTAGATGTAAAACATGGAATATGTCATGGACTTTTTCCAACTATGGGTGAAAATTGAAGCCTATAAATACACAGCTAGGGGAATTAGAAAGGGATCTATTCTTGAGGATCTATTACTGCACTACGATGTAGGGATACTTCCTATTTATTTTTTTTCATTATTTTGTTTTCTTTTTTGATATAATACACATTCATTTTTTATTAAATTGTTTTCATATCTCTTTATTTTCTAACCCTAATTTTATTCTTTCTCACTTCACATATTTACACCATGATCCTTTTTCACATAGAAATGAAATGTGAATAACCCAAGGCTTAGCCTTGGGGGATGTTTCACAACATTATTAATTATTACACTTTAATTCTTAAATGTTTTAATTTAATTTTTGGTCAATTAGAGGGAAGTGCAGAGATGCAGTGAAAGAAAAACATGACATAAAACTAACATTAATTCCTATTGTATACTAAGAGGAGATTAAATTTGGTGTTCCAAAGTGGTTTCATAACCATTCTAAAAATCCCACTCTGAGTAGAGAATAAAAATCCATGTATATAAAGTACTGCATTATCAAATTGGATTTAATAATTAAGGAACCCAGATTACCAAACCCTATGAACAAGACCTTTCTTTACTAACCTATATTCATTATGTATCAACGTTTATGTTTTAATTTTTCATTGTATTATTTTAATTATATTTTTTCCAAAATCCACCAAACCACTATTTTCATAAATAATAAAAATAAAAAAAAATATTTATATTTGGTGGAATAGAATTAATGATTGAATCAATTGAAATTCTCCTCAGGTGATATTACCATGATCAAACTCTTCAGTGAATTAGGAAATATAAAATAAATTACCTCTCTATGGAATCAAAAACTTTAATGTCCTATGTTTCTGATCTATGTAAGATTTTTGTCTCCTCTAGGTTGTCCTTATCCTCTCACAGACCACCTAAAACATTACTATACCACATGTACCATTTATGGCCTAATAAGAGATGTCTTTCAAATCTTATTCTAGTATAAGGGTGACATATAGGTTCTCTCTAATAATTCCACGTAAGGGCCCATACAGATAGTAGAGTGATAACTGTTATTATAAGAATACTCTACTACTGTAAAGTGATTCTCCCAGCTCTGAATGAAGTATAACACATAGGCTCTCAGAATATCCTCCAACATCGGAAAAGATCGCTTGGTATGCCCATCCGTATGGGGGTAAAATACCCTACTCATCCTTAATTGGGTCATGAATTCCTCTTTTAGGACTCTCCACATCTATGATGTAAACTGAACATTATGGTCAGATTCAATTGTCGACGGTACCCAATGAAGTTGGGTGATCCATTGCACATAAAAATCCCTCAAACTCTCTATCGAACTATCCTCCCAAATGGAAAATATGTTCACTAACTTTGTGTATTGGTCATAAATCACCCAGATAGCAACGTTACCTCTTGAAATATATGGAATACTAATCACAATGTCTATAGATATGTCATACCACTTCCACTTAGAGACCTCAAGAGACTATATCAAACCTGTTGATACATGATTCATAGCCATAACCTACTAACATGTAAGGCATCAGGAAATAAACTCAACAACACTATGCCTCATGTTGGCCCACCAAAATGGTTGCTAATGGTCCTTGTACATCTTTTCCACACGATGATGTAAAGGAAAAGGGAATTTATGAAACTCACTCATCACCTCCTTTTAAAATGTGAATGAAACCACCACCAGTCCCAAGAAAAGGATGAAATACTCCTCTCCATAAAAATCATCTAGTGAATATTCTGAGGAGATCTAGACATGAAGCACCTCACAATCGATGTCTCCCAACTGATCCCTTCTCAAACAGTATATAATATAATGAGTAACCACCATTGAATAAATAAAAACTACACCCACCCCTCTATTGGGGTCAACTATAATGAAGCCAACTACTCAGACGCCTCCTTTACCAAGCATGAACGTGACATACTACCAAGGGAATCTACTACAACATTTCTATTTCCAAGAGTACGGACTTTTTCAAAGTCATATTCCTGTAGAAAAACAACCAATTCCTCCATATCAGGTTAATATTTCACTGATTGATGATGTACCAAAGACTCTAATGGTCCGAGTAAATAGAAAAATTATTTCTTAGAAGATAGTGCATTCACATATTCAGAGGGAAGACAACTACATTCAACTCATGGTTATGATTTGGATAGTTATGCTTGTGTGGTCTCAAATTCCTCATCCCATAAGTAACAATTCTCTACATTTTCATCCACATGCAACCCCACCCCACTCCAAATACTTCATAGAACACTATATACTCAATTCCTACCTCAGATAGTATCAAAAAAAGAGCACTGGTCAAACATAGTCTCAACCAGTCAAAGTATCCCTATCACTTCTTATTCCAAGTAAAAAACATTCCTTTCCATGTTATGGAAATCAAATGTGATTCAATCCTATAGAAGTTTCCATGAACCTCATGTTGTACCTTACCAAGAAAAGAAAAAACACACCAAATACAAATTCTTTGGTGTCCCCCCATGAAAGCACCATATCAATCTTTATTGGATCCATAGGTAAACTATTCTCATAAATTATATGCCCAAAAAGTGAACCTCACATATCCAAAACTAGAAATTTGATAACATTCCTTAATGTTGGTGTATCCAGAGAAAGTCAAGGATCATCCTGAAATGCTCTGCATTTTCCCCCTCTAACTCATAGTAAATGATCATGTCATCATTATATAAAACTACAAACCATTCCAAGATTGGATGGAAGATCCGGTTCATCAAATCTATAAACCTAGTAGGGGATTTTTTTACAATGTAAGGAATCACCATGAACTCATATTGTCCTTAGTGACAACAAAATTACATTAATAGACTATCAATCTTTCTAACATTCAAATGGTGGTTACGGGACATGATATCAGTGTTTGAGAACTAAATCATTCCATAAAACTGTTCAAAGATGTCATCAATCCTTGAAAAGGGTTACTTTTTCATTATCATTACATGGTTCGTGCATCGATAATCAACACAAATCCTCAAGGTCTATATGCCTTTTTCATGAACAAAATAAGAGCTTCTCAAGGGGACACACTTGGTCTGATATGGCCATCTCTCAATGCTCCTCCAACTACACCCTCATCTCTTGGATCTCTGTAGGGGAAATATGATATTGAACAAGTGAGAATCATATCAGATGATGTTTTTACTAAAAAAGAATCATAAACAATGGGAATTGAACATTCTGATTTTGAAATACCACCTCAATGGTACTATCTTGACTCTGGAGGCTACATGACAATCCCTCCATCTCAAAATAACCTATAGACCATCCATTAAGTGATGGAAGGCAGCACAAAATTTAGTGACAACAGTTTCCATTTCAATCTATTTTGGGAGATTTTCCCCGAAATATAGAAAAATATTCCTCCCTTATCTTAGGGAGGATGATCAAGAGGTCACCAACAACCTCTTACCAACAACACATGGGTCCTTCCAAGGGGATCCTATGAGTATCCACCACTATCAATTATGTGTGACACAAATTACTCCATATGAAGAGGACACCACTCCACGGACTCCCGCTTAGGATATTCAGACTCGGGCA
Source organism: Viscum album (assembly GCA_963277665.1). Classification (NCBI taxonomy): domain Eukaryota; kingdom Viridiplantae; phylum Streptophyta; class Magnoliopsida; order Santalales; family Viscaceae; genus Viscum; species Viscum album. The sequence goes on along the minus strand of OY728127.1, from coordinate 346,193,403 downwards.
CCGATTGTAAATCGTCACGGTTGACAATAAAAAAACTAGGGATATGTCAATATCCCTATTCTCACCAAACAATTCCATCTAAAAAATATGATGGCAACTTACGAGTATATTTGAATTCATATGTGTACCCCTCAACCCTACCAATGCATTTTTGCAGCAATCAAAGTTACTCGTCAACATAACATGATGGCATCTGATGATAAAATGAAAATTCATACTCGTACATATCAATCATGCCATCATGAACTAGTATCATTTAGAGAAACCATTTAAAAAATTCTATAAAAATCAGTGAAAGATACATATCCCCTCCCCTATACATGAAAATTGTATGTATATACTGACAAGAAATAATAGACAAGAGTTGGACTCCACTCTTTCTCCTATACTATAATGGGCATACAACCTCATTCCTACCATGTATATCTCTCAGAACATCCTTTCAATAATGGAAGATAGTCATCTATTCTTTTCCACATACTACAAGCCTTCCAAGACACATTCATTTCAATAAAGAGAGATAGGAGTTGGGTGTACAACCCCACCACCTCAATTGGGTGACTCTCCAACATAACATGATGGTCACTTTGGAGAAGATGAATATCCATTCCCCCATCCATGAGGATCATTAGAAAAATCCTATGATAAATGGAAAATTGGATTAGGACAATATCCTCATTCCAACTAGAGATCATTGGTCTATCTCAGTGGACCGTCCAGATAATACATATATCTCTTACAAAATTCAGGAAATATTTCAGATAATTGAAAAGAAAACATGAGATATACTCAAACGTACCCTTATATATGAAAACCACTACCCACAGCTAGAGGCCCAAGTCAATCGAAAAAGTGCATTAAAAAATAAGCCTAAAAAGGAGACTACAAAATGATCATCTGGTTTAAGAACCCACTCTACTCAATTCTATTATTATTAAATCCCTTATAATTTTATCTATGGTGGATCAATATCCTACTCATCCATTACATAATTATTGATATTGGAGTTGAAATAGAAAAGTATGTCCCTATAACTTTGCTGCCAACAGTTCCATATGCCCTTCATAGACATATTATCATGAATACTGGCTTCATGTATATAATCAGATCATTCATGAAATCCCATCTCCTGATCATTTCCATGAAGACCCTCCTCATGTATAGAACATTAAATAGAAAGAAGTTCCTCCCCTTTATATCATTCACCCTGAAGGTCCTTCCTAGGGTACATGCTATAGGAACTCCCCTTGTAGTTGGATGTCATGTTGTGATGGTAGTCCTTCCCATGATGGAACTCACTGTGATGCTCTTCCATACAGTGACAATTCATTTCATTCAGAACGTCCTCCCATTGCCTAATTGACTATGAGGAATCCCTTATATCACAAGTCACTTGATAAAATGGGTCCAGTCATTTTGAATGCCTCGTCATTGAAAAGTGACAATATTTCTCATCTAGAATACAACCCGAGGAAAAAATCATTCTAAGAACCAACATTGGATCACATACCCTCAAATATGATAGAGGGAATCCCAGCCTTATGAGTTGTTTACAATAAGGAAGCTAGGAAATTTCCACTTTGGTCAGATCAGGTTGAGGAACCTCTTTCTATAGGCGAAGAAGACATGTTTCTAATGAGGTGATAACTAGATGAAGATAATATAACAGTCATGTTTTGGCCATTATCCACTCACCAATAAAATATTACAATGAATTTTTTTGAATAATTCATGCCAGACATCCATCTGATCATTTGGAAAGCTCTTCCTCACTTGAAAATAAAAGTTTTTCTTTACAAAGTATATCCAAGAAATATCATGTTAGTAGAATAAATACATCATAAAATCTACTTGGAAGACATTATTACTGTATGACACCCAAAATTAGGAAAAAAAATTAAACTGTCTTCAAATTTAATGTCTTAATGCATTAATAAAAAAAGAGGAATGATCATTGACACCCAACACAGTGTCCATATCAGGGGATGTGGAGAACATGGAGCTTTAAATTTCACCTCCCTCCATATTAAAACAAAATATACAATAAGTATCATCATTTAATTTCATTTCTCAATGTTATCTCTCAAAATAGATCCCAACACATGAAATATGGCATAGTTAGTAGGATTCATCCTGGAACAAGTCTCGTAAAGGTTGGTCCCCACTAGAGTGAGCTATTGAAAGACTCATGTACAAGGAATCTGAGAAAATTTAACAAGATTCTCGATTAAGGGAAGAGAATCATCAGAATCTAATAATTCCATTGTAATATAGTGGATCATTTTTATATCACATATTTCATATATATCACACTCAAATGAGGATGTATATGATATAGGGATCATCCATGGAAGCAGCCATCACCGTGATACGCGAGTTATCCCATCCCACAGGGCTAGGGGAATTTTTAACACAACCTATCCCTTTAAGGAAAACCAATTTAGACCAAGGCATGAAAAAAATAATCTAGGATCCACTCCATCCCATAGGTATGATGGAATTTAGACCTCATCCTCATCCCAAATGGAAATAAGTCTTCTCTTGATTAGGAGGAACACTGCAAATGCACCCTCCCAGTTTTTCCCATCCCACAACGTGGCTCCCCCATTTGGAGTGGGTATGGTGAGGTTCTGTGACGATTCCCTTCAAATCACCATTTACTAAGGAGTTCAAAGATAACTCCATAAAGGAGGAAAGAGACCTTGTAATGACTAAAAATAAAAAAGGTGATTTGTTAGGGGAACAAATACCCATGGGGAACATATTTCCTTATATATATTTCCTAGATCCAATCAACCCTCCCATCATTCTACTACTAACACATCACCTAAAAAATTATTCCTCAGTAAACCTCATCAAAACCACTCTTTCAGATGATGAAAAACATGGTGACAATGTAAAGGAATGATGATAGGATGTTTCTATATGGAACATGGTCCACGCTGAGGTAAGTGAAGAGGGTTTGTGTACCAAGAACTAGAAGATCGCCAAAAATATAGGGGTGCCTAAAATTGTTCCACCACCGCCTCCTTGACATGATTCTTATGAAGAAAATGGTAATTTCATGAACATGTACCATCCTCTATGTAAAGCTCCGTAAAATTCAAGGGAAATTTTTTCTTAATTTTTTTTGGAATTTTACAAGAGCGCGGTTTCTGACGGCACCTGATTCCGAGGCCCGGTGTGCCCGAAATCAATTTCCGAAGCTTGGCTCGGGTACGTTCAGTGAATGAACGAGCGGGAATTTCTAACTTTTGATCCGGTGCTCGGAATTGAAATCTGAGGACACCGATGAACTCGCAGCGCCGATATTCGCATAAGGAGACCTTTTCAGAAGTTGCGTTTATTGCGGGATGAAAGTTAATTTTTGGGAGATTTATAAAAAAGTTGAATAAAAATGTGGAACACTTTTTATTTTACTTTTGTTGGTTAACTTCTCTCAAAGGAAGTTAGGGGTGGGACCCACACCCACTTAACCTCCCTTGAGAGGATTAAGTGTGGTGGGACCCACACGAACCTAAACCTTCCATCTTCTCTCAAACTCCCTTTAACCCCTTCTTTAAATGACATGACAAATTTTTATTTAATTTTGGAGTTATCTTATTTGAATTTCAAACCTTTGAAATTCATTTTGTTAAGTTTGTGAATAAAATAAGTCTCTATCTTATTTTATTTGGTGAGAATTGTTTAGCCATCTTGAGAGATTTTGAGAGCTTTTCCTTCTTCTTCAAACTTTGACGAAGAACGATCAAGACTTGACGAAGAACGCTCAAGCTCCGACGAAGAACGCCGCTCCTCTCTTCTTCGTCTTCCGTGTCAACGAAAGGGAACGCCGCTTCCTCCTCGGACTTCCTTCGTCAGCATACGAAGATTCGCCAACGACGTACCCCTTCGGACGTACCTCTTTGTCATCGGATTTGACGAACGACTACCGCGACGCCAGACCTCCGCAACGTTGTCTTTTGCGGGTCGTTGTCAATCTTCGAACTTGATCCCAAGGTAGGGGTTTTTGTTAATTGTTTATTTATTTATCCTTGTTCGTGGTTCTAGCATGACTAACGTGAGGATTTTAAATATGTGTTATTGTTTAACGTGAGGGGGCCGTATCGCATGAACACGGCCGAACCCCCTCCATTGTTCTTGATAATTTATCATGCGGTTGAAACAAGATGGCGTGGTGTCGTCGCACCACGCGGATATTCACACGATTATATTGCGCGACGTCGTCGCGCCGCGCCGTGGAAGGATCATCAAGAACGTGACGTCGTCGCACCGCGTTGAAGGGAATCAAAGGCGCGGCGGAGGGGCGCGGTGCCGTCGCACCGCACCGGACGACGAACATCGTGGCCGGTTCCGGGCAGCGGTAGGACGAGAAGACCGGCGGCCGGGCCGCCGGCGTCGGAAGCCGGAAAAGGGGACCGGTTTACCGGTCCCGTTGAAGAAAAACCGGCCGGCCAGATGGTCAAAATCCGGGGGAAATTAATTCCCCCGGCCAGCGGTCAAAAGCCCCCCCCCCCCCCATTTAATTGGGGGGGGAGGTTTCCTTGAGGGGGGCAGGTGGCCCCCCGGTCCTCTTCAAAGCAGGCCCCCCACGAAGGGGGGGCGGTTTCCAAAGGCGCGGCTAAAAGCCGCGCCGCCTTTTGATGAAGAGGGGGCTTTGCCCCCCGCGCGCGCTGCATCCGTGCGGCGCCAGGCCGCCGCGCCGCCAGGCCGCCGCGCCGCCAGGCCGCCGCGCCACCGCGCCACCGACCGGCCGGCCGGTCCGGGTCGACCCGGTTCGGGCCGACCCAGGGGGGGGTCGGGCCGGGTCGTCCCGGACCCAGACCCCCCGTTTCGAGACGGTTTCGGTCTTTTGGCCATAACATGAGCCACGGACATCCGATCGACAAACCGTCTGCGGCAACACGATCCTTGGATCGAGAAGGTCGTTTCGGTATATTGCACTCAAAGTTTCGGAACACTTTGAGTTCGGCCGGGTTGGTTCGTTCACGAAACCAACCGGGCCTTCGGAGCGGAAACGCTCATATCTTGAGCTACGGACGTCCGTTTGACGTGCCGTCAGCTTTGTTGAGTTCCTCTTAGTGAGACGGATCTTTTGGCATACTCCGCCCGAGGTTTGGACGCAGGTGGAGTACGGCCGGGTTGGTTTTGCCTTAAAAACCAACCGGGGCCCGGGGACAAAAATGCCAATAACTCTCAGACCGGGCGTCCGATCGACGCGCCATCTGTTGCGTTGAGTTCCTGTTGACGATACGGAACTTTTTGATACATCAACTCTGGACTTTGTGACAGTTGATGTATCAGCCTCTCGGCTCGTGGAGCGGATCCTCCTGTACGAGCTTGTTGTGTGCGGGAACCCTAGTGCTGGCTGCGACTGTGATTACTACTGCTACTACTGCAACTGTTACTGTGACTACTACTGCTACTACTGCTACTGTGACTGCGACGACGACAGTACAGAGATCCTGTGTGGATTCGACGACGACGACTACAGCACTCATTGATCCTACGTGGATCAGTGCTACAAGTCATGTGTGGGCCCGATCCTGTGTGGGTCCGATCCTGTGTGGGTCATTGCGCTCAGCGGTCCTGTGTGAACCAGCACCTACAGGTCCTACGTGAGCCCGATCCTGTGTGGGTCTTTTGCGGGGGTTAGTTACCTATCGATCCTTCGTGGGTCCGACGACTTAGATGGATCAGAGATCATCTTTATCGTCTTTTGAAGAAGTATACATGTGTGAGCTGAATCCTGTTGCTTTCCTGTGTGGATTGTGTTGTGCTATCCTGTGTGGATTACATTTTGCTTTCCTGTGTGGAATACGTTTACATTCCTGTGTGGACTGAGTTGTACTTGGGCTCGGAGGTTGGAGCGTATTTGAATTTGTTGACTTAGGTATATGTATGGGAATATACCTAAGCAGTGTCGGTTGTTACTTCGTGATTGTACCTTTCTTAGTGGTTTATCCTTTGTGGATTTGAGAGACCTTCAGGGGTCTCGGGGTCCCTACTGAGTATCTTATACTCACCCCTGCACGGGATTTTCCCGCACTACGTTGTATTGGTTGCAGACGACGGACAGCGTTGATCTTAGCTGAGGCTTGCAGAGCAGGACGGTACCTGGAGGTGGACCACTGGGGGGGACGTGCTCGGAGCGGACGGCGGGACCCGTGGAGCAGTGGAGCTATCTGTACCCACCCTTCAGGTGGGATTTCCAGTGGACAGCTCGGTGTAGCGGCTTTTACTTTTCAGTTGCTGTTTTCCCTTTCGATTTGTACTTTACTTTCAGTTTGGGTTTGTATACTGGCCCATTTAGTTTTCCCCACTTTCAGTTGTACTCTGCTTTTGATTAGAGTTTACTTTCTGCTTGCTTACTCTGTGGTGTTTGTTTACTTTACAAAGGCAATGCCTTCCCTTTTTACCGGGATTTACACCTTGGTGCTAGTCGCCAGCCCCTGGCCTATGGAAGGCGGGCTTGGGGTAGTCACGGCACGGACCCCGAGGGCGGGTCGTGACAAATTGGTATCAAAGGATTTCGGTTCTACCACGAACTCTGATCTTTTCTATGTGAAGCAATAATGTTTAGCATATTGAGTATGGTTATCAGTCCAGGGAGTCCAGTGTTGGTGCGGCGGCCGACGTATCCGTACACCAGGACCCTGACTTCTGATTTCCGACTTAATGCACGAAAACATTGATTGTGTGTGTGTTTCAAAGTTTTCTTTGTGATTACTTATATCAGCTCACCAGGTATACTGTTCTGACCGTGGCGCACCTGTTTCCTATTCAGGATGGCCCCACGATGGCAGCCAGCTAGGGTTCCGAGAGTCGAGTGTGACGACAGCCCACCGAGCGATGAGGCCTCGGTGCAGGGCCCTTTGTCAGCAGTGGCACCGGCGGTAGCTCTACCCGCTGAGCCCCCGATGCTTCCAGCACCAGCCGCTGACGATGCACGTCGCCTCAGCGCACTTCATGAGTTTCAGCGCCAGCGAACACCCAGGATTCGCGGGGAGACGGATCCCCAGGAAGCCGAGGACTGGCTGGAGGCAGTGGTACGTGTGTTTAGGCTAGTGAGGACACCAGCAGACCTCATGGTGATCCTCGTTGCGAGCCTACTACACGCAGCAGCAGGACGATGGTGGAGCTTGATGCTCCATGTGCACGATGAGGAATCTCTACTATGGACGGACTTTGAGAGCCTCTTCCGCTCGGAGTTCGTCCCAGCCACCCTTCGTGCGGTGCGTATCCAGGAGCTTCTTCAGCTGCGGCAGGGTAGCATGACGGTCGCTCAGTACTCGGCGAGATTTACTGATCTCTCACGCTACTCGGCCGACATGGTACGGGACCCATTCTTCCGGGATCGGATCTTCGAGCAGGGTTTGAGACACGAGATCAGGGCATCGCTGATCTCCCTCAGCATACCGACTCAGAAAGGAGTACTGGAGCGGGCCCTTCTGATCGAGAGCTTCCTTGCTGAGTCTACACCAGCGCAGCAACCCACCGCAGGGCGGCACGTGGAAGAGTCATCTGCAGCAGGCAGTCGAAGGATGACTCAGGGGTCCAGACAGACTAGACCTTCGGGCAGACGACCTCAGGGCATTGGCTCAGAAGTGCGGAGCACACAGCGAGGAGACAGTCTTTCGAGAGACAGACAGTGCTACTCGTGCGGCGGGCAGGGCCACATGGCTCGTGACTGCCCGACCCGCTGTGCCGAGGAGCAGCAGTCGGTTGAGGGACCACCGAGGCAGAGGCAGAGGGTCGACCGTGGCGGTCCGCAGGGAGGAGGCAGACGAGGCAGAGGAGCTGGACGAGCAGCCGGTGGTGGGAAACGCTTTGAGGCTCTGCCACCACCACCACCAGGATATCCACCCCGACCACAGGGAGCTGGCGGGCAGAGACAGGCACAGCTCCAGGCACCAGAGGCCTACGACCACGGCGCACCCGAGATGATTCGAGGTACTATCTGTGTCTATTCCACCCTTTCTGCAGTTCTTATAGACACAGGAGCGAGTCACTCTTTCATAGCCGCTGCCCTTGTTCGGATCTCGAAGATTCTGACAGAGCTGTTGGCTCGATCCTTACGACTAGAGACTCCTACGAGAGAAGACTCGACGATTACGCACTGGTGCCGGCAGTGTGAGCTTACTCTAGGAGGCGAGAGATTCAGCTGGGATCTTCTTGTAGCAGCGTCAAGGCCTTACGACGTCATCTTGGGCATGGATTGGCTATCTACGGTCCATGCGCAGATTGACTGTTTTAGGCGCAAGGTGAGATGTGTACGCACCGATGGGAGCAGGTTCACCATCACCGGCGAGAAGGGAGTCTTTGCAGCACAAGATGGACTTCCGCGGAGGAGAGGACAGCCCATCACTCATCAGTTGGCTAGCCTCATCCTTGGAGCAGTTGACGTGCGGAGTCCTCGTTTTCCTACAGTGGTGGATCAGTTTGCGGACGTTTTTCCTAACGACGTTCCAGGGCTACCTCCTCGTAGAGAGGTAGACTTTTATATTGACTTGTACCCCGAGACATCCCCGATATCCACTCCAGCATATCGGATGGCCCCCACCGAGCTTCAAGAGATACGGGTACAGTTGGAGGACTTGCAGGGCAAGGGGTTCATCCGACCCAGTGTTTCACCCTGGGCTTCCCCGATTTTGTTCTCCAAGAAGGAGGAAGGGAGCATGCGGCTTTATGTTGACTATCGTCGCCTGAACCAGGTGACAGTGAGGAAAAATTATCCGCTACCGAGGATTGATGACCTCTTTGATCAGCTCAAGGGAGCACGGTGGTTCTCGAAGATAGACCTCAGGTCAGGCTATCATCAGCTCAGAGTCAGAGACGAGGATGTGCAGAAGACGGCCTTCAGATGTTGGTATGGACACTATGAGTTCTTGGTTATGCCTTTTGGTGTAACCAATGCTCCAGCAGTGTTCATGGCTCTCATGAACAGGATCTTTCAGCCATACCTCGATCGGTTTGTCGTGGTCTTCATCGACGACATTCCGATTTACTCTACGACTGAGGAGGAGCACGCCTATCACTTGTGAGTTATACTAGACATACTCCGAGAGAACCAGATTTATGGTAAGCTCTCGAAGTGACAGTTCTGGATACGTGAGGTCCACTTCTTAGGACACGTTATCTGTGAGGCGGGAGTTGCAGTGGATCCCGCAAAGATTGAGGCTGTGTTAGCATGGGAGCCACCCAGGAGCGTGACTGAGGTTCGGAGTTTCTTGGGACTAGCTGGATACTATCGGAGATTCGTGCCAGACTTCTCTAGAGTTGCGGCACCACTCATAGCTTTGACAAAGAAGGGGAAACCCTTCGTGTGGTCAGACAGATGTCAGCAGAGCTTCCAGGAGCTGAGACAGAGATTGACTAGCGCACCTATCTTGAGGTTGCCTGAGGAGGGAGTAGGGTACGTAGTCTACTGCGATGCATCAGGGACCGGACTCGGATGTGTTCTGATGCAGGAGTGGGCAGTGATCGCCTATGGATCACGTCAGTTGAGGTCGCATGAGCATAACTACGCTACCCATGACCTGAATTTAGCAGCAATGGTCTTCGCTCTGAAGACATGGCGACACTATCTGATGGGAGAGCGCTTTACAGTGTTTTCCGATCATCAGAATCTCACGTATATCTTCTCGCAGAAGGACCTGAACCTGAGACAGCGGTGATGGCTCGAGTTCCTCCAGGACTATGAATTTGAGATAGTCTATACTCCTGGGAAGGGGAACGTAGTAGCCGATGCCCTCAGGAGGAGGACGGGCAGTCAGCTACTTGAGGAGGCGACAGAGAAGCTAGCCTCTTTGCAGACATCCTTCGTGGATAGAGATGGAGAATCCTTCCTTCAGTCTCTCACAGTCACTCCTCCATTACTGCAGTGAGTCAGGGAGGTACAGCATGGGGACGCTGACTGTGAGACACGGCGTGCACAGATATCCTCGGGACAGGCACCTGATGGTTTCTCCCTTGGAGAAGAGTACGACATCCTTTTCAGAGGACGTACCATGGTACCAGTCGCTTTTCGAGAGGAAGTGCTGAGAGATTTTCACACTTGTCCTTTGGCGGTACATCCTGGAGTGGAAAAGATGTACCAGGACCTCAGACGACAGCACTGGTGGTCGGGCATGAAGAAGGCAGTAGCAGAGTTCGTTTCTCGATGCCTCACCTGCCAGCAGGTGAAGGCAGAGCATCAGGTACCAGCGGGCTTGGTACAGCCCTTGGAGGTTCCAGAGTGGAAGTGGGACGGCATATCTATGGACTTCGTGACTGGACTTCCACGCACTTCCAGAGGTCACGACTCCATCTGGGTGATTGTTGACCGACTCACCAAGTCGGCACACTTCTTACCCATTAGAGAGCAGGGCTCAGTGGAGAGCTTGGGACGTCTCTACGTTCAGGAGATTGTGCGGCTCCACGGTGTGCCATCATCTATCGTCTCTGATCGAGATGCTCGCTTTACTTCCCGGCTTTGGAAGGGGTTACAGGAGCCGTTTGGGACGCAGCTACGTCTGAGCACAGCCTTTCACCCTCAGACGGATGGTCAGACGGAGAGGACCATTCAGAATCTTGAGGACATGCTCCGCGCATGTGTCCTCGACTTTGGTCGTAGCTGGGAGGACCACCTACCCTTGGTGGAGTTTTCGTACAACAACAGCTACCACTCCACCATCGGGATGGCACCTTATGAGGCGTTGTACGGCCGACCTTGTAGATCTCCTTTGTGCTGGACAGACCCTCGGGAGTCAGCACTTGTGGGACCAGAGATGGTCCAGGCCACGACAGAGAAGGTCCAGGTCATCCAGGAGCGGATGAGGACAGCACAGAGCCGGAAGAAGTCATACGCTGACAGGAGGCGGAGGCCACTAGAGTTCGAGGATGGCGACAACGTCTTCTTTCGGGTCTCACCTCGACGTGGTATTCAGAGATTTTGCCGAGGCGGCAAGTTATCTCCACGCTTCATCGGACCTTTCCAGGTCCTCAGCAGGATTGACGAGGTGGCTTATCGCCTGGCTCTGCCGCCACAGTTGCACCGGGTGCACGACGTCTTCCACGTATCTCAGCTGAGGAGATACGTGCACGACCCGACGCACATCATTGACCATGGGGAGCTTGACGTTGACGATGGGGAGACTTTTACGGAGGTCCCGGAGGAGATAGAGGATTGACAGGAGCAGTTCCTGCGTGGGCGATCGATTCCTATCGTGCGCATCAGATGGCAGCACGGGAATCTCCCGGAGAGCACATGGGAGCGGGAGGCTCAGATGCGTGCTCAGTACCCTCATTTTTTTCCCTAGTTTTTTATGTATCTTTACGGGGACGTAAAGCCCTGAGATGGGAGTAATGTAAAGACCCGTAAAATTCAAGGGAAATTTTTTCTTAATTTTCTTTGGAATTTTACAAGAGCGCGGTTTCTGACGGCACCGGATTCCGAGGCCCGGTGTGCCCGGAATCAATTTCCGATGTTTGGCTCGGGTACGTTCAGTGAACGAACGAGCGGGAATTTCTACCTTCTGATCCGGTGCTCAGAATTGAAATCTGAGGACACCGATGAACTCGCAGCGCCGATATTCGCTTAAGGAGACCTTTTCGGAAGTTGCGTTTATTGCGGGACGAAAGTTAATTTTTGGGAGATTTATAAAAAAGTTGAATAAAAATGTGGAACACTTGTTATTTTACTTTTGTTGGTTAACTTCTCTCAAAGGAAGTTAGGGGTGGGACCCACACCCACTTAACCTCCCTTGAGAGGATTAAGTGTGGTGGGACCCACATGAACCTAAACCTTCCATCTTCTCTCAAAATCCCTTTAACCCCCTCTTTAAATGACATGACAAATTGTTATTTAATTTTGGAGTTATCTTATTTGAATTTCAAACCTTTCAAATTCATTTTGTTAAGTTTGTGAATAAAATAAGTCTCTATCTTATTTTATTTGGTGAGAATTGTTTAGCCATCTTGAGAGATTTTGAGAGCTTTTCCTTCTTCTTCAAACTTTGAGGAAGAACGCTCAAGCCTTGACGAAGAACGCTCAAGCTCCGACGAAGAACGTCGCTCCTCTCTTCTTCGTCTTCCGTGTCAACGAAAGGGAACGCCGCTTCCTCCTCGGACATCCATCGTTGGCATATGAAGATTCGCCAATGACGTACCTCTTCAGACGTACCTCTTCGTCATCAGATTTGATGAACGTCTACCACGACGCCAGACCTCCGCAACGTTGTCTTCCGCGGGTCGTTGTCAATCTTCGAACTTGAACCCAAGGTAGGGGTTGTTGTTAATTGTTTATTTATTTATCCTTGTTCGTGGTTCTAGCATGACTAACGTGAGGATTTTAAATATGTGTTATTGTTTAACGTCAGGGGGCCGGACCGCATGAACACGGCCGAACCCCCTCCTTTGTTCTTGATAATTTATCATGCGGTTGAAACAAGATGGCGTGGTGTCATCGCACCACGCGGATATTCGCACGATTATATTGTGCGGCGCCGTCGCGCCGCGCCGTGGAAGGATCATCAAGAACGCGACGCCGTCGCGCCGCGTTGAAGGGAATCAATGGTGCGGCAGAGGGGCGCGGTGTCGTCGCACCGCGCCGGACGACGAACACCGCGGCCGGTTCCGGGCCGCTGCGGGACGAGAAGACCAGCGTCCGGGCCGCCGACGTCGGAAGCTGGAAAAGGGGACCGGTTTACCCGTCCCGTTGAAGAAAAACCGTCCGGCCAGATGGCCCGCCGGATGGTCAAAATCCGGGGGAAATTAATTCCCCCGGCCAGCGGTCAAAAGCCCCCCCACCATTTAATTGGGGGGGCGGTTTCCTTGAGGGGGGCAGGCGGCCCCCCGGTCCTCTTCAAAGCAGGCCCCCCACGAAGGGGGGGCGGTTTCCAAAGGTGCGGCTAAAATCCGCGCCGCCTTTTGATGAAGCGGGGGCTTTTCCCCCCGCGCGCGCTGCATCCGTGCGGTGCCAGGCTGCCGCGCCGCCAGGCCGCCGCGCCGCCAGCCGGCCGGCCGGGCTGGGTCGGCCCGGACCAGGACCCCTCGTTTCGAGACGGTTTCGGACTTTTGGCCATAACATGAGCCACAGACCTAAGATCGACGAACCGTCTGCGGTAACGCGATCCTTGGATCGAGACGGTTGTTTCGGTATATCGCACTCAAAGTTTCGGAACACTTTGAGTTCGGCCGGGTTGGTTCGTTCACGAAACCAACCGGGCCTTCGGAGCGGAAACGCTCATATCTTGGGCTACGGACGTCCGTTTGACGTGTCGTCAGCTCTGTTGAGTTCCTCTTAGTGAGATGGATCTTTTGGCATACTCCGCCCGAGGTTTGGACGCAGGTGGAGTACGGTCGGGTTGATTTTTCCTTAAAAATCAACCGGGCCCCGGGGACGAAAATGCCAATAACTCTCAGACCAGGTGTCCGATCGACGCGCCGTCTGTTGCGTTGAGATCCTGTTGACGATACGGAACTTTTGGATACATCAACTCTGGACTTTGTGACAGTTGATGTATCAGCCTCTCGGCTCGTGGAGCGGATCCTCCTATACGAGCATGCTGTGTGCGGGAACCCTAGTGTTGGCTGCGACTGTGATTACTACTGATACTACTGCAACTGTTACTGTGACTACTACTGCTACTACTGCTACTGTGACTGCGACGACGACAGTACAGAGATCCTGTCTGGATTCGACGACGACGACTACAACACTCAGCGATCCTACGTGGATCAGTGCTACAGGTCCTGTGTAGGCCCAATCCTGTGTGGGTCCGATCCTGTGTGGGTCCTTGCACTCAGCGGTCCTGTGTGAACCAGCGCCTACAGGTCCTACGTGGGCCCGATCCTGTGTGGGTCTTTTGCAAGGGTTAGTTACCTATCGATCCTTCGTGGGTCCGACGACTTAGATGGATCAGATATCATCTTTATCGTCTTTTGGAGAAGTATACCTGTGTGAGCTGAATCCTGTTGCTTTCCTGTGTGATTGTGTTGTGCTATCCTGTGTGGATTACGTTTTGCTTTCCTGTGTGGAATATGTTTACTTTCCTGTGTGGACTGAGTTGTACTTGGGCTCGGAGGTTGGAGCGTATTTGAATTTGTTGACTTAGGTATATGTATTGGCATATAACTAAGCAGTGTCGGTTGTTACTTCGTGATTGTACCTTTCTTCGTGGTTTATCCTTTGTGGATTTGAGAGACCTTCAGGGGTCTCGGGGTCCCTACTGAGTAGCTTGTACTCACACCTGCACGGGCTTTGCCCGCACTACGTTGTGTTGGTTGCAGACGACGGACATCGTTGATCTTAGCTGAGGTTTGCAGAGCAGGACGGTACCTGGAGGTGGACCACTGGGCGGGACGTTCTCGGAGCGGACGGCGGGACCCGTGGAGCAGTGGAGCTATCTGTACCCACCCTTCAGGTGGGATTTCCAGTGGACAGCTCGGTGTAGAGGCTTTTACTTTTCAGTTGTTGTTTTCCCTTTCGAGTTGTACTATACTTTCAGTTTGGTTTTGTATACTAGCCCATTTACTTTTCTGCACTTTCAGTTGTACTCTGCTTTTGCTTAGAGTTTACTTTCCGCTTTCTTACTCTGTGGTGTTTGTTTACTTTACAAAGGCAATGCCTTCCCTTTTTACCGGGATTTACGCCTTGGTGCTAGTCGCCATCCCCTGGCCTATGGAAGGCGGGCTTGGGGTAGTCACGGAACGGACCCCGAGGGCGGGTCGTGACACTCTATTGTAAATATTCAAACCACTAATGATAAAAGATAGTTTTGCGCATTATGAGATGAAAATTCATGAGTTGAGGAGGTTAAATGTAGATATATTCAAACGAAAAAATCTAGCATGATTATTCCTTTAAAATGATACTCATCTCAGCTCCCATATGATACCCCACATCATGAAGGGATCACCACATCAACAATATTATATTAATAGCACTCGCTCAACCCTATGACCAGAAAACCTATTTATTTGGACCCAATGGAAGTACTGTTAGAGCCTGTCCATCAAACCCTACATATTTTTTCACTTGATCAAGATTCTATTTATCCAAACATACCCCAAGGGATTATCAATACTATCAAATCATTCACATCCTAATTGGAGAATATGAAGGAACAACACACACTAGTGTATCCGAAAAGTCTTAAATTGAATGGGTTACTGTAATCCCTTCCCTACCAAATTTTGGGATTCCTAAGTTTATAATATTCAATGGATCATGATACCCAAAGTAGAATCTGAAACATTTCATGTATCTTTATGATCCCATGATGGGAATACCTATTCAACAAGAATTAGTGATACTTAGGTGATTCATGCAAACATTTTAGGGTCTAACCTTCACATGGCGTTCTGATGTTCCGTCTAGGTCAATCACGAGATAGAAAGATCTCCATCTGTGATTTATATTTAAATTTAGATCAATGATAACTAAGAAAACAATCATTGACCTCTAAAAAATTAAAATAGTGATATTATTAGAGGGTCTCATATTGAATTTCTAGGTGTAAAGGGTTGACATACTCCTTAAAACTACAACTAACCCAGGATGATGTGTTCTCCCTCTACATAAAGAATCTTTGATATGAGTTGCAAAGGACACTTATCCCAATAAAATATAAAATAAGGTTTTGGGAAATTAATATGGTTTCTCAATTATTGGAAGATTCCATCTTACAAACTAGATTCAAATATCAAGTAATCCTAATGGATCTAGGGAATAGAATGGGAAAAGTTGAAGATGCGGCCGTCACACTAATGCCAACTCCTAAAATAACTCCAACTCTAAATCTCATGAATTATTGTGATGTACCTCAGCCTAAATGGTGATAAAAACAAAAATAGCATTGTCATGATGATTTTGAAGAGCCAAGGTGAAACCAGCAAGAGGAATGGAAGAATAAATTTTATTCATTTCGCAATGAACATGTTCTTGGTTACTTTAGAGGATCCCTTTAAAATAACCTATTAGCATTACCAGAATAGAAAGAACCTAATCTAGTTATACATGATGAGCACCCAAATCAATCCTCCTTTCACTAAAAACTAGGACACAACATCTTGGACTATTTTATTTTTAAATATAGACATGAAATAATGGTGGACTCTATGCAAGTGAAGTTGAGAAAACCACCCAAAAAGTGAAATGGGTTTCCCCTACTACCACAAATGAAAAATGTGAGTGTTAAGAAGTTTATAGAGAAGGTACATAGAACTTCAATGAATTTTTGGCCAAGAAAAAAATCAACTAATATCATTTTATCTATATAAATAGTTAAATTAATCAGTTGTTCCTAGAGCTTCCCATTATATGGCATTTCCAAGCTTATCGGCTTCAAAATTCTCCAAGAACCGAACCTCTAAGAAATAGATCTATCAGAAAAAAATAAATTATATAATATGATACTATGTGGATGAAAAAACCATCATTCACTCGCTCGGATATTATGTCTCCATTCTATAGGGAACAAGGACAAACCCATTAAATTTTACCAAAAGATTTGATTATCTTGATAGAGTCCTCATCAGAATAAGAATTTATCATTGTTTCCATTAATTTCATTCATTTAATGGATACATTATCTTATCTTTAATATGATATTCAACCTAAGTTCCCGAAACCCAATTGGGGAGCAGGAGGAAGAGGTCATAGTAACTAAATGTACAAGGGAAGATGTAATCGTGAAAGAAAAATATTATGTCCATGAACCTTCTCGAACCATCTATATTGTCAAAACACATTGGAGATACACAAAGTGGGCCCAGAAAGAGTAGGGAAATACCAATTTATATACCAAAATTTATCTCAACCCAATCATCCTAGAAGATCAATGAGAAGGTGTGAGATCATTTGGTCAACCTCAGAAGGAAGGAAAAACTATTCAACCTAACATACCAAGGATAAGAGCACCTTTAAGTCCTATTCCAAGGATCGATTTTCCAACATCAAGTACTCAGGCTCTTAAATCACCTCTGAAAGATCATCCTCGTGCTAGGATGCTAGAATATTGGCCTAGAAGTGTTAAATTTTAAATAAATTGGCCTTGGATCCATCCAGGTTGTCGATCCTAGATGCTCTATGTTTTTCAAAGGGCCTTAGGGAAGCACTCATAGAGGATTTTTTAAGCCATCAACATTTTAATGATAAGGTGTATTCTTTTGAAATATATCATGTATAGATCAATACTACAAAATTCTACATGATTATCTCTTCCATGGAGATGAAAAAACATGTTGTCATACAAGGTCACATTAGACCCATGTATGTGGATGACCAAATAAATGATACTGATATTTGATATAATTTCACTGAAAATTGATTATGTTTCTACCTCAATCAAGTCTGAACAATTCACATCCTAGGCTATAGTGAAGCTAATTTTTTCCTTTTTGCCCTAACACATCAGGGCTATGAAAATTCCCAAAAAAAATTCCTTGGAAAATTAATTCTTAGATCCTATTTCATGGACCTCATATCCAACATTCAATTTTTGGTTGTTCAAAAATATATGAACATTAATATTCTGATAAGAATACATTAATTTCATTAAAACATGGAAGTCCCCTCATCATACCACTAATGCATCAAATATTTCATTAATTGGAAAATTGGGATGTTTCAAGATGATGAATCCCTACTCGAATCTTGTAAATAATATTATACCAATACAAGATTCTACCCAAGGGATGGGAAAGAAGCCATGACTAATGGATTCACTTGGTTCACTACCCTAAATGGTCTAGAAATGACCATATAAAATACCTCCAAACAAAGTGGTATATAATTTGTGTTTTTCATTAATAAGATCTAAGATATATGTCTTGATCCAGGTATGTATTCAATGAACATGGTGATATTGATCCTAATAACTAGAAATGTTGAAGAGGTCATCAATCCTTTTAGGTGTGGTGAAAGATCATATATAAATCCCCTCATTCCACCTCCTAATCTTCAATGGACCCACACATCTTATGTAGGGTAAAAATAAGATACCTTATCTTCTAGATGTAAAATTTTTGGACCCTCTCTTAAATTTGAATGATTTACTTCCTCACCTAATTCCCTTAATTATGAAGAGGAGGAGGAAGAAGAAGTAGAAGAGGAAGAGGGGGAGGAACTCAAGGATTCCCCTCTAGTATTTAAAGAGGGAGTATCTAATAGTACTGATGAACTCCCACAAATAAAACTATGTTTAGAAAGAAGGACCATAACCCACATTGATTAGTGTGACCATGTATTCTGATTAACAAGAGGTATATACCTCCTTTATAAAGAAACATCTCGATGTGTCCACATAGAATTACACCAAAATGATGAGCCTTGATCCTGAGGTGCCCACCACCACTAGGGCATTCCAGAAAACCACAGGGGTTACAAATAGGTGGATAGAAGGACGCACTTAAATCATGCCATCAAAATTGAGACTAATTTGACAAGATAATTATGGAAAATTTAATCAAAAAAGTACAGTATCCAAAATGGATAGCCAATATATTCGTAGTTATGAATAAGAATGGTAAAAATAATTGTTTTCATACACTTTAGATATTTCAATGAGCATTCTCCAAAAGATGAATTTTGAAATCCATCACATAATTAATGATTAATTTGATGGACATGTATTAGGCCATTTACATAAGGGATGGCTATTTATGGTACAACCAAATCTATATGGCCCTGTAGGAAGAAGAAGCCAAAATTTTCAAATTACCCCAAGGGGTATATTTCTATCATGTAATGGCATTTGGTTTTAATAATTATGGCGATACATATCAGTGTACCATACATCATATCTTAAAACCTTTATTGGGATGGTATTTAAAATTCTATGCTGGTGATATTTTGGTTGAGTCTTAGTAATATTCTAACCATCTTGTTTGTCTTGAGACAATCATCAATAATATTTAGCATCATAACCTAAAGATGAACCTCATGAAGTGTGATTTTTGTGTAACCTCAAGAATGTTTCTCAGTTTATTTTTACTCCATTGGGAAATCAATGTTGATCCCATGAATAAAAATGTTATCCTTTATATATACCTTTCTCAAAACCTCAAATAATTGAGTGGATTACAATGATTTTTTTAATATATTCGGAACTTTATAGAAAGACTCACACAAAAATGATTTCTCTTAACCAGTTTAACAAAAAAGTGGGTTTCATACCAATGGACCAAAGATTTTCATAAAACATTTAGATGTAGTATGAAATATTTTCTGAGTCCACCAATTTTGATATCACTTATTGTGGGGAGGCTTCTCATTTTGTTGCTGACAACCTTAGAATGATCAATAATCACTTTACTCAATAAAAAGAATAATTATGATAATGAAAACAACCTCTATTTTCTTAGTCGATCCTTGATTGATATTAAGACTCATTATTCAAATGTCAAGAAGATCTATATGGTGCTAATCTTTGTGGTTCAGAAGAAGAGGCATTACCCGTAACACCATTAGGTCCACCTAGTCTCTTGAACTGACCCACTTAAATGCATCCTTAGTCGTCCTATGTTGATCGTACATTTGTCATTTTGAGTAGTCATCTTACTATTGTTTGGAATGTATTTTTTTCCTCATAAAGTGGTAGAAGGCTAGGAATTAGAAAACATCATTACAAAACATCCTTATATACAAAAAATATCATTAAATACCGAGTTTCTTGATGAGGAGATCTTCTCTATTCAAGAATGGGTCCATATATTGGAGATTAATTTTGACGGTGCATCCATAATCCCAACAGGTATGAGAGTGAAAGACCCCAATCTCAATAATTTTTTGTTGGGATTCATGCCCATCTCTCTGATAAATGTAGTCTTCCTTTGTTATTTTATCTTATCAAAAGGATTCAAAAACAGTGAGGCGGAGTTTTAATACCTAATTGAAGGGATAGAGATGGCACTTAAAGTTTTAGTGAATAACATTAAGGTAAACGGATATTCATAATCGGTAATCTAGTAGGTCAACATTGATTATAAAATTAAGAAGGTTGATATAACCCCCCTTCATGACTATGTATGAGGATTAATGGTGGAATTCCCTTTAGAGCCAACATTGACTCGTGTCATGTTCTGAAAATATTTTTCATGACCTGTCCCCTGGGGCCCGTTCCGTGAATACCCAAAGCCCGCCTTCCATAGGCCATAGGATGGTGACTAGCACCGGAAAGGCATATCCCTAAAACTGGGAAGGCATTTCCTTTTTAACCTGTAAACTCACACAATCCCAGCACATAGAAAGATACATAAACAATGTAAACTATATATTAAATAAATTGACTACAGTAAGGAAATGGGCAGGAATACAAGCCCAACTAGAATGTACAGGAAAAATTGAAAATATCTCCTTTGAACACCCTCCAAGGATCCTACTTGAAGGGTATGTACAACTCTCAAATTTTTGTCTCTACTGTATGTCTCATATAATGGTCCACCTCTGAGCAGCCTCTAGACCTGGCACCCTCAACCTAGAACAATTTTGTTCGTCATCTTCACAAGACAAAAACAAGGTGCAGGCGTAGCCCGTGCATGGGTGAGTATAATAATACTCAGTAGGGACCCTGAGGCCCCTGAAGGTCACTCTGAATCCACGAAGGATTAACCACAAAGCAATACCATAATCACAAATTACAAAGAAAAAATCATCCCTACATAGGTATATGCCCATACATATACATAAGTTATCATGTAAACCTATCTCATTCATAAGGAAACACATGACCCAAATCTTTATCTAAAAGCACAACTGTTCCATGAAAGAAGGAATACCATGAAGGTAACGCCATGAAGGTAAGTTCCATAAAGATAATTCAACACAAGAGAATACCATGAAGGTATCACCACACATAAGTGTACAACAAAGTTAAAGACACAACTCACACCAGGTATAACTTATGTATAGAAGTATAGATGATTAACTGTATTGCTATATCATCTTACTTCATCGAGAATCTCTGTTGTTAACCCACACAAGATCAAAGACGACCCACACAGGATCTGAAGATGACCCACAAAGGATCTGATGATGACCCACATAGGATCTATAGATGACCCACACAGGATCGGAGGATGCTAACCCACACAGGATCTGAAGATGTCCCATAGACGATCTGAAGATTCTTTAAGTACAACAAGACACAGGGTTCTCGTACTAAGCACACTTGATTACGGGAGGATTTTGTCCTCAAGACATCGTTCACACTTAAACTGCCACGAATTCTCATGAAGAAGTATTCCAATGGACCCCCATGCCATAAGGGTCCCAATACAACAGATGGCGCCTCAATCGGAAGTATGCTCTATATGTTATTAGCCTTTTTGTTCTGAGGGCCCGGTGGATTTGTGTTCGATCCAACCTGGAAGTACTCCAACATTACCCAAAACTCAAGTGGAGTATAAAAAATGGACTATCTCAATACAAGGATTATGGATCCATAGGTGGTTTGTCAAACAGACGTTCGGTTTTCAAGGTATGGCCAAAAAAGGCGTATCTAGGTCCAGATGGGCCCGGGTCAGGTCCGACCCGACCCGACCTGGCCAGGCCGAACCGATCCATTTTGGGTCTCCAGAACCAGTTCAGGTCTGGCCTAGATGGGCTAGACCAAGGAGGGTCTGGCCCGTAGGGTCGTGTTCTGGCTCGAACCGCTCGGCAGGGTGCGGTCTGTCGTGGCGGGGCCTGCCCTACCTGCCACTAGGGAAGGCTCCCCCTGGATTTATGAACGGTCTAGTTGGGCCGTTTGTCTTTGGCCAACCTGGCGGCGCCCAGTGTCACTGCCTGCTGGCATGTGGGACCCACCAGAGCGGGTCCTGCTCGGCGTGACTTAGCAGGCCGGAATTCCGGCAGGAATTCCTGCTGGCACCCCATCTAGTGGCGTGGTGGTGCCACTGCTCCTCCCGTGGATGGCCAGTTGTGGCCACCCTACTGCGTCTTCGCGGCCCGACAACCACGACCTCCTTCACTACCAGTGGCGCAGACGCACGTCGCCCTACTTCCACGTGGCCAGTCGACGTGTTGGCCGCCACCCTCCTCCGTTGCGGCTGATGGGCAACGACCTCTTTGGGTGGTGCGGTTGCACCACCACAGCCATGACAGCTGGCCGGTGTTCCAGTCGTCGCTTGTACCCTACCGACGTCAGTCGCTGGTGGACATCCATGGGTCACCGAGGGAGCTCCGGTGGCCTGTTATTCAATCTGAAAGAGTCATTGTGTGTCCCAGGATGTCGCCTTTGCATCTATCCCGTTGTGGTCAGGTTCTTCTCAACTCGATGATCCTCCCGTGAAGAACACATCGATCCATGAGATAACAGAGGGCCCGGGACCTGTTCCTTTGGCCCATGCCCTCCATGTTAGTTTGATAACATGTAGCTCAAAAAGTTTGAATCAACATAAAAATTAATGATGAACAATCATGAGAAAACCCTACCTCATTTTTTCATTGGAGGTGTCGTGAGGAAGAAGATGATGCATAGGAACTTCTCAAACTTTGGTTCCCCGTTCCTCGATCGGAGGATGTCCTTCGTTGGAGGATGTTCTTCCTTCATTAGTTCTTGAGCAAAAGTCTTCTCCACCAAGTGATTTTTTCCAACCCCAGAGGGAGAAGAAATGTGGGGAGCCAAGACAATTTAGTTTAAGTTAATTAATTGATCAATTAATTTTGGATCATTAATTGGGGGGTTCTAAGAGTTTCATTACATTAAAAGTGGGGTTCAAGGTCAAGTGGTCACCCCCACCATGATTAAAAAATTGGTGGAGAGGTTTTGAATAAAAATAAAATAATTGTTTTATTTTATTCCTCCACAAAAATGGAAAATTCAACTTCCACCATCGGCCTACTATAGTTGAAGTGAAGGTCTCCTTAAGTGAATATCGGCACTGCGAGTTCAACGGTGTCCTTTGATTTCAATTCCGAGCTCTGGTTCAAAATTTACAAATTCTTGCTCGCATGTTAACTGAACGTACCTTAAAGAAAGTTCGGAAATTCAGTCTAGGCACTCCAGGCCTCAGAATCACATGCCGTTAATTTTCGCAGAGTCATAATATTTCTATATAATTTAAAAAATTACATGGAAAATTCTGGTTCTTTACGTTCTCGTCTCCTCATGGATTTTCATCCTCGAAAGCCACAACACAAACTAGGGAAACAAGTGGGGGTACATAGCATGAATCTGAGCCTCCCACTCCCATGTTCTCTCCGAGTGGTTCACGTACTCCAAACATACACGCACCAAAGGTATCAATCGCCCATGAATGACTCTCTCCTGTAAATCCTCTATCTCTTCTGGAACCTCTGAAATTTTCTCCCCATCATCAATGTCTAGCTCTCCTCTATCAATGATGTGCAAAGGATCATGCACGTACCTCCTCAGCTGGGATATGTAGAAAACTTCGTGCACCCGGGGCAATTGAGGGGGAAGGGCTACGCAGTATGCCACCTTGACAACACTACCAATGACCTAAAAAGCTTCTAAGAACCACGGAGATAACATGCCACCCCTTCCAAATACCTGTAAACCTCGTCGATATGAGACCCATAGAAATACATGGTCGCAATCTTCGAACTTCATAGGTCACTGTCTCATGTTAGCATAAGCCTTATGCCTGCTTTGTGCAATCTTCATCCACTCCTGAATGATTTGTAACTTCTATGTGGTAGCCCATACAATCTCCAGTCCCATGTGTGCTGACTCCCCTAGGTCAGTCCCGCACATGGGTGATTTGTAAGGTCGGCCGTACAATGCCTCAAATACTGACATACCAATGGTGGAGTGATAGTTATTGTTGAACGCGAACCCCACCATGGGAAATTGATACTCCCAGCTATGGCTGAAATCAAGGACTCAAACACTCAACATATCCTCGAGGGTCTGAATAGTCCACTCTGTCTGACCATCCATCTGATGATGATAGGTGGTGCTCAATTGAAGATGAGTCCCGAATACCTCCTACAACCCCTTCCATATCCGGGAAGTAAAACGTGCATCACGATTGAACACAATCATCAAGGGAACTCTATGAAGCGGTCCAATATCTTGTATGCAGATGCGTCCCAAGCTCTTTTCTGATCCCTACTCTCTAATAGGTAGAAATTGGTCTGACTTGGTGAGTCGGTAAATGATCACCCAGATGGAATCATGTCCCTTGGAAGTGTGTGGATGTCCTGTCACAAATTCCATGGAAATTTCATCCCACTTCCACTCTGGAACCTCTAGTGGATGAAATAAGCCGACTAGAACCAGATGCTCTGCCTTCACTTGCAGACAAGTGATGCACCGTGAGACAAACTCTACCACTACTTTCTTCATTCCCAACCACCAGTGCTGATTCGGAGATCCTGGTACATCTTTTCCACTCCTAGATATACCGCTAGAGGGGACATATGGAACCCCCTCAACACTTCCTCCCACAATGGAACTGGTACCATAATATTTCCTCTGAAGAGGATTACGTACTTCCCAACTTCATAAAATCCATCGGGTGCTTGTCATGTGGATATATAAGCACATCGAGCCTCACAGTCATTGTCCCCAAGGTACACCTCCATGAATCGCTGAAGGAGTGGCAGAGTGACTATCAGAAACTAAAGATAATCTGCTCTATCCCGATCCACGTAGGATATCGGCAAAATGGATTGCTACTATGTCGTCTAACTCAGTAATTGTATACAAAATCTCTTTTTGAGTGCATCAGCTACTATGTTACCCTTCATAGAAGTATAGATTATATCGAATTCATAGTCCTAGAGGACCTCAAGCCAATTCCTCTGTCTCAGGTTTAGGTCCTTCTAAGAGAATATGGACCTGAGACTCTTGTGATTAGAGTAAAAAGTAAAACATTCTCTCATTATGTAATGTCGCCACATCTTCAAGGGGAATAACATTTCTGCTAACTCTAGCTAATGGGTAGCATAGTTTTTCTCATGCTATCTTAGATATCTAGAACCATAAGTGATCACTACTCGCTCCTGCATTAGGACACATCCAATCCCAGTCCCTGATGTGTCGCAGTAGACCATGTACCCAATGCCCACCCCTGGTAACATCAAGATGGGGGCACTCTTCAGTCACTCCATCTTCTCCTGGAAACTCAGATGGAATCTCTTTGACCATATGAAGTGTTTCCCATTCTTTTACAATGTTGATCAGGGTGTCTCAACTCTTGAAAATTCATGAACAAACCTCTAGTAGTAATCGGCCAAACCTAGGAAACTCTACACCTCTGTCCCACTCCCGAGTGGCTCCCAAGAAAGAACAACTTCAATCTTAGCTGGAACCACCACAAAATCAGTCTCTGAGATGATGTGTCCTATGAAGTGGACCTCTCAGATCCAGAATTAGCACTTTGAGAGATTACCATAATTATGGTGCTCTCAGAGTGTGTCCAAAACTATCTGCAGATGATAGTCATGCTCCTCATCTTTAGTTGAGTATACACGGATGTAGTCAATGAAGACTACCACAAAGTGATCGAGGAATTAATGGAATATCTTGTTCATGATTCCCATGAACACTAATGGGGCACTGGTCATGTTGAATGGCATATCCAAGTACTCATAGTGGACATACCAACATCTAAAGGTCGTCTTCTACACATCCTCATCTCATACCCTGAGTTGGTGATAGCATGATCTGAGGTCTAACTTTGAGAACTACCATGCTCCCCTCAGCTAATCAAAAAGATCATCAATCCTTGGTAGTGGTTACTTGTTCTTCACAGTCACCTAGTTCAAGCACTGATATTCCACAAAGGGTCACAAAATCCCATCTACCTACTTGGAGAACAAAATCAGGACTGCCCAAGGAGAAACATTGGACCTAATAAACCACTTACTCTATAAGTCCTCCAGCTGTACTCGCAACTGTCGAAGCTCCTCAAGAAGCCATCCGAAATGCTGGTGTAGATGTCAGTGTCGTCCCGGAGTACAAGTCAATATAGAAGTCGAACTCTCTATGAGGAGTTAAACTCGGAACATCATCAGAGAAAACAACAGTGTATTGGTGCACGACTACAGGATAGCTCAAAATCTCAACCTCAACTGCCCAGAGGGAAAGGCTAGCCAACTGATTAGTGATCAGTTGAAAACTACTATGGGTAATTCCATCATATGTTTCAAAGGTTCCCTTCTTTCCAATGTAGGAAAACATGGTCCCATCCTCATGGACACACCGCACTTTTCACCTAATACAGTCGATCTGATCATGGATTGCAGATAACCAATCCATACCCAAGATGACATCGTAATTCCTTGACGCTACTACTAGAAGATCCCAGCCAAAGCTCTCCTCTCCTAGAGTAAGCTCGCACTGCCGGTACCAATGTCTAATCATCGAATCATCTCCCGTAGGTGTCTCAAACCATAAGGATCGAGCCAAGGGATACACTGGAATCTCCGAGCTCCAAACAAGAGCCACAAAAATAAAAGAGTAAATAAATATATGTGTATTAGTATTATAGCTAAGGTGAAGAAGACACAGATCGTACCTAGAAACATCTCCGGAGCACCGTAGTCGTAGGAATAAGCTTCCTAGATCTGAGATCATCCATGTCCACCTGATCCCTATGGTTGGGGTGGACCACTTGGAGGTGGCGACAATAGAACCTCGAATCTCCACCCACCTCCTACTAAATGGCCAACTCCTATTCCACGTTTTCCTACTGCCTGTAGACCTCCTTAATCGAATCATTGCATCTGCCCAGGCGGTCCTTTGACAGTCTTCTGGTCGTCCATATGGCGGGTCAGGAAGTCGCAAGCCATGTGACCCTGCCTACCGCACGAGTAACACTGTCTACTCCTCACCTATCCTTCTTTGTCTCAAGAGCCCCACACAACTGACCCTGTATCATGTGGTCTTCCACTTGTAGGTCTGGTCCCCTTGGACTTCTGCGTCATCTGTTTGCTTCCAACTGCAGATGACTTTTGTACATGACGTCCACTAAGAGTGCTCACTCTAACACCCTCTCTTGCGTCGGGATGCTGAGAGAAATCATCAAGGCTTTAAACTCTCATCTAAGCCCCTTCTCTAAGGTTTGGGCCCTGAAGAAAGGGTCCTGCACCATGTTAGTGAAGTAGCATGAGAGGTCGGTGAACCTTTCTGAATACTGAACCATGGTCATTCCACCCTAATTCAAGTGGATAAGCTTTTTCATGCACAATACATTTAAAGTAGCTGGGATGAACTCTTCTTGGAATAGGCTCTCAAAGTCCACCCAGAGGAGAGTCACCTCATCATGAACCTGGATCATCAAGATCCACCATCTCCCCCTACTTCCTTAAGAAGACAGGATTAAAGGATGACCATAAGATCAGATGGTGCCCCTACAAGTTGGAAAACTCTTACTATCGCCTCCAGCCAGTCCTCAGGTGCTTATGGATCCGTCTCACCCAGATACCTTAGTGGCCTCTACCACTGGAACTTGTGAAATAAACTCAATTAGCATGAACCGTCTAATGCTGGGGCTAGTGGTATCGGTTTCCCAACGGGTAGTGGTGT
Source organism: Viscum album (assembly GCA_963277665.1). Taxonomy (NCBI): domain Eukaryota; kingdom Viridiplantae; phylum Streptophyta; class Magnoliopsida; order Santalales; family Viscaceae; genus Viscum; species Viscum album. Next base: position 346,165,924 of record OY728127.1, on the reverse strand, counting down.
TGCAGGTATACCTCCTGATGGTACACCTGCTGAAAGGGGGCCCTCTACTGAAGCCTCGTCGCTCAGTGGGATGTCAACACATACTCTACCTAGAACCTAGTTTGGCTGTCTACATCGAGGAATCCTAAGAAGAAATAGGTTCCCCATGGTAAAAAATGTATACCTTGTGAGCTGAATCAAGAGATCACAATGAAAACTTTTCAAAAAAAAACACACAGAATCAATGTTTTCGTGCACTAAGTCGGAAATCAGAAGTCAGGGTCCTGGTGTATGGATACATCGGCCGCTGCAAGAACACTGGATTTACCAAACTGAAAACTATACTTATTAAACATAACACTATTTCTGAGTCAAAAAATCAAATTCCAATTTCTTCGGTAGAACCGAATCCTCTCATACAAATTTTTCACGACCCGTACCCCAGGGCCTATGCTATGACTACCCCAGGCCCACCATCCATAGGCAGGGGCTGACGACTATCGCCGAAAAAGAATATCCCTAAAACCGGGAAGGCATTGCCTTTTTAACCTGAAAAATCACACAATCTAAGCACATATCAAGATACAAGAACAATGTAAAATATATAGTATATAGAGTGACTAAATTAATTAAAGGGTCTGGAATACAAGCCCAACTGGAAAGTAAAATAGAAAATAAAAACAAATCCTGTGAACACCCACCAAGGATCCTACCAAAATGGTAGGTACAACTCTCGAACTGTCATCTCAATGGTACATCTTGTCTAATGGTCCACTGCTGAGAAGCCTCCAGTCCTGGAACCCTCAGCCTCTATCAATGATGTCCATTGTCTACATAAGACATTTAAAGGTGTGGGAATAGCCCGTGTAGGGGTGAGTATAACAATACTCAATAGAGAACCCGAGTCCCCTAATGGTCTCTCAAAATCCAGGAAGTATAAAACACAAAGAAATACCATAATCACAAAGAATGAAGTAACAATCAGTCCTACATAGGTATATTCCCATACATATACCTATGTTATCAAGTAAACCCATCTCATTCCTAAGGAAACAAAATACCCAACTCTTTAGCCAAAAGGACAACTGTTCAACAAAGGAATGAATACCACAATGATAATGCACTGAAGGTAAGCACCCTAAAGGTAACCCCACATATAATAATACCACGAAGGTATCACCACACAGAAGTGTACCAAAAATGCAAAGACTTAGCTCACACTATGTATAAATTAATTGGGGAAGTATGGATGATTAGTTGTATTTAAAGATCATCTTACTTCATCGAGAAGCTCTGCTATTGACCAAAATAGGATCGAAGATGACCCACAAAGGATCTGAAGATGACCCACACAGGATCTAAAGATAACCCACATAAGATATGTAGATGACCCACACAGGATCGGTAGATGCTGACCCATAGAGGATCTGAAGATGACCCACACAAGATCTGAATATTCATCATGTACAACCAGCCATAGGGTTCCCACACTAAGCATGGTTGATTCCGGGAGGATCCACTTTTCAAGCCATCTGTTACATTTCAACTACCATGAAGTCCCATGAATAAGTATTCCAAAGGACTTCCACATCATAGGGGTCCTAATGCAAAAGACGATCCATTAATCAGATGCTCGGACTATACGTTATTTTCCTTTTTGTTATGAGGGCCTGGTTAGATTCGGGTTTGATCTAACCCAAATGTAGTTTAACATTATCCAAAACTGAAGAGGAGTATCTCAAAATGACTGTCTCGATCAAAGGATTATAGTTCTATAGACCTTTTTTCAAACATACGTTTGGTTCTAATGATATGGACAAAAAAGGTGTATCTGGGTCCGGTGGGGCCCAGGTCCGGTCCGACCCGGTCGGGCTGACCCAGCCTGACCTGACTCGGTCTGGGTATGGTCCTGATGGGTTGTACCATAACAGGATCAGCACGCTTGGATGCGGTCTGGCCCGACCCACAATGGGGGTGGCCCAGCCTGTTGGGCGCAGCCCGCTCGACTGGGTACGGTCTGCCGTAGCTGGGCTCGCCATAGCCGCCACCCAGCGGAGCCCCCCAGGATTTCCGAATAGTTTAGTTGGACCGTTCGACTTTGGCCAACCTAGCGGAACCATCTGGCACCACCTGTTGGCACACAGGACCCGCCAGAGCGGGTCCTTCTCGGCATGACGCGGAAGTCGAAATTCGGGTTGGCTCCCCTTCTAGCGGCGCGACGACACCGCTGCTCCTCCCCCTGCTGGGCAGGTGTCGGCCGCCCGTTTTCTCTGTCGTGGCTCGATAGCCATGGCCTTCTCCTCTACCAGGGGCACCGACACGCACCGTCTTGCATCCACACGGCCTAACGGCGTGCCGGAAACCACCCTCCTCCACCGCAGCCAACGGGCCACGGCCTCCTTCGACGGTGCGGTTCCGCCGCCACTGCCATCACGGGCATCTGGTGTGTTGGTCACTGCCTGTACCCTGCTAGCTTCGGTCGCCGGTGGACATCCATGGGTCACCAGGTGAGCTCTGGTGGCCCATTCTTCAATTCGAAGGAGTCATTGTGTGTCTCGATACATCGCATTTGCATCTATCCCGACATGGTCGGGTTCCGCTGAACCCGATGATCCTACTACGAAGAATACATCAATCCACGTGGTAGTAGAGGGATTGGGCCATGTTAGTTTGGATCATGCCCTCCATGTTAGTTTGATAACATGTGTCTTGAGAAGGATGAATAAACGGAAAAATTAATGAATAACAATCAAGAGAAAACCCTACCTCATTTGTTCATTGAAGGTGGCATCAGGAAGAAGATGGTGCGTCGGTGCTTCTTGAACATTGGTTCCCTATTCCTCGATCGTGGGATTTCCTTCATTGGAGTATGTTCTTCCTTCAAGAGTTCTCCAGCAAAATTCTTCTCCACCAAGAGAGTTTTCCAACCCCAGAGGGAGAATAAAAGTGTGGATCCATCATAATTATGTTTAAGTTAATTAATTGATCAATTAGTTTTGGATCATTAATTAGGGGGTCCAAGAGTTACAACACATTAATAGAGGGGTTCATGGTTGGGTGTTCCCCACCACCATGATTCAAAAAGTGGTAAAGAGCATTTGAATAAAAATAAAATAATTGTTTTATTTATTCCTCTGTAAAACCTGAAAATTCGACTTCCACCACTAACCTACTGCGGTTGAAGTGAAGGTCTCCTTAAGAGAATATCGGCACTGCAAGTTTAATGGTGTCCTAGGATTTCAATTCTATGAACGGGTTCAAAAGTTACAAATTCCCTCTCACATGTTAACTAAACGGACCATAAAAAATGTTCATAAATTCGTTCCAGGAACACTGGGCCTCGGAATCCCGTTCCGTCAATTTTGACAGAGTCGTAATATTTCCATATAATTAAAAAAATGCATGGAAAATTCCGGGTCTTTACGAAATGCCTAATAAGAAGAATTAGAAAATATGGATATAGCTTTATAACATCATGTTCGGTATGAAATAGTCATCATTATCATGCACCATTAGATGGTGTTGATTTTTTCCCAATTCAACATAGAAGAAATCGACGAGGATAATTCCACCCCTGAACCAGATGGTCCTTTTACTAGATAAATTCTTCCCATTGTAGACTAACTTCAAAATAGAGTGATCCCATCAGAAAAAGATAGAAAATAGAAAATTTTATGTCAAGTAAACAACTTTTCTCATTATGAAAACCCAAATCACCATAACATCCTTTATAAATTGGGCTTCGTTGGAGTCCATCAAAGGTTTATCGATGGAGATGAGTATGTTGTTGTCTTGATGGAATTACATACAGGGGCACGTGGTCTTGACTAGTTTGGGTTCATGATTTCCCATGAAATATGAGGGCTTGGACACTTCTTTCCTTTAATTAAACAGGATTGCACTAAATCCTCCAAAAATTTCCATTCATTCCAAGTGCACTCAAACTTAATCCATCAACACATAGAGTTTCTATATAAAACTAAATACTCCAAGACATTTTCCATATGGGGAATAAATGTTGTGGGTCCATATCCCTCAGCCACAGCTAAGGAGTTTAAGTATATAAATGATGCTACCAACTTCTTATCTAAATGGTCTGAGGAAATAACCCTCAAGGATGTCAGGATAAAGAATATCGTCAGCTTTGTGAAGTCTAACATCATCATAAAATTTAGAATCCCTCACATGATATTGATGGTAAATGAAAAAAAAAATTTGCTGACATGGATAGGCTATATCAAGAGTACAATATCAAATCCAAACACTCATCCTATTATGATGCATCTTCCAATGTATATATAGAGGCCTTCAACAATACCTTATTAAAATTACTCTAGAAGATGGTGGATAAAGATACAATTTCTTAGTCTGACAAGGTTTTTCATTACTTGTGGGCTTACATAACTACAACTCGCACAACCACACAGGAAACCCAGTATTCATTAGTATATTGGACAGAATTAGTCCTTCCAATTGTGGTATGATTTCCCTCACTTCATGTTTCTATTTGCAACAAGCTATCCATATATGTGAAATCCCAAATGTTCCTAGATTAATTGGAGTGACTGTATGGGAAAATATTGCACCTCAGTCATCACTTGGAGGTCCACCAAAATCCGAGATAATGGGTTTTTAACAAGAAAGTTCATATTCACTTGTTCTTATAAGGAGAATTGGTATTAGTCCTCAGGAGACAAATGATTCCTTGAAAGAAACCTCCAAATTGGAGTTGAAGTGGGAATGACCTTATCCCATGCATAAGGTCAAATCCAATGGAGCCTATTACTTGATCTTGATGGATGGGGATCTTGTCACGACCCCTATAAATGCAAGGTTACTAAATAAATATTTCATGTAACCTCATTATTTTTTCACCCCACATGACAATATACTCCATGGAACATTCCCTGTTGCATGACCTTAAAAAGAACAACTTCTGGTCTTTTTCATAGGACAAAAAACTACATGACATAAAATGTACATACCACATGATGATAAACTACATGATATCATTCCTAATCACATGAAGTTAAATTTTTTCCTTACCCTACATGATAAAAAATAATATACCTCATGTCAAAAATTTAAGGTGATTCAATTTACTCACAAGAGAGGAAACCATCCATTTAGTAGTGGTTCTCTACAAAGATACATTAAATAATTATGTATTTTTTGATTCCTATCATAAAAGGATATGTAGTGATGCCCAAATCTCACATCGTAGTCCTAGACCAATATAAATGTTGAAAATTCACCCCCTCAACATATGGTTTAGACATTCGTAGAGAATATTTCATCTTAGAAATAAGTGTGGCTTGATTTTCACCCTAGTGGGATATGAAGGGATGCCAAAATCTTATGTCCCCGCCCAACCACAACAAAAGGGAAACCTATTAAAGAACTTTATGTAGTTTGATTCTAATTCTAATGATATACATAGTGATGTTTGGAATTGTCATCCCAGACGCAACTGTAAACAAACAAAATCCTCTTTTCCCTCATATACAAAATAGTTCCTCGTGGGAGAACCTTTTAAAGAAACTTATGACTATTGGCCTCGAAATTGGAATAAAATCAAAGGAATTAATCCATAATAGACCTTGGATTAAATACATCCTTCACATTATATGGACAACCCCCCTTTCATAACCACACTACATGTCCTATGGAGCTTAGATCCCCCTAAACTTTCATTAAAATCAGTGATAATAATGGTCAATTCTAGAGGACCCCTTTGTATTGAATATCCATAATACGCCCTAGTATATCATTTTATAAATTCACCCCAAGTAGAGCCTATCAACGAAAGACACCTTCTTCCTCAGGAGAAACCTCTTCTATCTCTATATGAAATGATAATAACTTAACATGAGCCAAATTTCATATTATAGTCTATGACCATCATCTAAATGACTGTCTCATATCTCTCCCTAATCTGAAACCCCTATGATCATGGTTTACAACTCCAATTTCCACATCTAAAATGTACTTGAGAATTTTTATCCTATAAGATCTATTTTAGACTTTATTCCACATCGTGAGGTCATATATTTTAAACCATGAGATTCCACATATTCTAGATAACCACCCAATTTCCTCTTATTTACTACACTGACCATGACTCATGTGAGCTTAGAGACTATGAGAAATTACTCTAGTTTCCATGATTACATCACATCATAACTCGGGTTTGGAAATGATATCCCTGCATACAAGACCATAAAAGTCATACCAATAGTCAAAGTTGTGTGACTCAATGATTTAGTCACACATATATCCAATCACTATAACATTGAACTAAGTGAATTAATTTGTGGGACATTATATATTAGAATATGGACTCTATTAATTTTGGGTATTTCCTTCTTCACTTTTGATATAGAATATCTCAACAAATTTAATTTTGTTAAAGAGGCACAACAATAGAATTCATACCCCGAATGACCTTACATCATGACATTAAACTTCATGGAATGGTCTTCATCAAATTTCCTTAAATTTAATTACTTATGTCCATTATCTCAAGAAATAAAACTTCACGAAATCATGGTCTAAGCATTATGAACATAAACTACTTTCAAAAACATCATGGTTTGATCTCTTTAACCTTAAACTAATAGTAGTAGTAGTCCGATTTTTATGACTTTAAACTACAAAGACCAACCTTTATCATTACATGATGTTAAATTGTATTATTATCCAATTTAATGAACATGGGATGCTTCATGTCACAAATTTGATATGATTAAATTTCCTCAATAGTGAGGAAACCATCTATCCAACATTGGTCACTAACCAAGTTGTGTTCAAGAACTATGTGTGGATTGATTCTCAATATTATGAGACACATAACAATTTTCAAACCCTATTTCCTCATGCCAATAATAAAATAATATAAATTTACCATTTTACTACATAAAAACACAATATATTAAAAAAATTCCAAAATGGGTGATTTCTTTTTCGGGCCCGTTTTAGATAAATTGTCCCTTCTCTATGCATAAGTCAGCTCTATACAGAGAATCATCTTGAGAACTATGTGTAGATTGACTCTCACTCTTATGAGATACATAAAGATTCTAGAGTCATTTTTCATATCCCAACCATAATTTATACAAAGAATGTATTTACCTATGTATGGGCCAGACCCACCTAGGAAATATTTTCCCCACTCATGGTTGATTTAAATATAAATTTCTCCAACCTTACTCAGTCACATTCCTTACAAAAATCAAAATCTATGTTTGAGGAAATCCAAATCAACATAATCATTCACTAGCCACCAGTAATAGAATTTTTTATTCCAAAGGGATCCTTTGTTTTGACTATGAATAATATCACCAAGCTTGGATTTTCATAAATCCACCCCCAGTAGGGACAGTCAACCACAACCACCTTATTCATTTGGAGAATCATATTCTATATCCATGTGTCTGGAAAATAACTTAATACAAACCTAATTTATGAGCATGGTCTGTGGTCATTCCCAAATTACTTTTTCCATATCAATGTCAGATCTAGAACCCCTTAGATTTCGGCTTACAACTTTTCATATTCATCACTAAATAATGATGAAACATTCTTCGTTAGATCACTATGAGATAATAGATCACTCTCCATTCGATAAAAAATAAATGATCTTAAATAATATCCCACAATATCCTTTATATAATATGTTAAACTGTGTGGTCCAAATTCTAATTGCACAACATTAAACTACATAATGCTTTAACCCTCATATGAGTGGACACTTTCCTTATGGTGTCTGTCATCCACCGCATCGCCCCAAAGAAATACATACGGCTTGATTCTCAATTCATCAGGGAACATACTGGTGAATAGACATGTATCAAAAAGATAAAATTCCCCTCTCCCTATTTGAGTAATATTGATATAGAAATTTATCTTTCAAGCACTACATATAGTTATTATCCTTTTCACTGATAAGATATGCAATGATGTTTGGGTCCTCCATTCTCATCCCAACCATGAAAAGTTATAAATTTTCCTTAGGTTCCTTCATTGGTGAGCTCATGATTAATATATAATGTCCCTTCATACATGTAAATAAAATCCATGAGAAGGGTTTCACCCCCATGGCTAGTGCCAACCTAGATTCATCCATCATTATCAAACACATTCCATTCACAAACAACCCTCAATGGTTTTGAGAAATCTAGATCCTCATAAACCCCCTTTCCCATTAGTGATAGAGATATCCAAATCCAAAGGAACCCTTTATTTTGACTATGAATAATACACATAAAATTGAGATTATGTAATGAGTTCCCAAAAATGGACTATTAACCAAAGAAAACTTCATCCTCAGGAAAAACCTCTTCTCTCTCCATATTCCCTGACAAAATCACGCTTAGGAACTGCTTCTCAACCATGCTCCATGGTCATTCCCTACACACTTGTCCCAAGTAACTATTTATATCTATAATCCCTCATACTGTAGCATAAAATTATCTTTTTTCATACATGAAGAATTTCATATCAATATCAGTTAACAAACCCTACTGAAGTCATTACTCCCATAACCTATGGTCAAAGTTGTTCAACCTAAAATACAAGTTTTACTATTCCAGCATGAAATAACTTAAACTACCAATGGAAAGAGACATAAAAAATTCATCATGTTTAAAGAACCTAATGGGAAACCAAAGTAAAAGTCAATTCAAGTCTGCTAATTTTTTCAAATTGAAAACTTAGGAAAAAAATTCGGGCGATGAAACACGAGACAAAAATTTTTTAGGGTCTGTCATGTGACTCTAGAAAAACTAAAAAAATATCTCACAGAGTCCCATGTCCTTGTGAATAAATATATCATCTTATTGTCCCTATTATTGTAATTAAAAAAATTAACATGATGGAATTTAGACAAGAAATCTATTTTTCATTTCATTCAAGGGTGGATAAATGGACAATATGGAAAACGCCCTTCCTATTTATAGATAAAAAATTCATAAGATCATTCAAAAGTTTAATTCTTTCTATTAAATGTTACAATATTCCATAAAAAGGATTTTAAACAAAATCCACTCTAGAATCATCAATAGTATTTTGATGTCCACTCTGCTCAGCCACCTCAACCTCCTCAGTAAGGTGGAGCTCCTTCACCCTGTCAATAATGGAGGCCTTTCCCTAAGCCTGGAACTCTCTCATTGATCACATGAGATATGAGAGCTCCCCTTAGGTGGTGTCTAAATCATGAATAATACTTCTTATTTGAAGGTATTTCTCCTCAACATGGTTCTAGAACACCTATGGCTCCTTAGAATAGTTTTTCTCTGCCTGGGACAATACAACTTGAAGTTGATCAGTATTTCTAAACATTCGTGATTTTATGAGGAGTTGTTGAAACTAGTTTTCATGATTCTGATGGTGAATGATATATTTCATTGTATAATGGATATTTTGATAATAAAATCCATCATAAACCAGCATGTTTAACATGTTCTAGAGTCAAGGGAATTGTGAAGGTAGATCCTCCAGAGGTTTTATTGACATCAATTCCTAGATATCTTTTCAAATAAAACCAATACATGTTCAGAAATCATTTTGAGCCTCCTGGTTCACCAAAGAGCTTGCCTCTATAGGGGATGCATAGCCAGGATTAAGTTTTTTTGGTAAGTAGATTATTATGTCCCTTTAGGAATAACATCACCCCTGCCTTGTACTATTGGTTGAGTCATGGTGGATGCTTCCCGTTTAGGTCCAACTATTAAAGATTGTGGAATTTAGAGATGAATAAAGTTTTTCATCAATATTCAAAAAAATAACTATAATGGAAAAAATATCCTCAAATTGATTGAAAATGATCACTCATTGGAAGTTCAACTTCTTGGATTGGTTCCTCCCTAGTATCTGCAAACTCAGTATCTTTAACTAGGATTTCCTAATAAGAAGTTTCAACCTACACATTCTCAGGACCCGCTAGGGGAGGATCCTAACAACTTCCCATTTTAGGTTCTTGAATCAATCCCCCCTTCACGAAAAGGACAAGATATACCTCGACACATTGGCTATGAATCACCTTTAAACATTTTATATGGAAAAATATATGAAATTCAAGACCCTAAATTTAATGAAATAGACATAGATAAGTAGGCCGTAGGTGAAAATTAGAAATAGAGAAAACACACATCAATATAATTCCCTATCAAAGTCCCAAAAACTCATCCAGAGATGTGGGGATATAATTTTTTTCAAAATATCTTCAAATTCCATTAGATCATTATATAATTCATTATATCTCGCATCATCTTCACCAATAAGGCTGCTTGAAATGTGTGGCTAAGGACCCAAGATGTCCTTTCCATCGGTCTCATCCACTATATTCTCAAAGGGGAAAACTACATCAGGACTTGATAAAGTAGGATCAACATTGGTATCGTTAATGGGAGTAGTGCTCCTGGTTGCAGGGTCCTCTAGTATATGTAGAATATTTGAAGTAACACAAGGGGAAAAGGGAGTCAGTAATAACTAAAGAACACCTTATGAGGAACCCTATATGTTACCATAATTTTATTCTCCCTCTATAGTTCTAGGAGTTGATGATTTCCAACCCTTTATTCTTCTCTCACTAAGGGGATTGACTCAACAGAAAAGATTTGTACCTTATCAAGAATACCCTCCTTAGCTATCAGAGGGTCAACATTGAGCCCCATTAAAGAAAAAATTAGAGTGGATTCAAAAATCCAAAAGTGGGATCAAATACATATTATGTATCAATAATGAACGAATGATTTTGTGGAAACTCACTACAACTGGTGATGATCTTGGCCAAAGGCATCACTATTCATCATCCCTTCACTTTTGAAAAAGGAAGGATAGAATTCATTTCATCAAAGATAGGTATTAAAAGAATATTTTTATGACATCCACATATAATTTCCTCATTCTTATGCCTTGGTTATGGGAATAAATCGATGGATTAATGAGTGGATGCCACTACTTCGATGGGAGTACACATCCGCTTGTATCTGGGTGACTCGGACTCCATCCTAGGTGCCATGTCTTCTTCCCACTAGAAATTAATGTCATGTATCTCCTTTAGAAAATTTGGGGAGGGGTATTCATATATGATGATGAGTTAGGAGAAGTGAAGGGTTTCGTAAATCACTAACATCAATGTAGTCATCCCACTCATCATTTTCTTGATCTACAACCCCCTTGAAAACACCTTCGTTCATCATATACCTCACCCACTTCATGGCCAGAACCTGCTCATCAGTGAAATATATGAGCATTTCCACTTTTGGAAGGTACTTTTCCACTTAAATGGAATTATTATAATATTAAATTCTTAATGGGTCCTGAATATCCCCATATTGTATGATATATATGCCATCATGGAGAAATATTCATCGATCCTCAGCTTTAGAAGTCATATCTTGATAAAATTCAACTGTAGTAGGCCTCACAAAATCTGATGGTTCATCGTCCAATTATGAAGTGGTCCCAATATCAAGTGACCTCATTGGATTTCTTAATTTCCCTATATTAGTTAATGTTTAGGAAACTAGAGTCTAAGACTCCACCCGACAATGACTTCTAGATGCCTAATCGTGACAGGTGATGTCTCTTCATCCACAATTGACACGTCCCTTTTGATCTTAACAGGTTAACTAGACCAAAAATAAAAATACTTAGAATATTTCATAAACTCTTCATCACCATATGTGGGTTGACACTTCCAACTATATTTTCCTCACCCTAATGTTGTCACAAATGAAACATTATGCATTCTCATCTTTAATACCCCTATGGGTATGAATAGATCCAGGTTTCATTATATACAGAGGTCAACCCAGTAGATTCTTCTATTGGAGGTAGCCTAAATATTACTTGTGATGCCTCTATATCCATGATGATCCAGAGCCATCAATCCACCATTGGGTGATTCATTAGATGGAATTTTATGGGGCGAGATATAATCAGCTATTCTAGGAACTTTAATTAATGTAAAAATCAATATGGGGAATAGGCTTCACAGATAACCTCCCCATTGAGCCTAGTTTCCAAGACACTATCTCTAAATGAAATCATATATGATCTCAGGTCATCATCATATTTTACATTATCGATGAAAATTCCATTTGGTAAATTCCTATATTTAAAGAAGTATAATTCTCTTGAAATATTTAGATTTTGACAACATCCCTTTGCTTTAAGGATAGTGGATAGATACTAGAGACAACATGTATAATGGGTTGAAATCGACCGCCAGAAACACTGCCGTCACAAATCATGGAATATGAATAAAAATTATGCCCCGACCCATCCCAAAAATACCTTGAATGGCCCTAAAATCCATTGAGGGTAATTCCGACATGAGCATGCGATAGAAATCTATAGATCTTAGTCAATACCTTGGATTCCAACCATATGTGATTCCCATTTTCAAGCTTGTCTTCCATTAAAAGAGTCCATAGCCTTAAACCAGCATTTGATTCATGAGATATGTTCTTATAAACATTACTAAAAAGGTACCAATATGTATTGAGATAGAGATGTCAGACTTGAATGTGTATCCTCACAGATCTTATTGGATCATCTCCAGTGTAGGAATTCTTTTACAAAGGATGCTTCGATTCTCCAAAGGGGGACATCCTGTCAGGAATTGATAGCTAAGAACTTCACTATTTGGCATCAGTAAATCCTTCATCCACACATTTGAGTGGAAATCAAACTTTGCGTGAGGGTATTCCTTCCTTATATCCCAGGATAATTGTAGAAGTTCTTGAGTTGAAGTGGTCATTCACTCAACATAATCTAATGTTTCTTTTGGTGGGATAAACTTATCATACATCTAACCAAGGATGGGTGCTCCAAAGATATTGTAAACATAAAATAAGCTAATAACCACATACCCATTTGTAATATGGAAGTTGTTTGTCTATATACACCATAATCTTAAGAAGTTAGGGGAAATATTTTGATAATTGTTTAAATATGTCTGGTCCACCCAGACAGCCTCATAAATGTTAACCAACATTAGCCCAAAATAAAATTTAGTACATATATGGTGCACACAATATGACCAAATCCATTATTTCATAACACTTCCTCTTGAATGGAGGTTTCAATCCTCCTTACAACCATTCAACTAGTCTATTTTGGAGGAATGTAAAATAGATGAGTAGCAACAGGGTTTTCATTCATCGTTGTTAGGATTTAGGTCCAGAGTACAACTTTTTGATTCATAACACATTAGGGTGGAAAATTACCCTCATTGATAAATGTACCATTGGAAGAGATGTTGTCATTCAAAATTTTCTTGTGCCCCTGGAACTAAGAATGTGAACAGTAATGTGTTGGATTCAGAATAAGTACATCTAATCTAAGTTCGCGATCATATAGAGTTAGTCCTTCAATTTATGGATATTCACATTGAAAATTTTTATGGTTCATTTACATGCCTGAGAGAGTGGTTTCACACATCTCATAACAATACTTCCTGATGACGTCCATCATTTCCATGATACATGCACCATATTTCTCATTAGAGTCTCTAACTGTTTGAGTATCCACTTTAAATTTGAAACAAACATCCAATATTTTCATTACAATTAAAAATTATTTCTTTCAAAAAAAAACTAAAATTTGGAAATGGTAACGACACGCATAGTTCACTCACCCAAGTGGACGCACGTAGGACACTCACCCATGTATCCCTACACAGGTCACTCACTTATGTGCTCCTATGTAGATCAATCACCCTGGTAGATGGGTCACACAGATAAAGTCATATCATGTATATGAAAGTAGATAATTTGTGATAGGCTTGTGAGGATGACTATAATGAAAAGAGAAGAAGAGTGGGAAAATATTTTGAGAGGATAGAATGACCATGGGAAGGATATACTATTTATATATGTGAAATTACCTATGAGGTAGGCGTACTTGATCCAAAATCATTACTAACCTATGATACCACCCTACCCAAATCATCTATCCACATTTCTCCAACATGAAACATAATATGTAATGACTTTTAAGGCTAAGAATGAGTTTTTATAGACACATGAAGGCCCATTAATGAAATATTTTCTAATATGAGTATTTATTTCTCTTTACCTCATGATCATATTCTCTTCTTCCAATCAGAACTGATCCTGAAGGGGGACATTTGTTCACACTCACTTTTTCCCCATAAATGTAGAAATATTTGAAATTAGATATTCCAATTATATGAGAGGATGTGAATGAACTAAGGGTGAGCAACACCCCTGAGGTTCCATGCCTTCATCCAGGGGCAACCCATGCCAGAAACTCCTTCAGGTCCAACCTATGTGGCATAAACATGCTTGACAAAACCCTTGTGTATCTCACACTTTCAAAATCCACATGAACAAGAGACCTATGTGAACTAACTCATTTTAATAAGGTCTAATGTTTTTAATAAATAGGACACTTGAGCTCATTATTAACAAAGACTAAAAGCTATAGGAAACCGCTGGATGCTTTTCTCATGATAGTCCTTCGCTCAGATCATCAAAACACCCCAGGTAGTCCCCTAAGACAAAAATGATGTGAAAAATATCTAGGGTATAAGGATTAGAACCCCTATAAAGCCTAAAATATTAGAGTACCACTAAAGAGGTCATCTCCCCCTAGTCAGTGAGTAATAAGAGGAATCCATTTTCCCATCCTTGAAACTTATATGAGACCATCTAGTAGCACTATAGTAGACCCTTGGATGTTCAAGAAAAGACTCTCCTAAGTATGGTCACCTAGGTTATACTCCACCCAAGTCACCCAGGAGTCACCTTGGAGAGGTTCAACCATGTTTCGTAGGCCTCACCTTGGGGATATCCACATAAAATTTCTAAATAATAACTTGGGAAGACCAAATCAGGTAGCCCAAGACTAAAATAGGTTATACCAAATCCTCCACCCAATAAGCACCTAGGTGAGACCTAATCCTTTACCTAGTAAACACATTGATGATACCCTTCATCTCATAAAAGCATAACCTATGTGTACCATTGCATATTACTAATTGTAGGGAACCCCTTCTCTTGGATCCCTCATATGAGAGGGACCAAGCCAAGGCCTCCCCCAATTCCTTCAAATATGTATGATCAGAAATAGGGCACACCAGCGTGTCCTATTAATTATAAATTCCTATGGTAAATGAGGTCCTATTATTAACATACTTAATTAATTACATCTTTAGAATGTTCCCAATCATACATTGTTGTGGCAACGAGGGTCCCAACATTAGGTATAGTGGAAGTAGGTTCTTCAAGACTTCCAAATACATCTGTGGCCAAAATGTGAAGAGTATAGATCTATATCCATTTGGGTGCATAATCCCCAACCATGGGGCATGAAAATAAGAGAGGATAAGGGAACATAAAAATCCCTTTATATCTTCTGCATTCACATACTCATCCACCTACGAACAAAGGATATTTTGTGGTTTGTTGTATCTTTTACTTTTTTTTCTCACACCATGAATGCATTATTTGTGCTCAAAGGTCGGTGATGATCATGGAATCCCCATGATAAAATATCTATCCCGAGACGGGAATCATTTTTTGGATATTCTTCTCACCTTTCCCAGGTCCTCCCATGCAGTATAATCCCCAATCGTGTTATCACCACCTCAAAGGGCCATATTCACTATAAGAAAAACCTTCAAAGGTCTTTGTTCTCAATGAACTAAGTAAAGTTCCTTCCCTCTCTACAAAATATTTCACTTTTTCCAATAGGGGCATATCTATTGGTAAAAGTGCATTTTATATTGGTAAAATGTTTTACCAACATATATGTCCCTGTTACTAAACTGTTTGTAAGTACTCTATCTCTAAATGTTTTTGCAATAGATAAAATAATTCTCATGAAATTATAATAATACCAACAGATAATATTTGTGTTGGTTAATATGATTAGCAACCAGTTATGAGGAAAATTTATATGTTGGTAACAATATTACCGACTAATAATATTTGTTTATAAATTACGTTTAAATAGAAATTATAAATTTTAACTTCTAATAAAATTTCATATTATATTTTTTAATTTATCATATATAATATATAATTATTAAACATAACATCATTTTCACACACCTTCAAAATTTTAAAAAAAATTTATTGTATTTATAATGAAATATAATAAAAAATCCCAGGATCCATCACAACACCGCATATAGCAACCCATACATCACCCCGAACAACGACCCATACAACAACCCATACAAAACTCTATCCATGCCAGCTCCAGCATCAGTCCATGCCAACACCAACACAAACTCATTCTAGTGACAACATCAATCTATGTTAGTAGCATAACTAGCACCAATCCATGCCAGCAATACCACCAGTTCATGCTAGCTCCAGCATCAGCACCAATGACAGCACTAGACCATGACGGCTCCAAAATCAGCACATGTCCATGCCAAAAAAAACACCAATTCATGCCAGTAACAGCAATTGCACCAGTCCATGCCAACGACAACACCAGTCCATGCCAGCGACAATATCAGCACCACCAGTCCATGCCATCTCCATCACCAGTCCAAGACAACTCTAGCACCAGAGATCCAACAATAAAGAACAAATATAGGATCACAGTAAATTCTAAGTGGATATTGAGAAAAATAGAAATTTGAGGGAGGTGTATATCCTTGGGATAACACCAAACTTCCATGAAAATAATGATCTAGAAAACATGCTGGTAAGAGTTCAAACTCATTCCATCACCTATAAGTTTGATTTTCTGCAAGATAATTCAAACTATTATTCAAAGGTAGGTATATATGTAATCAGTTTCTACCATTGAACTAAAGCCAAAGAACATGAATAACCAAATAGATTGTATGAATAACATATAAAAGTTTGTAATTTGTAATGAACAAATCACCTGGATTTAAACATTTCCACAAATGGAGTGCAAGGACTGAACATTAATTTTTTAGTATTCAGGCTTGTAGTAGAAAGTACAAGATCATCAAGGTAGTACATAAATAAATATAATTGAATATTTATTAATGTGTATGATATTGATTCTAATAAATGAAATATTTAAACTTACAACTATCATTTCGCTTGAACCAGTCATGGCACTAAAATAGGGTTTGGATGTGAATTTTCATTCAAAAACTCATTTGTTCAACAAAAACATCACATAGTTCATGGATAAGTGTGATGCAAGTGAGCTTAAAAATCCATTTTACCAAATATTAAGTAAATAAATCACTAAATTTAGTGCTTACTGCAACCAAAATGACAAATATATATTTATGAATACAATAAGAGAGGGAAATGTGTTAAGAGTAAATGAAACAGTGAAAGCATTCAATCCGTTTTTTTGCATCATACACTAATATAATTTTAAATTAAACAAAGATTGTGGTTACCTCTAAACATTCATTGATATCAGAAAGAGTTTTGATTAATATGTATTTTTCTTTCAACTTCAATGCACTTGCAACTTGTTTGTTTACCTTTCATGCAATGATCAATGTTTTAAAGCACTTGTTCAAAAAACTGTGACATGAATTGGCCACCCAATTCATGCCCCAAAGAAATATATTAATGAAGAAAATTTGTTACAATACATGAATGAGGTGTAATGAGCTTACACCATTATGTAATTGAGGGATAAATCAGATGAGGAATCTAGATAACTTAAACTAAATCTCACAATGCATCATACATTCCTGAAACATCCTCCCTTATACCAAGAAATCACCTCATCCAATAAAGCCACCAAATCCAAGAGAGCACCAACACCTCATAAGCAATGATTTGTGGCCTCCAACAGACACATTAACCAGAGCACTGAAATGCATCCAAAAAACATGAGTGATAACATACAAAATGGAGAGCAATAATCATAAGCATTTCCGAGATAAAGCACCGCATTCTAAAAACCACCAATGGAAACTCCCATAAAGTGAATAACATCAGTGCAGATCATCTCTATAGCTGAAATAATACAACACTAATTTAATGCAAGGAACTCAAACATACCATAAAAACAAGTGAATAAACTGAATATGGCACATGGATTTCTTTGTATGTATATTCTTGGATAGATATCCACGCGGGGGATTAGGGGTATGTGATTGAATTTTTGATTCTATGGAATTGAAACCCCAAATTTATTATTATCCATGCTTTTACAGGTAATGATATTAACTTTTGATGAAAGGTTAATTGATTCAATGGTGAGGGTGAGAAAATACGAGTTAAAAACTTAACCATGCACAAAATAATCAACCAATGCATCTTAAAGAATTAGATATCAAGGGGTGTGTTGATAGAAAAATCAAAGAAATTACACTTAACCACCACTACTAGAATACAAAAGCATCCTCATAGGGACTCTTGATTGATGTATTAAGTTAATTGATACCATTATAGTGTGTTTTAGTGACCGAGATTTTTCTAGTCCGCTTTTGCTGATAATTAACCAGATATGCTTTACATGGTCAATTACTAACCCAACATCCTCAAACATCACTCATTGCATTTGGAATCCTTGTTTTAGCTTTTTTTTAACCTCACATACCTATACCATACACTCATATACACTCACATTAAATATAAAAACAATTAAAACATTTATATGTCTTATGTATCACACACAAAACACAACCATTAAATATCGTTTCCTCCGTCGCACATAAGTTAATTAGTGAATTATATAAAACCTATCATTGTATAGATGACCCAGTACTAACCAATATTTATGCTCATGGTTTCTACAACCATGAATTGGTATCATTATCATGGATATGTGAAATTATTTAATTTATTTATATCCATTTTTAGATTAAAAAAATATACAAATCCAAAAAGAAACTAAAATTGGAATTCAGAGCTTGTAGACATTTTCAAACAGATTTGATTTTCGAGAATTCTAACTGCAGAAATCGTATTTTCAGATGCATATTGAGGCATTAAGAAGCTCTATATAGTCCCATTTTATGCCCCTAAATGAAGGAATTAAATTTCACATATGAGGGAGCATTTCTTGTGCACTATCGAGGCACGTAAATAGGAGGAACACAACATACTATGTGGACTAAAATTGATGGGAAACACCACTGTTAGGTGCCCAAGAATAATGGAATCAAGCTCTACTAGGGCTAAGTGGCCTGGAAATTATCCAAGTGAGTGGGTTACTCAAACAATATGATATCACCTAGATAATGAGTGTTTGTGATAAAAAACATCAATTGGAAGCTCTACCAATTTTTCATGGTGATTAAGGAGATGATTCCTACACATTCATCAAGGATTTCATAGTTCCCCTATTACACAAGAGAGGCAAGTGGATGCAGACTCCAACATAAAGAATACACATTTGACACATGGGAGGCCATATATAGTTCAATTTAAAGGAGGTATTTCCCAATGGAGAAAACCAAGGGAATGAGGAGGGGAAAGTCATAATTATTTTATGTGGTTTTCTAAAATAGTTACAAGAAACACGATTAATATTTAGTGAGCGAGTATGATTTTGGAATCCTTGAAAAAAAAACAGTGGACTTTAAAAATGTATACAATAAACTATCTATGTTGTTTTATCCTTGATCTATGATACCCATATAAACAATAAATGATGAAATCAGATCAGATGGATTTTATGAGGGATCAAACACCAAATCACATTCAATAAAACAATATTGAAGAATTAAATTACTAAAGATTACAAAACAGAACAATAATATAATACTAAATTTCCTAAAAAAGTACGAATAAAAACCAATTTAATACATTTGATTCAATATTTGGCAGCTCCTTATGATCAAAAAAAGAACATAAAACAAAATGAACATAAAAAATAAGAATAAATATTTTATGTGGTTTTTTTAAATTGTTGCAAGAAATAAGAATAAAAGTCAATATGTATGAAATTTTTTGGAATCCTTGAAAAAAAATAAATTCCTATAAAGTAGAAATGGACATAAGTATAAAACCTTATAGTTGATGGTAAAAAATCAGGAAATTTGAAACACATCAATCACCCACATCGCCTTTGATTGTTCAACACAAACCAGCCTATTTAATTATTCAAAACCTGATTGATTTTAAACATCTATGAATTGACTATAAGCACCTCAATTAACATAAATCACAGAAAAATTTACCACAAACTAACATACATATTCCATGGAACAATGTCTGGTATAACTATCACATATAAACATATTAATTGCACCCACAAGATAAAGAAGACACCTAAAAAACTAAGGCCATTGAAATGAAATGAACGTCACAATTAGGTTCCATTTGATAAAGCTCCATGAAAAAAATTATTAGACATAATAAGTACTTCTGTAATTTGTCACTTATTTAACAGAGGTAATTGGATGTACCTTGTTTATGAATTCCCCAATGAAGAGTCTGTCGTTTTGTCTAAATTCAATGCACAACATCCAACATGTACTTTATGAGTATTCTGATTAAAATTCTATCACATTACAATGCTCAAAAATGAATAAAAAGTCATGTGATAAATGTAATTAACATAGGAACTAAAACTAACGTTTAACATTTATAAAAGAATATATTAGCTGTGTATTAGAAACTAACCTACAAATTATGCATAAAATAATTATTTTAAATACTAAAATAATATATGATTCGTGAGCATGGAATAATAATGACATAAAATAACAAAAAATATGATTGTGATGGTCAATGAATTTTTCAGAGCTATCACCACTGTTGTCAGTCCACGGATCCATGGGCTTTCCAAGCAGGTTCCCATTATAGAGGTAAGTTTTATGACCAGAAATGAAATCAGATAACGTATCCTCAGTGATGTATTTGGGCCGCCTCTGATGGTTCCTACAAGTGTTGTATAGAGATGTTTCTCTGGCAAGATCTTCATTCCTATCAGTAGAGTAGCTACGTCTAGTAGAAGGATTGCTATAGTTTAGCAATGTCGACTTCATCTTGGATTGCTGGCTGGAATAGTCATCTCTGGGATCAAGTCCATTGATAGAATCAATATATCCTCCCATGTGGGGGACCAAATAATCCAATCTAGAATGTGGTATTTCATATCTCATATTAAAATTAGTTTTTATTTGGACTCCAAAGACACCGGAAGAATTATTTATTAATGAAGCATATATTGACTAACCCCAAATTCAAAAAGAGAGGGGGAAGATCAAATCTAGTCGAGGGTTGATCCAAAATGATGAGGAATAATACCTAAATGGAAAAACCCTAAATAAAATAGAAGAAATTGACATACCCCCAAACGTGAGTGAAGATATAACCGAGGAGGCAGTGGGATGAAAGCTGAGATAGTGGAGATGAGATGTGGGGTGAGACGATGGGAGGTGAGGTGGAGCAGCGAGGCGGAGCGGTGAGGAGGAGCGATGAGGCGGAGTAGAGGAGTGGCAAGGCGGAGCGGCGCGA
This sequence comes from Viscum album, assembly GCA_963277665.1. Classification (NCBI taxonomy): domain Eukaryota; kingdom Viridiplantae; phylum Streptophyta; class Magnoliopsida; order Santalales; family Viscaceae; genus Viscum; species Viscum album. Next base: position 346,144,547 of record OY728127.1, on the reverse strand, counting down.
GGCGAGGTGGCCAGAGGCGAGGCCAAACCTAGGACCGCAAATTCGGGTAGTATTTTTTGTATAAAGAGTATTTACATGTTTATTAAAAATATAATAATGAAAATATTAGAACATTTAATATTTAGGGAATATTGAAAAATATAAAAACATGTAATATTTCATTAAAGTAAAAATTTAAAATCAATTATGATATGTTTCTAATAAAACCTCGATATATAAAAATTTACAGTGGTCATAAAAATAATATATATACACATTATATTTCTATTAATTGGTCATTGATAAAATCATTTTTTTGTTATTTTATTTTTTATTGTATTATTTTTTATTGGCGGAAAAACAGTTGTTGGTAATACTCATTATTAGTAACAGATTCATGTGTCAGTAAAAAAAATGTCGGTAATAGTATGATAAAGAAAAAGATCCAAATGTTGGTAAATGATATGTTGGTATTAAATAATCAATACCAACAAAGATATCAATTGATAAAAATAATTGTTGGTGTTAAAAATTAATACCAATGAAACTTAATATCTGTTGGAAATGCTCATTTTTTCCAAAAGATATATTATCTCTCAATAAATATTTGTTTGTATTAGCCAATTGTTTTGTAGTGTCTATAGGTGTAAGGCCTAACGTTCCAAACTATGTGGGATTTTATTTTCATATAAATAGGATATGTAGGAATCCTTTATGAGGTTCAAACCTAGAACCCAAAACATACCCTCATTATCTTTGGGCTATATCCCCAATATGGTCCCATCCGATCTATAGGGTAACATTCCATCTAAATCCCTTAAACCAGAAATGGATTATTTATCATAATTCCCACGCTAACATTTTTCTAGCCATATTTCACCTATTCGTCCTTGTTGTATTATGTTAAAAAGTCTAGTATGGTCCTGGTCAAATATCTATAAAAGGTATGATGTGTCCCATTATGTGACACTAAACTACGTGGGTTCTAATTCCTCTCAAATCATATGTAGGAGTCCCCTTCCACGGGCCCAACCCGAATATCGAATCAACTTACATCTCCCTAGATGATGAGAAATTCTAGATCACCCAACTACATGGCATAAAACTAGCATTATGATAATAACCAAACTATTAATCCTTAATCCATACATAAATGGTACCATTAATGAAGAACCATAGATGTAAAGAGATGATTTTAAAGTCAACACATGATAACGATTTTTGGTTAATTTAAGGTTAATCCATTCTATATAAGAGAGTCTGAAGTAAGAAATAAATCCCCCCAAAAGCATAATATGAACCCAAAATCCCATCCTAATGACCAATGAAATTCCATAAGTTTTGTTGGAATCATTTCCAAATGGCCACCTACCTTTGGAAATTATGATTGTGATACATCGCGAATAAGGGAACAATTGGGTGTTTCTGGCTCTATAAACAAAACCCATTGTAAACCAAAGAAAGAATAAGACCCATCATGTTATATTGTGCAACCATATTCAACCATATAAAATCAATTTCCATGTCTATTTTTGATGCAAAATAGTCACTACATTTCATTTATTTGGATTTACAATTGGTAAAACTTAATTAAGTCACATCACTCCTTATTTATTGTTTTTCTTACAAATTAGTTAAACATTTATAATTATATTCATTTTTTAACAATGAATTAAAAGAAAAAATTAAGGAGATACGATGGAATATAATGCATGGTAATAATCATCACATGAAAGAGATGGAAATTCCTCCTATGGTGTCTATATTGAGTATATTGTTTCAAATATATATATCAATAACATAAAATGTCATGTCATTAATCATTTTTTAAATTTTAATTAAGAACCTCATGCATGAGAAAAATATTCTCCAACCATCCTAGTGGAATCAGGGGTTAACCTAAAAATTTGAGGGGGTGGTACTAGAGTGACTCACACTACTCATCATACCTGATCAAACCTATACCCTTCATCAGATATACTATGTATCATAATTTCTTATACCACAGTTCCATTAGAAGCACTTGAGATATTTAGACCACCAATACTCCCACCACCATTTATGCCCGATCATCCTCGTATATCATTTCCTTATCCACTGATGGATCACATTTCACACCAATATTATTCTTTTCCATAGACGTCAATGGTATCTCCATTTACTATTACATTGTTCTCTCTATGATTTTATGTTCATTCTCATTCGACTTATAGTCCAACACATTCAAACCCTACAATGCATTCTAATCATCACAAGAAGACATTGGACACCACTGGTATTACATAGACCAACGATTCTACCTATCCTAAGGATGTAACAGTTCCAATTCACTAGCTTGACTCATGTATATTTGTATAACCCATGTAAATGATTTCAACTATAATCTATTTTTATTATTAGATTTAATAATTTAATATTTGATTTTTATTCTTTGATATCTTGATATTATAATATAAGGTGGAATGAGTATACATGAATGCGTGTAGTGTAAAACCGAAACACACAGATGATGGTGGAGTACAATGAGGATAATTTAAAGATAGGAAAAATAGGGAGAGAATGTAAGAGTTTTATGGTGAAACTTATCAAATACCATGAAAATCATTCCAATTAAACCACTCTTCTAGAGAAATGTTGAAAATGAAATAAATATTAGTGCTTATGCTCAAATATGGGTAAGGAAATTCATTTCATTTAATGTTATATTATTATTGTATTTATATGAATTCATATATTGGTACCAACTTTATTAGAAGTTTCCATATAGTGAGGCTACGAGGCCTACTCGACTAATGTAATTAGATGAATTATGGGGATCATATAAACAAGAATTATATAATGGATGGTTTGCAAGAGTTGGAACAAAGTGTGAGGCTATACATATCCTGAATGAGTGTCCAACAACACAATATTATGAAATGATTTCTCACTAGAAGAGTGATGATTTTAAGATAGTAATCAAATTCGATGTTTTTTACTAAAAATGAAAATCATATTCATATAAAAACTAATTTGTAATATTGAATATTTTTTTAGTAATATTTAAAAAGAGAAAAAATAACAATGCTAAAATTTATATACATGCTTTGGGTGGATAATGATTCCATAACATGAGATGAATCTTATATTTTTCATCAAAATTTTCATTTTATTAGATACCAATAGAAATGAAAAATGGAACATACATCAATTCTGAAACATTTTATGGTGAACAAAGGATATATAAGGGTAAATAGAAGTTAAGAGTAAAATAATGGTATGCAAGGGAAATTAGAAACTTTTATAGGTTATATAAGTGTAAACAAAAGTTATCTAAGAGTTAAACAAAGTTATGTAAGGGTAAACTAAATTAAAATATGGGTAAGAAAGTAATCTATGGGTAAAAAAACATTTACACATTAAGTAAGGGTAAAATAATGTTAATTAAGGGTAATAAAAAGTTATGTAATGGTAAATTATAGTTAAGTAAGGATTAATTAAATTTATGGAAGAGTAAAATAAAGTTATGTAAGGATAAATAGAAACTTGTACATGTTATGTGAGAGTAAACTAAATTTAAGAGTAAATAAAGTGTAAAATAATGTTATGTAAGCATAAATTAAAGGTATGTAAGTGTAAAATAAATTTATGTTAGGGAAAAAAGATACTTCCACATGTTAAGTAAGGGTAAACTAAATTTAAGGATAAAACAATGATATGTAGATAAAAACTAATTTTATTTAAGGGTCAAAAAGTTAAGTGTAAAAACATGTTGTGTATGGGTAAATATAAACTTTTGTAAGTTAATTAAGGGTATGATAAAGTTAAGTAAGGGTAAAAAAAGTAAAGTAAGGGAAAAATAATGTTATGTAAGGGTAATAAAAATCTTTTACAAGTTAATTATGATTAAAATAAAGTTAATTAAGGGTAAAAAAAGTTATGTAAGGGTTAAAAAGATTTTACATGTTATGTTAGGGTAAACTAAAGTTAGTTAATGAAAAAAAAGTTAATTAAGGTAAGATTAAATTAATGTTATTTAATGGTAAAATAATGTTATGTAAGGGTAAACTAATGTAAAGGGTAAATAAATAACTGTATAGGTTAAGTGACGGTAAACTAAAGTTAAGAAAGGGTAAACAAAAGTTATGTAAGGGAAACCTAAATTTTTGTAAGGTTAATCTAATGTTATGTACGGGAAAATTGAAACATTCATAGTTTAAGTAAGTCTAAATTAAATTTTTTTATGGTTAAAACAAAGTAATGTGAGTTTAAATATAAAATTTAACAAGTTATTTAAGGGTAAACTAAAGGTAAGGGTAAAAGAAAGTTAAGTAAGAGTAAACTAAATTTAAGTAATGGAAAAAGAAGTTAAGGTAAAATAAAGTAATGTAATGGTAAATAGAATCCTGTATCGGTTGAGTAACGGTATACCAAATTTTTGTATTGTTAAAATAATGTTATGTAGAAGTAAACTATGGTAAATAGAAACTATTAATGTTAAGTTAGGGTAAACTAAAGTAAATTAAGGGTAGAAAAATTTATGTATTGTAAACTAAAGTTAAGTAAGGGTAAAAAAGTTAAGGGTAAATGAAAACTTATACAAGTTACATAAGGGTAATCTAAATTTATGTAAGATTAAAACAATGTTATGTAAGAGTAAAGAGAAATGTGTTCAGATTAAGAAAGGGTAAACTAAAGTTAAGAAAGGGTAATTTTTTTAGGGTAAGCTAAAGTTATGTAATGTAACATGCTATTACCTATTTCCGGTATTTTTCCTCTACCTTGTTTAGTTTAATCATGAATTAGGTGAATCATGGGAATCCCAAGTATGGATAATATTTTTTGAGCAAAATAAAATAAATTTTTAGGATGTATTTTTTTTTCATTAATGAAGTCTATGTATAAATTTGTTAATGGATTTGTAGGGTCTTTCATGATTTCAAAGGATGCATGAGGGGTTTTAGATTTTCATGTAAGAATATATTGTTTTGGTACTATATAAGAGATATAAATTCCTTGTAATGGTATTATATGATGTGTAATATCTATAGGGTGGATGCCATGAATATGATATACATTGTGGGGTGATTACAAACTATGTATCGACTACACGCCGTGTAATGTTAAAAGATTGGTTTTTAATAAAAAAGATGACGAGTTTTTCATCATATTTGTTCCATGAGGATTACATGACTTGTATATGGATTAAACACCATGTAAATGTCACTATGTTGGCTATTAGGGAACCATGCAAGTGATATGTTATTTCATTCGTTTTCCAATTTGGTTTCTCTAAGTATAGAAGGCTCTCAAGTGATTTTGGGTGTCTCTATTCAATCAAGATTGATTCGTTCAGTTATTTATCACCATTGAGGTTGGTATACATCTCTATGGGTGAGTGAGACTTTATGATTTTTTTATTTGATCATGATAGCACTGTTTCATTGTGTTATCATATCTGTTGACTTGTGGTGATGTTTCTTCTTGATTCCTTTTAGATCCATTGTATGACCTTGTTATGGGATAGTTACTTTGTTTTGTTTGTGCTATAGAGGTTTTTTTTTCTTGAGTTATGTGTTTATTAATCTTCTTATATAAGACTTTTCATAAATTTAATCAATAATAATATGTGTAGATTGGTTCTAGGGGATCCTTTGACATTATTTAATCCTTCCTTATGTTGGGTTCTATTACATGAATGTGCGACCTGAGTTTTGTGGTATGTGGTTCTGTCTATTGCCTATATTGATAAAATGAATTTATATTATTATATATTAATTATTTTTTAAAATAAAATTTCATGATTTACTATTTTTGTGTGTGTGGAACTAGGTTTTTATAAAAAAAGGTTTTCCATTGGTTTTGGTAAATGAAAAGGGTTTTCAAATCATTGTGAAATGGTTTTTATAGAATGAAACATTGAAATTGTTTGATGAAATGATTTGGAAAATAGAGAACATTGGAATCCTTGGGTACTTATGTGGAAGGTATATTAAGTTTTCTCATCCACTATCAGGGGGTCTCCCTTAGAAATTTTCTTTTCTCTCTAGTTCTATTTTTGTAGGGACTTATTAGACCTGTTGGTAGGTTCAATAACTGGGGTGTTATTATACACTATTGAATCAATACATATTTCTAGTGGCTTGATTCATATACGATTTTTATGTTAGGTAGGAGTATCCTAGCTATCTTAACCTAGTGTAATCCCTGGTGTGGTGTTACATATGCTTCTACTTTCAGGTTTTACTATTTTTTTGTACTGCCATGAATATGATATAATATGTGATGCATGCTTTGTTTTGATATGATATATCTTTTATGATATATGGATATTAATTTATTTAAAATTTATTTACCTGATTTACTTAGAAATATTCAAGAAGGGAAATTAAAATTTTTTTCTATACTTTTGATATGAAAACAGGTAAAATTTCACAATGCCTTGTTTTATTTAATGTTTAGACTTCTTATATTATTGTTCAGGGACATGATATGGAACAACAATGTGAGAACCTACTGTGATTATTATCTCAAACTCTATGTACCCCTTCGATGGTGGGTATACCTAGTTATGTCATTCGATGTAGGGAAAGGTCGGGCACTATTGTGAGGCATTGAGGTTTTTTGTCAATTGAGATGGGTAGCTGGTGGTGAGATGGTGGGTGTTTTCCCACATTATCACATGAATTATATGAATTTTCAAATTTTAATGGTCCTTTTTGTTTGGAATTGTACTTGGATATTGTTTCTACTATTGGGTTGTTTGGTTTCTATTTTTTATTTCTAGTAATAGAATATATTTATCTTTTCTTTTATTTTCCCAATTATATATATGTGTGGTCCATGTTGTTACTTATGGTTAGGATAAATAATTCCCTTTATTTGTTTTTTGATGTCTGGGTTTTAGTCATTAGACCAAGGGGACTGGGAACTCCCTTCAGGTATGTGGCACATCTGGTCAGGATCCAGTTGGAGAGGGTATTCAGTTTGGTTCATTAAAATTTAGAATCAAAGGTGTTCTATCCTCAAGAGTCATTGTCTTGGGATTTATAATATACTTAAGATTGTATTTTAGGTACTTGATAAGTATATTTAAATGAGTGCCTAGCTATATCTTGACAAGATTAGACTCAAGTTACCATGGGGATGGCTGTATTTTATTTTGATTTTTTTTATGTTAATATCTATTTTTTCTTATGGTTTTTCTGGTCTGAACTAATATTGTTATGTTTTTTATTGTTTATTTTGTTTTAGTGAAAAATAGTATTCCTTTGAGTGTGTTTTGTGACATCATAGGGAAGGTGAAACTGATTATCCTCAAGATAATCTTTTGATGGATTGGGAATTCATAGAGGCTATTGTGAGAGAACTCTATGATGTTGATTAGATTATTAAACAAGGACATAATGAAGTTGTTGAGGGACATTCAAGATCTATATTAGAAATATATCTATCACGAGAGTTATTTCATGAGAAAACACCATCATTTAAAAGTATGAATGAACCTCAAGAGGTGAAATATTGTCTTAACAAGATTTATATGATATTTGACTTTCTGGATACACCTTAGAGTATCAAGGTGAAGTGTATAGAATTTAGACTTGATGGTCTAAGCAAGGGTTTGTTGGATTCCATTTTTTAGGTGGAAATTCACTTGAGATTATACTATATGGTTTTAAGAAACTCTTATTCCAATAATTTTATCCAGAGTAACTAATTATGGAAAAGACTCTATAGTTCCACTCTTTGTAGAGGGGAGTATCATTTGTGTCTGCATACACTAATCAGTTTGCAGAGATGGTTCATTTTACACTAATGGTTGTAAATAATAACCAATTGAAGTCTCATATGTACCTTCAAGGTTTGCGAGTGGATATCATATCAAAGGTATTTATGTTGAATCTTTCAACCTTTGTAGAGACAGTGGACATGGCTATGATGGTAGAAATTAATATGACAAGAAAGGGTGGATATTCCACCCTTTATCTTCCACATAGTGGAATCTTCAACATGATATTAGGGAAAAAAGATTTGGTAGGATCATATCATGATTGGTGAAGGTGGTTCTCGGTAACATGCCTCTTATCACCTACAACTATAACTAGGGTTGTGCCTATGACTTGTAATTAGTGATGAAAGGTTGTACACACACATTTTTCTTGTCTTTGACCAAAAAAATATGTTCAATAGTTGTAGACATTATGATTAAATGTATCATTACTTCTAGGATATGTATACTCCTCGATATGGTCCGGTGTTACAAGCTCCAAAGGGTATTTCGGCGCAGTTAGATTCTTCAAAGACTATATGGATCTAGACACAAGCCTTAGGAGTGAAGCACCTTAACAAAGAAGCTAAGCTTATAGTATAGGTAGATATGGGTCCAATAATTGTGAGAGGTTTAATCTTTATTGAATCATCAATATTAGTGGAATTATTTGATACGGGTGCTTGCTACTAATTTATATCTGGCCATTTTGTTGATATGATTATCTTTCCAGTATAACTAATAACTTTTTTTATAGAATGAGAAACACATCTTGCGATGAGAAGATATCTGGGGTTTTAGTGACCTTCTTGCACGTTATCGATTACAGAGGCAATGTTAGTCTGAGATTTTCTTGATCTTGATTTGGCTCTGGTTGATGTCATCATCAAGATGGATTGGCTTATTTCTCATCAAGCAAGGTTTTATTGTTATTATTTGAATGTTACATTTCTTGAATCTTATGGGAGCTCAAGGGTGTTTCCTGGAGAGTGGGATCTTATGTCTGGATATATAAGACATTCTCACCTAGAGATCAGGAGTTTTTTATTGATTGTTTCAGTTGATCCCGATGATGTTTGTTCTATTGTTGATCTTTATATAATCTTTTATGTTTTTTTGACATTTTCTTAGATGATTTTTCTAGTCTTATTATATAGTGGGAGGTAGATTTTACGATTTAATTGGTTCTAGATATTTATTCAATTTCAATACATTTTTATCATATAGAACCAGTAGATATGAAAGAGTTCAAGATTTAGTTGGACAACCTAGTGAAAAAAGGTTTTGTTTTCCCTAGTGTATTTCCTTGGGAAGCCTAGTGTTATTTACCAAGAAGTAAGGTAGTTCAATCTAATTGTGCATGGACAATCAAAAACTAAACCGAATAACATTTAAGAAAAATTATCATTTTCCCCATGTCGATGAATTTTTTGATTAGTTAAAGGGGGAAATTAGTTTTTGAAGATTAATCTTCATTTATTTTATCATCATCTATGAATTTAGGAGTGTGATATACCAAAGATGGATTTTAGTAGCAGGTATATCCATTATGAATATATTGTGTTGTCATTTTATTTGGCTATGACTATTGATATTTTTATTGATTTGATGAATCATATATTCCATCAGTATCTTGACACTATTGTGGTATTTTTCATAGATGATATTTTAGTTTATTCAATATCTGTGCAAGAGCTCCATATAAGTTTGGTTTTTGAAATACGGAGGTGTCACTATTTTTAGAGAAAGATTTAAAAATTCAGCTTGTAGATTTAATAAATGAAATTATTGGTGATCATGATTTTGGAGAATGTCATATCAATTTATCCTAAGAAGGTTAAGGCTATCTTGTCATGTAAAGAGCCACAAAATGTCTTTGAGATTCAATGAATCCTTGGTCTTTCTAAAAAATAAAAATGGTTTGTCAAGGATTTAACAAGGTTGGCATCACCTCTGACTTCACATACCATAAAATCAGTGAAATTCACATGTGATGATGAGTCTTATTCTTATTTCAATGATCCTAAAAGAATTATAACATTGTCTTCTTTTATGAACATAACTAAGATCGGTAAAGTTTATATGATTTTCTGGGATGATTTTGGCACTAGTTTGGGTTGTGTGATCATGCTAGATGATCATGTGGTAGCTTATGCCCCTCATCAGCATTGAAAAAATGAGAATAATTTCCCCACTCATGACTTAGTGCTTGATATAATTAGGTATTCACTTATGTGTTGGAGGCATTATATTTTTGGGGAAAGATTCAAAGTATTTTATTCCCATAAGATTATGAGATATATATTTTCTTAAGAAGGACTTGAGTATTAGAAAAAAGAAGTGGGTTGAATACCTTGGTACATTTTAATATATTATCACCAACAGTATGGGGAAAAGGAATTTCTTTGTAGACACTCTAATTAGGAAATTAACAACGCAAGCTATTCAGGAATTGAAGGAAGAGTGGAACCTTATTAGCCTTTTTTCACACTACTACAAAACAGGACATTAACCATGCTAGTAAAATGTATTTATCAGTGCTAAATAAGAACTTATAATGTAAGCAATGTTAAAGTGTTATCTTTAAAATCGCTCGTAAAATGCGCTGATAAAGGCCCACTTTAATAGTACTAAAAACACACTGATAAAGGGGGCCTTTTTCAGCACTGTTAAAGGCCAGCTCTATCAATGATTTTCTTAGCACCGTTAAATGTTTCCTTTAACAACACTAAAAAAGTGCTGATAAAGGCCCTGCTGATAAATGGTATAATGTTTTTTTTCATGCCCACTTTTTTTCGTGCTTCCCCCACCCTAACCCCCTTTATCAGCACTACCCCCACCCCTCTATCAGTTCTTTGAATAATACCACCCCATGCGTGCACCCTTTCCTCCAGTGAGTTTTAAACCTGATACCCCCAGCATATACACCAGTTCCTTTTCCAGTCCCTTATACAATTCTTTTTACATTTTATCATATATATATTTATTTTTTATATTTTGTAATATTTTTTCCATATATTTATATACATATATATATATATATATATATTAATATATATATATATAATGGATATTAACTCTAAAAACCCTTAAAACACATAAAAATGTTAAGAAACATTGAAAACCCTAAAACCCCTAAAAAGCATGAATTGGCCATAACATCTAATCTGAGAGTATATTTCAAATCCAAAACCAGAGAAATAATATATCACGAAAAAATATTCAATATGATCAGTAGTACATGACGAAAGAACATCCAGATAAAAAATTATAGCAATTTGAATTTTAGGAAACTAGGATCGGTGACAAAAAAAACTCTGTTTTGAAGGCCTTTTAGGCCCTTTTGGGTTGAAAAACTAGATAGAACTCATAGAACTCAATATGAGACCCTTTAAATCATATATCTCATAAAGAGATTTCATTTGATATTTGGTAGATCCCAAATGAACACCCAGTTCAAAAGTTAATTCCATTTGATGTTCGAGCTCAATTTATAACTTTTTTTAATTTGTAATATATTTTATTCCTTGGATTATGGCATAATTTAAATATAATTTAGTTTTATATCATTTCAGAAGCATTAGTTTTCCTAGTTTTGAAGTTGAAACTGAGTACCAGATTGAATGTTGTGATCTTATTAGGGTTTTAGGGTTTTTAGGCTTTTAGGGGTTTTATGGGTTTTACACATTTCATAGCCTTTCAAACGGCCATAACATCTGAAATGTGTGTCTGTTTTTCCTCTACAATAAATAAAATAAAATATTGTGATGATCTCTATGCCCCGATGAATCACATAAACACTTGATCACCTATATTGAATAAAAAAGTCCTAGAAGGCCTCTAAATAGCCATAACTTGTGCTACTACTATCCGTTAATGAAATATTTTTTAAATATACCTTTTATCAGTGTTAGTTGAAAATATTTGATAAAGGGGGTGTATTTATCATTGATTATAAAACATTTATGATAAATATCACCCGTTTATCATTGATTTTTTAGAATCACTAATAATGACCCCCGTTCAGTTCTTTTCTAGAAGTGCTGATAAATGCCCAATTTATCAATTCTTTTTTACTAGCACCGATAATGGGGGGCCATTATCAGCACTTTTTTACAAGAACTGATAAAGAAACCCCTTTAACAACACTTTTTAGTACTGTTAAAGACCCCCTTTAACAATGATTTTTCTTGCACTGAGAAAGGGATTTTTAACTTTTCATATAGCGGGTGCTATTAAAACCCTAGAAACAGATAATCCTAGTTTGTAGTAGTGTCAGTTTCATCTAGAAGTTCAATAGGTTGTTTCAGTAATGGTTCAGGCCAATGCTCAGTTATCATCATCTCTTCTTGACTATATTCTATCGAGTCAGTAGCAGGATAAAGTGTTCATAAGAATTCAAGAAACCCTATATGGTGGGTATACCGTCTATGGTTGGTATCTCTCTTTACATAACATTCTTATTTATGGGCATCATTTTTTTATTATAAAATATTTTAGGAGCATGGTTTTGTTTCATTGTCATAGTTATTCATGTTTTTTTTATATAAGAACTATGAATATGTATTATTTCATGATACAACGGTTTTGGTGGCTGGGTATGAAGCACACCATTGTTGATTACGTGTCCTACTATTACAAATTCAAATAGATTAATGAAAAGCATCTAAAAACATTTGGTTTCCTTCAGCCTCTTCTGGTGCAAGTTTGGAATTGTTACAAGGTATCCATGGACTTTTTTGTTGGATTACAATATACTCCCTAAGGGAGGAATGATATTTGGGTGGTGATTGATCATTTGACAAAGTTAGCTCATTTTATTCTAATCAAAGACACTGAAATGGTTTAAGATCTGGGTAAGATATATGCGAAAGAAATTATGAGGTCACATGGGGTTCCTTCTTTCATTATTTCAAATAGGGTTCCTAGGTTTACATTGAGATTTTATTGAAGTATCCAAGAGGTGATGTGAACTTATATCTGATTGAGTATAACTTATCATCCATAGAATGATGGGTAGATGGAGCATTCCATTCCTATTCTAGAGGATATTCTATGTGCCCTTGTCTTGGATTTTGCTGGATCTTGGGATATCCAACCGGGACTGGTTTGATTTCTTATAATAATACTTATTAGTCACAATTCAGAGTGGATCCATTTTTGGTTTGTATAGTCATCCATGCATATCACCTCTTTGTTGGGGAGAGGTGGTTGAAGCTTCATTGGTGGGACTAAGTTTGGTTCAAGTTACATCTGTGAGTATTCCATATATACATCAATGTCTGGTTATAGTGGAGAGTTGGTAGAAATATTATATGGATAAATGGTGTAATCCATTGGAGTTTTACATTGGTAGCTGGATTTTCATGAATTTTTTTCTTGGTTGGGACACTTTTAGATTGTAAAATATGGAAAGTTGGTTCTAAGATAAGTGGGACCGTTTGTGGTCACTACATGACTTGGAAATGTTTCTTATCAGCCAGCTTTAATAGTTCAGTTGAAAAGTATTCATGATTTTTTCCATGAATCACATCCTATGAAATATAATCTTGATCCCACTCACATTTTGAGTTGTGAAGATATTGAGTTGGAGCTAGATATTTCTCTTCTTGAGCATCCAGTTGAGATCCTTGTCTCTCAAGTGAAATTCATTCATGATAATTTGATTTCGTTGGTCATAGTTTCATGGAGGCATGGCTCTGATTCATAGGAGACTTGGGAGTGAGAGTCTTTGATGAGGAATCAATGGCCTCAGTTCCTTACCTAACTTCATTCGTCCAAATTTATTCTTAGGGATGGAAAGTGTTATGGTGGGGTGTTTTCAACATAATGTTATCGCTATCATGTCTTCTCATATATCTTGATTTTTTCCTCTTAAATTGGGTGCATCTTGGAACTCATGAGGATTGATAACATTTACTAAAAAAATAACCTAATCTTTGGCGATATATGTTTGTTTTAAATAATGGAGTCTAGTTAATAATGTGTAAATTGATTTTCGGGGTCCTTCTCATGTTCAGAGGATGTGGTTTTGTGTTTTCATGTAAGAATATATAGTTTTTATAGCTTTTAGGAGAAATATATTCCATGTAATGGGAGTACATGATGTGTAAACTCTGATGTATGGATGTCGTGAATCTAGAACATAACCTGAGTTGAGTACACACTGTGTATCAATTTCACACCGTGTAATGTTAAACTATCGGTTTTTAATAAAAAATTAATGATTTTTTCAACATATCTAAGTCCCAAGGATAACACAATGTGTAATGGGATTACACACCATGTAAATGTAGCGGTGTTGACTATTAGGTATCTGTATGAGTGATATGTTTTTTCATTCATCAGTGGGTCTTTTTTATCTTGACCTAGATGGATTCTCTAGTAATTCTGGGATTCTTTGTTCAATTTAAATGGAATCATTCATCAATTGATCACTGTTGCGGTTGGTTTTCATCTATCTGAGTGAGTGATCCTTTCTTCTTCTTTTTTTCTTTGATCATCGTATTGTCATATCATTGGGTTATTTGATCTATTGGCATGTCGTGATTTTCCCCTTATTTCTTTCTAGATTCATTTTGTGATCATGTTCAGATGGTCGTTCCATTTTTGGTTGTAGTGTGTTGGGTGTGTGTTCTTGAGGTATGTGTTGATTAATCTTTTCAATAGATCCCTTTTGTAAATTGAGTCAATTCTAAGATGTGTGGATTGGTTTTAGGGCCTCTGTTGCCATTTTTGAATCCTTTCTTATAGTGGGTTCCATTGCGGGCATGTGTGAACCAATTTTTAAGGTAGGTGGCTCCATATATATCCTCTACATGTTGGTAAAGTGCAATTCTCTTGTTTTTGATTAATTATTTTGTTATATGAAATGGAATGTCTTACATATTTTTTTGTGTTTGGAACTTGTTTTTTATAAAATATGGTTTCCCTCTAGTTTTTATAAATAAAAATGGATTTCAAATAATTATGAAATGTTTTTTAAAGAATGAAATGATTAACTGGTTTGATGAAATAATTTGAAAAATAGAGAACAAGGGAATCCTTGGGTACATAGTAATAAGGTACAATAATTGGTCTTTTCTACTATTGGAGGGTTCTCTCTTGTGGATTTCCTCTTCTCCCTAGGCCTATTGTTATAGGGACTTGCTAGACCTGTTGGGAGGTTCACTTGCAGGGGTGTTTTTCTAATATCTAGACTCGATTCATATGTCTGGTGTCTTGATGTGTATGTGATTGTATATGTTATGTATGAGTGTCATAGTTATCCTGACCTAGTGTGATCCTTGGCGTGATGTTACCTATGCTTTTTCTTATTGTCTGTACTATTTGTTTTTACTGCCATGGATATGATAAGATATGTGATCTAAGATTTATTTTGATATAAAATATTTGGTAAGATATATGGAAATAATATTATTTGAAACTAATTTACTTTCTTTTCATGGAAATGTGGGGAAATGGAAAAATAATCTTTTCCCCATTCTTAATATATATAAACCGTCAAACTATTATCATTCCTTTTTTTCTTTAAAGTTGATCATTCTTGGATTATTTTTTATATAATTGATATGGAACACCTAGGTGAGACCCTACCAAGCCTATTATCTTACACTCTACATACCCATTTATTGATGCATAGACCAAGTCATGTCTTTTGATGTAGGGAACATCAAGGTGCTATAGTGAGGTAATGTTGTATTCTTTTAGATGATATTGGTGGATGGTGGTGAGATGGTGGGAGTTTTCCCATGCTATCACATGGAGTAGATGGTTTTTCTTGGTTATTGGTCCTTTGTGGTTGGACTTGTACTTGGATATTTTTTCTACTATTCGGTTGTTTGGTTTATGCTATTTGTTTCTAGTTATAACATATATTTATCTTTTCTACTATTCACTATGTTATATATATATCTACCATGTCATTGCTTTAGGTTGGGGGAAATCATTCCCTCTATTAGTTGTTTGATGCCTAGGTGTTAATCGCTAGCCCATGTGGATCGAGAATACCCTTTAGGTTTGTGAAATATCGGGTCAAGTACCATTTTGAGAGGATAATTGAGTTATTTATTTACATGTAAGGCTAAATAAATGTCAATTAAGGGTAAAACAAAGTTATGTAATGGTGAAAAAAACTCATGAGAGTTATCTAATGTTAAAAATAAAGTTATGTAAGAGTAAAACAACATTTTTTACGGGTATACTAAAGTTATATAAGGGTAAACTGAAAATTTTATATATTAATTAATGGTAAACTAGTATTAAGTATATTAAAAAAGTTTATGTAAGAGTAAACTAAATTTATTTATAGACAAATAAATTTGAGGGTAAATAAACTTTTATTAAGTAAGTAAGGATAATATAATCTTATGTAACATTAAAACAATGTTATATAGGATAAACTGAAGTTATGCTAGGGTAAAAAAGTAAAGTAATGATAAAAATATAGTTAGAATATGGTAAACATAAAAATGTACATGTTAAGAAATGGTAAAGTAAGGTTATGTAAGTGTAAAAAACCTTATGTAATGGACAATTAAAGATAGGTAAGGGTAATAAATGTTAAGGGTAAAATAATGTTATGTAAGGGGAAGCATGAACTTTTATAGGTTATGTAACGATAAAATAATGTTATATAAGGGTACAAAATTTTATAGTAAAGGTAATCTAATGTTATGTGAGGGTAAATAAAAACTTTTACAGGTTATGTAAGGGTAAACCTAAAGTTACGTAGGGGTAAATCAATGTTATGGGTAAAATAAAGGTAAGTAAGGATAAAAAAATAATGTAAGGTTAAATAAAAAAGTGTAAAACAAAATTTAGTAAGAGTAAACTAATGTTTTATAAGGGTAAAAAAATTAATTAAGGGTTAAACAAAGTTATGTAAGGGTAAAAAGAAACTTATACAGGATAAGTAAGGGTAAAATAATGTTATGTAAGGGTAAAACAATGTTTTGTAAGGGTAAACTAAATTCATGTAAGGGTAAATGGGAATTTGCATAGATTAAAGGTAAACTGAAGTTATGTATGATTAAAATAAAGTTAATTACGTCTAAAAAATGTTAATAGTAAATAAAAACATATACCAATTAATTAAGAATAAAATAAAGTAAAATAAGGGTTTACAAAATTAATTAAGGGTAAAATAAAGTTATGTAAGAGTGAAACAATGTTATTTAAGGGTAAAAAACATTTTTATAGGTTAAGAAAGGGTGAAATAAATTTTAGGAAGGGAAGAAATAAGTTAAGTATGGATAAAACAAGGTTATGTAAAAGTAAAAAAATTATATAGGTTAAGTAAGGGTAAAATAAATCTAAATAAGGGGAAAAATGTTATGTAAGGGTAAACTAAAGTTTTGTAAGTGTAAACATAAACTTTTATAAGTTAATTAATGTTAAACTTAAGCTATGTAAGTGTAAAACAATGTTAAGTAAGAGTAAACTAAACGTAATTAAGGGTAAAATAATGTTATTTAAGAGTAAAAAATATATTTTTGGGTAAATATAAACTTATAAAGGTTAATCATGGGTAAACTAATGTTATGTAATGGTAAAATAAAGTTAATTAAGTGTAACCTAAACTTAAGTAAGAGTAAAACAATTTATGGGTAAACTAAAGTTAAGTAAGGGTTAACATAATTTAAAGGTAAAATAAAGGTAAGGGTAAACACTAGTTAAATAAGGGTAAACTAAAATATCTTCACATAATATTTGATGGTTACCTTAGGATTTCACCTCACTCCATGCTCACTTTCTAGGGATTTGACATTTAAATGCATTTTTTAGTGTTTTTAAAAAATAAAAGTGTGTTTCAGGTCATCATAAACATACAACAAATATAATTGAAATTATTTATATTTATCCATTTCACAATTAACTATATGTTTTTTGTCTTATAATTTTACAACATTCAAAGGTGGTTCAGTATTTTTGACCCCTGAAACTTGTTTTTAAAGAGTGTAAAACATTTAAAAATTGTATATTCGGTTTTTATAAGCACACAACATGTCTAATTAATGTTTTTTATAATATTACATTTCAAAAATAATACTAATATGGGTTTACTATGATTTAATATCATTTCTAGGTTGTTTTCTATGGATCTGACTGTTAAACACAGATTTTGGTGTTTTAAAACAACAAAAGTGTTTTCAATAATCTTGGGAAAAGGATACCATAGATTGAAATTATGTCTACTGAACCATTTAAAAAATTACTATACAATTATTTTTTTCTAATTTCATTCCATTTAGAGGTCATTCATTTGGTTTTGACCCAATGACACAAGTTTTTAAAGGTCATCAAACCATTAAAAACATCTTATTTAGTGATTTTGGATAGACCCCATGTTTAATTTATGTTACCTATACTCTCACACATAACATATAATACTAATGTGTTTTTTCCATGATTTAATCTCATTATGATGTTTTTTACTATGGATTTTACCATTAAACACATGTTTTAGTGGTATAAAATAATAAAAGTGAATTTTGGGTCATCTTGATCAAATGACACATTATATTTATATTCCATCTACTATATGATTTAAAAATTCATGTATAATTTCTTATTATTATTTTATTTCATTCATAGGTCATTCGGTTGGTACCGACCCCAAAATGCATGTTTTTAAAGGGCTTCAAACCATTAAAAACTACATATTTAATTTGTATGAGCACCCAACATGCCTGATTATCTTTTCATCTACTCATAAACATTATAAATAATATTAAGATAATTTTACTACAAATTCATCACATTATATGATTTTTTCTATGGATCTGACCATTAAACACATGTTTTCATGTTTTAAAACATTAAAAGTGTGTTTTGCCTCATCTCAGGACAATCACACCTCAGATTGATGTTCTGTCATATCCACTATTTCGCAATTCATTTTATCATTTTTATCATTTTATTTCATAACATTTTATGGTTTTTTATTTGGTATTGACCTCCTAATAAACATTTTTGAAGGCCATGAAACCTTTAAAAACTACTTATTTGGTTGTTTCAGGCATACCACGTGTCTGATTGATCTTTTGTCTACTCTTACACATCACAAATAATACTAAAACAATTGTATTATGATTTACCATTATTATGAGTTCTTTTTCTATGTATATGACTATTTAAAATGCATTTTAATGTTTTAAAACAATATAAGTGTGTTTCAAGTCATTCTGTAAAAAAGACACCTCAAATTGATTATTCTTCTACTCTAACATTTCAAAATCCACATTACAGTTTCGATCATATGATTTCAAGGCATTCATAGGTCGTTTGAATGGTTTTGACCCACATACACATGTCTGTAAAGGGTGTTAAACTTTTAAAAATTACATAGTTGATTGTTTTGGGAATACTATATGTCTAATTTTTGTGTTTTCCACTCGTTCACATCATGAATAATAGTGATAAGGCATTAATATGATTTCACATCATTCTAAGGTTGTTCTCTATGAATTTGACTATTAAACTCACGTTTTCATTTTCTAAAATAATAAAAGAGCATTCTAGGTCATATTAGGAAAAAAAATATTATGTTGATGTTCCGCCATATCCACTATTTTACAATTCACAATATAGTTATTTTAATATGATTTCTAGATATTCATAGGTCGTTCGGTTGGTTTTGACTTCTAAATGCATGTTTTCAAAGAGATTTAAACATTTGAAAACTACCAATTTTTTCATTTAGGTAATATCACATGTGAGATTGATGTATCCTATACGCATACATGTAAAAAATAATATTAATATGGTTTCCCTTGGAATTGAAACCATTCTGAGGTCATTTTCTATTGATATAACTATTAAATACATGTTTTAGTGTTTTAAAACAATAAATGTGTGTTTTGGGTTATCCAAACAAAATGAAACCTTGTATTAATATTTATTGTACCCAAACATTTTATAATTTCACTATAAAACTATTTTTTTCTGATTTCACAGTATTGAGAGGTCGTTTAATTGGTTTTAACCCCATGACACTAAATTCTAATGGTCAAAAAACATTTAAAAAAATACTTATTCGGTCATTATGGGTAGACCACACATATAATTGATTTTTCATATCCTCCTACACATGAAAAATAATACTAATGGGACCATCCTATGATTTCACACCATTCTAAGTCCATTCACTATGGATATGACCATTAAATGCACGTTTTGGTGTTTTAAAACAATAAAAGTGTGTTATTGGTAATCTTGAGAAAAAACACCTCACATTGACACTCTTTCTAGTTTAGTATTTCATAAATCACTATACGGTTACTTTTTACTGATTTCATGTCATCCAGAGGGTTTTCGGTTAGTTTTGAACACCTGAAAGATGTTTTAAAGGATATTAAAACATTAAAAACTTCTTATTTAGTCATTCCAAATAGACCACATGTCTGATTGACATTCTGTCTACTCATACACATCAAAAATAATACTTAGATGGTTTATTTGTTATTTCACATCATTCTGAGGTTGTTTCCTATATATCTAACCATTAAACCCATGTTTTATTTTTTTTAAACAATAAAAGTGTGCTTCGGGTCATCCTAAAAAAACATCAACTCAGATTGATGTTTATTATGCTCAACCATTTTAAAATTCACTATATCGGATTTTCCTATGATTTCATGGTATTTGAAAATCGTTCGGTTGGTTTTAACCTAATGATGCACATTTTTAAAGGGCATCAAATCTTTTAAAACATCTTATTTGGTTTTTTCAAGAAAACCATATATTTTGTTGATGTGTTGTCCTATCATACTTTTCAAAACTAATAATAACATGGTTTTATTATGGTTTCACATAATTTTGAGGTCATTATCTATAGATCTTACTATTAAATCCACATTGTGATGTTATAAACTAATAAAAGTTTGTTTAGGTTCACCTTGAACAAATGATAACTTGAAATGACATTCCATCTTCTCGACCATTTCACAATTCACTATACTATTGTTTTTCCAATACTTCACCATATTCATAGATCGTTCAGTTGGTTTTGACCCATTGATGCACATTTTTAAAGGAAATCAAACCTTTATAACTAGGTATTTGGTTTTTTCAAGAATACCACACAATCGATTAATGTTTGTCTACTCATAAACATAAAAAATAATACTATTAAGGTTATATTATTATTTCACATAATCTTGAAGTGATTAACTATAGGTCTTACCATTAAACACAAGTTTTGGTGTTTTAAAATAATAAAAGTGCATTTTTCATGATATCAGGAAAATGAAAACTCGAATTGTAGTTTCAACTACTCAACCATGTTGAAAATGACCGTATGGTTATTGTTTTTTTGATTTCATGAAATTTTTAGTTTATTCGATTGATTTTGACACTCGATAACACTTTTTTAATGAGAATCAAAACATAAAAATAGTATATTCATTCATTCTGGACAACCCATATGTCCAATTTATGTTTCGTATCCTTATACACATAAAAAATAATTCTAATATAGTTTTTTATTTTATTTCACATCATTATGATCCAATTTTATATAGATTTAACCACTAAACGTATGTTTTATAATTTTAAAACAATAAAAGTGTGTTTTTGGACATCGTGGGAAAACAATACCTCATATTGACCTTCCATATAATCAACCATTTAAAATATAAATTTATGTTTTTTTATATAATATCATGACATTTCGAGGTTTTCAGTTGTTTTGAACAATATGTCACATGTTTTTAATGGGAACCAAACCTTTAAAAACTGCATATTAATTCATTTCTGATAGACCACACATTTGATTGATGTATCTTATACTCTTATTTTTTCAAAATAATTTTAAGATTTTTTCGTATGATTTTATTTCATTTTTTTACCATCTTATTTGGATAAATTCATTAAATGCATATTTTAGTGTTTTTAAACTATAAAAGTGTGTTTGTGGTCATCCCATGAAAAGGACCCCTCAAATTGAAATTATATCTACTCAACTATTTCACAAATCATGGTACAATTTTCCTATGATTTCACATCATTCATAGGTTGTTTGGTTGGTTTTTCCCCTAGACACATGTTTTTAATGGGAATCAAACCTTTAAAAATTGATTATTCAGTCGTTTTAGATTGACCACACATCTGATTGATGTTTTGTCTACTCATACATAAAATAAATAAAAATAAAAATAATACAACTATCTTATAATTTCACCTCATTCTATGTTTTTTTTCAATGGTTTTTACTAATACATTCACATTTTAGAGATTATGGCACTAAGAGTGAATTTCTGGTAATATCGAGCAAATGAAACCTTTTATTGACATTATGTCCATTCAAACATTTCAAAAACCACTATACGATTGTTTTCATATGAATTCGTAGTAATTTATGATAATATATTGTGGTTTTACCCAGACACTATGATGTAGGATAAGTTTTTTTTTCTTATAATAATTTTAGTAACATAAAACACTTCTCAATTATTCATCTAAAATGAAACATTATATATTAAAATGGTAACATAAATTACCTCATGCATGTGGTTCATCCTCATATAGATCAGCAATGATCTCATAAGGAAATTTAATAACTACATCTAGTTTCTTCAACATAAATATATATTATATATTTTAATCATAACAATAAAATTAAATATGAGTACAATTTATTTATTTTTACATGTGGCACCACATGTGTACCATTAACCAGATGATGCATTATCACATCATCTATACATGCAGTCATTTGTGATAATATCTCCTCATAATCTACACATAACTGTTAAAACTACTCATCCATTCTACATTATATATTTTTGATGCCACAATCTATCTTAGCTAGTGTGAGCATCAGTGCATCTCTACATGCACCCATTAAGTCCTATTTAAAAAATAAATTCCATATGATAGAACTGCCAAAAATCAAATAATAACCATGACCATCATACCCCCACAACATGATTAAATATATCATTACTATGAATAGTACTATGATGCTACTCCTTTCAAAAATCTGTTAACCCACCATCTAACTGATCTTATTGAATAAAAATATATAAATTAATGAAAAAATGTGAATAATTATATGAAATAAAAATACATATGATAATAAATAAATTTCTCATTATAACACCAACAAAATTGGGATCACCAACTCAATGAATCCTTATCCATATTGGCATCTAATCGGTCAACTCATCTCACTAGTGTAACTATAATAAAGGTTTCCACAAAATACTTTTTTATATTCATATTATAATTCAATATTTTAAATATATAGATAAACCATTAATTCTAAGCTTACATCATATGAGATTCATGTCGAGTACAAATTCTAGAAGGCGTGCCTTACATCACATAATTATGTGAATAGTTAGTGTAATGGTTTTACATTCAACATATTCAATTAATTGACATATTAAAAATTAGAGTCATTTATAGATTAAAAAAATAAATTTTACCATCATCACCTCACTCAACAAAAATGAAACTAAATCCTCTTACAACATGAGAATAATGCTTATAGGGACTCATAGTACAATTTCTAGAATATCGGAAATTATTGTCCAATGATCTCTTTTCACCTTTCCCCTACAATACTATTATAACTTTTAGAATTTTGAAATTCATACTCCTAAAAAATCATATGGAAATGATATAAAATTATATTGTTAAAAAATTGTTAGTGGCTACTATAATAATAAAAATAATTTCATTTAAAATTAGATAGTAAATTTACCTAAACCCCCTTCATAATCAATAAATCATATTTTGGGGGAATGAATTCCAATCATGAGTCATCATAGGGAATCTATGTGGGTCTTGTATCATATTTCCCAATTGATGAATCAATAATCCCAATCCCACTTTTACTGTATTAAAGGTTTCATCAAATAACACATACAATTGAGCTCTGGAGTTCCAGGATCAAACCCCCAAACCAAGACCCTTGTGTCTGCTGGAAGATTCACCATATCTTTTTAAACATAAATTCAAAATTTATCTAGCAATAACAAAATTTATAATTAAAAATAATAATCAACTTGGGGAATATAATTGCATAAAATTTTAATAAATTAATTTTTAAAAAATGAAAACAAACATACCAATAACACAAGGTGAACCACTCTAACAACTTTATGACATGCAGATATTTATAAAAAAAATTATTGTTAAATTAAAATTTTTTTAAATATATAATTCATAAATATTTTAACATTTGTAAACTTAAAAAAAATCAGGCAATCTTTCACTGATTATTCAGGTCTATCAAATCTCCTTTAAATATCTCTCTAGAAAATCATATATATTCATCTAATGTATTTACAATGGTGTGATCGTGTGTTTTATTAGGAAATACGACAACATATTATTCTCTCAATCAATTATAAAAACCATTATTCTAAACATTTTCTATACAACTTTTTAATTAGAATCAATAGTGAGAAAATAAACCTTCTTTTTCTTTGATGTCTATATAAAATGATCCTTTATTATTCTCTCATCTTTATATAGAATATTGATAAATTTTACCAGAGTCAATTGGAAATTATAAACTTTTATTCCAAAAAATGAAATGACCCAATCATGCCTTAATAATATATCCTTTAATAAATGAACATAAATAACCACAATATTATCCCTCATCAATCCATAATAATAAATTCCATAAAAATATGAACAACCAAAACCAATATTAATAATTTCTCAGTTCATGTCAAGGTAACTAATAGAGAATCATTATATGTTAGCATCTAAACACTTGTAGTGATAAACTATAACAAATGGATCATCCCCTAGTTGATTGAGTTCTTCACACATAGTATGAGAACATATTTCCCACATATTTTGAATCTATAAATTTCAAAAAATTCAAAGGATAAAGGGTTTTTAAAATAGACCTATGTTGAATTATAAAAATACTAAATAAATTATCTATACATATGCAATTATTGAACCACTCATGAAATGCGTTAAATTGAGGTTTTTGGATTTGGTGGTTAGTTGCATAGGGCCTTTACCAGTTTAACACAGTGATATATGACCCAAATTTCAACACAATAATAGTTAATTAATAGATGGAATATAATGACACAAGGCATAATAGATCTACTATACAACATTTTTTATTAATGGAAGTACCGATGGAGTGTTGAACAACATGTATCGATGATAATGACCCCACTCATAATTGTCCATATCAAAAAATTTCCATTCTCTAATTGGATATTCATTAATTTAGGGAGGGTTTATCTAACTTTGTTTTAACCTCATCAATATACGAAGCACAAAAATTGGTGCGCTTATCCAAAAAATATCCCTTGTAAATTGAAGCTTCTAGATGATCTATCTTATGCACAGATTATTTCATTGTATTTAAGTATTGATATATTGGACACATCCAACTGGATTTCATGGGACCACCATCAATGAAATCACCAGTTAAATATAGAGTCATGTGGACAATGAAATTAGAAAAATATTGTAATAATAGTTTCTCTAAGTAATATAGTGTAAGAAAAATATTTTCCTATAGCTTATTCAAATCACTCATAAAACAATTCCTTGAACATATCTTTCTGAAAAAATTATAAAATTCAATCAACAACTCAACAAAATGGGGAGTTAAACAACCACAGAATGTAATTTGGATTAACTATTGAATAAAAATATGATTATCATGAATTTTCAACCCCTTTAATATCATGATCAGCACATTGGAATGCTTTTAAATATTATAACAATCACCATCATGCACCATGATAGTATTTAAAATTGATAAAAATGTTTCTTTATCATTTTAATCATTGTGTACTAAAAAAAGACATCTATTACCTATTACTCTCACCCAATTGTAGAAGTAAATGTCTTCTCCATCCCATTTCTTGAAAATATCATTGAGTGTTAGCACTGCCCTTTTATTTCCACTACATGAAAAATATGATTCTCAATATATTATCACATATAATTTTTTTATTTTCATCACATTAAAATTATGTATTTAAATAGTATTATTATTATAAGGAAATTCAATGAAAATACACTTTTTCTAATTGTGACCACAGTGTCTATTTGTAATAGGAATAGAAGGAATTGGAGTGGCCAATGAATCCTAAAAATCATTCCTTGTGTGAATGATTTCTTGATTAAGTTGTTCAATAATTTTCACCTCATACATTATTTGTGTTGTTAAGCCATTCTCTATATTCCCATAAAATGATACACAGTCTTATCTGGTCTTGTACAGTAGATGAAGAAAGAATATGTAACCAAATTACACCCACTTTCTATAGTGCATAAACCATATATATTTATTTCTTTTATTAAAATAAGGGAAAAAGTATTACTATATTGTATACCTACTCAATAAGTTATCATAAACTAAGAAACCATTAATTGTCTATATAAATTCATTTTTATGTCTAAACAATTCATTAGTTTTCATGGCAAAATTCATTACACTATCTACCCAAAATTATTACAGCTCATCAATCAACTGTTTAATATAAAAAATTATTTTATCTTTAGGTCCTCTTGGTCCATTAATAGAAGTCAAAAGTAACAAAAATGGTTTCTTTATACATAGCCATGGGGAAAGGTTGAATGAAACCAACAAAACTGGACACATACTATATGTTTCACCAACCATGGACCTGAATGGGTTAAAACAATCTATTTCCAAACCCATTCATACATTATAACCATACTGGAAAAATTCTACTTTCCTTTGATCAATCTTATTCCATGTCAAAGAATACACCAGGTGAGTTAATTTATCAAACACTTTATTTCACTTTGAATTCCAAGTCATCAATTTAGAACATATATTTGATATAAATAATATCTTTAACCTTGGTTTTAGTGGGAAATAACACATCTTATTAATTATAACTTATTTCCACTAATTTAGGACCCCAATTAGAATAATCTGTCTACATCAATTAATATCACTTTCCTCCCACCTAAATGAGTATAATGTAGTACAATTGTTGAGTTGCACACTATATTTTTTGAAAAATATCCAGTTATTGCAGAACACATAAATGGTCTCATATGTTAAACCAATTTCATTAGTCAACTTATGAACTTGATGATATGAATCTATAATATTTACTACAGTAGGGAATAAATTATTCAATGGTACCAAAAACATGTCAAGGGAGGTGTATGTCTATTGATTCAATGACTTTAGGCATATGAATTCAATAATGAATGAAAATTTACTAAATTTCATGCATGAAAAATATAACTCAGTACATACATAATCATGTATTTCAATTAATTTCAATGCTTATCTATCTAAAAAATATTGGGGATTACTCCGTCTAACATTATCATTTATGAAAATACTATCTTTAGGATGAAAATAACACATCTTATCATTGGGTATCATGTTCTTCAAATCAACAATTCTCAAGTGAATATCCATATTAATTATTTCTGATTGGCGACAAGGAACATAATCTCCCGAATAATGCATCCATGTACTATAGTTTTTCAATATCCGGTTAAAAACTATTCCCTAAAAATATCTCATTTGAAGAGATATGTGTTTGCATATTTTCTACAAGGACAACTAATCAAATTGATTTGAAATCTGCTATTGAAATCAATAAATTTTGTAATCCCCTCATAATATACATCATAAAACCTGTCTGACTTATCAATAAAGAATTTAAGTGTATATTTATTTAAAATAAAACAAATAATTTCATTATATAAAAAATATTTTAACAAAAACTAGAAGATTCAAACATTTATATAATAATCATATTAATATGAAAACAATTTACCACACATTTTTAAAACATTAATAACTATATATAATGACATTTATCAAATTAATGTATTACTTAATTAAAATATAAATAAAAATGATAATATATAAACCTTTTTAAATCATTATTTTTTTCAAAACCTAAATAAATTATAAACAATTTCTACTCTATTCAAATCATTCAAAATTTGAAACTTGTGTTTTATAATAAGTTTCAATAATAAAATTATCATAAACTTATATATAACCAAATATGATTAAAAAATAATATAAATTACAAATTATAATATTATAAAATTTTTCATAATTATACCTCTGATATGTCATATCATAATTAAAAAAAATTATATTTAAAAAAAATACATTTATGACAACAAAAACAATTATACACTAAATTCTGCAGAAACATTTCCATGATAAGTGGGTTCTTAATTTAAAATTTCATTTAAAAAATTATGTTTAAACAAATATGTATAATTTTACCATATATCTTTAAATTTTATGATTTAAAATTTTTTATGTTAAAAAAATAATTTAATCAAATGTATTTTAATTGAATCAAATATTTAAAATATTTATCATTAATAAAATTGTGTCAGTTTAAACATGAATAATTTATCCATTGATAATGAACATACATTCCTATAATAGATAACATGTTAAGAAGACAAAATTTAATAATATAATAATTAAAAAAATATTTTTCAGGTTAATGGCATATAGAGATAGGTGAAATGATATTCATTCTGACATAATATTTAATTTCATAAATTATTTATAGTGATATCTAAAGAATGATTTTACTAATAAATAATAGTTCATCATAACCATAAAATAATTGGTTCTACATAAAATTTTTATATGTAACATTTTATCACCTGATGAAAATCAATTAAATAAAACTTCCCATGCATAAATCATTATCAACACAAAGGAATGATTATTTAAAAATTAACAATGATAAAATTGTTTCATGTTTTTATTTCATTCAAAAATATATTTCTCTAAATTTCTTACCTTAAAAACCTAACTTATTAATTACCTAAAATCCCAATTTCAAAAAATTATTCAATGCGAGAAATGAAAATCAAACCTAGAAAACAAGGGTCACAATTATTCTAGGGATATGGGATGTTGAGAGGGAGTAGGGATATGATAAAAGGGGTAGGGGTCACTATAAAGAAGAGGGATCATGGGTAGGAAGTATGGGAACTAGCTACACATCATAGGGGTAGGGTCTATGACCAATGGGAGGGTTTGAAGCCAAGGGTATCTATGACAGGAGAGGTTCAGCGGCCTGTAAGGGGCTCCATTGTGGGGGATGGTCAGCACATAAGATTGATGGGGGGGCTTGAACATGGGTATTGGATGGTGGTGGATTGATGAATGGATTAAGGGAAGCACATTTCAAAGGTGGGGGAGGGAGGCTCAATGGAGGGATTAGACGACCGAGGTGGGATGGTGGATGGAAAACGGGGGGATCGACAACTGAAGGTGTAGTGGAATAGCACAACATAAAGGTCGGGGAGTTATGATCAATGAGGGAGGATGTTGGGATCGATATGGGAGGGGAGAAAATTGGGAGGGGAGTGGGAAATCACAGCAAACTCCATTTCATGATCGCTAATAAAGGCAATAGCGACCACTATATGGTAGTTTCTCGAATCCCCACTCCTCAAAAGCCTAAAATTACCATAGTGATGTTCCCTATCACCTAATAATGATGTTTTTATTTTAAAATTAAACAATAATTTAATCAAATCCAAACACTAAATATGAAAATTTAACTTTTAAATCAAGACTTGTAATATATATATATAAATATTTTTCTGTGGAAAAATAATATTCTAAATATTTAGTGTTATTCTTAAATCATATCAGTTACTAATTACTTCATGAGTGTTAAATATATTTTTTATACATTAAAACATTAAATATTACTAAAACTATCTATTAATCAAGATGTATTTAGTTTTTTGAAATTAAAAAATCATAACACAGGAGAAGATGTTTTTTATAAAAGTAACTCATTTTAAACATTATATGGTTTTATTTGTTATTTCTAAATAATGAATAATTAAAGGATGAATGTTTATTCACTTGATTATATGTGAATAATAAATTTCATTAAATTTCATATTTCAAATGTGAGAAGATTTACTTTTAAGTAAAAACACATAATACCTTATAAGCATGTTTTGAATAAAAACGATTTCTTATGTAATAAAGGATGATATTTTAATTATTTATCCTTATTTTTTAATTGATTTTAAATTCATAGCATGGATATATGAATTAAAATATATTACTCCTTTTTATAAAAAGATTGTATTTTCATTATAACATTTTTAATATACAACTTGGTTATATGCATTCCCAACGGTCATAAACATTTCTCATGACCCCAATACCCATTTTCACTATTAGATATAACCTTACATGCTTTCCTAAAATACTATTATTCCACTCTTCCATTTATTTATCAAAATGTTTAAAATAGTTCCAGAAGTTTTTTTATACTTGTAATTGATGGTATGATCTTCCAGAAAAGAAATTGGGATAAAGATTTCATATTCATCATTTTTTTATTTACTTGTGGTTTTATTCATTTTTTTACTTTTCATTATGATGTTTCATATTGTTTTTTAATAATGTATCAAAAAAATTCTTATTTCGAAATAATTTATTTTAAAAAAATATCATATTTTTTAGTGAGATATTTTATACAATACAATATATTTAACATATTCACGAGATAAGAAATGTGTTGTTGTGGGGTTAATAAAAATATATAACATGGTTTATATAAGAATTTTTAATAAAATTTATTCAAAATTATATATTAATAAATTAATAATTATGGGTTCACCCTGGTGGGGGTCTGGAATCATCTCAAGTTACACGATTTTATAGGATAAACCATTATAGTTTAGATTGTGACATGGGTAAAAAAATTAAAGATGTTGGATTGAAACTTTTTTTGAAACCATATTTTCTTATTCTAGGGAAAACCCATTTTTACCATTCTTTTATTAAATTCATACAATTAGAATAAATCATAAAAAACATAGTGTTCTTATGATTTTTAATAAATACAACATTTAAATAATTAATGGAATCAATATATATATATATATCTATAATAAATATTTTTTGTGTTTAATATTAATAATAAATTAATAATTCTTAAAATATTTTAAAAAATAAATAATTTAAATTCATGAAAATAATAATTATTCTTAAAAATATAAAAATATACTTTAATTAATAAAAAATTAAAATAATATAATAAATTAATAAATTTCAATCCCTGTTAAATATAATGATTTGTATTTATATTTTAGGAAATTATAAATTGAAAATTTTTTCAACATAATAAAACATATGAATAACATTAATATAAATTACTAAATTAAACATATTAACTTTTAAAAAATAATAAAATTTAAAATTATGAATTTCATTTAAGTTGATATTTTATTAAAACATATCAATTTTTAATTTCATAAATAATATTTTAGAAATTATTATTCATAGCAAGTTTCAAAAAAAAATTATTAAAAAGACATTAAAAATACGTACTTATAAAAATATAAAAAAAACATTATTATATTAATAATTTTATAGAAATATTGTTGTGAAATAATAAAATTTTTCCAAATAAAAAGAAACTCGTTGTCTTCCTAGTGTATAATCATTTTTATGGTGTAATTATTTAATGGCATGAAAAATAATATATTTTTTAAGGGAACTAAAAATTATATTATAAAAAATAAAAATAACAATGTTAAGGAAGAATAATTTTTTAATTAAAGGGTAAAATGTCAATAAAGAATTTACATTATAAAAAATAAATCAAATGAAAAAATAGATGAAAATTTCAATAAATAATTTCAATGAAATATTGCACTAAAATAGTTTACTAGAAAATTCTCTTTATAAATTTTACTATATAGTAGAAAATTTCAATGGAAAATTCCACAAGAAAATCTGTTTGAAGAAAAACTAAATAATACCATTACCAAAATAAATTTAAAAAATATATATTGGAAAAAACCCTTGGAATGTCGATTGGAAAAATACATTAAGATATTTTAGTATGAAAATTATAAGGGAAAAAACTATTTGAAAAACCATTGAAAATTTTCAATTTAAAATCCTGGTGTAAAAAATTTAAATGAAAAATATCATAACAAAATTTCAATGATGAATTTATGAGAAAATTCTCATTTTAAACTTTATTTAAATGTTTTTACATAACTTGAATTGTAATTTCTAGCAAAATCTTATGTTGGAATATTTTAATAAACGTTTCTAAAATAATTTATCATTAAAAATTTTACTAATTCCAATTATTTATTTTACCAATTATGTTAGACAATTTGAAAAAAAATTACTGGAAATATAAAATAAAAATTTTTAATAGAAACTTTCACTAGAAGTTCTGTTGGAACTTTCACTAGAAGTTGTAGTGAAACATTCAGTGGAAATTTTTAATAAATGTTTCCAAAATAATGTTTCATCAGAAATTTCCCTAATTCCAATTATTTTTTTATCAATTAAACTAGTCAATTTCACTGAAAATTATAGCGTAAATCATAATTAAATAATTTCAATGGAAACATTCATTATAAGTTACATTGGATCTTTCATAGGATGTTTCATGTGGAAATTTCATTGGAAAATCTCAATGAATGTATCTAAAATAATGTTTCATTGTATATTTCAATAATTAAAATGAATTATTTTACTAAAATTGTAGTGTAATTTTCCATTGACACATTCGAATTGCAATATCTAATTAAAATTTTTAATGAATAATTCCACTAGAAGATTTCTCAAAAAATGTTTATTGGATAATCCTTCTGTAAATTTCAATGCATACATGAAATGTTTAGTTGAAACATCCATTGAATAATTACAAATGAAACATCTACTAAAAATTAAAATATAATTGTAATCATAAATCATCCATTTGAATATTTTTTTTTAAAAAACATTCTTGAATATTTCAATACAAAATGATGCTAGATTATCCCACCTAGACATACCTATGGAAATTAACAATTAAATTATAAATTATAACATTTCAATGGAAAATTTACCCATAACATCTCATTGGAAATTTCCATTGTATATTTTAACTAAAAATATTAGTGGAGATCTTCATTAAAAAAAATTTAATTGGACTTCCACCTAAAGTTTCATTGAAAAGTTTCACTGAAAATTTTTAATGAACATTTCAAAAATAAATATTCATTAGTAATTTCACTAATTACAATGATTTATTTTAAAACAAATCATTTATTTTATATGCAACATTCCTAAAATGTTCTAATAGAGAATTTTCATATGAAAATTCCACTATAACACTTCATTGAAAAGTTTCCACCAAAAAATTCATTTGCTGATTTTAGTGGAAAAATCATCCATAAATTATCCATGAAAATTCTACTAGAAAATTTCCTCGATAAACTCCACATAAACTTATGGAGGATGATTTTAGAACAAAATTCCAATATAAAAGCCACTGATTCAATTATAAACTTTTAGTAAAAAGTTTTAATATAATATTTCTCCAAGAATTCTAGTATAGATATACATTATAAAATAATTATATAAACTTTCATTAGAAAATTCTTGTAGAAATTTTCACTGATAATTTCAGAAAAATATATCATTGGGAAATTTGAATGAAAATTTTCCAAAATATTTTTCCACTATAAATTCCATCAACAAGAGTCAAAAGTTACAAAAATGTTTTTTTCTTACATAACCATGTGGGAAGTTTGTTTGGAATCAACACCACTAGCCACATACTATGTGTTGCACCAACCATGGAATTGAATGAGTTAAAAACATCTGCTACCAAACCTAGCCAAACATTATGACCATCTTGACATTTTTTTGGGTGTCTTTGATCAGACTCCTTCCATGCCAAAGATTTTGTTGAGTGAGTTAATTTACAAACCACTTTACTTCTCTCTAAATTCCATGTCACCGGTTTAGAAATTTTACATGACATGATGAATATGTTCATCCACAATTTTAGTGAGAAATATTTCATATGTTTAGTGGAAACTTGGTTCCCTTGATTTAGGACCCTATTGGGAAGAATATAAAAACCATAATTAATTTTTGTTTCTTCCACCTAGATGAGTAGAATATAGTTCAAGTATTGAGTTGATCATTCTATTTTCTAAATAATATATATTTGTTTCATCACACATCAATGTTCTCATATATTAAACCAATGTCATTGATCAACATGCAATCATAATAGTATGACTATGGAATATTTTCTCCAGTTGGGATTACCTTATTCAATATTTCCAACAACATGAAATAGGAGGAGTTTTTTTCCTGATTCAAGGACTTTAGTTGTAATGATTTAATGATGAAAAAAAATTTATAGAATTTAGTGCATTGTGAATATAATTAATATACTCCTCATTAATAATTTAAAATAATTTTAATGTTTCTCCATCTACAAAAGAATGAGGATTACACCCTCCAACATCAAGATTTACAGCATTACTTTCTTCAGGTTGAAACTAATTCACCATATCATTATGCGTTATGTTAATCAAATCAAATGTTGTCAATTTATCATTTATATGAATAATTTATGATTGGTGATAGGGAATAGAATCTTCCCCATGACATGTACATGTCTTACTACATTTAAAAACATATTAATTAACATATGTTGCCCAACAGTATGTCGTTTTAAGAGATATCTCTTTTCAAATTTTCCTTATGGAAAACTAATCAAATTTATTAATGGTTCCACAATATCTTGGTGTCGTTAATCTATCTCCAAGGGTTCCTAGAGATCCAATGCGATGTTCATCACCCACACTCAGCCATTTTGGAGGTGGTTTTGTGGTGACTTAATTTTTCTAGATATTCCCCAACAGATCTTATGTTAGTTACATCAAAAAATCATCATTTAATACATCTCCCCCTTCCATTTATGCTCAGTATTGTTCATAGTCATCATCAGGTTCCTTCCCTTATTGAGTGACCATTCATGATACCCTTATCCCCAGATCTAGATTCATATCTCGGATCACCTAGTGTGGATAGGCATCCGTGTGATAGTCCATAGATCAATCAAGTTATGTTGGATTGAACTTTTAGTGGTGGTAGTTCTATAGGTGGAAATTATCTGACGTCTCTCATGGGCAGGGGTACATGAATGTCCGTTGGTGTCTTGGATTTCTTTGGGTGGCAGGGTTAGGTGGTTAAGTGGTGGCATTCAAATTTTGGGTGATGGCCATTGGTCATGTGAGGTCGGATGATGAAAGCTCGATGGTGATGATAAGAGGTTCATAAAGATGATTGAGTGCAGTATAGGGTCACTGGTTGAATCTTTGTTAGTGGCCAAGAAAATCTGGAGGCCTTTAGGACTTCAATGTTTTAGGAATGGATTGTTAGAAATCCATTCTGAATTATTGTATTGTTTGTTTTGTTGGGTCACAAATGTATTTATGATCATTGGATATTTTCTAATTGAATGTGTATGATAGTGTAGTTCTTGCAGGTACCGCTGGGTGGGAAGCCTCGAAAGAGAATTGGGTGTGCTAACACCCAACATTTATCCATCTATCCTCATTTAATATTAGATGTATGAGTACCCTAATTTTATTTTTCATAGTTTTTTCTGTGTGGTTTTTCATTTTATTTTTCAGATAGTGTATGGAGTTCCTCCCAATAATTTTTGGGTGTATGGATCGAAAGAGATATAGGTGTGATGGTATGTATCATTTGTTCCTCCCTCCACATGTTAGTGTGTGTCGGAGGGGTGATCTACCACATTGTATTAGAATAGAATGGAACAACTTCATGGTAGGTTACTGACATGTCATCATTGAATTATTTCACTTTTTCATTTTCTATAATGGAGGGATGGGACTTTTTGTGTTGCCTATCTTGATGCTTTATTCCCATTGGACACTCAAGATAATCTTTAGAACGACAAATATTGTTTATTTAAGTAAATTTTTCTTTTTTTATTGTAATGGGCCTTCTTTCTTAACTAGTTTTGAAAAGTTGTTTCTTTTTTTGTTCAATAAATAGGTACTGACCCTCAAAATATTAAAAAAATGAATCGAGTCACTTCGAAATATTCTAGTTAAATTAATAAATTACTTAACCTCTCAGAATATTCAGAAGAAAATTTATATGGAATTTCAATCTAGCTCTTATCCATATCTGTATTATAATGACATGTGCCTTCCCAGTCTATTACATGGCCAATTATGGGTGTTATAGGTGTTTTGGTGGAGTCTTGAGGAGGTTTTACGGTGGTTAGATGTGCAACAAAGTTGTGGTAGGATATTCACATCGTGAAAAGTTTATAGGATCTGAATCGGTGATTCACAACTTCTGAAACTGATAAATTGAAAAAATTAGTTTAGATGAGGTGTGAAGGGTGAAATGGATTCACATCATGAAAGGTTAATTCACAATTTTTAATTAATTAATTTCTGACGCATTTTGAATTTTGGGGGAAGTTGAAAAAATATGATTACATTTCATGAAATGGTTATACGACAAGAAAGTCTTGGGTTCTAGGTTATTTTATAACAAATTTTTTTATTTATATTCATTCATCCATACATCTCTCCCACCTATTTCATATGAAACCTAGGAACCGTTTGGAAATTTTTTACCCATCTTCTGCATTTCTTTAATCCCCTAGTTCGGATATATTCCCATTTGTGATCCATGGTGACATCTCCTCTCTTTCCCATGGGTTTCTATCTGTTATTCTTCGATGATCTGCTATGATGGTGAAATTTTAGTTTTGGTTGTGAGTTGGGATTAGTTTTTTATAACCTTTTTTTAAGTTGTAGGTCTATCCATGGTTTTTGCATGTTGTTGTGGCATACAAGAATTTCTTCTTCTCTCTACAGCATGCAATGAGTTGGCAAAGAATATTTGAGGTAGGGAGTCCCTCATTTAACACTTTTGTGTATCATGTGAGAGGGTTTTACTCTTGTTTATATATGGAGGGTGGTTTTTAGGGATTAAATAACGATAAATAATTAGATAATTGAATTTTAAGGGGGAAAGGGGAATGATTATATTGCTTTTATAGCATTGAAATTATTATGATATTTCGATTGTATGATTTGTATGCCCCACTAAGAATTGTGGATTTTTGGGGATTTTTTTCAATGGTTTTATTTATGTTATGGATCTATTTATTTTAAGTTTTTATAATATCACCCTAAAATTGAATTCATACAACCGCTTATATTAGGATAAGGAAATGTTTTTCCTAGGATAATGGAATAGGTTATAACACCCCTAAAATAATGAAGTTGATCTTTTTTAAAGGTAGAATAGAAGATAATTATTAGGAAGAAAAATATTACAAGATTATAAAGTATGGGATCATGTTATAATATTTTTCATAAAAGTAAATCAGATCGATGGGGAGGCCATCAAACCAGGTGATGTCACGATTGAACCCCATGTTAGCATGGCAATCTGCAACTGTGTTGGCTTCTCAATATACATGTGTGATAATGTAGTTGAAATCTGTATGATAATGGTTGAAATCCATCCAACGAGTAGTAATTGGAAAATAAAGATGAGTTACTCCATTCCAAATCACTTGCACGATGTTCTTTGAGTCACTTTCAATCTAGATATTGTTCCAACCAAAAATAATGGCAATCTAAATGGCATGGATATGTGTTATATATCCATTTCGTTGAAGTTGTTGTGATATCACCCTAAAATTGAAATTTTTCAACAACTTATATTTGGATAATGAAATGGGTTCCCTGTGTTTATTTTATAGGTGATGACACCCCTAAAATAAAGAAGTGGAATGTGATGAAAGCTGTTTCTTAATTCTATAAAAAGATCTTGAATGTGTTGTGATGCATGGTTTGTTTTTTGATGATTTTTGGGTGAGAGGTGATGGTTTTTTTGCTCTACTTTTGAGGCGGTGATATGAGGGTGTGTTTGGCCTTGATTTTTATGTGGAGTGGTGATGGTTTTTTAGTCCATAATTTTATGGTGGAAAGTCAATGGTTTGTTTGGTTGTGCTTGTGGTGAAGTGAGGTGATGTTTTCATGGTAATGATGAGCAACTTGTGATGTATGATTTCATTGTTCTAAATGATCGGGTAGTGGTGGAATAATTATTTAATAATGATTGAGATGGATAGGGGTTGGTTTGTTTAATAGGATTAAAATGATTAATAAAAAAATAAATTAAGAGATATGTTGTTAAATGATGTTTTTGGTAATTAATGAAATGAATGAGATGGATAATGTGATTGTTTGGAAATATGAAATGTGTCTTGTAGCTTGTGTGGTGGTGTTCATTTAGTGGTGTCGGCAAAATTGGCAGTGTTTTGATATGTTTAGTGTTGTTTTGTGACCCTATAGGTTGGGATTGTGTGTGTATTATATATATATAATTAAATATTCCTTGTTATTTCTATATGCACCCCACCACATCGAGCATTATTTTTTGACACCCATATCATCACATGTAGGGTGGTTTACTAACATCCCTATGATGATGATGCCTGACTAACTACCCACTCTTCCCCACTCTCTCTCTTCTTGGGGAGTAGATATGCATAGGCTAGGATGGTTGGAGGTCTTTTATTGAACTAGGTGATGACACTGCCACAAAACGGGGCAAGGCCAGCGCCACCCATATCAACGCTAACGAAAGAGCACTGATAAAGGGTAGTACCTTTATCAGTGCTGATAAAAGTACCCCTTTATTAGCGCTTTTTAGCTCTAATAAAGGTACCCCCTTTAACAACGCTTTTTTAGCAGTGTTAAAGGGTACCCCTTTATGAGTGCTTTTATTAAAAGCACCGATAAAGGGTATACTTCCAAAAAAATCATTAAAAAAATATATTAATATATTAATATACATATATAGTTATATTGACATAAATATAATATATATTTTTTAAATATAATTTAAAATATATTTTAGATAAGTATAAATATACAGTTACACTTAATATATAATATTTTTAGTGAAAATGGATTATAAAAAATTCAAAACATATTTTTAAATAATAATTTTTTATTTATTATGGAGTAATAGTCATTTAATAACAATTTGAAGACTAAAAAAATTTAAAAATTTAAAAAACGATCCAAAATATATTGAAAATGCAACTCGAACTTCAAACAGCCATAAATTTTGATCCGTGTGTCTGTTTGAGCTCTACCACATATCAAATCGAATCCTATGACGAGATATACATCCCTATGATTAGGAAAACACTGGTCAAGGTTTTTTCAAGGCCAAAAAAGGCCCAAAAGGCCTCCAAAACTGAGTTTTTAGTCGGGATACCCCGATTTTTTAACATTTAGTGGACTTTCAGCCTCTTTTAAGGGAGTATTATTGGATTTTTATAGTGGAGACTGAATTTATTCCAAGGTATAACATTCATATTGATATAATTTCTTTGAAATTGTATCGTTTCTTATAATGCACTGTTATTTATTATCAAATATATAACAATATATACATATTTTTTATATATTCACACATAAAAATTTAATTATAAATATAAATAATAAAATATATTTACATATAAAATATATTAGCTTTATCTAATTAATAAATTATATCCATTTAATTTAAAATACCAATATATAAATATTTATATACCTATATATTAATCTAACTATATATATATTAATATAACTACATATATATATTGATATAACTATAAAGATATATATTAATATAACTGTAAATATATATATTAATATAACTATATATATATTAATATAACTATATATTAAAATATGAATAAATATATATATATATATATTAATAAACAGATATGTCATTAACTGGAGAACAAATCAATATGGCAGAGTGTTAAATTCTATAGGCGCTCAAGGGGGAGGTTTCGAGATCAAATCTTGGTGGAGGAAAGGGCGCGTGCATGGGGGTGGATTTGGGGGGCTAGTGATGATAAAGGGGGTGGTTGAAGCACTGGAGGGGGGGTGTGTGCGAGTGTTGGAGGGGCTGGAAATCGCTGTTAAAGGGGGGGATCAAGCGCTATAAAAGCCCCCCCGATTGGCATGATTTTTTTAATTTTTATAACTTTTTTTAATTTTCTTATTTTTTTTAAATTTGTCAGCGCTAAAAACAAGCGCTGATAAAAGGTGTCTTTATCAGTGTTTTTTGGAGCACTGATAAAGGGGACCCCCCCCTTTTCTTTGTCGTCTTTAAAAGTGCTTTTCTAGCGCTGTTAAAGTCTATTTTTAGCACTGATAAAAGGGGTATTTGTAGTACTGTGGTCTAGGTGTCTTCAAGCGAGATTAGATGGGACCATATTGTGGGGAGGTGGTCAGGGTGTATTCGACTAAGATGATATGTGACCATGTTGTGGGAAAAATTATAGTGGAGGTCTTTCATGGTAGGAGGGGGTAATGAGGTTGATTCCCTTCATGTTCATGATACCCAAAAACATTGGTTATGATAGTGGTTGCATAGAAGTGGATTAGGTTTCATCGAGCGTGATGATATGTGACTGTGTTATAGGGAATCTTTTGGTGGGGGTGTTCATGGTAAGGGGAGGGAACAAGTTTGGTTTCCTTTATGTTCTTGATATAATAATACTCTAATATAGTAGTGGTTGTGATGTGATGGACCCAGTGTCATCGAGAGAGATGATATGTAGTCGTGTTGTGGGGGGGGGGATATATATTATTTATAAGAGATGAGTGTTCCATGATTTAAAATGTTAGGTTGTGA
Organism: Viscum album; assembly: GCA_963277665.1. NCBI lineage: Eukaryota > Viridiplantae > Streptophyta > Magnoliopsida > Santalales > Viscaceae > Viscum > Viscum album. Next base: position 346,104,309 of record OY728127.1, on the reverse strand, counting down.
GAACAGAAAATCAGTGGGAAAGTGGTGTAGGGTACCCTTTATTATCATGCTTCATATTATGTTATTATACATGGATTCGTTATTTGGTGAGTGAGCATTGGTGATAATGATTTTAGTTAGTATACATGTGCAGGTGTTATTTGGTTTTTCTATTTGCTCACAGGTGAATTAGTATAATTATTTTACATGTGAATGATAGATTTTGGTTTTCCTACTATGTATACTTGTATTCCCACCCTTTTTATGTAAAATGATTTTCAGAATTCTAGGAGGACATCATGGACTATGTTATCATTACTAGCTCAGATATTTTGGATAGTTACTATGTCACTTTGCTAACATTAATTTGGGGTAATTATTATTATAGAGGGTAACTCAACCCATTTTCTAAGATTTATCTACCCTTTTTAATAATCAAAATCCTAGGTTCTACTAGAGTTGTGACTAGGGGGTCATTATCCCTATCCCCTCATTGCAGTATCTTTGGAGGTAGGGGTTATGATAGAGTGGTATTAGAGGCGATGGTTGAGAGATATGATAGATTTTGGAATTAGAATCAGTAAGGATTACATGGATTGGTATGTAAATAGTTCCATATAACCTGGTTATGTGACATAGGCATGGTAGACTAGCTAGTATATAAGATTTTAGGGGCCCCATGATCCAATTGATGGGATTTGAGCTTATTTAATGATCATGTGAGGTGGACCTCTTTTTAGGTTAGAAACCTAGGAGAGGTACATGCATCATGATGACTTGTCTTATTATTTTAATTGAGACATTTTGGTTATATGAAGTAAAAATGGATTAACACTAATTAAATAAATCATAATAATATTCCATACTACTAGGATTATGAAATATTTTTTCCCTTTAAGCTATAGTTCTTGGTTATCATATGCATGTTTCTTAGGTAGTTGAGGTTCAGTAGGATGAGTTGATTGATTGTCCAAGGGTTGATCCAGTTGAGGAGAATGGTCAATGGAGGTGGGAATCACATTCATTTTAGTGGAATGATTTGGTGATATATGAGAGAATTGTTTCAGATGTGGAGATAGTGAGCTAGTTGGAGGAGCTCTAGATCACCTTCAATTTGATCTGGTCCCTATTAGAGTATTGGGTCCCTTTATAAGTAATCCAGATGCAGGATATTGTGTGTCAGTTGTGGATATTTTATAAGGGTTAGTGGAATGAGGAATATGCTTCATGGTTTGTCTTTCAAAAGGATTTTTTAGGAAAGTTCCTTTCATCGACTATGAAGGCATTGAAGAGGACGGAGATTCTTTCGCTTACATAGGGGAGTGTGTTAATGTGGGAGTTGGGAATCATGTTCAAGGACCTGTTACATTTTTATTTGAATATATTTCTAGATGTGGAGTCTCATGATAGATGTCTTGAGGAGTCCCTTCATCATTTTATATATTATGCAATTACTCCTTTTACATTACCAATGTATCTAGAGGTTCAGAATAAGGAAGAGGTGATCGGGTAGGAGAACTCATCAGTAGGTTTTCTATGATATGGGAAATGGTAGGGTTATTTGAGGAGAATAATTTTCAGTGCAAGGTATTAGGAACTAGGGCCTTTTAGTTTTTGACCAGTTATAAATCTACCTGAACAGCTTCCCTTCTATCCATCCAGGGCTAGTGGTTTTTGTCATTATTCTAGGGACTTCAAGATAGTGTACTTTTTTCTATGGGGTTCATATCAATCATATGAATTAGTTCCTATTTTTTATTCGATCTCAGTTTGGTGTAGGTGGATATGTTCAGTTCCTACCTCAAAAACAACTTACAATGAGGTTGTTTCATCATCAGGGGTATCAAAATTATTCTCTACATTGGGATGATATATTTGTAATAGGTTGACCTCAGTATGTTCCTCATTCTAGGGATCTCTACATTAGAATGGTCATCAATATGATCATTAACAAAGGTTTATATGAGCAACGGGTGGTCAATTTCGTGCAGTAGAGGCAATAGTGCAAGAGATTGCAGAGATCGTTCGATGTGCACTTAGTTTTTTGTCTACCCTTGTTAGTACCTTGATTTATTCGGGAGCTTCACACTGTTTTTTTGAACCCACTACAGTTTGTTTCATGAGAATATATGTATAGAGGCTTCCCATTTTCATGGTTTTGAATACACCAATCGAAGTTCATTCCAACTTTTTTTATGTATGTAGAGGTTGTAGGCTGATGAGGGGACAACATTAGTCCCATATAGAAATTTTTTAACTTCATATGGAAGAATGAGAACTTCAAGTTAGTATTCATGTTATTTGGTGTCACAAATGTGCTAGCTATGTTAATGGGGATCATGAATTGCATGTTTCGTGAATTACTAGACTAGTTAGTAGTTATTTTTACTGAAGACATCTTTATCTACTCAAAGTCATAGGAGGAGCATGTCAAGCATCTCAATTCCATTTTATATGTCCTTTGACACTACCATATTTAAAAAAAGTTATTCAAGTGTATGTTTTTGTTATGATAAGTTCATTTCCTTAAACATGTGGTGTCTCATAATGGTGTGGTAGTTGACCCAATAAAGGTCGAGGTAGTTATTTTGTGGGAAGAACCCAAGAACATGGAATAGGTTTCTAGATTCCTTGGTTTTGTGGGCTATAATCAAAGGGTTTTTACCAATTTATCCGTAATTTCACCCCCATTGACAACATTGACTAGGAAGGACCATAATTTTGTGTGGGATGATCAGTTCAAGGAAGCATTCGGTTACTTGGAGGGGATGTTGATTAGTGATCCAATTCATTACTTTTTAGAGGAGGGTGTCATGTTTGAGGTGTTTTGTGAGGATTCTCATATGGTCTTGGGATACATGTTGATGCATTAAAGGAATGTTAACTCTTATAGGTCTGTAAAGTTGCGTCAATGTGATTATAACTATGCTACCCATTATCTATAGCTAGTAGTGGTTGTGTTTTCACTAATGTAATGGAGGAATTATCTTATTGTGTAGTGATTTTTGGTCTTCATGGATCACAATAGATTGATTTATTTCATTTATTAGCTGGATCAGAATTTATGTTAGTGGGGGAGGATGCGTTGCTTTAGGATTTCAATTTTCAGATATCTTTTACCTTATGAAAATGGAAGGTTTTGGATAATTATTTGAGCATGAAGTCATGGAAGGATGTGGATCAGGAGTTTGTGGATGCTTGGAGAGTAGTGGTGGAGTTGGATTCCATGAAGTTAGATATAAGGGTGGTTGATGGTATATGTTGCTTGTTTTAGATGGTGGTGTAGTATTCTATGATGTAGAAAGTGGAGAAGTCTCAGTGGGAAGACTCAGATGTATAGGTGATGTGCGACCATATTGACCATGGTGATGCCTCAGAGGGGTGGCCAGATGATGGTTGAGACTAGATGTTATTTCATTTGTGGTTGTTTTTTTCATAGAAATATATTAGGGGTTCCTTCATTATCTTCATATTTCACCATTTTAGTACTCTCAGAAGTTTACAATATGTACCCTGGTTTGAGGATACAGTTTTGGTATCCCTGGATAAAATGGGTGGTGTTTGAGTTTGTGGTCAAATGTTTGGTTTTACTTTATGAAAAGGTCTAAAACTGTGTTATTGGTGGTTTTTTTGAGTCCATTAGATGTTCCAATGTGAAAATTGAAATAAATATCTATGTATTTTTTCCCAAGGTTACATTGAGATCAGGAAGGATATGATTCTATCTGGGTGATCATGGATCAGTTGAAAAAATTGACCCACTTCTTAGTGATCAAGGAATTGGGAAAAATGGATGCTATGGCTAAGAAGTATTTGGATGAGGTGGTGCATTTTCATGGAGTTATGAGTTAAATTGTCTTATATTGAAATGATCATTTTACCTCATGGGTATGGAGGGGATTTCATCATGATTTTGGAGTTCAGTTACACCTCAGCACATCTTTCCACCCTCAGACAGATATACATTCAAATTGGACTATCCAGATGATAAATTATATGTTATGGTTATGTTTATTAATCATTGGTGGATCATGTATAGACCATTACTTTTGTTCATGTATTTTGAATGCATGGTGTCTTGTTTAATAGTACTTGGGAGTGAGATACATAGATGTGTGCCCAGTACCCATAGCTATTTTGAGTTTTTATTTGGTCTATTTTGATTATGATGTGATGACCCATGCCTTCCCGGTCCATTAGTATTTCAGTTTTGGGTGTTAAACGTGTTTTGGATGAGGCTTGAGGAGGTTTTATGGTTTTTGGAGGATAATTAGAGATGATTCAGGATATTTACGTCATGAATGGGTTACACGACATGAATTGGTGATTCGTGACTTATTAAGATGGTGAATTCATGGATTTAGTATACATGTGGTTTAAAACATTAAATGGATTCACATTATGAATGGTTAATTCATAATGTATAATTAATTAAATATTGAGGTGATGTGAATTTTGGAAGAATATTGGAAAATGGGATTACATGTCATGAAAGGGTTACATGATGTGAAAGTGATGGGTTCCAGGTTATTTTATAACCCATTCGAATGATTTATTATCATTTGAAAGTACCTATCTTCCTCTTGTTCCAGACAAACCCAATGTTCCCAAAGGAGATCCTCTATACATATTCTCCCTTGATTTAATCAGTTGGTTCTGGTGGATACCCGTACGTGATTCTTGGTGAGTTCTCCTCTATTTCCCATTAGTTTCATTTGTTCTTCTTTGGTGATCCACTATAGTGTTAAAATTTTGTTATGGGATGTGAAATGGAATTCTTTTTTATAGTATTCTATGTGGGGTAGGTTTATCCATGATTTTTTTCATGCAGTTGTGGTTTTTTGGGCATTTTTTCTTTAACCTGCTTTGTGCAGTGATTTGGAAATCATTCTTTGAGGTGGGTAATCCCTCATTTCTAACTTGTGTGTATCATGTTGGATGGATTTAATTTTTTTAAATATGGTATGTGGTTGTAATAGATTAATTAAAGATAAATAATTTTCTAATTAAAATTAAATGGGGAAAGGGGAATCATTCACATGCTTTTACAACACATTATATTGATATTGTGATTGTACAAGTTGAATGACCTACTGAAAATTGTGGCTATTTGGGGCCTTATTTTACCTAGATTGATATGTTTTTTGGATCCGTTATTGTGTAGTTGTTTTTATATCACCCTAAAAGAAAAATTGGCTAACCACTTATATTTTTATAATGAATTGATTTCCCTAGGATTATGGATTTTTTGATAATACCCCTAAAATAAAGAACTATAATTTGATAAAATACCCTTTGTAAAAATTTAAAATGATATTTGATGTGTTTTGATGAGTGGTTTGTTTGGACATGATTTTGGGATTGTGACATGATGGGTTTTTATGTTCTTTTCGAGTGATGAGACGATTGTTTGTTTGGTCATACTTTTGGGGTAGTGAGGTGATGGTTTGTTTTTCGTGCTTTTGGGGTGGTAAGGTGATGGTTTTTTTGTCCCTAATTCTAGGTATGTGAGGCTATGGTTCAATGGGAATATCAATCTTCTTGTGATGTATGGTTACATTTTACTAGAAGCCTTCATAGTGATGGAATAATTATTTAATAATGATTAAGATGGATGGGGTTTAGTTTTGTAAATTGGATGGAAATACCTAATAAACAAATAAATGATGGGCTATGTGCTTAAATGTGGTTTTTGGTAAATAAAAAAACTAATGGGATGGATAATGGGAGTGGTTGGAAATACAAAATGTGGAATGTAGCTGGTGTGGTGTTGTGTATTTAGTGGTGGTAGTAATAGTGGTAGTGTTGTGAGCTAGTTAGTGTTTTTTAGAACCCATAGGTTGAGATTGTGTGTGGATTATATATATATATTTATATTAATTGTGATTTCTATATTTACTCCACCCATGTTGACCACAATGTGTCGACACCCGTATATTCACAAAAAGCATATTTTTTCATCATCTCGATGATGAGGATGGATGACTGACTATTGGATATTCCCCCCTCTCTCCTAGGTGAGTAGATATGCATAGTTTTTTATGGATGGATGTATATTAGTGAACTGGGTTATGTACCATGTGTCTTTGGTCGAGATGATATGTAACTATGATTTGGTATTGTGGCCCATGGTCTTTGGGAAAGATGATATGTTAACGTGCTATGGGGTGTCTTATGGTGGGGTTCAATCATGGTAAGAGGGAATGAGGTTAATTTCCTTCTTGTTCATGATACCCTACTACTCTGGTTATGTAAATGTATGTGGGGTGTTGGTCTAAGTTTCTTTATTAAAGTTTATATGTGATCATGTTTTGGGGAAACTTATAGTGGGGTGGTGCATGGTTGGAGGAGGAAATTAGGTTGATTTCCTTATGTTCATGATACTGTACAAATCTGTTTATGGTAGTGGTTGTGATGTGATGGCTAGGGGTATTTGGGCGAGATCATATGTGGCCATGTTGCGGGGTGGTGGTATATATTATTTAAAATATATGGTAGTGCTAGGACATATGAGTCTAGGGTCTGAAAGTGTAAAATCAAGAAGTATGGGGTACCCTTTTAAGATATGATTCATATTAAGTTATTATAATTGGATGTGTTATTTGGTGAGTGAGACGTTGTGAGGATGGGTCTGGATAGTATATATGTACAGGTGCTATCTGGTTCTATTGTTTTCTCATAGGTGTATTAGTATGCTTCTTTAACATGTTCACAAGAAACTTTGGTTTTCCTATTGAGTATACTTTTATGCTCATCCTACATATATAAATTGATTTTTTGGTTTCCAGGAGGACATTTTGGACTATGTTTTGCATTACGTTCTTGGACCTTTGGACAATTACTATGTCACTACTATAGCTTTTCTTTTGCATTCTTTACTTTTAGAGACATTTTTTGTATATTTGTTTTATTTATACATGCATTGTGGGATGGTTTTGGTTTGGTTTTAAATTATATCATGGAGTTTATTATGGATGATTCATTTTTTATCCTGATCCCATTTTATTATAGAGGGTAATGCCTCCCATTTTATGATATTTTGAAACTATTGATGCTAGTCACCAACCCAATGCCCACTAAAGGCAAGAATGATGGGGCATTATCTCTCTCCCCATATTATGGAATCTTTGTTGAGTGGGTGTTGTGACATTTACTAAAAAAATAATGTAAATATATAAAGAATATTTTAACAAAAAATAGAATATTACTACATTTATATAATAAATATATTATTATGAAACAACATACTATGCATTTGAAATATATTAATAACTGGATATTTTGATTTTTAAAATAGATTAATGTATTAAAAAATTAAAATAAAAATTAAAATGATAAAATATCAATACTTGGTATGCCATTATATTTTTTAAAAACCAAATAAATTATAAAAAAGTTCTACTCTATTCAAATAAATCAAAATTTAAAACATATGTTTTATAAGAAGTTTTAGCAATAAAATTATTATAAAATTATATATAACCAAATATGTTTAAAAAGTCACTTAAATTTAAAAAGTATCATATATTATAAAATTTTTCATAATTACTCCTATGATATGTGAGTTTATCATTAAGAAAAGAAATGTAAAAAAATTATATTTTCACAAATAGGATAAATTAAAAAAATTATAACAATTTAAATTTTCATACATGAAAATTTTCATAAATATGTCCATGATAGGTGAGTTCATAATGTAATAATTTATTTCATAAAATTATTTTTATACAAATAAGCTAAATTCTACAATATATCTACAAATTTAATGATTTCAAACATTTTATATCAAAAATAATAATTTTATCGAGGATATTTTTGGTGAATAATTTTTTCAAGTCTCTTCTATTATGATAAAAAAATTGTGTAAGAATGAAACTTGTATCCATTGAAAAAGACCATACATTCCAATAACTGATTATATGTTCAAAGGAGAAATTTATTTAATATAAAAACTATAAATTTTTTATTTTTGAGGCCCATGGAATTTTAAAATAGGAACAATGATATTGATTCTGACATAAAATCTAATTTTACAAAATATCATTATTGTGATATATGTAGAATAGTTTTACTAATAAATAGAGTTCTTTAGTGCCATCAAATATTTAGTTGTATATAACATTTATACATGTAACATTTTATCACCCAGAGAAAATTAATTAAACATATCTTCATAGACATAAATCATTCTAAACATAAAGGATGAGTTTTTTAAAATTGTGAATGATAAAATAAATTCATGCTTTGATATCATTAAAAACACTATTTATTTAAATCCCCTACATAGACCCCTAACAGTCTAATTAATTACAAAACCCAATTCAAAAAAAATATTTCAATGCGGGAAATGAAAATCATAACTCAAAAGTAGGGGATACAATTGTTTTGCGAATAGGGGATGTTGAGGGGGAATGTGTTTGTGAGTAGAGGGGAAGGGGTCCGCTGTGTAGAAGAGGAATCAGCGATAGGGAGTTGGAGTCACTATTTTCACCTCATGGGTTGATGGTATATGGACAAGGGGAGGGTAAGTGGCTATGGGGATCGATGAAGTGAGAGGTTCGGCATCCTACAGGTGGGATCTATAGCGGGGCGTCTCGGTTCATAGGGGCACTCGATGGGATGTGGGTCACAATGTAGACCAGACAGCCTATAACCGTGATACCTTAGTCAGTCCTAACATGGGTTAAAGGGAATTCCCAATCCCCATGGTTTGTCGACTAGAAACTAGAATCATATAAGATAAAAATGGGAATAGTTTTCAACATAAACAGTTTAATAAATAGTTAAAAATTAGTATGTACCAAATAAAACTCTATAGGGATAATAATACTAGAAGACAAATATGTATATTAACTAAAAGTACAATACAATGTACCAAAAAATAGGATGATAAAAAACCCATGTCCCAATAGAGAAAAAACTCTCCAGTACCCAGGGATCAACAATAAAAACCACATTCATTTGGCTCTTTACCCTTTATTGAACCTATAAAATGATAATGCAAAAGCACCTGAAGGCACGTGTTGGGTGTGAGGTAAAACCCCAGGAGATTCTCACCCAGGATTCCAAAAAGAAGATGACAATTTAATTAACCAAATAAAGATTTAAATTTTAAATAAAAAGAAATGTAATTTCAAAATAATATTTAAAAAATTAATAATTCAATACATTTAAAATGGTGGAAATATTTCAAACAACAACTTAATAAAGATTTTATATAAAATATTTTATATAAATTTACCAGGCATTGTAAAATAATTTACAAATTATGTCATATATATCAAATATAAATAATGAAAAAAAAATTTCATATCCTAATAGGTATGACATTTATTGGTTATGATATCCTCACACACTTAAATAGTGATCATGGCAATATGTGTACACATGTTCCTCAGATACTAGTCAAAGAGGACTCATCATCATCCCATCAGGGATATGACCATCTATATATGTTTTGTTAGAGTTGTAAAGCATCAGTAGAGTGTTGTCCCAAATAAATCACTAAATACATAAGCATTCATGTTCTATAATAATAATCAATAATGGGCAATTTACTTTAAAACTATTCAAAATACAATTCACCCATTTTTTAATTTCAATATGCTGATTCTCATTCAAGAACATAAAATCTGGTTTTAATCAAATCATACCTTTTACGAAGATAAAAAAAATCGGTTTATATCAAAATAGTATAATCCATTTTGATAAGATAAAAATTTAAAATCAAATTCACCAATCAATTTCAGTACTCAATTTCCCAATTTAAATTTCCCCATTTAAATTTAACAATTTCCATTCAATTTACTAAAACACGCTCTAATTCAATGGAGTGGGGGGGGGGAGGGGTTCCCAATTTTCATGCCAAAGAAAATAAAAATCCTTATTTACATCAAATTATGTTTTTGTAATACAATTGGAATAAATTTAATTTAAATTAATAATTTAGGGTTAAAACAATTGAAAAAACTTAAACAGAACCACCTAACACATAATAACAAAATTACAAATCAGAAATCCCTAAACCGGAAACTCCAATGAAGAACGTCGATAATGAAGATATTAGAATAGAACCTAAATCCAAAATATAAAACAAAAAGGATTATACCCTCTAACAACTTGAATATATTACAAACCCGATGTTGGAAATATGAAGAGATAAGGACAGAAGGAACATAGAAAGGTTTATTACCTGGAAATGATCAAATGATGATAGATATGGTTTGATTCAATTCAGATGGGATTTGGAGGAGAAAAAATGAATCCTTGAGAGATATGAAGACCTAAGAAATCATTATAGTCTGATTTAGATCTATGTGGGGATAAAAAGGTGGGTTTTAGAATTTTTCATGAATTTTTGGAATAATTAAAAGTTGCATTCATGGTTTCATGGAGGGGCACATGGTTTTTTAAACTATGTTCCCTAACCATGAATCCATTATAGAGGGGTTTCATGATTTCTCTAGATGGGAAAATGGTTTTCCAAACCATATGACAACCACGACAACCCTCACAACTAGGGTGTTCATAGTTTTAACTAGCAGGGCACACAGTTTGGGAAAAATATGTGCCAATCATGCACAACCCAAGAGCCCTTCAAAATTTCTAAAATTTTACCCAATGTACCCCTAAACCAGAATCAACTAATGTATGATGAAAAGTGGGGTTGAAGATAACCTAAAATTAGTAACAATATGTTACAACCTCCCAACCATAGAACATTTTTATCCCCAGAAAGCTTGTTAAAAATCATTCATGTCAAAATTTTGAGGCCAATACTCTCTCATCAGTGGCACTCTCTTCCACATATAATGAGTATAAAAACCATGCTACCATATCACTGGAACCGAAGGTATCATCCTCTGATGAATTACCATGGTTTCAGAATCCACTATCATGACCAGATTCTTAATCATAGATAAATCTGGTTTGGCATCAAGATCAATCCAACTGAGAACATTAGGTGGATTAGAAGGATACTTAAGTATTTGAGATACATGGAACACGTTATGTATTGATGAAAGCTACAGTGGTAGTTGCAAATGTCAATCCACTTTCCCCACCTACTAAACAATCTCAAAAGGTCCCAAAAACTGAGGATCATGCTTCTGTTGACTCCCAAACTATAGATGACCCAAATAGTGTGAATCATTCAAGAACACCTGATCACCCAATAAAAATTGTACTAGTCTATGATGAAGATAAACATAAGATTTATACTAGATCTATGGAATCAAAATTCTATGAAGAATCAACTGAATATTTATTATCGTCTCCTGAACAAATCTCGGTTCAACTAAGGAACTTTTACTGATCGTTTGCCAACACAACAGAGATTTACAAGGACGCCCATACAAGGCCTCAAAAGGATCCATTAAGACTATGGACTAGTAAATATCCTAATAAGAGAAATCATATAGACCAAAATGGTCATCCCAATATTCACCAAAGTCAAGGTTGAAGAAACAAAGCATGAAATCAGGAAACTTTATAGCTCTTTCTATATGGCTATCCAACTACATATGGTATGATGTAGTCAAATTAACTTGTGATCTCCTTGCCTCCTAAAGGCCACTCCAAAAGAAAGAAGTAAACTGAGGGTCTATATTAGAGACTATTAGAAATGAAACTCTATACAAACGAACAATCTCTTTCACTTAGAGATTTCACAACTCCTAAAATTATGTTGTATCATTAATGAGTATAAAGTGATCTATTTTGGTTAGACTATGGATCATAACCATTATCATATTCTTCTTTCTCTAGGTATGTGGAAATCCTACCACTAAGTCTATAGAGATCTCATAACATTTCCAAGTCAGAATAGGATGTTTCTAAAGAAATAACAAAGGTTTCTGGGGCTTGGACATGACCTACAGGAATGTATAACAATGAGAAAAAAATAAAATTTCCCCATATCATACCTAGCCACCATAATCATCATATCTTGTCATAGAAAATCATTATGGATCTTAGGTTCACTACCCACTGGGAATTATGGAAATCTACCATCTCATCTTTTATGACAAAAAATAGTAAAAAATGATTTTGATAACGTAGAATACCATCCATAGTGAACAAACACACTACCATGATATCCCCACAATAAAGAGAGTCTTTAATGCTACAAAAATAATCATCAAGATTCTATTCCTAAAGAATCTTCTCAAGAATTTTGAAGGTTAATTTAACAGTGGTCAAAATAACTTTGCCCTTTGATTCCTAGACTCCTATATACAACAATGTAAAGAGAGCCATCAAGTTCCACTCTTCTGATGATTCTTTCACAGTTGTGTCTTGTTGTTTCCTTCTCAAAGCACCTGTGATGACATTATCTTTACCCAGTGTATAGGTAATGTCAAAGTCAAAATATTGTAGGTATTCCACCCATCCCCTCTAGAGAAGATTTAAATAATTGTTTCATAATATATAACACAAGATCATGTGGTTTGAAAACATGGTATGATTTCCCCTATAAAGGAATATAGATAAATCTTAAGTACATTAAAGATTGATAAATGTTAAAGGTCATGGGCCAAGGAATTATTCTCATGTGGCCTAATTTGATGATATTCCTCAGAAATTACATGATCAAACTCTATAATAACACAACCTAGAAATAAACCCGATGCATCATAGAAGACCACATATCCCTACCCAGCCTACGGAAGAGTCAACACTAGTGTTGTGGTTAAAAGGTATTTTAGTTCAAAAAAATATTTCAAACATTTTTCATCACAAGAAAACATTACTCCCTTCCATGTTAGAGGAGCCATCAGAGAAGCCCAAATTGCTAAGTCCTTTAAAAATCCAAGATAATACCAACATAAATCCAAGAAACTATGAGTCTTAAAAACATTTTGTGGTTTCTTCCATGTCATTAAAACCTTCAACATCTCAGGATCAACTAATATACCATGTCTCGATGCCAAGTTTCCCCAAAAATTCACTTCCAGTATCTAGAAATTACATTTCTATTGATTGGAATAATGTCGATGATTTATAAAAACTTACAAAATTTATCTTAGATGATGCACATTATCCTCCTCAAAATTAGAGTATATAAGAATTTCATCCACAAACACTACAATGAATGTATCAAGACACTCATGGAAAATCCTATTCATTAAATCCATAAAGTCTATATGATCATTTCATAGAAACAATTTCATGATAAGGTACTCATAATGGTCATACCTTCTTAGAGAGGCTGTTTTTCGAATGTTAGATTCTTTTATTATCAACAGATGGTAACCATATTGAAGATAAATTTTTGAGAACCTATTCTCACCTTTAAATTTTTCTAATAGATCATCAATATGTTGCAACATATACTTTTTGTTTAACATAACTTGATTTAGTTTCTAGTAATCAACACAATGGTGAAGTGACCGATCCGTTTTTTTAGCAAAAAGAACTGGCACTTCCCCAGGTGACACACTCATGAGTATAAATCCTTTATATAGATGATCATCTAGCCGAGTCTTCAACTCTATCATATCGTCTAGTTCCATTTGGTAAGAAGTAATAGACATTGCTTAAGTAACCAACACTAATTTGATATAAAACTCTTCCTCCCTTACCGGTGGAAAGGTAAATAAATCAAAAGGGAATACTTCTGGAAACTCAAGGAAAACTGGGGGAGATCACCGCTAAAGGATTCTCACTTCAAATAAAAAAACATAGATATATCTTTTTCCAACTTTGGATAATAAGGTACATCTATACTTTACATCGGGACCCATGGTCCCTCAAAGATATAACACACTTCATCGAGCATAGTAAAGGAGACCTGTTGAAGATAATAATCAATCTAGGATTTATTGGCAATGATCCAATCCATCCCAAATATGTCATCAAGGGGTTTCATGATGAGAATAAAAAAACCCCAAGTAATCTAAATATCTAATAAATTGAAAACACAAGAAGTAATATAGAGACCCTACTCTCTATTTATTCCAAGGGGTGTAGTAATATCCATCACATAAGATAAAATCTCCATATGAAGATAAATCATATGAAAATACAGGTTGAAATAAATGAGTGAGATGCATAGGTATCAAATAAAATATTCACTAATAATAAATTTATAGTGATGGTACCTATCATAGTCATTGGATTCGTATCTGCTTCCTTAAGAGACTCTTCCACTATATGAAGAAGCTTCATTATGAATGCATATGGCTAGAACCTCTTTGTTTTTGGAGCATCTGATAGCACCACAATTTTAGAATACTCTAATGATCTTGTTCCACTATGTGGATTATAATATTCATGGTAGAACATATGAATGATACTTGATCATCTTCATGAGCCACATATCATGGGTGATTCAGTGGAAACCTATTTAGAATGCCTAAGCTTGCAACACTAATAAAAAATCAATAGGCCACATACAAGAACTAAAGTTAGTCTAGAATAACCCAACTATTGAGAACAACAATGGGAATCATCATGATTCCTCTTTATTTTAATGTAACTCACACTACCAATTGGATAAAAAGGAACTCTCATCAACCCTAATTTACCATCTAGGTCCATTTCAACCATCAATGCTCTATCCATAACATCAGAATAAGAATGAATATTCAGAAATAGAACCTATGAATAAATATCATATTGAAGTCCCATATCAAAACATAAATTATTAATCTTCTCATTCAATATAATCTTAGGTAAAATCTTCATAATCTCAACAAATCGATTATCATATTTTGTCATGGTCTTGTAAGCCTGCTCGATATTGAGAAAACCCAAGGCCTTTACCAACACCATAGACTCTAGATTGAACTGTTTCATGAAAATAATTTGTATTTCGTTCTAATCTAATCCCTCATGCTTCTTCTCCATCACTATCATGTCCCACCATCTCCTTCTAGGTCCCTCTACCTTGAAGGTGGAACATTTCACCTTCATTTCGTTAGTCATCTCCGTGAATTCAAATAGAAGCTCAATATCTACCAAACAATAATCAGCCAATTGAGGATTATTATAACCATGGAACTCAAATGGATTTTGGTGAGGGAACTTCTGAGCATGATTCCATAAAATATCCCTATGAGGTTCAATAGTTGGAGCCAAGATGAGAATGGGTGTAGGTGCATGTCCTAGAGTTTGGATAGCATGTATGCTAATTTCAACCATATTCTGGTCCAAAAGAGGATTTAATTATTGTAGTTCATCAACTGCTTCATCCTAGATATGATTCACATATATTCTCATATGCATGATTTTATACAACATCAGCAGGAAACATTAAAGACATCATATTTACACTCAAACATAACAACATGGGAAATTAATCCCATTAGATATATAAATAATATTTGGATTTCAACCTATCTAAATAAAAATCCTAGAAAATACAAGAACTAATCCTCAAGAATATTTTCCCAAACCATCCCTAGTGACCTAAGTCACATTGCAGTGAGATATTTCCAGGAATTCAATCACAACTACCTCCTATGTCTGGAAAACTTTACTCAACTGCATACTAACATCTAGGAAAGATGCTTAACATGTACCTCTAATACCTCTCTATAACAAAATGTCTTGGAAAATCTAATTCCCAAATACCTAGGCCAATCTCGACATGGATTAAAAGGGAATTCCCGATCCCCATGGGTTTGAAACTAGAACCTGGCATCATACAAGATAAAAATAGGATTGGTTTTTTCATATAAAAATTGAATGAAATAGTTACAAGTTAGAATGAAAAAAAATAAAAATACATAGAGAGAAAAATACTAGAATTGAAATAGGTATATTAACCCAAAGTACATCACAATGTAACGTATTACAGGATGGTAAACAACTCAAGTCCCAGAAGACCCATCTCTCTAAGAAAAAATGTTGTGAAAAAATCTTTCCCGGAGTCCTCTCAGTATGTTTTGGATATGGTAGAGTTTGTTGAAAAAGATAGGTGACCGAAAATGTGTATGGATGGTGTTTTTAATAGGCATGTTTTTAATGAGGTGCAGTTTCGCATTGTTTGCCAAATTTTTGGGCTTCAAAATAGGGAATTTGTGTTTTTAAATATAAGTATTTATTCATAGGACTGTAGAGTGTGAAGAACAATGAATGAAATAGGAAAAGAAAGAGAAACGCAGATACTGGGACATAGATCTCATTCCATGTCTGGGAAGGGTATGCGACCACGTACCATGTAGCTGGAATGGTACGTAGGAGTGCTTTGGGAAACCAAAAATGTTTAATGTAGAAGGTGGTGTGGTATGTGTATGGATTGTCAACAATATATAAGATCGATCATGTAGTAGAAAAGAAAGTATGCTGACCATGTATGAAAAATGGTTTGTTGGAAGACTTGCGGTTCACGGTGGCAGGAAGATCGATATTCGGTGGATTAATGATTTTGAAAATCTTGGATTAACAGATATTGTGGATATCTTTTCTATATATATCTAATCCCACTGATTAGATGAGCTACCTAATATCAATAGAGAATATCTTTTGATGTAGGATTTCGGCAATGTCCAAAGGAGGTTCGCGAGGGAGAATCCCGCGAAGGCTGAAGTGGTTCTCATGGAAAAAATTTCACTGAAGGTTTTTACAGAGAACTAAAAACAGAAAATAATGTAGTACAGAGAAAGATATGGTGCGGTATGCAGTTGGTTTGTAAAGGTATTCCGCAAACAGATAATAGTTTACAGATAGAGGGTGTTTCATAGGAGAGGAACACAGAATCGGTACGCAGAGGCGGTACTTGATAGCGAAGGTGGAGGCAGTCAGAGGAAGAAGGGAGGTTCATGGAAGCGGATGCAGTACGTGAAGGATGTGTTTTGCGTACCAAACCTAGTACTTAGTACGTAAGAGAAAGAGGTGGTTTGTGATTTGAACAAGGAATCTTGCAAAAGTTTCAAATCTGTTTGCGAAATTATTTTCCAGTACTCAGGAAGGTGTACTTCATCTACGGGTAAAAAGGGACTTCAACAGAGAATTTACCCATAGTTGATGATGTATTATTTATTCAAGTGAAGGGACCAGCATGTTCATAAATTTTGTTTGACCTACAAGTCGATAAACTGTGTGTGGATTCCTTTCCAAGAGCAGTGAGAAAAGGAAGAGGAAGACGGTGACCCTTTCCACTGGAAGTGAGCCAGAGAAATAGGCATAGGGAGTGAATATTGGGAATGCAGTGAGAAAACACTAAACCTTGTAAAGGTAGTGATCCTAGGCATTGAAGATCTATCCCGGATATTGTATTCATTATTGGTCATGATCCATAGTGAATTTGGTACATCGTCACAATGTCGTTGTATGCTCCTTGGATGTAGCCCAGTGAGGGTGACCCAAGTAAAAAACATTGTGTCATGTGCATGATTTCATATCTATTCATATATATCTACTAGGGAAGAGAGAATTATGTTTTTTTACAATGAAACAATATCCATAGGAGAAAATTTATTAATCTTTCATACCCTGATTCACCCCCATCTCAGGGTACTCGACCTAGTGGACCTAAAAATTGGTATCATAGGGAAGGTTGAATGTTAGTGGTTTTCTCTCAATAATAAGAAATTTAGTTCATTAATTATAAAGGAATTCTGATCCTTGATGGAAAATATTTTCAACTATGGAAGATTCAGATGCCGCACTACTTCTAATCAGTAGGTATAGATGTTTTTGCAGAAGCTAGGCATGGATGTTTTGCTAACATTAATAATGGTGCATTATCAGAAGCTTAGAGAAGGTAATTGGATGATGATGCTAAATGAATAAATGCTCTAGTGGGAGCCCTATTAAATGAAATTTATATGAAGGTGATGTACTATAAAGCATCACATGAAATGTGAAAAAAATTGTTGAACATTTAGGAGGGCGACACAAAAGTCCAAGAAGCAAAGTTGCAGGTTCTATGGAACAAGTATGAGGATCTCAGAATGAATCCCAATGATACTATTGATGCATTATTCGATAGGATAAATAATATTATAGAAGACATGTGAGGTAATTGAGAAGTTAATTGAAGATACAATGATTTTGAAACGTATATTGAGGAAACTTCCACCACAGTTCAATCAAAAAGTTTCAGTTTCAGAAGACATTGACCTGAAACAGCTGACATTAGATATCCTACACAATACCCTTGTAGCATATGAAATGAAAAATTATGATAACGATGAAATGGAAAAGGAGCAGTCTATTGAAGTTCCTTTCAAGACTATGAAGAATCTCTCTGTTTATGATAGTCCTAAGGAGGACAATATGAATGATTTCATGTCATTTCTTTACTATAATATAAAAAGGGGAAAATGGAGGTTCAAAATTAAAAATCCATTTTTATGCTTTTTATGCGAAAAGATTTGGAATTTTGCCTCAAAGTTTCCTTAGATGTTTGATGATTAAAATTAAGAAAATGATGAAATTCTCCAAAAGAAGTATTCATCAAATGAGAAAGGGAGAAGAAATACATGGAGAAAGTTATTCAAAAAGAAAAATATGCTTTCAAAATAGGATTAATGTTTAAAAGAATATGAGGCAGTATATTTGGAGGAGTAAAAGGATCACAAAATAGATACTTTGGTGGAAATTGTCAAAAATTCATTAATAAGAGAAGAAAGTGATAATGAAGAAATAGAAATTGAAGGAAGAGTTGATCTTAAGATTGAATTAATGCTTCTCATGAAGATGTAAGTATTTTGATATCCAAAAAAATAAAGCTAACAAAGTTATTTGTGATTCCAAACTCATTATGTTATAGTAGGTTGAAGATAATTTTGATATGAATGTATAATTTGAAAAGATTGGGTCTTTTATGCTAGAAATCTCAAAAAAGGTGGATGAGTGCAAACTCAATATTAAAGAATAGAAAATAGAAATTTACAACTTGACTAAAACTATAAAATATCAATTAAAATGTATCAAACAACTAGAAGAGGAGGTCATCATTCTATGATAAAAAATTGAATATTAGAAGAAACTGATAACTCTCAACTCGACATCAGAAAAGAAGATCTTACAGGTAACAGATAAGATGATATTTGAGAAGATTGGTCCATCAAAAGAGAGAAATAATCAATTCTGAAGGATAAGGCTGGTATGGGTCTTGATCTAAAACAAAAAAACAGTTATGGTTTAATTCAGAACACAAAAACCCACTCCAAGATT
Source organism: Viscum album (assembly GCA_963277665.1). Classification (NCBI taxonomy): domain Eukaryota; kingdom Viridiplantae; phylum Streptophyta; class Magnoliopsida; order Santalales; family Viscaceae; genus Viscum; species Viscum album. Next base: position 346,085,202 of record OY728127.1, on the reverse strand, counting down.
CAAGATTGATTTGGGTATGAAGAAGAATTAGAATATTGAAAGATCCCAAGTCACAACTTGTATTGGATAATTTCTAAATAATAATTTACCTCATATAATATTCTATTACTGTAATAAGATGGGAAAATCTCAAAATTTATGTTCTGTATCAAAGTGGTACCAAAAGGAACAAGACTAACATATATGGTTGTATAGATCCCAAAATTCTAGGTCATCATTTTATGGTCATTGTTTTAGGTGTAAAGACATGGATATATGGAAAGATATTTCACATATACAATGCATAGGAATGTGCTAAGGTAGACTGAATTTGTTCATAAGAAGAATCCAATTGTATCCTCAAGAGAGCTAAAAATTTAAAATCCATTTTCAGCTCTATAGATTGAAGATGGATTGTCATATACTGAGAATGATCAAGATTATCATTCCATGTTAGATATGAAGTCAAATACTTGGGTAAAAAAGATAAGGTAAGAGTAGGTACTGGTTGTCGGAATTGCATTCAAGGCATCAGATCATACTAGGATATGGATCATTGACAGTAGATGCACTTCCCTTATAACATGAAATAAAGATCTAGTGACCGAAATCAAGTATGATAAATAAGGCATTGTATGGTTTGGTAATTATGAGGGATTAAAAATTATTTGCTCTGGAAAATCCATGTTTGGAGGAAAAGAGATGAGACAAGCATATGTCTTGGTTATTTTGGGGCTTAGTCAAAATTAGCATAGTGTTAGTAAATTGGGTAACTCGAGACATTCCATAAGTTTTTCCATGAAATCATGTGTCATCAAAGCAAAGGATCGTGTTTTGTGTTGCAAGTAAAGGGTAAAAAAGGGAATCTCTACCTCGTTGGTGGAGAAGAAGACATGTGATTTCTATCAAAGGATGAAGAAAAAAAGTTATTCCATAAGCATATTGGCCAGATAATCCAATTTTCCTTAGAAGATATGGTGAAATATGATACTTCTTGAAATCTCCATAGATTATCATGCGATCATACACTTTTGTGTGATGCCTTATAATAGGGGAAGATTATTCGAAAAACATATAAACAAAATTAGAAAAAGTCCAAAAAAATTGCCTGAGTTGGTGCATATTAACATGTGTAGTCCAATTTCATAAAGGGATATTGATGGGAGGAGATATTATATTCTCTACATTGATGACTATAGATAAATTTCATGGGATTCAATAATCACCCACAAATCTAAAGTGTTTAGTTGAATTACAAGATACCTATCGGAATGTGAAAAGATTCTCAGTCATAAAATCCATACAATTCAAAAAGTTAATGGAACAGAGTTCACAAATAGCCAAGTAGAAGATTATCTTGAAAAAAATGGAATAAGGAATCATGTTTCAGCAGTAATAACTCCACAGAATAATGTAGTAGCTGAGAGAAGAAATTGGATTATCAACAACATGGCCAGAACAATGCTCATTGAGAAAGTACTTCTAGAGAATTTTTTTAAAGAATTAGTGATGACAATAGTATACACATAAAATAGAGATTTACTTGGACCATAAGTGGAGAAGAATCCATATGAGTTATGGTATGGAAAGAAGTCATCATTTAATAACTTTCGAATATTCATAAGTAAATGTTTCATTCTCAATAAGGATAAATATAGAAAATTTGAATCTCGGGGGATGAATAGATATTTCATGGCTACTCAAAGAAAAGAAAAGTGTAAAAATGCTTCAATAAGACATTGAGAAAGATAGATGAAATTCATGATGTGACTATAGTATAAAATCAATAGAATCTTCAGTAAATACATCATAAGACTCAAGAGGATAGCGATGAAAAGATGAAAAGATCAGGAGATTATCCAGTTCCATAGGTTGACTTAGATAAATACTCATATGATAAGAGCAAATCAGTGTCTTCTTAGAGACCATCAAGAAGAGATGAGGTTGATAGGCATAACATAATTGGCGATCAGACTGCACCAGTGAAGACAAGAAGAATGAAATCTCTAAAACAAGCATCATACTTATCACAAGTGGAACATAAAATCTTTAATGAATTAGTTGGAGAAGAGAATTTGGTTCTGGAAATGAATGAAGAGATTGAACAAATTGACAAAAGTCTGATGTGGGAAATTTTTGCGAGACCAGCAGATAGGAATGTTATCGGAACAAAGTTGGTCTTTCGCAACAAAATTAATGAAGTTGGTGTTGTCATTCAAAACAAAGCACGACTGGTGTGAAAAGGGTATTCCTATATAGAGGGTATTGATGCTAATGAGAAATTTTCACCCATTTCAATGTTCAAGATAATCCGATTATTCTTGGCCATAACAGTGCTAAGAAAATTTATGGTTTTCCAGTTGGATGTCAAGTCATCAATTCTAAATGGATTTCTAGAAGAAGAATCCAACATTGATAAAATAGATAGTTTTCTCATTCCTAAAGATGATAATGCAGTTTTTCATCTAAAGAAGGATTTATATGGATTGAAGTAACCACCAAGATCATGATATTCAAGGCTTGATCAGTTTCTAAAGAAGATCAGTTTCCAGCGTGGTGGAGTTGATTACAATATGTATTTCAAAAATGAAAATAGTCAAAGGATGATGGTTCTAGTTTATGTTGATTACATAATCTATGGTGGACCAGATGAAGCACAATTCAAACAGTTTTAGGAATTCATGAAATTCAAGTTCAAAATGTCGATGATTGGTGAGATGAAATTTTTCCTTGGCTTATAGGCGACGCGTGTAAGGAATGTAACTTTTATTTCTCAATCTAATATGACAAGTATGTATTTAGAATATTTGGAATATATTATTCCAAAGAGATGAAGACTCTAGTTTATACTCTATTGAAACTATCACAGGATGATAAAGGCAAGGCAATTAATATCACAGAGTGAATGAAAATCATTGGATGTCTGTTGTACCTGAATGTAATAGGTCCTGATATTTTATTTTCAATATTCCAAGCATCGAGGTATCAAATCAATTTTTATGAGATCCATATAATGGTAGTAAAAATAATTATTTGGTATATCAAGGGAATAGTGTATTTTGGCCTAATGTATAATGAAAAATCTCATCCAGAGTTTTTGGGATATACAGATGAAGATTGGGTCAGTTCAGTTGCTGATTGGAAATCAACATCAGAAGGTGCCTTTTATCATGGAAGGATGTGTATTTCTTGGTTGAGAAAGAAACATGATTTCATTTCATTGAGCCCCACATAAGCTAAATATATTGTGGCTACTCAACCATGCACACAACTATTGTGCATGAAGCAGAAGATTTAATATATGGGAATTAAAGTAAAATCTCTGATCAACATCCATTGTGATAATTCAAGTTCTATAAATATTATAAAAAATTTATTCCATCACTCAAGGGAAAATCACATTGAAATAAAATATAATTCTATTAAGGGGAAGTTGGAGCAACGACTTTTGAAGTTGGAGTATATGCCTATAGAATAACAGGTTGCAGTCATTCTGAAAAGGCCTTACCCAAAGAAGCATTTGAAAGGCATCTACTAGTTCTGAGATTCCATTTAACTTCCCAAACTTGAAAAATTGGGGATGTGAGTCCCCCTCTCCCCGATGTATGATGTATCTTTCCCTAATGTTCATCTATGTGTTTTTTACCCTATTGTAGACATCCATGAAGTGACCTTCGGGTTCGTGGACAAAGGGTGAGAAAGTGTGATTATTCCAAGGAGAGAAAATACATAGGGAGAACCTATCATGTGGAGTTCCATGATAGAGGGAGATGATGTTGAGTTGATGCAGTTTAGGAGATCTAAAAAATAGCGGGACCATTAAATGATACAATTCTTGAAGTGATCGATCAATGATTAGATATCATGATAGCTGAGGTTTGTGATGAAAACAGGTTATTGGTATCATTATGGTACCAACAATTGGTGTTAGAAATGAAGTGATTCATTGGTTAAATTTTCATTATATTCTTGTTTCTCAGGTTGATCATGGATCATGTGTTCTTAGAGTATATGTTGATTAAATTTGGGATCTCTATCTTAATCGCATGAAGGGAATGCTAATTGAAGAAATCTAGAGTGTTAGAGTAGTTTCAAAATGAGAAGAACTATTATGAAAATAGTTGTCAAAAAACCTAAATGGGGATATTGTTGGGGAAAAAATCCCCCAAGGTGTCCTCTCGGTGTGTTTTGTATGTGGTTGAGTTTTTGACAAATTCAAATGACAGCGAATGTGTATGAATGGTGTTTTACAAATGTAGGTATTTAAGGTGGTGCGGTTTCCCAGTGTTTACCAAATTTATGGGCCTCAAAATCAAGAATTTTTTTAGAAATGTAAGGATTCATTCATCGGACTAGAAGGTGTGATGAACAGAGAAAAAATTTGAAAAGGAAGAGAAACTCGGATCCCCGGACATGGATCGCTTACCATGTCCGGGAAGCATATTTGGCCACATACAAGGAAGAGGGAATGGTATGCGAGAGAATTTCGTGAAAGCAAAAATGGTTCGTAGTGGATGAAGATGAAGTACATGTATTTATTGTCAATGATGGAAGAGATTCATCACTTAAGAGCAGAGGTAGTGCACAAACCTTGTATGAAAAATGGTTTTTTGGGAGGCTTGCAGTTCCCAGTGGCAGGAGGATCGGTATTCAGTGGATCAATGATTTGGTAAATCTTGGATTAGTGGATATTGAAAATATCTTTTCCTATATAAGAATCTATAATCCCACCGATTATATGAGAGACTAAATATCATAATAGAACATCTTTTGCCTTGGGTTTTCATAAATGTCTGAAGGAGGTTTGTAAGGGATAATCCCACAAAGGCTGAAGTGGTTCGCATAGAATAAAATCCGGTGAAGGATTTTATGGAGAACTGAAATCCACAAAGAACACAGTACACAGAAGGAGAAAGTGTGGTCCGTAGGTGGTTTGTTAAGGTATTCCTTGAATAGAGAACAGTTCATGGATAAAGGGTGTTTCGTAAGGGAGGATCGAGGAATCAGTAAAAAGAGGCGGTATGCGATAGCAAAGGCGGAGGCAGTTGGAGGACGAAGGGAGGTTCGTGGAAGAAGAAGAGGTACGGGAATGAGGTGTTCTTCATACTAACCTCAGTACTCTGTACCCAGAATAAGAAGGTAGTTTATGATTTGAATAAGGAATCTTGAGAATGATTCAAATCAGTCTGTGAATATATTTTTTAGTACCCAGCAGTACTTGAGATGGTGGACTTAATCTACGGTTGAAAAAGGGACTTCATCAGAGCATCTTCCCACAGTTGAGGATGTAGTATTCATGTAAGTGAAGGGACCTACATGTCCATAACCTTTTTTTGACCTATAAGTCATTAAATTGTGTGTGTATTCCTTTCCAAGAGAAGTGAGTGAAAGAAGTGGAAGATGATGACCCTTTCCACTGGCAGTGATCTATAGAAATAGGAATAGGGAGTGGCCCTTGAGAATGCAGTGAGAAGACCCTAAACCTTGTAAAGGTAGTGATCCTGGGCATAGAATATGTAGACCGAACATTGTACTCATTATTGGTCGTGATCCTTAGTGAATTTGGTACATCAGCACATCGCCATTGTATACACCTTGGACGTAGCTTCGTGAGGGTAAACTATGTAAAAATCATTGTGTCCTGTGCATGATTTCATATCTATTCATATATTTCTACGAGGGGAAGAAAGAATTGAGTTTTGTTTAACAACTAAAAAATATACAAAGAGGAAAAGGTATTAATCTATTATACCTTGATTCACCTCCCTCTCAGGGTACTTCACCTAGGGTACCTAACTCCTAAAATTTGATAAAATACTAACTCCATGTCACACTTTAACCTTTCTCAAACCTAGAAGAAGATTATTTACAAACTCCCAAAGTAACATGTATGGTGTGAGATAAAATCCTAGTTGGGTCTCAAAAATTATTCCACAATAATATTTGAAATTAATTAATCAAATAAAGATTTCATGTTTAAATAAGAAGGCTTGGAATTTCAAAATCATAATTAAAACAAATCAAGATTTAAATTTCAAATGATGGAAATATTTTTAACAATGTCTTCCTAAAAATTATATCTAAAATAATATATATAAATTCACAAGGAATTTTAAAATAGTTTATAAAAAATGGATTATAAATTAAATATAAAAAAATGAGCAACATGGCCATCTACCAAGAGGAACAATAGTTCCAGGTTATGGGATCCTTAAACACTTAAATAGTGGTCATGGTATTATGTGTACACATGTATCTAAGACACTAGTCAAAGAGTAATAATCACTATCTTATCATGAATGTGACCTGTAATATATGTTTTCCTAGAGTTGTAAAGAATCAACATAGTTATATCTTGAGTAACTCGCTAACTACCTAGGATTTAATGTGATCTAACAATAATCAAAAATGGGAAATTTAGTTTAACACAATTCAAAATAAAATTCACCATTTTCCCATTTCAATATTCCAATTTCCATTTAAAAAATAAAATGGGGTTTTAATCAAATCATGCCTTTTACTAGGATAAAACCAATTGGTTTTTATAAAAAAATATTCCCATTTTCTCAGATAAAAATTTGAAATCAACTTCAGCAATAAATTTCACAATTTAAATTCCAAAATTTAAAATTTTCAATTTCCATCCAATTTCTACAAATATGCCCCAATTCAACGAAATTGGTGGTTTATTTTATAATTTTAATTACATATCAAATTAAAATACTAATTTACATAAAATTAGTTTTTAATGATAAAATTAATATTCATTTAATTTATATAAATAAATTTTTGGTTAAATCAATTGAATAATCTTCAACAGAACCACCTACCCTGGAATCATGGGATCACAAATCACAAATCCCTAAATAGGAAACTCCAAAGAAGAATGCCAACAATGAAGATCTAAGAATCTAAACTCACATCAAGATCTAACGTATTGGGGATTAGATCCTCTAACAACACCGATATCTAACGATCCCAAGAGAAGAGACATTGAGAGATATGGAGAGATGGAACGAGGAAAGGATTCGTATCGGGAAAGGATCGAACGACAATCACCAAGACCTGATTCACTTAATAAAGGATTTAGAGGAGCCAAAATGGGTCCTTGAGTGCTTCTAAGACCTATTAAATCATTATAGTTTGAGTTAGTTAAGACCATGGGTCAAAAGGGGGGGGGGGGTTAAGAAATTTAAAATAATTTATAGATTAACTAAAATCCAGAGACACAGTTTCTGGGAGGGGGATACATGGTTTTTCAAACCATGATCCCTAAATTTGAACCCCTGCTAGTGGAGTTTCATGGTTTCTCCTAGGTGGGAGCATAGTTTTTCAAACCACATTTCAACTATGAAAACTCTCACTACTTAGGATTTCATGGTTTAAAATAGAAATGTGTATAGTTTGGTAAAACCTTGCACAAACCGTGCACAACCAAATAGACCTTCAAAATTTCCAAAATTTTATCTAAAGAACCCCTAAAAGACCCAACTAAATCCTGATCAAAAGAGGGTTTGAGGAATACCTAAAAATATTAATATGATGTTTCAGGGTGGTGGGATGTTGGGTCTATGGTGGGGGGAGTGGGGAGGGGGTTCGACCGTCGGGGGGGGGGGGGGGGGGGTGTCGATGTTTGCGGTTGGATGGGGGATAGATAAGGAGGGGTTTGGTATTCATAGGTGGGGTGGCACCATGCAATGCTCGGGTGGGGGAGTGGGGCTCGACTTGGGGAGGGGGATGGGGGATCTATGGAATGGATGGGATGGGGGCTCAATGATGCGGGTTTAATGGGGGCTAGTTAGAGGGGGCATGATAGCTGGAGGTGGGGAAGTGCAGTGCAACACAGAGGTAGGGGTAGGGGAAAATTTTTCTATGGGAGTTAGAAAGCCCATAGGCCACTATTTGATGGTCACTAATATATTCAATAGTGATCGTAAAATGGTAATCACCTGAATACCCCTTCCTTTGAAGCCCAAAACTCTAATAGTTATGATCTCTCTTACCTAATTTTGATGTGTAGATTTCAAAATTGAACATCATTAAATCAAATTCAAACTCTAATTATGAATTTTTTTTCTTTTAAATGAGGACATGTAATATATATATATATATAATTATTGAACAATAATGATTTAGAACATTTTTTTATTCATAACTCATATAAATTAATAATTATATCATGAGTGTTATATATATAAACATTATATTTTATTAAAATCATACTTTAATCAAGATGTATTTAGTTTTCTGAAATAAAAAAAGAATATCATATGAGACAGTATTTTTTATAAAAGTAACTCTTTTTAAACATTAATTTATTTTATTCTTATTTCAAACTAAATAATAATTAATTTTAAGATATTTATTTATTTTTTATATATGAATAATAAATTTCATTAAATTTCACAACTCAAATATTAAAAAATTAAAATTAAATAAAAATACATAATATATTAGAAAAAAATTTCTTATGTAAGGAAGGATGATATTTTAATTATTTATAATTAATTTTTAATATATGCTAAATAATTATCTTGGATATATTATTTAAAATATATTCTTCATTATTTAAAAACATGTTATATTTTAATTATAAAACTTTCAACATACAAATTTGTTATTTGTATTCCAAATTTTCATATATATGTCTAATGGTCCCAATACCAATTTTCACTCTTATATATAACCATATTTTCTATTCTAAAATCTATTTTTCCCACTCTTCCATTTATTTCTCAAAATGTTTTTTATATTACTAATGTTTTGTTTTTTTCATAATTATAATGCGTGGTATGATCTTCAAGAAAAACCAATTCGATGAATATTTCACATTAGATATTTTTCTATTTACACATTGTTTTGTTCCTTTTGTAATTTTCATAATTATATTTCCTATTATGTTCTCATAATGTTTTAATATTTAAATTGTTTTGAAATATTTTATTTTAATAAAATATAACATGTTTTCTACATAAATATTGTATGTGATAAAAGATATTTAATATATTAGAATAACAAGTGTGTAATGTTGTAGGGTTGGTAAAAAGATATAACATGGTGTATATATATATGGATTTTTAATAAAATTTATTTGAAATCCAATAATATTAAATTAATAATTTTGGGTGCACCTCAATTGTGGGGAAATATGATTAAAAACATATCTATTTTCCACTTGAAATGGAGGATTAATTATTCATTTATGATGTTAATACGTGACTAGAAAAATCCCAATATTTTGTCATTTTTTCCTGTAAAATTAATAATTATATTAGCATACCTATACAACCCTCACACCCCATGTTCCATTAGGAGAACCTAGTTGATATTTTCTCTCCTCCTTGAAAACTTTTTTCACTTATAAACTTTGAACTAATATATTTTTATCAAATTATATCAAAATTTCAATCTGTCAGTACCATTTTGATCATTATAATGATCAGAATAATATAAACCCATATATGATATATTATTTTGAACTTTAAATTTTTTTTATATTGGTATATACTTACATTGAAAATTTAAAAATCATAATATGTATTAGTTTTTATACAAACAAAAGTCACTAAATAATAACATATAGATACTTCAAAAAAAATATTAAGAATACATGTGTGTGTGTGTGTGTGTGTGTGTATAAAAGTACATGCACACATACACATATACTAATACGATTACATAACTACATATTACTATTATTATTTACAAATATACACACATATATATATCTACATGCATGGGTCTGTGGATATATTATATTATTTACAAATATAATTATTTATAATTATATAATAATATAACTATATGCGTAATTACATACATATATCACATAAAAATGTGTGTGTGCATGTAGAATTATATATAATTATACATAAAACATAAATTTTCCAGTATAAATTTATAGTGTATTTATTTTGTATACATTTTATATACTAATTATGTTTTTTATACCTATATGTAGATAAATATATTTAATTTCTTTTATCATGCTCATGTTTATAATACTCAATGAATATATATATATAATGTATTTTAACACAAGTACATGCACACAATGAAGATTTTCAATCCAAAAAGGCAATGTAAATTTTGATGTGAAAATTTACAGTATATTTTTTTGTATCAATATAACTACATACTATGTATATATATATATATAAATATAAAATTGAATGATGGTTTACATTTGTGTTTACTTATAAATTCTCCCATTCATAATATTTTAGGAGTATTTTAGTAATTATAATTTTTTTTATTATATTGATTATATACAAATATAACTACATATTATATATATATAATTATAAAAATGAATGAGTGTATATACTTTTGTATACTTATAAATATTCACAGTAATATTTTATTTATATTTTATAAACTATAACATTTCTGTATATAGTTTTAGTTAAATTTCAATATAACTACATACTATATATTTATGTGTGAATATTAAATTATGAAATTGAAAGTCTGTTTACATACATATATACATACATACATACATATATATATATGTAATGTATCTACCTATATATGCACATACATATATATATATATGTAATGTATATACCTATATAGGTACATACATATATATGTATATAAATTGATATTAATACAAGTATATGAATACATATTAATAAAATTATACATATTTATACATATATAACATTTTTCACAATTATAAGTATACACATACACACATACATACATATACATATGTATACATACAAAAATATACCTAAAATGTGAATCTCCCATATAATATTTTCACTATAAAATTCTCATAGGGGATTCATCATGTGAATCTCCCATGGAACATTTTTCTTGTGAATCTCCCATATTATATTTCCTATAGCATATATTTCTATCAAATATCCCATATAAGACTTACGATAATATATTTTTCCTATGAATCTCTTGTAAGATATTTTCCTTTTGAATCTCCCATATGAGATTTCCTATATAATATTTTTCCTATCAATCTCCCATATGAGATTTCAAATAGTATATTTATCCTATAAATATCCCATATAATATTTACCATAGGATATTTTTCCTATGAATCTCCCATAAGAAATTTTACATAGGAGATCTATCATGAAATTCTCCCAATGGAGATTTTCATAATGAATTTCCTATAGATAAATAAATAATGTAGATTTTTATAGTTATAAATGATTATGTTTTTTTCATTTTTAATATATATATGTATTTTTTTATATATGTATATGTGTAATGTAAAAAATTCACTTTTTTCATTGATATTTTCTTCTATGGGGTTTCTAGGGTTGGGTGAGTCCTACGGTTTCCTTAGAACGACAATGCTATGTTGGTGTGAAGATAATTGAGGGCCGAGTATATTACACTTCTGATGATTACCTTTTGTTATTCAAACTAAGAAATGGTGAAATGGAATCCTATATGATAAACCATTTTCAAAATATTATGATGATTGAGAAGAAAAAATCAGCTATAGTGGCCAAAAATGATATGAATACCTTTATAACGCTCCAAATGTCTCTCCCTGTCATCGAAAAATTTATAATAAATTGAGCATTCAATATTAATGCCTGGAAAATATGATGAAAAATGTATGGTGTTTAAATTATGGAGTGACTATAAAAGAAATAGGAGTGGGACTCATCATCTTTGAATTTTTCAATGTGAAGGTTTTGTATAAGGTTCTTAAATTGAGACCGTGGTCCTTTTAAAACCACCTTATTTTAATGGAGGATCTTAGAAATGGTCAGGATATCTATAATACCTCTTTTTCCAAAACCCCCTTCTGTATTTGATAGAATGGAATCCAAATTTTATGAAATATTAGACTGTATTATGCATGAAATTGGTGACCAAAGCAGTGAATTTGTGGAATGGGGTATATTATACCCTAATAATTAGGGGTTTCCATCCAGATTAGGGTTTCTATTGATTTTTTATAGCCACTTAGGATATTTATTTTCCTATAAATGGAATACTCAAATGTCTAGATATCATTTTTTTTACAAAAATCCACTAATATTTTACTTCTTTTATGGGTGTATAGATCTCATTGAGAATGAATGTGGATCAAAGTCAAAGGATAGGGAAGGAAAATTGTTTTTTATTGTATGGATATTGGATGTGAGAAAATAATATTTCAATGTCCTTCATGACAAGAGTAGAGAAACATAGTGATAGAGATAGGATTTCAAAGTCTCATTGTTCACAAGAAGCTTCAGACTAGAGTAAAATAATCATGTTCAGTCTACCAGTATTTGATGAGGATCAGTGTGTTCTTCCACAAAAATAAGGAAAGGATAATTAATAAATTGGAAATGTTTTACATGAGTCATGAAATACTAGTGATAACCATGTTATGTCCTCAATGATGAGGGTCTCTTCCTTTGATAACAACCCCACAATATCATTGGGAAAAATATTTCACCCATGATCCCAAAATGGATTTGTTTTGATCCACCAGATCATTTCTCCAATCCATTGAGGCCCCCATGCAATCCTAATTTATAGTAAATTATCCTATCAAACCTATATTATCATAGCATAAAAAATATTGGTTGTGGACAAGGAAAGATAGAGGGTAGAATGGTATTGACCAAAGTATGGTGGAAACCTATAGTTATAAAAGAGTATGGGAGGGTCCACTGGTTAATGAGAGATACTCAATGAGATGAAAAGTGATGGGGGATGAAAAATTTACTGAATACTCATAGGTGGGGGATGATTTGATCCAAATATACCTATCAAAATGAAAACCATATTCTATAAATATCTTTGGATTGGTAAACCACACTCATTTTAGATTATCTAGTGTCGTTGTGATAAAAGTTTCCCTTATATGGTTTTCCTATCTGAAACCATATTATAATTTATGTACATGGATGGTATTAAGAAAAACAGGTTTTCATAACTATTTCCCTATCTCTTGAAAATTTCATTTGGGGGGAATCTATCATATATGGAAGGAATATGTGGATGTAAGGGTTAAATTCGTCCCTCATAACCACATTCTTGCCTCCATTCACAAACTAAGAACACTAGTCTAGGGTTTTATTTAATTTCATGGATGATACTATTATAGGGATAAATGTAAGTCTTTGAAGCCACTCAAGACCCTACTTGAGAGCTTTCTTGGACCTCTCATCTTTGGTATGGGATTAAATGAATCTTTATTCCAACATGAGAAGAGAGTGGGGGAAACATAAATTCTACATAAAATAATATATTTTCAATAGGGTACTCATATGGAGAACCTTGTGGATATGGGGTAATTGGGTAAACCTCACACATGGTTTCATGGGAACTCTGAAAATACCTATATTGTGAAGCAGCATGATTGATTCTTGGGATTGATTGAATGGGATAACCATTTTAGTTTCTTCCTGATTTCTCACCTTTCTCCTTCCACCTCGTATAACTTCCATATCCTCATAATCCTTTTTCACAGACAAATAATGTTAAGATATGAAAGGAATTTTAGATTTAAATGATTTGGGGTGAAGGATAATGAATGTTAAGATGTGATTAATTCATTCTAGATGGTCGAGGAACCCAATACGGTAAGGAACATCCATTATGTGATAAATAATTTAAAATGTTGGAGCATCTCTATGTTCTATAAAAAATATTATACCACAACACTATTGAGAGGAATATTAATGGGTTGTATTATCATCCTCAATCTTGTCTGATCCTTCATTGTATATCATCCTTTAATGTAGAACTAGATGTGGAACTTAAAATTAGGGTATGATTTTGGTAATTTTGTGCACATGAAACCCATATTAAGGAAGGTGAATCTAAAACCTTCTACTTCTATCAAAAGACCTTTTCCAGGAGGAATAATAACTCTATCTCATATCTTACAAATATATATGGTAAATCTATTTCCAGTGAGTGGGGGATCTAGTATCTTATAATGCTTTTTCATTAGGAGCTTTATAAGGATGGTGAATCCACTATTTTCTCGGACATTTACTCTTGTATTAATCCAGTGGTTACAAATATGATGAACCATTATCTTACACCGAACTTCACAAATGATTAAAACTTTTTGGCACTCAAAAACATTCACTCTACCAAAGCACCAGGGTAGGACTTGTTCCATGCTTTATTTTTTAAAAAAAAATTCAAGCACATTATCAGGAATGATATCTCCGGTCTCATGAAAGACCTATGAGAGGGTAATTCCAAGTTCTATGCGCTAAATAAAAATATTATTAACCTCATCTATAAGATCAATATCCCTATATAGTCTCATATTTCAGTCCCATCAGTTTATGAAATGTTATTTAAAAAATATTCTCTATGATTTTGGATAACTGCCTGCACACTTGGTTACCTACCATTATTTCTAAACATCAGAGTGGTTTCATCCCCAAACAACTCATATCCGATAATTCTATTGTCTCTTATGAAGTGTTTAACTCTATGAAAACACACCCTATTGATTAAAGAGGAAATATGACATGGAATCAGTATATGATAAAGGCCTAAGACAGGGTTAAATAACTATATCTTTAATTTATTTGAGTTGAATCGAATTCTATTATAAATGGTTTGAGGTTATCATGAAATTTATCTCTTATGCTTCATTCGGGATTAAAATTAATGGAAGCCTCTCTATGATTTTTTCCCATACCAAGGAATTTCTCTAGGGGGACTCTCTTTCCCCCCCACTTTTTATTATTTTCACTGATGTGTTCTCTAATCTTATTTCAATGGAAGAAAAGGACAATATTATCCATGGGGAGAAGGTGTGAAGAAAAATTCCACCCATTTCCCATATCTTTTTTGGATATCATATATTTATATTTTCTAGGGACACCCTTGAAGAATACACCCTAATTTTTCACATGATCGACATGTATTAGAGGGAATCTAGTCAATCTATTAACCTTGTTAAATCATATGTATCCTTCATATCAAGATTCCTCATGAGTAGGAAATACAAACTCAACCAAGATTTATGATTTATAGTAGTTTTCAAAAATAATAAATACCCTGGGATACCAATTATTTTTATACACTCTAAAAGATAGTTTTTAAGCCATCCTGTATAGATTGGAAAAACATACAGGTATGGACCATTAAGTGGAGCTCTAAATAAGGTAATAAAACTCTTATCAAGGATTTTTTATATGAAATCCTGAATTATTTTATATCCTTATTTAATCTCATTGGATTATTTATTCATAAAATCCACTCCCACCTTTCCAAATTTTGGTGGGGCTTTAATAATGGGAGAAATATAATTCATTGGTTGGCCAGGGACATAATTTTCCTCCGGAATGATTATGGGGGCACATGATTTTAGTATTTTTGATGCTTCAATGATGCCATTCTAGTGAATAAAGGGCGAATGTTGTTGGAACACTCTGATTCATTGTGTGTGTAGATCTACCAAGAAAAATATTTTCCTTACTCTAATTTCTATGGATTATTTTTAACCCCCTCCCCAAATTTTTCTTTTATATACTATCTGGGTTTCACATGATTATTTCTGGTAGCCTTTATTAGAGAATAATATATGATTACAAAGTCAATATATAGAGTAAAACATGGATGGTTGTTAGAGAGAGGGTGAAGAAAATCTCACCGGTGATCCCTATTTGGGAAGATTCCATTGTTCACTATTGATTTAATAATGCAGGAAATAAATAGAATTTTAAAAAATTAGATGATTGTTTCAATGTGAGAGATAGAAAAATCATTTTGAGAATCCCATGTGTGAAGGAAATGGATAATGATAGGCATTTCTGGAGAAAATAATAATTGGTAATTTACTCAGCTAAATCAAGTTACTTTTTTTTCATTCGAGTCGTGAAGTCCAAAGGATGAATCTTTGTGGAGGTTTTTGTGGCGTATGGGTGTTATACCAAAGATATGATATTTTTTGAGGTAAATATGTGTTTAAATCCTTCCTTATAAGGAATTCCTCATGTACCATCATGCATCAAATCGTCCTATTTTTACTTTGTTCCTAGAAGCACCATAGAATAATTTTCATGCATTTTCTCCTACATTGGGGATAGATCAATCTGGAAATCATTGGATGGTAATGAAGAAAACATGGTAGACATGGCACCCATTATCGCATCAATTATAAGAAAATTTTCCGTATCTCTCCCTATGAAGAAAGTGGATTTTCTTCTTACTATTTCATGAATTATTTTGGTGATAATAAATTTATTCATATTAAATGTTCTATCGAGACCAACATAATTATGGATTGAGTGTGTTGTGTCTTGGATGGAGACATGGAAATGTAATTAGATTCAGTTGGATAACCCAATTAAATTATCTATGATTAGAAAGTGGAACCCTCCCTTGAAAAATGTTTTAGAGATTAATGTGGATGCATTGCTCTTTGGAGGAGGTGTTTTTTGTGTCGGTGTTATGGTTTGAGACTCCCTCAAAAACATTATGGCTTCCAACCATAATTTTCTCCACTCTATTTGGGAACCTTTAGTGGCTAAATCACATGCCATTTGTGTGGTTATGATGCTCACCATCATGATAGGATGAAAATATATTATTTTAGAATCATATCGCCTCACCATTATCTACCTGATAAATGCAGTTGAAAATGGTCTCCAATATTTTGGTTTGGTGGTTCTGAGGGTCTTCTCATTTTTTACCTCTTCTCTGATTTAATTTTTTTCTTTCATCAAATGAGATGGGAATATCACTATTCATTTTTTAATGCATGATTTCACTTAAGAGCCACATGTTTGTTTGGATGATTTTTATTCTCGGATGATTTCTCTTATACATCATGATATTCAATCTCGTAATTGAAAGCCATTATTTTTTTTTAAAAAGGTATATACTTTATGTTAGTGCATGTGTGTGAGAGTGTGTGTATGTGTAATAAATAAATAATGCATTTTTTTATACTTGTAATGTTTTGTTATATTCATTCTTAATATATATATATGTGCATTTTTAATAAATAAATAATATATATTTATATATATATATTAATTATATATATTAATGATTATATATTACCAGTTATATATATTGCATATAATAAAATTAACACAATACTCAATATATTTGTATATATGTATTGATGTGTATACTTATAGTTGTACATAAATTTATATATTTATATTTATATATAATTTTATTAATATGAATTTATCATATATTAATATAGAATTATATATATAGGTATGGATGTAATTATATTTAAATATATGTATGGAATCATGCACTATAAAAAAGTGACAATAAGTGGTAGTTTTTATTGGTATTGTGGTGGTTTAAACAACCTCCATATTATTTAGCGGTGGTTTCTAAAACTGTTACATATTTCATAGTCGCTAGTCAAATAGCAGTCATTTATTTTATTTCACAATGGGTTTGTAAGTGTTTTTTTTTGGAAAATTTAGTGGAAATTTTATATTCAATTAATGGTGGTTTCTTAATAAATTTTTTTGATAGGAATATTAATAAATATAAATTAATTTCCACAAATATTTTAGTGGTAGTTATGTTTATTGGTGGTTAATCTAAATCGCCACTAAACATATAAAATATTATATTTTTAGCGGTAGTTACAACAACCCACAACTAAATCTAATTTGATTTTTTTAAAAATATTTAGTAAAACACTATAGATATAAAAAAAATTGATGTGGTATAAAATCATATGTAAATATATGATAAATACATCATTCATACATCACACATCCACCATCATAAAACCAACCATAATCATACAACAAACCACAATCATCATTGCATATGTCTTAGTCACCCTATACGACAACCAATACATTGGGAATCAATATATACATATAAAACATGTCCAATAACAAAAAATTCCTAGTATACAACCAATCACAACCTCCAATGCATATTTCTGCCACCACATCATCTCATCAACTAAAACTGACCACATCATCTCATCAGTTTCAACAAAAAATGAAACAAAAATTGAAACTAAACAAAATAAATCAGAATTACAATAGAATAATTGATAAAATATTAACATAATAAGGAATCAAGAACCATCATGACTTCCTTAAAAATAATTTCATGGATCAGAATGGTCAACCTCATAACTACTACTGGCATCTTCCACCTTCAATGAAAACCAAATCATTTAGGAAAAGAAATGTGAAAGAGAAAAGACACATAATATATTCAGATTGTTACCCTTAAAATTTGTTATTTTATTAATAAAATAGAATATATATTAGCATAAATCAAATATTATATTATTAAAAAAACATGGAAAATAGAAACATACCTATTTGAAATAAGATTTGACACTTGAAACTAAATGGGAATAAGTAAATATTCTAATTTCTTTTTAAAGCGACATACAGTGTTCTTAAAATTTATTTAATAATTTATTTAAAGATTTTGATATTAGAGAAATTATTTAAATTTAAAATAAACTAATATATGGTTTCCCCATGATTTTAAATCAATATATGGTTTTTATATGGTTTTGGTCGTTCCACGCACGTTTTAGTGTTTTAAAAAACAAAAAACATGTTTTCATCGATAATGAGAAAACTGTCATTCAGAATGATGTGCCATCGGTTCCTACATTTCAAAATTAAATATATTTTTATTTGCCTCTTATTTTAGGACAATACTATATCTTATTTATATTTTTTACTGTTACAAAAACTTTTTAGTGTTATAAAACAATAGAAACACATTTATGGCCATAACGGGAAAACCATTACAAGGGATGACATGTCGTAGGTTACTAGATTTCACAATTAAATATATGGTTGTTTCCCCCTAATTTCAATAAAATATGGAATTTTTTTCCTAGTTTTGAGTGTTCTACAACCATTTTAGTGTTTTAAAACACTAAAAATTTGTTTACATCCATAATGGGATAACAGTCACTTGGAACGACGTGCCATCTATTCCTACATTTCAAAATTAAATCTATGGTTATTGTACCCTAATTTAAGGACAAAATGACATTATTTCTATGATTTGACACCCTGAAACATCTTTTTAAATAATTTTATACCTTTCATAAGTGTTTAATGGGTAATTCTGATCACACTGTATGTCATATTTATGTGTAGTCAGTGTGTAAATGTCAAAAACAACTAAGAGGTGGTTGTCCCCTTATTTCTGGACAATACAACATTGTTTGTCTAGTTTTGATCATTCCATGCATGTTTTAGTATTATAAACACTAAAAATAATATTATTTCTATAATGGAAAAACTGTCATTTAAAATGAAAGGTCATTAGTTCCTACATTTGATAATTAAACCAACATTCATTTTCCCCAAATTTCAAGACAATCCTAAATTGTTTTAGTTGTTTTGACTGTTCCATGTATGTTTTAGGGTTATAAAAAACTAAAAAATCATTTATGACCATAAAGAGAAAATAACTACTTAGAATGAAATTCGGTCGGTTCCTACATTTCACAATTATATATATGGTCATTTCACCTTGATTTCAAAAATATCTAATGTTTTTTTCCTGGTTTTGACCCCCTGACACTTGTTTTTAAAGGCTTTTGAACCTTTTATAAGTGTTTACCAAGTAATTCTGATCACACGGCACATCACATTGATGTTTTTCCTCCAAGTACACATAAAAAAACTAAGCGGCAGTTTTATCCTGATTTAAAGACAATCCATCATCATTTTTCTAGTTTTGAAAGTTTTACATACATTTTAGTGTTTTAAAACACTAAAAATACATTTATGGGAATAACGGAAATAATATCAGTCAGAATGATGTGTCATCATTTCCTACATTTAAAAATTAAATCTACAGTCAATTTCCCATGATTTTAAGACAATTAGACAACGTTTTTATATTTTTTACCATTCTATGCAAGTTTTAGTGTTTTAAAACAGAGAAAATGTATTTAGGGACATAATGGGAAAAAAAGTCAATCAGAATGACATGACATCGTTAATATATTTAAAAATTAAATATATGATTATTTTACCCATATTTCAGGATAAAATGACATTGTTTTCTTGGTTTTAACCATTCCATGCATGTTTTAGTGTTTTAAAACACTATAAACATATTTATGGCCATAACAGGAAAACATTCAATCATAATGACATGGTATTAGTTGATAAATTTAAAAATTAAATATACATTCAATATCTCCTAATTCTAGAACAATATTACACCATTTTTCTAGTTTTGACCCCCCCCCCCCCCATGACACTTGCTTTTAAAAGGCTTTTGTACCTTTTTATATGTGTTTATCACGTAATTCTGATCATTCCACATGTCAGATTGATGTGTTGTCTATGTGTAGATGCTATAAACAACTAATAGGTGGTTTTTCTTTGAATACAGAAAAATATGATGTTGCTTTATTTGTTTTGACCATTCCATGCATGTTTTAGTGTTTTAAAACACTAAAAACCCATTTATATCCATAAGAGGAGAACCTTCATTCGGAATGATGTGTTGTTAGTTCATACATTTGAAAATTAAATCTACTATTTTTGTCCTCTGATATCAGGGAAATATGAAAAAAAAATTCTAGTTTGTACCATTCCATGCACATTTTAGTGTTTTAAAACACTAAAAACATGTTTACAACCATAATGCTAAAACCGTCATTCAGAATGACGTGCCATCACTTCCTATATTTCAAAATTAATTATACATTAATTTTAACCTAATTTCAAGGTAATCCAACATAGTTTACATAGTTTTGACACCCTAAAACGTGTTTTTAAAGGATTTTGTTCCTTTCATAAATGTTTACCGAGTCAAAACCGAGAAAATAAGATCGAATTGTTTTCAAATTTATTGATAACGATATATAATTTATTTTTGACATGTAAGAATAAACCAAATGTCAATTTAGAAAAATATGTGGTCAGTATGACTTAAAATGTTTGTTTTCTATATAAAAATGTTATTTTAGTTTTTTATGGATGTTTATGTTTTCTTTGAAAAGTCTATAGGCGTGAAATAGTTCGAGACATCAAAATGAAAAAAAATCAATAAATAAAAAGCATAATACTTTATAAGTATATTATAAAATTTACTCATGTCTTTCAAATTAGTTAGAAAGGAATATAAAATTAATATTACCTTTACTTGAGTTTCAAAGACCTCGTTTTTCCAAGTTGTAGGAATATGACTCCAAGATGTCGATCAGCTAGAATCTAGAAATATTTTTTCTCAGCATTCCTACATGTTAAATGGTCAAGGTATATGAAAAATATGAATAATTCCAAAATAAAAGATCATTATAAAAAGACTAGAACAATTTATATATGTACGAAACACATATCAATAGGAACTTGTAAGATAATTTCATTACCAATTAATACATTCAATTATCTTCATCTTCATTATCTTCACTATTATCAATCTTCATTATGATGAGTCCTTCATTTTAGTCATCTCTTTTAAGTTCTACTATTTCAATATTGTTAGGAAATAACTATTCAATATTTTCTGGTTGATGAGGTTCATTTTCACAAATCACCGATTGATCTCCATCACACATATCATTAAAGTCTCTCTTCTTTATGTTCACAACAACACTCCAAACTTCGTGTATTTCATCATCCACATAATAAACAATCTTAGATTGTGAATCCAAGATAAATGGATCATGATCTGAATTCTCAACGATATCCATCAAGAAATAGAAGTTGATATAAGTAAAATATAATGAATCATTCATTATACACCTATCAATTTTGACCTACTTTCATTTGAATAACCCAACTAGAAACTAGCCATGATAGTTTACTTCAATTATATCAATCATCTTCCTATTGTATCCCACATCTATTATTTTAAATACACTACTATTCTGAGTTTTCAAGTCTTCATCGTGATAAATTGTATGAAACATGACGCCATTAATATTATAGGCATCAAATCTATTAGCCTACCTTAGAGGACCCCAATCCAAAAACATAAAATCATTTGATATTTCATCTTGATTTTCAACATTAATAATCTATAAAAAATATATAAGCTGCTACTTTTTACATAGAAAAAATTACTACACGTTAATAATATGAGTAGAAGTATATACTTACATGATGGGAAAACCAATCGGCATGATCCTTATTAACAAATTTTCTTAATTCTAGCTAATTTTGAGCTTGACTCCATAGTAATCTCTTTGTTTGCAGTCAATAGTCTTCAATAAATGGATTTTCAACAACACTATTGAGTAGAACATATATATGTTCTTATACCAACTAAAATTTAGTAATTTTATAATTTGACCCCTTTCCAATTGGTCGTCCAATAGTTAGAAATATCGATGAATGGTTTTTAGAACTAGAATTAGTTTTGATGTCTTCAGCATGTATAACATGATTTAATATGGTCTCAATCCACACATGAGCCTTAGCCCGGTTGGTAAGGACTCTGTAAGTGCATCCGGGTGACTTGGGATCCAATCTAGGTAGAGACATTATTTCTGGGTACTGAAGAGGTACTGTAGCATTACTGTAGCGGGAACTGTAGCAGGTACTTTTTGGCACTGTAGAAGATGGGAATATGCCCCTGTTTGGGCCTTTGGGCCACTGATTTGGACCCCGAGTCCATTAAGACCTTCGGGAAACCCAGGCCTTCGGGTTAGTAAGGCCTTCGGGCCACATCAAGGCTTTTGGGCCACCTTAAGTGCAGATGAAAACCAGACGACCTACGAGTAACAAGCTCTACATGGGGGATGAGAAATGAGATTTCACCACTATAGAAGCTAAACAGATTGAAAGAATGAGAGGGTATGGCACCTGCCATTGGGACAAGCCTGTGTATGCATGGGAATGCCTAGACGAACAGCCAGGCGAAGGTGGAGAGGTGATTTCACGATGAAGATGCTGGGGAGGAGCAGTTCCAAATAGTTAGTCTGGGTTCTATGTAATGTTTGAAGCCTACGAGCAAATGAATTCCTATTGGCCTATGGGCCATGTAATACTTACTCCTCCATTCCTTGTAAGGGTTCCACATCACCCCATGAAATGTGGATTATCAAATTAATAAAAAATGAAGGCCTTCGGGCCATTGGATCATCTACTCTCAGTCACATCCAAATACCTAGAACATAAGGTCAAGGAATCTTTAGCTATGTAACCTTCTACAATAGAGTAATTTGATTATGATTTATTCTTCACATATGATTTCAAATGGCCTATGTAGTTGATGAAATAAAGAAACATATTAAAAAAAATTCACGCAATGATTTGATAAAATCAAATTCACCAATGACTATAAAAAATATATCAACATACCTCTCAATTGGATAAATCCAGTGATAGTGTACCGGTCCATCAAGTTTAGCTTTTGGACCCAAATGAAAAGTTAAATGAATCATGACTATGAATAGTGAAAGGGTAAATAACATATCCAAATGAAATAGGGTCAAAAAAATTCTTTCTTGAAGTTTATCAAGCTATGTTGGATTTATCGTTTTTCCACAAAGCTCTATGAAAAAGGTACAAAACTCAACTAGAACCAAAATTATTTTTTCAGGTAAAGTATTATGCAAAGACAATGGAAACAACTTCTCCATAAAGATATGTGAGTCAATACTTTCCAATCAGTGTTACTTTTAATGTTTCAAGTCAATGCACCTTGATATGTTAATTGAATATCCATATGGAACTTTTAAATTCATTAATGTTCAAACTAATACATCTTTATCATAATTTTTCATTGTAAAAATAGACAAAGAATACTTTCAATTCCCATTTTCCCAAAAACCATGATTTATATTCATTTACTCCAAATAATTATGATCATTAAGGTGATCCTTCAATTTACCCTACTCATTAAGCACTATAAAATTACAATGTCATATAATTTCTTCTCAATATGCATTATGTCAATATTATGACATATCAAATTAAACTCCCAATAAGGAACTTTAAAAAATATACTCTTTTCCTTCCATTATTGTGTTCTAGATTCTTCATATACTTTACCTCATAACCTTTTCACCCCTTCTTTAAACTGATGACATTTTCCAAATTCTTCAGGGACATTCATTAATTATCCCATGATTTAGGAACCATATAACACCTTCAGTGACATTATCATTTAAATATCTCCATTGAATCATGTATTTTTAAACTTAAATTTATGAGAGGGATCAAGAAATCAAAAATGACACATAAAACACCATTTTATACAATGAGTTAATCATTGAGGATCAAAATAAAAATTAAATATTGGACAAACTAAACTAGTATGAGTGTTCCAAATAGATAAATTTCCACATCCAGGAAAGTGACTAATTTTCCACATTAAATTAGAATGCATTATTAATTGTTGTCTCATTGGAGCATCATATGTTTCCATGCCATCATCTCATAATTCATGAAATTCTTCAATTAGAGGTTGAAGGTATACGTATATGTCATCTCTAGGAATTTTCTTTCTATGAATCATCATTGAAATGGTGAAAGAAGTATTCATCATACACTTCCATGGAGATATATTTTAGGGGATCAAAACAACTGGCCAAATTCAATAATTAGTACTTAAATTACCAAAAGTGTTAAAACTATCAGAAGCCAATCCCAATCATAAATTCCTAGGGTTCGAATAAAAATATGGATATATTGAATCAAATATCTTCAATGATGTTGAATATTTTGGATGTCTCATAAAGACATTGTTTTTATCATGATAATGATACTTCATGTAATTTGCAGTCTTAAATGATAGGAATAATCTTTCCAATCATTATTTGTGATGAAAGTAACACAATAACTTTGCATGAGTTTTCTTTGTCTATTTCTTCCTAGGTTTGAATTGATTTATACTATCACTATTTTTCATTGACTTCCACATACGTGTATAATATATTCTGCATTATTATGGATCAAACACTTCTCCCCAATAAAGAAAGAAATCAGTTGGTCATGCATGTATATTTTCATAATAAAGTCCATGTTTTTTAATGAATTTATTAATCTTATAGAATGATGAAGGGATCTTAGCCTCAATAAATAAATAATGAAGAAAATATAAAATCATGGACATTTATTTTTCAGTAATTCCATAGAGACACTTGATATGATACAACATAAGTAGAAAATATAACTTTGAATACTTAGCACACACTTCATAGAGTTTTTGTTTTCCATCTTTAACTAATTAATATAAATAATTTTTTAGATCACTAAATTTATGAGAAATATTAAACTGCTCATGATCATCTTAAAGTTCTGTTGATCTATTGAAATCATGGACATTTTATTTTGCAAAACCAAATGCTACATTTAAAAAAAATTTAACTAAATTTTACTCTGCTGAGTCACTCTTTATTACGTTGATAACATTGCCATTGTTTTGACTTTCCATAAAATTTGATTCACCATGATAAATCCAAAATACTATTTATTAGTAAACTATTTCGATATCAAATTCTCATATACTTCATTTCTATTCAACCATCGCTTCAATTTACAATCATGACAAAAAAATTTAATTCTACCATCCAATAATTGATTTTCAATTTTATAATATAAAAATTATTCAAATCCCTTGGAATAATGATGTGCGTTTTAGGTTAAATTAATCCAACATTCACCCATAAGTATTTGATTAGATTATACCTGTAAATTAAAATATAAAGATATAAATGTTTAATCAAACAGGTACAATCAAAACTAAATAAGAATCTATATGGGTTCAATTAAAAATCAAGCATGGTATTTGAAGGTAGAAACCTGCTTGAAATAGTTAATATTTAATGATGTAATTGTGGAAAACAACCTCTACATTAAATATGATAAATATGTATCATTTTTTTATATTTTATATATAGATTATATAATTTTTATGGGAGAAAATGATAACGGTGTATTCTACCTTAGTGTTGTAACGAAGCATGGTTTATTCCATTGAAAACTTATCTGTATAGATCAGTGTCC
The DNA here is from genome assembly GCA_963277665.1 of Viscum album. Classification (NCBI taxonomy): domain Eukaryota; kingdom Viridiplantae; phylum Streptophyta; class Magnoliopsida; order Santalales; family Viscaceae; genus Viscum; species Viscum album. The sequence goes on along the minus strand of OY728127.1, from coordinate 346,059,337 downwards.
AAATTATTTCCCATTGTCTAATTAAGACAAAGAGAACCCCTTTAAAAATATAAATGTGTAGTATTATTTATTTGGATATCACACACTATTGGATGGATAAAACTGATGAAATCAGATGATTTAGGTTGTTATATTTTCTTATACTTCATTCTACCATTTAATGTCAATTTATATGTGAATCTAAATTTCCAATAAAACTATATGAGGAGGGGAATATTTTACCAGACACACACTACACCTTATTGGTTAGTGATTTAATAAATATCCAGAAGGTCTTAAATTTTTTATTTAATTTTGGTAATACTTATTTATAGGGTTTAGGGGGAACCCTTAAATGTCATGTAGGCTCAGTGAGACGTTACATGACCCAAAGTCCGTAGAGGAATTCATCCCAAAAAGACTACTTGGAACTACCCCTCCCCGGTATATATCTTTCTATCAACTATCGACTTTTTCAAGGCTAGTCAGCTAGTTTTCCTATGCATAAATACACATGCCTGGTGCCGATGATAATGTTATTACCTCTCATTATTCCAATTCTGGTTAGCTCTACTCTAGTGAATGTGCCTTCTCTGAATCATTATATAGAGCCTTTTTCCTTTGATCTATCTAGTTGCATCATCATTTCATGTGGCTTGAAGGACATGAGGTGCCAAAAAATCCATGATGTGGATTGAATTCCTTGAAGTGGCTTGGAATCTTTACTATCTCAAAGGGCATGGATGGACTGAATGCTTTGAAGGACTCGAGGACCTAACTGATGGCCCAAAGATGAAAACTGATGAAAAAAACACCTAGGGTGTATAATTTACATTAAAGTATAGTGGTATAAGGAAGTGTTATTGTACCTCCAATTATTGTGAAATAATTATGATCAATCAATAGATTATAATTATGTATATTATAACCAAAAAAATAATTTTTAGGGATATAGGCCACAAGAGAATACACTTTGAGAAAACTATATATAAAATTTCCTCTTAAAACTAAAATAATCAACCATAATAAAGCCACTATATTCAAGGTAAACCATCATTGGTTCTTAAAAATAAATGCACACACTTGGAAGTCATGAATTTCCATTAAATTTTTTTTAAGAACCAAAAAAAACAATGTCATGAAATCACGTAATGAAATACATTCTATTATTTTATCAAATGTTTGGAGTGCATGGTAGTTGAAAAATAAATTTAAAATACAAATTTTCAAATAAAAACCTATTAATTCAATGTAAATTAGGTTAAACATTGTCACCCTTTAAAAATATATTTATATAAACTTATTATAATTTAAATAGGAATATAAAACCTAGAATAAAGAGGAAAGAAATTGGTGTTTATTAATTTAATGAGTTATTCAATAGATAAAACCAACCCATGGTCTGCCAATTTGATAATGTGGGACACTAAATCACCACAACAAGGCCAAATAAGACTTAAGAGGCTATGGGGAGGGAACTAAGCCTAGGAGATGGAGGTCTGGGGGGGGGTTGTGTCGCTACTGCGGAGGGGAAGCACTATGGAGATGGAGGTTGAAGGGGGAGTTGCATCACTGCTGGGAATAGGGTGGTCGGAGGGGGTCATGGGATTGGGATCACCATCGAGGGAGGTCTGGGGGGGTATGTCCCCACTGGGGAGTGGGATGTACGAGGGGTAGGGATTCTGTGTCCCCACTGGGAAGAGGGAGGTCTGGGGGTTGTGAGGGTTGGGATCACCACTAAGGACAGAGGAGGGAGGTCGTAGGGGGGGGGGGGGGGTGTTGCCACCTAGGAGATGGAGGGGTGGGGGTCATAGGGTTTGGGTTGCACGGGGAGTAGGGGAGGACTAAGGTCAGGGTCAGGTTGCATAGAGGGAGCAGGTTAGGGGGGAAATTGGATTTTTTATAAAACATTTCACATCATTTTAATAGAAACTAACACCAATTATTAAAATAAAAAAATATAGTGGAAGTTTGATGAAACCTCCATTATATTAATTTTTTAAACCGAATTTATTTAGTGATTGTTAATATAACCACCACTAATAAAACACTTCTAAGAGGTGATTTTTTAATAGTGATGTATGTATGTGTTTATCTTAATTTTTATTTACAAATGTATGCATGTGTGCATGTGTATAAATATATATATATATATATATATATTCATGTATTTATATAGGTATATACTTCACATATAAACATGTATGTCTGTAAATGGTTATTTATTTTAATATATTTATATATACATATATTTAGTATGTATTTACATTGATATATAATCATTAATGAAAAAGAAATTTAATATATATTTATCAATGATAAAATATAAATATTAATATAAAGTTTAATATATATTTAAAGATTTTGTTATGTTAATTTTAATATATATTTACACACACATTATAATTTTCAATGTATATTTAGAAAAGTTATTATGTTAATAAATGTTAATATATAATATATAAAAATCAAATACTGATTTATAAAAGTGAAATATTATCATAAAGAGTAAAATATATTTATATATATATTAGTGTAGTAATAAATGTGAATTTATATAGCTTTAGATATATATAAATATATATATATATATATAATGCTGGCACCGAGTGGGGTATTTATGTCCATATTAATTTGATGTATTTTTTTAATAAAACCCCCTGAATCAACGGATATCTCTCCACATGTCCAACTACATGTGTGCTTCATCCAACCTAAGACAATTATTTGGTGCTTAATTGAGAGGATAGATATGGGTAAACAATTCCATACTAATTTCTACTATATAAAAGGAATCCCATCCCTGCATTTCACTCCACTCTTCACCATGTCATTTTTCATCAATGATTCTAAGGGTTCCCTTGTGGCAATCATTGATTACTCCTTGATTCATAATCCATATATCATCAGAAAGTAAAAATGTTTTATTGATTTGTTATTGTGTTTTCTGATCTTTAACATTTTTATCATTGTAGTTTCTCTATGATGGAAAAATACGATGATGAGTCTGATCTTGTTCCATTCATTAAATATTGATGATTAACAGGGACTTTTTTTTAGAGAAACCATGAATTTAAATGAATCCTCCATTTCTGATCATTTTAATATTTATGAATTCAATATTGATGTCCAGTCATGGTGGCGATGAACTTATTGTGTCACTAATATTTGGTGATGAACAAAACTCCCCTTCTCATACTAAATGTCTTTTGGTATGCTGGAAAAAAATTATATCAATAATGATAAAATCATATTTCTCCCACCATTAAAATTAAAATAGTGAATCAACTCTAAATTTAGGGTCTATATAATATTTTGGCTAATCATTGGTTTATCTAGATGATGATTTTGATATGAATGTTGACAGTGGATCTGAGCATTAACCCTAAGGATTTTGTAACTTCTTAGTGATGCCCAACATATTTAGACCACCTATATTAACATCACCATATACTTCTAATCTTCATCATATATCTTTTTATTATCTGATTATGGATCTCATTCCCCGTCCATATCATCCTTTTCCACAAACATTCATGTCTTCTCTATTTCCTACTACATTTTTTTCTTTAAGATTTTGGGTTCATCCATTTTCGACTTCTACTCTAGCACATTTTGAACCTCCTATGGATATTGATAATGATGAGTAAGCATTAGATCCCACTGTTATTACATAGGTCTGTGGTCCTTTATATCTTAGGGATCCAGCAGTACCCATTGATCATCCTAATTTAGGCATATTTATGAAGCTTTAGTAAATATTTTGACAATAATTTTTTATCATTATTAGATGTATTAATATTGTATTTTTCTTTATTTATTCCACAGCTAGATCTACCACTATATTGGGGAATGGAAGAAAACACATGTGTGATGTGTAGAACCACCACACATAGGTGATGGTGGTGAATAATTAGGATAATCAAATGATTGGAAAACATATAGAGAATGAAAGAGTTTTGTGACGATTCTTGTCAAATAATATGATATCATTTTCATCAAGCCCCTCCAATGGAGACACCTTGAAAATAAAATAAAGGATAATTATTGGGATCAAATATGGGTAACAAATTTCATTAAATTTAATGTTATATTATTTTTTTATGTGAGTTAATATTTTTGTAAAAGATTCGTTATAATTTCCTAGATGGTGAGACTATTAGATTTTCATGACTAATGGAATTATGTGAGCTATGAAAAGAATTTAAGTATGAGTTATATAATAGATGAGTCGCTATAGTTAGAATATATCCACACGCTATACCTATCCTAAATTAGTGTATATAAAAAATATATTAGTAAATCATTTCTCATTAGATGAGTGATGACTCTATTGTATTAATCAAATTTGGGTCATGATTTAAAATGATGATGATTTTCGTAAATTATATATTTTTCAATATTAAATATTTTATATTTTTTAGAATTTAAAAAAATAAATAAAAAATTAAGGATTCTGTGAAGTATCTCCATAATTTGAATTAGATAATGATATTGAAACATGGGAGGAATCTGATATTTTCAGTAAATTTTTTATTAAATTATGTACTAATAGAAATGAAAAATGTCCCATACCTCAATTTAAAAACTTCTAAAGATAAATTAAAGTTAATTAAGGGTAAAAAGAAGTTATGTAAGGAAAAAACAATGTTATTAAAGGCTATATAAAAACTTATACAAGTTATGTAAGGGTAAACTAAAGTTAATTAAGGGTTAAAAAAGTTAATTAAGGATAAACATAAACATTAAGAGGTTATGTCAGGGTAAATTAGTGTCAAGTAATGATAAAACAATTTTAAGGGTAAACTAAGTTAATTAAGGGTAAATTAAAGTTATGTAAAGGGAAAAAAATTTAATTAAGGGTAAACAGAAACTTGTATAGGTTATGTAAGGGTAAACTAAAGATAAGTTATATAAGTTATGTAAGGGTAAACTAAAGTTAATTAAGGTTAAATAGAGGTTATTTAAGGGTAAAACAAAGCTATATAAGGATAAAAAGAAACTTATACATGATAATTAAGGGTATGGAAAATTTATGTACGGGTAAAAAAAGTTTTCTAAAGGTCAACTAAATTTAATTATGGGTACATAGAAACTTGTATAGGTTAATTAAGGGTAATATAAAGATAACTAATGGTAAAGAAAAGTTAATTAAGTGAAAACTAAAGTTTTTTAGGGGTAAAAAAAAACTTATATAGGTTTAGTAAGGGAAAAATATTGTTATGTAAGGTTAAAAAAAGTTATGTAAGGGTAAACATAAAATTTTACAGGTTATGTAAAGGTAAGATAAAATTAAGTCAGAGTAAAACAAGGTTATGTAAGGGTAAACTAAAGTAAATTGAGGGTAAAAAAATTATGTAAGGGTAAACATATATAGGTTATGTAAAGGTAAAATAATGTTAAGTGTAATAACTGAGTTGATGATATCGTCCTTTAAATATCACATCTCTAAAAAAAGTTGGATAATTATAGAGGGGATATCTCAAAACTACACCAATCATTAGAAGAGGTTCATGATCAATAAAATAATATCATTGCTACTACAGTGATGGAGATACATATTATTGAAGAGGATGAGGCTACTGAGATAGCTAAGAATCGACACACTGTTGATGAGGCCCAAGTGGCCCACCAATGGTTCAAATGTTATGTTGATGGAATGTTGTAGTCCATGACCACAAAGAAGAGAGAGACTCTAGTTTATAGATTATCCTCTAAAATTTGATCCACAAATGAAATGATTTTTTACAATAATTTTTCTACTTTACTCTTATTCTTCTTGCAATTATGAAACAATCATTGAAATTGGTTATCATGAATTAAGTGTTTTCAAATTGAAATGATAGTGAAATTAAAATGGTCTAATTTTTTCCTAGGCCAGGGGGCTTAGAGAGAATAATTGGACTGTTGGTAGGGTGACATAATGGGACCCAATAGTTTTATCTCTTTTTTTCCATCATCCCAATTTTTAACTAAGTATACCATAATAAAGACTTAGCTTGAAAGACTTGTATTTTTCATAGGTTTCCCATTATGGGTTTTTGTCCTAACAAGTTTTTATACCTTTTAATTTTAATTTCATGATTTTCCTAGATTATGTGGGGTTCAAATATAGAAAAATGAAACTCAAATTTTTCTTAGGGTTCCCATTTATAGTTTTTAGGACTGGTGATTATTACACCTCTTTTCCTTGGTTAGAGTCTTACAATTTAGAGCAACATAACTCATGTTTTAGGCCAAATAACTTTGACCTTGAATTATGGGAATAATTACCCAGGTGGGTTTTTTATGGCTAAGTAATATTTTATATTCTCCAACTATAAGGAGAGAAGTTTCAAGTTGTGATCTTGTGGTTTATAGATATAATGTAATGATGTGGGATAATAATGAAGGGATGGCCACATAGAATGTTTGAAAATTAGCTTCCATAATGATGTTGTTTGAGCATACATATATAGAAGGGTCCTCTCCTAAGGAAAAAAAGTGCCTATAGTTTACATGACCTTTTGGAGGAAAATTATGAAAATCTATGATTCAGGTTTATTAATCATAGTCAAAACAAAGGTGTCCATTATAGTTGGATATCCTTATCATGAATGGTAAAATAGAGGTTTTATATGGGTCAATATTTATCAATACCATGAATTGTTGTTTTTGAAACGAATGTGTCTATAAATGAGGGAAGTATTTAGATAGGAATTTTCCATGAATGAGAAACGCCTTGTAGAATTTTAGATTGCATGTAAGGAAGGTGGAGTTTCATCTCAATAATGATCTCAAAAATGAGAGAAATCAAAAGATATTTATAATTTTTCATGGATTGACCTAGATTAGATAATCTATGAATCACTATGTATCTCATTAAAATGATAATCAATATATGTGTGGTTATGGATAACTAAGTGTCCATATTAATCTGACTCAAACATGGTGGGGGAAATATTTTTTTAAAGGTGGTCCTAGGAAAAGGGATATAGGAATACTATATATCTTGAAAAATAGAATCATGTCATGTGAAGTTATTTTGGGTGATGTGGTAGATGACTAACACCAAAAGGAAAGGCTCCTCTTGGGCGAGGACTGAAGCATCATGTAGTATAATTTCATACAAATAGAATGTGGACCATGTAGTTTAAAGTCTTACAATAAGGATGTTTCCATACTATTTAACATCATGTAACAAGGACATGGAGGTATTAAAATTAAGTATGTTTATATTTGACCAAAAATTGAATGAGATGTTCTATATAGTAAAAAGTAAAAGGAGAAACCTGATGAGAATAAAGAGATTAATGCTAGTATAGAATATCTCATCAATACACTTAGTTTGATGTCATGGAGCTGAAAAAAATGGGTGAATAGAGTTTAAGATCACAATATTTTGACCAATGGTATTCCTTTTAGGACCTTTCAATCAATACCAATTATTTTTTATTTTTAAGTGATCTGTACAAGAATTCCCCATCATTCTTCAGATATTAAGAGTGATTGTTGTAAGCCATGATCTGATGGATCCTAGATCTAAGGAATGATATGGGACATGTATGCGAGGAATTACCACAAACCACATTTGAAAAGAGGCTTCTATAATGATGTTTCTGGGGTGAACAAAGATAGAAGGGTTCTCTGTTAAGGATGAAGGTGCCTCTAATTGACAGGACCTATGTCAGGGAGAATTATGAAAATCCATATATGTGGTTTATTATGAATAACAAAATTAATGGAGACCTTTGGAGCTAGATACCCTAATTGCCGATGGATAAGGGAAATGTTATTTAGATATGAATTTCTCCAGACCATGAAGTGTTATTTTCATAATAAATGTGCCTGAGTATGAAAAGATCATTTCAGATGAAATGAACAAATAATGGTTGAAATGTTAGCTTCAAAATTCAGAACCATACATAGAGAAGGGGAATTTTGTTGTTTATTTTTCTTCTAGGATAGGATGTAAGATTTGGGTGCAACTATATATCTTTTCAAAGAAGGAATCATGACACACATAGTTTTTAGAATAATTCCCCCACATTGATATGACTCATATGTATAGAATGGGGTAGTTTTTTTATATGGGTTCATGACTATAAGGAAAAACCATGATGAAATATTTTTTGTAGATCATTCTCGAGAATCAGAGAGAGAGGACATACATCATTTTTTCTATGGATGGACCAATGATTTATGATTCTAGTGTCACTATATATCTCATTAAGGTGAGAATCAAGACACATGCAGTTCTTACATGTGAGCCCTTATTCAGTTCTTAATATAATATATGGTCGGTGGGCATATGAATTACAAAAGAAGTGATTTATTAGAATGGAAAAAAAGTAAATCTGTCATGAATGAGTTTTTAGTTCCATGATCAAGTAAGAGACAATCTCATATAGTTTAACATTGTATGAAAATAAATAAGGGTTGGTAAATTTTATGTTCATATTGCTTTGACCGAACTTGTTAATGGGTATTTATATGAAGAAAATGGGGAAGGAGATACCCGATGTTAATAGATAACTTGATTTCTAATATAGAAGATCACACTCATATATAAAATTAGTTTAAATTGATAGTGTTCAGAAAAATGGTTGTGACTAACCTTATTCATGAACGATGGGGTAAAACAATAGAATCACTAAACCCATGTGAGTCATGCCCGATGTGAGAAACACGAGAAAACGATAGTGTTTCTCAAATTTTATGAGAACATCAGTCAAGGATGATGTTTGATGCATGTCTCATGATTTTCTATGTTGGTTCATAGGCATCATCCTACCCTAAGTGATAATCTAGTCACACAATGTTCTTTTCATGGAAGATGTAATAATAAAGGATAATGGGGGATTACAAATATGGACTACCTAGATGCTACCCAAGCTTAAAAATTATGTGGTTGAGACTTATACATGATTGTTGCACTGGTTCTTGGGTATCATCCCAAAAAATTTGTGCATTAGGTATCCTATTCTCATCACATGAGGTACGAATAATGTTTAACATCATGTGTTGAGGAAATTTTTGTACAATTTATGTTCATGTGATGAGGATTGTGATTCATACCTTTTTGGATCATGTGATGAGGACTGTGAATCATTGATTTTTATGTCACACGAAAAGGAATATGAGTCATGCATTTTGAGTTCGTGCCTTTAAGACCATGATTCATGATTACATGAAGTATTTATTAAGTAACATTGCATCAGTAGAGGTTATAATGAGATCCCGATCCATTGAAATCATGTAATATGATCCCTTAGAGTAGAATTTGTGTATGGAATAAGGTCTCTACTATTTTGGCTCAAGCTTTGGAGGTTTCTTCCTTGGTATCATCAGGATTTTGATGGAAAATAATAATTCCCCATAATGTAATGTGAAATGATGGAACTTCTTATTAAAAAAAGCTATATAATTTTGATATACCTCTAAATGATTCAAGGTATGCAATCTTTTCTCATCTAGCTACTCCAATCCATCTATCCACTTTTGAGATTTCTCATCTTTGGATAGTTGGTTGCAAATGGGAACTAGAGTGATGGTAATTATACCTCAATGAGTAGTACTAATTCTATCCTATATATTAATGAATACAGGTTTATTATGTGGTAGTGCATGTTATAGTTTGGCAATCCCATAAGTCATGTAAAATAATATTAGGCTAAGATATTTTATCTTTATCCACCATCTTCTAGTGTATATTTGATAAGGTCATGTTTACAGACTATATCTTCCCATTGGACAATGCATTATAGGGAGATGTATTATTGGATTTTCTATTATACTCCTAATACCTCCAACCCATCTTAGAATAATATATGTTGGTTTCATTGCTCATCATATTGTGTGATGGACATCATATTGAGTAATGATATTGGATTTTATGAAGTTTACAACATTCTTTTCCCCAGCTTCTATGAGGGGAATGACCTCATCCCACATGGAGAAAAAGTTTTTATAAGTAGGAATATACTTGAACTACTTGGCTTTAGTAGGAGGATATGGTCCTTTGTATCCATTCCCCATAAGAAAAATGGGCATGAGTATTTAGCAGTGTGTAGAAACTTTGGGGTTTGTTGGATGAATTTGGTTTGTATTTGGAAGGAATGCCATTTTTTTAATTTTTTTTAATACTACATCATCAATGTCCAAAAGAATCCAACCCTCTAGATTTGATGGAAATATTTAACCCTGACTGGTGTGCACCACAGTCCCTTGTATGAACTTATTTCATAACACCAACAATCTCTTCCCATCAATGATCCTAATGAGGACTCCATCAAAGAATAATTTCTAGAGGACATTTTAGTGAATTGGGATATCGTAAAGAGTAAAGTTAATTGATCATCATTGGGTTTTCAATTTTATAGATCCATATATGGGGGAAATTCCAACTTTGGGAGTTGATTGAGGATGAAAAAATTTGTTGTCATGTTGGTTTTTTCTTTTCGCAGCAACCAACCAAAGCTATCCTTAGAATATTGAAGTAGCATGGGTGATGGAAACAACTAGTGGTGATGATGGATTTTCAAGTTTATATGATCAACCCAAACAACCATTAATGAAGATTTTATTTTCTTCCTCTGTTAAATGGGATGCATTCCCATGATTTTGTAACTGTGTAATTGTGAGACTCCAATGTTGGATCCAAAGAGAAATAATAGAATTTAACCCCGTATCTCTTAAATATAGGAAAACCTTTCTAAACCATGTAAATTTGTGTGTTTGTCCATTTTCTCTTCTATTCCTATTTGATTTTATCACCTCATACTTTACTTTCCCACAAAAAGTGGTATTAGAGGCATGAGTGTCAACACAATGAAGGTACAAAGAGGTTTTTTGGTGATTGGAAAATTGAAGGTGGGCAGAAAATATTTTGAAGGTAAAATAACGAAAAGCTCATCAATATGATTATAAAGGTGAAAATAGAATAAAAAAAGAGCCAAAATGAATTCTATATATGCGGTAAAAGTTTAGGTCAAACCCCAAGTGCTATAGTACACCCTTTCTAGAGAAGACAACATTGTTCACACCAAAGGTGACTTTTTAATGGGGTTTCTGGTGACTATTTTGGCGATCCATGTCAATGCGACATCATTAGTCAATCTTGTCCATTGAAACTATTTTGATGATATATTGGCCAATCATAGTCTAATTTCAGGGACACCTGAGTCATTTCTAGCTATTTTTACCATTTTGAACACATTGTCATGTTTATTTTTTTAAATTCCCATCACATCAATAGAAGGAAATATTGGAAACATGATTAAGCTTACCTTTTTTAATTATTTTATTATGAAAAAATGGATTATCTTTTGTATATTAAATATTTTAAGAAACCAACCGTGTTGACCACTAAGACCATTTTAGTGAAAGTGGATGAATCTTTAACAAGTTTTCAATCTAATTAGAAGAAATATACTATTACTCTGCTAGATAATACAGAGTGGGTCATGATTAACTAGAAGTGCACTTCCCAAATCATATTGTTGATTGAAAAGAGTATCTTCTATAATTTTTCCAATGAACAAAATGCTTCTATTATGTGGTTAAAACTGGAAAATATGTATTCATGGACAACCAAACAGAACAAATAAACCGAATACACTAACTTGTAAACTTGAAGTGAAAAGAAAATAACAATATATCAAATCACATGAGTGAGCTCCATTGTATTTTTGACCAGTTGAATTCCATGAAAATGACGGTTGATGATGTGTTATAGGAACTATTAATGTTGAGTTCTATATCAAATATATGGTATATAATAGTTGTGTTGGTTATCAATTCATCCCAAGATAGAAATATCACCATGGAAATGGTGAAAGGTAGAATGACAAATGAAAAATCCTGAAGGAAAGATGAGGGATGTACACCTAAATCAAAAGATATTTTTCACAAAATAAATGGGAAGAAAAATGGTAGGGAAGAAGCAGAGGAAGAGAACCCTTGGACCAAATGTGTAAATGAGAAAGTGATTGAAATCCCGATTTAGATATGACATAAATCTCAAAAACTGTGGAAAGCTTAGAAACTTCATTTATGAGTGTAGGAATATGAAGATAGTGTATTGAAAAAAGAAGGCAAAACCAAAAATATTGATGATATAGTTGTTAATGAAGAGATCGATATTGTTGAGGAAGACGATGAGGTCAATCTTGAAAGGAAATAATCAACATGGGTGATTAATTCATGAACCTCCTACCATGTCGCCATCATAAGATATTTATTCTCATCTAACAATTTATGGAGTTTAAGACATGCAATGATGGGAAATGATGGTGCATCCAAAATGACTGGATTTGGGAATATTTTTCTAGAGACTAATATAGGATGTAGGTTACAATTTAAGGATGTGAGGCAAGTTCATAATATTAACCTCAATCTGATATCCATGGTAATTATTGATGAAGATATATATTTCAATTCCATTGGTGATGGGAAATTGAATCTTACCAAAGGTAATATTGTAATTGATAAAGGTAAGAAAGATACTACTATTTATCTCCCAAATGCGAAACCATTTGGATGAGAAGTCAATAAAGGTAGAAAAGAGGTTCATATAGATGTTTGGCATACATAGTTCGGTCACATAAGTGAGAGAAGTATCTGAATTATATCAAGGAAGCATCTCTTTCCAGGAATAAAAGATACACATTTGGATTATTCTGTTGATTTTGTCATTGAAAAAAACACATAGAATCATTTCATGGTTATTTACCATCCATAAAAGAAAATGTTATAGATTTGATTCACATTCATGTCATCAAGATGAGCACTAATTCAATAGGAGGTTCTATTTATATTATTACCATCATATATGAACATTATATAAAAGTGTGGGAATTTTCATTGAAAACTAAATATCAATTATAGGATGTTTTCAAGAAACATCGTGTGAATGAGGAAATAGAAACATGCATATGGATAAAGTGTGTGAGAGAAGACAATAGAGGAGATTACAATGGTTCATTTGAAGAGTTTTTTAAGAGATTCAATTTCAAGCATGAAAAACTATTACCGAAGGCACCTCAACATAACAGTGTTACTGAGAGGATGAATATGTCAATTTATGAGAGAGACAGGGGTATACTCTCAAAGGAAAAGTTGATAAATAGTTTTTTGTGATATAATGAGGATAGCAGTTGATTTTATCAATATTTATCCATTATTTACACCAAACTACAACATTATATAAAGGGTTTGGATATGTAAAGATGTCTTATAAAAACACTTAAGATTATTTAGAAATATGGTATTTTGTTCATATCCCAAAATATGAGAGAGAATAGTAGGATGGAAGGGGAAAGAAGTGTGTCTTTTGGGGACACACTCACGGTGAGTTTGGATACCATCTTTGGGATCCTATTAGTAGGAGGATCTTTAAAAATAGATATGTGGTGTTTCTTGAGGATCTGACGATTAAAGATTTTGAGAACAAAAAATGAGGAGAAGTTGTAGTTTAAAGAAATTACAATAATTATTATACTAGTCCCACAATCATCTGTTCCAACTAGTCCAAGAGATATATGAGACATGTATGATACATATCTACTTGGAAATATGTCTTTATCTGTTTAAATGTCTCTATTATATGAAAATCTAGAAAATATCCCCACTGATGCATAGTTAAGGATATCCACTAGAGATCGAAAACCAAGTCATAGATACTCACCACATGAGTATGTGATGTTAATTAATGGGGGAGAACCAGATAATTTTCATAATGTTATATAGAGTTAGAATAATATGGAATGAAAAAAGGAAATGTAAGAGAAGATGATATCATTACACAAGAACCATACATTTTATTTGGAAGAGTTACCACATGGAAAGAAGGAACTCAAGAACAAGTGGGTAGGAAAAGATGGAAGCTCACAACCACACTATAGGGATAAAATGGTTGTCATGGGATTCAGTCAGATGAAAGGTATTGACTTTGATGTAATTTTTTCTCTTATAGTAAAAATGTATTTTAATAGATTTGTTCTTGGATTGGAGTCTAATTTAAACTTATATGTTCAATAACTATTTGTAAATACATCATTGTTGCATGGTTATCTTAAAGAAAATATTTACATGTAAAAATCCTAGGGATTTCAGCTAAAATGTAAATAAAACCGGGAATGTAAACATAGGAAAAGTTTACATAGTTTTAAACAAGAAATAAGTCAATGGTATAGAAAATTCGGCTACTTCATGGAGAAAAATGAGTATAAGAGGATGACTATTGATCCCTGTATTTTCGTAAAATAGTTTTCTAATGGTGATTTAATTATATTGATTCTTTAAGTTGATGATATGTTTATTATTGGTATATATATCACCAAGAATGATAGGTTGAAGAAGGAAATGGACATGTTTTTTGAAATGATGGACTTATGAGATGCTGCTTAGATTCTTGGTATGTCGATTACCTATGATAGGAGTGAAGGTATCAAGACACTCAATGGAAGATGATTAGCCATAAAATTTAATTTTTTTCATCATCGGAGTAACAAAACATCTTTGGATCCAACGATTTGGTCCTGATATAGTTTAGGGATCACGCTTGGTTTATTAGAGTACAAAAATAAAATAAGTAAATTCCTCATTCTGATTCAAAGAAAGCATTCCCGTCGCAGACTGCCGACATCCTTTTCTTGAATGATCAAATAATAAATACCTCAATATCTTCCACACATGTTTATCAAATATACATGTGCACCATTCATTGGATATCAGGTGCTAGTGAGGATCTCCAACAATCACTTAGACAAAGTGACGATCTCCACAATCCAACAGCTTCGATATGAGAAGATAGAACATGAATCTCTTGAACGATTGAGATATTCTCTCTCTAGGAATCTTGAGGATAGATAATCTCTCAATTTAAAAGGATGAAAAGAATCCATTGGAATATTCACTCTCTACATATGTAGTGGAAATATATAATACTCGGTTTCGGTTCTCGACCCCCATGTAATAAACATCCACTAGATAAGTATTATAAATAATTATTTATGAAGAACTAAACTGTTCTATAATTATTATTTATATTTTATCACATACCTATAATATATATTAAATATATATTATGTGATAATCTAGAGCCATTAACTATACTCAAATCTCTTGATAATATTAAACAAACACGAAATATTACATTAATATCCATTTGAATAATATTTATCATCATATTTACCTAATCAATTGTAAATACACATAATAAATAAATTCATCCCAAATATTCATTAATTTAATAATACTGAATCTATTTATTTCTTATTGATCCATATAACTTGGACAATAACCGGACCCTTGGGCGGGGCCCACCAAGTCATATATTCCTATTCAATTGAATTGAGCATATTCTCGAAGCACTATTGTGTGTTAACCTCTAGGAACTTATCTCAATAGAAGTGGAAAATATTCACATACTAAGTGTGGGGTCTAGAAACCCATCAAATACCCTATAGATATAAGTAAATTTCAAATAAACTACTACCTTCCTACAAACGCGCATTATGTAATATAATCTCTTTGTCATTGATATCTCATAAAGCAGGATGCAAATTTGTGTCATCATACATTTCATGCTCAATTATTTATTGATATATCTATATGGACTTACCTTCTACTACCATGGCCCTAGATTTAGGATGGTACTACTATCCTAATCAACCAGGCCCGAGATATCTCTTCCCCATCTCAGAAGTGACAAATCCTATCTTGATCATTCAATCAATTTCATGCCACCAATGACATAAGTAACACAAACTACCTTCGCCTTGCATCAAAGTACATAATCAAATTGTAACACCCCAATCTTTTATGGTACACTTCCCTTTCTATAATACAATAGCGTGTGTTGTACGCAACTTCGAGTTCTAACACATCCCACAACCAATCAAACTAGCCATTATGAATAGTAATACCCACTTTATGAAAATTTATACATTTTATCTTTCAAAATGGGCTTCATTTTTTGATTCAAAATATCAAAATTTACTTAGGGTGAATTTTTGGTACTTTTCTGATAACAGTCATATTTTGATGAATAATGAAAATTACTAAATTTTAATTAAAAACAACTTTTTTATAGATATAATTACTAGTGATAAATTATGAATTTGAGTGGTTTTAAAGTATATTTAGAATATATTTTTACCATTTAATAAAATTTGGTTATTGGATGTAATTTAAAATTTAAACCGGACATAAATACCTATCAATATTTTGATAGTTATTATTTCTTAAAAACACGCCTTTTGTTTTTACAGCGGGATTTAATTTTAAAATAATTTCTGGCACATCTGTGTTTTGAATATGGAAAAATGGATTCCATATTTGGAATCAGGATTTCCAAATTGTTTAAATAGGTAACTATTATTTTTAGACATTTTGAATAATTACATCGGTAAATATTTTATTTACCAGGGTTAAAGGGTAAATCCGGTAAATAAGGGTAATTTTTTTTAATAATATTAAATTACCCTAATACGTGTCCTAACCCTATTTTTTGATACATGTCCGACCATGGGCATCTTTGGGTCTATTTTGGGACCCCATGGAGCCACTTTTAAGTGATAATGACACTTTATATTAATTAAGTTAAAGTAAATACAAAAATGACATAATCATATATCTTTTAGCAAAACAATTTTTACAGAGAGTTATATATGTTATATTTTAGACTATAAATATTCATTAGAAAGATAAAAAATTTTAGTAAAAAATTATATTTTATTTATAATTTTTATACATTGAATAATTAAATTTATTTATGACACAATAATTTTCCATCATTTTCTTTATTAATGAAAGAATCAAATAATTGGTATTATAAATGATAAAATAAATATATTTTGAAATATTTTATAACATACACTAATTTTATAGGTTAATATGACATGTTAGTATAGATTAAATGAATTTATTTAGAATTAATAAAGTTTTTAATACTTTAACAAAAATAAATTATTAAATAGTGTCAAAATTGACATAAAGGAGTTTTTAAAACCAATATTATATTATTAATTGATATTCTATTCCTAAAAATCTAAGGATCGGCCAAAAGACTTATATATTGATAGGTGTATCATTAATAGACCACTTGGGGGACGCTTGGAAGTATATAGTATGTTTATTAACTATATAATATAAAAATACAAAGAGACATGGTAAATGTAAAACTATTTAACTAAGAGTTAAATCAAAAATATTTATTTAACATAGAGTCCCAAACCTATATAAAACCTATTGGATGAGTGGTTTTAGACCTATCCCCACCTTAAAATTTAAATAATCTACTTTGGAGCCATGAGAAACCGAATATGAATTTATTATAAAATAACATTTATTGGTTTTCCAAAGGTTCCCCTCACCCCTCTTATAAAAGGAACTCCCGCTTCTCTCTAATTCACACCTACAAAGCCTTTTGGCTAAGCCAAACCCTACCCAAATATCCTACCAACTTCCCTCACTTAAACCTACAGGGTTTAGTTTGATCATAAATCCATTCTATGTAGCCCTTTTAATCAAATCAAAAGGATGAACCCGAAGAAGAGGTAATGATTTCACCACACTCTTTCAAGTTCCTTTATTCTTCCACTTTTTCATTCTTGGTGATTTCCTTTCTAAAATAATAACTCTAGTATATTCTATATACTTTGATATCATTATAAATATGGTATATCCATATTCATCATTCTATCCATCCCTTTAACGACATGTCACCATACGTGCGTATGTATGGCTTACCATCTCCACGTCGTGGTGTAATTGTTATTCAATATATTATTATTTGGATGGGTATAATAATGATGTGTAATTAATTAAAATAATAAATATAACAAGATAATGATTCTTTATATATGATACACCATCCAATTATATGTTATTTTAATATCAAAATAATTATAGTCGCTCGTGTGCACGTACGGACTACCGTCTCCACGAACGCGATGAGATTCATCCACCATCGTAATCATTCAAGACTAATTATCATTTGATGATTAAAAATAATGATTAAGGACTTGATATCATTCTGGATATGAATAATATACATCCTATCTATAACAAACACGGCTTATGTAATAGAACATATTAAAGAAAACGAGTAAGTTAACACCCAAAACGATGATAATACTGTGATATTATTAACAATGCAATATTAAAAGATCATATATGATATCATATTAATTTATATGATTCTTTTATAATTTAATAACAATTGTTTCACCATTATAAAGGAGGTTAACCTACCCTTGACTAAGGAAAAGTACAAGGTAAGGGTTAATTTCAGGATCTCTTTATTATCCGAGGTTGTTTTTATGTTAGAATCTACCGGGTCCCCCATTATCATCCACATCCATGCATCTTAAAAATGTATTTAAAAAAATTACTATTTAATAGGAAATGGTTTAAAGTAATTTATACCCTTATGTGTTTTTAAATGAATCTTTCTGTCATTTTCCAAACAAGGTACTTTTTAACTTTTTCGACAAAATTAATGTAATAATGTCTTTTTTTAACTTATACGGTGGGTGCGGCTATTTTCTGTCGTTATAACATAATAAATGCTTCCCTTACAGGCTTATAATAATATTTTTAAAATAAATTATTTCATTATAATTATTTGACTCTTTAATTATTTCTAAATAGAAAGAGATATTTCTCAAAAATGGGTTTTGATTTCATCTATGTCAATATCCTTTAATGGATTTTAAGTTTATTTGAAGTTGATTCATTATGATACAAAACGTCCATATTATATTGAAGGTTTTGTGATATGTTCAACTGTGGATGTGCTATTTTTAAACAATTCATGGTTTATGGTTAATGTATTGAAATTTTGTATGCTAGTTTTAATACGGATGTTTATGATATGTTTAAAACATTTCATATAAGGAATGTATTGGACTTAATAAGTGACAGGTGTATCCTCCTATATCTCCTCGATTTGTCGGTAGGTCTAATGAGACAATTATACCTAGAATAGGACAAGGACCTTTCCCAATTTTTGATATATGGTTTTGGCTGAGGCCATAATCATTTTTAGACTTCTTGGCCAAGGAATTGACAAAATGTTTTAGAATACACGACATTATACATTCTCTCAATAAGAAAATAATATTGACGTTTCATGTATTCATTCGACTAGTATAATACCCATGATTATGTTTTATTATGGCATTATTTACTCATGTCATATTCTTTCCATAAAAGTATTCATGTTTATTATTGGTAAAGGCATGTGGTTTCTACTATTCACCATGCTTAATATTTATGTCATTTTCCACTGTATTACTTACCCTTACTGAGCGTTTGAGATCACCCCTTTCATATGTTTCATTTTCCCACGATATGAATAAGTTATTTATGAATGACCTGCAGGAATAATCTAGGAGGGTTGGATGTTTCTAATGAAATATATGTGTGTTGTATTTCTCCTCAAGATGTAATGTTTAACTTATGAATGAATCTTGATTCCAATAATACTAAACTAATCGGTATTTCGAGACATGATTTCCTTGTGATCATGACAATGTTTTGTAATAATGCACTGACTCTGGGTAATTGGGGTCAGGGCGTTACAGTTGGTATTAGAGAAAGTATAGTACAACCTTGGAAACTAGATTTAGATAAAATCCGATTAAATCACATAGCCCTAAGATAGACTTTGAGAATTAGTATAGAATAAGTTCCTAGAATTTTGGTATTTTAGAGATTTTGTGAGTTTTCCAAGAAATACATCCCTGTCTGGATACGAGCAGGTAGAGGTGGCTCTGGCACAATTGTACCGAGCGGTAAAACCTCAAAACACTACTTTGAGCTAGACTCAAATGGGTATTAGTGCACAACAACGGGCCTTGCTGCACTATTGATTACGAAACTCCTAGGATAAATGCTTAGGATAATTCTCATTTTCATTACAAACCATTATGAAGGGTTTATGAGTATATACTTCCTCAATGAATTTTTTTTTATGATCATGGATTATATCTATAAACTATTCAATTTATGTTATGTGTTATAGAAGTTTGGAATTATATATTTCGATTCATAAACTATCTAGTTTATGCCATTGTTTAGAAATGGTTTCTAGTGGAAGGAATGAAAACCATATCAATGCATGCACTCCATGTTGGTATTTCCCTCCTACTCAAGATAATTATAGTGGAGCTGGTGATACAACCGGTTTTGGTCAGCTTATCACTATACTAGGAAAACTCACTCAGGTTATGAATAATAACCTTACCCGTTTGGAGCACCCAGATCCACAGGGTGGAGGATCAATTTTATATCGCTTCATGAGGCAACAACCAATGACATTCAATGGGAGTAGAAATCCATTAGTGGCTGAGTAATGGATAAATTCCTTAGAGAAAATATTCCATTCCTTATTGAGTAGTGAAAGGGAAAAAGTTATCATGGTTGTTTACCGCCTCACTGGATATGTTGATCAATGGTGGTCATTGATTCAATACACAATGGAATAAGATGAAGTATCAAATATGGAATGGAGGGAGTTCAAAGAGATTTTCTTAGAAAAATACTTTCCTCGTGACCATCAAGTAGATATGGAAAGGCAATTTCTGAGTCTGAGGTAAAAGGAGGATGGAAATGTTGCAAAGTATGAGGCTAACATTAAAAGGTTACTGAGGAATGTTGAAGATTATATACATACCCCAAAAATCATGATTGATCGTTTCTTTTATGGGTTAAAACCATTTCTCTGTCGAGCATTAGTATCAAAATACTTCTCATCATACGAAGATATTGTCTCATGTGATATCATGATAGGGAAGGAATTCTCTAAGTCTTATGACATTAAATCAAAGCAAGAGAAGAATAGATCAACTGAACACTCTGGGAAAGGAAATAAGGAAACATGGAATAAGGGATGAATTGAATTTCCACCCTGTGATAATTGCAGACGGAAGCACCCTAGTGACTTTCTAAAAGGAAAAGTATTGTGCTACAAATGTGGATAGAAAGGAAATCTAGATTGTGATTGTAATGGAAATAAGGACGCTACCAATGTTCAATGCTACAATTGTTGGGAGACGACACATTATGAAAATTAATGTCCTAGGAATTAGGAAAACTTACCTCATAAAAGGCCTAGGGATCAAGGCCAAGCTTATTCAATCACTACTGCTGAGGTTGAAGCCCTGAAAGATGTGGTGGCAGGTAATTTAATGGTTTCTTCATGTTTAGAAAATGCTTTATTTGATTCTGGATCATCGCGTTATTTCATATCTTCCCTGTTTGCTAATAAAATTAGATATTTCCAATTTGATTTAACAAGGGATTTGTCAGTCCAAACTCTTAAGGGAAGTATCATTGCAACAATTTCTTGTGAATTGGTCCCCATTGGAGCACATAAATGTTCTTTATCTGTTGATGTCATCTTCATACCCATGATTTAATTTAATATAATCCTCGGTATGGATAGGATTTCGGACCATGATGTAAAAATTTATTTTAAGAAGAAGGAGGTTACGATTTTTTGATGAAGATGATAAATAACACCTTATCTTTAGAGCAGAATCATCACCACCTGATTCTTATCTAGATCCACCCCATGCAGCTCAACAGAATTCAATTATTGGGGAGGAAGAGAATTAAATAATTGTGAGTGAGGAAAGGAATGTTCAAATATAGGATTTACCTATTGTGAAAGAATATGTTGATGTGTTTCTAAAAGATTTACCTGGACATCCTCCAAAACAAGAAATTGAGTTTTCCATTGATTTAATTTCTGGTTCAAGGCCCATATCGAATACCCCTTATAGAATGGCCACTGTGTAATTAGTTGAACTAAATAATCAACTAGAGGAATATAGTAATAAGGAATTTATTCTCCCAAGTGTTTCTCCATGGGGAGCCTCTGCCGTTTTTGTTAAGAAGAAAGATGGATCTATGAGGTTATGTATTGACTACAGGGAAATCAATTTTATAACAATAAAGAACAAGTATCCCCTACCTCGCATTGATGATTTATTTGACCAACTACATGGAGATCAATACTTTTCCAATATTGACCTTCGATCTGGATACCATTAGTTGTGTATGAAGAATGAAGAAATTTTGAAGACATCATTTTGAACCAGGTACGGGCATTATGAGTTTACATTAATTCCTTTTGGATTGACTAATACACCCTATATATTCATGGATCTAATGAATAAAGTTTTCAAGGAATATTTCGATGATTTTGTGGTGGTATTTATTGATGATATCTTGGTATACTACATAATCTATTAAGATCATGAAAATCACTTGCGCATTATCCTGAAGACTCTTAGAATACGTGAATTATATATGAAATTTAGCAAATGTGAATTCTGGCTTCAAGAGATATCTTTTCTTGGACATATTTTCTCTATGGACGGAATCTCTGTTGATCCTTCTAAGACCAATGAAATCCAAGAATGGCTAGCACCGATGAATATAACTGAGGTACACAATTGTATTGGTTTAGCAGGTTATTATCGACGTTTCGTCCTGAATTTTGCCTGGTTGGCTAACCCATTAACCAATCTCACACGTAAAGTGGTTAAATTTGTTTGGACAAAATATTGTGAAGAATGTTTTGAATAACTGAACAAAATATTATTCAATGCTCCTATATTGACTCTATGATTGTGGAATGATGGGTTGGTTATTTATAGTGATGCATCGAATAAAGGACTTTGTTGTGTCCTTATGTAGAATGATAGAGTTATTGCCTATGCATCACGACAGCTAAAAATTCATGAGCAAAACTATCCTACTAATGATCTTGAGTTAGCAGCTGTAATATTGGATTTAAAGATATAGAGACACTATCTATATGGTGAAAATGTGAGATATATACTAATCATAAGAGTTTGAAGTATATTTTATCGTAGAAATAACTAAAAATGAGGCAAAGGTGATGGCTTGAACTACTCAAGGATTATGATTGCACTATACACTACCACCCAGGGAAGGCAAATAAGGTGGCAGATGCTTTGACTAAATAAGATCATCGAGTTTTAAACATGATGAGAGTTTAAAAAGATCCTATATATATGGTTATAGTAATGATGGATATGGGAATAACCATGGAAGGTGAAACATTGATGATTTTTCAAATAGTTTCCAAACGATCTTTACTAGAAAGGATAAAGAGTTCTCAGGCTGGTGATGAAGAGTTTTAAAAGAAGATCAAAGCTGTGAATGATGGGAGATTGAGTGAATTTGTGTATGAAGATGGAATTTTGATGTTTGTGAAGAGACTTTGTGTTCTTGATATACCTGATCTAAAAAGGGGATTGTTGGATGATGCTCATAGTTCAAATTTCTCAATACACTCTGAGAGCACCAAAATGTATAGAGATTTGAAGAATTTTTTTTTGTGGGATAACATGAAAGGGGATATTGCTGATTTTGTGTCAACATATATGGTTTTTCAACAAGTGAAATCTAGAAGGAAACAACTTTAAGGAGTCATGAAACCTCTTCCCATACAGGAGTAGAAATGGGATAATATTACGATGAACTTTTTCATGGGACTACCAAAGGCTCCTAGAAGGAACGATGAAATATGGGTCATTGTTGATCATCTTACCAATTCATCACATTTTCTTGATATAAGATTAGATCTACCACTTGAGTGTCTAGCAAGACTATATATTAATGAAGATGTAAGACTTCATGGAGTACCCCTATCGATTGTTTCTGATCATGCTCCACATTTTACATTAAGATTCTAGAAGCATCTTTAGAAAGCCCCAGATACTGAGCTTAGTTTAGCCTACAACCCTCAAACAGATATACAATCAGAATGAACTATTGAAACCTTATAAGACATGTTAAGATCCTGCTGACATGACATTTAGGGTATGTGGGATCAATATTTACCTTTGGTAGAATTTTCCTATAATAATACCTTCCATTCAAGTATTCAGATGGCACCATATGAAGTGTTATACGGAAAGAGATGTTACAAACCAACCTGTGGGGATGATTTTGGTGAAAGAAAACTTATAGGCCTAGAACTGGTGGAGGAAACGATGGAAAAATTAATGTTAATTTAAAACCACATCAAAGCAGCTCAAAGTAGGCAGAAGAGCTATGCTGACAACCGAAGGAAGGATTTGTAATTTCAGATAATAAATCATGTTTTCTTGAAGGTATCTCCATGGAAGGGAGTTATACATTTTGGTAAGAAAGGTAAATTGAGTCCCAGGTACATAGGACCTTACAAAATTCTAGAACGAATTGGGGTTTTAGGTTACCGTTTGGCAATGCCACCAAGTCTCCCCTATGTTCATGATGTGTTCCATGTATCACTGTTGAGAAAATACTTGCTTGAACCAATGCATGTACTCACTTATGAAGAAGTAGAACTGGAACCTGATCTATCTTATTGTGAAGAGCCCATCAAGATTCATGATACCAGAGAAAATGGGCTGAGAAACCGGACGACTCGCCTAGAAAATGTTCTATGGAGAAACCATAAGATGGAAGAGGTAATGTGGGAACCCGATGAACTTATGATGAAGAACCAACCGAGTCTTTTCATGAGGTAGTATTATAAAAATTTCAAGGATGAAATTATTTGAAGGAGGGGAGAATGTAACACCCCAAGCTTCCATGGTACACTTCTCTTTGAATAATACAATAGTGTGTGTTGTACGCAACTTTGATTTCTAACACACACCAAAAACAATCAAACTAGCCATTATGGACAGTAATACCAACTTTTTAAAAAATTTATAGATTTTATCTTTCAAAATGGGCATCATTTTTTTATTTGGATTATCGATATTAGATTAGGGTGATTTTTGGATACTTTTCTGATAACTTTCATATTTCGATGAATAGTAAAAGTTAATAAATTTTAATTAAAAACAACTTTTTTAATCAAAATAATGATTATTGATAAATTATGAATTTGAGTGATTTTATAGTATATTTAGAATACATTCCACCATTTTATACAATTTTGGTCATTGGATGTAATTTCATATTAAAACCGAACATAAACAAGTGTCAATATTATGATAGTTATTATTTCTTAAAAACACGCTTTTTGTTTTGACAACGGGAATTAATTTTAATTAATTTCTGGGACTTCTGTGTTTTCAATATGGAAAAATGGATACCATATTTGGAATCTGGATTTCCAAATTGTTTAAATAGGTAACTCTTATTTTTAGAAATTTTAAATAATTATTCCGGTATATATTTTATTTACCATGGTTAAACGGTAAATCCGGTAAATAAGGGTAAAAATAATATTATAAAAATACTAAATTACACTAAAACGTGTCCTAACCCTATTTGTTGATACATTTCCGGCCATGGTCATCTTTGGGTCGATTTTGGTACCCCATGGAGCCACATGTAAGTTATAATGACACTTTATATTAATTAAGCTAAAGTAAATACAAAAATGACATAAGCATATATCTTTAAAAAACACTTTTTATATAGAGTTATATATGTTATATTTTGGACTATAAATATTCATTATAAAGATAAAAATATTTCCTACATAATTTTATTTTATTTATAATTTTTTGACATTTAATAATTAAATTTATTTATGACACAATAATGATGCATCATTTTCCTTATTAATGATAGAATCAAATAATTCATATTATAAATGTTAAAATAAATATAATTTGATACTTTTTATGACATACAATAATTTTTTAGGTTATTATGACATGTAATTATTGATTAAATTAATTTATTTTTAATTAATAAAGTTTTTAACACTTAAAAAATCAATTATTAAATACTGTCAAAATTGACACAAAAGAGTTTTTAAATCAAATATTATATTATTAATTTATATTCTATTCCTAAAAATCTAAGGTTTGGCCCATTGACTTATATAATGATAGGTGTATCATTAAAGAACCACTTGGGGGTCTCTTGGAAGTATATAGTATGTTTATTAACTATATAATATAAAAATAAAAATAAACATGGTAAATGTCAAACTATTTAACTAAGAGATAAATCTAAAAGATAAAGTTAATATAGTGACCCAAACCTGTATTAAACATATTTTTTGATTATTTTTTAGATCTATCCCCACCTTATCCTTTAAATAATCCACTTTGGAGCCATTATAAACCGAAAATAAATTTATTATAAAATAATATTTCTAGCTTTTTCTAAGGTGCCTCTCACCCCTCTTATAAAAGGGCACTCACCCTTCTCTCTAATTAACACCATCAAAGCTTTTTGGATTGGCCAAAACTTGCTAAAATTTTATAAAAACTTCCCGCACTTCAACCTACAAGACTTATTTTGATCAGAAATCCATCCTAAGTATCCCTTTTGATCAAATCAAAAGGAAGAACCTGAAGAAGAGGTAATGATTTCACTACCCTCTTTCAAGTTCCTTTGTTCTTCCACTTATTCTTTCATTGTTATATCCATTATAAAATAATAACTCTAGTATCTTCTATACACAGTGATGTTATTATCAATATGGTATATCCTTATTCATCATTCTATCCATCCCTTTAATGACATGTCACCAACCGTGTGTACGCACGGCTTACTGTCTCCACGTCGTGGTGTAATTGTTATTCAATACATTATTATTTTGATGGGTATAATAATGATGTTTAATTCTTGTAAAAAATAAATATAACATGATAATTATTCTGTATATATGATTCACCATCCAATTATATGTTATTTTAATATCAAAAGAATGATATTGTCACTCGTGCGTACGTACGGACTACCGTCTCCACAAACGCGATGAGATTCATTCCCCATCGTAATCATTCAACACTAATTCTAATTTGATGATTAAAAATAATTTTTAAGGACCTTATATCATTCTATATATGAATATTATACACCCTATCCATAAAAAACACATCTTATGTAAAAACATATAAAATAAAACTAGTAAGTTAACACCCGAAACGACGATAATACAAAGATATTATTAACAAAGAAATGTTAAAAGATCATATATGATATCATATTAATTTATATGATTCTTTTATAATTTAATAATAATTATTTCACCATTATATAGGAGTTTAACCAACTATCTACCAAGGAAAAGTACAAGGTATGGGTTAATTTCAAAATCTCTTTATTATCTGAGGTTGTTTTTACGTAAGTATCTACTGGGTCCCCCTTTATCATCCACATCCATGCAATTTAAAAATGTATTTCAAAACATTTTTAATATTTAATAGATAATGGGTTAAATTAATTTATACCCTTTAGTGTTTTTAAAGGAATCTTTCAGTAATTTTCCAGACAAGGTATTTTTTAACCTTTTCAACAAAATTAAGGTATGAATGTCTTTTTTTTAACTTATATGGTGGGTGTGGCTATTTTCTGCCATCATAACATCATCAAAGCTTCCCTTAAAATTTTATAAGAATATTTTCAAAATAAATGTTTTCATTATAATTATGTGACTCTTAAATGATTTCAAAATAGAAAGAGATATCTCTTTAAAAGGGTTTTTATTTCATCTTTGTCAACATCCTTTGATGTTTTTGTTATATGTTTGACTGTAGATGTGCTATTTTTATACCATTCATGGATTATGGTTAACGTATTGACATTTTGTATGCTAGTTTTAATATGCATGTTTGTGCTATGTTTAGACCTTTTCATATGAGGAATGTATTGGAATTGGTAAGTGATAGGTGAAGCCCGTTATAGGTCCTCGATGCATCGATAGGTCTAATGACACAACTAGACGTGGAATTGGCCGAGGCCCTTTCCCAATTTTTGATATATGGTTTTGGCTGAAGCCTTAATAAATTTTAGACATCTTGGCCGAGGCCTTGACAAAATGTTTCAGAACATCCTACTCATTAGTATGACACTATATCGTTGGCTTCTTGGAAGGATGGTGCATTGATGTCTTCAGCCTTGAATTGGCCTTAGATTCCTTTGCCTTGCCCTTATTTCTCTTGATCACCATAAGGATTGAAGAATTGGGTTTCTTTATATCCTTATTGGCTTGTAAAACTAAATCCAAAAGGTCTGGGAGAAACTTTTTAAAATTATTCATGTTATAATTGACAATGAAATTCCAAAATCTTGGTGTAAAGAGGCAATAATGAGATATGTTTCTAGTTCAGGGTTCAATTTGAAACCAAGGGCTCCAAGCCTCTCAATGTACCCAATCATCTTGAGTATATGAGGTCCCACTTGATTACCTTCTTCTAGTATTCACCTATAAAGGAAACTAGAAATCTCAATCCATTATCTCCTTTCTCTCTCCTCATATAATTCTTGGTGATGAGAAAGAATCATGTAGGAATCCTCGTCCTCCTGCATTTTCTATAATAGAATGGACATAAATGACAACATGGTGCACTGAACATCTAGTGAATCATCTAAATGCTTTTTTCCATTTTTATTTTTCTGCCTACGTCCTCCTTGATGAGGGTCAATAAGATATGAGGATTCTAGAACATAAAGATTCCTTTATTGGTGTAGTATTATTCACAAGTTCGTATACCACTCATAGAAGTTATTATCAGTTGGGTTATTTTATTTATCAAAAATTGATCACAGTGACAATGTACATGTGGTGTGGATGATTTCAATTTTCATTCTACAATAGATAAATACAAGAAATCATTAATTTATCTTGATTACAATTTGCAATTTATGATTAATTAATTATTATATCATCTTAAATGCATCCCACTATTTTATCGAACCCCAATAGCCTCACTATTAGATTCGGAATACTCTGTCGCTTGAGTATTCTAGTGGAAATTATCCTTGAAACTTCTCCACATAGTCTACAATATTTGGCTATTCCACTACTTGGTTAGTTTCTAGGCAGGATACAGGCAGACCAACCACATTAACTTGTGGTTCCTTGAAATTTTGAGTAATGTTCAGGCTTTTGGAATCGTAACTTTATTCCCCCAACACTTTTCCTCTAAAGTGAGAGAAAGATAATTTTGGTGACTTTGTTGCTATCAGATTTAGTCAAGTGAACCCATTACTCTTATTGGAACTCCTCTTTATTAGGAATCACTCTTAACATTAGTCGAAAATCACCCCGAACGACCGATATTTCTCAGATTTGAGTAATGGAAGGCTTTAATACATTATATATATTTGATTGATTTTATTTTTTATTTAAGAATATAATCCATTTCTATTTAATATCTTCAACCCAGATTTTCGCGATCACAACAGAACCTACAATAGAAAAATATTCATCACATCTTTATTCATTTTATATTGTTTACTATTTTATGTGATCAAGAAATAATTATTCACTTGAATAAAACAATAAACGACGAATAATGGAAACACATTCAATCAGACTAGTCCTGAAAATCTAATTATGACTTACCCATAAAAATTAATATTAACCTAGGGGATTCCATAATTGAGTCGACTCTTGACTCGTATCGTAGATCGCCCCTAGTGAAATGTACTTGACTCCCATTTGGATTGTTGCCTTGACTTGGATATAACATGGCCATATAAAATCGGATTGATGCACGATCAGATTCATTGGAACCATTTCACCACCCTCTACTTAAAATTTAAAGAAATTTAATTTTTATTTGACATAGAAATTCCACGCATCTCTCTGATACCATTTGAATGTATCAGGATGGTTAGCAGAAGTCGATGGGATGGGAAATTAAAAATCTTGCATCACCGGAGTGATAAAACATCATCGAATCAAGTAATTTTGTCCTGGTATGGTCCAGGGAACATGCATTATTTATCAGAGTACAAAAATAAAACAAGTGAATACCTATTTCCGATAAAAAGAATGCATACCTGTCATAGAATTCCAACATTCGTTGCTCAAAGGATCTAATTTAGAGTCTCTCTAGATCATCCACACACACTTTTGAATATTCACACGCACCATTCATCATATTTCTGGTGCTAGAGTGAATCTATGACGATCACTATGATGCAGTGAAGATCACCCCGATCGACCCTCTTGAATTTGAGAAGACATAACATGAATTACATTCTCGATTGAGAGATTCTCTCTCTAGAATATAGGAGGAGAGATAATTTATCAATTCTAGAATATGAATAACATCCATGGGAAGAGCCTTTATCCACATATATAAGGGAAATCTATAATACCCGGTTTGGGTTCTCGACCCCTGTGTAATAAACATCCACTAAATAAGTATTATATATAATTATTTATGACGAACTAAACCTCTCCATAAATATTATTTATATTTTATCACTTACATTTAATCTATATTAAATATATATTACATGACAATTTAGATCCATTAACTCGACTCACATCTCCATATAATATTAAAAGATACCATAATATTACATTAATATCTGTTCGAATAATATTTATCTTTGTATTTACCTAATCCCTTGTAAATACATATAATAAATAAATTCAACCCAATTATTCCTTACATGAATAATAATGAATTTATTTATTACATGGTGATTCATAGAACTTGGATAATACCAAGATCTCGTGGTAGGGCCCACCAACTCATATGCTTATATTTAACAAAATATAGTAGATTCTCGAAGTGCTATTTCATGTGACCCTCTAGGATCTTATATTAATAGTAGAGAATAATATTCACAGACCAAGAGTGGGGTCTAGAAACCTATGAAGGCCCTTATAAATATAAATAAAATTAATAGAAATGAAAACCATCCTAAAAACACACACTGTGTAATAAAATTTCTTTTTCATCGATATCTCATAAAGTAGGATGCACATTTGTGTCATAATCCTTTTATTGATCTATTATTTGTTGATAAATATGGATGGTCATACCTTCAACTTCCATTGCTATAGAGTTATGAAGGTACTACCATCCTAATTAACCATGCTTGAGATAACTCTTCATTAACTCGGAAGTGACAAATCCTATCTTGATTATTCAATCAATGTCATGTCACTAATGATGCACCCAAAACAAAATGCCTCAACATTACTTAATTGTCATGGTTTTTTCCTTAAATCAAAGGAAGAAAAAAAATTACATACATTGATAATGATCATAAGTGAAGAGATCATTACAGATGACCGTAGATAGGAACAACCAATGGCACCTGAAATATGTGGTGTTCCAATTGGCGGGTCTGTCCTCATGGTCTCAACTACTATTGATCACTATGTGAAAAGTTCATGGGACGAAGTACTCACATATTCTTTATCCTATCAGTATGATGTTTCTATACCATAGTAAAATACTTTAATATTACTTTCACAATAACTGTAGGTTATCATTATAGCTCGGGATCTATTATAACCCTTTGATATGACGTGTAATCTAAAGAAATTACTATAAATATAGAGGATGCATAAGTATCTATAGGATTATGAAAAAATAAACACATGTATATATATAAAAAACTCTTTACATGTAATGATAATAAATGTATATCACAATTTGGGTCTAAAGAACCCACATACAACAAGGAGGAATCAAAAGATTTAGGTATCTTAGAAAGTATACATTGAGAATTTCATTGAAAGATTCAACATGAGTAAGGAAAAACCAACTAGTACTCCACCTATGATTCAATTTACGATTATTATAAGTGAAAGTCCATTAACTAAGGAGGAGAAAGTATAAATGGAAAAGTCCATTATCAATGATTAGTTGACATTATTATGTATGCAATGGTGTGTACCAGACTAGACATTTCTCATAATGTTGGAATTATGAGAAGATTATTGTGAAATACAATAAAGGATAATTAGATAGTGGTTAAATGGATATTGAGGTATCATTGAGGTGCATCATGTAATTGTTTATATTTTTGAAATGGTAAACCTAGTTCGGAATGATACACATATGATTATATTGTTGGAGATATTGACATGAAGAAATGTATACCTAGGTACCTAATATAATTTATAGGGGGAACTTTATTTTGTAAATAATGACTTCAGAAAGGTGTTACCTTGTCTAACACAAAAGAAAAGAATATCATAGTCACTAAAGGCTATAGGGAGATTTTGTGGATGAAGAAGATTTTATAGGAGCTGAGAACAAGTTAAGAAAATTTAATTCTATATTGTTACAATTAGAGCATTATTCATCTTATTAAGTACCCAACATTTCATTATTTTTCCAAACACATTGAAGTGAAATATCACTAGATTTGTAATGTGTTGAAATAAATATTATTTAATGTTCAGAAAATCCACACCAATGATAATGGTGTAGACATTTTGATAATATTTTTAGTGGAGGAGAAGCTGGAGGCCTGTAGGGAGACTGCAGGTCTTGCTTCTACCCCAAATTGGCTATGAGAGGGATATTTTTTTGGGCTTCTCCGAATTAGAGAGTTGATTGAGGAGGAAAAAAATTATTGACATGCTGTTTTTTTATTTAGGCAGCGACCAACCAAATCCATCCTTGAACCATTTATGTTTCCAATGTGATAAAAGCAGCTGATGGTGAGGTTGAATTTTTAAGGGTAGTTGATATACCCAAACAACCATTAATGATTCATTTTTTATTTACTCTATTAAAAGAGATTATTTCCCATGATTTTGTAATGGTTTATTTTTGAGACATCGATGATTGATCTGGAGAGAAATAATAGTATTTCTCCCCATCTCTGATGGATATAAGAATCCCATTATGAACCATATAAATTTTTGTGTTATTCAATTTTTTATTTTATTTTATTTCAATTTTATCACCTCAAACATCTATTTCTCTAACACTGTTTACTAGGAAAATTCTATTTTAGAGGTAGTCTACAATGGGAATCACCCCATCACATGCATGGTTATTGGGTCTGGGGATGGAATTGAACTTGTTTGTTTTTATTATATCAATATAAGTAAAAGGAGACACCATTCGATGGTCCACAATGCTGATGACTATTTCATCATACTCTAGATCTGTCAGAGTTGTGGCCACATTTACGAATGCATCATCCTAGTAATTCTATAGGTGTGGGATGTGGGAAATTATTGGTTTCGAGGGGAATTCTACCATCATACCTCAAAATAAATCAAGTAGATAGATCATATTTTACTTTCAAGTGGAATAATCACCATTGATATTTTTAATAACCAATTATGAATCAAATTTAACCTTGAAGTGGACTATTTAAATTTTATGTGCCAGTTATAACCCTACGATGAGGGCCTGATATTTTAACTCATTGTTGGTATAACCTTCTGAAAAAATTAAGGAGTAAGGTAAAACTTCCTTTGTTGGGGAGATGAGAATGACTCACAACCTAAATTTATTAAGATTGGGGTATTCAATTCACATTATATATGGGCTTCTGGATGTGTTTTCAAAATTCATCTCTCATGCCATGGAACCATTTTTTATATAGAAAATATCTTCTCCTAACAATTTAGTGTTCAACGACATTGTTTCTGCAGAGGGATGTTCTATAAGGATATCTATTAACACATATATTTTTATCTCTTTATAAGGAAAAATCTAAATGAAAAATAATTTCAATATGATTACCCACCTTAGAAAATGTCCAGTAAAGATGGGATGATTGTAGATATATTTGAGCGGGTCATCATGAAAGACCATGTTGACCTTATGGTGTTGCAGGTAAAGCCTAAGTTTATGAACAACAAAAATTAACACCAGACATATCTTCTCAATATCTTAATAATGAGTCTCGGTATCAAGCATAGTTCAAATAAGATAAAGGAGCTTGTTTTTACTCCCTACTTCATTTTTTTGTATAGGGAATGTGACCAATGATCTCTCTAACTATTTCATATAAAAAATGAGTGGCTATCCTTCGATAGGAATCATTATTACTGGTGGAATCCAATGATATTTCTTGAGATTATCAAAATGATTATTGGAAGTATTGAGTCTAGTGATATGTAACCCAATTTTTATCAACATAGTGAAGAGAAAAAAACTTTCCTATAATATTTTTTAGAATTCCCTAAATGTAATCAAGGAGTTATTATAGTCCTCTCAACTCTTTGAGATTTCAAGGAGGTGAAATATCAATGATGCTCTTTATTTTCTCATGATTGAATTTAACACCACAATGATGTACTACGAAGCAGAGAAAATTTCCCAATATAAAACCAAAAGAACATTTAAAGGGGTTCATTTTTATGATATATTTCCATAGTTTTCTGAAGACAGTCTCAAGGTCAGAAATATGGTCAAAACATTTATGTGATTTCACCACCATACTGTTGACATATGTAACAACCCGACACATCAAGGCCCACCTGCCCAAAGATGAGATGAGCCTCCAAAACCCCAGTCTCGCATTCAATAGGCTAGTGGATGACGAATAGTGTTGAGAATGAATAATATGAAATGGGAGGCATTTTTTTAATATACATGTATACACACAACCATCTCGATGAAAATGTGTAGAGGAATTTTAAAATATATTAACTTCTATAGTAAAACATTCATGAAACAATATCTACGGAATACATCAAAGTACGAAAACTAGACTAAAGATTAAAGGGGTAAACACACACCCAACTAGAAATGAAGTCCCAGCCCAAAAACAACTAGCATAAAATAACGATGAGGGAGCATGACTCATGATCACTAATCCTAACCACCGTAAAAATCCAATACACCTAGGTATTGGAGGGCTTCACTAAAGCCACCATTGATATTTATATCATCTTCAAAAGATACATCGCATGCTAGAAAATACCAATAAATGGTGATTAAATACATATCCAATATGATTCCAATGAATCCAAAAGGCAGATTGATATAATGACACCACAAAGGTTAGATAAACCCAATGCATATATAATTACTCATAAAGAAACCTAGATGAGATAGAAATGGGATATCAATCTCACAACCCAACCTTAGTCGATGAGTCTACCGAAAGCTCCAAAATTTCATTATTGATTCCTAGTATCAAATAAAACCATGAAAAAATATGGGTGGAGGTCTCACTCCTCGCTACTATTCCTCGCAACTGAGGGAGACACAACTCATATGGAGGACTCAATAACCACTAGAGCTTGATAACCGCGGAGTACCACTATATAGATAGAGTAATTTCACCTAGTTTAGGGGAGAAGTATCTTAGACTGTATAAAGAGTATGAGGAACTTTTTCCCTAGTACAATAGGGGAGTAGTGACCCTGAAAACTTCTTTATGATCCTTCACCGATCACTGCCATCGTCAAACACCACCTAAATAAGTATCATGTCTGTGACACCTCACACCATATCTATAAATACACCACATATAATACCATCATGCTCTATGTGAAAAAACACTCTGGATAGGATACTTACAGGATAAGATGTAATTCCTAATGAAGAAGATATGAGAGGTAGAATGTTTAAGGAAAAAGAGGGGTACATGACATGTGGAGAGTATACAAGGTGTGTTTATTCTTCCCTAGGTCTCCTCATGTCATCCAATCCATGACCATGTACATCAGCTCATGTCTATGTGTGTGGCTATGTACTTCGCCATGTATAAGGAGGTGTCCCTACCTGGGTACCTGGACATGTCCAATATCATGAACCTCAGCAGGTCTGTGGATTTGGCCATGTCTGATCTTGTGTACTCATGGAGTAAACGTAGGGCCTCCAACAACAGGTCATCAGTGTGTGGGGGTCCTTCACTAGGGAATCCCACTATTTTATTACATAACTTTACATGAAATTTTAGAAATAGAGGATATTTTAATGTCTAGTGTCTTCAAAAAAAGGTACATAATACATGAAAACATAAAACATTATTCTATTCCACAATAAAGGATTCTTAAAGGTTCATCCTAACTACACTTATTGCATCACATAACATGGGGATATACATCATAGGAATGGGTGAGTATAAGGCCCAGTAAGGGAGAACAAGTGAATCATTTTACATGTGAACATGAGAGATATAAATAAGAACACATGGAATTTCCTAAAGGAATGATAAATAGGAATATAATAACAATAATAATTTGATTAATATCATGAAAATGTGGCTACAACATTTAATTTATACATTCATAATAATATCACCAAGTTCCATCCCTAAGGTGTCATAAAAATTACCAAGGTTATTCACCAAGGTATCGTAAAACATTTCATCCCTAGATATTAATTTCATTGCCCAATGCAATGGAGAAATATCAAGGTGAACCATTAATATGTCTTTATTTTCATTTGATCCACATATATCATAATCAAAACATTCATAAATAACCCAAATATAATAAATCAAATGGGTTTAATATCAAAATCATGGTGTTTTAAAAAGTGCTTAAAATATGATCATTTTGTCATTTATAACCTAGGGAAATGGAGTGAGGGTTTTTTGTATTTCAATTAGAAAATAAAATA
Source organism: Viscum album (assembly GCA_963277665.1). Classification (NCBI taxonomy): domain Eukaryota; kingdom Viridiplantae; phylum Streptophyta; class Magnoliopsida; order Santalales; family Viscaceae; genus Viscum; species Viscum album. The sequence continues at coordinate 346,023,083 of OY728127.1, read as the reverse complement.
AATTATTTTTATTTATTGATGAATAACCCTGTAAATGATAGATATTTGGGTATTCACATAAATAATGTAAAATAATTTCTTGAGAAAAAGAGAGAGATTTTGAGATGAAAATTCTGCAGTACAATGGGTATGAAATATGGTTTTATAAAACATTAAAAAGAGAGGAGATATGGGTCAACCATTCTTGAAAGACTTATAATACATTAGAGTGATAGAAAAAAATATAAATAAGAATATGTTATGGAAATTTTAAAGAAATAACTCATAAAATAGAACTTGAAAGGAAAAGATAAGTTGAGAATTCTATTATCTTGAAGAGTAACTTCTAAAACACTATGATCGATACCTTGAGGGCATGAGAAAATCTTGGTAGGACCCCTTGGGAGGTAGATATAGCAGAAGTTCATGGAGGATAAATTTTTTACTAAGATAATCTAAGGAATGCGTGGGTATTTATAGTAAAAGGGAAAGAGTTTTTTTATTAATTTTAAAGGACACCTCATTAGTTGTATTTTTTAAACCATGGGCTTGCCCATGGTATTTTTCCCATGGTATTTGGCCATGGTATTAGCCAGTTGGGACAACTCATATCATATTTCAATCCAAAAGATTCGATCAACATCTTATCTTATTCATTGCATCATTATGACATAGTTATGATGTCATTAAACATACCAAAAACTCAAAAATATATTTTCACTATTCATAAAAAATTACAACCATATCTATTTTTTGACATGTATAATTCAAAAATTAGCTCCATTTTATAAAAATTCCTTATCTTTTAAAATTAAATTAAATAGATAAAATATTAACACTTAACTAATAATATCTAAAACATTTATTTACTTATACTATTATATAATTACATCACATTACCATTTAAGAAGTATAAAATATATTTCTACTTTATTAGGTGAGGTTACTATTCCATTGGTCACAACACTATTCATATGGGTACCATTACGATTCCAAATTCACTATTCACCAAAAATTAGGTTGATCATATCACTCTAATTATATTACTGAACACAACTGTGTATGTCTGTTTTTTAAAAATCATTTCATAAAAATAATTATTTAATAATTCTTAAAAAAATATATTTTTAATATTCATTTGAAATCACTATTCATAAAATACTATTCATTAAGAAAACACTATTCATACAATACTATTCAACAAAAATATTATTCATCGAAAAATTGAAAATTCTTAGAGAACTAGTAAAAATTCACCCAAGATTAAGTTTGACATTTTGAAGTCAAAAATGATATTTATTTAACGATAATATTTGTCTAATCATGAGAAATATCATAAAAATACATTTTTTTACTTATAAAATCAATTTATCAAATTCGTCTCAATTAAACATATATCTTATTAAGAAAAAATATTCTAAAAATCGAAATGAGGACATAAAAACAAATTTATACAATGTGATTACACAAAGTAACTAAGGCCTCATTACATAACCCCTTATAACACCCACAAAAGACCTATGAGTAAGGTGTTCAATGGTGATAGAATCTTGTGGTGGCTTAGACAATAGTTCCTAAGTGGTGATTTATATCAACTTCATCTTCTCCCATATGAGATTTCATTCATGATTAACATGTGGAAGCTCAACTTGGGCTTGGTCCAAAGAAAATCCCAATAATGATACCTCCTTCTCAAGCTCCAAAAATGGGCTTCGTACGACCCGAGTCTTCTGGATGAGGCCATCGACTCTTCTTTTTTTCATTAATTATCCATTATTAATTCTATTTATAAACATTAATTATAATGTTAAAAATTATTATGTTTTCCATGGTCATATTAACCGATGGTCATAAAACTCGGAGGTTACATTTGAATTATAATTATATTTTTATTGATTATGACACAGTAAAACATATATTTTCTGGAAACAATTTTTTTTGGAAAATTTCAGGTCATTACATTTCCCCCCCTTAAGAAATTGTATCCCTGGAATTTCAACTCATACCCTTGAAAGAGATAATGTGTGGGTACCTCTGCCTCATAGTCTCCTCTAGTTCTTGTGTGGCTTCTTCATATTTTTGGTTCCTCCACCATACTTTAACAGTGTAGGTAGTCTTACTGTGTAGAACCTTGCCTCTATGATCCATGATCTCCACCAGATGCCCCTCATAAGAGAGGTCGTGTTCCAGTTGTACCACTTCTAGATTTAGTACTTGTCATTGGTTAGGTGTGTAATTTATCTAGAGGGATACATTGAATACATCATGAAGTAGAGCTAGATTTGGAGGCAGCGCAAGCTGATAGGCCATTGCTCCTATGCGATCAAGGATTTTAAAAGGGCATGTGTATGTAGGGATGAGTTTTCCTTTCTTCCAATACATCAGGACTCTCTTCCATTGCGAAATTCGAAATAAGACTTTCCCACCAACATCAAACTCCAAGTCCCTTCGATGGTTGTCAGCATAACCATTCTACCGATGCTAAGCAGCCTTAGTGTGTTATTGGATGGAATGAATCTTTTCTGTCATTTCTTTCACATGATCAGACCCAAGAGGATTTCTTTCACTAGCTTCATCCCAAATCAGTGGGAGTTATACATTGATTCCCATATAGAACTTCATAGGGTGACATTAAAATGCTCGAGTGGAAGCTGTTGTTGTACGATAACTCAACTCATGAGATATGTTGACCCCATCTACCTTCAAATTCCACTTAGCATGTTCTCAACATTTCCTTGAGTGTTTGAATAGTCCTTTTATATTTTCCATCAGTTAGTGGGTGATAGGCCATACTAAAATTCAATTCGGCACTCAATTCATGTTGAATAATTCTCCAAAATTTTGATGTGAACCTTAGATCACGATCATATATGATAGAGTGGCACCCCATGCAGCCTTACCACTTTCCTCATGTCACACCCCGACTTTTTACATTAATTTTTATTTTATTAATTCTTGTCTTTGGGTTCTCGCGCCAAGGGCTGGGCTGGGTCCTGGTTCAAAATTTCTATAGTTTAATATTTTTACTAGGCTTCAGACCCGTGCGCGGTCACCACGTGGTTAGTGGTAGTCGTGCAGTTGGCACATGAGTAAGGAAATTGATCATTATTCTTACTATTAATATTATTGTATTTATTTTATTACAATAATTATTTTTTAATTATTATTATTATTTTTATTAATTTTTTTATTGTTGTCTTTATTATTTACAATTTATTATTATTATTATTATTGGTTTTATCATTAATATTATTTTTATTATTATTATTAGTATTATTTGTATTATTATTAATTTTAATACTATTAATATTATTTTAATAATAATATTATTATAATAATGAAATAAACATAAAACCTAACCCTAATCTCGCTGCCCCCACTTTACCCCTTGCGTTGCGGTGCTATACCCGACCCCCAGCTCCCTCACCTTCGCGCTCGCCCCCAGTCGCTTCCAGTTTCTCTCGTGTTATGGCCCTCCACACATCCAGCCTCTCCTCGTCAGCACACCCGGTCCTCCTTCTCACCTCATCACCACTCCGACACTCCTGACCAACATGCCAGGTCCCAGCCGGCCTCGCCCTATGCTCGTTGCTCCACTTCCATCCCTCTACCTCTCACCTCTTTCAGGTCCATGCTATCCCCAACCATTATCCCACTCCAGTCGACACCCACCACCCATCACACAACCCCCTTGTTCCCCCCTTGCCTCACCTCTCACCCTTGACCCCCATCACCCTGCCCCTCTCTTACACTCTAGCAGATCAACAGCCATGGCCGTCCCTGTAGCTCGTTGGCAAACCAAAGTCACCCCTCCACAATGCACCCCTCCCCTAGTTCTCCTGACCAGTCTTTGCCACTTCAACCCTCCTCTGCCCTCACATTTCCCTAGCTTCTCCGACCAAACAACTACCCCCACCCTACTTCTTCACTCCATCAAGTCTTCCTCCCCCTTGCGCCGGCCTCACCCCACCCGCAGACCCCTCACACACCTCTCTCTTGCGTCTCGCACCTGTGAAACCTCCCATCCGTTCTCCGAAAACATTCCCCTTGTTCATAACAAACCCCCAATATATTTATTTGTTATTTTTCCCTTTAATTTCATCTTTGGTGTTTTTATTCAATTTTTAAATATATTATAAATGCGGGTTGTGTGTCGTGTGTTTTTCTCACTATTTAGCGTGGTTGGTTGGCCCACGAGGGATTGTTCACCCTTTTTTTGTAGTTTTTCCACATCCGTGCATGATTTGAGGTAGGTGAATTCATTTGTTTTTCATTCTAAAGAATTCCATTTGTTCCTTCTTTCTTGCAATTAACATTTAAATATATTTTTCACCTTAAATATTCTTATAAATAGTTTTGGGTCATGTATTCATGTTGATGAAATTTTTTAGAACTAGTTTTTAAATCAGGCATGTGGGTCGGTATTTTCTTTTAATTTGTTTATTAAATATCAGTTGATCATTTAAAAGATATAAGTATAGTGATTTTTATGGTGTCTTACTCTGTGAAGTTTTGGTAAACTGGTTGAGTATCTTGATAGCAGTTTGTAAATTATGCAAGAAGATTATTAAATTGTGTGGAAGTTTGTGAAACATATTTTGGTAGGTCCTTGGTGTGCGTTTTCTTTCAAAATATGATTTCTATTGTCTAATTGGTGGGAATTTTTGTTGTGATACTTATAACTTTTTTTAATTTTTTAAATGATTTATTAAAAATGTGTAATTGATTGAAAAGCATGTTTTGAAAAAAAAATTGTGTGTGTTTGATTGGGTCATTTTATGGATTCGTAAGGTCATATATTGACATGTGTTTCAAAATGTTTTAGGAAGGGTTTTATAATTTTAGAGGGGATTTCATGTTTTTCTTAAATGATGTGCATAGTTGGTTTTGATTTAAAAGCAGTTGGTGGTTGGTGGAAATGGATATGAGATATCTCCTTATTTGTTTATTGTGTCATTGGATGTTGGCACATACATGATTTCACTAGGTGAACACATTGATGTGCTCAAAAATGATAATGGAACCTTTTAAATGGTGTTTCTTTAAATCTTTGGTTTTCTAAATAATTCTTTTTTTCCAAAATGAGTTTTGGTCTTTGGTGTGGTTCCCGTAAATGACTTCAAATGTAGTTTTCAAGGATTTGGCCCATTTGGCCTTGAAAAATGCATTGGTGCATGTCTAGAAAGGATAAGGGACAATTTGGAAAATATAAAATGTTTGGGTGTGATTGGTATCCAAGGGCCCATGTGGAACTTTGAACATAAAAGGTTATGTTGAATAAGATTTTACTAATGGATGTGGTTTGGAAAACTGTGTGTGTTTGTTCGGAGTTTTAAATGTTTTTATAAAAATGGTTTGACTTGAATGTGACTTTAAAAACCATTTGGAACTTTTAACTTCAGTGTAATGTTTGTGTTGATTCTTCGAAATGATGATGCTTTGATCACTGTATTCCCATTTAACAACATTAATATTTTGAAAAAGGTATCAAATGGTTTTAATGATTTCATAGCATTATGGCCCGGTTGTCACTTTTTATGATATATATATATATATATATATATATTGGAGCACCTCTATAGGGGGTATATCCCTTATGGGTTTTCCTATGAAGTGTTTGTGTTTGGGTAGGAAAGTGTGGTGAGATGAGCCACGCGTATGAGGGCCTCCTACTTACACAATATTATTATAACCACCATGGGATCATGGGAGTGTTTTAGATTATCGACTGATGGTTTCTGATCAACCCCGATTACACGGGTTGGTACCCCCTAGATTGGTTGTTAGGCTAGGAGAGCTTTTCCACTGGATTGGTGAGTTTTGGGTGGCAAGTTGGTTATAGAGTTAGGAGCTTCACCATACATCGGTGGGTGGTTCCGAAATTTTGTACGTCTAGGGGTCTTCTAGGTATGATTAAGATCACCCATGGTTACACATTTATTTACATTTCAAGATTTCTTTCTGCCGTACTAGTTTATTTCCATCTTTCCTTGTTTCACTATATTATTTTAGCCCAGCTTTGGTGTCTTTTGTTTTGGGTTTTGTTTATAAAATGAAAAATGGTTTTATTGAAATAACAGGAAGCATCTGTTGGATTTTTTTAAATGGAAAATACATGTTGCTTTTTTTAAAATGTGAGAACCATACTTTTATATTTGTATATCCAGATTGTGTTAGTGGAATGTTTCGAAAAAGGAGACGTTGGATTTTGTGGTTTTTCATGGAAACCCTAATGAAAATATTTAATGCTCACAACTATTTTATCATTTCAGTTACAGGTTTCCTTTGCTCAGTTTTTCTTGGTTGAGTTTCCCATTATTGGAGCAAGGTTGGCCTTTGGTTGGGAGGTGACCTGGAAGGTCACATGGAGGTATTTTGAGTTGTTCTACTTATTTATTTTTCACTACTAGAGTTAAATTTTATTATTTTATTTATTCTTGTTAGTTTATTTATATTTTATAGGATAAGTCATTCCCAACGATTGAAGTTTGATGCCTGACAATGGTTGTTAGCCTATGGGGATGGAGAATGACCTTCGGGCCTTACTGAAGACCGGATTAGAATACTAGTTCCGGGTTGACCCGGGTTGGTTCGTGACAAAATGGTATCAGAGAAAGCCCTTGTTATTTGGGGTGTATGGTAGATAGAGATTAGAAATGTTGGGACTCGAGAGGTAGGTATGAGAAGGATTCCATGAATCCTAACCTGTTCCAAGCCTCGAGTCGCCAGGGATAGTATGAGAATTGATTCCTTTTCTTGTTCAAGTTTGTTTTTAGATCGAGGGATGACAATAGAGATATGATGCTGTTACGTAATGTTTTTTCATGAAGTAGTGACCCATGTGGAGTTTGAGTACACGGTTTAAGTTCCTCCTAGTTTTTAATGTTTACTTAGGGAATGGCCCACTACCATGTCTCTAGGTTAAGCATGAATACTAGTCCCTCACTCCAGTAGTTTGATGAAAGTTGGGTGTCGTCTTAGTTCTGGTGGGTGTAAGTGTGATTTTGATTTTTTTTGAAATGATAATTATTTCTTTTAAATGGATTTAAATTCATGAAATGGGTTTTTAAAACTAGAATCTCTTGGTCTAAAAATCTGTTTTTTTTTCATGGAATTGTTAGAGAAATGGTTTGGGTGAAACCTGAGGTACTCTTTATTAATATTTTCACATGTGAGGGAATGCATGGAAAGTGCATGTTGGTGCATATGGAAAGAAGCAGATGAAGACATGTGAAATGGTTCATGGGATTACTGGGGTGTGTGCTTGGAATTAAAGGCATGACCTTTTTATTCTAATTTGATTTAAAAAAGGTAAATGATTTTAGAAATTGAAATTGGTTTGAAAAGTGGGTTCAGAATTTTGAAAGTGTCTTTGAGAGAAGGTTGTTCGGAAATATAAAATGAAAAGGGGTTTTCAAAAAAAGATAATTTTGGGTTGATTTTGAATTTGTTTGGTTTTTGAGCCTGTCATTTTGGTTTCGAATGTTACTTTTAATTATATGTTGATTTGATATCGATTTCAGCTTTGTGTTTTATATGTTGTTCATAATGTTTCACCCAGAAAGGTCCCGATGGTTTCTGATAAGTCATGCCATGTTTTTGGTACTTCTCAGACATTTCATATGCTTCACGATGATCGAGGTCCGTTAGAGGTACCAGAGTGGCTTGAAGAGGTCGAGCACATATTTAGGGTATTGGGATCTCCTGAATCTGTCAGAGTGTGTGCTATTTTGGGTCTATTCGAAGGTTTAGCTCTGAACGAATCAGATTTGTTTGCCCCGCCATCATTACATGTTGAGATGAAGTGTGATGTCTTTCAATCTATATTCTTCTGATGGTTCATACTTGAAGAGGTAAAGATAAATAAAATAGAATAACTCATGTGTATTCATTAAGGAACTTATGCTGACCGTTTCAAGGAACTTGTGTCCTTTTCTCCGGAGGTAATGTCACAGTATTTGATGAAGACCTCTCTCTACATTGTGGGTCTTTATCTAGAGATCAAGGACCATATTATCCCTTCTAGAGACAATCATTTTGAGAAGTTGGTGGATGAGGCATTCTAAGATGAGGTGGTCTTCGGAGCGCAGATGGTTAGAAACCTAGTGTATCCAGTTGCTCGTGAAGGTAACCCATCTGGAAAGCAGGGTGTGCCAGATGGAACTACATAGAAAGAGTCCTCTGCAGTGGTTCTGGTTTTTAATTCCTCAGACCATTCAATAATGTGTCAGCAGTGTGGATGTTTGGGTCACACGAATCCATTTTGTCGCATCCCTCTAAAGATGTTCCATCGTTGCGAGTGCCTGGGTCATCTAGAGAAGTTCTGCAGGAAGCATCACCTAAAGAAGACATTGTGACTAGAGGATTCTAATTCTTAACTATGAGGCAGAAGATGTTTCAACCATCAGAGCCCCAACCATAGGTCTTGTGGGGAAGCACGCACACAGTCAGGGGTTGCCAAGGGTGTGAAGCCTCGGTCTGGGTTTTGTGTTCGGTGTTGGTAGTGTAACATTTAAAGTCTTTCTATTCTTGTTTTTTTACTGTTAAAGTTTTGATTTTTTTTTATCTTCATTGTTTCATCGTGAATTTATGATGGACATGTTTTGTTGTAAACCAAATAATTTGGTTTTTCTGACTATGGTTTTATGAATCGTTCATTTTTATTAAAAGTGTGTTTGGCCCTGGAATGGGTTGATTTCAGTTTAGCCATGTTTGTTTGGAGATGTAAGAGCCTATGAAAGAAATGATGTTTGCAGGTATGCTTGGGTTCACTGCCTAAGTTACATTCTGCTCGGAGGTTTTTACCTAGTGTTGGAGGTTTTTGGTCTGGGTCAAGAGTTCCACGTTTCTGCGGAAGTGTTGTTCCCTCATTCTGTAGAAGTTATTTTGGATCGGTTGGGAGTTCCTGCATCACCCCCTTCCTGAGGTGGTGAGTTTAGATGTTAAATATCCATATTATTTGAGTTCTTATGGGGGGGATAACCCTCTAGTGTTCTCTCATTCTCTTGTATAGTGGTTCCTTTTGGTTTTAATTGGGCATGAAATCTTTTTTGTTCTATTGTTCGGCTGGGTGAATTTCTAGGGGAAGAAAGTGTCTATGGGGGGGGGGAGAATTGTCACACCATGAATTTTTAAATTAATTTTTATTTTTATAATTCTTAGCTCAGGGATCTCGTGCCAAGGGCTATGCTGGGTCCCGGTTTAAATTATTTTTCATTTAATATTTTTTCTAGAATTCGGACCCATGCGTGGTCACCGCATAGTTGGCGGTAGCCGTGTCGTCGGCCCAGGAGTCAGGAAATTACTCATTATTCTTACTATTATTATTATTTTATTTATTGTGTTATTATTATTATTTTTATGATTATAATAATTTTTTTTAATTTTTATTATTGTTATCATTATTATTGTCATTATAATAATAATAATTATTTTTGGTTTTCTTATTATTGTTATTTATATTATTATTATTATTATTACTATTATTATTATTTTAATAATAATATCATTATAAGAATGAGAAAAACATAAAACCTAACCCTGATCTCATTGCACACCCAACTTTACCCCCTGCGCAGTGGCACTACACCTGACGTCCAACTCACTCGCCTTCCCGCTCGCATTAGCCGCCTTCAGCTTCTTCTATTCTATGGCCCTCCACGCATCCAGGCTTGACCCCTCAGTACACATGGTCCTCCTTCACCCAACATCACCACTCTGGCGCTCTCGACCCACACGCCAGGTCCTGGCCGGCCTCACCCTGAGCTCACCGCACCGCCTCTAGCCATCCGCCTCTTGCCTCCTACAGGTCCATACTTTCCCCAGCCACTCTTATACTCTAATCAATACCCACCACCCATCATGAATCCCCTTGGTTACCCCTTTCCTCACCTCTTTCCCTTGACCCACATCACCCAGCCCCTCTCTCCCACTCTAGCCGACCACCAGGCCCGACCGTCCCTATAGCGCGCCGACAAACCGAAGCCACCCCTCCACAGCCCACCCCTCCCCCGGTTCTATTAGAAAGTCCTGACCACTCTGGCCCTCCACTGCCCTCACCTTTCCCCAGCCTCTCCAGCCGACCGACTACCCCCTACCCTCCATCCACGCTCCAAAAAGTATGCCTCCTCCTTATGCCAGCCTCGCCGCACCTACATACCCCTCACCCGCCTATCTCTGGCGACTCGCACCGGAAAACCCACTCGGCCCTGCTCCGACGACTTTACCCTTGTGCACACCAAACCCCAGATATTTTTATTTTTTATTTTTCCCTTTAATTTCATCATTTATTTTTTTATTCAATTTGGATAAATCTTATTAACACGAGTTGTGTGTCGTGTGTTTTTCTCGCTGTTTAGCATGCACGGTTGGCCTGCGAGGGATTTTCCTTCCATCCTTTGGAGCTTTGTCACATTCACGCTTTTTTTGAGGTAGGTGAATTCATGTTTTTCCCTTTATGAATCATTCTATTAATGCCTACTTTATTTCAATTAATTTTTAAATATATTTCTCACTTTAAACATGCTTATGACTAGTTTTGGGTAGTGTATTCATGTTGATGAAATTTGTTAGAAATAGTTTTTAAATAATGATTATGGGATGGTATTTTATTTTAAGTTGTTTATTAAATTCAATTTTAGAATTTAAAAGATATAAGTTTGGGGATTTGTATGGTATCTTACTCTTTTTGAATTTCTGGTAGACTGGTTAAGTCTCTTGATAGCATTCCATAAATTGTACAGGCAGTTTATTAAATTGTGTAGATGTTTGAAAAACATATTTTGGTAGGTCCTTTGTGTGTATTTTTCTTTCATTAGTGGATTTATATTGTGTAATTGGTGGGAATTCGTGTTCTGATAATTAGAAGTGTTTTTTAATTGTTTAAAAAATTTATTAAAAATTTGTAAGTGATTGAAAATCATGTTTTGAAATATTTTTTGTGTCTGTTTTATTAGGTTATTTTATATATTGGTATGGTCATATCTTGAAATTTGCGTAATTTTTTTTGGAAAGGTTTTGATAATTTTAGAAGGGTGTTCATGTTTTTTTAAATGATGTGAATAGTTAGTTTTTATTTTAAAGCAGTTGGTGGTTGGTGGAAATGGATATGAGATATCTCTTTTCTTTTTTATTGTGTCATTAAATGTTCGAACATCCATGGATGTACTAGGTGAACACATGTATGTGCTCATAAATGATAATAGAACCTTTAAAATGGTGTTTATTAAATCCTTGGGTTTCTAAATAATTATTGTTTTCCAAAATAATGTTTGGTATTTGGTGTGGTTCCCTTAAATGAATTCAAATGTACTTCTCAAATATTTCACCCATTTGGACTTGAAAAATTCTTTGGTGCATGTGTGGAAAGGATAAGGGCCTATTTGGAAAATATGAAATGTTTGGGTGTGGTTTTTATCCCAGGGCCTATTTGGAAAATTGAAAATAAAAGGTTATGTTGACTGAGATTTTATTAAAGGTTGTGGTTTAGAAAATTGTGTGTGTTTGGTCAGAGTTTTAAATGTTTTTAGACAAATGGATCGACAAGGATGTGATGTGATGGACCATTTGGCACTTTCAACTTTAGTGTAATGTTTGTGTTGATTATTCTAAAGGATGGAATTTTGATCACCGTATGCCCATTTAACAACGTTAATATTTTGAAAAAGGTATCAAATGGTGTTAATGATTTCATGGAATGATGGTCCAGTTGTAACCTTTAATGATATGATGTATATATATTTTGGGGACCCTCTATAGGGGGGATATCACTTATGAGTTATCGTATGGAGTATCTGTTTTTAGGGTAAGAAAGTGTGGTGAGATGAGTCACGCATGCAAGAGCCTCCTACATACACATTATTATTATAAAAACCATGGGTTCTTGGGAATATTTTATATAATCGAGTGAAAGTTTCAGATCTACCATGATTAAATGGGTTGGTACCCCCTTGATTGGTTGTTTGGCCAGGCAGACTTTTCCACTAGATTGGTCAGTTTAGGGTGGCTAGTTGGTTAAGACTTAGGAGCTTCACTAAATGCTGACAGGTGGTTCTGAAACCGAGTACATCCAGGGGTACTCTATGGATGTTTAGGATCACCCATATATACTCATTTATTTAAACTTATTTTTTTACTTTCTATAGTACTAGTTTATTTCCACCTTTCCTTGTTTACCTGAATTATTTTAGCCCATCTTTTGTGTCTTTTGTTTCAATTTTTTTTATAAAATAAAAAATTGTTTTATTGAAATAACATGTAGAATTTGCTGGATTTTTTTAAATGGGGGAAAACATGTAGCTTATTTTAAAAAGTGAGAACCTTACTTTTATATTTTTATTTCAATTTTGTTTTATTGGGTTTTTTCAAGAAATGAGATATTGGATTCTGTGGTTTTTCATGGCAACCCAACTGAGTATTTTTAATGATCAAGCCTATTTTATCATTTTAGTTACATGTATAATTTGTTTAGTTTTTCATGGATGAGTTACCAATTATTGGAGGAAGGTCGGCCTTTGGTTGGGAGGTGACTTGGAAGGTCACATGGAGGTATGTTGAGCTGTTCTTTTTATTTCTTTTCCACTAATAGAGTCCAGTTTTTTGGTTTTGTTTATTCTTGTTTGTTTATTTATCATTTATGGGAAAAATATTTCCAAGAAATATAATTTTGATGCCCGAAACTGGTTTCCAGCCGTGGGGATTGGGAACGCCCTTCGGGCCTTACCGCGGACCAGCTCGGGCGACTGGTTCAGGGTCAACCTGGGTTGGTTCATGAGAGATCATGTAAATCATGGCAAGTTAATCAAGAGAGAAATCTTCCCGAATTGAGATAAAATAGGGAGTCTTGGTGAGGTGGTCCACTATAATCCATATCGTATTGTTTCCTTTGGAATTTATTGGGAGACCAGTGACCAAGTCCATAGTGATATTGTCCCACTTCCATGATGGTATGGTTAGTGGTTATAATACCTCTTGAGGATGTTGTTGCTCTACCTTCACTTGTTGACACACCAGGCACAATGTAGTGTAGTCAGCAATCTCCATTTTCATATTATCCCACCAATAATGATCACGAGGGTCCATATACAGCCTCATACTTTTTATGTAACAAAGGATCTTCTTTTTGAGTTTTCTTGATATTCTATCGTAATGATGGTTGAGAAATCATTTGTGATAGGGTTGATGATGTCCCTTCCCTTACAATTCCCATGTCGAGTTTCACTAGGTCATGATCAAGGGATCTCTTTAAATCCTCACCATTTCCAGAATAATCAGGACCTTCCTACTAAATGCATTAATGACTTTGTTTTCTCTTCCAGGATGATAATGAATTAAAAAATAATAGTCTTTAAGAAGTTCCAACCATCTCCTATGTCTCATGTTCAATTCATTCTATGTGAAAATATACTTCAAACTTTTATAGTCTATGTATATATTATATTTCTCCCCATAAATGTAGTGCTCCATATCTTTTGATAAAAAACACCGTACCCAGCTCAAGATCTTTTGTAGGATAATTATTATCATGAGGATTTAGCTATCAAGATGCATAATCAATCACCTTTTAATTTTTCATAAGGACACACCCAATCCCTTTAATAGATGAATCACTAAAAATAATGAATCCTTCTCATATGGAGGGTAGATTTAACATGGGTGTAATAACCAATATCTTCTTCAGATCTTGGAAACATTCTCCACACTCCTTTGACAAGTTTAACTTTACCCCTTTTCGAGATAACTTTGTTAATGGATTAGATAGTCATGATTTTTTTCACAAACATCCTATAATATCCCACTAATCCAAGGAATCTACAAATATCAATTACTATTGTAATATGAGGGAACTCCTACACAACCTTTGTCTTTATAGGGTCAACTGAGATTCCTTCACCGGTTACAATGTTCCCCAAGAAAGTAACTTGCTGTAACCAAAACATAAACTGGAAAAACATTCCAAATAACTTATCATTTCTCAGAGTTTGATAAATAATAGTTACATGAAAGTTATGCTCCTCACAAATTTTAGAATATATAAGAATATCATCAATAAAGATTACTAAACATTTTCAAGGATATCTTTAAATAATCTATTAATAAAATCCATAATAATAGTAGGTGCATTAATCAATCTGATGGGCTTAACAACAAACTCATAATGCCCATATTTTGATCAAAAGTTGTTTTTTGGAATATCTTCTTTATTTACCTTCAATTTTTGATAACCAGATCAATGATAAATCTTAGAGAAGAACTAATCCCCATGAAGTAGGTCAAATAAATCATCAGTTCTTGGAAGATGGCACTTTTTCTTCACTTTGATCCCATCCAATTTTCTATAATCAATGTATAGCTACATTAATCCATCCTTCTTATTCACTAAGAGAACAAGTGCTCCCAAATGAGACACACATGGCTAGATAAACACCTTCTCCAAAAGATATTGGAGTTTCTTTTTTAATTCCTTCAACTCTAAATTCACCGTACTATACAGGGTTTTGGAAATTGTCTTGGAACCAGGCATGAGTTCAATGGAGAACTCTAACTCTCTTTCTAGGGGAGGTCCATGTAACTCCTCATGAAATACGTCAATGTATTCCTAAACTATAGGGACATTATCTATCCTCATACCTCCGTTTAATTCTTCCTATTCACTGATAAAATCTATAAATAATTCCATATGAGGTGCTTCTAGACAAAGATCGGGTTGAGATATCTCTCCTTGGATGATAAAAGTAGGTTTCCCATTTAAGATTACTATGATTTTATTACTTCTATATTTTATATTAGAATTATACATTGAGATCTTGTCCATCCCTAGTATAATGTCCAATTCCTACAGTGGAATGACTACAATATTTGAGATAAGATTGTTCTCGCTAAAGTGAATACTAGAGTTTTTAAACACTATTAATGGTTGGATAATCCCTCCAAGAGTCTTGACTGATAACTCTACTTTTAGAAGTTTAAAAATTGAATCTATATTCTTAGAAAATATAGAAGAAATAAAGGGATTCTTAGAACTAGAATCGAAATGTCACTTTATAGCGTTGAGAGAACAAAAAGAGTACTTTCCACCACATCATTTGGATCTTCAACATCATCTATCATGATAGAAAAATAACAACCTTGCTCCCTTGGACTATGCTGAGGTTGATGGTGATTAACCTCCACTGCCCTCGAATTCAGACAGTGATTGGAAAAGTGCCCAATCTTTCGACACATGAGTCATTGGACTTTAGGTAGGTCATGCACTATCTGCCCTTTATCTTTAGTGTTGGGAAGTTGAGGCTTCACCTCACTAGGACAATTCCAAGTGATATGTCCATATCTTCCACACTTGTTACACTTCCTGCTTCTGAGAAAGAAGTTCACTGAATAATTTTCCCACAATTATTACATGTGGGAAGTTTCACTTACTTTCCACATCTTCCCTGATCAAATATCTTCTCCAAGATCAGCTTCAATGATCTCTTATTTTCATTGGATTTATGGGACCACTACATCTCACCAAACTCCAGTTATAATTTCATATCACTTCATATGATCTCCTCATACATTTCATATTCTCTGTTGGAAATAGTATTCTATAGATGAGGTATTATCCCACAAAATAATCTATCGACCTTACCATTATGATCCATGACAAAGGAAGTGGTGTAATGTGAAAGCCTTGTGAAGCTCATCTCATAACATCCCATAGATTCATTCTCCTCCGGATTTAGCTTGAGAAATTCTTTCTCCATTTTTTTTCTCATCGAATGAGGGAAATAATTATTGAAGAAGATCCCTATGAACTCTTCCCACTCCATAGATGCAATCTTCCCTCTTTTCCTCGTTTTTTTAATTAGTGCCCACCATTAATCAGCTTCTACCTCTGAGTGGTAAATATACAGGGTGACTTTCTCTTATTCTGAACAACGAATTATAGAAAGGATAATTTATATTAATCTTATCCATTTTTTGGAAATAGATGGATTGGTATATCAACTAAACATTGGGTCTATTTGACACATAAAGGACTCAAATGAATTTTATTCCCTTCTTGGTGATATCAGTCTCTCAGATTGATTCATGTGATTTCGCATAACTTGAGGCATTTTATTCATCATTCTAATGAAATCTTACATTCTAGCTTCCATCAGAGGGCCATTAGTGCATGGTCCATTGTGGTCACCACTTCCATGGTTCCTCTTATTTCCTGAAATTTTCTAAAAGAATAAAACCTTAGTGGTAAATTTGCTTCATTTAAGAATATTATAACTCTAAAAAAAAATTATGTTTTCAAACATCATGTATAAACATGTTATTCATTATCAACAATTTCAATTTCTATAAATATTTCATAATGGTTCATAAAAATACTATGATTAACCAAACATATCCCCTAGGAGTGTCAAACCAAGAGTGTAGTAAGGACCATTGTCATGCATTGGTTCCCATTGGAGTATAGATCAACACAGTGTTTTTAGGTGTTATCCCTAGATACATCTGTTCTAGAGCCACGTCCACTTGTTCGTATCCAAACAATGAATTATTTGTTCAGAAACAACTTACATAATATTTCACCGAAATACCAGGATGTTTTCTTATACAAAAACTTTTATATAGGGTTATTCCTAATGTTTTAATATCCTAATTTCCACAAATAACAAAACCATCCTTTGATAGTGACTATGGAATCCTGCCTTTTAATTACATAACTTTAACTGACATTTTACAAATAGAGGATCTTTTAAAGATTAGTGTCTTAGAAAAAAAGTACACAATACATGAAAACATAAAACATTATTCTATTCCACATGAAAGGATTATTCATGGTTCATCCTAAGTACACTTATTGCATCACATAATCTATGGACATACATCATAGGAAATGGTGAGCCGAAGGCCCAGTAAGGGAAAACAAGTGACATGATTTACATGTTTACTTGAGAGATATAAATAAGAACATGAGGAATTTCATAAAATCATGAGAAATAGGAATATAATAACAATAATAACATGATTAATAACTTCAAAATGTTTCTATAACATTTAATTTAAACATTCATAAGCATATCACCAAGGTCTATCCCCATGGTGTCATAAAAATTACAAAAGTTATTCATCAAGGTATCGTAAAACATGTCATCTCTAGAGATTAATTTATTTACCCAATGCATCATAGCACTATCAGGTCACACCATCAATGTATATGTATTTTTATGCGATACACACATATAATAATAAAAACTTTCAATTATAACCCAAAGAGAATAAAAAAATGGGTTTCATATCAAAATCATGGCATTTTAGAAAGTGCTTGAAAATATGATCATTATGTCATTTATAACCCATGGAAAGGGAGTGTGGGTTTTTTGTATGTCAATTTCAGAATAAAATAAATCATTTTTATGTCTTAATGAATACCCCTAGAAATTAAAGAACTCTGGGTATTCACATAAAGAATGTAAAAGAATTTCTTGAGAAAAACAGAGAGATTTTGTGATGAAAAATCTGCAACATAACGGGTATGAAACAAGGATTTATAAAACATTAAAAAGAGATGGTATATGGGCCAACAATTGATAAAATAATAAAAATAAATTATAGGGACAGAATAAAATGGAAATAAGAACATGCTATGGAAATTTTAAAGACATACCACATAAAAGAGAACTTGAAAGGAAAAGAGAAGTTGGGAATTCTCTTACCTTGAAGAGTAACATCTAAAACAATAAGATAGAGACCTTGAAAGATTGAAAAAACCTTGAGATGACTCCTTGGGATGTATAACTAGTATAAATTCATAGAGGATGAATTTGGAATGAAGATAAATTAAGGAATGAGTGGGTATTTATAGTAACAGAGAGGGAGTTTTTTTATTAATTTTAAGGGACACCTCATTAGTGGTATTTAAAAATAATGGGCTTAAAAATGGAGTTTTCCCATGGTATTGTCCAATTGGGACACCTCATATCATATTTTAATCCAAATGAGTTGACCAGAATCTTATTTTACTCATTACATCATTTTCACATAGTTATGATGTTACTAAACGTACTGAAAACTCAAAACATTATTTTTACTATTAATAAAAAATTCAAATATATCAAAAAGAATAAAAAATCACCCAAACTATATCTCAAAGTTTAGAATTCAACAATTGACAGAATTTTAAAAAAATGTATTTCATTTTAAATTAAATTAAATAAATAAGATATCAACAGTTACCTAATAATTTCTGAAACATTTATTTACTTATACTATGATATAATTATATCACATCACCATTTAAGATGGATAAAATATATTTATACTTTCTTAGGAATGGTTAATATTCTATTTGTTATCTTACTATTCATAAGGGTAACATTACTATTCCAAAGTTACTATTCACCAAAATTATGTTGATCTTATCACTCTAACAATCTTACTGAATGCAACCATGTATTTTTGTTTTTCAAAAATCATTTCACGAAAATAATTATTTAAAAAAATTAATATTCATCAAAAAATCACTATTCATAAAATAATATTCATCAAGAAAAAACTATTCATCCAATACTATTCATCAAAATTACTATTCATCAAAAACTTTAAACATATTAGAAAACTACTAAAATATCACCCAAGATTAATTTTGATATTTAGAATTGAAAATGAGGTTTATTTAACCATAATAATTCTATAAGTAGGAGAAATATTAGTAATGTACAATTTTTTACTTGTAAAATCAATTTATCAAATTTGTATCAATTAAACATGTATCACATTAAGAAAAAATATTACTAAAATGAAAATGATTATTATTTATACAAAGGGATAATAAAAAGTAACTAAGGCCTCATTACATAACCCTTTATAACACCTACATAGGACCTAAGAGTATGGGGTGGAATGGTGATAGAATCTTGGGGTGGCTCAGAATACATTTCCTAAGTGGTGATTTCTATCAACTTGAACTCTCTCATAGAAAATTTCATTCAGTCTTAACATGTTGATGCTTTGCTTCAGATTGGTCCAAAAAAAATCCCATTGATGCTACCTCCTTCCCAAGATTCGACAAATGGGCTTTGTACGACCCGAGTCTATTGGATGAGGCCATAGACTCTCCTTTCTTTATCAAATATCCATTATCATTTCAATTTATAAACATTAAGTATAACATTAAAAATTATTATGGTTTCCAATGGTCACATTAACCAATAGTCATAAAACACGAAGGTTAAATTTCAATTATATTATATATTTTTATTCATTATGACACAATAGAACTTACATTTTCAAAAAATAATATATTATTCAAAATTTTGGGTCATTACATTCATGATGTCTAATACATATCTCATCTAGAAACCCGAGCCATAATGAAAATAATAGAACACGCCATGTGTTCTTCCAAACTACACGACATATAGTCAAATTGTTTACAGAATCCTTTGATTATTCATGTGTTTTTCTATATTTGGTCTTTCAACCATGGATATCACCCATTTATCACCTAAAATTGAAGTAAAAAAATCCTTCATCAATTTTTTCTCTGCCTCCGGTGTATGGAAAAACAAAATCCAATTGTTCGCTAAAGCCGCTTCGTGTGGCATCACCCATCACCATTTGTGGATCCCCAATCCATGAAGTATCACCCAAAAACCATCCCAATCCACCCTCCCAAAAATGATATGTTCATCTTTCATTCAACCATTGTGAATCCAAGGGTTCATTCATGCTCGGACCCTTCCCTATAATGTTTAATTGTGACCCCATGGTCCAATGATGAAGAACATGAAGAACAAGTGAGAGAAAAGAAAAGAACAATGGCGAAACTATCAATGTCCAAGTATTCTTGACTAATGATCATACATTGAGGATATTTAGGGTGATATCATGGAAAAACAAATATATAAATTGAAATCAATAAATAATTTTATTAAAGGGAACATTTGAAGGTTTGAATTGTCATAGATAAAAATAAGATAATAAATCCATGCTCAATTTTTAATCAAAAGTGTTAAATCCAAAATTAATTATCCCTACCACAATTATGGATCAGTCATTGGTGAAGAATGTGTTCTCTAATGATGAGGATGATCCACTACATTCTCTACTCATCGATCCACCTCAATTTGGTCATTGGCATTATTTGATCTCGATCCTCTAATGAATAACACTCTCCTCATCCTCTCTATCTAGAAAGGGTTATGCAGATAACCCTTAAAAAATAAACATAATTTCATATTTATATATGGAGGGATAGGTTGTACTTATTAAATAAATAAGTAAATTCACATAACACACCCACAAACGAATATCTCAACAGAACGTCTAATGTTAATGATCCTTAGGTCATGCCTAGGTTAAGCCCCACATCTCAGATTCAACCATGGTATTAGGTCTACAATACATGAATTTGTTCATAAGTAATTACACTACTTCCAGAAAACTATGTGTGCATGATATTAATATACTTATAATATCAATTTGAGGCTCATAGGGCCCCATAATTGTAAACGTTCTCAGTTCCTGCCTATTATTATAATCCATATAATACTTCAAAGTAATACCTAAAAAATTAAAGTCGCTATAACGTATCACTCGAATGAATTTCCCCAAAAGGGTTTGATGATTCGATACATGGCGCATTGATATGTAGCACCAACATTCTTCAATCCAAAGGGAATCAATTGATATCAATATATTCCTAGGTGTTCCCTTAAGGTTGTGGCTTCCTAATCTTTTGTGACCATATAGATTTAGTTTTACACTAAATAGAAATCTATGAAGGTTCGATACTAGTATCCATCGATCATATCAATCAGATTATCCATGAAATAAACTAGAAATTCATCTTTTTAATAGTGTTGGTTAAGGTCCCTAAAGTAGATACAGACTATGATTTTTCCATTATTCTTATTTACTATGACAATTTTGGCTACCCCTTCAGGTAATAGACATCCCAAATGATGTTCGAAAGGGTCATTTTATCAAATTTGATATCAACATTTGTAGTGTGAGTTGGATTCATACTTTTTGTACCTATTTTTAACAACTATGGTTTTATAGTAATCCTAAATAGTGGGTGGACACCTTAAGATGAAGGCCTAACATTTAAGTGTAGTTATATGATAACACATCCTGATGTTGCTGTAGGAATTATTTTTACAACTTTTTTCATTATAATAAATGTTTGAACAAATCAATGTGGGTTGTAGATCCTATTTTTTACCCAGATTTATCTACCCGAGATCATTGATTGTGGAAGAGATACCTTCCTCGAATGATGGAGGGTAATCCCTAAGATCCTCCTCCAATTCCTATTAAACTCCCTCTTCCTCTACCTCTACTTATTCATTATTCACCCCACTCTTAGAGAGAGTGTGTGATGAAGTTTATTTGTTAGATTTAGGATAGGAGTCAACATTTTGACATCTAGAAGATAAGGTAACTCATTTTAACAAAACTAATAATGTTTGGTTTATTTGAGGTTATAGAGGGAAGATGATGGATGACGTGAAATTATATTCACTCTCTATAGGTGATATGAAATCTATTGATAATTTATCCGATGAGGTAGATATCAGTTTAAGATTAGGTATATAATGGGGATGTTTTCACTTGAGTTTTTACTATTTTTAGGAGGATCAATTTCATTTTCATCACTATCAGGCTTAGTTTTCATGATTGATATCTTGAATTTCAATGCGTACATACCCAAATTTATACCAATATATTCGATTTGATTGATGGGTAGAACATATTATTTTCTATGTTGTTTGAAGTGACTGGAATAGGACATTCCTAGACCTTTTAGGGTTGTAAACTGAGTGACATTGTTAATCATGGGTCGTTTCCCTTCCCACAGGTAGAATCTCAGGTCAATATATTATAATTCATAAGATTTTAATTGGTCCTTATCACCATAAAACTAAAATATTTTCCTATTGATGTAGTACTTGAGGAATTGGTTGTATGATGAAGGTATTGTCACATATTAATGAAACCAAGACCTTCCCAATAGAACATTGAATGTTGTATCATTCCGAATGAACATAAATTCTTATTTAGATACAAGGTCCCCAAACCGATCACTGATCTTGATTTTTACAAACGGATTTTATTCTATTATTTCATAGCCTTGAAGCATCACATTGGAAGGGAGAAAATTGGATTCACTTTTACCGACTTAGAAAAGTGTTCATACTAGAATGAGTTTGACTCTTGAGCCATTATCAATAAAATCTCATTGAATATCGAAATAATTTATCCTTCCAGACACATATAGGGATCTAATGTTCCCTTGTATAAAAATATCCTCGTATATGTCTGTGAAGGAGATAATTTTATGGAATTATGTAGGATCAATCTCAGTATGATATACTTCAGTAGTAGTGACCTTAGCCTCAAACTACAGAGGTATTGGAAATGATTCTATTAGAACTTACTAGAGGACATTTTATAAGTTGAGAGCATCCATGATTCAAAACCTACCCGGAACCAGGGACAATTTCTTTAAAATATCATTGTTTTGGGTCAAATATATGCACATCCCAACAAGAGGTAACACCCTAGTCAGTGTTTTAGGGGTTAAAATATCTGAGGTAGGCAGGTCATCCCTTAGGACAAATTTTATGGCACTACTATCATCAGCGGATTAGGTCAACTTAGTCTATCGGCTCATTTAGGTTGATTAGACAATTACACCCACTCCAAAAAATCTTCCAAGATAATTAGGTTTTGATGAATCATTTTAAATGAATGGGAACCACTTTAGTCCTATTTGTCTCATAGAAGTGCTTTCCTGTTATTTTAAACTGTATAGATAGTTCTAGTAGGGATGTTGGTGGAATATTGAGTTTGGTTGTGACCACGTATCCCCGTTTGACCTCAGATCATGAATCCTCTCCCTTTGGTTTCATAACCAAGTATATGGAACTTTGGTTTATATCTATACCTATTATTGTATATGGGATACATTATATGAATTGCATTAACCAAACCAAAGATTAATTTTTCATCTGTTGAGAATTCTGTATAGTGGGATAGACTGGGTTGTATCATTTGTTCATATGACACCCATTATTTATATACTAGAGTCATAACATCTAATAGAGTCTATTCTGTATTTGGAATATTCATAGTCTCATATTCCGATAATTTATTTCTACTTATTTGATTATGCTACTTCTTGGAGGACTGTGGAGCTGATGAAATTGGTCATGCATTGGCAGAAGAAACTAGGGGAACAATTGGTTGATTAAACTACACTATGAGAATAACATAAGTTTCATTTATTGTTTAAATTATCATTCATTCATTGAAATTATGTGAACCATTTATATTGACTTATTTCCAATCATCTTTATCCTTTCGAGAAACAGCAAAAACACATTCCCCTTGTGATAGTGCTTTTTCGAAATTCATTTTCCTAGAGTCTAACATTTTTATAGGGTGTATTTAAAGACAAAGAAGTCCTGGATGATGTGCCCCAACATATAGTGAAAGGTGGAATATTTCATGTGATCATTGAGAAAAACCTGATTCATCCTCTTGGGCTCTAGTAAGTCGAGTGACTTATTGTCCAAAGATGTTATAAAGTATTGAGGGAATTGATCATCTCAGAATGAATAAAATTTATTATTACACTCCTCAAAATAATTTCTCCTCATTCCCTTCCACTCTTTTTGATGAGAAGAATTTATTTTCATTGTTTATGAAAAGGTTTTTCATGATATGGCATGAGATTAGTGGCAAGCGTAATGATGGAAATCATAACATTCACTTTCATTGATCTCTTCCCCTGAGATATTAGAATTATTTAGAACTTGGCCTTGGATTAGAGATGGAATCTTACAATCTTTGAGAAACATTACCAAGATATCTAAACCCTCTTATATACTTCAAATGTATGCCTAGTGTTTTTAACTCATCATGAAGGATCTCTATACATAGGGATAAAAATATTATTGGGGAAGCTGTATTTGTAATGAATAACTCATACCCTTCCACCTAGTAATGAAATATGAGACCCTCTCATTTTCTCACTATTTGAATTTTTAGAGGTTGAGGATACTTTTATTTTGAATTATTGAGATAAACTTAAAGATAAAATATTGAAGGAGATATTACCACTCCATGATTGACCAAGATGGTAAACTGATATACCATTCGAATGCAGACACTTTCAATGATTGTAAAAATCAATTATTTTAACTGCTTATTACTATTCAAGGGTTCCATCAAGGGATAAATGTGGGATAATAAATTCGTTATATTCAACTATAGATCCCCTTATCCATTAAATTTTGGAATCATATGATTCCCAATGTTTGGTGGGTGAAGGGTTGTATCCACCCATTCATGGTAAGACTTCCTTTTTGGATGTACTATCACACTCTATACTTTCATAGCTTCCAATAAAACTGCCATTAACACAATAGTGTTGATAATACCTTGGTGTATGGTTGGATAAATAGGCTATTGAATAGGGGAAAAAACAAGTATGACCTAATGGGATGGAACTATCTATACATGCAGTTGAACCCAATATGGGTGAACCTGAGATGATTTTCCTAGTACAATTTTGGTTGTTTCCCTAGTGGAGTAAGTTTTTGATACCCTACCACCATTGGGTATAAATAAAATGGTTTCTAAAACCTTCTATTTATTGGGAGCTATGGTTTGTCTCTATTTTTTATGATGAAACCTTCTTGTTGAGGGGTATCGATTTGTAGGATAAGATGTGGTTTTACTTGAAAAAAATATATAATAGGAATATTACCTATGAGTAGTTACACATTTAACATACTAAACATCTAAATTTTTATCTCATATTGGGATAATATCTACTCTAATGTAATTGACTCAAATCCTTCTAGTAAATGTTGGGAGATAGCCACACCTATACCATTTTCCTTGGATGAATCTTTTCGAGGGGTGATAGTTTAACATTCACAATAACCCCCATGTTTTTTGCGAGAATTGGATTTCTAGTTTATACAACTTCTTAATTCACTTTAGTGTAGACCATGTTTCAAATGGAAACATCCTTTTCTCGTTCCTCTAAGTTTACGTCATATTTTGTGGAATCCTTAAAAGTAGTTCAAATAACATTCACCAACTTTTAATATGATTCATGTTTATTACTAGTACTGGAATGGTAGGAGGAATATTTGGACCATGGATATCCATTGAATGTAATATGATATTTAGTAGTAGTTTTACCCTTTAAAATAAATTTTTTGTAATCATTACCTATACTCTTCCCTAATTTTTAGGATTTCCTTGGATCATCTTGGATAATGGTGATTCAAAGGTAATGTCTAAACAACTTCATTATATGTGTTCCTGATGAGGGAGCTAGGTTACAAGATAATACCAAATGGGAGGATTCATTTTGTGGTGTTCCTCTAAAACAAGAAATGATTGATTTTTTTGGAGTGGAGGTTGAGGTAAAAATTCCCCCAGCCCTGTGGGATTGGGTTGCTACCATTACACTATTTTCATGTTTCAGGCCAAATTTTTTTACGTTGACTGGACGAGTTGTGTTAAAAATTCCCCTAGACCTCTAGGATGGGGAGCTCCTATATCACTCTGATCACCAATTCTGTGGATGATCTATTGATCTTACACATATTTTCTTGAGAATGATATGGGTGAAATTTATGATTTTCACATGAGCTACTTGCTACTGAGATAATAAGTGGTATCCAATGAATAGATTCACATAGGTGAAAATCTTGTTCAATGTTTTTAGACACCTTATACAAGGGTATTTTGATTACTCACCCCCATATGGATCAATTATTCTAATACTTTTTTATGGATATTTATTACCAAGGATTCCATATTTCTTTAGTAGAACTTGTATCTGGGACTCATCATAGAGTAATGAAATTACATGTTTCCACTTCAGGTGGAATTATATTACCAAAGAGAGAGGTGAAATTCAATGCTTGGTGTTTTCCCCACCCTCTAATGTGAACACCAGGTGGAGCATTTGTGATCAGACAACATAATTTTTTCAATGAATTAAATCTTTCAAGTTAAATATCCTTCCACTTTTTCCCCAATTATGGGCATCATGCAGTTAGAAGGGATTCCATGTCAATTTGACAGTAGTGTTATTATATAACCTTGATGTGGTCCCTATACCATTTTTAAGGAAGGACCATAGTTTTCAGGTGAATAAGGGTTTTTTAAAGGTTCATATATATTTCATTCCTATGTTCTTATAATAATTCATATATAAATTTATACTAAGAAGTGGATAGGGGCCAAAATAATAATTTTTTTATATTTAGCCAATTATCTTCTCATAAGTAACATATTATCTTCATATTCTGCTTGATATTACTCTGAAAAATATTCCAAAAGTGTGTGTTTCCCAAATTATTTGTTTTAAATAGTGAGATTAGTAGGGATCTAATTTCTTATTCTATAGTAGAGTTGACTCAATGGTTGTTTGAATAATGACTGGTGTCTTAGAATGTCTTCCAGTCAAGAAAGAATGTATCTTTTCAATGACATGGCATTAGGAATGACTGGACTTATCATCCCAAGAACCTTAGAATATGTGGTATTTCTCACAATTTATTCAGTAGGGGGAGACATTATTATAAAAACAAACCATTATCTTGGGGAGGAACTTTAGGGTGGATAATTGAATGAAGAGGAACTTCTAGCTGCTTGATATTCTTTCCACAAGGAGGTTTCTTCATGATGCTCATCAAGAGGTGAGTTCTCACGATTGATCACCTTATGGCCATGAATGAGTCCTTAATGGAAAGTATTCTAAGGAGGTCCTACAGAGTTACTGGTAGCAATGTTGCGTAGAGGACCTTCGCAACTACGACCGCTTCTTTTGTAGATTGGTAATAAATCAGTAGGATATTAGGCCACCATTGATTGATTTTTAATGGCCTCATGAATTATATTTCTGAGAAATGTAGGATTATAGGCCATCTATGTAATTTCAAATTTCCATTGGTGGAGTTTTATTTTGGATGTTCTCCCTAGGGTGGCTAGAATCATGTACCGTGGATGGAAATTTTTATATACGGGAGATGTCCTGAGCAAATCCCATGTTTCTATTAAAATATTCCAACAAGCCTATGTGGTTTTGACAAGTATATGTCATATCCTTAGAAAATACATTAGAATGGACCAATGATCTCCAATTAGAATAAGGATGTATGCCCAATTCATTTATCTTTTTATCATGAAAATTTGTTGGCGACCCTGCTATATGGAAGGAGAAATATGCATCTTCACTTGAATGAACATATTATAAAATATGGAGGTGGTGTTTTGTGCCTAAATCATAGTCACTTATGAAGAAACCATTATATCCAAATTGACTTATAGAATTTGGTCTGGGATATATTCCTCTCCTTATATCATCTCTAGGATGTAAGGGGTTACTTCCACTACTAGAACAAGAATTTATTCCCATTCCATGGTTAGAGAAGGAAGTATCTGTAACAACCCAAGATTTTATGAGATATATTATTTTTGATTTATTTGTTGTATTGATTTGTAAACCACACTAGGATTAGCTTGTGCTATATGCAACTCTATATTAGATTTCAGTATACTCAACACTAAACTTGGCTTGTGTTATACACAATTTCAAGTTCATTGGATATAATTCATTTCACACAACACTAATTATAGATTTTATAAAATATATAAAATAAATATGTTTGAATTATGTTATATGAAATGCCAATGTAAGCTTTCACTAAACACAATACTGAATTGTATTTCATTACCCACAAGAGCGACCATCCTTGATAGCTTGCATTATACGCAATACTACGTTTCACTAAACAATGATATATTATTAAAATATTATATGAAATAGATGTTATGAATAGTATTAACCACATTTTAAATTTTCTAAAACACTAACATTCATATTATTATTTTCTAGAACATGATATAATAAAAAAAATTCATTTTTCAGATACAAGAAGTATTTTTCAAAAAATTCAGTTTTTCCACCTTTTAATGGTGCACCAATTTTAAATATTGTTTTTAAAACTTTTATATATTATATATATAAAAATAAATTTATTATTTGGAATCGGGACATTAAAATTTACTTTTGTTGATTTTTGGGTATTTTTCTGATAAAATTCATATTTTAATAAATAGTGAAAAAATACTGCATTTTAATTCAAAAATTTCCTTTTCATATAATTTATTTATATAGTTATATTATATTTTTAATTGGATTTAAAGTTTCATTGGAGTATATTTTTATCATTTAATCCAATTTAGGTCATTGGAAGTAATTCCACATTTAAATTGGACATAAAAACGTGTCAATCATTTGATAGATTTTACTTCTTAAAAACTCGCTTTTGGTTTTGACAACAGAAATTAATTTTAAATTAATAAATGAAATTTCTATTTTTTGAATTTTTGAAATATTTATTCCATATTTGGAATCCTTGGGTCCAAATTATGTTAATATGTTCTTTTATTTTTTTTGGATATTATGAATAGTAACTATGATAATTTTTATTTACCACAGTTCGAGGTAAATCGAGTAAATTAAAATAACTAACAATATGATAAAGATAATAAAATTACCCTAACACATGAAAAAAACTATTCGATGAATTAAATTCTACCAATATTACCTATGAGTCATAATTTATTCATTTAATGGTCTTTTTCCCGAAATTGATGTAATTATAATTAAAACAAAATAAGGTGACAAAATCTCCCTCTCATATATCTTATAAGTATAATTATTTTAATATAGTTATAAACATGATAAAACATCAGAAATAAATAATATAATGAAATATAATTAAATTATATACATAAGGTGAATTATTTAGACTTTTTAGAGATTAAATAATTACCATTAATGATGACACAATAGAGATGTATAATTTATTTTATTGATAGAAATATCAAATAAATGGTTTTAAAATATTAAAATAAATATCAAATGAACTAATTAATGTTTTACATGAATTTTATTTGTCATTATGATATGATCGTATTTTATTAAATATATATTATATAATTTTTATTTTGTTTGGATTTTATTTAAATTCAAATAAATGATTACTGTCAAAATTGGCACTATTGATATTTTATAAAAATAATATTTTATTAAATTATTTAAAAATCACAAAAATATTAAAAAAAATTAAGAAGATAAAATTTTATGATATAAAATTCCATAAAATATGCAATTATGGACACTTGATAAGAAATAATTAAATATTAATAACCATTTAATATTTAGAATATTATTACCACAAATAAAAGTAAATCGATTAAATATGGATAAATCAAAGTGATAAGTTTTAAAAAAATAAAAACATGTATAAATTTTATTGTTTGAGATTATTTTGAAACAAAATCAAATTAGATTTTAAGTAAATTACTTTTTGACCATTATAAACTGAGAAAAAGTTTATAATAAATTAATATTTCAAGACTTTCCTAAAGTGCCCATCCTCCCTCTTATAAAAGGAAACCTCCTCTACCCACTTAATCACACCAATAAAGCACATTAGCTCATCCAAAATAAGCTCAAAT
Organism: Viscum album; assembly: GCA_963277665.1. Classification (NCBI taxonomy): domain Eukaryota; kingdom Viridiplantae; phylum Streptophyta; class Magnoliopsida; order Santalales; family Viscaceae; genus Viscum; species Viscum album. Next base: position 345,993,563 of record OY728127.1, on the reverse strand, counting down.
AGTCTCCAAAAATACTTCTATTACTCTTATAGTCCACACTTTGCGAAGAAACCCATCCTACGGAGACCTTATGTGCAAAATCAAAAGGAGATACTTGAAAAAGGGTCAATTGTTTTATCACCTCATTAAAAATTCTTTTCATCTTCAACATCCTCTTCTTATGTTGTTTACATATTAAAGTAAAAACTATATTATCTTATAAATTCTTATATGTTATTATAATTATGGTACAACCTTTTACCTCCTTTTATCCGTCCTACTACTAACAATATCACTATTTGTGCGTACATATGAATTACCATCTCCACATCGTGGTGCCATTTATTATTCAACAATACATAATTTGGATGGGTATATTGATGAGTATGATGGTTTTAAGTAATGAATATCACTTGATATTATTTCTTCAAAATTCCTATACCATCCAATTCCAGACCATTTAACCATCAATGGAATGATATCGTTGCTCCTGCATACATACGACTTACCGTCTCCACGACACGATGATATTAATTATCCATGTTAACAATAAAATTATTATTATGAATTATATATAATAAATATGCATGATATATATAACATAATATTTCTATTTGATTTAGTTATATATATATATATGTCTTTTACATTCTTCTATTCAATTTTCGTTATGGAAACGGAAACAATGTTAATGCATATATACGACCTACCACCTCAATGAACAGTGTATTCCATTTAATTTATCTATCTGTTATATATATTTATATAATTAATATTTATGATATATAAATCATGTATTACATTCTATAAGTAATTAAATAACATTTTAAGTAATTATATTAAGAATAACATGTCCGAACAAGTATGATAAACAAAATGATTATTACCCAAAATGTTTCTTTAACATGGAATTGACAAATAAACAAGTAATATAAAGTCATAAGTGAATCTTATATTATATCATAATGATTATTGCGGTTCTGTTACAATTTAATAATATTTTTAAACCCAATATATAAAAGTTTCATACACATATAGATTAAATCGAACCTAAGGTAAGGGATAATTTTGCAATCTCATTTTTATGAGAGATTTTTTATACATAAATATTTACTGGTTATATATTTATCATCCAGGTCCATGTTTTCTAAAAATATATATTTTAAAATATTTATTATTAATATATTTATGTTTAAAATCATTTTTACCCACTTTTTAATTTAATTACATTGTTTGGAAGGAATTTTTCTTTTGTTTAACATACGATGTGATTTTTGACATTTCTGAAAAAAGTAAGAGGGGAATGCTTTTTTAACTTACATGGAATGAGAATATATTTAAATATTCATAACTCATTATTTTCATTAAGAATTGTTTACAAAATTTCATGTTTATTTTCAACTAAATCCATTTATTTAAAAATTGATCAGAATTTTGAGAAAAGAAAATGATTTTGAAAAATAAAGGATATTTTCCTCAAGAATTAATCTCAAGTGTGTTATCAAAATTGTTTTCCATCTATGATGATGCTCTTTAAATAGGGTTATTTTTATATACCTATTCTTAATATGAATTTATTTTGTTAACTATGGAGGTATTTTTTATATGGATTATGTTATGAAGGAATGTTGTTTAAGAAACCCATTTTATTTCATGGGTCATGCTATAATGAATGATTTATGTTTTTGTGGAACATGTATGAATGATTTCATTATGATATGGGTGGTACCTATATATCCATATAATACATTGGGTAAATATTTATATCTCATGATCTGGATATTGTAATTACCTGACCCCAAAAGCCCAGATCTGGTGCATTATTTTTAATACATTAGCATGATTACGAGGAATCATGTCCCAAAGGACCGATCAGTTTACCAGTCCTGGAAAATAGATGACAAACATGAATTTTACATTACACATTAAAACATATAACAAAAAAAAGAATCCTTTTATAATTCCATTATTCCCCAAGATTAAACCTCTATATTAATCATAATACACTTCTTTGAATCTTTGGAAAACAAAACATAAGAAACAGATGAGCTCAGGTGCACAGTTATTGTAAGTAATTTAGAGGAAGCTATAAAATTCTAAGGCAAGGTGTTTAATAAAAACAAAAGCCTTTTAAACATAAACTTGAAAATAATATCATAAAAATAAATAAAAAATTACTATATAACCATGAACATGGATATTCTACTGGTTGAATTATCACACGTTATAACTAATTTCATAACGAGGGAATGAATTATGTCGGACATCATAACTACATAGTCATGGCCTCGTACCAAGAATACAAATAATTTTTTTCAAGACCTTATTCTAAGACAATAATTTCTCTCATGAGACCTATCGATGCATCGAGTGGCTATAGCAGGCCCTACCCATCACATACTAAGTCGAATTCATTCTTATATGAAAATGGTGAAACATTATATAAACATTTGTATTAAAACTTCCATACGAAATTTCAATACTTCTACCGCAAACCATGAATGGTATAAAAACAGAACATCCATAGTCAAACATATCATAATTCATTAAATACAATATAGAAAATTGTGTTATAATAAATAAACCTTAATCATGAATAATATCCAATAAAGGATGTTGACGTAGTTGAAAAAGACTAGTAAAACTCTTTGAGAGAAATACCCCATTTTCATGAAATCATATAAAATTCACACAATTTATAAAGTAATGCATTTAAAAGAAAATTTTGAAGCAAATTGTCCCATACAACTTTTAAAATTTTGAATGGAATTAACATTTTAAAACATTCATGTCAATATTAATAAATCCTTAAAACCATTTCAAAAACATGGACATTAATGAGAATGATTTACAAAAATAAATATTTAAACCATTTAAAATGATGTTTTAGTTAAAGAGTCACTTAAAAATAATCATTTTGAAAACTATTTTATGAAACATGGACATGGATAATAAGTATGTCCCAGTAAAAACTTACTCATAAACAATCTCAGATAATAATGAGATTGAAGAATTTAATCTTACCTTGTACTTTCCTTTGGTCGAGGGTACGTTTAACCTTCTGTATAATGACCATAGTATGTTATTAAATTATCAAATAACCATATTAATATTTATTATATCATATATGATTCATTTATTATTTTATACTACCGATTTAATAATAATTTCTATGTTAAAGTAACATTTTAGGAAACAATCACTTTCTTTATCGTACGTGTTTTAACTTTTTATTATTGATCGTATCACTTAGATGATAATTTACATTCTTCCATAATATAAATAATTATTTATATATCATATATATTCATAATATAAATTTTTATAATTGATAGATATATGAAATAAAAACACTTTTTATGGAGACGGTAGACCGTAAGTATGCATAAACATTGTTTCTGTTTTCATATCATATTGAATAGGGGTAAGTAAAAAAGATATATGTAAATAATAAATATATATATCTATATATTTCCATTAGAATTATTATATCATATTTTAAATACTTATTAATAATATATATATTTTTATAATCATCATTGAATGGTGTACATGGAAATGAATCTCATCGTGTTGTGGAGACAGTAAGCCATAAATATGCACAAGCAACGATATCATTCTATTGATGGTGAAATATATGTAATTGGATGGTATATTATATAAAAATAGTAATTAACATGTTATATTTTTTATTAAAATCAATTATACTCATTATTTTACCCATTCAAATAATGAAGCGTTGAATAACAAACTATACCCTGATGTGGAGACGGTAAGCCGTATGTACACACATATAGTGACATTGTCATTCATAGGATGGATAGAATAGTGAATATGGAATTAACATATTTATAATAAAATCTAGTATATAGATGGTACTGGAGTTAGTATTTTGGTTTGGAAACAAAAAAGAAAGGGTAAGTGAAAGAAGAAAATAACTTTGAAAGATGTAATGAAATAACTACCTCTTCATCAGGTTCTTGATTTTGATTTGAAAAAAACGGCTCTTTAGGTTGGATTTATGATCATAGTATGTCCTCTAGGTTGACGTGAGGGTTTTTTAGAGGATATTTGAGCTGGTTTTGGTCTAGATAAATAGATTTGGAGGTGTTAATTTAAGAGAAGGGGAAGTACCCTTTTATAAGAGTGGTGAGGGGCACTTTAAGAAAAGTTTGAAATATTAATTTATTATAAAATAATTTTCGGTTTCTAATACCTCAAAATGGATTTATTTAGAGTATAATATGGGTATGATTCTAAATACTCTAAAAAATGGATTCAGACAAGTTTAGGTCACCATATTAACCTTATCGTTCAGATTTAACCCTTAGTTAAATAGTTTAACTTTTACCATGTATTCTTGCATTATTATAATACATGGTTAATAAAATTACTATAAAATTCCATGAGAACCGTAATTGGTTCATTAATGACATATCTATAATTATATAAGTCCTTTCTCTGAACCTTATATTTTTGGGACTATTATATAATTTAATAATATAGTATTTGTTTTAAAAACTCATTTATTTAAATTTTGACACAATTTACATTTATTTTAATATTTATAACATCAATTATTTTAGTCATTCATTAATAATTTAATTATTGAATCATTATTGTTTCATAAATAAATTTAATTATTTTATGTATAAAAATTATAAATAAAATACCATGATGTAGGGAATATTTATATATTTATAATTTATATTTATTGTCAAATTTATATTATGTATATCTATATATTAAAAATGGTTTAGTTATTAAAATTAGAATTTAACACTCTTAACTCTTCTTTAAATAAAATATAATAAATATCATAATCTAATCCAAGAGGATACAAAATGATCTTACTTTTTCCCAAAGGATGATTTTGGACTAAATACACTTATCCAATAGAATTAATACATGTGTTAGTGTAATTATAATATCATTTTTACCTTTAATAACCCTATTTACTTTTAACCTTGGTAAAAAATTCAAAAGTTACTATTCACTAAAAATTATTTTCATCATATTGTACCACCTTTAATTAATGATGTCAACCATATCTCTCAGATTTTTAAAATTAAATTCACAGAATTAGTAAAATTACGTTTTATTAAAATTTGCAAATGTGCTGAGAAGGTGGGGAAAAAGACGCTAAAGAGTTTCAATGAAATTTTATATATCTAATCTTATTATTAAATAAATCCAATGAATTAAATTGTAATAACATATGTATTATGTATATATTTTTATTTTAAGATAAATTTTTAATTAAAAATAATTATATAAATGAAAAAGGCGGTTTTTATGTACTATGTAGTATTTTTTACTTTTCATCAAAAATTTAATGTTTTTAGAAAAATACCAAAAATTAACCATAAGCTAATTTTGATATTCCAAATTAAAAAATGAAGTTCATTTTACCAATTTCAATTTTTAGAAGTGTATAAAATTAATTTTTATTATTGTTCATAAAAGGACATAAAAAGTAGTTCTATTAAGAAAATAGGTTTTCTAAATATATAAACATTTTAACAAAACATATACATTTCATTATAAATATATTTTATTTATGTGAAAAAATTATAAATAAAATTTAAAATTTATATGTTAATAATCATATTACAATATTTAATTGATAAAAAATTATAACATTTAAATAATTATAATACTAATGTGTAGTTTCACATAAACTCATTCATGCATATAACACAAACAAGTCAGTGTTTCATGAGATATAAACTAATAAATTACATTAAAGTGATAACTTACTATAAAATCGTGGGTGTTACATTCTCCCCACCTTCAATAAATTTCATCCTCACAATTTGAAATCATTCTTCATAAATAAAAGGTATAAAATAGAAAATACGTTATTGGAAAACCCACATAGGAAATAGGGTTAGTAGAATTTAGTTTTCATAAGAGGGTAAGGGAAATAAAAACGTCACCAAAAAATTAGGATTTTGAATAGGATAACATTGGTGGAAATTAGAGGCACATAATTTTAGGGAAAACTTAAATATTTATAGGGAGTGATTGAGGTCTTCAATCATAAACAAGTGAACAATAAATTTAAAATTGAGGGCCTCAAAGCCATCAATCTATGATGATTTAAAGTATCATTAGTTCAACAAAACATATGGTATTATAATATCAAAATTTTTAGATACTTTATTTTTTTGTAGAGGAGGGATTGATTTAATATCAAAATAAAAACTCAAGAAAACATACTTGATTTTATTACCTGTCATATTCATATTCTCATCATTTGGCAGTGCTTCGATCTATTTTCACTTCATCCCTTAGACTAGGAAATGAATGTTCTAAAATTATTTTTTTACGCCTGAAGCACATTTGATAAATCATAAGGTCCATAGGTATTCCCTTAATCCTCTTAATTTTTACTAAAAACCAAAAGGTTAGGTCAAATTATTCAATAAATAATACATTAACATTAAAAAAATATCAAGTGGTCAACTTACTCAATTCGAACATTTAGACTTATCCAAAATACTTGTGTCCAAACTCAAATTCCAAAAATTTATATGTAAAGTCAACATAACATAATGAAGATATATTTTATAACATAATAATATGTGAATACATTCATCATGTATTCTATTAAAACATGATTACAACCTAAATTACCATAAAACTTTATTTGAATAGGTATGTACTTCCTTATTCCTTATATAAAATATAGAATACTGAATATACTCCTGAAATAAAAAATGATGTAATATCCAACAATGATGGAGTAAAAAACCATTAATTAGTTTCAAGTTAGTCCAGAATATCCAATATAATTTATCCAAATTAATCATACATTATTCCAAAATCCCTACCTCAGTATCAGGACCATATTATGGTTTATCTTTCCCTTATCCATGTATTTTCCAAAAATATTAATTTGTAATTGAGTCACTTTTAAAAGTACCATACAATATCAAATCCTCAATGAAATAGTACTGCAGTGCAATCCTTATATAATCTATAATTATTATAACTTTTACATCATTAATACAATACTCAAATGACACAATTCTCTAATAAAAACATAATATCACTAATGGTTTCTCTTCATCTGTGGTAGTATCATAACTTGATTATTATCCAACAACATCATTTGTGGTACACTCTGATGATTGGAACATTGATTCGGGAAGTGTCCCAACTCCTCGCAGGCACGTGAGCCTCAGCCCAGTTGGTGAGGACTCCTTAAGTGCATCCAAGAGGCCCAAGATCAAAACCAAACATAGGGTAATTTCCGGGCACTATAGCAGCACTTTAGCAGCTCTGTAGTAGGTACTATAGCAGAACCGTGCACTACTGTAGCAGGTACTGTAGCTCGCACTATTTGGAACTGTAGGAGCTGGGAATATTCCCCCGTTTTGGCCATCGGGCCACCGATTTGGTCCCCGAGTCCATTAAGGCCTTCGGGCCACCCATGACGTCAGGTCAGTATGGAATTTGGGCCACCTAAAGTGAAGATACAAACTAGGCAACCAACAAGGAACAATCTTCAGAGTAAGGAGCTTTCACCGGTGTAGAAGCTAAAAAGATTGCAAGAATGAGAGGGTATGGAACCTGCCATCAGGACAAGCCTGTGCATGCACCGGAAAGCCTAGCTGAATAGCCATGTAATGGTGGGGAGCTGATTTCCCGATGAAGATGCTGGGGAGTAGAAGTTCCAAGTAGTTAGTCCGGGTTCTATGTAATGGTTGAATCTTACAGGCACTGAATTCCTCTAAGGCCTACGAGCCATTTAATACTTATGCCTACGGTCTTTTTATGGGTACCACCTCACCCCTTTAAAGGTGTACTATCAAAATTCAATAAAAATGAAGGCCTTTGGGCCATTGGAGGTGGTCCCAACTCCTTGCAGATGAAGAATTGTACATTTTAAATCATTCTTACCTTTTAAATATTGAGCTTGGTGACCTTTCTCTCCACACATATAACAAACTCTCATTCCTTTCGAGCACTTCCCAGGGTGATTCTTTTCATAGTTATAACATATGGGAAAATACTTCTTTTCCTTCTTCCCTTTGTCTATATTTCTCTCTACCATCCTCTTCTTCTCTAGCTTTATTTCAAAGACATATGACTCAAAAAATTATTTACTTATATTATTAACACATGATATTATTTCTTCATATGATGAGAATATGTTGGAGACTAATTCAATTCTAAATGTTCTTTTAAGACCATTAAAGATATGATCCTTCTTACTCATTGAATCATGTGTATTTCTGGAGTTATCATTCCTTCTATTGGACGTCATTTCTAAATGATGAAATACACTAGGTTAGATCATATCATAATGTATAATCCAAAAACTAAAAATATTCTCAACATTAATTAATGATTTTCACACATCTAGTCTCATAATCATAAAAAATATTTTATGATGAAATGTTTACTAATAAATACTTCATAATGGTTTGTAAATAAAATGTGAATTATCCTAAGAATATCCCCCATGAGTGTCAAACAAGCCGTGCAGTAAGACCGATTGTTGTGTACCAAGATACCCCAGGTCAAGCCCGAAACTCCTTGTCATAGTTTTCACTCCTAGGTATATCTGTTCCAGAACCACATGCACTTGTAGTATCCAGATAGGGATTTATTTCATTGAAAAATCACATAATATCTACATTAGAAATTTTTTTTGATGTTCTTCTATAATAATCCTCAACGTCTATCTTAGGGAAATGTTTCTTAATCAGAGTTTTTCTAAATATATTTCCATAGTTATTGCTAAACTTCTTCTAATACCAACTGTAATTCCCCGTCCCTAGAATCCTTAATCTGGTGCATTATTTTAAAACATTGACATGATTACAAGGAATCATGTCCCAAAGGACCGATTAGTTTACCAGTCCTAGAAAATAGATTACATACATGAACGTTACATTAAAAATTAAAACATAAAAGAAAACATAAATAATTCTTTGAGAACACCATTATTACCCTATCTTAAACCTCTATATCAATCATAATACATTTCTTGTAATCCTATGAAAACAAAATATAAGAAACGGGTGAGCTCAGATGGTTAGTAAGGGTAAATAATTTAGCAGAAGCTATAAACTATTAAAAATGATGTGTAATAAAAACCACATCCTTTTAAACATGAACTTGAACATAATATGGTCAAAATAATTCACACATATCCATATAAACACGAACATTGATAATCTACTAGTTGAATAATCACATGTAATAACTAATTTCATAATGATGGAATGCATAATGCCGGACATCAAAACTACATAGTCACGGCCTCGTGCCAAGACTAAAAATAAATTTTTAATAAAGATCTTGTTACAAGACACTAATTGGTCTCATGAGACATATAGATGTATCTAGGGGCTATAGTATTCCCCACCCGTCACTTACTAAGTCCAATGCATTCCTCATATGAAAAGGGTGAAACATTAAATAAACATTTGTATTAAAACTAGCATAAGAAATGTCAATACTTAAACTATAAACAATGAATGGTATGAAAACAACACATCCAAAGTCAAACATATCATAATTCATTCAATAAAATATATAACATTTTGTCATTATAAATAAACCTCAATCATGAATAACATCCAGTAAAGGATGTCGACATAGTTGAATATGATCAGTAAAAGTCATTAAGAGAAATATACCTTTATCATGAAATCATTTAAAAGTCACAAAATTTAGAAAAGAATACATTAAAGAGTCATTTTTGAATCAATGTTTACCAAACCACATTGAAACTTTTTAAAGGAAATAACATTTTAAAACATTCATGTATATATAAATATATCCTTAAATCCATTTTGAAAACTGGGACATTAATGAGAATGATTTAGAAAAATAAATATTTATACCATTTAAAAGGATGTTTTAGTTAAAGGGTCCCTTAAAAAGAAGCATTTTGAAAACTTTTTTATGAAACATGGACATGTATAATAAATATGTCCAAGTAAAAACATACACATAAACAATCTCAGATAATAGTGGGATTGAGGAATTAACCCTTACCTTGTTCTTTCCTATGGTTGAGGGTACGTTTAACCTCCTGTATAATGACTATAGTACGTTATTAAATTATAAAAGAACCATATTAATATTCCTGATATCATATTTTATTCATGTATGACTTTATACTACCAATTTATCAATAATTTCCATGTTAAATTAACATTTTGGGTAATAATCGCTTTCTTTATCGTACATGTTTTAACTTCTTATTCTTGATCGTATCAATTAGATGATGATTTACATACATCAAGAATATAAAACATGATTTATATATCACATATATTCAGAATATAAATATTTATAATAGATAGATATATGAAATGGAAAACACCATTTATAGAGATGGTAGGTCATGCGTACGCATAAACGTTGTTTCCGTTTTCATATCGTATTGAACGAAAGTAAGTGAAAGAGATATAGATAAACACACACACACACACATACATATTTATATATTTAAAATAGAATTATTATTTCATATATTATATACTTATTAATAATATATATCTTTATAATCATCGTTTAATGGTGAACATGGAAATGAATCTCATTGCGTCGTGGAGACGGTAAGTCGTACATACACGCGAGCGATGATATAATTATAATGATGGTGAAATAATATGTAATTGGATGGTATATTATATATAAATAATCTTTAACATGCTATATTTATTATTTAAATAAATTATACGCATTGTTATACCCATCCAAATAATGAATTGTTGAATAACAAACTATACCACGAGGTGGAGACGGTAATCCGTACGTATGCACATATAGTGACTTTGTCATTAATAGGATGGATAGAATAATGAATATGAATATAACATATTTATAATTTCATCTCAATATTTATAAGGTACTGGATTTATTATTTTGGTATAGAAACAAAAAATAAATAAGAAGTGGAAGAATAAAAGAACGTTGAAATAGGTGATGAAATAATTACCTCTTCTTCAGGTTCTTGGTTTTGATTTGAAAAATGGGATCCTTAGATTGGACTTCTGATCAAAGTAAGGACTCTAGGTTTATTTTAGGGTTGTTTGGAGGATTTTTGAGTAGGTTTTATCTATGACAAATGTATTTGGAGTTGTGGATTTAATATAAAGGGAAGTACCCTTTTATAAGAGAGGTGAGGGGTACTTTAAGAAAACGTTTCAAATATTAATTTATTATAAAATAATTTTCGGGTTATAATACCTCCAAATGGATTTATTTAGTGTATAAGGTGGGTATAGTTCTAAATAATCTCAAAAAATATTTTTTATATAGGTTTATGTCACCATATTAACCTTATTGTTTAGATTTAACCCTTAGTTAAATAGTTTAACTTTTACCATGTCTTCTTGTATTATTATAAAACATGGTTAATAATATTACTATAAAATTCCAAGAGAACATAAAATGGTTAATTAATGACATGTATATCATTATATAAGTCCTTTGTCCGAACCATAGATTTTTATAACTACTACATAATTTAATAAAATAGTATTTTTTTAAAAAACTTATTCATGTCAATTTTGACACTATTTAGTATTTGGTTTTTGTGAAAGTCATAAAAACATGATTACTTAAAAAAAATTCATTGAATAAACCCTAACTTGTCATATTAACCTAGAAAATTTGTGAAATGCATCAAAAGACTCAATTCACATTTATTTTAATATTTATAGCATCAATTATTTTAGTATTTCATTAATAAGGTAATTACTGCGTCATCATTGTGTCATAAATAAATTTAATTATTTAATTTCTAAAAATTATAAATAAAATAGAATAACTTAGGAAATGATTTTATATTTATAATGAATATTTATAGTCTAATTTATCTTATGTATAACAATATATTAAAAAGGGTTTATTTATTAAAATTATAATTTAACACTTTTAACTCTTTTTAAATAAAATATAATAAATGTTCTAATCTTATACATGTGGCTAAAAAGGATCATATTTTTGTCCTAAGGTATATTTTGGTCACAATTAACTTATAGAATTGAATTAGGACATGTTATAGGGTAATTATAATATCATTTTTACCATTTATTATCCTATTTATTTTTAACCATGGTACATAAAATTAAAAATTTACTATTCACCAAAAAATTATTTTCATCCCATTGAACCACATTTTACTTATTGATGTCAACCGTGTCTCTCAGATTTTTGAAATTCAATTTATAGAAGTGGTAAAATTATGTTTTATGGAAACTTTTAAATGTTCCTACAAGGTGGGTAAATGTGTCTAAAAGGTGGGAAAGAAGATGTTAAAAAGTTTCAATAAAATTTTATATATCAAATCTTATTATAAAATGACTCCAATGACTCACATTGAACAAATATATTTATTATGTATCTATTTTGACTTTAAGATAAATTTTTGATTAAAAATAATTATTTAAATGAAAAAATTCAGTTTTTATGTACTATGTAGTATTTTTCACTATATATCAAAAATTGAAAGTTTTCATAAAAATACCAAAAATTCACCCTAAGATAATTTTGATATTCCAAATTCAAAAATAAAGACAATTTTACCAAATTAAAATTTTAGGAGTGTATAAAATTAATTTTTATTATTTTTCATAAAAGGACATAAAAATTAGTTCGTTTAAGAAAATAGATTTTCTCAATATATAAACATTTTAACAATACTTATAAATTTCATTATAAATATATTTTATTTATGTGAAAAAATTATAAATAACATTTAAAATTTACATGTTACTATTAATATTACAATATTTAATTGATAAATAAATATATCGTTTAAATAATTATAATACTAATGTGTTGTTTCAAAGAAACCCATTCATGTGTATAACACAAGCCAAATCAGTGTTGCGTGCAATATAACTATTAAATTACTTTAAAGAGATAACTTAATATGAAATCTTGGGGTGTTACAGACACGAATTGAATCAAAAGTAAATCGAGTTCATAAATACATGGCTAGAATGGTAAGTAAACCTAGTTCAGTAATGTACTTTTTCCACTATGATGGTCTTGGAAGCAATGCCTTGGCTACTATTAAAATCATAATATGTGATTATTTTTTTGCAACAATTCCATGTTTTATACCAATGATATTTTATCATGGTTAATGTTCCTTTATGATCTATTCCATATCTACTACCAAGATTTATTAATGACTCAATATTTTGATATTTAAGCATTATGATTATGATTTTACATTCTTATGTTTGTGGTTTGTTTTATGTTCTACATGTTTACACTAACTGAGCATTTGAGCTCACCCTTTTTATCTTTTCTTATCCCCATGATATAAAGAAAGGTTTTAGGTCGGAAGAAAGTGGAATATATTTATAGGATATGTTGAAGATCTTTCACCAAGATAGAAGATTATGTTCCATGTTTCCAAATACACTAAACTAATACAGTATTTTGGTGTATATTTGAGTCATGTATTATGTATTCTTCCAAACAAATGTAATGACCATTAACATCAAGCTTAGGTCGCTATAGTATCCATTCTCCAATCCTTTGTTTGCTGTTAAAATATGCCAAAATTCATTATGTGTGGGGGAATAGATATGGTTCTACACCTTATTTTCCTCTAGAGCATGGCATAAGGATTCTGCACTTGCAATCAAATTGTGTTGGAATATTATATGTGCATGAGTAAGTATATAGGCCTACTTGTGGGATTTCACTATATTTATTTGTAAGGCTTATTAAGTGTGATAAGGGATGTGAACCAATTTCTGATTGATTAAATATTTTACTTGGAGGTCGTCCCTAAGTGCTTGGGTCTAAGTGACTTGAGCAAGTTCCCATAGGGTAACATCCTCATAATGTTGAGGACATGGTTCCATATGGAATTAATGATGGCAGTTTCTTATAAGATACCTTCACGATGACTCTTGTGTTATTGAGAGGAAGAAATCACTAACCCCGTGTATTTATTCCTTACGGTAATGGAGGAACCTGTTGTTGTGTTATGAGGAAAGGATCCTGAAATGGTTTACGATTGTGATGGGTGTCATCATATTTTTACCCACTAGTCATTGTTGAGTGGAATGTTTGTGGGGATTCATATATAGGAAGGTCATGTGTGTAGCCTCCATGGTCAGGATAGTACCATTGAGGTGGTACTCCCAAATCTATGAATTTTCTACCTGACATTGAAGAAGTTAGGTTGGAGATAGTTTCATATGGTGAGATAATGATTGATATTGTGTATCCATTACTGAATATGTTCATTTCAACTTATAGGGATCCATTTGGATTGAAGATATATCTATTGAACGTTTATGTAGGTTAACATTGTATAAATAAACAAAGAACCCATAAAAGAAACAATAAAATAAATAAATTCATGTGCAATAGATTATGTTAAAAGTTCCATGTCTGTCTGTGTTCATTTTTGTGAAAGTATAAATGGTCTTAACATGTGGGAAACATGATTATTTTGGTTAATGAATTGATTAATGTCAGGTTTACCATATTTATTTTTGATGAAAATGTTTTTCTTGATGATTTATTGTGGGGGATTGAATATGGATCCAAAATCATTCAGGCTAAGCCATCAGTTTTCATTTTTCCCCATTTCAGGTAGTTTCGAATGGGGTTTATTTGTGGAACCAGAAACACCCAATTGTTATTATATCCATAGTGATTTATGGACATAATTTCCAAAGGTATTCTATCATTAGGGGGTTTTAACAATGATACTTTTGGAATCACATTAGTCGAGAGGATGACAGATCAATCTCATCACATACTGTTGGGGGGAATTTTTTCCTACTATGAGTCTTTCATATAGATTTAACTCATGTATGTGAATATTTTAGAAACAATAAAATAAAATTGTTTACCCTTGAAATGTGAAATCAATCACATATACATGTAGGAGTAACCATCTATATTTATTCTAGGATCTTTACTATGGGTTCTACCTATATATATCAATGGTTCACCATCTTGTTTCTTTGTTTATTTAGTAATGTTTTATTTAAAGGATCTTGGTTTGAAGCCTCATGATTGGGTGATCTAGAGTTTATTTCTATCCAGGGAGGTGGATAGTGTTTTTATATCAGGATCAAGCCCATTAGAAGGGATTACTACTTATCCTCATGAAATTAATTAGAACCCACATAATTTGGAGACACCTAATGGGACCCGTTGTAAATTTTAGGGTCATGTGACAAGGAAAATACCATGAATCATAGAGTCATACATCAAGGAATCATAAGCGGAAGGTTTATCATCAAGGATGGTGTAGGACATATATATGAGCAGCCCTAGGGACCTTGAAGGGATATAGCCTCATAGGCGGGGGAATGATCTTATTAAGAATATATCCCAATACGGATAGTTATTGAAGGTACCCAGAAAGGATATGTCCCTAGGGGTTGGTTGTGACCCTATTGGGAATGTGTCATAAAGATGATTAGGCTGAGTTCATGGTGTTGGGATTGAACCTTAGGGAGGATTCCTACACTTCCCGTTTGGAAAAATAATCTAATCCCACATAGTACACAAGTGTTTAGGATTACAACTTGTCAGATGAAAAACTAAGGGAATTTTATCATGATGAATTCATTATCACCACTAACTGGTAAGCCCACATGAGTCATGATCTATGGGGGAAATAAGTGGAAGTGTATAATCTAGCACTTGTAATAATCTCATCCATCCACCGAGGATGAGGGTGACGGTATGGAACGTAGGGATGTCCCATAAGAATGTTTAGGGGATTACTCGAGGAGGGATAGAGTGTTGTGATCCCCTTATGACAGGTGGAAAATTAGAAGAGGCTAGAGATACCTATGATATGGGTTTCTTACCATAAAATAGATGTCATATCCCAACATAAGAATACATCTACCACCAACCCCTAAGGATAAGATCCTCATTACCACAAGAATTTATGATCAAGAACATTATGAGGATCTAGCTTATTAGATAGGATAATAGTGGGACCACATTTACCAGGAGAATTTAAAATCAGGAGGACACATTGGTGTGTCCTATACATAGATCATTCATATCCAGGGACTTTATAAGAGGAATTATATTCACCCCATAAAATGGGGAATTGGTTTAAAGGGATCCCCATTTATTGGAATGTCAAAAGAGGACCTAGAGGGAGTTTTGATCAAGTGATACCTGGGTGAGTTGGAATGCATTCACATAGGTGATACCAGGGTGAACTAGGTATGGATTTGACCAGGTGATACCTGGGTTAGATAGGTATGTTTTTGACCATATTATGTCTTGATGAATTTAGAGGCACCTCAAGAAATTATTCCTTGGGATAACATGGATGAAGAATAACCTTGGAAACGAATGTTAGGAAAGACCCCACTCGGACCTCTGAGGGGCTGCTTAGGTGCTCCTAGAAGGGACTTGCACAAGTGTTGAGTTTTGTAAGGGGACATTATATTAATGCATCTATTCTAGGGGTAAGTGGATCCTCACATAGGTCTTTGGGGTTCTAGAACATTAAGGAAATGTAATCCGAGGACTCCCATTAATTCCCTAAACCTTTGAATCTTAGAGAGCTACCCAGAGGGTTTTGAGGACTTGGGTGAAGAGATAAGGAGAGAATAGATTCTAGAGGTTTCCTATTTCATTTAGTTATTTCTAATGATGAGCCCAAGGGACCTATTTATATTCAAATATGAGACCTTGGGTGAATGATTCATCTTCTACAAGTCCCTCACATTGGTAGATAGTGCATATTTTTCATGCAACATAAACATGTTCTCTGTTATGCTGTATAGTTGTCACAAGCGTGAAATTACGCCACATTGCTCTTGCCTGGGTGATCTCCTTGGGGATTTTGAGGATGTATTTCCCATCCTTCATGCCTCTTCACCTTTCATATATTTTCACTATGGGGTAATATTTTTCCTTCAAAAATATGTTGCAATAGTTCCCTATTAGTATCTTATTTGAAGAGATATCAGTTTAGAAATTTTCTGCAGAGAAAACTAATCAAATTACTTGGAAAATTTCTTATGAAATCAATAAGTTTCTTAATCCCCTCATAATATTTTTGCGGAAAACCTATCAGAATATCAATCAAACACTTATCCATATCTATATTTAATAAAAAATAATAATAGAAATATATAAAAAATATTATAACAAAAATTGAAAATATATACATATATATAATAGACATATTAACATGAAAACAACATAATATAAATTTTAATTTTATTAATAACTTGTTAGAAAATCTTTTAAAACACATTAATTTATTATGAAATTGAAAAAAAGTATTTATATAATATTAATCGATTTTAAACCATTGTTTTGTATAAATATCAAATAAGCTATACAAAATTTATAATCTATTAAAATAATACAAAATTTAATCCCTTATTTTATAATATGTTTTAACAATAAATATATCAAATAATTATATATAACAAAATATGATTAAAAAGTCATATAAAATTATAAATTATATTATTTTATAAAATAATTCAAAGTAATACCTATGATATATTTGTTCACAATTAAAAAATCAATGTACTAAATTACATTTTCACAAATATGATAAATTAATACATGTATAACAACAAAAGTTTCCACAGAAAATATTTTTCATAAATATGTCCATGATAGGTTAGTTCACATGTAACCAAAATATTTCATGAAATTATGTTTATAAAAATATGGTTTATTTTTCCATATCTCTACAAATGTTACTATTTCAAACATTTTATGTCAAAAAAATAATTTTATCGAACAAATTTTCATTGAATAAAATATTATAAATATCTATTATAACAAAAATTATACCAGTGTAAGCATGAAACATTTAATCAATGAAAAAAGAATACATTTCTATTACTGATAAAATGTTATAAGGAAATAATTAATTAAAATAACAAGTTCATAATTCTAATTTTTATGTCCATGGAATTTAGAAATAGGTACACTTATACTCATCTGAACATAACATTTATTTTCCTAAAATATTTACATTGATATATTTTACGAATAGTTTTACTAAGAAATCATAGTTCTTTATATCCATAAAATAATTAGTTGTGCCTAAAATTTAGACATTTAATATTTTATCACCCATATAAATTGTATTAAATATTTATTTATAGGAACAAAACAATTTAAACACAAAACAATGAGTATTTAAAAATAGTCAATGATAAAATTGCATCATTAATTGATTTCCATCAAAATTCTATTTTTCTAAATTACATAACATAAATACCTAACTTTATAATTACTTACAAAATACTATTTTAAAAAAATAATCAATGAATGTAGTGAAAAATATACCTGGAAAACCAGGGTCATGGTTGTTCTAAGGAGTAAGGGATGTTGAGGGTGAGAAGGGTTTCAGGCCGAGGGTTTCTACGCTGAAGAGGAATCGAGTGCAGGGAGTAGGGGTACTAGCTTCAGATCGTGGGGGAGGGTTTACGGCTCAGGGGAGGGTCAAAGAACAAGGGTATCAGTGAAGGGAGAGGTTGAGTGGCCTATAGGGGCTACACGATGGGGTAGGGTCGATGTGTAGGGTGAATCGATGTGGGGGAAGGGGATTCACAATAAGGGGAGTGTGGGATGGGGACCAGACAACAAGGGGATTGATGACCAAAAGTGTGGTAGTGTAACACATCATAGAGGTGGGGGAGGGAGATTAATAAAGTTTTGGTGGGTGATCAATGAGGGATGTCAAAAATTTTGTCAAGTGAGTGGGAAATCCAAGGGACCACATTTTGATGGTCACTAATAGAGACAATATCGACCGCCAAATACCGGTGGCCTAAATTCCCCCTCCTTAAAGCATAAAATTCTACTAGTGATGGCCCCTATTACCTAATTTTGATTTTTTTAGTTCATAATTGAATTGAATTTAACTATATTCATTCTATTAATATGAAAATTTTCACTTTTAAATGATGACATGTAATATATAGAAAAAAACTATTTTTATCAAAAAATATTTTTTTAAACATTAAGTAATGTTATTATTAATTAACATCAATTATTAATTATTCCATGAGTGTTATTATAAATTTTATACAAGTAAAAATTTAATTTTATTTAAATAATCCTTTAATCAATATGTATTTAGTTTTCTAAAATATAAAAAATTCAAAATATAAGAGAAGAAATTTTTTATAAAAGATACTCTTTTAAACATTAAATGATATTATTATTATTTATAACTAATTAATAATAAATAAATGAATGTTTAGTAATTTATTAATATATTAATAATTCATTTCATTAATTTTTATCATTCAAATATGAGAAACATACCTTTTAAATAAAAATACAAAATATCTTACAATTGTTTTTGAAAAAAAAATTCTTTTGTTTTAAAGGATGGTATATTAATTATTTATCATTATTAATTAATTAGTGTTAAATATTTTTATTGGATATATGATTTAAAATATATTATTAATTTTAATGAAATGATTATATTTTCATTATAACATTTTCAATATACAAATTGGTTATATGTATTCTCAATGGTCATATATATTTATAACGGCCACAATACATATCTTCACACCTATATATAACCTTAAATGCTTTCCTAAAATCAATTTATCACACTCTTATATTTATTTCTCCAAATTATTATAATATTTCTATTTTTTTATATTTTTTATAATTATAAATTGTTGTATGATCTTCAAGGAAAACTATTAGGATGATGATTCCACAGTCATCATTTTTTATGCACTAATGGTTTTATTCATTATTTACTTTTCATAATGACATTTCATGTTGTTTTCTCATGATATATCAATATTTTTATTTTTTTAAAATATTTTATTTTAATAAAATATTACATACATTATAGTTAAATATTATACGTAATACAAGATATTTAATATATTTGTAAAAAAATCTTTTATTGTTGCAGGGTTAGTAAAATGATATAAAATTGTATATATAGGGATTTTTAATAAAATATATTTGAAATTATATATTAATAAATTTATAATTCTTGGTGCACCATGATAGCTGGGAAACAAGAATATTGTCCTTTCCATTTTCCAGATGAAATGGAGGATGAATTATTCCTTTACGATGTCAACACATTGCCAAAAAAATCCCAACAGTCCATAATTTTTTTCAATAAAATTAATAATTATATTAGCATGAATATAATTCTATAACACCCCATGTGCCACTGAAAAAACCCAATTGATATTGTCTCTCATTCATGTAATGTTTTTTCTACTTATACAATTTTACCTAATATATTGTTTTGAAATGAAATCAAAAATTCAATCTGTCAATACCATTGAAATCATTGCAACAATAAGATTATTTCTAGACCCACATATGATACATTATTTTGAACTTTTATTTTTTATATATTGGCATTTATTTATAATGAAAATTCACAGTCTAATTTTAATAACTCTTATTATGTATTTTTTCATACAAATAAAAAAACTAGAAAAATAATATATATATATATATTTTTTAAAAAATTGACAAGTATACATAAATGTGTGTGTGTGTGTGTAAATGTATAAAATTACAAACATACATAAACATATACTAATAATATTACATAAATACATATTACGATACTTATTTACAAATATAAATAAATATAACTACAAACAACTATATGTATGTTCATGCATAGGTCCATGAATATATATAAGTATTTAAAAATATAATTATTTATAAGTATATATTAATAAAAGTATATACACAATTACATACATACATCACATAAACATGTATGTGTGTGTATAAACATATATATAATTATACATAGAACATAAATTTTTCAGTATAAATTTATAGTGTTTTTTTTTACACATTTTACATACTAATTAAGTTTTTTATACCTATATATATAGTGTATTTTAACACATGTAAGTATAGATAATGTAAATCTTCTACTCAAAAATCAACTCCAAATACTACAGTGTAAATTTACACTATATTTTTGTATCAATATAAATACATACTACATATATGTATATATAAGAATATAAAAATGAATGAGTGTTTACATTTGTGTATGCTTATAAATACTCACGTACATAATATTTTTTGAATATTTTATTAATTATAAATTATATATATTGTATTGATTATATATAAATATAATTACATACTATATATATATATGTGTGTGTGTGTGTATATATAAAATTATAAAAATGAATTAGTGTCTATATTTTTGTATTCTTATAAAAACTCATAGTAATATTTTATGTGTATTTTATTAATTATAACTTTTCTATATATGATATTAATTATATTTCAATATAATTACATATTATATATATGCGTGTGTATATAAAATTATGAAACTGAATGGGTGTTCATATACAAACATATATGTATGTTAGTATATACCTATATATGTTCACGCATATATACATACTGATATATGTATGTGAAGTATATATATAAATGAAGTTATCAAAGAATGCATCGGAAGTGGATGCGCCGGGGATTTTAAATTTTTTATCACCTAATCAATGTAACTGTGTCATATCTAGCGAGGCAGAACCCTATACAAAATTCAATGATCTCACATAAATGAATTATGAATAATAATTAAATTGAATAAATACCAATTTTTATCTGAAGGCTATTTCGACAACCACTCATCACCGACAACCATTTCTCAAAGGAACCATGATTGGATCCCTCTTGATCATACACACACACTTTGAAAGTGTGTGTAACATATATCATCGAAATATGGGTGCTAGCACAGAGATCCAATGAAACCTTCGACTCTTGATGATCACCACTACGTCATTCCTTCAATCTGTGAAGGAGATATTCTATCAGTTTATTTTAACATCAAATTCTCTTGCAAGGATATTGGAGGGAGGAGAAAGGTGCTCTGAAATTCATGTGGATGAATAATCCACCAATAAATAACTCCCTCTTACTTATATAGTGAGGATTAAAAACACTAAAGGGGCTCCCTGACACCCTTATAAATAATTCCGGCTAAATAACACATAAATGACATGTTTTTAACAACTTACCATTTCATAACTATCATTTATATTTTTATAAAATCCTTATAATATAATAAATATATTATGTGGAAAAATGTGTTATTAACTTCACTCATTATTCCAACAATTATTAAATGGACATTTAATATTAAAATAATATCCATTCGATTATTTTTTCCATATATTCACTTAATATTTTGTGAATAATTTTAATAAATAAATTCAATATCAATTATTATAAACTAAAATAATATTAATTTATTTATTCATTAGTGATCATATTTTCTCGGAAATCTCCACGACCCCATGGTTTGGCTCAACGTGTCCTAAACTCCTATTCATAAGGATATTCCATAATTTTGTATATATTATGTGTGTAACCCTATAGGACCTTATCTCAACAGAAATGCATGTTAATTATAGACTATGAGTGGATTCCAGAAGCCCATCAAGGCCCCTAAGTAGATATGAAATATTCATAATAATAAAAATCCCTTATTATGAACACATGTCAGGTAATACAATATCTTTTTCTCATGATATCTCATAATGTAGGACGCACACTTAGTGTCATGATCCCTTATCACTTTATTATTAATTTACCTGACTAGTTGGAATTACATTCTTCTACCATGTCCATGGATTTTGTGAAGGTTATACCATCCTGATCAACATGGTCTAAGATATCACTTCACATCAAAAGTGATAAATTCAGCCTTGAATATTCAATCAATGTCATACCACCAATGGTTCACCCAATGCAAGTTACCTCAACATGACATAAATTTCATGTTTTTTATGTTTCATAAAGGTACATAATCAAGTAGTATACATTGATAATATACTCAATTCAGAATCCCATTACACATGATCGAAGATAGGAACTACTAATCACCCATGAAACATGTGGTGTTTCTATTAGTGTATAATTCCTTATAATATCATCTACTTGAGGTTACCATGTGTGTACTTTATGAGAATAAGTCTCAATGATTATGATCCCCTTACACCCTATACTCAGACACTTTCTATGACCTATTAACAATATTTTACTAGACCATATAACATATATTTAATATTACTTTCATGGTATTTTTAAGTTACCATTATAGTCTAGGAACTGCTATGACCTTTTGATATGAAAAATAATCTATAGACATTACTATGCAAATAGTGAATTCATAAATATCAGCACTATTATGTTATTAATACATCATGCATAATGAATTTATATACATGATTTAGTAATTGAAAAGTACTATTCAATTTTGGTCTAGGGCACAAACTATTACCACAATCCCACTTCCACTAGAGCCTACTTGAAAAATATACTTTTTAGCTCTCACATGATAATATTATGATTATGCTAAGTTTATGGCTTTAGTCGTTGGGCTTTCCACATCTCCACTACATTGATATTATACAATATGTGACTTCACCTCCTTGTGTAAGATGCCTCAAGAAATTATATCGTAGATTATATTCCTTTTTTTACTCTCTCTAACCATGATTTCTTGGGCAGTACCATTTAATTGGGCTTATAATAATTTATATTATGACAAAACATAACTTACTAGGTGTGATTTCAAGAATGAGAACAAATTGTTGCATAATTTACACTACATATTCAGCTACATCATAAGTTGCACCACACTTGGTGTTTATAGATATGGGTACCAGTAGTTTGAATAATATTCTTTCAATCATTACCTTAGCTTGAATACACTGTTATATCATATTCATCTAAAGGAACACTAGTTTAAATCCACTTATAACTAGTGTTCCTTCCTCTCCAAATATTTGTAATATATACCTTGTACTCTCTCAAGTGCCATTGGATAATTCTAACTACTTACTATATAGTTATCTTGAATTTTAATGATATATTACTACCATAAAATATATGTTATAAATATCATAATTAGTACATAGCATGACATAAGTGTTAGATCCATTACCGACATTTATGAAATTCTACTCACCACTTTAATCTCATCCTATGTATTATGGATGTCTTCTTAGAGAGATTTTTTCCATGTAACATTAGTAAGAATTATCCCTAAAATTTTTCCAACTTATATTTTTCAATACCTTATAATCATATACACAATTTATTGGTCAAATATTCCTATTACATATAACTTAGTAGATCTCATTCCCTAGAAAATAGTTTTCTACATTAAGTCAATCTCTGGAGAGTTACTTTCTTTCTGGTCTTAACTAACCGTAATATGAAATGTTTATTTTCCATATGTTATAAACATATTTTTATTCGAAAATAGTTGTACTCTCACTAACCGATTGTAAAAATGTGACAAAAATTAATTCCAAATGAATATTCTAAGATATTATTTCTTACATTAATCCATAACTAGAATATTAGTAACATTCACCCCATATCAGAATTCTATAGTGTCACCAAATATTTTTGGATGTATTGAATAGAAACTTTCTAAGAAAGGAGGTATTAACATCTAATGAAAAATAAAATGATCATAGAAATTAGTTATAATGAGTAAAATTCTAATGGATTTAGAAATGAGGAATTTGTATAACTAATCAGGCTTTATTAATTATATGCTTGTACCACCCATGTATAGTTTCTCTTGAATACCACTATAGTATCAAAATTTGAAACATTTAAAATACTAAGCACTTGTACTTCAATACATGGAATAAATTATTTAATTATAATTAATCCTTCCAAAATTTGTTTATTTAAATTTACTTCTTCATTGAATGAACCATTATGTTCATCAAATAATATATCACCTTCCATAGTGAATATGTCATGACCCCCTCCCTCCAAAGATACCACAATGATGGGAGAGAGATAATGACCCCACGAGTCCTGCCTCTAGTAGGCCCTGTGTTGGAAACTAGCACTGAGGGTATAAAAATATCATTGATGGGAGGCATTACCATCTATAATGAAATAGGATCGTGAGATAAGATGAATCATCCATAAGAAAATGTAGGATATAATATAAAAAGAAACCAAAATCATCCCAAAATGAATATATATAAAAATAAGGTACATTTACATATATCCAAAGTAAATAACCAAAAGAAAAGCGAAAGAAATGACACATCGACTATCCAAAGGTCCATGACTGTAATGTCCATAATGGTCTACAAAGTCCTCCTGAAAACCTAAATTTTTTTATATACATAAGGTGAGAATACAAGTATGATCAGTTGGAAAACCAAAGTCTCTCGTGATCCTGTGGAAGAATCATACTAATGAACCTATGAGAAAATAGCACAACCAAACAACACCAACACAAGTATACAATCCATCCCAACCACACAAAATCATGCTCACCAAATAACATAATCCAAGTATAATAACATAATAATAAGAATATCAATAAAGGGTACCCCACGTCACATTCCCACTAACTTCCCTCTATCGCACCCCAACATCATACGTACTATCACTTCCATATATTCTGTATAACAAATACCACTACCCCAGAAGAACATTCATATCACATCTCACCCAAAGATACCTAGTCTACCACCCTATAATTATAGTCACATAAAATATCTCCCAAAGTCACCTAGGATATCAAAACCACAATCTAGTACACCATCATACCTCTGAACGTCACAACCTATGCAATACCTACCTCATTTCGAAGAGATATTGAGAAATAGAGGGTATCCATTCATCCATCCTCATCACCGAGATTTTGGAAAAAACACCCCTGTGTTCAACACATAGTGCTTGATACTGATGGGGTGCATATAGAAATCTCAAGATAATACAAGTTTATTCTTATATCAAAATAGAAGTCCATCCTATTGGTTCACAACCAAACACTAACCAACTAACAACATACCCACTTTCACTGCCACCTATAAATGTGTATCACCAAAAAATCCACAATCTATATGGAACATTAGCATTCCCAAACGAAACCCTGTTATACAACCCATTATTTTCATCAGTAAGAATCAGCCACATTTAACCACACATCCCATAATTTATTTTTCATTATCCATTTTCATCCCATTAAATAAAAAAAACCCAACCATTTCAATCATTACTAAATAATTATTTCATCACTACCCGATATTCTACAACTATGTAACCACACATCACAAGAAGTTCATCATCCCCATCATACCATAACCTCACTACCCCCAAAATCATGGAAAAAAGAACCACTAACTTGACACCCCAAAATCAAATCCAAACAACCACCACCTTGCGACCCCAAAAGCATGTCCAAACAACCACTAACTCACCACCCCAAAATCATAGTCAAACAAGACACCACCTCACCACCCTAAAAGAATGAAAAAAATACCGCCTCACTACCCCAAAATCATGACAAAAAAACCATCACCTTACTACCGCAGAAGCACTGCCACATCTCACCCATCATTCCCACATCACATCACAACCACACATCATTGCATCATAAGCATGACCACACATCACAACAGATCAAATAACATTTTATAGATTTTAAAAAGTGTGTTTTTATCACATTACACTTTGTTTTGGGGGTGTTATCACAGAATCCATAAATAAAATAGAAACCATTTTATTAAATAAATATAATTGGTTATATAATTTACATTATAGTGTGAAATATCAATAACTACCCAATAGGAATTCCACAACTCATGTATGTATGCTCAATAAAATCACGCAATGGTCACAATTTCTTGTAGGGAATTCATATTGTAAAAAAAATCATCATAATAATATCAAATAAAAAAACATGTGAAAGAAACCCCTTTCCCCCTTAAACACTAATAAACCCTTTAATTTATCTTGATTAATCCATCACAACCACCCCAAGATAAACAAATTAAAACCAATCCCACATGATACACAATAAAGAGAAATGTTGGATTCCCTACCCCAAAGAATATTCCCTACCCATTTCATACTGTTGGGTGAATAAGAAATTCTCACAAACCACAACCATATGTTAAACCCATGGATCAACCTACAACATATCAAAGGTTTATCAAAACACATCCAAACACACAAGACAAACCAAAACCACAACAACAAAATTGATCCTCAAGGGAATAATGGAAGAATACAAGGGGATAAATGACAAACACTCACCATGGATTTCCAAAATACAACCACCATAACCAACATATCAATGCAGGGGAGAAGAGGGATAAAAGGACTCATTGGGGTGCCTAGGGTTCATCTAGAATGATAGAAGGGAATGTATGGATGAAATAATGAAAATCAGCCAAATAATAAAATTTAAAACCTATAATTCACAATTTTACCATTGTGTAACCAATAGATGATGTGTAATCCTCAGGTTTATCAATAATTCCACCTTTCACCAAAACGTGAATTTCCCTGAAAATTATTCAAAACATGTCTTGAATTCCACTTATAGGACATGCGACCTATCTTAGAGGTTTCTCCCTCAACTGCATAAAAACTATGAAAAACCTCGATACAGAAGACGAAAACCACATTTACCCATCATGTAAATAATATTCAATGAGAATTTTCTAAAGCAAAGCTAATGCAAATTCTACATCTATCAAAAACTCCCTAGACCTCCCCTGAATACCTCCAACCACCAAAACTAGAGAAGTAATAGATCTGGAAGGTTCATACCATTACATTAGATACCTATCAAATGAGTCTTGACATAATGAATTCAAAACCAAAACCAGAATGAAAGGGAACCAAAAAACCACCTTGTGAGACACCTCTCAAGGATCTCATCATACCTCAAGTACTACCCCCTGTCAAACACAAAAAACCAACCAACCAAAAATATTCCCAATAAACTACATGTCTACAAAAATCATATCTCCACCAATAATCAAGAACAACTATATCAACTTCCACACAACCCAAGCCAAAAACCACCACAACCAACAAACCACACACCCCCAAACATAAAAATCAAGGAATTCCACCCCCAATTTCACGTTATTATCCACTCTCGGTGGAAATAACTTTCCCAGAGGAGTTTAATTGCACTATAGTATAATGAGTCTCAATTAATAATCGTGTCCTCTCCTTTTCATAGGCCATAAATTTTACGCACATCACATTAAGGAAAAACACATATCATAAAACATCAAAATCTAAAAATCACAACATAAGAAAAATAGAGTAAGGAAATACTCAAAACAACTCTGGGTACCGGTTATAAATTTGCACCTCATTCTCCCAAGTAATCTCCTATAATACACCATGCATCCCCAATACATGAGCCAAAGTAATTTTACATTGATTCAGTGACTTATATTTGCAATCCTATATCTCTATTGGTCACTCCATGATTGGTGTGTCATCCTTGATTTCCAACTATCCCCATTCAATGATGTGGGATCCATTTTAAAGGATGGGATGAAGTTGAGAGATGTGTAATACGTCATGTATCATCTCCATTCATAGTGGTAACACCAACCAATATGACACCTCCCAAACTCACCCCAAAACCTCAAAAGACCAATAAACATGGGAGACAACTTACTCCCCTATCAAACCTCTTCTTCTCACAGTGAGGGGAAACCATAAAAAATATTTCATCCCCAACCCGAAACTCCAAGGGCCTCCTCATGTGATCTAAATAAGATTTATACCGATCATGTGATGCTTTCATCCTCTCTCAGACCAACTAAAAATTTTCTATTATGCTCTAAACCACATTGGGACCAAGAACTGTTGCCTCCCAACCCTCATCCACCAAAATAGAGAACAACACGGTCACCAATAAAATTAATCAAAGATATATGTGCCAATTGAAGAATGATAACTATTTATTAGTGAAAGATCGACCAATGTAAGGCGTCATGCCCATAATCCACCAAAGTCCAAAATGCATGCCTACAATGTATCCTCTAATGTATGGATAGTATTCTTTTTCTGCCCATCCATCTAAGGGTGGAAAGAAGTGTTGAGGTGTAAATGAGTGCCAAAATCATGTTGAAATCACCTCTAGACTCATTAGGTAAAACATGTATCCCAATCTAGGACAATGGACCTCATAATTCTATGAAACCACATAACCTCATCCACATAACTCTTATCGAAATCATCCATTGTGCCTGACACCTTGATTTTTATGAAGTCGGATGATTTTTTCAACTGATCCATGATCACTCAAATATCATCACAAACTCCATAATATCAGGGTAAACCTATGATATAGTCCATCTATATTTCATCCCATTTACAATTGGTAACATCCAAAGTATACAAAAAACATCCCAGAACATGACACTCAACCATTACCTGCTATAAAACCGTACACTTTTCCACAATCTCCGACAAAACCCATTTCATCCTAGGCCCCCAAGACTACATTCTAAAGCCATTGTACATCTTGGAAACTCCTCGGTGTATTTCCAATGGTGATATATGAAACGCATGAAGGAATCCTTCATGAAACTCTACCAGAAAATAACTTCCATGTAACAGAATCTGATTCTGACCATCCTCCAACCATCCCTCTAAAGCATCACCATATTCGACACAATCGCACATCACCTATGCCTATGAGCCTCACCACCAAGACTCCTCCACCTGCTTCAGTAGAGTTAACTACACCATTATAAAAAATAAATATCCTCTACCATCATCCAACCTTGAATCTAAGTGCAAGGAAACTAACTCCTCTATTTATATCTAATAATCCCTAGACTCATAAACCACTTCCTTCCAAGACTTCCTACTCAAATCATTGATGACAACCTTCCCTTTTCCTAAGGAGTGGGAGATATCAAAATCATAATTAGGAAGGAAATCCATCCACTTGAACTATCGTAAATTTGGATCATGATGAGAAAAGATATAACTCAAGCTCTTTTGACCTATGAAGACCAAAAAACACTCCCCAATGAGGTAATATTTCCACAACTTCGGTGAAAACACAACTAGATCTAGATCTAGATCATGGGTGGAATAATTGTTCTCAGGAGGACATAACTACCAAGATCCAAATCATGGGTGGAATAATTATGATAAAGGGTATATAACTACATATATTCATAAGAGATCATTTAAATTTGATGCCTCAACATGAATCCCAATTATAGACAGGAAGTGTCACCAAACACCTCAAACACCACACCCTCCTTATGAAACTAAAGCATTGGAGCACTGTGAAAATTCTCCTTCAGGTAAATATATTATTAATGAAACTGATCAGTCCACACAAAAACCATACCTTATTGGTCAACAATGTCAATAGGGATAAAAATAAAGATAAATTGGTACCCAAACTTCTGATATTATCCCATGAGACCATGGATGCTGTGAAATTATACCACTATCTTGGGTAATTTCCAAGAAACAACTACCTCGACCTTTGATGGGTATACTTACACACCCTTATTATACACCACATGCCCATGAAAATTCACCTAAAATCTCCAAAATATACACTTTGAAAACTTTACATAGAGTTGGTGGCATCAAAGAACCTTTAAGTTAACTCTTAGATGATCTGTATGCTTCTACTATGACTTTGAGTAGATCAAGAGATTGAAGATGAATATGATGACAAATTGGTCTAGGAAATCATGGAACATGGATTTCATAATCCCCATGAACATTAATGGTGTGTTTGTAACACTGAATGACATGATCACAAAATCTAAGTGCCCATATCGGCATCTAAAGGCAGTCTTTGGGATATCGCCTTCCTTCACCCTCAATTGGTGATATCTAGATCACAGATCAATCTTAGAAAACTAACTCGCACCTCTTACCTAGTTGAAAATATTTTCTATCCCCAGAATAGGGTAAAATTTCATAAAATTCACTTGATTCAACCTCTTATTGTCTATACACAACCTCAGACTACCATCTGCCTTCATGGAGATCAACATTGGAGTACGCCACAATAACACAATGGTCCATATAAAACACTTATACATTAGATAACCTATCTAATTATTTAACTACCATAACTCAAAAGGTTTCATTAAATAAGTATTAATCATAATAAGATAAGAACCATGTTATAAGTGTACCCCAAACTCAACATCACATTATGGGGGTAACATCACAACCTCCTCGAGAAAAATTTCCAGAAACTCCCCAATTAGCCTTGGAACCTCCACAACCGAAGAATCCACTAATTTCACCAAAAAATTAAACCATCAAAGAAATAAGGGGATCCAAACAGCTAATATCCACCTAAAAACCCCACTCACCAAAAAAAAACTACATGCTAGCCATACACATCTGAGAACAAGACTATCCTATGGAACTAGTTGATAATAGAAAATACAGAATACAAACAATCAATGATTATGATAATATCATATGGTTTCTTTGGTAGAAATTAACGATCCACGTGGAATTGATGTTCCCACATCATCAGTATTCACCCCCAGGACACATTAAACAAATTGTTCTATCCTCTAACTGGTGTTGTCAACACTAGGGGCATGGGTATCCTCTCTATGTGTAGTGATAGAGAACATACTAGATTAGGTGAAATAAAGGAGTGTGAAGATCCTGAATTAAACTAGGAATAAGTTAGGGTAGATGAAAAAATAATCATAACTTGAATGATTTATATCCATGCTAAAACTATATCAACCACTTCATACAATTAACCCTGCCCAACCTCTCTACCTCTCTGCTAGCGACCAACTCCATAACCATGCTTGGATTTAGGTCCCTGAAAATGTGGAACATCCTAAGGTTAGCCTCTACCTAATCCATCTCCCCTCAGTAGAGCATAAACCTTCTACCCAATTGCTAAAACAGACTTAATAGAAACTACTTATAATGATGGCACTGAACCTGCCCACCTCCACTAAACTGAGATCACTGAACTAATGGGAACAAGTTTTGGAGATGCCATGAACCCCATAAAAAACTGATATGATGTCCTTAGAAAAAGAATAAAAACAACAATCCCTAGAAGTCTAGAAAGAAAGATATTAAGGTCAACTCCCCACTGGTTGAAACCTCGAAGTTATTGGTGCCATATACCTTCCATTAACAAATCTACTCATCGAGGAACCCTACTGGTTACCATATCAAAGAAAACATCCTCATGAGAGAATTCACTCGATCACCTATTCCTCCTTCTAAACCTCCATATACATTGGAAATGTAAAAGGAGTGACTGAATAATACATAGATGGATGAAGTACCTCTTAATGATGCCATTCATGATACTCCTCATCTGGTAAAAGTCCTGGGAAAAACGCAGAACATTATTGAATTTTTTTCACAACTCACACATTACCATACTCCCATTCTGAAGATAAAGAATCACCTATATCTTCACTACCTTCATGGTCGACACAAGGAACTCTGCTCGAAACTCTTTGTAAAATTCTACCCATAAAATATCTACCTCTTAATCCTCACTCAAATACAACATTCATCACTAAGGGGAAGATCCCTACTTTTGACGTACTGCCAAAGGAACCCAGTAATCCCCAGAGACCTAGATGAAACGAAACACAATCTTGTGATCATCTAAAAAACTATCCATCTCCACATATGAAATAATACCCATGTACTTTCACAAATCCTTCCACTAGAAAGTGTGCAATGTCCTCTACCAAGCCTCATCCTCTTCTACCAGATCAACCCTCCAGTAATTAACTGGGTTAGCCTGCTAAACCATAACTGCCTAAACCACTTATAGATTTTGAACAACATCCATATCTAAAAGGGGAAACATTGTTTTCCAAAGAACAAGTATTATGTTATTTTATTAATACATATTCAATTAATTTTACTTCATTATACCTCATTTAAACTTCCCAAAACCACCCTATTCAAACAAGAATACAAGTCATCATGATGAATGTACCTATCCTAGGTATCTTCCTACAAGAGGGGCTACCTCAATTGGTCATTTAGTAGGCTTATATTCCTTTCCCTAGATCATGGGGGGCATAAAATTTTGTGTCCTTGCTAGTCTCTCTGAATTATGTCATGCACAAAGGTCAACTAAAAATATCCCCATACAAACCCATGAAATCCTCACTATACCTAACTAAAAACCCTATATTATCTATCTACTATCATCTTTTTATACCACTCTATCACAACCACCTCCCTCTAAGGATACTATAATGATGGAAGAGAGATAATGAACTTTGAGTC
The DNA here is from genome assembly GCA_963277665.1 of Viscum album. NCBI lineage: Eukaryota > Viridiplantae > Streptophyta > Magnoliopsida > Santalales > Viscaceae > Viscum > Viscum album. Next base: position 345,960,512 of record OY728127.1, on the reverse strand, counting down.
CCACCCCCAGTAGGCCATGGGTTGACGACTAGCACCAAGGGTATAAAAATATCACGTATGGGAGGCATTACCCTCTATAATGAAATAGGATTAGGATATAAGATGGATCATTCAAAATAAACTCCCGGAAATAATATAAAAAGAAACCAAAACCACCCCACAATGCATGTATAAATATATAAAGTATAGATAAAAGTTTCAAATGAAAATAACCCAATGAAAAGCTAAAGAAGAGACACAATAACTATCCAAAGGTTCGAGAAAGTAATGTCAAACATAGTCCACAAAGTCCTCCTAGAAACATAATAGACATTTTATATATGTTGGGTTAGTATACTAATGCACCATGAGAAAATAGAAGAACCAAAAAGCACCTAAAAGGGTATACTATGCTTCCCAACCTCACCAAGGCACTATCACCAAATAATGAATGACAAGTATAATAACATAATAAGAAGTATATTGATAAAGGGCCCCACAAAACACATTCCTAATGATTTTCCACTCTCACACCCCAATTTCATACCTCCTAACACTCTCATCTCATTTATATAACAAATACTATCACCCCATAATCATTTTCACATCACATCTCTCTCGAAGACACATGTGATATTTCCCCACAATCACATTCCCAACATATCTCACCTGAATACGTTTGAGCTATCACAACCAACATCTATTGGACTATCAGTCCTATGAACTTATCAGCCTATGAAATATATACCTCAAATAGAAGAGACAATGAGAATGAGTTGGTATCTATCAAGCCATAATCTTCATTGAGATGTGGTGAAAAACACTCCTCATGTAAATATGTGGTGGTTGATACATAACACTCAATGTGGGTGGGGTTAATATAGAAATAACAAGAATATATAATTTTGTACATATATCCACACAGAAGCCTGACCTATAGTTTCACAAAAAACACCAACCGACTAACAACATCCCAACTTTTGGTACAACCTCGAAATGTATAACACCACCCAATCCTCAATCCACAAGTAACATTTTCCTTCCCAACCAAAACCCATTTTCCAACCAATTCGTTTAATTATTAATCATAAAACACATTTATCCACACATCCATTCATTTATTATTCATTAACCATTTTCATCCCATCAACCAAACCAAACCCCAACCATTTCAATCTTTATCAAATAATTATTCCATCACTGCTTGAGATTCTACCACAACTCAACAACACATCATGAACATATAATCATCCCCATCATACCATCACCTTACCACCCCAAAATCATGGACAAATGAAGCACCACCTTACTGCACCAAAAACATGTCCAAACAACCAACACCTTTCCATCCCAAATGTAAGGCCAAACAACCACCACCTCACCACACTAAAATAACATCCAAAAAAACCACAACCTCACCTCCCTAAAAGCATGGTCAAACAATCACCACAACAATTCCCCAAAAGTACAACCAAACAATAATCAACTGACCACCCAAAAGCACATACACATCTCACCCATCAACCCCACATCGCATCATAACCACACATCACCACCCCAGAAGCATGACCACACATCACAACACATCAAATACCATTTTACATGTTTAACATTGGGGATTATTTTTTTCACAATTCACTTTGTTTTTGTAGAATTATCACCGAAGACATAAATATAGTGGTGACCATTTTTTTAACCAAATATTAGTGGTAAGAAATTTTTTATTTTAGGGTGATATCTCAATAACTACACAATAGGGGTTCCAAAAAATATTTCAACTGGTGAAAGAATATCCCAAAAAAACCAAAATTTATTTAAAGGTATTCAACCTATAAAAAATCATCATGGTAATATCGAAGATATAAAAAATTAAGAGAAACAAAACCCTTTCCCCTTAAATTAAAATTAACTATTTAATTTTTCTTGATTAATCTAGAAAAAACATCCACCATTGATAAAAAAATAAAACCCCTCTCTCATGATACAAAATAAAGAGAAACGAGGGATTCCCAACCTCAAAGAATCATTTTGACCGACTCTACACCACACGGTGAAGAAGAAACACCCGCAAACCACAACCACATAAAAGACCCATAGACCTACCTATACTGAATCAAAGGGTTATTGAAATGTAGGTACACTCACACCCCAAACTAATAAATCATCACTATAATGGATCCCTATGAGAAAAAATAAATAAAATATGGGAAAAAGTAGAAATAGTCACTCTATATCACTAACAAACAACCACTGAAACCCATAGATCGAAGAAGGGGAGAATATTTATACTCCTTGGGGTGCTTAGGGATCATAGAGAATGAGATAAAGGAGGGTATGTATGAACAAAGGATAATTATCTGAATATAAAAACTTCTAACCAATAATTATCACTTTTAACATCATGTAACCAATACATGACATGTAATCCTAGTGACTTCCAATAATTCCATCTTTCTTAAAAAACACATCTCATCAACCTTTATTTACTACACATCATGAATTCAACTTAAATGATGTGTAATACATCTCATGGATTCCCTCAACCACATACAATACATGAACTACCTGACTACCGAAGCCATGAGCCACATTTACATGTATTTTACATAATACGTGAAGTGAATTTCCTAATTCAAAACTATTGCAGCTCCATCCTCTACTCAAAACACTTGAAACTGATCCTAAACATCTCCAACAAATAAACAAGAAAAGAAATAGGTAGGTAAGGTATGAGGTGTTATTTAATATAAAACAACCACTATAATTTTATTTTTCCTATAGAGAATGTGTCTCTAGAACATTCCTTTACCACAAGATCTTATGAAAATTTTTCGTATTCCAACTACTTGTGAATCTCCAGCTTTGAGTAAATCCATATCAATCTTACTCCCACTATCTAAAATAGTTATTTTCACCCTTTTATATACATATAATATTCTATCACTTGACTATAACTTTTTTATCATAGGTATCTATATAATATCCTGTATGAACTTTAGGATAATAATAGAGATGCACATTGTGTTTTACATGATGCAATCTTATTTATATCCTCAATAAGCTCTTCACATATAAACACATGCTATTTTGAAATGATGGATTTATTTAATATTATAACTCATATGATATCCATTTCACAAAATATATGGCATATGGTTAAGATAAAAAACTGATATTTATGAAGCATGTATTGAAAAATTATTGAAGTTTTATAATGATTATGATTCTCATAATTGATTCTCATTTTATGTATATAATGACTTTGATGTGTATAAAGAGATGTGTATTTGGGATTTCCTCCATACTAAATTTTGATGATTAATTATTTCATGTATGACTCATCATTGATCCTCATTACTAATATCTAATCTTTGATGTGTATAAGGAAATGTTCATTTAGGAATTACACAATGCTACATTATAATGATCAATGAATGCTTGTTCAAGATATTTTTCAACATACAGGTATAAAGAAAATCATGTCTTCTATCCATGAATATTTAATACATAAATTTTATATTCCTTAATACCTTTGTATAAATCTTATGAAGTATATGAATTTACCTATAACTTAACCTTAGAATATTACCTTCTCTCTAAGAGAACCAATTATGAATTATTTATGGATGACCTTTATTTATAATGGTTTATTTATCCAAAACAAGATATGTAAGTGTGTCGATAATTCCAAATTTCATTAACTCTAATGAGTATAAACACTATATTGGGTATATACTTGATAATTACTTTTAGTTCTACTATATAAAGAATTATCATTCCACAATTGAGTATTGTAGTATTTAATTTTATATTCATCATGTATCACTTAACTAATGGTTATATATGAAATATCATAAAAAAATTATTTCATAAAATTTTTAGTAGAATTCAACACACAATTATAGTTTTACAAGAATCATTCACTTGGAAATACAATCATGTGATTTTCACCATTGATGTAGGTACCATCCTTCCTCAACCGCTTGGAGAACACACTTGAAATTTAGTAATGCTTCATGAAATACTTTGTTCCTATAGTTAGAAAAAATATGTAAGGTCATATTGTATCAAATTATGAAGAATTAAAAATTAAAAATTATATTTAATGATCAACATTACTGATGTAAAATTTTATTCTTTTTTATTTTTCTTCAATCCATCACAGTTTCTCCTCATATGATCTATTTTCCACAAAGGAATTATATAGACTCTTTTTCAATGATCTACCTCTTTATATTTGGATTCATAGAAATATGTTCTGAAGGTTCCTTTGGTAGTGTACTAGATATTGGCCGTTTCACCTTGACTTTCTTATTTTTTACCTTAATAATTAAAGATTTATATTTCTTTAAATTATCATTTTATTGGTGAAACTATCCCAAAAGATATTGAAGTGGCTTCTCCGAACAGTTAATTTGATAACTCTCAATAAAATTAGAGAAACCGGGTGGTTAGGATGAGAGAATGATTTTAATATAAAGTTCTTGATTCAACTTTATTCTCAATTATTTTAGTCATTCAATTTACATTATCATCATGGTTACATGAGGGATATTATGATTTTAATCTTTCAATCTCTATGTGATCAATTTGATAATAATATCATTTATTTTTCTCTTTAATTTCTCTCTATATACTTCTTAGAGATGAGACAACATAGTATAACCATCCAAGTCCTCATGTTTCATTTTCATATTTTTTGAAATTTATGTTATAATTATTTTATAAACATAAAATACATCATTCATGAGTCTCCTTTAATTGCCTTTCTCGTCCAAACTTTTTTCATTTGAAGGATAAATACCTAGTGAGGACTCTAACACATATAACCTCCTTTCATCTTATAGTACTATGAACAATCTATTTTACCAATCTTGGAAAAAAAATTAGTGGGGACATGTTATTTGTTCAATACATATTGCCGAGTATATATAGTATTATATTCCATTTTATCTAAAAATTAACATAATTATATTAGTACTTTTATCTTTATTATCAATTATACATTACTGATTAAATCTCTAAATGTCTCCAATTGTTTTATCAAACCCTAGTATCCATCACTAGTAGAATAAAAATACTCAGTAACTTTATTATATTAGTGGCAATGATACCTAAAATATCTCCTTATAGTCAATGACGTAGCAATTCCACTACTCAATGAGTTTCTTGTTTCGAATTTTATTCGATAACCGCATTAACTTGTGACTCCTTATACTATAGAATGAAGTCTCCATGGGTTCCATGTACAGCAGAAGTGTCCTTTGAATATATGAAAAACATGTAATTTATATTAAATCATGTATACTCATTTCTTTACATGATCTGAAGACCATTTCCAATGAGAAAATTAGATTAAATATTCTTCATTAATACACCCCAACCATAGAGAGATGATATTCACATGTAATACATAATTAATTTACAGGAAGATATAAAATTTCCTCAACTTGTAATTCCAAATTCATAGATGATCTGATGGAATGAAATTCATCATAATATTGTTGTGATGTAGGATTAATGTAAAGAATCCCTTTAGATACGATTTACACATGCACCACAATCTCTAATCAATGTCGTATAATAATCAGGTGTTAGTATAACCAATCTTGATTGCTTGCATTCTTTATTGCTAGTCACAACAATTCTCTTCACGAAGGATGAATAACACTTTGAGTTTCTTGAAATATTGAGAGGGAAGGAGAGGATAAATCGCTTTATGTCTTGATCCAATCTCAAATTATCATTTATTCAAACTAATTAAATAAGTAAAGTCATATAAATATATATTTATTATACCTACTTTAGGGTTGGAAAACCACACACAATCCCCCAACCATCTTAAATTTTCACAAATAACACAATGTAAATTAACAATAAAATTAATATTTGTAATCACTTAATATACAAAATTATTTAGGAATATGGTTAAATATATTTTATATTATCTGGACCATTAAACTCAATCTTATTTCCTTCATTTATATTTACTGATCCTCAAATACTGGAGGTTTTATTAAATAAATGTCACTATATAATTAGATGAAAAATATTATAAATATTATATTTTCAAATCTTGCAATTTAATATTTATTATTACCATTTGATTCAATTTATTATTTCAAATATATATTTATTAAATTATTCCAATCATCCAAACCTAAATAAATATTATTTATTACTTACATTTAACTGAGATCATGGACACATATAGTGTGTGACCCTCTAGAATGATTTCTCAATGGAATTAAGAATAACAACCTCAAGTACAAGGTTAACATTTAGAAATGGAATAAGGAACTCATAGATAAAGAAGGCAATATTGAAATGATGTACAACCTCCTATGAACATTTACAATGTAATATAATCCTTTTATTGTGATATATCTAATAAAGAAGGTTGCATACTAGTTCCATCAACATATATGCCTGGTGTATCTATATTTTAATTTCTAAAATTGAGCTCATCCACTAACTACCATGGCCAGGGATTTATACAGGATGTTCCATTCCATCTAATGGCCAAAGATACTTAATTTTTTCAAATGATATATGGGATAAATCCCTTCTTTCATTATTTATTAACTAAATAACACTCATTACACAACAATGCACCCTAACTGAACATGAAATTATTTTATCATGGGATTCATCAATATATCAAATTACATGTGTCATGATATCAATTAATGATAATATTAAAGTCTAAGCATCAATACAATCATCTTAATATAGGAATATCCAATGACAAATAGAAATGTAGATTTTATATTTGATGGGTCTATTCTCATCACCTCTTAACATTGAGATTACCAAAGGTGAATTCCATGAGAAGGTGTATCAATGTATTGTGAGTCTTTTACCTTTTATAACCTGTATTTTTTGTGTCCCATCATAAAATATCATTTGTACGTAGAGAAAGGTTCAATAATAATGTCATGGAACGTCTAGGTTGTAATCTTAGTGGGTAAATTCTATGACTAATTATTGTGACCTATATTCCAACGATATTATCAAATAAAAATATCTTGCATAAGAATGATAAATATGTGATTGGAAAACAATATGAATTAAGAAAAATGTAACCAGGTAATAAATAATTTGGTTTTAGGGCACCAATTCCAACAGAATCACACATTCACTAGAGCCAACTAACAATATATTTTGGTCTACTAGCTCTCACATGATACTCATACTTCTACTGAGATAAATCCTTCATTAATGGGTCTACCATGTTTTCCACTCTAGGTAACCTATTCACTACGAATTCAACTCATTGAGAAAAATACCTCAAGATAAGAAACATCCAAAGTATGTGCTTTATCATTTGGGGTGACCTTGGATTCTTGGAGAGAGCCACCACTATATTGTTATCATAGTAAAACATGATAGGGTATTTACTGCTAGGTACCAAATCATGCTTTTGAAAAAATTTGTAAATCCATAATACTAACATGGATACATAAAAAGCCACAATATAATCAGAATCCTCTATATAATCAGTGACAACTAGATTCTTAGAACTCCTCCTAATCCCAACTCCTCTAATGAGACAAAATATATATCCTAGTTATGACTTCAGATCATTCTGATCTATCTAAAAATTAACATCTGTTTTACCCATGCTGACTTGAACATTATCTCCTCCATATGCTAGGAAAGTATCCTTAGTTAAAATTAGATACTTAAGTATAATACCATCAGTAGTAAAATTTTATTCATCTATATATCCCTCATATTTATCTACCATAATAAATAAATAGTAAATATTAATCCTCATATATATCATGGAATACATGATATATCCTATCACTGAAGCATATGATATATCAGTCATTTTATATATTTTATCTTGTGTCTATAGAAACATTTTCTAAGAAAGATGCACACTATATGACACTGGAATAAATCCCCTATTGATTTTTGTATAATAAATATCTTTAGTATATAGTCAATGTATGTACATTAAATTACCCAAAGTAGCCTCTTGGATATATCATTCTTAATCTTGATCCCTATAATATAGGTTGCTTCACCTATGACCTTCATGGAGAATCACTTAATCAACCATGTATTATACTCTTTTAAGGGTGGTGTGTTATTTCTAATTAGTAATATGTCATCAATATATACTATTATGAAAAAAGTGTACTCCCAATAAACCATTATTAAATACAGGGATCATATTCATTTTTAATGAAACCAAATTCTTTTTTAGCTTCATCAAATCAAATATTCCTTGACCTATATGACTTATTTAATTCATAGGTGGATATTTAAAACTATCACACCTTTTTGGAATAAACTAGAGTCACAAAACCTTCTGGTTTTAGAATATACACATCCTATTAGAGGTTCCCATTAAGGAATGTAGTTTTGACATCCATTTACTAAATCTCATAGTCATGGAAATATTCTATAGGGAAAAATTATTATTTATTTAAATATAGAATATGGAGAATATTTTTCATCATATTCAATTCCATGATGTTGTCTAATCCCTTTATCCACAAGCTATGCTTTGTAGGACTTTACATTATATTTTTTGTATTGATTTCTCTTGAATAACCATTCACACCCAATAGATCTTAAATCTATTGGTGGATCAATCAAAACTCAAAATTGGTTTTGATACATAAATTCATATCATAATTTTTTCTACTTTCCATATTAAATCCTATGAGCTCTCTATTAACTCTTTGCAGGACAAGAGGTCATTATATTTAACTAATAATGAGTCACTATTGTCAGTGACTAGAAAACTATATCTACCTGGTTCTATTACCTCTCTATAACTCTTACACAACACTTGTGTTTCAAAAAAACCATCTTCCATGGGGACCTTTGGAATCTTTTCCTATAACAACTTTTGTATATCTTGAGAATTAACTCCATAGAAGTCAATATTTCACCCAGTATCCTCCTTGAGTATGTGATCCTTCTCAAGAAATACTGCATGTCTTATAACAATCACTTTCTTATATGATGTTTTATATAGGTAGTATACAAAAGGTTCCTTAGGATACACTATAAAGACACACTTCATTCCTTAGGCTTATAGTTGGTTGCATTAGTTAGCCTAAACAAATTTCTCACATCACCATGCATGAACATGTGGTAAAACATGTTTCCTTCCACTCTATAAATCAAAGGGAATACCATTTACCACCGTAGTTGGTACTCAGTTCAATAAGTATAACAATTTATAAAATGAATATTGCCAATATGATAATGTAAGGATTTAGTAACACATCATTGACCTTACCATGTCCAAAAGGTACAGTTCCTCCTTTCACTAAGACCATTCCACTGTGGTGTATTAGGTGGAGTGAGTTGAGATAAATTCCTACTCTCCTATAGAAAGTTGGTGAATTATTGACTAAGATATTCAAAAACATGATCAGATCAATGTTTCTTTATATTCTTATCAATATATTTTGCAACCTCATTCTTGAGAACTTTTAAATTCTCAAAGGATTTATACTTATACCTCATTAAGTAAATATAACCATACCTACTCATGTCATCAGTAAAAGTAATAAAAATGAGACCCAACCTCAAACCACTAAGTAAGAAGGTCTATATAAATTAGTGTCTACCAATTCAGTAATCTCTATAGATATTTTACATTGACCACTGAGTGGTGGTTTGGTAATATTACCATGTATACAATAATGACATCATTCATGTGGATTATGATTATAAGAGTTTATGTAACCATCTTAATAAAGAATTGTTAAACACTTATCATTTATTTGACTATGGCAGGGGTTCCATAACTATGTTTCATATGATTTTTGTGTATTAGATTCATTATCAATTTCCAAAATTTAATTTTTAGAATTTAATATATAATGGTTGTTATTCAATTATGCCATGCCATAACATATTCTATATTTATAAAAGTATAAACCTTTATTTCCAAAGGTGAAAATAAATCCATTCAAATATAAACAAGAAGTAGAAATTATGTTATTTGTAACACTAGGTAAATAATAATTTCTATTTAAAACCAATAATAATCTTGTGGTCAATGTGATATGGTTGTATCAAATGGATAGAGAATCCAAATTCACTCTATTGGAATCCCATAAATCTGCCTCATCTCTGGTAATCTTACAAAATATACTTGGTTCCTATATTTAAATAAAAATTTTAGCACCACAAGAATTATTTAATACCCAACATATAGATATGGATTTATTACACTCAATAACTAATAAACCTAAATCTTATACTTACTTATTTGTCTAGTTGTAGTTCCTGTTCCAGTGGACCTGCATGCCACATGAGAAGCATACGTCCTATTCGTTCCTTCCTCAACTATGAATCATCGTCTTCTTGGAAGGAATATTCTCAGGAGCCTTAGACGTGTGATGAGTATTCAACACATTTTACTTGTTCTTACTCTTCTTATTTATGATAAGGATAGTGGGTTTGTCACACCCCTTGTCTTTATTAACTTGGAGAATAAGTTTAATAGGTTCCTAAATTGTCTTATTACTATTTCTCATATTATAATTCATAATAAAAGAAGAGAAGTTTTTAAGTAGTGAGGATAGAATGAGATCTATGTGTAGCTCTTCAGTGATCTTAAAACCCAAGATGTGTAAGTTCTCAATATATCCAATAATCTTGACTACATGTTCCCTATATAGCACTGATGTTCCCAACATTCTCATGAATAATGCATTGTAGATCTCATATCTCTATGATACCACCTTCTATATACAGAGACCATTAAGGAGATAAATAATAATATACACATTCAATTACTCATATTTCTTTTAAATCTCATTGGACATAGAGAATAACATAAAATTGAGGACATATATAGCATCAAACATTTGCTTCAAATAGAGAGGTAATTATTACTCACAATCCTCTTTGGTAAGTGACTCAGGATGTGGGGTTTCCAATACATATAATTTCCTTTCATGGAATTTTATTACACACCAAAGCCTATACTATTCAAAATATTTTACACTAGTGAGAATATTATACTTATCTAGTATATATGAAAGTTATATTGTAAAAGTTGTTTAATTTTACATTTATACCAATAAAGAGTAGATAATTAGTACTTGTTTTGATCCTAAAAAATAGATAAGAAAATTTAATGTAAGGACTCATCCCAAAGGGGACCGTGCCAAAACTCTCCAAGCCCGCCTCCAATAGGCCCTGGGATGGTGACTGACACTGAGTAGGAACTTCCCTAACATGTAATTCCTTTGTCTAAGTACCTTTACACACACACACACACATCTCCAAGACCATACAATGTTGAAATGTGAAGAAAACCAAACACCTATGAATTAATACATCTAAATTCCACAACCAAAATACGACATGATGTAAAGGAATGTAAATAGGGGAAAGTAAAAGAACACTAAAAAGAGTCTGAAAAGAATTCAAACATGAAAGTTAGATAGGGATTTCTAACAAGATATTGTAGGAACAAACCTTGGTATGTCTCATCTCACTAAGCAGTGTTTGGTCCTATCCTGTCTGAGGCATTATCAAAATGTTGATTGTTTTCACAAGACACGACATGTATAGGAAAATCCCATTCATGGGTGAGTATAATAATAACCAGTAGGACACCTAAAAACCAAAAATAATATAACTAAAGAGTACAGTCATCACTATATTGGTATATTTCTACAAAAAATATAATAAGAATATCCAGATATCTCAATAAAGGCACACAGTCTAGATGTAAAATGACAATCATAATACTATCCTAGGATTCTATCTCAATGGTTCCATATATAACTCATTTTAGAGAACACAATCCACAAGTATGATAGCCTTGATAGTGTTCATCAAAGATGTAATTCTCATCAGGTCTCATCATTATAAGTACACACTGAATGTTTGAAGAGATAAGATACACAGATGAGGATCACACCCAAGGGCATGTGCTATACCAACAACTCAATCTGGATTTATGTACTAAGTATAGGATCAGTGCCTATGTAGTGTTGATCATGATGATACCAAAAAATTCACATAGGGAATGAATATGGACAGAGGATCTCACTCTGTGGTTCCTAGAAGGATTCCAAAAACATTATCCAAGAATTCTTACTAATGAATAAATTTTCTATGTGTTGGAGGCGATTCCATACTAACCCTTAGGGAATATATATGGGGAACAAACTCTAACGAAACTTGTCCAAGATAAAGTGGAAAAGGGATCCAATCCAAATTTAAAGGAGTACATAGAACGCAGTAGGGGTACATTCCGCGTCCCTTCGACCTCAGGTGATGCCTATATAAATGGTATGTGTATGTGTCTGTGTTTGTAAGGAAGTACAAGGGGTGCTTCCTCCCATGTAGTTATACCCGTGTCTCAGTTCATGGATGATCCCACATATTCCTAGTCTGGTTGTGTTCATGATGGAGTACAGAGTGTTCCCATGGCCTTGTACTCTCAGACCATGTCTGTATACCCTCTGAGGTACACGTCAAGTTCACTAAAGGGTTCCACATGCCATGTGACACGGTCACACACTATGCGATACTTATATACTTCTCAAAACCATAGCCTCTAATGGTCGGCCAACATAATATGTGGATCTTCATTACATGTTGATTAGTGTGGAGAATAGTATATTTCTTGATCTGGTTCACATGTTTCTAGATGCTTCTATGACCATTGTTTCGACCTTTCCCCTCACTAGAACTGAGATAGATTGTCATCTAAACCTCATCATCATCAAACATTGGGATTCAACCCTTGAATCCATTTGGAAAATAAATTTTTACAATATTATTTATTGTGCACTGAAGAACATGATATTGGGTACCAAAAACTATCCAATCTTCAACTATTTCCACAATCTCACTACCATCACATCAGGCCAATATTAGATCTATAATATTTAATCCTTGTACTATGAAATGGGTGAGCAATGACCGCTTTATTAGTGGATGTCAAACTATGGATCAATGAATAACACCTGAGATGAACAAAGAAATATGAGAGAAATTTACAAAAAAAAAAGAGGAACGAACCTTATCCAATGTTTCTGTTGGACTAGATTCATCACCATTATAATGACAATGAATAATCAAATAATCAAAAATAAATTCTCTTGATGAAATCCCTTCAATAAATATCATCTTACAAATGAATGATCTATAGATCAATCTGTTGTTTGATTGAATCCTGATTATCATAGAAATTAAGAATGGTGAAATAATTAAAACACAACAAATTCCCTACCTCCATTTATATCAATCATTGATGAAGATTGGAGCTATGCTGGGATCGTTGGTGAGATCCTTAGAATTCGTCTTTCACCTGTCATCGATCTTCAATCCAATCATCATTCACCAATGTAATCTCATTTGGTAGATCTCCAATAGTCCTATAGATCTTTACATTTATCACCTAAATATAGGAATTAACCATAACCATTTATTTATAGAATCGGGAGGGTCACTATATCAACATAATAAAATAAAATAAAATAATTATTTATTTTATTTATTTTACTTCCGTGAAGAATTTTCTATAAATGCCCCATTTGGATCATGTTTATTTAGCATGTAGGGTTAATCCTGCATTATAAACTCAATGGTTCCCTAATATTTCTAATATGGGCCCCCATTTAGATGTTTTTCCACATTTTTTTGGAAAAATGTGCATTCATAATATTTAATATATATAATATATTTTAAACATTTATTTCATGCACATTGGGCCTTAGAATTTCATGTCGTCTCAGCACATAATCTCAAAAATAATCCATACAATTTCCAAAAATGATATATGTAAAATACGTTTCAATAAATTCACCACACCTTGGGGATTTATGTCATGAAAATCCAAAAAAAGAGCTATACAGAGTCATGTGGGTACTGAGCCTGAGTCTGAGCCTTCCATTGTCATGTACTTTCCTGAAGATTCTTGTGCTGCCACCAGAAACACACTAAAGGAATAAATATTCCATGAAGGATCCTCTCCTACTGATCCTAAATATCTACTGGGTACTTAGTAATGGTATCTCCATCCTTGATGTCCAGCTCGACCCAGTCAATAACGTTCAATCTGTCATGCACGTACCTTCTCAATTGTGACACGTAGAAGACATCTTGTACCCAGTCTATCATTGGTGGTAGATATATATGGTATAAAACCTCTCCTAATATATGTAGTATTTGGAAGGTGATAATGAATCTTGTAAATAACTTTCTACCCCGAAAAAATCTCTATAATCCATATATAGGGAAACCCATAGGAACAGATGATCTCCCTCCTCGAACTCCAAATTTCCCTATAATCTATCTGTATAATACTTCTGAAATTTATTTGTATTTATTATATATTTTGGATTATTTCCACCTTCTATATAGTTTATCTCACCAACTCTGGTCCCATGAGGGATGACTCTTCTAGGTTAGTCCAGCAAAGTGGTGACCTACAGGGTCACCCGTAAAAAACCTAAAATAGTGTCATACCGATGTTGGAAAGGTAGTTATTATTAAATGAATACTCCAAAAAAGGTAGGTGATCCTTTAAACTATGGCTAAAGTCCAACATGAAAGCTCGAAGAATTTCTTCTAGAACCTAAATGGTCTTATCAGTCTGGCCATCAATTTTGGGATGAGACACTGTGATCAATTGTAATTGAGTCCCAAATGACTCATTCAATCCATTCCATAATCGATATGTGAATCGAGAATCATGATCAAAGACAATCAATGATGGAATTCGAGGATTCAGACTATCTCCAACATATAGAGGTATCCCAGGCTCCCTGCTAAAATCGGTTACCAAATAACTCAGAAGTGGTCCGACCTGGTGATTCAGTCTATGATCACCCAGATGGAATCATTTCCCCTGAAAGTAAATGTTAATCCCTACAAAAATTCCATGGATAACCCATACCACTTCCACTCTATCACTCAATGGGTATAGATAAACCCCCATGAACTTGGTGTTCATCCTTTAATTTCTAACATGTTAGGTATTTATAGACAAATTTATAACTCATTTCTTCATCCCTGGTCACCAAAACTAACATCAGAGGTCATGGTACATATTTTACACACTTGGATGTAATTACAAATGTTACGTATGAAAATATCTTAGAACCACCTCCCACAGCATCACTGGTACCATCGTGCATCCTTTGAAAAGAATAAATTGATCCACTCCTTCAACAAATACATATGGTGCATGTATAGTGAATATCTGTGTAGGTAGGGTCTAAATGTCAAAATCCCAATGTTGTGCCTCCCATGACCATTGAAAAAGGGGATGGGTAACAAACATCGAATATAGGTAAGCTAGTTCATCTCCATCCACAAAGGATATCTGCAATGGGTCCAACTGTTTGGATGCATCGTTCAGTAACTACGAACATGATTTCCTGCTAAGAGAATATTCTACCATGTTACCCTTCCTAGGAGTATGTAAAATATCGAAGACATAATCCTGAAGGAACTTTAGAATTAACCTCATTATCATGATAAAATCATACTGATAGAAGATATAATTCAGGCACCTGTGGTCAAAATATATGATAAAGTCCTCTCCCATCTGGTAGTGTCCCTACATATTCAGCGTGAATACTACCGCTATTAAATCAATATTATAGGTCACATAGTTTTTATCATGTGGTATCAAATAACATGAGCCATAGGAAATCACCATCTTTTTTACATCACAAAACAACCAATTCTAATTACTAATGCATTATAGAGCACTACGTACTCGACACCCTCCTCTGGAAATCTCATGATGAGAGTTGTCACCAATTTCTGCATCAATTGTTGAAAATCCTATTGGCACCTATCTGTCCACAAAAAAGTTTTCCCCTTTCAGGTAAAATATTTCATGGGTGATTATACCCTATATAATTCATGTATGAATCTATGGTAATACCCTTTCAATCCAGGTAAGGTACAAATCCCCATCACACTATTAGGTGGCTCCCAAGCTAACACCACCTCAGCCTTGTCTAGGTCCACTACCACTCCATCTGCTAAAATAAAATATCCTAGACAGTGGATTTCCTGAATCTAGATCATTTCCTTTGAGAGATTAATGTAATTTGGATTCACTTAGAGTACTTCTCGGACCATGCTCAAGTGTCAAGCATGCTCCTCCTCATATACCGAGTACACGGGGATATAATCAATGAAGACTACTACAAACCATTCTAAGGAAGGATAAAAGATCTATTTAATAAGTACCATGATCACTATTGAGGAATTATTCATGACAAAGGGAATCAACAAGTACTCATAGTGACTGTAGAGATATCTAGACGTCATCTTTGGTATATCTTCATTCCTCGCTTGCAACTGGTGATAGCCTGCTCTGAGGTCAACCTTCAATAACTATTGTTCCCCTCTCAATAGATAAAAGTGGTAATTTATTCTTAGTAGTGGATTTTATATCTTCATGGTCACATAATTCCAAAATCGGTAGTCTACACATAACTTCAATCTCACATACTCCATATTAGAGAACAAAATTGGGGATACCGAGGGTGAAATATTGGGAATAACAAATCCCTTCCTTTGCAAGTCCTCCAACTGGACCCTCAGCTCACGAAGATCTATAGGAGCCATATGATATTCTCGTACAGATATTAGGGTTTTCATGGGGTGTATGACAATGAAAGAGTATATTTATCAGTAAGGAGGTAAATCTAGAACATCATCATGGATGACACCCTCATAATCTACCACTACTATAGGAAACTGGTAACTCATAACATACACTACAGCAAGGTTCAGGCTATCTAAATGATGATTAATTGGATGCTAACTCCTATTCACGAGTCCATAATAGACTATTTTGGTTTCCTTTTATCTAAAAAGGAGAACCTAGTCCTGTTAATAAGGAAACACTACAACCTCCACCACAAACAGTCAATATAGGAATGAACTATGGATAATCAGTCCATACATAATATGATTTCATAAGGACTCATCACTGCTAAAAAGATATCCCAACAGAAACTCTCATCTCCAAGATTTCGGTCACACTGTCGGCATATGTGTGTGATCACTAATTGGTCTCTAGTATGAGTCGCCAAGCATAAGGGTCAAGCTAAGGGATCAACTGGAATCTCTAAGAATCAAACAATATAGGTACAAATAAAGGACTGCCAATCACTTGTGTCTATCAATACAAAATATAAGGTATAAAAGAAAAATATCTCACCTCATATCATTCCTAGAGCCTTCAGGTTGTAAATATAGACTACCTATATCTATCCATGGCCTTGGCCTCCAACCCCCTAACCATGGCGTGGACCACATGGGGGTGGTGGTGGTAATGAGTCAAATCATCTACCACCTCTTGCTTCTCTCATAGATCCTCTCCCACGTATGCCACCTTGTGAACCTATCAGACCATGCTACTACCTCTACCTTGGTGGCCCTTCCATAGTATCTTTGTCAGCTAGATGATGGTTCAGAAAATCTCGGGCATGATTTCCCCCTATTGTCACTTGAGTAGCACCACCTCTCTCTGGGATGACTGGACCCACCCTGTGAGTCATGAACCCTAGAAACTATATCATGGGACTTCATACTGAATCATCTCACATGTCCAAGATCCTAGGACTGATGTCAGATCTCTACTACTGATATCTCTACTCCTATGGTCCCACTTCTAACAACCACTGGTTGTTTCTACCCAGCCACTAAACGCTGAACCACGGAAAATCACTCTGACACCATAGTATTGGTATTAATGAAAATATGGATAAAACTGAATCCAATGTATCTACAAATTCCTTTATTAATGCTCATAACCCTAAATAATTGGTCACAAACAATATCTATTGAGTTATTAGGGAGGTTTATAAACCTAGATGAATACATAACTACTTTCATGCTTCCCTACAAAAGTTATATAAGTTCCTTAAAATGTACAGTCCTTGGAATAGCTATAAATAACTCACGTATAAAATGTTTATCAAACTATGACCATTCTAGAGGATCTTCTTCATAATACTAGGTCACTAACCGCCACCATCGTCTCACTGAGCCAGAGAGAAGGCATTCTTCCAAGACCACCATTTGATCTACTAGTGTCTTGACCAGAAGGAAAACTTAGGTCACTACCTTAAGCTCGTACTCAACCGTCTATGGGTCGAGCATGTATCAAAACCTAAAGGGTATCTTTCATCATAACTCTTAAAGTGAACTTATCCTTCACACCTCATCCACTTGTATTGGGGGTACAATATTCTATTCAACAGGAGGTGGTATAATTTTTGCATCACCTAGAGGTAACATCAATGGAACTTGTCCCGGTATTGATGCCTCGTCAGTAAGGGGATCATCCTCATGATCCGAATGTTGAATCATATCTAGAATACATCGTAGAAGAATCTTAAAAGTAAACAAGATATACCACAGTTAATGAGTATATCTAAAGAGATGACTCAATAAGGACATGGAAACTACAACCCATTTCTATATGATGCATGTACCATTGTTTTCCTTGTAAATAATTTTCTTATGCATTTAGTTTAAAAGTAGGTGTTTAGAGTCCTGGTGTATGGATATGTTGGTCTCTTCACCAACAATAGAGTCCCGAGCCAAAAATATGAACTCAAAAAACATAACACTATTTCCCCAAAACAATATCACATACTCTAGTCCTAAGTTAGAACTGACTGATTTGATTCCACTCTACCCAGAACAATCCCAAGGGAGCCTATTCCACGAATCCCCAAGCCCACATCCAATAGTCTAGAGGCTTGAGAATAGGATCAAGTAGGAATATTACTAACATGGGAGGCCTTAGCCTATGCACCCACACACACACACACACATCCAAGCCCATAAAATGATGAAATTTAAAAACAACTTAACAAACATGCATGCATACGTCTAGACCCCACAACCAGAGTACGACACGAAGTAAAAGAAATAAAAAAAGCCAAATATAATCCCAACAAAATGAGTTGGAAAACAATTCCAACCTGAATTTATAGATAGGGACTACTATCTAGACACCATAGGAACACACCTCGGTTTGTCTGGTATCCTTAAGCACCATCTGGTCCTTTCATATATTGGATTCTATCAAAAGAATGATCGTATGTACAAGACACAACACATGTGGAAAAATCCCATGTAAGGGTGAGTATAACAATACCCAATAGGACACCCCGAAATCACGAAGCATATAAAAAAGTATATAATCAACATTAAATATGTATATGTCTATATAAAAAATAACAGGAATATCTAGATATACTCTAAAAAGATTCACAGTCTAGAGGTAAAGTCACAACCGTAATACCAGTCTAGGATTCCTACTCAAAGGTTCTACATAGAACTCATCTACGAGAAAACACTCCATGAGTATGATAGCCTTGATAATGTTCATCCAATAGATAATTGTCATCGGGTCTCATCATTTGAAGTACAAGTTGAATGTTTTAAGATATGTGATTCAAATATGAGGATCAAACACAAGTCCATGGAGTATACCAAAAACTCAATCTAGATTAACCTATTATGTAGAGGATTGGTGCCCAAATAATGTTGGTCATGAAGATACCATGAACTCCACCAAGGAAATAAATATGAATAGGGGATCTCACTCTGGGCCTCATGGATGGATTTCAATAAATCTATCTATAATGTCCTACTAAAGGGAACACTATCCTATGTGTATGAGGTGATTCTATACTAACCCTCAGGGAATGGACATGGAGAATGAACCATAAATTTTTTCCAAGATATAGAGGGAAAGGCCCCCAATCCAACTTTAAGGGAGTACACAATGTGAAGTAGGGGTACATGTCTTGTCCCTTCAACTCGAGGTCCTAACCATGTAAATGGGCCATGTCTTTGTCCATATATCTGTGGAAGTACACAAAGTGTTGATTCCCATGTACTTCTACCTATATTGTGGTTCATTGCATAGCGCATGTATACCCTACATAGTCATGTATGTGTTGGAGTACACAACATGCCCATGAGCTTGTACCCTCTTCTCGTGTTCATGCACCCATTTAGGTACATGCTGATCTCACAAAATGGGTCCACACACCGTGTGATAATATAACGAACCAAAATTTCATTAATGAACATTCCTCTTGATTTAATTAAATTTCTTATGGATATAAAAAACATATTATCTTCCATGATTTTATGTTTTTGGATTTTGAAATACTGTTAAGAATTGTTACCATTACATATATATTTCTAGAATAGTGATCACATGATTAAAATAAATATAGAGCTTTAAAAAATCCAATTTACTATGAAAAAGGAAGTGATGGACTCATCCAGTATAATTCCTCCCTATGAAGCCCATTTTTCAGATCTAATAATGGATTTAGTGTCATTGGGATTCTCTCTTGACCAAGCCCAAACCAGGCTTCAACACAATAATCTTGAATGAAAACACCTACAGGATAAGTTGAAGTTAATAGAGATTACCACCTGAGGGATGTTATCCTAGCCACCCCAAGAGTCTGTTACCATCACACACCTTAACATTAGGTATTATGTGGCTATTATAAGGGGTTATTTAACAAGACCCTAGCACTATTATTATGTTCATTAGTTTTTTATTGAATAAATAATAAACATTCATTTGATTATAGTTACTTTGTAAATGGTTTTTAGGGAAAAAATAGTATTTTTAGTTAATATCCAATTAAGAAATATATTTTAATTAATTAATAAATTTTTAAATTAAATAATTTTTAATAAAATATTGTTACTAAATTATTTTTTGAATATAAATTATCGTATAATTTTTATAAATACTATTGTAATTTTTATTAACATTTGAAAGCTATTTTTGTTAAAACCCATGAATTTTTTTATAAAGGTAGGTTTTTATTTTTAAAATGATAACTCACATATTTAGAAAATTATTTAGATAAAATTAATATTATTCATGTATTTAGTACATCATAATTATCTAATGTTGAAATTTTCATAATTTTCTGAGACAGTCAAATTTTTGGGTAAAAATTAATTCTCATGTAAATATATAATGTGTTCTATGACATCACAATGAACCAATAGTGATGTAATAAAATACTATAAATGGTATTTTAATCCAATATATGTTTTAATTTTAAAATAATGTGATTTTAGGTTTTATTTATTTATTTTACCATGCGTTAGTGGACCCTCGAAGACTTATAAATCATTTTAACATTTTAAAATGATTTCCTTGAGAGTGTGACTCACATCCACATAAGAAAGCCTTATATTTTAATAAGTTAGACCATTGGACTTATAAAATAATTTTTTACACTCCACTTTGGGATAAACCATGGGATGGTTTTTGGTTTTGAGTATTTTAATGTATGGTGTCAAAAACCAAAATAATAAAGAATTACCTCCCTTTTCTTATATAAACCAACCCAATATCCCACTTAAAATCACTCAAATACTTTTAATCTCGACCAAACCCTTCTCTAATATCTATATTATCCTCCAAAGGTTCCCCTAGATCCCAATAATTTTCTATCAAGCCTATCCCAAGCCTTTGGGATCACACTTCTAATTAAGGGATTTCTTCCTTTCCCTTTTTTGTCCAAATTTCAATATGTTGTTATACCCTTTTAATTTCAATTAAAAATGTTGTGGTATGTTTTATCACCTCCAAAATACTTACCTCCTTATTTCTGAATGATTTCATATTTCTTTCTCTCTAATTAATTCCTCCCTTGTACACCTGTTACCATGCTGAAATTCCGTAAGGAATTTCTCTCTTCTCATTTATATAGAAGAAATTATTTTATATTATGCATCTAAATTACCTTAAATATGTTGAGATATTATGTTACGTGACCCCATTACTCTCTATTTCATGTATAAATGATGATATACCCCATTCTCTCTCATCAACCCGTTTTATTATTTATATTTGACGTCGATATGCTGCATAAGTTATACCAAAATTTCCATGCCAAAATCATTGTGTAAGTGAATAACATACCCATTTATCTATCAAGGGTATTCACCTTTAAGAACATGTAATTTTTTATTGAGGACTTATATTAATGTATTACATATCTATTATTCATCTAATAAATTATGTTGTGTAATGAATCCATGTTGTATGATTTATGTGGGACACTTAAGCATGAAATGGAATGATTAGGAAGGGTGTGCCATGAAAGCACTCCAATTCATTGGGTAAAGAGTAGTATCATGATATTACATGTGCAATGAGGGTTTAATCATGATAATTCAAGTTCAATTACGTTTTACTCATGCTCCATGTGCATTGAGCCTTGGATCATGAAAATATCATGTTAAATATTGTTGCCACATTTCCATATTATGATAATCATGCTATATCATGCCTTTATGTTCATATTTCTCTTATACTCCATTGATATTCCTATTTACTAACATGTATGTTATCCTTAATATGCCTTGTTTACTCCCTTACTGGTATTTATAGCTCACCCTTTTCTTATACATCTCCTCAAGTTATCCCATGTAATGCTAAGTATGAAGGAATATTATTGTCATGTAAAATAAGTTTTCAGTAAATTTGTTGTGCTTTATGTTCTAAGAAGTTATGTAATTTTCCTAATTATCCAAGGTCATTAGAATTATCTATAATGATATTTTTCTTAAGTGAACGTTTATGTAATAAATCATGTTTAATTTTTTAATAAATAGCAGAGTTTTATAGTTGGTATCAGATGATTTTTTTAGTTATTTTTGGGATTAGGATTAGAAAACCCTAGTGAAAGGCTTATGGACAATACTAAGTATAATAAAAACACATCTAAATTTTTTTGAGTATTGAGTAAGTGGTTTATCAAGAAAATAAATCCCTGTCTAGATATAAGAAGGTAGAGGTGGCTCTGCCACAGTTGTATCTAGGGGTAAAACCCAAAAACACCTTTTTGATCTAGACTCGAACGAGAACTGGTTCACGAAAATTGGACATGATGCACCCTTGTTTAAGAAACTCTTGGTGGATTTGATTTGGAAAATTCATGAGCTAATTATGAAACATTAATAAGGAAATAAAAAATTACCCTAAGAATATATGTTGGGAAGTAGATCGTGAATAACATAGATTGAAGCCTATAAATTCATATGTTATGGAAATAAATGTAATTTCTAAGTTATCCCTTTCTGAATATGGATTCATCTTTATGTGTTACCCCTAACATTCCTTTAATTCCATATAATGGACAGTAATAGAAGGACTCGGGCTAACAATCAATGCAATGATCAATGTGATGACTGTTCTATTGAGATTCCCAATCTGGTGGGAGCGGGAATCACAAACGTTTTCATGATACTCTCTTAGTTAACTCAAATTTTGAATAGAAACATGGGTCATGGAGAACATTGAACCCCCCCTAAGAAAGGAAAAGTTTAAATCGAGAGATTAATGATATAAATGCCTCATACATTTAATGGATCATTTGATCCCTCTATTTATGAACAATGAATCAACTCCATTGAAAAGATCTTCTCAATACTTCAATGTTCTGAATAAGGGAAGGTTATTCTGGATACCTATCATATTAAGGGTGAAGCCAATAAATGGTGGGAAATGGTAATATGTACATATCCTAAAGAGGATATTGATGAATTAGAATGGATGGATTTCCTGAAAAAAAAATCGACAAATATTTTCCGCGCACCCTCCGAATTAAGATGGAAAAGGACTTCCTCTACCTCCAGAAAAAAGAGGAAAAATCATTCAGAGCGTATGAGGAAAACTTCACAAGGCTTGCCTGATATGCCTCTGGCTTTTTTGTTACCCCTAAATGAAAGGTTAATCAATTATTTGGTTGGATAAAACCTAGCCTACAGAAAGCCCTAGTGATCCATGACTTAGAGAGCAATGGAGAAATTGTATGATGTTCCCTCAAAGTCAAAATGAAGATCAGAGAATCTCAGGGGTATCATGGGGATAATAAGTGTAAGGTGGAATTTAATTATGGTAGTCTGATGGATAAAACCAATGGTGCTATGAAATTCCTGCACCCCACTTCCAAAGGTGTGGAAAGCAGCAGCTAGAAAATTTCTTAAAGGGGATGAGGAAATACTTTAGTTGTGGATGAAAAGGGCACTTGACTATTAATTACTGACAAGAAAAACCCACTACTGTAGCAAAGGAGAGTAACACTCTATTAGACCCTCAATGCACTGTTCATTGATTCAACTACAAAGAACCAGGTCACTTTGTAAACCAGTGCCCTAAGACAAGTGTTTTTGGAGGCAACCAACAACCTCTAAGGTAGAAAGGGTGATCTTTTGTCATCAATAATGCCAAAGTGGACCCCAGAAATGAATTGGTGATAGGTACGCTAGTTATTCATTCAAGAATAGAAAACAAATTTTTTTGATTCTGGTTCTACGCATTATTTTATATCTCGAATTTTTAGTAGAACAATCCCAACACCACCACAAATCATGGAAGTATAGATGTCAATGAGAACATAAAATGGGGAAATCATTGCATCCCCTGAATATAAGTACTCCCCTGTCAAAATATATGTATTAAACTTCATGGTGAACCTATTCATACTCCCTATGGTGGAATTTTATGCACTTCTTTTTAAGGATTGGCTTTCCCAATATATATCCAACATAAATTGTTGTGAGAGGGAAATCATTCTCTATATGGGGAATCATCCCCCTATTCTCTACAAGTTCATGGAGGAGGATGAATCTTCTGTATCACCATCATTTCAATAGTGGATATTAATTCCCTATGAGCACATGTATATTTATTAGATGATTGAGTCTAAGGAAGCAACCATCATTGATGACATGCCTATTGTGAGGGAATTCGATGAAGTGTTTCCCAAAAAATATCATGGTCTTCCTCCTAAAATATATGTTGAATTATTAATTGATCTTATACCTGAAGCATTTCCAATATCCAAGATCCATATGGAATGGATGTTGTGGAGATTGAGAAGCTGAAGAAACAACTACATGAGAATCTTTATAGAGGGTTTATACGCCCAAGTGCTTCACCATGGGGTACACCAGTCCTCTATTTCAAGAAGAAGGATGGGTCAGTGAGCCTTTTTATTGATTATCGTGAGATAAAGAAAATCACGATAAAGAAAAAGTATCCTCTGCCCTGAATTTATGACTTGTTTGATAAGCTATTTAGAGCACAATACTTCTCCAGGGTAGATTTTCGGTAGTGATATTACCACGTAATGGTGAAGAAGGAGGATATCCCCAAGACTGCTTTTCGTACAAGGTACTGGCACTATGAATTCATAGTAATACCTTTTAGACTCACCAATTCTCCTAGAATCTTCATGGAATTTTCGAACAGAGTATTTAGAAATTACCTCAAAAAAAAATTTGGTAGTCATTATAGATGATATTCTAATATACTCCAAAACTAAGGGGGAGCATGAGGATAATCTATGAACTATACTAGATCCCTTATGAAAAGAGAATCTCTATGAAATGTACAAAAATTGCGAGTTATAGTTTATGAAAGTCTCATTTTTGGGTCATATCATCACAAGAAATGGGATATCTATGGATCCCTCCAGGACAGCTATAATTGAGGGATGACCTAAGCCAACATCAGTGATGGATATTCAATGATTCCTGGGGTTAGCTAGATATTATTGTCGATGTGTGAGAAATTTATCATGATTTCAAAAACCCATTACCAAGATAACACAAAAGGGAGTCAGGTTTTTTTTGAGTGATGATTGTGAAGAGTGATTCAAAGAGTTGAAAAAGTGGCTTATCATGGAACTCATGCTCACACTACCCTCAAGTGGATAACTTTTTAGGGTATTCAGTTATGCTTCGAAGAAGGTCTTAGGATGTGTGTTGATGAAAAATGACAATTTCATTTCCTATGCCTCAAGACAATTGAATGTTCCTGAGAAAAGATATCAAACACATGATCTTGAGTTGTTTGCAAAGATATTTTCTTTAAAATTTTGGCGACATTATCTCATTGAGGATTTGTGTGAAATATATACGGACCACAAAATCCCCAAGTATATATTCAAAAATAAAAAGTTGAATATGCACCAATGAAGATGGTTAGAGCTAATAAAAGACTATGAATTATCAATCCATTACCACCCTGGGAAAGCGAACAAGGTGGAGGATGATCTAAGTAGAATGGACCCAACAATAATATCATTGATGAGATTTGAAAATGATCCAATATTTTAGATTTGATGAAGATGGACATGGGAATCATAAATAAGGGAACATAATCAATAATTCCACAAATGATTTCTCAGCCACCTCTTTTGGAAACGTTAATGGATTCTCAAAAGAATGATGTGACAATTCAGAAGAAAGTGGAATCTATCAAAAAAGGTAAATCTTCAGAGTTCAATTTTAATGAAGAAGGAATTGTGAGATTTTTTCCAAGACTATGTGTTCCATCAAATCAAGAGTAAAAAAAGGATCTTTTGGTTGATGCACATAGTTTGAATTTCCCCATTCATCCAAGGATCACACATATGTATCAATATCCACTAAATCATTATTGGTGGGATAAAATGAAGAAGGAGATCATAGACTATACATCAAAGTGCCTGGTATGTCAGCAAATGAAGGCTGAGAGGGAGAAGTCCAAGGGGATGATGCAACCATTACCCATACCAACATGGAAATGGGATAACATCATCATGGAATTTTTCCCTAGACTTCTGAAGACATCCAAAGGGAACAATGCTATCTGGTTTGTTGTGGATCATCTTACAAAGACTGCACACTTCATTGTAATTTGGGAGGATTTCTCATTGGATCAATTTGAATAAATATACATCAGGGAAGTGGTAAGTTTGTATAGAGTAACACTATCTATTTTATCCAATAGAGATCTAAGATTCACCTCTATGTTCTAGAAGAGTCTTCGAAATTATCTGAATACAGAGATGAACTTCAGCACGACTTATCATTCTCAAACTAATAGCGAATTGGATCGGACTATCCAAACAATTGAGGAAATGTTGATAGCATGATAAATGTACATCAAAGAAAAATGAGATCAACATCTTCCATTGGTTGAGATCTCATACAATAACAGTTTCCACTCAAGAACACAAATGGTACTATATGTAGCCCTTTATGGGAAGCGGTGCAGAACCCCAACACGTTGGGATGAAGTTGGGGAGGAAAAACTCCTAGGTCTATAAATGGTCAAAGAGATGGTGGATAATGTTAAGACCGTCCAACATCACATTAGAGATACTCATAGTAAAAAAAAGAGTTATGTTCATAATTGTCGATGAGACCTAGAGTTTGATGTCGAAGATATGGTATCCCTTTGCATATCACCGTTGAAAAGAGTTATGAGTTTTTGGAAGAAGGGAAATCTTAGTCTGAGGTATATATGACGTTTTTAGATCCTTGATCGCATTGGAGTAGTGGTCTATCGACTAGCACTCCCACTGAACCTATCTCAAGTAGATGATATATTCTATGTATCAATTTTGAGTAAGTACATAGCAGACCCATCACATGTACTCAATACAAAGGTGGTACCATTGTAGAATGATATCTCTTATGAAGAGTGGTCGATGAAGATCTTAGATCATAGAGAAAAAGTTCTATGAAATAAGACAATTCCCATCGTCAAGGTGTTGTGGAGAAACCACAAGTTTAATGAAGAAATGTGGGAATCAGAGGAAGTGATTAAAAAGAGTTACCCACATCTATTTTATTAGGGGAAAATGAAATTTCAAGGGTGAAATTTCTTAAGTGGGGAATATTGTAAGGACCCAAACTTTCATTAATGAAAATTCATCTTAATCTAATTATATGTCTTATGGATATATAAAACATATGCACTTCCTTGGTTTTATGTTTTTGGATTTTGAAATACTGTTAAGAATTGTTACCATTAATAATATAACCATTGAATAGTTTTCACATGATTAGTATATATAAAGGGGTTTGAAAAATCAAATTCACTCAGAAAAAGGAAGGGACGACCTCATCCAGTAGAATTGATCCATACAAAGGCCATTTTTAAGTGCTTGGAAAGGAGATATCATCATTGAGATTATCTCTGGAACAAGACCAAGACGAGCTTCACCATGCTAAGATTGAATGTAACCACCTATAGAAGAAGTGGAAGTTGATAGAGATTACCACATGAGCGATGTTATCCGAGCCACCCCAAGAGTCTGTCACCATCGCACACCTTACGCTTAGATCTTTTGTGTCTGTAATAAGTGGTTATCTAACAAAACCATAGAACTTGTATTATGTGAATTATTTTTTTATAAAATAAATAATATAAAGTCATTTGATTATTTTTACTTTGTAATTGGGTTTTTAAGCATAAATAGTATTTTTAGTTAATATCCAATTAAGAAATCTATTTTGACGAATTAATAGATTATTAAATAAAATAATATTTTAATAAAATAATATTACTAAATTAATTTTTAAATATAATTGATCATATAATGTTTATGAATACAATTTTAATTTTTATTATGATTTGAAAGCTGTTTTTGTCAAAACACATGAATTTTTGATAAATTTCAGTTTTTAATTTAAAAGTGATAAATCACATATTTATAAAATTATTTAGATAAAATTAATATTTTTTTGGATTCCGTACATCGAAATTATCTAATGGTGATTTTTTCATAATTTTCTATGACAATATATTTTTTGGGTAAAAATTAAACACCATTTAAATATATAATGTGTTTTATGACAACATAATGACCCAATAGTGATTTAATAAAATACTATAAGTGGTATTTTAGGTCAATATATGTTTAACCTTTAAAATAATGTTAATTTATGCTTTTTTTTTATTTTAAAAAGCTTTAGTGGACCCTCTAAAAATTACAAAACATTTTAACATTTTAATATGATTTCCTTGAGAGTGTGACTCACCTCCACATAAGCAAGCCTAATATTTTAATAAGTTCGTCAAATGGACTTATAAAATATTTTTTTCCACTCCACTTTGGTAAAAATCATGGTATGGTCTGTGGTTTTTATTAGTTTAATGTGTGGTGTCCAAAAAATAAATAATAAAGAATTTTCTCACTTTTCCTATATAAACCCATCCAAGATCCCACTTTTATTCACTAAAAACCTTTTGAGATCGACCAAAACCTACCCTAATATCTCTATAATCCTCCATAGGTTCCCTAATATCCCAATAAACCTCTCTTAATCCTCTCCCAATCCTTTGGGATCACACTTCCAAGTTAGGGATTTCTTCCTTTCTCTTTTTTGTCATATTTAACTTTGTTGTTATACCTTTTTAATTTCAATTAAAAATGTTGGAGTTTGATTTATTATCCTCCCATACTACCCTCCTTATGTTTGAATTATGGAAGGCCTCTTTATTTCTCATTAATTCCTCCCATGTACACCCATAATCATGCCAAAATTCCTTATGTAATTTCTCTCTTCTCATATACATTCAAGATAATATTTTATATTATGCATCAAAATTCCATTAAATATGTTTTGATGTTTTGTTCCATGACCCCATTACAATCCATATAATTTATATATTATGAGAGACCCATTTATCTTTTATCAACCCTTTTTACAATTTCTATTTTATGTCGTTATGCTATTGAAGTTATACCAAAATTTCAATGCCAAAATCATCGTGTAAGTGAATACCATACCCATTTCTATAACAAGGGTATTAAACATTATTAACATATAATTGTTGATCTGGGAATTAAATTTATTTATTCCATATTGTTGGAGTTGGTGACCTAGAACCAACTACTTTGTACTTTATTCATTAATAAAAGCCTTATCACATCTTGTTTTTTCTTCTGGGTGACAATGCATGTGATAATGTCCTAAGGATAGCTGTTGCATTAAAGGGTCATAGCGGATCCCTATTATGATGAGAACCTGGATGTTCCATAAAACTGTTCTTGAATATATGTTCTATGGCCGGATGATGTTATTTGAGGGTCACAAATAATACATGCCATTATGGGTGAGAACTCATAAAACATTGAGGCACATTTTCATGGTTTGCACCCTTGGTAATATCCAGGAGGATATTATGAAAACGAGACCCGCTAGTAGAAAATCTACTTTTCATAGTGTCGTTGGATGTTCCTATCTACGGACGTGTGTATTGGTCCTTAGAATTTAATATTATTATTAATGGGTATTACAACTCGCGCACTTAGATGTATTGACAAAAACTGTGACGACACACTGTTCGTAGTGAGGTTGGATACGTTGGGTGCGTCACGAGTAATACTGCATTAATAGATAATGCGAGAAAGGATTTGTCCCTTATGTTCAATAACAGAAGTAGATATCTCAGGCCCTTTGATGGAATTTATATAGCATAAATAAATCCATGGCCATGGTAAAGTATGGGTGAGTTAAATTCCAGGAAGTCAAAGAAAGAATAATCGAGAACATGGGTTGATGGCACTAGCATGCAACCCGCTTGATTAGGGATATCGAGAAAAGGTGATTATATTACACGGTAAGTGTTTGTAGGAGGTGACACGTCATTGTGGCATTAAATTCTTTCTCTATGGGTGGCTTGGGGTGTTTCTAGATGCTAACCTTGGACTTTAAGCAGGATTCTCCTCATGCCACTGAGAAAGAGGACTAGAGGGTCACACACTAAGTGTTTCCATGTATCTCAGTTAAATATAAATTTAATAAGTTAAATAAATATTATTCCCGATTGTGGTTTAATAATTATTTAAGGATGCATAATCGCATTTATTTCTACACTAGTTATTCGAGAGAATATATTGTGGGAGAAAAAAATATTTATTAGTGAGTAATGAAGTTACATTTATTTCATAAATAAATATCCATTACTTAAGGTCTAATAAATATGGTGGAGAAAATGGAAAATAAAAGTACACTCCATGTATATTAAATATACAGGCCGTGTAGTTTTATGGAAAACAAGTACATGCCATGTATTAATTATTACATGACGTGTAGTTTTCCAATCGGGATTTTGAGGATATAATATTGTTTTATTAAATGATATTAATTATAATCAGCATGGGCTCATGTCAAGGAATTAATAATTTGACATGGGGATTCAATAAGAGTTAATGAAATAAATAAAAATCGTAACACGTTTATTTATTTTCATAACTCTATTAACCTCAAACGTGATTATAAATATCCTCACAACCCCAATACTTTTCCTGAGCAATTTTTATTGTGCACAAAGGATTCGGAAATACTGTCAAGCTAAGAGAGAATTCCCTTTACACCAAGAATGCCCTCACGTTATGAGAGCGAGATCCTCCACTAGATCAAGGTGGTTGAAGGCAGACATCGCAAGTGAAGGCTCTTCCGCGTTAGCACCTGGAGATCCCTTCAGCGACGTCCAGAGATATGTGGAACACATGTGGATCACCACTAGAGGAATCCTACACTAGGATTCTATGACGCAACGACGGATCACCGGATCATGACCGGAGATATCAACGAAGAAATAATTCCACCAAGGTAATTCTTGTGAATTAATTAAATTAATTATAACCAACATATGAAGATTTTATCTATATGGTTCCATGATTCCCTCTTATTTTTTTTCATTTGTCATTCTATTCTGATGATTCGTCGTTTTAAATCGTGACGGATCATAGATTGAACGTTGCTTAACGTTAAAATTAAAGTTGTTCAAACCCACCAACATGCTTCTGCAGCGCCCGGAACCTACAAGTGGTACCAGAGGGGTCATATCGTTGATTATAATTATTTAGTTTTTCGTTGGTGATTTACGCATTTAATAATTTAGTTATTTCAATTCATGTTTAATCATTATAGAAATATGAATCTTGAGATTTGTTCCTCCTCCCTCGTTTCTCATTCACCTCACAGAAACGAATTTTTCATTTAATTTTGATTAAAATAAAATAGAGGAACTCATCCGGACGAGCCAAACGTTTCTAGACATACAACACCAGAATACACGGCGTGTATTCGGAAGTACACGCCGTATAGTCTAGGTTCAATGGATTGACTGATCTGCCAAATAAGGCTGCGTATTGGAATCTTTCTAAGAATTTAAGACACCGTGAGTTGACCAGGAACAGGTGGCACACGGTTTCCGGATTACACGCCGTGTGGTCCAATGAACTCGGTGTGTAGTCCCTTTGGGTTAGGGTTGGTACATGTACCCCATACACGGCTTCCTCAGTTGGAAACCGTGTAAAGCCAAAACTACACGGCATGTGTCCCACTGTACACGCTGTGTATTCCAAAAATTTCTGAAGTACATTAACACGCCATGTCCCCGAGTGTATACATCGGATGGACGGTGAAGAAAAGGTACACGTCGTGTAGTCGGAACTACACATCGTGTACCCACCCAAATTACAGAGATTTATTAAAATTTATTATTAAATTATACAAACCCTTGAGACGTGTACCACGGTGCAGGCTTAAAGATGAGGCACACCACGTGATAGGTGTTTTATATATAAATGTTCAATTTAACATCTGCGTAATAAATGGGTATTCACCAGGTTTCCTCCAAGGTACAAGTTACGTACGAAGATAATTTTAAATGAATTTATTTGTTTAAAACTATGATGGATGAGAATATCAAGGAAATTCATAAAAAGGATTTAAGATAAAAGGATTGATTAATTAAAGATAATTAATTGATTCAAGCTTGATTTATCTTAAACAAGAATGATTACATAATTGAATTCTAGTTTTATTTATGCGTAAATATCATTGCATGTATGGATGATCATGAGCTAGATTGAGACATTTTTATGTGAATGATTTATTTTATTTTATTTATTTAAATTAAATTTGTTGGCCTATGAGCTATCTCTTCATTAAAATGTAGGTCATGCGCGCCCAAGGATTATTTTGTGTAAAAACCCCTTTTACCCCTCACCAGCATGTGAGATAAATGCATATGTAATGGATGGAGCTCCCAAGCTACTGGAGGCGGCTCAATTCCTGATCCAAGGTGAAACCAATCCAAGGGGACATAAAGGTGGATAGGTGGAAAGCTGTAAACACGAACCCGAAAGGTTCACGGTGTTCCTCTCCTAGGTCTTGGGGTAGTTTATCAACCACTAGATAAACTAACCAATAAAAAGCTCATGATCATACCATTTGTTTTATTTCTGTCAGTTGCATGGTTTATTTATTTTTGTTGTATTGTCACGATCACACAATTAATGAATTAAACGAGCATGAAATATGGAAGTAAAACAAAACCGGCTTATACGTGAATATTATCATTGACATGGTTAATCACTTATGTAAATCCCACATAATACTAACAAGCATGTAATAAATGATAATAAAATGGAAATTTACATATAAGGATGAAATATCTCAAAAGAAATATTAAGTCGGTATAGCCTTCCATAATCTTGGTTAGAATTGAAACATAGTTCAAAGTGCTTGACCAACCCTAGTTGGGGTGATTTCAATTATCGTTGAATTCTAATTCAAGGTTTTGGGTTGAATTGACTTGGTTCACATCAAGGGTTGACTTCCACAGCAGGAATTGGTGTGACCAAGAGGCAAAGGTTGAGGAAATCCAAAATAAAAGGATTTTAGGATTGGGGAGTCCACTCATCAGATCAAGGTACTGCGAGTTAACGCAGTTGGCATTTGGATTGCCTACGTAAAACCCTTCAAGTTGCTTGACCAACCGTAGTTGGGGTAATGCGAAGGGAAATTTGTATCCTTTCCAGTAGAATATTCAGGCAACAGAATATTACGAAATCAATGGTGAGGGCTATTTTATTTAAATAAAATAGTGGGAGACTAATAAGTATTAATTTATTTATTTGTCTCAGTTTTGTAATAATGTACTAAACCTTTGATCATATTAATTTGTAGAAACGACAAGAAAATGACTTTAAACATATCATTGCAAACCATAGTAGAGAAGGAAAAACTTCTCACCGACACCAATTTCCAAGAGTGGCAGAGGTGTTTACGCGTCATCCTTCACCACGAAAGGAAATTGTATGTGCTGGAAGAGCCTATTCCAGCTGCGCCTGGGAAAGAGGATAAAGATGAGGAATTATCACTCTATATGAAACACATGGATGATGCCACATATGTCCAGTGTTTCATGCTATTGGCCATGTCCAATGAGCTCTTGAAGCAACATGAAATCCTGGACGCGTATAGCATGATGTCTCATCTTAAGGATCTCTACCAAGAGAAGGTGAGACAGGAGAGGTATGAGATCTCCAATGTTTTTTTTACAACTAAGCATGGAGAGTCTGCGCCAGCTTAACCTCATGTAGTCATGCTAATTGGCTATATTGAATGCGTGGAAATATTAGGGATTAAATTCCTGGATGAGTTGCGTACAGATATCATCCTTTCATCACTGCCCAAGACCTTCTCTAGCTTCATTGTCAACTATAATATGATCGGCAATGAGAAGATTCTATCAGATCTTCTAACCTTGATTCGCCAGGTAGATAATGATATGGGGCGTGATGAACCTGCGGTCCTTATGGTGAACATGAAAAGTAAGGACAAGGAAAAGGGATCAAAGACTTATAAATGGTCTAAATCCCCCGAGCACCGTCCCTCAAAGAAGGGGAAGATCTAAAGGTAGGGAAAATAACGGGAGGCAGTGTGTTTTTCATGTAGCAAGCAGGGCCACTGGAAGAGGAACTGCACCCAGAAGCGTGGGGACACTAAAAGTTCATTTGTTATCAAGTGCAATCATTCTATTTCTACACATTGGGTATTCTATAAAGCTTTTGGGGCTCAGATATGTATTCAAATGCAGGAACCAAGTAGATTTAGAAAGATCACCATAGGAGAGGTGGATCTTTGAGCTTCCAATGGCACAAGGTTCGCTGTGTTGGCTATTGGCGACTACCACCTCTCATTGCCGACTGGGATGATTTTGGTTTTACATAACTATTATTTTGTGCCTAGTGTTTCCAAGAACATAATTTATGTATCTAGTTTGGATATGGATGGATCTGTTTTCACATTCGAAAATAAGGGTTGTCTCTTTTAGAAGAAAAACGTATGTTATGGTATAGCACATTTGAATAATGGTTTGTATGTATTAAATTATGAAAACCAAGTGTTGGGAATCGATAATGAAAAAACTCACATGACTCATACATCACCCCGTTATGGAATCACCGCCTTGGTCATGTGAACGAGAAGCGCTTCGAAATGCTCTGCCAAGATGGCTATTTAGACTCAACTGAGCTAAAACCACTTGATAGATGTCACAATTTTTTACAAGGAAAAATGACCAAGCCACCTTTTAGTGGACAAGGTGAATGGGCCATAGGGCTTCTAGGATTGGTACACATGGATGTGTGTGGACCATTTGTAGTAGAAGCTAGAGGTTTATATTCTTACATCATTACATTTACTGATGATTCGAGTAGATATGGCTTTGTCTACTTAATGAGGTATAAGTTAGAGTCCTTAGAGAAATTTAAGGATATAAAGAACGAAGTATAGAATCATCTTGGTAAGAAGATAAAGAAGCTTCGATCAGATCGAGGTGGAGAATATCTGAACCAAGAGTTCATCGATCTTCAACATGAGTCTGGGATTCTATCTCAGCTCACTCATCCTTATAGACCACAGCGGAATGGTGTTAGTGAAAGGAGGAGCCACACCTTGTTAGACATGATGAGGTCGATGATGAGTCATGAGGATCTTCCATTATCCTTTTGGGGATATGCATTACAAACTGAAGCATACACATTAAACCGAGTACCAACTAAGGAAGCAAATGGAATTCCCTCTGAGTTATGTAGTGTAAAGAAAACCATTTTTTTCAAACACGTGTATGGGGATGCGAGGAATTTGTTAAGGCCTTCTTAGGCAACAAACTAGCACCCCAGGGAACGGACTGTATCTTTATAGGATATCCCAAGGAAATGAAAGGATATTACCTTTATAACCCTCAAGACAAGAAAGTGATTGTCACCAGACAAGCCGTCTTTCTTGAGGGGGATTATATCCTCAAGAAAGATAGTGGGAGAAAGATTTACTTTGACGAAGTTGAAGCTCAAGATACACAAGAGTTGGTACATGAAGAAGTTCCACATGACCTTATGGAAGAGGTTCCAAAAACACAATTACTACGTAGGAGCTCAAGAGAGTTAAGGGAACCAGAGAGATTTGGATTCTTAGTCACCGAGGATGGTGAATCATTATTATTGGACAATGATGAACCTCTCTCCTACAAGGAAGCAGTAGAAAGCTCAGAAGCTACAAGATGGCTAGAAGCTATGAATTCTGAGATGGATTCCATGTATTAGAACCAAGTTTGGGTTCTGGTCGATGATCCAGTTGATGTAAAGCCTGTTGGATGCAAATGGGTATTCATGAGAAAGCTAGACATGGAAGGTAAAGTTAGCACCTATAAATCCAGGATAGTGGCTAAAGGTTTCAGATATCATCATTGAATTGACTATGATGAAACATTCTCGCCAGTTTCCATGTTTAAATCCATAAGAATCATACTTTCCATAGCATCTTACCCTGACTATGAGATTTGGAAGATGGATGTCAAAACAACATTCCTTAACGGGAACCTTCAGGAAGATGTCTATATGACACAACCAGAAGGGTTTGTCACACCAGTTGAAGCCAAATGGGTTTTCCAGTTGCAAAAATCCATTTATGGATTGAAGAAAGCATCCAGGTCATGGAAATTTATATTTGATGAAGCCATAAAAAAATTTGGTTTAATTAAGAATGAATGTGAGCCATCTGTTTATAAGCAGTTTAATGGGAATGCGGTTGTTATACTAGTAGTATATGTTGATGACATATTGCTTATTGGAAACGACGTACCATCCATACAGTCAGTTAAGGACTGGTTGAACAAGTGCTTCTCCATGAAAGATTTAGGTGAAGCAGCCTACATTCAAGGGATCAAGATCATTCGTGATAGATCCAAGAGGCTGCTTGGACTATGTCGGGGTACATACATTGACCAGATACCAAAGAGATTTAGTATGGAACAATCCAAGAGAGGATTGGTTCTAGTGTCACATGGCTTACATCTTTCTAACAAAATGTGTCCTAAGACACAACAAGAGAATGATAGGATGAGCAAGATCCCATACGCCTCGGCTATAAGATCCATCATGTATGCCATGTTATGTACCAAGACTGATTTTGTCTATGCACTGAGCATGGTAGGTAGATATCAAAGAGATCCAGGAGAACAACATTGGACTGCTATTAAGACTATCCATTAGTATCTGAGAAGAACTAAGGATATGATCCTGGTGTATGGAGGAGACAAGGAGCTTGTCATCAGAGGGTATGTTGATTCTTGTTTTCAAATAGATCAGAATGATCTAAAGTCACAATATGGATATGTTTTCTGTCTCAATGGAGGAGCTGTGAGTTCGTAGAGATCAAAATAGCTAGTTGTCGTCGATTCTACAGCAGAGTCCGAATATATAGTGGCTTCTGATGCAGCCAAGGAAGCCTTCTGGATTCGGAACTTTGTCCAGGAGCTTGATGTAGTTCCAAGAAGTAAAGATCCCATTACACCGTATTGTGATAATACTGCAGTAGTGGCTTTTGCAAAAGAACCAAGGTCACATCAACGGGCAAATCACATACTCCGGAAGTATCACCTCTTGAGGGATTTCTATCAAATGAGTGAATTTGTAGTGAGAAGAGTGTCCATGGAGGAGAACGTGGTGGACCCCATGACTAAAGGCCTATCTTAGCAGAAGCATGAATATCATTTGAGAGATAGCGGGTTAAATGTTGTTAGAAGTTGGCTCTAGTCCAAGTGGGAGTCTGTCGGAGTTGGTGGCCTAGAACCAAATACTTTGTACTTTATTCATTAATAAAAGCCTTATCACATCTTTTTTGTTATTCTGCGTGACAATGCATGAGATAATGTCCTAAGGACAGCTGTTTCATTAAAGGGTCATAGCGGATCCCTGCTATGATGAGAACCGGGAAGTGCCATAATAATGTTCATGAATATATGTTCTATGGACGGATGATGTTATTCGAGGGACACAAATAATATAGGCCATTAGGGGATAAGACTCATAATACATTGAGGCACCGTCTCATGGTGTGCACCCTTGGTAATATCCAGGAGGATATTATGAGAACGAGACCCAACAGTAAGAAATCCAGATTTCATAGTGTCATTGGATGTTCATATCTGTGGACGTGTGTATTGGTCCTTAGACTTTAAGATTATTATTAATGGGTATTACAACTCACGCACTTAGATTTATTGGCGAAAAATGTGACGACACACTGATCGCAGTGAGGTAGGATACGTTGGGTGCGTCATGAGTTATACTGCATTAATAGATAATTGGAGAAAGGATGTGTCCCTTCTGTTCCATAACAGAAGTAGATATCTCAGGCCATTTGATGGAAATGATATAGCCTAAATAAATCTATGTCCATGGTACGATATGGGCGAGGTAAATTCTGGGAAGTCAAAGAAAGAATAATCGATCACATGGGTTGATGACACTAGCATGAAACCCTCTTGATTAGAGATATCAAGACAAAGGGATTATATTACACGGTAAGTGTTTGTAGGAGGTGACATGTCATTGTGGCGTGAACTTCTTTTTCTATGGGTGCCTTGGCGTGTTGCTAGACGCAAACCTTGGACATTAGGCAGGCTCTACCAAATGCCACAGAGAAGGAGGCCCAGAGGGTCACACACTATGTTTTTCCATGTATCTCAGTTAAATATTAATTTAGCATGTTAAATAAATATTATTCTCGAATGTCGTTCAATAATTCTTTAAGGAGGCCTGATCGCATTTATTTTGACACTAGTTATTCGATAGAATATATTGTGGGAGAAATAATATATTTATTAGCAAGTAATGAAGTTACATTTATTTAAGAAATAAATAGACATTACTCAAGGTCTAATAAATATGGTAGAGAGAATGGAAAATAAAAGTATGCTCCATGTATATTAAATGTACACTTCGTGTAGTTTTATTGAAAATAGGTACAGGCCGTGTATTAATTATTACACGTCGTGTAGTTCTCCAGTCAGGAATTTGAGGATATAATATTGTTTTATTAAATGATATTAATTATAATCAGCGTGGGCGCATGTCAATGAATTAATAATTCGACATGGGGTTTCAATAACAGTTAATGAAATAAATAAAACGCGTAACGCGTTTATTTATTGTCATAACTCTATTAACCTCAAACCCAATTATAAATATCATCACAACCCCAACACTTTTCCTGATCCATTTTTGTTCTGAACAACGGATTTGGAAATACTCTCAAGCCAATAGAGAATTCCCGTTCCACCAAGAACACCCTCAAGTTACGAGATTGAGATCATCCATCGGATCAAGGCGGTTGAAGGCGGACATCGCAAGAGAAGGCTCATCTGTGCTAGCACCTGGGGATCCCTTCATCGACGTCCAGAGATACTTGGCACATGTGTGGATCGCCGCTAGAGGAATCCTACACTTGGATTCTACGACGCAACGACGGATCACAAGATCGTGACCAGAGATATCAACGAAGAAAGAATTCCACCAAGGTAATTCTTGTGAATTAATTAAATTAATTATAACCAACATATGATTTTCTTATCTATATGGTTCCGGGATTCACTCTTAAGTTTTTTCGTTCTTCATTCTATTCCGAAGATTTGGCGTTTTAAATTGTGACAGATCTCGGATAGAACGTTGCTTAACGTTAATGTTAAAGTTGGGAAAACCCACCAACGCGCTTCTGTTGCACCCGGAACCTACACATATCTCTTATCCATGGAATAAATTATGATTTTTAATGAATCTATGTTGAATGATATATGTGGCACACTAATGCATGAAATGAAATGATTAATAATGGTTCACCCTGATAGTGCTCCAATGCATTGGGTAAAGAGTAGTATCATGATACGTAATGATTAATGAGGGTTTAGTAATTATAATTCAAGTTCAATGAGGGTTTACTCATGATCAATGTGAAATGAGCCTTGGATCATGTTAATATCATGTTAAATGTTGTTTCCACATTTACATGTTGAGATAATCATGCTATATCAAGCGTTTATGTTCATGTTTCTCTTTTGATCAATTGATATTCCTATTTCCTAAGATGTACATTACCCTTCCTATGCATTTTTACTCCCTTATTGGGATATATTGCTCACCCTTTTCTTATTCATTTCCTCAGGTTATCCCATGAAATTCTATGTACGAAGGAATGTTGTGGTCAGGTAAACGATGTTTTCAATAAAGTTGTTGTGTTTTATGTTCAAAGTTGTTATGTGATGTTCCTAATTTTCCCAAGATACTAGATATCTTGATCCTCCGAGTTTTCTTAAGTGCAATTTTATGTAATAAATCATGTTTAAGTGTGTAATAAATATTAGGGTTGTTATAGAAAAGGTCACATGTTGTGTGATACTCATCTCCTTCCCAAAACTCTAGTTTCCACTGAGAGGAGCCCACATGACACATGGATCCATATTACTTGTCGTGTGATGAGAAAATATCCAGATTTCTAGAACTGGTTCACATGCTTTTGGTAGCTCCTTCAGCCACCATTTCAGCTTTACCCTTCATCAGAACAAAGGGATATCATCATCTAAACCTCACTATCATAAAAAATTAGGATTCAACTCTTGAATACATTTGGAAAGAAGATTTGTGTGTTGTTCTCCATTGAAAACTGAAGAAGATGAAATCCAATATCCAAAACTATCAGATCCACTACTACTTTCATCACCACACCACTATCACATTGTTCTAATTCCAGATCTACAATATCAAATCATTGTGCTACAAAAGTAGTGTGCAATGACCAATTTATCTATGGATGTCAAAAAACATGTCAACAAAGAACACTCATGGTGAATGAATAAATATGGGAGAAATTCATAAACAAAAAATTGGAGTGAACCTTGGAAAATGTTCATCTTGGACTCGATCTATTTCCATTATAAAGACAATGAAGAATATATTATCAAAAACATATTATCCCAATTAAATCCCTATAATAAATCCCATCCATAAAATTACCGATCTTTTGATCAATATATTGGTTGATTGATCCATGTTTTTTATAGAAATTCAGTATGTGGAAATAATCCAAAAAAAAGATTTTTTTTACCCCAATTTGTTTCATTCACTGATGAATAATGGAGTAATGTCAGGATTTTTGGCAGGTCATATGAATTAATCTCACACTGGTCATGAATCTCTAATCCAGTCATCTTCCTCTAGTGGAATATCATTCGACATGTCTCGAAAAGACCTTTGGATATATTGGTTTTAATGGGTAAACCTAGTAATTCTCAATAACCATTTATTTATAGAAGTGGTTAGGATGTTTTTTCAATGAAATAAAATAAAATAAAATAATTAATTAGTTTATTCATTTTACACTCGTGATGAATCATATAAAAACCCCATGGTGACCAAGGTTATGTCACACCTTGGATAAACCCCATGTTATGAACTCAATGATGCCATTAAATTTCTGATCTAGGCCCCTCGTTGATAATTTATTCCACTTCTTTAGGTAAAATACATGCACATGATATTTAATTAAATTTCAAAAAATTATTCCTAGAACACTTGGCCTCAAAATGGAACATTGTCTCAGTTACTGGTCTTGAAAATAATACATATAATATTAAAAAATAATACATGGAAAATTCGAGTCATTACATTTAAATTTAAATAAATCCCATTTTTCTCTCACTATTTTTGGAAAACTTATAACCCTCACTATTAGTTTTAGAATATATTATCAGTTATATATTTTAGTGGAATTGATCCATATACCCCTTCTCAAAACCCAGACTTGGGTCTGTCAAGCTATTTTAAAGGGTTTTAAGTAGGCATAACTATCCATCTACATTAACTCATAGTTCGTTAATTTGTCGAGTGGACTCCCCAATCCTGAAAGCCTATTTTTTAAATATTCCCTCATACTTTTAATTTTAGTTACACCAAGTCCTTCTTGGGTAATCATCCCTTGATGTAAAAAACGTTAGGTCAACCCAAAACCTTAAACTAAAATTTACATGATAATTGAATGTTCCCCAACATGGGTTGGTCAAATATATTGAAATATGAGGTTGATTATAACTTAAGTAGTGGAACGATATGCTGACTTAATATTTTAGATTAATGGATTTGTATCCTTATGTGTAAATTCCATTTTTTCCTTTTACACACCTTGTTAATATTAGGTTAATTTTAGTTAAGTCATTAACCTTGTCACAAAAAATATTTATTCAAAACCCACTTATAATTTATTCCTTCATGTATTCTTGATAATTAATTTATTAGGTGATTGTGTATCATTAAGAAACATAAATAATTAACCAAGAAATAGACAACAATAAAATATCAATGGCATGATCTTGATATTCCCTAATCGATTAGTTTATTTAGCGTGTGATAAACTAACCCTTGAACCTAGGGGAAAACACCTTGAACCATATCTTGGTTAATTTTGAAACATTCCACCTTTTCTCCTATGTATTTCCTTGATTCTCTTTACCTAGGATCCTTGACATGTTCCATCTACTTTCACATGGGTGATACCTCCTTACATAAGATATTAATCAAATGAAGGTGAGGGGATCCAATGGACTGGATGAAGTGGTTTTAAATAAAAATAAAATTTCATCATGCATTCCTTTACATAATAAAAAGGATAGGATGACTTATAGACCATCAATAATAATTTAACAATAATAAAATTTTGAATTAAAAGAAACCAATAATACATAATGGCTAGTCTAATCTCATGATCATCCACACCTCAATAAGTAATAAGAATACATTTGTAATATTGTTATCAATTACTTATATTTATTATTTTATTTAAGATAATTCCCTATGTATTAATTTAATTAATTCAATTTATCTCAATTATATCCAATATATTTTTAGATATATATATATCTCTCCAGATATATCTATCTATATAAACCTCTAGATATACCTCTTGATATATCTATGTAAATAAATCTCCAGATATATTTCTAGATATATCTACTGATATATATATCTAGATATATCAATGGATGTATTTCTATATAGATAAATATATATCTCTCCAGATATATCTATCTAGATATATCTCTATAAATATTATTAGATATATCTCTAGATATATCTCTATATATATATTTCTAGATATATTTATAGACATATCTCTAATCCAATTACTATTTATGTTATCGAGAATCAAATAAAGAAGAGGTGATGATGTCAAATTATTAAAAATAATACATTTGAGTAAAATAAAATTAAAACACATTGAATCAATCAATAAATAATAAATAATTATAAATCAGACATGTGATCCCTATGATACCACTTTTAGGTTTTGGGTGTAGTGGAAGAATCCTTTGGAGGTATGAGAAACTCATATTTTTGTCTTAAATCACATGTAAATCATTGATTTACATGATCATGAGACCATTTACAATGAAAATAGTTCACTAAATAGCCTAAATTAATTTGAAGAAACCGTAGGGAGAGGATCTGCACATGTAATTGATAATTAATTTATGAGAAGATATAAAATTACCTAAACATGTAATTCTACTTTTATTGATGATTCAATGAAATGAAATCCGGTGCACCATTATTGTGTCGTAGGATTCAAGTATAGAATACCTCTACTGGTGATCCACATGTGCACCAAAAT
Organism: Viscum album; assembly: GCA_963277665.1. Classification (NCBI taxonomy): domain Eukaryota; kingdom Viridiplantae; phylum Streptophyta; class Magnoliopsida; order Santalales; family Viscaceae; genus Viscum; species Viscum album. Next base: position 345,916,919 of record OY728127.1, on the reverse strand, counting down.
CTTTGTTCAATGTTATAAAACTACCTGGTGCTGGTACGTATGATCCTAATCTCTTTCATTATTCATGGTCGATCACAAATGTTCTCTTCGTAAAGGATAAAGAAACCTTGGTGTTCTCTCAAAATCATGGGAGAGAAGGAGAGTAGAGAGATCTTTAGGACATGAGACAATATCATCTTATCTATTGTGCACACCAAGTGAATAAGGAAAGTTATATAACTAGATATTTATTATATTTGGTTTAGGGTTTGAAAATCACACACTTTCCCCCAACCATCTTTAATATTCTTAAATGACCCCATGTCTATCAATAATAATAATAATAATATAATTAATTTCATATCATGTACAAATCCATAAGAATATAAATAAATATAATTTTTATTTGGAACATTAATCTTGGTCCACTCACACTCATCAACATTTTTCGATCATCGAATAATGAATATATAATTAAATAAATTTCACTACATTATTTTACAATAAATAATAAATATTATATTTTCAAAAATTTCAATCTAATATTTAATAGCATCATTTAACTCACATTATTATTTCTAATAACTTGTGATTAAATTATAGCAACAACCAAACCAAGACAAATATTATTTATTATAACATGTTAAATTCATTACATTAATTTAACTAAGATTGTAGATGCACTAATTGTGTGACCCTTTAGGCCTCTTTCTTGGTGGAATTAGGCATAACAACTGAAAATCAAAGATTATCATCTAGAAACACACCAAGGTATCCATAGACAAAGAAGTTAACATCATAATGAAATCCAAATTCCTATGAATGTCTATTATGTAATATAATCCTTTTATCCTGATATCTCTAACTAAGATGGTTGTATGTCGTTTCCATCAACCTATGGACTTGATGTCTCTTTCTTTGAATTTTCACAGTTGAACATGCCTGCAAAACACCATAGACATGGATTTATGTATGTGTTTCTATTCTATAAAGGTCTTGAGATATCTACTTCCTTATGGTTAAAGAAGTGATAAATACTTTCTCGCATGATCCATTAATGCAATATCACTCATGACACACCCAACCCACCCTACATGGACACAAAAATGTAATTGTAGTTTTCATAAATACATCATAGCACATGAGTCATGATATCCATTAATGATAAAATTAAATTCTAGGGATCAATACACATGCCCATGTATAGGAATATCCAATGACACATGCACATATGGATTTTCTATTTGATGGGTCTATTCTCATTACCTCCAATCTTAGAGATTACAAAAGGAAAACATCATGAAGAAGGTGTATCAATGTCTTATGACACTTATACCTCTAATATAAAATATTTTCTATGTACCATCAGATAATATCATCCGAACATAGAACATGGTTCAATAATACTGTCGTGGAAGCTATTGGTTCTCACCATAATGGAGAAATTCTATGATATATCGGTGTGAAATATATTCTAAGGAATTTATCACATAAAAATATCATGGAGAAGAATAATCAATTTGTGATAATAAAACTTTTTCACTTAAAAAAACCTGCGATCAAGTACATAAAAAGTTGGTTCTAGGGAACTAAGTCCAATAGTATCATCTTATAGAAAAAGTAAACATGATTTACTCACCTATTTTTCTCTAAGGTGAAAAACATTTATTTATGGATACTTTTTTTTATCATAAATATTATTTAAGTCAACCCTTAGCTAACAGAATAATTCCCCAGTAGTAGGATACACCCTCAAATATGGCAGGCGATCACCTTGTATACCTTTTTTTGTTGAAATTCAAACAACAGAAGGTGTTACGAATTAATATTTCTTTGAGGGTTTTTAAATTTTTCTCAATGAATGAAATTAATTTCTATTCCATATGAACATACTTAGTGATCATACTGACATCTTTACTATGCATAAAATAGAAAAAATTCACCATGTATATATTTATACATTTTAGTTTATTATTTTATGTGATTTTGTAAACATGTATATACACAATACAATAATAAAAAATGCATAAAATAAATAAAGTAAATGAATGATCATGAGTGTTTATTATTTTTTGATCCATTGAGCATAAATGGATAAACTAATACCCTATGGGTAATTACCTGAGTCATATCAGACTCATATTGTTGAACCCACCCCACATAATTTATTTATATTTTGTCTAGAACTTTTCCTCATGTCCACATGGTCAACATATTCATTAATCATCATCATAGTACATAAATACAAACATGTAGATGAGGGGATCTCAAGAATGTGTAATAAACATTTATTACAAATACCATGTATACACAAGTTGTTATACATATAATAATGAAGGATGAAGATTTGTAGACCATATATTTTATTAATTAATCTACAAATATCAACAAATTTAAATTATTATGTAATAAATAAAATCCAGACATACATTGGATGGTCACCAATCATGACTAGTCGACATGAAAATTATATGTCTCTAAAAAATTAAATTTCTGAAAATTTATGTCAATGTAAAATACACGAGTTAAAACTATTATTTCTATGTTTACTGACAAGAGGTCACGAGTTGACTGACAATAGGCTCCTGGAGGGGAGACATCAGCAGGAGGATGATGAAGGTGTTTTCACTCTAATGGTTTCAAGGTTGATTAATGGGGAGGATTTAACCTACGTTGGGGTGGCCGAGTCGGGCCAATGGTAAAATGGGAAGATGGTGGGGGAATCCCAGAAGTGGATTCCATGGGATGTGGCGGCTAGTAATGAGAGGTTATTAGTGAATTTGGTAGCACAAAACCATAAGGGGGAGGTGAGTAGCGAGGCAGTTTAATAGTGTGTTTAGGCAGGCCAGTAGTTCCTAGAACGGTAATCAGGGAAACGACTTTATCACCCCCCCAAAAGGTATTTTTTAAATGATTCTACACATCTCATCTACTCAAATAACATTTTATTTTGTCATCTTCTACATCTTTATTGTAGCGAACAACCCCCCATGCACTTTGTTATTTTATTATTATCATTATTATTTCCATCATTATAGGAATGTTTCCCCCATCCCTTTCTTTTATTTCCTTATTCCACATTTTAAAATATTATTATTATTTGGATTGTTGTTTTTTGGTATATTCCATGATAGTTTAGAATTATATCCATCGGTTGGAACTATTTTAGCCACCAGAATCCGACTAGAACCTACCCAAACACACACACACACACAATGTTCTTCAATTATTATTATCTGTAAATCAGTTTACATCCATATTTCAATATTTTAAGGACAATATATCATCCATTTTATGTCATATTGGGTCACCGTCAAAGATGATGTGATCATAACAACACCTTCTTATGGTTTAATGAAAATTTAAATTTAATTATCTTAAACATTTACATGATCTCTCTGATACCAATTCAAGGTATCAAAGCGTATAGTGGGAGCAGATGGGGTGTGGATTTTATTTTTTTTATCACCTGATCAATGTAACCATTTCATCACTAATGATGTAAAAACTAGTACAAAAGCTGAGGATCTCACATGAATTAATTATTCAAGAAAATTAAATCAAAAAAATACCTCTAGGAATTTGAAGGCATGTTTGACAACCACTCATCTTCTACAATCATGTACGGAATTAACCATGGTCATATCCCTCTATAACATCCACACATGCTTCAAAAGTATGTGGAAGCATCAATTTTTTAAATTTAGTTGGTAGCGTAAAGATTGGATAAATTCTTCAACATCCCGATGATCACCTCTATATTGTTTCTTTGATCTGTGAAAGATTTCTACGATCGATTTCTTAGAGTAAGCACTTATCTCTCTATGTTGTGAGTGAGATGAGAGAGGAGTTCTCAAATATGAGTGGATGAATAGTCCCCCATAAAGAGCCTCCTCCTGATTATATAACGGGGATTAAATAGATATAAAGGTCTCTCTAACCCTTGTATAAGTAATTCCCCATAAATAAACCATAATTGACACATTATGACCAACTGAACATGTTATAAACATCATTTATAATTTTTCTCACATTCTTATAATATAAAAAATATATTATATGATAAAATTGAGTCATTAACATGAGTTATTATTCCCAAAAATATAAAACAAAACATGAATATTAAAATAATATCCATTCATTGAATATTTTCCAATATATTCACTTCATATCTTATGAATAATTTTAATAAATAAATTTAACACTAATTATTCTAAACTTGAATAATATGAGTTTATTTATTCCATTATTATCATATATTCTCAGAATTCTCCTAGACCCTATGGTTGGTCCCAGAATGTTCTAAACTCTTATTCATAAGAATATGACATATTTTTGAATATGCTAATTGTGTGAACCTAAAGACCCTTATCTTGATAGTAATTAATTATATTCACAGTCCAGGAGAAGAGTCTAGCAACCCATCAAGGACCCTAATAAGATAAGTAATATTCATAGAAACTACAAATTTTCCTACGAACACACATCATGTAATAAAATATCATTGCCTCATGATATATAACAATGTAGGACATACACTTTTTGTCATCACCCCTTCTCTCATTATTATTCGTTAACATGACTTGACATACATAACCTATTCTAAAATGGCCATATATTTTTTGAAGTACTATCATCCTGATCAAATAGGCCTAAGATATCACTTTTGATTGAAAGCTACAAATTCTATCTTGATTATTCCATCAATTTAATTCAACCAATAGCACACACAACAGAAGCTACCTTATCACCACAAAAATATAATGGTTATTTTTCATCAATGTCTGTCATAAAACAGAATGCACTAATAATAATCTCAATTCATTAGACTATTATACATGTTTGTCGAGAAGAACTACTAATAACACCTAAAACATGTGTTGTTTCTATTAGTAGGTCAATCATCTTAATCACGTCTACTCAAGATCACAATGTGTGAACATCATAAGAAGAAGTCTCAATGTTTATGATTCCTAGTATCTAATATTCAGACATCATATGGGTCTAGTGGTCATGATGTATTTAAACCAAAAAACATATGTTTAAGATTATTTTCATTGTATCTATAAGCACTCATTATAGTCCAAGAACTACTATAACCATTTTATATGATAGAGGAAATTACCATGGAAATAATGGAATCAGAAATATTAATATATTTATTATAAGAATTCATAATGCATAAACCACTGTAAACATGATTTGGTAATAGAAAAGTACTATTCAAGTTAGGTATGGGAACCCTTTATGACAAAAATACATGATTTCATCCAGTTATTTTACACATATATAATTTTACACATATATAATTTTATACATATATTTAAATATAATTATATTCATATATACATATATATATCTATATTAATACATGTACATAAATACATATTAATAAAATTATATAAAAACATACATATATAACATTATGTACATTTATAATCATACACATACAAATGTAAAGACATATAAATTGGTATATACAAAAAATATATACATACAATGTAAATATCCCATAGAATACTTGCACTAGAAATTTCCCATAGGATATTTTTCCTAAAAAACTCTAATGGGAGATTTTTCTTGTGAACAATCCATATGAGATTTATATATCATTTCTAACTTATGAATATATCATATTATTTTTTCCATAAGATATTTATCATGTGAATATTCCATTGGATATCATCCATTGGAGATTTTTCCTGTGATTCCCCCACATGAAGTTTTCCCTATGAATCTCCCATATGAGATTTTCTATATGAGATTTGTCTTGTGAATCGCCCATAGAAAATTATATAAATGAGAGTTTTCCTATGATTTTACCATATGATATTTGTATAATGAATTTCCCAGTAATATATAAATAATGTATATTTTTATAGTTATAAATGGTTATGTTTTTTTCGTTATTGATATATATGCATGTGTGTATAATGGTATGTACATAATGTTAGTGTGTGTATGTGTGTGAGCACTCACATGTGTAATGAATAACTATTTTACTTGTTTATACTTGTAAATTTTATGTGTATTCAATATATATATATATATATATGAATTCATTATATATATCAATGATTACAAATTAAGAAATGTATATATTGTATATAATAAAATTCACACATCAATATATATATATTTATGTATGCGTCAATGTATATACTTATAATTGTACATAATTTTATATATGTATATATGTATAAAATTCTTTTAATATTTATTTATGTCATATTAATATTGATTTATATATGTACGTATGAATGTACTTATATTTAAATATATGTATGAAAGAATGTATGGACGTGGTTATCTTAATTTGTATGTATAAATGTATTCTTGTGTGTGTATTAATATATATATGTATGCATGTGTGTATGTTGGTATATACTTCAAATAAAAACATGTATGTATGCAGATGATCATTCATTTATTGTATTTATATATACATATATAAATTATGTACTTATATTTATATGTAATCATTAATACACCAAAATTTTAATATATATTTATCAATGTAGAAATATAAATATTAATATATATATATATATATATTATTATAAAGTCTAATATATATTTAAAAATGATATTATATTAATGTTAATACACACATAGACACATTGTTATAAATTTTAAAATATATTTAGATAATTTATTATATTAATAAAAATTAATATATAATGTATAAAAAATGAAAATACTAATTTATAAAAGTTAAATGTTATCATACTGTTTAAAAAATGACTATGTTATGAAAAGAAAGAATGAAACAAAGAAAAATTTTTTATCATAGAAAGAAAAGATAATTGAAGAGAGAAAAAAATTATGAGAGCATTTTCACAGTTTCTAATATCACACAATAATCACCACCAAACCAAGGTGGTTATACTGCCATTTTATAGGAAACATGTGATAGGCGAGAGGGGGTTGGTGGGGGTGGGAATCCCAACCTTTTTGAAATCTAAAGCTATATTTAGTGGTTTCCTATCACTCCCCCATTGAGACCAATTTCATACGTGTTTCAATACTGCCTAATTAAAACCCTTTTTAGAAAAAACACAGTGGGATAATAATCAAAATATTGAAAAATTATATTCACATAAACTCCACCTAAAAGTTGAATTACTTAAAGAAATTAAAAAATTTCTAATATAAACATCCTTATTTAATTTATAAGCCTTCAAATTATAAAAATTGGTAGTGACTTTGTAAATAAATCAATAATGTTGTCACTTGATCAAATGTATTCAATGTTGATATCTTTATTAATCATTAACTCTTGTGTGTATAAGAACATTTTTGGTGTTATGTGTTTTATTGAACATTTTTTAGGAATCATTCCTTTAATTTTGTGTTTCACACATCATATCTCTGATTAGTATTTTTGGGATACAAGCCCAAGGAAATCCACTTGCAGCTTTAATGAGTTGAGTGATAGACCACAACCAAATATATTCTCAACATGCTTCATGTAATTCTATTACTTCAGTATGATTTCAATATGTGGTAAAAAGTGTCTACTTTTGTGGTCTACAAGATATGATAATACCTCAAAATGTCAACACATATCTAGTTTCTGATTCTGCATTATGTTGATCTGATAAATAACCTACATTTGTATACTGACCATATTCATTATTAATTTATTAGAATATAATAAACCTAAATCAATAATGCTATAAAGATAATTAAAATAATGTTTAATTATATTCCAATGTATTTTTAGGTGATAATCTAAATATTTCAAATAAATTGGTTGAAAAATATATATCAGGTTAATTACTTTTATCAAGATACATAAGTGATCCGATGGAACTGGGGTGTTGTAATTATAGAGCAACCAACTATTAACTTTCTTCATAAGGTCTATATTGAAATTTATTGGTATTTAAAAAATTATCAACCTTCGGTTTACTCAAAGAATTCACTTTATTCATATTAAATCATTCCAATACATTTTTTGTGTCATTTTACTGCTGAAAAAATATACCACTTTGAATATGCTCAATTTTCAATCCAATAAAATACTTGGTTTCTACTAGGTCATTCAGTCAAAATTAGTCCCTTAAATTTCTCATTACATCACTAATCTCATCTAGAGTTATGATGATATCTGAATCACTATAATAAATAGAAAAAAATTCATATCTATATGTTGTTTTCTTAAAAAGAAATACGGTCATGTGGGGTCATTTACATACCATTTATTTAAAAAATATTTTATTAAATTATTATTCCACATACTCCATGATTTCTTTAATCCATATAATTATTTTTGAATTTTAATTGAATATATGTCTTTGGGTTTTGATTTCAATACTTAAGGTATCTTTAATCCATAAGGAATTCCCATATATATACTACCATCAAGTCACCCATATAATGAAGTTGTATTAAATATCCATAAGGTACATATTATCCTTTTCATCTACTATTAGGCTAATTAGATATCAAAACGTAATAGTATCCATAATAAGGAAATATGTATCCTCATAACAAATTCTAGGTCTTTGAAAAAATCCTTTTGTGACAAGATGTGTTTTGTATCTTACAATATTGTTTTTCTAATTACATTTACACACAAAAACCCATTTATAACCAATAGTTATCACACCTTCTAGTGTAATCATGATATTCCTGAAGACCCTGCGCCTATTAAATGAATTTAATTTAACATTCATTATCTCATTCCATTTATTCCAATAAAATTATTTTTTACATTCCATAACATAACTTATTTCACAATCTTCATTTTTTATGTAATGTTCCATAGAATATAAAAACATTTCATCAAAATTTTCCTCATTACTATGATTCCATATTTAAAATTTTGTGGAATAATTATGTGTGATTTCATTATTTCAAAAACCATCATGGTTTTCTATATCCTGTGAATTCTCTTTATGATTCTCATCATGTTTTTCTTTAGAACCCTTATATTATGTGTTTCTTATGTAATAAAAACTTCCATATTGGGGTTTTCCATTACACTCATTTGATTTATTTTTTATGGATTTATATCATATCTCTAATTGGTCTTCCATGCATTAGTAATGTTTTTGACATTTATATAACATATTTATGTAATAGTTTCTTAGGCACATCAATACTGTCCAATACATTTAATGTGGGTATAACCGATTTAGTCATGCACTTTATATTAGTAAATGCATCAATAAATTAACTTTATAGTTCTTTAGAACATAAAATATTTTTCACTTCCATCTCACATTGTTGGGTGAGAGGATCTATAAAAGACAATGTTTTCAAATTCCATAAAATATCATCCATTCATTTCTTTTTTCCCCTTAATGGGGGGAATACTTATTTATTTAAGTGACAATATAAAAAAATTATGTTAATACATCACCCATTTTTGGTTCCAAATATCTGATTATGTTTGATGATTAAAATCCTACATATAATCTCAAACTCCTTTGAGGTCCCATTTTTGTACATTGTTGGGGAGAACCCAATTCACATACTACACAACCAAAAATTCTTAAGTGGGAGATGTTATGATATCGGCCAAATTCTATTTGGTGTGGAGAGTTCTTACGATATTCACATGGTATAATGTGAATTAATGTTGATGAATTCAATATTCCATGACTCAATACATACCTCAAAATCTTTTTCTCATTATTAATACCCTAATAATAAGCCAGAGGCTTTTTATTAGTGATTCATCTAAACCGTTTGGTGTATGAACATGGGTGTCTAGATTCTCCATAGTAATCCCCATTTACATAAAATAATCATTTAATTTTTGTTAGGTAAATTCTGTAGAATTATCAAGACTTTCGTTCTTGATGACATAATCTGGGAATTATGCTCTCAACTTAATTATTTGGTCAAGAAATCCTGAATACACTACATTTCTTGTTTAGAGAAAACATACATGTGACCATTTGTTAGATTCATAAATTAATACCATTAAATATTTAAATGGTCCACATGATGGATGAATTGATCCACATATATCACCTTGAATTCATTTAAGAAAGGTTATCATTCCAACCATAATTTTTTCTAGAGATGATCTCATAATAATAATTCCAAGAGAATAAGCCTCACATGGAATTTTTCATAATGGAGAGGTCTTATGGACCTTTATTGAATAGTCATTATAAATATAAATTATTTTTCTAATCATTCCTAAAACCAGAATACTTAACCATTCATTCCATCAATTAATGAATTATGGTCTATTAATTACAATCATATGTGTTTCGATCCCACTTATATATGTATAATGTGACCCATATGATAATTTTGATAGTTTTTATAGAACATTACCCTTATCAAATTTATTAATGATTCTGAAAAATTACATTTCATTTCTCTCAGATATAGTTTGGTTATCCTACTCGTGCTAGTATATATCAAGTAAAATTATAATGATTTTATTGGATGTTGGGGAAAATAATGCATCTATTATAATTAACATCGTCCCATTTGGTAAAGAGAAACTCACTTTACCAGTCCCTTTTATCAGATTGGTAGGACCTAATATAGTACTCACAATTGTTCTTGTTGGTTTAAGATTCGGAAAATATTTATTATTTTCTATGAATTGTGTGCATTGTCACATTAACTAGTATGGAAATATTTATCCCATTTGTGAAATACATTTTAATCCTTAAAATAAAAGACAATAATATTATAATAAACACTTTATGAAATTAAAATAATATAACATCAAAAATGTAAATCATACAAAACAAAAAACCATATCACATATCAAAACTTTTGTAATCGTTATGAATTGTTTCTAGTAATCATCTCATAAAAATCACAAATAAAATAACCCATTTCGAGGTAATTGAAATCATCATTTAGTGGCTCATGAATCTAAAACAAATTAACCTAATTTCATTTCCATTTATATGTTTTCTTAAAAAAGCGTGGTTCATTATTTGTTTCTTCAAGATATGTTTTATAATGATTATATATATTCCTTGGTGTTAAGAAAACTTGGGGCCATGGTTCCTTAGAATCACACCTGTAGAAAGTATCTCTAGGATTTATTAGAGTTCTTGAGATGAAATTTATTTGATTATGATATTCATTTTGGGTATTCTCATGGTTATGACCACATCCTTGGTCGCGCTTATTTCCAAAATTGCATCCACAATGAAAATCTCGTCCTCATCTTCTTCCATTATTATTTTCATGAAATATAGAATTTCTATAGGAAATGATAATAATGAACAAGTAGAATAAGGATGAGTTTTTTAATGAAAATATATCCATTTTTCTCTACTATAAGTAGTGATGATATGAGATAAAAATATTTTTTATACCCTCAGAAGTGATATTGTTTTTGTACGGTGATGTATGATACATGGAATGCGATATATGTATTTTCAAGAATAATAGCATCCATAATCCCAATACCAAAGTAAATTACTTTTGATACAATTAAATACATGGAATAATTGTAATCAATGACCCTTATAGCTTTGGATGTGTAAATAATCCCATTCATCACGAGGCGTAGGAAGAACATCCTCTTTTTGATGATCGTATCTCTCATTCAAACACTTTAGAGAATACATGGATATATTTTAGTGAGGTATTCACATTTCAAACCCTCCTCAAGACTCTCTATAAGGAAGGTCTTCACCATTGATTTAATATGGATGAATTGTGAATTATTCCCTTTAATTGATTCTTTGAGATTTATCGATTAAGTATGCATTTCAACATCCATTTTCAATGATATGTAATTAATTTCGATAATATCAAGAGCTATGAATTTGAGTTTTGTAATATTTGACACGATGATAACAATGAGAGAGAGAAACAGATTTTAAAACATGATTTTTATTCAAAATAAGAATTTATATTTGACTTAAAGAAAATAAGATAAATAAAAAATTGAATTAAATCATTCAAATTGTGTTAATATTATCATTTAATATTGTTTTATATATATTCCACCTTAATTGGATAATAAATATTTCACATGGTGGTTTGAAATAAATAAATAAATAAATCAAATTACTAGATTAAAACATTCCTACATGCACTAATTTATTAATCAGACCATCCAATCAGGCAGTGAAAAATAAATAAATTAAAATTGTCCAGGTAGGCAGAAATTTTACACTTATGGTAGTAATTAAATAAATTACCAAAATCATCAAATCTTGTGATGGTTGTATAGATTTCATAAACATTCCAATTTGGTGGCAAATGATAAATTTTTTATTAATAATTAGAATCGTTAAACCTAGTGATGAAAATAAGGTTTTAAATGAAAACATATATTTCTCCCTTTTGAGCATTTGTGCTGTAAAAGTGTTATGAAAACAAAGAACAAAACAGATATAAATTGAGTATCAGAGAAAGATAATAGAATAGAAGAGATACAAAAATTTTATCAAATTGATTCCACATTTTATAATATGAATCAACAATCACCACCAAACTAGAGGGATATACTTACCTTCTTTAGTAGCATGTGGTAGGTGGGGTACTTATGTTCATAAGAATTTGATGTAATTTTTTTTAATAAAACCCTCTCAATCAGTGGATCCCTCCACATGTACCATCTATATGTGTACTTCATCCAATGTGAGAATTGAGGAGAAATCCTCAGGTGCCTAATCGGGAGGATAAAGAGTGGGGAAACAAAACCCAAACAATACTTGCACTTTATAAGCTTGGGCACCCCATAAACACATTATGCCATGGTAGTGGGGGGGTCGACACCAACCTACCCCTCTACACACTTGGTCCACATAGGCGGAGTCATACCCAACCTGGACCTACCCCCTCTGGGTCTATACACACCCCCTACCACCCATTTAGGCATATACGCGACCTAACAAACTATCCCATGAAGGCTTATATAGAGACGCAATTTTTTATATACTCTAACCAAAAAATATTAATAGTAAAAATATTAAATATTGAAATATGTAAAAAAGTAATATTTAAAAATGAATAAATTACAGAAATACCAAAAAAATTTATTAATGAAATAATTATTAACAAAAATGAATAAATAATATATATATATATGAATAGTATATATTATGGATAGATATATAAAATGAATAACTTACAATAAATAAAATGAATAAATGAAAAAATCTTAAAATTAAAATATCATTAATAAATTTGTTAATGAAATAATTATTAATAAATTTATTAATGAATAAATCATTAATAAAAATGAATAAATTTAATATATATATTAAATATAAATATTAATAAATAATATATATTATGTATAAATATTGAAAATTCTAAAAATGTAATATTTAATAACAAATTAACATCTTATTTATTTTTAATTTTTTTATACATAATTATTCATTAATGTATTTAATATTTTTAATATAGAAATATATTCACATATATAAATAAATATATAAATCAATGTATAATATATTTATTAAAATATGATTTATATAATACAAAATATGTATGATTTCATAAATAAGTCATATATTTATTGAAAAATTGTTATATTTAAAATTAAATATTAATTAAAATATTGATTAATTTTATCAATTAATTGAAATTTAATTGAGTGTCATTTTATTTTTAAATTTATCCAAGATCAAACATGTGTTACATTTATTTCACACATACTTATATTTAATTAATGCATTTTTATATAAAACGCACACACAAATAATATTTTGGTAATTTATTCAATTTTTAATATTTATTTTAGAATTATATTTATCTACATAATATTTTTAATATATATTATGATTCTAATCGGTAAATTTTATCAATTTTTTTATTTTTATTCAACACACACTATTTATTACTTTTTAACTTTTTTTTTCAAATTTATTCATTAATAATCTTAGTTATTTTTAAATATTTTTGTAATTTATTAATTTTCAATTTTTCATTGTTCAATATGTTTGTAATTTTATCCATTTTCTATATTTATTTATACATGTTTATTCATTTACATATATTTTCTTTAATATGAATTTAATTTAAATAATTAATATTTATTCATTTTAATTTTAACATGTGTAATTATAAATATTAATTTTTTGTTTCTATTAATAATCTATATAATTAATAACACTTATTAATTTTTTAAATCTATTCATTATTTATAATATTTATTTCATTACTAGACATTGTATATTATATAATTTCACTGTTCAATTAAACATGTATCAAACATGTGTTGTATATATAGACACACACACAAATTAATTTCACACACACATTTATGAAATTAATTAAATCTTATATAGAAACACACAAATATAATATTTATATAATTTATTCAAATTTTAATATTCATTTTAGAATTTCATTTAGAAACATAATATATTTAATATAATGTTTTCTAATCGGTGCATTTTATTTATTCATTTTTAATATTATTTATTCATTTTTAATATTTATTAATTATTTTTAGAATTTAATCAATTAATAATATTTACTCAAACATATTTATTTACAATTTTTTAATATTTTTAATATGTATTCATATTCATTTCAATATATATCCATATTTATTTTTTTAGTAATTTTTATTATTAAAAAACTCATCCATTTTTTAACATACTAAAAGTCTATTCATTTTTAATTACTCAATTTCATTCATTTTTAACATTCATTAATTTAAGATTATATATTCATTAATAATGTCAAAAATATATTTGTAAATAAAAATATTTATATTTATATATAAAAATATTTATATGTGTGTATTTACTATATTTATTAAATTATATATTTACAGTTATTTCTGAATATATATAATTATATAGATATATTTATAACTATATACATTTATTTATAAATATAACTATAGATATATATTTATAATAATTATTATAAATATATTTCTATAATTATGTTTATAAATAATTCTTTGAAATTCGTTTAATATATTTTTAATTATCTACATATAATTAGATACATTTATATTTATTTATAATTATTTTTATCAATAAATATTTAGAATTATTTAAATACATTTATAATTATAAATATATTTATTTATAAATATATTCATTTATATTTATCTATAATTATAATTATATACATTTTTTAATTTTATTATTTTTATTATTAAATATTTATCAGTTCTTTTATAACGTCGATAGAGGGTTTTTATTAGCACTTATTATTTTAGTGCTCATAAAACCTCTCTTTATCAATGATTTTCTAGAAGTGCTGATAAAACCCCTCATTGTCTTATAAATTTGATCCTAACCAAACTGATTGTCTCATTCTGTTCAATCTTTCATGGGATTAAGCCTTATTGCGCCCCCCCTCACCAATTCTCTCCCTCATCACCACTCGCCCTCACTACTTCTCTCCCACGCCACTGTGTGCTCTCACTCACCATCTCTCACTCTCCATGACTCTCCCTTGGATGAATCCACACTTTAAAATCCCACCGTATGTGAATTCTTATCCATAGTTCAAGATTTCATTATTTTTAGTTCTTATTTGGGTGTTTTTAATTTTCCCAATGTATTTGAACAATGCATCACCTCCCTCAAACATACTAGATATGACACTCCCATCACACACTACATGCCTATCACATAGTTCATCTTATTATTTGGAAGGAGTGGGAAAGTTCGGGTGACTAATAATTTTCATACTTGAAACATTACCACTGAAAAGTGTCAATCAACCAAATGTTCCCATTCCTACATCCTGAGGTAATGTTGGAGTGAGGGCTTGGATCTAACATCAAATGCATAGGAGGTGAAGAAAAGGTTTAGGTATCCCTCCTACTCTCAAAGATTAAAATCAAACAATTCTACACATTTTCTTCCATTAAAAGATAAAATAAACCCAATCCATTTAATATTTTCATTTTCATGAACATATGTTGATCCCACTAGAGAAACATCATTTCATATTTTTCATCATTTTCATCGAAATTATCTTTATCAGTGGCGAACTTATCAAAATTCACTTTTTAAATTAAAAACCCTACCTCTGATTTAATTAATATTTCAACTTCATTATCATAATCACCACTTTACACAATATCTAATTCAGATAATAAATGTATTTCTTGAGTTTTTATAAATTCTTATCCATTTTCTATGAGGAAAAATTTAGGATAATAAAATTTTTAGTTTTATTATTATGTGAACTTCTTGTTAAGTCGTATACATTTGAAATTTTATTTTTCTAAAAAAATTTGAAAATTAGTAGTGAAAATTATAATATATCCAAATTTTAAACACGTTAATGGAATTTTATATCATTATTTTCTTTTTCCTTTTCTAACACTCTATTAAATACATATCGAAACTTTGAGGATGAATTCTATATATATTTTAAAATTTTGCATTGCTCTATATTGAGTCTTCATCCAAAACATGTGAATTACTTAAACATGAAGAATTCATGAAACCCTAATTAAAATTTTCTTCAATTTTTCCAATAGCGTTTGATCCCTAGCCAGAGACGTCTGGTTCATTGGATTTAAATTCATGATCATTTTGAAACATTGGGTTCTCAAATGTCCTGTATGATTTCAACTTCTTTTTATTTTTTTATATTTATTTAAATTTTATACAAAATGAATATTTAATGAACCTAATAGGATGAATATGGATACAAAATTGATTTTCATTAATTGAATGAAAAACGAGTATGAAAAATGTGTTAAATTGTTCATCAAGTTTTCAAAATAGAATGCCTATAATCCTTCCCAAACCCTTTTTCCATGTTTAAATTATTGATATTCAAGAAAAACTATTCCAAAAGATATAAAAGATAATTTTATTTGTCATATAATATATTTGAGCTATAAATGTTGGACTAAAAACATGGACAAACTAAATATACATAGTGATTGGATTGATATTGAATTTTATGGAACATTTGATATGAATACTAGTGTAAACGATGATGGGGAACATATGGAATAAATGTCAATAGTAATTGAATATGAACTTGATGATTTTACAATGTTATTTGAGAATCTAAATAGTTATGCTAAGAAACCATTGTATACTAGTTATACTAAATATAAGATATTTTCAACTACATTGAATTATTATAATTCAAAATCTAAAAATTGATGGAGTGAAACAAGCTTTACAAAACAACTTGGTCTCCCGAAGGATATGATACTAGTAGAAATGAGCTTCCTTGTCGAAAATATGATGCTAAAAAATTCTATGTTCAATGGGAATGATATCTTTAAGAATACATGATTGTATAAATTATTTCATATTGTTTTTCAAGGATGATGAATTACTCAAAAAATGCCCTAAGTGTGGTGTGAATCGCTACAATAAAGATGGATCGAGACCTTCAAAATTTGTATGGTACTTTCTTATCATTTCAAGGATTAGATGACTGTATGTATGGCAAAAAACCATTAGAAAAATTAAATAGAATATAGATATAAGAAATTAATATGGGAAACTACATCACCCAAAAAAAATTCTTCAATGGAAGAAAATTCATTTAGAGTTATGAATTTGTAAAAGAGACAAGAAAATTCCATCTCACATTATCTACATATGGAATAAATCCTTTTAGTGTATAGAGTAGTACTCATAGTACATGACCAGTTATGTTGGTAAATTATTACTTTCTACCATGGTTATGTATGAAATGTAAATACATTATGTTTTCAGTTCTTATATCTAGAAAAAAAACCTAGTAATGTTATTGATGTATATTTTGATCCATTTATCAATGATCTGAAATTGAAATGGGATATATGTTTTACATTGTATGATTCTCATCGAATTAGAGAACTCACATTTAGAGTGATGTTGTACGGGATGATAAATTACTTTTCTACTTATGGAAATTTATCAGGATACATCATTAAAGGAATTTTGGGGTGGATCAATTTGTGAAGAATTCACACACTCTGTATGGATGAAACATTCCACATAGACTATTTTTTCATACATCTAAAATTTTTACCTTGAGGACATAAATACTGATCTTGGATGACAAAATTCTATGAGAATATAGAATAATGTGAAACACTATCTCCACTAATGGGTGGTCAAATATTTGAGAGAGTAAAAGATATTGAAATTTATTTTGGTTAAATTTTTTCCAAAAAACATACGAGATCATGTTGGAAAAATATATCAATTTACAATGATTTATCTGACTTGAATTTTTTTTTTGTCAGGCATTTTCTTGATTTCATGCATGTAGAAAAAATATTTCATATAGTGTTGGACATGATTATCATGGGGATAAGGGAATATTTATAATTAGTAAAGAGTGAATGATTGATATTTTTTCCTCTAGAATCTTACACTCTATCCAGACAAGAAAAACTGCATTTTTTAATTTTTTTTTACTAGTATAAATGTTCTATAGGGGTATTCATAAAATATAAAGAGTGTCATGTCAATGAATAATTTAAAGTTATAGGGTCTAAAATTACACAATTTTAATCTTTTGATAAAATATTTTATTCCCATCACTTTACATTTCATTCTGTCTAAAAATATATGACATACATTGACCAGACATTTCATCTTTTTAAAAGACATATATAATAAAGTGATAGACTCGGGGAAGTTTCCAATGATGAATAAGGATATTTTAGTCATATTAATCGAATTAGAGATGTTCTACCCACCATCGTTCATTGATATAATGGTCTACCTAATGGTTCACTTGGTTGGAGAGGTTCAACTATGTGGCCCAATCCATTATAGATGGATATACACCATTGAACGATATATAAAGATTTTGAAAGGGTATTTCAAGAGTCAAAGTCATCCATAAGTTTCTCTTGAAGAACAATATGTTGTTGAAAAATCTTTTGAATTTTATAATGATTACCTATCAAATATTAATAGCATCAGTCTCCCAAAGTCTCATCATAGTGGATTCCTTATGGGTGAATAGATTTTGGTATGTCATTAAAATTACCATCATAGAGTGGGAGCAAGCTCACCTTTATATTTTACTTAATAGTGAAGTGGTTTCTATAAACATTGAATCCCATAATGTAATTCTTATACATTTAAAACTATCAAGGTATGAAGGATGGATATTAAATACACATAGTAAACATTTTAAGGATAGTTATAAGATCATATTTATATGGAGTATTCTGAAAATATGAATTCAATTTCTAAACAACATTAATGGATAACTAAGGGAACAAATGAAAATATTATATCTTACAGTAGTTTGCAATTAATGGTTATACATACTATAAAAAGTAAAAAATATGAATAGAGTACGATGCAAAATAGCGGAGTTACTCTTGTGGTTAAAGTGATGCACGTTTACGATTCGAAGGATAGAAATCCAATTTATAAAAATATTTCATATTTTGGTATCATGAAACAGATATGTAGGTTGTATTATACAACATTTCAAGTACTAATTTTTATTGAAAATGGGTTGACAACTAGTGTGTAATGAAATTATATTAATTGATCATAATGAAGGTAAATTTCAGTGTGGAAGGATATATGGACGATTTTTTCGTAGTTGATTCATAGGAAATGCAAGTATTTTATATATCAGATCCAACAAATAGGAATTTGTCAATTATCCTGTTCAATAATAAAACCACTATAGGATTAGCTGAAAATTCAATTGAGGATGACCCTTTCATTGGGAGATCATAATCATTTCATGGAATATCTAACACTGAAAATGAAATGAATATTATAGGGGACCATAATTATGGTATTTATATGTTTTATGGTGGAGACAAATCCCTTCAAACATTAATGAAAAATATGGATTTCAATGAGAAAGAAAAAGTGTTTTTTAATATACTATTATTTTCATTATAATATTAATGTATTCTCTACTTCATTTATTTAATTTAAATTAATTTTTGGTTACTCATATAGACAATTGCTTTTGCACATGATAATGTTACCAATCCTATGGAATAATATATAGTTGATGCTAAAACTATATAGTTATTAGGAGATCAAAAAAATGTTGATGGAAAAACTATTAATAATGTTGAATCATTGTGTTAAATAAAACAATCAAGGCAAGAATTAAGGCTATAAAATTTGAGGTTGGCTAGAATCAATGCTACCATTTTATTTATCCCAACAAGTCAATATTTACATGTTATGTTAGGATCAAAACATGAATTAATATTCCAAATGATATAGATAAATTGCACCATATCTTTATTTCATTGAATTAATCTCTTTGGAATGATATTAAGGTAATGTTATGATATACTTTATCTATTTTACCCAAAAAATCATATAATGAAACATTGATTTACTTATCACTATCCCTTGAAGAGTGAAATAATTTCAGATGATTTCCATAAGAAATATGTTATAATGGCCACTGAAAAATCATATAGAGGCTTCTAAGAACTTCTCAAAAAGCATCATATTAGGGATGATGATGGAAAAGTAAATCCTCACCCACCAATTACTTATACCACATTATAAAATATGATACATAGAAATATTTGGTTAGTAATTACGATGAGAAATCATTTCAGGTGAATTGTACTCAATAATATATTATTTGACATTATTTTTTATCCACATTTATTCTAAATTGTAAATTTATGAAGTGGTAAAATAATGGTTAAAATAAACAACATGAAGTGAAACCAATACACCCCTATCATTAATAATGGATGGGTTATGATTTCTTTGAAAATAAATTGTTATGTATTTTAAATCTATTATAAAATTTCTACATGAAATAAAATATCATATGTCCCCTTATTTATATATAGATTGATGAATCAAAATCTGATTCCACTTCCATACCATGCCATGTGCTCTAGAAGGTGTCCCACATAAATAATGAGGGTAAAATAGATTATAAAGACACCCAAGTAGTATGGGAAACATGCCTAAATATGACATAATAGTAATTATTTATTATTTATAACAATATCACAAAAAAATATCTATTTATTTTCATATTTTTTATATGTTTTAGACATAAGAATCAACACCGAATGTACATGAATAAAATCTAATTTTAGTAGATTTGATGTCACCAAAATAATATGGTTGTGTTAGTGGTGTAGGTTTTGGTGTTTTACCTCAAATATATTTTTGAGATGAAAAAGGTGTAGGAAGATAAAATTGAGATGATGAAAAAATGAAGATACAAAGAGATGTTTTGAAATAAAATATTTTCTGGTTGGGTTGGGTGGACCAATATATGTGAATGGATTAATGAAATCTGATAGTGAAACAAATAATTGTACATGGATATCCAAATAATCTCACTGGGATTTAAGGGTATTTATTCCCACCAACTACCTACCTTACCTGAACTAATAAATTTTTTCATTAATATTTCTACTAAATGTAAATAAGACAAATTTTGATAACATTCTATTAAAAAAAATTATAGGGTGAATTTTTATGTGATTTATTTTTATCAACACCTATACATCACCATGTTTTAATGTGTATGGTGTATAAAATCATATAAGACAATATAAACAACAATGGACCTCCAAAATATCACATGAGAGTGGGGATTGAGGTATCTTGCAAGCTGAGTTCTGAGTTTTATACTCAACTTGATGATTTGGATATTACCAAGGTCAATGATGCTATTGGAACGTTCATATAATGGACATGTAATCTTATAATGATAAATGTGGTATATCCTTAACCATTTTTTAAAATTAAAAAATTTAATAGTTGATGAAAGAAGTTCAAAAATGAGGTATAACATTTCAGATGGATAAATTGATAGGGAAATGATAGGTCACATCAAAGGTAATCTAGAAAATCAACCATGAAATCAAAAGGACCTTCCAAATGTACCTTGTCCCTAATAGTTCCACTACTACATATATTAATATTATGAGCTCACGTGGACACAAAATTAAAAATTGGAGATATGTGTTACATATCTCATGTGAAGAATAAATATTTGGAGTGACCATTATTTACATGGTTGGTCATGAGTGCATAAATGAGATTATAAAGATTGAATAGATTATAATCTCAGTTGTGAATACTTACATGAGGTACATTTTCATAATTTGTTTTCCAAAAGTTGATCTACTCTGTTCATTGTAGTTAATAACTTTTAAAATTGTCTACAAACATATATATTAATAATATATAAAGGGAAAACCCTATAATCCATGATTTAGACTCATTAATCCCACCATAATTTATATCAAAAAAAGTTCTTGGGTGAAGATGAATTTGACAAAAAATTAGATTGCCTATGGGAGGTGTTTGAAAAGAAAATATCAGATGATATACTCCTCTTGATGCCTATATTATGGGGGAAAACTCTACAATCTAATGATATAAATTATATTTTTTTCATTACTATTTTTTTTGAAATCATTGGAAACTAGTCGCAATCAATTTAGACAGCTAGATTATTTATTTTTTTGGATGCAATACATGTATATGCATAAAATTGATTGTACATGATGTATTTTGTTAATTTTAAATGTATTTAAATAAATATTTTATATATAAACAACAAATTATAAATTTCAATATTTTAATAATATTTTTGTTATAATATGCTGAGATATAAAGATCAGCTACCTCATGCAAGGAAGTAGATCACTGAATTTAAAATTCCTATTGATTTCTTCAAATGGAATCAAATGAAGGGATATATACTAAGATTCAACTATCAAGACAAATTTAAAAAAGTTTACTAATTTTGGTCAATGATTATGTAGTTTCTAAAGAAAAATAACAATGATGATTATGGATATTATATTTTAAAATTTATGAAATATTTCGTATACCATCAGAAGACTAGAATTCGAAAACTTGTAATTTTAAAATCTAATTAAAATTTCCTTAAATATATTTGTTCAACATTTTTTATTATATTTTTCTAGTACTACGATGATTAAAATAAATATACATAATCAAAAGAAGAAATAAATTTGTTTATAGATTAGTGTCTATAGTTTAAGTGTCAAAATGTTTAAGGACATAAAATTTTGGTTATTACCTATTATGTTTATGATCTATTATGGAATATGACCTTAGAGACACATTTGGGTTGAAAAGCCTTAGTATAATAATTATTATATATTATTTGGACATTTTTTTCAAGGAAATGTATAATGGAGGGTTACACTCTATGGATTTTGACCTCTTTTGGGATGTCATACTTTAGTTTCAACTATGTGAAACAAGCTATAAAAGAGAGAATGTGTTCTTTTATGATAGAAGAGGAAACCACATGTTTCCAGAAACATAAAGTTGATCATAGAGATTACATACACCTCAATCAGACACACCTCAATCTGATACATAGTGTGTTTGGTATGTCTCAAAGTGTATTTTTTTAGTTTATAATTTATTTTTTAGTTCAAAAAAAAACATCACATACTCAAAACTGATAAAACAAGTTGGAATTATTTTAATACATTCGAAAAATAATCCATACTTCATTTTTAACATGAATTATTTGATCATACATCAATCAGACACACAGTGAGCCCAATATGTATTGGAGTGTCTGTTTTCAATATAAAAGTGTCATTTGAGTTAAAAATGTGTTTCATAGATCCAAAACCCTGAGAAATATCTCAGTATATTTTCATAATTTATTACAATGATCTATAATTATTTTGTAATGTGTAGTATTTGACCGCACATCAATCTGACACATGATGTGGCCGATATGAATTGAAGTGCATGTTTTTAATTTAAAATGCTATTTTAGTTAAAGATGAGTATCACATATAAAAAACTAAGAAAATGAGTTTATATTATTTTATAAATTTTGGAAAAAGATCAATAATTCATTTGTGACATGTAAGAATTGACCGCACATTAATATGACACATGATGTGTTCGATATGATTCAAAGTGCATTTTTTCAATATAAAAGTGCTTTTTTTAGTTAAGAAATAATATCACATAGCCTAAACTATGTAAATGATATCTAATAATTTTAAAACATTTTTAAAATGATTCATAAGTCAGTTGAGACATATATGAATTGACCGTAACTCAATCTGACACATGGTGTGCCCAGTATGGCTCAAAAAGAATGTTTTGAATATAAAAGTACCATTTTAGTTAGAATCATGTATCACATGTCCCAAACTATGAAAAAGAGATCATATTTTTTTTTCTCAAAATTTAGTAAAATGATCTACAATTTATTTGTGGTGTATAGAAATTGACCACATATCAATCCGACACACAGTGTGCTCGATATTACTCAAAGTGCTTGTTTTCAATTTAAAAGTTTCATTTTATTTAAAAACACATATCACATAGAGAAAACAAACAAAATGAGCTCGTATTATATTTAAACTTTTGTAAAATTATCCTTATGTCATTTTTGATGTGTACGGATAAATTTCACCTCAATCCGACACATGATGTGCTTGATATCACTAAAAATACATGTTTTCAATATTAAAGTGCCATTTTAGTTTAAAATACATGTCACATAGACAAAACCTAACAAAAGAGATCTTATTGTTTTCAAAAATTGGTAAAACAATCCATAATTAATTTCTAAAATATAGGAGTCTACCTCATTGTTAGGTCCACTAGGCTAGATACCCTGGGGGGTGAATTACGGTATGAAAGATTAAAACAACAGTACCTTTTGATATTGTTTCGTCATTGGAGAAATCTATATTCTCTCTCCTTCCTAGTGTTGAGTATGAAAAAAATTAAATCATGCATAGGAAACAACAATTTTACTTGGTTCACCCTCACTGGGATATGTCTAAGCAGCATACACCGGTGATGTGTCGATGTACCAAATCCACTATAAGCACAATTCTGTTTACAATTTCGATGTTGAATAACTATCCCTCCTAGTTTGCAACAACTCACAATTTTGAGAACTCACTTCTCTCTCAAGTAAAGTGATATCACTGCTTCTTTGGAAGATCCACTCACAGTTTATAAACTTATACGTCTCTTCATTATCAATAATGAATACATCCTCAGTTATAGATAGATGGCCTATTAAAGTTCCACTTTCACCCATTTATGAAAATAACTTTTCCATAAATTCACTGAGCAATACCATTTAAGCACCCTTTGTGATTCCCACTGCCTTTGGGGAAAACCCTCTTTCACAAAGCTCCTTCATAGAGCACTTGACTATGAAACTTCGCAAAGATCAAATGTGTCCTCACAAAACTATTATACTTTAAAAAACCCCAGAATAGTCGACTGGATTTTGTAGTGTTCGTGAATCTATGGTTTTCCCGGAAAATCACATTTAATTCATGAAGCAATTATATTTCACAAAGCTCTAACCATTCAGTTGGATTTTAGCCTTCGTGAATGTCTTCACATACCACCTTTGCAAACATCTTCACAAATTCAGAGCCTTAATATTTTTGTTATGTCTAGCTCACTATTCTGCTTAAGGGGGTAGAGGCCTATTTATAGGCGTTTCCACCAAACATTCTGGACACATCATCACTATTTCGCAAAGAACCTTGTTTACCATCGTGTTCGCCCTTTTTCATAGAGACCACGGTCAGAAACATTCATGCCTTCACGAACCAACCTTACTGAACTCCATTTCTTCTCGAAACTCATTCCTTAGTAATATTTTCATAAGGGCTTTAAGAAAAACCACATTCACAATGTTTTCTCAAAATTACACAGATCACCATAAGAGAATTCCAGCTCTTCTCAAACCACCCTTTTCGAACTCCCATTATTCGTGAAACTCATGCCTAAGCCTTATATTCATAAGGCCTTTAAAAAAATCCACTTTCTCAATGATTTGACGTAATCACGAAGATCACCATCAGAAATTTTCATGTCTTTTTGAACCACACTTTGTGAAATACCAATCTTCATGAAATTCATGCCTTTTCTATATTTTTTTACGGCCTTCAAGAAAATACACTTTCACAAAGATTTTTTATAATCACAAAGATCACCATAAAAAACATTCATGTCTTCACAAACCACACTTTGTAAAATTACAATCCTTGCAAAATTCATGCCTTTTCCATATTTTTATATGGCCTTTATGAAAATCCACTTTCACAAAGATTTGTCGTAGTCGCGAAGATCACCATCAAAGAATTTTGCGTCTTTGCAAAACACACCTGGAAAATCCCATCTTTTCAAAACTCAAGAATTTACCATATTTTGATGATATCTTCAAGAATATACACTTTAGTTAAGACTTGTACAAACTCCAAATTTTGGATCCCAATGATTTGGAAATCACTTGAAAACAGTGCCACCCAGTATCTGTTGTTTTGTACTACCTCCAGATCTTCAATTCATTTTTCACGGTTCTTTGTCAACATGAATTTTCAATGAAATCTCTGGAACTCGACAATTCATCATGAAAACCTACTTTGTCAACAAACACAACCGACTCAAGAATTCTGTAATGTTACCATTATGTATTTTTGACAAAAAAATATCCCTATTTAGGTTTTTGGAAAACCCTTCTCATAATGATTTTTTGGACTTTGATGCCCTACCAATGTTCCTTCCATCATCTTGCATCATTCACCTGTTGCGATTTATATAGAGACCAATGATTCACTCGCCACATACTCTAAGCCCACATGAGAAATTCTCGGTGTGAGAAATAAGAGTAGTATGAATGGTTCATTAGGGAATCACTTCCTTGATAACACAAAATGTTGATACTCTACTGATACTAATAAACTTCTTGCATCACAGTCCTTAGCTGTCGTGATATCTACTCTTTGATCAATCACTTAAAGATTCGTCATATATGGAACTCATACTCCCCCTATCGTGTTGCTCCCCCTATCTCACTGCTTCACCTGTCAACTTCTCCCCATGTCATTGACTAGGATATTTTCTCCCTTCCATAGCCACTAATTCTCCCCCTAATTAGTGACTATTTATCCCCCTCTGTCAACAAACCCAAAGGTCACTCCTCTATGGTCTGAGACATTGTAAAGAACATAGATTAGAAGAGTAGGGAAAAATACCCCATACCTCGGGGAGAGGGGGGTTCCACGTCCACACTTTCTCAAGTGTGGGGAGTCGACTAGACTCCTAGGTACAGTCGATGCCTTTGAAATGCTTCCTTAGGTAGGGCCATTGTCAAAATGTCTGTAACTTGTAGTTCTGTAGGAAGTTATTCCAATTTTGTTATTCCCTGCTCAACCTTCTCCTTGATAAAATGATACTTTATCTTAATGTTCTTTATCCTTGAGAGATGAACGAGATTTTTGTAGAGATTTATATCACTTGAGTTATCACACTAGATTCCGATCGGAGGCTTCACTTCATTGCCCAAATCATCACACTGCTAATTTATCCACAATAATTGTGTGTATTCTTTATTGGCGGCAATATACTGAGCTTCTGCAGTCCTCAATGAAATGAAATATTGTTTCTTTCTTAGACAAGAAATACAAAAACCACTAAGATAGAAAATCACCTCTCGACATAGATTTCTGGTCATCTGATGATCCAGCCCAATCTACATTTGTATATCCCAAAATCTCTAACTGAGATTTGTCAGTATACATTAAACCAAAATCCAATGTTCTTTTGATAAACCATAGTATTCATTTCACTAAAATCATGTTTTTTTCCTTTGGATTGATTTTATATCACTCTTCTTGGAAAGTGGGAAAAATATATCAGGTCTCGTCGCTATCAGGTATAGTAAACTCCCAATAATCTTCCTGTATTCTGTGATATTAACTGCCTTTCCATTATCATCTTTCTATAAATTCATCCGAGTAGCAACCATATTCTTTATCTCTTTATAATTTTCCATTCCAAATATTCTAAAAACCTACATGGAATATTTTGATTGAGAAATGAAAGTGTCCTTCCATCCTTGTGATACCTGTAAACCAATGAAAATTGTCAGCTCTCCAATCATGGACATTTTGAAATCACATTTCATGAATTCAGAAAACTATCACACTAAGCTTCATCTAATCCACCAAATATCATGTCATCGACATAAACCATAACTATAATCCTTTGATTACTATCGTTGTTAAAATAGATATTGTAATAAACTCCACCATACTGGAAACCAAGCTTCTTCAAATACTGATCAAGCCTTGAGTACCATGATCTTGGTACTCGTTTCAGCCCATATAACTCCTTCTTCAGTCGAAAAACATTGTTCTCATCCTCATGAATTAGAAAACCATATCGATGCTTGATATACACTTCTTCCTCTAAACCACCATTAAAATATTTAGATTCAACATCCATCTAGAAAACTTTAAACTTACCTTTCACTACAATGGCTAGGAATAATCTGATTGTACCTAGCCTTGCAACCGGTGCAAATGTATCGCCAACATTTATTCCCCCTATCTGGAAGTATTATTTGAACACTAGTCATGATTTGTTTTGAATCAATGAGCCATATTAATTCATCTTGTTGTGATAGACCCATTTAGTCCTGATGACATTCGTATCTGCTGGCCTCGAAACAATATCATAGGTATGGTTCCCTTCAATCCGATCTAGTTCTTCATTCATATCCTGAACCCAATTTTCATCTTCAACTGCATCAGCAAAGCATTTAATCTCTACCTGAGATAGGAATGATGTATTCTGTAGGGATTTCATTATTATTGTCTGAATTAGAGTAGATTTATCACCAATGATATTCTTTTTATCAATTTTATCTCAAATTCATGGCTTTTGTGCAGATACAGATTTTACTTCCTCATGTGCATCATTAGTATCTTCTTCTGAATCATCATCGACCACTTTTTCTTCTCCTATGTTAATTTCCTCTTCATCACTTTCATCAAGATATTGTTCACAATTTTTTTGAGTTATCTATTCATTCTCCCATATAGTGACATAATTGAACTCAAATAATTTTTCCAACCTTTTGTTAAAGCATTTGTATTCTTTGATTTTTCCAGAGTAGCTATGGAATATCCCCTCATCTCCACGTGACTCAAATTTCCTATATTTTTCCTTATTGAGAATTAAGCACTTACTCACAAAGACTTGAAAGTATTTTACTGTTGAATTCTTTCCATACCACCTCACATATGGAGTATTTCATTCCTTCGAACACAATAGTGCTCTGTTATAAATGTAGACCGATGTCAACACCGCTTCCTTCTAGAACCTCTCTGGTAGGTCCTTTTCTATAAGAATAATTCTTGCTATGTTGTTGATGATACTATTTATGCTTTCAACTACTCCATTCTGTTGGGGAGTTCTCACTGGGGAAACTCTATGCATAATCCCATGTTTCTCAAGATAGTCTTCCACTGGACTGTTTGTGAATTTTGTACCATTTTCAGTATGAAACATCAGAATTTTCTATCCAAGCATCCTTTTTCACTCTCTCTGGTAATTTTTTAAGAAGATAAACTTATAGGACGTATGAGAAATGAAAAATACCCATTCCATTCTACTATAGTCATCAATAAAAATAACATAGTAACACTTTCCATCAAATTCTCTTGGTGTGATAGACCCAAAAACATCGGCATACACCAATTCCAGCACTCTCGTTGACTTATTTTCTATTACCATATATGTCTTTCTTATGATCTTACATTGTTGTCATTCATCAAATGTGTGAGTAAAATCTTGTGATATATTAGGTAAGTCTATAGCTATATCACACTTTAACAAATCTTCTAGGGATGGATGACATATATAACCGAGTCGATTATGCCACAACTTGTTTTCTTCTTCTCAGAATAAAAAGCACATATATTCTTCTCCACTTACTAGGTAGTGATTTGTCTTTGTTCTTTTTCCCTATAGAACCATATCCCTGTCTCTTCCTTCGATGATACATATCTTTTTAGTAAACCTTATAGAATTTCCTAAGTCACATAGTTTACTAACGTTGAGAAAATTGTGACTGAGGACTTCTACTACTAAGACATCGCCACATCTCATCTCTTTCCCCCACAAAATGGCCTTTCCTTGGCCAATAATCTTCAGGCCTTCATTGTTTCCAAACATGAGAACTCCTTCATTGTCATATTTTATTCCCGTAACAAGATCCTTATTACCTGTCATGTGAGATGTGAAACCACTATCAAGGATCCACACACCAGAATGGTCTGATGCTTTAAGGGAAATTTATACCACCACTGCCTTCTCATCATTTTCCTTCTTGTTCCATATTTTTTTCTTCACACTACGCATAGATTTAGACTTCTGATCTTTCTTAGTGTATGATGTATTACCTTCATCTTGTAAAGATACAAATCTATTTTGTATTTCCAACTCACCTGTTGGTTCATTGATCTCCTACTAGTGAACATTTTGATTCTTCATTGGGGAATCCCTCTGTATGGTCGATGTACAATATCTAGCCATGTCCCCAAATCATTCTCACCAAAAATAGTGTCCTAAAAATGTTCTAGAGAACTATTATCTATTTTCATCCACCTCAGTTCTTATGCCCTTCGATATCTCTTGGCTATGGAACACACATTCTGTGAATGCCCAATCATTCCACAGCAATAAAAGCTGATATAAGTATCATTCCTTTGTGTCACTATTGTACTGATAGTTTCCCCTTTGTATCTCTGAATATTCTGATTTTTCATTGTTCCCAAATCAACTTTCAATCTCAGAATGGGTGATTTTGGTCTGACGTCAATTTTTATAGTTTTTTGTTTTTGACCATGCCCCCATCGACCATAACATCTGAACATAATTGATGCTTCCTTTTAACTGAACCACTATGATCCACTTTTAGCTTCACAGTTTTCTGAGTGACCTGCTTTTCTGATATCCCAGCAGGAGTCAAGAGTTTTTCCTGATCCTTAACTTTTTTCCAAAAACCAATGAATTCTCCTTCAAGTTATTCAATATACTTGATTTTATCTTTCCTTTTATTTTTCAAGCCATCGATATCCCTTTTCTATTCTTCAATATTGATTTTATTTTCATCAACCTTTTTTGGGCTCTCTGTCATAGAATACTTAAGGTTTTTAATATCTTTTATCAGCTCAGACTTCTCTTCTTCCTACTATTTCATGTAGAGTTTGGAATCATGTATTAGTTTGTTGGATTTCTTTTTTTTTCTCTCCAAACATCTATCTCTTAAAGAGATACTTATAATTAATCTTTCATGTTGAATCTTCCTTAAATTTTTTCTTATTCATCATCAGTGTTAGTATCTTCCTTTTTATGACAGCTACTAACAACTACAACTATAGAATTCTCTCCTATGTCTATGTAGTTCTCTATCTCTGTGTCCTCTTCAACCGTAGACTCATCTGAACTACCACATTCTTATTAGAGAAGATTATTTTTCATAATGAAATTTCACTTGAATTGTTTATTTCCTTTCACAATGGCTGATGTTTTCTTCTTTGGAATTTTGATTTCATCCTCCTCATCTTCTTGAATCTTCTCAGGTCACCTTGTGGAAAGGTGACAAACTTTTCCATATCTAAAGCAACCAAGTAGAAGCTTACCTTGGAACATTCCTTTTCCTCTTTTAAGATTCGAGGAAAGGAATGAAATCATCTCATCTATCGCTCATTTTTCCTGAGAATCATCAATGTTGAGATTCTTCATGGAATTTAATGCCATCACTTTGGAATTCCCCTTTTCCACAACATCATTACCATCATTTCTCATTTCATATACAACAATGGCGCTATGTAGGTTATCCAATGTCAGCTCTTTTTGGTATTTATCTTCCAAAACCTAATCTTTTCGATTGAACTGAGGTGGATGTTTCCTCAAGATGTACTTTAGAATTTTTATATCTTCAATAAATTCTCCAAGACCTCACATGTCTTCCACTACAATATTTACCCTGTCATAGAATTCATCAATATACTCATTCATGTTCATTCTCAGATCTTCATACATTTTCCACAACACTTGAAAATTTGACTCTCTGACCTTTAAATATCTTTCATATATGTTCAACAACTTTTTCCACATAGCATGTGATGTTTTACATTACATAACCTTCTTATATATATCATTTTATAGGGCTCCCCCTAAAGCATTTATTCCCTTGGATTCAACATCTATTTATCTTCACTCAGCTTTCGATAATGAACCACTATTAATATTGGTAGTTATGCCATGAATTGCTGATATGAACACATCAGTTATCCAAGATAGAAAGTATTGTTGCATCTGATTCTTCCAAAGATGAAAATTTTTCCCGTCAAAGATTGGAATCCCTTTGTGATTAGTAACCTCTATTTGAGATAGAAACACTAATATCAACCTTTATCCCTGATAAAAATTGTTAGGTTCACCGGCCTAGTTACCCTAGGGGGTGAATCAGGGTGTGATATATTAAAACAATTACCCCTTATAATCTTGTTTCATCCTTGCACAAAACTATCTTATCTCTCCTTCCTAGTGCAGAGTATAAAAAAATAAAGCATGCAAAGGACACATCAATTTTAAATTGTTCACCCTTACTGGGCTACATCCAAGGAGCATACACCAGCGATGTGCTGATGTACCAAATCCACTATAAGTGCACTGCTGTATAAATTCTTGAAGTGGACTCACTATACCTCCTAGTTTACGACCACTCATCATTTTGAGAACTCACAGCTCTCTCAGCCGAAGTGAGCTCACTACTTCTTCAGAAGATCCACCCACAGTTTATAGACATGTAGGTCTCTTCATTATCAATAATGAATACATCCTTAGTTATAGATAGATTCTCTATTGAAGTTCCACTTTCATCCACAGATGAATATCACTTTTCCACAAATTCATTGTAAAATTACTTCTATGCACCCTTCATGATTCCCTTTACCTTCGGAAAAACCCCTCTTTCAAAAGGATCCTTTGTAGAGCACTTTGTAATGATAAAACGGTCATCACAAAACTCATATACTTCAACAAACCCCAGAATAGTTGATTGGATTTTTTAGCCTTCACGAATCTATTGTTTTTTCCCAAAAATAACTTTTCCTTCGTGAAGCAATTCTCTTTCACAAAGCTCAGAACATTCAGTTGGATTTTATCCTTCACGAATTTCTTGGCATACCACATTCATGAATGTCTTCACTAATTCAGAGCCTTATGATTTTAATTATGTATATCTCACTAATATTCTTAAAGGGGTAATGGACTATTTATAGGCGTTTCCCCCGAACCTTCTGGACACGTTATCAGCATTTCGTGAAGCACCTCATTTACCTTCGCAACGCTCCATTTTTTGCAGAGACCACGGTCAGAAACATTCACGACTTCACGAACCACCCTTCGCGAACTATAATTCTTCATGAAACTCATGCCTTAGCCATATTTTCATAAGGCCTTCTTGAAAAACCACTTTCACAAAGATTTATCAGAATCACACAGATCACCATCACTGAATTTTATCTCTTCGCAAACCACGCTTTGCAAACTCCCATTATTCGTGAAACTCAGGCATTATCCATATTTTTATAAGGCCTTCAACTAAATCCACTTTCTCGATGATTTGACTTGATCATGAAGATAACCATAAAAAACATTCATGTTTTCACGAACCACACATTGAAAAATTCCTTTCTTCGCAAAATTCATGCCTTTGCAATACTTTTATATGACCTTCAAGAAAATCCACTTTCGTAAAGATTTTTCATAATAAAAAATATCACCATAAAAAACATTCGCGTCTTCACAAAACAGACTTTGTAATATCCCAGTTTACTTGAAATTCACGCCTTTGAAATATTTTTATATGGCCTTCAAGAAAATCTACTTTTGCAAAGATTTTTCGTAATCATGAAGATCATTGTCAACGACTTTCGCATCTTCATGAAAGACACCTAGAAAATACCTTCTTTGTGAAACTAAATCCTTTTCCATATTTTGATGAGATCTTCAAGAAAATAAACATTAGCGAACACTTGTACAAACTCCGAATTTTTTATTCCACCAATTGGGAAATCACTTGAAAAAAGGACCACCTAATATATGTTCTTTTTTACTACCTCCAGATCTTCAATTCCTTTTTCATTGTTCGTAGTAAACATGGATTATTAATGAAATCTCTGGAACTCAACATTTCACCATGAAAATATGTTTTTTCAACAAACACAACTAACTCAAAAATTCTGCAATGTTACCATGAGGTATTTTTGTCCAACAGTCATGTTAATCTGGCACACAGTGTACCCAGTATGACTCAATGTGTGTGTTTTCAATATAAAAGTTCCATTTTAGTTAAAAATGCATATCATAAACATAAAAATGAGAAAAAAAGATTATAATATTTTCAAAATTTAGTATAATGATCTGTAATTTATTTTTGATTTCTAGGAAAAAACTATGTGTCAATCTGCCCACAGTGTGATCGGTATGACTTGAAGTGAATGCTTTCAATATAAGTGTCATTTTATTTGAAAATGTGTATCTAATATCTAAAACTGATCAAAAGAGCTCAAATTATTTTCAAACTTTAATAAAACAATATATCATTAATTTTTTATGTGTAGGAATCATCCTCACATTAATCCAAAACATGATATACCCGATATGACTTGACGTATGTGTTTTAAATATTAAAGATCTATTTTATTTAAAATCATGTATCACATTTCCAAAACTATGAATTTGATATATGATAGTTTTTAATCTTTTGAAATATTATACATGATTCATTTTTATGTGTAGGAATCGATGCAACCCTATCTGACACATGGTGTGTTTGGTATGACTCAAAGTGTGTGTTTTAAATATAAAAATATCGTTTTAGTAGAAAAAGTATATCACACAGCCAAAATAATGAAAATGATCTCAAATTGATTTCAAACATTACCAAAAAATCCATAATTTACTTATGATTTGTTGGAATTTATCTCACCTCCATTCAACACACAATGTTCCCAGTATGACTCAAAGTGTGTGTTTTCAGTATTAAATTTTCATTTTTGTTTAAAACATGTATCACATAGCCAAAACCTAGAAAACAAGCTTGTATTATCTAAAAAATTTATAAAAAATAATTCATAATTCAATTCTGATGTGCAGGAACTGGCTGCAGGTTAATCTGACACATGATGCAACTAGTATGAATTGATGTACATGTTTTAAATATAAAGGTTTCATTTTATTTAAAAAGATATATCATATAGAAAAAATTGATAAATAAATCTCAAATTATTTTCACAATTACAGAAAATGACCATTATTTATTTATGGAAAATTATAATCGACCACACTTCATTATGATGGATGACTAACTAATAATATTATCAATATTTACCATAAATAACAATATAATTTATCATATAATATTAAAATTATAATTTTTTTTTATTTTTTGTTACTAAAACTAAACATTGGTTTAATTCCAGGAACCAAATTTTATATAGATATTTATCGTTGGAAAAGTCTTATGGTTTGTATTTTAGATATGGGTTGTAATTTGTTTTTGATTAATTGTAAATATGACATCAATGTAAATATTTTTTATATAAAATTTGAATTGAAATTATAGTAAAATGTGAGAATCCTATTCCAAACCAATTTTCTATATATTTCTACTACTATTTATTTATTCTAATTGGGTTTATTTTTATATGTGTGTTGTATAGGTGTTGTTGGGATGAAAATGTGTAGAAACTATTATTGATTTTATCAGTGCTAGAACAAGTAATAATAAATACTTCCTTATTCAATGTGAGAGAAAGTGCTACTAAAATACCTCTATATCTGAAATATAAAAATCACTAATAAAGGGATATTTTATCAGTTCTATAAAGAGAACCGATAAAGGTTACCTTTATCATTGCTATAAAGTAATCAATGATAAAGACATAATTTATCAGTGTTTTTTCTACCACTAATAAAGGTCATATGTATTTATCAACACCTAGGTAGAAAATGGTTTTTTCCCTATAAAATCTATTGTTAGCTCTCAAAAAAGTTCAATATATATTTTTATTGTTTAATAAATTTTTTATATATGAAAACATAATCGGATAATAAAACATTCATGTTGGGGTTTGAAATAAATAAATCAATCCATCACATTACTATTTTAAAACTTTATTTTATTCACTGATTTATTAATTAGATCATCTAATTAGGAGATGAAAAATAAATAAATTAAAATTTTCCAGGTAGGTGACAATCTGACCCTTATGGTGGTAATTAAATACATTACATAAAGACTCCAATATTATAGTAATTAAATAAATTACATAAACCTTATAATATGGTGGTAAATAATGAATATTTTATAAATAATTGAAGCCATTATATGAGGGGGAGAAATCAAGGTTGAAGTTGAAAAAAATATTTATCCATTATTGAACATTCTTTCTAAGAACATGTTATTAAAACAAAGAATGAAATAGAGATAAATTGAGAATTAGAGAAGAGATGAAAATAGAAGAGATACATTTTTTTTATCAACGTATTTCCCTAGTTTGTAATATCACTCAAATATCACCACCAAACTAGAGGGATATATTTACCTTCTAAAAGTATCATGTGAAAAGTGGGGAATTTATATCTAAAAAAAATTGATGTATTTTTAATAAACCCCCCTCAATCAGCGGAACTATGAACATGTCCCTTCTACACACGTTCTTCACCCAATGTGACAATTGGGGGGGGGGAATTCTAATGTTCCTAATTGAGATGTTAAAGATCGAGGAAATAAAACCAAAAAAATATCTTCTATATAAAAGGAGTCTCAACCATGAATTTCAATCTACTATTTCCCTTTCTTATTTTCATCAAGGTTCATGAGGTATCCCTTGAGGCTATTAGTAATTATTACTTGATTCATAAGCCATATATCATCAGAAAGTACACTTGTTTGATTAGTCAATTTCCTAATTTGTTTTCTTCTCTAATTTCTTTAATGTTTGTAATTTGAATTTCTATGTGATGAATAAATGTTATTCTGAGTCTAATATTGTTTCATTCATATGGCATCCCTCCTTTTTAATACATAACTTTTCATAACATTTTACAAACAAAGGATCTTTAAAGTCTCGTGTCTTGGAAATCAGGAAAAAATAAAAATTAAAAACAACATAAAAAATTCCTCTAATCAACTTGTAAGTATTAATAATAATTTTATACTAAGTAAAATTATTGCATCTCATAACCTGGAGACATGCATCTATGTAAAGGGTGAGCATAATGATCAATAAGGGAATCAAGTGAAATAGTTGACATGTGGTCTTGACCAATAATAATAAGAACATGATAAAAATCATAAAGACATTATCAATGGAAAAATATAAAAATCATCATAAAAATAACTTGAATCATAACATTAATATGTGGCTACAATATTTCATTTAGAAATTCATGAACATGTCACCAAGGTTCATCCCCAAAGGTGTCATAAAAAATTACCAATGTTATTCACCAAGGTATTGTGAAACTTGTCATCTCTAGAGATTAATTCTTTACCCAATGCATTGGAGTGCTATCATGGTGCACCCTTAATATGTATTTAAATTCATGAGATTCACATACATCATAATAAAAAATTTCATAAATAACCCATAGATAATAAAAAAATGGGTTCATTTCAAAATCTCTACGTTTTAAAAGTTCTTAAAAATAAGATTGTTATGTCATTTATAACCCATGGAAAGGGAGTCAGGGTTACATGTATGTAATTTCCAGAATCAAATATATCATTTTTTTATAACTATGAACACCCATTGAAATTAAATTGTTATGGTTATTCACATATATAAAATAAGAGATTTTTTTTAGAAAAAGAGAGATATTTTGAGACGAAATTTCTGCAGCATAACAGTTATATAACATGGTTTTAGAAAATAATATAAAGAGAGGGGAAAAGGTTTTCACATCAACAAATGAATCATTTTACATTATAGGTATAGAATAAAAAAAATAATATCATGGTGTGGAAAATTGAATGACACACCACATGAAAAGGAAACTTATAGGGAAAGAGAAAGCACAATTTCTTATACGAAAATTCGGCAGCCTAACGACGTCTCATAAAAATTCAAAAAATAAATTGATGAGATCGGAAATAGTCTATCATCATTTGAAAATGAAATTTAATGTATTAAAGATATTTAATAACAAGCCCTCTCATAATAAAATGTAACTATAAGACATAACTTAAAGGAAGTCGTGACTTAAAAGAGGAGGGTGAGAGGTTCCATTAACTTGAAATGTAATTTCGAAAGCCTGATGATAGGGACATTGGGAGGATTGAGGGAACCTAGGGAGGACTCTTTGATAGGTAAAGACACTAGAGATTTTTTGAATAGGATTTTGGAATTAATTGGATGAGGAATGGCCTGGTATTTATAGGAGAAGTGAGGGAACAAATCATTAATTTCCAAGGGACACCTCATCGGTGGTATTGGAAAAACCATGGGATTTCCCATGGTATTTGCACATGGTAGTGGACACTTCGGACACCTCATTGAATATATTACTATTCATAAGTCTACCATAATGATTACATAGTTATAACATTCTTAATGATGTCATTAAAAACCCGAAACTCAAAACTGTATTTTCATTATTCACCGAAAATTCAACTATTTTAGAAAAATCCTAAAAATTCACCTTAACCAAAAATCATTGCTCTGAATACAAAAATGAACTCAATTTTATTAGAATAATTTTCTAGATATTTTAAATTTAATTTTTAATGAAAAAAACTATTCAATTGAAAAAAACTAATACTTAACTAGTAATTTATGAAATAGTTATTTACTTATTTTATTGAATCACATTACCAAATCAAGGTGCCTAAAATATAATAATACTTTCTTAAGGGAGATTACTATTCCATTTGGTCACATTACTATTCATAAGAATAAAATTACAATTCATAATTTATTATACACCAAAAATTAATTTTATCTTATTAGACTATAAATTTCATACTGAACACAACTGTAGGAGAATATTTTTGGAAAATCATTACACATTATTAATTATTTAAGGTTTACATAAATAATTAAAAAATATAGCTTTTTTCCAAAAAAAATCATCAATAATAGACATCCTATATTTATCCAGAGATTAGA
The DNA here is from genome assembly GCA_963277665.1 of Viscum album. Classification (NCBI taxonomy): domain Eukaryota; kingdom Viridiplantae; phylum Streptophyta; class Magnoliopsida; order Santalales; family Viscaceae; genus Viscum; species Viscum album. The sequence goes on along the minus strand of OY728127.1, from coordinate 345,878,068 downwards.
AATTTACAAACATTAACATAAAAATAAATAAAAATTTTATTTATGTCAAAGTATTACACAAAGCAGTAATGGTATCGTTACGTATCCCCTTATAATACCATCATAGGACCTAAGTGTATGGTGCGGTAAGGTGATAGAATCTTGTGGCAGATTAGACCACATTGTCTAAGTGGTGACCTCTATCAGCTTGAACTTCTCCCATAGGTGATTCCATTCAATCACCACATGATGAAGTTTGTCTTCAGCATAGTCTAGAGAAAAGCCTAGTGGTGCTACCTCATTCCCAAGATCCATCATATGGGCTTCGAATGACCCAATTCTACTGGATGAGGCCATCAAATCTTCTTTCTCTGATAATTAACAAAGATCACTTTTATTTATAAACTAAAATTGTAACATTAAAACTTTAGCTTCCTACAGTAATATCGACCTACAATAATATAATAGTCTAAACCTAATGATATCATTTAATTATAACCACTTCATTAATTAAAGAATATAGTTTTTTTGATTACAAAATAAAAAAAACACTAAATTAGGAAATAAATATTAATAAAAAGTTTGGGTCATTACAATTCCCGAAATATTGAGGATAACAGAGGAATTTTTCTAACATAAACCATGAATTTCAATGAATCCTCCCTTTTTATCTTTTAGAGATTTATGAAATCAATATTTGTGGCCAGACATGATGATGATGAACTTATTTGGTTACTGATATTTGGTGACGAAAGAAATATTCAACTCATACTAAATGAATTTTGGACTACTGAAAAAAAATATATGAATTATGTGAAAATAATATTTATCCCACCCTTCCAATTAAATTAGTGAATGAACTCTCAATTTTGGGTCCACATAATATCTTTACCACTCATTGGTTCATCTTTCTGATGATATTAATATATTTTTTGACCGTGGATATAATAATTCACCGCAAGGATTTTTAATCTGATTCCTAGAGCAAATGAAATCATATCCACAGAAGTAAAACATGAGAATATATATAACGACCCTTACTTTAAATACATTGTTATTAATTAAAAATTGAAGTATATATATTACAACATATTACAAAACCATGATAGGACTGTATAAGTATAGTGTCTTTAGAAACTGGGAAACATCAACAACTAGTTCATAAAACATTTACATTATCTCATGTTTATTTCATCATAAATAGACTCCTTTTTGGCATATCATATTTAATACCATTCTTCCTAACCTGGGGAAAAGAAACATAAAAAATGGTGAGATAAAATTCTCAATAAGGGTAAACAAAGTAAATATCAATCATATCATATTAATAAGAACATAACATTTGAAAATCTTATCCTGCATAAGAGATCATAATATCATGTAATAGGATAAATCATATAACTATAGTGTAATCCCAATAATCGTAACATAAGACATGAAAATTTTTAGAATACACACATAATAAAAGAAATTCATTTCACATTATTCAAGGCTCATTTCCAAGACCATTATACCAGACAATGTCCAATACCAAACCGAGTTCACTCCTCGTTCCCGTCCTGTATCACTTAACCAGATTAACATTCCATTCCAGCAATGTATATATCATGAGATATAAATCTTTACCAAATGAATTGGAGGGATATATAGGTCACACCCATCCAATAATTAAATCATTATTATGTGTTCCACAAAATTAACATAAATCATTCTTTATAACCCTACAAATAAAATAGGTTTCATAAACACCATCCCATCCTAACATAATAAATACAAAAGAAATGGATATCATTTAATCATAAACATAATAAATCCTTGTGAATAATAGGTGCATTATTCTAGAAACAAAAACATATTAAATAATATCTAATTTGAATGAAAATAGTTTTGATTACACACATGAAATGAATTCTTGAGGAAAATATCCTATCTTCTTCAAAATAATTTTTTTTCTCAAAATGCCATGAATTTTCAAAATAAATTATATTTTTTTGAAAATCATAATGAAATATTTTAGAGTAAGACTCATGGAAATAAGGCACTATTAAACCTTAAAAATCTGTTAATTACGTATAAGTTAAAAAAACATTCTCGTCGTACTTTTACCAGAAAAGTTAAAAAGCACCTCATATGGTAAAAAAAGAAATATTCCTTCCATACCATGTATTAAAAGCCAAAAATGGGTAGAAATGACATTAAAAATTATATAGAATAACAGTAAAAATTTTATGAAAACATTTTTAGAAAACATGGACATGGATGATAAATAGACCCCCAGTAAACACTTACGTATAAAGAATCTCAGATAAAAATGTGATTGGAAAATTATTCCTTAACATTGGTCCGATATGATTTTTACGTATTAGAAGCTCCATTATAATGATTTAAATAATTTCATTAAATTATTTAAGAATCATATTTATTTATATGATATCATATATGGTCATATTCTTATTTGTTTATTAGTAACATTTAATTGTTACTTGTTATTCGGGTGTTAACTGCTTTATGTTCTTATGCATATTTCGACGAATAAATTATTATTATTTTTTTATAGGTTATAGTTATATCATTTAATGAATTGTATTAGTATAATATATATCATATTTATTCATTAAATTAATTTATATAATCTTTCTTCAATGGGGATCATGTAGAATGAATCACATTACATTGTGGAGATGGTGGGTCGTACGTATGCACGAGCAACGATATCATTCCCATGATTTTGGCATTGTATTGAAGTGTATGGTGTATAATATTTCATAATAAATATAATTTTAAAATAAATAATAATTATATATAGACATTTCTTCAATCATTATACCCATCCAAGTATGTTGGTGATGAAAAATAGATTACACCACGGCGTGGAGACGGTAGGCCGTATGTACGCACGCCTGGTGATTTCATTTTTCATAGGATGGATAGAATATGGAATAGGTTTTTTCATAATCATAATAACATATCAGTATACAAGTGATATTGGAGTTATTACTTAATAATGAAGAAACTCATATAGAGGAAGTATAATAATAAATAAGTTTGAAAGAATTCGTAAAAGATATTACCTCTTCTTCGATGTGCCTCTTCTAAACCTCCTCTTAGGGCACTAAATTTTCTCGTTGAAGAACAACAAGACCTCTAGTATGTTGATAGGGAAGTGGAGAAGGAAAATGGATAGGGTTTTTTTGATTTTTAAGGCTCAAAATGGAGTGAAGAGAAGAGGGAGGAGGTGCCTTTTTATAAAAGATGAGAGGGGCACTTTTGGAAGCCTCAAATATATTAATTTATAATAAAATAAAAACGCAATTAAAAACGTCCAAAATTACTCAATTTAGATAATGAGATGAGTCAGGGTTGTTATATTATCATTCAATAAAATTTAGACATGTTTGGAATTTATTTTAAACTTTGTCATTTAGATTTATTCTTATTTAATCTATTTAATTTTATTTATGATAATAATATTATAAATATTAAATGGTTATATATACTTACTTATGTATTCTTATTTGTCCATAATTAGATAATTTATGACATTTTAGACCATATAATTTTAAATTTTAAATTATTAAATATTTTTGATATTTTTAAACAATTTAATAATATTATATTTTTATAAAATGTCAATAGTGTCAATTCTGACACTATTCATTTATTTGAATTTAAATAAAATCCACATAGAAGATAGATTCAAAAAAAATATTTAATAGATTCCAAAAATGTCATATTAATCTAGAAAATTATTGGAGCACATTAATTATTCATATAAGATTTAATTTAACATTTTTAAAACCATTTATTCGATATTTCTCTTAATAAAATAATTACTACAATAATTTCTATAATTATTTAATATACTTATTTTTTGGTATAAAACCTAAAAATAAAATACAATTTTTAAGATAAATCTAATATATTTCTTAAGAAGTCATTTAGTATAATTTATCTTCTAAAAAACCCAACATTGAAAATTTTATATTTATTAAATTATGAAGGTGACAAATTTGACATAATTTATTATAAAATAATATAAGTGTTATAATCTCTTTTATAAGGCTCCAATTCGTCAAAAATATGACCATTGCATGATAATGGTTTATATATACTTGAAAAATAGTATTCGGTCAAGTTTTTGTGCCTTTTTATGGGTATTATTATTTTAATAATAACTTTATTATAGATTTTTCACTAAATAAATAATGTTTGCATCATTAATGTATAATGTATTAAGGTAATTATATATTTCTTAAAAATTACAAATACATTACCATTATAAATAAAAAAAAATTAGATTTCAAATGAGTATTTATAATCCAATTTATATTCTCTATAACCTTATATTAAAAATAATTTAATTATTAATGTTTGAGTGATACATATTTCACTTTTCCTTAAATAGAATAAATTAAATGTCTTAGTCTCATCCAAGTGGGTTATAATAGATACCATTTCTACCCAGTTATGTTTTAAGGAGAAATATAAGAATCTAATTATATTAATACAAGTGTTAGGGTAATTTTTTAATAATACTTTTACCCTTAATTATCTTATTGACCTTTAACTATGGTAAATAAAATTTACCGTTGTTACTATTCATAATGCCAAAAAATAAAAGTAGCCTATTAAAATAAATTGAACATACTGATTCCAAAAATGGAATACATTTTTTCAAATTCAATACACATATGTTTTATCAATTAATTTAAAATTTATCATGTTGTTGAAATGGGAAAACAGGTTTTAAAAACATTGGAAAAGTTTGAAATGTTTTTACCTATAAATTCAATGTAAAATTAATGGTAATTACATAAATTATATTACATGGTAAAAATATATTCTATTTTTACTTTAAAACCATTAAATATTACATTTTATCAATATAAAGTATATCGATGGAAAAATATGTTTTTAATTAATATTTAGCATATTTTTACTATTCATCAAAATATGAAAGTTATTAAAAAAATATAAAAACATTATCCAAAGTAAAATTTTATATCCTGATTTCAAATAATAAGTTTAATTTTTCAAATTGAACTTATAAACATGTGAAAACTATATTTAAAATGAGTGCACCATCAAATGGCGGTAAAACTGCATTTTTAAAAAAATACTTATTTTATCTGAAAAATTAATTTTTTTCTCATATTGTGTTCTATAAAATTTGTAGGATAATTTCCAATGATATAAATTTAAATATGTGGTTAATAATATTCATAACATCTGTTTTGAATCCCATTAAAAAAATAAAATATTGTTTTTTAGCGAAACTCAGTATCGCGTAAAACGCAAGCTATCGAGGAAGGTCACGCTTGTGTGTAACGCAATCCAAGATAGTGTTGAGTCTAGTGCAAGAATACTTTGGTGTAGTGTATAACATAATCCAATCTTAGATCATTTTTACATTGACCAAAATCTATACTTAGTTTTGAATTCTATCAAAATAATTGTGTGTAATATAATACATCAAAGAAACTAAAAAGAATCTATCTCATAAAATCTCAGGGTTTTAAATTATACCCCCCTTAAAATGAATTTCTCCCTCAAAATTTGTTTGGGTTATAAATCATTTACAACTTGAATGTTTCTTTCAGGGAAACACACATTGTTAAAAGGAATACTAAAACTTCATTTTAAAAAGGAACATTAGAAACATAATGGTTAACCAATGTAACTCATAGAATAACATATGTGGGATGTGAAAACATGGACATAGAAGAGTAATATAACCATATATTTTTTATGGAGTGGTAGAGAACCTGGCTAAGAAAAATTAAATAATTAAAAATAAATAAATTTTTGATGATCTAAGGTACCATCTGATTAATGAGATATGAAGGTACTAGGATAACATTTTTTTGGTTTTCAATATCATTTACCTTAAGATGAAGAACATGAGGAGAAATACATACTTGATTTCATTAAAATATCATTATTGGTCATTCCTTGAAAAATTTCCAATTCATCTCTAATTTAAAGAAATTAAATTGAATTTTCCATTCATGAAGTGTTAGCAGATCATGCGATATAATGATTGGTAATTCCATCTGTCTAAATAAAAAGGTTAACACAAGTTATCAAATATACATAATTATTTATATGGTGAGATTAATCATATATGTTTCCAAAAATGGACTTATAAATCATTTATCATACCACTTAAATAAAATAAAACTAATTTATACTAACCAGGGACTTCCTGTAGGCTAGTGGTAGGTGATAAAGGCCTATTGCACTTTGGTTATGGGTTTGATTCCCACAACCTTGTCCGAAGGGACGGGTTGTCACCCATCCTAGAAGTTTTCCTTTTTCTAAAACTATAATATTATAACATTCCAGAAATAATAATAATAATAATAATGAAGTTCTATCCTTAAAAAATACTATCTGACGTCCAACTTAATCCATTCCCACCTTTAGGATTATCCAAAATAATTTTTCCCAATCTGACAGTATAAAGATAAAAATTACCAAAAATTTCATATAAAAATCAGGTGAATAACATCATTTCCCCCACAATATATCAGAAGATATATCATTCTGGTGACATTCCAAACATGTGAATACTATAATCATTTATTCTATTGAAACATGAATTACCATAGAAACTTAATGAAAACATTAATTCTGTCAAAATTTAACTCTTTCCACAAACCAAAAATACAAAAAAAAATTCCATATTCTCAAAACATGATATCACTTTGTCCTTTTATGAGATCATTAATACTATAAAACATCTCATTACCTCTTTATCCCTTCATTATGTGCACATCATGTGCGTTCCTAAAATATTTCAATCACTTTTCATGGTTACCATTACGATATAATTATAGAAAAATGTTATAGACCAATACATAGATATTCCAAAATTTCATAATACTATAAATGAGATTCCACAACACTATTTTGAAACCCCATTACACAAACACTTAATCATTCCACTACTTCATTTTCATACTCAACATCTCCAATAGTTATCCCATGTGACTTCACTTTGTATTTTTCTTTAAGATGTTGTTGATGTCGATCATCATTATCCCTTAGATTAGGGCATTGGTTAGCATAATTCCCCCATTTCCTTGCACTTATAACATTGAAGTGTTGGTGGTGCATTATCTGTATTATTTTCTACATTAACTTCATTAGAAACTTTTTTCCTATTACTTCTACACTCAACTGCTCAATGAACTTCTTTTCCACACTTGAAACGTTTTCTAGTCCCTTTAAGACAATCTCCACAATGATTCTTTCAACACATTGAGCATATGGAAACATTTATCTTCTTTTCATAATTTTTTTGAGATTTTCCCTTGAACCCCCTCTTTTGTTTCTTGTCAAAACCATGAGATGGATATATAACAGCAACTTCCAGTTCTACCTTTATGGCACAATGCACAATCTCTTCATAGCTACTAAAGTATCTTATAGCTAAGACCCTTTAGGGACTCAGTTTTAAGCCACTGAAGAATGAATCATCTTTAATTTTAGGCTGGATGATATATCCAGAAGCATACCTTGCAAGTCTTGTAAAATTCACCTCATATGTACAAGAAAATTCAGCATCGTTTTTCTGAAGCTCAATGAAATCCTTTTCCATATTTTTTGAATAATACGAGTGAAATAATTATTGAAAAATATGTTCTTGAACTCCTCCCATTATATGGATTAAATTTCATCTTGTGGCCTTTTATTCTTAATTAGAGTCCACCACTGGTATGCTTCACCTTCTAAATGGTAGATAGCCAAAATGAATTTTTCATGTTCCGGATAGAGAAGTATAGAAAACATATTTTCAATGGTACTGATCTATTGTCCAGCAACAAGTAGATCAAAAGACCCACTGAAAGGAGGTGGACGTTGCCTCATGAAGGACTCAATAGATTATTGTTCCCTTCTCTACTCATTTGTAAGTCTAGAATGATTCATAGCTTGTGTAAGTATAGAAATAATATTTCTCACTCCATATACAATAAAATTTTGTTGTTCAAGAGGACAATCATTGCATTTCCCAGTGCATTGATCATTAACCTGGTTCCTTCAGGTTCCAGACATTATCTAAAACCTAAAAATAATAGTGTGAGAGGCATAAATGATACTAGGAAAACAACATAATCAAGGGGGAGTACATTCAATCTATAGCATCTTAGGTTTAATCATAGGTTTGTAATTATCGTTATCATAATTCGAGGAAATTAACCAACAATTATAATTAAACTTAGGAACATTCCGAGACATATCTTAGATATATCTCTAGGGATATTACTAAAGTTTTCATATCCTAGTTTCCAAGGGATAACTATAACTTTCCTCTAATACCAACTATAATGACCCATACTTTACATGAATTTTTATTACTTCAGAATTGAAGTATATTTATTAAAACATATAAAATACCATGATAGGACTGTATAGGTATAGTGTCTTTAGAAACTGGGATACATAAACAAATGTTTCATAAAACATCAATATTGTCTCCCATTTATTTCATCATAACAAGACTATTTTTTGGAATATCATATTTAATACCATTCTTACTGACCTAGATAAAAGACACATACAAAATAGTGTTCTCAAATGCCTAGTAAGGTTTAACAAAGGAAATATCAATCAAATTATATTCATATGTTCATACATTCGAAAATCTTATCCTACATAAGAGATCATAATATCATGTCATAGGATAAATCATAAAAGTACAGTGTAATCCCAATAATTATAAAATAATACATTAAGTATTGTTTCATACCCACATAATAATAGTAAATCATTTCATATTAGTCAAGGATCATTCCCAAGACCATCATAGCAGGAAAAGTCCATCACTGAACCGATTTTACTCCTCGTTCCAGTCTAGTATCACTGAACCATATTAACTTGTTGTTCCAGCCATGTCTATCTCATTATATATAAATCATTACCCAATTAATTAGAGGGATATATAGGCCACATCCATCTCATAATAAAATCATTCTTACATGTCCCACAAAATAAACTTAAACCAATCATCACAACCCAGTGAATAAAATAGGTTTCATAAACATCATCCCATCTTATCATAATCCATATAAAACAAATGAATATCATTTCATCATAAAAAAAGCAAAACATGTAAATAATAGGGTCATTATGCTTGAAACATAACTGTATTAAATAATGTCATCTTCAATGGATAATATATTTTGATAAAATAGTTAAAATGAATTCTCGAGGAAAATATCATTTCTTTTTCAAAATGATTTTCTTTTTTAAAATGTTGTGCAATTTTAAAAGAAAATAATTTTCTTGAAAATAATCATGAAATATTGAAGATGAAGACTCAGGGAAATAAGGCATTATTAAACCATAAAAATATATTCAATCCATATAATTTAAAAAACCTTCTCCTAATACTTTTATCTAAAAAGTCAAAAAGTACCTCGTATGGTAAACAAAAGAAAGATTCCTTCCATACCATGTAGTAAAAGTAAAAAATGGGTAAAAAGGACATTAAAAATACTTATAATAATATTATACATTTTATAAAAAAAATTAGAAAACATGTATGTGGATGATAAATAGTCCCCCAGTAAACCCTTTTGTATAAACAATATCAGATAAAAATAAGATTGTAAAATTATCCCTTACCTTAGGTCCGATATGATTTGTACGTATCCGAACCTCCTGTATAATGATTTAAATAATTTCATTTAATTATTCATGAATCATAGTCATTTATGTGATTTCATATATGGTCATATTATTATTTGTTTATTAGTAACATTTCATTGTTACTTGTTTTTCGGGTGTTAACTGCTTTATGTTCTTATGCATTATTTGTCGAATAAATTCTTATTCATGTTTTTAGGTTATAGTTATATCATTTAAAGAATTGTATTAGTAAAATATATATCATATTTATTCATGAAATTCATTTATATAATCATTCTTCAATGAGGATCATGTAGAATGAATCACATCACATTGTGGAGACGGTGGGCCGTACGTACGCACGAGCAACGATATCATTCCCTTGATCGTGGAATTGTATTGAATTTTATGGTGAATAATATTTCAAAATAAATATAATTTTAAAATAATAAATAATTATATATAGTCATTTCATTAATAATTATACCCATCCAAGTATATTGGTGATTAAAAATAGATTACACCACAGCGTGGAGACGATAAGCCGTACATACACACGCGTGGTGATTTCATTTTTTATAAGATGGATAGAAGATGTAATATTGTTTTTTTGAAATCATAATAAAATATCAGTACACAATTGATGTTGGAGTTATTACTTAATCATTAATCAACTCATACATAGGAATTACAAGAAGAAAGAAGTTTGAAAGAATCGGTAAATGATATTACCTCTTCTTCGACGTGCCTCTTATAAACCTCCTCTTAAGGTACTGAAGTAGGTATTTGAAGAATACCAAGACCTCTAGAATATTTATAGTAAATTGTACAAGGTAAATTGATAGGGTTTGGACGATTTTTGAGGGTAAAAATGGAGTAAATAGGATAGGAAGAAGGTTCCCTTTTATAATAGATGAGAGGGGCACTTTCGGAAACCTCAAAAATATTAATTTATAATAAAATAAAAACCTGCTTAAAAAATCCTAAATGACTCAAATTAAAATATGAGATGGGATAGGGTTGTAATAACATCATAAAATAAAATTTATACATGTTTTGATTTTATTTTAAACCCTATAATTTGGATTTATCCTTATTTAATCAACTTAATTTTATTTGTGGTAATAATACTCTAAATTTTAAAATGGTTATAAATACTTACTTATACGTTTTGAATTGTCAATAATTTGATAATTTATGACATTTTATACCATATGATTTTTAATTTATAATTTTTAAATATTTTATATTTTTAAAATATTTAATAATATTACATTTTTATAAAATATCAATATTGTAAATTTTGACACTATTCATTTTGATAAATTTAAATAAAATACACACAGAAGATAGATTCGAACCTAAATATTTAATAGATTCCTAATATGTCATATAAATCTATAAAATTTATGTATATCATTAATTATTTCATATAATATTTAATTTAATATTTTTAAAACCATTTATTAGACATTTCTATTGATAAAATAGTTACTACAACATTTTTGTATAATTATATAATATACTTATTTTTTCAATAAAAAATAAAAATAAAATACTATGATGAAAATTAATCTAATATATTTAATAATAATACTTTTATTAGAATTTATATTCTAAAAAACCAACATATAAAATGCTATATTTAATAAATTATGAAGGTGACATCTTCGACATCATTTAAAATAAAATTATATAATTGTCATAATATATTTTATAAGGATCCAAATGGTTAATAATACAACGCTTGGATTCTTATGGTTTAGATATACTTTACCAATAATTTTTGGTCAAGTGTTTGGTCCTTTTGATTTGTATTATTATTTTATTAATAACTATATTATTGATTTTTCACTAAATAAATAATATCTGAATCATTACTGTATAAGATAGTAAGGTAATTATATATTTCATAAAAATTAAAAATAAATTACCATGATAAATAAAATAATTTTAGGTTTCAAATGAGTATTTATAATCAAATTTATCTTCTGTATAACCTAAACTTAATAATAATTTAATTATTAATGTTTGAGTGAGACATATTTTACTTTTCTTTAAATAAAATAAATTAAATGTCTTAATCTCATCCAAGTGGGTTAAAATAGATTCCATTTAGACCCAAGTATGTTTTAAGGAGAAATATAATCATCAAATTATATTAATACATGTGTTAGGGAAATTTTATAATATTATTTTTACCCTTATTTACCTGATATACCTTTAACTGTGGTAAATCAAATTTACCGTAGTTACTATTAATAATGCCAAAAAATAAAAGTATCCTATTAAAATAATTTGAAAATACTGATTCCAAATATATAATCCATTTTTCTAATTCAAGACACACAAGTTTCAGTAATTAATTTAAAATTAATCCCACTGTTGAAATGAGAAAATGGTTTTTAAAAACATTGTGAAAGATTGAAATGTTTTTACATATGAAGTCAATGTAAAATTAATGGTAATGAAATAAATTAAATTAAATAGTAAAAATATATTCTATTTATACTTTTAAACCATTAAGTATTATAATTTAACCATATAAAGTATCAACATGGAAAAATTTGTTTTTAATTAAAATTTAGCGTATTTTTACTATTCATCAAAGTATGAATGTTATCAAAAAAAATATCAAAACATTATACAAAGTAAATTTTTATATCCTGATTCCAAATAAAAAGTTTAATTTCTCAAATTTAACTTATAAACATGTCAAAAAGAGGATTTAAAATTTTTGCACCATCAAAAGGTGGTAAAAGAACGGTTTTTGAATAATACTTCTTTTATCCAAAAAATTTATTTTTTTCTCATATTGTGCTCTAGAAAATGTGTTGGATGAATTCCAATGATATTAAATTCAAAATGTGGACAATAAAAGTAATAATGGATAGTTTATATCCCATTAAATAATAATATATCATTGTTTAGTGAAACTCGGTATCGCGCACAACGCAAGGTATCGAGGAAGGTCGCTCTTGTGTGTAACGGAAGACAAATCATTATTGAGTGTAGAAAAACTTCATTTGGTGTAGTGTATAACATAATCCAATATTATTTAATTTTTTACATTGAACAAAATCTATACTCAGTGTTGAATTATATCAAAATAATTGTGTGTAACACAAGACATTAAAGAAATTAAATAGAATCTATCTCAAAAAATCTCAGGGTGTTACAATATCTAAAATACCCATCTCTTAGAAAATATTTGAAAAGGAAAACCATGATGACATCAATGGTTTGTTAAATATTCTCTCTGATTTTATTATTCGGTAGTTGATGTATTATACTCATGGATGGTTTTGGTAATTCTTTGAGATCTCAAAAAAAAAATATCATTCTGGTAACAATTTTTTAGGACATCTGTGTATTCATTCATATAATTATACCCCTCAACATGTAATTACTCAAATTTCCCCAATCATAAGATTTATATATACCACTCCAACTTCAGGATAAATATTCATACATGTTTTAGACAACAAAAAATACAATAAAAATTTTATAATATTTAGATAAAAATGAAAAAAACAACTAAAAATGAAATTTTCATAGCCGAATCATCCCTGTGATTTTTTTTATAATAAAAAATATAAAATTTTATTCTGATAACATTTCCTAAACAATAATGTTAATTTTCAAGGGTAATATCAAGGTTGTTTTTTATTAAATAATTAATTCCATTTCAGCCTTTATTTATATTTAATAACAAAATGGTTTCAATTTTCCTAAATTATTCAATGAATCTCAAAGTTTCATCAAAAATAAAAAAAATATGAAATAAAATAACATTATTACTTAATATAATTATCCTATTATTGTTTTTATCCCCTTACATAAGCGGGATCCTTGAAATATTTCATGGTATTTCATCAAATTATGTATGCAAATTCTCAGGATTTTTTTGTTCTTTAGAAATTATTATCATTGTTTGTTTATTTTCTAAAAACATTCATTTAAATTATAGGTTTTTGTGATTTGAATTCATAGTTAGATATATGTCTGGGTAGTGATTCCATGTTTAAAATTTCCCCAAATAATGGAGTAAAGGCTGTGACTACACCAGTTAAAAAGAAAATATTTTTTCCAAAGAAGTATCAAAGATGATAACATAGTTACCTTCTCTCTCCTTAACTATTTTATTTTGTTTATTTTCTTGTATTTTTTTAGGTTTATCATTTTTGTCTCACAATGGTGTTAAATTTAAGTTTTAATATTTTAAAATATTAACATATTTTCTAAGAAGTCTAATTTTAGGAAGAACCATTTTGATATATTTGAACGAGGAAACTTAATGAATTTAATTGTTACATTTAATATGAGATTGAATGATTATTAAAATTTTATCCCTAGAAGAACATCAATTTTGGACATCAGTTATAGATGATTATTTAATAAATTTAATAGTTTTCACACTAATATAATGTTGGTTGGATATTATCTATGGATTATTTATTTGGAAACCACTTTTATAAAATGTTGTCTTATAAAAAACATAAATGATATCACACTACAAAAAATATCAGAATGAATATCATGATAACAATCTGTTGAAATAAAAATTAGATTATAAAATAGTTTTTATTAAATCTTCCTGGAACCCAACTAAATTAGTTTGGAATTTTTTGTGCTTAAAATTTTTTACATCTATTGTCCAACCATCGGGTACCACTTATCTACATATAAAATTGCTTCCTATTTTCTTCATCATATAATCTCCAAAGAACACATAGAACACATTTAATGAGATATTATTGGACTCTTGAATGCCTATAATCTCTTATTGATAAAAAATACAACATAAAGTGATACAATAAAATGTAACGATATTACCTACGAATATTTATGAAAAACTATTTTATTGATACATCTCTCCATACTTATTATATTTATCATCAACCACTTCAATGTTAAATCTTTTCCTTTACATCACGGTCTCTTAAAATGATTCCCTGGTTAAGATGTATAATTTTACAATGATATAATATCTACGACTATGTTTTTTAAGGGATAAGGAAACTAAGTTAGTTAGGTTTGGTTATCATCCAAAGGATTTAGTCGAAGGGTTTTTACTAAAATTTTGATTGAAAATGTTTCTTTTTCAATAGCATATGATGATATCAATCTGAGAATTGCGTATCATAAATTACTTGTACATTTCATAAAATGTAATCTCATTGGATATTTTTAGGATAACTATTGCAAGAATATGATATGTGGAGATTTCTCTTTTAAGGGGGATTGTGAATCAAATATACCATAAAATGAATAATTTTACTAAGTGTCATATTAGTTATGGTGGAATAGGAACTAAATTTTGGTGCACTGGTAATATGAGTTATAGTATACAAATATAGAATTATATTGATGTATTTTACACGTCACAAAAAAAAATTGATTCATCTAGAGATACCGGGGTAGGTTATCTATATGGTAGTGGTACCTAATTTATTGACATTTTTCTGAGGATTATATAGTTGGTTAATGTAAATAGGTTTCACCTATTCAGGTTTGGGAGACTTGTGGATTCACCCAACATAGAGCATATTTGGTAAATCTATATTTATAAATTAAATTGGGAATATTGTTTTTTGGTGAAGGCTTTTCCTATCACATCATGATATGGGTACTTCATCACTTAGAATATATTTAGAATTGAACATGATCATGTTTGGAAGGGAACTATTTCAGATAATATCTATTTTAAAACCTCTTTCAAATGTTGAGTGTGGGGTAGCACTTTCTATTCATAAGGATAGGAAGATGGAGTTGACCAATGGGATTGGTATGCTATTATTGTAACTAAATGTTCAACTAGTATTTTTATTTCCTGTTACTCACATAGGATAGTGTTTGTTAATAAGAATCATTAAAATCATGAAGGATATAGTAATATATGTTCTTTAGCTGATTAGAAGACTGGTTATCTTAATTTATTACCTTTAATGGGATCAATCAATTCCATAAATAAGAATAAATTATAAATTACTCCCAATGTGACTATAAAAGTATTGAGTCCAAGAAAAGTTTCTTCTCCTTCATAGATATATTCATATTTTGATAGAATTGGGTAAAGAATAGGTATTTTTTCCTTAAATTGGGTAAGAATAATTAATAAGAAGAGAGAATAATTGAAACACTATTTTTATTCAATGTACTTTCTTATATCCATTCACTTATTCCACATAACCTCGTTTTATTGAAATACCTTACCAAAAAAATAAGTTTATATCAATAGGATAATGTAAACATGGGATTTGATCATGAGTTGGAACATACACATTGTAGTAATGGAAATTTCTTTATTATTTTTTTTCACAAAAATACATAATTGATTAAACGCCTTTTATTAGAATATATATTGGAAGGTGAACCAAGAAATTTTTTTTTCATGTGCTTGTTTTTATACTATAGTAAAATAACATTGGTAGGCCTATATTATTTCTTTTAGAAGGTAAACATGATCCTTTAAAAAATTAATAATTGAATGTAATAAAATCAAAATACATAATAACCATGATTCACCTATCTTAGACTTTGATTTATTTGACATTATTTTTTGAAACTTTTAAATAATCATAAAATAATTAATCTAAGTAATATGGAATATGAAAATAAATTTGAAATGTGTTTTGATCCTTAATGGGATTAATTATCAAAATTATAAGGATTATATGTCGTCACATCTTTTATTTTTTTGGCAGGGAGTAGTGTATTCTTATTATACATGGAATTAAAACCAATGATTTAATAAAAAATTATTCAAATTTGGAAAAATATCCTTTTATATATATTTGGACGCCTTAAATTCTTTGGTTGGAGTTTATTCCAAAAAAGGGCATATAAATTTAATAAATTGTATATCATTAAAGGTTATGCGGGATACCATAGTTAACACCACTTAAATACATTTTTTTTCCAAACTTTAAAAAAAACATTGAAATCTTGATGATGTAATTCTTCTAGAAAATGAATTGATTCTATAACATAATTATTTATTTTGTTGGATTAATGATAGGAATTAGTGTTAATATCTCTAATTATTTTAATTTTTCCTAGATTTTTTTTGAATATTACCACCCAACCTATTTGAGATCTCTTTCTAGATTGTTAATGAAAGAGAGAGATTTATCTCAACATTTCCATTGATAGAGAATAGGCTAACGTCTATCTTTGATGATATAAACTCAAAAAATTAAGGATCATACCCTCAAATAACTTAAAAGATTAGAGTAAATACAAAATACATAAAATGAATGAAAACATAGGCCAATACAATATCATAATTAATATATATGTCATCAAATATCATAAATGAAGAGACAATTACTAGTGATAAAATAATCATAATCAAAAATTCCAAAGATAAAAACATCAATACCCTATAATACCTTAATGATACATGGAAACACCCACAAACACAGACCTTCAGTGACTAATTTGTTTATTTGAGATAACATTTACTAATACCTCTATAAACTTGATACAAGTTTGTGTTTTCACTTAAATAACATTAGTTTATCCTTAATTGTTTTACCCTTACTTAACTTTAGTTTAACCATACTTAACTCGTACATGTTTTTGTTTAAAATTAAATTGTTTTCCCTTACATAAGTTTAATTTACCCTTAATTAAATTGTTTCTACACATAAATTTTATTTACCCTTACCTTACTTAATTTTTTTACTATTAATTTTATTTTACCCTTACATAACATGTATAAGATTTTTATTAGTGTTATATAACATTAGTTTACCCTATATAACTTTTTTTAACCATCACATAACTTTATTATAACATTATTTAACTTTGTTTTACTTTTACTTAACTTTAACTTACCCTTACTGAACATGTATAAGTTTTAGTTTACGCTTATATAATTATGGTTTTCCTTTTAATTTACTTTATCTTATCCTTACTCAATTTTTTTACTCTTAACATTAATTTAACCCTATTTAACCTATACATGTACCTTTATACCCTTATAAAACATCATTTTACCTTTAAAATTAGTTTACCATTACTTAACCTTGTTTTACTCTTAATTGTCTTTTGTTTAAAATTTCTTAACTTGTACAAGTTTCTATTTACCCTTAATTTTTTTATCTTTTATAAATTTATTTTACCCTAGATTAACATTTTTACCCTTACTTAACCTTATTTTACCCTTTCTTAACCTATAATTATTTTCCATTATATAATTTGGGTTTACCATTATTTAACTTATATTATCCTTAGTTAATTTTATTTTACCTTTATATGTTTTGGAATTTAGGTATGTTCCATTTTTAAGTTCTACTAGTACCTAATTAAATGGAAATATTGATGAAAAATACTGGATTCCTCTCACATTATAGAATTGACTCCACCCTAAGGTGCTGAGATACTTCATAGCATCCTTGTTTATTTATTTAACTTTAATAATTACTTAAAATTAAAATTAAATATTTTAAAATATAGAATTTATTAAAATCATCATAATTTTTAATCAAAAACCACGAATTTGATCAATTCCATATACCCATCATTCTTTTAATGAGAAAACATTTCTCAGAACTGTGTTTCCAGAAACTCATTGGGGGATAGATATAGCCTATAGATCTATTAAAACTCTAACAATAAAACCATTACATAAATCATGTTTATATTCTCTTTTTTTTCTCACCTAATTCTATTACTCATGAATTCCTCGTAGCCTCATCGTCAAGAAAATTATAATGAAGTTGTTACAAAATTATTAATTCAAATAAATAAAATAATAATATAACATTAAATGTAATGAAATTTATTTCCCATATTTGAGACCAAATATTATCCTCTATTTCATTTTAACGGTGTCTCTAGGATAGTAACATGATGAGAATTATGTCACAATATTTGACATGTGTCTATATAAAACACTTTTACTCTATCCATATTTTACTAATAGTTTTATTATCCTCATTTTACTCCACCATAACTTGTGTATAGTGGTTCCAAACTTCACAAATGTGTGTATTCCATTCCACCATATAGTGGAATATCCAACTATGAAATAATAAAATAAAAAATAAAATAAAATATCTTATAATGAAAAAAACACTGGTAAAAAACTACTAGGGTTATATACATATACATGAGTCAGGCTGATTAGTGGGTACTTCTGGATCCAAAGGTTGTGAAGGATCATTGACATGTGTAGTTGTTGACACAAAAAAATGTGTTTCATTCACTTTTTCACAGATTTCATCATTTGACCATCATATAGACAAAAAAATTTCAATTTGAGTAAATATGTTTCCTTACGATGGAAGAAGCTGTTGGATGTATTTCGATGCACCACAAGACTACTCCTCCATGAGGGATAAATGGAAAAAATCCACCTCAAAGAGTATGTTGTGGATTTCTACGATCACTGATAAAAAGGTGTCAACACATTAAAATCAAAATATTGACCTTGATTATAGAACATTTGGTGTAATCACCACATCAGGAAGCATAGATCTCTTTAAAATATTCAATTTGACTGGTCGCAATCCCAAAAGGACAAACGAATCAAAATTTATGGCACCTAAAAGAAGTAAAAAATTTATAAAGAAATTTGTGTCACCATTTAGTCCATTTGTGCATGAAAAATCACACAGGACCACTCGTGTAGGACCAGACACACAGGTCAACCTATGAGGCTATAAATAGACCCCTCTACCTCATATTTTTAGAGTACGACCAAACTTATGGATGACAAATTGAGGTGAATGCTATGATCACATAGCTCTTCAGCCCAATTAGTCTATCCCTAATTGGGCGAACTACCATGGACTAACCTCACTAGGGAGATCCCCTCAGTCCAACCCTCAGGTGGCCCATTGTTGGGCAACCTAGAACATCGTGAGTCATTCCAATCTACCCAAGTACTACATGGGTGAGGTACTTCCAATTCACTCAACTACTAATTGGGTGAGGTACTTAAAATTCTCTCATGTACTACTTGGGAGAGGTTCATACAAACTTCCCAAGTACTAATTGGGTAAGGTAATACCCGGGTGACCCATACCTAGCCTAGACCAACCTAGGTGACCCATTATTGGGAGATACCCACCAGAGTGACCCCCACTTAGGAGAACAACTTGGGAGACCCACCAAGGTGATCTTGTTGGTCCGTACCGTGGGTGTTTCACCCCATACCCCCTCTTGGTATTAGTTCTG
Organism: Viscum album; assembly: GCA_963277665.1. Taxonomy (NCBI): domain Eukaryota; kingdom Viridiplantae; phylum Streptophyta; class Magnoliopsida; order Santalales; family Viscaceae; genus Viscum; species Viscum album. The sequence goes on along the minus strand of OY728127.1, from coordinate 345,858,268 downwards.
GGATAGGTTCCTAATCTTCTGGGCTAGTCCCTTCACTACCTTCATTGATCCCCATAAAAAATAGAGAGTTGCACCGCCCACATTTCAGTTCGACACTTGGATGTTTTGGGTTCATTCCACCTCTCCTGCTTTATTCCTTCCTCCTTCTCCATGCCCCTGGGATATATATAGATGGGTAATTAGTCCTAAATACCCAAGATACAATGACTGGAGGGGAGGATCACATTACAACCCATTTTTATTCTCTCATCACCCCAATGTATTCCACATGGGAGAGAAGGATAGTACGGTATGCTGGATCTTCTGCTTTCTCTTGTCTATCACACCGTGCATGACTCGTGTTGGATTAGAGGTTGGTGTTGATCAAAATATTTTCATGATCCTAAATCAAAATTGAATAAATCATGGAGTGAACCCCAAATATTTCTGATGGAGGAAAAACTATTTCTCCTCTTCACCAACTTGGTCCATTGCCGGATAGATCATCAGACGTGACAATCATGGTTACCAAAATAAAATAGGTGATGTGCACATTCAAAGTGCTTACTATTTCTATTTAGTCTCCATCATTTATCCATCAGTAGGAAAATGAAATTATGTGGTATTCCTGATCTATCACTTCCTCTTGTTTATCAAATCGAGCATGACTCATGTGGTCTTAGAGGTTAGCAGTGGTCATGAAATCTATATAATCTCAGACCATAGGGAATCATTACAAGTTTAAGACCCAATTCATTTTATGGGAATCCTACTTGGAATAAGCCCCAAACATGTCACCATAAAATCCCTATCAAGGACACTTATTCGATGTAAGACCCAACCATAACCAGTCTTATTTTCAAGGAAATCCACCACAAGAATAAGCCCCATCTTAATCCTATCAAAGGTCCATACCCCCTATGAGAGAAACCTAAGGTCCTAAATCGGTACAGGTCTTCACAACCAAACTAAGTGGGCTTTGATTCCCATATAAATTGGATACGTAAGAATCCTAATTGAGTTCTAAATATAAAACCTCAAATAAACACTAATTTCCTATGTACCACATTTCTAATAGGGTCATATACAACCATGGAGACCATATAACTTCTAGGTTCCCTGGGCCGCTTTGGCATAAGTCATACACTAAACTTTGACTAGGCGCCTTTCACCTAGATGTCCTTACCACATGACATTAAATTGAACGGTTTGATCCTTATCACATAATCATAAAAGGTATGGTGTTCCATGTTATGTGGCAATAAACATTGTGGGTTATGATTCCTTTCAAAATGATACATAGGAATCCCATTCATGGGTCTGGTCCTAACATCAAAACAAATCCTATCTTTCTAGATGATGATACAATCTAGAGTGACCCACTATGTGGATCAAAACCGAAATCATCATAACTATAAAAAATGAATATATAATTAGTACGTAAGAGGGTATCATTGAAATATAACCTTGGTTAAATATTGATATATCTAGGATATTAACATCTTCAAACTCTAGTATTTACTGGATTGGCATAGAAGCTCCTCCCATAGGCCTATAAACATAAGTCTTTGGAACATGATAGTAGATAAGACCCATTTTTATCCTCAAGAAGAAAAAAATGGAAGAACCATGGGATGATAAAAGAATTTTTTGGTAATCATCCAATGATGGATTAATATATTGATAGGATTCCTCCCTAACATTACCAACCTCAATGGTTTGAACTAGAATATTTTGATGAGAGGAATTATTCTGAGTTTGCATCAGACTTGGTAAGTGAAGCTCATAAAGATTCCCCACTTTGGAACACCCTTGAGTCGGCGCTCCCTTATTGGCGATAGCATGATGGACTTTGATGCCTTGTTGACTCATCATCACCATAACAATCTCTATAGATGAAGCTGCATGATTCAACCAGTAATGATCAAAACGTCAAGCATAAAAATTGGTTTCAGGAAAATAAAGGATCACATCCATTAAATTACATATTAAATCCCTAAAACTCTTATAAAGAGGTGGGAAGATTATTATGTTTCAGCACTTATTCTAATTTCATGTCACAGTTTCTCATGGAATTTATTATTGACCCAATCCCCATGTAGGATCACCCATGGGGATGTCTTAAGAACTAGGATCAAGACATAACACAACACCCTCCTCCAATGACTTGAGACCCTGAACAACTTCCCCAGAGATAGTATTAGGGTCAACATCAGTCATCAAAGGGTCCTACGATTCATGAGATTAAATTAGGATATTATAAGGAATAAATGTTATAAATCAACATATGACATACTGTGATGCGCATTTGACATTACCAGAATCCTCATCCCTCTCTACATTAGAAAGAGTGGTGAAATGTGAAGATAATTTGGTCTCAACCATTGATAATTCTCCTATCAAGGAAGATGAATCGTTAACATAAACTAGTTTGAAATCCATAATATATTTTTTCATTCATGGAGGATTGTTTCTAAGACCCTTGAGAGATGTGAAAGAAGAAGATTCTATAATCGTTGACTTGATAAAATGTTCTCCATCAATCTTTCATTTTTTTATAGATGGAGGATATCACCATCATTAAAAATAGGTGTTGTAGGAGGCAGTAGAAATTCTACCACCACCACATATTTCATTAACTGTTGGCATGTGGATAACATTCCCAGTTTGGGAGATGATTCATTGGTTCTCAGTGGGGTTCCTATTGGGTAATACTTTTAAAATGTAATATTATATGGTTTCCCCTTTTCCCACTAAAAACCAGGGTGACCTTTCACTCACTAATAACCATTTGTTCAAAATTAAAGAAATAAATAATATAGGAAATACGAAAATGAGAACGTACATCATTGGGATTAACATAGTCCTCCCATTCCTCTGAATACAGGTGGTCTACCCCTTTAGTGGAACGCCATTTTAGTATTTCCTCCACCCATCGCATGATAGTGATCTAGTTGTTAGATTCATAAATATGAATATCTAATTTCTAGATATATATTCCCAACTCAGAATAATTGTTCTCAAAAAATTATTAGTAGGGTGTTAAATGATTCTAATTTTATAGAATCTTCATCCCCACATAAAAATGTAACCACATTTTCTTAGCATCTGAATGCATGTCATTCTAAAATTGGACCACCTATGGTTTAATGTATTATGATGAAATCTCAAAACGTTGTGAAACTAATCTTATGATCTTTTGTTCATGGGATTCCTGAACCTCTCATTCACATTCATAGGATGAGAAAATGTAATACATGTATCTTCTTGATGGTGATGACTGGACCTCCTTGGACTAACCTTATTTGGAGTATCCCTTTTTATCGTGACTGGCAGACTATACTATGCATAGGGTCATTGGGGTGAGCTCGAGACCTCTTTATCTATATCTTACAAAGGAGATGAAGAACCTTCTAGAAGAGGTGAATCCTTTCTACCTCACCTCTGGTACCCAACAGTTGTTAGAGCACCAAATTGAGGTATGTATTCTATCAGCACTCCTTAGGTTTATGTAGAAATGAAGGCCTAAACATAATAAGAGGTCATACTAGTTGAAATTATATTGGGAGGTAAGTTGATTATCACTTGATTCATCTACACTACTGTATGAATCCATAGCTGTCAGACAACCATTGGGTACCTCTCCAAAATAAAATGAGCTAGTGTAGATATAGTAATTTTCAATAGGAATTTTCACCAACATGAAAATCTGTATGAAGTATAGGTTTCACATATGACCTCACCATCAATTCAGGTTGTTATCACACTTTCTATAAAGATAATCATGTATGATCTTCATTATCATACTTTTCCATCATCAGTTAACATCCAAGTAGGAATATCTCAATATGAAAAGAAGTTTAACTACTTGAATAGGTTCATCCTCTTCAGGGACTCATTGGGATTCAATGTGAAGGAATTAATACCATAAATGGATAGAATAAATAGTTGAAATTCTATCTTGGTAATGTCAACTACACATAGAATAGTGTAGCAGATAAAGTAGGTTATAATACATCTTCAGAGCACATGTAATGGGCTTACAATTCTAAATTGGGCCTTCCCCATGTGGATATGTATAAAGAATCGATGAATATTTTCTATGATAAGGGTTTCTAACCCTGTGTTCTTTCTCATTTCTATATTTTCCATGATAAAAAGTGGCCCCAGTCTCACGCTGTCATTGGAGTCATGGACATACATAATTCAAACACTTATCCACATGGATAATAAGCTAACAATATGCGTCTTGGTTGGTATTTCTGAATTGGTCTTTTACATATGTCATTTTTACTCCCCCTTTTCCAATGTGGGCTATAATTTACTAGGAATGCCATGTTTTCCATCTTGGGAACCATGTAGGATGTTTTCAAGTGGGGTCATTCCCCCTAACTCTAAATCAATCACTAATCCATGCTTCAAGATGGTTATCCCTCCTTAGGTGGATATCTTCCTGCTTAATGTCCCAAGATATCTTCAATAACGCATGAGATAAAACTAGCATCCTTTCTTCATTTTCCCACATCTCTTTCATTAGGATGAATTCATCATTAATCTCTCCAAGTATAGAAGCCTGAATGATCTTGTGTAAATCCAACATAATGATACTGACTTCCCCATACATCAAGTGGAAAGAGTTTCTTTGTGGGATCCCTCATCTTAGAAGTTTGGAGATGATGTTAGAGTTCTTTTATAAGCATGTATGGTCCACCCAAATGGCTTCATAACTTCCAAATGCTTTTATATTTGTCCCAAAGATAGAAAAATTCTAGCATACATAGCACACCAACATCTATTCAGGTCTAACACCACATCCTGGGTGAAGGTCTCAATCTTCTCTCCAGAAATTTAACTTGTCTGTATTGGAATCCTGGAAGAAAAATGAGTAACAGTGAAACATTAATTCAGGTGTGTATAGTTTCAAATATGGGTTACATTGTCTATGATGCATGAAATAGGTCATGGATGATATCCATTCATTAATTTATACACCCATGCCTTTGATGTTAACAGTAGTGATTTTCTTGTATTTTTGAATCCAGGAACAAGGATTATAATCCTTCATCTCCAACATAAATACATCCTTTAGATTCCTATTTCCATATTGTGGAAGGTAGTTTCTCTCAGGGTACTCATGATGATACATCTTAATATTCCTTATCAAGTCTTGTAATGTAGTATCGCACACGTTATAGTAGTCTGACCTAATAGTTTTTACCATCTCCTCAATATGATATCCTTCTTATTCCTCAAAAACTATAGTCTTTCGAGTATCCATTGAACCTACAAAGAATAACCAATATTTTCATTATAAATAATACTTCATTTAAAAAGAGTTGCAGAAATTTTGAAATTTGGAAAAGGAAATGGATTGCATAGGGTACCCATGAATGTGTCCTCACATGGGTCCTTTTCCCAAGAGGCCATGCACATGTTACTTGACCAAACATACATATCACACAGGTAGGTGTATACCTTGTCTCTCTGAATGGTGATTTAATAAAGAAAGGTTAAGTGGGAGGTTTTCATGGAATACTAACATGGTGAGACTAGAGATATGGAAGCATCAGGATTATCCACTAAGACCAATAACTCTATTTATAGGGGTGGGAGCCCCTGTGTGCAACACGCATGTGCGACCCACTTACATGACCAACCCGCAGAGATGACCTACGTGTATGACCATCACTAAGGACCTCCATGATCCATGAGTCACTTTCGACCATTTATCATAGGATCAAACACTATTCTTTTGATCAAATCCAATCCTGATGGGAGTTTTTTATTGACAGTCAATTTTTTCACATGTATGAGAATGTGTTAAAGGAAAATACTTCATGGAGAAAAAAAGAGATGTGAAAAATTTCAAGGGTCACTCCCTTCTGCCAAGACACTTCATGCAGGTCCCCCCAATGTAGCATTAGCACATAGGGTACCTATACATGTTGTGGTGTTGCGTAGGCCAAGACAACCGGGTCACCCACTGGTACCATGCAAGGCACCTACACAATTTCCTTTATGATAGACCAGTGTGATCTAGAACCCTTACCCAGGGTCCCATATTTTCATATAAATAGCACCCAATGTCTCCTCATTTACAATGACTAAAAATATTGAAGAACTATCAAAGATCTATTCACCCTAGTCCTTTTCCCATTCCCTTAGAAACCATCTAGGTAGCTCTCCAAAACCTAAGAGAAGAGTAAATTAAGGTGGTTAGAGGAACTAAAGTCCTCACAAGGTTTGAAATACATAATAACTGCATAAAGAAACCCTTTACCTTGCGGTTGAAAAACACTAGTGAAAGGTCCCCTTCTCTAACCAGGGACTTGTGCACGATACTTCTAGGACCACCTGAGGAAAACCCCTGATTCATTGAGGAAATCCTCCTCATGTTTTTTCCTAGGTTCTTCCTTACCCAAAACACCTTCGACATATGTAGGCCTACCTACGTGAATCTCTTTTAGTATATTCTGTCCTACCCTATGTGAGACCCCCTTGGATTTCCCAGTCTCTACCTTCTACAAGACACCTTTCAGGACCTCTTCCAATCCAACAATGGTAGAGCCCCACTTCCTTTGGACCCCTCATCTAACAGAGTCTGTAGCGATTCCTACACCAAATCCTCAAGACATGAAAAAATATTACAAGAGTTACACCATCAAATCCCCCATTTGGGAATATATTCTCTCAGTCATAGGTTTCCCACAATTACCCTACCTGATGGGTAGGGTCTTTAGGGTGCATGTGGATATAAATTCCTTTACTCACAAGGACCCCAACCCCAGGGACAGTGTCATGGATCCCATAGTCTAAATTACAAGGGTTATCGACACGTCCTTAACTTATCATCTCTATAACCTGGGGCCTCCGATTCCAGGTGAGGAGGGTGTGGATCACATAGGATTTTTCCCTTTGACCTAGAATTATATCTTCCTATATTCCCAAAGAACCAGCTTTAGGGAATTTCTTTTAGAGTAAGCCCCTAATTGTTTTTCTGGAGCTGGAACTCTTGATCCTATTCTCTTACCCAGGTCATTGCTGAATAGATCATCATATGTGACTGTATCATCTACCAAAATAAAATAGTTTTATAGAACATTCAAAGCCCTTTCTATTTTCTGTTTGGATCCAACATTTATCCATCAGTAGATAAATAAGATTGTGTGGTATTCCAAATATATCACTTCATCTTGTTTATCACACTGAACATGACTCATGTGGGATTGGAGGTTGTTGGTGGTCATAACATCTGCATAATCATAGACCATAGGGAACCATTAAAATTGTAATTCCTGACTCAATATACAACCCCCTACTTGGTATAATCCCCAACCATGTCACCATATAATCACAATTAGTGAATCGTCCTTAGGAATAAACCCCATCAAAATATCCCAAACCACAAGGGAATATTCCTTTACTGTGTAAACCCTGAAACTCAATCACCAGGGAATCCTCCTTAGGAGTAAGCCATAACCAAAAATACTCAATCACCATGGAATCCTCCTCAGAAATATGCCCCAAATTAATCCTATCAAAGGGCTATAACCCCCTAAAAGACAAACCTGAGGGCCTCCATAGGCGTAGGTCCTCACCACTGCACTATGTGGGCTTTGATTCCCGACCAAATGGGATATGTGGGAAGGATCTTTAAGGTCCAAACAAAACAAGGCAAATCAACCCTAATTTTCTCTTGTCCACATTAGGAATAATTTTATATCTATCATAGGATCCCATATACTATCATGGTTCCATGGTCTGCTTTGGGATAATCCAACACCAAATATTGACACGAAATCTTTTTCCTAGACACGACCATAGATTTAGGTTTTCACAGCGACATCCCTTTAATAGCGCGAAAAAAAGAGTTGAAAAAGGGGGTACCCTTTAACAGTGCAAAAAAAGCACTGATAAAGTGTACTTTTCACAGTGCTAAAAAAGTGCTGTTAAAAGAAACCCTTTATCAACACTTTTGTTACCATGGTTGGGGGTTTATTAGGGCTTTTTAAAAATGCTGATAAATACCCTCCCATTACCATTGCATTTTTATTAGTTATGATAAAGGGTATATTTCAAAAAAAACATTAAAAGTGATATATTAATATATTAATATATAAATTTATAAATATATTGATATTAATATAAATATAATATGTATTTTTAATGTGTTTTAGATTAGGATAAATAGAACTTTAATATCAATATATAAGATACTTAGTAAAATTACTAATGAAATAAATTAAAAAAATATTTTTAACTAATAATTCTATTTCTTATCGAATAATATTCATTTAATATAAATTAGAATATAAAATAAATAAACAAAAGATCTAAAATAAGTGGAAAAAACATCTCAAACTTCAAAAGGCCATAACATTTGATCTGGGTGTCCATTTGAGCTCTACCACATAACAAATAGAAGATTGTGATGAGCTCTATGCCTCTATAACTTGGGGACCCCTGTCAAGGTTTTTTCAAGGCCAAAAAGGCCTAGAAGGCCTTTAAAACTGAGTTTTTATATTTTTTATACCAATTTTTTAATATTTAATGGAATTTAAGGCTCATTTATGGGGTTATTTTTTCCCTTTTTTAGTGGGGACTAAATTTATTCACAGGACATACATTCATATTGATATAAAGGTATTGAAATTTTATAATTTTCACAATGTACTATTATATATAATCAAATATATAACAACATATACATATTTTTTATATATTCACACCTAAACATTTAATTTTATAAATAATTAATCATTGATATTTACATATAAAATATATTTATTAATATATAATCCTTACATAAATAAAAATTAATATTAATTTTATTTCAAATACAAAATATGAATATTTATATACCTATATAATGTTTGTGTGTATATATATATATATATATATTAGTGTGTGTGTATTTTTTACCAAGCCGATATGTATTATCAATATATTATAACATATAAATAGAAATATTAATATATAATAATGTAAATGTACATAAATATGTATAATTATACTTATAGATACATATATATATATAATATATACATGGATATGTATGATGTATATATGTACTCATTTTATTTATTTATTTATAAACACAAAGAACCAAAATATTTTATAAATGTATTTAAAACTAATATTACAAATATATATTAATATGTGAATAAATATAAAACTAAATATATATTATTATTGGAATAAATATACAGATAAAAAATATAAATATAAATATATATAAATAAATATATAGTAATAGATATTAATATATGAATAAATATATATATTAATATAAATATATTTTAATATATGACTAAATATAACAATTTATATATATATATAAATTGGTATATAATTAAATGGAGAACAATGAAACATGGAGGAATAGTAAAGTGTCTAGTGCACATGGAAGAGGTCTTAAGTTTGAATCCAGGGAGTGGTATGAGAGCACACACAAGTGCAGGGGGTCTAGCACTGTTAAAGGCCTAGGGAGGGAACTATTAATGGATGGCTAGTTGGGTGGGCATGAGTGGGGGGGTGGTGGTGGAGAGTGCTGTTGAAAAGGGGTGGTGGGCACTATTAAAAAGGGTCTCCATTTTTTTGGATTTTTTTTATTTTTGTACATTTTTTGAATTTTATCAGTGCTTTTTTAAAATTGTTGATAAAAGAGGAATTTTAAAAGAATATAGAAAAGCTTTGATAAAGGCCCCTTTTATCAGTTCTTTTTTTGAGAAATGATAAAAGACCCCTTTTATCAGTGCTTTTTGAGTGTTGATAAAAGGGGCCTTTATCAGTGCTGAAAAAATGAACTGATAAAAGGAACCCCCCATTAACATCCCTCATATTAATAGCACTAAAGAATCACTATTAAAATCTATTTATATCACTGATAAAAGAAAAATTTGTAGTAGTGATACATCCTTACCGCACAATGTTAAACTACATGGTTTGATCCTTATCTCATGACCTTAAAAGGTATGATGTTCCCAGTTAAGTGGCATTAAACTGCATGAGTTATAATTTCTTTCACAAGGATACATATTAATCCCATTCAGGGGTTTGATCTCGACATCAAAACAAATCCTATCTCGCAGGATGATAATACACTTCAGAGCATCCCAATGTATGGTTCAAAACCAACATCATAATAACTATGACAAAGGAATCTCTTATAAGTACATAAGAGGGTACCATCGATGGAGAACATCATATAAATAAAAATATCTACATGGATGAAAAAACATGGATACATAAAGACAATTATATGTTACATATAGGATAATAATTGATTATTAATTTCAAGAGTGAGCCACAACATACTTGTGAATTAATTAATTATTCATGAACATTTTTTAAATATATAAGATAGTTTCACAGTTAGAAACAATTTCCCTAAAAAGGGTGGGATGATATGGAACTACCATCCTCTCAACCAATGTGAGTTCTTAATTATTATTGGCCAAAACTTCCAAAGATCACCTACCTTTGGAATGAATGTCCTTCAGCCATCACAGATATAAAACTGTTGGGTGTTTCTAGTTCCATGAATAAATCCCACTGAAAACTGCCTGAAAGGGATGTATATATTTGTTTAATGTAACGGTGTTTCTACAAACATCACAAAGTGTAATTCCAGTCCCATGTGGAATTTTGGGGATGAAACAAAAATAGTGAACATGATGTGACCAATTTCACAAAATTCAACCCCGACTATCAATCATTGGTTATCTAATTTTTTTCAGAGATAGTTGTACATGTGTGGTCTAATGTATGCTCATAATGATCAGTATGCTTAGGAGGTTCAAAATACACTTGATTAGAATTCATAGGAGAATTAACATAAAATCATGGGGAGAAAAAATTAGTTGAAATAGTATAGGAATTTATGTTTTTGGAAAAATATAATATGGATTTGGAGTTGTATACATCATTGGATAAGGAAAATATATACTAGGAGGTTCCTCTGTAAATGGTAGTGACAGTATAAGAGGTCTAAATATATTGGGTGACTCTAACAAGACTATAGGATTAGTTATTTTTTATATCTGACAAAGGGTTTGAGTCTGATCTAGTATGACAAGTGGTGTGAGTAGCTATAGTACCACCCCTAGAATTAGAAGGCTAATAATTGTTTCTACTACGATTTTCGAAGAATTGTTGTCTCCAGGGTGATGGTCCCTAATTAAATTTTCTAAAAATATTAACGACATGAAATGATATGTAATTGATATATATATTTGAAATAGTATACTCACAATAGGAACTAGAGGAGGAATTTATATTTTTCAAATGTAATGACTATTATTATACATTCTCTTCTTTCTTATCTTTTTTTTCATTTCCAAAATTAGAAAAAAAATAAATTTATTTAAATAAATTTAACTAATATGTAATCCAAACAATAAATAATAGGTTATGTGACATAAATAATAGATACCAATTTACATGAAATATAATGGATATGTAGTGACATAACATAATCATATCATGTTGAGTGGAAAGAATATCAACTATTTAAATTTGTATAATAGAAAATCAATATTTTTAATTAGAATGTTAAACATTGGAATTTTATCATTTATTTGTCTATTTTGAATTAGATTCAATTCCGTTTTGGTCATGTCATTTAGTTTATTTTTGTCATTTGATTAGGTCATTTGGTTATCTTTTTATTTTGGTCATTTAATTAATATTTTGGGTGAGTTCATTTGGCCATTTGAAGATTTTTTATAGGCCATTCGTTTTATAATCATTTTAATATGTTTTAGTTCAAATCATTTTATTTATGTTCTAATTGGATTTTTTTATCATTTTTGATTTATTATGTTGTAATATAGTTTCATTCAATATAAGAAAATCCAACTCAAAGAAAAATACAACCATTTTATATTTAAAATGAACATGAAGATTAATTTGGATACAAAATATTTGAAACCAATATTAACCCAATTTTTATTGTACCGACGTGGAAAACCCACGTCTTGGTAAACTAAAAGAACTGAGAACACATATGGTGGATTCTATATATTGGCCACCACAACTTCAGGTTCACAATTATCTCTTACAATTTCATTATCTGAGTCATCATAAGTCATAAATTTATCAAGGGCAATGAGGGAAATGATGGTTTCCATTTCATTCCCACCATCGTAAAAAATAAATCTTGAGGTTACTTCAATAATGAATCTGAATTCATGTCTTAGATGATCTTTCACATAAAAAACTTATTTCCCTAATGATTCCAATATATATGGGTCATTAGTAGAAATAAAGTGAGTCATTTCAGTTAAACTTAATCAGTATTCATCAATAAATTTTTAATGTATCATTGTCAAATAAAACCACTTTTATTTAAACATAGTGACCTGACCATGAGAGTAATAATACAATATTAGTATTTTATCAATTATTGCATAATAAGATGTGTTTTCATATCAAGTACTATTATATGATGCCCTAACATTATAGTATATTGTTCCAATTACCATAACATCATTATATTGTGTTCTCGTGTTCACTGCTCGATCAGTGAAAAAAATTCATCCATCGATCAAATTTGATTTGCATTCACTAACCACAAAATTAAGACCAAAATCCAAAAAATTTATTTCTTTAGATATAGAGTAGGTAGTTAAAATCAATACCTAAAATATAAATGAATATTAAAATTAAATATATATTAATTTTTATTTTATTTTATTTCAGAAATACTTCTACTATCAATTTCAACCAAACTAAATACTCTTTACTATGAAAAGTATCTCTCATTGTCAAAGGTAATGAACCATGATTTCTATTTATAATTTGATTATGTTTCCCTAAATAAAAGGATATAAACATTTTAAAATATATGTACAAATACATTGGATGATATAACTTATATATTTTAAATTTGATTATTTGATTTCGTCATCGAATAAATCATAGTTAAAAAAGACTGTGTAATATTCCATATCCCACACTTCAATGTTTAATATATTCAATGTATATGATTCAAGAATCGCCCCTATTTATGGAAGTGATAGGGAAATGGGTTCAATTTTTTCATACTGATATTATCCATTTCTCATTGGTTGGTTATGTATTACACTCACATCATAAAAATACAATGAATACAAATCCATACATTCTTGATCCATGTTGCCTTTTAATATAGAACCTTCAGAATGATTCCTATTTCAGACATAAGTCTTCAATGTGTTCATATTCCTTTCAATTAGATACATCAAAAGAAAAGAAAAATGTCCTCCAAGAATTATTTTAGTTAGAATATGGAAATATAGTTGCAATATTCTTGTGAAAAATTATGAAAGGATTTTATTTAATAACTCTTACAAAATTAATAGCACCCATTATTTCATTTTTTTAAATAATGTCCTGGGTAACTTTTAGAAAAAATATATCCATAAAAATAAAAATTTATAATCAATTAAAACCTTAAATTATTCGATAAAAGATGAGATATTGTTTTTGGAATCATATCATGAATAAGGATGTTATAATCATGGGCCTTTAGATATTTTAGCATCAACTCTCTTTTATTTACCCATTTTGATATGTTTATTGAATATCCATCAGGAACCTTGATATTCTATATAACTTCCAAATAATTGTTTCCTAATGGTGTTATCATATAAAAAACACATAAAACTATCTATTTATTTTCAATGATACACCTAGAATGAAATTCTAGTCTAATACCCCAATCCACCAAGTCACAATGAGATCGTAAATCATCTTTTGGATTCCCCATGAAATTTATAAGAATGGAAAGAAGCATTTCAGATGTTTTTTAAATGTTCAAAACATATAAAAAACGACGCAATAAATTGGTTGGACATTAAGGAATCTATAATTAAATATTTTTTTCTTCCAATTATAATTGAATTGAGTGAAAACATTATGCATATTTATAGATTTCATCTAACCATTCTCTAATTAAAAACATACATCTTGAAATTCAGTAAGCACATCACTTCCAGACATATACTAAGGTGGATTTTTGGAATCAATGTTATTGTCAAAAATTTGATGATTATTCATAAATAGATGATCTATTTGAAATAAATTTTGATTTCTAATAAAACTAAAACTAGGACAGTTTTTATGTCTTCTAGAGCATATATTCTCTATAAAAATAGTAAAAGAAATTTTTTCATTCATGCTCTATCCAATATTTTTTGTATAAGTAGAAATATAATTTATCAACCACATAAGTTCAGAAAAAATATGGAATATTCCTTTTGAAAAATCATCATATATGCATTGAACGACATTCCAAATATACTTATAAAATTTAATTAAAGGTTATGAGTATACATCAATATCATTTTTTAGGATCATAAGGTCCATATAAGAGTCTACTCAAGATAGTGTATGGTTTTTTCATACTAATTAATCGGGGATGGTTATAAATGTGTAGGAAAAATGACTATGTGCTCTGTGAAGTAATCATCTGACCAAACAGATTAAATCCCTCACATGATAAACCCAACCTCAAATTAACCCCATCAGTTGTAAAATCAGGATATCGAGCATCAATTTATCACCATACTAATCCACCCAATATCTTACAAAACTCATAATTATATATATTTTTATCATCGTTATTCCATCATGTATTTTTTGACATTTAATTATACATGAATTTATTTTGGATTCTAGAAATCAATGGAATGTTCTAGGATACATTTTGTGGCACATGAGATGTTGTTCCATTAGTATTTTTCTTCAATTGTGATATTCCACATATTGTACAATCATAATATTGTAACCATCATCATTTGATTTCAATTAATTTTCTCAAGTATACTATTATCTAGACCATTAAAATTAAACAATTATATAGATGTATACTATAAACCTTTAATAATATATATAAAGTGTCATTGAAATATGGTTATGTACACATACAATGGTTATTCTAAGGAAATATTTTAGATGCGTGTTGTGCTTATATGGATGATAAATGGTTTTCATACTTATAGAAGGATTTCTAGCTGGAACATGAAGGGATAAATTTCATGTCCAATTTGTATAAATAATAAATGATCTAAAAGAATTAAACATAATTATAGTTCTAGTTTTATGGGACAATGATGATTCTTTCTAATGAAATGACCATATAGGAATAATCATTTAAAGTTTGACAATTCTTTTGAGACTGAAATTCCATCACAAAATATTTTTGTAAATGATGTTTTAATTAATTGAACGATTTTAGTTTTTCATTCAAGAATTATTAGATGAAATCTATAAAGCGTGAAATTATTTTCAGAAATTATAATTATAATTTGAAAAAGAAAAATATATTCTTTGATTTTCCTTATTGGGAAATTTTTTTGACATCATTGTTTTAACACAATGTGAATTTAAAAATAATGAGAAATGTTACATTAAATTATTCTAAATTTCAATCGAAAGATATAATATGATTTATTATATTGGTCTGACATGATGGATTGGGGTATCATACTAGAATTGTATCTGTAAAAATAAATGGATTGTTTCATTTGATTCTTTTTGATGTCTCATTCAGAAGAAAAATCAATTTCCAGAAGTACTAAATAATATCAAGGTTCATTATGACTATTCAAGAAACATATCCAAATGAATCAATAGAAGACAGTTGAATTTGAAATATCTAAAGACTCATTATTATTAGATCCTTCATTATCAATTTATTTCAACGGAAAATGTTCACATACTACCTAATAATTTAAGAGTGTATGTGATTCAATTGTTATATAATATAGAAATGTTTTTTTATAAAAAAATTTCCATGTCTTTCTTGGAAAAAATGTAGGTAGTGGAACCATTGATTTTATGTGAGTTAGATAAAATTTTACCTCCATCATTTTTCGCATGAATAATGTATCGAACTATCCATTTTCAAACTAAAATACTTCTTTGAGGACCATTTAATTTTCATTATATGTATTCAAATGAAAGAAATATATACACATTAAAGTATTAAATATACAATAGGAATCATAATAAATCTTCTATTATGAAAGGATAATTGGCTCAAGAATGTATAATTTTATATTTAATGTATTTGTCTGTTGTGACCAAGAGGAATAACCAGACAATGTGAAATGTTCAAGATAAGAATGAGTAAATTGAACATAGTTTTACATAACCTCCAAAAATAGGGGGAATTTATGGATTATATGCATTTATTAAATTAATCCTCGAAGAGTGGGATATTGACATTCACACTATTTTTTTAACAATGATTTGTTCGACAACTACATCACGTAAAATAAACATCAATATGTTATCTCATATCATGTAATTGTACATATGTGTTAAACTATTTCTATATTTTTACGAGGAGAAAATAAAAAAATTATAATTTAAATCATCATTCATTACCTTTGAGATGTATAGAGGCTTTTCACAAAAATAGTTTCATGCTTGGTTAAAATTGAATGTAGAAGTATTACTTTAATAAAATAAAAATAAAAATAAAAATATCAATTTTATTTTAATATTCATTTATATTTTAGGTAATGATTTCACCTAATGAATTTATCTATAAAGAAATAACATATTATAATTTTTTTTTCAAAATTCTATGTTTTGTGAATGTAAATCAACTTCCATAAATGGGTATAAAATTATTTCCACTAATCAAGCATCAAACATGAGAAAACAACATGATTTTGTTATGGTAATTGGAAATAAATAGTTTTATTCCAATAAATTAGATAGTTGGCCTTTATATGAAAGTGTATCTTATTATGGATTCATTGTGAAAATACTTATATTTTATTATTAATCTCATGATCAAGTATCTATGATGAAATGGAATTGATTTTATTCAATGATGAGACATGGATCTTTTTTTGATAACAACCGATTTATAGTAATTAACATGACTCACATTCCTACTACAAATATGCTACATATTTTGACATCCTTAGTGGAATAAGTTTTTTTATGTGAAAGATCATCCAAATTATGAATTCAGTTTCATTATTGAAGTAACCCCACAAAATATTTTTTATGAAGATCGGATTTAAATTTACACCATAACTTCCCCCACTTAACTTGATCAATTTATTAATTATAATGACTAAAATAGTTGAATTTTAAAACATTATTTTGAAGCCATATTTTGGGTGGGTAATATTTAGAATCAAGCATTTTTGTCCTTTATTTTAATTTATGCTCAATTTCATTTTTTAGGTTTGTACTATCCAAAATTGCTTTAATGATGGATTTAAATATTTTGTATCCAACATGATGTACATGTTAAAATTCAATATAAAATGGTTGTTGATATATTTGAGTTACATTTTATAATATTGAATTTATCTGTATTATAACATAACAAATGAAAAATATTAAAACAATCCTATTAGAAAAAAAGATGAATTGAACTGAAACATATTAAACTAATTATAATAAAAATAAAATTAAATGAATGAAATAACTGAAAAATAGCCAAATGAATTAATAAACTGAGAAAAATTAATCGAGTGGCTTATCCAAAAATTAATTTGACTGAAATGAAAAAAGAATAAAACCATATCTTAGCCATGTCGAACATGATAATTAGAATGTGTTTCTTTTTCTATGAAATTTCTTTTATGTTTTGATATTATTTCAACTAAATATGTCACTAATTATCCTTTATTTGAATTGAAAATTGGAATCCATTAATTAAGTTATGTATCCTTTCCTTTATTGTTTATCTTACACATTAGTTATGAATTTTTAATTCAATGTATATTTCATTTCATAAATGAAAAAAATTAAAGAGATACAATGTAATGGAATGTATGATAATAAGGGTAAACTAAATTTATGTAAGGGTAAAATTAATTTATGTAAGAGTAAACAATGTTATGTAAGGGTATAAATATTTAATAGTTAAGGGTAGTATAATGTTTGGGGTCAAAAAATTTACGTAAGGGTAAACTAAAGTTAGGTATGAGTAAAAATATGTTAAGTAATGGTAAAACAAAGTTATGTAAGGGTAGAACATAAACTTATAAAAGATATGTAATGATAATTTAATGTTATTTAAGGGTAAATAGAAATTTATTCAAGTTACATAAGAGTAAAATGAAGTTATTTATAGGAAAAACAGAGTTTAGTAAAGATAAACTAATGGTAGGTGATGTTAAACAAAAAATTAAATAGTAAGGGTAAACTAAACATACATAAGGGTAAAAAAAATTTAAGGGTAAACTAATGTTAAGTATGTGTAAAAAATGTTAAGGGTAAATAGAAACATTTATAGGTTAAGAATGGTTAAAAAATGCTAAGTAGGGATAAAATAAGTTAAATAAGGATAAACTAGAGTCAGATTATGTTAAACTAAAGTTAATTAAAGTTAAAATAAAGTTAATTAAACGTAACAAAAAGTTATTTAAGGGTAATTGAAAATATTTACATGTTATTTAATTGTAAAATAATGTTAAATAAGTATAAAATACATTTAATAAAGAGTAAACTAATATACAATAAGGTTAAACAAAAGTCAAGTAAGGGTGAAATAAAGTTATATATAAATAACTAAAGTTAAATAAGGGTTCACTAAAGTCATGTAAGGGTAAATAGAAACCTGTAAAAATTAAGGGTAAATTAAGGTTAAGTAATATTAAAAGAAAGTTGAGTAAGAGTAAAATAATTTAAAGGTAAACAGAAATATGTACCGGTTATGTGATGGTGAAATAAATTTATGTAAAGGTAAACAAATTTAATTAAGGGTGAAATGAAGTAAAGTAAGTGTAAACTAAACTTAATTAAGGGTGAATAAAATATATGTAAGTGTAGAAAAAAATATTACAAGTTTTTTATGGGTAAAATAAATTTATGGAATGGAAAAAAAGAAGTAATGTAAGGATAAAACGAAGTTATGTAAGAGTAAACAAAAACATATATAGGTAATATACAGCTAAACTAAATTTAATTCAGGGAAAAAATTTAAAGTATTAGTAAAATAGATTTATTTAAGAGAAAAAAGAAACATATATATGTTAATTAAAGTTAAAATTATGTTACATAAGAGTAAAATAAATTTATTTAAGGTTAATCTAATGTTAAGTAATTAATAAACAAATTTAAGTAAGGGTAAACTAGAGTTAAGTAATGGAAAAATAAAGTTATGTAAGGGTAAAATAAAATTATGTAAGAGAAAAAGGAAACATTTATATGTTAATTAAATGTAAAATAAAGTTGAGTAAAAGTAAAAAAAGTTAATTGGGGGTGAACTAAAGTTAATCAAGAATAAATTGAAGTTAATTAAGGTTAAAATAATGTTAAGGGTAAAAAATCCCAGTAAAGATAAACTAAAGATAAGTAATAGTAAAATAAGTTAAGGGTAAACTAAAATATCTTAACATAATACTAATAATGTTATATTGGGATTTCACCTTACTAACATGATGTTTTCTAGGGATCATACCATTGAACACATGTTTTAGTGTTTAAAAATAATAAAATTTAGTATCAGGTTATCCCGAGCAAACGACACATCAGATTGATGTTATTTATACTTTACTATTTACCAATTTACAATATGGATGTTTTCTTATGATTTCATTGAATTAAAAGATAATTTAGTTGATTTTGACCACATGACACATGTATTTAAAGGGCATCAAACCTTTAAAAACTATTTATTTGGTAATTAGAAGAACATCTCATGAATAATTGATGTGTTGTTTGCTCTTACACATAAAAAATAATACTAATATGGTTTCCTATAATTTAATGTCATTTTGAGGTCATTTTATATTGACGTGACCATTAAATTCACATTTTAGTGTTTTAAAAAAATAAATGTGTGTTTTTAGTCATTATGGGAAAAAATACCTTTGATTGAAGTTCTATCTATTCCACTCTTTATAAAATTATACTATAATTAATATCTGATTTCATGGTATACATAGGTCATTTAGTTGGTTTTTGACACCTAGATGCACATTTTCATAGGATGTTAAATGTTTAAAAACTGCTTATTTGGTCATAATGGAACTGACCAGTAAACACATATTTTAGTGTTATAGAACAGTAAAATTTTGTTTTTAGTCATATTAGGAAAATAAAACCGTAGATTATTATTCAATCTCCAAGATCATTTCAAAATTTATTGTACAGTTATTGTCCAGTGATTTCATAGCATTTAGCATTCGATGAGTTCATTTTGGCCCCCTGACGTATGTTTTGATTACACCACACATTTTATTGATGTTTCATCTTCTCATACACATGAAAATTAATATTAATATTGGTTTACTATTATTTAATCTCATTCTAAGGTCTTTTTATATGGTTCTGACCATTAAACAAATGGTTTAATATATTAAAGTAATAAAAGTGTGTGAGGTCATCATTGGATAAATATCGTGGATTGATGTCCCTTCATATCCTCCATTTAACTATTCGTTTTATGGTTTTTGTTGTACGGTATTAGGGAACTTATAGGTTTTTTGGTTGGTTTTGACCCCATGCTGAATGTTTTTAAAGGGCATCAAACCTTTAATAACTACTTATTCAGTTGTTATGGGCTTACCACCTGTCCGAATAACATCTAGTCTTCTGATAAAAATCATAAATAATATAGAAATGGTTTTATTATGTTTTAACATCATTCATCCATCATGTTTTGTGGATATGATCATTAAACAAATTTTTTAGATTTTTAAAATATTAAAAGTGTGTTTCAAGACATCATGGGAACACGACAACTTATATTGACACCCCATATACTCAACCATGTCAAAATTAACTATATGGTTGTTTTCCTATGATATCAAGGTAATTATACCTCGTTCTGTTGGTTTTGACCACTTGAAGAAGGTTTTTAAAAGGAACCAAGCCATTATAAACTAAGTATCTAGTCGTTCTAGGAATACCACACATCTATTTGACATTATGTAAACATTATAATATAAAAAATAATAAAAATATAGTTTGTATATGATTTCACTTCATTATTAGGCCCTTAGATGTGGATATAATTGTTAAATTCAGGGTATCATGTTTTAAAACAACAAAAGTGTATTACATGTCATCTCAGGAAAATAACACCACATATCGTTGTTTCATCACCTCCAACCATTTTAAATTTACTTTATAAATGAAATTTAGAGGTTATTTTATATGTTTTAACCATTAGATGAACATTTTTGGAGATTCAACCCTTTGAAAACTATTTATTTGGTCCTTTCGGGTAGATCGCATGTTCGATTGATGTGACTTCTACTCATACATATAACAAATAATATGAATATATTGGTAATATGATTTAACATCATTTTAAATATGTTTTATATACTATTAAATGCACGTTCTAGTGTTTTAAAACAATAAAAGTACATTTCAGGTCATCTTGGGCAAACAACACCTTAGATTGAAGTTTTATCTCCTCGATAATTTCACAATTTCATTGTACAGTTGTGGTTGTTTTATTTAATAGTATTCATAGTTCATTTGGTTGATTTTTATGCTTAGAAACACATTTTTAATGGTAATAAAAACTTTTAAAACTACTTAATCGATCATTATGGGCGGACCACACATCTGATTGACATGTCCTCTACTTATTCACATGTTTCGGTGTTTTGAAATATTAAAAATGTTTTTTGGGTTATCCTAGTAAAATTACACCTCATATTGGCATTCATTTTACTCCAAAATTTCAAAAATCATTATGCCGTTTTTTTCCACTAATTTCAAGGCATTCAGAGGCCATTCGGTTGGTTTTGACCACCTGGAACGTTTTTAATGACATAAAACCTTTAAAAAATACTTATATGGTCATTATGGATAGAACACATATCTAATTGAAAATTTTTCTACTCATATAAATACAGAATAATACTAATATGGATTTACTTCCCTTTCACATAATTTGGAGGTCGTTTTCTATATATCTGATCGTAAAATGTGGGTTTTTCTTTAAAAAAAATAAAAGTGTGTTTCGGGCCATCCTAGGAAAATTTCACATATCATAACCCGCCTTCACCAAGATGAGGGAAGAGACAGAAAATTTCTAAACCTTTCCTTCATCATGTTTACGTAGATATAATGACCTCCAAGTCCCACCTTCAATAGGCCCCGGAATGGAGACTAGTACCAAGGGTATTGAATCACATGTAATATGGAAGGAATTACCCTTTTTATTTAGTAATTTCGAGAGAAACAATAGTAAAAACCCAAAAAACTCCATAACTGATGGAAAAAGTAAATCCAAAACCCATTCCAATATTCATGTTCAAAGATAAAACCATACAAGTAGAAGAAAAACTGCAAAGGGAAAGTACCAAAAGAAAGAAAACAACAATGACAACTTCCCTGACATCTTAGAATGTACGTTCCTAGATGGTCCCTGAAGTCCTCTTGGAAACCTGAAAGTAGGTTTATATATGTAGGGTGAGTATACAAGTATAATAAGTAGGGAAAACCAAAAGCTCTCATGCACAATTGGGGAGGCATCCTAATGCCCCGTGAGAAAAAGGAGTTAACCAAATCACCTACCAAGGAAACTATCCACCAAACCTCACCAAGGAAACTCCCCAAATAATGAAATTCAGGTAAAATAATATTAATTTAACATCGATGTTTGGGTACCCCGCACCACATCCCCACTGGTTATTAAATACATCATACATGTAAGACCCCCCTCTATTTTTGGTGAAGTCCCACTACCTCCCCAATGACATCCTTATGGACCACCACAACCATGTATCATACCTGCAGTCACCTGGGCCACTATAACCACATATCCTAACCACAGAAACATGGGCCACCACAACCATATAGAACCACTCTTGCAGACACCAGGCCCAGAATAACCGCCACCATGCCCAAAGACACTTGGGCCTCATCTCGGAGACACTTAGGAAACAAACGTACCTACACACATGGGTAGAGGGACTCCAAATACACCACGAAAAGGATAAGAGGCCATCCAAGAAGAATAAAGAAAACTATGTGTGATAAAAGGAAAGATCCTTGAGTTACGGGATAGTAAATCTTGAATGGATTTAATGGAGGATTGTGGTTTCTCCATGAGGTTGGGTGGTTACACATGATGGAATTAATTTTTATTTAATAATTCTCCTTGGATAGGTGGTGATAATGAATGTGAGTTAAAGGGTTTCCTTAAAATGGGGAAGAACCACGTAATAGGGGAGACGGTGAAAAGTATTGGAAGAAGGGGTGAAACTAAGGAAAAAGCCACATGTTGTGGTAAGTCATGGGTCGACCAAATCTTGGGAGATTTTAGATATCATTTATGGGTATTAAATGGAATTTAATGGGGTAATAAAACAATTTTTTGTCAAAAGATACATTGCGGGAGTAGAACTAGAAAAATTCAGAAACTGAAAAAAAGAAACAAAGGGTGGGACACCGGCATGGTGAGACACCATAATGGTGCCACCATCACGGTGGCACTGTTTTGGTGTGAGACCATGATAGTGAGATTTGTACAGTGCCACCATCACTGTGCTACCATGACAGGTGCCACCGTCACTGTGCCACTGTGACCGGTGCAACCATTTCAGTGGAACCGTTCGGTGGAACTGAGTTTTTGGAAAACTCTTTAATGAGTCATCGATTGTCCACAAAATACCCCAACACTAGAAATTTGGAAAAGTAATGGACTAGGAGGGTCTAGGCCATTATATCACCTTATATTGACATTCCGTATGCTCCACCATTTTATAATTATATTTATAGTTGTTTTCCTATAATTTAATAGTATTCAAATATTGTTCAGTTTGTTTTGACCTACTAACACATTATCTGAGGATGGAAACTGTTAAAATCTACATGTTCAGTCATTTTGGATAGACCACACATCTTATTGATGTTTCTTTCTCTTATACATATCACAACTAGTAATAAGAAGGATTTTCTTTTATTTTAAATCATTTTGAGGCCGTTTTCTATGGATATCACCATTTAATGCACATTTGGATTTTTTAAAACAATAAAGGTTGTGTTTCGGATAATCCCAATCAAAAAACACCTTGGAATGATGTTTTGTCTCTTCAAACATTTAAAAATTCACTATATGGATATTTTCATACGATTTCATGGTATTTAGAGATCGTTTGTTTGTTTTTTACCAACTAACATATATTTTTAAAGGCCAACAAACCTTTAAAAACAAGGTATTTAGTCATTTTCAGTAGACCTCAAGTTCGATTGATGTGTCTTATATTAATATACATAAAAACTAATTATAATAATGTTTTTATAATATTTCACATCATTTTGAGGCTGTTTTCTATGGATCTAACAATTGAAGGCACATTTGGGTGTTTTAAAACAACTAAAGTGTATTTCCAATCATCTCAGGAAAATGACACCACATATTTACATTTTTACTATTCTTCCATTACGAAAATAATTTTCTAGTTATTTCCATATGATTTCAAGACATTATATGGGTTTCAATTTGTTTTTGACCTCTGAACACATGTTTTTAATGTGAATCGGACCTTTAAAAAAACATATATTTTTTCATTTCAGACAAAACACAAATCCAATTGACATTTAATCTACTTAAAAACATAAAAAATAACACTAAGATGTTGTTATTTCACTTCAAATCATTCTGATCTCATTTGAAATACATGTAACTATTAAATACACGTTTTAGATATTTAAAACAATAAAAGTGTGATTTTGGTCATCCCGTACAAATGACACCTCAGATTGGCCTTCCATCATCTCAAACAATTCAAAAATAAATGTGTCATTTTAGGAATATGATTTTATGACACTCAGAGGTTTTTCGATTTGTTATGACCCCTTAACACATGTTTGTAATGATCATCAATATTTTAATAACTGTATATTCAATAATTTTCGATAGATCTCACATCTGATTGATGTTTAATATACTCATACTTGTCAACAATAATACTAAAATGGTTTTTCTATTATTTCATGTCATTCTGAGAACATTTTATTTGGTTCAAATTATAAATTTCACATTTTTGTGTTTTAAAATAATAAAAGTGTGTTCGTAGTCATCCTAGTAATATAAAACCTCATATTGATGTTCTACCTACTCGACCATTTCAAAAACCACTGTAAATATTCCATACAATTTATTATTATTTAGAGGTTTTTTGGTTGGTTTTGACCCACACACAAGCGTTTCTAAATGGCATCAAACCTATAAAAACATCTTATTTAATCCATTTTGGACAGAACACATGTTTGATGGATGTGTTGTCTACTCATCCACATCACAAACAACACTAAGATAGTTTTCATATAATTTAATCTCATTATGAAGCTATTTTCTATGGTTTGTACCACTACATGAATGTTTTAGTGTTTATGACACTAAAAGTTTTTTTCTAGTCATATCGTTAAAACGACACATCTGATTAACATTCTATCATTTCAAGAATTTCACATATCACTCTACGGTTGTTGTAATATTACTTTATGGTAATTTAGGATCATCTATTGAGGTTTAACTGTGATACTATAATGTAGGATGCACTTTTTTCTTTCTTGGAAGAATTTTAGAAATAAAAAACACATCTAAATTATTAATGTAAAATGAAACAATAAATATTAAAATTATAACATAAATTACCTTATTCATGAGTTTTATCATTATAAAGATCACAAATGAACTCATGATAATGTCCACAAGCTATACCTGGTGTCTATAACATATATGAATATTATATATCTTAATATAACAATAATATTCAATATGAGTACAATTTATTTTCTTTTTTTCCTATGGAACCACATGTGTACCATCAATAGGATTTTTCATCATCACTTCATCTATATATGATGATATATGTGATAAAATATTCTCATTATATATATATAATTTCTGAAATCGAACATCTATATTACATTTCATAGTTTGTATGGTAGCATGTACCTCAGTGGGTTTGTGCATCCTTATATCTCTACAAGAAACGATCAACTCCTCTTTAATAAATAAACATCATGGAACCAATTTCTACAAGTCAAAAAATAAGCATGACCATCACACCCCATGACATGATAATATATTTCATTCATGTTCATAGTACTATAACATTGTTCCTCTAAAAACTATGATTTTGGAATATAATTAATAAATAAATGAACAAATATGAAATATTTCTGTGAAATAAAAATACAGTTGTTATTAAATAATTTTCTTACAATAATGTTGAAAACATCGGGATAAACCACTCTATTAGTCCCCACCTATATCGATATCTAATTAGTCCACCCAACTCACTGGTGTAACTATAATAATGTTTCTTAGTAGATATAAATTTATATTCAAGTTATAGTATAATATTTTTAATATATTGATGAACAATGAATTCTAAACATCTGTCATATAAGATACGTGTTGAGTGCCAAGTCTAGAAGGAATGACTTATATTTCCCAATTATATTAAGGATGAGATGATATTATATACATTCAACATATTTTTTTAATATATATAATAAATTAGAACCATTTATATATTAAAAAAAATAATATTTTCCAACATTGCCTCACTGTACCAAAATAAAACTAAATCCTAAAATTGCATGGGAAGAACACATAGAGTGACTCATTGTAAAATGTCTAGAATAACTTTAAATTCTATCCAATGATATCTTATCACCCTTGTAATTATTCGATAAAATTATGAATTTGGAAATTCATACTAAAGGAAACTCATTTGGATAGAATTTCAAATTATACTATTAAAAGAATAGTTAGGGTCTATGATAAATAAAAAAATCATGAAAAACTAAATATTAAATTTACTAGAACCCATTCAGTCTATCAATCATATATTGGGGTAACAAATTCCAATCATGAGTCATTAAGGGTAATCTATGCAGGTCTTCTATCATGTACCCCAATTGACGAACCAGCACACTCTCACCCGCTCCAATTGGATTAAAGGGGTCATCGAATAACACATATAAATGGGCTCTAATGTTCTAGAATCAAAACCCTCTACCAGGACCCATATGTATTCTAGAAGACACAAAATATCCTAATTAACATAAATTCATAATGCAGTTAGAAATAAATTAATTTCTAATTAAAAACAAGTCACAACTATGGGAATATACATTAAAAATTACAATAAGCTAATTTGAAACAATAAAAACATACATACCAATAATATCAGGTGAAACATCCAACCATCCCCTGAAATAACTATATTTTTGAAAAACTAAAGTTAAATCAAGATATTTTTATGCATATAATTCATAAATATTTTTAAAAATTATAACTGGAAAATATATTATAGGAAATCATTCGCTAATCATTCATGTCTATCATATATCCTTGAACTCTCTCTCTAACCCATTATATATATATTATTATCATAAATTAGAATTGGTTTGGTCAAGTGTTTGATCAAGAAATATGAAAACATCTTATTCCTCTCAATCAATCAGAAAAATACCTTTTCTAATTTTCACTACAACTTTAAAATTAGAATCAATGCCGGAAAAATAAATCTTCTTTGGTTGAAATTTCAGTATAATGGGATTTTTTTCATACAAGGTCATCTATATATATCATATTGTTAATGGTTTATAATATAAACTAGGAATAATGATCTTTTATTCCATTAACTAGATCGAACCAATAAAACCTCAATAATATATAATTTAATCCGCGTCCATAAATAATCTCAATAACATCCGAAATTAATCCATAATAATAATCTGCATGTATAGATGAACAACCAACACTACTATTTTGTGTATCTTAGTTCACATCTACATTACTAATACATAATAAAAATCCATTATCATCCAAATAATTTTAGCCACTATCCATAATCATTAAGTAATCAGCTAGTTGGTTGAGTTCATTACTCACTATATAAGAACTTGATTCACACATATTGTGAATTTGTAAATTTCACATAATTAAATGGATAAAGGGTTGTGAAAATACACCTCAGTTGAATTATAAAAATACCATGTAAATCATTTATTTTTGCGTGAGTCATGAATCACCAATGAAATTTGTTGAAAATTTGTTTTTTTATTTGATGGTCAATTGCAAAGTCCATCACCATTTCAAATCAGTGATATAAATCATAAATTACAACATAATAAAAGGTAAGTAATAAATTAAATATAGAAACTCAAGGAATAATAGATAAAATTTGAAACATAATTTATCAATGGAATAAACTATGGATTTTTGAAAAACATATATCAGTGAGCATGAAATGTCTCATTGTTGTGCATATCAAATGTTATTTATTCTGTAATTCGACCTTCATCAATCCGAGAGGGTTTATCTAACTTTTTTTCAACCTCAACAATATATGAAGGAAAAAAAGTCATTCACTAATCCTTCATATATCCCTTGGAAATTGAATCTTCTATATGTGCTTTGTCGCACAAATACTATTTCAATGTATTTAGGTATCGCTCTATTGGATAAATTCACCTGAATTGCCTGGGACCATCAAAAATGAATTCACCAGTTAAATTCATAGTCAAGTGGACCATGTCATAAAAAATATGGTAGAAATAGTTACTCTAAGTTACATAGTGTAAGAAAAATCTTATCATGTATATTATTCAAATCAATCATTTGATGATTCCTTGAACAAAGTGTTATAAAAAATATATAATCTTTAATAAATGGATCCAAACATTAGTGGGAAAATTATTATCGATTGGAATTGGGGTTAACTATTGAAGAAAAATATGACTATCATGACTTTTTTTACCCTGTAATTTCATGCTCATAACAATGACATGAATAGAAATATTATATCAAAAACCATCAGGAACCATGATGGTTTTATAAATTGATATAATTGCTTGTTTCTATTTTTTATTCATTGTGTACTATGTAGACGAAATGTATTACCTATTACCCTCACCCAAATATAAATGTAAAGGTCTTCTAAATGCAATTTATTTAAAATAATATTGGGCCTTAGTACTATCTGTTGATATCACATTAATGTCTAAAATAATGTGTGGTACATTAGAACACATTAATTTTAATGTGAATCACATCCAAATTATGTATTAAAATGTTATCTTTGAAATAATTAAATTAAAAGAAAATACTTCTCTTATTCCAATTATAATTGCATTGTCTATTTGTTGTAGGAAATGGGGGAAATGGAACAACTAATAAATCCTTAAAATCATGAATTGTGTGAATGGTTTATTAAATAATTTATGAAATAATTTGAAACTCAAACATCATTTGTGGTGTTGGGTCATCCTCTCTACTCCCATCAAATGAAACTATCTTTTCTGATCCTGTATTATGGAGGAAGAAAGCGCACGTGACCAACATATTCCCACATTATGTAGTTCATAATCCGTATTTAATTATTACGTTGATTAAAACTAGGGTAAGTGAATTCTCATTTTTCACTCCAAACTGATCTTCTAGAATACACTGTGAAATCATTAATTTTCATAATAAAGTGGTCCGAATTCTAAAAATTTCATTATCTATCATTTCAAATTTTATTATAACATCTAGCCTAAATTCTTATGGACCGTCAATCAGTAGTTCCATATAGACATTGATTTTATTTCTAGGCACTTGGTCCATCAATAAGAGTTTAAAGTAACAAAAATGGGTTCTTCATACATAAACATAGGGTAATGTTTAATGTTACCAACACCACTGGACACATACTATGTTTTTCACCAAACGTGTGGAAGAATGGGTTAAAATCGTCTACTGCCAAACCCAGTCGAACATTACTAAAATCCTAGGAAAAGTATGACTGTATTTTATCAAACTCATTCCATGACTATGAATTTATTTATTGGGTTAATTTATCTATATATTTATGTCTCTCTTAATATCAAGACATCAATTTATAAATTATAGCTAACATGAATGATCTCTCCATCCTTGGTTTTAGTTGGAAATAACACATCTACTTTTTGAAAACTTATTTCACTTGATTCAAGAACCTGTTGATAGGAATCTAACTATCTGGATTAATCTCACTATCCTTCCCCTTAGAGGAGTATAAAGTAGTACAATTATATATTTTCAAATTATCTTTTTTGAACAACTATAGTTTTTGTGTCAAACATCAATGGTCTCATATGTGAAAATATGTTCATTGGTCAACATGTGAGTTTGATAGTATGACTCTGGAATATTTAACTTAGTAAAGAGTAACTTATTCAATAGTACCAAAAACATTTAAATGGAGGTATCTTTCTACTTATTCAAGAACGTTAAGAATAAAATTTCAATGATTAATGACAATTTACAGAATTTAGTGCATCCAGAATATAATTATGTACATGCATCATGATAAATTTAAAATAAATTCAATACATCTCCATCTGTAAAAGAACATAGATTACTACCTCCAACAACAGTATTTATGAAATTACTGTATTCATGTTTAAATTGAAACACCATTTCATTTAGCATTATGTTCATTAGAACAACAATTCTCAAGTTAACATCCATATGAATGCTTTCTGATTGGTGATAGGGAACAAAATCTTCCCTATGACATGTCTATGAATTATTTTTTTCAAGAACACATTTAAAAATAGATTTTACGTAACAATCTATAATTTGAATAGATATTTGTTTTCACATTTTATTTATAGAAAACTAATCAGATATCTTTGGAACCCACTTTTGAAATCGATAAATTACTCAATCGCCACATAATATTCAGTAGAAAACCAATTTGATGTACAAATACAACACTTATCCATATCTGTATTTAATAGAAAAAAATAATAAGAATATATAAAAAATATTTTAACAAAAAATATAAAAAGCATAAATATATATAATTAACATTTTAATAAGAAAACCACATACTACACATTTTAAATGTATTAATAAATAAATTTAATGACTTTTAACAAATTAATGTATTATGCAATTCAAATAAAAATAATAATGATAAAATATCCAACCTTTATAAACCTTTATTTTGTTTAAAAACCAAATTAATAATAAAAAATCTCTACTCTATTCAAATCAATTTAAATTTAAATCATATGTTTTATAATAAAATTTAACAACAAAATTATCATAAAAATATATATAACCCTATATTTTTAAAAAATAATATAAAATCAAATATTATATTATTAAAAAAGTTTTAATTATCATTCCTATGATATGTTATTTCATAATTGAAACATAAAATATAAAATTATATTCACAAAAATATGATAAATTAAAACATGTATAATAATAGAAAATGTCTAACAAAAATATGTCCATGATAGGTGTCACGAACCAAGCTGGGATGCAATTCAACCTGACTCCTAAACCAGCCCGTCTCTTGGCCCAAAGGGAATTCCCTATCCCCATGGGCTATCAACTAGTTCCTGGGTATCAATAATACACTATTGTGAATGATTCCACCCATAATAAGCTTCCACAAATAATTCTCAAGAACAAGACATCACACCAAGATCAATATCCATAACTAAAAGAGATACAAAAAATTCAAGCTAGATAGTTTAAAAAAATAATCAAGAACCATAGGTGCAAAAATATAAAGGGAAAACAACTACAAAACACAAAAACCTCCATGCATCAAGAGGTCCATCAATATCAATCCACCTCCAACAATGCCTACAATAAAGGACAACTGGAAACCAGATCCACCATAACCACCATGAAACATCATTCCTTTACTTGGTTCAAACATAAAAAAGTATACTCACACCAAAGGGTGTGTGTAATATTTGATCCAAATCCTAGTTTGATTCCACCCAAAAGAAATATTCCACACTATAACATTAGAAGGAAAATAACCATGAAATTTTTAAGGAATCATTTGGAATCATTTTTAATAAAAACATTTTCCGAAAAACAATTTGAAATTAGTATTCATTACAAAATTTTACAACATTATGTTCCACCGTATGCTGATGGTAATGCCCAAAATCATAAGAGAGAACAACGTCATGGGGAATTTCTATAGTTACTAGCACTAGTGGGACATAGGGAACCTCCTATCTCAATGAAATAAGGTATATCAACCATAACCCACAATGTCCTAATGTTAGAGGAACTATAGAGGAATCCATCCAAAGATCTAGTGGTATCCAATCATCTTCATAGTTTAGATAGTTTGGTAGCATCAATCATGATAGGAGAAACTAAGCCTTATCCCCACTGATCCAACTAGCATACTAGTCTTTGTCCACCAACCTAGATACCTAGGATTCCCTTTGTGCTCAATTTACATTCAACATGTTACATAGATCATCACTTTCACATACACACATCCATAATCATTAATACTCAAGAAAAACCATAACTTTTCATAGGAAAACCCTATTTCTACTTCACTAACACACAGAATCCATTTTAAAACATGCTTTGCACCACATTCACAATTCATAAATCCCATTTGGAAGCACAACATAAAAATCACACACAAAATCCAACTACATCCATTCGAAAACCCACCTTTAAAACCATATTCACAATGGAAACATTATGAAACATATTTTCACTACAAAAATAATCCATATAACACATTTAATAAGCAAATCAAGTATACCAAAATCATCTAATAATGATAAAATATTCAATCACCAACCTCAATCTTGGAAACTTCTCGAATCTGATGGAAAGACACAAAAGCACCACAAATGAACCTAATAAAGTCAACAATGAACCATAAACATAAATTGATCACCCAAGAACTCAATATTTTACCCTTATCAGGTCAACTACCTCGATTGAAAAAGAAGAACTCAAAGAGGGGGGAAGAGGATCCCTAGAATGTGGAAGAAATCAAGGGAAAATAGACTGAATTGATGATTCCTTGAAGATACCACCCCAAATCCACTAAAATATTGAGGTAAAGGGGATAAAGGAAGAGAGGTGGAGGCTCTTAGGGCTAGAAATCTCGAGTGGGAGGATAAATGGATGGAATAAGTGTCAAATTAAAAGAGGTAAAAAGGGTGATTTCCAATTTTTAATGACCTGGATAGGTAAAAAAATTATCCCACATAGTTTTTGGAAACATGTGGTGACCATGAATCCATATCGATCCAAGAGGAATGAGGATTCACGGTTTCCTATGGGAAGGAAAATTTCCATGTAGCAAGTCATGTGGCCGGAACATTGCCATTATCCAGGGTGCACAATTTCCTCTAGGCTGCCGTACAATTTCCATTAACCATGCTCCAACTATCTACCAACTATTGTTTAATCCAACAACTAAATTTTTCTCCGAAAAATATTGTGGAAACTATGTAATAAATACAATTCCAAAATAAACAAAAGAAATACCTAGAAAATAATATAATATATGTGAAAATTCTCCTGGCCATGAAAAATTTCCTCCCTTAGAATGTCATCCCAAATGCTGATTAGAGAACAAAAATAGATGCTACTTCTAAACCCAAAAATTTCACTCCCATGTTTCATGGTCACCAATACCATACTTCCAATGAACTTGGACCAATGGTATTAAATTCTCCATTTAGACTTTCCCTGCAGAATCCACAATCCACACCATCCACTCAAATAATGATAAATCCAATTCCAAATCAAATTCTTCACAATTCAATAAATGAGATGTGTCTTGGTTATACTATTCCAGATGCAATACATGGAACACATCATGAATTGAAATCAATTAAGAAGGATAATATAATTGGTATTCCACATTACTAATCCAATCATAAATCTTAAAGGGCCCAAAATACCATGATGTTAGCTTCCCTTGCTTACCAAAGCGACAGTGACCCAAGCGTGGTTCCACTTTTAGAAACACTCATCTACCAACTGAGAACTCTAATGCTCGAAGATAATAATTGGAATAGGAATTATTAGGAATCTATGCTGTCAAAAAACATATCTTGATCAAATAGTCTTTATCAGACATTTCATGCACACGTATTTATCCTAACAAATAGGTTTCACCCATATCTACCAAGAAAAAAAGAGACTGACCTGGCTGACCATAAAGTTCCTCAAATGGATCCATTCAAATTGAGTAATAATATCTATTATTATATGAAAACTCAACCAACCCCAAATGGTTATCCCATGATCCTGCAAAATCCAATACACATTCCTAGAGCATTTCTTCCAAGATATGATTCACCCACTCCATCTGACCATCCATTTGTGGATGGTATGTCATACTCAACTGATCTGTGACCCCATAGCCTTTTGAAGGCCTTCCCAAAACCATGACGTGAAATAGGGGTCCCTACATAAAATAATTACCTAAATAATGCCATGAAGCTTCAATATATCATGAACACATAACCATCCCAATTAATTAACTTTTTTTTAATCTATGATTTGAAAAAAATGGGTTGATTTGGTTAGATGTTAAATCACTACCCAAATAACATTCTATCCCTGAAGTGTATGAGGTAAGCCAATAATAATATCCATGGATACCTCGTCCCACTTCCAAGTAGGAATGGGTAATTAATGAAGCAAACTGAAGGGCCTTTAGGTCTGTGATTTAACATACTAACACATGTAACAAAGAGATACAAAGTCATATATCTCCCATCTCATAACTAGATACTAGAACAATTGACTCACATCAAAAAAATATTAGTGGTACCATAATGAATAGTCCATTGAGACTAGTTACTATCTGAAATCACCACGTTCCATAATTAAAATGGAACCATGAAGAGACCCATGAAACATAGAACTCTCTCAAGATACAATGAACATTCACAAGGAACCTCCCCACCATTTAAGATGTGCATAGAATAGAAACACAAATCATCACGTGGCTTTTCTTGTAGAATCAATTCTAAAAGGAAAGGTGTTAAATGAAAACTATCCAAGAATGGACCACCATTATACTCCCTAGATTCCAGATGAAACTAGGAAAATAACCTCCTCAAATTATACTCATCACTAGGTTCTTTAAATGGTTGTACCAGAACATTCCTACTAAAATCATCTACCACTATATTACCTTTTTCTAGGGTATACACGGTATCAAAATAGACCCTCTGAAGGTACTCCACCCAATGGAGTTTCCTATAATTCAAATAGTTATAGTATAAAATATAGTCTAATCTCTTATGATCATAATATACAACAAACTTCTACCCAAAAATATAATGATGCCCTATCTTCAAGGAATGCATCACTACTACTAATTCTAGAGCATTGGCCAGGTAATTCTTTTTGTGTGTTAAAAGTTATCAAGAACCATACGTCACCACATGATTATCCTACATCAACACACATCCATGACCCATACCTGAATAAAAAAAGTAGACCATTTATCTCTTTATAGAATCTAGAAAAATCAATATAGGGGATGTGGTCAACCACTGCTTAAGCTCCTCAAAGGGCGCTTGGCATTTTAGGCTCCATTCAATCATTACCCCTTTCAAGGTAATCACTATGATAGGTTATGAATGCCAAGAGAAATCCCTAATTAAACACCTATAATATCCTTCTAGGCCCAAAAATATTCTAATCAAAAAAAAATTGACCACTCCCATGAAATCAAAACACGGGCCTTTTCAGGGACCATCAAAACACCTCGTTCTGAGATAACATGAACTAGAGGCTTTACCTCCCTAATCTAGAAGTTTCACTTGGAAAACATCATATAGTGTCGATTAACTAGAAGAGTTCCTAACATATTTATCAAATGTTTCTCATGATCCTCCTCAGTCTCAGAATTTACTAGGATTTAATTCACAAATACAATTACATAAGAGTCAAGATACTGGTGGAACACCTAGTTACTAAGATCTATAAAGTCCATTGGAGCATTACCCAACCCGAAAGCCATGACCGAGTACTCAAATTAGTTTTTACATACTTTTGAAGGTTGTTTTTAGAACATATGACTCTCTAACTCTAACTTTTTGATACGTAGAATGAAAATAAATCTTAGAGAACAACCTTTCCTCATTAATCTGATTGAAAGGTTCATACATATGAGGAAAATGGTATTTTTTTCTCGATCATCCCCTTATCCAGATTATGGTAATAAATAAATAAAGAGATCCATCATCATTTTTCAAAAATATAACTTGGGTTACCAAAGGTGATACGCTAGAGCGAATGAATCATTTGGATTCCACATTGTCCAGCAATGCCTTCAATTCCCTCAACTCAGTGGGGGCCATACAGTGTGAGGTAAGAGTTATCATCTATTCTACCAACACCAAATCAATAGTTAAATCCACATCCTTATCTATAGGAAAAACTAAAAATTAATCTAGAAGTACCTCTGGGAACTCATCCATGAAATGAGGTAATACACCCTCTGGATCTCTATCATCATCATCCAACATGAGTGATGAGATCTAAAAAACAATATTTCCCAAATCTAGAAGTGGAGGTCCAACACATCCTAGTAGAGGATCCCATTCAATTGAAAATCTATGTACTCCCATTGGGTTCCAAAAAACTCACAAACCATCGCCATAAATTGATGTGAACCTATAAATCTACCATCCAATCTGTACCATGGATCACTTTAAAGAGGACCATTTCCAAATCCAGAAAATCCCATTCTATCTCATCCTTCGACATGGTGAGTGCCGATGATGGACACTTGAAACCTCACGCTCGTTTCATTCCAATATGAGTCACCAAATGCACATTATAATATATAATCTCGATTGAAAATTTTAACGCATCCATAAGATGGGATGAAATAAATGAAATAGATGTACTAGTATCAAACAGAGCTACAGCTATAGATGATGCAATAATAACGGAAACTCGAACAATCATAGGCCCCCCATCAGATTCCACGGGATCTTGATACACATAATGGAGATTCATTATCTCTAACTAAGCATAAGAATGACCACTTGCATGTGTATGATCCATAAACAAACATTGACTAGATGAAGAAACTTCCATAATGTCATGACAATCTAACTGATAACCTGTCATCCTAGTTTTTTTTAATTGAGATGACATTCCCCTGAAAGATACTGATGCGACATCACCCTGGTTTGGAACTCTGACTCTACAAAACTAGTATAAGTTCCCCATATGTCTACACCTATGGAAAGGTATTAGTGGAGCCGAGTACATTGAATACATTTTCTCTTCCCTCACACTCTAATTGAAAAGGACTTATATGTCATCTGAAGTGCCTAATAATGATAGTTGGGAAGGATAGCATGAACTACCACCTCCCTTCTTCTCCTACTCTTACCAATTCCTATTCTCAGATGAAATGACACTACCCTATCTCACTACTAACACCGCAATAGAAAAAATAGACATTCAACTATGATTGATATCTTCCATCAAATTATGATCAACCACCTCATCACAATTATTTAGTTTAAATTAGAAGGATTGGGATCAGATATCCAATCATAGCCCCATTTAGATATTTTGGGCCTTTAGATGCTTATTGGAAACTACCTCAAGTGTCAACTGAACCAAATTAACAAAATAGTTGGAATACTCCATCACAGACCAGTCCCCCTAGTGAAGATCCCAGAAACTACAGGATCATAGAAAACTATAATGTCTTAGGTAAATACTACTCATTGAATATGGACTTGAAATCCTTCCAACCCATCTGAACATTCTTCCAAACGTGAACCATTGAGTCCCACCACCTCTGACTCGGACATTCTAATAGAAATTAAGCACACTTTACCCTGATTCCCTTATAAGTTTCAATGAACTCAAACCTGATCTAAATCTTCTCACGAAAATACATTACTTCCTATGGGTTCATGCTACCCTAATAGGATGGAGGTTTTATCTTGTGTTACACCCAAGACATGTCCTTTCTAGGGCCTGGTTCAGCTTCCCCAAAATGAGAAGGACCAGATCCCACTTCATGACCCAAAGCATTGATAGCCTGAACCACAGCTTACAGAAGTCTCTGATCAACTATTGATGGAGAACACTCTCTGTACTCTTTCCATAGTCTCAAAAGAAGTCTTCGGTGAGCCATTTGATACATCAAACAACAAGCACAGAGAAAAACCATCAACACACAATTCTTAAAATTCTCAGAAACTATAACAAACTTAAAGCCCGTTGAAATATAATTGAAAAAGAATATCCCTCACAATAATAATCCAAACCACTTTATCCTCACTCAGTGTCCATGAAAAGTCTGTAGCATGTACATCTCACCTAAGGGAGAAGTTAACCAAATACCAACATCCCATTCAGACTCATGATTTGTCACAAGGTGTGTTAGATAGACAACCCACTCACAAACAGAACTTCAGTCCCTAACAATACCAACTCTTTTAAATATCATGACTCAAATAAAAGGGGAAGCCTACAATGATTACATTTTTCCATGAACCATACAAGGGTTCCTCCAACCTAACACCAAACATAGCCTATGGTATGGCTTAAATGGCATTACTGATCCCCATAAGTAGGAAACTGATTCCTAGTTAACAATAATACACTATTGGGAATGATTTCACACATAATAAACATCCATAAATAATTCCCATGAATTAAACATCACACCAAGATCAATATTCATAACAAAAAAAGATAAAATCATCAATCTAAACATTTTATAACTTTAACCATGAACAAGAAGTATAAAAATGATAAGGGGGAAAATAAAAAACTCAAAAACCTCCATGAAACAAGAGGTCCATCACACTAATCCACCTCAACCAATGAATGTAATAAAGGACCACCAGCAATAGAATCCACCATCACCACCACAAAATGTCTTTCCATTACATAGGTCAAACATAAAAATGACTACCAACACCCAAGGGTTTATGTAGGGAGTAAGAAAAATCTCAGCATTATTCCACCCAAAAGAAAGATTCCATTCCATACAATTAGAATTAAAATCACCATTAAAATTTTAAGAAAGAATTTGGAAACATTTTTAATATTAACATTTTAAGGAAAATATTTTTAATGAAGTATACTCTGAAAATTTTCACATGAATAAGGTCCACCCTATGTCGATGGTAATGAAAAATATCACAAGAGAGCACCATGTCATGGGAAATCCATATAGGGAATAGCACTAGTGTGACAATGTGAACCTTTTATCTCGATGAAACAATGTATGGTAGCCATAAAACACAATGTTCTCATGCATGATCCACAAGAGAGGAATCCATGCAATGTTGTAGTGGTATCTAGTCATCATAATATTTTAGTTAGTGCAGTAGAATCAATCATGCTAGAAGTAACAGGTCCTCATCCCCACTGATTTAACTAGCATACTAGTCCTTGTCTTCCTACCTAGATACATTGGATTCCATTTATGCATAGATTCCATTCCACATGTCACATAAATCATCATTTTGAAATACGCACATCAAGAATGATGAATACACAACAAAAAACATCAATTTTTGGAGGAAAATATCTTTAAACTTCACACAAACACAAATTACATTTTAAAACATTCTTCACCCAACTTTGACAATTCATAAATCCCGTTATAAAGAAAAACAAGAAAATCACAAATGAAATCCAACCATTTCGATTTGAAAAACCACCTTTCAAAATATATAAACCATATAACCATTTGAAAATAAATTTTTCACCACACAAAGAATCCATAGAACACATTAAAGAATTAACGAATGCATAATAAAATAATCTGATAATGCTAAAACATGGAATCACCTTCTTTGATCTTGTAAACATATAGAATCTGGTGGAAGATTAGAACTGCACCATTAATGAACCCTATAAAGGGAACATCAAACCATAAACATAAATAACTTACCCAAAAACTCAATATTGAACCCTTATTAGGTAAACCAACCTTCTAGAAAAGAAGAACTCAAAGTGGGAGGAAAAGAAACCCTAGAAGAAGGAATAATTCAAGAGAAAAGAGACTTTCTAGATGATTCCTTGAAGATCACACTCCAAATCCAACCAACAATTGAGGTCCAAGGGAAAAAGGACGAGAGGGAGAGCTACCTAGGGCTGGAAATTCTGAGTGGGATGAGAAATGGGTGGAATTAGGGTTAAATTCAAAGGGGATGAAATTGTGAAATTCCAATTTTTAATGACCTGGATAGATCGTGCAATTATCTAAAACAGTTTTACAAACCATAAGGTAACCTTTCATACCTCACCGTCTAAGAGGTGGAAGGCCACATAGTATCTTGGGGGAGGGTAAATTCCTGTATATCAAGACTTGTGTCCTAGAAAGTGCCACTATCTAAGGAAAATAGTTTCTTCTAGGCTAGCACATAGTTTCTCCAAACCGTGCGCTATCAGTTGTTTGATCCAAAAGCTCCATTTTTTCTCTTAAAACTCATTTGAAAACCAATGGATATATACCAGAAAAAAAAATAATCCATAAAAATACCTCAAAATAAAATCTCATATGTGTAAATAGGTGAGTTTATAATTAAACAAAATGTTTTATAAATTTTTTTTCATTCAAAAATAGTTTATTTCATCATATATATGAAAATGTTGTGATTTCAAAAAATTTATGTAATTTTTTTTATCAAACATATTTTTAGAGAATAAAATATTTCAAATCGTTATTATTTCCAAAATTGTGTCAATGTAATCATGAAAAATTTATCCATTTTAAGGAATATACATTCTGAAAATATATAACATTTTAAAATGAGAGAATTTGGTAATATAATAACAAAATGTTTTAAATTTTAAAGGCTAATGATATTTAGAAATTAGCACAATGAAATTCATTCTGACATAATATTTATTTTAATAAAATATTTAGATTGATAAGTTTTCATATTAATTTTACTAATATTGTTGATTTCTTTATAGACATAAAATAATTAGTTGTAAAAAACTTTTACACATGTAAAACTTTATCACCCATGGAAAATGAATTAAAAATTTCTTCACATGAACTAAAAAATCTAAACACAAAGCAATAAGTATATAAAAAGTTTCAATAATAAAAGTGTTTCATGTATTTATATCATTCAAAACTCTATTTCTCAAAATTGACTACTATAAATCCCTAACTTCATATTTACCTGTATAACCATATATCAAAAAAATATTGATGAAATAAATGAAAAAATTTCCTATATAATTGGGGTCAGTATTATTCTAGGGAGTATGAGAAATTAAAAATAATCTTGGTTGGGAGAAAATGGGTAGTGGTTACTATGATGAATTAAAATTGAGGGCTGATAGTAGGGAGAACCAACTGTATATCCTAGGGGAGGGTCATCTCTTAGGGGTGTTGACAATGGGTGAGGGTATATAGCCTAATGGTGTATCCACAATAGGGGAGGGTTGGTACATAAGGGGACTCTATGGGTGGTGGATGGGTGATCGATGATGTGGGTTGGATGGGGGCTCATTGGCCGGAGGTGGGGAGGAAAGGCCACTAGTTGGGGAAGGGCTCAATGGATGGGGGTGTGGTGGCGAGGTATATAAGTGAGGTAGTATATTGATGTGGGGATTAATGTATTAAGGTGGTATGGAGAGTCATATATGTGGGGGAGGGCACTTAATAGTTAGATTTTGGTAAAAAAAAACTTCAATAGTGGGGGGAGGGCTCAATGACTGGATGTGGAGCGATGAGACATAGAGGTGGGGGAGAGCTCTATGAGGGAGGGGTGGGGGTTGGAGGCTTGATGGATGAAGGCATGTAGGTGTGGCACAAAGGTGGGGATTAGGGGATCAATTAATGGTGTGGGAAGGGGGTTGGATGGCGGGGGTCCTGAAAGCAAAAGGTGTGGTGGCATAGCACAACACAGACGTTGGAAAGGGGGTCTTGATAGGGGAGGGGGGGTTGGGCTTGATGAGGGAGTGAAAATTTGGACAAGGAGTGGAAATACTTACTAATATCCATATGATGATCATTAATAATGTAAATAGTGATCACTAAATATAATTTGACCAAATACCCCCTCAAAAGCCAAAAATTATCCAAGTGATGATCCCATTTACAAAATATTGATGCATTGATTTCATAACTGAATATCATTTAATCAAATTCAAACTCAAAATATGAAAATTTTATCTTTTAAATGAAGTCATGTAATATATTCAAAAAACAATTTTTTTTGACAAATACTATTTTAAACAGTAAGTGTTATTCTAAATTCTTATCAACTACTAATTATTTCATTATGGTTAATATATTTGTTACACATATAAACATTTCATTTTATTAATATCATCTCTTAATCATGATTTATTCAGTTTGGTGAAATAAAAAATTCATAACACGGCAGAAGAAATTTATTATAAAACAACTCTTTAAACATTAAGTGCTTTTATTATTTCTTCAATCTAATTAATAAGTAATACATTAGTGTTTATTAATTTATTTTTATATGAGTAATACATTTCATTAAAATTAATAATTCCAAAATGTGAATATTAACATTTAAGTAAAAATACATAATACCATAGAAACAAATTTTATTTTATAAAAAAAATTTCTTATATATTAAAGGATGGTGTTTTAATTATTTATCATTATTTTTTAAAATAATTGTTAAATATTTACATTTGATAATTGATTTATGATATATTATTCATTTTAAAAAAATATATTACATTTTCATTATGTAATTTTCTATATACATATTTTTTATATGAATTACCAATAGTCATATATATTTTTAACAATCACAATACCTGCTGTGACTCATATATATAACATTATATGCATTCCTGAAATCCATTTATCCTACTCTTCAATTTATTTCTAATTTTTTTATTATATTTACAATGATTTTTCGTTTTTCATAATTATAATTGACCATATGATCTTCAAGACAAACCATGAGGATGATGATTTCAAATTCATCATTTTTATATTTACTTTTAGTTTTATTCCTTTTTTACTTTTCATAATGATGGTTCATATTATTTTCTCATAATGTATATTTTTTTTCTTGTTTTAAAATATTTTATTTTAACAAAATATAACATTTGTTTTAGTTAAATATTTTTTGGAAAATAAGATATTTAATACACTCAATTGATAAAAAGTGTTTTCTTTCATGGTTGATAAAAAGATATAACATGGTATTTATAGGGGTTATTTATAAAATTTATTTGAAATTTTATATAAGTAAATTAATAATTATGGGTGCACAATAGATGTGGTTTAGAATTGTCTCCAGTTACATGATTTTATAGGATAATCTAGTATAGTTTAGATTATTATACGTGAAAAAATTGACATATGTTGGATTGAAATTTTTTATATAGGGATTGTCAAATTTTATGGAAATCCAAATTTTACCCTTTTATTATTACATACATGCAGCTGGAATACATCTTAAAAAGTATAATGTTCTTAATAGTTTTCATTTTTTCTAAAAACTAACAGAATTTATAGATTCATAAAATGAAAATTTGTTTTTCTTAGGATTTATTGTAAATTAATATCTTTTTAAAAAATTTGGAAGTAAATAAAAATAATTCAAGGAAATTATACTTTTTTTAAAATAGAACAAACACTTTAATGAATAAAAAAATTATAATGATTTAAAAACCAATAGATTTCAATTATATTTTAGAGAATTATAAATTTTTATTTTCTCGAACTTTAATAAACATATCAATAACCTTGATATAAATTAAAAAAATAAAACATATCAATTTTTAGAAAATAATATGACTGAGAAATATAAATTTAATATAAATTACTAATTTTTTTAAAAAATAAGAATTTTTTATTTATTATATAATTTGGTAAAAAAAATATACTTCTTTACAATGTTTAAAAATATTTTTTTTATGAATGACATTAAAAATATGTACTTAGATACCAAAAACAATATTATATCTATTTTTTTAAAAACAATATTGATTTGAAATAATAGAATTTTCCCAAATAAAGAGAAAATCATTTTATTTGAAATATATAAACATTTTTAGTGTGTAAATTGTAGTTGAAGAAAAAATAATATATTTTTTATTGGAATTTAAAATTATATTGTAAAATATAAAAATACAAATTTGATAAAAATAACATTCTTATTTAAGGGGAAAATTTTCAAAGAATAATTTCCATTTTATAAAATAAATCAATTGAAAAATAATAGGTGAAAATGTTAATGAATAATTTATATGATAATTTACACATAAATAGTTTAATGAAAATTTATATTTTAAAATTCTATTAAAAATTGGAAAATTACAACAGAAATTTCCATTAGAAAAATCGTTAGAAAAAATAGAAAAAAAATACCATCAAAAAAATTAATTCACAAATTTTATATTGAAAAACCCCATTGGAATGTCAATTGGAAAAATCCATTAAGAAATTTTTCCAAAATAATAAAATAGAAATAAAACCATTTCAAAACCATTTAAAAAAATTCATTGAAAATCCTAATGTAAAAATAAAATAAAATGAACAATAACACTAAAAATATGAATGAAGAATTTTTGTGAAAATATTATAAGAAAGATTTAGATAGAAACATTATTTTATGTTTTTATGTTACATTAATTTGGTGTTTCATGAAAAATTTAACATGAAGTTTAGTGGAAATTTAATTATAGTTTTTAGTGGAATTGTTCATTGTAATATCCTAATGAATTTTCCGAAATATAGTTTCATTGAATTTTTTGATAATTACAGTTAATTATTTTACCAAATGATTAAGAATCATTCATTGAAAAGTGTTGTTTAAACCATCAATAAAAAATTTCAATATAAAATTTCACATGATGTTCCATTAGAACATTTATGGTAATTTCCAATAAAACATTCAATTGGAAATTTCAATAAATCATTACAAAATAAAGTTTCATTAAAATTTCAATAATTTCATTGATTTTTTTTTCAATAACGATAGAAAATTTCACTAAAAATTATAGTGGAAAACATAATTAAATAATTATATAGGAATATTTCATAGGAAATTCTAGTAGAACATTCACAGGAAGTTAGAATGAAATATTTCATT
This sequence comes from Viscum album, assembly GCA_963277665.1. Lineage (NCBI taxonomy): Eukaryota > Viridiplantae > Streptophyta > Magnoliopsida > Santalales > Viscaceae > Viscum > Viscum album. The sequence goes on along the minus strand of OY728127.1, from coordinate 345,813,478 downwards.
GGAAAATTTCAACGAATGTCTCAAAAAAAATTATTTAATGGAAAATTACTGATTCCAATGAATTACGTTACAAAATTTATACCGGAGTTTACCTCTATAACATTCCAATTATAATATCCATTTAAAATTTTCAATTTTAACATCCTCTAGAAAATTTCATTGAAATCTTATATAGAAAAAAATTAGTAGAAATTTCAAATAATACTTGAAATTTATAGTAGAAACATATATTGAAAAATTCTAATTGAAACTTTAATTATAAATTACAAAATAAATTTAATAATAAATTTTGAATTTGAATATTTATTTTTTAAAAAAATTCTATAATATTTTAATATAAAATCAAACTATATTATCTAACTCATGTTTCTGAGTGGAATTTGACACTTATATTATCAATTGGAATATTTTAATGGAAAATTGACCAATAATATCTCATTGGAATTAATCTTTTTAAATTTTCCCTAAAAATATATTAATTAAAAATGTTCAGTGGAACTTTAACTTGATTTTTTAGTGAACTATTTCACTGAAAATATTTAATGAACATTTTGAAAATAAGTTTTAACAGAAATTTCAATAATTTAAATGACATATTTTACTAAAATTTTCATTTTTTTAAGAAACCTTCACTGAAAGTTAAAATGTAGAAGTTTCATTAGAAATTTACATTTAAAAGCTTCAATCGAAAATTTCCATCAGAAAATTTAATTGTTGAATTCAATGGAAAAATCCTCCCAAAATAATCCCTGAAAAATTATACTATTAAATTTCATTGCAAAATTCCAATGAAACATCTGATAGAAAATTTTAGCAGAAAATTCCATTGGAAAATCCACTTATTCATATAAAAGTTTTCACCAAAAAATTTGAATATATACTTCCATAGAAAATTATAGTGGAAATATTGATTAAAAATTGTCATAAAACTTCCATTAGGTAATTTGTGTAGAAACATTCACTGAAAATTTATGCAATGTATGTTTTTTTTAAAATTTTAGTGTGAAATTTAAAAAAACAATATTCACTAAAGAATCAATAAATTATATTCAATAGTAACAAAAAAATTCTTCATACATAAACATGATGGAAGGTTGTATAAATTCAACCCCATTTACCATGTACTATGTGTTTCACCAACTATAGTCATGAATGAGATAAAGACATATACTAGACGTCCCAATTGAATATTATGACCATCTTGGAAAAATTCTAGGTGTATTTTATCCAACACTTTCCATGCTAAATATTTTTTTGGGTGGATTAATTTATCAATCTTATTGATTCTCATATAATACCACATAATCTATTTAGAAATTTTAGTTGGAATTAAGAATCACTTCAGCATCAGTTTTAGTAAAATTACAACATTTTCTTAGTGGTAACTTGTTTCCCTTAATTGGAGAACCTTTTAGGGTGAATATTAATATCTTGATTAATATCACCGTCCTTCCACCTATATGACTAGAAAATAGTACAAGTATTGGGTTAAACATTCTCTTTTCATAATAAGATATAGTTATTGCTACATAAATCATTGGTCTCATATGTAAACCAAAGTTGTTGGTCAACTTTCAAGATTGATATTAAGACCCCGGAATGTTCACTCTAGTAGGGAGTACATTCCTCAATAGTGCCAAAAACATGAAATAAGAGGTGGTTGTTTTATAATTAAAATCCTTCAAGTGTAACAATTCAATGATGAATAATAATTTAAATAATTTAGTGCATCCATAATATAATTTTTTATACGTATTTTCAAGAATTTCAAAGAATTTAAATCCTTCTCCATCTAAAAAATAATAATGATTACTCCCTCTAACATCACCATTTACAATGTTAATATCTTAAGGTTCAAATTGATACACCATGTCATTGAGAATTGTCTTTATCTAATAAACTATTTTGAATTCATCATCCATATAGATAATTTATGACTAGTGATATGGAAAAACCCTAACCCATGATCATTCCATGTCTTATTGTTTTTCAAAAACCATTGAGAAACATATTTCCCTAATATTATCTCATTTAAAGAGATCTATTTTCACATTTTATGAATGGACCACTAATTAAATTTCTTTTAAGTTGATATGTGAAATCAATAAAATGATTAATGCACTCATAATATTTAGTAGAATACCTACCTGGAATACAAATCAATATCTTATCCATATCTTTATTTAATAGAAAACCTAAAATTGAAATATACAAACAATATTTTGAAAAAATAGAAAATTCCTCTATATATATAATAATAATATTAATATGAAACCAACATACTACAAATTTGGAATATATTAATAACTGGATATAATGACGTTTAAAACACATCAATGTATTACACAATACAAATAAAAATTACAATGATAAATAATAAACTATGGTAACCCATTATTTTGTTTAAAAACTAAATAAATTATAAACAATTTCTACTCTATTAAAATTAATCAAAATTTAAAACAAGCACCCTATAATGTGTTTTAACAGTAAAATTATCATAAAATTACATAAAACCAAATATGATTAAAAAATAATATAAATTTAAAAATTATAATATTTTATAAAAAATTTCATAATCATTCCTATGAGATGCCCATCCATAAAAAAATTAACAAATTATAATTTAAAAAATATGATAAATTAATACTAGTATAATAATAGAAATTATCCTCGAGATAATTTTTTATAAATATGCCCATCATTGGTGAGTTCATAATTAAAAAAAATATATTTCATAAAACTATGTTTATATAAATAAACTTAGTTTTACCATATATTTACAATTTTTTTTATTTCAATCATTTTATGTTAAAAATAATTTTTTTATAGAGCATATTTTCAATGAATAAAATATTTAAAATCTCTATTATAACCAAAATTGTGTTAGTGTAAGCATAGAACTTGTATCTATTGAATAAGAACATACATTCCCATAACTTATAACATGTTCAATGGAGAAAATAAAATAATATAACATTTTGTTAGGTACATATAATTTAGAAACAAGAATAATGATAAAAGTGTTTCATGATTTGATTTCATTCACAACTCTATTTTTTTAAATTGGCTACCTTAATCTCTAACATTCTAATTATGTACAAAACCCTATTCTTGAAAAAATATTTACTATAAGAAATGAAAATCAAACATGAAAAATAAGGCTCACAGTAGTTCTATGAGTAGGGGATGTTGGGGAATATGTTTGTGAGTAGGGAGTAAGGGGTACTATGTAGAAGAGGAATCACGAGAAGGGAGTAGGAGAATCATCATCAACTCATTAAGGGAGGATATGTGGCTAGGAGAGGGTCAAAGGCTATGGGTATCAATGATGGGAGAGGGTCGACAACTTGTCGGGGGATCCAGGGCAGGGCAGTGCCAGCGTATAGGGGAACTTGGTGAGGGATACATGGATGTAGGATCCTCAGTGGGGGGATAGGGTATGGTTGTTCAATAGTGGTGGGGCTTGATGGTGGGGTTGGATGGGGGCTTGAAATTGGGGGGCTCGACGACCAGAGGTGGGGCAGCGCGATGCAACACATAAGAGGGGGAGTGGGTCTAGACCTGGGGTATAGGTTCTTGATGATAGCGGTGGGATGGGGGCTAGTTGGTAGGGGGATCAACGGTTGGAGGTGGGTGGGTTCAGTGCAACAGAGAGGTGGGGGATGGGGCTTGATGAGGAAGGGGGGAAATTTGGGAGAGGGAGTGAGAAAGCCAAGTGACCGCTATTAGATGTTCACTAACAGAGTCCATCGCGATGACCAAATGGCTATCACCAGAATTTATGCTCCTCAAATACACAAAATTATATTAGTGATTACACCACTTACCTAATTTTTATGCGTTTATTGAAAAATTGAACATCATTTAATCAAATTCAACCTCTTAATATTAAAATTTAAACTTTTAAATAAAGACATGTAATATATTGAAGAAAACCATTTTTATAGAAAAATAATGTTTCAAAAAGTGTTTTTATTCTTAATTCATTTCAATTACAAATTATTTCATGATTTTTGAGATATTTTTTATACTTGTAAAATTTTCATTTTATTAAAATCATCCTTTAATCAAGATTTATTTAGTTTAGTGAAATAAAGAAAACACAAACTCATGAGATGCCATTTTTTGAAAGTGTACCTCTTTTTAAACATTAATGATTTTATTCTTATTTATAAATAATTAATAATTAATGCATGAATATTTATTCATTTGATTATATATTAATAATAAATTTAATCTAATTTTATAATTGAATTATCAAAATCCCAACTTTTAAATAAAAATAACTAATATATTTGAAATAATTTTTCTTGAATAAAAAATTTTCCTATGTAATGATGTATGATATTTTAATTATTTATCATCATTTTTTAATATGTGTTAAATATTTATATTGGATATCAGATTTACAATATATTATTAAATTTTAAAACAAGATAATATTTTCATTATAACATTTTCAATATAATAATTAGTCATATATGTTCCCAACAGTCATATATATATCTAATGGTCATAATTCACATTTTCAATCCTATATATATAACCTCACATGGTTTTCCAACATACATTTATCCCATTTTTTAAGATCCTTCTGAAAATGTTTGCTATATTTTTGGTGTTTCATTTTTTCATAATTATAATGGGTGGTATGTTCTTAAAAACAAACCACGAGGAAGAATATTTTCCATTTTTTATTTTTTTATTCATTATTTATTTTATTCCTTTTGTACTTTTCATAATTATGTTTTGTAGTGTGTTCTCATTTCGAAATATTTTATGTTAATAGAATATAACTTTTGTTTTAGTTAAATATTGTATATAATACAAGACATTTAACATATACGGATAAATAGTGTCTGTTGTTGGAGGGTTAGTTTAAATATATAACATGGTATATATATTTATTTAATAAAACATATTCCAAATTGTATATTCGTTAATAAATAATTATGGGTAAAACATGGTAGTGGGGAAACAAGACTAGAATCCACACCATTTCCCACCTTAAATGAATGATAAAGTCTTCCTTTATGATGTGAGGCCAACAAAATTGTAGCGGTCCATTGTTTTTCCAATAAAATTAATAATTATATCAACATACATACACTGCCCTTAGACCCCATGTATCACTGCCAGAATGAGGTTGATATTGTCTCTCCTGCTTGTAAACAATTTTTTTCACTTATAAACATTAATCTAATATATTTTTGTCAAATTATATCTAAATTTTAATCCCTTAGTCCCATTACAATAATTAGTTTGATAAGAATAATTCTAGTGTTGTATATGATATTTGATTTTGGACATTAATTTTTTTATATACATGTATTGATTTACACTAAAAATTTAGAATGTTTTTTTAACAAATAATTCATATTTTTTACACAAACAAAAGAAACTAAAAAAACATATAGATAAAATTTGAAAAAATTATTAAGTATACATATTCTTGTGAGTGTGAATGTATAAAAGTACATAAATACAAACACATATTCTAAAATTATAACATGAATACATATTACTACTATTATTTTAAAATTTACATTTATATATGTATATTCATGGGTCCATGAATTCTTCCTTTATAATGTGTGGCTAATAAAATCCCAGTGGCCCATCATTTTTTCAGATAAAATAATAATTCTATTAGAATACCTATACTACCCTCACACCAAGTGTGCCACTACCACACCCAATTTATATTTTCTATCCTACTTGAGAAATGTTTTTTCACTTATTAAATTTGATCTAATATTTTTTTAAAATGATATATAAATTTAAGTCCATTAGTACCATTATAAATATTATATATATAATAATAATTATATTCCCATATATGATATATTATTTTGAAATTTAATTTTTTTATATACTGGTATATATTTACCCTACCAATTTATAATATTTTTCTAACTCTTAACATGTATTTGTTTTTAAACAAACAAAATACACTAAAAGATAACATATAGATAATTTAAAAATATATTAAGTATACAGATATGTGTTTGTGTGAATGTATAAAATTAGATACATACATACACATATACTAATATGATTACATAAATACATATTATTATTATTATTTACAAATATATATATATATGCATGCATGAGTCCATGAATATATATAAGTATTTAAAAATATAATTATTTATAAGTACATATTAATTGAAATGTATACATAAATACATACATATGTCACATCAAAATGTTTTTGTGTGAACATATATATAATTATTCATCCAACATAAATTTTAGTGTATTTTTTTGTATACACTTTATATAATAATTATGTTTTTTATACCTATATTTAGATAATTATATTTAATATTTCTACAACACATATAAGAAAAAATAAGTTAATATATATATATATATAATGTATTTTTACATAATTACATGTATAATGTAAATTTTTAATCCAAAATGACACTCCAAATATTGAAGCGAAGATTTAATGTATAGTTTTTTTGTATAAATACAACTACATACTATGTATATGTATATGTAAATATAAAAATATAAAAATGAATGAGTCTTTACATTTGTGTATAGTTATAAATGATTAAATGCGTGATATTTTTTGATTTTTTTTTTAATTATAAGATTAATATATATTATATTAATTATATATCAATATTAATACAATATATATATATATATATATGTATATAAAAAATTATAAAAATGAATGAGCCTCTACACTTGTGTGATTATAAATATTCTTAGTAATATTTTATTATATTATGTTAAATATAACTTTTCGATATATTGTATTAATTATATTTCAATATAACAACATTTTATATATATATGCATGAATATAAAATTATAAAAATGAATGACTCTTTACATACATACATATATTTATGTGAAGTATATACCTACATACTCACACAGAGATATATATATATATATATATATTGATATATGTTTGTAAATTATATATAACAACCATGCTCTTTATTACACACTTAAGCATGATTTATTACATAAAATTCATCAATTGATACAACATAGAAGATAGAGAGGTCTAGTGTCTTTGGGGATTAGGAACATTACAGAACAACATAAAACATAAAACAGACAACATATTTATGGAAAAATGCCTTTACATAACCCTGACATTACCTCGTACTTAGCATTGCATTAGAGCGCTATTAGGGTGCACTCTTCGTAATTATTTCATTTCATACATTAGTGTGCCACAAGAATCATATAACATGGATTCATTCATCATCATTTATTCCACAATAAAGGGATGTGGAATAAATACATGAATATTTATAATCAATAAGTAAATGTTCTTAAAGGTGAATACCATTGATATTGAAATGTGCATGGTATTCACTACATAATGACATTGTCTTGGAAAGTATGTGCAATTTCAGGAGCATAACATTGTGACATAAGAATTCATAAAAATGATTAATGAGAGATAAAGTGGTGACTCATCATATGTACATGAAATTTATATTAAGGGGGTCATATAGATACATTTACCACCACATGTAATGGAATTTAGATTCATAATACAAAATAATTTCTTGAATGTAAATGAGGGGAGAGTAATTCCATACAGAATTTTGGCATGTTAATAGGTGTACATGAGAGGCATTAATGACAGAGAAAAGGGGAATCTCATCCTTCAAACATAAATACGGTATTATGGGTGTGGTGAGAAATCATACCCCAATAATTATAATTGAAAATAAAAGGGAATAACAATATTAAGAAACATGGATAAAATGAGAAAGGAAGGAATCCCTTACATGTGTGATCCCAAAGGCTTGGGAAAGGATCAGGAGTGGATTCTTGGGAGCTTGGGTTGCCTTGGGAGGATTCTAGATAGAGGAGGGTAGAGGATTGAGGTACTCTAAAGGCTTTGAGTGACGAGGAAGTGGGAGATTTTGTGGGTTTATATAGGAAAGGGGATGGAATTATTTATTATTTAGGTTTGGGACAACACACATTAAACTATTCAAACCCATAAACCAGACCATGTTTTTTCATATGAGTTTTTCAAAATGGGATTGGAATTCAATATTTTATAATTCCAATGGAATAACACCTTAAAATAATGTGGCTTCTTATGTGGAGGTGAGTCACGCTCTCAATGAAATCAAATAGAAAAAATATAATGTTATATAGGTCTTGGAGGGTACACTAAGGCTTTGTAAAGTAAATAAAAAAACCTAAAATCACATTATTTGAATGGTAAAACATATATTATCTGAACATAATGTTTATAGTGTATTATTACCTCACAATTGGGTCATTATGATGTCATAAAACACGTTATCTATTTAAAATGTATTTAATTTTTACCCAAAAATTTTATTGTCTCATAAAGTTATGAAAAATTCACCGTTTCTTAATTTTGACATCCTGATTCAAAAAATAATATTAATTTTATAAATATTTGAATTTTCAATTTTAAATTAAAAACCTAAATTTATTGAAAATTCATTGGTTTTGACAAAACAACATTCAAGACTTAATAAAAATTACAATTTATTCATAATGATTATACAATATTTTAAACTAAATAAAAACTAATTTAATATATAAAATATTATTTAATTAAAAAATCCATTTATTTATCAAAATAGATTCCTTAGTCGAATATTAACTAAAAATTCTATTTGTGCTTTAAAAACTATTCACAATGTAACAATAATACTATGAATGTATTTTCTTTATTATATACAAAAATAATGTACATAATCATAGTGCTAAGGTTTTGTTACATAACAAATTATAACACTCACATAGGACCAATGGGTTAGATGTGTGATGGTGAAAAACTCTTGGGGTGGCTAGGATAACATCACTTGGGTGGTAATCTCTATCAACTTCCACTTCTCCCGTAGGCGGTTCTACTCGAGATTAACGGGTTGAAGCACTGCTTAGGCTTGGTCAAGAATGATGTCCAATGACCCCAACTCCTTTCCGAGATATGAAAAATGGGATTTGTATCAGGAAAGTCTACTAGATGAGGCCATCACTGCCTTTTTCTGAGTAAATTGTATTTGTTAAAGCCCTATATTTATACAAATCTTGTGATTAATGTTTAATATCTATATTATAAATGATAACAATGCTTATTGGTATTTTGAATCAAAAAATTAAAACCAAGGTAGTGCATAATTTATATAACCATTTTTCATAATAAGTCATTTAATTAGATAAATATGAATATTTATTGATAAATGTTTGGTTCATTAAAATCTTCCCCCTTAAGAAATTTGTCCATCAAAATTTTCTTTTCCCACACTAAAATAGATGTGGGTAACTCTACTTCATCGCTTACTCTGATTCACACATTGCCTCATAAAACTTTTGGTTTCTCTACAACACTTTCACAAGGGACATTGTCTTAGTTTGTTGAACTTTTTCCCTATGATCTTTGATCTTAACTTGTTTCTCTTCATAAGATAGATCATCCTCTAACTGTACTACATCTAAAGAGAGTACATGTGAAGGGTCTGGTATGTAATTCCTTAAGAGGGATACATGAAAGACATTATGTACGTTGTCCATAGTGGGTGGAAGTGCTAGTAGATATTCCACAACCCCAACATGATCAATAATATTGAAGGGGATGATGTACCCAGGACATAACATCCCTTTATTTCTAAGCCTCATGAACTTCTTCCACGGAGATATGTGTAGAAATACCATTTCTCCAACTTTGAACTCAAGGTCTCATCTATGATTATCTGCATAACTCTTCTGTCAACTTTGGGATGCCTTGATATGTTGTTGAAGGGTTTTCACCTTCTCCACTATTTCTTCAACCATTTCTTGTCCTAGTAGCTTACGCTCACCGACTTCATCCCAACACATCGGTGTTATGCACCTTTTCCTATAAAGGGCTTCATATGGTGCCATTCGAATGCTCGTGCGGAAACTATTATTATAGGATAATTAAACTTGTGGAAGTTATTGGTCCCATCCTCCTTTGAAGTCCATAGAACATGATCTTAACAGATCTTACAGTTTCTAAATATTTCATTCATATTGGCCATCAGTCTAAGGATGATAGGCCATACTGATGTTCAGTTCAGTGCTTATAGCATGTTGGAGGCTTTTCCAGAAATTCAAGGTGAATCTAGGATCACTATAGGATACAATAGATAGTGGTACTCCATACAGGATTACCACATATTATATGTAAATCCATTCAAGTTGATCCAATGAGAAGTCCTCTTAAATCACGATAATGTGATCTATCTTCGTAAGATGATCCACAATAACCCATATAGAATTTTTTCCTTTGGAAGTCCACGGAATTCCAGTGGAAATGTCCATGGTAATGTTTTCCCACTTCCTTTTTGGTAGGGATAGTGGTTGAATCACCTCATTAGACATTTTCCTCTTAGCCCTCACTTTCTAAAAAACATGCACTTTGATGTATATTTAGCAATATGCCTTTTCATATTTTCCCACCAAAGGATTTCATGGAGATCTTAATACATAGTTGTGATCCCCAGGTGAATAGATAGGGTTGAGCTATGTGCATCATCCAGAAGCTCCTTCTTTATCTTTGGATCAGATGGTACACATAATCATGACCCAAATCTCACAATTCCATCCTTTTCAGCCATGAACTCTAAGGATTTCACATTCATGATAGATTCCACCCTTTCTTGAATTTCCACATCGATTCTTTGAGAATCCTTTATTTAATCCATGAAAGATAGTGGAGTAATCTTTTGAAAAAAGATTGATGATGTTCCTCCCTTAATGATTCCAATGTCCATCCTTAGAAAATCTAAAAAGATTGGATTCTTTTCAATTCTCATCATTGATAAAGATAAAGGATCCTTTCTACATGGAGTATCTGCCACCTTGTTTCCTTACCAGGATGGAAGTGGATTGAGGGGTAATAATCCTTAATGAGTTATATCCATCTTCATTGGCGCATATTAATCACTTTTTGTGTGAATATATATTTGAGGCTCTTGTGATCAGTATATATCTCACACTTCTCCCCATAGAGATAATTCCAGCAGATTTTCAACACAATGATCATAGCCGCCAACTCAAGATCACGTGTGGGATATTTTTTCTTATGAATTTTCATCCTCCTTGAGGCTTAGGCTATCAATTTATCATTCTGCATCAATTCATAACACATGCCCTTCTTTGAAGAATCACTAAATACCAAAAATGTTCTCTACTCATGGATAATGCGAACATGGTGGAGTGATAATCCTTCCTTTTAACTTCTTGAATCCCTCCTCACATTCATCAATCCAAGGTAACATTACACCCTTCCGAGTTAGCTTGGTAAGAGGGTTGGGAGATCATGATAAATATTTCAAAAATTGTTGATAATATCCACCTAACCCCAAAAACCTATGGATATATGTTACCGATTTTGGCCTTAACAATCCTTCAATTGGAGTTGTCTTGCAGGGATCCATAGATATCCCATTTCTTGTGATGATATGACCCAAGAATGATAAATCTTTAAACTAGAAATCACACTTTATATACTTTTCATTTAGATTCTCCTTTCATAAGGTCTCTAGTACAGTTCTTAGATGCTCCTCATGACCCCCCTTTGTTTTAGATTATATTAGAATATTATCAATAAATACAACCAAAACATTGTCGAGGAAATCTCTAAAGACTCTATTAGTCATGTCCATGAAGATTTCTATAGCATTATTATGCTCTAAAGGAATTACTATGAATTCATAGTTCCTGTATCTTGTACAAAAATTAGTCTTGGGAATATCGTCCTTCTTCACCCTTACTTGTTAATATCCAAACTGCATATCGATCTTGGAGAAGTATTTTGATCCACATAGCTGATCAAATAAGTCACCAATTCGATGTAGAGGTTACCTGTTCTTTATTGTGATTTTGTTATGCTCACGATAATTGATGAAAAGGTGCATTGAACCATCATTCTTCATGATGAAGATGACTAGTGCACCCCATGGTGATACCCTTGGGTGTATAAACCCTTTATCCAGATTCTCTTATAGTTTTTTCTTCACCTCCTCAAGATCCACAATAGCCATTATATACAGAGTCATGGATATTGGAAACACCCCATGTAGAAGGCCAATTGAGAATTCAATATATCTTCAAGGAGGAAGTCCATGAAATTCACTATGAAACACTTCAGTGAATTCCCTCACAATAGTCATGTCTTTGAGGATGGTTAACTCCTTAGACTCAATCATCTGAGCCATATAAATGTGCTCTTAGGGCAGTAATATCCACACTTGGGATGATGGTTCTAAAGAAGATTCATCTTCTTCCTTGCACTTGTATAATATCAGGGGTTGATTCTCCATATGGAGAGTGATTCTCCCCTCACATAAATTTTTGTTGGCTCTATATAAGGAAAGACATTCCATGCTGATAATTGCATCAAATTCTACCATATGGAGTGTGATGAAGTTTTCTGGGAAGTTCAACGCACTGATTATGATATAGGAGGCGTTTTATTCAAGGTATTAAATGATTTCCCCATTTTCCGTACTAACCGACATCATTACTTCCTTGATTTGGGGTGGTGTTGGGATTTTTCTACAAAAAAATTTGGATACAAAAAAACGTAATAAACTGAATTGAAAAGTACATTCTCTATTCTTGAATGAATAACTATACTACCTGTCACCACTTCATTTTTGGGGTTCACTTCAATGGTAGTTAAAAAAAACTCACCCTTGGTTCCCTGGAGGTTGTTGGTTACCTTCAAAAACCATTGGATTAGGGAACTTATTTGCAAGGTTCCCTAGAATATTCTAGTTGAATTAATAAACAACGCATTGAGGTTTGAACGGAGCGTTCCCCTCCCCTATTGCAGCCTTAGGTTTTTCAGGTCGAAAGTTAACATCTAGGATTCCTTCTCTTCCACACCTAATTCATTTCCTCATCCCCTTTAGGAAATTTACGAGGTGCTTCTTTCCACATCGTTGGAAATTGGGGTGATAGATTTTCTTATCACCATTGTATTTATCCATCTGACTTCCAGAAATGATGTCCACCTTACACTTCTTATCCCCGTGATACCCCTAGGATTCTCTGTTCTCCATTTCGACCATGAGGGAATATTAGGAAATTTTCTTCATAGTTGTCAAAGTCACGGATATCCAGGGCTTTCCGTAGGCTAGGTTTCATCCCACCAAAGTAGTGTTCAACCATGAATTTTGGGGTAATGAAAAATCCACAGGTATATCGTGAAAGACTTATAACGTTTGGCTCGTATGATCCGATGGATTCTTCGTCTTTTTTCTTGAGGGCATGGATTTCCCATTCCATGTTAAGTTGGAGGGTACGAGGAAGATATTTATCGATAAACATTTTCCATAAATTCTTCCATTCCAACTCCTTGATATCCTCCTCAAGATTCATATTTTTGACCAATTTCCACCATTGATCGAATTCACCCTCTATATGATAAGCAGACCGAAGAAACTTATCTAGTCCGTAACATTTAAATATGGGGAAGATCTTTTCAATGGATTTGATCCACTGTTCGGCGATTGAGGGATCAAATGCTCCATTAAAGTAGGAGGCCTTTTTCTCATGAAGATCTCGATACCGACATGTTCTTTCTTTAGGGGGGTTGAATGTTCCTCTTCACCCATGTTTCTAATCAAATATTGAGTTAACTAAGAGAGTATCATGAAAAAGTTCACGATTCCACCTCCCATCAAATTGGGCATCTCATTAGAACAATCATCACAATGGTCTTGGCATCAGTTTTTTTCCTGAGTCCTCCTATTATCGTCAATTTTCTAGAATAAAAGGAACGTTAGGGGTAACATATAAAGGGTAATCCAAGGAAAAATGGATGAAATATAAATAACTTTTATTACCTTAACTTATGAATCTATAGGATTCAATATATGTTATCCATTATCTACTTTCAATCATATATTCTTGGGGGAAATTTTTTTAATTCGATTAATAATGGTTCATAATATACTTGGGAATTTACCAAATCATATCCCCCAAGAGTGTCGTAACCAAGAGTGAAGAAAGGCCCTTTTTCATGTACTAGGATACCCAAAGTCAAGCCCGAAACTCCTTGTTGGAGTTTTCATTCCTAGGCACATCTGTGCCAGAGTCGTCTCTACCTACACGTATCCAGACAGAGATTTATTTTTTTGATAAAACACTTGCTCAGTTCTTAGCAAAACTTAGGGGTGTTTTTATTATACATAGTCTTATACTTAAAACTTTTACTAGGGTTTTCTAATCCTAATAATAATCCAAAATATAAATAAACTTATCCTCTGACACCAACTATGACAACCCTACAATTTATTACACACTTAAAAATGATTTATTACATAAAATCCATCACATGATACAACATATAAAATTGAGTGGTCTATTGTATACGGGTCTTAGGAACATTACATAACAACTTAAAACATAAAACACACCACATATTTTTTGAAAACTTCATTTATATAACCACTACATTCCCTCGTACATAGTATTGCATGGGATAACCTCACGACATACACATGAAATGGGTGAGCTATAAAGCCCAGAAAGGGAGTAAATAAATAATAACATGAAGAGAACAATAAATTTTAGGAAATAGTCATATCAATGGATCATAAAATAAACAAGAACATAAAGTCATGATATAGCATGATTATCATAACATGGTAATGTGGCAGCAACATTTAACATGAAATTAGCATGGGCCAAGGCTCATTGCACATAGATCATGAGTAAACCCTCATTGACCTCGAATTATCATGAGTAAATCCTCATTTCACTTGAATTATAATGAGTAAATCTTTATTTCAATTGACTTATCATGATACTAATCTTTACGCAATGCATTAGAGCACTATCAGGGAACACCCTTAATAATCATTTCATTTCATGCATAAGAGTTCCACATGAATCATATATCATGGATTCATTGATCATAATTTTTTCTATAATAAAGGGATATGGAATACATACATGAAGATTTATAATTAATAAGTAAATGTGCATAAAGGTGAATACCCTTGATAGATAAATGAGCATGATATTCACTACACAATGACATTGGCTTGGAAAATCGGTGCAATTTCACCAGCGTAGCAATGTGACATAAGAATTCATAAAAATGGTTGATGAGAGATAAAAGGGTGTGTCATCGTATGTACATGAAATTTACAGTAATGGGGTCATATAGATACATGTTCCACAATATGTAGTGGAATTTATATTCATAATATAAAAGAATTTCTACAATTTAAATGAGGAGAGAGTAATTCCTTATGGAATATCATCATGGTAACAGGTGAACATGAGAGGCATTAATTATTGATAAAATGGGTATCTCATCATTACAACCTAAATAGGGATGTATGGGTAGGTGAAAAATCATACCCCAACATTTATAATTGAAAATAAAAGGGCATAACAATATTAAGATTCTTAGATAAAATTATATAGGAAGGAATCCCTTACTTAGAAGTGTGATCCCAATGACTTGGGAGAGGTTTGATAGAGGATTATTGGGAATTTGGGGAGCCTTTTAAGGACTATATAGACAGAACATAAGAGGTTGGATGAACTCCAAATGCTTTTAGTGAAGAGGAAGTGGGAGATTTGGTGGGTTAATATAGGAAAGGAGAGGGAATTCTTTATTATTTAGGATTGGGACATCACATATTAAAGTAATCATAAATAAAAACAAGACCATGGTTTTTTACCATTGTTTTTTTCTAATGGTATTTGAAGGTAATATTTTATAAGTCCAATGATCGAACTTCTTAAAATTATAGGGTTTCTTATGTGGAGGTGAGTCACACTCTCACAGAAATCGATTTAAAAAAACTAAACTCTTTTATAAGCCTTGGAGTGTTCACTATGGATTTGTAAAATAAATAAAACAAACCTAAAACAACATTATTTTAATGTTAAAACATATATTAGCCAAAAATAATGTTTATAGTATTTTATTACAACACTATTGGGTCATTATTATGTCATAAAACACATTATATATTTAAGCAGTATTTATTTTTTATCCAAAAATTCGACTGTCTTAGAAAATTATGAAACAATCACCATTGGATAATTTAAATTTCTCGATTTAAAAATAATATTAATTTTATCCAAATAATTTTATAAAAATGTGAATTTACAATTTTAAAATAACAACTGCATTTATCCAAAATTCATGGGTTTTGACAAAAACAACTTTCAAACCTTAATAAAAATTTCAATTGTATTCATAATAAGTATACGATCGTTTATACTTAATAAAAAGTACATTAATAATTAAAATATTATTTAATTAAATAATCCATTAACTTAACATAATAGATTCCATAGTTTAATGTTAACTAAAAATACTGTATGTGCTTTGAAAACTATTTACAAAGTAACAATAATAAAATGAATGTATATTCATTATTGTTTACAAAAATAATCCATGTAATCATAGTTCTAAGGTCTTGTTACATAACCCTTTATAACTGCCGCATGTGACCAAAGGTTAAATTGTGTGATGGTGGCAGACTTTTGGGGTGGCTCGGATAACATCGCTCGAGTGCTAATCTCTATTAACGTCCATTTCTCCCGTAGGCAGTTTCGCTCGAGCATAACGTGTTGAAGCTCAAATTGGGCTTGGTTAAGAGGGAAGCATAGTGATGCCACCTCCTTTCTAATTTATGAAAAATGGGCTTCGTACGGTGCAAGTCTACAGGATGAGGCCATCACTTCCTTTGTCTGAGTAAATTGGATTTCATAAAGCCCTATATTTATAAAAATCATGTGATCATTGTTCAATGGCTATATTAACAATGGTAACAATTCTAATTTTTATTTTGAAATAAAAAAACATAAAACCAAGGATGTTCATATTTTATATAACCATTTTTTAAAATAAGACATTTAATTAGACCAAGAAAAATTTTTATTGATAAAAGTTTGGGTCATTACAGTATATACATACAAGATTTCATCTAGATATTTTATACATACATGATTTCATTCATATATATATATATATTTAAATATATGTATATACATATATAAATATATATTAATATATTTACATGAATACATATTAATACAATAATATTTAAATATACATATATAACATTATGTAAAATTATAAGTTTACACATGCACACATGTATACATATAAATAGTAATATAGACATAAATATACACACAATGTGAACCTCCTATAGAATATTTTCAATGTAAATATCCCAAGGGAAATTTTTCCTCTGTATATCCCAGCGGATTTTTGACTTGTAAATGTCCTATTAGAGTTTTCCCATAGTATATTTTTCCTTTAAATATCCCATAAGAGATTCCCCATAGAAGGTTTGTCTTATGAATCTACCATATGATATTTTCTATATGTTATTTTTCCTATGATTATTCAATAGGAGATTTTTTCTGCAAGTCTCCCATAAGATATCTTCCTTATGAATCTCCCATTGTATATTTCTCATAGGATATTTGTCCTGCAAATCTCACACATATGATATTTCCCATAGAAGATTTTTTATATGAATCTCCCATTAGAAATTTCCCATTAGAGATCTGTAAAACGAATATCCTAGTAATAAATAAATAATATATATTTTTGTAGTTATAAATGGTTATTTTTTACATAGTTAATATATACATGTACGTTCATATATAGTTATATACATAAATTTTTTGTGTGTGTGTGAGTCTGCGTGCATGTTTAAGGAATAAATAATGTAGTTTTTATAATTGTATAATTTGTGTGTATTCATTATTAATATATATATATATATATGGACACACACATGTTTAACAGATAAATAATATATATGTATGTATTCTTTAAATATATTAACAATTATATATTAACAATTGTATATATTGTATATAGTAAATTCACTCATTAATTTTTATATGTGTTTGTATTCATCGATGTGTATACTTAATAGATGTACATAATTTCATATAATTATATTTGTATATAATTTTATTAATATTAAATTATATTATATTAACATAGATTTATATATGTATGTATGAATGTAATTATATTTTAATATATGTATGAAAGAATATATGTATGTGTTTATCTTAATTTTTATGTACAACTGTATGCATGTGTGATTGTGTGATTGTGTTAATACATATATGCATGTATATATATAGGTATATACTTCACATACATATATGTATTTAAATTCTCATTCATTTATATATATTGATATATACATATATAGTATGTCCATACAATGATGTATAATCATTAATACACATGATATTTAATATATATTTATCAATGTTAAAATAAAAATAATAATATAAAAATGTTATTATAAAGTTTAATATATAATTAAAAATGTTTTTTTATTAATGTTAACATAAATGCACAAAAACATTATAAATATTAATATATATTTAGAAATTTTATTATATTAATAAAATTAATATATAAAGTATAATAAAATAGTAGTTTTTATAATATAAACGTTATCATATAGTTTAAAATATATTTATAAATATTATTTAGTTAATAAATGTAAATTTATACATCTTTATATATATATATATATGATAATTGGTTGGGTATTTATGTCAATAAGAATTTGATGTGTTTTTTTAATAAAACACAATAATCAGTGGATCTCTATCCACGTGTCCTACTACATGTGTGTTTCTTCCAACTTGAGAAATGCGGGGAAAATATTAGGAGCCAAATTGAAATGAAAAATATGGGGAAAACCCTAGAAATATCCACTATGTAAAATGAATTTTTTTCCCTTTATTTCACTTCACACTTTACCTTTCCACTTTTCACTAATGGTTCTAAGGCTTCCCTTAATGTAATTAGTGATTCTTCCTTCATTAGAAATCCATATATCATTAGAAAGTAAAATTGGTTGATTGATTTATTTGTTATTGTGTTTTATACTCTTTTATTTGTTTTCCATTTGAGTTTATCTATGATGAAAAAATTCGGTGATGAGCCTAATCTTGTTCTATTCCTGAATTATTGTTGAAAAAGAAGGAATTTATCTAATAAAACCCATTAATTTCAATGAATCATGCTTTTTTGATCTTTTTGAGATTTATGAATTCAATTTTGATTGCTAGGCATGATGGATATGAACTTGTTGGGTCACTAATATTTGGTTATGAACAAAAATCTCCTACTCATATTGAATGTCTTTTGGTTTGCTAGAATAGTTTTTATATGAAAACAAGAAAGGAAAACTCTCCCACCCTTAAAATTAAACTAGTGAATCAATTCTCAATTCAAGGTCCATAAAATATTTTAGTTTCTCATTGGTTCATCTTTATGATGATATTGAAACCCTTATTGACATTGTATATGAACATTAACATCAGTACATTTATATCTTCTTAGAGGTGCTTCAGATATTTAGACCACCTATATTGTCACCACCATTTAGATCAAATCCTACTGATATATCTATTCTTTATCTAATTATGGATATAATTCATTATCCATATCATCATTTCCCACATACATTAATTCCTTATCCATTTCCTACATTGTTGTTCTCTCCAGGATTTTGTGTTCAAACATCTTCGACTACTTATCCAAAATATTGTGGACCTCCCAAGCGTACTGATCATCATGGGAAGACATTTTAACCCACTTGTTGTCATAACCCGTCCCAATGGGGCCCGAGCCACAACTCCCCAAGCCCGCCTCTAATAGGCCAGGGGCTGGTGACTAGCACCGAGTAGGAATGCCACTAACAAGGGAGGCATTGCCTATAAACCTATACACATGCACACACATCTCCAAACCCACAAAGATATAAAAGTAAAAACTTATGAAAATGGAAATGCATGCATATACTAAAATCCCAACAAATGGAGTACGACAGGAAACTAATGTATAGTAATGTAAAACCCAGGGCCAAAAGTTCAAGCCCCCCAAAAGAAAGCCTATAAAAAAGTCCAACCTATAAAGAAAGTTACTGGGACTGTAATCTATAGTCGTAGGAACACACCTTGGCCTGTTTGATCTCACCGAGCACCGTCCGGTCTTGGTCCACCTAGAATCATGTTAAAGGCTCAATCGTTTTCACAAGACACGACACGTGCGGGAAAATCCCATGCAGGGTTGAGTATAACAATACCCAGTAGGACACCCCTAAACCCCAAAGGAAATACAACAAGGGAAATACCAAAAAGGGAAGATATAGTCATCTCCACAAAGTATATGTCTACAGAACATATAAAAATAATATCAAGATATACTCATACACGACCGAATATCACGATACCACCACTAGGATCCAGCTCGAAGATTCCACTAAGCACGTAACAAGGAGAACACACTCCTAGGTCTGAAGAGAGAGATATGATATACTCGTTCTGGGACACCACACTCCAAAGTACTTGATAATATAATTCTCAGATGTGGATCACAACCAATAGTCATGGGGTGATTCCAACAACTCCATCTAAACTAATCTATTATGTAGAGGATCGGTGCCCGGGTAAAGTAGGTCACGTCAGTACCATGAAACTCTACCTATGGTACAATGAATGAATAGAGGATCTGGATCGAAGTCTCATAGAGGGGATTCCAACAACTCTATTCCGGAAGTCCCGCTGAAGGGATCATACTCTTGTATATAGGAAATGATACAGGAATCCTTCAAGGGGAAGACCTTGGGGGCAAACCCTAAGATAACTGGTCCATGTAACATAAGGTAAATGGATCAAGACATGTAAAACATGTTACACGGCCTGTAGTAGGATTACACGCCATGTTCCTTGACACCAGGTACTTCCCGTGTAAACAGCCTATGTCACCTATCCAAGCTGTGTAAAACATAACTACATGGAGTGTAGAAGGATCACATGTCGTGTTCCCTGACTCAGGGTACTACCCATGTAAATGGACCGTGTCTTAAATTGATGTCGTATAGGAAAGCATATACAAAACGTGCAAGTCGAAGCACACGCCTTGTCTGGTCTACTGGGAAACACCCGTGTACCCTGGTTGTATGCTCGTTCAGGGTGTTCGCCCATGCTGCCTGCCCATGTACCAATACACGGGGTATCATGTGTATCTGGCCAGGTCTTGCCAGGGAAGGGTATACACACCGTGTCCTTGGCCGTGTACCCAACCCGTGTCTGTGTACTCCCGGAGTACACACCAGGTGGCCCACCGATGAACAGACACCGTGTAGTGCATACTACATGCTGTTTAGTCAGGAAATTTCTAGAAGGGTCATCTTCTTCCTTGCACCTCAGCCGATTTCCAGATCTGCGATCTCTCGTCCGTTCATCTCGATACATCAGGTCTTGGTTTGTCCCATCATACGAACACCCAATCGGGTATTTTTGGTCCTTCGATAGGGTCATAAACCCTGAACGATACATCCGAAGAAAAACGCCCAAAAACTCATATCTCTCGATCCGCTTCGAATCGTTCGCCAAAATCGTTGCCGCAGCTCCATACCATCCTCCCGAGGTTGTATCTACAATCTCAGATCATTGCGCTAACAAACAAATGTGCAACGATCGATTTCCTCCAGGAACGCATAGAACACACATGAAGAACACATATAAACCAGGGAATAAAATCACAACAATCGAGAGAGATGAACCTCGATCGATGTTCGTGTCAGTCATGGTTAGTCACCGTTAGAAGGTTGAACGAAACCAAATTTACTCCGAGAATAAAATCCCCAAAATCCTTGCAAAAGTTCATCCCGAAAATACGATCGATCTGCAGGCTAATCTATTTGTGGATTAGTCCGCGTTCGTCATAGGAATCATAAACTGGGAAGGAAACCAAAACCAAACATCCTAACTAGATTTGTGGCATTCTTTGGCGATGACCCAGAAGCCGCGTCATCGTCGCCGATGAAATTCATCAAGAACTTGGTCGCCGCGTTGGGGTGTTTTCTCCAAAGCTTTTCCCGAGCCTCCTGGGGAAATTCAGGGTTATGATATTTGTAACCCTAATCCCCTGTGAAATCTCTATTTAATAATTCTGAAGATTTTGATGCATCAATGTTTTAATAAAATATTTTTATGAAATATTTTATTAAATTTATGTCCAAAAACTAGATTTCACCACAGACCTGCGCTGGCCGATGTTAGGCCTCGGTTAAGGTAAAATCGGTGTTCTTAACACAATGGTTCCCTTAGATTTCTGATCTGAGGACCCATTCAAGCGTTATTCCACTTTTTCAGGAAAACCATACGTGCACATAATTATCTTATTTAATTAAATTCAAACATTTGTTTTGGGATCACCCGGCCTCGGAACTGCACGTTGTTTTAAATCCTAGTCTCGAAAGAATTCCAATATAATATTAAAATAAAATACAGAGAAATTCAAGTCATTACATCACACCCACCTTAGGGCTTTACGTCCCTGAAAAGACAAAACAAATGCTACTCAAAAAGATGTGGGTACTCCACACGAAACTGACCCTCCCACTCCCACGTGCTCTCCTGGAGATTCTCATGCTGCCATCACACACACACCAATGGAATAGCTCTCCCATGAAGGATCTTCTCTTTCCAGTCCTCACTCTCTACTGGGTACTCAGCAAAGTTTTCTCCATCATCGATGTCCAGCTTTCCCCAGTTGATAACGTGTGATGGATCATGCACGTACCTCCGTAGCTATGACACATGGAAGACGTTGTGTACCCGTTCCATCTGCGGAGGTAGATCCAAGCGATACACCACCTTTCCAACTATACTCATAATCTGAAAAAGTCCAATGAACCTCGGATATAGCTTGCCACCTTGGCCAAATCTCCGAAGTCACCATCGAGGTGAGACCCGAAGGAACACATGGTCTCCCTCCACGAACTCCAAGGGACTCCATATCCTATCGGCATAAGACTTTTTCTGACTTTGTGCAGTCTTCATCCACTCCTAGATGACCTGCACCTTCTCTGTATTAGTTCACACCATCACTAGGCCCATGAGTGCTGACTCTCCTGGGTCAGTCCAGCAAAGTGGGGACCTGTAAGGTCGCCTGTACAAAGCCTCGAATGGTGCCATACCAATAGTGGAATGATATCTATTGTTATAATAAAATTCCACCAGTGGTAAGTGATCCTCCCAGCTATGACTGATGTCAACTATGCAATCTCATAGCATATCCTCCAGAACATGGATAGTCAGCTCCGTCTAACCATCAGTCTGGGGATGAAACACTATGGTCAAGAGTAACTGTGTCCCAAAAGCTTCCTATAATCCCTTCCACAAATGAGATGTGAAACGAGCATCAAATATGAGATGATCGTGGATGGAACTCCATGAAGCTGAACTATCTCTAGTTCATAGAGGCGTCCCAAGCTCTCTACTGAACTCTGCTCTCGTATGGCTAGGAAGTGGACCGTCTTGGTGTGTCAGTGAACGATCACCCAAATGGCATCATGTCCCCTGGACGTATGTGGTAAACCTTTCATGAAGTCCAGGGATGTCCCATCACACCTCCACTCTGGCACCTGAACGGGTTGATTCAATGTTACTGGCACCTGGTGCTTAGACTTTACTTGCTGAAAAGTAAGGCACCGAGAAACAGACTATGCCACACTCTTCTTCATTCCTGGACACCAGAACTGACGTCGGAGGTCGTGGTACATCTTTTCTATGACTGGATGCACCGCCAAAGGAGAGGTATGGAACTCCCTTAGAACCTCCTCCCGCAACGTCACTGGTACTACTGTGCGACCTCTAAAATGAACAAAATGCTCCCCACATTTTGAATATCCATCTGCAGCATCAACTGTGGATTTCTGAGCACACAGTGTCTCACAACTTGCATCCTTGAGCTGTGATTCCCTAACTCGTTATAAAGGTGGAGGGGTAACAACCATCGACTAAAGGTATGCTCCCTCATCTCTATCCATGATGGATAACTGAAAAGATGACAACTGCCTCATCGCCTCATCCTGCAACTGCGAACTGGATTTCCTACTGAGAGAATTTTCCTCAACGTTCCCCTTCTCAGGAGTATAAATGATCTCAAAGTTGTAATCCTGGAGGAACTCAAGCCATCTCCTGTATCATAAATTCAGATCTTTCTGAGAAAAGATCTATCTAAGAATCTTGTGATCAGAGTAGATGGTAAACCGCTCGCCTATCAGGTAGTGCCACCGCATCATCATTGAGAAGAGTACCGCTCCCAACTCAAGATCATGGGTCACATAATTCTGCTCGTGTGGCCTCAACTGACGTGAGACATAGGCAATCACCTCTTGCCTCAGAATTAGGACACAACCAATCCCCGTTCCTAATGTGTCTCAGAACACCACGTACTCGACACCCTCCTTCAGTAATCTCAAGATCAGGGCACTCATCAAACTCTATCTCAACTGCTGAAAAGCCTGCTAGAATCTCTTGGTCCATACGAAAGGCATCCCCTTTCGGGTCAAAGATGTCATGGGTGCTGAAATCCTGGAGAAATCAAGAATGAATCTATGATAGTATCCATCCAACCCAGGGAAACTCCGCACCTACGTCACTCTCTAGGGTGGCTCCCATGCTAGCATTGCCTCTACCTTGGCTGGGTCCACTGCTACACCATCTGCTGAGATAGCGTGTCCGAAAAAGTGGACCTCCTGCATCCATAATTGACACTTTGAGAGTTATTCGTACAACTGGTGCTCTCAGAGCATGTCCAGAACCATCCTTAGGTGCCTCTTGTGCTCCTCCTCAGACGTAGAATACACAAGGATATCATCGATTAAGACCACCAAGAACCGATCTAGATAGGGCTGAAAGGTCTAGTTCATGAGTCCCATGAACAATTTCTGGGCGTTCGTCACGCCGAAGGGAATCACCAAGTACTCATAGTGATCATAATGACATGTGAATGTCGTTTTCGTTATATCCTCATCCCATACTTGTAAATGGTGATAACCTGGTCGTAGATCAACCTTCGCGAACAATCATTCCCCTCTTAATTGGTCGAAGATGTCACTGATCCTCAGTAGTGGATACCGGTTCTTCACAGTCACCTAATTCAAGTGCTGGTAACCCACACACAGTCTCAAGCTCCCATCTGCCTTCTTGGAAGACACCACTAGGGATGGCCAATGTGATTCACTGGGTCTCACGAATCCCTTCTTCTACAAGTCTCCCAGCTGCACCCTCAGCTCACAAAGCTCTATAGGATCCATCTGATTTGCTGATGCCGATATCTGTGTCATCCCGGGTTTCAACTCAACGCATAAATCTATCTCTTGATGGGGAGGTAGCATGGGGACATCCTCTAGAACGACGTCCTTGTACTCATCCACTACTGCTGGAAACTGGAAATTCATAACATCTATTGTGCCATGTGCAAGGCTAGACAACTGATGGTAAATCAGTTTTGCCTTCCTACGCACGAGTCCATCCTGCACTGCCTGAGTCTCCTATTCACCGATGAAGGAGAACCTCGTTCCATCACTGCATACACACCACACCCTTCGCCTAAAACAGTCTATCTGGGCATGAACTGTGGATATAAAATACATCCCAATAATGACATCATAAGGCCTCGATGCTACCACCAAGAGGTTCCAACTGAAGCTCTCACCTTCAATGGTCAGGTCACACTGTCTTCAAAGGTGTGTGATATCTAAATCTTCTTCAATCAGTGTTTCTATGCATAAGGGTCGAGTCAACGTATCAATAGGAATCTCAAGTTCTCGAACAAGATAAGCAGCTACAAAAAAATGACTAGCACTTATGTCTGTCAGTACGGCAGCCAAAGTAGAAAAGAAACATATTGTACCTCTAATCATTCCGGGAGTACCTGGGTCATAAGCCTCTGCTGCGTACAGCTGTCCCTACCTTTTTCCACTAGCTCCCTTAGCCTGGGGTGGACCTCCTGGGGGTGGTGGTGGAAAAAGGTCAAAACGCCAACCACCTCCAGCTGCTCTCCCAGCTCATCTACCACGTCCGCCTCCCCGTGGATCTGTCGGATTCACACGTTGCCTCTGCCTCGGTTGTCCATCCACTACTCCCATTTTAGTAGTACCGCTGGTCGGAAAATCTCGAGTGAGATGTCCCCTACCATCACAAGAGTAGCATCACATCTCTCGAAGATGGCTGGTTACGCCCTATGAACCCTGTAAAGTAGATCCTCAGTCCTGGGATCTCCACTAAAAACATCTGCCACGCCTCAGTCCCTGACGTCAGCTCCCTACTGTCGAGGTCTCTGCTCCAGCTCACTCACTAATGACAACCACTGGCTGTCTCTACTCTTCTAAGAAGCTCTCGACCACCAAATCCCGCTAGATAACCCCGACATAAGTAGGAATTCCCATAGGGTTGATTCTAGCTCGGATGTCTCTGCATAGGCCCTTCTCAATAGTCCGAGCTCTAAAGTACTATTCTTTAACCATATCCATCGAGTACCATGAGAGGTCGGTAAACCTCGATGAATAGTCAGCCACCGTCATGCTCCACTGCTGAATCTGAAGAAGCTCTTGTATACTTACTGATCTCAGGGTAACTCGTGAAAACTCATCTCTAAAGAGATGCTCAAACTCAGACCATGAAAGAGTCGCCTCGTTGTGTGTCTGGATAACCAAACTCCTCCATTGCCCTACCAAGCCCTACAGAAGGCTCGTCGCCAGGATCACCATCTGGTCTGCTGGTGTCCTAACAAAATAGAAGACTCGGTTCACCACCTCAAGCCAGTCCTCTACTACTGGAGGGTCAGGCTCGCCTCAAAATATAAGGGTATTTGTCTCCAAAACTCGTGGAGTGCGCTCAGCCTGTGCTCCTCCTCAACTAGTACACTAGGAACTAATCACTGCTCCACAGGTGGTGGGATAGCTGGCACCCCACCCGAAGATAAATTGGGGGATCTAGTCCCTCTATCAAAGCTTCATCACTTACGGGGTCATCCTCGTGATCAAACTACTAGATCCTAGCATGTGCGCGTCGTGGAGGCATCCTGTAAAGAAACAAGATGTATCTCAGTCAGTTAGTATATCTAGAGAGCCGACTCAAGAAGGACATGGAAACCACAACCCATTCCTAAATGATGCATGTATCGTTAATTTCCCCTTCAACTAGTTTTTTCATGTTCCAAGTCGAAAAACAAGTTATCAGAGTCCTGGGGTATGGATACGTCAGACGCCCACACCAACACTGGGGTCCCTGGACTGAAAGTTGAACTTGAAACACTTAACATTGTTTCCCCAAACCAACTCATAGACTCTCGGTCCTAAGGTAGAATTGACCAGCTCTGATACCACTATATCATGACCCGTCCCAGTGGGGCCCGAGCCGCAACTTCCCAATTCCGCCTCCAATAGGCCAGGGGATGGTGACTAGCACCGAGTAGGAATGTTACTAACATGGGGGGAATTTCCTATAAACCTGTACACACACATACACATCTCCAAGCCCACAAATCTGAAAAATTAACAACTATGAAAATGGAAATGCATGCAAACACTAAAATCCCAACAAAAAGTGTATAAAAGGAAAGTAAAGTACAATAATGTAAAACCCTGGGCCAAAAGTACAAGCCCACCATAATAATTTCTGTAAAAAAGTCCAACCTATAATGAAAGGTACTGGTACTAAAATCCGTAGCCCTAGAAACAAACCACGACCTATCTAATCTCACTGACCACCGTCTGGTCCTGGTCCACCTAGAATCCTGTCAAATGCTTGCTCGTCTGCACAAGACACGACACGTGGGGGAAAATCCCCTGCGGGGGTGAGTATAACAATACCCTGTAGGAAACCCTGAAACCCCAATGGATATACTACAAGGGAAATACCACAATGGAAAGACAAAGTCAGATCCACATAGTATATGTCTAAAGAACATATAACAAGAATATCCAATATAATCACACATGGTTGACTATCATGATACCACCACTAGGATCCAGATCGAAGATTTCACTAAGCACGTAACAAGGAGAACACACTCCTTGGTCTGAAGAGAGAGATACGAAGTACTCGTTCTGGGAGAGCACACTCCACAAGTAATTGAGAATATGATGCTCAGATGAGGATCACAACCAATAGTCATGGGGTGATTCCAACAACTCAGTATGAACTAACCTACTAAGTAGAGGATTGGCGCCAGGGTAAAGTAGGTCACATCGATACCAAGAAATTGTACCTAGGGTACTTCGAAGGAATAGAGGATCCGACTCTATGTCTCACAGAGGGGATTCCAACAACTCTATTCCGGATGTCCTGCAGAAGGGATCATACTCTTGTATGCAGGAAATGATACCGAAAGCCTTCAGAAGAAAGACCAAGGGGAAGGACCCTAAGAAAACCGGTCCAAGTCAGATAAGGAAACTAGTTCAGGCCGTGTAAAACAGGTTACATGGCGTGTAGTAGGATTACACGACGTGTTCCTTGAATTCGGGTAATGCCTGTGAAAACGGCCCGTGTCACCTGTCCATGATGCGTAAAACTCAACTACACGGTGTGTAGAAGGATCACACGTTGTGTTCCCTTACTCCGGGTACTGCCCGTGTAAACGGCCCGTGTCTGAAATTGAAGTCGTGTAGGAAAGCATATACACGACGTGTAATTCGAAGCACACGCCATGTCCTGTCAACTAGGAAACAACATGGTACCCTAGTCATAAGCTCGTACACGGTTTCCGCCCGTGTTTCTTGTCCATGAACCAATACAAACGGTTATCCCGTGTATCTGGTCGGGTCTAGTCGGGGAAGGGTATACATGCCATGACCTTGGCCGTGTATCCAACCCGCGTCCGTGTACTCCCAGAGTACACGCCAGGTGGCCCACCAACGAACACACACAGTGTAGCCCATACTACATGCCGTGTAGTTGGGAAATTTACAGAAGCGACATCTCATTACTCGCACCTCGGCTGATTTCTAGATCCGAGATCTCTCGTCCGTTCATCCCGATACATCAGGTCTTGGTTCGTCCCATCATACGAACACCCTATCGGGTGTTTTCTGTCTTTCAATCGGGTCATAAACCCCGAACGATCCATCTGATGAAAAATTCCCAAAAACTCATATCTCTCGATCCGCTCTGAATCGTCCGCCAAAATCGTCGCCGCAGCTCTGGACCATCCTCCTGAGGTTGGATCTACAATCTCATATCATTGCGCTAATAAACGAATGTGCAATGATTGATTTCCTCCAGGAATGCGTAGAACACACACGAAGAACGTGTAAAAACTGGGGAAGAAAACAACAACAATTGAGAGGGATGAACCATGATCGATGTTATTGTTGATCTTGGTTCATCATCATTAGAAGGTTGAACGAAGCCAAAGATACTCAATGAATCAAATCCCCAAAATCCTTGCAAAATCACACCCCAAAAATATGATCGATCTGCGAGCTAATCTGTTCGTGTATTAGTCCGCGTTTTTCGTAGGAATCATGTACAGGGAAGGAAACCAAAACCAAACATCCTACCTGGATTCACAGTGTTCATTGGAGAAGATCTAGTCACCGCATCGTCGTCACCGATGAAATTTGTCAAGAACATCGTCTCTGCGTTGGGGGTTTTCTCCAGAGCTTTTCCATAGCCTCCAGGGGAAATTCAGGTTTATGAGATTTGTAACCCTGATCCCCTGAAAAATATCTATTTAAAAAGTTAAATGTTTTTGCTGCAGCAAGGATTTAATAAAATATTTTTATTAAATATTTTATTGAAGTTACGTCCAAATACTAGATTTCACCACCGACCTACGCTGACCAATGTTAGGCCTCGCCTAAGATAAAATTGCTATTCTAAATGCAATGGTGCCCTAGGATTTCTGATCCAAGAAACCATTCAATAGTTATTCCACTTTTTCAGGAAAACCATACACACGTTTAATTAACTTATTTAATTAAATTCAAAAATTTGTTCCGGGCTCACCGGGCCTTCGAACTGCACGTCCTCTTAATGCATTGTCTCAAAAGAACTCTCATATAATATTAAAATAACATATAGAGAAATCCAAATTATTACACTTGTACTACATTGTTCAATGAATCTTCATAGCCCAGAGATCCAACATTACCCACTGATCAACTTAGTTCAGGTATATGTATGGAACCTCTGTAATTTTTTTCCATAATTTATTTTTACTATAAGATGTATTAATTTAATATTTGTCCTTAATTATTTCATAGATGAATATTCCACTATAAGGCATAGTGGGTGTACATGGTTTTGTGAAGTGTGAAATCACCACACACAATTGATGGGGTTGTATAATGAGGATAATCAAAAGATTAGAAAAAAGAGAGAAAATGAAAGAGTTTAATGACGAAAATTGTAAAATAATATAACATCATTCTCATTTAGTCCCTCTCATAGAGACACATTGAAAATGAAATAGAGGATAATTCTTGGTCTCAAATATATGCTAGAATATTCTTTAGATTTAATGTTATATTGTAATTATATTTATATGAATTAATAATTTGGTAGAGGATTCTTTATAAATTTTCAGATGGTGAGCCTATTAGA
Organism: Viscum album; assembly: GCA_963277665.1. Lineage (NCBI taxonomy): Eukaryota > Viridiplantae > Streptophyta > Magnoliopsida > Santalales > Viscaceae > Viscum > Viscum album. The sequence goes on along the minus strand of OY728127.1, from coordinate 345,783,049 downwards.
TTTTCATGGCTAATGGAATTAGGTAAGCTATCCGGAGAATATAATCATGAGTTATAAAATAGATATCTTTATAGATTCGGAACGTATATAGAGGCTATAACATTCATGAATGAGTTTCAACAACATAATATTGGTAAATGATTACTCCTTAAAAAATTTATGATTTTAAGGTATTGATCATATTTGAGGTTTCTAATTGAAAATGAAGATGATTTTCATAAATAAAATGTTTTGTAATATTAAATATTTTCTACTTATAGGAATAGTAAAAAAGAAATAAAAAAACAAGGATTATATGAAATATTCCCACACTATGAGGTAGATGATGATACTAAAACATTAGAGTAATAGGATATTTTTCATTAATTGTTGCATTATATTAGGTACCAATAGAAATGAAAATTGTACCATACCTCTATTTCGAAACATTTAAGGATAAAATAAAGTTCTGTTAGATAATATCAAAGTTAGGCAAGGGTAATAAAAGTAATGAAATGGTAAATAGAAAACTATACAAGTTATGTAATGGTAAACTAAAGCTAATTAAGGGTAAAAAAGTTATATAAGTGTGAACATAAAATTGTATAAGTTAAGTAAGGGTAAATTAATGTTATGTATGAGAAAAACAATTGAGGGTAAAATAATTTTATGTAAGGGTAAATTAAAGTAGATTAAAGGTTAAACAATGTTATTTAAGGGTAAAGAACTTATATAGGTTAAGTAAGAGTAAAATAATGTTAAGGAAAAAAAGATAGGTGAGGGTAAACAAATGTTTCGTAATGAAAAATAGAAGTTATATAAGGGTAAAAAAATGTTATTTAAGGATAAACATAATTTGGTATAGGTTAATTAAGGGTAAAATAAAGTTATCTAGGGGTAAAAAACGTTAACAAAGAGTAAAATAATGACATGTAAGGGTAGAAAACAAGTTTTACAAGTTATGTAATTGTAAACAAGTAATATAAAGGCAGATAAAAACTTTTACTTGTTAATTAAGGGAAAAAAATTTAAGTAAGGGTAAACAGAATTTAAGTAAGGGTAACTTGAAACATGTACATGATATGTAAGGGTAAACTAAAGATAAGTTACAGTAAACCAAAGTTACGTAAGGGTAAACCAATGTTATGTACGGGTAAAACGAAACTTGTACATGTTTAGTAAGGGTAAAATGAAGTCATGTAAGGGTAAAACAATATTTTATAAGGGTAAATGGAAACTTTTATATGTTAAGTAAGGGTAAAATAAAATTAATTAAGAGTAAAAATAAGTTATGTAAGGGTGAAATAAAGTTATGTAATGGTAAATAAATGTTATTTAAGGGTAAATAAATGTTATGTAACGGTAAATAAAGGCTTTTACATGTTAAGTGATGGTACAATAATGTTAATTAAGTTTAAAAAAATTGTGCAAGTGTAAACTAAATTTATGTCAGGGTAAAGAGAAAATTTTAAATATTAAATAAGGGTAAATTAAATTTATGTAAAGGTAAAAAAAGTTATGTAAGGGTTAAAAATATTTGTACAAGTTAAATAAGCCTAAAAAAGTAAAGTAAGGGTAAAACAAAGTTATGTAAGTGTAAATAGAAACTTTTACATATTACGAAATGATAAACTAAAGTTAATTAAGGGAAAAAACAAATTAAAGTATGAGATAACTAAATTTAAGAGTAAACATAAGTTAATGAAGGGTAAATAAGTTAGGTAAGGATACAAAAAAACTAGTAAAGTTAAGAAATGGTAAATTAAATTTATGAAATATTAAATCAAAGTTATTTAATTGTAAAATAATGTTATGTAAGGGTATATAGACACTATTATAGGCTAATTATGGGTAAACTAATGTTAATTTAGGTGAAATAAATTATTAAAGTTAAACTAATGTTATGTAAGTGTAAAAAAAGGTAAGGGTAAACAGAAACTTATACCAGTTATGTAAGAGTAAAATAATGTTAATTAAGGGTAAAAAAAGTTTATCGATGGTAAACTCTAATTAATTATGGGAAAGATAAAGTTACATAATGGTAAAACAATGTTATGTAAGGGTAAAAATAAATGTTTAGAAGTTATGTAAGGGTAAAATAAATATAAGTAAGGGTAAAACTAGGTTATGTAAGTGTAAATAAAGTTAGGTAAGGGTAAAAAAACTTAAATAAGGGTATCAAAAGTTATATAATGCTAAAAAGAAACTTTTACATGTTAATTAATGGTAAAATAAAGAAAAATAATGGTAAAATAATGATAATTAAGGGTTAACTAAAGTTATGTATGGGTAAATAAAAACTTGTAAAAGTTAACTAAGGGTAAACTAAAGTAATTTTAAGGGTAAAAAAATGTAAAGTATGAGTTAAATAATGTTAATTAATGGTAAAAAAATTTAATCAAGGGTATGTAAAAACTTTTATAGGATAGGTGAGGGTATATAAAAGTTAAGTTAGGATAAAATAATGTTATGTGTAAAGTATATAACCCCAGTAGCCCATAGATAGTGAATTATTTTATTATATTTGTTTATATACCAGATTTTATCCCTAAATTTCTGATTAGTATAGAATTATTGGAAAATAGATTACTTCTATGTACCTTAAATTACAATTCAAACATAAAATAAAACATAGAGAATTCTTTGAGAACTCCATTATTATACTATTTAAACCCTATATATAAAATGTCATGGAATACTATGGAAAATAGAAAAAAGAAAGTGGTGAGCTCAAATGATCTGTAAGGGTAAGTGCGCAATAAAATCTATGAGTAAATATGTCACATACCATATGTAAAGGAAAATAACCGAAATACAAGACTTTTATATAATCACATGAGCTAGAAAACATAACCATAGATATTATACTACTTGAATAATCACATGGAATATCAATAAATAATTACATAATTATGGAATGTATAATGGTAGAAATCTGAATCATACCATCGATGCCTCAACTAAGACATAAGGAAATAAATGTGTAAGGCCTCGTCCAAATCCATATCTAAAAATAAATGGGAAAGGCCTCATCCAAGTACATTTCTAGTTTGTCTAATGAGACCTAATGATGTGTTGAGAGTCTATAGAGGGTCCCACCAGTCACTTACTATGTCCAATTTATTTCTCTTGTGATGGGGTAAAACCCAACCAATATAAAAATTCATATTGAAGCTAGAATATAAAATGTAAATAAAGTAACCATAAACTATGAATGGTACAAAATAACACATACACTGTCAAACCAAATAATATACCATTCAATGAAATATTTTAAATGGAATAATAAGAGATCAAACTAAATAAAATATAATCTCCAATGGTTGATGTTGACATATATGAAAATATTCTAATAAAATCATAATAAATTTCTGGAGAAAAATACCCTATTTTACGTTGAATTCATTTATTCAAAATCCATGTATTTATAAAGAATACATTAAAAAAACTATATTTTTGTGTCAAAGTGTCTCATTAAACTTTTAAATACTTGAGAAAAATTCTAAAATTAATATTTTAAAATATTCATGACCTTATAAAGAAATCCATAAACCCCATTCTGAAAACATGGACATGGATAAGAAATATTTAGAATAATAAAACATAGAAACAATTAAAATGATGTTTTAGTTAATGTATTCCTTACATAAAACCTCAAAATTATTTATTTTTGATTTTTTAAGAAACATGGACATGGATGATAAATATTCACCAATAAATACATTCATAAAAACAATCTTGGATAATAATGGGATGGCGAAATTAACCCTTACCATTGGTTTAATTCAATATGTACGTGTATGAAAAACCTGTATTGTGGTTTTAAACATAATATTTACTTGTACAAGAATAAAAATAATATTTATTATATCATATATGATTCATTTATGACTTTATATTACCATTTTATAAATAAATCCCAGTTAAAAAAATGTTTTGGATAATAACTATTTTGTTTATTGTACATGTTTTGAATAGTTAATCATGATCATATTATTTAGATGATGATTTAATTACTTAAATATTTTTAAAATTATTTATTTATCATATATATTCAGTATATAAATATATATATATGAAATGGAATATACTGTTCATGGAGATGGTAGGTCGTGCGTACGCATGAATGATGTTTCTATTTTCTTATCATATTGAATTAATGAAATTAAATGACATATATGTATATAAATATAAATTATTATAGTTGAATTATTATGTAATATATTTCATATTTATTCATTATATACATTTTTGTAATAATTCTCTAATGGTTAATGTGGAAGATGAATCTCATCATGTCATGGAGACGGTAGGTCGTATGTATGCAAGAGAAACAATATCCTTTTTTTATTTGTTAAAATATGATGAATCATATTATATATTAAATATATAGAATAAATATGATGTCATATTTATTATTTATATCTATTATATCAATCAATATACCCATCCAAATAATGAAGTGATGAAAAAAATTACACCACAACGTGGAGATGGTAAGTCGTACATACGCACGAATGATAATATTATTTTTTTGTAGTGTGTATTAAAGGAGGAATATGGTAGTACCATAATCATAATAAAATCTCATCATATATATTATAGAAAAGTTAATACCAAAATATGATGAAAAATTATAAGAGAAAAACATAAATGAAGGGGTAAAACAATTATCTCTTCTTCGATGGATTTCTTTCAGATTTCCTATTAGGGACACAAGGGAAAGACTTTTTGGAACACCAAGACAAAAAAACATAACATAAAATGTTGTGATTATAAATTTTATGTTTTTTTGAGATATAAGGATCAAGGTTGTTTGAGGAAGTGAGGGAGGAGGTGCCTTTTTATAATTGAGGTGAGATGTAGTTTTGGAAATCGTAAAAATATTACAATACAATAAGGCTATTCTTGATACAAGAAATTCCAAATGATATATAAATGAATGTTGGAAGACATTTCTCACCGTATATTCTACCCTTTTTATTAATTTAAATTGTTTTTTTATTTTGAAATAATTTAATAATATATTAATTCAACAAAATACCATTATTGTGAAATTCAATAATATTCATTTAATTTGACAGTAATTGCATCACGAAAAAGTGATAATTAGAATATAATACTTTAAAACTTGAATAATATATCTTATAAATATATAAATTTCTTTTATAATCCATAATTCATTCAAAATATATAAAATTAGTATAATTATAATCAATTATTTTATTTTCTAGTTTTGTAAATAAATATTGTTTTAACATTGAAGAAGTATATAATGAAATTATATAATTTTTTAAAATTAGAAATAAAATCATATAGTGAAATTAATTTCATTATGATCAAAATAGATATTTATATTCATTCATTTCATGATTTTGTCCCAATTTGGACACTAAAAAGATATTAAATACAAGAGACTGATATTTTGTAACTATCTTCGACATTAAATAATATATAATTTTTTTTCATTGACAAGTGTACATTAAACAACTCCAATACAATATTAAGGATATAAGGGATGAATACCCTTAATCAAATATTTTTTGGAAAAATTTTTATTTTGTTTTTTAATCCTTAACTTTTTTAACCCTTATTTAACCCATTCATCTCTCACTGTGATATCATGTAATTTATAAATTAATTTTTAATATTATGACAATTAAATGTCAAAAGAGAACTAAACGTGTAATTGATGAAATTTTGGGACTATTACCAATCAGTTGGATAGATTTTATCATTTTACGTATTTTATATAATTTAATAAAATATTATTTATTTTAAAATATCTATAATGTCAATTTTTACAAAATTCATTCTTTTTTCTTATATACAAACAAAAACATCAAAATAAATTAGAACCAATTCTTATAATACATTAATAACATGTAACATTAATCAATAAGATTATACTATGACATTAAACCTATCCAATTATATATATTTTAATAATTTTTAATATCATTTACTCGATTATTACTTTATTTAAAAAATTCTTGCATCATCATTATGTCACAATTTACATTAATTATTTTGTCTCTAAATATTGTAAATAAATTTTAATTATTTAGATAAAAACAATATATTTCAAATGAATTTCTTTAGTCTATTTTAACTTTTCTATAACACTATATTAAAAATTGTGTAGTTGTTAAAAAATATGAGTATGAAATTTTTATCTTTTCTTTAAATAAAATATAAAAAATGTCTCATTCACACCTAGGTGGATTTAAAAGGTTATAATTTTAGCCTAAGGATTATTTTCAACAAAACCTACTCATCCAATGAAATATTGGTTACTGTTAAGGGTAATTTTATAATATTATAATATTATTTCTACCTTTAAATACCTTATTCACCCTTAACCATGGTAAATAAAAATGTACTAAACTGACCATTCAAATTATTCAAAAAATTAAGCTGATCTAATTATAATATAAATATCAAAGTAATTACAATCATGTTGTCCCATTTTTCCAATTTAAATGAACAAAAGTGGAAAAATTAAGTTTTACACTAATCTCATAGATCTGGTGAGAAGGCGGGTAAAAGAGACGTGTAAAAGATCAATAAGGTTTTATATCTAATTACAATATAAAAATTATTTCAATTACCTAAATTCGATTAATATATCTATTGTAGATATATTCTTACATTTAAAATCAATTTAAATTATAAAAATTATTTAATCAAAAATGTTGTTTTTAACAACAATGTAGTATTTTTCATTATTCAACAAAAAATGAATGTTCTCTAAAAAATACTAAAAAATTAACCTATTTAAATTATGACATTATTAATTCAAAAATGATTTCTATTCAAAAAAATATAATTTATAAAATTTCCAAAATTTAGTTTTAAAATAGGTATTCCATTAAAAGGTGGTAAAATTCATCATTAAAAAAATATAGTTTTTATGCTTAAAATTGGATTGGTTTATATATAATTGTCTAGGAAACACATAAGTAGAATGCCAAAATTTTATAGAATATAAATATATTTTATAACATGTTTAATACTATTCATAACCACAATTTAAACCATTAGGTGAATTGATCTTGGTGTGGTCTAACTTGGTGTTGCGTGCAACACAACCTATTGAATTTATTTAATAAAATGTACTGTCAAATATCGGGGTGTTACATTAAGTATGTGTAAAATAATTTTAATTAAGGTTAAAATAAATTTTATTAATTGTAAAAAAAAATTATGTAAGTTCAAAAAAAACTTTTACATGTTTTGTAAATTTAAACAATGATAATTAAGTGTAAAACAAAGGTAAGTAAAGGTATAACAAATTAAGGGTGAAAAAATAGTTAATTGAGATAAAAATAATGTAATGTAAGGATAAATAGAAACTTTTATTGGATAAATATATGTATGTCAAAGTTAAGTAAGGGTAAATAGAAACATAAACATATTCGGGGTAAACTAATGTAATGTAAGATTAAAAAAAGTTAAAAAATGGTAAAAATTTGTTATAAGTAAACAAATGTTAAATATAGTTAAAACAAAGTTATGTAAGGGTAAACTAATAATTTAATAAGTTACGTAAGGTTAATAAAAAGATTTCTAAGAGTATAAAAATGTTATGTAAGGGTAAACTAAAGTAATGTAAGGGTTAAAAATTTCAAGTCTTAACTAATGTAAAAGAAGGTTAAACTTAAATTGATTCACATAATATTTACACATATAGGATCATAAATCAAAGCTATTTTAACATGAAAAAATGTAAACATTAGTAACATGTATATAGTTTCAAATAATATCAACATATTGACATGTAAATAGATTCATTTAATATCAGTTGAAATACATGTCAACTATAAACTATATCTAAAGTGGCGATAATATAATGAATCTAAATATAAATAAACATTAATATCCATACATTCCCAATTGAAATTATACATAATAAAACAAAATTGAACCAAAAGGGAACATTATTAACCTAACAGAATTGAACAAACATAATATAAATAATAATAAAGAGAACTAAAAAATATATAATCAAGACTTAAATTGATTAAAATTTAATAATATGTTTGAAAAAAATAAAAATAATATGATGTATTTAATGATAATAAAACTAAAACATGAATATAATGAAACCAAAATGACTGAAATTGTATTAAACCAAACAATAATAAACCTGTTAAAATTAATTTCAATTGATCTTTACCAAAAAAACCAAATCATATTGACGTTAAATAATCGTTATTAATAAGTTTCATTAAAAACCCAACAAAAAAATATTAATTGGGTCAATATGTTTTGAATTAACATTAATTTTTTGCTCAACTGAATTCATCCAAACATTGTGGAACCAATAAAAAAGATGTTTACATGTTATAATAGTAAAAACAAAATTGAAAATAGATTCCCTAGAACAATGCAATTTTTTCATGTATATTTTCTTTATTTTAGTTTCAAAATTTTTGGGACAATATAATAAATATTTATGAAATTTAATTGAATGGATTTGGGTAGAACCAAGTTGGAAATAACTTGTTTAGGGGAAAAAAATGCTTGTGCAAAGACAATAGAGGGAAAAAATATCCATGAATGAGTATGCATGAAGTCAAAAGGCCAAAAAAATTATGAAATCTATGGAATCAATATTTCCATCACTTCAACAAGTCACCAACATGGTTTTTGGTATATGCATGCTGATAATGAATTCATTATTTGATGAATCAAGTGATGGTGAGGATGGTCCTTATAGTTGTTGAGAATATGACTTTCCCAGTGATGGTGATAGTGATGGTGATGGTTACGGGGATGGTTTTGTTGGTGGAAATGACAGTGATGATGGTTAGGGTGGTTAAGATGATAACGGAGATAGTGATGATGATGGTGATGAGTAAATTTATGATGATGGGGATGGTAATTATGGTCATGAGAGAGGGATTTATCCTCTAAATTTCTAACTTATATTTATGAAACATATTGTTTGATGATTGAACACAATTTAAAATCTGTGTTATGATTTGTTTTTACAGTTATTAACTGATCAAATGTGAAATCTACAATATATGGGTTATATTAAATGAGTATTATGACTTATTCAATGCATTAATTTGTTTATTTTTTTAATTGGATTCTAGTTGTTTGTGGTGTGGATGTAGGTGTTTGGGGTGTGTGCTAGTGTTAGGCCAATATGGGAAGAGTTTTAGGATTTTTTGGTGGAGGAAGGTTATACCATCTCTTTAAAAAACAATTGGTATAACATGCATATCCACAGTTTATTAAAACCATTAGAAAACGGAAAATATGGGGGAGATATATAAATAGTTTCTAAGAAGTCAATGGTAAAATGATATCCCCAAAACATGTATACCCACAGTTTAGAAAAATATTGGAATAACCAATATATAAGTTATCCTGGCCTATTACAATTGTTTTAAACCATTGTTATAGGGTCAATTTTGAGCAAGGATTAAACTTTGGGAGTTGCCCTTAAAAGTTTTCTAGAGGATATTTGGAAGATGTTCAAGAAATACATTCATATGTTGTTACATATAATGTAACATTACCAGTAAAATGAATGATTAGTTTTATAAAAATGTGTATATGAAATATTCAAAGGAGTTTTAGATATGGTTTCACAATTTATTGCTTGTGTAGTGACATAAGGTGAAAGTGTGTTATGTCTACAAGGGTTTAGTGTAAGTGGGAGATTGATGGATTTGTGGAGCAAGGGAACCACTAAGGAGTGGTGGTTTAGAACATGTTGTGGTCTTTCCTAGAGCACATTATGACATATTCAGAGACAATATACCATGATGATTATTTCACGGTATTATCTCATTTTATGATTTCAACCAAGAATCCACCCAAATCATCTCTAAATCCCTTCATATTTTGTTTTCCATTATATGATGTTGATTATGATGTGTTAAACCATCTTTCATGAACATTTAAACCTTAAAAAATCAATGAGGAGTTTAGTTAATAAATAGAACTCAAATATACATTGGTCAGCCACCACTCATGGTCAGTTGACATAAAAATTATATTCACAATAAAAATTTAATTTATGATAATTTTTTGTTGAGGGAAATTAAATGAATTAAAATAATTATTTACAATTTTAGTTCAATTAAAAAAATAATTTTTCCCAAATTAATTTATTTTTATAAAATTATGACATATTTTTTAAAAACAAATTATAAAAGAATTATTTTTTTATAAAAAATATTTATCTTGTATCCCAAGGCAGATAAAAACCCACTAAAATGGGGTCCCATGCTATTTTTAGACATGGGTGGTTTGGAAAAGGTCCAACCTAGTCTAGCATGGACTGGGTCGACATGGTTAAGTTATGGGATGAATGATAGGAGGTTGGTGGAGGGGAGCCATCAACTAGAGGAAGTCATCAGTGGTGTTTGGCTGGTACGGTGAGGGTCAAGAAATGTAAATGGGTGGAAATAGTGGAGATCATGTGAAGAGGATACCCGCAATAGGATGCCAGGTAACAGGTCAGTGGTGGGGCAACATAACGGTGGGTCAAGGTGGGATGATGGTTCCTGGTAGGGTGGTGAGTGGTAGTGACATTGATGCCCCCACAATGTTTTTTTAAAAAAATGCAACTATATGGCTCAGTTGCCCAATTAGAATTTTATTTTACATTTATATGCAATTATCTTGTCACAGATAGCCCCCCACCCATGTCCCTTATTATTTTAGTATTATTATTTGTCTATTTCCTAGAAAACCTCCCCCCATTAATTTTTTTTATTTTTATTCCACTTTTTAAAAATACTATTATTCTTAGGCTTGTCATTTTTTTGGATATTCGACAATATTATTGAATTATATCCACCGGTTGGAACAGTTCTAGCCAACAGAATCCATATTGAACCTGGCTGGAAAAACTCACTCGCATGCACAAACACACACACACACATTTATAATATTATTCAATTTTTTATTTCCCAAAAATCAGTTTTAATCTATATTTTGATCTTTTAATGACCATATCTCATCCATTCGATGTTAGATTGAATCGTTATCTTTGACGATGTGATTCTAACAAACCCATCTTTTGATTTAAATAAAATTTATCTTTAATTGTATTAATCAATAACATGATCTATATGATACCAATTGAAGGTACTAGTGTACGTAGCAGAAGTATATGAGTTAGCAGTTTGTAATTTTTAATCAATGGATCGACATAACCACATTTTCTTCAATGATGCGCAACCTAGTATGACATATGAGGATATCACATGAATTAATTAATCATGAAAATTGAATCGAATAAGTACCTATTTCAATTTTAAGGTGTGTTGGACAACCGCTAGTCATTAAGGACCATTTCTCGGAGGGACTGAGGTCAGATCCCTCTAGATCATCAACACACACTTCAAAAGTTTATTAGATCATAGATCATTGAAAACTACATGCAAGCACAGATATCCGATGAAGCCTTTGATACCCCGATGATCATCTCTACATTTTTCATTTAGTCCGTGAAGGAGATCTTCCATTAATTTCTTGGAAGAGACCCTTCTTTCTCAAGGATATGATAGATTTGAGTGATGAGCTCTCAAATTCAAGTGGATGAATAGTACCCCTAAAAATGTCTTCATTATATATATATTTTAGAGATTAAACACCCAAAAAAGGGATACCCAACCCCCGTATTAGTAATTCCTACTAAATAAGCCATAAACAAAACATTATGACCAACAACCAATGTGGTGTTACTATTGCAAGGTCAATCCTCATGAGCTAATCTACTCGATATCACTAAGTGAAAACTTTAAGATAAGAAGTATCAATACTTATGAGTCCCCAACGTGTGATAGCCAGACATCAATTAAGTCCATTCAGCATGATGTATCTAAACTATAGAGCATATGTTATAGATTACATTCATGGTATCTTTTTATTTCTGTTATATCTAAGGAACTTCTATAACCATTCAATAAAAAAATAGAAATTACCATGTAAATAAAACACCTAAATGTATTAACATTATTAGGGAAATAATACATCATTCATAACTCAATGTATACATGATTTGGTTATCAAAAAGAACTATTCATGTTGGTTTTGGGGAACCCACTATTGCAACAATAAATCCTTTCATCCATATATTTTATACAAACATGTTTTAATACATATAATTAAATACACGTACATACATACCTATATAAATCTATATTAATACATATTGATACAATTATATATAAATATACATATATAAAAATGTACATATATAAATTTATGTAAAATTATAATTATACACATGCACACATACATACATACATATAGGTATAAAAAAAATCTATACATAAAATTTAAATCTCCCATATAGGATTTTCACTAGAAATTTTCCATAAGATACTAGTCTCTTTAATCTCTTATGGGAGATTTATCTTCTGAATCACCCATAGTTGATTTCCTTTAAAAAAATTCTTGTGAATATCCTATATGAGATTTCCATTAAGAGATTTTTCTTTTGAATCAACCATAATATATTTTACATAGGATATTTTCCTCATGAATCTCCTATATAATATTTTTCCAACAAATATTTCATATGATATTTCCCATAGGAGATTTGTCTTTTGAATCTTCTATATGAAATTCACCATTGTAAATTTTTTCTATTATTCTTCCATAAGAGATTTGAAAAATGATGTTCCTATTAATAAGTAAGTAATGTATTTTTTTATAGTTATAAATACATATATTTTTTTCATTATTAATATATATTCATGCAGGTATATAGTTATATACTTAATGTTAGTGTGTGTGAGAGAGAGCGCCCGCATGTGTATTGAATAAATATTGTATTATTTGTACTTTTAAATTTTACGAGTATACAATATTAATATATATATATATTCATGTTTAATAAATATGTAATGTATATATATTCATTTATTATATATATTAATGATTACGAATTAACAAATGTATATATTCTATATAATAAAATCCAAACATTAATTTATATATACGTATGTATGCATTGATGTATATACTTAAAATTTTACATAATTTTATATATGTATCTGTGTAAATAATTTTATTAATATGTATATATCATTAATTAATATAGATTTATATGTGTATATATGAATGTTCTTATATTAAAATATATTTATTAATGCATGAATGAATGTGTTTATCTTCATTTGTTTGTATAAATGTATAAATGTGTGTGTATTAGTATATATATGTATGTAATTATATAGGTATATACATCACATACATACATGTTTTCATGTAAATTATCATTCATTTTAATATATATATATATATATATAGTATGAACTTATATTGATATATAATCATTAGTACATGTGACCTATAATATATATATTTATCAATGTTTAAATACAAATAATAATATCAAAATGTTATTATAAATTCTAATAAATATTTAAAAATGTTGTTATACTAATCTTAATATGTATAAACAGACACACACACACATTATTATAAATTTTAAAATATATTTAGAAAAATTAGAATACAAATGAATGTTAATTTATAATGTATAAAAAAATTATAAAAGTTAAATGTTATCATATGTTTTAAAATATTCTATGTTATGGAAAAATAATGAAAAATGGTAAATTGGGTGTCGTAGAAATATAAGAAAATTGAATAGAGAAATTTTATTAGACTATCTTCATAGTTTCTAATACCACTCAATAATCACCACCAAATGAGGGGGGAATTATTTCTTTTTATAGGTAGCATGTGGTAGGTGGGAGGAGGGTTAGTTGGCTTGGGCTACCCACCCCCATTGAAATGTACAGTCGCATTCCATGGTTCTCTAACACTCACCCTTGGGATGTACATGCCTACCAATGTCACTCATGTTTTGATGTTATCTCATTAAAAACCATTTCCCAGAAAAATCCCAATGGGTTAAATACAGAATAAGGAAAATAATACAGCCACATAGACTCCCTTAAAAGTTAAATTACATAATGAAATTAAAAAATTTTCAATATGTTCATCCTTATTTCATGTACATGTTTTCTAAGGATAATGGTTGGTAGGGAATTTTTAAATAAATCAAAAATGTTTGTTGCTGGATCAAGCATATCAAATGTCGATATCTTCATTATTCATTAACTATTGTGCGAAGGAGGAAAATTTGAATGCCATGTGTTTTTTCAGTCATTTTTTATGAAGCCTTTATTTAGTTGTGTGGAACACAAAACATTATATTCTAATAATATTTTTTGGATATAGTCCAATGGAAATCTACTTTCTGATCAAATGTGTTGAGTCATATACAGTAACAAAACACATTATCAACATGATTCATGTAATTCTATTACATCTAAATGATTTGAAAATATTTCGATGAATGAATTATTATTTTCTGTCTCAATGATATGGAAGTACCTTCACATGGTAACACACAACTAGTTGTTGGATCGCTCATTATGTAGATATGATAAAAAACATGCATCTGTAAATCCGAAAATCTTATTTTCTAATTTATTATGATAGGATAAACCTAAATTAATAGTTTCACAAACATGATGAAAAACATGTTTAATTCTATTACAGTGTCGTTGTGTAGGATATGAACTAAATATTTTTGATAAATTAGCTGAAACATATATATCAGGATGAGTATAATTAGCAAGATACATAAGTTCTCTGATGACGCTGAGGTGTGGTACTTCTAGACCAACTAACTCTTCATTTTCTATAAATCGAAAAAATCAATATTTCTCTATATTCAATGACTGAAAAACCATTAGAGTACTAAAATGAATCCCTTTATTCATATTATAGAATTTATAGACCTTTTTAGTGTAATTTTACAAATAAAAAAAATATACCACTTAACATATGCTCAATTTTTAATCAATGAAAATAATTGGTTTCTCCTAGGTCTTTCATTTCAAATTGATCATTTAAATTACTCATGGTTTCATTGACCTTTTATAGTGTTCTATTATTGTATAAATCATCAACTTAAACAACAAAAAAATTCATTTCTGAATGTTATTTTCTTAAAAAGAACACTTGGTCATATGTGATCAATTTTATACCCTTCATTTAAAAAATATCTGCTCAATGTATAATGGATCATTCCTTCTCAGCCTGTTACATTGTTAATTTATTTGTTTTTAGGGTTTTTGGGACATCCCCTTATTTTTCTAAATTTTTTTCTCATCTAGTTGAATAAAATATGTGGAAAATCCAACTGTGTGAATGGTCTACATTGCACATTTTTCTACACGAATCGACTACGTGGGGTAGTTTACTACATGAATCATCCATATGAATCAGTTACAAGAATTAGATATGTTGAAAAATTGTCTTCATGGGTGGGTCAACTATATTAATTGATTATATAAGAAATAAGGTACATGAAAATAGCTACATGGATCCTTTTTCAACGTATTGATTTTGGCTTTGTGAAATCAGCCATGTGGAGTTCTCTAATAGTTTCATGAAAACAACCATGTGGGTCTTTCGGTGGTGTGAATAAGGGGTATTCAATGTTTGATTCATCAAGGATACTTATATCATTGATTATTTGGGATAAACAATTCTGTGAAGGAGTCTTTCTATTTAGATATTAATGATATCTACAATAGTATGTAAATTAAATCTGTTGTGATCTGAACTCACGATCATTTTGTATATGTTTGTTCAAAAATTAATTTCCTTCCATTATCCCTTTCTGCATTATTTGTCTCGATATTGGAGGTTCTTAATCATTTCCCTTGGATTCATGTAACCTCACTAACATTGGTTTGAGTGTCTCCCAGCAGGGTAATATCTTTTTTGTAACCCCTATTTTTGTGTGGAAAATCGCATATAGATTCTTTATTGCAAGTAGTGAATACCTCATATATTTTATTATTTTATCTTGATGGAGGAATTATGATTCTGTTATCTTTTTGGAATATGGTAACACATGGATAAATGAAGATAAATTTGTCATTTTAATAGAAAATGGATTAGTAAAGGGGATTATTCACATGTTTTTACATATTTGTTATTTATTTTGATATTATGATTGTATGGGATTAGTGTGTTGATAAAAATTGTCACCATTGGGGGTTTTGTTTATAACAGATGATATGTGATCTGACTATTGTGTTTGGTGCGATATCATTCAAAATGGAAAATTGGTTAACCACTTATACCCAACAAATGAATGGTTTCCCCTAGATATATGGACTGTGTGATAATGGTCTTAAAATAAATATGTGTAAATGATAAAATAATCTTACAAAATCTATAAAATGGTTTATGATGTGTTTTTATGTGTTTTTATAGAATGGGGTGGAGATTTTATTTTTGGTTGTTGTGTTTGTGGGGCTATTGGGTTTGTTTGGTCGCATTGTGGGGTAGTGTTGAGGATTTGTGGTCATGATGTTTCATGGGGATATGTGTGGGTGGTATGAAGTTGTGATATGTGGGGAAGAAGTTATGGAATGTGGTGGTGAAGTGGTGTATGTGATGAGAAGGTGGCTATGGCTGTGATGTTGGTGCGTGTTTTTATTGGTAAGAGGAAATATGGGTCGTTGGGTATTGTTAATGAATGGATGAATAATAATTGGTTGTGTGGTCAAATGCAGTTAATGATAAATGTGTAATAGTGGGATAAAAATACAAATAAATAGGATTTTGAAATGGAATTGGTTTGTAAATAGAATATCTAGAGAATAATTTGACATGTGAAGAAATGGTGGAATGTGAAATGTGAATTGCGGCTTATTAGTACAGTGTTCTTCTTTTATAGGTGGAAACACAGTTGTGGAAAGTTGTGAGTTTGTTGGTACTATTATTGTAAACCCATATGCTGGGTTTTTGTGTTATAATATTATATACCATGTATGTTCCTTATGATTTTATATATGTGCACAACCCATGATGAACACTTATTTTAGACAATTAAATGATTTGGGGGTCTTTTTTCCAACATATTGTTGGTGAGGATGAATGGATGGTTACCCACACTTCCTCGTTCCTCTTCCAGGTGATGATGACGTGCATGGGATTTTATGGAAAGAAGTCAAAATTATCACAATCGTGATATATTTTTATGTGATGTGGTGGACCAAGTGTCATTGGGTGTAATGATATGTGATGACCGGGGCATTTTCTGGTGAGATAATGAGGTGTTTTATGGTGTTGGGTGTGCATGGTAGGAGGTGGACATGAAGATGATTTCCTACATGTTCATGATACTCTAATTATCTTGTTATGGTTGTGATGTTATTTAATGGTCCATGTGTCTTTGGGTTATATGATATGTGATATGATGACCCAGGTGTCTTAGGGTGAGATGAGATGTGAGGTGATGGTTAGTTTCACACAGGGTCCTTCGTTTGACGTAATATATGGAAAGAGTGAGAGTGTCCGGACGTATGAAGTTTGGGTGTGAGAGTATAAAATTAGTGGGAAAATGGTTTGATATTCCAAATATTGATATGATTATTAATGTGTTATTATTCTTTGGATGTGTTACTTAGTGTGTGAGTCATGGAGTTGATGGGTTTGGATAGTATTCTTGTTTAGGTGTTGTTTTGTTCTACTATTTTCTCATGGGTGCATTAGTATGATCATTTCCTATGTACATGAGAGGTTTTGGATTTCCTTATGAGTATAATTTTATGCTCACTGAACATATATAAAACTAATTTTCAGGTTTCCAAGAGGATTTCATGGACCGTGATGTACATTACCAACTTGGACCTTTGGATAGTTGGCGTGTTGCTGCCTTAGTTTTATTTTGGGTATCTAAATTTGGATATATTTATTTTTATCATGTTTTATTCATACAAGAATTTTGGTATAGTTTATAGCTTTATTTTATATTACTTCACAGAGTTTCTTGTGATTTATTCTTCCTATCTCCTTATCTTGTTTACTTATAGAGGGTAATACATCCCATATTATCCATTTTTATACCTTCGTTCCTAATCGTCAACCCTAGGCCTACTAGAGATGGGACTCAGAGTTCATTATCTCTCTTCCTTCATTATTATATCTTCGCGAGGAGGGGTCATGAATGATTAGTATTAATGATTATATTTGAGAGATATGATGGAGTTTCGAGTTAGGCATTGTAAGGATTGCTTCGGTTTGTAAAGAAATGATATTGTCTAATCATGTTGTGTGGTATAGGATAGGGACACCAGCTAGGACATGGGATTTTAGGCCTCCATAATCTAGTGCATAAACTCTGAGCTTATTGAAATACCAAGTTATGTGTACCTATTTGTAGTGTAGAGACCTAGGATTGGTACTTGTATCATGATGACTTTGATTCTTGTTTGAATTGGATGGTTTGGGTCTGTTAAAGTGAGATAAATTATTTAAGTAAATCTAAATAAAATTTCTATATTACCAAGATTAGGAAATCCTTGTTTCCCTTCCTGTTATGGCAACTGGTCATCATTCGTGTGTGGATCAGGCAATTGAGGATTAGAAGGATGAGTCGATCAATAAACATAGGGTTGATCTTGTATAGGGGGATGATTAGTGGAAAAGAATATTTCATGATTTTTAGTAGTAGGATTTAGGGAAGTATAAGGGAAGCATCTTGGATGTAGATACATATCAATAGTTGTAGGAGTTGAAGATTTATTTCAGATTGATATGGTCTCAGTCATAATACTAGGTCTCATTGGTTGTTAGTTAGATGCGGGGAGCTGCGCGTCAATGGTGGATTCTATTTCTAGGTGAGCAGAAGGGGAAATATGTGCTATTGTCATAATTATAGAGGGGTTTTCATTCGGATTTTATTTTGAAAATGATTCTGGAGGATAAGTGGTAGGATATTCTCTCTCTTAAATAGGGGAGAATATTAGTGTAGGAGTTGGGAATCAGGTTCGAGGACCCTTTATGTTTTTTTTCTAGATCTTTTTCAAGATGATAAGTCTCATGTGAGTTGTCTTGATGAGGCACTCCATCCTTAAATCCAGT
Source organism: Viscum album (assembly GCA_963277665.1). Lineage (NCBI taxonomy): Eukaryota > Viridiplantae > Streptophyta > Magnoliopsida > Santalales > Viscaceae > Viscum > Viscum album. Next base: position 345,764,137 of record OY728127.1, on the reverse strand, counting down.
ATTATGTTTCTCAAATTATATTGTTTATGTATTTAGAGGTTTATAATTAGTAATAGGTGATCAAGAAGATATAGTCTTTTGGAGGATTCCCATTAGAGATGATCCATTATGGTTCCATAAGGAGGAGAGTTTCTGGTAGTATTTTTCATCCATCAGGGCCTTTGAGGTTTCATCCAGTCTGATATCATCCTTAGTAGCTTCCATTTTGGTTAATTTAGAGCTTTAGGCTTGTTTTTTTCATATGTAGGATTTCCTCATCATTAGGACTGATGCCCAACAGGTCATGGGGATCATATGGGTAGAGGTGTTCGGTTTCAATAGTAGTTCAAGCTGTAGTTTCAAGAAATGCCTTTTTATTAATAGGGTATGTAGGCTTATGCTCTTCTGATGGGAGATAAAGTATGAAGATGTCAACATTAGGATGTTCCTCATGATCAGGGACTTAGGATATAGCATGGTTATGGAGGTAGTTGTCAGAAGGGATGTATATGAGATGGGTGTGGACTATTTCATGAAGCGGTGGCTAAATTGCTAGAGGATACATATATTATTTTATGTACGATTAGTTTTTCATATACCCTTTCTATTCTTTGTTTGATTCAATATCTCCACAATACTTTGTCACACCATCTCTATTCTATTATTTTAACATGACATATAGAGGTTTCACATTCCCTTGTTGTTAACTGCCATAGTTGGAGGTTCTACCAGCGTATTTGATGTGTTCCAGTGATGTATACTGATTATGGGGCAACATAAATCATGTGTGGATCTTTTATTTCTTCAAATATTGTCAAAATATTTCATCCTCAATATAGAATAGTTGTATTCTATGCATTCTATTATCCACTAATTCCAAAGGAGAGTTGTGTTCTCTTATGTGGATGACCAATGTGAGATTCTCATTGGCATAAATATTTTTTAGGTAGGTTTTCATCATGTGGATCCCCTCCTTTCTTTTAAGGCTTGGTTGGATTTAGAATTAGTGAATATTGGGATAGTGTAAGTTCCCAGTATCATTAGATATTTTCGAGATGTTTTTCCTCAGGAGGTTATGAAACTACCATTGACAAGATGCTAAGTTTTTGATAGACATACAGTCCAGTGTTTCCCCAATTTTGATGGATTATTATCAGTTGAAACCTTCTAAGTTGTGGTAGTTGAGAGTTTAGATATATTATATGATGAACAAAATTTCATCTGGCCTAATTTGTCACCATGGGTTGCTCTAGATTTATTTTCCAAGAATGTGGATGGTAGTCTGAATTTTGTATAGACTACCAGAGGTTGAATGAGGTGAAGATCAAGAATCTATGTGATCTTTAGAGGATTGATGATCATTTTTAGTAGCTAATAAGAGAATGTTGGTTTTTTGAGATCGATCTATTCTCAGGGTATTTCCATTTGAGGGTGAAATTGGTTGATGTCCTGAAGACTTTCTTCAGATGAATGATTGGACAATACAAGTTTATAGACATGTCTTTCAGTTTCATGAACGCACCAATTGTGTTCATGGGGCTCATGAAATATATATTACTTTAATTCTTGCACTAATCTATATTCATATTAATCTATGACATATTTATCTACTCTAATTTGATGAGGATAGAGATATTCATTTTAGAGTGGACTTGAAGGTTCTTTGATGACACTTTCTCCATGGAAAGATTTCCAAGTGTATGTTTTTGACATGATAGGTGTATTTCCTCAGGAATGTGGTATCTCAGAAGGGTTTGGAACTATACCCATCAAAGGTTGATGCAGCTAATTTTTTGGATGCATCCAAAAATGTGGCAGAGTATTGCGGTTTCCTTGGTCTTAGAAGCTATTATTGGTGGGTTTTCCTAATTTCTACCAAGTTTCATCCCCATGACAGTGTTGACCAGGATGAATCAAAATTTAGTGTGGAATGATCAATTCCATGTAGTTTTTGACTACCTAAAGGAGAATTTGGTCAGTGCATAAATTTCCAAAGTAGGGTGTGTTTTTTGAGGTTTTTTGTGATGATTCCCGTCTAGGATTGGGATGTGTGTTGATGTAACAGAATGAAGTAATATCTTATGAGTCTAAGTATTTATGTTCCAAATATCTTAATCATTCCACCCATGATCTCGATTCAGTAGTGGTCACTGAATATTTTGTAGCATTACCTCATCGATGAGTGATTTATTATATTCAATGATCCCAATATCTTGATGTACATATATTATTAATATGATATAAATCTATGGAAATAGAGGTGGATAGAGTTTCTTTAGGATTATGATTTCAAGATATCCTACACCTTAGGAAATGGTAATTTTTTGGCTGTTGATTTTATTAAAATGTCATGGAAGAATGTTTTTCAGGAGTCCAAAGATGCTTATATAGTGATGGGGGAGTTAGAAGCCCTACACTTACATGAATGGGTGGATTATGGTAGATAATAATTATTTCATATGACAATGTAGTCTTCTCTGATGCAATATGTGGAGGATTATTAGTTTGGAGTGTTAGAGATAGAGGTGATGTGTGATCATTTAGGCCATTGTGATACTCTAGAGGGATGGCCAGAGGATGGTAAGATTTATATCTAGTTTTAAGGGTGATTGTCTGTTTCTATGCATATGCATGAAGGAGCATTCCACAAGTTTTATATCTCACCATTAGTGGTACATGTAGGAGTGTTTAATATGTATCATGGTCTGAGGATGTATTTTTGGTGACCTGGGATGAAATTTCCAGGGGTGGAGATTGTGGCTCGATGTTTGGTTTCCTTGACAGTAAAGGTAATGCATGATTTTTCTGGAAATTTGTTTCATCCCTTGGATGTACCTGATTAGAAATGAGACAATATATCAATGGAAATCATCATGGGATTTCCCTGTGCTCAGGGAGGTTGTTATTTTATAAATTTAATGTTGGATTTATTGAAGAAATTATACTACATCATATTGATTAATGAGTTGGTCTTATGGATGTTTTGGAAAAGAGTTATGTGGATGTGGTGGTGCAATTTCATGGTGTTTTGAGATCAATTTTCATGGATTAAGATTCTCATTTTAGATAATAATTCTAGAGGGTATTACAACATCAATGTTTCACTTAATAACTCTTATCACTACTTTACACCCTCAGAAGGATGAGTAGAAAAATAAGACTATCCAGAAACTGGAGGAAATATTGTGAGCATATTTCTTAGACTTTAGCTAATCATGGTAATTAAAATTTACTTTGGTCGAGTTTCCTTACAACAACACCAATCACTCAACCATCATCATGGAACAATTTGAGAATTTTTATGGGATTTCAGGGTTTTCATTATTGTCCTACATAGAGGTGGGGAGGTAGTAGTTCTTGGTTCATATGTAGTATAGAACACAATAGAGAAGGATCAATTTTTTTAAGAGATTATAATATTAACACAAGGCCATAAGTAGTCTTATAGAGATTGTAGGAGGAGGCCCTTGGAGGTAGTGGTGGGAGACCATGTGTTCTTTAGAGTATCCCCTCTATGTGGGCAATAGAGGTTTGGTAGGGGGTGTGATCTTTCTCCTTGTTTTGTTGGTCCCTTTATGGTGTTTGAGTATGTTAGTGGGGTGTCATATTGGTTATCATTGCTTCCATGGTTGGAGATGATCCATGACATCTTCCATGTGACTCAACATCATAGGTATCTTCAAGATGAATCCCATGTCATTGACTAGGTACATTTTTTAAGGTCCTCTGCTGTGTTTCATGCCCCAACGCCTCGAGCCGGTCTGCTACATGACCTTATATTCACATCTCTAAATTATTGTGGTTGTGTACTAGTAGTGAGGGTAAAATATCAGTCATGGGTAGACTATAACCTCTTTACCAGATTAATACACCAGTGGAAATAAAAATATAGTAATTAAATAACTTATAATAATATCCAAGATAATACACGTATCAGAAGATTACAAAAAAACTATAAATACAATATCAAACTCAACATTAGATATTTCATGATAAAGTAAATTCAATGTATTAAAATGAAACTCAAAAGAAAAGACACATACAACTCCCAAGTGGGCCCCAAACCACATCAAGTTCCCTCATCCATGCTCCATCCCAACTTATCCTCCCAATATAGGGTATTTTCCCAAATACAATCCTATAACTATTACATTTATTCAAGTACTGATCAATAAATCTATGTAGGGTGTGATTACAACTCTTTATGCCACCACAAACAATGCCAAAAAAAATATATAGTCTATAATAATGTAAGTAGTTGTATAAAGAAGTAATTTCAATGCATAAGTAAAAAGTTATCATATTTCTAATTAATCATTATTTAACAACATAAACACTTGGTTCCCATGGAAACCCATATCACAATACCTACGTTGTCCTACATCAGAGTATGAACTAATCCCAAATAATATCATATCTCATAATTTCATTGTTACTATTCATTAATTCACACAACTGAATGACCATGTTACAATTCATTAATTTAAACAATTGAACGACCATGTTACCATTCATTAATTCATACCTGAATTCTCATGATAACATTCATTCCACACCCAATTGAATGACTATGTTCTCATTCCTTAAATCACACATGAATTCCCATGTTACTATCCATACCTCACACAATTGAATGTCCATGTTCCCATTCCTCAATTCATACTTGAATTCACATGTTACCATCCATTAACACATAATTAATTCTGAAATTAATAAACCACTTCAATTTTATTTCTAATTCAATTATTATTCATCACCTAATTCCCCCTATTTAATTCCCCCAAAAATAAAGCATATAAATCCCTTTAATTAACTCAACAATCAATTAATCACTAAACAATAATTAATTTAAATATTAATTTTTTCAATTTAAATTAGCAATATCTTATAAAAAATTCATCAATTAATTATATCAAATAAAATATCTCAACATCACAAAATTAAATAATCAATTAATCCTTCAATTCAAAAATCCCAATATCTCATAATTAATCCCATAACTAATTTTCTCAAATCTATAATCTAAAATATCCCCAATATTATATCTCCATAAATTAATTAATTCAACAAATTAATTAATTCAATTGAGAACTCAATTGATAAACATAAAATAGTAATTCTAAAATTACATATACATAATTTATATCAAGACTATATGATGATAATTATAGACCACCTACCTCAATTCTTTGATGAGTGATCACCAAAGAAAAATCTACAATTTTGATGGAATAATGATGTAGTATGAGATCTAGATCTGAAACCTAAATTAAGACTAAAAATCCATGATCCCATAAATCATAGATCTAGATAAAAAATCCACGGTCTATATATAACAAAAATAAGGAATAACAAACCTTTAATGGATGTATGAATAATTTTAAAGAGGAAGGAAACCACACGGGATGAGATCCTCTTATTGGGAGGGATTCATATCTTCAATCTGGGCTTTAAATCACAAAAAAAGGTGGTCATAATGGATTGAAATACATATGGGAGGATATCTAATTGATAGAATATGATTATGGGTCAATCTAGGGTGTTTAGAGGTACTATATGGGGGTTCCATTAATATTTCAATATTTTTTGGGGGAGAAAAATCATGTTTCACAGTTTGATGCTTGTGGACCATAGTTTATCCAAACCCTGCATCTCTTCTAAAGAGCTTCCTAGTTTCTCCTATTAGGGATCACCGTTTGAAAAAACATGCACCAACCATAGAAATATCTTCTTTCTAAAGTTATATGGTTTTCTTAGTTGGGGCCCATGGTTTTCCCAAACTATTCCCCAATCATGCTCTTTCCCATTTCCTTTCAAAATATCCAAATTTCACACAAACATACCCCAAGGTAAAACCCAAACTAAAAGTAATCAACACAAGGAAAAAGTTTACCTATTAAAAATCTTGATACATCTCCAGAATAGGTGAGGGTTTAACAATATCCCCACATTATAACAACTCGTCCTTGATCTTTACTCCCAAGAATCTCTATGATTCTTAATATAAAACACCGGGCCATTGAACTTGCATATATACTACGTTTTCTAATGTTTCCTCCTCAAAATTTCAATGATGACATAATACATGAACTATCAACATAGTATTTCTCCTTAACACTTTCTCACTGCGATCCAACAAACATACTGAATGATTCTCAAAGGACGCATCTATCTCTAGATCAACACCATCCACATCATTAGCATGAGAATGGTCTAAGTGATACCATAATAGTTGTGACACATGGAAAACATCATACACAAAATTGTATCTCTATGGACGAGATAATCATTATTCCATAAGACCAATTCTCTTTACAACCTAGAATGTTCTGATTAACCATGACACCAACATGGACTTTCTCTGTATCCTTTAGTTACTCATTCTTGGTGACACTAGAAGGAATACACCATCACCCTCCATAAACTATAGGGGTTGTCGATTTCTATGTGCGTAAAACTTTTATCTACTCTGAGCCATATCCATATGCCTATAAATAAGTTGTTACTATTCCGACATCTCCCACACAAGACTCAATCCCAAAAAGTCAATCTTACCTTCCTCCATAATGAATAGATGTGATATCCATGGCTTACATTAAGAGCCTCATATGGTTCAATATAAATTGTTTCCTAAAAACTATTTTTATTTGATAAATCCACTAGTTCCAGGTGCTTCTACAAAGACCAAACAAAGTCTAGAACACACACTCACAACATATCATCAATCCCCTATATATTATGATCTGACCGACTATCTTTCTGCGGGTGGAAACCTATAGTAGAAAACTATCATTCCAATAACCTTCTATAATCCCTTTAGATGTGTGAGGTAACAAAAATCTTGGTATGAAGCAATAGTCCACAACACCCTCTGTAGATGGAATATCGATCAAACATAAAAATATCCCAGCTATTCCACTAATAAAGCCTCCCATATAGGAAATATATGTGATAACTTTGTTAGTCTATCAAAAATAACCCAAACAATATCATTTTTCCAAGGCATCATTAGGAGACCAACCACAATGTCCATAGTAACATTGTCCCACTTCCATTCCAGAATAGGAAATGACAGTAGTTAAACACTGGGTAAATTATGACCATACTTCATCTACTAATTGGTGTAGCATCATGTCATAAACCCTTATATCTCCTTTTCATACCCATCCCCCAAAAATGTCTTCATAGTTCATGGTACATTTTGTTCACCCCTAGATGTACCACACACTTTGAGGCCTGAAATTCAGGCATCATATCCTTCCACATACTCATAGACACAACAACCTGATTCTTGACCAAGATGATCTCATCCTCATTTATTCTCTAATCAGAAGTTGACTCCCCACCATCAAGGATTTACCTCATGTTCAAACACTTAGGATCCTCAAACTACTTGCCTCTGATCCTTCTCAAAAGTGTAAAATCCATTGAAACAGATAAGAGATTCATCTTCTCCACACTCTGCAGAACCACAATATTGATATCAGCCAACAAATTCATTATATTACACTCAACATTAGACTCTTTAATAGCCTGAGTCTGAGTTTTCCTAATCAAAGAATCAACAACACTATTCCAATTTATGGGCATACATGTTAGCAAAAAGTGAAAATACTGCATTAACTCAACCCATATCAACTACTAGAGATTCAAATATCAATGATAAAAGACATACTTCAAGCTCTTATGGCCTTTATAAACAATAATATTTTCTCCCCTGTCCCACAGTTGGTGGTGGGGATGTAAGGGCTTGGGGGGTGAGGGGTAGGTCGCGGGGTCAAGTCCCTGAGCTTGCAATTAACATGTAATTTTCATCCTTGTGTGTGTTCCTCTTTGGTGGTTGTACCCATTTTCAAAAAAATAATATTTTCTCCCAATAGGTAATTCATTTAATACATCAAATCATAAAAATTTATACCTACTTGAAGATGTGCGTAGGGTCATTCAATTCATAAGGCATCAATAACTGAGACTCATATTCCACAACTCGATCTCCCTACATTAAAATTTCTCCAAGATCTGTTTCAGAATAATCACAAAACACTGTATACTTCTCACATGGAGCATGTAGAATCAATACTGGTTTCAATGTCAATCACTTCTTTAGATCTTGGAAATCATTGTCACATGATCCAAACCATTCAAAATTTATTCCCTTCTTGGTTAATCCTGAAATCAGTTCTTCTAAATGGGAAAAGTTTAAAATGAATCTCCAAAAATATCCTACCAAACCCAGAAAGCAATGGATATTGAACATATTCTTTGGTTCCTCCTATTAAACCACTACATGAAAATTCTATAGGTCCACTAACACACCTTCCTTTGAGATGATGTGACCCATGATGTGTACCTAGTCAATCCAAAATTGGCACATAGATAGAGTTGCTTATAGACAATTCTATCTCAATGTACTTTGGATGATGTCAAGGTGTTGGGAAGGATCATCGTGATTCTTGGAGTACACCATGATGTCATCGAAAAATACTATAGAAAACTAATATAGGTATGGATGAAAGACTCTGTTCATCTGGCCCACAATACTATTGGTCTGTTCATCAACCCAAATGATATTACAAAAAAATCATATTGTCTATTCATACTTCTGAAAGAATTCCATGGTATATCAAAAGATCAAAATATCAAATGATGATAAATTGATCTCAGTTCAATCTTTGAGAAGATACAAGCCCCTCTCAACTAGTAAAACATAACATTGATATGTGGAAGAGGATATTGGTTCTTCACTATCATCAAATTTATCTTCTTGTAATTGAAACATAAGCACAAACTCTTACCATACATCATAGAAACCCACACTTGAGAACCCCAAGGTGATGTACATGGATGGTTAAATCCCTTATCTTGTAATTCCTCTAGCTGAGTCATGATATAATGAATCTCTGTAGGTGCCATTATTTATGTTGTAATTGAAATTGGCTCATCCCCCAACATGCGATCAATGGTAAACTCCATGTCTCTCTTAGGTGGAAACCCTGAGAACGTTTTTCGAAATACATCATGAAACCTAACCATTGAAGGTGGAACGACATCATGTGTTACATATCAGTTATCCATCAATTTACTAGAAACCTATGTGGAAATATCTCATAGTTTCTAAGTAATTTTCCCTACACTTATTGCTTAGATATCTCACTCTCCACGAGGAATATAGCTATCACCATTAGGAGATGTAAAAGTCATTATCCTCTGTTAACAATATATGTGGGATCAGTATGATACTAATCAGTGCAAGCCCAAATTTAGGTTGAATCCTAGAATGTTAAAGATGTAAAGATCCCATAGAAAGAGATACTCTTGAACCTCATGAGAACACCCCTTGCAGAAGAAAATGACTCTTGACCGTACTCCAAACAATGTACCTATTGTCAACACCCCACTCATGAACTCCACCACTAGGCTCAAAACATTAAAAATTTGTGAATAAATAAAGTAATGAGAGGTACCGGTATCAAATAAGGTGCTAGATAATATATAATCTACAATAATAGTACCTCTCAATGTCGATGGTCCGGTCCCACTATCCACAAGTGTAGACTGTACCACATGCAACTATATTTCCCTTATTCCCAATGGTGTATTCTTAGTCCCCTGAGCAACGCTACCCTATTATTATGGGAGTTATTTCCTAGAATCTCCACATCCACTACTCTACCACATTTTCCATTGGAACTAAATATTCTAGACTTATATATGGCTAAATATCCCCTTCCCACACCCTAGACCTATATAGATCTTGTATCACTACTCATTAGTCACTAGGTCCTGCAAAACATCTTTATATGTCCCATATTTCTGTAGACCGAAACTCTACTGGTGTTTGGGGGAACTATATTTGGAAGCTTCCTAACCTACCACATAGGTGAAAGATCACTTGATTATGATCTTGAGAAACTAATCCCTTTGTATATGCACCCTGCTTCCCACTACCCCAACTGACGTTGTTGTAGTCACACTTCAAGCTCTTGGAATTCATACCACCTGATTTTCTGGCTACAACTATCTATCCTACACTAGAATAATCCTTTGGGTTCACCTTAACTATGTGATCCTCATTAAATAACTCAAAAAACATATTTAACCAAAAGAGTTTAACTTAGGACTTAATCAAAAATTTATTTTTGTCCAAGAAATGTCTCACCATAGCCATCTCATCCCCTATAAATGCTAGGGAAATGTTCTACAAGTATTTAAAAGCATAATTCATAGTCCATCATGGACATAATCCCCTAGGTTAATAACATGAACATAGTTACTCTCTCATTATTCAACGTCTCTAGATAAATGTGCTCCATGAACATCATAAATAAGTTCTTCCATAACTTACCATCAACCTTTTCAGTCCACAACTGAATGTACCACTAGTGCTTCCCTGATCCTCATAGCATATAATCATCCAAATTAACCCTCCATTTAGTAGTAATCTCTATATGGTCACTTATAGTCTCGATGTACTCAATCTAGAACTCAGCTCCCTCAGGTACACCCTCTCTTGTAAAATTTGGAGGGTGTTGTAACTGAAGCCCATTTGTCAGATCATACATTCTCCTCTTAACCCTCTTTGGATATCCTTTAATAAGATACTTTAAGTGATAAAATTTCACTCAGAACTGATCCCTTTCTTCCTCACCTGGCACTATCAGTGCCTCAGGTTACACTACTGGAAAATAATCTCTAACTATATCCTCTGGACATCCTATTAAAAATAGTCATCATGGATGTATATCTCTATAATTCCCAACACATGTCAAAATACACATGAGAAAATTTTATCACATTTATGGGAAAAAAAATTCTACAATTAGTAATTTCCCCAAACCCTGCCACACATTCAAAATCGGGGTGTTATTACTACCCATAACCATCCTTCACCTAGTTCATTGTTAACAAAGGAAAACACAATCTCATTTTTCATGTTTCTCATTTAGACACCCATTTATTCACATCTTTCATAATTTTAAAATTCTTAATTAAATATAGTAACCATTTTCCATTTAATTAACTCAAGCATAGAAAAATATTTTGAGTTCAACAACTTACCTGAAACCCATTTTCTATGCATGTCAAAGATGATGTATCACACAAAATTATATTGAGTTCCAAGAATGATACATGAAAACTCAACTATGACGCCACATCAGGACATGATTAAAATCTCAAAATATCTGAAAAATATATTCACATCACACAACAAGTGTGTCACACAAGATGAAATAATATTAAACTATAACAATAATAAGAAACAACAACAATCCATCCCTAGTTACTTGGGTTCTCCCCCATACATGGGTCAGCTACTCCCATGCATGAGCTCATAACTAAGGCTTGAATCTTCCTACTCTCCTATTTAAATTTCCTAAATATTAAGAAAAAAAAAGAAAATAAAATAAAAATGGGCTATGATACCAATTTTTATCATCTCAGATCGGATTCCATGTGCTAATTTCCTGAGCTGGTGTGCTACGTGACCTCAAGAACGCCTCCCCAAACACCAAAGGATTTTATCTAGAAGTGAGGGTCTAATATCAGTCATATGGATAATATACCATCTTTATCAGAGTAATGCACTAATATAATTAAATAACATATAACTAAATGACATATAATTGTAACTAGGATAATACCAGTATCACAAGATAACCTAAAATTAGAAATACAATATCAAACTCAAAAAAATATATATTATGATAATGTATGTTCCAAGAGTCAAAATGCATGTCGAATGAAGACACTAACAACTACCAAGTGGTTCCCAAACCCCGTCTAGTTCCCTCATCCGTACATCATCCCAACTTATCCACTTAACATAGTGCCTTTTCCCTAATCTTGTACTGCAACTTTGAAATCTATTTGGGTAATGATCGGACAACCCGAGCTGGGTGTCAGTACAACTCATTAGGCCACCCCAACAATGAATAAAAAAATATCCAATCAATAATAGGGTATATATTTGTATAAATAAATAATTACAATACATAGGTAAATAATTATCACATTATCAATTAGCCTCATATAAACCCCTCGGTTCCCATGGACACCTGTATCTCAATAACTTTTTTAGACTATTACTTTGTCTGAAATAATCCCAAAGAATAACATATCTCAGAACTACATTGTTACAATTCATTAATTCACACAATTTAATGACCATTTTATCTTTAATTGATTTACAAAATTGAACGACTTTGTTATCATTCATTAATTCATACTTTAATGTCCATGTTTCTATTCACACCTCACCCAATTTAATAAACATGTTCATATTCCTTAATTCACACTCGAATGTGCATGTGATCTTTCATACCCCACAAAATTATGACTATGTTCCCATTCCTAAATTCATAATTGAATTCCCTTGGTACCATTCATGAACACATAATTAATTCAACATTTAATAATCTACATCAAATTCATTACTAATTCAACAATTATCCCTCACATAATTCCCGTTAATTATTTCTTGAACTAATTAAGCACATAAATCTCTTTAATTTACTCAATAATTAATTAATCACTAACCCATAAATTAATTCAAAAATTAATCATTTCAATTCACAATCTTAATATATCATCATTAATTCATCAATTAATTATCTCAAATCAACATCTCAATATCCCATAATTAAATAATCAATTATTCATTCAGTTCACAAATCCAAAAATCTCATAATTAATCCCTTATTTAATTATATCAACTATATAATCCCAAATATTCTCAACATCACATCTCTTTAAATTAATTAATTCAAAAAATTAATATACAACCTACCTCAATTCATTGATGAGTGATCGCCAAACAGAAATCTCCAATTATGATGGAATAATGATGTATAATGAGATCAAGATTTAAAACCAAAATCAAGATTGAAAGATAATGATCTCAAAAATAATTGATCTATATCCACAATCCTATATCTTGATCTAATTAAAAATGGAATAAAACCCCTTTAATGTATGGGAGAATGATTAGAAAGAGAATAGAAACAACATAGGGTGAGATCCTCTTACCGGGAGGGGTGCTGTTCTTTAATACGGGCTTCAAATCACCAATAACAGAAGTCGAAATGTCTTGGAATACCTTAAATATTATCTAAAATTGTTATAAAATGATTATGGGTTGGGATAGGGAATTTTGGGGTATTATATGGGGGTTCAAAATGTTTTTAATAAAATTTCAGGGAGTAAAATCCTGTACGCACATTTTGCTGCTTGAGGCACACAGTTTCCCCTATGTCCCAAACTGTGCACCTCTTCTTGGGTGGGTGAAATATTTATTCTATTTGGTAGTATATTTTGATAAACCTTACTCCATCTGTGAAAATCCCCACTATCTAATCTTACACAGTTTGTTGAGTTGGGGTGCATGGTTTGGGATAACTCAGCGTTAACTGTGCACTTGGAAATTTCCTTCCAAAATATTCAAATTTTACCCAAACACACCATAAGGAAAAATACAAATTAAAGGAATTCAATAAAGGAAAATTAGTACTTATAAATGAGACTGATTCATCTCCAAAAATGGTCATATTTTTATCGGTGGGACATCAGGGATGATGTGATTTTTGTGGAATGGCCAGTGGAGATCTAAGATTATTAGGATAAAGTAATGCAATGACTAACCATTGACATGAATTGTGTGTTGTGGAGTCATGAAGGTCTCGAGTAGAGTAATAAGTAGAGATATATGTTGATGTGTTCTCAATACCTAGATTTGTTTTGATTTTTTATTTTCTTGATTTGTTTTTCCTAGATGATGTGATGTTTGGACCTTGTTGTTTTATTTGATGATTTGTTTTAACTGAGCTATGATGTATGATGCATGACAAAGTTCTGATGTATGAAAAGGGGTGAAAATTATTTATAATTGGGTATCATTATACTTAGATGTGATTAAACCTGTATGGGACAATTAGTGAGGGCCGAATCAGATAGTATCTTAACATGGAATATGGAATTCTTTGATTCATAATTTCAGGGTAAGTGTGATATATTGGTTGCAGTAGTTTTTGGTTTGGGTGGTGTGGAGGTTGAGATGAATGTGAGGATGGTTGTGTGGTGTTTGGTAGCTTGTGTCTAGTACCATATTACATGGTGATGTTCTAGGTGAGGGTGGTAGTGTGGTTTTGTGAAGTGTTGGTTAGTGTTTTGGTTGGAATGTTTGGATGATTGTAGCATTTATGTTATAATGGGATCCTTGAGAAGTATCTAGTGGGTTGGTTGTTTAGACCCCTTTTCCTTCCTTAGGTTGTTTGGGATTCTATAGCAAAATAATAATTTGAGAGGAATCTGATGTAACGACACATGCTTCCCTGGCCCATTACTATTCCAAATTTTTTGGTTGGATGGTGTTTTGGAGTCGTTCCCCTTATTTTTATAATGTTTTTATCTTAAATAGTGGGATAAGATACGTGGGAAATTAGGTTATGTGAATCGGCTACATCAAAAAGTTGGATACTTGAATCGACTATGTGAATCTACTATGTCAAGCAATTAGTTGTGTGAATCATCTACATTAAGCAATCATTTACATTAATCAGATACGTCGAGAAATCAACTATATGAATCAGCTACATGAATCGGCTACATGGTTGGATCAGCTATGTTAATTCTAAATGTAATAAATTTTCTATGTGAAAACGGTTATGTGGATCCTTCGGTTATGGGGGGATTTTGGCTATGTAAAATTAACCATGCGGAGTTATATGATGGGTTCATTAGAATGACCATGTGAATCTTTCAAAAACATGAATCTAATGTATTCAAAATATTAATCATAAAGGATAATTATATCCCTGATTATATAAGATGACCAAGGCTATGAATGAGTCTTTCAGTGTGTGTTTATTGAGATACTCAATAATTGGTAAACAAAATATTTTGCGATTCAAACTCATGATTGTTTCATATCTGTTGACTAAAAATGGAATATCCTTCCTTTATAACTTCCTACTTTCTTTCTCCGATATTATAGATTCCTAAGCCTTTCCCATGGAGTCATGGAACCCTTTTTCCATTGGCTTGATTGTCTCCCAACGAGAAACCATCTGGTCTACAACCCCAATTTTGGTGCAACGTATCGCATGAAACATCTTTCATACAAGTAGGGAATCACTCATTTCTCTTATTTATATATCATGTGGGATGGTTTATGATTCTGTTATCTTTTGGGAATATGGTTGAATCTTGATTAATAAATTTAAATTTATTAGTTTAATTGAAATTATAAGGGGAAGAAGAATGATTTGTTTGTTTTTATAGATTTGTTATATATTTTGAATTTGTGATTGTACGAGCTTAGTGCCTTGTTAAAAATTATTTTCATTGGTGATTTTTTTCATAGGATATTATGTGCTATGATTTTTTTGTTGTGATTATTTTCAAGTCACCCTAAATAAAAAATTGGTTAACCACTTATACATTATTAATAAAATAGATTCCTCTGGATATATGGATTGTGTGATAATGAACCTGAAATAAAGAATTGGAATTTATAAAAGCACTTTGATAAATATATAAAATGGATTGTGATGTATTGCAATGATTGTTTGTGTCATGGGGTGGAGACGCGATGTGTGGTTGTTATCTGTGTGGGGATGACAGGTTTGTTTGTTCATGTTTTGGGTTGACGATAATTATGTGTGGTTGAGAACTAATAAGGGGTGATGTGTGGTTGGTATGAGGATGTGGTATGTGGGGAGATTGTGATGGAATGTGGTGGTGATATTATCGATGCGATGAGGAGGTTGTTATGACTATGATGCCGGTGCATAGGTTTTTTGGAAAGGGGAAATATGTGTTGTTTTGTGGCATTTCTTGTTGTATGGTGTGGCTATTAATAGTTTACTGGTTAGTATGGAACTAATTTGAAATGAATTGGGTTGAAGGGTTAATGAATTTATGAAAAATAATGGAATATGTGGTAAAATGGGGTTAAGATTAAATGTGTAATAGTGGGATGGAAATATAAATAAATCGGTTGATGAAATGGAATCAGTTGGTAAATAGAATATCTCGATAATAACTAAACTTGTAAAGGGTGGAGTGTAAAATGTGATGTTTTTCTTGTTTGTGTAGTGTTCTACCTGTAGAGGTGGTGGGAAAGTGGGGGAAAGTCATTAGTTGGATGATACTCTTGCTGTAAACACATAGGTTGGGATTATGTGTTATGATATTATATACCATGTATGTTCATTGTGATTTTCTATACACGCCTCACCCATGTTGAGCACCTACTGCTGAAAACCAAATGTTTTGGGGGTGTTATTGATGGTGCCCATTCTTACTCCCTTACTCTTCCGAGAGATGATGAAATGAATAGGATATGATGGGAAAATATCAAAAGTGTGATGGTTGAGATATGTTTTAATGTGATGTGGTGGCCTAGGTTTCTTCAGTAAAGTTGATACGTGAAATCCAAGGTGTTTTTGGGTGAGATGATAAGGTAGTTTATGATGGGTTCCATACATGGTACAAGGAGGATATAAGCTTTATTTCCTACATGTTCAAACCCTACTACTTCGTTTATGGATATAATGTGATGTGATGACCTAGGTGTCTTTTGGGGAGATATGACAAGATCTGATGACCCATGTGTATTTGGGTGAGATGATATGTGATGCAATGGCTAGTTTCACGTAGGGTGCTTATTATGATATGATATATAGAACGGGTTGGAGATCCAAGACATATAACATTAGGGTGTGAGAGTGGATAATCAACGGGAAGGTCGTGAAGGGTTCCCTATATCGATATGCTTCATATTATGTCATTATAATTTGAAGTTGTTACTTGATGAGGATGGATTTGGCTAGTATACATATATAGGTGTTGTTCGGTTATGCTGTTTTCTCACAGGTGTATTAGTATTCTCATATCATATGTGCATGAGATACATTGGTTTTCCTACTGATTATAATTATATGGCCACCATATGTATATAAAACTGATATTTATGTTTTCATGATGATTTTATGAACTATGTTGGATATTACTATCTTAGACCTTTAGATAGTTGTTGTATTGCTACATTAATTAACTTTTGGGTATCTATATTTGGATACATTAATCTATACCATGTTTTATTCATACCTGCATTATGGGGCAATTTTTTGCTTTATTTTATTTTATATTATATGGTATCTTGAAGTTGATTCTTTCTAATTCTTGATATTTTTTACTTATATAGGGTAATGCCTCCCATATTGTGAGTTTTTTACACCCTCAGTGAATGCCATCAACCTAGGACTACTAGAGGTGAGACTTGGCGTTCATTATATCTCTTTCTTCATTTTGATACAATTGGGGGGATGTGGTCTTGAAAAAATCCATTGTAATTCATATTCCCAGATTTCATTAATCTATTCAAGGATTTCTGTAATTTAATTGAATATAGGTCTTTCAGTTTTGATTTCAACACTTTGGGTATTGTAAATCCTTCAAAGATTCTCATATATATACTATTATAATGTGGCCCATAAAAATATGATATTATAACATCCATATGGTGCATATTATCCTTTTCCTCTATTTCATAGAATGTTAGATATCAAAACGTAATAAAATTCATAGCAAGGGAACATGTTTCTTTATAATCAATTATGGGGCTCTCGGAAAAACCTTGTGAGACAAGATATGATTTTGTATCTTCGAATATCATTTATATTATTATGTTTAAGCATTAAAACTGATTTATATCCAATGGGATTCTAATATTTCAGAATGATCATGATATGTCTAAATACTGTTTTCTTATTATGTGTATTTAATTCAACTTGCATTGCATCTTTCCATTTATTCCAATCAGGACATTTTTAACATTCCGTAACAGACCTTGGTTCATGATCTTCATTTTCTATATCATGTCCCATATAATATGAAAATATTTGACCAATATTTTCATCATTATTATGATTCCATATATCAATTATAGTGTAATAGTTAATAGGGATTTCATTATTTCTGAAAGCATCAATGTTTTCAATATCCTATTAATTCTATTTATGATTCTCATCATATGTTTCCATAAAAACAATTATATCATATGTTTCTTATGGAACACGTGGATACATCATCGGGTTTTCAATTATAATCATTCCTTTTCTTTTTTTTGAGTATTTATATCCCCAAATCTAATTGGTTTTCCATACTTCATGCATGTTTTGGACATTTCTATACAAACATTATGTAATTGTGTCTGGAGATATCAATCCTAGATGATGTATTTATAGTTAGAACATGTGATTTAGTCATGCCATTTTTACCATTAAATGCATTAGAAAACTAATTTTATAATTCTTGAAAATGTAAAAAAATCACTTTCATATCACACTGTCGAGTGGGAAGATCATGAAAAGATAGTTTTTTCATATTCTAGGAAATCTCCTACGTTTGTTTCTTTTCTCCCCTAATGGTAATAATACTTCTTTATTAATGTTACAATAAATAAAATGTGTTGTAAAAAATTTACATATTTTTTTTCAAGATACATGATGATGGATTATGATTCATATTATACATATATTCCTAACCTCTTTTGAGGTCCCATTTTTTTAGTTGTGGAGGAGAAATCCATATATATACTGTGCAAAAATATATTATCATGTGAGTGATGTTAGGATCTTAGATAAATTCCAATTGGATTTGAGAGTGATTATGATATTTTCTTTGTCTAGTGAAAATTAATTTCTAGGAATAAAATATTTCATGACTCCATATAGAGCTTGAAAACTTTTTTCTCGTAATTAATGGTCTTGAAATAAGTTACATAGGTTTTATTAGTGAGTAGAAAAACATTTTGTGTATGCATAGGGTGACTAAATGATCCATTGTAATCCCTATTTCCATAATAGATTATTTTAATGATTGAGAGAAAAGTTATACATCATTATTAAGACTCTATTTCCTGATGACATAATCAGGTAATTGTTCTCTCAACTTAATTATGTGGGAAGAAATCATAAATCACTACATTACATGCTGTGATAAAACATACATGTGTCCATCTTCTAGATTTATCAATTAATTCCATAATATATTTAAATAAATCACATGATGGATAAATTGGTCCACATATATGCCCTTTAATACATTAAATAAAGGTTTTAATTTCAGCCATAAGTTTAGTTGGAGATGGTCTCATTATTAGCTTTCTAATAGAAAAAGCCTCACTTTGAATTTCTCTCAATGGAGAGATTATCCAGAACATTATTGAATGTCCAAGAGAACTTTTATTTATTTTTTTCATCATTACAGAACCAGATGACCTAATTTTAATTTCCATTAACTATTTTTTTATTTATTAGTTAGTACCATATGTGTATTTATTGAACTTATATCAATATAATTCAATCCATATGATAATTTTTTTAGTTTTTATAACACATGACTCATACTGAATTTATTAATGATAATTCACATGTAAATTTAATTTCTCTTAGATGTAGTTTGGGTATCATACCCATGATTCTATATATCGTTTATATATAACATGATTCTTTTGGACATTGGGGAAAACAACACGTCACTTATAAATTTTTTCCCCATTATGTAAAGAAAAACTCACATTACCAGTTCCTTCTATTAGATCTACAAGACATGATATTATATTTATAGTTGATATTTCTTGATTAATGTCTGAAAAATATTTTTTTTTATTTTTACTAATTGTGTGCAATGTTCCACTATCTGGTATGAAAATATATGTCCCATTTACACAATCCATTTTATTTATTCAATGAAAATTCAATAATATTAAGATAAACAATTTAAAAAATTCAAATAATCCAATATCAAAAATATAAATCATATAGAACATAACACCATATCAAAAATCATAACTATTGTAATTTTTCTAAATTTTTTCTAGCCATAATATCATCAAATTCATGATTAAAATCAACCATGTCGAGGTAACTAAAATAGTCATTTAATGTCTCGTGATTCTCATAACAATTCACCTTATTTTCTTTCCCATTATAAGATGTATCATAAAAGTGTGGTTCAATATTTTTTTCATCATGATATGCTTTATTTATCATAGAAAGATGTTTTGGGGTTCATAAAAGTTAAAAACAATGTCCCATAAACCACTCATATATGAAGAATATTTAGGATTCCTTATAGTGCTTCAGTTAATATCTTTTTCTTCTGATATTCATTTTGAGCATTCCCATGGTTACAACCATGTCATTGGTCATGTCTGTCACCTAAACTGCTTCCACCATAATAATCTTTTCCCTGAATTCTTCCATGATTATTTTCTTGAAATATAGAATTTTCGTCAAGAAACATTACTATTGTACCAGTAGGATGAGAATTATGTTTTTTAATCAAAATATCAATATTCTTTCCTACTAAAAGTAATGTTGATATGATATCAAAATATTTTTATACCCTCACAAGAGAAATTAATATTTTAGTGTGATGTGATTTTCATGAAATGTGTATATGTATTTTCAAGGATATCGACATTTGTAATCCAAATACCCTAATAGATTAATTGGGATATATTCTATAAATGTAACAATTTGTAATCACTAGAAATTTTATAGTCTTACAATCATAAAACATTCAACTCATCATAAGTCATGGGAAGGGAAAACTCATTTTGATAATCATACTTCTCTTATAACTCGTCTATATCTTTCATAGATCTCTTTTTGTTAGGTATTCATATCTCTATCCCACATCGACATGTATTTTGAGGAAGATCTCAGCCTTTTCTTTATTTTTTAGGGTTCTTCAATAATTCACATTGATTTATTTTGTGAGATCAATCATTTTAAAATGCATTTCAACATCAATTTTCTATGGATTGTATCGAATTAACTAATATTGAGGGTGGTGAGTTCAAGTTTTATAAGATTTTACTTTATGATAACTAGGATAGAGAGAAACAACATTATTATTATTCAAAAAAAGAATCGATATTTGTCTTAAAGAAAATAAAATAAAAATATACTCTATAAAATTTTAAAATAAGGTTAATATTTTCATTTAATGATTTCTTATATATCCCACCATAATAAATTATAAATCTTCCACATAAGTATTTGAAATAAATAAATTAATATATCACATTACTTTTTTAAAACTTTCGTGCATGTAATAATTTATTAATTAGAACTTCCAATTTAGAGGTGATAAATAAATAAATAAAAACAATTCAGACATGTGGTAATCTGACTGTTATGGTGGTAATTAAAAAAATTACATAAACATTCTAGTCTGGTAGTAATTAAAAAATTACAAAACCATCCTATCTAAAGCTAAATAAATATATTTTATAAATAATTTTAACTATACAACTAGGTGGTGGATATAAGGTTTAATATGAAAACATATCATTCTCCGTTTTAGACAATTTGTGCTGATAACATGTTTTGAAAGTGAAGAATGAATCATAGATAAATTGAGTATCAGAGAAAGAGAATAAAATTGAAGAGAGACCAAAATTTTATCAAATAATTTACACAATTTAAGGGTTTGTTCTGGGGAAGGAACTTCAGCCTTGATGATGAGTACAAATTTATAAGGTGGTATTTTTTCTAGGGGGTTTTGTTTCGAGGAATGATTTAGTGGTCTCGGCAAAGGGTGATGTGAAGTCATTGGCTTCTCGTCCATGCTCTGACCGCATGTTCCTCCACCCCTCTCCCAGTCCGGTCTGATGTAGTACTAAAAAAGGGATTTTGGGCTATGTGGATTAGTAGTTTATGGTATTCCATGTGTGACTGGAGTTTATATCCCTCTATCATTGTTTTTTCATGCTTCGTCGATTTGTCTTGGGTGCCTCTTTCTTAGTGACATTTCAGGTGATTTTTTTGTGTTTTTATTGGTCTGGCGGTGATCAGTGATGGTCATCAATGATGTTTCCAATGCTTTTAGATTGTGTCGATATGGAATTCAAGGTATTTCAATGACAAAGGTTTTCTTGATTTCTATTTTTATGGTTTCCCAATGAATATCGGTGTTTTTCTCAGATGGTAAATGGTGACGACATCAATAGTGACGATTTTTTACGAATCAGGATTTTGAGGCATTTCTCATGGTTGGCATGTGGATGAAATATGTATGGGAGCACGCATTTGGATGTGTTGGTTTCGAGGGCCCCAATTATATCACTTTTCAAATTTTGATCTTCTGAATTATTTTTATTTCAATTTTGAACTTGAATTTAGAAATCATCTTGATGATGATGGAATATACATTTACCTATAAACCATAATGTGGATTTTTATAAACTTTTAAACAAATATATTGATAGTTTTTGTGATCAATTGTTTTTATATTTATATAAAAATATAAGTATTTATAACCATATTTTAATGCATTTACATTCATGCATCTAAATATTATTATATGTATATAAATATACATAGATATAAACTTGAAACTAGATGTATGTACATGCATGAAATCATGTAGATATAAAAGAATACACAAATATATTTATTTAAAATTATAAAAATATACATATATAAAATTATGTACAATTATTAGTATACACAACGACACATACAAATACATACATATGTATATATAAAATATATACATTAATGTGTGATACAACATATAAAATTGTTAACATATAATCATTAATATATATATATATATAATGAATATATACATACATACATACATATACATCGGTCACACATAAAAATAAATATGAGTATATATGTACTTTCAAGAATTCATATATATTAATTTAATTATTTACAAATATATATAAGTATATGCATAATCTTATATACATGCATGTGTGGAAATATATAATTGTATACCAACACATACACAAAAACAAAAAAAACTTATAACTATAAGTACCTCCATACATGCATGCATATATATTAATTTAATTATTTATAAATGTAATATATAAATATAATAATGTTAATATATATATATATATAATTATATTAATATAAAAAATATACACAGTACATTGTTAAATCTCTCAATGGGGATATTTCTTGTAAATCTACCATTTTACATTAATATATAAAAATTCACTCATGTGCATTTAAATTTCTATTTATATGTAAATATGATTGTATAAATCTATATATATATATATATAATAATATGTAGATGTACGTATGTACTTATATTAAAATATACTTAAAAATATGTATGGTTCTATATTCCTATATATTAGATTTTTACATATGCATTCATGTACGTTTATCTCAAAACAAATACATTATTTATAATTTTATATAAATTAAACAATAGGTATTTATGTACTCATATTAATATATATTTGTATATGTATTCACTTATGTACTTATACAAAGAGATATTTCTATTGAACTACGTTTGCATATGGTGATATGAATTTGTATGTATAGATATATGTATATATATATATATGTATGTGTTTATATATAAATATATTAATATGTATTTATGTATATATGTATGTATGTATGTTTCTGTAACACCCTGAGATTTTCAGAATTTTTTTTCGACTTAATTTAACTTTTCAATATTTTTCATTTAACACAATATTGGAAATAGTTATTTATATATATATATATATATATTAAACACTAATTCAATCATTCCTTTCACATGAAATACCAAATTTTCTTCTTCTGCATGCAATAGCAACTTGGATTGTGCTACAAGCAATACTGAATTGGTATATGATGCACACAACACTGAGAATCTATGAAACAAATCTTTTTTATTATTTTAATTATTTAAATAATATATATATATATCATAGCCCATAAAATTATTATTAAATACTTGTAAAATATTTTAGTTTTATATAAATAAAACAAATTGATAATGAATGATAATATTTTTATTAAAGTCCTTTTACGTTTAAATTTTTTTTCTTGAATAAATAATTTTTAATAAGGAATGTTATTTTAGAAACTATTATACATTCTATGGCATAAAATAATAATATTTTTTGAATTTATATTGTCTAAATTATACTAGGTTTTATTTTTGAGATTTTTCTGAGAAACATCATTTTTTGATGAATAGTCAAATACACGACTTTTTAGTTAAAAGTTGCATTTTTGTCTAATTATGTATTAATGGTAAATGATATTATAAATATGTTTTAAGGTAAAATTAGATTAATATTACATATATTAATACAATTTAATTCATTATAACAAATTTCATATTGAAATTGAAAATAAAATCTTAACAAAATTTAGATCATTTTCCTACTTTAAAACGTTGTTATTTTGTCCCGTCTGCGAGATTAACATTAATTTTAATTTTGAAGCTTCTGTAATTTTAATTTAAAAAATCTAACATAAACCATTGATTTTTTTATAATTTTTATAGTCTAATATGACCATGTTAACTTTTGACCAAAATTATTAGTAAAAGTGATTAAATTAATCACAACAATTAAGCCCAAATTAAGCTGAATTATGGAATAACAATAAAATTAAGGAACCAAATTACCTAGAAACTTGTAAAAAAACCCATTTTATATACATATCTCGGCCATAAAACATCCATTATTTAGTTTGGTTGGTATTTTAAGACATTTTTTAAGAAACAACATGTGAACACCTAGTTTGTTTCTAAAACATCCATGTGAGTGCTTTTCCTTCCCTATAAATGGCCACCACATCTACCCATTCTTCACACCTATCTAGCCTCTTAATATTGGAAAATACCTTCCAAAATTAACCCCAAAAAATCCTCCCTTTGACCAAGAATCCCACTTTGGATAGAAACCCCATCAAGAAATCCTTTTGGCACAAACCAAAATGAGTTACCCGATTAAGAGGTAATGTCTTCTCTCAAGCTCCATTCCTTTATTTTCCTTCTCCACCCTCCACTATATTTATTCTTTTATTGTTTCAAAAAATACTATCATACATATACTAGGATTATTTATGCAAATATTTTGACCTACCCTTATACACAACTCTATCTAATGGATCTTGGACATACGGTTTCTGTGTATGGAAAACTATTGTCTCACAAAATGATGATTGTTCATTTCTCCATTACCACCACTAATGGTGGCCATTATGATATAATTTTTATTTATATATGTAATATATTATATTTATTATGTCTTTAAGATTATTTATTACATTTAAAAAACATATTTTTACCTTCTATTTTGTGCTAATAAAATAATCTCATTTGGGGATGTGTGGACTACAGCCCCCTCAAAGTGATGTGGTTTGTTCACATGCCACCTAGAATGTATTAAGGATGAGTTTAATGAAAATATATGCTTTATATGATATATTAATTCAACTTTAATAATGATATATATATATAAATACATACATATATATATATGTAATTTAGATACTTTCTTTCAATTTGATAATAAAAATGGAAAACAACGTTCATGCATACATACGATTTACCATCTCCATGAACAGTGTATTCCATTACGCACTTCATCATGATACAGATTATTATAATATAAATATAATGTATATAACTGATATTTTTATCATTTTTTACATTCTGGAATCATGATATAAGTATAAGGACCAATACTATAACAAATTAAGACACATACAAAGGACAAAGAGAATGATTACACGAAGTGAAACTTTAACATATGATCATTAACAAGTGGGTAATATAAGGTCATAATAAAACCATATATTTTATAATGTATAATAATATGAGTCTATAAAATATTTATAATAAAATTATATTATTATATAGGAATCTTGTGTGAGTACGGAGAGACTCAAGACACAAGGTAAGGGGATTTCATCTCACTTCTAATTTTCGTGAGATATAATAAATGTTTTACACTCTTTCCTTTTGTGTGGTGTATGTACTTACCAAGATTGTATTATATATATTTTTTACTTAAATTTATTGTTATTAACATTCCCATTTTATGATCCTTATTTCATGGGGATTAATTTTGAAAAGTTACCAATTCGGAACAAATGTTTTTTCTCGATTTTCCTTCTTTGATACTTCGGTTGTTATAAACCTAAACTCTTTTTCAGGGTGCATATTCTTCTATTTTAATAGAAATATCATGAATATAAATATTATAATGGTATTATATGCTTCATTTAATTACCTATCTGTACATTTAGATCATCATTCGAAGATACAAAGTTATAAGAGTTTGTTGAGGAAATATCATTACTTTTTGAGATTGTTTATGTTTATGCTTCCTTTGATGAAATATTATGATCCATATCTCAATAATATTCATTATTATAATTATAATATGTTATTTCATTATATATTCATGTATTGGAAACATTTTATACTCTTTGGTACATAAGATATTTAAGAATGTTTTTTTAGGAAAACCCTACATTACCATCTTCAGTCGGAAATCAATGTTTTCTAAAAAGAGTTTCCCAGAGTATTATACAATTCACCTATAGCATCTAAAAGGAATTTTTACCCTTTTTTTCTTTTACCCATATATTTAATAGAATATTATTGTCACTTCAGAACAAGGAACTTTTCTATCCTTATTACCATGCAAAAGGAATGTTATTTTGACCTCGGACAACATGTACAGTTTTCCCCACCGTCATTTCTTCGACGCTCCCATTGCATTTTTTTTTAAAAAGTTTAATATTTACGAAATTTTTTTAAAAATTATTTTTCTTGTAAATTTTTCTTCACAATGTTTTGAAAATTTTATAATTTGTCATGGAAAATTATTTTCAAAATTTTTTCAAGTATTTTTTTCAAGTTTTCCAAGTGCCTTAAAAGGAATGGTTTTCAAAACATTTTCAATAATCATTATAATTTTTTGA
This sequence comes from Viscum album, assembly GCA_963277665.1. NCBI lineage: Eukaryota > Viridiplantae > Streptophyta > Magnoliopsida > Santalales > Viscaceae > Viscum > Viscum album. The sequence continues at coordinate 345,737,399 of OY728127.1, read as the reverse complement.
GATAAATGATTTTCAAATTGTTTTTAATATTTATTTATAATTTTTCAAAGAATATTCAATGAAATGGTTTTAAAAAAAACTCAGGCTTTCTTTAAAAGTTTTTAAGTCTTTTCAAAGAAAATGGCTTATCAAATGTTTTGAATATTATTTTAAATGTTTTCCAGGAAAAAAGTTTTCAAAATGATTTAACATATTCATTATAATTTTTCAAGTTATTTTCTATGAAAATTATTTTCAAATCGATGTATGTATTAAAAATCCTTTTTCATACAGGAAATGATATTTTCTTCAAGAAATGTTTTTAAAGTAAATTTCAAAATTATTTTCCATCTAATATGGCATCTATTGATGTTACTCATGCCTTTATATGAAATGATATTGTGGTTCCATTTATATCATTTCTATGAATGAGTTATGATTAATGTCATGGTCTTTATGAAACCCATTTATCCTTCACGGGTAATATGTATATGAAACCTGTTTTTATTTCACGAGTTATATGCTTTTGAAACCCGATTCCTTTCAAAAGTTATGTTTATGATGCAATGATTATGAACCCTATATATTATCATAGGTTATTATATGTTTACATTTGAATTATTCACATTTCATTTCATGGGTTATGATATGTTATTTATGATCATGAGGAACACATATGCATGATTTAATTATTGGATAGGTGGGACCTATATCTCCCTCTAATGCATTGGGAAAATATTTATATCTCATGAGATAGATAGGGATGGAATGAGTGTTTTCTCAGTTCTACAATACAGGGATGGAACAATGTTTTACTCAATTCAGTAATACAGGGCTGGTACGAGGGTTCACTCGGTTCAATAATATTGGGCTCGAATGAAGGTTTACTCAATTAAGTAATATAGGGATAGAAAGATGGTTTACTCGGTTCAGTAATACATGGAAAGAATGGGGGTTAACTTAGTTTAGTAAAGCATGGCTGGAAAAGGGGTTCACTCGGTTCAGTAAATGACTTTTTACACTATGATGGTCTTGGTTGTGATGTCTTGTCTACTATAGAAATCATATTATATGCTTATGTGTCTTCCACAACTCCATGTCTAATTATTATCTAATGCTTTCATGTATTATGATCTTAATTTCATATGGTTCATGTTTTATGAACTTCCAATATTTAGGCCATGATCTATGTTATGATCATTGATATATTGGGTATGATGTTCTGATTTACAGGATCACATTCTCATACATTTATACTCATGTTTATGCATATATGTCTCCCTTTTTTACATGTAGTGAGCATTTGAGCTCACCCCATTTCATGTTTCCTTTATCCATGTTATGAAAAAAGGTTTTAGGTATAATTAATAAAGGTAGAGATCTTTATGGGAGATGCTGAAGATATTTCACTAAGATAAAATATTTTTTATCAATGTTTCCAAAGACAATAAACTATTACGGTCCTCTAGAATGTATTTTTGTAATGTAATGAATATTCATATAAAAATATGTAATTTCCATTTATGTTATTCCTGGGTCACTATAGTTGGTATCAGAGGAATGTGTTAGTCAATATTTAGGAACTAGAATGAGAAAACCATAGAAATATCCCAATGTTTATTTCTAAGGATATGTTTAGGGATGTCTCTAAGGATAAGATTAAGGATGAGATACTGTTTAGTAAAATGTACTCGGATTTTAGTAAAGGATAGAGTGAGTTGTTTCCACGAAATAAACCCATGTATGACACTACAAGTTTATGTGGCTCTAGAAAAGATGTACCTTGGGGAAAAAACTCTGACATGATTTTATATGCTTGAATCAGGTTAATCTGGTATACAATAATAGGCCTTTCTACACACCTTGTTTGACACTCCCGAGTCTTTTGAAATTCACAAACTCATCAAAAATAATGTTGAAGGATTTAGGAATATGTTAGCTATGAGTAACATTGGATAAAACCAAGGTTCCATAGATAATTGAAGGATTGATGATTTAGACACCCTATAAGTAATTCTTTTCATAACTATGTGGTTTTCTTCTATGATAAGTAAGGCTCACACTATGCTTCTTGTTTTAGTCAATGGAAGGAATTAGAAAGAAATGGATTATTGTTGAATGTGATGGAAGATTGTCTAAAGAGAAGTCAAGTGGGATGATCACTAGAGTAAAAGATGTCATGATCATGCATAATCAGTTTTCATGAAACAAGAATAACAATGTATAACTTAACCAAATCTCAAACTCACAATGGAAGATATAGAAGGAGTTCGTTGAGTGTTTAGGTAATGGGGACCATGGAAAAAATAAAATTCAGTTTCATTTTTTTAAAGAATGTGGAGAGAATCACCTAAATGAATTTATTTGAGGAATAAGAAGGAGTTTTGTTTGTGGAAGAGAAAGACACAAATCAAGTGACTACAAGGGAAAAAAAGATTTTGGTTAATGTAATGGATGGAAATTATGGCATCTGTAATCCATCATCGAAGGTTATTTATTTTAAATATAGAGAAAATGGTCATTATGAAACCCAGTGTCCCGAGAGGAAATTTCTTGAAGAGGATCATCTAGGTGGTGTGAGTACTTGTTACATTGTTGATGATGAAGAGACTATAGCTGAAATGTGAAAGGAAATAGGTATATTTATTAATGGATTAAGGATGAAGAAATCAAAGTATTTATGTATTTGGATTCCAGTTTTATGAATGAATAATTATGTATGGATTGTTTAATTTATGTTTTTGATAAGGATTTACAAGAATATGTTGAATAGTTATGATGGACTAGAAAGGTTATCTCTTGAAAGTTGACTTTTAGACTAAGTAAATGTAACCCTTAACATGATCTTTATGTTAAGATAAAATTTTATGGATAAAGATATGTGGGATATGAATAAGTAAATTACAATTTACTGATTAACTTGGAACTATGTAAGACCTGGTAATAGGTGGTTTATGATACCACTAATGAAGTTCACAACATTTTTGGATTTAAGGAGTAGATCCAATATACATTGGAATGAGGAATCATTCTTCTTTTCATAAAGTATTATGGTAATTCCGGTTGTTACCATGTTTCAGGAGAATATATGATGAGGGTATTCATGTTTTTTGAATGTGACAACCAAGAGCTACTTTGTGTTGCACATGGGAATCAATGTTAACCATTTATGGAACAAATATGTATTATGTTACCACATGAGTATTTATTTATATTATATATCCTGTTATAAAATCATGGTGATTATGATAAATGATGATATATGGGATGGCATATCATGGAACTTGTCATATGTTAGTACATTAGAAATAAAAAAGTAACCTAATTTTTTATATAGAAAGATGTGAATTATATCAAAAAACAATAAATCATGATGTTGTCTAGAAAACATGCAATTATATATTTCAATGAAAATTATTTAGCATTAGGAAAAAAGATCTTGGAACAAAAAATGTTGTCCTATACGTACGTTATCAATGAATTAGAAGGTCCCATTAGCCATTACTGATTTATGGCTTTCATGTTGTTAACTTTCTCCTATCCCTGTTCTCTCTCACTATCTATCAGAACTTGATGGTATGATTTTTCTTCTATATCCATGTTTTCACATTCCACCTATGTTCTCCCTTGTGGAAACATATATATATATATATATATATATATGTTACTTTGTGTAACCTTTATGGTTTCAAATTTCCCATTTTAACAGAAGTTTTAGTATCCATTTTTACTATATTAGGTTCTATAAATGAACCATTCAAGTATTAAACCTTTGATAACCCAGACGAATTATGAGGGAGAAATTAATTTTAATGGGGTTAGAATGTAAAACCCTCGAGATTTTGAGAATTATTTTTTCGAATTAATTTATCTTTTTAATATTTATCATTTCCTATGAAAATGGAAATAGATCATCATATATATATATATATATATATTGAAACACTAAGTCAAACATTCATTATTTAATGCAATTCTAACTAGGTTTGTGTCACACCCAAACCTGATACTTCGCGGTTATTTTATTGAATTTTGAGTTCCCATTAAATTTTATTCAATTTTTGGTATTTTAAATTAAATTAATTGATTAAAAATTAAAATATAATTAATTAAATAACAAAAAATAAAATCATAATCTATCCCATCCCCCACCCTTACCTCGAACCCAACCCCCATCCCCCTTGCCTCACGACGGGACTGATGTAACACCCCAAGCTTCCATGGTACACTTCTCTTTGAATAATACAATAGCATGTGTTGTATGCAACTTCGAGTTCTAACACACCACAACCAATCAAACTATTAGTTATTAATAGTATTACCCATTTTTGAAATTTTATAAATTTTATCTTTCAAAATGGACTTTATTTTTGTATTTGGAATATTGAAATTAGCTTAGGGTGAATTTTTTGGTATTTTTCTGAAAACATTCAGTTTTTGATGAATAGTGAAATACCCTGAGTTATTATTCAAAACCGGATATTTATTTAAATAATTATTCATTTTATTTTAGGTAAAAATAGATACATAATACCTATATAAGTTCAATGTAATTTATTGGAGTCAGTTTATAATAATTTTAGATATATAAAAATTTCATTGAACTATTTTCCATCTTTTACCCACCTCCTAGGATAATTTGAAAATTCACATAAAAATTAATTCTACTTCTTCTGTGAGTGGAAATTCAGTAATCCGAGGGAAAATATTTCTATAAGTAAGAAAATAGTTTTTTAATAAGATGAAAATTATTTTTTTTGGATAGTAACTTTTTACGTTTATTTACCATGGTTAAAAGTAAATAGGGTAATTAATGGTATATATAAAATTATTTTTACCATAACACATGTCCTAATTCTATTGGATAATTGTAATTCAACCAAAACAACCTTTTCAATAAAATATGATCCATTAGGTCCACTTGGATTATATTAAGACATTTATTATTATTTTATTTAATGAAGAGTTAAAAGAGTTAAAATCAACGTTTAATAACTAAACCATTATTAATATAGGGTTATACATAATATAAATTCGACTATAAATATTTATTAGAAAGCTAAAAATATTTCCTACATAATGATATTTTATTTTTAAATTTTAGATATTAAATAATTTAACTTATTTATGACACAATGATGATAGAGTAATTACCTTATTAATGAAATATTAAAATAATTAGTATTATAAATATCCAAAAAAATGTAATTTGAGACTTTTTATGAATGAAAATAAATTTATAGGTTAATATTACATGTTATGGTTGATTAAATGATTTTTTTGAAGTAATAATGCTGTTATGAATTTAACCATAACAAAACAGAAAATAATTTCAAAATTGACATAAAAGAGTTTTTAAACCACATATTATTTTATTAATTGATATTATATTCCTAAAAATCTATGTTTCAGAAAAAGGTCTTAAATAATATTATATATGTCATTAATGAACCACTAGATGTTATCTTGTAAGTTTATAGTATGTTTATTAACCATATAATATAGAAATATCAAGAGACATGGTAAATGTCAAACTAACTAACTAAGAGTTAAATCCAACAAATAATGTCAATATAGAGACTAAAACCTGTAAAAAACATATTGGTTGAGTATTTGTTGACCCATACCCACCTTAGACTCGAAATAAAACATTTTTGAGCCATTATAAGTGGAAAAGTATTTTATTATAAAATAGTATTTCAATCTTTCCCCAAGGTGCCCCTCACCCCTCTTATAAAAGGGCACTTTCCCTTATCTCAAATTAAAACCTCCAAAGTGATTTGGTTCAGCCAAAACCTGCCCAAATATCCTCCCAACTATCCTCTCATTATTCTAGAGGCCTTAGTTTGATCAGAAATCCATCCTATGGAGCCATTTTTATCAAATCAAAAGGAAGAACCAGTAGAAGAGGTAAATATCTCACCACCTCTTTCAAGTTATTTTCTTCTTCCACTTCCTCTTTCTTTGTTGTTTACATTATAAAATAATAAATACAGTATCTTATAAAAAATTTGATGTTATTATAAAAATGGAAAAACCATATACATTATGTTATCCATCGAATGAATAAGATTTCACCATACGTGCGTACATATGGCTTACCGTCTCCACATCATAGTGTAGTTGTTATTCAATAAATAATAATTTGGATGGGTATAACAATGATTTATAATTGATGTAAATAATTAATGTAACATGATTATTATTCTGTATATATGATATATGATAAAATTTTATACAATTTTAATATCAAAATAATGATATTATCGCTCGTGTGTATGTATGGATTTCCGTCTCCACAAACCCAATGACATTCATTCCCCAACAGAATCATTCAAGAATAATTTTCATTATAGGATTAAAAATAATGAATATGAACATAATATAATTCTGTATATGAATCACATATATCCTATCCTTAAAAAAATGGCTTCCTTAGCCGAGTATATAAAGGAAAATGAATCAGTTAAGAACTGAAATGATGATAATACAAAAATATCCATAATAGAGAAATATTAAGATCATATATTATATCATATCAGTGTATATAGTTATTGTATAATTTAATAAAAATTATTTCACCATTATACAAGAGGTTAACCTACACTATATCATGGAAAAGTACAAGTTAAGGATTAATTTTACAATCTCTTTATTATCCAATGTTGTTTTTACATAATTATATACATGGAAATCTTTATCATCAACATCCATGTTACTTAAAAATGTATTTCTAAACATTTTTACTATTTACTAGACTATAGGTTAAATCCATTTATATCTTTGTTTGACTATTTATAAAATTGTTGAAATGAATCTTTCCATTGTTTTCCAAACAAGGTACTTTTGACCTTATCGATAAAATTATGGTAAGAATGTTTTTTATGTTATATAATGGGTGTGGATATTTTCCTAATTTATAGCATCATCGATGCTTCCCTTATAATATTATAAAATTATTTTAAAAAATAAATATTTTATTTTATAAATATATAAATTTTAAATGATTTTAAAATAGAAATATATATTTCTCTAAAAAATGTTTTGATTTCATCTATTTGAACATCCTTTGAGGGATTTTAAGTTCATTTGAAGTTGATTTATTATGATACAAAACATCCATATTGTATTGAAGGTTTTGTGATATGTTTGAATATGGATGTGTTATTTTTATACCATTCATGGTTTATGGATAATTTATTGACATTTTGTATGAAATTTTAATACGAATGTTTATGTAATGTTTAAACCTTTTCATATGAGGATTGTATTGGACTTAGTAAGTGACAGTTGGAGCCCGCAATAGCTTCTAGATGCATCTTTAGTTCTCATGAGATAAACTTGTGTCTTAGAACAATTCATTGAAAAAATCTTATTTGTAGTATTTTCACAGGGTCTTGACTATGTTGTTATGAAGTCTGTCATTATGCATTCCATCGTTATGAAAGTGGCTATTATTATTGCATGTGATTATTCGACTAGTAGAATATCATTGTGAATAAGTAAATGACATTATTTGATTTTATCTTTTCATATTATACTGAATTTCTTGTTTAAAAGGCCTTTGTTTTAGTCTTACATTGCCTTAAATATTTATGCTTATTTATGGAGGTTTCTTCTATATCGTTATCCTTAATGAGCATATGAGCTCACCCATTTCTATATTTTATTTTTCCCAGGATGTGATGAAGTATTTTATGGTTGAACTACGGGGATAGTCCGAGGGGATATGAGTGTGATCTATGGAAATAATGTTGTTGTAGTTTTTCATTTTATAATGTAATGTAAATATTATTAATGTATCCAGTATTTCCAAGGCTAATAAACTGATCAGTTTTTCGGAACATGATTTCCTTGTATCATGCCATTGTTATGTAATAATGCACCGACTATTGGTAACTGGGGTCAGTGCATTACAGTTGGTATGTAAAAACCATGGAAACTATATTTAGATAAACTCTCGTTAGAGAACGTTATCCTAAGATAGAATTTAAGGATTAGTATAGAAGAACTTCCTAGAAATTTTGTAATATAATGATTTTGTGATTTTTCCAAGAAATACATTATTGTCTGGATATGATCAGGTAGAGGCAGCTCTGGCACAGATGTACCAAGGGGTAAAACCTGAAAACACCTCTTTGAGATAGAATTGAATGGGAACTGGTGCACGACAACAGGCCTTGCTGCACTCTTGGTTACAACACTCATGGGGGATATGCTTAGGATAATTCTCATTTTCTTTAAAAATATTATGAAGGATTTATGAGTATATACATCCTCAAAGAAAACTTTTTTATGATGATGGATTATATGCATAAACTGTTCAATTTATGTTAAGTATTTTACCTATTTGGATTTATGTATTGTGATTCATAAACCAATCTGGTGTATTCCATTGTTTAGAAATGGCGCCTTGTGGAAGGAATGGAAACTATATCAATGCATGTAATCCAGGTAGGGATTTCCCTCCTACTGAAGATAATTATAGTGGAGTTGGTGAAGCAACTAGTGCTGATCAGCTTATCACCATACTGTGAAAACTCACTCAGGTTATGAATAATAACCTTACCCGTATGGAGCACCCTGATCCACAACATAGAGGATCAATGTTAGACCGCTTCCTGAGGAAAAACCCACAAAAATTAAATGGGAGTACAAATCCATTGTTAGCTGAGCAATGGATAAAGTCCTTAGAGAAAATATTTCATGCTTTGGGGAGTAGCGAAAATATAAAAGTTGTCATGGTAGTTTATCACCTCCCGGGAGATGAAGATCAATGGTGGTCATTGATTCAAAACACAAAGAAAGAGGATGAAGTACAAAATTTGGAATAGATGGGGTTTAAAGTGATTTTCAAAGAAAATTACTTTCCTTGTGACAGTTGAGGGGATATGGAATGGAAATTTCTGAGTCTGAGGAAAACTGAGGATGATAATGTCACAAAATATGAGGATAACATTACAAGGTTAGCAAGGCATGCAGAAGATTATATAGGTAACCCAAGAAGTAAGATAGATCATTTCTTTGATGGGTTAAATCCATTTCTCCACCAAGCATTAGCCTCACAATCCTTCTCGTCGTATGAAGATATTGTCTCATGTGCTATCAAGACAAAGAAAGAATTCTCTAAGTCTTACGAGTTTAAATCAAAGTAAGAGAACACGAGATCTGGTGAACACTTTGGAAATGGGAATAAAGGAAAGAAGGGAAAAGTTAAATGTCCATCCTGCAGTAAATGTGGGAAGAAACACCCCAGTACTCGCCTGAATGGAATGGGAGTCTGTTATAAGTGTGGTGAAAAAGGCCACCAAGACCATGATTGCAAGGGGATGAAAGTGGATGTCAATGTTGAATGATACAATTATATAGAAAGGGGTAATTATGAAAATGAATGTCCTAAGAATCACAGAAAATTAACAAAAAAGATCAAGGGATAAAGTCCAAGCTTATGTTATCACTACTCTTGAGTTTGAAGCTCCAAAAGACGTAGTGGAAGGTAATTTAATGGTTTCTTCAAGTTTAGCCAATGCTTTATTTGATTCTAGATCATCACATTGTTTCTTATATTCCCAGTTTGCTAAGAAAATTAGATATTTCTAATTTGATTTAACAAGGGAGTTATCAGTAAAAACTCCTAAGGGAAGTATCATCACAACAAAGTTTTGTGAATCAGTTCTCATTAGAGCATATAAGTGTTCTTTATCTGCTGATCTCATTGTCATACCCCATGACTGAATTTGATATAATCCTTGGTATGGATTGGCTTTCAGAACATGATGCGAATATTTATTTTTAGAATATGGAGGTTACAATTTTTGACGATATTGATAAAGAACAACTTATATTTAGAGCAGAAACGTCAACAACTAATTCTTATCTAGATCCACACCTAGTAGCTCAACTAAATTCAATTATTTGGGAGGAATAGAATTAAATGACCATGGGTGAGGAAAAGAGTGTTCAAATAGAGGATTTACCTATTGTGCAAGAATATGTTGATGTGTTTCTAGAAGATTTACCTGGACATCCTCCATAACGATAAATTGAGTTTTCCATCAAATTAATTCATGGTTCAAGGACCATATCAAAAACCCATTATAGAATGGCCATTGTGAAATTAGTGGATCTAAAGAAACAACTAGAATAATTGAGTAATAGGGGATTTATTCTCCCTAGTGTTTTTCTCTGGGGATCCCCTGTCCTGTTTATTAAGAAAAAAGATGGATCTCTGAGTTTGTGCATTGACTACAGAGAGATCAATGATATAACAATAAATAAAAAGTATCCCCTACCTCGCATTGATGATTTATTTGACCAACTTCATAGATATAAATATTTTTCAAAGATTGACCTTCGATATGGATATCATCAGTTGTGTGTGAAGAAGAAAGACATTCTGAAAACATCATTTATAACTAGGTACAAGCATTACGAGTTTACAGTAATGCATTTTTGATTGACTAATTCACCATGTATCATCATGGATCAAATGAATAGAGTTTTCAAGGAATATCATGATGAATTTGTAGTGGTATTTATTGATCATATTTTGGTGTACTCCAAATTCTATGAAGATCATGAAAATCACTTGTGCATTTTTCTAAAGACACTTAGAAGACATAAACTATATGGGAAGTATAGCAAGTAGGAATTCTGACTTCAGGAGATTTCTTTTATTGGCCATATTGTCTCTAAGGATGGAATCTCAATTGATCCTTATAAGAACAATGCAATCCAAGAATGGACAACACCAACGAGTATAACCGAGGTACACAGTTTTATTGGTTTATCAGGTTATTATCAGTTTTTCTTCCAAAAAATGTCCTGATTGGAAAGCCCATTAACCAAGCTCGCACGTAAAGGGGTTAAATTTTTTTAGATAAAAGTGTGTGAAGAATGATTTGAAGAATTTAAGAGGATATTATTAAATGCTATTATATTGACTCTACCATCGGGGAATGACGGGGTTGTTATTTATAGTGATCCATCAAAGAAAGGACTTGGTTTTGTCTTTATGCAAAATGATAGGGTTATTGCCTATGAATAATGATAGCTAAAAATTCATGAGAAAAATTTCCTACTCATGATCTTGAGTTAGAATCTGTAATATTTTCTTTGATGATATGGATACATTATCTCTATGGTTAAAATGTGAGATATATACCGATCAAAAGAGTTTGAAGTATATTTTCTCACAGAAAGATTCAACATAAGGCAAAGGCGATGGCTTGAAATACTCAAGGATTATGATTTCACTATACACTACCACCCAGGGAAGGTAAATAAGGTGGGAGATTCTTTGAGCAGAAAGGATCATGGAGTTTTTAACAAGATGAGAGTTGAAAAGGATCCTATATACATGGATTTAGTAAAGATGGATATGGGAATAACCATGGAAGGTGAAACATCAATGCTTTTCCAAATGGTTTCTATACCATCATTACTTGAAAGGATAAAAAGTTATTAGGATGATGATGAGGTATTTCAAAAGAAGATTAAAGCATTGAATAATGGTAGATTTAGTGACTTCGTATATGGAGATGGAATTTTGAAATTTGGGAAGACACTTTGTGTTCCTAATATAACTGATCTAAAAAGGGAATTGTTGGATGATTCTCATAGCTCCAATTTCTGTATACACCATGGGATCACCAAAATGTATAGAGATCTGAAAGTACATTTTTTGTGGGAAAACATGAAGAGGGAGATTTCTGATTTTGTGTCAACATGTATGGTTTGTTAATAGGTGAAAGTTGGAAGGCAATAGCCTGGAGGAGTCATGGAGCCTCTTCTCATACCCGAATTGAAATGGGATAATGTTAAAATGGAATTTTTGATGGGGATACCAATGAATCATAGATGGAATGATGCAACATGAGTGATTATTTATAGTCTTACCAAGTCAGTAAATTATCTTTCAATAATAGAAGATTTATCACTTGAATGTGTAGTAATACTATATTTATGATGTTGTAAGACATCATGGATTTCCCATATCGATTGTTTCTGATCCTATAGACCGTTTTACTTCAATATTCTAGAAATTCTTTTAGAAACCCTGGATACTGAACTTCATTTGAGAAATTCCTACCACCCCCAAACTGATGGAGAATCAGAACATACTATTCAATCCTTATAAGACATGTTGAGATCTTTCGAACTTGACTTTAAAGGAAATTTGGGATCGATATTTACCTCTGGAATAATTTACCTATAACAATATCTTCCATTAAAGTATTTAGATGGCACCATATGAAGCATTATATGGAAAGTGATGTCACACTCCAACTTATTGGGATGATGTTGGTGAAAGAAAACTCGTAGGCCCAGAATTTGTTGAGGAAACAATGGAAAATGTGAAGGTTATCCAAACCCACATCAAAGTAGCTCAAATTAGGAAGAAGAGCTACGTCGATAACCGAAGGAAGGATTTGTAATTTCAGTGAGTAGATCATGTTTTCATTAAGGTATCTCCATGTAAGGGTGCTATACGTTTCGGTAAGAAGTGAAAATTTAGTCCCAGGTAGATCAGACCTTTCGAAATCCTAGAACGAATTGGAGTTGTATCTTACCATTTGGAAATGCCGCCATGTCTCTTCCAAGTTCATGATGAGTTCCGCGTATCACTATTGAGAAAATACATGCCTGACCCAACGCATGTACTCACCTAGGAGGAATATGAACTGGAACCCGATCTATCTTATTGCTAAGAGCCTGTCAGGATTCATGATACAAGAGAACAAGTTCTGAGAAACCGGACGACTTTTCTGGTAAAAGTTATATGGAGAAAACATAAGATGGAAGAGTCAAAGTGGGAACCAGAGGATCTTATGATGAAGAACCACACAAATCATTTTGTGTGGAAGTATTATAAAAATTTCCAGGAAGAAATTATTTGAATGGGTGGAAAATGTAACACCCCAATCTTCCACAGTACACTTTTCTTTGAATAATACAATAGCGTGTGTTATATGCTACTTTGAGTTCTAACACACCACAAACAATAAAACTAGGCATTATGAATATTAATACCCACTTATTGAAATTGTTATAAATTATATCTTTCAAAATGGACTTCATTTTTGGATTTGGAATATCTAAATTAACTTTGGGTGAATGTTTTGTATTTTTCTGAAAACTATCAATTTTTGAGGAATAGTGAAAAACACTGAGTTATTGTTCAAAACAAACATTTTATTTAAATAATTATTTATTTTATTCTAGGTCAAAATAGATACATAATACCTATATATGTTCATTGTAATTCATTAGAGTCAGTTTATAATAATTTTAGATATATAAAAATTTCATTGAACTTTATACCATCTTTTACCCAACTCCTAGGAGAATTTTCAAATTCACATAAAACATAATTTTACCACTTTTATGAGTGGATTTTCAAAAATATGAGAGAAATGGTAGATATTAGTATGAAAAATTTGGTTAAATAAGATGAAAATAATTTTTGGTGAATAGTAACTGTTTACTTTTATTTACCACAGTTAAAAGTAAATAGGGTAATTAAGTGTAAAAATGATATTAATCATACACTAACACATATCCTAATTCAATTGGATAAGTGTAATTCGAACAAAAACAACCGTAGGATTAAAATATGATTCTTTAGGTCCACTTGGATTAGATTAAGACATTTATTATTATTTTATCTAAAGAAGAGTTAAAAGAGTTAAAATCAATGTTTAATAACTAACCAATTTTTAATATAGGGTCATACATAATATAAATTTGAATATAAATATTCATTTGAAATGTAAAAATATTTATTACATAATGATATTTTATTTATAATTTTTAGACATTAAATAATGTAATTTATTTATGACATAATGATGATGCAGTAATTACCTTATTAATGAAATATTAAAATAATTGATATTTAAAATATCCAAATTAATGTTATTTGATACATTTTATGAATTAAACTAATTTTATATGTTAATATGACATATTAGGTTTTATTAAATAAATTTTTTTAATTAATAATGTTCTTATGAATTAAAAAAACAAAATATCAAATAGTGTCAAAATTGACAAAAAAGAGTTTTTAGAATAAATATTATATTATTAATTGATATTCTACTCCTAAAAATCTACGGTTCAGGAAAATTTATTAAATAATATTATATATGCCATTAATGAACCACTTGAGTATTTCTTGGAAGTTTATAGGATGTTTATTAACCATATAATATAAAAATACCAAGAGACATGGTAAATGCCAAACTAATTAACTAAGAGTTAAATCTAAAAGATAAGGTTAATATAGAATCTCAATCCTGTCTAAAACCTATTGGTTGAGTATTTTTCGACCCATACCCACCATATCCCAAATAATAATTCATTTTAAAGCCATTAAAAATGAGAATCGTTTAATTATAAAATAATATTTCAATCTTTCTCTAAGGTGCCCCTCACCCCTCTTATAAACGGGCACTTCCCCTTCTCTCAAATTCACACTGCCAAAGCCATTTGGATCAGTCAACCCCTAACAAAATATTCTCATAAATATCCTCCCTTAAACCTAGAGGCCTTATTTTGGTCATAAATCGATTATAAGAATCCCTTTTGATCAAATCAAAAGGAAGAACCCGAAGAAGATGTAAATATCTCACCACCTCTTTCAAGTTATTTTCTTCTTCCACTTCCTCTTTCTTTGTTGTTTCAATTATAAAATAATAACTCTAGTATCTTCTTTATACTGTGATGTTATTATAAAAATGGTTAAAAAATCATCATTTTTTCATCCATCCTAATAATAAGTCACCATACGTGCGTACATATGGCTTACTGTCTCCACGTCATGGTGTAGTTGTTATTCAATACATTATAATTTTTATGGGTATAATAATGATGTATAATTGATTTAAATAATGAATATAACATGATTATTATTATCTATACATGATATACCATCCAATTATATACGATATTAATATCAAAATAATGTTATTATCGCTCGTGCGTACGTACCGATCATCGTCTACACGAACGCGATGAGATTCATTTCCCATCAGAATCATTCAGGAATAATTTTCATTTTATGATTAAAAATAAGTATTATGAACATAATATCATTTTGTATATGAATCAAATACATCCTATCCATAACAAACATGGCTTACGTAACCAATCATATAAAGGAAAATGAATCAGTTAACACCCGAAACGATGATACTACTAAAATATCATTAACAAAGAAATATTAAGATAATATATTATATCATATGAGTGTATATGGTTTTTGTATAACTTAATAACAATTATTTCACCATTATAAATGATTTTAACCTACCCTTGATCAAGGAAAAGTACACTGTAAGTGTTAATTTCACAATCTCTTTATTATCTGAGGTTGTTTTTACGTAAGTATATACTGGGACATCTTTATCATCCACATCCAGGTTTCTTAAAAAAGTATTTCGAAATTTTTTTAATATTTACTAGACTATGGGTTAAAGTCATTTATACCATTGTTTAACTATTTATAAATTTTATTAAAGGAATATTTCCATCGTTTTCCAAAAAGGTACTTTTGACCATTTCAACAAAATTAAGGTAAGGATGTTTTTTAACTTATACGGCGGGTGTTGCTATTTTCCACCATTATAACATAATCAAAGCTTCCCTTTCAATGTTATAAGAATATTTTCCAAATAAATGTTTTCTTTTATAATTATATGACTTTTAAATGATTTCAAAATAGAAAGATATATTTCTCTAAAAAAGGGTTTTGATTTCATCTATGTCAACATCCTTTGATGGATTTTAAGTTTATTTGAAGATAATTTATTATGAAACATATCTTCCATGTTGTATTGAATGTTTCGTGATATTTTTGACTGTAGATGTTTTATTTTTATACCATTCAAGGTTTATGGATAATATATTGACATTTTGTATGCTAGTTTTAATACAAATGTTTATATGATCTTTAAACCATTTCATACGAGGAATGCATTGGACATAGTAAGTGACAGGTGGAGCCCTATATAGCTCCTCAATGCATCGGTAGGTCTCATATGCCAAACTAGTGTATTGGAACAAGGACTTGACAAATTATTATCTGTATTCTTGGCATAAGGCCTTGACTATGTGGTTATGAAGTCTGGCATTGTGCATTCCATCATTATGAAAGTGGCTATTGATATTGCATGTGATTTTTAGACTAGTAGAATATCCATTTGAATAAGTAAATGACATTATTTTATTTTATCTTTTCCATATTATGATGATGTTAATGTTTAAAAGTATTTTGTTTTAGTCTTACATTGCCTTAAATGTTTATAGTTATTTATTAAAGTTTCTGCTATATTGTTATCCTTAATGAGCATCTGATCTCACCCCTTTCTTTGTTTTATTTTTCCCAAGATGTGAAGAAGTATTTTATAACTGACTTGCAGGGATAGTCTCAGGGGATATGAGTGTGATCTATTGAAATAATGTTTTTTTAGTTTTTTATTGTATAATTTAATGTAAAACGTATGAATGTATCTATTATTTCTAAGGCTACTAAACTAATCAGTCGTTCGGGACATGATTTCCTTGTATTATGCCAATGTTATATAATAATGCACCAACTCTGGTTAACTGGGGTTGGGTTGTTACAACTGAACCCCCACTCCTTTAGTTGCATGACACTGACCACCCCTCTCATACCTCCAACCTCTTTCCCTCCTCCCGATAAACATCCTTCTCCATAGCCTCTCCCTCTCACAGCATCCTCTCCCACGTGATACCTTGTTGATGCCTCATTTGACAGGTAATCCCCTTTGGTGTTTGTCTCAGCCGAACCGTAGGTTATGGGTTGACCAGGTTTTGATAATTTATTCCATTTTTAGGGTGTGTGGTTAGTCTTGTAGGTCTTCCCCATGCGGGTTTCGGCGTCCTCCACAGAAGGAAAAGGACATCATTCTATTCCGGTTAATCCGTTATCATTTGAGGTTGATTGATTTTACCCTCTTAATTGTTAAGTTAATTTTAATGTGTTCAAAATTTTATTTGGGTAGTGAGAAGTGTGAAATGGTATTTTTAACATGTTTATGGATTCAAAATGTGTTTTTTAAAAATAAATGTCTATGTGTTGTGCATATTGTATTTTTATTTTTCTTGATAAGTTTTTTATGGCTTATTTCCAAAGTGAAAATATATTTTCAAAGTCACTTGAGATGAGTATTTCATCAAAATGAGTTTTTATTTATGAAAGGAGTAGTGTTGGAATGTATACCTTGTCATGTATTTTTACATTGGAATTATATATTGTTTAATTATTAAAAAGGGGATTTCTGGGGAATTGGTTGACAAAGTGTGTGTTTGTTTGTGTTTGTCAAATGTAATTTTATAAATTGTTTAAGTGTTGGTAAAAGAATTTAAAATGGGTTTCATGTGTGATTAAAATTAAGGAATAGATTAGTATTGGCATGTAGAACTTTTTGTGCACTTTTAGTATGAGTTGTCTTTTCATTAAATAATGGGAAGCTAGTTTTGGAAATGAACTTATTTTATCTGTGGGATTCTTATAGGTTAATTAAATTGTTCTGTGTCTTATCAAAGGGTTTTACACACATACATATGTACATATACCTATATATAAATAAAACTATAAATTATGTATGCACATATTCCCTCATTTCATGGGGAATATGTGTATTTGATTAAGGGTTATATACAGGGGTGTATGTGTGTGCAATTGTGGGGTGGTCTTCGTTAAAGGCGTCGTGTTCCGAAATGTTAATCTTGGTTCGCTGCCTTTTGAAGTAGATTTCCCTATGCATTTTACTTTAAATTATAGAATTATTGGTTACATTTTTGTGCACTTTTATTTAATGCTAGTTTTTAATTTAGGGGTTTTATAATAATTTATGTTGTGAAATAATGTAAGATGGTTCTATTTGAATTGTAATAAAATGTTTTATTAAATGTCCTTACTAAGTGTTTGGTAAAATTATTCTTTGGCCCTTACCAGTGAGCTTCGTAATTAATGTGGTGAATTGAGTTTCTAAAATGGGTTTTCAAGTTCATTTTTGGTTTTCAATGTAATGGTGTGTGTTTCTTATTTTGGAAATTATTTAGTGTTAAGTGGTTGCTTGAGGCCCATCTGGTATATTGTAAAATTAATTACTTTGAAATCCCACTTTTGGATGATCCTATTAACTTGTTATATGTTTAAGGGAATCATTGGTCCTTGGATGGGACTTCACTCGTGTATTGATGGTTGAAGGCAAGAAGGAGAAAAATTCCTTAGAGTGATTTGAGGGTGATTTTGTTATGTGTCTGTGGATGGTGTAAGATGAAAATTCATGTGTTGGATTTCTTGGTTAGTATTTGTTGACTCACCCCCCTTTTTAGTCTGATCATGGTAACCTAGAATAGTGAAAAAAATTGGTGGAAAATTGTTGCACTAGTTTAGATTACGCACTGGCTAGTGGCCCTTATTATGGACTACGCTCTGCTAGGTGATTGGGCCCCTAGGTCAGGCCAGGTAGGGCAACACTGAGAATTTGGGCATTATGACGTCATTGAGTAGGGCATGAATTTGAGATGAGTCACATGTATAGTATGTTCTAGACTACTCATGATCTCCTAGGATTTCCCATTTATATGAGTACATAGTTATTTGTAGCAGATGATTGAGGTACATTGTTTGGTTGGTTATTATTGCTTGTCATTTTCCAATGCCCTTGTATGATCATTGCTTTTTTCCTTCATGTATGATTAATATATTTTTAAAAGGGGATAAAAATGATCTTTAAAATTATGTGGAAAAAGGGTTTTAAAATGTTTTATACTTCTCTATCCCTCTTTCATTAAAAATGGTAAAGATTCATCCTTGAAAAAAAAACATAGTTTAAAATAAGAAGGATAAGGGATCCTGATTTTCTTTTAATAGAAAAATGTGTGAAAAAAAAATTTATATGTTGTTTTTAAAACCTATAATTAGTGATTCTTTATTTAAAGGTAATTCATTGGGAATATATTTTTTGGGAACACCTACTGAGTTTTAATTCTCATGTTGATACTTCATTATTTTTTTTAGTCTCAGGTGCAGGTTGTAGTTTGATGTCAATTGCCTTGGGCAATGTTGAGTCTTGGGATTAGAGAGTGACTTGCAGGGTCACATGGAATTTATTGGTCATAAGGTCCAGTTAGTTTTTCTTTTCCATTCCTTCTTAATTGTTATGTTCAATTTATTTACTTTTGGGGATGATTTTTATTTATTTTTCTGCTTCTGTTTGTTTTTATTGGGGAAAATCATTCCCATCATCACTTTGTTGTTGTCGTAGGCGCTTATCGCTAGCCTGGGAGGATTGGTAATGCCTCTAGAGCTTTGTCACGTGCCGACTCAGCTGACCGGTTTAGGGTCGACCCGGGTTGGTTTGTGACAAAATGGTATCAGAGCTTAGGTTCTTTAGGGTACCTAGCTTTCAAAGTGCCCTTTATTATTTTAGTTGTCAAGGTAGATGGATTAGGACTGTCAGAGCTTCGGGTGTAGGTTCATGGGAGTTTCTGGCCAACACTATTTGGTCCAATCCCTGAGTTACCATGGGAAGTTAGATTTTCTTAGTTTATTTGCTTCTTGTGGGTTTCTTGGTAGTTGGGGAAATGAAATAATAGTAGGGGAAATTGTTTCAGTGAGCTAGTAGGGCCTGGAAAGCCATGTGGATCTAGAGATGTGGTCCCAAAAGACTCTCTATAATGGTGGGTTTATTGGAATATGTCCACCAACCATATGGCTAAGTCACCCATCGACCCTTGTTTCCCCTGGTGTATTATTTTTGGTCTTTTTGAGATTTTGAGATTTTTGACCCGTTGAATGGTTGGTTTCTTTCATTTGTTCTTAATGTTGGTTTGGATGGTTTTGGGGTGTCTTGATTAGATTTTAATGTTATTTTGGTTGGAAAAAAATGGTGTGTGGTTCATCACAATTGATATTTCCCAAACAAAAACTTCGATTATTTTTGAGAGTGAAATTGGGATGTTTTGAATGTGGGGGTTATTTTGGAAGATATTTTGGAGGTTTCAAAAGGGTTTTGAGAAATGAGAAATTGGAAAATGAATACGGAATTTGAAAATGTTCTTATCTGATGATGATATGTGGTATTAAAATTGGTCATGGTATTTTATTAGGTGGTTTTGAAAGTGATAATGTTTCTCTTACCCAACTCTTATTATTCCTATGAGTGCTAACACATATGTATATAGATGTATGTATGTTGTGAGTGGATGGTTATTGGTATGTATGTTTGATTTCTTGAGAGATACAAAAATTTAATGAATGTGAGGCTAAATGGAATAACAATAGTGGGTGATTGGTTTGTATGGCTTCTTTTGTTTTTTGAAAATGTTCTTCAAAAAGGGGGTTTCCAATGTTTTAAAATTTGTGAGTGTGTTATGTTACCCTTTTGTTTTTTGTGTTTTCTTTTTTGGACTTTGGTTTTGGTGTGTTGGGGGTGTGATTGAAATCATGTTTTGAGTTTGGTTTATCGATTTTAAAATAATATGTGGAATTTTTATTTGTGATATGTTTTGATTTGTTTTTTTCCTCCCTATTTTCAGGTTTTGTCCCCACAGAGTTCTAAGGGATTTTGAGAAGCATTTACAGGCAGTTCTTTCACTGTTTGCCTTTCAGTTGATCTATCCATGCTTTAGACATTTGGTTTGTCCATTTCAGATATGGATCCTAGTGGTTCTCAGTATCAAGAGTTCATCTAGAGGTTATGAGATCTGAACTATCCTCATTTCTTTCGGTAGTCGGAAACAGGGAAAGGTGAGCAATGGCTGTGAAATATCGAGTAGATATTTGTTTGGCTTCAATATTATGAACCTCTCAACATGGGTTTTCCACCTTCATTTTGGAAGGCCTAAGTCGGGAATGGTGAAAATCCATTCTTCAGACTAAACCATTGAAAAATCACTCAAGGTAATTCTTT
This sequence comes from Viscum album, assembly GCA_963277665.1. Classification (NCBI taxonomy): domain Eukaryota; kingdom Viridiplantae; phylum Streptophyta; class Magnoliopsida; order Santalales; family Viscaceae; genus Viscum; species Viscum album. Next base: position 345,716,472 of record OY728127.1, on the reverse strand, counting down.
AAAGCCTTGTTCATCCGATAGTATTTCCCCGATGATATAATTATACTGATGGGGTTGAGGTTTTATTGTCTCAATCAGGGAAATTCAATGGTGTTGGATTATTCTAAGTGCTTTGCTGAGTTGGTTCCGTATCTCCCAAACCATATCTGGGATGAAATTTTAAAAGTCTGATTCTTTGAAAGGGGTCTCCGATTAGAATTCCTCCCAGATGTGGCTTCATTCCATAATGATTATGAAGAAGTCCTAAGGTGGGCTATTCATGTCGAATCTTATTTAGAAGCGTATGTCCAGTTGAGAATTGGAAAAAAAAGGCCATTGTTTTTTTCCTCAACAAATTTATCTAAGAGGAATTATTTGCTATGTTTTTAGTGTGGGAAGTCAGGGCATAAGAATTTTTCATGTCGTGAGGCACCTAAGATCTGTAATACCTGTGGATGTTTAGGTCATTTTCAAATGTTTTTCCAGGTCAGTGCCAGGAAGTGACATGGGGCCAGATCCACTCCCTTGGAGAACCATTCAGTTCAGTTGGATGAATATAGTGCTAATGAAACCTCAATCAATAGGCTTTCTTTTTTTTCAAACAAATTTTTGTTGTAATTAATGTAATATGTGGTGTTGTATTCTTTTGGGCATGAATAATGATGATGTAGGTCCTTTTGGAAAATTGTTTTAATGGGAATGTCTTTGTAGTGTTTTTAATATTTCTAATGTACAATGTTGGTGTTTTTTATTCCATGTTATGTTTCACTGTGTTTTCCTGGTTTTCCATATGATTCTACAATTATTCCATCTTGTAAAATCAATGTTTTTATGGAGTCCAAATATAGTTAGGAGACCCCCATGAGATGATTTTATAATGAATCCATATTCTAGGTGTTATTGGTTGGGAATTTCCTTGTTTTCGCTCCACTCAACACCAACTGTAGTAGTATTTGGTTGTCTTAGATAGTGGGTCGTGTAATGGATGCTCAAAGAGATCCTGAACAATACACAACTGGTTTCTTTAATGGTTTTGATGTCAGGGGTTGGGGTGTTCCTTGTTGGGTTGTGTTTATAATAGAGTGAGTCTTCTTTGACATCTCCTCATTTTTGTTTGAACTCTTTGGTCTTTTATAATGTCTCCCTTATATGTGTCACTCTTTTGAGGATGGTCTCCTAGTCTCTTTTTGGGAATCCATAGTTCTTGTCACTGAAAGAAAGTGAGCGTCGTTTCTGTGGTCTTTGAGTTTTTAGGTTTTTCTGTGGCTATAAATCATCTTTTCCATTATTTTGATCAACTGAATCTCTTGGGAGTTTTGGGGGGAATAATGTTTCATGGTGGGGAGAATTGTCACACCTTGACCAGCCACTTCATTGTAATTTTATTTATTTTTGAGTTTCCCTTAAAGTTTATTCATTTTTGAGTTTTTTAAATTAACTCAATTGAATTAAAATTAAAATAGAATTAATTCAATAACAAAAATGAAAACATAATCTATCCCACCCCCATTACTCACATCCAAAACCCTCCCCCCTTTCCTCACGACATAGATGACCCCCCTCACCCCATTCCTTCAGCCGCACAACACCAACCACCCCTCCCGGACCTGCGACCACGCTCCCTCCCCCCGACGAACATCCCTCTCTATGGCCTCTCCCTCTAGTGGACTCCTCTTCCTTGCACAACCTCACTGATGCCTAATTTGACATGTAATCTCCTTAGGTTTTTTTCTTATCCTAACCCTAGGTTATGGGTTGAATGGGTTATAAATATTTCTTCCATTTTTAGGGTCAGTTGTGGGTCTCTTAGGTCTTCCTCATGAGGTTTTCGGCATCCTCTTCCAACAAAACAGTTCTTCGGTCCATTTTGGTTTATACACTGTCATTTGAGGTTGATTTCTTTTACCCTCTTAATTTTTTAGTTAATTTTAATGTGTTCAAAATTTTATTTGCATAGTGAGATGTGTGAATTGGTAATGTTTTAACAGGTTTATGCGTTAGAAATGAGTTTTTTCAAAATAAATGGATATGTGTTGTGCATATTGTATTGCAATGTTTCTTGAAATGTATTTGATTCCTTATTTTAAAAGTGAAAATTATATTTTCAAAGGCACTAGAGGTGCATATTTGTTCAAAACAATTTTTTGTTGAAGAAATGAGTAGTGTTGGCATGTATGCATTGTCTTGTATTTTAATGTTGGAATTATATATTGTTTAATTATTAAAAGAGTATTTCTGGGGAATTGGTTGAGAAAGTGTGTGCTTTTCTTGTGTTTGTCAATGGTGATTTTATAAATTGTGTAAGTTTTATTAAAAGTTTTCAAAATGGGGTTTTGGTGTGATTAAAATGGAAGGAATCGATTATTATTGGCACGTAAGATTTATTTTCACTTTTAGTATGAGTTGTGAGCTCTTTAAATAATGTAAATCTAGTTTTGGAAAGGAACATATTTTATTTGTGGGTTTTCTATAGGTTAATTAAATTTTTCTATGTATTATCAAAAGGTTGTGCACACAAACATAGGTACATATACCTATATATATAAATAAATACTCCTTGTATATATTCCCTCATGGTATAGGGAATATGTGTATTGTATTAAGGGGTATATATATAGGGGTGTATGTGTGTGAAATTGTGGGGAGGTATTGGTCAAAGGAATCAGGTGCGGAATGGTTCATCTTGGTCTGATCCCTTTTGAGGTAGGTTTCCCTTTGCATTAGCCTTTAAAATAAAGAATTATTGATTTCTTTTTTTAACACTTTTATTTAATTCTAGTTAGTAATTTAGGAGGTTTATAATAATTTATTATTGTGAAATAATGTAAGACCCTTCTATTGGAATTGCAAGAAACTGTGTTATTAAATGGGATTACTAGGTCTTTGATAAAATTCCCCTTTGGCCCTTACAAATGTGATTCAGAGTTAAAGTGGTGAATTGAGTTTCTTAAATGGGTTTCCAAGTTAATTTTTGGTTTTCAATGTAATAGTGTGTTTTTATTCTTTTGTAAATGCTTTAGTGTTAAGTTGTTTCTTATGACTCGTTTGGTACCTTGTAAAATTAATTAGAATCAAAATACTCTATGGGATGCACCTATTTCCTTGTTATATGTTGATGGTAATGGGTGGTCCTTGGATGGGACTTCACTCCTATGTTGATGGTTTAAGGCCAGAGGGAGAAACATTCCTTGGAGTGATTCGAGGGTGATTTTTTTTTGTGTGTGTGTGGATGGTGTAAGATGAAAATACATGTGTTGGATTTATTGGTTAGTATTTTTTGACTCACACCATTATAGTATGAACACGAGAACCTGGAATAGCGAGAAAATTTTTGGACAACGATTACTGCACTCGTTTAGATTATGCATTGGGTAGTGGCCCCTAGTTCGGACTTTTCCCTTCTAGGGGATTGGGCCCCTCGGTTAAGCCAGGTATGGAAACACACAATGTTTTGGCAATATAATGTCATTTTCTAGGGGATGCCTTCAGGATGAGTCACATGTATAATATGTTCTGTACTATTCCTGAGCTCGTAGTTTTCTCCCTATATATCGGCACTTACTTATCTACGGTGGATGATTGAGGTGCATTTTTTGGTTGGTCATTCCTGCTTGTTATTTTCCATTACCCCTCTATGATCATTTATTTTTTTATTCATGTATAATGCATCTCTTGGGTAAATGGGATAAAAACGATCTCCAATAGTTTATGGAAAAAGTTTCTTAAAAAGTTTTATAGTTCTCTATTCCTCTGTCATTAAAAAGGTTAAATCTTCAACTTTGGAAAAGAACCATGTTAAAAATAGGAAAGGAAATCGATCGTTATTATATTTTAATAGAAAAATATTTGAATAACATACATTTATATATTTTAGTTAAAACCTGGAATTACTGTTTCTTTATTTAATGTTAATTCAGTGGGAATAGATATCTTGGGCACAACTACTATGTTTTAATACTCATGCCTATACTTCATTTTTTTAATAGCTGGTGCAGGTTTCAGTTTGATCTCGATTGCCTTGGGTGATGTTGAGTCTTGTGATTAGAGAGTGACCTACGGGGTCATATGGAGATTATTGGTCCTCAGGTCCAGTTAGTTTTTCTTTTCCCTTCTTGATTATTTGTTCTTTTCAGTTTATTTACTTTTGGGGCTGCTTTATTATTATTTGGCTGCATCTTTTTATTTATATTGGGAAAAATCATTCACATTGTTACTATATTGATGCCCTTGGAGCTTTTTTCCATTATGGGAGGATTGGGAACCCCTCTTGGGACTTTTCGCGGGCTGACTCAGGTGAACAGTTCAGGGCCGACCCGAGTTGGTTCGTGACATTTTGTGCTACACACAATACCAACTTGGCCTGTGCTATAAGAAACACTGACTTGGTGTACGATACATGCAACACTAAGTTTCTGAGAAAAAAATATTTTTATTATTTTCATTATTTTAAAAATTCAATTATAAACAATACTTTAAACATCATAATAACTCATTTTAAAATATTTTTGTTTTATAAAAATAAAACATATTGATAATGAAAGATAATATTTCTGGTAAAGAATTTTTATTATAAAAATTGTGTTTTATTGAATGAATCGATTTAAAAAATATAAAAAAATTTAGACACATTTATAAATTTAATTATGTAAAATAAAATTCATTTTTTAATTCAAACACTGAAATTTTCCAACCCTGGATTTTTGAGATTTTTTGAGAAACATCATTTTTTATGAATTGTGAAAAATATTTCCTTTTAGTTAAAAACAGTATTTTTTCTAATTATTCATTAATTATAAATGATATTATAAATATGTTTTATGTTCACATTATATTTATATTAAATTTATTAATAAAATTGAACTATTATAATAAATTTCATCTTGATTTTGAATATAAAATCTTAATAAACATTTGACATGTTTCATACTTTATATCCCTGTTATTTTGTCCCGTCTGCAGGATTAGCACTAATCTTATTTTTTCTTATAATACGATTGGAATTTTAAAAATATGACAAAAAACTGAATTAATATTAATTTTTATATTATAATAATACGATGTTAATTTTTGACCAAAATGATTAGTAAATGTGATTAAAATTAATCATAACAATTAAGGCCAAATTAATCATAATTAGGGACTAAACCTTAAAATTAAGGGCCCAAATGACCTAGATACTTGTAAAACAAAACTTTTAAGTCCTTATTGAGGAAATAAACCATTTATTATTTTTATTGTATGGGTTGGTAACGCTTTTTTAGGTTAGAACATCTGAACACCAAATTTGTTTCTAAAAGTTCCATGTGAGCCCTTTTTCTTCCATATAAAAGGCCACCACCTCTACACATTCTTTACACCTATAAAGTTTCTTAATATCTTTCAATACCTAGACAAATTTCCTCCAAAAAATACTCCCTTTCACCTTGAGTCATTCCTTTTGGAATAAACCCTACCAAGAAAGCCTTTGAGCTCAAACCAAAAGGAGTTACCAGATTAAGAGGTAACATCTTCTCTCAAGATCCTATCTTTATTTTCCTTCTACACAAATACACTCTATTTATTACCTTATTGATTGATAAAAAAAGTATCATACATATTATAGGATGTTTTTATGAAATTTTTCTTACCTACAATTACTCACACCTCAATCTAATGGATGTTGAACATACTGTTTCTGCGTAAGGTGAACTACGGCCTCACGAAACAATTATTGTTCATTTGTTCTTTACCACCAATCATGGTGGACAATATGATGGAAAATATATTTATATATTTGATATATTATTTTTATTATGTCAATATTCTTATTTATTCCTTTTACAACAAACTTATTTTTACCTTCCATTTGGTGAAAATACGATAATATCGTTTGAGGAAGTGTGGACTACCGCCCACTAAAAGTGATTTGATTTGTTCACTCACCACATAAAATGTATTAAGAATTGGTTTCATTAACTTATATGATTTATATTATATATTAATTCTAATTGAACCATGATAAATATATACATAAATATATATACATATGTCATTTTTCATAATTTGTTTTTCAATATCACAATAAAAACAGAGAACAACATTCATGCGTACATATGACTTATCGTCTTCCTGAATGGTGTATTCCATTTGCCCTTCATTATAATATATATTATTATAATATAAATATAATTTATATAAATTCTATTTATATCATTTTATAAATTCCATAATCATGATATAATTATAAGGACCAATGCTATAACAAATTAAGACACATGAAAATAACAAAGTGAATGATTACCTAAAGTAATTCTTTAACATTGGATCATTAATGAGTGGTTTATATAGGGTCATAATAATATATATATAGTATTATTTATAATAATATTATTCTTTAAAATATTTATAATAAATATATATTTATTATATAGTTATATTGTATGAGTATAGAGAGAGTCAAGAAATAAGGTAAGGGGATTTCATGTCACTTTTAATTTCTCTGAGATACAAGTTATGTTAGACACTCTTTCCTTTTGTGTGAGGTATATAATTCCTATGATTTTATTATATGTAATTATTACTTATATTTATGGATATTCACATTCCCATTTTATGATCCTTCTTTCATGTGGTTTATGTTTCAAAAGTTACCAAATCTGTAAAAACGTTTTGTCTCAAGTTTCCTTCTTTGAGACTTCTGTTTAGTTACGAACCTAAAATATTTTTAGGGGTGAATATATATCAATTTTACAAGACATATCATGAATATACATTTTTTGATGATATTATATGCTTCATTTAATTACCTTTCTTTATATGGAGATCATGATCCCATGATTCCAAGTTATAAGAGTTTATTTATGAAATCTCATTACTTTATGAGATTGTATGTGTTTGTGCTTCATTTGTTGAAATATTAGGATACATATATAAATTAAATTATTTTTACTGATCATTTATTATTTCATGATAAAATCATATATTGGAATGATTTCATACTATTTGGTACCATTTTCTACTCTTTGTTACATAACATAGTTAAGAAAGTGTTTTTAGGAAAGTCAGGATTTACTCTCTCTTTAGTTGGAAATCTATGTTTTCTAAAAAGAGTTTCCAAGAGTATTATACCATTAAATTATAACTTCTAATTTAAACTTTTTGTCTTTTACTAATATATCCAATGGAATCTTCTCGTCACTTTCCAAACAAGGCACTTTTCTATCCTTTTTACAATGTAAAAGGAAAATTATTTTGACCTCATATGATATGTACCTATTTACCCATCACCACTTCATTGAATCTCCATTTTAAAATTTTTTAAAAGGATAATCATTATGAAATTTTTTCAAAATATTAATTTACAAGGAAATTTTTTTCCAAAATTATTTAAAATTTATTTAATATTTTTTCATGGAAAAATGTTTTTATAATGTTTTTAAGTCTTATTTACTAGTTTTCAAAGTGCTTTCAATTAAACAGTATTCAAAATATCTTCAATATTCTTTATAATTATTCAAGGGAAATTATTTTCAAAACATTTTATAGAATTCGTTATAAATTTTCAAGGTATTCTCAAAGAAATGGGTTTCAAAACATTTTAACGATTTATCTAAAAGTGTTCAAGTGTTTTCAAAGAAAAAGGTTTTTGAAATTTTTTGAAGCCTATTTTTAATGATTTCAAGGAAGAAGGTTTTTAAAATGATTTCATGCCTTCTTTATAAGTTATTAAGGTATTATCTTAAAAAATAATTTTCTACTGGTTTTATTTATTAAAAAGGATTTTTCAAACAAGAAAGTTTATTTTCCTAAAGAAATGATTTTGAATTATATTTAAAAATTATTTTCCATCTATTATTACATCTCTTGATATTACTCATGTATTTCTAATAAATTATCTAAATGTTCCATTCATATCCTTTCTATGAATGAGTTATGAATAATTCCATGGTCCTTATGAAAACCATTTCACCTTCATGGGTAATATGTTTATGAAAAATGTTTCTCTTTTATGGGTTATATACTTTTGAAACCTGCTTCTTTTTATGGGTTATGATTATGATGAATTGATTATGAAACTTGTCTCTTACCATAGGTTATGATATGTTTACAGGTTTACTAAACCCATTTTATTTCATGGGTTATGATATGTTATTTATGATCTTGTGGAACATGTATGTATGATTTCATTATGTGACAGGTGGGACCTATATCTCCCACTAATGCATTGGGTAAAGATTTATATCTCAAGATATAGATAGGTATGGAATGAGTGTATACTCACTAATGGAAAAATTACCTATAACAATGGTTTAGAACGGTTAGTTTAGGTCCCCAAACCTTTGGTATAGCCGATACTAATGGTTTGGGAATATATTGGGTCATTTGGCATGGAGAAGGACCTATCCCAATAGTTTGGAGAAATTTTTTGGGAAATACCAACCCCAATGGGTTTCACACCATTGGGATTGGTATATATATATATATATGTTTCAGTGGAGGTTTGAACCCACAAACTCCATGTTATATATCAATGACAATACCACTATCATAGTGTTTCATTTGTGAATATATTTGGATATATATATATATATATAATTTATATATTGATTTATTTGATGATATTCGATAAATGTACTCATAAAAATAAGGGTACTTATCCCAATGGTTCTCAAAATCTGTTGGTATAGGTCTTTATGAACGATTTTGAGAACCGTTGGGATAGGTACCCCCTCCTTTCCAATGGTTTCACTAAACCGCTGGAAAAAGTGGCCTCAAACTGGTATTTTCCCAATGCGTTTTCCAAACCTTTAGGAAAGACATACCTTTTCCCAATGTTTTGGCCAAACTGTTGGGAAAAGTGGCCTTTTCCCAATGGTATGTCCAAACTGTTGGGAAAGCCACACCCTTTTCCAACAGTTTGTCCAAACCATTGAAAAAAGTGGCCTCAAACTAGGATTTTTCCAATGGTTTGGCCAAAACATTGGGAATGCCACACCATTTCCCTAAGGGTTTGACAAACCATTGGGAAAAGTGGCCTCAAAGTGGGATTTTCCCCATGGTTTGGCCAAACCATTGGGAAATCCATACCTTTTCCCAATTGTTTTAGAAAACCATTGGGAAAAGGGGCCTTGAAGTCGGATTTTCCCAATGATTTGGCCAAACCATTGGGATAGGGGACATGTTCCTACAGTTTTTAAAAACCAATGGTATATATGCATTGGTATAGTTCAGATTTCTAGTAGTGACTCGGTTCTGTAATATTGGGATGGAACGAGGGTTTACTCAGTTCAGTATAAAAGGGTTGAAATGCGGGTTTACTCTGTTCAGTAATACAAAGTTAGAATGAAGGTTTACATGAGTTAGTAATATAGGGTTGGAATGAGGGTTTACTCAGTTCAATAATATAGGGCTGGAATTAGGGGTCACTCAGTTCAGTAATACAAAGTTGGAATTGGGGTTCACCTGGTTCTGTATAGGAATTTGTCCACTATGATGATTTTAGCAGTTATTTCTTGGATACTATAAAAATCATATTATATTCTTTTGTGTTTTCCACAATTACAGGTATTATTCTTATCTTAAGATTTCTTGGATTATTCTCTTTATTTTATATGGTTCAGGTCTTATAAACTAACAACATTTATTCCATGATATATGTTATGATCTTTGACATGTAGGGTATAATATTCTATTTACAAGATCATGTTCTCATACCCTTATACTCTTGTTTATGCTTACATGTCTTCCTGGTTTACCCTTACTGAACATTTAAGCTCACACCTTTTCATTTTTCCATTATCTAATTTTTGAAGAAAGGTTTTATGTATAAGTACTAAAGGTGGAGATCTTTATGGTATATGGTAAAGATCATTCCTTAGGATAGAAGATTTTGTTTCCATGTTTCTAAAGGCACTAATATATTATAGTCCTCTGGAATGTTTTTTTAATATACTAAATATTCATCTAAAAAGATGGAATATCCATTTATGTTAATCCTATGTCGCAATAGTCTCTGTATATATATATATATATATATATATATGAATTGGTTTTTATATATGAATGTGATTAATAATTTCTATGGGTATAAAAAAATATGAGTGTTTACAAGGATATTTAAATACTTTACATTCATGCATCAAAATATTATTACAAGTACATACATATTCATATATATAAACACTACAACAACCCTACTTTTAATTACACACATAAAAAAGATTTATTACATAAACTCTTCACTTTTTACAACATTGAGGATTGAGAGGTATAGTGTCTTTGGGGCTTAGGAACATTACATAACAACCTAAAGCATAGAGAGTAATATCTTATTGAAAATTTCATTTAGATGTCTACAACATTTTCTCGTACCTAAGGACATGCATAAAAAAAGGGTGAGATATAATGCCCAGTATGGGAATAAACATAGAATAACAAGTGGAATATAGTACATGTTAGCAAATAGGCATATCAATGGATCACAAGAGAAACATGAACATAAAGGCATAATAAATCATGATAATCATAACATAAAAATGTGGAAACAACACTTAACATAGAATTATCTTGATCCAAGACTAATTGCACATGGAGCATGAGTAATCCCTCATTGAACTTGAGGCATGAGTAAACCCTCATTACAATTGAATTAGAATGAGTCAAAACTCATTGCACATGAGTTATCATGATACTATACTTTACCCAATGCATTGGAGTGCTATCAGGGTGCACCCTTCTTAATCATTTCATTTCATAAATTAGTGTGACCCATGGATCATAAAACATGGATTCATTTAACACAATCATTTATTCCATGATAATGGAGTGTGTAATTCATACATGAAATTCTTTAAACAATAAGTAAATGTTCATAAAGGTGAATACCCTTGATAGAGAAATAGGCATGGTATTCACTATAAAATGACTTTGGCTTGGAAAATCATGGTGAAATTTCGACATCATAACGACATCACATAAGAACACATAAAAATGGTTTATGAGAGTGAAATCGGTGTATCATCATATTTACATGAAATGGATAGTAAGTGGGTAATATAGATACATTTCCCAACAATTTTACTGGAATTTATATTCACGATAAAAAAGAATTGCTTGAATGTAAATGAGGAGAGAGAAATTCCTTTCAGAATTTTGACATAGTAATGGGTGTACATGGCAGGAATTTAGTGAGAGAAAAGGGGTATTTCACCATTAAAACATAAATAGGATAGTATATGGGTGATGCTAAATCATACCCCAACATTTATAATTGAAAACAAAAGGTCATAACAATATTAATAAACATGGATAAAATGAGAAATGAAGGAATACCTTACATGGAAGTGTGATCCAAAAAACGTGGGAGAGGCTTGAGAGATGCTTCATGGGAGATTAGGGAACCTTGGGAGGATTAAGATAGTAGAGGGAAGTTGTTGGACGAATTCCAAAGGCTTTGAGTGAAGAGGAAGTGGGATCTTGGGTGGGTTTATATATGAATGGAGAGTTAATTATTTATTATTTAGGTTTGGGACACAACACATTAAGCTAATCAAAACAACAAACCAGACCATGGTTTTTGCCCATTTTTTTCCAAATGGGAGTGGAAAAGAATATTTTATATGGCCAAAGTCAGAAATTATTAAAATAATCATTTTTCTTATGAGGATGTGAGACACACTCTCAAGGAAAACAATTTAAAACGAAAACATATTTTATAACATTGAAGGCTCCACTAAAGAATTGAAAAATAAATAAAACTATCAAAAAATTACATTATTTTAATATAAAAAACTTATATTGGCTTAATATAATGTTTATATTATTTTACAACATCACTATTGGGTCATTATTATGTCACAGAACACATTTTATATTTAAACTGTATTTAATTATTACCCAAAGATTAAATTGCTTAAGGGAATTATGAAAAATTCACCATTTGATAATTTTTACATCCTGATTCCAAAAATAATATTCATTTTATCTAAATAAATTTATAAATATGCGAATTTTTAATTTTAAACGAAAGACCGAAATTTATTGAAAAATCATGGGTTTTGACAAAAACATCTTTCAAACCATAATAAAAATTAAGATTGCTTTCCAAAAATTATATGATCATTTATATTTAATGAAACGAAATTTGATAATAATAATAATATTTTATTAAAATATATTTTAATTCAAAAATCCATTAATTCATCAAAATAGATTTCATAGTTGAATATTATTTTAAAATACTATTTGAGCTTTCAAAACAATTTTCAATGTAAATATAATAAAATGAATGTATATTTATAATTATATACAAAAATAATTCATATAGTCATAGTGATAGGGTCATCTTACATAATCTCTTATAACACCTACATAAGACTAGTGGGTAAGGTGTGCGATGATGACAAACTCTTAGGGTGGCATAGATAACATTGCTCGTGTGGTAATATCTATCAACTTCTACTTATCTTGTAGGTAGTTCCACTCAAGCTTAACCTATTCAACCTTGGCTTAGGCTTGGTCAAGAGGAAAGACCAATGATGACACCTTATTTTCGAGGTCTGACATATGGGTTTTGTATGTGGAAAGTCTACTGGATGAGGCTATCGCTTTCTTTGTCTGATTAAATTGGATTTGATAAAGCCCTATATTTATACTAATAATGTGATCACTGTTCAATAGATATATAAGAAAAAATCACAATTCTTAATGGTATTTTAAAATAAAAAACATAAAACTAATGAAGTTCATATTTTATATATCTATTTTACATAATAATACAATTAATTATATCAAGTGAAATTTTTATTAATGAATGTTTGGGTCGTAAAAATATTTCCCCCTTAAGAAAAATTGCATCCTCGCAATTTGATTACATACAAAAAGAACTCAAGAAATTTAAACATGAATTTAGGGTTACTTACCCACCACCATTAAGAATTCCCCAAACCTCATTATCATGTCGATCACAGAGTTCGGGGGTACACTAAGTGCAATAATACCTCGATACACATTCAATGTTTTCCACTTCCTTAGTACAGACATAGTCGGTGCAACATGGATTGTACCGATGTAAAATATAATGCACTTTTTGAAAAAAAAAATTGTTTCTAACTTATAGTTTCAAAACACCACCATGTACAAGGTTTTTGTAAAATAGTCTGATAGAGTCATATTTCAAATTCTTGAAATGTGGTTCTTCTAATATATTGTCTATGATTCAAAAAACACTAGAAGATAAGACTATATATATAAAAGGAAACTTGGATTCCTCCCTCTTCGGTATCTATTCTAAAATCAAATATTGCATCATACTCTCTAGATAGGGTGAAATATTTGAAAATACCCTAATGGTACCTCCCTCATCATGAGAGGTGGGAGAGTTGGGACCATAGTATTTTATCATAGGTGATCCATGATCCCTGATGATTGCGTGGTATGAAGGAGGAATTTCATATGTCTTAGAGCATCTAGATATAAAGTTGTACATTTGAAAAGGATTCAATGAAATGTGAGACTGAATTCACAATAAATATAGCTTCTAAGTCCCCAATAAGGGACAAGAGTGTTGTATGAGGTTCTTCCCCTTCCATCTCGAAACAATCCTTTATCCTGTTGAAGAAACATATCAAATTTTGAGTTACCCTCTAGACATGATAAAATTGTGATATTAAACTACTTGAAGTCTAATGATTTATTATTCCTTAATGAATGTAATGTTAGGGGTAACACATAAATGGTAATCCAAGTACAAAACAAAGGACATATAAATAACTTTTATTTCCTTAACATATGAATATATATGCTTCAGTATATGTTATCTATGATCTAAATTCAAACATATATTATTAGAGGATTTTATTCCCTAACAATGGTTCATTGTAAGCATGTGAATTTTCCAGAGTATATCCCCCGAGAGTGTCATGACCAAATGTGCAGTAAGGCCTGTTGTCGTGTACGAGGATACCCCGAGTCAATCCCGAAACTCATTGTCAGAGTTTTCACTCCTAGGTACGTTTGTTCCAGAGCCGCCTCTACCTTCTTATATCCATACAGGGATGTATTTTCTTGATAAAAAACATAATCAAAACAAAACATAATTTAGGGATGTTTTTTATACTTAGTCTTTTCTATATGGTTTCACTGCGGTTTTCTAATCATAATCCCAAAAAAAACTAAACGTATCCTCTAATACCAACTATAAAAACCCTAGTTTTTACTAAACACTTATACATGATTTATTACATAAAATATTCAATTGATAAAACATGGAATATTGATTGGTCTAGTGTCTTTGTGGTTAGGAACATTAAATAACAACTTAAAGCATATAATTCAACATTTTACTGAAAAAATCCTTTACATGACCACTACATTTTCTCATACCTGAGGACATGCATAAGAAAAGGGTGAGCTATAATGTCCAGTAATGGAATAAACATAGAATAACTTCATAAATACAGTACATGTTACACAACAAGAATATCAATCAAGCATAAGAGAAATAAGAAAATAAATTCATGATAAAGAATGATAATCATAACAGGGAAATTTGGAAACAACACTTTACATTGAATTAACATGAGCCATGGATTATTTCACATGGTGCATGAGTAATCCCTCATTGCACATGAAGTATGAGTAATCCCTTATTGTAAATGAATTATCATGAGTCAAAACTCATTGCACATGACGTACCATGATACTATACATTACCCAATTCATTGAAACGCTATTAGAGTGAACCCTTCTTAATCATTTCATTTCATGAATAAGAATGCCACATAGATCATAACACATGGATTCATTAAACATCATCATTTATTCCAAAATAAAGTAGTGTGAAATTCATAAATGAAAATCTTTAAACAATAATTAAATTAGCATAAAGGTGAAAACCCTTGATAGAGAAATATGTGTGGTATTCAGTACGCAATGACTTTGGCTTGGAAAATTGCGGTGCAATTTAGGCATCATAACGACGTGACATAAGAACTCATAAAAATGGTTGATGAGAGTGAAAGGGGTGTCTCATCATATTTAAATGAAATGGATAATAAGGGGTTCATATAGATACATGTCCCAACAATTTTAATGGAATTTAGATTCATGATACAAAATAATTTCTTGAATGTAAATGAGGAGAGAGAAATTCCTTTCAAAATTTCGGTATAGTAATGGGTGTACATGGGAGTCATTTAATTAGAGGGAAATTGGTCTATAATCATTAAAACATTAACAAAACAGTATAGTGGTGGTGTAAAATCTTACCCCAAAATTTAGAATTTAAACTGAAAGGGAATAACAATATTAAGAAACTTGGATAAAATGAGAAAGGAAGGAATCCCATAGTCGGAAGTGTGATCCCAAAAGCTTGGGAGAGGCTTCTTGAGATCTTGGAGCACCTTTTGAGGATTTTATAGAGAGTAGGGAAGAGGTTGGACGAACAATAAAGGCTTTTATGGAAGAGTAAATGGGATCTTGGTTGGGTTTATATACGGAAGGAGATGGTATTTTTTATTATTTTGGTTTGGGACACCACACAATAAACTAATCAAAACCACAGACCAGACCATGGTTTTTGCCTTTGGTTTTTTCCATAGGGGAGTGGAAAAAAAATATTTTGTAAGGGAAATGGCAGAGCTTCTTAAAATAATATGGTTTCTTTTGTGGATATGAGTCACACTCTCAAAGAAAAAAAATTAAAAAGATAAAATGTTTTATATGTCTTTAAGGGTCCACTAACGCTTTCTAAAATAAATCAATAAAACCCAAAATCACATTATTTTAATCGTAAAACCAATTTTGTCTAAAGATAATGTTTATAATATTTTATTACATCACTATTGGGTCATTATGATGTTATGAAACACATTATATATTCCAAGGGTATTTAATTTTTTTCCCAAAAATTAAACGGTCTTAGAAAATTATGAAAAATTCAACAGTGGATTATTTCAACATCCTTATTCCAAAAATAATATTCATTTTATCTAAATAATTTTATAAATGTTTGAATTTTCAGTTTTAATGTAACACCCTGACCCCAGTTACCCAGAGTCAGTGCATTACTTCGTAACATTTTCATGATCACAAAAGATCATGTCTCGAAAGTCCAATTAGTTTAGTAGCCTTGGAAACACTAGATACATTCATAAGTCTTACATTACATCATAAAGAAAAAAACTACAACATCTTCTCTTCATATCCCCTTATATTATCCCTGCAGGTCATTCATAATATACTTCTTCACATCCTGGAAAAATTAAAACAATGAAAGGGGTGAGCTCAGATGCTCAGTAAGGATAACAATATAGCGGAAGCTTTCATCAATAAACATAAACATTTAAGGCAATGTATAACTAAAACAAAAGCCTTTTAAACTTGAACATCAACATAATATGGAAAAAGTAAAATGAGATAATGCCATTTACTTCTTCACATGGATATTCTACTGGTCGAATAATTACATGCAATATCAATAACCACTTTCATAATGATGGAACGCATAATGACAGACTATCATAACCACGTAGCCAAGGCCTCGTGCCAAGACTACAAATAAGATTTTGTCAAGGCCTCGTGCCAAGACACTAGTTTGTCTCATGAGACCTGCCGATGCAATTTTTTTTAGAAGATACATACATTTAAAATTGCTCAAATATACTCCAGTGTTTTTCTGAAAACATTATGAAATCTTTTGAAAACAAAATAACTAATTCTGAGACTGCTCGACTAATTACAGGCCATGATGGGTCCACGCCAAATCCCTTCCTGTCTACCACACTCGAGAGTTGGGTTTTCTGAAAACATTTTTAATCTTGCGTTAAATATGTATACATTTTCATTGGATATTCTTATATTTGAGAGAAATATCTCTTTTTTGAAATCATTTAAAAATCACATAATTATAATAGAATACCTTTTTAATAAACTTAAAAGTCCAATGGGTTTATACACCGTATAAAAGAAGGTTTTTTATAAAACAAAATATGCCTCAATGAAATGAGATTGAGACGAAGTCCCATACAAAGATAATTTTTAAAATAAAATAGATATATTATGTTTATTCACTATAAGTAAACATAAATAAAGTACAAATACAAGATATTACATAATAATATCATGACATAATTTGAAAGTAGGAGATTAACCCAAATAATGGAAATTGGGTTAAGAAATTCCCTTACCTCGTGTCCGAATTCACTCGACCGTTCTTTGATCTCATGGATAATAAACTAGAGTTAATTTATAATTTCTTAATATCATTTTTCAAGTTTATTATTCATTTTATATCACTTATTACCAGGTTATTAACATTATGTAATTATTTAAGTTAATAACGGTCGTTTTTTCGATCTTTGGTACTAGAGTTAAAAATAAACTTCTTATAATTACAAGTTTTTCATGTGGTGAAATATTCATTATATCCAGAATTATATTAATGATATAGATATCATATATATCATATATATCCAGTATATACATGCATTTATAATATTCCATAACGTTTAGAGGTAAGAAATGAAATGCACCGTTCATGGAGACGGTAAGCCGTACGTACGCATGAACACTACTTTCATTTCTATTTCGTATTTAATGAAATCATAATGATATAAAGTTATATTATAATTCCAGTATAATATCATATATAATATCATTTAATCCATCCTTTATTCATCCCACATGTGTCATTAACGATTCAAATCACTTTGAGGGGGCGGTAGTCCGCACTTCCAAAAATGAAAATATCGCGTTTACCCATAATGGAAACAATAAAGGTATGCCATAAATGAAAAATACAGAAAACTAAGTAAAACATAAACATCTTATATATCATGTATAAATATAGTGACATCTTAATGTCCACCTTTGAAAGTGTTATATGAGTGTTGAACAATCATCGTTTCGTGAGGCAGAAATTCGCCATCCACAGAAACAGTATGTTCTTTAACCATTAGATGTAGGTGTGTGTAAGTGTAGCTCAAATAATTCTTATAACAACACCCTAGTATATTGAGGATACTGGTGTTGTTACAAAAGAAATGAATAAAAAGAGTTTCGGGGGTTGGATAAGCAAAATAAAAAAAAATAACATAAGAGAAGACATTACCTTAAAATCGGGTAACTCTTTTTGTTTTGAGCCAAAGGCTTCCTTGGGAAGAATTCTGCCCAAATTGAGGCTTGTAGGAGTAAGGTAGGGAAGTTGGGAGAGTATTTGTTCAGAGTATGGCTGAGCCAAATGGCTTTTATGGTGTGAGTATGGTGGTAGTGGTGGGGGCCTTTTATAAGTGGAGAGGAGGGGCACTCTTGGAAAGTAATGAAATGTTACTTTATTATACAATGATTTTCGGATTCTAAAGGTCCCAAAAATATATAATTCTGGGCTATGGTGATAAGGGTTCGAAATATTCTCATCCAATACGCTTTGGAAAAGTTTAATGCTTAGATTTTACATTAACCTTCCATTTTATTAAAATAATTAATTAATGAGGTAATCGCTGCATCATCATGGTGTCATAAATAATTTAATTTATTTAATGTATAAAAATTATAAACAAAATATAATGATGTATTAAATCTTTTTATCTTTATAATTAATATTTATAGTCAAAAATATGACTTGTATAACCCCATTTAAATTTTTTTTTAGTAAAACAACTTATGTTTGTGATTTTTTATTTTAACTTTAAATAAAATGTTTTAATGTCATTTTCCTACCAAAGTGGCTCCATGGGGTCCCCAAGTTGACCCATGGATTTTCTTGGTCGGCCATGACTCATCCAATAGGGGTAGGACAAGTGTAAAGGTCGTTTCATATTTTTATAATACCATGTTTACCTTAAATTTCACTAATTATCTTTAATCGCGATTAATTAAACATAAAAGTTACTATTCACCAAAAAATTATTTTAATCCCAATGAACCCCATTTTACATCCTAATGACAACCATGTATGTCGGATTTTTGAAAATCAAATCACAGAAGTGGTAATATTTCATTTAATCAAAAAATCAGTTATTTAACTACCACTTAGTGGTTTCACTATTCATCAAAAATTGAAGTTTTTCAGAACAATGCCAAAATTTCACCCTAAGCTATAATTGATATTCCAAATTCAAAAATTATGTCTATTTTACAAAATTACAAATATATAAGTTGAATTAATTACTTTTATAATTAACTCCCGCTGTCACAATAAATAGAATGTTTTTAAGAAACAATATATATCAAAAGATTGACAATTGTTTATGTCTAATTTCAAATTGAAATTAATTATAATGAACACCATTGGATAAAATGGTAAAAATATATTCTAATTATACTTTAAAACCACTCAATAGTATAATTTATCACTATAAATTATTTTGATTAAAAAAGTTGTTTTTAAGTATTCTTCACTATTCATAAAAAAATGGAAGTTCTCAGAAAATTACAAAAAAATCAACTTAGGATAATTTCGATATTACGAATACAAAAATGAAGTCCATTTTGAAATATAAAATTTCTATAATTTTAAAAAGTGGGTATTACTATTCATAACGGCTACTTTGATTAGTCGCGGTGTGTTAGAACTCGAAGTTGCGTACAATGCAAGCAATTGCATTATTGAATGAGAAGCGTATCATGGAAGCTCGGGGTGTTACATTCTCCCCTCCAATAAATTGAGTCCTCGCAATTTGAAGTTTTTATTTGAAAATAAAAGGTTGAAAATAGAAAATACATTTGTAGAAAACCCACATCGGAAATAAGGTTAATAAAAATATAACATTAAAAAAAAGAAAGAGAAGTACAAAGGTCACCTGAGATAGCCCATACTAGAATTCTATGAAAATATGGATATGTATGAAAAACAAACCATCAAGGTCTGATGGAGAGTTGTAGAACACTGGATTAGGAGAAAGTTAACCATAAGAAAATCACAAACTTGTGATTGGTTAAACAGTCATTGAATCCTCAGTTGGAAAAGTTAACCGGCAACGTTTTTGTTTTAAGTTACCTTTTATAAAGTTGAGGAATTTATTTAGGATATTTACTAAGAATGTAAGGGAATATACATACTTGTTATGTAGACATTCGTTCTTTAATAATTTTTTACCACAAATCCATATTTCACTCTAAAAGGTAATAGAAATAAAAAATATTCTATTTATCCTAATTGTATAAGGTTCCAAATATTAACACGTACCATTTAGATTAGTAAAACTATTTTGTAATAACTAGGTACTTCCTGTAGGCTAGTGGTAGATAATAAAGGCATGTCGCACTATGGTTGTGGGTTCGATTCCAGCAGCTTTGTCCGACGTGACGGGTTATGCCCCACCCTACAGGTTGTCCTTTTCCAAGAACTATAGTATTATAATATTCCAAAAGTAATCTTCAGAAAAGTTTTAACCTTAAAAAATACTATCCAAGGTTCAACATAATCCATTCCAACCTTTATAGTTATCCAAAATACCTCCATCCAGACTTTCTCTAAAAGTTCTCTAAATTCCAAAACCAATTGTATCATCAGATTCCTCAAACAAGGTAAAGTTTCTCTTATTGTCACATACAAAAAATATGATTACTTTCATCATATTAAAACCTTAAAGAAAACAACAAGTACTGCAGTACAATATTAATATATATCACATTATTCTTATAACCAGAATATAATCCTTCAGTCCAAAAGCACCAATACATTAATTATTCTGCTTCAACTGTAGTAACAGCATAAGATTGTCCTTGATCCCTTGGCCTTTTCTGAGGTAAGTTTCCCTGATGCTTAGGACATTCATTTGCATAATGACCCATTTCCCTAAAATTGTAGCATTCAACATTGATATCCTCTTTCATTCCCTTACAATAATGAGCATGGTGACCTTTTTCTCCACATTTGTAACAAACTGCCATTCCTTTTAGGCAAGTACCAGGGTGATTCTTCCCACAATTATCACATAATGGAAAATCCTTCATTCCCTTTTTCCCTTTATCTATCTCTTGTTCCACCATTCTCTTCTTCTCTTGCTTTAATTTGTTGTCATAAGACTTAGAAAATTCCTTTTATGTCTTGATGGCACACAAGACTATATCCTCTTATGTTGAGAAATATTGTGATACTAAAGCTCGACGGAGAAATGGTTTTAACCCATCAAAGAAACGATCAATCTTACTTCTTGGGTTATGTATATAATCTGCTGCATGCCTCGCTAACCTTGTAATGATAGCCTCATACTTTGTGACATTCTCATCCTCCTTTTGTCTCAGACTCAGAAATTTCCTTTCCATATCTGCTCGATGGTCATGTGGAAATTATTTTTATAAGAAAAGATCTTTTAACTCTCTCCATTCCATACATGAAACTTCTTCACCTTCCTTTGTATTTTGAATCAATGACCACCATTGATCGGCATCTCCAGTGAGGCGGTAAACTGCCATGACAACCTTCTCCCTTTCGCTACTCCCCATGGCGTGGAATATTTTCTCTAAGGAGTTTATCCATTGCTCAGCTACTAATGATTTTTTACCCCCATTAAATGTTTGCGGTTGTTTCCCCATGAAGCGGTCTAACATTGATCCTCCACGTTGCGGATCAGGGATCTCCATACGAGTAAGGTTATTATTCATAACCTGAGTGAGTTGTCCCAGTATGGTAATATGTTGATCAGCACCAGTTGTATCTCCAGCTCCACAATAATTATCTTGAGCAAGAGGGAAATCCCTACACGGAGTGCGTGCATTGATACGGTTTCCATTCCATCCACTATGCGCCATTTCTAAACAATGGCATAAACTATATTAGTTTATGAATCAAAATACATAATTCCATACTTGTAGAACACTTAACACTAATTGAACTATTTATGGATATAATCCATAATCATAAAAAAAGTTTTCTTTGAGGAAGTATATACTCATAACCCTTCATAGTGGTTTGTAAAGAAAATGAGAATTATCCTAAGCATATCCCTCGGGAGTGTCGTAACCAAGAGTGCAGCAAGGCCCGTTGTCATGCACCAATTCCCGTTCGAGTCTAGCTCAAAGCGGTGTTTTTGGGTTTTACCCCTAGGTACATCTGTGCCAGAGCCACCTCTACCTGCTCGTATCCAGACAGGGATGTATTGCTCGGAAAACTCACAATATCTCTATAATACCAAAATTCTAGGATGTTCTTCTATACTAATCCTCAAAGACTATCTTTGGGCTATGTGCTGTAATCAGAGTTTATCTAAATCTAGCTTCCAAGGTTAGTACTAAAATGCCTCTGATACCAACTGTAACGCCCCGACCCCAGTTACCCAGAGTCGGTGCATTACTTCGTAACATTGGCATGATCACAAAAGATCAAGTCTCGGAAGACCGATTAGTTTATTAGCCTTGAAAACAATAGATACATTCATATGTCTTACATTACATCATAATGAAAAACAAAACTACAACATCTTCTCTTCATATCCCTTTATATTATCCCTGCAGGTCATTCATAATATACTTCTTCACATCCTGGAAAAATTAAAACATTGAAAGGGGTGAGCTCAGATGATCATTAAGGATAAAAATATAGCGGAAGCTTTCATCAATAAACATAAACATTTAAGGAAATGTATAACTAAAACAAAAGCCTTTTAAACTTGAACTTCAACATAATATGGAACATGTAAAATGAGATAATGCAATTTACTTCTTCACATGGATATTCTACTGGTCGAATAATGACATGCAATGTCAATAACCACTTTCATAATGATGGAATGCATAATTCCATACTATCATAACCACATAGCCAAGGCCTCGTTCCAAGACTACAAATAAGATTCTGTCAAGGCCTCGTGCCAAGACACTAGTTTGTCTCAAGAGACCTGCCGATGCAATTTTTTTAGAAGATACATACATTTAAATTTGCTCAAATATACTCCAGTGTTTTTCTAAAAACATTATGCAAGGTTTTGAAAACAAAATAACTAATTCTGAGATTGCTTGACTAATTACAGGCCATGATGGGTCCACGCCCAATCCCTTCCTGTCTACCACACTCGAGAGTCGGGTTTTCTGAAAACATTTTTAAACTTGCGTTAAATATGTATACATTTGCACTGGATTTTCATATATTTGAGAGAAATATCTCTTTTTTAAAATCGTTTAAAAATCAAATATTTATAATAGAATACCTTTTTAATAAACTTAAAAGTCCAAAGGGTTTATACACCGTATAAAAGAAGGTTTTGTATAAAACAAAATATGCCTCATTGAAAGGAGATTGAGACGAAGTCCCATACAAAGATCATTTTTAAAATAAAATAGATATATTATGTGTATTAACTATAATTACACATAAATAAAGTACAAATACAAGATATGACATAATAATATCATGACATAATTTGAAAGTATGATATTAACCCATAGAATGGAAATTGGGTTAAGAAATTCCCTTACCTCGTGTCCGAATTCACTCGACCATTCTTTGATCTCCTGGATAATAAACTAGAGTTAATTTATAATTTATTAATAACCTTTTTCAAGTTTATTACTCATTTTATATCACTTATTACCATGTTTTGAACATTATGTAATTTTTTAAGTTAATAACGGTCGTTTTGTTGATCTTTGGTACTTGAGTCAAAAATATACTTCTTATAATTACAAGTTGTTCATGTGGTGAAATATCCATTATATCCAGAATTATATTCATGATATAGATATCATATATCTCATATATATCCAGTATATACATGCATTTATAATATTCCATAATGTTTAGAGGTAAGAAATGAAATGCACCGTTCATGGAGACGGTAAGCCGTACGTAAGCATGAACGGTACTTTCATTTCTATTTCGTATTTAATGAAATCATAATGATATAAAGTTATATTATAATTCCATTATAATATCATATATAATATCATTTACTCCATCCTTTATACATCCCACATATGGCATTAACGATTCAAATCACATTGAGGTGGCGGTAGTCCGCACTTCCTAAAATGAAAATATCGCGTTTACCCATAATGGAAACAATAAAGGTATGCCATAAATGAAAAATAAAGAACCCTAAGTAAAACATAAACATATTATATATCATGTATAAGTATATTGACATATTAATGTCCACCTTTGAAGGTGTTATATGAGTGTTGAACAATCATCGTTTCGTGAGGCAGAAATTCGCCATCCACAGAAACAGTATGTTCTTTAACCATTAGATGTAGGTGTGTGTAAGTGTAGCTCGAATACATCTTATAACAAAATCCTAGTATATTTAGGATACTGGTGTTGTTACAAAAGAAATGAATAAAAAGAGTTTAGGGGGTTGGATAAGCAAAATAAAACAAAATAACATAAGAAAAGACATTACCTTAAAATCAGGTAACTCTTTTTGATTTGAGCCAAAGGCTTCCTTGGGAAGAATTTTGCCCAAATTGAGGCTTCTAGGAGTAAGGGAGGGATGCTGGGAGAGTATTTGGGAAGAGTTTGGCCGAGCCAAAAGGCTTTGAAGGTGTGAGTAAGGTGGTAGTGGTGGGGGCCTTTTATAAGTGGAGAGGAGGGGCACTCTTGGAAAGTAATGAAATGTTACTTTATTATACAATGCTTTTCGGATTCTAAAGGTCCCAAAATGATATAATTCAGGTATAAGGTGATAAGGGTTCAAAATATTCTCATCCAATAGGCTTTGGACAAGTGTAATGCTTAGCTTTTACAGTATCCTTCCATTTTATTAAACTCATTAATTAATGAGGTAATCGTTGCATCATCATGGTGTCATAAATAATTTAATTATTTAATGTCTAAAAATTATAAACAAAATATCATGATGTAGTAAATCTTTTTATCTTTATAATGAATATTTATTGTCAAAATTATGACTTGTATAACCCCATTTAAATTTTTTTTAGTAAAACAACTTATGTTTGTGACATTTTTATTTTAACTTTAAATAAAATGTTTTTAATGTCATTTTCCTACCAATGTGGCTCCATGGGGTCCCCAAGTTGACCCATGGATTTTCTTGGTTGGCCATGACTCATCCAATAGGTGTAGGACAAGTGTAAAGGTCATTTCATATATTTATAATACCATGTTTACCTTAAATTTCACTAATTACCTTTAATCGCGATTATTTAAACATAAAAGTTACTATTCACCAAAAAATTATTTTAATCCCAACGAACCACATTTTACTTCCTAATGACAACCATGTATGCCGGATTTTTGAAAATAAAATCACATATGTGGGAATATTTCATTTAAACGAAAAATCAGTTATTTAACTACCACTTAGTGGTTTCACTATTCATCAAAAATTGATGTTTTTCAGAACAATGCCAAAATTTCACCCTAAGCTATAATTGATATTCCAAATTCAAAAATGATGTCTATTTTACAAAATTCCAAACTTATAAGTTGCATTAATTAATTTTATAATTAATTCCCGTTGTCACAACAAATAGCATGTTTTTAAGAAACAATATATATCAAAAGATTGACAATTGTTTATGTCTAATTTCAAAATGAAAATAATTATAATGAACACCATTGGATAAAATGGTAAAAATATATTATAATTATACTTTAAAACCACTCAATAGTGTAATTTATCACAATAAATTATATTTATTAAAAAAGTTGTTTTTAAGTATTCTTCACTATTCATAAAAAAATGGAAGTTCTCAGAAAATTTCAAAAAAATCATCTTAGAATAATTTCAATATTACGAATACAAAAATGAAGTCCGTTTTGAAATATAAAATTTCTATAATTTTAAAAAGTGGGTATTACTATTCATAACTGCTACTTTGATAAGTCGCGGTGTGTTGGAACTCGAAGTTGCGTACAATGCAAGCTATTGCATTATTGAATGAGAAGCGTATTGTGGAAGCTTGGGGTGTTACATTCTCCCCTCCTTCAATAAATTGTGTACTCGCAATTTGAAAATTTTCTTTGAAAATAAAAGGTTGAAAATAGAAAATACCTTTGTGGAAAACCCACATTGGAAATAAGGTTAATAAAAATATAACATTAAAAAAAAGAAAGAGAAGTACAAAGGTCACCTGAGATAGCCCATACTAGGATTCTATGAAAATATGGATATGGAAGAAAAAAAACCATCATGGTCTGATGGACTGTTGTAGAACACTGGATTAGGAGAAAGTTAACCATAAGAAAATCACAAACATGTGATTGGTTAAACAGTCATTGAATACCCAGTAGGAAAAGTTAACCGAAAACGTTTTTGTTTTAAGTTAGCTTTTATAAAGTTGAGGAATTTATTTAGGAGATTTACTAAGAATGTAAGGGAATATAGATACTTATTATGTATACTTTCGTTCTTTAATAAATTTTTACCACAAACCCATCTTTCACTCTAAAAGGTAATAGAAATAAAAAATATTCTATTTATCCTAATTGTATAAGGTTTCAAATATTAACACATACCATTTAGATAAGTAAAACTATTTTGTAATAACCAGGGACTTCCTGTAGGCTAGTGGTAGATAATAAAGGTCTGTCGCACTATGGTTGTGGGTTCGATTCCTGCAGCTTTGTCCGACGCGACGGGTTATGCCCCACCCTTCCGGTTGTCCTTTTCCTAGAACTATAGTATTATAGTATTCAAAAAGTAATCATCAGAAAAGTTTTAACCTTAAAAAATAATATCCAAGGTTCAACTTAATCCATTCCAACCTTTATAGTTATCCAAAATACCACCTTCCAGACTTTCACTAAAAGCTCTCTAAATTCCAAAACCAATTGTATCATCAGATTCCTCAAACAAGGTAAAGTTTCTCTTATTGTCACATACAAAAAATATGATTACCTTCATCATATTAAAACATTAATGAAAACAATAAGTACTGCAGTACAATATTTATATATATCACATTATTCTTATAACCATAATATAATCCTTCAGTCCAAAAGCACTAATACATTAATTATTCTGCTTCAACTGTAGTAACAGCATAAGATTGTCCTTGACCCCTTGGCCTTTTCTGAGGTAAGTTTCCCTGATGCTTATGACATTCATTTGCATAATGAACCATTTCCTTACAATTGTAGCATCCAACATTGATAGCCTCTTTCTTTCCCTTACAATCACGAGCCTGGTGACCTTTTTCTCCACATTTGTAACAAACTCCCATTCCTTTTAGGAATGTACCAGGGTGATTCTTCCCACAATTATCACATAATGGAAAATCCTTCTTTCCCTTTTTCCCTTTATCTATCTCTTGTTCCACCGTTCTGTTCTTCTCTTGCATTACTTTGTTGTCATTAGACTTAGATAATTACTTTTCTATCTTGATAGCACACGAGACTATATCCTCATATGTTGAGAAAGATTGTGATACTAAAGCTCAATGGGGAAATGGTTTTAACCCATCAAAGAAACGATCAATCTTACTTCTTGGTTTATGTATATAATCTGTTGCATGCCTCTCTAACCTTGTAAAGTTAGCCTCATACTTTGCGACATTCTCATCCTCCTTTTGTCTCAGACTCAGAAATTTCCTTTCCATATCTGCTCGATGGTCATGTGAAAAGTATTTTTCTAAGAAAAGATCCTTTAACTCTCTCCATTCCATACTTGAAACTTCTTCATCTTCCTTTTTATTTTGAATCAATGACCACCATTGATCGACATCTCCAGTGAGGCGGTAAACTTCCATGATAACCTTCTCCCTTTCGCTACTCCCCATGGCGTGGAATATTTTCTCTAAGGAAATTATCCATTGCTCAGCTACTAATGGATTTTTACCCCCATTAAATGTTGGCAGTTGTTGCCTCATGAAGCGGTCTAACATTGATCCTTCACATTGCGGATCAGGGTGCTCCATACGATTAAGGTTATTATTCATAACTTGAGTGAGTTGTCCCAGTATGGTAATAAGTTGATCAGCACCAGTTGTATCTCCAACTCCACAATAATTATCTTGAGCAAGAGGGAAATCCCTACACTGAGTGCGTGCATTGATACAGTTTCCATTCCTTCCACTAGGTTCCATTTATAAACAATGGCATAAACTAGATTAGTTTATGAATCAATTTACATAATTCCATACTTGTAGAACACTTAACACTAATTGAACTATTTATGGATATAATCCATAATCATAAAAAAAGTTTTCTTTGAGGAAGTATATACTCATAACCCTTCATAGTGTTTTGTAACGAAAATGATAATTATCCTAAGCATATCCTCTGGGAGTGTCGTTACCAAGAGTGAAGCAAGGCTTGTTGTCACGCACCAGTTCCCGTTCGAGTCTTGCTCAAAGCGGTGTTTTCGGGTTTTACCCCTAGGCACATCTGTGCCAGAGCCACCTCTACCTTCTCGTATCCTGATAGGGATTTATTGATCTAAAAACTCACAATATCTCTATAATACCAAAATTCTAGGAAGTTCTTCTATACTAATTCTCAAAGTCTATCTTTGGGCTCTGTGCTCTAATCAGAGTTTATCTAAATCTAGCTTCCAAGGTTCGTACTAAACTACCTCTGATACCAACTGTAACGTCCCGACCCCAGTTACCCAGAGGCGGTGCATTACTTCATAACATTGGCATGATCACAAAAGATCAAGTCTTGAGAGGCCGATTAGTTTAGTATCCTTGGAAACACTAGATACATTCATAATTCTTACATTACATCATAAAGAAAACAAAACTACAACATCTTCTCTTCATATCCCTT
The DNA here is from genome assembly GCA_963277665.1 of Viscum album. Classification (NCBI taxonomy): domain Eukaryota; kingdom Viridiplantae; phylum Streptophyta; class Magnoliopsida; order Santalales; family Viscaceae; genus Viscum; species Viscum album. Next base: position 345,687,845 of record OY728127.1, on the reverse strand, counting down.
TATATTATCCCTGCAGGTCATTCATAATATACTTCTTCACATCCTGGAAAAATTAAATCATTGAAAGGGGTGAGATCAGATGCTCAGTAAGGATAACAATATAGCGGAAGCTTTAATCAATAAACATAAACATTTAAGGAAATATATAACTAAAACAAAAGCCCTTTAAACTTGAACTTCAACATAATATGGAAAAAGTAAAATGAAATAATGCCATTTACTTCTTCACATGGATATTCTACTAGTCGGATAATCACATGCAATATCAATAACCACTTTCATAATGATGGAATGCATAATGCCAGAATATCATAACCACTAGCCAAGGCCTCGTGCCAAGACTACAAATAAGATTTTGTCAAGGCCTCGTGCCAAGACACTAGTTTGTCTCATGAGACCTGCCGATGCAATTTTTTTAGAAGATACATACATTTAAAATTCCTCAAATATACGCCAGTGTTTTTCTGAAAACATTATGCAACATTTTGAAAACAAAATAACTAATTCTGAGACTGCTCGACTAATTACAGGCCATGATGGGTCCACACCCAATCCCTTCCTGTCTACCACACTTGACAGTCGGGGTTTCTGAAAACATTTTTAAGCTTGCGTTAAATATGTATACATTTGCACTTGATTTTCATATATTTGAGAGAAATATCTCTTTTTTGAAATCATTTAAAAATCAGCTAATTATAATATAATACCTTTTGAATAAACATATAATTCCAAAGGGTTTATACACCGTATAAAAGAAGGTTTTGTATAAAACAAAATATGCCTCAATGAAAGGAGATTGAGACGAAGTCCCATACAAAAATAATTTTTAAAATATTTAGATATATTATGTGTATTCACTATAAGTACACATAAAGAAATTACAAATACAAGATACGATATAATAATATCATGACATAATTTGAAAGTAGGAGATTAACCCAAAGAATGGAAATTGGGTTAAGAAATTCCCTTACCTCGTGTCCGAATTCACTCGACCGTTCTTTGATCTCCTAGATAACAAACTAGAGTTAATTTATAATTTATTAATAACCTTTTTCAAGTTTATTATTCATTTTATATCACTTATTACCATGTTATGAACATTATGTAATTATTTAAGTTAATAACGGTCGTTTTGTCGATATTTGGTACTTGAGTCAAAAATAAACTTCTTATAATTACAAGTTGTTCATGTGGTGAAATATCCATTATATCCAGAATTATATTCATGATATAAATATCATATATCTCATATATATCTAGTATATACATGCATTTATAATAGTCCATAACGTTTAGAGGTAAGAAATGAAATGCACTGTTCATGGAGATGGTAAGTCGTACGTACGCATGAACGCTACTTTCATTTCTATTTCGTATTTAATGAAATAATAATGATATAAAGTTATATTATAATTACAGTATAATATCATATATAATATCATTTACTCCATCCTTTCTACATCCCACATATGGCATTAACGATTTAAATCACTTTGAGGGGGCGGTAGTCTGCACTTCCTAAAATTAAAATATCGCATTTACCCATAATAGAAACAATAAAGGTATTCCATAAATGAAAAATAAATAAACTTAAGTAAAACATAAACCTATTATATATCATTTATAAATATAGTGACATCTTAATGTCCACCTTTTAATGCGTTATATGAGTGTTGAACAATAATCGTTTCGTGAGGCAGAAATTCGCCATCCACAGAAACAGTATGTTCTTTAACCATTAGATGTAGGTGTGTGTAATTTTAGCTCAAATACTTCTTATAACAACAACCTAGTATATATAGGATACTGGTTTTGTTACAAAATAAATCAACAAAAAGAGTTTATGGGGTTGGATAAGCAAAATAAAACAAAATAACATAAGAGAAGACAATACCTTAAAATCAGGTAACTCTTTTTGATTTGAGCCAAAGGCTTCCTTGGGAACAATTCTGCCAAAAGTGAGGCTTCTAGGAGTAAGGTAAGGAAGTGGGGAGAGTATTTGGGCAGAGGTTGGCCGAGACAAAAGGCTTTTAAGATGTGAGTAAGGTGGTAGTGGTGGGGGCCTTTTATAAGTGGAGAGGAGGGGCACTCTTGGAAAGTAATGGAATGTTACTTTATTATACAATGATTTTCGGATTCTAAAGGTCCCACACTTATATAATTCGGGGATAAGGTGATAAGGGTTTGAAATATTCTCATCCAATAACCTTTGGAGAAGTGTAATGCTTCGATTTTACATTATCCTTCCATTTTATTAAAATCGTTAATTAATGAGGTAATCGATGCATCATCATGGTGTCATAAATAATTTAATTTATTTAATGTCTAAAAAGTATAAAAAAAATATCATGATTAATTAAATATTTTTATCTTTCTAATTAATATTTATAGTCAAAAATTTGACTTGTATAACCCCATTTAAGAATTGTTTTAGTAAAACAACTTATGTTTGTGACATTTTTATTTTAACTTTAATAAAATGTTTTTAATGTCATTTTCCTACCAATGTGGCTCCATGTGGTCCCCAAGTTGACCCATGGATTTTCTTGGTCGGCCATGACTCATAAAATAGGGGTAGAACAAGTGTAAAGGTCATTTCATATTTTTATAATACCATTTTTACCTTAAATTTCACTAATTCCTTTAATCGTGATTAATTAAACTTAAAAGTTATTATTCACAAAAAAATTATTTTAATCCCAATGAACCACATTGTAATTACTAATGACAACCATGTATGTCATATTTTTGAAAATGAAATCACAGAAGTGGTAAAATTTCATTTAAACGAAAAATCAGTTATTTAACTACCACTTAGTAGTTTCACTATTCATCAAAAATTGATGTTTTTCAGAACAATGCCAAAATTTCACCCTAAGCTACAATTGATATTCCAAATTAAAAAATGATGTCTATTTTAAAAAATTCCAAACATATAAGTTGAATTAATTAATTTTATAATTAATTCCCGCTGTCACAACAAATAGCGTGTTTTTAAGAAACAATATATATCAAAAGATTGACAATTATTTATGTCTAATTTCAAAATGAAATTAATTATAATGAACAACATTGGATAAAATGGTAAAAATATATTCTAATTATACATTAAAACCACTCAATATTAAAATTTATCACTGTAAATTATTTTGATTAAAAAATTTGTTTTTAAGTATTCTTCACTATTCATAAAAAATGGAAGTTCTCAGAAAATTACAAAAAATTCAACTTAGGATAATTTCGATATTACGAATACAAAAATGATGTCCGTTTTGAAATATAAATTTTCTATCATTTTAAAAAGTGGGTATTACTATTCATAATGGGTACTTTGATTAGTTGCGGTGTGTTAGAACTCGAAGATGCGTACAATGCAAGCTATTGCATTATTCAATGAGAAGCGTATCGTGGAAGCTCGGGGTGTTAAATTTAAAATAAAAATATACATTTATTGAAAAATCTTGGATTTCAACCAAAACAACTTTCAAACCTTGAAAAAAATTACAATTGCATTCATAAAATTATACGATCATTTATATTTAATAAAAATGAATTTAATAATAATAATATATTATTAAAATATTATTTAATTAAAAAATCTATCAATTCATTAAAATAGATTTATTAGTTGAATATTAATTAAAAATAATATTTGAGCTTTCAAACTATTTCAAAGTAACTACAATAAAATGAATGTATATTCATTATTATATACAAAAAAATTCACATTGTCATAGTTCTAGTCTCATGTTACATAACCCCTTATAACACCGGCGTAAGCCTAATGGGTAAGGTGTACGATGGTGAAGGACTCTTGGGGTGGCTTGGATAACATTTCTTGGATGATACTCTCTATCAACTACCACTTCTCTCGTAGGCGGTTCCGCTCACTCTTAACGTATTCAAGTGTAGATTGGGATTGGTCATGAGAGAAGCCCAATGATGCCACCTCCTTTCCAAGCTCGGACAAATGGGCTTCGTACGGGGCAAGTCTACTGGATGAGACCATCGCTTCATTCGTCTGAGTAAATTGGATTTGTTAAAGCCCTATATTTATAATAATCATGTTATCCCTGTTCAACGACTATATTAGCAACGATCAAAATTTGAAATGGTATTTTAAAATAAAAAACATAAAACCAATGATGTTCATATTTTATATAACCATTTTACATAATAACACAATTAATTAGAACAAGAGGGAATTTCATTATTAAATGTTTGGTTCATTGAAATCGTTCCCTCTAAAGGAAAAATGCATCCTAGAAATTTGATTACATACAAAAAGAACTATGAAATTTAAACACTACTTCAAGGATTCTTACACAACACTATTAAGAATTCCCCAACCCTCATTATCATGTTGATCACGGAGAGCGAGGGTCGAATAAGTGCAATAATACCTCGATGCACATTTAAAGTTTTCCACTTCCTTAGTCTAGACACATTCCGTGCAACATGGATTGTACCGATGGAAAATATGAGGCACATTTTGGAAAATATTGTTTCTAACATATAGTTTCAAAACACCACCATGTACAAGGTTTTTGTAAAATAGTCTGATAGGGTCAGATTTGAAATATTTGAAATGTTGCTCTTCTAATATATTTTATAAGTTTCAAAAAATACTTAAAGATAAGAATATATATATTGGATGCTCAGAGGTATCCCTCTTAGGTAGCTATTCCAAAATCAAATAGTGAATCATACTCTCTGGATAGGGTGAAATATTTGAAAATACCCTAATGGTACCACCCTCATCATGAAATGTGGGAGAGTTGGGAGCTTAATATTTTATCATAGGTGAGCCATGAAACCTGATGATTTTGTGGTGTGGAGGAGGTTTTTTATATGTCATAGATAATCTATCAAGAAAGTTGTACATTATAAAAATTCTCAATGCTATGCGACCTTGTCATCACAATAATTATAGCTAGTAAGTCTTCAAGAACGGACAAGAGTGTTGTATGTGGTTCTTCCCCTTCCTTATTGAAATTTTCCTTTACACTGCTGACGAAACATATCAAATTTTTAATTACCCTCTAGACATGATATAATTTTGATATTAAACTACTTGAAGTCTAATGATTTATTATTCCTTAATGAAAGGAATGTTAGGGCTTACACATAAGGGGTAATCCATGGAATACATAAATGACTTATAAATAACTTTTATTTCCTTAACATATAAAACTATAGGATTCAATATATGTTATCCATGACCAACATTCTAACATATATTTTGAAATGCTTTTCTTCCTTAATAATGGTTCATACTAAGCTTGTGAATTTACCAAAGCATATCCCTGAGAGTGTCATAATCAAGAGTGCATCAAGGCCCATTTTTGTGTACAATGATACCCCGGGTCTAGCCCGAAACTCCTTGTTTGTGTCTTCACTCCTAGGTACATTTGTGCTAGAGCCACCTCTACCTGATCATATCTTGACATGGATGTATTGTTAGGATAAACAACTTACTCAATGCTCACCAAAATTTAGGGATGTTTTTTTATACTTAGTCTTGTCTCTATGGCTTCAATAGTGTTTTCTAATCATAATTCCAAAAATAACTAAACTTCTCCTCTGATACCAAGTATAAAAACCATGTATTTTATTAGACACTGAAACATGATTTTTTACACAAACTATTAACTTGATATAACATGGAATATAGACCAGTATATTGTCTTTGGGTCTTAGGAAAATTACATAAAAACTTAGAGAATATAATGCAACATCATATTGAAAACGTCTTTTGCATGACCACTGCATTTTCGGGTACCTGAGTACAGTCATAAGAAAAGGTTGAGATACAAAGCCTAGTAAGGGAATAAACATGGAATAAAAAGAGGAATATAGTACATTTTAGACAATAGTAATATCAATGGAGCATAAGAGAAACATGAACATAATCTAATGATAAATCATGATAATCATAACATGGAAATGTGAAAACAAAAATTAACATGGAATGAGCATGAGCCAAGGATTATTGCACCTGGAGCATGATTAATACATTATTGCACATGAAGTACGAGTAAAAACTAGCTTCACTTGAATTAGAAGGAGTAAACACTCAGTTCACATGACGTATCATGGTACTATACTTTACCCAATTCATTGGAATGCCATCAGGGAGCACCCTTCTTAATCATTTCATTTAATGAATAAGTGTTCCACATGGATCATAAAACATGGATTCATTAAATATAATAATTTATTCAAAGATAAATGAGAGTGTAATTAATACATGAAAATAATTAAACAATAAGTAAATTTTCATAAATGTTAATACCCTTGATAGATAAATGGGCATGGTATTCACTACATAATGACATTGGCTTGGAAAATCGTGGTGCAATTTCGGAAGCATAACAGTGTGACATAAAAACTCATAAAAATGGTTGATGAGAGTGAAAGGGGTGTATCATCATATTTACATGAAATGGATAGTAAGGGGGTTATATATATACATGTCCCAACAATTTAAATGGAATATGGATTCATGATACAAAATAATTGTTTGAATGTAAATGAGGAGCGATAAATTCTTTTTGGGATTTTGGCATAGTAACAGGTTTACATGGGTGGAATATAATGAGATATAATGGGGTATATCATCATTCAAACATAAATAGGACAGATTAAGGGTGGTGATAAATCATACCCCAGCATTTATAATTGAATAAAGGGCATAACAATATTATGAAACATTGATAAAATGAGAATGGAAGGAATCCATAAGTTTTAAGTGTGATCCCAAAAGCTTTATAGAGGCTTGAGAGATGCTTTTTGGGATCTTGGGGAACCTTGGGAGGAATCTAGAGAGAGGAGGGAATAGTTTGGACGAACTCGAAAGGATTTGAGTGAAGAGGATGGGGGAGTTTCGGTGGGTTTATATAGGAAAGAAGAGTGAATTCTTTATTATTTAGGTTTGGGACACCACACATTAAACGAATCAAAAAAAACAAGACCGTGGTTTTTTCCCATGGGTTTTGCCAAAGGGGAGTGTAAAACAATATTTTTTGAGTCCAATGGTGAGACCTATTAAAATAATATGGTTTCTTTTGTGGAGGTGAGTCAAACAGTCAAGAAATACAATTTAAAAAGACTGAATGTTTTATAAGTTTGAAGGGTCCACTAATGCTTTGAAAAATAAATCAAACAATACACAAACAACAATATTTTAATGTTAAAACTTATATTTCAAAAGAAAATTTTTATAGTATTTTATTACATCACTATTGGGTCATTATGGTATCATAAAACACATTATATATTTAAACTGTATTTAATTATTACCCAAAAATTAAATTATTTTAGATAATTAGGAAAAAATAACCATTGAATAATTTTCATTTCCTGATTCCAAAAATAATATTCATTTTATCTGAATAATTTTCTAAATATGTGAATTTTAACTTTTAAAATAAAGACCAACTTTTATTGAAAAATCATAGGTTTTGACAAAAACAACTTTCAAACCTTAATAAAAATTACAATTTCATTAATAATATTATATAATCATTTATATTTAATAAAAATAACTTTAATAATTATAATAATAATTTATTCAAATATTTTTTAATTCAATAATCCATTAATTCATCAAAATATATTTCTTAGTTCAATATTAATTAAAAATACTACTTGACCTTTCATTACAATTTTTAATGTAACTACAATAAAATGAATGTATATTTATTATTATATAAAAAATTAAATCACATAGTCATAGTGATAGGGTCATGTTACATAACCCCTTATTACACCTGTATAAGACCAATGGGTATGGTGTGTGATTGTGACAAACTCTTGGGGTGGCTCGGATAACATTGCTCAGGTGGAAATCTCTATCAAATTTTACTTCTACCACAGGCAGTTCCACTCGAGCTTAACCTATTCAAACTTGGGTTGGGCTTGGTTAAGAGCAAAGACCATTGATTCCACCTACATTCTGAGTTCTGAAAAATGGGCTTGGTATGGAGAAAGCCTACTGGATGAGGCTATCGCTTCCTTTGTTTGGGTAAATTGGATTTGTTAAATCCCTATATTTATACTAATAATGTGATCATTGTTCAACGGCTATATAAGAAAAAATCCCAATTCTTAATGGTATTTTGAAATCAAACATATAAAAAAAGTAGTTCATATTTTATATACCCATTTTACATAATAATACAATTAATTAGATCAAGAGAATTTTTTATTAATGAATGTTTTGGTCGTTACAATCTTTCCCCCTTTGGAAAAATTACATCCTAACAATTTTATTAAATACAAAAAGAACTCTGAAATTTAAAAACAAATTCAGGGTTGCTTACCCACCACCATTAATAATTCCCCTAACGTCATTATCATGTCGATCACAGAGAGAGACAGTCCACTAAGTGCAACAATACCTCGATGCTCATTCAAAGTCTTCCACATCCTTAGTCCAAACACAATCCGTGCAACATGGATTGTACCGTTGGAAAATATGATGCACTTTGTGAAGAATTTTTTTTCTTAAATATAGTTTAAAAACACCACCATATACCAGGTTTTTGTAAAATAGTCTAATAGAGACAGATATGAAATTTTTTAAATGTGGTTCTTCTAATATATTATCTATGATTAAAAAAAAGGAAGATAAGGCTATATATATAAAGGCTTCTTGGAGGTCTCCCTCTTCAGTAGTTATTCTAAAATTAGATAGTGAAACATACTCTCTCGATAGGGTGAAATATTTGAAAATACCCTAACGGTACCTCCCTCTTCATTAAAGGTGCTAGAGATTGGAGATTAATATTTTATAAAAGGTGAGCCATGATCCTTGATGATTGTGAGGTATGGAGGAGGTGTTTGATATGTCGTATTTCCTCTAGCAAGAAAGGTGTACATTGGAAATTGTTTTAATGCTATGCGATATTGACTTCATAATAATTATTTATAGTAAGTACTCAAGAAGGGACAAAAGTGTTGTATGAGGTTCTACCCCTTCCATCTCGAAACTATCCTTTATCCTTCTGGCGAAACATATGTAATTTTGAGTTACCCTCTAGACAGGATAAAATTGTGATATTAAACAACTTTAAGTCTAACGATTTATTATTCCTTAATGAAAGGAATGTTAGGGGTAACACAAAAAGGGTAATCCCAGGAGAAAACAAATGACTTATCAATAACATTTATTTCCTTAAAATATGTATATATAGGCTTCAGTATATGTTTTCTATGATCTACATTAAAACATATAGTATTAGAGGATTTTATTCCTTAAATAATGGTTTATACTAAGCTTGTGAATTTACCAGAGCATATCCCCCGAGAGTGTCATAACCAAGTGTGCAGTAAGGTCCATTTTCATGTACAAGGATACCCCAGGTCAAGCCCGAAACTCCTTGTTAGAGTTTTCACTCCTACGTACATTTGTGACCGAGCCGCCTCTACCTACTCGTATCCATATTATTATGTATTTTCTTGATAAACAACTTACCCAATACTAACCAAAATTTGGGGATGTTTTATTATATTTAGTGTTGTATCTAAGGATTCACTATGGTTTTCTAATCATAATCCCAAAAATAATTAAACTTATCATCTAATACCAACTATAAAAACATTACTTTTTATTGAACACTTATACATGATTTATTACATTAAATCATCACTTGATGCAACATGGAATATTGATAGGTCTAGTGTCTTTGGGGTTAGGAACATTACATAAAAACTTAAAGCATATAATTCAGAATCTTATTGAAAACTTCCTTTACATGACCACTACATTTTCTCATACTTGATGACATGCATATGAAAAGGGTGAGCTATAATGCCCATTAAGAGAATAAACATGGAATCACATGAGAAATACAGTACATGTTATACAATAGGAATATCAATCGAGCACAAGAGAAACATGAACATAAATTCATGATTAATAATGATAATCATAACATGGAAATGTGGAAACAACACGGTACATGGAATTCGCATGATCTGCGGATTATTGTACACGGAGAATGAGTAATCCCTCATTGCACAGGAAGCATGAGTAACCCCTCATTGCACATGAATTAGCATGATTCCACACTCATTTAACAGGACTTATCATGATACTATACTTTACTCAATTCATTAGAATACTATCAGGGCGCACCCTTCTTAATCATTTCATTTCATGACGAAGTGTGCCACATGGATCTTAAAACCCGAATTCATTAAAAATCATCATTTATTCCATGATGATGGAGTGTGGAATTAATACATGAAACTATATAAACAATAAGTAAATGTGAATAAAGGTGAATACCCTTGATTGAGAAATATGCATGGTATTCACTATATAACGACTTTGGCTTCGAAAATTGCGGTGCAATTTCGGTAGCATAACGACGTGACAAAAGAACTCATAAAAATGGTTGATATACCATAATTATATTATTCTTAAAATATTATGTTCCATTATTAAATAATTAATTATATAAAATGATGATAATATTTATTATTAATATTAATTATAATTATATAATTGAAAATAATAATATTATTAATATTTAATAACTAATTTAATATGATTATTTATTATATTAATACTTTGTATTATAATCAATATTATATATAATAAATAATCATCATAAATAAATTATTTAATGTTAATAATATTTATTGAATTCAAAATAATAATAATATTAATATTTCATAATTAATTTAGAATAGTATTTATCATACATAATATGGAAAATAATTCGAAGTATTAATATGAATAATAAATAGTAATTTTTAGTATTACAAATGTTGTTCTAAATATTAATGTTTCTTATTTGTTGAAAATTATTTGTTTGAATTTCCAATTATATCAAGTAGTTGATTTATGCAACAGTATGAAACATACTAGTATATTTTTAAGTAATGTGTAAAAAATGATTTCATGAACATACAACATGTATCATCAATCTAATCTATGTTTATGGCCTAGATGCTCTTATGTGCCATAACCATTTGTATATATTATGCGTCCATTCCATGTCTATCTACATATCTCCTCTAGTATACACAACACCTGTATATCCTTATTGACACCCACCTCGACATCAACATGTATGGAAGGCAGTGGAAGTACAGTATTGCTTCATGTACCATGTCCTACCCTTAAGGATAGTGGCTGCTAGTTGGAACTCTCCCCAACATATGAACAAGATGGATTCTATGCTGCGAATGATTTTGAATCATATGATAATAAATTGTGCAGTATAAAACAGTCGACATCTATATGTTCAACAACATCTTTCATACTAACAACCCCTATATGTGCTTGTGCATCTGGATATGGTTGTGTCTCATATGCAGTAGGATTTAGAGAATAATATGGATGATCATTATCAAAACCCTTCTCTTGTCCCACATCTATATCCATAATAGGGTATTCACCCTTAGAGCATCAATATCAGGCTCAAAAGCCTTATCATCATGTGTAAGACCAAACAAAACTCATGATAAATCTCATATATGGGAGGAACCAACTCTATAAAAAATCTATGAAAATATGCTGGGTTAATTTTGTCTCCCTCTATCGAATCTTATATGTGAAGGATATGGGTGATATGAGAATTCTACTAAAATTATTATATTTTTATGTAATGTTAAAAAAATCTATTCAACAATGGAAGGAAAAATTATTACCAAGTCATGATAGCCCTATCTGTGTTGCATTTTAAATCTAACTAGTGACCTATGGTACCAGGGCACATAAACAATCTAATTGAATAAATGCATACATACTATTCATGCCCCTCATAATCAGGAATCATGTCGTCTATCTCACTAGTCAACATATCATATATGATATATCATCTAATCAAAGTCTTGCTTCCCTCACATCTTCACGGATTGAACTGAAGGAAAATGAATTGGCGGTGCAGGAATGGGATAATAGAATTTGATAAACTTCATTACCCTATTAGTGTTATTCCACTGAAAAATCTGAAAATGTATTAAAGGGGTGGTGCAGGTGCCTGCAACAAGCATCACTGTACAATATAGTTGAAGACTCTTGATAATATCTACAATATATAGCATCCATGGAATCTGAAAAACAAGAAAGAATAATAAATTAATAAATGAAGACATTTATAGTATAGAATAATTATTTAACTATATAAATAATAAATACTTTCATGGTATGGATGAATAATTTCCAACATTTGTCTATAAGCGTGGACCTTATGTATTGTTGTATCTGAATGTCGATGATTCTAAATCCACCTATTGATAGAATTTTTAATGTTATAATTCATAATATAAAGTTATACATTTTATTTAGACATTATATAGAAGTAATAATAAACCATCATCCACACAACGAGTCTCTTACAATATCAACAGATAATAGAGTGCGAGCATGGGGAGCTAAGCAAGCGATGTTCTCCCACATCCACATCTTTATAAGAAGAATTCATCCTGTGATCCATATCTAACTAATGTGTCATGTGCTACGTAGCACTATGTATATATATACGAGATAGAAAAACCCATGTCTATAGCTTCTTTCCTGGTTCAAGTCCTCTAATAAAGGAAAATACATCCAAATTAAATATGTAGTAGAACAATCAACAAATATCATGCCACTGATCATCCTTAAAATGTATACATGTGAAAATCATAGCATAGTGATCTCATCGGAAACATATTCTAGATGAGAGAAGTGTTGGTCTATCTATGGCATGAGTATTATACTACTAATGATGATCATTCCTTCTTTAGGGACATCAATTCCTAGTAATATGTGAACTAGCTCAAACCAATCTTCTCTGAATCGGCATGTCATAGTCACACCGTCGATACCGATGCTCATTATAATGGACACATCCTATAGTGTAATATTCCTATCGCCCTCTATAAAATGGAATGATTGTGTCTCTGGGAACCATCTCTCTATTATCCAAACAATGGGATGATGATTGAAAAATGTGATGTCACACATAGCAATGCTATAGAACCCAGCATGATGGTGATGGGGGATGATAGGAGGAGGTGCTTTAACATGATGGAAACGATGATATCTATGCACACTCAAGGCATGCAATAGAGGCTCTAAAACAAGCCTTGAAACATGACTATTTTGGAATTTGACCAATGAAGGACATTCCATCTTTACATTTGATATCATCACAAATTTTTTACATTTAATTAAATAAAACGTTTATTTTTTAAAAATAACTACAAAAAAATGAGACTGACAATTAACATGTATAATTTTGAATTATGAAAAAAGAGGTATAAAAATATATACTAATGATGTTGTTGGTTTATTTTATCAATTTATTATTTTTTTATCTCTAATGATTTTTTATTTATTAGAAATATTATTATATAAATCATCAGTGATGAAAAATCAGCATAGAACTTGTGGTTACATGTTATATTCAATCGACCATGTGAATTGAATTACCTATTTTGAGGTTGAATTTTTTTTATTCATTTTCTTTTTAAATTTATTTATTAATAGTTATAGTATCATGAAATTATTTCTGATTAAATCCAAAAATTAAACAAAAAAGAGTTGAAACAAGTTATAAATAGTGCTAGTTAAAAATAAAAGGGTTCATTAATGAAATTTATAAATACGAGAAAATATATACACATTCATGATAAAATACATAGACTTGATCATGGGAGATGGTAAGTTGAGCTTTTTCCTATAACTTGGGGACATCTCTTATGATTATACCCTTCTGTGCGAGAAATGTTTCATCATACCCCCTCAAAGTTTCCATGGCTAGTACATCTCATTTATTATTTGAGTAGAATTTGGTCTTCCATGGGGCCATAACATGGTAATATCAATATAATAATTGAAAAACTAAACAAATGAAAAAAATCATAACTGAAAAAACCAAATTACGAAACCTATAAATATCAGGGATGACACATGAATGATTTGTAAGTAATATGATATAATTAATGTCACCAATAGGGATTCAAGATTTAATGTAATAGTTTACAAGAGTTCTCACATGATACACTAGGTCAATATAGGGCTCCAATGATATGTTTATCGATGCAAAAGACACATAATAATGTGTAAATGGATATATCAATGCCTAGAAGTTGGCAATATCACAACACCTATTATCCAACATGGCCACCAGAACTCAACCACTATTGCATGTAACCTGGTCGTATCACTCCCTTGCCTGAAAGAAGCTCTGTAACTAGTGAAATATTAGAACATGAAATCCTGGTGCGTCATTTATTATCTGATCTATTGCACTTTGGAAATGATGAGTAAAACATATTCCATTTTGTATCCTCTGAAAATCCAGTTGGGACCATTCCAAAAATTACATCACACAAACATAAAATATATCTTCACCTAGCCCTATGTTTGGAAATTCATGACACCCTTGACGACCCCATTTATGCACTCCACTATATTATTTTTAATATAACAATATTTCCTACCACAATCATATTCCAATGACCATTTATATTTCGAAATCTGCATCATATAACCATAAAAATCATTATTATCCCTTAGAATTTTTTTAGGCATTGATCAAACATCTCTTTTTGGGTTTCATATGTTGAAACCATAAGCGAAAAATGTAGTTTAGATGATGTTAAATTTTCTTTCAAAAAAATAACGTTCATAAAAACATACCCATCTATATGATCACATTCTTGATTTCCTCATCTGTGAAATTATTATGCACATCAATATATCTAATTCAATATTGATGATAAGAATTCATTTCTCTTGATGAAAACCCATCACTATTAATAATGTCTATAATCTCTCGATGAATATCAGATATTAGAAACACACCCTGGTTATTTGTGAGATGAATTCATATAAATGACAAAATCCATCTCAAGGATTCAAAAATCCCATTTTCAAAAATAAAGAATGCAAGTGGTAATGGGCATGATTATCATCTTATGTGGATTAAATAATTTTAACACCTATATAATTTCAATAAATTAATGTTCCATTGACTAAAATGAATTGTTTACAATAGGAAAAAATAGAGATATGTGGCCTAAATTCACAAAATATCATATTGAACTTCACCATTGATTGATCAAATTAGTGATTGGGGGAGACATACTCAATAGTGTGCAAATAATAAATAATCTTATTTTTGAGATACAACAATTCCATAAGCTATAGAAACATTTCATATGATTCATCCTTGAATTAAATGATTTGTAAAATGATATATTACAGCTAAACAACTGTTCTATTCGTTGATGAACAAGGGACACATGAACATCTTGAAAAATTCATATCATATCTACAATATGAATTGATATAAACTCTACATCAAGTGAAGAGTGATATTACGACAACCTCAGATGTACGAGAGTGTGCCAGCCTTCTCATTTTGTTATCTTCTAACATGAAAAAAATATTATATATTTCAGTCAATTGGAAATTATATTCTGGATCATATTTTTCACATCGAATGAGATATTTTTCATTATTGAACTCATCAACCAAAAATGAGAAATGTAGATATATGTGGTATTGTTTAATAACATTGTTCATAGAAATATTAATTTCAATATCTTACTCGACATAGATGGTTTTATTATTTGATGCATATATATTCCCTATAATACTAGGGAATTAAGTAGACGGTGTAATGAAATCCTATTAAATTTTTTTTTTGCACGGAACATTCCTTTGATGGAGGAAGTCAATAGTGTAAGATGATTACCACTAACTACTAGATGCCTATCTATTAGAGGTAACCCATAAGGTTAAATCCCCATATCACCCTCACCCACATCATATCCTGATGTCTTACAAGATACTTCCTCCTCATATAAACTATTATTCAATATATTAGAAGTACACACTAGGATGTCCCCAACATTTCCTTCCAAATACTGATCATCTTGTTAATATTTTTTTTCTATCAAAAGATTATTATGAATAGGTAATGAATGAGATTCTTTCAAAGGATTTAATTCTTTAAAAACAAAACATGGTTCTGTATTGGAAGGTTTTACCACATAAATATCAGAAATCACCATATATAATTAAATTAGACCATTAATAAACTGTTGTCTAAGAAAAAAATGTTACATCCATCCAATGATCCTCATCGACTAGAGGATTCTTAGTGTTCCATAAAAAATTAGGATATTGAAGATGTTGATATGTTATTGAAGTTACTTATTGAGAACCCCTCAGTTTTAACCGAATATGAATCATCCTTCAAACTTCATCCGATGTCACATAATTATGAATATTTTTCACCCTTGTAGGTGGAAAACTATAGCTAAAACCCTTCTCGGTATAAATTACCTCACCATTAAAATATATTTTCACATACATGATTACATAGACAAAATAATTAATAAAATATTATATAATACCTCATGATTTTTTTTTTAAATTGGTTATGATTATATTATTAACATGACCATGAGACTTTTATATGGATTGGTTTATCATTATTTGATAAACTAACAAAAACTTAAAGGGTCTCCTTGCACATATATTAGCTCATATTTCAGATACCATCAAGATATTCTCAGGCATGGTGTAAAAATAGAGCTTCAAACAACAAAAGTTCTTGTCAAACACAATTTTATTGCAATGATACTCACATAAAAGTGAGAGTAGAGGGGTTTTAGATACAAAACATTTTTTAAGAGGACACACATTTCCTTACATACTTATAAAGAGGGATGAAACACAAGTTATCAATGTGGAAAACAAAATAAAATTATTACAAATTACATTACTAAAAAATAGGATATGAAATTTCCATCATACATTGGTTGGTAATCACAAGATCATCCTATTATTAAAATTTAATTAATCATATATATATATAATATAACATGAAATTTCAATCATAAAATAGACGTTCATCTCAAGATCAGTAAACATTCAAGATTGCATACATATTTGTTTGAGATATTTATTATGTTTTAAATATTTTCACTATACATTCTATATTTAATAAATAATATATATATATACCAATATATATTTATATATTAAGACTTTTATGAAGATCTTTCACTATTACATGTGAAAAAATAAAACTAAAACCTTTATCGATATAAATAACCTCACTGTTGAAGTATATTGACAATGATATTATTACCAAATCAAATTTAAGAAAACATCATATATTTTTTTACCAAAACATCAAATGTTTCAGAAATTTTAATTGTTTATGAAAAAATAAAATTGACATGATCTTGAGACTTATTCGATGGATTAGTTTATCATTATCTAATATACCAACCAAAACCTATTGGTGAACTCAGGGAGGCTCTATTATCACATTTTTTAGCAACCACCAGCGGCCTTTGAAATAATAATGCATCTTGTTGAACACCTCTTATCTAATACCTCTTTTAAAACATGTATTCATGAAAGATTTTTTATTAGAAAGTTCCTCAAATTCAAGTGAGAGGGTCAAGGGGTATGAAATATAAAACATTTTTTGGTGGACACATAGGTCCTTACATACTTATAAGGGAATTACTTTCATACCATCAACACATAAAATAAAATGCAATTATTACTAATTATATAACCAAACACACACAAAAGACATGTGATTTCAATTATGCATTGGTCAGTCATCTCTAGATCAGTCATCACACAATACTCTTAACATGTTTTTTGGTATACTTATTATGTAACACATATTATAAAACATTACCTATAAGTAGATGAAAAATATAATAAATATCTACATTATCTTTCCTAAATTATAACTTTTAAATGTTCGTATGTATATATATATATTTAATAATAAAATTAATTATGTTTAATTACAATTAATATAATTTACACTTACATAATGACCATAGAATTATTGTACAATAAAATTATATTCATTTTATCTAATTGTATATGAATAAATAATATTTATATCATTCTTCTACTTCAAAAAAATATAAGTAATTTTATACATTATTACATGGTAGTATAATTAATTATACTTAATATAATTTAAATATATTAATTAAATTTATTATTTATAGTAAATAAAAGTAACATAAATTACACTTGAATAATAACCATTCAAATATTGCAAAATAATGCTATTTTAAATTTTATAAAATTACATATGTATATATATACATTTTTTCATACTTATATATTCCAAAATTTAGGTAACTATATTTTATACATTATTAATTGGAATAATAATTATTTATACTTAATATTTACACTTATATAATAACAATAAAAATACTATAAATGTAACTTATTTTCAATTTTATAAAATAAAATATGAATGTTTTTTTTCATATTTCTACTTTCTAAAATGTAAGAAAATACATTTCATACTTTATTACTTGAAATAAAAATTATTTATACTCAATATAATTTGAAATGTTTTTATATTAATCTTTTTCTACACCGTTAACAAAAATAATATTATATATATCTTTTGATAAATTTAAACATGAAACTTAATATAAATAATACATTTTAAACAACATATTTTCAATAAAATACATAGCTAATTACCTATGTGTATAGAATATTAGGTTTTAAATTTATTTTACATTAATTATAATATATTTTATATACATATAAATCTATTCAAATATAATTACTCACCATTTAAAATAAAAATCTATACATTATTTAAAATAATATTATCTCTCTAAATATAAATTACATATTATACATGGCATTTCAATTATATAAACACCATATTTAAATTACCTAAAAATTCAATATAAATTAAATCATAAAAAATAACTCATTCATAAATTAAATAACAAAAAATAAAATAATTTATACATCCATATATTCATCCATCCATACATATTAAATAAATTAATCATAAAAACAAAATAAATAAAAAAATAAACAATTAAAATTTTAAATATAAACTTTACCTTCTTAAAAGCCGCAAGGAAATGTTGAGAATGAATTACAATCGGGTTTGGCAGAAAAATCCAATGGAGAAGAATGAAATTTGGAGGGGGGAGCACATCCTTTTTTAGAAAATGGGTTGGTAGGAGGCATGGAAGCCATTCATTCCTGATTTGTAAATTCCATAATGGATGTGTAAATGGGTTTATGCGTCCTTGGTAGTAGAGGGAGAAGCATGAATTGTGTCCACGCTTCTCACTTGGAATGCAGAAGCGTGAACTTAGTTAACGGTTCTCCATACCTTTTTTTGAAAGAAATCCCCAACCCTATGAATTTTTCTAAAAAAATTATGAAATTATAAAAATTTATCTTATTTGAAGTAAGTATTAAGTTTCACTAGGTTCTTAGGTCATGTAATGAGTTATCCCTCAAAATAGTTAAAAATCGGTGTTTCCTTTGTTTAATAAATTGGGGATTGACACAGCTTGTTTTTAAAAAATATTCATAGTTAAGATTTATTAATTAATGGAAAATTAAATAATATTTAATTACTTATTAATAATAGTAATTTATAATTTAAAAATTAATTAATAATTTAAAAAAAATTAAAAGATACCAATAAAAATTTAAAAATATTATTTACTTACTAAATATTTATAATAATGAGTAAATTAATATTTTAATGATTATTAAATAATGATTATTTACTTATCATTAATTAATTAAATAATTGGTGCTAATTTGTAATTATTAATTACACATTAAATAATTTCCTATATTTAAAATTTTTATTGATTATTTTCTAAAATGTATTTATTATTAATTAATTAAAATAAAATCATAATTATTATTAATTATAATTACTTATTTTTATTTATTTTTATTAATAATTTATTTTCATTAATAAATTTCAATTAAATAAATACTTTTTTATTAATTATAAATTAAATAATTATTTATAGTAAAAATATTAAAGTACTAAATTTTTAATATTTAATTAATTAGAATTCATTTATAAATAAAAAATAAAATTTAGTACTTATTTGTACTTAGTTTATTAAAAATTGAAAACTAAAAATTATTTATAAATTAAATAAAAAATATTTTTATTAAAAAAAATTAACAAATGATTTTAAATAATTTTAAATAATAATTTTATAATAATTATTAATAAAAATCCCTTAATTATAAACAAAATATTAAACATAAATATTTATTAGTAATTAATATTTATTGTAAAATAATATTATTAAATACAAAATAATATTCTTTAATTACCAATTAATTCTTAATTAATAATTATCAATATGTAATAGTAATTATTAATAATTTATTATTATTTTATTTTTATTAATATTATTTATTAGTTATTACTAATTAATTAAAAAATAATTAATTAAAAACTACTAATTAATATTTAATAGTAATTACTAATTAATTAAAACCTAGTAATTATTAGTAATTATTTAGTAATTACTAATTAAAACATAGAAATTATTACTAATTAATATGTAATGGTAATTATTAGTCATTATCAATATGTAATAATAGTTACTAATTAAATAAAACCTGGTAATTATAAGTGATTAATTAGTTATTTTTCAGTATTGTTGATTAGTAAAAAATATTATTTAATTTCTAATAAATTTAAAAGGATGAAGCATGGTTTGGGGACCCAATACACTCCCCCAGATTTTATTAAACAAAAGGAAAGTACAATGTGCTTACATCTATAAGGGAATAAAGGATTACACATGAAAATCAAACACTACTGGAATTCTTAATAATTGTGACGACCTATTTGCGACGGGATACCATCGCAAATAGGATTTAGCGACGGGGCCCCGTCGCAAATATCCTATTGGAGAAAACGCTATCGCAAATACAATTATTCGCGACGGGCCTGTCCCAAAAATTTTTATTTGCGACGGGAACCATAGCCATCAAAAATAAGCTTCCGATTATATGTAATACATAAACATAATGTTTTCGCGACAGGCCCGTCACAAAAACTATTTTCAACGGGCTCTCACCCCATCACAAAAAAATATATATATAACACTTTTTGCGACCTTCCTGTCGCAACAAATTAAATGCGATGGTCAAGTAGTACAGTCACAAATATGGTTTTAAAAATATTTAGTTAGACTGTTTGCAACGGGACCCCGTAGAAAAAGGTCCCGTCGCAAATAATAAATTAATTTTTTAAGAAAATAAAGTTTAATAAATTTACGATTAATGAAAAAATAATATTACTATTATTAAAACACGAAAAAAAATAAAAAATATTAAAATTCTCAATATTCACAAAAAATATAAAAAAATAAAAAAATAGAAAAAATTAAATTATGTTATATTGGAACTGATATAAAAGTGAAAAAATGCAAATAATTCATATTACAATGTTAAATTCAAATGTTTGTAACATAAAAAAATCATTGGGGGTCGTCTTCTTGAGGGGGTGGAGGAGCTGGTGGAGAAAACTTCATCCATAACTATGAGTCAGACGACGCATGTACTCCATCTGCTCGTGATGCTGCTACTGCCATCGAAGCATCTCCTCCTCATGTTGTTGTTGCTGCTACTGTTGCCGCTGACACATCTCTTCTTACTGCTTCTCCAAAATCTCTATATGCTCAGTCTGAGTTCACAACTGCTCCTGATACTGTGATCCAGAAGGTGATATATCTCCACGAGCTCCTCTCACACTGGACGCCAACATCACAGCAGTACCATAATAAGTACCAGGAGTCAAATGAAAGCATATGCCAACTACTATGCCCTTCTCAAAGCCATACTGAGTCGCCTATATCCAAGAAGTCTCATAAAAATGGCGAGCACTTGTCTGCCTAGTCATCTCGTCCTGACCATCAGCTTGTGTCTGAGAGGTCACAGCCTCATAAGACTCTTTCAATTCTAATTCAAAATTAAAATTTTCTAATTATAATATGTAATTAATTGTTAAACTGAAAAAATAATACTAACCAGAATCTGACGATGTGGATCACCTCTAATCTCTCCAGTGGCTGGATCACTGTACATCATCTGATAAACGTTGAACTCCATAATATCGGGATACTCAACTTCTTACAGAAATTAAATATAACATTTTATATTTAATTTTATATAAAATATTTAAAATATATTCTTACCGGATGTTGTTTATGCAAACTGAATGTACAGCTACCAACTCGATGTGTCACCTCCTGTCTCCCCCAGTTCTGTCGTCCCACTGAAGATCTACTCTGAAATCCACCACCCCAAGTGTGTAAACATAATCCATCCCAAAAATGAGATGAAATGTACTCTGGTCTGTGGGCTCTACACGACTCATCAAATTCTATCAAAATTGATTTCTTAATGGTTGTCCTTCTCAAATTGTGCAAAAACTTTGGAAAACGGTCACGCATAGAAACATGCCATGTCGTGTGGATATCATTGCAGATGCTATCATCGAAAGGATTCCATAAACCCTACAAATAATTTATAATATCAAGTTGTTAATAAAATAAATTTCAAACTAAATATTATTTATTTACGTACCAGCCAATTCTAGAACATGTCGTATCACACATCAATGGGAATTTGTTCCCATGTGATCTGTGACTGAGAAAAATAATTGTGCAATATAGCACTCCCCTGTCCAATATCTAAATGATGAATAATATGAAAAAGGAATAAATAATAAAACAATTAGTATATATATAAATAAATTAATGAAGTCTAACTAAAATATACAGGTTACCATACCTACGTGTGCATGGATCGAAATAAAAATGTGGACGTCGCTCAAGTATAGGGTCCGAAATCATCAGTTGTGCAAGACCGCACCCCCTCCGCATACCTCCTGAACCACCAGTAGTCTGAGGGTCAGCTGATCCCACAACATCATCATCCAAATGTAGATCAGCCTCCTCTAACTCTCGTAATAGATCAGAGTCCATCGGAAACACAAAATGATTATTGTTAGCAGATAGTTTAAAATAACTATTATATATAGATATATATTAGTTATGATTATAACCAGCATTTAACTGTGTCAATATTCATCTTTATCCTATTCTCTATAGCTTTCTATGTCATTTTCTTCATCTTCCTCCTCAGCATCATCAATATCCATATGAGTTTCAGTTTCAGCTTCTCGTATCATTTCAAATTCATTTGTAACATCATTATCATCTTCATCACCATCGGTCCTTAATTGTGGGGTGTCATCATCAATATTCACATCTCATTGTGAGTCAGATGGATTTTGAGGCGTCTCTTAAAAAATTTCATTTCCTTCCACTTCAGCAGAACTACATTCAGTTTGAGAAAACTTATTTTCACGCGGTTTCATTTCTATTATTCTCCACCAATCTCTCAAGTCACTTGAAGTAGGACCGTACATTGCATAATAAATTTTATGTGCCTGTTGATCTAGTAAAAATGGTTCATTTACTTCAAGAAGACTTTTATATTTAATATTGATGATTCTATGAGTTGGATTAACACACAAACCTCTCTTAGTATCCAACCAAAAAAATTTAAACATTGTCATGTAATTCTGTCCTAGATAACACAGCTCAACAATTTCATCCAAAATGCCATAAGAGTCAACTTCAGTTTCTCTGTCATGTGATCCTCTCAAGAAAACTCCACTGTCCATTGTTTTTTTGATTCACCATATGCATGCGTATGAAATCGAAAACCATTGAACACATATGCATTATAATATTTAACCATTTTGGATGGTGGGTTACTCAATATACACAGTCACTTATCAATTTTATCATCATATTGAGACACGTGAAAATTGGGAAAACAATTATCAATATAATAAATAATAAACGGAATTGATATTAAACCATCAATAATTTATGTTACCGGTTTTTGAAACCATTGTGAATTTTTTTTTGTCTGCGTTCTTCAAGAGAAGCTACTGTAATTTGTGGACATTGTTTCTTGATATG
The DNA here is from genome assembly GCA_963277665.1 of Viscum album. Lineage (NCBI taxonomy): Eukaryota > Viridiplantae > Streptophyta > Magnoliopsida > Santalales > Viscaceae > Viscum > Viscum album. The sequence continues at coordinate 345,664,043 of OY728127.1, read as the reverse complement.
ATTAGAATATAACCTACAAATAAAATAAGTTAAAATACTGTAACATAAATCATAGAATATGTGATAGAAGCACTCACAGGAAAAATGATGTCATTTCTTTATAGTTGAGAAGAACGCATGTATGAGCTCTGTGATGTTCATCACCTGAAATCCATCGTTCATGCACTCCACAGAAACCAAGATTTGGCTGATTAAAAACTAATAATTGATTTTCCATTTCATCATTACCATTCTCCTTGTTTTTCCCCATGCGATTCTGTTTTGAGGGATATTGAGATTCAAAATAATGAGAGAAGAAAAAAGAAATTCCCTCTTGGAAATTAGCTTCAGCAATTGAGACTTCAACTGATGCTTTATTACCTATTGTTTTCTTCAATTTCTGTATGCATCTCTCAAATGGTTATATCCATCGAAACTATACTGGACCACCACATTTATCTTCATGTGGAAAATGTAATTACAACAACATATTCTTCCAATTTTCTTAGCGCATCGTAGTCTGCTGTTGATGCACAGATGTCTCGAAAAAATTTATGATATGTCTGTTATTGAATCCAAAATCATAGAATTCATCAAACCTCTGAATCCAATCAACATAAGTCTTTCCATTATAACATGACAGTCATGACTTTTAAATCTACTAATATAACCATTTTTATCACATCTTCCCAAATTGGAAGCCAACCATCTGGAAGTCTCAAATCTGCAATCCACTGACAAAATAATAAGCAACTCTCTTTGAATAGTTTATAAGCTGCTTTTGGCTTCATTATCCTCTGTGATCTAACATTTTCATATAATTCAAGTTCTGGTCTCCTGCAAATTTGGGCAAGATCTAATCGTGCCTTTACAGTATCTTTGGTCTTACCTTGTGTATCCCAAACTTTATGAAATAAATTATCAAAACAATTATTCTCAATATTCATAACATCCAACATGTGGCAGACCAACAAATCAGACCAATACGGAAGATCCCAGAAAATGCTCCGTTTTATCCAATTATGTTCTTTGCCAAAGCCATGAATTTTTTTTGGATTACTATTGGTCCAAATGTGATGGGGGTCATGAAAATAGAACTAATTTTAACTCTGTTCCTGAGATCATATTTGTAGGATCATCCCTTTCAATTGTACCTTTTCTGAAATGAGATTTGTTCCTCAAAAAAGGATGATCGGTTGGAAGAAATCTAAGGTGATAATCAAAATAGCCAGGTTTTTTCCGTTGACCAGCATAAAGGATTTTTTTTCTTTCATACACTAATTAAATGATTTCAGACCATGTGTACTCCAACCAGACAACATGACATATGCCAGAAGGTCACTAATCGTCTAGACCAATGCAGCTTTTAATATGAAATTTTATTTCTCAACAACATCATATATATTAACACCATCACTCCACGATGCATTTAACCATCAATCAATGGTTTCAAATAAACATCAATATTTATTACTAATTGTTACAATTTTTTACTAATTATTACAATTTTTTACTAATTATTACAATTTATTAATAATTATTACTAATTATTACTATTTATTTCTAATTTAGCAATATTAATCAATACATACCAAAAGGAAAACTGCTTGAATAATGAAAGGAAATTTGGTAATCATCATTGTGGAGATGATTACAAATTTTCACTTCATTATCCAATAAGATTTCGTTAATTAATTATTAGTAATAAAAAAGTATATTATCAATATTTACGAAAAAAATATTAATATTATTATAATAATAAAAATTTAATAAAATATTAAAATTTTCATTATTCACAACAGAAATTATTCTATTATTAACATGTTCAAATCTCAATGGGTCATCAATTGTCAAGCCATGCACAATAAAAACTTTATGTCAGTCATGTCTACTATAAACTCTATAATTGTACTTGCATGGTTGACCACCTCGCAAGTAGTGTTGCAAAGCCTATTGCGAATATTGATAATTTTAATATTTTATAAATTTTTTATTATTTTAATAATATTAATATTGTTTTTTTGTAAATATTGATAATATATTTTTTTTATTGCTAACTATTGTTAAGTATTGCTATGTATTTCGATTTATTTCGATTAATTCCTATTTATTCCGATTTATTCTGATTTATTCCGATTTATTCCAATTTATTCCGATTTGTTCCTATTTAATCCTATTTATTCCTATTTATTCCTATTTATTTGTATTTATTCCTTTTTATTTGTATTTATTCGTATTTATTCGTATTTATTCCTATTTATTTCTATTTATTTCTAAGTATTCTTAATTATTCTTAATTATTCCTAATTATTCCTTATTATTCCTAATTATTCCTAATTGTTCCTAATTATTCCTAATTATTCATAATTTTTCCTAATTATTCCTAATTATCCCTAATTATTCCTAATTATTCCGAATTATTCTAAACTACTTCTAACTATTGATAATTATTGGTAATTATTGGTAATTATTCCTAACTATTCCTAATTATTGCTGATTATTCCTAATTATTCCTAATTATTTCAAATTATTCCTAATTATTAATAATTATTACTAATTAATGATAGTTATTGATAATTATTTCTAATTATTGCTAATTATTCTTAATTATTTAAAATTATTCCGAATTGTTGATAATTATTCGTGATTATTGCTAATTATTGAAAATTATTCTTAATTATATCTAATTATTCCTAATTATTCCTAATTATTCCTAAATATTCCTAAATATAGCCAATTATAGCTAATTATAGCTTATTATTCCTAATTATTCTTAATTATAGATAATTATTCCTAATTATAGCAAAGTATTCCTAATTATATCTAATTATTCCTAATTATAGATAATTATTCCTAATAATAGCTAATTATTCCTAATTATAGCTAATTTTCCCTAATTATATCTAATTATTCCTAATTATAGATAATTATTCCTAATTATAGCTAATTATTCCTAATTATAGCTAATTATTGCTAATTATAGCTAATTATAGCTAATTATAGTTAATTATTGCTAATTATAGCTAATTATTGCTAATTATTTCTAATTATAGCTAATTATAGTTAATTATTCCTAATTATAGCTAATTATTCCTAATTATAGATAATCATACCTAATTATAGCTAATTATTCATAATTATAGCTAATTATTCATAATTATAGCTAATTATTCATAATTATAGCTAATTATTCATAATTATAGCCAATTATTAATAATTATAGCTAATTATAGCTAATTATAACTAATTATTTATAATTATAGATAATTATTTCTAATTAGAGATAATTATTGCTAATTATTGCTAATTATAGCTAATTATAGCTAATTATTGCTAATTATAGCTAATTATTACTAATTATTGCTAATTATTGCTAATTATTGCTAATTATTGCTAATTATTGCAAATTATTTCTAATTATAACTAATTATTCCTAATTATTCCTAATTATTCCTAATTATTTCTAATTATTTCTAATTATTTCTAATTATTACTAATTATTCCTAATTATTACTAATTATTACTAATTATTACTAATTATTCCTAATTATTACTAATTATATCTATTGATTCTTAATTATATATATTGATTCCTAATTATATCTATTGATTCCTAATTATATCTATTGATTCCTAATTATAGCTACTGATTTCTAATTATATCTATTTATTGCTAATCATATCTGTTTATTGCTAATTATATCTATTTATTGCTAATTATATCTATTTATTGCTAATTATATCTATTTATTCCTAATTATATCTATTTATTGCTCATTATATCTATTTATTCCTAATTATATTTAATTAATATTAATTATAACTAATTATTTATAATGATAACTAACAATATTAATTTCTTAGTAAAACTAAATGTAAATAAAAATCAATTGAAATCTAATTAAATTAGAAATAATAAACAACAATTAAAATTAACATAAAATTTATAATATAAATATAAAGAAAATAAAATATAAATACCTTAAACATTGATATTCTGAAGATATTGACACCCTCTGATTTCTCTCGTATAAAAAATGTCAAATAAAAAAAATTCTCTATGAAAATGAACAACGAAGAGGGTGAGATAGCAAGATCTGAATGATTTGTGAAAAAACGGATGAGAGTATATATAGGTTATATTAGTTGCGACGGGAAGAGTTTCGACGACTACCCGTCGGAAATGGTGGTATTTGTGATGGGCCCCGTCACAAATAACCTTGCCCGCATTAATTATAGTCAGCGGTTAAAAGGTTATTTGTGACCGGATACGTCGCAAAATGTACCTACCGACAGTCTTTTTGCGACGGGATGACATCCCCTCGCCAAAAGGTATTGACCACCGCCGGGTATTTGCAAAGGGGCCTGTCGCAAATGCCCCTACGTGGTTGGGTGTGCAAGCCGCACATTTTGGTCTTTAAGTCGTGCCAAAGTATTTGCGAGAGGAGACATCTCCCCGTCGCAAATAATTTTCACGCGGTTTGGCACGCAAGATACGCCAAACTATTTACGAAGGGAGATGAAATCCCGTCACAAATAATTGGTTTTTTGTGACGAGCTACTTTCCCCGTCGAAAATAGCTTCCTGGATGGGTTATTTGCGATGGGAAGACATCCCATCACAAATAAGCCGTCGCAAATAGTGATTTTTCCCTTACTGAAACCAATAAAATCAAGGGCATCTTTTGAGTATCTCCATGGGAAATTCAATGACAAACCCATAACAGGTATTACAAATAGCTCCTTCATTATCCCAACTTTAAAAAACATAGAGTTCATCCAAAAAAGCACTCTATACTTTTGAATCATTTTGATTTAAGAGAAGAAAAAGGGTCTTATCCTTCTCAAGCATTTTTATTTTAGTAGGCTATCCACCTTTGTAAACACCACAGAAGAAAACAGAAACCCATCCATAACCACCCGAAGAAACCAATCGACCTTTACGTATTGAAAATGGGGTTACCTTCACTCATTCTTCCCTTTACATAACCTCTACATATCCTCCATTTGAAGAAAATAAACCTTATTTCATGAACAAAATATTGTTACACTCATATCTGATGTACATTACAAAAGTTGTTTTCAAAGAGAAATCCTTAAAAAACAACCTGAAAAAAATCAAAGGATTCAAATTGAAGTAAAAGTGAAAACTCCATCAAGAACTCATAAGCATAAATAAAATCAGCTCTATAGTATGTCCCAAAAATTAAAATTAGTGTTCTGCTGAAACCCAACCTCATTCATAGAGAACATCCATTCCTTGATTTGAAGATATTCCTCCAAAGTGGGTTCTCCAACTTTGTATGGATTTAACATGTTTATATCTTGTTGATATATCAAATTATCCAAAACCTCCCCCAAGTTATCCCTAATCTAATAAGCATTATTTAACTTTGTGTCAACTTCCTTATCTTCTTCACCAGTGTAGACATTAGAAGTATCCAACTAATCGGTGACCGTTGTGATGGGAAAATCAAAATCCTTCAGGGGAAAACCCTACTATTATCCTTTCTTATCCCCTATAATTGGAAGGGGGGATAATGGATTCCCTCTACCATATCCCTGAGGATCTGTTGATAATGATTCTCTATAATTTGGTGTTGTAAATTACCTTATGAGTCTTTCTCGTGTGTAGAGTGATAAATCCATTTAATTCAATAGTTAGATTCTTCCCTTTTTAGAGATTGAATACAAAAAAATCATCAGTAATCTATTGTGCCTAATAAACTTCCTCATGATTAACCTTATCATATTGATTTTACTCAACTATGTTGTTAAATTCTTCATCATCCTCAGAATGAGAAGATGGTTCAGCATATTTGTTCTTGTATATTGTTGTAACTGCATCAACAAAATGAGATCTTTCATAGATCTCTCAAACATTAGAGCGCCCCATATTATCCTTATGATTCCTCTATTGTATTCACATTATATTACTTCTATGAATGGGCCAACTAGTTGGGAAATTAAAATTCCGACCATGAGTTGCACTTGATTTAGAATGATGACCAAATTTTCAATAATAAAAGTAGTTATCGGGGGGACTTTCATACAAAATATCAAACCAAAAAGCATAATCAACATTATGAATCCAAAAATTCAAATGAATTTTTTTTTAAATTTCAAATTCAACACAAATTTTGCAAACCGAATGTTAGGAGGGAATAACTATTTCCACATCTAGTTTAATTAGCCACCCGATGAGACTTGTAATGGATTTGAGAGATTTAGGATAAAAAATGGATCAGATGACTATAAAAGAACTACCAATTTCATAAAAACAATTTCATGTAAAATCTAAAGACCATTTCAGAACATTCATACAAAATAATGAAAAATAAAAAATACCCCTCACCCCATATAAATAGTAATCATGATTTGATAAAAAACAAATCAGTACATGAGAAGGATTGACAATCCCGAAATGAAATTCAAATAATACAATAATTTCCAAAAAAATTCTATGAAAAATAAGCGAGGGGTAATGTTTTTGAAAATTTCAAATAAGGGAAAGAAATAAATCAGAAGAGATGGCTTAATCAGACATTGTGGGGTTGACCCTACTAACATTATCCATCCTCATCCCCTCAGATTAGGAGGGGATACTTGATTATCTCAACCGTTACCCCAATGATCTAATGACAATTATTCTTTCAAATTCGGGGGTAGCCAATTCACTTCTAAGTCGTTCTCATGTGTGGAGTGATAAATCCATCTAATTCAAAAATTGGGTTCTTCCCTTTTTAAAGTCCAATGTCGAATATCATTAGCAATCCGATGTGCCTAGTCAATTTCATCATGATTAATTTTATCATATTGATAGTAATCAACCAATTCATTAATATTGTCATCATCCTCACATTAAGAATATGGGTCAACAAATTCGTCATGGTCCCTTATTAAAACTACATCAACACAATGATATCTTTAAGAGATCTCAAAAATTATATAGTGGCCAACATTATCCTTCTTCTTGCATTATTGTATCCACATTATCTTTTTTCTATGTGGTGTCATACTGGCAGAAAAATTTTCATTCTGAGCATAAGTTCCACATGATTTAGAATGATGACCAAATTTTCAACAAGAAAAGAAGTAATCAGGGAAACATTCATACACAATATCCTACCAAAATCAATAATCTCCATTCAAAATCCAGACATTTGGAGGAAGATATTTAAACATATCAACATTATCGCAAATTTTGGCCAATAAATTTCTAGAGTTATTAACAGATTCTCTATCCAGTTTAATCAGCCACTCGATGAGACTTTTAATGGATTTTAAAGGAAAATGCTTAAAAATGGATCATATGATCAGAAATACACAAAATAATGTCAAACAAGACAATAATTTCAAGTAAAATATAAATACTACTTCAGCACTTTCATAGTGACTAGTAAAGATATCAAAAACTTCCACATAATATCTATAGTAATCTTTCTCTGATGAATTTTTTTTGTACATTGGAAGGATTGATGATCCCTAGATCAATGTTAGAGAAGCCAATAATTTTAAAATATATTCTATAAAACGTAACTGAGGGGAGGCATTTTTGAAACATTCTAATTAGGGAAAGATGTAAATTAGAAGAGGGATCTTCAATATCCTTTTTTAAAAACAAGAATACGCTATAACCTCTATGTGTATATGGTATTGGGATATTCAGTTAACACCAAACCCCAACATCATTAAATGAGTGATTATGATCACTATCGAGCATGCATACACGATCACCTTTCGGTGTAGATACTCTTTGCATCCTTCCAAATGCACAAATATCTTAATTAATAAATAATTATTAATATCTCTTGGTAATTATTAATTATAAATTTATATTTAAATATAATTAACATTATTAATTAGCAATTATCAATCATTTAATTACATATTAAATGATAACTATTAAATATTAATAATAAATTTCTAATTAATTAATTATTTTTAATATTATTTATATATAACAAGAATTTATTTTCAATTGATATTATTTTATTACTAATTATATTTTTATTAGTTAATTATTAATTTTTGATAGAAAATATTAAATTATAATTATTATTTAATTATAACTACTATTATAATTTATTTTTAATTAATTAGATATTAATATTTATTTTTAATTTGAATGAAATTATTAATTACAATATGTTATTAATTCTGCATCATAAATGGGGAAGGTGAATCCCACATTGTAAATCTATAAATATTTCATGGGAATTCTCCTTTGTAAAAGGGAGCTCTGGGTGAGGGTAGCATAATTCTAGAATACTTTAACTACAGTACTGTGACATATTTAATAGTATTTAATTTCTAATAATTTTTTTGTTATATATATATATATTTATTTAAAAAAATATGAAAAAAACACAGTAAATATATAAACACACACACATATATATATATTAAAGTATGTTAAGTATTTTTTGATAGGTAAAATATGTTAAAGTATTTAAAGCATTTTCCCCAAGTTTCTATGTAAATGAATTAATGACCAAAAAACCTTTTTCCTCCCTTGGAAAAGGACAAAGGGGTTTGAAAAGTTAACGCCTTTGTCGTTTATTTTTTTTAAAAAAATTATTCGTTGGATTATTTTAAATGTTTTTTGAAAATCCTAAAACACCCCAAGAAAGATCAGGTATGTTATGAAGTTAATGAGATAAATGTTTTACATAAATTTTTGTTTAGTTTTTGTGACTCAAAATAGAAATCGAAAAACCTCATATACATAAGGTGACCGCCATAGGTGGTAGCTAATACCAATATCTGGTGGCCTCCATATATAGTAATCTAGTTTTGGCCTTTTCGAAAATCTATATTTCTAGTTGTGAAAATTAATGACATTAAATAATCCCCGAAAAATAAAATTGTAAAATATTAATATTTTAGGGGTTCAACCGTGCATTTAGCTACTGTATTTTATTGTTTTTTCCTTCTATTAGGAGTTGGATTATTGCTAACATATTGTTTATATTGTTAATCCATGACTATTTAATTATATTTTTATTAATTCATGTGTGAAAAACCAATTCTGACGGACAAAATTCATGTACATAAAATTTCTATCAGAGAGAATTTAAATTGTTTTTTCTTTGATTTATTACAATTTCACTTTTTTATTTAAGTGTTACATTTCATTTTCCGTAAAGTTCATATTTTGATTTTATTAAACATATAGAGTTAATATGAAACTTTTTATTAAAATTATGGTAGATGAAATGAATTTATTTATAGTATATATATATATATTTAATTAATATATACTATAAACTTGTCTTGAATCATCCAGTTTTCAAATTGATGGAGATTTTAAAGAGATGGATTTAGTAGATAAATTATTATATAATAATAATCTTAATTATTGACATATTTGGATTTGATTTTGGTATCATTAAAATATTATTATAATAACCAGTAGCTATTACATTCATAGTCCAAAAAATTTCATTTTTAGAACTCTTGTGTTCTTAATAATAATAATTTTTTTTTTCAAATTATATTTTCATTCCATTAAATTAAAAATAAATTAGCATGAAAAGTTTTACTATCTATTTGTAGTTTATTTATTGGAAATGTTTAAAAACCAATTTCTTATTTTCGATTACTTATGCATGAATTTCACATCACATATTGTGAGAATAGATGGGATGTTGGCATAAATAATTTGTAGGATATTATAAAGGTTAAATGATAGTCCTTTGGTTTGGATAATCCCTTCCCAAACATTATATTCTATTGAAAATATTTTTAATGACCCTATTCCAAATCTACCATCAATTTATACCAAACTACCACTACACCAAATAAAAAGTCTTGATCTCTAGGTGATTGAAACTATCGTCTAGTGTTAAAATTAAATGTTGGGGAATTAATTACACTCAAAAAAATTGTTGGCATTTTTTATAGGCTGATGGTTAAGAAATGCTTAGTATAAACCATGTGCAAACCATGTGAGTGTATCTATCATCTGGAATATATGAACACATGGCTAGTTCATGGTTTACCAAACCTTTAAACCTCCTGATGTGTGGTGTTCTAGGCCCTTTGGAGGGAGGCTCTTTGCTGGAACAATGTTTGTCCAACCGTGCAGCTAGATCATGTATAGTTATATGTGTTAAAAAATTGTAATTATTAAACTAGCTCACCACTTTTTTCCGTATGTCACACAAACCCACTTTCTCATTTACTTAACATGAAACTCTAAGTAGGTCTCAGATGTGCCTCCTACTCCCATTATTCTCCCTTTCATCATTATTTCAAGGGTTTTTTTCTCCAGATATAGTTCTTCTTGGTAAGTCCTTCTCTTCCTCCCTCCTTTCATTACCTCTCATTTTTCCATTCTCTCCTCACTAATAGAGTTCCATGGACAAACCCTAGGCTAATTATTTAGTGTTTGATGAAAACTACTTCCTAAGGTTTGTTATCCCCTTGGAAAACAATTATTGTTGATATCGTTAAAGGAAATATATTTCACTCAGTTTAAAGAAGGGTTTCATTTGTACTTCTTATTTAGATTTATTTTAAATTTGGATTGTGTTATTTTTTGTTTCATTTTTTTGGGGTGTCTTATACCTCTTTGAGGTGGTATAATTCCTCCATATTAAAATAAAGGTTCCATTAAGGTTTCCCCTTTTTTGGTCTTTAAATTCGAAAACCTCTCTTGATGCTATTTTTAATTCCATTTTAGATATAAAAAATAATATTTATTATGTTCAAATATTATTTGAAATGGAAACCATATTCCACTTTATTTACAAATAAGTTCAAAGGTTTCCCCCATATTATAAGTTTGTAAAAGTCTTCTTGAATTGATTTTTACATATAAGATGTTTTATGAAATGTTTAATGTGTTTTATTAGTGAGTATATATTTCTAAAAAATGGGATGTCTTTAAAAGTTGAGTTATCCCTTTAATTATAGAGGATAAAAAAAGTTATGTGTTTTTTCAAAATATTTCTTACCCTGTTAGGGTTATCCACATATATATGGGTATATAGACACACACACACAAATGTGTGTGTGTGTGGGTGTGAAAATTCACATGAGAATATGTGAATTTTTGAAATGTGATATATATATATACATGTGTGTGTTTTAGTATATATGGGAATGAATATAAATGGAAATATTTTCAATTTAATCATGAAACTCAAATATGGTTTTCAAAGAAATTTTAATTTGATTCCAAATCATTAATTAAGAGGATTGATTGGGATCTTCTATAGACTTTCAAATTATGTGGTGCATGAAAATGGAAGCTTGGAATTCTATTTTACCTGTTTAACTTGGATCTTGTATATTTTACATATTGATGTGACTCTAAAAAAGTAGATTCTTATTGTATGTGAATGGAGGTGATGATGTATGTTTGCTTTTCACTATTTAATGATTAAGTTTTGATTGTCTTATTAAACCTACCTTATGTATTTTGGTTATGGGAAATACCATATGGTAACCTCGGGTACTCAGGTTGGTGGACTATGATAAGTATACTAGGAATTAACATTCCCTACCTAGTAGGATTATGATACAAAAATCCCTAAACTAAATAGGTATATGAGATATTTGACAAGTCATGCATGGGAATAATTATATATATATATTGTTTGATCATCAATAGTATGTAGATCCTAGGGCCTAAAATTGTGAACCATGACTTCCCATTGTGCTTGACCTATTTATTTATCTTTCATGCTCTCTTTTCACAATAAATACATTGTTTAATTTATGATAAGAAAACAATTTCCTAAAAAGAGTTGTTCCTTTGAATTTTATATTTTAAAGGAATGTTTTCTTAAAAACACATATCATATTATGATATTAAAAGATATTTTAATTGAAAATGAGTAAGAATATTTTATTTATATTTCAAATAAAAACTGGTCATAAACATATTTTTACAATGTATTTGAAACTATATTAATAGGATAATTAATTTAAAGACTATAACATGCGTTGTATTTTACCTTTTATATGACTATTGAGCTTAATTGCTCATGCCTATCTTTATCATTTTTGTTATAGGTTTAATTTATCTATTTATCCAAAATTTAAATGTTGATTAGTTGCATGGTGACTTGTATTGTCACATGATGGTTATTTATTTTCCTTTTCTCACATAAGCCATATAGTCCACTACTTATTTCTATAGAAGAATGATAGTTATATCTGTGGGAGGCTATGCGGGCAGTGGAGGTGGATTTAGTTTTTTTTGACGGGAAGGTAGTTCATGGAATTAGAGGGACTTTTTTTATTTATTAAAATAATTTATTTATTCCTACATATTTTATTTTGCATGGCTGTCCGAAAAAAATGAAGTTCATGTAGAGATATTATTTATTTTCCACTACATGTTTCATAATTATTTAACGAGAGGAACGAATCCCACTAGGTTCAGTTTGTTGTATAACAATATTTTCTAGCTCATGGGTAATGGGAATTACCCTATTGTTTTTTCATCATGTAGTTAAGATTTTTGATGTAAGGATGACTAGGATTGGTTTGTCACATCACTGTTGACTACATGAATCACCAATGTTAGGGGGATCCTCCCTTAACTGAGCCTCATTCAGGGTGTGAACCAAAATTTTACCTGAAGAACTACAAGTAGAGGTATCTTCCCTTGAAAAAACACCCTTTATACTTAGACCAACAACTGAAAACTATGAAGTGGAAAAATAGCTAAATTTAATCCCCCCTAGGTCACACTGACCCCTACACTAAGGCTCTACTGAGAACCCACAACACCAACCTAGTCTCGTTCCCCATCAAAGATAGTCCCCCATATATTTTGTTACTCTCAAAACCCAGATCAAAATCCTAGTTCTCAAAAACACCATGACCAAAATATATAGTTTAAATTCCCTTTGAACTTCACAACATAAAAGGGAATGATGTTTTAGAACCTCTACACCATAACACTTATCATCTTCATGAAGTCCTAATAGTCATTGACCATAAATCATAACCTATCCATGTCATCAATTCAAAGTAAAATCACCATTTTCTACCCCATAACAGCAACCATGCTTCCAATATGCAACTCCAAACATGAGGAACATTAAAAATTAAAAACAAGGATTCCTTCTTTTCACTATCACTGAAATGGTGAGATAGTGCTCAAAAACCCCCATACAACCCAAGAGACAAATTTTATTCAACCAATTCATCCAAAATTTTATGGTTCAATCCACCAATAGACTCATAAAAACAAGGTAGATTATTTACCTGGGTTAACCCAACAATTGGAACCGTCTACCAAAAACATGTTCTCAGTATTCCAATAACCTCATTGATGCAGTTTCCACCTTTCCACACATGATTAAGTTAAAAAACCACAAATAAATTGTCTTCTAGAAATATTGTTTACAAATTGATCGACCACCATGATAAACCATTATCTATTCACCCAATCATGAAAAAACTATTCTTGAATTCATAATATTATCATCTAACATCCCACATCGAATTATAAACTCAATTTAAATCTAAATCCATGGTTGGATCCCTGATCCACCAAACCTGCCATCATACTCATCTCACAAGTACCAATATTTTTCTGATCAAATTAACTATTATATCCATTCGACCCATCCCAATCCCAATTCAAATGATTAGAATGAATCCTAAACCCACTAATAATTCATATATTGTATTTGACATGGGAAAAAATAAGTCAGATTCACAAGCTCACTGATATGAGAGTACCACCTATACTATCCAATGACTGGTCATATCACACCCAGAACCCATATAAAATGAGTGTTGTGCATTCCATGGAACAAAATTAATATATTATAACACATAATGGATATAAATTACTATCCCACTCAAAAATGAGCATCAACATAAAACGTCATTCACCAACCATTACCAACTCACCAGAAATTTCATCCTCATCATACCTCAAATTTTCATTATCAATGAGGGTAATAAAATCTAACAACCAATGTTTCACTCCCCATAATATAGATTTCATTATAACACTCAGTGATATAATCCTCAAAACGTTACATCATATTGTGTGTGTTGGTCCCCCAAATCGACACACCTCCATCATGTCAATATTTTACAATATTTATCTATGATATCCCTAGATACTGTAGAGTAAACACATCCTATTATAATACAATACAATAAAACCAAATTATTTCAATTATCCCATAAAATATATTAGTCCTTTTACCACAAAAAGTGTCACACTAATTCCAAATTCAACAACACTGTGTGAGAGAAGAACATACAATATTGATCTCATATAAAACCAGTATGTGTGTGCTCCCATTACGTACAACAACATAAAATGAATCTTGGTCCCTTACTGAATAAATAATAAAGCCTAAGATCATGTTCATGAACCACTGACCATTGTCCTATCACACACAAAAATCATTTATCCAAAATCACCTCATTATTTTACTAATAATCTTGACATCTCACTCGTGGAAAGTTCAATCACAAGATCACCCTCCAACCTAGTTTCATTCCAAAATTATTATAATAGTCCATGATTTTTATAATATATATGATCATCCAAGATCGCGATCCACTGTTTATATTGGTACCACACTCTAAATCTCTAGGGTCAAATATCCAACCAACCCCAACCTATGAAACCAGAACTTGATACAAAAATCACCAGATATCAAAGTGAATTACATCAAAATTCCTAAGGAATACCCTAGAATATAACATATAAATTATATTAATTATTATAAATTGATCTCATAAACCAACCATTTACCGTTATTTTAATCTACAAGACACTAACATGTCCTTTTAAACCCCTATCTCTGGTTACCCACATATATATCATCCAGATCACCAGTATCCTGGTCCACATATCAAGGGTACTAGGCTCTCCCACCAACCCCATTAACCATGTGTCTCATAGGTCAAAACTCATGATAAACATCCCTATATCTTTATCAACATCACAAGGAAACTCACATACCGAAACACCCACTCTTGGGTCATGACATATACACATCCATATCAAGAATTACATTTCAAGATGTCAACCTATTAGTGAACTAATCCACACCGACCATCTATATATGAGAGTAGCTCTTTGAGGAACATGATATCATCTTAGTTCACATATATATAATTCCATCATCCAAAGACGATCCATGTAAATTATACCATTATCATAAGGCTTTTTTGAGTATAATGACACCAATAATCTCTATGGAAAAAATAAATAGGTTTTTGTTGATTCTTTAAATAACATAACCTATTTCCTATTATATAGAACCAATAATAAATAATCAAATGCATGATTCAAACCACTAATTTTCACTATACATCCCTTACACAGAGATAATGCATATTTATCATCGAGATAATTCATCCATATAATCCACATCAATTTTCCTTAGAGAAAATATACTATGGCTCAATTGAGTATAATTTTAACCTTTAGTTATATGGGAAAACCCATATAATCCATTATTGACACATTAAACAAATAATCCCTTATCATTAGTGTTATCAACCACAAATAATCAAGTGTATAACATGTTATTCATATGTGCTAAATATGATTCATGTACACCAGACTCTTGATAATGGGATAAGATCCAAAAAATGAAAACCATAAATCAAAAAATAAAGTTTATCACAACAGGTGAAATTATACAAACATAAAAAAGGAAACGTATAATATAAATACAATATCAATAGAAACATGGCATTATGTTTAGAAAATATGTTTGTAACACACTATTCAAATTTCCATCACATGCTCTAATACATTCCAATAACACCTGTATACTATACCCTAATTATTAAGACAAATAAAAATATATAATACCACCATTATAAATATGAAATAACTAGATTGGGATTCTCTTAGAACTAAGAAACACCTCCCCCATATGAAAGAGGTTGTTAACTAGAGGTGATGGTCAAAGGGGTTTCCATGGAGAGACTATAACCCAATATCAGAGATAAATAATAGTGTAAAGTGAAAAACATTATCCACAATGTCAATTATAGTAATCAAAAATCAATAAACTAGAATCATAAATTTTAGATGAATGTGGAAGCATTCAACAATATATACACATGATCATACTGGATTATATTAACACTAATGTCCCACCAGACCTATTATATATACAAAAATCAAATAAATAAATTTTTGGAGGATATAATTTCATCTCTGAGCATTATCAAATCCAATATCCAAACATCGTTCAAGACATCCTTCTCAATCATAAAATATTGGGCCTATTCCATGCCTAAATGTGGTGGCCCAGTTATTACACACATAAATATTAAATCATTTTAGATGAATATTCAATACATACCATAAGATTTCATGCCCTAGAATAATAATGGTTTACTATATTGGTAAATTTACATAATCTTCTTATTGCATGAAATATCTTCATCATCTCCCACAAAGTCTTCTCTTATAGTAAACTTCTTATGCATACCCAATTTAAAACCACTATTCATTACCTGAAGAAATGAAACAATAATAAAGTGAAAGCTTATATGATTAATATGGGTAAAAATAACAGATATTAATTATCGATCATAATTGATGAAAATCATAAAGGTATGAAAACAAATACATTACATAATAAAGTAATACTGAATCATTCAAATATATTGTACTATAAATTATGACATGAATTTTTTTTCATAATAAAAGACATAACTCATAAGCATGTTTTATCATCAATAATAAATCATGATCCATAAGAGCATATCATAATCATAATACATAATTTTGTTCAACACACATATGCATATAAAATATTTTCTATAGGAAGGGTTCACTATTAATAATATCATATAATATTGTCTTCACTCCCCATTCAATCATTTCCTTACTCAAGGTTTACTCCCGAGACTATCATATTTGATAGAGTCCCTTATTAAATTATGTTCACTACCCCATTCAAATAAAAATTATATCATGAGATATAAATTTTTATACAATGCATTAGAGTACTATATAATTCTTGGACCACCAATAACATTGGATTTATATCATGATGATAGAAAATAATATGGTTGAATTGTTTTCCAAGAACATGGACATTGAAGGAATATTTTTCCCACCAAAGAGGAAATAATATCAAATTTTCATAAAAATCATTCTCCAAAATTTTAAGTACAAAAGAAAAGAAAATGATACTATGAATGGGGTTCATATGATAATATAATGATCATTTGAAGAATAAGACAACCCAATAACATTGGATTTCTATCTTCAAGAATTTACTTTTAAATAATATAATAAAATAGAGTACATGTAAAATGTGAGCAATAACATCCATCGTATTCCTTACATGGATAATGGTTGATGTTGATCAAAAATTAGTGAACAAAATAACCTAGCCTCCAAGGTGATACACCATCTACATGGATCAATGAATTATTCAAAAGGATACAAAATTTCTGAAGGGGTGTTATCACCTTTATCAAGAAATAATAAAAAATTTATTAGAAGGAATAGATTTTTATAAAGGCTTATAAACATCACATAATAAACCCAAAATAATATAATATCTCATCTTATAATATATCCAAAGTCCATGGAACCTCATATCCATAATGTTTTTGAGTATTGGGTATAATTCATTAAAAGAATTCAATTAAATAAATAAAATTAATTTATACCATTCAAGAGAAATAGATTATATATATATATAATATTAATACATCACATGCATGAAAGATATATGTATTATATTCATATATTAAATGTACAATATATATTTAATATCATATATATATATATATATATATATATATTTATCTCATTAATTTTATGGATGTTGAAATTCATCTCATGCACACACATTTTAGTGTGTATCAAAAACAATATCCCACTTGAACTAAAATCCCATAATGAAATTATGAAAAACATTAAAACTCATTCTGAGTTTATCCTAACTCTTTCGGATATGGGTTTTCATCAAAATCTTTTTTTAAAAAAAATCAAAATTTTATCCGTATCAAAGGGCCTAACTATTCGACCCTATGAACCTTAGCATTATTGAAAAAAACAGTGAAATCCCTATTTCATATATTTAAGCAAAGAGTGGCCCCTAGGAAAGAGTCAGTTATACTTAATGTACTAAGGGGTCTCATGTAATCTCTATCAAACATTATTATATCTCTATACCTACATTTACACCACAATAATCATCAATTACATCATAGTTATACCTATATAATCCATTTTTCTATGAAATTTTGTGACCACTAGACATGAAAAATTTAAATCTAATATTGGCCTCTCATAATTTCTTTATTATTAGAAACATAATGACCATGTTTCTGAATAAATAACATCATTAATCTTCTAGATAAGTACATCACATGAAATTTATTCAAGTGATTGAACCCTTTATTAGTTAACTAACTAATCATGGACATGCATTCCCACAATAAAATTAAATCAAAAGATAAATTTATTTAACTTGTCATACATGTTAAAAAATCCATCTTGGATGCACTCCAACTGATTACATGATCAATAAAATACCCAACCACCAACATATTAGCTATATAATAGGTTATGAAATTAGAATCCTATCATGATACGTATTTAACCAACCTTAGGCGAAAAATATTTATTATAATTAAAAACCCTAGGTATATCGAATATTGAACGACATTCCTTGAGATATAGTTTAGCAAATCAATACAAGTAATAAGACACTACTTATTACCTAATGAACCTATTCTTCATATCTCATATAATACTTTTTATAATAAAAATAATATTCAATTTAGTCTAAAATTATCACATCATTATGACCCATAATACTCTGTAGGGTTCATCATTTATGTACAACTCACTGTCATGCTTTTTGGGGATATTTTCATTTGTATGTTCATGAAAATAAAATTGCATCACACATGAATTAATGTTAATTAATGTTTGATTTTATTGTAATAACATGATACATTTAAAACCACTGCAACCAATATATCATGATTATAACACCAAAATATTATACATGACCCTCATTCCATTGTTGTGATAACAATTTTTTCAAAAAATCTATTACATTATCCTCTATAGCTGCCCAACTGATCTTCACATCACCCATATCAATGATCTCATTAAAGAGATACTGTTTGTGAAGATTTTCCTTGGTTATTTGATGATATTTGGGTCATTTAGCCTATGAAACAACAAAATTATTATCATAATATATCTTGATGGATCCCATGGTGTTGTGAACCAATTCAAATTTAGAAATTAACTTCTTGATCCATGATGCTTCCTTCACATCATCTAATGAAGTGATGTATTTTTCCTATGTTGTCTAGTCATCCTTATTAGCTTTTTTTGAACCCTCCAAATTAATTTCTCCACATTTTTTTCATACATGAATTAATATTTAAATTTCATATTATCTTTTTTATATTGTAAATTAGTATCTATGTAACCATTTATAAAGAGTTTATCCTCCCCGCCAATGTCCAAGAACATATTCTTAGACCATTATTGGTAATTAAGGATGTTCTTGAAAACAATACAGTAACACACACAAGGATTGGAATGGAATATATTATTTATTCTCAAATAATAAAGGACAACAAATGGATTACAAAAAATGGAACACATTATTGATCCTATGTAGGACATATTCCGAATCCTATATATCCATTCCGACACTTTAGAAGGACCATGATTCTTCATAATATTTGTATCATGAAACACTGATAAATAACCCTTTTTAGAGTTCTATATGCCTAACCAATTTATCACATTACCAATATATATATTCTCACTAAGTTCATGAATCCACTTAGATATATCTTTATAGATCCCCACACTCAGTATGTGAGCTTCTTTACTTGTGTATTTCATTAAGAAAAATTTACCCAGCCATATCTTTATTGAGTGAAGTGTCGGGTGGTTATTTCTAATAATTAGTATGTAAACATTATTCAGTATTAAAAATAATTATATACTCCCACAATGATGATTTTATACATATTATTAATATATATTCAGGATGAAACCGAAATCATTGATTGCATCATAAAACTGGATATTCCATCTTCATATAGCTTTCTTCAGTCCATTAATGGACCGTTCCAACTCTCAAACCATATCATTCTAATTTAGAAATTAAATCCCTCAAGATATAACATATATATGTACTCATATAAATTCCCATTAAGGAATACCATTTTGAAATCCATTTCATATATCACATAATCATAATGAGCTGTTATGGATAGAAAAATCTTAATGGAATTTTTCATAACTATAGGTGAAAATTTTTCCTTATAGTTAATATAGTGAACATGTTAGTACCATTTTTACCTGGAATAATATATTATTAGAAACTATACCACAAATTTCAGTTTTATTTTTGAAATTTCCACTCTCACCCTATGGGTCTCACCCCTTCGTGTGCATCATCCAAGTTCCAATCTTGGTTAGTGTACGTGGATTCCATCTTAGATTCCATGTATTTTAATAATTTATAAGAACCATAAATCTCAATGGAATTTTGGTAGGAAGTAATTTTATCTATTATGAACATAAACTAATCATCATTATCCATTAAAAAAACATATCTTTCATGCTTCTGATGAATCCTACCAGACCTATGAGGTTCTTTTGTTACGTGAGCCAACTATTCTTCCATAAGTTTTTTTTGGTATTGTCTCAACGTCTATCATAGGAATAAATCTCAATTTCCAGTCCTGAACTTCTTAAATTTCCACTTTCCTCCCTCTAGCACATAAATTAATTCATTCCTTATCATGGAAAAAAATAAATCATTCCACAAACACTTTTTTTAGAGTAGGATAATAGAAATTATTTCCCATTATATCAATGGGATATCGAAAAAATAATCAAATGTCATATTTTTAGACATTTTTATAAGAAGTCAAATGTTATACATAAGCTTCACAACCCCAAATATTAAAATATGAAAAACTATGATGTATCCCATGCCATATACCATATAGTATCATTATTAATACATTATAAAGATCTCCGTTCAGTAGGAATGTTGTAGTTTCTAGAGTATAAACCCAAAATGAAATAGTAAGGTCACATAATCTCATCATTGATCAAACCATGTATAAAAATGTATGACTAATTCTTTGAAAAACACAATTCCATTATAGCATTCTTGGAGGAGTATGTTGTAAAACCTTTCTCCAATATATAAGATGAGCTATGAATTCCTGAATAAATTACTCAACATCCAGATCTAATTAGAGTAATATAATACTTTTATACCATTTGATTCTATACTTTACTGTGAAAGACTTTGACATTTTAAAAAGTTTTATACTTTTGTTTCATGAGAAACACATACCCACACTGACTAAAGTCATCGGTAAAAGTAACATTGTACCTAAAACCACCATTTTCTTGTGTACTCATCATTCCACAAAAATCCGTATGTATGAGATCCAATAGTCTAGTATCCCTCTCACCATCTCCCCTAAAAGGTGATTTTGGAATCTTGACCAATAAAATAGATTCACATCACTATAAATGAGTGACTTATACGAAGAATTTTTTTTCATTGGATAATATATACTTTGGTAAAATTGAGCAATTCCAATAGATATATCATTATGTTGATATTATTTATATGTACCGAAAATTATTTTTACCAACATATAGATATGCCAATATTAATTGTTTCATACCAACAAATTATTTAGCATCAATTATATTTTTTCTACCT
This sequence comes from Viscum album, assembly GCA_963277665.1. Classification (NCBI taxonomy): domain Eukaryota; kingdom Viridiplantae; phylum Streptophyta; class Magnoliopsida; order Santalales; family Viscaceae; genus Viscum; species Viscum album. Next base: position 345,642,367 of record OY728127.1, on the reverse strand, counting down.
CATAAAACACCAATAATTATATTACAATCAAATGAATATATTTTTATTATTTATTATTAATGAAAAATATTTCACCATTAAACACACACATTTCAATAAATTTTTCACTATTAAAAAAAATTACAAATAATTTAATATATATTCAATATTTGTTTCATACAAAATTAATTTGTTAATAAAAATATATAATTATATACATAATTAATGTATTGAAAATATTATATTGTTTCATCAAATTAATATTTATAATTTTATATTATTGATAAATGATCCAAATTTATATTTTCTCCAACAAATTAAATTATAAACATATAAATAAAAAATTTGGTAGCATATATATATATATATACAATGGATATTTTTATATAATTTCATTTTTTTAATAGTTTTTTTTATTTTTTAAATAAAATCTGCACACCCAATTTCTCCAACCATGGAAAGAACATTCACAAATACGGTACCCCAATTTCCCAAAACATACTGATGGAATAAAGACTTTATTTTTTTCCACAACATTCTTCCCACATCAATTCATAATCACAATAATCATTCTTTTAGATCTTTGCCACAACATTCACTCCCCTTTGGTTCATTTAGAGCGCTAAGCCACTGTAGTTAAAATCCCCCCTTCAACTCATTTACACGTTGTTCTTTTATTTCTATGTTTCCTTTAATCAATCACCCATTTCATAAAATGATATCATTACTCCTATCTCTTTTTCATTCTCATACCAACATTCTTCGGCTACAATCTTGTGATAATAAAATATATTGTGTTTGAAGATCATATTAAAAGTCAAAAAAATATGAACTATCTATTAAAATTTCACCATTCTTTCTTATTAATGTAGAGTGAGTGGATTTTTTTTACATTTCAACATCCTCATATAAATATGTCTTGACAGTTTGAAAATTGAACAAAATTTTAACAAATAAATGCACCCCCAAAAAACTTATTATAATTAGATTCATTATTAATTCTTGGGATGATGTTTGTCTATTTAGTTTCTAGTTAATATTTCATTACATCACTCATCCTTTACTTTTTAACCAGGTTATATTTCGTTTTAAACTTCAATATTATAATATCATGTTTAATCATTCTATTTTTATGTAATGTTATAGGAATAATTTTTTTGAAATCAATGGCAACAAGTGAAATTATCTTTTTTTAGATTAATAGATTCTATTGAGATCACCCTAAAAAATGAATCTTATTAGATTCATTACATTAATTTTCCATTAGTTTTAATTATTTTCATTAAACTCTATTAGACATATGGGGAGTTTTCTTTATTTCCTATTATTTTTTATATTATTCTGACATGATTTAATTTTATCATGATGTTAAAAAATAATATTCACATGAAACTATGAAATTTACAATGTGTTGGACACTGGTTGACACTATCTTTCATGTTGTAGTTATTGTTTTACTTGATGATTTTTTATTTCTTAGATAATATATGTGAGGTTTCAATGAATTTTATATTTAAATTATTTCATACTCATCCTTTAAATTTTAACCAAGTTATATATTATTTTAACCTTCAATGTCACAATATCATGATTAATCATTTTGTTTTGTAACTAATGTTATTGGAATAATTAATCTAGGCATCAATGAAAAAATGAATTGTGTTTCTATTTCTTTTGTAGATCAATTTCTTATCTATAGATCATCCTTCAGACTTAAATCTCATTAGATTTATTCCATTAATTTTTTTTAGGTTTCATTATTTCCTTTGAACTATAATTTGCTTTAGGGGTATTTTGTTTATTTTATATTCATCTTAGGTCCATTTAATTTAAAATAATTTTTGCATACTACTGAAAAATCATTTTTATCCTAAAAATGTGAATTTTCAAATGTTTTTGATACTGGTCAACACTATCTTGCATGCTATATTTTTTTATTTACAATTTTTTTTTGTTTCATCGAAAATTCGAGTGAGGTGTGAATTAAATTTATACAATAATTAATATTTGGACCTAGGAATCCATGCATCAGTCATCCCTTAAATTTTAACATTATTATATTTCATTTTTAGCCTTAATGTTAAAATATAATGTTTAGTCAATATATTTTAATTGTAATTTTATATGAATAAACCATTTTTAAATAAATTATGACAAGGAAGTGTCATGATTTTTATTTTCTATATCAATGGATTATATAGGGATCACCTTACCAGACTTGAATCTCATTAGATTCCCATCATTAATTTTTTATCTGTTTTAATACTTTTCATTGGACTCTAATGTTGAAATTAATATTTTATGTTTTATTTTATAAATATGTTTTATAAGGATAGAAAACAAGTTGTATTTATTTATTATAATGTGTTTGATTTTTTCAATTCAATTCTATGGATAATTGAAATCTCAAGGGGTTTTTTCTTTATTCACTATTAGTTTTTATGTTTTTTCGAAATTAATTAATTTTTGGGTTCTGATAACAAATCATTTTTACTCTAATGCTATTAAATTTAAATTGTTTTTGATACTGGTAGAAACTATCATTCAGGATAAAATTATTTTTTAGATGATGTTTTGTGTGTTTCCTTGAAAATAAATGTGTTGTTTCAATTAAAGTCATAAAAAATTTAAATTTCAACATTTTAATTCAATGAATAATTTATTATTTACCTTTAAACCCAATTATATTTCATTTTGAACACCAATGTTACAATATCATGTTTAATAATAGTGTTTTCTAGGTAATGTTATTAGAATAATCGGTTTTGACATCAATGAAAATAAGGAAGTGTGATTCAGTTTATTTTGTAGTTCAATAGATTCTCTAGATATCACCTTCCCTAAGTTGAATCTCATTAGATTCACTTATTTAATTTTTCATCATGTTTAATTATTTTCAGTTAACTCGAATGTTGTAATTAATATTTTATATTACTGTTTATGTATTGTTGTTTCAATGATAGAAACTTGGTTTTATTTTTGATAAGACGATGGATTATTTTTTCAATTCAAACATTAGTATAATATAAATCATAAAAAAATATTTCTTTTCTTTTTATTAGTTTTTATGATCATTCAATATGAATTACTTTGTGAATGTTATTAAAAGTCTTTTTTAGATTTAAACCATGAAATATAAATTGTGTTTGATACTAATTAACACTATATTATATGATAGAATTTTTTAAATTATTTGTTTTTGTGTTTCATCGAAATTAAATGAGAGGTGTAATTAAAATTAATACAAAAATATTTTGGCATAGGGACTTAAACACATCACCCATATTTTACTTTTTACCCTGGGAATATTTCATTTTGAACATCAAGGTCACTATCTCATGTTTAATCATTCTATTTTATAAGTAATTTTATAGGAATAATCTTTTTGGAAATCAATGAAAATAAGTAATTGCGATGATCTTTCTTTCTTAGAACAACGACTTCTTCGGAGATCACCCATCCCTACTTTAATCTCATTAGACTCACTTTTTTAAATTTTCATCAAGTTTAACTCTTCCATTAAAATCTAATGTTTCAATTAATAGCTTTGGTTAGGATATAAATATTTATCATGGGGATTTTCTTTATTTTCATTTAGGTTTTTTGTTCGTTCAATATGAATTAACTTCTTCGTGTTTTTTATAATATAATTTTTGATCCTTAAACTATAAAATTTCAAATGTATTATATAATAGTTGACACTATTGTACATTCTGTAATTCATCCATGTTTTTTCTTTCTTGGAAAATTAGTGTCTGTTTTCAATTAAATTATTACAAAAATTAAAATTTATTCTTGTGAATTCATTCTATTACTCATCCTTGAAGACATAAATTTTGATACAAATTACAGAAACAGAGAAATGATCTCTTATTTTTCCACCGATTCTAAATCACTTCCTACAGCTTCAAAAGAAAACACATCTAAATTTTTTGAGACCCATAAATTTCAACATAAATGAATTTCACCTCTATAGATGTGGAATGTATCACCCTGAGATTTTTTACATTATTTGTTTTCTAAATAATTTATTCTTATTTATATTTTTCATTTCACTTAAAAATGAATATATCATATGTTAAATGAAATCACTAAGTTTGGATTTCATTTTACATAACACCAAGTTAATATTGTTCTACACACAACACAAATATTATCTTTTCGTACACACACCACTATGTTTTTCTTTTTTTTACTTACAATACAGAGTTCCTTCAATAGCTTACATAACTCGCAAGGCTGAGTTTTACCGAACTACAATATACTATTAATAATATTTTTAATATATTATTATAATGTTCAAATATACCATGAAATGGAAGTTATTAATAATATTAACTAAATTGTGAAAATATTATTTACACATGTATATAATATTAATCCTTTGGTTTTAAATTTGTTGAAGTGGATGTAAGAAGTATTTGAAAATAATGATATTACTTTACTATGGAAACTATTTCTTATATGTACACATATAATTTTATCCCAATAAATTAAAAAACCAATTTTTAATAATTTTATCAAAAAATGTAATATATTTTATATTAAATAAATATTTTTGAGACTCATAAAATATATTTTATTTGTATAAGATAATAATAAATCCAATTTTACGAGTAAAAAGATGTATTTATATAAAAGGTAATTTTACCTCCTTTTAATGATGGACCAATTTTAAATATGATTTTTGAAATTTTTATAATTATTATTTTAAAAATTAATCTTTATTTTTTAAAATTTAATATCAAAATTTACATTGGTTGAATTGTTGATATTTTTTGAAAAGTTATTTTTTTGATGAATTGTGAAAACCACTAAAATGTAATTCAAAAATTCTTTTTCATCCAACTTATTTATATATTTAAAATTATATTTTAGTTTTCATTTAGCTTAATTATATAAATATAAAATAAATTAATATAATTTAGGTCATTGGAATCAATCTCACATTGAAATTGGATATAAAAACATTCCAATCTTTTGACCATTTTTACATTAAAACCCCATTTTGTCCTCTTGTGTGCATGATTAAATTTAAAATAATTTCTACCACTTCGATTTTTATAATTTTTTAAAATGTATTTTATATTTTTAATCATAATAATTTATAATTTATAATAAGTTCACCTTTGTTTTTTACTAAAAAGAGTAGTAAAAGTGATTAAAAATAATTACAATGATTAGGAGAAAAATTAGCTTAACAAAAGACTAACCTTTAATTTTAAGGGAAAACTGTCATATAAAATTGTCTAAAATCCATTGGATAGACATATTTATACCCTATACTCCATAGGTATTTTTTTTACCATTATTGGATCCACTTGACATGGGAAAAACGTGGGTGGAATTCCTTTATTAAAAATTTACAAGAATGTCACTCCTCCTCCAATATAAAATGGCACTCCCCTATAACTTATTCACACCTCTCAAGAATAATGTCTTGAAAAACATATTATCAAATAATCTCCTAAAATATTTCCATTCATCCTTTAAGACTTACTTTGGAAATAAATTAAACCAAGGAATCCCTTAGGTGCAAACCAAAAGGAGATACCAAAAGAAGAGGTAACATCCTTCCTTAAGTTGATTTTCTTTATTTTCATTATTAAAACCATTAAATATTATTATTCCATGATTATATAATAACCTCATTATAATAAATATACTAAAATTTCATTATTCTAAGGTTTTTACCTACACATTTACACACTTCAATGTAATGTGTAACGAACTTACAGTTCTTGTGTACATCGAACGACCGCCTCACGAAATGATGTTGTTCATTTATCCTATAGAACCTCTCATAGCTTATAATTATGATGAACACTCTGATTTATATAACATATATAATATTTATGATTTATTTATTATTTTTTAACAATTATATTTATTATAAATTAATGATTCCTATTTTTTTTAAATTTGATGACTTTGTTTGTGGATATGTGGACTACCGCATCCTCAAAGCGATGTGATTCATTGACACTTTAAATAGAATGTATTATGGGTAGTTTTAGTAAACTTATATGATATATATGACCTAATAATTACAATATAATGATATTTTATATCTATATAGACATGAATTTCATATACCTTTCTTTCAATATGACTAGAAAATAGAAATAATGTTCTTGTATTCGTACGACCTATAGTCTCCATGAATGGTGTATTCCATTTCATATATATATAATTTATAGATTATTATAAATATTTATATACTAAATATATATGATATAGAATTCATGTTTTATATTCTATAAATAATTAAAATATCATCTAAGTTAGACGATCAAGAATAAAAAGTCAAAATATGTATGATAAAAAAAAGCAGTTATTACTCAAAACATTGCTTTAACATGGAATATTCAATAAATGGGTAATATAAGTAAAAAGTGAATCATATATGTTATTATATATAGGAATATGTATTTTTTATATATTTATTTTTAAATTATATTCATTAAACATGATTTCTGAATGTATCCAAAGAATTTGAAGACTTAAGGTAAGGTTTTCTCATCTCACTATTTCAATCCATGAGATACATCCCGTAATCACCAATCATTTATTTTATGTGGTGTATATAATTACCATGAATTTATTCTAAAATTAGTATCATTATTTTTATTGGTATTTATATATCCATTTTTCTAAATTTATTTCATAGGTTTTATGGTTCAAAAGCTACCAAATCAGTAAAGTAATTGTTGTCTCAAGTTTCCTTCTTTGATATACATTCCTTGTTATACACTTATATTTTTCTATGGGGTGTATATAATGAAATTTGAAATGTTATATAATGAATATTATAATTTCATGATATTTTAAATGTCATTTAATTTTATTACCTCATTTATATTATGAGTAATAGTTACCAAAGTGGTAGTTGTATTTTTCTATAATCTTATCATTTATCGCGATTTTTTATGATTATTCTTCCATTGATGAAATATTATTTTACATATATCAATAACACTCATGAAACTATGCTCCTTCAAAACTAAATTTTATAAAAATGGTTTTCAAAAAGTTTTTATGTTAAAAAGGTTTTTTTAAAATATTTTACGTCACCTTTTATAAGTTTTCAATGAAATCATTTTCAAACATTTTTAAAATTTTCATTATATTTTTTTAAATTATTTACAATATAAATAGAATTATAACTATTTTCATGATTCCATTATAAAATTTCAAAGATATTTTCAAATAAAAAGGTTTGGAAAAATGATTTAAGATTTAAGTATCATTTTAAAAGTAGAAAGATTATTTCACTCAAGAAATGTTTTAAATTATTTTATTTCTGACAATATATATTTTCAAAGTGTTTTTTAAGAAAATGATATTGAATATGTTATATGTTTTGAAAGGTGAATTTCAAAGAATGGTTATTTTCCTTAAAAATGTACAAATTTATATTTCAATATAATTCTCTATCAATGATGGATTCCTTTGATATAAGTTATGATTTATTGGGAAAATGATCTAATAATACAATTCATTTTATTTCTTTAATGGTTTATGTTTAGATAGAAATATGTTTGCGAAACATATTTCTATTCCATGGGTTATATGATTTTGGAAAATTCTTCTTTTAATAGGTTATAATTTAATGAAATTATTACAAAAACTATCTATATTACAGAGGTTATGATGTGATGAAATGATAATTATTACCATTTCATTTCATGGATTATGATTTTATGTTTATAAAACCCATATATTTTCATGTGGAATGATATGATGGTTTTTTTGTAATCTAGTGGGACATGCGTGTATGATTTCATTATGTGATGGGTGGGACCTATATCTTCATCCAATTAATTGGGTAATGATAAATGTTTTATAAGCTCGAAGGGTACGTGGGATGGAATCTGAAGTTCGATACAAGAGGGCATCCTAATCCCAAAACAAGAGGGTACATGAAAAGAAATCTTATGCCTGAAACAAGAGGGAATCCTATGTGTAAAACAAGAGTGTACACTTGAGGGAATCTCAATCCTGAAACAAGAGAGAATAATATGCTTGAATAAATAGGGTACATGGAAGGTAATCCCATGGCCAAAACAAAAGGGTAAATGGGAGGGCATCCAAAGCCTGAAAAAAGAGGGTACATGGAAGGGAATCCCAAGCTTGAAACAAGAGAGTACACAGGAGGGAATCCCAATCCCAAAACAATACATTAACAAGAGGGAATCCCAAGCCCAAAGTAAGAAATCATGTTTTTATCCTACTCTTATCTTGTTATGAAGGTTTTGGTTGGTAGCCTCTACATAATATTATCTATTCTTATGTTTATGCCACAAATTCCATGTCTTATTCCCATGTTATGACTTCCTGTATTATGCTATTTATTTTCTTATGATTTATGTCTTATGAATTTCCAATATTATGACATGATTATTCTTTATGATATTTGATATACATTGTGTGATCTTAGAATGATATGATCACATTTTCACACCCTTATGATCATGCTTCTCTCAAAGTTTTACCATTACTAAGAATTTTATCTCACCCCTTTCTTATGTTTCCTTTCCACTAGTTATGTAGAAAGGTTTTAAGTGTAAGTAATAAAGGGGGTAATTATTGTGGGAAAAATTGAAGATATTTCACTAAGTTATAATATTTTGGTCCATGTTTCCAAAGACACAAAAATATTATAGTCCTTGGGCATGTAATTTTGTAATGTGATAAATATTTATCTAAATTGATGTAATATACATTGATGTTAAACACGTGTCTCTATAATTTGTATTAATGGAAAAGTTTAGTTAACCATTAGAAACTAGGATGAGAAAACATTAGTGACATCTATAAGAATATTTATAAGGTTATTTCTAGGGATGAGTTAATGTTTAATTAAATGTCCTAGAATTTTGGTGAAGGATGGAATAAGTGGTTTCCCATAAATATATCACTGTATCTATACTATTAGTGTATTTTGATCTAGAATTTATGTATATGAGGGTAACAACCCAAAAAACACTGTATTTAGATAGAATTAATCAGGAACTAGTACATGATAATGGATCTTACTGAACTCTTGATTTGAAACTCATGGGGGATATGTTTTGTGAAATCGAAAACTCTTTATGAAACACCATGAAGGATTTAAATAGATGATTACTATTAATCAACTATCATAATTTTTTCTTAATCTATGTTTTTTTGGGATTTTTCAATGGATATAACCTAAAGGAACCAAGTTATTAAAGAATGTAATAGAAAATTAAATAATTTTCCTCCTTACCAACAAAAATTTATAGGAGATGGAATTAAAAACCTAATGTTAGTGATAATGAAAATTTACAAATCAATTAATCATTGTGAACATTAAAATGAGAAAAATAAGGAAAAAAATTTGTTGATCATTCTTGAGGCAACAACCGCCTCTTTTAGTGGTTCTATTCACCCAATAGTTGTTGAGAAATGAATCATTGCAACTAAAAATATATATTCCATTATTCCATGTTCAATGTATGAAATAGTCACTCTGGAGATCTAACATCTAAAACGTGAGGAAAATAAGTGGTGGAATATTCTTAAGAAAATGAGGCGTCAAGATGAAATTTACTCCTAATATTTGGAAATGTTTAAGAATACTGTTTTCAATAAGTAATTTTCATGTATTATTTAAATGAAAATGGAAAATGAATTACTAGAGTTTAAGAAGAAGGATATTTAGTTGGTTGTTTTATATGAACAAAATTTTACAAAGTTTTTGAGGTTTTTTTGGGTATTATCATTAAACATGAAAGAAAAATTGATCGATTCTTTTACGGCTTGAAACATAGTCTTTGCAGTACATTAGAATTAAGAGCCTTTAGAAAATATGAATAAGTTGTTTGATCTGATATCAATGTGGAAATGGAGGTTATAATTTCATATAAATATCATTATTCTTAAAAGAAAGGGAAGATGTAGTTCAAAGGAAAATCTAAAAACCATGGGGAAAATAAAATGATATATCCATTATGCACTATGTGTGGGAAGAAAAATGGAGGGAATTCTATAAATTGGACAAATAAAGATTTTATGTGTGGAATGGAAGTTCATAAAGTAGATGAATGTATATGTTATGGTAATGGGCTAGCTAATTATGAGAATAATGAGAAATCCATACATAATGCACCACCCACACTTCATTGTTTCAATTTCTTGGAGTTTTTACAGTATGATAACAATTCTCCCAATCTAATGACTAACGTGAATGATAAGATGAATCAAAATACGAGGAAAAATAAAAAAGGGAAATCTTATGCAATCATAATGTATGAAGTGAATCATTATAGTTAAGGAACACGTATCTTCATCTCCTCAGTTGAGAATTTCATTATTTATTTTTTATGTTTAATCCAAATAAATATATTTTTATTCATATTTTAGTGATGTTTCAAGTGATTATATCTGTCTATATGGATTTTCTATTAAGAAAATAACATTTTACATATTATCATTATAAGGATGAACCATAGTTTCCAATGAAAATGTTTTAGTATAAGATATGATCATATTAAAGGAATAATGTGTGAATTATATTTTTTAAGGGTAATGAGTTTTACTATTTATGAAATGGTTTATGCTAAACATTAGATGAGGTTTTATAGATTATAGTATTTTCTCACCATAGGAGGATTCATTAATATTGGGTAAATTGGGCTATCTATTTTGTTTTGATGTTAACTAATGATAAATGGAATGAACTATCATTCTATTAATAGATCTTGTGATCTGGTAATGATTCGAGAATGAAAAATCCATCTTTATTTATGGAATAAGAGGCGAGGTTGAAATTTATCAAGACACAAAAAAGGGTGAGGATGTACTTAAATCATGGAAATATATCTTCTGATGAAAATTATTCAAATTTAGGAAAAAGGATCATTGGGTAAAAGGTTTTCCTTTCATAATCATCTTTGAAGATAACAATTGCCACTTTTAAGCCGCTTTTGGTTAGGGAATTGTGATTGTTAACTTTTTATTAACCATGTTCTATATCACTCTACATCCAAACATGATTGTTTGAATTCCCCTCCATATCCTTGTTTTCAATTACCAATTATGTTATCCTACGTGGAAACCTAGCTATGTGTTACTTTTGGTAAACATTATCATTCCATCTTTTTTATAGGATGTTTTAATATCCATTTTTATGATGTGGGTTTCTATAAATGGAAATTTCCAGTATGAAACCATTGAAAACCCATATGAATTTATTTTGTGATATTAATTTTTAGGGGGTAAAATGTAACTCCATGAGAAATTTTGAATTATTGTTTTCGAATAAATTTAATAAATTTAATATTTTTCATTTCATGCAACACTAAATATAGATTTTTTTATATGAATGAACATTGTTTGGATTTCATTATGTGCAACACTAAGTTAATATTTCACTACCCACAATAATTAGATTAAATTTTGGTACATGAAACACTATGTTAGTATTTTGTTACACACAATGTCATGTTGCATTGATAGTTGGTGTAACACACAAGGATTTGTTTTACCAAACTTCAATATAATATTAAAAATATTTTTAAAATATTATTATAGCTTCCACTAAGATATTGGAATACAATTTATTAATAATATTAATTAAATTGTGAAACTATGATTTAAACATTTATATAAAATTAATCTATTTGTTTTCAAATATTATAAGTGAACATAAGAAGTATTTGAAAATAAACAAATGAATTTCCTAAGGAAAATATTTTTCTATGTACACACACAATGTAATTTCAATAAATTAATCAAACCAATTTTGATTAATTTTAAAAATAAAATTAATATATTATTGATTCAAAAATATTTTTGATACTCATCCAACATATTTTATAGGGATATGATCAAAATAAATCCAAACATATGAATAAAAATATTCATTTTTCTAAAAGGTAATTTTACCACCTTTTAATGATAATATTATTTTAAATATGATTTTTAACACCATTATAATTATTATTTTTAAAAATAAAAATCATTTTTGGATTTTTAATAACATATTTAACTTTGTGTGAATTTTTAGTATTTTTTTGAAATGTTTCATTTTTTGATGAATAGTGAAAACATTGAATTTTAATTCAAAACTTCCTTTTCATGTAATTTCTTTATAAAGTTAAATTATACATTATTTTTTTTAAGATTAATTATTATTTTTATATAAATTAATCTATTTTCTATAATTTTAATCAATTTCACATTTAAATTTGATATACAAACAATATAAGCTGTTGAACATTTTTACATTAAAAACCCGCATTGTTGTCCCATATATGACATTAAATTTTAAACAAATGTTGCGACTTCTATGATTAGAATTTTGAAAATGGTTGCTATATTTTTTTTAATAATAATTTTTAATTTATTATAAGGTCAACATTGTTTTTTACCAATAATATTAGTGAAAGTGATTAAAATTAATTATAGCGATTAAGAGAAAAATTAGTTTAATGAAGGACTAGACCTCAAACGTAAGGTCTACAATGACGTATAATCTTGTAAAAATGCCATTATCTAGAAATATTTAGAACCTATACTATGTTTTATTGAATTTTGACCATTATTTTATCCTATTTAGATCTGAAAAAGGTGGGTGTAATTACCTCTTAAAAAACATACAAGAATTCCCCTCCTCCTCCACTACAAATAGGTACTCACCCCTCCCACTTATTCACAACTGTAAATCCCTTCATCTCACCCAATAACTACTAAAATATGATTAAAAATACCTTAATTAAAACTATAATCATCCCTTCTGGAGGAAAACAATTCAAGGAAGCTATTTGGAGCAATACAAAAGGAGTAACCTCAAGAAGAGGTAACATCATTCCTCAAGATGTTTTGTTTTAATTTCATTCTCCACCGCGTAAACTCTTATTATTACCTGATTATATATTAAAATAAGTATAATAAATATATTCTTAGATTATTTTATTCTAATTTTTCAACCTAAAAATACACACACTTCAATCTAATGGGCAAATAACTTACCGTTCTAGTGTATGATGAACTTCCACCTCACGTAAAGATGTTATTAATTTTTCATTTACCAACTCTCAGGGTTGGGAATTGTGATGGAAAATATATTTTTAAATGATATATATAATATTTATTATTTATTTATTCTTATAAATTTATTATATAACATATACTTTCATTCTTTCGTTTTTTTTTGTAAATATGACAATTTTGTTTTTGGACGTGGGGACTATCACCTCATCAAAATAACGTGATTCGTTCTCAATTTACATAGAATATATTAAGGATGTGTTTAGTGAACATATATGATATGTATGAAATAATAATGTGTCTGTAATTATATTATAAATCTATGTATACATATATTTTATTTAAACTTCTTTAATTATGACATGAAAATGGAAACAATGTTCATGCGTATGTACGACCTACCATCTCATTGAATGGGGTATTCCATTTCATATATATATATATATATTATAAATTTTTATATAATGGAATATATGATATATAAATAATTTTTTACATTATTGAAATAATTAAATATTGATATATGTATGAGGATTAGAAAAAAAATGTCAAAACATATACAATAAACAAATAAGTTATTCCCCGAAACATTGCTTTAACACGTAATTATTAATAAATGGGTAATATAAAGTAATCAAAGAATCATATATTGTATTATATATAGGAATATGGTTTTGTGTAAAATTTATAATAAACATATATTTATTCTATAGTATTTTTGAACATGTACAATGAAAGTTCATAATTAACGTATGGGTTTTCTCGTCCAACATTTTATATCTTTGAGATACATTGCTGATTAACCACTCATTTATTTTTTGGGGTGTATATACTTAACATGAATGTGTTATATGATTATTATAATAAAAGTTAATGTTATTTACATATCCATTTGATTATATTTATAACATGGGGTTTATGGTTCGAAAGCTACCAAATCAGTAAAGTAATTTTTGTCCCAAGTTTCCTTTTTTAGGATACAATCCATGTTAAGAACCTATATTTTTCTATGGGGGTGACTATACAACCCATTTTCATGTTATATAATTTTTATCATTATTTAACGTTATTTTTAGATTAATATAATTTTATTATCTTCGGTTTATTATGATTTAATGTTACCAAAGTTGTAATAGTCTATTTCTAAAATCTCAACATTTATCGATATTATTTTTTATTATGATTATATTGATGAAATATTATGATCTATATCTCATGAAAATTCATTAATATTATTAACATATATTAACCTAACATATATTCACGAATTTGTACAATTTTCCACTCTTTGGTACTTAATATAATTAATAAAAAAATTATGAAAATTCGACATCATCTCTCCTTTTGGTAATAAATCTATGTTCTATAAAAACATTGTTTTCAATATATTTTTTTTGAAAATGTTTAAGTTTAAAATTTTATTTAAAAATTATCAATCCCCTTTTATATATTATCAAGTAAAATTGTTTTCAAAATGTGTTCAATATTTCATTATAAGTTTTTAAATTATTTTATAATTAATAAGAATTATTAATGTTTTGAAGATTCTTTTATAAAATTTCAAATATATTTTCAAATAGAAAGGTTTTCAAAATTATTTAGTTTTTAAAGATAAATTTTCAAATTTTTTTAGTTATTTTACTCAAGAAATATTTTAATTTATATTTAAACAAAAATTTAATATTTTTAAAGTGATTTTTAGAAAAATTATTTTGAATATGGTATATGTTTCAAAATTTTAATTTCAAAGAAAGGTTATTTTCCCTTCGAAATTCTCCAAGTGATATTTCAAAAAATTTATCCATATAACATGGAATCCTTTGATGTAGTTTTATACTTATTGGGTACATAATCCAAGAATACCATTCATATTATTTCTTGAATGGTTTATGTTTTAATGGTATGATTTTTAAAAATCCCATTTTACATTCATTTGTAATATGATTTGGGAACCTGCATCTTTTTAGGGGTTATGATTTAATTAAATGGTTAGAAAAACTATCTATATTATATAGATTATGACGTGATGAATAGTTGATGAAAAAAATTTCATTTCATGGGTCGTTATTTGATGTTTATAAAACTTATAACTTTTCATGAGTCATGATATGATGAATTATTTATTATCTTATGGAATATGGAAGTATGATTTTATTATTTTAAGGGTAGGACCTATATCTATCTCTAATTAAGTGGGTAATGATAAATGTTTTATGAGATCAAAGTGAACATGGGATTTTATCCCAAGCCTAAGACAAGAGGGTACATGAGATGGCATCCCCAACCCCAAACACGAGGTAATCCTAAGACAAGACAAGAGGGTACACTGAAGGTCATACCTAGATAGAAACAAGAGGGCATAAAAAGCACCAAAAAAGAGGGTATATATGATGGAATCCCAAGCTTCTAACAAGAAGGTATAGGGGAGGTCATTCCACGCCAGAAATAAGATGGGAAATAGGGGGTATTCTAACCCCAAAACAATAGGGTACACAAGAGGGAATCCCAATCATGAAATAGGTACATAGGTTATTATCCCAATAATAACATGTGATTAATGTATTGGTAGGTATCCTTGAAATAGTATTTTATATTCTTATGTATATGCCAAAAATTCCATGTCTTATTCCAATGTTATATTTTTATAGATTATTATCCTAATTTATTTATGATTCATGTCTTATGAAATACCAATATTTATTCCATGTTTCATGTTTATGATCATTGATATAAAGGGTATGATATTCTAATGTTATTATCACATTCTAATACCCATATTCTCATTTTTATATCCCATTTTTACCTTTATTGAGCATCTGAGCTCACCATTTTATTATATTTATTTTTTCGATATTATGAAGAATGGTTTTCAGTAAAAATACTAAAGGGTAAAATCATTTTTGGAAACATTGAATACCATTCACTGATTTAGAATATTTTGTTACAAGTTTCCAAAGACACTAAACTATTACATTCCTCAATCATGTACTTTTTTAATGTGCAGATTATTCATCTAAATTGATGTAATATCCTTGTATATAAAAACTGGGTCACTAATGTTTGTATCCATGGAAAGGTTTAGTTATACTATTGAATATAGAATGGGAAAACATTCGTGGTATCCCTAGGAATATTTTTATGGATACATATATGGATATTTCTAAGGATAACTGTTGTGAAGGGTTAATGTTTAGGAAAATGTCCTATAAATTTGGTAAATGATAGAGTGAGTGGTTACTTAGAAAAACATATCCCTCTAGATACTATATGTGAATATGAATTAGGAACAACTGTACATAGGGGTCAAAACCTGGAAAACATGGTGTTGATATAGACTCCATTGGGAACTGGTGCATGACAATGAGTCTTACAACATAACTAGTTTGACACTCCCAAGGGATATGCTTTGGGAATTCATAGAATCTTTAAAAAACATCATGATGGATTTAAATATATGATGAATATGAAAAATGTAGGATAAAATTGAGGTATCATAGATTAAAAGGTAATGTGTCATGATTTAGACATCTTATAAGTGGTTTTTCATGATTATGTGGTCCCCCACTATGATAATTATAACTTATACTACGATTTTTATTTTTAGTCAATGGTTGGAACCCAAAGGAACTATGTTAATGAGGAATTAAATGTAAAATTAAACAATTTACCCTTCTGAACAAATAAATGTTATTGGAGATTGAATGAAAAACAACATTTATGCGCTCAAAAAAATCTCTAAAGCTATGAATCCTTGTTAACCTACAATAAATCAAAAGAGGGAACAATGATCTATTTAGTCCATCATGAGGAAACACCTAAACTATTTTAGTGGTTTTGATTACCCATTAGTTACTGGGAAATGGATCATTACCACCAAAAAGATATTTTTGATTCTACATTGTTCAGATCATGAAAAAAACACTTTGGTGGTGTACCTTCTAGAAGGTGAGGAACATTAGTAGTGGAATCTTATAAATAATAAGAGGCGATAATATGAAATTGAATCCATAGATTGGGATGAGTTCAAGAACTTGTTTTTTAGTTAGTACTATCCTTTTATTCATCATATGAAGATGGAAAAGAAATTCATAGAGCTTAAGAAGAATTATGATGAATCGGTTGGTTCTTATGGAGGAAATATTAAAATGACTGAGAGGTAAAATTTAGGTATTATAATCTAACTTGAATGTAACATTGATCGATTATTTGGTTTCCTGAAATCTATTTATTGAAAGTCATTATTTATAAGAGACTTTATAATATATGAAGAAGTTGTCAGATGTGCTATCAATTGGGAAATGGCTGTAGAAATTACATATCAATCTCATAGTTTTGACAAATAAAGGAATATGGAGTTCAAGGGAAAATATAACAACCATAGAGAAAATAAAATGATTATTACATTATGAATAATGTTTTGGAAGAAACATGGAGGGAATTATTTTTAGGGGAAATCTAAATGTTTTTAATTATGGAAGGGAAGGTAATTGACTGATTGAACATCCAGGTAATGGGAATAAGTTATCTAAGGATGATAATATTGAGAAATCCCCATATAATTATAAACCCTCACTTCATTGTTTCAATTACATATAATTTGGCCAAAATGATAACAAGTACCCCAATCTAAGGACTAATGTGGATAACATGACATAACAACTTATAATGAAAAATGTAAATTGGAAATCTTATAAAATCAAAATGGATTATGTGATTCATGTTAATTGTGGAAAACTTATCTTATCCTCCTTATTTTGGGAATTTCATGTTTGATTTTTTATTACTAATCTCTATGAAAACTTTTTGTTCATCCTTTAGTGGGTTTTCATGTTATTACCTCCCTCTACATGGATTCTATATTAACAAAATCACATTTGATATTTTATCGATAAAAGTATGGACCCTGGCTTCCAATGAAATGTTTTGTGTATAAATTAAGAACTTATTTAAGGAATAAATGGTGAATTATATTTTGGATGGTTTAGAAGGTTGACCATTTATAGAATGGTTAACGCTAAAATTAAGATGAGTTTTTAGATTTTAATGTATTATCTCACTGTATGAGGATTCATGCATATTGTATAACTTTTCTCAAACATTTTTTTTCTGATGTTAACTACGTATAGATGATATGAACTTTGATTTTATTTATGTATCTTATAATGTGTTAATGCTTTAGTAATGTCAAATTAACCTTCATTAATTATAATTAGATATGGGGTGGAAATTTTTAAGACCCAAAAAGGGTGGGGAAGTCCAAAAATAAATTAAGTATATCTTCTTATGAAAATTACTCAACATTATGAAAAAACGTATCATGAAGAAAATGTTTGTCTTATCATCATCATTGTTGATGTTATCAATGACCATTTTCAAGCCTCTTTAGTTTATGGCTTTGTGATTAGTAACTCTCCCCTAACCATGTTCTCTATAATTCTCCATATGAACATGATAGTTAGATTTCTCTTCTATGTACATATTTTCACATCCCACCTATGTTCTCCGATGTGGAAACCTCCCTACTTGTTACTTTGGGTAACTGTTATGTTTTTACCTCTCCTTTTTTAAAGGATGTTTTAGTATTCATTTTTACGATGCAGGTTTCTATGGATAGAACTTTCAGGTATTAAAACTTTGATAACGTAGATAAATTCAGAGGGTAAAATTCGTTGTAAGGGTTTTATAATGTAACATGTAGTGATTTTATGATTTTTTTTTTTGAATTTTTTTTATGATTTTGATATTTTTCATTTCACTAAACACTAAATATATATTTTGTTACATGAAATCACTATGATTGGAATGCACTATATAAAATACAAAGTTAATATTTCAATACATGAAACAATTAGATTAAATTTTGGTATAATAAAAATTATTTTTGTCTTGTGTTACACCCAATTCAAAGTTATTTCAATAGTTTACATAAAACACATGGCCTAATTTTAAAAACAATAATATACTATTAATACTATTATTAAAATATTATTATAGTTTCCACCCAGCCATGGGAATGGATGTTACAAATAATATTAACTAAATTATTAAAATATTATCTGCACATGTATATAAAATTTATCATTTGGTTTTCAATTACTATAAGTTAATGTAAGAAAAATTTTAAAATAATGAAATTACTTTCCTAAGAAAACTATTTTTCTATGCACACATACAATTTTATCTCAATAAGTTAAAGAAAACAACTTCGGATTAAATTTTCAATAAAATTTAAATATTATATATGCAATAATTTTTTTATACTCAAAAAAAATATTTTATAGGTGTATGATAAGAATAAACCAATTATATGAATAAAAAGTTTCATTTTTCTAAGAGGTAATTTTATTGTCTTTTAATGGTGAACCCATTTTAAATATGATTTTTTAAAATTTTATAATATTTAGATGAAAAGATAAAATTAATATTTTTAAGAGGAATATCAAAATTTAATTTGGATCAATTTTTTCTTTCCTTCTGGGAATTTTCATTTTTTTATTGAATAGTGAAAAACACTAAATTTTAATTCAAAAGTTCTTTTTCATAAAATTTATTTATATAGGTAAAATATGATTTAATTTTATTTTATATTTTAATTATTAAATTTTATATGAGTTTACCTCATTTAGGTCATTGGAATCAATATTAAATTGGAATTTGATATAAGAACATTTCAAACCTTTGACCTTTTTTCATTAATTTCCACTTTATCATCCCGTCTGCGAGATTAAATTTAAATTAATTACTCTCAATTTTGTGATTATTATACCAAAAAATTAATTAAATATGTATGATAGTAATAATTTTTTAATTTATAATAAGTTGAATTTCTTTTTTGTCAAAAATGATCAGTGAAAGTGATTAAAATTATGTATAGTGGCTGAGAGAAAAATTATCATAACAAAGGAATAAATGTTAAGCTTAAGTGAATAAATGATCTATAAACATTTCAGGAAGAAATTTTATGTTCATATTTTGGCATAATGTTCCATTTTCATTGGAATTTCTAAAATTATTGGAGCCACATGAATTGGATAAAAAGACCATGGAATTCCCTTCTTAGAAATTTACAAGAATTCCTCTTTTACTCTTATAAAAAAGTACTCACCCCTACCACTTATTGACACCTCTAAATCCCTATTTATCACATAAAATAAGCTAAAATAAGCTTAAAAATTCCATATATTCATTATATATGCCTCCATTTTGGAATAAATTCTTCCAAGTAAGCCCTTTGGTGCAAACCAAAAGAAGTTACCCACAGAAGAGGTAACATCCATCCTCGAGCTCTTTTTCCTTATTTTCATTCTCCACCACCTAAAATATTCTTATTACAATATTATATAATAACTTAAGTATAATAAATATAATAATATGTTGTTAATATAAGGTTTAGACCTATAATTTAAACACTTACATCTAATAAGTAACAAGCATATTGTTCTTGTGTGTGACAAAATACCACCTCAAGAAAAGATATTGTTTGTTTTTTCCTTTACCACCTCTCATGGTTGGGAATTATGATGAAAACTATATTTTTATTTGATATATCTGATATTTAGTATGTATTTATTTATTTTTAATCATTATATAACAAGTAACTACATTATTTCCATTTTTTTAAACATGATAACTTCATTTGTGGACGTGTGAACAAATCCCTCCTCAAAGAGATGTGATTCATTCACAGTTAAAATGGAATGTATTAAGGATGGGTTTTTTGAAACTATATGATATATATGAAATGATAATTATAATATAATGATACTATATATCTATTTATACATATATTTAATTTTTCTTTCTTTCAATATGATATGAAAAAGGAAATAACATTCAAGCATACGCACGTCCTACCAACTACATGATTAATGTATTCTATTTCATTTATATATCTTTCATATATTTTTATAAACATTTATATAAGGAATATTTATGATATATAAATATTTTTTTACATATTTTAAGTAAATAAATCATGATCTAACTAAGAGTATCAATAATAACCAGTCATAAAATTTACGATAAACAAAGCAGTTATTACCTGAAACGTTGCATTAACATGGAATTGTTCATAAATGGGAAATATATTGCCATAAGTGAGTCATAAGTGGTATTATATACAGTAATATGGTTATTTTTTACATTCATAACGAACATATATTTATTATAACATATGTTTAATGTGTACGATGAAATTCAATACTTAAGGTAAGAGTTTTCTCATATCTGTTTTTATGTTTGTGAGATGCATGACTTATTCACCACTAATTAATTTTTGTGTTGTTTATATAAATACCACTAATGTATAATATAATTATTATAATTAAATTTATTTCTTTTTACATTTCCATTTGATGATATTTCTTTCATGGGGGTTTCGTTAAAAAGCTACCAAATCGATAATGTAATTTTTTCATCAAGTTGACTTCTTTAATATACATGCCATGCCAGGAAGCTATATTTTTCTATGGGGTGTATATACTATCATTTGAAATGTAATGTAATAAATATCATTTTTAATTATTTTTTATGATTCTATTAATTTTATTCTCTCATGTAGAGTATGATTCAATGTTACCAAAGTGGTATTATTTTATTGCTACAATGTCATCATTAATCGATACTATTTACGATTATGCTTCCATTGATGAAATACAATTATATATCTCTCAATAATGATCATGATATTTCTTATTCTCTATTTATATATGATATTTTAATTAATTATTACAATTTTATCACCCATTGGTATGAAAGATAATTAATAATATTTTTTTATGAAAATCCAACTTAATTACTTCTTTTAGTTGGAAATCAATGTTTTTTCTAAACCGTGTATTCAAATAAAGGATTTCAAAACAAATTTATGTCTAAAAAGTGTTTTATATGTATTCACGTCCATTTAATGTGTCCTAAAGGAAAAAAATTCATAATGTTTTCATGATTTCATTATATGTTTTAAAATTATTCTCAAAGTAAAAGGAATTCAAATTGATTTGAAGATTCCTTTATAATTTTTCAAGTAAATTTTCAAAGAAAAAGGTTTTCAAAATGATTTTTGGTTTAAATTGATTTTTTCAAATAGTAAAGGATATTTTCCTCAAGAAATATTTTATATAATTTTAAATCTGATGTTATATATTTTCAAATTGTTTTTAGGAAAATAATGTTGAATATGATCTAGTTTTTAGAAAGTGAATTAAAAAAAGGGTTATTTTCCATATGAAATGCTATAAGTGATCATTCAAAATCATTCTCCATGTAGGATGGATTCATTTGATTTATTTTAATATTTAATGGGGACATGATCTAAGAATAACATTCATATTATTTCTTTAATTGATCATGTTTTTATTACATGGTGTTTAAGGCACCTATTTCTCTTCCATGGGTTAAATGATTTCGAAACCCGATTATTTTTATAGTTTATGATTTAATGAAATGATTTGGACCCCCATGTAAATTACATTGGTCTTGATATGATTAAATTTTAGTGTTTCCTATTTTATTTCCTGAGCTATTATTTTATGTTTATAAAACTCATCTCCTTTCACAGATCATGATATGATGAATGTTTTGTTATCTTATGTCACATGCATGTATGATTTCATTATGTGACTGGTGGGACCTATATCTCCCTTAAATTCATTGGGTAATGATAAATGGTTTATGGGATAAATTGGTACACATTAGGGCATCCCAATACCCAAATAAGGGTGGATCCTAATCCCAAAATAGGAGGGTATAAGGGAGGGCATCCTAGTCAAAAAACAAGAGGGAATTCAAAGCCCAAAACAAGGTGTTACACAATAGGTCATCCCAAACCTGAAGCAATATGGGATTATAATCCCTAAATAAGAGGATATGTGTGAGGGCATACCAATCCCAAAACTAGAGGTAGTCCTAAGTCTAAAACAATAGGTTATATGGGAGGGAATCCCAAGCCTGAAATAAGTGGGCATCCTAAGAATGAAATAAAAGGGAACACGGGAGGGAATCCCAAGATAGAAACAAGAGGGAACCTAAGAGGGAATACCAACACCTAAAAAAGAGGGCACTTAAAAGGGAATACCATGCTTGAAATAGGAGGGTACATATGAAGAAATCCCAATCCTAAAATAATAGGGTATATGGGAGGACATCCCATAACCAAAGAAGGTACAAAGGTTATTAGCCTGAGCCTAATATGTTATCAAGGTCTTGGTTAGAATACTTGAAATATGATTTTTAATACTTATCTATATGCCACAAATTCCATGTCTTATTCCTATTTTATTATTTCATGGATTATTCTAATGATTTTCTTTAGATTCATGTCTTATCAACTGTAAATATTTATGTCATGATTCATGTTTATTCTCTATGATATGAAGGGTATGCTAATCTGTTGTTATGATCACATTATCATACCCATATACTCATGTTTATATACCTTTATTACCCTTACTAAGAATATTATCTCACCATTTTCTTATGTTTCCTTTCCCAAGGTAATGGATAATATTTTAAGTTTAAGTACTATTATGGAAGATATTTGTGTGAAATATTGAATATATTTCACCAAGTTAGAATATTTTGATGCATGTTTCCAAATAAACTAAAATATTTCAGCCCTTAGGAATTTACTTCTGTAATGTGCTGAATATTCATCTAAATTGTTGAAATATCTATGTATGTTAAGACTAGGACACTATATGGAAGGAGGTGGCTGAAAATTATAAACTATGGTTATTTCCAATTACAGAAATAAAGTGTTTATCAGTGAAGAAGGTTTCCCTCCTTTAGCAGATTCCCCAATTGATCTAGGCACTGTTTGGGCTAAAGCTAGACAGACTAATCTAAGAATTTATCTAGTTAAATTCAAATATATAACTAGAACATTGTTAGATAATCTAAGCTTCCCAAGGATCATACTGGGATTAACATTAGTATTACTTTATTACATTCAAATGATGGGGTTTCAGATGTTACTGGCATTGATATTAATGAATATTAGAATAACATATTGGATCTAATCACGATTTGATCTCATATAGATGAATAATATGGTTCTTGGATCGAACTGCATGACCCTATTTTTTGGAAATAATTCATGTCTAACAAGATAAATTTTGATGAACATATTCAATTTCTAAAGTATCTCATTTTCTATTTTAAAGAATAGATGTAGTGATCTCCAAACATGATGATCCCTTTATTATACCGATCAATAATTTATGACCCAGGTTAGAATATTTTTTCCTTTTTTTAGAATAATTCACAGATAATGGTTAAAACTTATTGTATCTAATCCAAATAGTGTTCTATACCTAGTTTAGTGATTTTATTTCTCACTACAACTTTCTTCCATGTGTATAGTAGCTTCTTCAATTTGGTCTATTATATCATGTTTAGCTTTTCATTGGTTTTTTTGTTTAATGTATTTCTTCTCACGTGATACCAATAATTTTTTCCTCTGTTTCAATGGAATTAGTTCCAGGTTTTAGTTTTTGATAAGAAGGTGTATGATATTTTTAATGAAATTCATAGGATAACAACAATCATTAGAGGGGTTTTCTTTATTTTTTTAATATTTTTTTTATTTCAATATGAATTACTTTATGAATTCTGTTAAGAAAACTAAATATATGAAATTGAAAAAGGTTTTGATAGTTGTTAAATCTATATTTATTTCCGGAATTGTTATTTTAAATGATTTTTTGTTTTTAAAATCATTTTTATATGCTAATAAAATTTATACATGAACATAATTTTAAATTTTTTATTTTTATTATGTAAAATTATTGGAATTAACCTTGAGAACGTGTCATGTTTCCTTCAAATTTTATAAAAAATTCCACCTATCATCTATTTTACATGTTTAACAAGAATTATTTTTACTGAAATATATTATTGAGGATTATCTTGTTATGGGTCATTATTCTGTTATACATTCTCAATAGAGGTGCTTATAGTCCATGCATTTACTTTTTATAGGTGTCCAAGTTGCAATTAACTAAATTTTTTATCTTGAGAGGAAAATTTTATGGGGATTTGGGAGAGAAAAGGTTTTTTTCTTAATTTTATAAATTAAATTAGTATTTCTGTCACTCAAATATGTTTATTCTGAATATTCCAACCATTTGGGAATACAACATAAATTAATTAATCTTATTTATTATTTTCATTTTGTTATTTGTTATTTTATTAGTAATCCTTTGTAATGATTAAATCATCTTGTTTCTAGAAGAATGATTTACTGTAAATTTAGATTGACAATGGAATTGAACTTATATAAGGTTATTCATATTAGGGGTGGAAAATATTATTTTACCCCTTCATATTTTTTTACTATTGGAGAAATAATAAATATATAAAGGCATTTTTTAGGGTCACTAATACGGTAATAGTTTGTGGGAATTACTGTGCCACTATTTTTTTATTAGGAATGAGAAAAATAAATTTCAGTGGAAACTCATGGGTGGTGCTACCATGAGATAGAATAGGCATGATAATCATTTTTTGTTGGAATGGAATATGATTACTGCATGCATGGACAACACTTCTAGTACGAACCACGGTTTAAAAATTGATGCGTGAGATTTTTGAGATTCATGTTATGTATTATATAGTTTAGATACTTTTAAACATATTTGTAATATGATTCTTAGAGCTTCATGACGTGTTTAAAATTTTTTTTATAAGATAATTTTATAATTATTATGTAATTAATATAATAAATATTTTTTATGTAATTTGACTAATAATTATAATGTAAAATTTTATCCATAAATAAAATAATAATAATATATAATATTTTATTCAAAATATAATTTACAAGCATATATTAATCATTAATATTTTTTATAATAAATTGAAAGATAAATGTTGATAATATTATCAATAGATAATTTTTTTACTAATATATTTCTAAAAAAAATTACCAACATAAATATTATGTATTGGGATTTTTATAATTCCATTAGATCAAATTTATCTATTATAATAACAGTTCATGATAGTGTTTTTACCAACAATTTAGTGACAAGACACTTTTTGTTGGAAAAAACCTTCACTAAAAGAAAAAACACTTTTACCAATAGATATACCCCAGTTAGAAAAATATATTTATTTTTTAGTTTATGTATCAAATATATCATAATCCAATGAGTCTAATAATCCATCTTTATAGAGAATTTTAACATGTTCCTCATTTATATGTCCAATGAGACAATGCCAAAGGTATGAGAGATGAGAATCAATACTGATCATCTTATTTTGATTGTTATAAATAGTATTATCCATATCAAGAATATATAAACATTAATGACTCATATTTTTTCATTTACGACTTTTGAATATTATATAGATTATATTGGTATCCATGCATAGAGATGGTGTTAGATTCCATGGATCGATGATACCAGGAATGATATAATAAAACTACTAAAAATAATATATTATGCTCACACAATTTTCCTAAAAAAGAGGAATAAATACTAAATGGAGGCTTGGATGAGAAATATTATGTTTCCATTGAATCCATATTGTGGTTTTTACCCTTGGTGCAACATAACCATTATTGGATTTAGGAATTTTGATAATGTTACATCGATAGTGGAAATAATAAAATAAATAAATAAATAAAATTATTTGTCATGTTTAAATGAAGTGACATATATATCCACTATAATTGTATGAATATTAAAAATCCCTAGGGATATCCACGTAACATTGGGATTGGGAGATAGGATGAATTTTAGGAGATCTTGGTAAACAATAATGGATTGAGGATTGTGATCGATTTCCTCAAGATCCTTTTCTCCAACATAGCTCATGGCTCTCACCGATAATAACAATGCGGTATTTTTCATCATCAAAGATCAATCTAAACCAATGTTGGGGAATTTTTTCCTATTAGTTTATTTGAAATTTATTTTCCCATGATGAACACCTATCAATTATAGAAACATTTTGATTTGTGGGTCAATTATGTTTTGGGGATTGGGTTTATCTTTGAAGGATTTTCGGGAATTGATAATTTCTAGCTTTAGTTCATTGTTCATCAATCAAGTAGTAATTAATTGAGTTCAACCAGAAAAATAATCCAGGATCATTCCAATTCTGTCTTTTGTGGATTTCTTCCCCCATTCATTGCGTGTTTATCACCATTATTCCCTTTGACTAGTAGTTTGACGATTACCCATTGGATAATTGTTGCATGATCATACTTTTACACATTTGATCATCACCATAGGTTTGGGTTTGGGATCGATGGTGTGATTGAGGTACGTGACAATGGACGATGATCAAAGGTGGATCATGATATGATTTAGGATTTATGATTTCCTGCTTTTGAATGAACTGATAATTTGGTGTGATGATTGTGATTTTTGAGCAGATTGGATGGCCAGAATCTAACTACTGATGATGGAAAGTACTGGTCATCCTAGAATAATATTTTATGAAGATATTCACAATTATATTGAATAATGGATGTCATGAGAAAAGGAATGGGAAGAAATTTCGTGTTATGTGAAATACTAGACTACACATAGTGTACTATAGAAGAAAACATGTCGTGTATACCCCTTCAATGACATAAGGGTTTCTATGAAATGAAAAATATGACACACATCATGGTATGTCTCACACACCCTGTAAAAAAGGAAAACAACTTTGTGTGTACTCTTGAGGTACACGGTCATAAACATGGCCTAGAACATAGGCACGACTAGGTACTCATTCCCGAATTTGTACATATGCATGATCAGAATTACACATGCTTGGTTTTCTAGACACAAGTTGGTCTAGATATCATGGTACATGTTCTGTACTCCTAATACATGCTATGAAATTTATCTAGTTTGGGTTAAGGCCCTTAGTATGTTCTATTTAGACCATTATTCGTTGATTTCACTCCCTTTGACTTTTCTGATGAAGGTACAATTTGGAAATATGTACTAAGAATAGGATTATGATCCCATATATAGGATGAGTTTCATATGGAGTTCATAGATTTTCCTAGAAGTCCTTGGCATGATCCTTTATATTCACTATATCACCCTAGGTGGGGTTTGTGGTATTTTTGTTGCCAACTTACATGGGAAGCTATCCTCTATTTATTAGTATACTTTAGTAGGGTTTATGGTTTCCCCCAATAGCCCTGGGATTGATCACTTATCTAGTAGTTGGGATCTGGGAGATCCAAATAATACATATTAGAAGATTCCCAATGAGGATGTTTTCCTGACCTAACCCACATCGGGGATCAAGCTGCAAAATACCCCAAGCCCACCTCCACAGGCCTAGGGGAGGAGACTAGCACCAAAGTCACAACATAAATATGGAGGACTTCTCCGAAATACCTATAAACACCCACACAGAAACACACACACACACAAATAGATAACTCGATGCAACAATGCAGATAGAAAGAAGTAAAAGAAGAATTTAGTTGTAAAATAATCCAAAGCATACATGGACCACTAATACAATACGAGTATATAAATTAAACAGAAATGAAAAAAGAAAAAAATCACACCCAACCAAAATAGTTTCCCAAACCGATGTAAAAAAATATGGAAGTAAATCTAGCAATCCACTCTCTTCAAATCCCTGGTGTGACCGCTGTAGGCGGTCAACGCTGTTGAATCCATGAGATCCACCGAAGTCACGACCAAACCTATTTATAAACTTCATAGGGAATGATATGTGTGCAAAAATACCATGCTGGGTGAGTGTAATCATACTCAGTAGGATTCCCTAAAAAGGAGGGGGATCAGTAGGAGATACAAGAGGAAAAGAAGTAAAACAGACAGAACAATGTATAGTAAACGAGTGCAGCTCAACCCAATGTGAGAGTGAAGTAATATCATCCAAACACAAAGAGCTATAAATGGTGGGAAGATTAAATTATCATCATGTATTGGAAACCGGTAGTAGGAGAGTAGTCTCATCCCAACATGAGAAGCTAGACACGGAAAGCACATGGCATAACTCACATGTCTTCGCCTCTCAAGGATGGAGTTTAACCTAAATCCAAGGAGTGGGTACTGCAATAGGGCATAAATATCAATATCTTATTTCAATGAAACCAAAAAAGAGAGTAAGGGGATCTACATCTCAAAGATCGGCCTATGAAGATAGTCTCCAAGAGTCCTAAAAGAAAACACAAATGATACCCAGTATTCCTTACATCTTCCCTAAACTGTAAGACAATAGAGCTTAAGCACCAAAACGTGAGACTATCTGCTTTCAGAGGGTCTATCTCACCCACACAGTTTTATGTCACATCACAAGTATGCATCTTGGTGGGGAATGAACCCCCCTACTCAATAGTTCAAGGATACTCAAGAATATTTCTCATCACTATATTTTGGTAATATGTCTTCTCAAAGTTGAGGACCCAATCCTAGCCCGGTTGGAGGGTTCCACTCTAGTAGGTTGAGGACCCATACACAGCATGGCTGGATAGTGCCACTCTAGTGTCGTCGAGGACCCATGTCCATCCACACTGGAGAGTTCCAATCAAGTATGATGAGGACCCATGTCCAACCCGACAAGTGGGTTCCACTTTAGTGACATAGAGGACCCATACCCATCCCTAGTGGAGGGTAGCACTCAAAAGTCCAAGATATCATTGCCCAATCACCGCTGTCATCGAACACCGCCTGAGGATACATCGTTCTTGGTACACTTGATATTATAACCTGGATACTAAAAGTAAGGTTAACATCATGTCCTATATTTAAAAATACATAGGATAGGTTATTAATTTTCCAAAATGGACAACTACTGAAAAGGGTGATTTTCACCGCAAGACACACGAATGAGTCAATGTGGGGCCCGCCTTCCAACATTAGACATAGATTCTAAAAATCATCTCAAAAGGTTCATCTTTGAGAGGGAGTCATGATTCCAAATATGGTGCGTCAAATGGATGTCTGGTATAAAGGATATAGGTGTTTGAAATCTGTTGATGAGGATCACGAGGCTGATGGACTGACACATGGTCAGTCCACCTACCACAATGGTTGACTACCATGGATGACCATTCCCATTCCATGATAGATTCTGGAATAGTCGAACACCTACGTCAACTGTCCACTGACCTGGGTCATCCCAGTTCACTTGGTTCGACCCGGTGGGGGGGGACCTAGCCCATGTGGCATGGCCGTTAGCCCGACTAGGCTCAGTGAGGTTGGTCCGAACAATGGAGGCCTAGAATAATTATTGAACTGGCCCAACCTTCTACTGACATAATCCAAACCCACAATCCAATTTTCACCGACATCAACAAATATGACCATCCTTGCGAGTTTTGTGGTGTCGGTCGCTATCTGGGGTAACGCTAAGTGAACTCCCCCAATATACCAGTCTCTCCATGTGGCCCATCAAATCACAACACTACATGACCACAATGTCGCTGCCACTCTGTAGACCATTGATACAATGGACCACTATCAGAAGGGGTCGTCGTCTACTGCACCTGTGGTGCCTTGGTGTTCCGTTGCATGGACAACCGGGCTCAATCCATTCGCCCAATCACAAATCCATCAACAGATTAGGAACCCTTACAATGAAAGATTCACATCTCCACCCTCTGATCATCGATTTGTCTATGGTTGGTTATGCCCAAAATTTATTATGGATATCTATGAATAACGAATGATGAATGATGGTTTAAACAGAAATAAATCCATGTGTTTGTGTGGTTATCAATGATTTGGTGATCAAAAAAGGAAAATATACACAAAACAAGAATATTAAAATTAGAAACTAAATTGGAACTCGAAAATGAGATATATCTTACCTCAATTTAAATATTAGATGTAGGTGAAAAGACCACGGTGCTCCCGCTTCAATCCTCCAAGGATTCAGTGGAGATTTCTCCTCAATCTGGTGATGAATGGAAAAGAACAACCATGAGAGGAGAGAGATAAATGGTTTCTTAGAGAGATAAAGGATTAGGGCTAGCCCTATTCCCAAAATCGTAAATTCTATTTATTATACCTCCACTCAATGCATAATCTGGAACTATCACACCCCTCATTTTATGTCGAAACGAGGACAAAAAATCCCAATTTGAACTCAAAAGATGCCTCTAATATCCAATTTGAGTGACCTTTTGAATGTTATTTGATTCGACATCATGGGTAAGACAATTAATTTTAACTAATTTAATTACAAATCCTTTCCATGGGTGGATTTTTCCACAGATGTCGAACAATGACAAAAGTTATACCACACCTAGTGTAAATTCCACGTTCCAGACTCAACCATGGCCTTAGATTTCCAATCTGAGATACCCATCTAGATTTATCCCAATTTCATTATGTGCATACTATAAAATATAGTTAATATTTCTATAAAAAGTTTTTCCAGGAACACTGTGCCTCATAATTGAATGTTTCCTTAGCACCAAACTCTGTAAATATATACAGAAATATTTAAAAGCATTACGAGGCAAAAAATGGGTCTCTAAATCATTCCATACTTCAATATTTATGTCCCTGAAATGAAAAAACGTGGAAAAAAATCTGGATACTAATCCCACATCTAGATCTCCCACTGGTAATAACTCTCTTGCACATTTCTGTTTTGGCATAATACACGACCCAAGGGGATGGTTATTCCACCCAAGGTTTGATCTTGTCCAACCACGATCACCACCATGTTCTATGAAAATGTGTCTCCATCATCAATTTCTAGTTTTCCCTAGTTTATGACATGTATAGGATCCTGCATGTGTCACCTCAGTTGTGACATGTCAAAGATTCCATGAACTTGTTCCAACTATTGGGGTAGGGTAAGGTGGCAAGCAACCTCTCCAACCCTCCACATGATATCAAACATCCTGATAAACCTTATGGTTAACTTACCTCCCCAGTCTAACCTATGCATTCTGGGTTGTGGGGAGTCTCTCAATAATATCTGTTCTCACTCATCGAACTAAAACAGCCTAAAACTGTGGCTTATGTATGATTTTCTGTCTACTCTGGGCTATATTCATCAATTTAAGGAAGACCTAATATTTCATCGTCATCACATGCACCATCTATGGGACTATGAGGTATGACTCTCCATCCTCCATTTAATAGAGAGGTGACCTTAAGGGTCTCCCATATATGGCCTCAAAAGGTTTCATGCCAATATTTGGGTGTTAGTTGTTGTTGTATGAATACTCTACCAAAGGTAGGTGATCCTCCCAGCTACAACCAAAATCTAACACGCAGGCCCTCAACATATCTTCTAGAACATGGATTGTGTCTGCGTTCTATGAGTCTGTCTAGGTGTGTATGGTTGTACTCATCCACAAACGATTCACAAAATCCTCCTGCATGCCTCTCTACAATATTGTCATAAACCGTACGTCATGATCAGAGACAATCATCGAGGGTAACCTGTGGAGGTGGATGTTCTCTTGTATGTACAACTTCCCCAAACTCTCCACGAAAATCTACTCCCTGATAGCAAGTAAGTGTGCCGACATGGTGAGTCGGTCCACTATCTCCCAGATGGATTCATGGCCTTCACCATGCATGGAGACCCTATGATGCATTTCATGCATATTCCATCTCATTTCCACTCTGGGATGTCTACAGGTGACAAAAAACCTGCCTGAACCTGATGCTCATCCTTCACCTACTGATAGGTAAGGCATCATGGGATGAACTCAAAAAAAATTCACCTCTTGTTATACCACCATAAATACCACTGAATATCCGTATATATCTTCCCCAGACTAGGAAATACACATAAGTGAGAAGTGCTGAACTCCCACATCACTTCCTCCCACATCGTGACTGGTATCACCCTTCTCCCCGAGAATAAGATTTCATGATCCCCTTCATCAGAATACCCATCAAGTGCATTTACTAGGGATATCTGGTTATCAAGAATATAAAAGTTTATATCACCCATTTGGGACACTCTCACAAGCTCAAGGAAAGAAGGATTCCATACCATAAACTACAAAAAAGTTGTATTGTCCTGCTCTACCAGGTTCAGTTGGTGGGATGCTAACTTCTTAGAAGATTATTACACCAAGAAAGCCTAGGATTTCCTACTATGGAAATTGGATACATCATTTCCCTTACTTGGGGTATAGATGATCTCAAAATCATAGTTTTGCAGGAACTCCATCCAGTGCCACTACCTTAGATTCAGATCTCTCAAGGAAAAGATATACCAGAGTCTCTGGTGGTCTGAGTAAACCAAAAATCCCTCTTCCATGAGTTAGTGTCTCCAAATCCTTAGGGGGTAGACTACCACTATGAGGTCCTTGTAATGACTCACATAGTTCTTCTCACGAGGAGTCAACTACCTCGACCCATACATGATAACTTCCTGTTGTTTCATCAAGATGCAACTGTCTCAGCTCTTGAGGAATAACAATACACTATGAACTCAACACCCTCATCTAGTAGTCTTAGAACTAGTGAGCTCATCACCCTCTAACTAACTCTTCAAATTCCATATATCACAACTCCGACTAGGTGAGTGTATGGACTATCTAGGTATGCGTGGTCCAAGGGGCTTCGATCCTTGAGAATCTTGCCACAAATCTTTGATAGTACCCTTCCATTCCGAGAAATCTCCACATTTAAGATGCATTCTTGGGTGGATTCCTAGAAATCACAGATTAGATCTTTACGAGATCAATGACTAAAACCTATTATGATATGAAATTCTTTAAAAAGTGAACCAAGTGTATCGAAAACTGACACTTCGAGATCATTCTAAAAGATGGTGTAATAAATTTAAATTAAGAACCATCCTTAAGTGCTTTGTGTGCTCCTCATCTGACGCCGAGTAAACACGTATATCATCTATATAGAAAACCACTAACCGGTCCAATAATGGCTGGAAGTCCAGGTTCATTAAAGACGTGAAAATGGAGGGTGAGTTTGTCACACTGAAAGGCATCACTACGAAATTGTAATGACCATAACCATAATAAAACGAAACCTTCTTAATATTAGTGTTGCGAACCTGTATATGGTGGTTACGGATCTCATATGGATCTTGGAAAACCACCTCACACCTAACAACTAGTTGAATAAGCCATAGATCCTTGGTAAGGGGTCCATGTTCTTTATCATGTCCTATTTTAGGCAACAATAATCCAGAAAAATCCATAAGCTCATGTATGCCTTCTTCATAAATAGAAATAGAAATGCCTAGGGGGACACACAAGGTCTGATAAAACCCTTCTCATGAAGGTCCTACAATGGGTGACATATACTATTTTTCTGAAGATATTGGTGTAGTCCCTAATTTGAAATCAATGAAAACTTCCAACTCCCACCTTAGAGGTATTCAGGGGAAATATTTAGGGAAGACCTCCTTGCAATCCTCTACAACTAAAGAAACCAAGGTTTATGACGATTCTTCTACACCAATTATCACACTCACTAACATATGGGTAAAAGGTTGTAGTCTCTTACTCAAATCAATTGTATTCCCTACTACAAGGCCTCTTTCACCACGAAAGGTGAACCTTGTGCCATTATCATGCAGACATCTGACTAGTCTGTGGTGGAAGTAAATCTGGGCTCGAACAATGGGAAGCCAATCCATACCCAAGATGACATAATAAGGTTCCATCAGGATGACCAGCAGGCATCACATGAACATTTCTCCCCAAAATGTTACCACTCACTACTAAAAAATAAAAAGATACAAATTAAGATCTTCCAATAGGAACCTCGAGACAAAGACGATGCGATAACACCTCTACTAGGATATCCAAATCCCAAACCAAGAGTAATGATATAAAAGATTGATTGAATCATGCGTCTAATAATACTAAACCAAGAGTATAATAATCCTAGATCATACATCTAATTATCTAGTGCATTGTAGGATCACAGACATCCATAACTGGTAGCGGTTCGCGGCCCTGACATCCAGCTCCATGTGCCCGTTGTGGACTGCCCAGTGGTTATGGTGGGGGTGGAATCTCATAGAATCATTCCCCAACACATGGTCCTCCTAATCCTGTACCAGAAAATCCATCTTGGGGAACACCCAAATCACATCACACCATCAGTCATGGTGGTCCACATATTGCATGCCCCAGATGCTCAGCAAATTAGGTCAGGAATTCTTGTGCCATGTGACATAACCCATCATATATAAAACATTGTCCCTCTCCGGACTGACCAAGAGCTCTGTATGGTCTTAGAGCTACCTGACCACCTAGCTACGTTTGATCCTAGGTAGGCCTCCTACATCATGGACCTACTACCTGATGTCTTACACCTAACGTCTGCCGACCCTTATGGATGTCTCCACTTTGAAAATGAAACTACTAGGCCTATTCAACTAGATCTTCTATGATAGGAAACTCTATATCATAAGAACCCAATTCATCACCCTAGCATATATAGGGATGAATAGGGGCACAATGATCACATTGATCACTCTGTGAATACACTTCTCAAACATTCCTCCTCAGAAGTAACTGTGGAAAATCATATCCAGGGAGTAGTGTGTAAGGTCAACAAGCCTAGATGTGCATGTCACCACTATAATGGGTCCATGATTCAGATATAGAAGCTCCTGAATGTTGATGGAGTACAATCATATGGGGAAGTACTCATCAGAAAACAACTTCTGAAACTCATCCTATGAGAGAGTCATCTTGTCTTGCATCTTGGTAACCCAACCCCACCAGTGCCCAGTCAGCCTATGAAAAAGGCTGGCTACCAAAGCCACCATCTAGTATGACGATGTACACACCAGCATAAATAGGTGTTCCAATGACTCTGACTAGTTATATTCCACCAGAGGGTTTGTCTCACCTCAAAATCTTAGTGGCCTCTATCGCTAGAACACATGAAGCGCATTCAGCCTGTGGCTATCCTTAGCCAGTGCTTCCAAAACTAACTATTTCTATATAGGTGTAGGTGCCTCCACTAGCCCACCCAGAGGAATGTTATTTCATTATGGGACCTATATTGTGGCCTCATCGCTCGTAAGGTCTTCATCAAGAACTGGAGTGGGTAT
The DNA here is from genome assembly GCA_963277665.1 of Viscum album. Lineage (NCBI taxonomy): Eukaryota > Viridiplantae > Streptophyta > Magnoliopsida > Santalales > Viscaceae > Viscum > Viscum album. Next base: position 345,606,376 of record OY728127.1, on the reverse strand, counting down.
CCTAGTTGGCTGCCATCATGGAGGCATCCTAAAAATTATCAATGAGTACCATGGGTAGATGAGAATATATATATATATATATATATATATATATATATATATATTAAGATCAACAAGAAAGGGGAGATGACTCAATAATGATAGTGAAAGACTCAATCCTCTATGATGCATGTACCAATTTTCCCTAACCCAAATGTTTTAGAGTGCCCAGTTGACAAGTGGGTAATCCGGGTCCTAGTGAATGGCTACGTTGGCCAACACACCATCACTAGAATCCCTAGACTATGAGATGCTCCCGAGTCACATCGAAACTGTTTCCCTGTACCCAAAAAATACTTGTAAGTGTAAAATTTTGAACAACATCCCAATGAATGTACTATCTCTGACACCACATTTTCAAGATCTCACCCATATTGGGGCTCAAGCCGCAACTACACCAAGCCCGACTCCATAGACTAGGGGGTGGAGAATACTGTCTAAGGAACAACATACATGGGGTGGCCATTTCCAAAGTACATATACACACACAAACAACCATCTCGATGAAACAATGCAGAGGGAATGACGAAAAACAAGAAACCTGCTATAAAATAAACCAATGTTTTCATTGAACACTAATACAACACGAGTACACAATGAAAAATAAAAAGGAGAAAAGGGAAAATTACACACCCAAACAAAATTATAATGGCCTACGATTGATATACACGCACATTACATTTATTTTTTGGAATAATTCATACATGATACAAGCATACACCCAAAGACCATATTAGTTTAATGTCTTTGAAAACTCATAACATAATCATCTAATCATAGTCAAATATCTTCAAAATTTCACATAAAGATCGTCCACTTTTTTTCTTACCTAAAAAATTTCTTTATATCCTAGGAGAAATAAAACATAATAATAGTGAGATAAAATTATCATTAAGGGAAATAATGAGGAAAATAAAACAAACCATATACATTTGAACATAAAAACATGAACATAATGTTTAATCATCAAAATCGTGATTCCTGAAATAAATCTTAATAGTACACAAGGAATAAGTCATAAAGGAACATTAATCCTGATAAAAATAACATGGGAATAAAACATAGAATTTTGGAAAACCATTAAGAACATAATATCATATCAATAGCATCCAAGGAATTGTTTCCAAGACCATCAGAGTGGACAAAGTCCATTACTAAACTGGGATTACATGTCGTTGCAGCCCCGTATTGTTGAACCAAATTTACTTTCCATTCCAACCATGTCTATATCATGAGATAAAAATATTTACCCAATGAATTGGAGGGAGATATAGGTCCCACCCATATCATAATGAAATCGTTCTTATGTGTTCCACAAAATAAACATAAATCATTCATCCTAACCTAATGAATAAAATGGGTTTCATAAACATCATCCCATCATAACCTAATCCAAATAAAAAAATGGATATCACTTCATCATAAAAAACAAACCATGTAAATAAAAGGGACATTGTACATGAAAAACAACCATATTAAAGAGTGTCATATATTAAGGAAATAAGTTTTGATAAAACACTTGAAATGAATTCTTGAGGAAAATATCCTTTATTCTTCAAAATCATTTTATTTTCTCAAAATGCAGTGCAATTTTAAAAGAAAAGAATTTTGTTGAAAAAAATATTGGAATATTATAGTGTATACATCATGGAAATAAGGTGTTATAAAACCGTAAATTTTTTTTATTCTATATAAGTTAAAAAACGTTCTTCTTGTACTTTTTATGGAAAATTAAAAAGATGTCTCGTACCGAAAATGAGAAAATATTCCTTTAATATCATTTAATAAAAAATATCAAAAGGGTAAATTTGTATTTAAACAATATTAGGAGGATATAAATAATATTACATATTTATAAAACTTGGACGTGGATGATATATATGCCCCAGTAGATACTTAAGTATAAACAATCTCGGATAAAAATGAGATTGTGATATTTTCCCTTACCTTAGGTCTGATATGCTTTGTATGTTTTCAAACCTCATGTGTAATGATTTAAATAATTTCATGTAATTATTCAAGAATAATATTTATTTTTATTCTATCATATTCTTTCGCATTCTTATCTTTTTACTAGTACCATTTCATTGTTTCACGTTATTTGGGTGTTAACTAATTTATGTTCGTACACATGTTTTGTCGAATAAATTCTCATTACTATTTTTAGGTCATAGTTATATCATTTGAAGAATGGTATTAGTATAATATATATCATATTTATTCATTAAATTCATTTATATGATCACTCATTAATGAATATCATGTTGAACAAATCACATCACATCGTGTAGACGGTAGAGCGTACGTACACACGAGAAACGATATCATTCCCATGATTATGGAATTGTATTGATGTGTATAGTGTATAGTATTTAAGAATAAATATCATTTTATAATAATAAATAATCATATATAGTTATTTATTCCATCACTATACCATCCAAGTATGTTGTTGATGAAAAACAGATTACACCACGACACGAAGATGGTAGGCTGTATGTACGCATGCGTGGTGATTTCATTTTTCATTGGATGGATAGAAGATGGAATATGTTTGTTTCATATTCATAATAACATATAATTATAAAATATATATTATAGTTGTTACTTAATAATTAAACAAATCATAAAGAGGATGTAGAAGAAGAATGATGTTTGAATGAATCGGTAAAGGATATTACCTCTTTTTCGACGTGCCACTTCTAAAACTCCTATTAGGGAACTAAATATGATCTCTGAAGAATACTAGGATCTCTAGTATGTTTCTAGGGAAGTGGATAAGGGAAATATATAGGTTTGGTCCGAGTTTGAATGTTAAAAATGGAGTGAATACGATGGGGAGGAGTTTCCCTTTTATAAGAGAGGAGAGAGGCACTTTTGGAAACATCAAAAATATTAATTTATAATAAAATGGAACCCCACATAAAAAGCACCAAAAAAACTAAAAATTGAATATAATATTAAATAGGGTTTAAGCCTAATTAACCAATAAAATTTATACATGTTTTGATTTTATTTTAAACATTATCATTTGGATTTATCCCAATTTAGTCTATTTAATTTTATTTGTGGTAATAATATTCTAAATTTTAAATGATTATAAATTCATACTTATGTTTTTTTAATTGTCCATAATTGAAAAATTTATTAAATTTTCGACCATATAATTTTCAATTTTTAATTTATAAATATTTTTTTGATTCTAATGAAATTTAATAATATGTTGTTTTTAAAAAATATCAATATTGTAAATTTTGACACAATTCATTGGTTTGAATTTAAATAAAATAAAAACAGAAGATATATTCAAAAAAAAATATTTAATAGATTCCTGACATGTAATATTAATCTATAAATTAGTGAATCACATTAATTAGTTCATATAATATTTATTTTATTATTATTTAAACCATTTATTTGATATTTCTCTTAATAAAACAATCACTACAAAAAAAATTTATATTTATTTAGTATACTAATTTTTTTGCATAAAAAATTAAAAATAAAATACTATTATGAAGATAAATCTAATATATTTCATAATAATACTATTAGTCTAATTTATCTTCTAAAAACCGACATTTTAAATGTTATATTTATTAAATTATGAAGGTGACAACTTTGACATCATTTAAAAAAATAATATAAGTGTCATAATATCTTTTATAATCCTCTAAATGGTCAACCAGTCGACCCTTGGAAGATTAAGATTTATATATTGTCAACTAATAATGTTTTTTCAAGTGTTTGGGCCTTTTTATGGGTATTAGTATTTTAATAAAAACTATATTATTTCATTTCTCACTAAATAAATAGTTTATGCATCAATAATGTATAAGAAATTAAGGAAATTATATATTTCATAAAAATTACAAATAAATTACCATGAAAAAGATAAACATTTTATATTTCAAATTAGTATTTATAATTTAATTTATTTTTTTTATAACCATATATTAAAAATAATTTAATTACTAATGTGTGAGTGAGACTTATATCAATTATCTTTAAATAAAATACATTAAATATCTTAATCACATCCAAGTGGGATCCAATAGATACCATTTCAACCAAAGTATGTTTTAAGGAGGAATATAATCATTAAATAATATTAAAAAAAGTGTTATGGTAATTTTTTAATATTATTTTTACCCATAGTTACATGATTTACCTTTAACAATGGTAAATAAAATTTACTGTAGTTACTATTCATATGTCTCAAAAGTTAAAGTAGCCTATTAACATAATTTGGATTAAATGATTCAAAATATGTAATCCATTTTTTTAAATTCAAGACACAGTAGTTACTTTAATTAATTTAAAATTAATCCTATTGTGGAAATGAGAAAACGGGATTTAAAAACATTGTAAAAGATTGAAATGTTTTTACCTATGAATTCAATGTAAATTTAATTATAATGAAATAAATTATATTAAATTGTAAAAATATATTCTATTTATAATTTAAAACCATTAAATATTATAATTTAACCATATAAAGTATCTCAATGGAAAAAGTTGTTTTTAATTAAAATTTTGCATATTTTTACTATTCATCAAAATATGAATGTTATCCGAAAAATATCACAACAATATCGAAAGTAAATTTATATATCATGATTCCAAATAAGAAGTTTAATTTTTCAAAATGAACTTATAAACTAGTCAAAAACAAGATTTAAAATGGGTGCGCCAACAAAAGGTGGTAAAACTGCATTTTTTTGAAAAATACTTCTTTTATCTAAAAAAATTAATTTTTTCTCATATTGTGTTTTATAAAATGTGTAGGATGAATTCCAATGATATAAAATAAAAAAATATGGTTAATACTAATCATAACGGCTATTTTAAATCCCATTAAATAATACCATATTGTTGTATAGTGAAACTTGGAAGACGTGTACAACGCAAGCTATCGAGAAAGGTCGTGCTTCTATGTAATGCAAGCCATGTCTATGTTGCATGTATTGAAATATTTCTTTGGTGTAGTGTATAAAATTATCCAATATTTGTTCATTTTAACATTGAACAAAATCTATACCTACTGATGAATTCTATCAAAAGAATTTTGTGTAACATAAGACATCAAAGAAATTAAAAGAAACTATCTCATAAAATCTTGGGTTGTTACAAAAATAGTTTCCCAACATGAAGTAAAAATTGTGAAAGTAAAATTAGGAAAAAATCCCCAATCCTAAAATCCCAACTGTGACCACCGCACATGGTCCAAGCTCTCGAATCCCTGAGCTCCTCTGAAGTCATGATCTGACCTATTCATCGACTACATAAGGTGTGATACATGTGAGAAATCCCATGAAGGGGTGAGTATAAACATAGTCAGTAGGAAGCCCAAAAAGTAAGGGGAAAATAAGTGATAAAAGATGAAAATAAGTAAATCATATGGAACAAAGTACAATAAACAAGTACAGCTCAAACCAATTAGAGAGTGATGTAGGATCATCCAAACTAAATGGTCTAGAATCATTTGGAAGATTAAATTCTTATCAAATCGTCACTACCTATTGTAGGAGAGTATACCGATCCAACCATGAAAATTTAGACTGAGAAATCACCTGGGATTCCACGTGAATTTTTTCCTCCCCAGGAAGAAGAGAAACTAGAACCCAAGGAGTGGGTACTCCAAGAGGGTGTAAATATATATGTATGCTCTATCAAAGATACCCAATGAGAGAGTAAGGGTGTCTCCATATCATATCTTAGACCAGGAAGAGATTATCAAAGAGTCCTATAAGTAAACACCATTGATACCCAATATTCCTCATGTAAACCATAAACTGCAATCCAAAGGTGCTCAAACACCACACCTTGAAACTATCCTCTTTGTGCAGGTATGTCTTTCCAGCATGGTTTTAGGTCGTGTCACAAGGACGCATCTTAGTACATTAATATCCTCTCTTACTCATGAGCCCAATTCTACCCCAAAACATGTATCATGACAATTTCACAGTAGTAATTCGTCTTAATAATGAGGACTCATGCCTAGCCTGGCTGGAGGGTGCCACTCTAGTAGCATGAGGACCCATAACCACCTCAGCTAGAGTATGACAATCGACTGTCAGGAAGGACCCATTCCTAGCCCAACTAGAGGGTGTCACTATAGTATGTTGAGGACTCATTCCCAGCCTGTATGGAGAGTGAAACTCTAGTTTCATCGAAGAGCCATTCCTAGCCTGGATGGAGGGTGCCACTCAGAAGTCCTTGATATCATCACCCGATAAATGCCATCATCAAGTAGCCCTTGTGGATGTATCATTATTGGTACACCCCACATCAAAAACAAGATTCTAAAACTATGGTCAACATTGAATTCTATGTAGAAAAACACATAGTATAGTCTATTAATTTTCCTAAAATGGACATCTAGTGAAAAAGGCGATTTTCACTGTATGACACCCAAATGGGTCAGAGTGGGGCCCGCCATTCGACCCCAAACATAAAATTCTCAAATTTAACTCAAAAGGTCTATCACTACTAGAGATAGTCACATTATGATAGATGGCGTGTCAAATAGATGCTTGGTTCAAAAGATATGGGCATTTGAAATCCACATAAGAGGGTGATGGGGCCGGGGGACTGACACATGTTCAATCCACCTACTAGGGTGGTCGACCACCATTTTCAGTATGGGTCATAGTTAACCATAACCACGCCATAGAATCTTCTATGGCGGTCAACTGTCAGATGACCCCAGTTGATCTAGGATCTGACGTGGTTCCGACAAACCGGGGTGTAGCCAACCTAGCCCATCAGGGTTGGGGCCCATCCGTTAGCCTGAACTAACCCAATAAGGTTGGGATGGCCCGTAGAGGCCCAAATCGCATGCTAACAAGACCCAACACACTACTGAAAACATCCAAGATGGTGAGTCAGTTGACGCTGGTGTCAGTGCGGCCGACCAGCCATGCGAGAGTCATGGCTGTTGTCACCACCTGCTGTCATGCTGCACAACCTCACTTGACCACCCGTTGAGACCACATAGACCACCATATCACACAACCATCAAATGACAGTGTGTCGCTACTCCACAGTCCTCCACTAGAGTGGATCACTACCAAAAGGTGTCACCGACCGCCACACCAGTAGCACCTAGGTGGTCTATTCTACAGACCCCCATGATCAATTCGGTCACTCGATCACGATTCTGTCAGTGGATCAAGGACACTTATGACGTATCATTCGCTACACCTCCCTCTAATCATCGATTCATTAGAGGTTGTTTGTGTCCAGAAGTTACAGTGGATATCCATGAATAATGGATGATGAATGATGGTTTAAACATAGATCATTGTCCGTGTCTGTGTGGTCGTTGATGAGATAAAAATAAAACAATGAACATATACCCATAAATTGAATATTAAAAGTAGAAACTAAATCAACTCTAAAAAACTAGATAGATCCAACCTCGATTAAGCCGTTTGTTGGAGGAGACATTTCCATAGTTCTCTTGATTTGATCCACCAAGGTTTTTGTGATGATTACTCTTCAATTAGGTGACTAATGGAAAATATTTGACCTAAAAGGAGAGAAAAATAGGTTTTCTTAGTGGGGGACGAAATTAGGGTTAGCCCTAATCCCAAACTCTTAAATTCTATTTAATATAGCTCCACTAAGCAAGGAATCTGAAATCATCTCTCCCCACATTTTATATCATGTCTAGGGAAACAATACCATCCTGAACACAATGATGGTCTTATATTTCCAATTCGAGTCCCAGTTTGAATGTTATTTGATTCGACGTCAAGGGTAAGTCAATTATGTTTAATTATTTTATGAATGATTTCCCCCAGGAGAAATTTTCTATATTGGTCTTGAGATAATGAATGTTATAATCCCTCTAGGGTAAACACTATATTCCAAACTCAACTACGACCTCATATTTCTCATCCGAGCAACCGTTATAGAGTTAACTCATTTCTGCTATGAACACAGTATAAAATGTACTTAATATTTTTATAAAAATTAAATTTGGGCACATCGGTCCTTAGAATTTCATGCCGTCTTAGCACCCAACTATTTTAATATATATTGAAATATTTTAATGTATTACAAGGTTAAAACCATGTCTCTACCCATTTCCTCTTATATGAACACAATTAGAGATAGAATAGCTTGTATATAGATACTTCTCCGGGAAGAACATTCTCCTGAAGACTCGAGTAGAATCATTTGGATGCTAGTATGGTTGAGACGACTGAATCTATTATAATTATATCTGTTTTTTGAGGTACCCCGGAACACCCTGGAATGGGATGGGTGAATCATGATGTCATAATTTTCACTTAAAGTTACATATAGTGTTCCCATGTTGGTAGGAACCTATTAAAACCATCTGATGAAAAAGTGAATATACTAAGAAATCACATGCAAAAAATATAGCACATAAATTTTTCATGGTTCAACATTAAGGGCTTCTCTAAGGATCAGGCACCGACAATGTGCAGGTCATACCTAAATCCACTAATCTTCACTAGTTTTTGAATAAAATAGTTCTAAAATAGTCATTCTATGACATGCACAAATTCCATTACAAAAATTTAGGGATATCTCCTTACATCCCTTAGAACACTTCCGTTGAGTTCCCCTATATCACATAGTTGATGGATGTCTAAGTAAGTTTATCAAATTGAAGGTCACATCAACAGATTTTCATTAAAGTCATTGTCCCTGACTTAGCATAGGACTATTCATGTACTATATACCTGATTTGATTCTCTTGGATATCCCTATACACTTAAAAATAAATTTCAATAATTCCTTTAATGAAGGTCCTTCTCAAATATCATTACCTTTACGAAGATAACTACCTTCATGAAGCTCACTACTTTTTCAGAAAAAACTTCCTTCACAAATCTCACCTCCTTCACAAAATAAACCTCCTTCACGAAGCTCATGAAGTCAATGGGGAATACCCCATCATCGCAAAGCTCATTTTAATCAAAATCAAGGGAATCAGTTAAGACATGTAGTATTTTCCCAATGCTCAAGATCACATTGAAATCTGGAATTCCAAAGCTCCCGTTGCTTTCTGAAATCATATAATTTGTGGATTTCCTTGAAAAAATCATTGAAGGTGAATGGGGTAACCTCATATTTAAAGGCTCAACTATTCGCAAAGATCCACTGCCGATTTGATGGTTTTTTGGATCATTAAAAAACACCTTCATCTAGTACCTTCTATCATAAAGATCTGTAGTAATTAATTTTCCTTGATGCTCATCGTAACTCTGGAGATTTCTGAAAAAACCCATCACATCACTCATCGTAATCATAAAGCATTTCATCACTGACCACAAAGATCCAATTCTATTAATCAAGGAGAACATCATCTCTGCTCATGATGCTCTTCATAATCATGGAGCACATTGTTATTATTATTTAATCATTTTCGAAACACAAATCGTATATACCATCATTGAAAAACACCTACATATTCTATATTTTCATTAGGCCTTCAGGAAAAACCATAATTTTCCCTAAAATCAATCCTTCAAATTTTGGACCCCATGAATTTGGAAAACACTTGGAAATGAAACCACCTTAAATACTATTATTATCTTGAACTGTAATGTTCCCTTCCATGAAACACCTTGATGTTCCATGTGTGGACTGACAAAAAATGCAAACCATACTACAATTCCAGTAAAGATTAGAGTTTTTCTCAACAATCTCCCCCTTATGGTTTGTTTTCAATCTATTGATAAATTCAATGAAGCCCCACCTACATTAAAAACCTGATGCACAAGTAACAAAAAATTTAACACTCTAAGTATAAGTGAGAAGATATCAGTGTAGAAAATAAGAGGAGCATGAAATGAGTTCTTGTTTGTTGGAATGCATACAGATTCCCAAGCTAATCTCTGATTATTTCTTAATAGTACCAACAACGTACAACTACTTTCTCCATCTTCCATTATCCTTCAACTAATTCTCTTGAAACCATAAAACCATAAAAATTTCATTCTCTACCATTTGTACCATTGTACAATTGAATTTATCCAATCTATCCCATTGTAAATAAACCAAAGGAAACTATTATTGATATTGTAGAAAACAAAATACACTCCCCCTGGATGGTATCTCCCCCACAAACCTACATCAATTCCACATATAGAGTAAAATAGTTAATATAACTAGGGATATGGGACCTTTCGTGACATCCTCGTGCACTAGGAGTTGGATGAACATCACGGTTCAACCGATTTTTCTCAGACACATGCACTACTAGCGGTTCAGTAAGAATGTTTGTGACTTTCTCATTAGTTCCAACGTGATCCATTTGAATTACACCTTATTAAATTTTTTTTTTGATGAAGTGACACCTAATTTCAATATATTTATATGATAACGATAAAAAATATTATTTTTGAGATAAATCACGCTCTTGTTATCACAATGAATAACTGTTGGCTATTTCACCTCATCACCAATATTGGACAATTGTTTCTTCATCCATATTAATTGAGTTCATGACTTGGTAGAAGAGATATTCTTATCTTCAGAAGTATAAAGATATGTACATTTTTATTTCCTACTTAAACATCCCACACATTTCATTCCATTAAAAAATGCTCCACCACTCGTGGAATTTTTGTCAAAAACATCTCCATCTTAGTCAACATCATAAAACACCTGATAGTTCACTATCTCTTCCTGTGGGGAAGTATAATCCATAATTGTTGTAACTTGAATATACCTCCTAATTATTTTCATTGTAGACATATGTTATTCCATTGGATTACTTTGAATATGGGATACTAAGAAGGTTGCAAAGAAAATATTTGGCCATGTTGTAGTTAAGTAATGTAAGCTTCCGATGATTGTCCTAGACATGGTGGGATCCAAAAAAGTCATATCCACGTACTTTCCATGTTTTGTTCTGATAGAAATTAGAGTCTTAATTGGTTTGGATTCTAGAATATTTTATTTATTCAGTAACTTTCTTTCATTCCTATCCTGAGAAATAAAATTGTAGTCATTCCTCTGAATCACTTGGAGCCCAAAGAGGTATGTGAGTTCAGAAATCATAGACATTTCAAGTTCCAATTTCATGTGATTTTGAAATTCATCCCATGATCACAAAATTATCACACTAAATATAATATCATCTATGTATACTAGTACCGTGAACCAATATTTCTGAGAATTTCTCACGTAGATATTGTGATTCACTCTTTCTATTTTAAATTCAAGCTTCATTATATAAGAATCCAATGGAGAGTAGCATGCTCGTGGTGCCTATTTCAGACTATATAGTTCCTTCATTAATATGAAAACCTTCATTTCATCACTACCATTAGAAAAAACATTGGGTTTTAAATGTATAATTATTCTTCAAGAACTCCATTTATGAAATCTATTTTGAAATCCCTCTAATACACTCTACATCCTCTTTAATCTTCCATGGAATGAAAAGGTCTGATTGACTCCAGTCTAGCTACTAGAGAAAAGGTTTCTTCAACACCAAAACCTTCAATATGTGAAAATAATTTACAATACAGTTGTTCCTTATTTCTAATCACATTACCATGCTCATAAATTTTATTCTAGAAAACCCACTTCATACCAATCACATTGTGACTTTCAGGTCAACTAACAAGATCCCATGTCTGGTTATTTTTGATCTAATCTATATCTTCATTCATGTCTTTAACTCATGATTTATCCTTTGTGGCTTCTTTTAATGAAGATGGTTCAAAAACTAATATGATGAAATATTATGCATTGTTCATCATTCTTCTTCTCTATGTGGGTTTTTTCCAATCCCTAAAGATGTTAGATTGATCAATTTTTAACATTCTATTTCTTCTGCGATGTTTAGAAAAAATTTCTTCAACCAAGGTTTCCTCTTCTAATTCTTCTTCTGAATAAATATCATGTTGTGACCTCTGAATGTTTTTAACACTTTCTTAAACTTCTGCATTTTAATTTATTCTATGTAACTATCTTCTACATCTTTAATCACATCATCATAAGAACCCCTCATGGTATTTGTGGTTTTATCATAAATTATCTTAACATCACTGCTTTCCACAGTTTTTTGGAGATACTTATTGAGATATTTTTTTTGGATTTTCTATTCTTTGAATAATCAAGGAATATTCATTCATCTTTATTAACACCCTACATTCCTTGATTTTCTTTTTTTATTTTAATAAAAAAATTACTTCAAAAAACAATGAAATACTTCAAAGAGAGATTCCTTCCATTCCACAACTATACGGTGTATTAGTTCATCCCATATAATTCCATGTTTGATTTTGAGTATATACCATAGCTTGAACAACCTCTTTCCAATAATTTTGAGGGATACATATCTCATTTAGAATTGTTCTAGCCAAATTGTGCACCTATCGATTCTAATGATGAATAACAGAATTTTTTTGTGCGATTATCACAACATCAACATCATGTTGTATTATATGCTTATCTCAATAATTTTCAAACTCAATGGATGTTTATTCCCCTCTATTTTCGGACCAAAATACTTTTATTGTACATATAGTATCATTCCTAGAGATTTAGTGATAAGTTTTCATGAAATCAAGTACATTTAGCTTCTATTTTATAACCATCACACAATCTATTTTACTATAATCACCAATAAAAAGGACAATGTATATTTATCAAAGAGTTCTGGAAACATTTATTGCACCACATACATCTGTATGGATGTGATCAAGAAGATTTTATGCCCTTTTCTTCATTGGATAATATGAACTACATACCATATTTCCTTATATTTAAGCATCATAAGTCTTTTCCCATTCACACTTTAGACTGAGGATATCCATGAATATATTCATTATGGATATCTTTTCCTTGTCTTGTTGATTAATTTTCCCAAACCTTTTGTGCCACTGTTAATTTTATTCTTCAAGATTTAAGTATAAAATATTCTCTCTAATATCAACTTGGTATATGTTTCCTTCTGTTTTACAACCATTCATGAGAGACTTATGTATCATTCCTTTTATAGTTCACCCCTTTTGTTTGAATTCCACTCTAAGTCATGAGTCATAGAGTTAACTCACATTAAGGAGAATCTGACCAAAACCATCCACATAAAAGACATTAGTTTTCTTCAGATATCCATTATACTGTTTAGTAATTCCACAACCTTTTATCATTAAATAACCATCATTACCAAACCTTACTATTCCATCAAACTTTTTCTTAACATTAATTAATACAAATGAATTACTTATCATATGGGATGATCATCTTCATCAAGAATCTTGGTGATATTTCATATTTATATCTTTGAGAGATACTTTTGCATGGTCGGATCATTCAGTTATCTTCTTTTCGGTACATGAAATATTGGATTGAGTGAAGATTAAAGATATCATTTCAAATATCTCTTCCATGTGAGAAGGTTCTTCAAACTCATAATCTTCTTATAGTGGAGAGAAGTTGTTTGTAAGAGAAAAACCATATAATTTATGACTATTGACATGTCTCTGAGTTCTGTATGTATTGTTCATGTGGTTCCTCTACCTACAATGATCAACATTATACCCAAAGTTAGCGTGATAAAAAACATTAATAGATATTATTTCTTACAAAAGAAGAAATATATGAATTATTTCTACTTTTTTGACCTCCTATATCTTCCCCATTCTAGTAATTCCTTTCCCATTCATAGTAAGACATGGTATGGCCAGATAGTCACAAATTTGAAATTTCATAAGAAGAAATGTCTTCTAACTTATATTCCTCCCCATGTATCCTTTATTGGGGGAATTTTTTGAATTCCTATTATTTCAGGAAACTTTTGGTTAAGATTTAGTTCTCCATTCATTTTAATTTGAGGCTAACTTTTTCTGGAATTTAGTTGAATTTACACTATACTCAACTTTGGATTTCCCATTGTTTTGGTTTATCTGAATTCCAGCCTTTGATGTTTCATCATCACAACCAATTCCACTGTTTCCCATGCATATGGATATTTGATAATTAAAAACATTTTATACTCCCTTTAAACCCCATTTATCTCTCTTTAATAGTTGAGCACATGGGAATCGTCCAAACTATATTTTGTTCTTTGTTTATTTTGAATTGGATTCACTCTCAAGTGTTCTCCTAAGAGTAAAAAATTATTCTTCATGTACCTCAACATTCTTGTACTTATCATCTAGTATGGATGTAAAGTCATTGATGACCTTTTCTTATTTTTCAATTATAATCATCAGTTACAACATATCTATTATACTTTCAGAGGTATCTAACTATTCTTTCACTACTTCTTCTAGTTGTTCAATTTCAGCTTCAAGCCGATCAACAAATCATGATTATTATTCTATTACATATCTCTACTTTTTTAATCTATTACATTGATTTTTATGCTGAATAAGAGAATCCTTAAGTTGAAACTTCATATCAGTATCAAAAATCAAATGATTGTATCTAGCTTTATATTTTGATGGTTTTTAATTTTTAACTAAATAAATCTTAAAATCTTTTTTTCTTGATTTAAACTCTGGTTCTTCTACCTCAGAAAATTTATTTTCATTATCTTATTTTAAATATACACAACTATTTTTCTATAATTTCATTCTAGATTTAATGTCTCCCTTTTGGGAAATATTTTTTTAATGCTTCTATGAGTTTCCAGCTTCACTTTCTTCATCATAATACTCCCTTGATCACTGAGATACAATGTTCACTATTATACCTCAATAAATGTAGTCTAAGGGTAGATTTCATTAAAATAACATTTTTCCACTATTAAATTTATTTTAAAATAGGGAAAGAAATTACTCTCCCTCATTTTCATTGTTAACACAATATCTATAATTATCATGTTTTCTATGGATTTTAATCCCATTTCCTTGACAAAATGGGTCATCACATCTCCAGGATTGACTCTCATTTCATAAGACACTAAAATTCATAAAAGATCATCTATAGAATGTTTAGACAAATCCATTTCCTCAAGGGATGACACGTTTGGGTTGTAAATTGGTGTATGTTTTCTAATGATTTTATTTACAATGTCAAAATCATTGATTTCTTCACCAAGACCTCGATTTTCTCCTATAACTTCAGTAATTCAATTGAAAAAGGTGTCACCATTTTCATCCGAATGCATATTGAGATCATGAAACTTATTGTGAAGGAATTGTAGTTTCAGCAACTTCAATTTGTTGTTACCTTCATATATATATATATATATTCTCAAGTTTATCCCATATAGTCTTTTCTGAAATATGGATCATTACCTTTAGATATATTTGACTAGAAAGAGAAACAATGAGGGAATTATATGCTTTAGTATCTGCATCATGCATTTTATTATCTTTATCACTCATGATTTCCCTATTGGATCAGTGATATGTATTCATCTTGTAGGGGAAAACTGGACTTCCATTCCAAGATATCTTAGATGAGATCTCATCCTATTCATATCGATATAAAATATTCTTCCTTCAAAGAGGGGTACACCACTGACATTTAATGAAATATCTATGATATAAATGAATGAAAAAATTAACACTTGCAAACATTGACCTCTAATACCAATTGAAGGACCCCAGAACACCGTAAGAGGGGAAAAGTGAATCAGGGTGTCAACTTTTTCTCGTAATGTGATCGTTCTGATTCTCACAATGGTAAAAAACTATTAGACATATCTTATGGTAAAGTAAAGATAACAAACAATAACATTAAAAAAGAAATCACATAAATTTGACTTAGGTCAAAACTAAGGGATAATCTAAGGATAATATGCTGATAGTGTGTGGGTCATATCTTAATCCACTAATATTCACTAGTTGTGGAATACAAGATTTCAGACACAGTCACTCTATTCCAGGCACAATACCTTAACAATATTTTAGGGATAGATTACTACATCCCTAAGAAAAATTTCATTAAATCCCCCTAACTCAATGATTTGAGATAATTTTAACTCATTTTATCAACTTGAATAATGCTTTAATGGATTGTAATTGTAAACCTTTTCCTTGACATAACATGAGACTCTTCTGGAATTGTATACCTGAGTTGATGCTATTTTAAATCCTTGTATACTTAAATATTATGTTCAATACTACCTTTTTCAAAGCCCCTTCACGAATTTCACTACCATTGCGATGCTCACTTCAATAAAAGGACAAACTGTATGCATGAAGGTTACCTCCTTCATAGAACAAACAACCTTCATAAAGCTCACGATGTCAATGTGGAATACCCTATCATCGCAAAGCACACTTTAATAAAAATAACGTGAACTAGTTAAGACTTTTCATGATGCTCAAGATCCAATAAATTTATAGATTCATGAAGCTCTATTAGCTTCACTAAATTTGAGAATTTTCATATTTTTGTTAGAAAAATTGTTGGAAGTGATGGGGTAGCCTCATTTTTATTGGCTCGACTATTAGAAAAGCTCAAAAAACACTTTGAGTATTTTCTAGATGTTTCCAAAAAACCTTCGCATAAGTCATTTTGTAACAAAGCCCCATGGAAAATTGTTATTTGTAATGCTTGTTGTATCAATAGAGATTTTTGTCAAAAACCTTCATGGATCTCATCATAATCATAGATCTTTCCATTAATGAATGTGAAGCTCTAATTCTTATAATTATGGAAAACACCATTTCCTTTCAGGATTCTCGTTGTAAATTCATAGTACACTATCATAATTATTTAATCCTTCATGAAGCACAACATTCACATCCCATATTCACAAAACTCATACCTTTTTCATATATTCATTAGGCCTTCAATAAAAACTTCATTCCACATTGAAATCCATCCTCCAAATTTTGGACACTAAAAATTTGGAAAAAAACTATGAAATAACACCATGATCAATATTTTTGTTATCTTGATCTATAAGATCCCTTTCCTTGTAAACTGTCTGATCTTCCATGTGAGGATTGAAAACAAACACAACCCATACTACATTTCTTTAAAATATAATCCTCATTTACAATAGATTCTAATTTTATATTGTTACGTCTCATATCCAGATTTTCATAGCATCCTGATGTTGAGAAGAATAATATAATGATTCTTTATGTTTAGTGATTTCTGTGTTGCCTAATGGGTATTCTTACACTCATCCTTGTATGTGATCTACCCACACATGTCTTGTCTTATGCAGATGATAACACTTTTTAAGGAGTCTTAGAGGGACTATGATTAGGAGGAGGATAGTGAGATTTACTGGTTGAGGTTCTTTTTAGTTTTTTCATTTGATAGATGTCCCCTATAACTGTTCATGTTGGACACTTCTATTTTTGGTGGGATTTATTTTGTCCCTTTGAATTTATAATACTTTTTCATACTCTGATTCTGGTCTATATATGTGTGTATGAATTTTGTATTAATTTTACTTTACCTTTCAGAATTTTATGTGTTCCGAGATGTGTGATTATGTATAGGTACAATAGGATAATTCCTCTCATGTGTGTGATATTACTACTCAATTCTAGTCACCATCCCCTAGCTTATTGGAGGCACGCTTGAGGTTGTCACACTTGGGTCCCAACTAGTCAGGTAATAACATAAACCTTTCATTATATTCTCATTTAATTAAAAAATGTTGTTATTATGTATATTTAAACTGTTATTATTAATAATTAATGAAAGTTCCATAATTTGTAAATACTATATAGAAATAATATTCCATGTTATGGATGGAACATAATAAAAGGTTTACAATTCTATAATCAATCCACATGGTAAATTCATATCATAATTTCTAACCTTTGATGTTGAAACTTTTCCTATATTATAGACATGATAATCTACTTCAACCTTCATCAATTAATTCATATCTATGAGTTTGTGTTTGTTATCAACAATGTTTGACACACACCTGATGTCTATACCCATGAGTTGGAGTTGAAGAAATTGATATCTATAAAATTTATATTTGGTTACTCTGAATGTTTCTCATTGTGAAAACTTCTTAATACTATATACCATTCATTAACTATTTTTTAATTCATACATATTAATTATATCCATATAATTACAGTGAATTATTCCATAATCTACAATAGACATATCAGTAGGTGAGAATAATGTATTATATACTACCATTAAGGGATTTAAATGGAAGTGGTCCCACTAATGATGATTTACCCATACATATTATCCATTTAGTGAGCTATGATCTACATTTCACTACGTAATGAGTACACTAGGGAATTCCTCTAAACATATAATTATTCTAGTAAGGAATCATCCTTATCATAATAGATTAACTCTTGGATAGTTTATAGGATAAATATTTTTCCAATTACATCATATGGATACAATAAACTACTTCGTATGATATCCCAACTCTAAGTGATTCCTATTGAAGTATAAACCAAATAAGGTGCTATGAATAGACTAACAAAATAAAATCCAGATGCACCTTGATAGGAAAGAACCTAACCAAAGATGACCTAGTTTTATCAATCAATTTCATACCTAACAAAATATAATTCATGGGTACCTAGCTAAGGTAGAACCTACACTATTGGATGGTTGAGGTCTTGAAAAGTGTTACGTTTGATGGAATCTCACATTTAGAATTTAAAGGGGTTTATTTAAGGTCTCACCAATTTAATATACATCATATGAATATTAAATTCATAACTATTACACCTACTGTAATATTTATATTTTCATGTTTTATTTACTTTTCTTTATATATGCTTCTAATTTTGTTTTGAAATCCTTATTCCAACCACCAAATTAAGGTGTTCACATCACATCAAGATGAAGCTATTTAAAAAACTGACAAATCTATTTTAATCACCCAAAAATAGAAGCCAATAATATTCATACATATCAATATCCATCATATGAATAAGTTATATGAACCCTTCATGTAATGACATAGGGTTACATGATATTGATAATATCAACATGATTAAGCCCAAACTATTCCCAACAACTATTATTAATCTCATATACAAAAACTATGCCCAATAACTATTCTTAATCTCATAAATAAAAATTAATACCGATGTAGAGATAAATGAAACTAAAGTTTATGAAATCAAACCTAGAATGATATGAAAGGATGTATCATAGAATAAACTTATCATATAAATTTGAATAAAAAATATTCATATTTAATAACAAATTTACTAAACATGAATATCAATGTAATTAAAAAAATAAGAAAATAATTTATTTATTTTCGAAAACATGATATATTTATGATATATTGTTAAATAAATTATAATTATAAACTTATTATAAATTATCAAGAATACCAAAATGTTACATTAAATTCAATATTTAACCATTTATATTTTATGTTAAATGGAATTTATATGATATTTAATGAATTAAAAATAGTTTATAATTCAATATCAATTATATAATCATTTTATATAATCTAATTACCATATTCTTTTGTAATTTATATACACTTTAGAAATCACCTATTATGATTAAAAAATAATCTATTTATTTCTAGATCATAAGGTATGATACAAAATTTTTAAAATAGAATTTCAAAACATTAACAATTAATATTCATAAAAAATGTTTTAAAAAACATATTTCATTATATATAAATAATTTAAAATTAGTTAATTTGTTTATAAAATACCTATAAATTAAATATTCAAAAAATATGTTGTAACATGATTTATAAACAACTTATAAACTATAAAAACATTATATATTTTTTTTTAAAAAATACCCTACGTACAATTCGTAGGACCCCTATTCTATATAATGGTATCATCTTTTTACCTTTACACATGTCACATTTTTAAGGGTTTACAATATTTTATTATGTCTATATAAAGGTTATTAAATTGTTATGATTACACAACTAAATTTCAAGACCATTTCATAAAGTTAAAACACATATTACCTTCACATAACTGACTCATAACATGGTATTACCCATACACAACTCCTTTATGTAAGAGGAAATTTTAATTTTTCATACACTGTATATGGGTACAACATAAGGGTATCACATTTTTACCTTTACATGACATTCTTGCATAAGGGTACCAAATTTACACAAACCAATATTAAAAAGGTAATATAGAGGAAACCCTTATACATACCATCTAGATAAGGGTATGGCCTTTCTGTTACTGACCAACATTAGGGAAAATCAAAATTTACCCGTACTTAGCTCACACGAGGGTCTAAAATCATTTTATAGGATTACAAAATTTTTATTTTTCAATTTTAGATCAATAAAGAGAAAAAAATGTTTTATTTTCAAAAACCCCCCATAATACCACTTTTGTGTTTATATGATCATATAACGATCATCAAAGCAGAAAGATAACCCCAAAATAAAAGGATATTTTTCTAATAAAATTAACGTTTAAATAATATCCGAAAATAGAGTACCGGGAGATTGTGATTAGAACCATTAATTTTTTTACATAGAGAATGGTTGATGAAAATAATATAAAGTAGTTAACAAAATCACTCTACCTATAAGGTGATACATGATCTACTTATACCCACAAACACATCATGAGGATACTTTATTGGTGAAGTAGTGCTAGTGCCTTTATCATGAATTAATGAATAGCATATCTAGAAGAATAGTGTTTTGTATAGGCTTATACACTTTTAATAATTCACCACAATAAGACATGATATCATACTCTTATATAATCTATGATCGTGGCTTCCCATATCCATAACACATAGCATACATTAATGACTATTGGGTATAATTCATTAAAATAATTAAATGAATTAAATTCAATTACATTAAAACATTCAAGATAAATAATATATATATATATATATATATATATATTTCATGTATCACATGCATTATAAATATATACATCATATGAATATATTAAAAGTAAATGATATATATATATATAACATCTTAAATATATATATTTATCTCATGCATGATATGAATGTGTACAAGTATCTCAAGCATGTAAATTGTGGTGCACGTCAAATAAATATTAAATTAATATTATAGGTGAAATTATCGGATAATAAATTATATGTGGTTTAAAGGATAAATATAATATAATTTCACTCAATATAAATTTAACTTAGACGACATTGAAAATAACTAAGACTGTAACATAAAGCCTTATCTAAAGTCATGTTCTTCTTGATACATGTTCAAGCCTCCTTTATAATTAATATATATTTATTAAAAATATATTATAGAATCATATTCATCTATAATTTACTATATTTCACTCCTTTAAAATTTGTAATTATCCTTTTATTAATAGTTTCATTATTAAAATAAACATTCAGGTAAAAACAAGTTTGTTTTCTAGGTTTGTTTTTTTTTCAATAGTTCTTATCCTTGCACATTAGAAATGGTTTCATCCTATAAATAATATAAATCATGAAATAATTATCAGATTCATTCATTTTATTAACTTTTATAACCATTCATATAAATTGGTGTCTAAAAATTAACTACTTCACTTTGTGGATGTGGTGGTCCATACACATGCATAAGTGATGTTTTCAATTTTTGACAGATGGAATAAAAGAATATTTTAAAATAATTTAGCTTTTTATAATCATAAAAATATAATAAATATAATTTATATTCATTAAATATTTCTTTATAACCAACCATGTAAAGAGGAAAAGAAAAATGAATCACATTACTTTGTGGAGTTGGTAGTCCACATATACACACAAGCAACATTATTATTTTTCAATAGATGGGATGGAGATAGAAATTAGATATAGAATTAACATAAAAACCTATCAATATAGTAAATATATTAATTAAATATTGTTAATATGGTTATAGAACATTTGGAGGAGGTTTAAGAAAAAATAATCATGATAATGATATAAAATAATATATTCATCTTCTTCAGGCATCCGCTTTGGAAAAGAATATTAAGGATAATTTGATTAGTATTTTCATAATAAAAAAACTAAAGATTACGGATAATTATTTTGGGATCATATTTGGGTATATATTTTTTGATATAAATTTCTCAAGTGGTGTGTAGAATATAGGAGATAATGTTCCCTTTATATAATTGAGGGGAGTAGTGCAATTGAAATTATTTAGATTATTAAAATTTAATAAAGTCAATATCATTGTAAAGTGGATCAAAATTGATTAAAATTCATGTATAGGAAGATATCGTATCATAATACATTAATAAAATAATATTTATTTTTTTTAAATCATTTTATCCTTTATCTATTCATTTTAACACCTAATTAGCCCTTTTAACCATTGTTGTAGTAATGAATTTTTTCAGGGGTGACTATTCATAATGAAAAATATTAAAGTAACTCATTAAAAAATTTGGAAATGATTATTTATAATATTTAATCAATTTTATCAAATTTAATTCTTATAATTTTCATAAATGTATTTTAAATTTAGCACATAAAATGCAATAAAAAGTGTTTTTATAAAAATTAATTTCTAAGCATAAAATTGAATTTATTCTCATTCCATTCCAAGTAATAACAATTAAATGGATTTAAAAATTATTATTTAAAATATTATCATCAAATTTGATTAAAATAATTCATTAATAATGATTAATTTAATTTATTTTGATTAAAAACTTTTCACACATAAAAATAGTTTTTTAGAAAAACATCTCTTTTTTACATTCAAATAATTTTATTCTATTATTTAAAAAATAAATAACAAATTAAATAATTTTAAAAATATTTTAAGAATAATTTTTTATAATTAATTTATTCATATTCAAACTCATCAATCCAACAGACAGGTGATAAATATTATATTAAATAATAATATTTCCAAAGTATATCACTGTTCTTTTAAATTCTGTGTTTCATGTAAAGTTAACAATCAAAGATAAAATTTTTTTTTAAAGATAGATGTCTCCTAGAATATTATTGAGTTAAAATAAACCATCCATAAATGGGATATGATTTGGTATAGAAGTACCATGGACGTCTGAGTAGTGTGTGAGTACAACTTAGATGGAAACCACCAATAGAGTACCATACATAACGAGTAAGTATAGGGTATGAAATTGTGATTCACATAGATGAACCAAAAAATATAATATTTTATCACAAATAAAATAATTACCAATGATCCTCCGATTCTAATGAGAAACTTGATAGTGACTATACATTCATCAACCAGTGATATATTGTCTATGATCGTGTCACATCAACCATTCAGGCGGACCAAGTCTTTCCCCAAAACTTGTACACATATGTCAAAACCTTATTCTTCCAATAATGGAGTGTATCTAAACATACATAACCCCTCAATAGAAATACACCCGTCCTCGGTACATAATAATCCATGAAAAAGAAATTTATCCATTCCCAAAACATATTTGTGAATCTCCGGGGGACTCATGCCCTACCTTGGAACCATGAGAACATCTACCTAGGGGGAATCCTACCCTAGAAATATATCTACCATGGCCATATATCAACAAAAATTATCTTATTTTATATTCCTAATAAATTTCATCCCTTACCAAGAATCAGTCATCAAACCCTCATTACAAAGAGGCACAAATCCACCCCATCTTCTAGACCCACATTATATATGCATCTCACATCAGGATATATAAAAAAATACATACACATATGGAAAATATTACTATAAACTCTAGTAAAAAAATTATACTTAAATTTGGTTATTTTCTCTCTGTAACACTATTTCATAGATCATGGGTTTGGAACATTACTATAACCTAACTTACCAATCACAATAATAGTATAAATAATAAAATCAGTTGGCCAGCTTCCCAACACATCTCCTCTGAACAAGGTCATCCTCTAAATTGAATGTAATTTCCTCATCACTAGAGTCATATTAGGATCACATTGTCAACTTGGATCATAGGATTACACCAAAAATTATTAATACACATATCTCTCACAAACCATTTTTAAGGAAAACATATCACTAGGGTAACCACCAAGGCCCCCTTGATAACTTCATAGTGAAGACACCCTAATCATGATCCTATATCCCTATCTCAAAACCTTGATCCAAGTATGTCAATCATAGGGAATATTATCCATCTACACCATCATAATTAGATCAAGGACACTAATACCTATGAGAAACAGTCACACAAGGGGGATTCCCTCATGCCAATGCCCTTTCATATCACCCTATGATAGTCCTCTCCTCCAACCTATAATAAATATACCACATGAATATCCTCCCAAGTACTCACATCATAGTTGGGGAGTAACCCTCACAAAACACTCATCCCATTTAATCCAAAAAATTCTAAGGCACATAACATGTTCATCTTGGACCACCAGGTCCAATCATCTCAATCCCAAAATCTCCTCTAAATGGTGGTCCCTAAGGAAACATAGACCTAGGGCCTCTACATTTCATTAATTAATTTCAATTAAACTCTTCCTAGGTCTAGGAATCACATGGAACACATCTATAGTCACAACCTCTTCTATTGGAGGTCGAGGCATTAAGAAGCTCTCAAGGGCCCATTGTGTCCCACAACACATCATTCTACCCACAAATAATAGAAAATAATTTTTTCAAATTAAATTTCAATATCCCTTGATAATGATATCTCATATCACATGCATGTTAAAAAATTAATAAATTGATAGGGTATTCTCAAAGGACCACCTACATAAATCTTGGATTTATTCCCTTTATTCATAGCCAAATATCTCTTGCTTAATCTTTTCCATGTCTAATGGGTCATCACCTTTCAAAAAGAGGCCCTATATCAAGAAAAAATACTGAATAATTAATTATTAAAACATATAAATAACTAGTCAATATAATTATAAAAAATCGCATTTTATTTTTAATTTAATTTAATTGTGATTGATGCCTAAATCTAACTATCCAATATTATCACACTAAAATTTTAAGCAATAGGTTTTGGTATAATCTCAACACGCACCTAGATCTAAGAAACATGAAATCCACAGAATTCATCTATTATTCAATGGATAATTTAAATTAATTGATGAAAAACCCTAAGAAAAATAATGAAGTGACATACCTTCCACCCACCAATGTGCGATGAATTATATTCTTGTTCTCAAGAAGTCGTCTAGACATACCAGTTAAAAACCCCATAATCTCATAGAATTTCCATCATGATTCAGGAAAATTCATTACTCAATGATAATATAAATGCACAAAAAAATAGTGGGGATAAGGATGAACATGAATAAAAAGAATGATTTAGAGAAACTCCCTTAAAATTTCCCATGAAACACACCTTGAATGATCCAAAATAGAGGGGGATCAACAATGTAATGGGGGAGGAAAATTCCCGATGAAATAGCCTTCTCCCATCACCTATGAATCCCCAAAACCACCAATATATGATACTTAAAAGGACGGTTTGACCACATATAAATTAACATAGAACCATTAATGTTATGAATGAAGTGGTTCATATGATGAATTCCTCAAGTTAGAGATCTCAAAAACTTCTCTTGACACTTTCACAATGTGAATTACTAGTTCATGGTGTGAAACACGCAAGTCATAGGGACCCTCCATTGAAGAAACCTCATTAATGATGTGAACCATCGTTAAAAAAATTAATTAATATTTATAGAGTGATCCTTCCTTGACGAACCCCCGTCAACGCATGACCAATACCCATCACACTACTAAGTACAGTAACAATTGAATTCATCCCCTAACTCGATCAAACTTCAATGCTCACCCGAGCACCCAAAACACTAATCTGATCATGTTCCACTTCCAAACCATATCCCGAAAATTTAATTCCTCTAATATCTCTCAATTTAATTGTGATTGATGCCTAAAATCTCACTATCTAATATTATCACACTAAAATTTTAAGCAATAGGTTTTGGTATAATCTCAACACGCACCTAGATCCAAGAAACATGAAATCCACAGAATTCATCTATTATTCAATGGATAATTTAATTTAATTGATGAAAAAACCTAAGAAAAATAATGAAGTGACATACCTTCCACCCACCAATGTGCGATGAAGTATATTCTTCTTCTCAAGAAGTCGTCTAGACATACTAGTTAAAAACCTCATAATCTCATAGAATTTCCATCATGATTCAGAAAAATTCATTACTCAATGATAATATAAATGCACAAAAAAATAGTGGGGATGAGGATGAACATGAATAAAATGAATGATTTAGAGAAACTCCCTTAAAATTTCCCTTGAAACACACCTTGAATGATCCCAAATAGAGGGGGATCAAAAATGGAAAGGGGGAGGAAGATTCCCGATGAAATAGCCTTCTCCCATCACCTATGACTCCCCAAAACCACCAATATATGATACTTAAAAGGATGGTTTGACCACATATAAATTAACATAGAACCATTCATGTTATGAATGAAGTGGTTCATATGATGAATTCCTCAAGGTAGAGATCTCAAAAACTTCTCTTGACACTTTCACAATGTGAATTACTAGTTCATGGTGTGAAACACGCAAGTCATAGGGACCCTCCATTGAAGAAACCTCATTAATGATGTGAACCATCGTTAAAAAAATTAATGAATATTTATAGAGTGATCATTCCTTGACGAACCCCCGTCAACGCATGACCAATACCCATCACACTACGAAGTACAATAACAATTGAATTCATCCCCTAACTCGATCAAACATCAATGCTCACCCGAGCACCCAAAACACTAATCTGATCATGTTCCACATCCAAACCACATCAAAAGTGTATGGGATTTTATAGGGGGTTAATTTTCAATGGGAGTACCAATTAAAACAAATAAACCAAATTCTATATAAATTAAACCAAACAACTATTTAAAAACAAAAAATATATAGTATAGTTCCTTGAAAAATTAACTATGTCCAATAACTCTAACATAGTAATCTGATTAAATATTGTAATGTGTTAACACATCTCCTGCCGAACATGGCTTATTGTGCTCCAACATTGTTGTGGAAACTGAACCCAATCCAATGAAATAAAAGTTTTATAAATTAATAAAGCATATAAATATATATATATATATATGTACTTATTAAAAAATAAAATATAATTTATTTTATGAATTTATACTAAAGTGCTCATACAAGGTGTCAAAACAAGGACTTGACATGCTCCTACAAATGATATCCCTAAAAAATCCAATATATAAATAATTTAGTCCATGACATGACATGGTATTTGATATAAAAGAAAAATAGACATACAATCAAATAAGCATGGAACATAAATAAACTAAATTACACTATGCTAATATGTGATAGAAAAAACACACCATTAGAATATGCTTTTCACATGCGAGTCTCTATTGAATCCCACAATAAATGCATCACTACAATGTCAATTTCTATATCTATGTTACCTATTTCCCAAAAGATAACATATCCACCATGGGGTAACCTATACACTATAGAAAAACTTATCCAATACATGTTACCTATCTATCATGGGTATATAATATGATATTTGAGTCTCTAAGGACCATATAAATATGGAGAAATGGTCTTTGAATGACCTCTATGTAGGGAATAAGAGTGCACGATTCACCTAATTATAGAGAAAGATAGTTCTGAAAGAAACTCTATTTTGAGAAGCATAAGAGTATTACAAATATTTTGGTGGGGCCCCTAATGCTTATCTTCTATATTTAGGTACCTCCACTTACACATAGGATATAGCTAACACATATATACTATATATATCAAGAAGCACATTCAATATATCTATATTTCCCTCTATCTCTAGGGAAACACATGTATATCATCATACATAAAAGAATATATAATAGTAGGGACATAAATTATCCATTAAATTTATACATGAAAGGTAATGGCATATATCATGCGTAGCTTAAGTAAACATAACAAGGTTTTACGGTGAACACATTATTTATAAATAACAAAATCAACTCTTACCACAATTATGTAAAACATTTTTCTTGGAAAACATTTATTCAATAATTGTTTTTAAATATTAATAAATTTATATACATGTCAAAGAATAATTTTTTTCTATTCAAATAATGAAATGATCAATCATATATGAATGGATTATCCACTCTTAAAAGGATTCCACTCAAGGTAATAGTTGGTCTATCCTTAGTTTTTGAAAAACCATGATTGCCTCATCACCCGAGTTCATTTTATAAATACTAAAAAGGATTTACCACTAAATTGACCCCTTTACATAACCTAACCATATTGGTAAAAATATCAACGGAAAACACTCAAGATTTCCTAGATGTCATTCCTAATAAAGAAATTATTGGTTGTTATCTATACATAACTATATCCATGGGATTAAGTCCATTACCATATCATTAATCTATTTCAACATCTGATTTATTTAGGAAACCACCCACATGGAAATTAAAATTCAATCCAATCCTACAAACATTGTACTCATAGTTGAGTAAGCCACATGATACCTTTTTTTTAATGATCACGCTTAAGGATGCAAGTTACATGAATAACTATCATACTTAATAAATCTACAAAAGGAATATCATCACATAAGATGATATTTAAATAAACAATTAAATTGAACCAATGAAGCTATAATAATCTTACGTTAGGTATAAACACCCTTCATATGTTCTTCTTTTGGTTGTAGGCAGTCCCACCACGTTAAAATAAAGTGTTCCATTGTTAAAAATGAGATTTGAAAGAAGTGGAATGTCAAAAAAAACATAATAAGACTAAAATTTCCTTATTATTGAAATTTTATTTAATTAATAAGAATCAAATATTATTTTCATTAATTAAATTCATTTCCTTGGTAAATAATATTATTCTCAAGATATTTTAATTGTCTAATTATGAGAGATTCAGTGACAATAATTTAATTTAAGGGTTATCCATTGAGATTGATAAATAATATATGGTTCATTAGTTAATTTTTATGTATTAAATTGTATAAATGTGTTTTATGGAAATTCGATTTTGATGTGATATAAGGAATTAATTGAGATATATTAGAGGAATTAAATTTATCACATTTATTGGTGTCATATATATGACATGGAGAATTTAAGAGGGAGATTTTGATTTGATTTGGTGTCATCTATTTTAATGTTAATCTAATCAGCATTTGTGTAAAACCTTTAGGCCTTATGATGTATTTAATTTTTAATAAACTAAATTTCTTATATAGCCAGAGATACATGCAATACCGAGTCCAAACGAAATGTAATAATCTATTAAGATATTATGATTTAAATGTGACCCATAAAACCTAGACATGAAGTATGTGGGTATGAATATGAAAAAATTAATTATGAAAAAAATGGTTCACACATTATCATTATTTATCTATTTATTAAAAAAATAAAAAAACAATTAAAAGAAAACTAAATTTTTTATAAAGAACTTCCCTTTTTATAAAAAGTGATTTCATCGCATTTGCACACTAATTATAAAATTAATTCTTACCAAATAAAATAAATTTACTTTAATAATTAAAATAAATTTAACAAATAATCATATGAAATTATATGAGGGTGAATTTATCAGATTTTTCTAAAAACATTCATTTTTTGATTAATGGTGAAAAATATAGTTTTTTATTGAAAACACCCTTTTTGTTTAAAGAATATACAAGGTAATTTTTTATTTTAAAATTTATTTAAAAGTAAAATTAAATATATTATATATTATTTAATTAAATTTATTTATTTCAATAAATTTAATGTTGAATTTTATATTAAAACTTTCTATACTAATGAAAATTCCTCTTTAGAAAACCACATTTTTGTCATGTCTATAGAGTACATTTTAAATATCGTTTTTCACTTGTGTGAATGGAGTATAAAAAATTGTATTCCATATTTGTAATAATAATAATTAATATTATATAATAAGTTTTTTTAATTTTTGAATATAATGAATAATGAAAATAGTAAAAATTATTTAACATGGTTAAAGTGAAAATGGGTTTATAAGGTTGTTGAACATAAAAGATAATGTGTACAATGAGATAAAAACTAGAAAAAATATCCTTAATGGACATATCTATACAATATATATTATATGATCTAAAATTTTCCATTTAGGATCATTTTCTTGTGTGAAAAAATGTTGGTTTAATTCACTATTTTCAAAACAATTCCTAGTGTGGCCTCTCCCCCACTTATGTAAGGAAACCCCCTCTCCTCTCCTATTAACACTTCCCAAAAATTTTATCATCCAATAAATATCCAAATATATTCCATAATTATGTCAAAAAATAATAGTGTCCTTATTTTGATCATAAATACATCCTATGAAGGTTTTCTGATGTAAACTAAAAGATTTTTTCGAAAGAACAAACACCTTTCTTAACCGAGCATTTTATTATATTTATTCTTAAACCTTCTTAAAATATTATTTAACCAATATAATATAATATAATAATTATATTACATATAATTAAATATTTTATGTAATGGACATGACATATAACTATCTCCACTTCCCCCAAATGGGAAATTAAACCGTTTGTCTTGTGTATGGAGGACTACCACCTTGCGAACTAACATAATTCATTTTCCACCACCATATCACATGAATTATTATAATAATGGGTTTAAATTATATATATCTATGTTATTTGAAATATAATTATACCACTAGAATTATAATATCACATATGCCTTCATGTTTCCATTCTATGCGGTATGTAATATTGTCGATCTTGTGTACGGTGCTCTACAACCTCACAAAGAAATGTGATGCACTTTCACTAACTATTTTCATCTATAATAATAAAGGAAAAAATTTAAAAATATATTATATATATATATATATAATTTAACTAATTATGAAAAATTAATATACCATCCACCTCCTTACAATTTCAACTGTAAAAGAAAATGATAACATTGTTCATGCATACATACGACCAACCATCACTAAGAAGCGATGTGATTAATTTTACATGTTCAAATTTAAATAATTATTCTAAAAAAATATTTAATCAATAATTATAATTATAAATTTGATATAATTATGTATATTATGGAACTATATCTTATGTTCAACATCCATAACCTTCATGACAAAATATGAATGAGGAAAAAGGTCCGCTAACAACCAAAAAAATAGTGGTAATGAATGATTGTTAACGAACAGGTGAAAATATGTCATAAAATGATCATATATGATATTATAAACAATTAAATAGTTCTTTTATACTTTAAAAACATTTTTAATACCACTATATTATAGGTTCCCAAATGTACGAAGGAGGTTGGACTTGAGGTAAGGGTTTCTCATATCACTTTTAGTTTTGTGAGACATATGTCATATTCACCACTTATTTATTTTATGTTGTGTATATACTACCCCTTTTATATGTTATATCATGAATATATCTATCTTATTGGAATTTAAAGTTTCTTTTGAAGTTATTGTTTTCATGGGGCTTATGATTAAATAATTACGAAAGTGATTAGGGTTTATTTTACAATCTCACCATTTTTTGGGATTATGTTGTTTAAGTCTCCCTCAGGGGAATTATTTATTATTTCTATATTAAACACAAAATATTTTCTTCTATTATGTTAATTCATGATCATTTAATGTAATTTTACTATTTTCCTCCCTTTGGTAATTAAAATGATGTTTTTACCAACAACTACATTATTTCTATTTTTGGCTAAAAATTATTTTACAAATATACATGTTTTTAAAAAATGATTTTAAAAGTATTATTACTATTCTCATAATATTATTGTAATTAATTTTTATGAATTTTATAATTTTTAAAAATGGTATTAAAAGGAATTTTCCAATCATTTTCTATGAGATTATATATTTATAATAGTGTGAAAGGAATGTTTTTTTAACTTTTGTAGATTGCTCAGAATTACCCACTATCATTTTTTGAAGATCCCATTACAAGTATACAAGGTTATTTTAAAATAAATTTGTTTTTCATAATATTTTATTAGATTATATTTTTAAAAAGAATATTTTAAAAGATTAAAGGTTTTTTTCCTCAAGAATATTTTTCATAATCTTTTTATGAAATTTATATTCATCAATATAAATGTCCCTAATTAAACTTAAACTCCATTAGGGATATATTTTAATGATACCAAGCTCATTATTCATCTAGATGGTTTTTGATCATTTTTAATTTGGATAAACATTTTTGATACTATTCCCCATATTACTCGGTATTGTTTATGATTAGTTTATTAATCAGGATAATTATCAATATTTCATATGATAGTTTTTAATAAAAAATTTTATGTTGATTAGGTTTCACCCGTTTTATATATGTAATTCGCCATACTTAATAATTTATGGGAGGTCCTGTTATATCCCCATTGATTAATCGGTAGGTCTCACGAGACAATGTAGTTTGGGTATTTTGTTGAGTCCTTTCTCGTTTATTTAAGATGCCATGGAACAAGGCCTTGATTGTATTCTTATGATGTTTGACATTATTCATTAAATCATTATGAGATTCGTTATTTATTTTCTATTCCATTATTATATTAGTAATAATATTCATGGATATATTTTATGATAATGTGATTATACGAAATTATTGGATATTTATTTATTCCTTCCATATTATGCTCTTGTTATTTATTAAATGGATTGTGTTTCAGTTATTTACATTTCTATATTGATTATATATTAGTTATTCATTATATATTTTGAATCACACATACCCTTATTAATTATTTTAGCTCACTCATTTCTTATGTTTCCTTCCCCCAAGTGTCCATGAGTTTTATTATGATTGATATGAAGGGTTATTCTAAATGGGATAATGGTGTTCATAAATTAATTACTATGTTAAATTTATATATTTCCAGTGTAATTTGAGATTTATGTATGTATATATTTTATAATTCAAATAAACTATTTGGTCTCTTGTGATGTGATTCCTTGTATCTAGTTCCAATGTAATAAAGTAACCACTAAATCATGTGGTATTTATAGTTGGTATTAGAGTAGGATTATTAGAATCCTTGGAAACTTGATGTAGGAAGAAAAGTATTAGAGAATATATCCTTATGAAGGACTTTGAGGATAAGTATATAAATGAGATAACATCCTAATGTTTTGGAAAGGTAGATATTATTTAGTTTCATAGAAATAAATCCCTATCATGATGCTACAAGTGTACATGGTTCTTTCTCAAATATACCTCAGAATAATAACACTAAAAAGATTCATTCGGTTTGACTCAATCATTACCTGGTATATAAAAATGGGCCACACCGCACACCTCATTTGAAACTCTTGGGGGATATTATTTTTTTAAAATCACATTTTATTTATAAAACATTTTAATAAATTTAAAAATAATTTTTAATTTAAAAAATATCCAAAATAAACCATATTTATGATTTAGATATTATCTTTAAATAAATTTGTCAATTTATATTAAGTGTTTCACAATTGTTTCTATTATAAATTATTGATCACAATTTTATGATGCAATATATTGTATTACATTATTTATCAATGTTACATAGTGGAAGAAATGGGGACCGAATCAATGTGTGCAATCCATATAGAGATTTCCCTCATTGGAAAGATAATGAAGATGAAGATACAGTTGGAAATATAGCTAGAGATGAACCAATCATTACCATATTGGGGATGCTGACTTAGATTATAATAAATAATCTTTCATGTATTAAGTAGCCTATAGATCAATACTGATGTGTAAAAATGTTATACCACTTCATTCATTAGAAACCTTCATCATTTAATCTGATTTTAAATCAATTTATTGATAAGAAACAAATATGCTCTTTAGAGAATATATTTATCACATTGGGAAGTAATGAAAGGGAGAAGGTAATCATGAATGTTTGTTATCTCTCTAGAGATGAAAATCAATGGTGGTCATTTATTAAAAACAATAAGGATGAAGAGGAAATATAAATAACAAAATGGACATATTTTTAAGATATTTTCTTGGAAAAATAATTTCCTTTATACAAAATAGAAGAAATAGAGAGACAATTCCTATGTTTGAGATAATAGGATGATGAAAATATAACCAAGGGTAAAACCAAATTTATATGGTTAGCAAGGAAGACTATGAAACATACAAGTAATACCAATTGAAATATTAAACATTTAATTGGTCGGATTATGTTGTTTCTTCCAAGGGCACCATTCTCTTAATATTTGTCATCACATAAGGATATTGTATCATATGCAATCATGTTAGAGAAATAATTGTCCACGTCTTATTAATTTTAAGGAAGGAAATTTAAGTGGGTTTTTGTACGCTATGGAAAAGAAAATATTAATAAAGGTAACAAAAGAAGAGTTCAATTTCTAGATTGTAAAAAATTTGGAAAGAAACACCATGGAACATGTTTTATATGAATGATAGTCAGATAAAAGTTTGAAGAGAGATGTCACCATGCTCATGATTATAAGGGAAATAATGAATATTTCTATGTGTTGTGATTCAACTACAAGGATATGGGGAATTATGAAAATTATTTTTCTAGGATTCATTGTAATTTTACCTAAATAAATTAAGGGAGAAAGGATAAACTTATGCAATCACAACAATTGAGGTTGATGTTTCTAATGATGTGTTGTAAGGCACTTCAATCATATTTTCAATTTTACATTTATATTTAATTAATTTTTTATTATCTCAATAATTATATCATCCATTACACCATAGAAAATGTGATAGTTTTCTAGAACATTAAGAGGGGTTTTATCATCCAAGACTCTTAATGGGGGTCTCATAGCAACAAATACGTGTTAGTATGTTAAAATTTTGACACACAAACATCCCTTGTTTCAGAAATACATTATTATAACCATTAAATTTTTTGAAATAATTCTTGGTATGGAATGGCTTTCAAAATATGATGAAAATTGTTTTTATTAAGGGAAGGAAATTATGATTTATGATGATGATGTTGAATTAATTATATTTCAAGGGGAGAATTCAACATCCGAGTCTAGTCCAGATCCACCACCAGTAGCTCTTATGAATGATATTCTTGTTGAAGAAGAGAATGAATAATCTACATGTGAAAAGGTAATCTTAAAATTTAATATTTATATATTGTAAAATAATATATTTCTATATTTACTAAGGAATTACCCGGACATCCACTAGAGTGTGAAGTTGAGTTTTTTATTGACTTAATTCATGATTCAAGACTGATTTCAAAGATTCCTTATAGAACGGACACTATAGAGTTAGTGGAGTTAAATAATAAACTAGAGAGTTCGTATGGTAGGGGATTTATATTTCCCTGTGTTTCACCTTACCCCTATTCTTTTCATTTATAAGAAATATGGGTCTATAAGTCTGTGTACTGGTTATAGGGAAATTAATGCTATTAAAATAAATAAAATGTATCCTTTACCTCGCATTAATGACTTATATGATCAACTTCACAGAGCTCAATATTTTATAATGATTGAACTTCATTCTAGGAATTATGAATTGTGTGTAAAGAAGGAAGATATTACAAAGACAATATTTTGAACAAGTATTGAAAATTATGAGTTCAAAGTAATTCCATTTGGATTGAATAATCCACTCTCCATATTTATGGACCTAATGAATATAGTATTCAAAGAATATGTAGATAAATTCTTTTTTGTATTAATTTGTGATATCTTAGTCTACTAGAAAAGATATTAGGATCATGAGAATCACATTTGAATCGTTCTTTATACTCTTATATGAAAATAGTTATATGTGAAATTTAGCAAGTGTGATTTGTGGCTCTAGGATGTTTCTTCTCTTGGCCATATTTTCTCTAATAATGGGATCTGATTTCATCCTATAAACACAAATTTAGTTCAATAATTTCCCACACCAGTGAATATAATTAAGGTATATAGTTTTTCTTGTTTGGAAGGCTACTATTGGTGTTTTTTGAAAAATATTTATTTATTGGATTACCTATTAACCATTATCATGCATAAAGGTGTATTATTTCTATGGAAAAATGAATGTGAAGACTATTTTGAAGAATTGGATAAGATATTATTAAATGAACTGATTTGTACTCTTCCATCAGGAAATGATGGATTTTTTATATATAGCGGTGCATCAAATAATGGATTTGGTTGTTTCCTTACAAAAAAGGTAATGTTATTACATATGCATCAAGGTAGTTGAAATATCATGAAAAGAACTATCCATCCCATGATCCTGAGTTAGAAGCCACAATATTTTATATTAAATTATAGAGACAATATATTTTATCTGAAATATGTGAGATATAAATGGATCAAAAGAGTTTGAAATATATATTTTCATTGAAACAGATCAACATGAGGCAAAGGGATCCCATTCTCGTGCATATAGTAAATATTGACATGAGAATTGTTTGGGAAGGGGATACATTACTCTTTTATCAAATAATACACAAACCAATTTTTTTATAAAATTAAAAAGTTATCAACCTAATGGAATGAATCATTGAATTAAAATTGAAGTTGTCAAAAATAGGAAATTTTAGATTCATTTGTGATGATGGAATTTGGAAATTTGTAAAGAGACCTTGTTCCATTTTCACCTGAGTTAAAAAGGGAATTTTTGGATGATGCACATGGTTTCAAATTTTCTATACACCATTGTAGGACCATGATGTATAGAGGTTCGATGGATAATTTTTTGTGGGATATAATTATGTGGGAAATTGAAAATTATATGTCAACATATTATGTTTTTCAGTAAGTGAAGGACAAAATAAAATATCCGAGAGGAGTCTTGAAACCTATACCGATTCATATTTGGAAATAGGATGACATTAATATGGAATTTGTCACAGGGTTACTAAATACCCCTTGGAAGAATGGTGCGATATGGGTTATTGTTGATTACTTCCCAAAATACTCTTATTTACTTGCTATAATACAAGATTTAAATGTTGAGAATATATCATAATTATATATTAATGAATTTATAAGACTTTATAGTGCTCATTCTACAATTGTGTCTAATCTAGATCTTTTTTTTCTGTCGAAATTCTAGACAATTGTTTAGAAGTCTGTTGATACTGAGCTTAATTGGTATAGCACGTATCAACCCCAAAACAATGGATAATTCAAAATGAATATTCAAATGTTTGAAGACATGATGATTTTGTGATCTCGTGAATTTAAAGGCATGTGAGATCATTATTTACCTTTGGTAGAGATTTCCTATAATGATATATTCCATTTCAGTATTCAAATGGTGTCGTATGAAGAATTATATAAAAAAATATGTCTCAATACAACTTTTTAGGAAGAATTTGGTGAAAGGAAACTTGTAGGCCCATAACTTGTGGATGAAACAATAGAAGAGGAAATGATTATACAAAACTATATCTAAACATCTCAAAGAAGAAAAAAGAACGATGCATATAAAAGGAAGAAAGGGTAGGAATTTTAAGAGGGAGATCACATTTTCTTGAAGGTATAACCAAGGAAGGGTGTTATAAGATTTGGTAAAAATGGAAATTGCTTCCTATGTACATTGGAAGATTATAAATATTGGAAGGATTTTGGGCGATTTCTTACCATTTGGTAGTGCCACTAAGTCTCTTTAAAGTACACGATTTGTTCCTTATAACATTGTTAAGGAAGTAAAATCTAGAACCAATGCATGTTCTCTTCTATAAAGAAATAGAATTGGAACCCGGAAAATATTACTATGAAGTGCCTATATATATCTCTCTAAAACAACAGAATAAGTAATAAGGAATAAAATAACTCATATGGTAAAGGTTATTTGGAGAAATCAGAAGAAGGAAGAGGCGATGTGGGGACCTAAATAAATTCTGATGAAGAACCACCCAAATATGTTCACATGGTGAAATATTGAAACTTTTGACGATGATTTGTTTAAAGGGAATAATGTAACAAACCTCGAATTTATTATATTGTTCATTTTTAATAAATTTAATTTCTTTTATATATTTTGATATACACAACACTATGTTCAAATAAAATGTGATATATTATTAAAATTTTATTTTAAAATGTGACATGTATAAACTAGACATTATGTTTAGATGTTGTAAACAAGAATAACTAAATTATGAAAAAATAGTTTATATATTTACATAAGTTATCAAATTATTATAAATAAAAATAAAAATATTTTAAAATAAAAAGAAATGTTTTTCAAAAATATATCCCTTAAAAAAACAATTTTTTACTATTCTTGAAATTATTATAAAATTTAAATTTTAATATTTTAGTAATTTTTTAAAAAATATAATTTAATTTTAAAATTAGTATATCAAAATTATCTTTGGGTTATTTTTTGTATTTTTTTTGAAAAGTTCCATTTTTTAGGAATAGTAAAAATACTGATTTGTATTTAAAAATAATTATTTATTTTAAGTATTAATAAGATCTATTTTTTAAAAAAATATAAGTATATAAATTATAAATTTATTAATCCAATTTAGTTAATTGAAATCAATATTCTGTTTAATTATGATATATAAAATTACTATACTTAGGAACATTTTATCTTTAAAAACCATCATTTTCCTCTCATCTGTGGGTCCAATTTAAAATTAAAATATTCGAATTTTGTGAATGTAATTTAGAAAAATAAATTCCATATTATTATCCAGAATAATATATATTACTTAATATGGTCAAATTAAATTTTTACCATAATGAATATTGAAAACATTAAAAATTAATTACCACGGTTAAAGTGAAAATTAGGTTATAGGGGTGGGGTGGGGGTTAAACATAAATGATAAGGAGTAAAATTTTCTATAAACTTCTCCAAGTTACATTGGATGACCATGTTTACACCTTATACCTTCTATTATTATGAATGGTCCATTTTGGAGACTTATTTCATGAGAAAAACATGGGTGTAATTAATATTTTTTTCAAAAAAATAGCATGTGTGTCCCCTCCCCACTTATAAAAGGCCACCAATTCTCTTCTCATATTATAATATAAAAATATTTATATCTTGGAATATTTCTATCCAAATATCTTAATTAATTTTCTTCCAACATTCTATAGGAATTGGTTCGATCAGAAAGAAAAGCTAGGATGGATTTTGGTGAAAACCAAAAGAATTGTTCTCAAGAAGTGGTAATGTTCTTAACAGGTCATTTTATTATATTTATTATTACACCTTATTAAATTCTTATTAAAACATGAAAATATAATAAAAATAGTGTCTTAAATATAATAATATGTTTTTTTTTGTTAAAGTAATGACCTATATCTATATCCTCTTCTCTCAAATGGGAAATGAAACTGTTAAACATGTGTGCAACAGATTACCGCCTCGCAGTCCAACGTAATTCATTTTCCTCCACCACTAAATTTTTTTATTTATAATAATTGGTTCAAATTATGTATATATATATATATATTATTTTTAATATATTTATACTCCTATAATTATAATACCATATATACCTTTTGGATTTCCATTCTATAGGGAATATGATAAAATTGATCATGTGTACAACATACTACCAACTCGCAAAGCTATGTGATTCATTTTGAATATTGTTTTCCATGGATTTTAATAAAGGAAAAAATTAATAAATATAAGTGATATATATGAAAAGATATTTATTCATAAAAATTAATCTTCCAACCACATATTTACTCTTTTACCCGTTAAAGAAATGATAACGTCATTCGTGTGTACATATGACCTACCATCTCCATTAAGTGATGTAATTCATTTTACAAGTTCACATTTAAATAATTATTATAAAATTTATATAATGTATAAATTTATAATTATATCATTTATATCATTTTGAAAATGATATAACATTATTTTATTTTCAATATCAGAAACATTCAGAATAAAACTTGTATGAGTTTTCATGTAAATTAACACCGAAACAATTGGGATAACAAATTATTATTAAATAACGAGGGAAAATATGTTATAAAAGGATCATATATGTTATTATGAATATAATATAGTTATTTTATAATTTAATAATATGTTTATAACCACCATAAAAGATTTTCATACAAATAAAAAGGGGGTCAAACCCGAGGTAAGGGTTTCCCATCCCACCATTATTTTCAGGATACATACACCATATTCACCACTTATTTATTTTATATTGTTCATATACTACCTATTTGATATGTTCTATAATGAATCAATTTAACATCATGGAATTTAATGTTTCATTGGAAGTAATTTAATTTCGGGGGACCATGATTCAAAATTTATCAAAGCAAATAATTGTTTATTTCACAATATCTCTATTATTTAAGATTACCGTGTTTTAGTTTAACTTAGTGGAATTATTTTAAATTTCCATATTAGACCCAATATATATTATTCTTATCTAGTTATTCGTGAAAATGTTATATAATTGTACCATTTTCCTCCTTTCAGTAATTAGATGAGGGTTTTTTAAACAAACATTATTTCTCGCTTCGATCGAAAATCCATTTCATCCATATCCTTGTTTTCTAAAAAAAATCATATTTTTTAACAATTCCCATAAGATTTTTAAAATTAATTATTACTAATGTTTTAATTTTTTCCAATTATTTTAAAGGTAATCTTCCCTTTGTTTTGTATTCAAGGAACAATTAACTGAAGTTTGAAAGATTATTTTTAAACTTATAGGGTACATTCATAATTTCCACCATCATTTCATTAAATAATACAATACAAGTTTACAAGGATACTTTCAATGAATTTTGATTCATAATATTTATGATATTTTTGTTTAAAAAATATATAATTTTAAAATTGGAAAGATTATTTACATTAAATTTTTTTAAGGATATTTTTATTTAATATATATACATCAAAACCAAAAACCGTTATTATACTTATAATCCACTGGTATTATGTTTTAATGATACCACAATACTTATTTATATGGATCTTTTATGATTAGTTTGAATGTGAATGTTCTATTTTGACCCCATTCTTCATATTACTCTGAATTGTTTTTTATTATGCATAATGATTAGAATAATTAATAATATTTCATATTTTACTTTTTCAATATGATGGTGTATGTTGAATTTGTTTCACCACATTCATATGAGGAATTAATTAGACATAATAAGTTGAATTCAGGGCCTTCTATATCCCTAGATGCATTGATATGTCTCATGATACATGTTAGTTAGGGTATTGTCCTGAGGACTTTCCCATTTATAAAAGATGTCGTGGAAGAAGACCTTGATGGTATGTTTTTTATTTCTAGAATTATGTATTACCTCAATAGGATATTAGTTATTGATTTTATATGTAATTATTTGATTTATTAGAATATACATGGATATGTTTCAGGATCATGTATTATTTATATGGAATTATTTTTTCAGGATTTATTCCTACCATATTATGCTCATGTTATTGATGGAAAGGAATTTTATTCAGCTATTTAACTTATAATATTTATTATGTATTATTTATTAATGTCAGTTTATGATGCACATATACCATTACTGATCATTTCAGCTTAACCCTTTCTTATGTTTCTTTTACCCAAGAATCCAGGATGTTATTATGTTTAATATTTAGGGCTACACTAAAGGGGAATGTTATTAAAGAAATTACTGTGATGCATATATATGTTTCCAATGAAATTTTGGTAATTTTTGTGTATATCTTGTTTACCCATTATAATAAACTGTTCGGTCCTTCGGGATGTAATTCCTTATATCTAGTGTTAATGTAATAATGTAACCACCAACTCTATGATACTAAAGTTCGTTTCATGACAATATTTTAAATGGAATTATAATAATTAAATAAAATATTGTCATTAAAATTAATAGGATGAAATATATATTTTCCATTATAATACCCTTCTATTTAAATATGTAATCATACATAAAAAAATTCTATGATTGATATCTTATGAAACACTTAACACTGATCTAAAAAAAATCACTATTTCTTTTATTAAAACACATTATCAAAAAACAATGTGAAACATAGTTATGAAATTACAAGATGTATTGTAAAGAAAAGAAAAGAAAATGAAAAATTAATTAATTAATTTCATATTATTATTATCTATTGGTGAAATTAAATGGATAGAGGTAAATTATAAATATGATATGAATAAATTAATTCAATGTTTAAAAGGGATATTTTTAATAGAGCTATTTTTAAAGTGTTGTGTATTTTATAAAATAAATTGAACACATATAAAAGGAAATTTGTAATATTTCAATTTATAAAATAATATCTTAACACTCAATTAATTAGAAATGGATATAAAATAAGAATAATAACACTTTATGTTTGAAATGGTCATTTTTCTATAAAAATATTTTTGTTCATTATAATTTGTATTATCATTTAAAGGCTAAATTTATTAATTTTAGAAAATAAATTAGATGAAAATTTATTTTTTTAAATTCCTTCTATCAAAATTATCATAGGTCAAATTTTTAGGATTTGTTTGAAATGGTTGATTATTTAGGTGAATAGTGAAAATACAGTTTTTATAATGATTGTCACTTTTATGAAATCATAATGATATAAGAATGAGTTTAAAAATTATGAAATATATTTTATAGTAAAAATATATTTTTAATGATTAAAATAAATCATTTTAAAATATTATATTAAATTAATAAACTTATGTTTGGCATTTTAAAACCGAAGTGATGTTTTATTCTAATAAATGATGAATTTTTAATCCTTTCAATTATTTAAGTATATATAATCATAAAATTAGTTTTGAAATTATTTTAAAGTCACATAAATATTAATAATTTATTAATAAACCAATAAATTTTATATATTTCAATTCTACACATGATTTTGGTGTGGAAACATTTGTATGATTAAAAATACAATTTTCTAAAAACACTATTTGGGTTGCATTTTATGTAATTATATTAGAATTAATTTTTTACAAATATAGAAATTGAATATATTAAAGTGGATTATGTATTAAAAATCTTAATATTCATATTATTTAATGAGATAAATTTCATTTTTCCCCTTAAATTAAGTTACTACAATAATAATTAGTCACTATTATAATTACAAAAAGGGTTAAAGAGGATGTTAATATAAGTGATAAGAATTAATATATCACTAAAACTAATATACATTTGTTTTTATGGGTCTATTTAGACCACATGTTATCATATATTCTAATATTTTCTATTTGGTTCCACTTTCCATTGAAAATGACTTTATATTTTTTTAATGTTGAGGGTGTTTACAATAGCGCTACTCCCCTATCTTATAAATGGGACCCTCCTCATATCACTTAACCGCCAAATTTCAGATCTTTAGCTTAACAAATATCTATGAAAATCACTTGTCAGCACCATTATCCATTCCAAAGATCTACTGGTCTTACCAAAAGGCTAATCCAAGAAGGCATTAAATGAGATCCAAAGGAGGATAACAAATACATAAGTAATCTTCTTAATTGAGTTCCTTAAATTTTCGTACTTCTTAAACCTCCTATAAATACTATATAAAATTTTTAAAATAATATCCCCAATTTCATTATTTTACATAAATTTTATTATTATAACACTGTCAGTTTTAAAAAGTTCTAAAAACCCCATTTAAACATAATTTATATGTCAAAATGAAAATTTTAAGAAGTTTTTTAATCATTATTTTTACTCTTATGTATAGCATAAGTACTATATAATGGTAAGTACAATTTACCTCTACATAGGATGGTTATTTGAGTATATTATGGATAAC
Organism: Viscum album; assembly: GCA_963277665.1. NCBI lineage: Eukaryota > Viridiplantae > Streptophyta > Magnoliopsida > Santalales > Viscaceae > Viscum > Viscum album. Next base: position 345,562,765 of record OY728127.1, on the reverse strand, counting down.
TATGAATTTACATGTTTTATGAAAGGCAACTTATCCATTGTGTAAGGGTGGGGTGGGGTTTCAGCCGCTACGTAAGGGTCAATTGGGAAAATATATACTCATGTGAAGGTAACTCTGGGGTTGTGTAATGGTAATACTGGTTTTCAACTAGATACATTAGGGAAAACTTTAAATTTAAATGGATATGTATGGGTAAACCCATACTCCATATGGGTAGGTATGAGCTATGTCATGTTAATCCAAAATTTCTAAGGGATGCGTAAGGGTAACCTCGTACCATAACACGAAAACTATGAGGTTCATAAGGGAAAAATAATTTACCCTTATGCAATGTGATTTTAAATAAAAAATAATTTAAACATTATTTTTATCATTTCTCTTTTCCCATTTCAAACTTATAACTCAATTTCAATTATGAGAAATAAATTCATTGACTTTTTAAAAAAATTTAACTCATATTTATGGATGTTTTTAAGTACTCAATATTTATGATTTGACTAAAATAAAATCAAATGTTTAATTTAGGTTGTGGCTCTTAATTATATAAACTAGTATCTAGTTTGAATTATTAAAAATATCTAAACCTTTTTTGACTTCAGTTCTCACATTCTTAATTATAAAAAGCCCAATAACACTTAAACCATGATCTAAATTTCTCCTTCATATAACCTAGGGTTTTTCCAATGGATTCTAGGCATGGAACCCCCCTCTCCCATATTTTTGAGTGAAACTTTTCTGAAGGGGAAATTTTCTCGGTATCCTTTTCTGGGGAAATTTTTGAATTTAGTTCTTCCTAAAATTTCTAAACAAATCGATAAATAATTATAAAACTATAGTTACATAGAATTATAAAATAATAATAATAAATAATTTCCACATGATTATCTTGGTTTATTTTAAGGATATATAATAATATCACACATTATTTTATAATTATTCTTTGATGAATATATGGTTAGTGCATGCTATGGATTAAATTAATAAATTGAAAATTATCTGAGTGAGAGAAAAATTATCACATATAGTATTTCATTTATCTAAAAATAAAATAATTGGAATTCGTTATCAAAGTCCTTGGTGAGAAATTATAACTCACTAATATATGGACACAATTTGGGTGAGGATTCCTTGAATATCTTTGACATTAACGTCGATAACCATTAGGAAGGAAGTTTACTAACATTTGAGGCTCTTTTATGTAATTAGTTTCTTGATTTCATATTTGGATGACATAACTTGTGGACAATTCTTGATTGTGATTTTGTGTGTGTGTGTGTAGCCATGAGACCCATCTATAAATCATTATTATGTAGGTAATAGTATAGTAGCTTCTTACTATACTAAATGTTGATCACATGTTGTATATTTTGGTGTTATATTCTCATGATTACATTCTAATCATTTCCATTTAATTCTCTATCATGTTGTGTATATTTTACAAGAATTAGATGTATTATTTATGTACTCATTATTGGAGAACCATTGTGTTTGACTACCCCCTATAGGGGGAGTGCGCACAACATGTGACATTAACAACAATCAACCTATACACAGGGTAGGATCATGAAAAACATTTCGAATTTACTAGAACTAAATGCCCTGAATATACCACGTAGACATAGATGAACATTATGCCTTATCGATACTAATTACAAGGTCACTAATTAGCCTTTTGTTCTGACTTGATACCAATTTCCATGAAGATATTTGGTAGCATGTCATTATCCATGTTTCTAGGACTTGATCAATTTTTATATTTTTATCATCAATATGGTATTTAGTTGAAGTAGGTTCAGCTGGGGATTTTGGAGGCTTGATTAGAAACAATTTCCCAAGATATTCTATTTTTTATTTATTTTATATTTTTTAGTATCATGGTATACATATGTTATAATTATGAATACTTTTTAAGGATTCATTGGTGGTGTCAAACTTGGTTTTATTGCTCATTCCCTACACAAGAAGTTTGATGCAGGTGTAGAATACATGTATTAGGATCCAAAAAGGGGAAAGGGGGTCATGGTAGATAGTTGAGTACTGAATCATAGAGATGATAATAGAACTAGGATGCACTCTTGAAGAATTTATTAGTGATACTTTATTTATTTATCACCTTACTCATATACTTTGGTTTAGCTTTCCTGAATGGGATTCATTTTATTTTTTTGTATAACATGTTTATTTTTTTATATAATTTTCTTCACCTTATTTAGTCTGAGTTCTTATATTTTATTTATATTATTTTTTTGGGATATGATATATATGGTATATTATCCCCACTAATGGTGTTTAGTCCCAAACTATTAGTATAAAACATCTTACATATGGAGAGACATTCGTTATGTATTGGGGATCTATGGATCAAACCTAGTGGTTTGGGTCAGGGAGTTAGAAATAGTATTAGAGAATATTTTTCTTCTTTTATTTTGATTAAACTATGACATATTAGAAATTATATAGTCTATATGGGTCTTCGGATGGGATGTTACCATGTTCATGGCAAGCCTATGGGTAACTAAACATTGAGTTTCCATTTATGGGATTACTGTTACTATTTTATGTGATTTGGGTGCAATAATGCACCATGATTAAACATGCAAGATCAAATTCCATATATATACTTGTTCTGTGTAGTATACAAGTTCAGTTTGGGTGACACATGTATTCTAGATAGGGTGATATATAGGTTTTCCAAATTGTTTTGATATACTCGTTTCATTAATTAGTTTATCCTAGGCATGTTGTTATATTTTGTATATATGTATATGTGATTGTAAGTATCATATAGGGGTAGCGACCTTAGTTAGTTATAGGATGTTTATACATTGTTTCATGGTAATAATACTAGGATAACCTTCATGTAATACCATAGAATGATTTGGTTCTACCCACATCATCGTTTTTTCTAAATGGTTCCATAATATTTTAGAATGTTCCACCAATATGAGACTGATGGTACCAGCAGTAGACATGTTACATGACAATCCCATTTGGGAAAATTCCCTAATTACACCACCTTCTTTATAGGTGGTTGTAGAAGATAATTCTGGATCACCCACTCTGGTGGTGATATAATTTGTCCTGAACCATTAGGGAATCCATTCTCTTATTCCTGACCATAGTGGAGGGGCACTGAGGTCCATAGTCAATGAAATACAAAGACTTATTGATTTATCATATATAATATTTTTAGGTTATTAGAGGTCTATAGTATATAGATTACTAAATATACATCATTGCGGGTGTCTTTGAATAAGTTGAGACACTTGAGGACATGATGTTGAAGTTAGAAATATTTATTCTAAAGGGAACCAAAAGGGGGTGGTGGGGTGTAATGAGATAGACTGAAATATGTGAGGGTATCACATTTAAAGGCTTTAAGGGCATGTTATTTGTGGAAATTATTTCCCAATGCAATGATGCTATACTGAGTGCAGGAGTTCAGGGATCCAAATAGGTGTCCAGGACAATATACGTATACTGCATTCATTTCACTGATATAATTTTATTTTCTCCTATATTGGATTTAAATTAACCACATCAATCCAATAATTTTGATATTATTTATTTTCCTTACATCATAAGATAGGTTTGGAATTTAGACCTATGAAAATACTCAGTGGTTCTATGAAATCCCTTTACTATAGGGAAGGGTTTAGAAGAGGATTGAGATGTTGGTCTTCTTCTACCATTCAGTGCTCAACTGAGTGGACCTCCTACTACTAGGAGGAGTGATACTTTTAGTATTATGAAGAGGAATACCATGGATGTGTATTAGGGAAGTTTAATATACATAGAGTAGTGTATGGATTGTTCATCCACCTCATGAGGCGATCTGTATTTATTATACTATGGGAAGGTTAGACATTATCAAAATTATTAACGTCAACTCAGATAAAGTGTCAATAGTGTGGAAACAAATGTAATCTTACATAGTTATCATATAGAGTTTTTAGGCTCTAGTTTAATAGGGGATCATGAAAGGTCTGATCTATAACCTAGGGAATCAGTCGAGGTCCTCAGCAGTAGAATCAAATGATAAAGACTTAGACGAGTCATTAATATCAAGGATATGGTCATAGAGTCAAGGTATGATGGGTATATGTCATGTATATGACTCCAAAATATAGTATTGAGGGGCCATCTAATGTTCGAGTTAAGGTCTTGATCACCTCTATATTGTCTTCCTCTTTTTTTTATAATGATGATTTCCATTCCTTTTTATGATCACATGTTGTTCCTAGAGTTGAACTATTAGACATGGTATCATTTGAGTGTCTTTCACTTGATACACTATTTATAGTGAAAGTTAAACTTCTTTAGTGAACCCAAGAGTTTCTAATAGACATTTTTGGTTATGGAAATCAATGGAACTTCATGATTCAGGTGATGATGAGATTTTAATTGATTCCTGATATGGACTGATTGGAAAAATTCCTATTTCACACTGATTTCTATTGGATATTGGTATCACTTAGATGAAATAAGGGAGAAAAGTTCATGATAACCCAGGATTGGGAAATAAAGCCAGGTAGAGTTCTCCAGAATTGATCCAAATTGGGATAATTGTAACACCAAATGCTGGGATAGATCTTTCGGTGGGATTAGTGGTGACCCCCTCATATTTTTCTCCAATTTTGGATCTCTATTAGGATTTCATTCAATATTATTTCATATTCCTCCCACCTAATAAGGGAGTTGATCTTGAGATAGAGCTCAAGATATGTGTGTAGACAATTTTTTTACCCCATTATCATATGAAACCAAATGAGTTGAAAGAGATCAAGGTACATCATTAGGTCTTGAATGATAAGGGTTTTATGAGGATAATTACATCTCCATGTGGTTCACCTATTATATTCTCTAGGATGGTTGATGGTTGTCTTTGAATATATGTATAATAATAGAAACTAAATCAAGTGGCCATGAATAATATGAATCTATTTACCAAGATTGAAGATATCTTTCATCGGTTATCGGGAGACCGATGGTTCTCTAATGTTGATATCTGATTGTTCTATCTCTAATTTCATATTAGAGTAATCCTTAGGGACTCAACTGAGATCAATCATAGAGTACCATACCTAGAAACATGGATCGTCAGAGCAGAAGATTCATATCTTAGAGGATATTCTCAAATCTTATGTTCTAGACTTTAGCAGAGCTAGGGATGACCACCAGGGTGTATTTTAGTTTACATACAACAATATTTACAAGGATTCAATTCACATAGAACCCTATGAGGCTGTATATTTTAAGGATTTTTGTTCACCTATTTTTTCGCATGAGGCTGGTTAGGCCATAATGGTGGGACCTAATATTATAAAGGAAACTCTAAGAGAGTGTTACTAATTAATAAGAGGTCGATCACAACCCAGATTAGGATGATGTCGTATGAAAACCATATGAGTATACCATTGGAGTTTACTACAGGTGAATGTGTTCTTCTAATAGTGACGCTTCTGTTAGGAAACCGATGTTTGAGGAAAAATGTAAATCTAGCTCCATGATATGTTAGACCCCCCCAAAATCATTGATTAGATTGGAATAGTGGTGTAAATCTCAATCTTTTTTGTCACTATTAAGGTATGGATGCTTTGTTTCATGTGTCTCAACTCTAGTGATATATTCCTAATGATACACATGTTATTTTATTTGAGGACACTGAGTTGGATAATGATTCATCATAAATAGAATTTACAGTGCAGATTGTATGTCAAATAAAGAAATTTCAACAAAGAAAGATGATACCACTTGTCCATATCATATGGTAGCATGGGCATATGTAGGAGGAAACATGGGAATATGAGTATTATGTTCAATATCAGTGGCCTATCTTTCTCATTAAAAACTAAAAGAAGTACTTATTAGGGATGAGATGTTTTTATATGAGGAAAATTCTAGCATTACCTTTTTTTAAATATTCTAAAAACCCAGTTTGGAAAATATTTATAAATCCTTAAAAAGAAAATTGTAATATTTTTTTTTATTTTAACCCTTATATAGATAATAGTGCCTATGTAAATGTAAGAGTAGTTTATATTTACATGCTTTTGTCATTGGGGTTTATATAAGGGTAACTTTTAAATTTTAAGGGTTATATAATGTTGACCTAGCCACTACTTAAGGGTATTATGAGGTTTCGACAACTTTGTAATGGTTAGTAGGGAAACCCACCACATGGTTAATGTAAATTCCATAACTCTATAATGGTAAGACTAGTTTTTAAGGGTTATATAAGGGTAACAACTAAATTTCAATGGACATGTATGGGTAAACTCCTTCTACATAAGGGCATGTTTGAGCTGCATAACGATAATCCCTCATTTCTAAGGGATTCATAATGGTAACCCAATACCATTAAATAAAAACAATGTGGAATTTAATGATAAAACCATGTTACCCTTACATAATTCTATTTTTGGAAAAAATGATTTAAACCCATATTTTTCATTTCTTCTTGAACAGTTCGAATATGTAAAATGCCTTCATAATATTTATTTTCAGAAATCAAAAAAAATATATTAGTTGACTCATTTGTAATTTATAACTCATATTTATTAATGTTTTTAAATACTAAAAATTAAATATTCGAGTAAAATAAAAATTAAATGTATAATTTAATTTATGTTTATTAATTCTACGAACCTTTACACATCTTTCCATAAAATAAATATAAAAATATTTACTACCTTTGGTTTTTATATTATCCTATGTTTTCGTTTCTCTGAAACCCATAAGTCAGGTTCTAAATGTATTCCTCAAGAAATTTGGTGTTCTTTTTTTTATTGTGGTTATAAAACCCCCTATCTTTTATTTTTAGTAGAAATGTTTCTTAAGGGGATATTTTCTGGTTAACCCTTCCAGGTGGAATTTATGAATTTAGTTCTTCTTAATCTTTTTGAAAAAATTATTAAAGAATTATTAAATTTTTGTAAACCCAAATTTTCAAGGAATAAAAATAATGAATCACCAAATTAGTATCTCATAATATTGTAGATATATATAATATTATCACATGTGGAATAAAAATTACACATTAAGGAATAAATGGTTATAACATCCTATATCTTAAATTAAAAATTTAGAAACCATCTAGGAGAGAGAAAAAATTTTATCAACTAATATGTATATCCGATTCTAGTGAAAATTCATTGGAGAACCTTGATATTGATTTTTTAAACCTTTATGTTGTATGTTCCTAACCATTGGAGTCCCTTTTTACTCTTATTTCCTTGATTTCATGTTTTATTGCCATATAATGTTGAATATTCTAGATGGTGATTTCTTATGGGTGAGTGTGTAGCAATGAGACCCATTTATGATCCCTGATTCCATAATTTTTCTAAATTTAGATTTTTATTATGCTTGATGTTGATCATGGGTTGTATATATTACTTTTATATTCCAATGAATACATGTGATTTTATTCATTTTGTGCCCTACTATTTTGTGTATATTTTCAATTCTTTGGATTTAATGTTTTGGTATTCGTGATAGGTATATCATCATGCATGACTATCCCTTAGATGATTAGTGTGTATGATATATATCATTGATGGTGATGGACCTATACATAGGGTAGGATCTTGAAAACCTTTTATGCCAACCCAAAAAATTATTCATTGTTGATATCAAGTAAACATGATATAACTCAATGAATTAATGATATTGAGTCCATGTTCACTAGTCGTCCTTGTGACCTAACCTAAGAATTGATTCCTTACAGAGTATGACTAATATATTACTATCCTTTTTAATATGCCGTCATAACTTATGGGATTTTTTATCCTTCTTATATCATAGAGAAAAACAATGTATGAATGGTGTTTTTGATGTCTTTGTTAGTACATTGTTTCTTGACATATTAATTTTTATACATGATTTATCATATATTATTATCATAGAATGCATTTATTATACACGTGTACACTTGTAAAGGATGTAATGGTTGTGTCATATTGGGTTTTATTACTCACACCATACACAATCATCTTGATACACATGAAAACTTCATGAATGAGGATCCAACTTAGGGTAAGGGGCCCATGAGATATAACTATGTTGTGAAGCACGGTGTTTGTAGATGAACTAGTAAAAACTCATAAGTACTACCATAGTGATACATTATTTATTTATATTCTTACACATATACTCTGGTTTGGATTTCCACACTAGGAACCCATTTATCTTTTCATTTTAAATGTCTTCCTTGGATATGATATTCTTCTGCCATTTTCACATAGAGTGATTTTATTTTATTTACATTGTTGGTATGATTATATGATACTGAGGGTATAGTTTCCCCAGAAAAGTCATTTTGAACCTCAATCCAAATCATCAACCTTATGTTTATGGGGATCTATGCATGATTCCTTTTGAATATTCAACTCAATATTGTGGTTTATTTTAGGTTGTTACAAATATGTTTATGGAAAATAAATCATATACCTACTTTTAATTCATTTTAATATGAAAATTTCACACATGCGTAACTGCTGACTACCACATGTATGACCAAATAATTTCATTTTTCATCACTACATCACATTAACTATTATAGAAGATGTATTTAATGACTAAATATTATATTTATGAAACAATTAATATTATATAAATATTTACCACTATATATCATCCTCCCCTCTAATTCATTAGAAAATTAAAACATCACCCATGTGTCTGTGCAAACTATGACATCCATAAATGATATATTTCATCTTCCATCAATGCCTAACACAGGTGGTTATAATAATAAATTTAATTCATAAATATATTTTTCATATCATTTTTAAGTTTATATAATGATAATTTGCCCAATCTTTTGATAATACTAATAATGAATGGTCATCGTGAAATTTAATAACCTAAATGAGAATACAAAGACACTTTGAATGTAATATTTTTTACCATTCCCTTCATATATCGTCATCGTATACCACTTATAAAGTCTAATTTAAAAATTTAGTAACATTTTTTTAAAAATCTTTTAATATTCAATAAAATTTATATTATCATTTTTAAATATAATGTTCTTACTCATTCAGTCATTATAACACACTCTTGTTCGGGATGGTTTCCCCACCTACATAAAGGATTTTATAACGGTTTTCTTATGAATGATTAATGAATATTAGAAAATGTTAATATTATATAACTTTCATTATTTCAAGATGTTTAAATTATTAGATAATAGTTATATACATATTTTTATTCATAAATAATATAAATATTTTTAGGGAATAAAAATATCTAAAAATATATATTATTAATACTTCTATATGGATCATCACCATAACTTCGATGAAGTTACCAAGTAACAACACAAATATCTCAAAAAAATATACAACCTCATGAAAATCATGAATATGATAAATCCCATACCAAAGTGCATGGAACATAATTTTTGAATCGAAACATGTGTGGAGAACAAAATAGTTGACAAAATATATTAATTTCAAAATATATTTATTACTGAGTTGGTAATAATAAGTTATATATGAATGGTATCCAATAAGATAAATGTATATATTTTTATAATATATATTTATAATATATATAAATTTATTTTTAGGGACATTAGAGTTCATTATAATAATTATGAATCCATGGTAAGGGGATTTTTAACTCAATTTATTTACACTACGTTATATAACTTCTTGATTGACTATAATATTCCAAGATTATATATGTCACGAACATTGATTATTTATTTTCTTTGTTCTAATTTTTTTACTCCAATTCTTACACTCATAGTAAGGGTTTAGCTTCTGAAATAACATTATTTGAGACATGTTTTGAATTACATACTTATTTCTATTATATAATGTATATAATTCCACTTTGAAATATTATATAATGATACAAACATTAATAATGGTAATTGATGTTTCATTTCTTGTTATCTCTTTCAATAGGTTTTGATTCAACTATTATAAAATCAATAATGGTTTATTTTCCAAGATTACTTTTATATTTCAATGTATATTGATAGGTTTGTATGGTCATAAATTCCAAAACCCCATCTATTTTGTTGTACCCTAGTTATTTTTATGGGTCTATAGTATTTCTACATTTTTTATTTGTTTTTATCTCAAATAATTCAAAGTAATATTTTTACGAAAATTAGACCTTATTTTTATTTTTTGGTCAGGAAACTATATTGTCCATAATCATATTCTAATTTTTGTTTAAAGAATGTTTTTTAAGAAATATATTTTATCTTAAGGTAATTTTTTGTTAACATTGACTGTATATTTAAAATTTTCATAGAAATATCTTCATCATTTTATGAACAATTAATATTTGACTTTCCATACAAAAAGTGTGAAAATATATATTTTAAATTGTTTTTCTGCATGATTATGTTTCCCCATCATAATTATTATTATTCATTATTTATTCATTTATCAATATTTTTATGGTTTTATAATGTAACATGTATTTATATGATTCTATTAAATATTCACAATAAAAGGATATTATTTTATTTAAATTATTGTAAATGGATTTGATTCCACTTATGTATATTTTCATCATTCAAACCAAATTTTATTACATATATATAGTTTATTTTCAATATTATTTTAATATAAATTATTTTAAAAATAAATTTTTAATGGTAATCTTGATATATTATAGAATGTGTTATGAAAATTTATTTTAACTTTTTTTTTGATAAAGTCATAAAATATTTAATGGAACACCCTTTTAAAAAGTATCACTTATATTTTACTATTGATTTTAGAGATGAAGTACCTTTATGTAATGCCTTCATTTATGATGAATTGATAGTCTCATTCATGTCCATGTTCTTTATTAAAATGGATGTTTTCTCTCTGATTTCTTATAATGAATTAGTTTTATACTAGTTACACTACAAGGTATAAAACCCCTATTTTACAAAAGTCATGTTGGTGGTGTTTAATAAGAAATATTTCTCAATTATTTACTAGGGAAACATTGATAATATATATACTTTTTGGTTATATATTTAAATATTTTAATTATTAGATAGGTTGATTATTTAATTATGATATATTTACATTTACAATACTTTATTCAATATAGATACACGTTGATTGATAATGAAAACTAATTAAATATTTTATTTTTATTGATTTTTTTCAAATGAATAATGAATTAGATTTAGTAAGATATTGTTGGGGCATTATATTAGATATCCCCTTTATGTATTGGTACGTCTAATGAGAAAAACTATCCTAGATGTTTTGTGTATTCCCAACCAATTACTTATTATGTATTGGAATGTGTCCTTTAGAGTATGTTTATGATATATTGTAACATGTCCTTGATGGTATGTTTATGATTCCTTGGAATTAGGACTTAATTTTTTATTTATGATGTCCAACCTAATTCATTTCATCACTATGAAATTATTTATTAATTCCCTTGTTATTATTTACATTTTTATGATATCCATAAATTTATTTCATACTCATGTTAAAAGATATATGGAATTATTTCCTTGATATTAATTCCTCCCATATTACTAATGTTTTTTTCCATATGAAAGATTATATTGTACAATACCCTTACTAATCATTTGAGCTCAAAATCATTATTTTTTCCATTACAAATGTTATGAAGTAGAGTACAATTAATGGTTCTAGATAAATAGTATTATGTGTGGATAATTTCAGGGGAGATGTTGTAGACTTATTATGGAATAAGAAAATATAGTTATAAAGGGGAAAATGTTTATTTGGGGGGAAGACATGAGTTTTATTATTTTATGGATTTAATAATATTATAAAATTTTAAAATGAAAAGGCATTGAGGATGTGAGAGAATTGATTCTAATTACTGACATTGTAAATATATAAGGTTAAATTTGGGTTGCTTAAATTTGTTCCAAAGACATTATGCAAAGAGTATATTTTTAGCCGTAGATTCATTTGTATGAGTATATGTTTACTATAGTTGGTAAAAAATAAGGTTTAAATAACTTTTTAGGTTAGGATTTTTTTCATCTAAGGAAAAATTAATGTTATAAATATCTTCAAGGGTTGATAAGTTTATGATTGATTAATAGTTCGATGGTACTGATCTCCCTTTAAGGTCTTATGTGATGGGATATTAAGGTGATTAATTGAATTTTAAGAGTGTTTTATTAGGTATTAATAGATTATTTAGTCATATGTATCCATTTGTTTTAACATTTTTTTTGTGTGAATATTATTTTGGAACAAAATTATTATATTTTTGGGGACATAAAATGAAATGTATATATATTCTTCAGTGTTAATACATTCTTTATTATTGAGCTAATTGTGGTTAATTAAGAAAACGAGTTATCATATAATGGTGAATGGGAAAATATTTTATTATATTTAATTTTATGTAAATGATGTTGGGAATTCCTAACGGGTAAATATTGAGTGATCTTTTGACAGAATACATGATTTTATTTTAGTAATTCAGACTAATTTAGGAAAATAATAGTTCATTTTGGTCAATATATGATTCGGTAATAAATTTTTTTTGAATGTGAAATAATGAATGATTAAATATAAATTATAATTCAGTTTTGTAAGAATATATAATCAAATATATTTTAATTTTTGGATTCAAATTTTTTCAGGTATATTTTGAATAATTTTGGGGTTGATTATTTTTGAATTATTTAAGATGATCTTTGGTTGTTATTATCTGTGTTTTCAAGATTAATGTATTATTTCTTCATATAATGGTTTATTAATGTGGAATAAGATATTATATTTACTTTATCTAACATGTTTTGGTTTGTAGAAAATTTCTAGAGATATGAGGAATCAGTTTTCATCCACTTTTGGATCATATGATTAATTAAATGTTTATTTTAGTTATTCAAATATGAAAATTTTACCATGGAAATTCTTCATTTTTAATATGAGATGAATCAGAGGTGGAAAGTGCTAAAAACAAAACCAATGGATGAAATTTTACTTATGAAATGAAAAAATCATGTACCTGTATTTTCTATCATTATGGTAAAATACATCCTCAACTCAAGAATGAGTAAGATAAATTTATTGAGTCTTCTGTAGAAAATATCAATCATCAGTCAATGTATGATTTTGGAAACACATTCAAAATTATGATTCTTATAATGATACCAACATGGTTTTAGAAGTATTTTATTAATAAATACTATATTCCTTATGGTTACTCAGAATATAATTATCATGATAAAATCTACATAAAATTTTATTACTATGACATAATACACCAATTATGGTAAGAAAAAATAAAAATTTAGAGGGCATAATTTATTTTGTGGGGGGGGGGGCATAAAACCTTTTTATTTTAATATGAAATAATCCTTAAAATATTTCTATATTTTATAACTCATGTTACATGTAACACATGACTAAAAAAATCACTATATATTTTATTATAAAATATTATTAGATTTTAAAGTGAAATATCATAATGAAATTACAATAAAATGAATAGACTAAAAGTAAAAAAAACATGATAATTAATGTAATAATTACATATTATTATTTATGATTGATGAAATTAAATGATTATTAAGTAAATAATTAATGTCATGTAATTAAATTTCAATAATGTAAAGAATAAATATTTTTCAAAGAACTATTTTACTATTTTATTTAATTTATAAATCAAATCGACCACCTTTCAACTTTGATAGGTAATATTTAAATTCATAAAATAATATATTAATACCCAATAAATCATAAATTTATTTAAAATAATATTATGAACACTTAATGTTGAAATGAAGAATTTTCTATAAAAGGAGTTTTTATTTATAACTTTTAATTTCATTTAAATATAAATTTATGAATTTTAGAAATTTAATTTCATAAAAAACAACATAGTTTATTAATTCATCATTTCAAAATTATTTTATGTTGGTTTTTTAGGATTTTTTTGATTTTATTTTATTTTTTGATGATAAGTGAAAAATATATTTTTTACAAATATAATAACTGATAAGAAATCATCATGACGTAAGAAAGACATAGAAATTTTATAAAACCTATTTTATAGGAAAAATATTTTTATAAATATTAAAATATTACATTTAAAAATGTTATTTTTATTTTTTAATTCTATGTTGGACATTTTAAAACCTAACTGATCTTTTATTCTAATAAAATAACTATTTTTAATCCATTTTGTTAATTACACATTTAAAAGGTTACAATTGGATTTTTATTGGTTTCAAAATCCACATAAATCTACTTTTTCATTAATAATATAAAAATATCATTGAGATCAATTCTAGATATGATTCTAGTGTAAAATCGTTTTTGTGCTTAAAAAGTCATTATTTTAAAAAAACAATTTTCATTAAATTTTAAGTACTTATATTAAAATTAAACTTTAAAACCAATAGAAGTTTTATTTTATAATATTTATTGTATATTTCAAATTAGTATATTCAATTTATGTTATAATATTCATTTCATTTATTGTGATAAAAGTAAGTTACAATTCTAAAATTAGTCACCATAGTAAGGGTTAAAATTGTTAATAGGGGTTAATCAAAGGGATAATGACTCATATATTAATAAAACATGTTTAAATATGATTGGAAATGTGGATTTATACCCTGACTTATCTTATATTATTGAATTTATACATTTAGTGCTATATTACCATAGAAATAAATTAATATTATTTTAATGATAAGTGTACTTACAAGAGTGCCTCAACCCTCACTTATAAAAGGATCTTAAGTATTATCTCTTATTTACCCACATTGAGGACTTTATATCAAAACAATTTACCCTCATAATTTTTAAAAACCATTAAACAATTCTTATATTTTTTGGTCTCATCCAAATACCATCCGAATAAAGCTGTATATGATATCTAAAGGTCGATACCCAAGGAAGAGGTAATCATCCTAAACAAGTTCTTTCAAATTTATTCCTTCATAATCCTCCCAAAAATATTATATATTCATGTTAGTGTTATAAATTCAGTAAAATTACCATATATAAATGTTATTAAATGTATGGATCAACCATCATTTACCTCTTTTCCATCTGTTGGAAAATGAAAATATTTCTCAAGCATATGTACGAACTTCTACATCCACAAATTTCGTATTTCATTTTCCATTACCAACATACATGGAAGGTTAGAAAATATATATTTATTTAATAAATATTATATTTATTATTAAATTGTTAATTTTTAATGATAATTATTTTTACAAATTTCTCCTCTCTCGTTCATTATAAAATTTTAATGTTCCTCATGTGTATGTGTATACTACCACACCAATGAATGACAGTTTCAATTTTCTATAACTTCCTAAAATGGATGGTTCTGAAAATTAATTTAATGAATTGATATAATTTTTATAAAATTGTTGATGTTATTTTAAGATTTATTTTCCAGTATTCTAATAATTTTAAAAAAATTCCCTTTTTAAAATTTTATCTACTCAAATGATCATACCGAGACACTTTGAAATTAATAAATTATTACCATTCCATTAATTTATATTATTCGTTTAACTCTTCTTAAATATTATTTATCACTTTAAAAAATATTTTTTTAATTAATTACTCTTTTATAAAAATTATATTATCATTATGAAATAACTTTTTCTCACTCATTCTGTTACTAGAACATGCTCTGGTTTGGGTAAGTTTCAACCACCTACATGAACATTATTATAATTTTTATGTAATTAATGGTTTGTTAAAGTAATATAATAGTAATATAATCTTTAATTAATGATTTTAATATGTTTTAATTATTATTTAATGGTTGTATAAAAAATTTTATTCACTAATAAAATCAATTCTTTTTAGGAAATTGAAATATCTAAAAAATACTATTTGAAGCATTTTAGGAGGATATTCACCTTATGTTCCATGAAGTGTCCATGTGTAATATCACTAGGCATAATATTATATCACATGGACAAACATAGTTGGTTACTAGACCTTAGGGGTGCCTCCTCATATGGCAAAGGATACTGACTACTAGCAAGGGTTTAGAGAACATATTAGGGAGACTATACCCCATAATATAGAGTTGTAATACAATGGAAAGAATAAAATATAACAATAAAAAATAAAAACAAAGGTATAAATCAAAACTATAAAAACAATAATGAAAATTAACTAAAATTAAGAATAATCAAGAGAATAATTCAATGATAGGTTGGAATGTACTTGATGCCTTGCTAGAAGTAATAGAGATAAAAGACTAAGCTGACATAAATAAAACTATAGACATCGATGTTGAACCAAAGATCAGTCCCATCTTTATGCTTCAAACCATCCAATAATCAAAAATTAAAAATAAGGTTTCATACCATTTTCCAAAATTGTATTTATTTAATCTCATAATTTACTAAATAGATTCTAAAGAGGGTGTGAGTAAATCTTAGTAGGTCCACACCAACTTGTCTGAAAAAACCCTGTCTAAAAATTGGTGTATACAACAAAGAAATAATTAGGAGTGTTAATTAATCAATTAATATAATAAAACAAACAACTTCTATGAAATTTTTCTATAATATATCCCTGCATGTAGTATAAACATGCCAACTGTAACCACCAGTCAATGATATAATCACATAACAATGCCAAGACCTATAAGAATTACAACACAACAGGTTTAATAACTTTATATAAACATTTCAACATAACTAATACAATCCATTTATATAATAATTTTAGCATAATTGAGGAAATAAATTTATATAATAATTTCACAATGGATTATAATATAAGTCATAATGACAAGAATAAAAAAAATGTAACATCAAAAGTCACAATGTTCTATTTAAAAAATTTCTATTTGTCTTTCAAATGAAGATTAGATTGTTAAATTATATCATAATCCATTTTCCAAGGTAATTCTATCACAAGAAATCACATAAGCACTCGTGTCTTGCTAAATCATATATTAATCCATTAACTAGTACATTATTTTCATAAGGTAGGCTCATACTATGGGTTGCTACAAGCTAGGATAAAGCCCTATTAGATTCAAGGGTATCCATAGAGTAGTCCAAACATACGATTATCCTCAAAATTTATTTTGTATGTTAGTGTTAATATTGTATGTATGAAATAACATAATATTTCATACAGTTCAACAAATATAAATAGACTATTGGGATCTATTCTAGAACAATTACCTTTATCTGATGATTAAAGAAACACACTCAATTGGGAACACTAATGAGGAATGGAGGGGAAAGAGATCACATGAAAAAGAGACAAAGCACCAGAAATTGGCATTCATAAGAGAAGTGATCACTCTAAAATCACATGGATTTGGACTAGGGTTCTATAGGGATGTTTACACAATGAATGAACATGAAATAGTATACAACACATGGTTTAAATCCACTGGTCCTGAGATATTCACAACATGAACCCATTTTATGAAATTAATTTCTCAATTTATGTGGTAGGTTAAAAAACACATCACATTGGGTTAACATAACCCCGATCAACCATTTCAATTCATTAAATAGTTTCACAACATGTAACCATTTCACACTCAGAACCAGATGACTACATCTTCCTAGAGACAGGTTCATGTCATGTAACATGTTCACGACCTGAAAGTTTCCATCTTATAGCTCTCATCCAAAATCCAATAGAAAGATTCCAAATCACATATAAAGCCTTCCAAACCCACTTAGATCCCTCATTATTCATTGAAAAATGTAAACCCAAAGTCCTTTAATTTAAACAAACCTACATAACTAAACATTAGGCTATTTTCTCCAAAATTTCTCTCCACCCATGAGTGAGAGACTTGACCACTAAGGTTTAAAGAATAAGAAAAAACAAATTAAAATAGGGTCACCCAAAACTCATAGTGGGATGTACCTAGAAAAATATGGTATCCTACGACCTCAATACTATATAATAGATTATCCTCAAGCTACCCCAACCATCGATGTGGGGTCTCAGTGAACAAGTCTGGCCACCATGCTCGCATATCATATTTAATATCCAAAGTCACCTAATGACATTCTCATGAGGCCACTACACTCGAACAAGAGGTACAATCTTCCCCAAGTGATACTTCCCACTATGGTCTGCAATATGTTTCAAATTATTCTTAAATAATGAATCTAAACAAAGATTTATTTCATAATCATCTATCATTTTGGAAAGGTTGATATGAAATCTCTGAATCCATAATACATGAAACATGTTGTGCATGGAACTATAACACTATGTATGGAAAAATTTGTACACCTATGGCGAGACCCTTTCCACTATCTTAAACAACCTGAAAAAACCTGGAGATATCATTCCCTATTTACTAATATAGTGTTACCCCAATCTAAGAAATACACAAAGGAAAACATGATATCCCACCTCATACTCCATAGTTTATATCTATAGGTCATTGTAAGATTTATTCCCACTCTTCATAGTCACTAACTACTACCTAATAAACTAATACGGAATAGATGTCTCATACAAGATACATGGTCCAACATGCACTGACTCACTTGCCTACAACCAATAAAGTGGTTAATAGAATGACCAACCATACAAAGCCTCAAAAGTCCATAGTTGGATTTATGCCTAGAATATATTTTTATAAATGAACTCCATGAGTGCTAAATGATGTTCCAATGAACCACTAAAATCCAAAACACATGCCTGTATCATATCCTTCAGAATTTGAAAAGTCTATTCAGTTTGGCCATCAATCAAAAGATGATAAGTTTTTTATCGAAGTACCTATTATCCTAAGGAATTTTATAGACCCTATAAAGATTGAGGTTTAAAACGAGAATCTTTATTAGAAGATATGATCCTCATAACACTTTGTAATTGAATAATCTCATGAATGTAAAGACTAACCAGATCATCATCAGAGAAGGTATCCAAGATGGGAAAGAAGCTGGATACCTTCTTCAGTCCATCTATGGTCACCCATAATCTATAATTCTTGTGAGTTGTCCTATGAAATATTTTCATAAAATCCATAGTGACATCATCCCATTTCCATTATAGTATGCGCAGAAGATGTAATAGCCTAGTAAGCCTGTAATGCTCGACTATGACCTATTAAAGGTGAAATTCACACTACATAGCCCATAACCTCCTTTTTTCATTCATTCACCCCCATTACTATTTATAAAGTCCAAGATACATCTTTGTAAAACCTAGATATACATACCATATATAATCATGAAACTCCCCCCATCAACTACTCTTGTAATCCTATAGAAATCCATACAAGACCACATAAATGAAGAGAATTTTCGCTGCTATGTGACCATACTGATGAGAGATCCCCACTATATATATTGCCTCTAAAATCTAAGACCTCTATATTAGATAAATAATTTGTCTTTATCTAGTCCAAAATCATTGGTATAACAGATATCTAAATTAGAGATACTCACATTAGGGACTCTTGGTCATCTAGATACATGTCTGCGAAGAGTTTTATCATCCTACACTCACCATGGTACTCCCACACTACCTCCATCTGTGTCTTATGGATCAATGCATAAGAAAAAATGATTCCACTTACTATTTTATAAGCCAACTCAATGTCAAAATACTATAGAAACTAAACCCACCTTCTCTTTTGATGGTTGAAGAATTATATACTTGAGGCTTTTGGGATTAGTTTATACCACAATCCTCTTTACCAAGAGATAGAATCTCATAAATATAAGGGCATGTAAAAATAACTCTAACTTCAGATCATGGGTAGTATAATTCCTCTTCTACAGTCTCAACAATCTAGATCCAAAAGAAGCCACTCAGTCCACATGTATCAAAACTTCTCTGAGTCATACTCTGGTTGCATCACAATAAAAAATATTTGACTTACCTGGAACATGTAAGACGAGGATTGATGCTATGTTCAGCATACTCTTGATCTCATAAAAATATATCTCACAATCTATCAAATAAAAATCTACACTCAATTCATGGTCATCCTTAACACTGGTTCCACAATATTCGTGAATTACTCAATAAAATGTTGATAATATCCTACTAAACATAGAAAACTCCTAATGTTGATGAAAATATTATGCCCCTCCCCAGATACCATGACTATGGCCTTATCTATTTCAACTAACACTCCAACATATAATATAGCAGGACCCAATAAGTTCACTTTATCAATATAAAAACTACACTTTGTCAAAATGATGTAAATTTGATTCCCTCTCAATTTACTTAAGAAGATGTTAAGATGTTGGGAATGATCTTCTACTAACTGGTAGTACACTAGTATGTCATCAATAATAGCCCCAAAAATTAGTCATGAATAGGATAAAATATCAGAATTATCAAGGCCATGAATATTTCTGATGCATCAATCAAATCAAAAAACATCACCATAAATTCATACAACCCATATTTAATTATAAAGGATATCTAAGGTATGCCTAATGATATCACTCCAAACTGATGATACCCTAATCTCATGTAAATATCAGAGAAAATATGGTCACCTAACAGCTGATTGAAGTGAGCATTGATGCACAAAAGGGGATATCAGTTCATGGCCATCATCTCGTTCAATATCTATAAATCCAAAAACCAATGAAAATTTCCATAAGACTTATTGTTGAAAAAAATAGAGAACCTCATGGAGATATACTAGTATGTATGAAAATCTTATCTTCCAGATATTCCAATTGAACATTAAAATCATGATTCTCTGTTTGTTTCCTATTATATGGTGGGATAGAAAATGGATCTCCTCCCACCACTAACTCAATTGTGAACTGAATATCTTGTTCGGGTGATAAGATATAGAACTTTTCAGGAAATGCATCATAAAAAAATTCTACCACTGATGGAAAACTACCTTGATGAATTCCACCCTAATCTCGTCCAAGAACTTTTATATAATCCATGATAAAATCAAATATGCACTAAATTGTTCCCACAAATCAAACATTAAGATTCCACTCACCCAGGTGATAATAACTACCACCATCTGGAGAGATAAAGGAAACCCTCCTCCAATTACAGTTGATATGATCCTAGTATAAAAAAAATCCAATCCATACATAGAAGGAAATGAAAAAATATTATTTTGTGCCCAGAATGTTCCCAAATGAAATGATAAACACATATTTTTTGAGAACAACACATTTAATAATTGATATTCTCTGACTGTACTCTCAATAGTGTAACGATATTCAAGACACCATCCATGATTTCCATGTAACGTATCGACCTTGGATCCACATAACTCCTGCCCTGAGATGGTGGGTCACATGGCCTCCATCACACCTCCTATCACGACCCGTCCATGGGGTCAGTTCTGTGACTACCCCAAGTCCGCCTTCCATTGGCCAGGGGCTGGCGACTAGCACCAAAGGTGTAAATCCCTAAGCTGGTAAGGCATTGAATTTAGAAAAATTAAACATACATAATCAGAGTACAAAACTGGAAGCAAAACACTAAGCAATACTTTATATAGGAGAAGTGCTGGAATGTAAAAGGGTTTAGAAATACAATCCCAACAGTAAAGTATAGGTACAACGGAAATCAACTACATCTGAAAACAAGTAAATAAGATACTAGTTCGTCTTATAGGGGTTCCTACCTGAAGGGTAGGTACATATGGTCTCCTTGGAACTCCACTTCCATCCATCCACTCCGTGTACCACCACTCTGAGTGGTCCACCTCCAGGTACCGTCCAGTCCTGCTACTATCTGTCATAGTCAGTACCGTCCGTCATCTGCAACCAACACAATGAGGTGCGGGCATAGCCCGTTCATGGGTGAGTATAATGATACAGATTAGGGAACCCATGACCCTAAAGGTCCCACTAAATCCAAGAAGGATAAACCACAATGTATGAAATCAAAAGATAACCATTACATAGGTATATGACCATACATATACCTAAGTTATCTTGTAACCAATCTCAATCATGGGGAAAACACAAAAAAAATTGACTCATCTCAAACCATGATTTCAGTGAAGTGTAAAAGTAAAGATGATTATTCATGAAGCTAGATCATCTTATTCTGTCAAGAGGCACTACTTCTAACTATACGGAGTCTGACCCACACAGGATCGATATGTACTAACCCCCGCAATGACCCACACATGATCGGTATGCGTTGACCCACATAGGATCGCTGAACGCTGACCCACACATGATCTGACCCAAACATGATCGGTATGTGCTGACCCACATTGGATCACTAAGCGTTGACCGACATAGGATCTGACCCACACATGATTGTTTTGTACTAACCTCTGTATATTCTATCTCCAACCTCCACCTCACTGCCAGCTATTAGGTCTACGTACTCTGTATGCCTGCCTCTGGAAGGATCTGATCCATGAGCAACTAGTCGAACTCCAACTGTCACGAAGTCCCAAGTAGAAGTATCTCAAAGGAATTCCACGTCATAGGGGTCTCAACGCAATAAATGGCACGTTAATCGGATGCCCGGTCTGTTAGTTATTAACCTTTTAGTCACGGGGGCCCGGTTGGATTCTTGTACGATCCTACCAAACCATAACTCAACTTTACCCTGATCTCTAGTGGGGTATACCAAAAGTACTGTCTTGATCCCAGTTTTCTGGTGCCGCAAATGGTTCGTCATTTCGACACCATATGAGGGAGATATGTCGAATACAAGATCCCGCAATAATAATAATATTATTGGGTGTTTCGTGAACCTGAGCAACGAACCAGAATTTAATATTCAACATTTGACTTAAATAAACCGTCTTAATGACAGGATCACGTCACCATAGACGGTAAGTCAATCAGACATCCCACGCAGGATTTATGGAGGGTCGATGATTTAATAATAATATATTATTATTATTTGAGAATTTTGGGTACCCTATCTAAAAACCCAAATAAGACATCCAATGTTGAACCTAGACGGTTTGTCTCATAGTCAGGGTCACACTACCGTAGACAGTTCTTCAAACTGAGGTCACACAAAGAAATCACGGACAAAAAGGTGTTTTTTCATCCACAGTAATAATAAATATATTTTAATATTATTATTAATTGCTTATTTAATTGCATCTCCTTATCTCCCAAATCAATCACACTTGGAGCCCATGCTGCGCGCCACAAATAAACACTCCAATTTCTTATTTTCTTTTTATTATTTTAACATTATTGAATTTTAGTTTTTTCTCTATCTGTCCAATCTAACATATACTTTCACGTTTCTCCTCCTACTCAACCATAATGGCTCAACCACCTCGACAATCTCATACCCTGCCACCTGATGTGCACCCGGATTGACGGCCGAATCCACCTCAGACTCGCCACACATAACCAGACGACCTTCTCGGCACTGCCTTGCTCTCCCTGTGCCATGCCAACCACCACAGTACATCGAACAACCAATCTCTCCTAGAGTCGGTCCAATATCAGAATCACACCGCCGCGTCGCCCCCTTCCGTGGGTCGCTGCATCTTCGTTCAAATACCAAAAAATAAAATGATCACATATTCGCGATCCTCGGGTCAAGAACTCTGCATCCATATGTCGTGCTAAATAGAATATTGTGTTTCCAGCAACAATAAACATTTGGCTGTCTCCTTCCGCAAGACATTGCATCTTCATTCCAAGACTGAAAATTTAAATGATCACATATTCGTGATCCTAACATCAAGGGATTCACGTCCATTTTTCGCTCTCATGTAAACTCCATGTTTCTAGTGCTAATAAATATTAGGCGTTGAAGAACGCAAGATGAATGTGTGAAGAATAAAAAGAAAGATGAGGATGATTTATGTGCAAGACAATGGACATGTTCGTTTGGACATCGTCATTATGAATTTAGGAATTTAAGAATCAATAAAACAAATTCAATCATATATAAAAACCCCTACCTCGATCATCGATAGAGGTGGAACAAGGAAGAAGACTACGTCAATGAAGGTTGTGTCGTCGGCATTCGTCAACCCCACAAGATGCTCCTGATTTGGGCTCGGGTGTCGTCCTCGTTCTTCTTTTGGAGTTGTTCTTCGTTGGAGGATATTTCTTCAAGTGTTCTCCCATGCCTTCTCCCTTGTCCCATTTCTCCTCCTGTGAGAGGTGCGGTGCAAAATTAATAATATTGAGTTTATTAACATAACACATAGAGTTGGCACATTAATTATGTTAGAGTTGGCATAATTAATTTGGGAGGAGAGAAACCAAGAGTCATCACACATTTATGAGGGAGTTCAAGGGTCGGGTGGTCCCCACTACCAAATTCCCATGAGTATGTTCCAATTAAAATATAATAAGAATTTTTGTATTATTTTATTATATTTTTATTCTTTTAACTCTCCCACGAAGAGTCCAAAAACTAAAAAACCACCCTCGACCTACTGCGGCCGGCGTGAAGGTCTTTTTAAGAGAAAATTGGCAATATAAGTTCAACGGTGCCCTCAGATTTCAATTCTGAGAACCAGTTCAAATGTTTCAAAATGCCACTCGCGCGTTTACTGAATGTACCAGAAAAAAATGTTCGGAAAATTATTATAAGCCACCCTCGAACCAATGATATCAAGGATAGGCACTGCCTAGGTGGAACACACCCCAACGAACCCAATGGTACTCTCATATTTTCAATCCGAGTTATTATTTAGATGTTATGAATTTTACAATAAAATAATTTTCATGTAATTATTTTATTTACAGCCAAAAACTAACTTCCTTTGGCGGCCCGCGCCGGCCAATGTTGGTATCTTATTTATGAAAGAATGCCTTCATGTGTTCAGTGGTGGTCTCAAATTTTTCTTCCGAGTTTCCGTTTGTGAGTTATAATCATTTGAAAAATAAAATAACTTTATTTAATTATTATATTTACAGTTATTCCATTTTCTGGGTTTTCTCACAGGAGGCACGGGCCAACTAAAAATAAGTCATGCCTAGGGTAAAACTGCCATCCTGAGTACAACGATGCCCTCATATTTCTGATCCGAGTACATGTTTATGATTTATTCCACTTTTTCAGGAAAACTGCTTATGTGCATTAATTTTAGCTTAACAAAACTTCTACCGATCATTCCGGACACTCCGGGCCTTGGAATCACATGTCGTCAAGTTTCACAGACTCATAAAATTTCCATATAAATAAAATAAATTACATGGAAATTCTAGGTCTTTACATTCTCCCCACCTCAGTGGTCTACGTCCTCGTAATCCCAAACTCAAAACTAGGTAAACAAGTGGTGGTACTGAGTACGCATCTGAGCCGCCCACTTCAATGTGCTCTCCTGTAGGTTCCCGTGCTACCAACGAACACGCACTAGGGGTGTCGACCATCCAAAAAGGACCCGCTCATGTCGATCCTCAATCTCCACTACAACCTCTGTAAAAGTCGCCTCATCATCAACATCCAACTCGCCGTAGTTGATGACATGGGAAGGGTCGTGCACATATCTCCACTGTTAGGATACGTGGGACACGTCGTGCACCCGGTGCAACTGAGGTGGAAGAGATAAGAGGTAAGCCACCTTTCCAACACTGTTGGGGACCTGAAAAGGTCTGATTAACCTCGAAGATAACTTTCTGACTCGACCTAATATTCATAAACCTCATCAAGGTGAGACCCGTAGAAATACGTGGTCGCCATCCTCGAATTTCAGAGGTCTCCATCTTCTATCGGTGTACAAATTTTTTCTACTCTGTGTTGTCTCCATCTGCTCCGGGATGTACCATAAGAGGGGATGTGGAACTCCCTCAACACTTCCTCCAGAAGTGATAGTAGTACTATGGTACCTCTTCGGAAGAGGATGACATGCTCCCCACAATTAGAAAATCTTTCAAGAGACAATAATGAAGATATCTGAGCACGTTGGGCATCGCAGTCGATGTCTCAAGCTATGCCTTTCGAATTATCTGAAGAATCGGGGAAGTGACAGTAATAGACTAGAGGTAAGCTACTTCATCCTTATCCATAAGCGATATATGTAAGGCAGCCAGCTACTCTGTTGCCTCTCCTAGTATCTGTATACCATTCCTCCTACTTAGTGCATCTACAACAACGTTTCCCTTTCCAGGAGTATAGATTATCTTGAATCCTTGTCCTGGAGGAACTCAATCAATTGCCTCTGTCTGAGCTCTTGAAAGCTCTTCTAGCATCTCTCTGACCACACAAAGTGTTTCCCCTACTTTTTCAAGGCTGATAGTAGTGCTTCAACTCTGGAGAAGTCTGGAATGAACATCTGGTAGTAACCAGCCAATGCATATGTCCCCCCCCCCCCTTTGGGGGGTAATCCTATAAACATATTTTGAAAATACATCCACATGTTCAGTCACTCCTATTTGGAACATAAAACTCAAAACTACTGCTACCATGAGGGTAAGGTTGGCCGACTCATGAGTGATCAGCTGCACCCTCCAATACAGGAGCTCAACCTGTGCTGCCTGGGTTTCCTTTTTCATCATCTATGGAAAACCTAATCCCAATGTTGTAGTTACACCACAACATTTTTTCGTAATACATTCAATCTATGTATGAACTGTCGTTGCACAGTCCATACCCAAACTCACGTCGTAAGGCCTCGAAGTTTCCACCAAGAGGTTCCAACCGAAACTTTTTCCTCAAGGGCTAGATTACACCATCGACATAAGTGTTAATATTGAGTCTCCACCCAAAGGTATCTCCAGACGTGAGGGTCAAGTAAATGGTTTAACCGGAAACTCTATGTCTGGGACAAGATTCGTGGAAGGTTGGAATGGTTGGTACCTATGTCTATTGATACGGCAGCTATTAGTAGACATGAACCATACATCGAATCACTCCTAGAGCCCTTGGGTCACACTCCTTGACTGCATGCTACTACTCTCTTCCCCTGCCCTCGAGCTCCCTGAGCCTTGCGTGGACTACAAAGGTGGGTGGATATAACATGTCTAAATGTACACCACCTCATGTTGCTCTCCTAGCACTGCTTCCACGTCTTCTAAACTATAGATTCATCTGCCCTTAACACTTTCTCTTCTTGAAACATTTTAAATGCTCAAGTCTTTGATACATGTGTCGATTTCCTGCTTCCTCACTGCTATAATTCACTGGTTGTATTCACTCAGCTAAAGAAAATTCAAACACAATGGTTCTCTCTAGAATCCCAACATAAGTAGGAATGAAAAGCGGAATAGTGCTGGCTTGGATGTCCATAAACACACCTTGCTCAGAGGTCCGAGATCTGAAGCACTAATCATATAGTATTCATCGAGTACCTGGAATGGTCGGTGCACCTTAATGAATACTCAAATACCGACATGTCATCCTGTTGAAGCTGTAGAAGCTCTAGGGAAATATCAGCCATCAACTCAAGCCAATATTTAGACGCTTGTGATTCGGGCTCACCATAGAACCTATGGGGTATCTAATGATGAAACACATGTAAGACACTAAGACTACAAGTGTCTTCTATTGGTATTGTCAGTTTGTAACTATAGACCAACGGGTAGTGATATAGCTGTTACACTACTCGAAGGTACTATCATGGGCATCAGTCCATGTACCGAAGCCTCATCACTATATGGACCATCCACATGGTCACTCATTGAAAATGACTAGTAGCTAAGAACACCATCTTCTCTATTAGTGTCTCAACTAGGAATAAAACTCTAACAATAACCTCCATCCAGTCATCTGCTGCCTGGGAATCTGTCTTTCCTCGAAACCTCAGAGGCCTCTGCCGCTGGGACTTGTGCAATGCGCTCAGTCGGCGTGCACCATCCGCCAGTGCGACTAGTGG
Organism: Viscum album; assembly: GCA_963277665.1. Classification (NCBI taxonomy): domain Eukaryota; kingdom Viridiplantae; phylum Streptophyta; class Magnoliopsida; order Santalales; family Viscaceae; genus Viscum; species Viscum album. Next base: position 345,535,069 of record OY728127.1, on the reverse strand, counting down.
TATCTACTGCCTAACGGGTGGTGGTTCTTCTGGAACACCACCTGAAGGTTCCCACATAGTAAGAGGGCCCTTCACCAGAGCCTCGTCACACGGTGGGCCGTCATCAGGTACTCTCTTGGGACTCCAACTGGCTATCTACGTGGATGTATCCTGAAAAAATGTGACACGGTTAAAACTTTATACCTGGTGAGCGGACCTAGTTGACCTGACTTAAGAATACTTTTGGAAACATGCACGCAATCAGTGTTTTCGTGCACTGAGTCGGAAATTAGTAGTCAGGGTCCGGGTGTGTGGATACGTCGGCCGCCGCACCAACACTGGACTCGCTGAACTGAAAAACACACTCAGTACCCTTAACATTATTTCTTCATAGAAAAGAAATATCTGAGTCATAATTTATGTGATAGAACTGATTCCTCCAATTCCAATTTGTCATGACCCATCCTCGGGGCCCGTGTCGTGACTACCCCAAGCCCGCCTTCAATAGTCCATGGGATGGAGACTAGCACCAAAGGCGTAATTCCCTAAGCTGGGAAGGCATTTCCTTTACAAAAAGTAAACACACGCAATCAAAGTACACAACTGGAAGAAAAAAACTAAGTAATACTTCTTACAGGAGAAGTGCTGGAAAGTAAAAGGGTTTGGAAATACAAGCCCAACAGTAAAGTACAGGTCTAACATAATGAAAGTACAACTGAAATCAAGTAAAGCAGCTAGTATGTCATCCTCCAGGGTTCCTACCTGAGGGGTAGGTACAGATGGTCTCATCAACACTCCACGTCCATCGATCCACTCCATGCACCGTCACTCCGAGTGGTCGACCTCCAGGTATAGTCCAATCCTACTACTCCCTGCCTCAATCAGTGTTGTCCGTCGTCTGCAACCAACACAACAAGGTGTGGACATAGCTCGTGAAGGGATGAGTATAACGATACTAAATAGGGACCCCAAGACCCTCAAGGACTCACTAAATCCTACAAAGATAAGCCACAATGTTTGGAATCAATGGATAACCATTCTTTAGGTATATGACCGAACATATACCTACGTTATCCAGTTATCCATCTCAATCATGAGGAAAACACAAAAGGAATTGAATCAGCTCAAACCAGGATTTCAGGGATGTGTAGATGTACAGATGATTAGTCGCGAAGCTAGATTATCTTATTCTGTCAAGAGGCACTGCTTCTGACCATACGGAGTCTGACCCACACAGGATTGATAAGTATTAACCCACGTAATGACCCACACAAGATCTGACCCACATAAGATCGGTATGTGCTGACCCACACAGGATCACTGAGCGCTGACCCACATAGGATCGATACGCGCTGACCCACACAGGATCGTTGAGCACTGATCCACATAGGATCTGACCCACACAGGATCGCTCAATACTAACCTCCGTATATTCTGTCACCAGCCTCCACCTCACTATCAGCTACTAGGTCTCCGTACTCTGTTCACTCGCCTCTGGACGGATCTTCTCCATGATCTACTAGTAGATATATAACTATAACTAAGTCCCAAGTAGAATTATCTTAAAGGAATTCCACATCATAGGGGTCTCAATGCAATAGACGACATGTCAATCCGACGCCTGATCTGTTAGTTATTAACCTTTTAGTCCCGGTGTCCCGGTTGGATTCGTGTACAATCCAACATAACTATAACTCAAATATACCCCAAAATCCAGTGGGGTATACCAAAAGGACTGTCTCGATACAATGTTTCTGGTTCCGCAGATGGTTCGCCATTTCGACACCGTATGAGGGAGATATATTGAATACAAGATCCCGCAATAATAATAATATTATTGGGTTTTTCATGAACCTGAGCCACAAACTAGAATTTAATATTCAACATTAGACTTAAATCGATCGTCTTAATGACAGGATGACATAATCATAGACAGTAAGTCAATCGGATGTCGCAAGTAGGAGTTATGGAGGTTCTAAGATCTAATAATAATATATTATTATTATTTGAGTGTTTCGGGTACCCGATCCAAAAAAACGAAATACAAATCCAATATTGGACTCGAACTGTCCGTCTCAAAGTTAGGGTCGCGCAGCCACATACGGTTTGTCAAACCGAGGTCGCACGGAGAAATCGCGAACAAAAATGTGTTTTATCATCCAAAGTATTAATCACAATATTTTAATATTATTATTAATTACTTACTTAATTGCTTCTCCTTATCTCCAAAATCAATCACGCTTGGAGCCCTTAATGAGTGCCAAAAATAAGCACTCCAATTTCTTATATTCTTATTAATATTTTAACATTATTTTATTTTAGTTTTTTTCTCTCTCTCTCCAATCTAACATATAATTTTAGGTTTTCTCCTCCTCCTCAGCCATAACAGCCCAGCCCCCTCGATAGTCTCATACCACGCCACCTGCTGCGCACCCGGACTGCCAGCCGAAGCCTCCTCGAACTCGCTGCACACCTCCAGATGGCCTTCGTCGCGCTGCCTTGCACTCCCTATGCCGATACGACCACCACAGTACATTGAAAAACCTATTTCATCTGGATTCGGGTCTATATCGTAATCACACCGCCGCATATCCACCTTCTATGGGTCTCTGCATCTTCATTCAAAGCATGAAAAATAAAATAATCACATATTCGCGATCCTCGGGTCAAGAGCTTTTCGTCCATATGTCGCGCTCAACAGAATATTGTGTTTCTAACTTCAATAATCATTTGGCCGCCTCCTTTTGTGAGCCACTGTGGCTTTGTTCGAAGCCTGAAAAATTAAAAGATCATGTATTTTCGATCCTTGCATCAAGGGCTTCACATCCATATATCGCACTCAACAAAACTCCATGTTTCCAGCGCAAATATATATTAGGCATTTAAGAATGCACGAAGAATGTTTGAAGAATAAAAATAAAGATGAGCATGATTTATGTGCGGGACAATGTCCATGTTCGTTTGGAAGTCATCATTGTAAATTTAAGATATTAAGAATCAATTAAACAAATTCAAACTTATATAAAAAACCCTACCTTGATCGTCGATGGAGGTGGATCGAGGAAGAAGATGATTTCGATGATGGTGGTGTCGTCGGCGTTCATCACCCCCGCAAGACCCTCCCGATTCAGGCTCGAGTGTCGTCCTCATTATTCATTTGGAGTCATTCTTAGTTGGAGGATATTTCTCCAGGGGTTATCCTAAGCCTTCTCCTGTCTACCAATTCTCCACCCACGAGAGGTGCGGTGCCCAATTAATAATATTGAGTTTATTAACTTAACACATAGAGTTGGCTCACTAATAATGTTGGAGTTGGAATAATTAATTTTGGAGGATTGAAACCAAGATTCATCTCATATTCATGAGGGAGTTCAAGGGTCAGGTGGTCCCCACCACCAAAATCCCATGAGTAGGTTCCAAATAAAATAACATATTAATTTCTGTCTTATTTTATTTTATTTTTATTCTTTTAACTCTCCCATAAAGAGTCCAAAAACTAAAAAACAACCCTCAAAATACTGCAGTCTAGGTGAAGGTCTCTTTAATTGAAAATCGGGGTTGTGAGTTCAATGGTGCCCATGAATTTCAATTCTGAGCCCCAGTTCAAAAGTTACAAAACGCCGCTTGTGCATTTTCTGAATGTACCAGAAAAAAAAGTTTGGAATATTATTATCAGCCTCCCTCAACCCGCTACGGTCAAGGTTAGGATCTTCCTAGGTTAAACACGCTCCAATGAACCCAACAATGCTCTCTAATTTTTAATCCGAGTTACCGTTTAGAAGTTATGAATTTTACAATAAAATAATTTCCACTTAATTATTTTATTTAACGCCAAAAACTAACATTCTCTGGTGGCCTGCGCTGACCTAAGTTAGTATCTTTTTAAATAAATAATACCCTCATGAATTCATCAGTAGTCTTAGATTTTTAATTCGAGTTATCGTTTGTGAGTTATAAGCACATGAAAAATAAAATAACTTTATTTAATTATTTTATTTACGGTTATGCCATTTTTTTGGGTTTTCTCACAGGAGGCCCGCGCTGACTTAACATAAGTCTCTCATAGGGTAAACCCACCATCCCGAGTGCAACAGTGCCCTCATATTTCTGATCCGAGTAACTGTTTTATCGTTTTCCACTTTTTCAAAAAAACTGCTTACACGCATTAATTTAATCTTTACAAAACATTGACAGATCATTCCCGGCACTCCGAGCCTCGGAATCAGGTGCTGTTAAGTTTTGCAGACTCATAAAAATCCCATATAAATAAAAAAAATTACATGGAAATTTCAGGTCTTTACACCTCCCCAAATTCTAGAGTTTTCTGACTTGATGAATGGGTGTAAGGGTGGTATAGTGGGGAGACTATACCTCATATTAGTGTGGAAAATTAGAAAAGATAAATCGAAAGGCAACAGTGAAATCATAATATAAATATACACTATGAGAGATGGACTAGTATCCCACCATAGTGGACAGGATGATAAAAAAATAATGATTTATGTACAAGATGATGTCATATAATACTGATATACAAAAAGGGTAAATAAGGGACAAGCATATAAAAAATGATATAGAAAAATAAAAAATGAAAAATGATTACTCTACTAGAATAATGATAATTTGATCATTCCTCTTATCCCATACTCCATACTATAAAAAAATTATCAAACATCTGTATCAGGATCATTACCCATATCCGTCCCTGCAGACAAGTAATCTACTCAGGTATGAAATGGAGCCTATGTAGGGAGTGTGATTAAATCCAAGCAGGCCACCACTAATGGTTTCTAGAAATAATTGAGAATCTTTACATAGAAATATCCTTGTTCAGATATAAAGAATAATCAACAATGATGAAAAAATAAATACAAGCCATATCATATTTCTAAAATACACCTGACTGGCTCTTACTATATCAGCGTTGGCCAGTAGAAGTGTCTGATCTATAACCATATAATATAGTAATAATATATATATAGTATTTTTATATAATATATCCACCTATATACATTAAGTATGTGAGGATTTATGTAGGCATAATCTCAGATACTAGGTGTTGGATTGACCTAGGGTGTACCTCAAGCCTCTATAACAAGTTTAACAAGCAATTGGATCAAGAAAGTATATGTGACCTGAATCCCATAATGAATGTGAGTCATCATGATCAACACTTGATATAGGTGGGGTGATACTTCATACCCATCACTCGATATTGAATAATGTGGAGAATTATTCACATCACCCAGATAAGAGTATAATAATGAGATACATCATGCTCAACACCTGATGTATGTGGGAGTGAAATATCATGCTCAAAATGTCCCTTAACAATAATTACACAAACAATATTTATCGAATAATCATTATAATACTAATATCATTTGGGGTCATCTCATTAGCATAATTTAGTAACATCCCGAGTTTTTAAAAATAATCAGTATGTTTGATTGTGTGTATGATATGCCACATCGATATTAAATGGACAACACAATATTATTATTTAATTTTATCCTTTATAAACTATATTTTATAAAAGTCAGTATGAAAAGGGTGAAAAAAATTATGAAAATATGGTTTACATATGTATATATAATTAATTTTTTGGTGTGGAATTAATTATAAATGAAAATAAAATAATTTTTACAATAAATGGTATTGTGTTTCAACAAAAACTATTTAAATGTGAACCTTTATATTTTATACCAATATATAGTCAAATAAAACATTTTTCATTTATTTAATTGAATATATATATATATATAATCAATATAATTTATAACATTCACCCCATGTGTTTTTGAAACATGATATATGAACAAATCCAATTTTAGGAATATAGAAAGTATTTTTCAAAAAGGTTGTTTTGACACCATTTAATGGAAAACTTGTTTTAAACATAGTTTTTCCACTTTTATAAGTTATATTATACAGAATAAACTTTTTCATTGAAATAAGATTATCATAATTTACTTTGTTTTAATTTTTGGTATTTTTCTGATAAGATTCATGTTCTGATGAATATTGAAAAAATAATGTATTTTAATTGAAATAATATTTTTCTTAAAATTTTGTGTTAAATGAGATTTTGAATTGTTTTAATGTATAATTTAAAAAAAATTTATCAGTTAACAATATTAAGTCAATTTTAATCAATTTTTCATTTAAATTGGATATAAAAACAGCGTGATCTTCGGAACGTGTTTACTTTCAAGACATTCTTCTCATTCTGTCAATAGAATTAATTTTTAATAAATTTCTACAATTTTTGTGTTTTGAATTTTCATAAATTTATTCCATATTTGTAATCATTACGTTAAAATTTAATAAAATTTTCCTTTTATTTTTGGATAATATAAATATTATATTTCATAATTTTTTATTACCACAATTAAGGATTAATCAGATAATTAAGGGTAAAAATAATATTATAAATATTATAAAATTACAGAAACACTTTTCCTAATTGTATTGGATGATTATTTTTATCATTAATAATTAAACGATCCTCTATTTGACCATTTATGTCTGTTTGGATGACAATATAACATTAATAATATTATATTCAAAGGAAAGTCAATTTTTAAATACTTTTGTTTTCAACAAATGAAATATTTTTAATATGGGGTTATATTAAGTTTATGTTAGACTATAAATATTATTTTTAAAAATAAAATGTTATTATACATAATGGTAATTTATTTATAATATTTAGTGATAAAATAATTACCTTAAATGATGACATAATGATGATGCAATAATTATATAATTAATGAAAGAATCAAATAAATGAAATTTGAATTATTAAAATTAATATAATTTAACATATTTTATATCATAAAATAATTTCTATGGATTAATTTTTCATATTATTTATAAATTTATTGATTCATTTTGAAGATATCATTTCATTATGATATTTTAAAAAAGTCAAGTGATTAATAGTGTCATAGTTGAAATTAAAGATATTTTAAAATAAATAATATTTTATTAAATTATATAAAATTTGTAAAAATATAAAATTAATCCAACATATTAGGATAATTCTTAAATTTTCATCAATTAATCGTTTTTTTTCTATTGTCAATTTATAGTAATTATATTAATCCACAAAGTGTAAATTACATGATATCATGGTAAGAGTTAAAATGGTCAAATAAGAGTTAAAAAAACTGATAAGGATTTAAAAATTGAAAAAACTAATCTACTTTTTATTTTTTTAATGGTATTAGAACTAAATTAATCATATATAAAAAATAAATATTTTGGAACCATTTTTATTACAGAATTAATTTAGATTGTTTTAATATTTTTAGAAATTCTAAGAGTTCCCCTTCCCTCTCTTATAGAAGGGCTACCATTTTATTTATTACTTAAACATAAAAAACTATTTTCTTGGCCATGATATAGCTAAATAACGTTAAATGATACATACCAACATTATATAGATTTAATTATATGCATAACACCATCATTAGAGGTGTTAAGGTGTTAATAAAAGGAGATCATCTGAAAAAGAGGTATCGTTTTTAATTTAGTGTTTCTATTTTATTTATTCTTACACTTTATTCCAATAGTATTTAAAGTTCATGAAATAATAAATAAATTATAATAAATATACTAAAATGTTATTATGTTAAAATAAACACCTAATTCCATATTCACTTCAATCAAATGGGAACAGAATTATCGTTCTTGTGGATGATGAAATATCACATCGTGAATCGATATAATTTATTTTACATCACCATTTTTGAAGTCTATTTATAATAATTTAATGAAATTTTAAATATGATATTCATGAAATTTTTTTCATTATTAAATTACAATATATTTTTCATATTTAAACCCTTCTATGAACTGAAAAATTATAACATCATTCATGCGTACATTTGAACTATCACCTCCAAGAAGCAATGTGATTCATTTTTCATCACCACATCACATTAATATTATATATAAGTATATTTATATTATTAATTTTATATTAATGATATTATGATCATTTTTTAATGATAGAATAATACTTAACTTCTTTTCATAATGATCATTGAAAAATGAAAATTGTACTCATAAATACGTATGACATACCATCTCCATGATTATAAAGTAGTTCATATTTAATATAATTATTAAATTAATGGATTTAAAAGTATAATTGATTTATAAAAGTTATTATTATTTAATTAATATTATTATAAACATGATTTACTAATGATCATTTTCAATATGGACATCATACCAAAGTCATTTTTGACTCAAGTACAAAATATTGTCAAAACGTCCAATGTGAACCTAAATAATCATGTAATAGTAAACACATAGTATAATATAAATTATAAAAATAAAAATGTAATCATGAAAATAAATAAATAACCTAATTTTATTTTTCAAGAATATTAAAATTGTATGTGATAAGTCAGACTCAAGGAAATGGATTTCATCTCAATATACTCTCCTTGAGGAATTTCGTGATTATATGCATTTTTATTATTTTATAAGGTGTATATATAGCTAATATGACATTTCATATCCATATTTTATCTATAATCATGTTATTTAATGTTTTGGTATACATATTCATTGCTAGATATTCTTATTTAAATGTTCAATGTGGTATGGGAAACCTTGAAAATTTAAAGATTTAATTATAAAATTTATTTCTCTATGTCATTATTGTTGATATTATTTTAATTATTTATTTATATGGATATAAAATTATTTGGAAAGAAATTTTATGTCTATTTTAAATTTCATTATTTTTTTAATAAGGAATATTTTTACATGTTTTTATATTGAATGTTTTGAAAAAAAACAAAAAGAATCTTCTATTCTTAACATATATGATTATAATGACTTTTCCACCACTGTATCAATTTTTTTATTTTCATCTTCCATTAAAATATTTTGTATTTAATTAAATTAAAAATAATATTTACCTTTTTGGGTTTTTTGGTATTGAAAATGGGTTTTCAAGAAAATGGGGTTTTTTGGTTGATAATAGGTTTTTAAGAGAAAATGGAATTTTTATATGAAAGTTCTTTTCATATAGGATTAAAAGTTTGTTTTTAAAAGTGTTTTATAATGAATGTGTTTTATTAATGATATGATACTTGAGAATTAAAGGAATTAGGTGAGCCTGATATAGCTTATACATGGAGTGGCCATGATAGTACCGATTAAGCCTATTATAGATTCACATGGGGTGGCCCAGATATCACTGATAAAGACTACTATATTTTAACATGGGGCGTCCCAGATAGCAGTAGGAAAGACCATTATAGATTGACATGGGGTGGCCTATATTGAATTGGGTAAGCCTATAATAGATTAATATGAAGTCAACCATATAGATATTTCAATTGAAAGGGTTTTAAAGGGTTTTATATATGTGATTCTCTAATTCAACTAAAATAGTTTTAATTTATTTCTACTAGTTTTTATTATTTTCTTTGAAAACCCATATGTGTTTATTTCATGTCTAATATTTTGTTTCATTCGCTCAAAGAAAATTAGATGGGTCTTCCCTCTTTTCACTAGACTACTAGATTTCTTCCCTTTTTAGGTCCCTTACTGTGATTATTGATCTCGTCCAAATATTTTAAATGTTTTTCACATTGTTAAAGGATGATTTGGGACATGGATGAGGACAAGATGAAATTGATATGTTTAACATGAGATGAAACTGTGTTATATTTCTTTTCATAAAAAAAATATAATAAGTAAAAGTACCCACTTTTAATGTCTCACTTTACATTGTTGTAGTTTTTCCAAATTCTATAAACACTAAACTAGAATGATCATTTAATGTAAATTATATTTCAAAAACACAAGAATATGTGATATTTATAGCTATGTCCGTATAGTTTGTATCAAAGGTTGGTATAGAAAACATTGTAGATTATGATGTCTTTTAAATGGTTTGGGATATCATCATGGGTTTATATTTTTTTGGGTGAACATAAGATTAGTGTCTTAGAAAACCTTTTGATGAATTAATTTATGTAATTTTAGGGTGACTAATTTTATTTTTGAGACATTCATTTTGAGTTAATTTTGGGTTATTACTCATTGGGATGAAAAATAAAAGGTATAAGATGAAATTTGAGGTAAAAACATGTTATTTTAATTTTTAAGGATTTTTCTGATATTCATATATTTTTATAAGGATTATATTATTAATTTTATAAAAAAAATCATAACCCATAGGTTGGGTTCCAACCTGTTGCATCCGATAAGGCCTATGGAATTGAACAAACAGCCATAGGGACGAAAGGGTGCATTGTCTGCCAATGGACTACATGATGTCCTAGTCAATAAGACTTTTTATTTTTAGTTAAATGAGTTGTGAGAGTAAGTATAATTTTATTTTTGAAACATTTTATTATTTAATACATAACCATTGGATTGGAAAAGGAATTGGTGATTAAGTGATTAATTTTCATTAAAAAAATGTTTACTTTGTTGGGAACCTATTTTGGGTGACCTAAATAGAATACTATGAGATTATATTTGAGAAGTAATTTCTGAATTATATTTTTGAATAATATATGATTTTATTTTTTACTTATGTTGATTCGGGTTATATATGGAAATAATTAACTTATCTAGTATATTATGTGATTTTGGAAATTATATTTTTATTATGTGAGAATAAGAGTGATTGATGTTATGTGGAGATAGAAGTTAAAATTTTTATTGGAATACTATGTCATCATAACATTCTGAACATTCAGTTTAATTTTTTTTGGATTATTGTGAGGAATTATAAGGATATTTATTTGTTAAATAGCCTATATTATACTTTTTGTGTCACTATTGAATAATGAAGATTAATATAGTTTTCATCATATAAAGGTTTATTTTTTGGATAATTATCATATCATATCCTAATTATTATTTTTGGTTAATTTCTAAATATAGGGCGATTATATTTTCAATCATTTGTGGATATAGTGATTCTAGAAGATGATTCGAATGCTTGGGGTATGAAAAATCATCTTAAATACGCCTCGTTTGGAGAAAAAGTTGACTTTGTAGTGGAATTTGATTAAATGATAGAACTATAAATATTAACTATGCTTATATCATTATATTCTTTGTCCATATAATAAAAGAAATCCTAAAATCTATAAATATGATGTCAAAAAAAAGTTTTATGGTTAATTTTCTTTCTAAGAAATCAATAACCTTTTAACTCATCACATATTTATGGTTTTGTGATTTTTAAATTTATCATTATCATGTTATCTATCAATATATATCAGAACATTATAGATATTTTTCATTTCCATGTCCATGTTTTTCTATATGTTACCACAGTATGTGTTGTCTCAGGTGACATTCTTACTTCCATTTCTTTATTTTAAGGCGGATGTTTCATTAATCCTTTTTATGATGTGGAATTTGAAAGAAAGAATTTTAAAAATTCAAACCCCATGTTTTTTATCAAGATTTATAATTTTGATAATAAAATTTATGAAAAGGTTGGGGGAGGTATAATATAACATCCTATGTTTTTAAAGGAAACAACTTGTTCGATAGTGTACATGATACAACACATCAATCGAAAACAAACATCTAAATATTATTATTTAAATGATACCTTTATAACATTGTCGTATGAATGGTGGGTATGAATAAGGTTAATTTAATTATGAAAATATGGTTTACAAATGTATATATAATTAGTTATTTGGCGACTAATTAATTATAAATCATTATAATACCAATTTTGAAATAAAAGGAAATGTATTGTTGAAAACAATTAAAAGGTTCACAAGTATGTTTCATACCAATATATAATAAAATCAATAATTTTATATTTTATTAATTTAATATATATATAACTTTTTCAATATAATATTTAAAATTCAACTTGTGTGTTTTATATACCAGATATAATAAGAAATCCAGTTTTATGAATAAAAGTATTATTTAAAAAAATGCAGTTTTGACGCCTATTGATGGCGCACTTGTTTGAATTCATGTTTTGAAAATTTTATACATTATATTTTTCAAAATAAACTGCTTATTTGAAATTGAAATATCAAAATTTCTTATAGATGAGTTTTTTTAATTTTTCTTTTAAGTTTCAACTTTTAATGAATAGTGAAATAATAATGTATTTTAATTGAAAGCTACTTTTTCATAAAATTTATTTATAGTGTTAAATTATTTTTTTAATGATTTAAAACTATAATTTTATCATTATTTTTACATTTAATTTAATGACGTAAATTTTAATCATTTTTAAATTCAAATTGGATACAAAAACATTGTGAACTTTTAAACATTTTGATTTTAAAAACTCATTTTCGTGTTCCATAAATGAGATTAATTTTTAATTAATTTATAAAATTTCTGTGTTTTGAATTTTGAAAAAACGATTCCATAATTATAATCATATGGCACAAATTTACTAAATATGTTCCTTTTATTTTTGGACAGTATGAATAGAAACATTAGGGAATTTTTGTTACCACAGTTAAAGGTAAATCAGGTAATTATGGGTACAAAAAATATTATAAATATTATAAAGTTATCCTAAAACTTGTAATAATTTTATTTAATTATTATTATTCGTCCCTATGAATTTAAGTATCAGTTATGTGGCCATTTATGTCTATTTGAATGAGAATATAACGTTAATAATATTATATTCAAAGAAAAGTCAATTTTGTCATACTTTTGTTTTTAACATGAGAAATTTTTTTAATATGGGGTTATGTAAGGGATATTTTCAACTATAAATATTATTTTTAAAGTTAATATGTTTTTAAAGATTATGTTAATTTATTTATAATTACTAGGGTTAAAATAATTACCTTAAATGTTGACACAATGATGATGTAGTAATTGATTAATTAATTGAAAAATCACTTAAATGGTATTAAATATATTAAAAAAATATAATTTGATACAATCAATGTCATAAAATAATTTTAGGGACTGATTAGGCATGTTTTTGATGATTTAAAGTAATTTTTTTTTAATATATCATGTTATGATATTTTTAGAACATCAAGTAATGAATAATGTTGAAGTTGAAATTAATAATATTTTTAAATAATAAATATTTTATTAAATGATATAAATTTTATAAAAATATAAACGCTGAAAAATAATTGTTATAAGTCTTAAAATTTAATCAATGACTCATTTACTGGTATTTTTCATTCTATTGTAATTATCTTGACCCTACAACTGTAAATTACATGATATCATGTTAAGAATTAAAAAGGGAAAATAAGGGTTAAAACAAAAAGTCAAGGATTAAAATATAGTAAAAAATTATGTAATTTACATTTTATAATGAGTATTATACCCAATATCATCATATATTCTAAATAAATATGTTTGGAACCATTTTTATTAGAAAATGTATTTATATAAATTTAGTATTTTTAGAAATTCCAATAGTGGCCATTCCCTCTCTTATAAAATGGAACCCATTCATATCTCTTTATAAACCATATAAAACTATTTATTTCAACCAATATATACCAAAGTAACTTTCTATAATCCATCCCCACATTATATATCTCTTAGTTTAGTAATAACAACGTTTTTATATGTGTTAAGGCGTTAACCAAAAGATATTGTTCAATGAATAGGTATCATTTTTTAATTAAGTGTTTCTATTTTATTTATTATACCACTTCCTTAAAATATTATTTCACTTTGTGTTGTAATAAATAAATATCATAAATATACTGAGATGTTATTTTCTTTATATCATCACCTAAATCAGTATTCACTTCCATCAAATGGGAAAAGAATCTTCATTCGTGTGTACGGTTTACTACCACATCTTGAATTGATATAATTATTTTTCCATCATAATCTCTAAATAATTGTTATAATTATGTAATTATAGTTTATATATAATATTCATGACATATTTATAATTATGAAAATAATATATGTCATTTATTTTCTAACCCTTCTATGGACGAAAAAATGATAACGTCGTTCGTACGTATGTGTGAACTATAACTTTCACGAAGCGATGCGATTTATTTTCTCATCACCCCACCACATGAATGGTATATATAAGTATATTTAAATGATAATATGATATTAATGATATTTTTTCATTATTTAATTATAAAACAATACTTACTTTCTTTTCATAATGAGCATTAAAAAATGAAAACGTTACTCATGTGTACATACGATTTACCGCCTCCATGATTGTAACTTAGTTTATATTTCATATACGTATATAATTAATAGATATTAATGTATAATATATATATATATAATCTATTATTACATCTTTAATATTATTCTGGAGATTCCATAATAAGGACCCCCTCGTCTACAGACATCATACCATAATCATTTTTTACTTATGTACCGAATATTATCCAAATGTCCACTGTGAAATTTAATAATTAAGTAATTGTTATAACATGATATAAAAGGAATTATAAACTACCAAAAGGTACTTAATAAATTAAATAATCAACCAAATTTAATTATTCAAGGATATAAATATTGTGCATGATGATTTTGACTCAAGGTAAGGGATTTGGTCTCAATCACCTTTCATTGATTCATTTGTTGATTATATGAACCATTATTATTTTTAAATGTGTATAGGAATATACTATGAAGTTCTATATCTATATTTATTCTATATTAATTTTATTTAACATTTTTGTAAATTTATTCTTTCATTTAGATTATGATTTAAATGTTAAAAGTTGTATGGGACACCTTAAATGTTTAAATATTTAATTATGAAATATTTTTCTCCATGTTAATATTATTTATATTATTTTAAATTTAATTTATATGGATATAAATGGATTATATAGTAAAATTTAAAAATATTTTTAATTTCATTAAAAGGTATTCCAAAAATAATCTTTTTACGTGTTTTTCTATAAAATATTTTCAAAAATGAAAAAAAGAATGTTATATTCATAATGAATATAACGTCAATGAATTTTTTACCCCCATTGAAATAATTTTAACTTTTTATTACATTGAAATTTTTATTGTTTCCTTGAATGAAAAAATATATTTAACTTTTTCAGTATTGTTTTATTGAAAAAAAATTTTCATTGAAAATGGTGTTTTGTTATTGAAAATGGATTTTCCAATGAAAATGGTATTTTTATAAAAAAGTTTTTTTATATGGGATAAAAAGAGTTTTCTCAAAGGGTTTTATAATAAAATTGTTTTATTAATTATATATTAGTTTAGAATTATGGGAAACCGATGAGATAAATATAACTTATACATGGGTTGGGCCCGATAGTGCTAGGTAATCCCATTATAGCTTATAATGGGGTGGCCCAGATAAAACTGGGAAATCCCTTTATATCTTCACTTATGGTGGTCCAAATAGCTCTAGGTAATCCCATAATATCATAATTGGAAGTCATCCGTATTTTTATTTAAATTTAAAGGGTTTTGAAATGGTTTTAGGTATATTATATTCCATTTAACCTAAAAGGGTTTTAATTTCTTGTTATTTGTTATAATGTTTTTCATTAAAAAATGAATGTTTGTTTTTATTGTGGAATGATTGATTATATTCTATCAAAGAACATAAAATGTGTTTTCATGTTTTTCACTCAAATTATGGTTTTATTACTTTTCATGTACCGTACTATGTGTATTGTTCTCATCATAAGCTTTAAAAAAAATTCATAGGTGTAAAGGATGTGTAGGGACATGGATGAGGAAAAAATAAAAATTGTGATGTTTATCATGGAAAGAAACCAAGTTAAAATTTTTTTTAGTGAATAAATGAATACGGGTAAAAGTGTCCACTTATAATGTATGAGTCTACATCATAGTTTTTTTTTGAATTATCTAAAACTATATACAAAAAATATCATCAAATGTAAATTCTATTTAAAAAACACTAGAATATGTAATGTATAAAAATGAGGCTTCGGCCCCAACCATTAAAAAAACTATAATATTTAATGTTTATGGGTGGACCCTTAAAAATTATCAACAATCCCAATATATATAAATGGGTGTCACATTTCATAATATCCATATAAGTATGAATTCAACAATTGTCATGGTCTTTTCGCCCATAATCATTCATTCTGGTTAATCTATTTTACTCATTTAAGAAATTTTAAACCATCTTGAAGATAATCGGTTCAATTATAAGGTAATGAAAATTCATTTCCAATACAATCCAAACACTAAGAAGGGTTTTAGATTATTCAATCAATTAAATATAAATGGAAATTTCAAACTGGAATCCCCATGCGGTGTTTATGAATGTAATATACATCCTCTGATCACCTCCCAAGGATCAACATGAGTGAAATAACATGAATATAATTCTTTAAATAGTAAAATAATTAATTTGATGTAATGTTAGACAAAGTAAGGTGTGTATTAAAATGTAATATCTATGAAAACAAGATATATCTTAGGGGAAATAACTAAACCACCAATAATAAGTCCATAGATGAATCCTCATCTAATATCAGATTTAGATTTGATGTAGATCAGAATAAAATCAAACAGTGGTCAAACACCCTGAAAATAAGGAATAAGATGTTGTACCTAAATATCATAATATATAGGAAGAGAATCCGTGAAATTAAGTAAGAGGATACAATATCATACCTCTATCTATACAATGTTTCTAATGACACTTGATTTGGAGTCCAGGTGGTGGACAAATAAAGATCACTAGGTTAGGGTTCAGGGAGTCTTCATGGGATAAGGTAGGGTCTCATCCACTAGAAAAGGTATAACTAAATAACGGGTTTATTTATTATTATAATTAAGGAAAAAATAGTTATTTCACCTTAAAAATTAGTGGTGCATGGTTTAGAAAAACCATGTGAAAACCATTATCACCTCACTATCAAAGGAGGGACCCCAAAAAATTAAGGTGCATAGTTTCCCTAACCATGTTAAATCAC
Source organism: Viscum album (assembly GCA_963277665.1). NCBI lineage: Eukaryota > Viridiplantae > Streptophyta > Magnoliopsida > Santalales > Viscaceae > Viscum > Viscum album. The sequence goes on along the minus strand of OY728127.1, from coordinate 345,518,177 downwards.
ACTATACAACATGTTTGAAATCCTCAAATATTCATTCACCTAGTACCACATGGTTGAATAGTAACTGTGTGGCCTCATTCAGCATAAAAAGTTCCCCACACGGTTACCCTGTATGGTTAGTACTAACTGTGTGGTAATCATGCTACCTACTCTATTTTCCTTATTCTCAATGCTCTGGGAACTAAAAAACTTCAGACTCTCCATGAACCTTCCTTAGGCCCTAAATCATATTTAATATGTTAAATAGGGGGTTTAAACTGAAACAAAATCAAGTCATACCTTTGAGAAAATTCAGTACATTACAAGCTCCCCTCCTTAAAGATATTTGTCCATGAGTTGGCTTTTTTAGGATAATGATGTTTCAGCAGAGATGAGTTTTGAACACTGAGATTGTATATAAGCCTCCCACTACTAGGTATTGTCTTGTACATGGTCGTGATTCCAAATCACGCATACCAATGGAACAGAACAACCTCAAAGTTTCATCACACTCCGATCCACAATACACACTGAATTTTCCTTGAAGAAATAATCTTTCTCTAAATCAAATTCATTAGGCTTGAAAACATGTGAAGGGTGTAGATAGTAATATTAAAACAGATATATATGAAATAAATCAGTCACAGACCAATATCTATAAGGAATTATTTTCTAGTAAGCTACTAGTTCGATCATCTTCACGACATCAAAGGGTCCAACAAATCATGGAGAAAGATTAACCTACCTCTAAATATATCAATGGACCAACCTGGGTGAGACTCACAAGAAAAACCAATCTCTGACCTTGAACTCAAGAGGTAATTGATGTTAGTTGTCATATCATTATTGTATATACTGAGCTTTCATTGTGTTCTTTCGGATTAACTAATCATACTTTGTAGTATCCCAAAAAAGATGCATTCCAAGAAAAGCTACCTTACCTTCCTCTAACCAACATAGAGGGGAACAGTAAGGCCTACCATATAATGATTCATAAGGATCCATCATAATGGTATCATGTAAGATGTTATTTTAATAGAATTCAAAAAGGAGTATGTCTTTCTCCCAGGAACCCCATATGTTATGGACATATGCATGGATCATGTCCTCTAACACATGATTTATACAATCTATTTGTCCATTGGTCTGCGGGTGATAATTTGTGCTTTGAATCACCTGTGTGCTGAAGCTATTATAAAACCAATACTAGAACTGATACTTGAAGTGAGAAACTCTATTATATATGATCGTTCATGGATCTCAATGGGGATGTATGACCTCCATGATGTGTATCCTCCATAGAATATCTATCAATAAGATCTCATGAATAGGTACACATTGAGTAAACTTCATCATAATAACAATGAATACCCAGATTGTATCCTTTCCATGGGGTGATTTGGGTAACCATGTCGTGCAATTCATAGAAACACCACATACCTTCCACATGGAAATGGAAAATGTCTATAAAAGTCATTCTAGACACCCATGTTCCACCTTCTTCTACTGATAAATGGAACACCATGTGACAAAACCAGCTATCTTATATTTCACAGTAGTCCAAGAGTACTAGCGATGTATGTATCGATACATCTTGGAGACATCAAGATGTATTGCTCATGACGGGCCATGAAATTTCTGTATCATCTCCTCTATGATGTCTGTTGGGACCCATAAATTCCCATGAAATCATATAGTCTCATCCTTATCCATGGTTCAACGAGAATATGAATCATCATATGAGATACTTTCCATTAATACTATGTCCCTAAAATCTAAATTTTTATTCATTATCACCAATTATAGAAGAGTATAAGTCACTTATAAAGTTGCGAGGATAGTATTGCAATGGTCCTCTTAAACCTCAACAAGCATTTATAAAATCAAGCCCATGAGTTGACACTTGCCACTAGACTCTGGAAACACATGTGTCTGAGTCTTCTAGCATATATCATTTACAATAGAGTGTCATTTTCTAATAATGTAAAAAATCATTAAATTGAAGGCCTATAGATACTCAGCCCAATAACTCTTCATGAAATTATGATCACAATTTCAAAAGATGAACTTGAGAATTTTGAGTTTAGTGAATACCAAAAAATTATCCCCAAGTAAATATTATCTTTAACAACATAGATCATGAACAACTAACTCTAAATTGAGATTTTGTGTTGGGTAATTATTCTTCTAAGACCATAAATTATGATACTTTTATTCGAGGACTCATTCCTCATACATTAAAAAATTCCCCATCCCGACCCCCAATGTGTCACTGTAGAGTGTATAGGTCCTTATTTGCTTTAGAAAAATTAGTATTAGATCTGAATTGAATATTCCCTTTAACTCATAAAATTCTAATTCATATGCTTTTAACCATAAAAATTTCACAACCATCTTAGTCAAACTAGTAAGATTCACTGCTAGGTGTGAGAAATCTGGGATAATGAATCCATAATATTTGGATATCATTAAGAAACTCTGGATGCGAAATAAGTGCATGGACTACTCTAAGGAAACTGAATATTGTACATTCTCTAGGACTACTAAAAACATAAATCTAACATTATATGACCCATGATGTGATATTTCATGATCCAAAAGTGGAATTTTCTGATCTTATCATAAATACAATTCTCTCTATGTGTATTTAGAGTGATTTCAATATGGTTTTAATAATTGTTTTAGGAACACGAAAACACTAATATGGTATACAAAAATAAAACCATGAATGAATCATAGTATGGTTCAAAATCCCAATTCATTAGAGACATAAAACATATATGTAAATTTATGATACTGAATGGCATGATCAGGTACTCATATAGACCATACAAGCTCCTGAAAACTATGTGAGGTATGTCTGATGGCCTCACATGAACATGATGTTAGCTTGACCACAAATAAATCTTTGAAAAACTCTATAGTATAAGAGATGATTGAAGCAATAATCTATTCAAGTTAATAGATAGTAATTCTTTATTTTGATGACGTTCAATCACCAGTAATTCACTCAAAACCTGGGGTAACTGATGGTGAACCCTAAGATGAAGTGTTGGGGAATATAAGTCATTTATAATCAAGATCCTACAAATATTTAATGGTCCCTAGAAGCTCCATAGGAGATATCCTTTAAGGATTAATAGTCACCTGTGCTTCTCCTATTGCTATTTCAATGGTGAATTCTACTTAAAAAACTATCGGTATCCCCAAAATGTGACCCGGGAAGACAACCCTGAAACATTCTACCATAGGAGAAAAAACAGTGGATTACAACCCTTGATCATCTATGATATGAATAGAAAACTGGGCCACTACACTTCCTAGGCCCCGATTCTTATGTCATGATCATGTACGATGGATAATCTCTTCTCCCTTATGCACATTTCTACCTCCCTCTAGTTATGTAAACATCACCCTATGGGAATAATGGTCAATATGGTCTTAATAGGGAACTAACCAGTCCATCCAAATAATTGTATCAAAACCCATGATGTCATGGATAACAAGATACCATATAAAGAGATATCAACCTATCTCCTAGGGATAATATTTACAACAATGAATGCTCATTTATTGGATACCTGGTAGGGTATCGAGTATCATCATGCCACAAAATTCTTCAATATCATGGCCCAGAATCTCTACAATCATCTCAAATATAAAGGAATGTGATGAACCAGTGTAAAAAAATTATCCTATAAAGTATATTCTACTAGAATAATACCTCAAACAATATAAGGTTCAGTGTTATTCTACTTCGGTATAGGATGCATTGCATGTAATTATCCTGTACTATGGCTCTATGTCATATTCAAACTGCCCGGAGTAGGCCTGCTCTACTAATGTTTTGAATAATGAGTTTGATTCCCTCTTCCTTGAGAACTAACTTGGCTTTAGTGGTTGGTGGTATTCTAGTTTCCTACCTCGAGAGATACTAATATCCCCGCTTTGATTCACAGAGAAGGTGAAAATCTCTACTGACTGGGAATGAATTGGAAGGTCATGTAGAAGCACATGATATTCCCCAGCCTGCCACAACCTTTTTATTCCCCAAGATTTTATATACACTAAGGATTCATATATAATGTCTTCCTATACTAGTGACCTGTCAATAAATTATTTGTAGATGGATTTTGATTACTACTACCCTGATGAGAAACCTCAAAACGTCACATTGGACCACTAAAAGAACCATTGGAAGGTCTAGGTGCTGAATTGGTATGGTTTACACCATAATCTTCCCTTACACTTCACTTAGTAATAAGGGTCTAGTTGACCATCATAGAAATTTTATTCCTAAAAAAAATGACCAAAATTTGGACGGCGTATACCATCCCATCCTCAAATCACATGGCGGTCATAAGATCATCACTTTCTAGAGTCAGTCCGAACCTCTATATCTCATTAATGTGAGTAGAATACTGCATGAAATATATTTATCCCAACTATAGGTTCATAAACTCTCAATCCTAGTTGGCCCATAGAGTTTGGGTAAAGAATTAGCTGTAAAAAACATCTTGATGTCTTCCCAGACCATATAACTATGTCGATCTGTTAGCGTAATAAAATCCCACCATTGATTGGAAGAATCTTATTGCATATAAGCTGCTTGATTTAACCCCCTCTATAGAGGTGTATTTAGATGCTCAAAGATTAAAATCATGACATTAATCCATGACTTAGTAGAATTTGGTCCTATATCCCCTATAAAGGTGGGAGGATACTATTTCTAGAACTCCTGAGTGAACTCTACTATAGTCAGGGTAGGTCAAGTGACACCTTGTATATTTTTTATCATACAGAAAAACATTTCATGAAACTAGATGTAAATTCCCATATCTGTAATAGGTGGTTCCATAGTTGGCACTATAGGAGGAATCACTAGCGGCTAAGGGCCCTCCGCCATCGTGGTTTGGTCATCACCACCTTCCTAATGTATTACACATTCCTATCAAGGATGTATGATTCTATAATACTAAATGAACAATGAAGAATAAAATTTTTCTGTTTTGAAGATCATAGGAAATTAAAAACTAAAGGTATTCAACCTTCCTACAAAAATATCACACAACTATTCATACTCTAAATGTTAGGTCTAGTTGATAGAACAATATTGTAACAGTCCGTAAGAATTTAATAGATTCCCATCTACCCACTTCTATGGCCATGTTCGGGTAAAGGTCTCACATTACATGTATATGATGTCCATTTCATTGTATATGTTATATTAAATTAAATTTTTTTATCACTTATGAATTCAAACCTATTTAAATGGTTAAATTATTTGGATCACCATTTACAATTTATAAGGGCACATACACCTTACAAATTTCAATGTGGAATCCACTTAATCCAAACCATGACACGTTCCATCCGATGAAACCAATGGTTCATGGATCAACATGCCATAACTAACTATTCATGGTGTTTTATTTAACCTATACTGGGAAACACTGTTAGTTTATGGCTGAAAATTTATGTGTCAATTAGGTTTTCTCATTCTGAGAAGAAACAACATCACATTTCCATATATAATAATCCAAACACAGTTGATATGAATAGAAAACATTATGTTGAAAGTAGATGTGGCATGGAAAAAATACATGGCATACTTTTCCAAAGGTGCCTATAATGACACATGAGATGTCTCACCCCCATTTCATTAGGCCAAGTAATATAAATCAAATTTCAATAATAATAATAATAATATTACCACAAATCATGTGTGTCACCCAAATGTGAAGTCATATCAACTATAACAGGCATAGTCAGTAACTAAAACATCACATCCCTAGTAATTTAGGTTTTCCATATATGTGGGTTAGCTACACCTAGGAACAAGATCATTAACAAATTATTTTATTTGCTAATATTTTGTATATTAAACAGAGAGTGAGACAAAATAAAAGGAACCCCTCTAATACCACTTTGTAACACCCCGACTTGGGATCCAATTAACTCTTTCCCCAATCTAGTGGCTCACATGGCCTCAAGCGTGCCTCCCTGAATATCAAAGATTTTCAACTAGTAGTTAGGGTGTAAGGGTCGTACATTGGGTAGACTATACCCTTATATCAATTCAGAATAATTGATAAAATAAATAGACTGACAATAGCAGAAGCATGATATAAAAAACCACTTTAACAACTTTACTAGTAACCCACCGTAGCCTAAGCAGAATAAAAATGATATAATAAAAAACTATGAAATCATAAATAACCATAATAATATAAAAGTAAAAAAATCCAAAAAAAAATGATTCTCATGAAAAATGATGTCATCACATGTTGATATAAAAAAAGGGGAATTATGGGGAGGTATATAAAACATGCTATGAAAAAATTAAAAAAAGGACAAAATATATCTCCACTAGAATCTCAAGCATATGATTGGTCCTCTGCTCCCATGAACCATACTATAAGTAAATACAATAAATCATCTATAATAGGGTTCTTTCCCTTATCCATACCAACAAAAAATAATCTACATAGTTATCAAAGGTGGCCCGATTTTGGTGTGAGATAAAATCCCAGTCGGCCACCACCAACAATGTCTAGAAATAATCCATCATGTGTACATAAAAATAGCCATGTTCATGTATAAATAATAATGAACATTATTGAATAACTAAATACTTGCACGCTTAGGTTCCCATAGGACACCTGGCTGGATCTATGTTCTTTGGCACTGACCGGTAGAAGTGCATGATCATTAACAATTCATACACATATATATAGTAATAATATATATATAGTATATTTATATATTATATCCACCTATATATACTCAGTACATGATGAAATAAGTATAAATATACATGGATACTAGGTGTTGGCTAGTCCCAGGGAATAACTCTAACATCCAATCAAATGAGATATAGGCTCAAGAAAGGGTACATTCCCATAATCCCATAATGAATGCAAGACTTCATGATCAACACTTGAGATATGAAGTGTGAGATTTCATGCCCAACAACTGATATAGAAGAATGTGTAACATCATTCCAATCACCCAGATAATAGAATAATAGTGAAATACATCATACCCAATAGTCGATGTAAGGGAGAGTGAAACATCACTCTCAAGATGTCCCTCAACCATCATTCTTCTAAAAATCATAATGACATAATCATAATAAGTGTAATATCATGTGGGGTCACCAAAATATCATAATTATCATCATGACCAATATATATAAAGGGGTTTCAATGTTTATAATATCCATATAAGAAAGCATGCAGTGATTGGTGTGTCATTTCCATCTTTTATAATTCATTTTAATTAATCCATTTCTGTAAATAAAACCAACATGAAGCTAAGATGTTTAATTATATGATAATGAAAATCCATTTCCAATCCCATAATAAAACATAGAAGGAAGTTTTGATAATTTAATCAATTACAAATAATGGGGAATTTCAAACTAGCACACCCATGGTGTGGCCATGAATGGGTCTACATCTTGTAATATCTTATCATGTCTCAATTGGACTGTAATAACATGCATATAATTCATTAAAAAAATAAGGAGAAAAAATTATATAATTTTGGGGGAATAATGGAAGAACAATGAAAGAAACATAACATTGAGGGGAAATAACTAGACCACCTTCCATAAGGCCATATACAACTCCTCATCCAATATCATCTTCAGATTTGAGTTAGATCAAAAGAAAAAAATAATGGAATGAAAAATAAAAAATAGTATGTTATTTATGGAACCTAAATAACACAATATATAGGAAGATAAACCATGAAAGGAAGCAATATGCATCTAGAGTATACATTTAGATATCTAATGCTTCTAATGACACATGAATTAGAGTCCGAGTGGAGGCGAAATCAAGATCCCTAGGTTACGTTTGAGGGAGTATTTATAAGATAATGAGCGATGTAATCCAATAGAAAAGGAATGAAGAAATAAGGGGATTATATATTAGGTTCATTAGTGGAAAATAGTCATTTCACCCTAAAAAATATGAGTGCATGGTTTTTCTACATGGTTTTTCCAAACCATTCTCACCCCACTATTTATGGATGGACCACACACTATCAATCAACACCGTTTCCATAACCTTGAATAAACCATGTAAAAACCATATATAAAAAATACATGAAATCCTCGCACTAGTTTTCACCTAGTCTCGCATTGTTGGAGACAAATTGTGTTGTCTTCTGTTACTCAAAGAGTTCCCCACATGGTAACCATGCTTGTTTAGTACTATCCACGTGGTAACTATGTGGCCTACATTTTCCCCCCAATTATTGGTCCATCAGGCTAAAAAAATCCACAAAAACTCTTGGAACCATTTTTAGGCTGTAATTAATGTTTACAAAGATAAAAAATATATTTAACCTAAACAATTGAGCCATGCCATTGGGAAAATTATGGTCATTACATTCCAAAACCAAGACCAAACACTTTGAAAAAAGAGAATATATAAAGAAATTTGAGTCTCTTGTATTGAACAAAACAAAAGATATGTTAGAAAATATAAGAATTGTACCTATAACAGTAGATAGTCCTACATCCAAACAAACTAGAGTATATTTCATAACGTACAACTTACTTTCCTCGATACCCTGAGCTCTACTCTGACTCCCCTGGTCTATTCCCTCTATTCGGTATTCTGCTTCATCACTAGGGTACCATGTGACCTTCCTCGACTTGAATGTCTTGTATTGTATAAATTAAAATACTTGTATAATTAGGGGGAACTATGTCCTTCCCAAACTCAGGTGCATATCCAAATCCCATGTCACTGCTCTGCTGCTGAATTTACTAATAAAAAAATTATAGGTGGACCCTCATGCTGCAATAATGAAAGTCCAATTTAGTGTATGGACACAAATTTCAATTATGACCAAAATTTACACACTGAGGGAACCTCAAAAAAATGATACTAAGATGGCTTCCCACTACCCTATCTTCTTTTCAAACTTTTTCCTTAGCGATAACTGTCATAGTGGCGCTTCTTGTCACTAGGGGAAGAATTCTCACTTTTCCCTACTAAAATATCCTAGATGTTACTGGAGGCATATCTTATATTTCCTTCTTTTATGAGATCCTAATTCATCACAATAGAAATTTTACTCAATTGAAAAAACATTTTCCTATGACTTGATCTAACAGAAAATCTCATCATTGAAATGATTTTCCCTGAACATCTCATCAAATACTAAATATGTTGAAAAGGGTTTCAAGTTGGTGAAACTTATAATATCTTCGATCACTAAAATGATACCAATTTCAGATGAAAGAACTCACAAGCCTTCTCATCTCTCAATGTCTCTAGATATAAGTGGATCTAAAACAGTATGTCAAATTCCTTCTAGGATAACTCTAAATGCTGGCCAGCATACTTGATAGTGTCCCACCAATGGTTGGATGGTCTACACAGAATGTATGCAGTAAGCTTCACCCTCATATATATGGGTGTATCAAGGTTATTAAAGATCATCTATAATGACTCAATCTAGAACATATATTTTTGGGGCCCCCTCCCTAGTGAACATAGGCGTATTCTACCACTAAAATATCTCATGAGGTCATAACTCAAATTCATGTTGTGAATAGTCTTCCATTTCATGTATCACATTAAATTAATAAATATTTCTTGATGATAAAAATACATATAATACTCATGATAGATAGGAACCTTTTTTTAACTATGTTAGTTGTGTGCTAATTTCTATTCTCCAAATGGTTAGTTTGAAAATGAAGAGGATGCATTTTCTCGACAATAAAAAAACACTCATTAGAACACTGGATAACATAAGGAGAACCTCAAAAGGTTAAAAAAATAGATAATAATTGGATATTAGTCTCTTTATACATGTATTAACAATTTATTTATCATAACATAATAGTTTTTTCCTTTCCATTTATGAAACATGGCAGGTATATCATTTCAAAATCACACAAGAAAAAATATACAATCAAATAAATCTCTCAGTGTCATAAAAATTCAGGTCAAGATATAAAAATATGTGTCTGTAATGATTTATGAACACTAATATTATTCCAAACTGATCCATGAGTATGAATCTCATGAAACAATAGCATCCCACAACATGTGAATCATCCAATGTTAAATAACATCAACCATAAAAAAATAATATTACAAACATCAATTCTATCCATGGGAACAAGGATTTTCCATCACACATGGGTTAGAAACTCCAATGAATATACACATTACCATGTCCCAATAGATTATAGTATCCTTTCTATCCTTCCCAAATAGTAAAGTAATAAAAAAGAAACTCGGGGCACTGATACTACTTTTAAACATCCCCAATCCTAGTATTCTATTATATTCCCAAACTAGGTTTTTCACTGAACATCAAGCATGCCTCCCCATATGTCACATGATTCTGAATAGAAGTGGGGGTCAATATATAATACTAGGGAGACTATATACGTTTTTATAGAGTTTAAATACAACAAAAATAGAAAAATATTATAGTAACAAAATATAGAGGAAACAATATAATCGCAACTGACAAACCTACTGTGAAAGGTAACTGAACAATATCAATAATCAAGAGAATAATGTAATGATAGGATAAAATGTTATAGATGCTATACTAGATGTAATATAGATAAAATAATAATCTAAAAAAATTAAAATCAGTAGATCAGTCCCAAACCCCATGTCGAACCCATATCCATACTCCAACCCATCTAGAAGTCAACATTCAGGAATAAGGTTCTTTTCCCTTCTCCAAACATTCATCCTTGTAATCTACTTGGGTACTAATGGGATGCCTAAATAGATTGTGAATAAACAACAATAGGTAGATACCACTTTGTATAAATAAAACTAGTATAATAATAAGTGTATGTGATATAGAGATAATATGGATTATTAAATAATCAATTAATACTACACAACAATAAAACTACATTAGAGGCATGCCATGAAATCTTTTAGAATGCAGAACAGACATTCCAAAAGTAACCACCATTCCATTAAATAATCACATAACCGGTCCAAGACCTATAAGAATTAAAATATAACTAGAACAAGCCCTTTATATAATTATTTTAGCATAATAGGGTCATGCCCTTTATATAATCATTTCAATATAACTTGGCCAACCCTTTATATAAGTATTACATCATAACCAATGCAATCCCATTATAAAAGAATTTCATTATAACCAAGCCAAGCCCTCAATATAGTAATTTCATCATATGTAGAACATACCCATTATATATGTATTTCTATATAGATCACAATAAATTTCATATCGAAAAGAATAACATAATATAAAATCAAAATTCACAATGGACAATTTATCTAATTAATATTTCTTTTAAATTATTCATTCATTGATTAAATTATATCTTAATCCATTTTACACAGTTAATATATCACAAGAAATAACATAAGGACTCATGTCAAGATAAATAATATTTTATTCCATTAATTAGTTCATTATTGTTACATCGTAGGCTCACCCTATTGGAAGCCATAGGGCAGGTCGCAACAGTCTAGGATCTAATGGGATCTAAGGAGTTGTCCAAACATAAGTTTATCATCGCCATTTATTCTTTTAGTTACCAACCATGTCATGTAGATGCAACCAAATAATATGTCATGAACTTAAAAAAATATAAGAATACTATATGGATTAATTCTATACCACCTACCATTATCTAGTTATACAAGAATCACTGTTAACTAGAAAATCCAACGACGAACAATGTCAGAGGAGATAATAATTAAAACTAGAGGTCAAACACTAGACCTAGACATACGAAAGGGAACGAATCTATCCCAAATCACATAGAGTCACCCAAGGCTTTTATATAGAAGGTTTTATGGTAGATAAAAATTTTATCATTCAAGAAATGTGGTTTAAAACTACTGATCCAAATATATTCATTATTTGACCCCCTTTCAAAACATGTATTTCTCAATTTATGATATACAACAAAAAATTCATCACATTGAGCTAAAATAACCCCAATCTAACATTTAATATTTTGAAATGGTTTTAGAGTTTGTAACCATTTCACGCCATGAAACTATTAAAAAAATATTTATGGAAATAGGTTCATGTCATGTTACATGTTTATTGTATGAATGTTTCTAAAATAAATCTATCACCCCTTCCCCTATAGAAGGAACCCAAAACACCTCTAAAGATATCCAAACCTGTAGAGAACCCTCACAATTTATTGAAACAATTATAACCAAACTCTATTAATTCAAAAAAACATACATCCCCAAACATTAGGAAATATACCCCAGTAAATTTTCTCTATTATTGAGTGAGCAGATCAATCACAAAGGGTTAAAGAAGATAAAAAACCCAATTAAAAGTTGTTCATACAAAAATAAAATAAGGAAATACAATGAAAAATATCGGCTCTTATACCACTAAACCCTATAAATATATAAAAGTATAATATAAAACTTCATGAATATACAATAGATAATAAAACCATGACCAATGTTCAATGACTAAAATAGCTGAATGGGAATATGTATGGAAAACTAAATAGTTAACACAAAAATATTTTTTTTAAAAAATAACTATTACTAAGTGGGTAATGAATATTTTTTAGTAAATGGTTTCTAGTAAGATAATTTAAAATATGGATCTAATATATTTCTATGGTAAATATAAATTTATTATACAGTTATGTTTGAGAGTGTCTGACTATGAAGTAACCCAGTGCAAGGGGATTCTCAAATCAATTTCCATTCCTTAGGTTATGTCACTTCTTCATTGACTGTGTTATTCCAATATTATGAGTTTTATGACCTCTAATTATTATTATTCTATTTATTTTATGATTATATATAATTATTTTACATAAAATCTTCATTGATATATTCTTACTTCACTTTTTACGCTCTTGTTTAGGGTTTCACATCTCAAACTTCCTTCATTGTGACAAGTTTTGAATTATAACAATATTTTAATTATTTGGTGTTTATGTTAACTCTTTGAAATATTTTATCATGATCCTCCCTTTAATCAGGGAAATTAAATTTCAATTTCAATTTCTCTCTTTCAATAGGTTTTTATTAATGTGTTATAAAATCCATAAGAGTTTATTTTATATTTTCTTAGGATAGTTATTTATTATATTTCCATTGATAATTTTTTTATGTTTTTAAACTTCAAAAAACCTTATATTTTTTTTATAATTTAGTAATTTTTTTGTTTTTAAATTATGAATTAATTTTTCTCTCTCTTTTGTATTCAAATCGACCGAACAATATTTTTAATAAAATATGACATTATTTATACTTTTTTGGTCACGAACTATTATTTTCAATATACATATTATTTATTTTATTTCAAAAAATTGGATATTTATACATCAGACACATATTATGGTAAATTTATATTAAATTTTTATTCATATTAAAATGTTTTAAAAGGAATATTTTTAACTTTTTATGAACATGTCATTTTTTATATTCTTTACAAAAGTGTGAATTTTTTTTGTAAACAATTTCTACATGAAAAAAATTTCCCACCTTCATTAACATTATTCATTATTTAGTATATTTTATATGTTTTCATGGTTATCTAATATAATATACTTTTCCATTATTATGTTTTTCTCAAAAGAAAAGGAAATTATTTTCTTAGATGTTTCAAAAATGGGACTTCATTCGAGTTACGTATATTTCTATCTATCCATCCAAATTTTCATAATAAAGTATAGTTCTTCCCAAATTACAATATTATAAATTGCATTAAAAATTATGTTTTAAACATGTTCTAAAAATTTCAAAAATAGTGTTTTGAAAATGAATTTTAACTTTTTTTTCAAAAGTGTTACAACAAATTTAAATGAAAACCCTTTTTAATATCATTCCACCCATTTCCTCTATATTTTACAAAGGGATTAAATTTAATACAATGCCTTTATTTTTGATTAATTCCAATTATAGCTAATTTTCATGATCTTTATTAAAATTTATGCATTCTATATCATTTCTTGTTCTAACTTACCAACATACATATTAATCTCTTCGATGTAAACACAAAATTATAAAAAATATATTTTAGATGTATTTACCAAGAAAGATAGCTCATTTATTAACTAGAAATTTTTTTACCATCCATATACTTGTTGGTTCTATATGAATTATTATTAAATAATAATGTATGATGATTATGTATTTTTGAAATATTGAAATTTTTTATGCATGAATTATTATCGATACATGTTGATTGATAAGAAGTATTGATTATGAGATATATTTTTATTCATTTATTTTATATAATGAATTTGTTGGACTTAGTAATTGATGGGTGGGGATTGATATTAGATACCCCCCTTAATGCATCATTTGGACTCATTAGATAAAATAGTTTTGGTATTTATTGTATTCATGCTAAATTATTTATGATATATTGGATTGGGGCCTTATCGACAAGTTTATGATGTATTGGCTTGAGATCTTGATGGTATGATTATTATGTCTTGGAATGAGGCCTTCAAAATAGGTTTATGATGACCCACATCATTCATTACATCACTAAATAATTATTCATTTATGTTCACTTGATTATTAAAATTTTAATGTTATCCATGAATTAATTTCAAACACATTTTGAAATATATATTTCCTTATTTTATTTATAATTATTCCTTCCATATTACTCATGTTTTTTTCTCTATGATAGATTACATTTAATTCAATCAATATTGAGTGTTTGATATATCCATTTTTATGTTTTCATTCACCAAGTAAGGAATAATAGTAATATGAATGATTCTTCTAGTACTATATTATGTGTGTAGAATTTTGTGCGAGATATTGAAAGAATAATATGTAATAAAAAAATCTGGGTATAATGGGGAAATTTCCCACTGTGTGAGGAAGGTATGGGTTTTATTAAGTATTTATTTTCCTAATTTACTGAAACACCAAAACCAAAAAATATTTTAGATGTATGTGACTTGATTTTTATTATTGATATTTTATCTTCTGATAATTAAATTTATGTTTCTTCAATCAGGATCAAAGATACTATGTAATGAGAATTTTTTTACATTAAATACAAGTCTATGGGTCTAGGGTTGCTACAGTTTTTATAAAATTATGGGGTAGATAAACTTAAAGGTTATAATTTTATTAGTTAAATATAATATAAGATTTATAAATATTAGCATAAGTTTAAAATTTTAAGGTTTATGGTGATTTGAAAAGTATATATCCACTTTTTATGTGTTATATGATGGGATATTAAGTTTATTAATGAAATTTTAGAGATATTAACTATATTTTATCGTATTATTGAGGTATTTGTGACCCACAGGTTTATCATGTGATTTTATATGAAGGTTATTTAGAATGAATGTTATTATGTTTTGAGGGATTTAAGTTGAAAGGTATAAATATCATTTATGGATAAAACCATATTTTGTGTATACGTAATTACAATTAATTTGGTTAAACGGTAATCATATTAAGGTATCCAGAAAATTATTGGATAGTATAGGATTTTATATCAAATATGTTAATATTATATGGGGGATAAATATTGAGTATTATTTTGAAAGAATAAATGATTTTTTGTGGTAATTTATGTTATTTTGGGAAAATATTATAATATTTTGGAGAATATGTGATTATGAAAAATATACTTTTAGTATATGACTCCATGATTAATTAATGTTAAATTATATATTTATTTTGAGTTAATATGTAATCAAATCTATTTGATGTATGGGTTTCAAATTTGGAAAGAAATATTGTTAATGCCTTCCAAATGGTCATCGAAAAATACTCAAGGGAATAAATTCCAAAATATTGGTACTATTATCCTAGAAAACAAAGTAAGAGAAGGTGGATAGAATTGATGGATTGTATATCCCTCCAAAAAACACGCGATCACATAACCTTCAGAATGTCATGAGAACAGTCATGTACAGTGCATAACTGACTAGAAGATCTCAAGGAGCCCCTTTGGAAAATTCTAATTTTTCGTATGGAGAAGTCTAAGACAATCATTTAACATGTAATGGTTTCCAAATTAGTTCCTCCAGATCATGTGACTTTTCAATCAATATATTCTTTATAATCCATCCAAAACAACATCGAAGATATAGAGAAAAATATACAAACAAGGGGAGAATTTCATAGTTTTAAAATTCTGGAGACACACACAAGTGGTCCTTAAGACACCACTAAATCCCTAGATACAGATCTAACATGTCATGAAAGATCTAGAAAGCATGTCACCCTTGTCAAACAATGTGTTTTGGACATATCTTGGTGGTCATGCACTCCCCCATTGGTTCTAAAGAATATATAAGGGGTTGTCCACAAAAATTAGCATGCATCACCACATGACCTTTTTTGGAAACCTGACTCATCACCAATTAGGGGATTGATTATATTTGACACCACATGTTCAAACTGACGAGATACATATACTTTTTGAATTAAACATGTAAATAAATAGTAAAATAATGAGAGATTATTACTAGGGGAAGTTAAATTGATCTTTTTAGAGAATAGTTATATACCCTGGGGGATCACCATTTGTCACAAGATTTCCCACTCAATAAGAAAACCTGATCTCATGGAGGCCCCCTGACAATCCACATTTGTCTCATGGAAAATCCTATACAAAGAATATCAGATCATGAAAAAGACATTCAACAGGATCCCTAAAATTGTTGAGGCCGTTAGACATGTTGTCCTCAACTTGAAAATCACCCTTGGAATTTCCATATGATTAGTCAAGACTCATTTATTTGGAGAAAATAAAATAAAAGAGGCATTGTTGAGATGATATTATGGTCACTGAAAATCACATGATACTCATGGGGTGACATGTGGTAGGGAATCCTGAAATGTGTGACACCAAAGCCCTCCACTGACTTTGTAATACCTCATTACCTTTCTATTAGTTATGTTATGATCTATAATTTCCCCCCTTTTGGAAAATTATTTTTTGACCCTGAATTTGGCATGTACCAGTAATTGAAAAGTTATGGATTAGATTGATTTTTATCTTTTCCTTAGAATCTTCTGTTTTTAACTGGGTAGTTAGATGATGTGTAATGACATTACATGACATGTAATGGATGTTGGATATATTTCATGAACTATATTACAAACATCATGATAATGTTACACATTTTTTAAGGGTTACAATTCTTGTAATGTGAACAATCATTTTTTTAATCAGAGGAGATAAATTTTTTGGTGTAACTTTGAAGAAAAGAATTTCAAAATGTGTAAAAGATTAAAATAATTGTATTTCAATGAGTTATAATTTTTAGAGTGTTGTGTAGGTGTTGAGGATTTATTTTGGTTATTAATCCTTCTTCTCTTAGCTAAATATATTACCATAGGAAATTATGGATGTCTTCTTTATATTTTGATCGATTTGTTTAGAAATTGATTAGTTGGCTTAGGTGGTACTTCTTCTCGAGTAAGACTTTCTCTTGGTTTCTCACTCACTTGTGTTTGTAGCATCGTTTTTCTTATCAATATTTGGTAATCAGATTGTGTTTTATATTAGTTATTTTTAATATCAAGTCACAAATTGTCTTATTAAGCTATATCTTGTGGTATCCAATCCCCATTTTCATAGGTTGTTAGGTTTTATATAGTCTTTAGGTAGGAGTTTTTGTTATATTTTTATAATTTCTTGAATTTATTTTTGTTTGTATTGATTTCCTCATATTTGAAATAGAATTGTAGTTAAAACTAAAAGGTTAATGGATTTATAACTGAAAGGGTGGGGGATTCTATTATAATGTAATTTCCTTGATTTGAAATGGAAAATAAATTTTAAAACCCCGAAGTAGATCTTCTTGGAATTTTAATTAGTTTCATAAAAATTTCATCATTGTTTTTAAAATAGAAATAGACAAACATTACACAACGGGATCCTTGGGGATGTCGATATAGACATAGGTATCTTTAGTGTGTACAACACCACTAGGTAACCTCTTGAATGTCGTTGGTTTATGGAAGGCCTAAATGTTAATTAGATCCAACATTATTCCTTGTTAGGCTTGTGAGTGGATAATAAGTGTTGTCTTATAGGCTAGAGCCTTTTTGGTATCTGAATTATTCTTTTTGATTGTTTATTATATGATTGATTATTTCATGGTTATTGGATCAAATGTTTATTTATAATTTAGTATATTTATTTAATTGTTCCTGGGTTTGAAAAAAATGGTATTTAATCTTTGAAAACATAACAATTATTTGAAAAAATTATTTCAAATTGTTTATTTTTAATGTTTCATGTAAAAACATTTTATTCGAAATCTTATACTTCAGAATTTTTGTTTTAGAACTCGTATAGATATCTTAGTGTAATATTATTGGGATTTATTTCTCACACCCTAATTCTCCTTATGGGTGTATATAGAAATTTTTTAGGATTAATCTAAATTTAATAACATTCTATAGAATGGATGCTTCAAATTATGTTTTTATTTATTTTTGGATAGTTTGGAGGTGATATTGTTTCACATGGAGACTTGTTGTCTAGACTTGTCTTTATTTCTCGTTTATCATGTTTGTCTCCACTGTATATCCCACTATATATACTTTTTACTCTAATTGTATGTCTTGTTTTTCTTGTATACATGACTAGTTTTATAATCTTTTCATTACCTCACCTCGTGATGGGATGTCTGGTGTGACGGGTCTGGTTGACCCAGGTTGGTGTATTATAATTTGGTATCAAAGAGTTTTCTTAGGATGAAGTGTTTTAGAAATGCCTGATTTGGTTATGTGTCTTGGGTGGACATGATTTAGATCATCGAAATTCATATTGTGGGTGCAAAAATAGGTCCTGTCTAGTTCACTCCCGATACGGAATCTGAGTTTCCATGGGTGGGTGGAAAATCATTACTAGGTCTAAGACCAAGTATTTATGTTCATTTGAATAAATTTTATGGGATTTTTATTTAAATTAACCTATCTATGATGTCTGAGGACTTGGTGTGTGTATGGTCATTTGAATATACTATGTGGTGAGTTTATTTAGATGAACCTATTTATTTATAGAGGTGTTTCTCTTTTGTTACAGAATTCATGACTAATTTAAAATATAATTTAATTATATAATTATTTTGGATTCTTGTTTTTAGTTTTATGGTTTTTTAATTTTCTTATGACTCATTAGTTATTGTATTATATTTAATAGATAATTCCTCAATGGAGATAACATCCAAATTCAAGAGGATAAGTTGTGAGGTATGTTCTGTAGGAAGATCCTTTAGTGGATACTTCTATGGTTGTAGTAGTGATCTACACCGTTGAGACTCTATAGTTAGTGGGCATAGTAAACATAAGATGGGACGTAGATGTTGTATTGGAGTTTACCAATAAACATTCATATGTTTTTCATGGTGATAATGGACTACAAGAGCCAGAAGAGTGTAATGAAATGATTGGGAGGATATTAAACTTTTTCATGACTCTTGAGGATCCGCAGATGGGTTTTACCGTGTATATGATTGAAGGACCTGTAATTATATGGTGAGACATGATAGTGCAAGCTATGTTTTAGGAAGTTCTTACGTTGGATTATATTTAGAATATCATTAATAATTTGTTTTATCCTGTAACGCCCCGACCCCTGTTACCCAGAGTCGGTGCATTATTACATAACATTGGCATGATCACAAGAAAGATCAAATCTCGAAATACTGATTGGTTTAGTAGCCTTGGAAACACTAGATATATTCATAAGTTTTACATTACATCATAAAATGAAAAACTACTACAACAACATAATGTTTCCACAATCCACACTATTAACCCCTCATAAAATCCATGCAGGTCATTCATAACTTACTTCTTCACATCCTGGGAAAAATAAAACATAGAAAAGGGGTGAGCTCAAATGCCCAGTAAGGATAACAATATAGCAGAAACTTTCATAAATAAGAATAAACATTTAAGGAAATGTATAACTAAAACAAAAGCCTTTTAAATATGAACTTTCAACATGGTATGGCATAAATAAAATGAAATAATGCCATTTACTTATTCACATGGATATTCTACTAATCGAATAATCACATGCAAAAATCAATAACCACTTTCATAATGTTGGAATGCATAATGCCATACTATCATAACCACATAGTCAAGGCCTCGTGCCAAGACTACAAATAAGATTTTGTCAAGGCCTTGTGCCAAGACACTAGTTTGTCTCATGAGACCTACCGATGCATCGAGGAGCTATAGCGGGCTCCACCCGTCACATATTAAGTCCAATGCATTCCCATATGAAAAGGTTTAAACATAACATAAACATTCGTATTAAAACTAGAATACGAAATGTCAATACTTTCACCATAAACTATGAATGGTATAAAAATAGCACATCCACAGTGAAACATATCAAAAAACCTTCAATACAATATAGAAGTTTTGTATCATAATAAATCAACTTCAAATAATCTTAAAAATCCATCAAAGGATGTTGACATAGATGAAATCAAAATTCTTTTTAAAGAAATATCTCCTTTTATTTTGAAATAATTTAAGATCCATATAAAATAAAACATTTTCTTTGAAAATATTCTTATAAGCTTGTAAGGGAAGCTTTGAAGATTTTATAACGGCGGAAAATAGCCGCACCCGCCGTATAAGTTAAAAAAACATTCTTACCTTAATTCTGTCGAAAAGGTTAAAAAGGACCTTGTTTTGAAAACGATCGAAAGATTCCTTTATAAACAACTTATAAAAGTCGAAAAGGGTATAAATGACTTTAACTCATATTCTAGTAAATAGTAAAAATGTTTTGAAATGCATTTTTAAGAAACATGGATGTGGATGATAAAGAGATCCCAGTAGATTATTACGTATAAACAACCTTGGATAATGAAGAGGTTGTAAAGTAAACCCTTACCTTGTACTTTTCCTTTGTTGGGGTAGGTTAACCTCAAGTATAATGGTGAAATGATTGTTATTAAATTATACAAGAATCATATACATTAATATGATATCATATATGATCTTTTAACATTGATTTGTTAATAATATCTTAGAATTATCGTCATTTCGGGTGTTAACTTACTTGTTTTCTTTTATATGTTTTGTTACATAAGCCATGTTTGTTGTATCTTATTCATATCCATAATGATATCAAGTCCTTAAACATCATTTTTAAATCATAAAATGATAATTATACTTGAATGGATACGATGGAGAATGAATCTCATCGCGTTCGTGGAGACGGTAGTCCGTACGTACGCACGAGCGACGATATCATTCTTTTGATATTAAAATAATATATAAATGGATGGTATGTCATATATACAGAATCATTAACATGTTATATTTATTATTTACATGAGTTACACATCATTATTATACCCATCCACATAATAATATATTGAATAACAATTACACAACGACGTGGAGACGGTAAGCCGTACGTACGCACGTATGGTGACATGTTATTCAAAGGGTGGATAGAATACTGAATATGGTTGTACCATATTTATAATAACATCACAGTATATGTGAGATACTGGAGTTATTATTTTATAATGGTAAGAACAAAGGAAGAAGAAGTGGAAGAAGAAAGGAACTTAGAAAAGGGTGGTGAAATCATTACCTCTTCTTCGGGTTCTTCCTTTTGATTTGATCAAAAGGGCTCCTTAGGTTGGCTTTCGGATCAAACTAAGGCCTCTAGGTTGTAGTGAGGGATGTTGGTAGAGTATTTGGGCAGAGTTGGGTCGAACCAAAAGGCTTTTAAGGTGTGAAGAAATGAGAAGGAGGAGTGCCCTTTTATAAGAGGGGTGAGGGGCACCTTTGGAAAAGCTAGAAATATTAATTTATAATAAATTCATATTCGGTTTCTAAAGGCTCCAAAGTTTATTATTCAAAGGTTAAGGTGGGGATAGGTCTAAAACCACTCAACCAATAGAATTTATACAGGTTTGGGTACTTATATTAACCTTATCTTTAAGTATTAACTCTAAGTTAATTAGTTTCACTTTTACAATGTCTCTTTGAATTTTTATATAATATGGTTAATAAACTTACTATATACATCCAAGAGACCCCCAAGTGGTCCATTAATGATGAAACTATCATGATATAAGTCTCTTGGCCGAACCTTAGATTTTTAGGAATTTAATATCAATTAATAATATAATATTTGTTTTAAGAACTCTTTTATGTCAATTTTGACACTATTCAATAGTTGATTTTTGTGAAACTCATAAAAGATTGATTACTTCGAAAAAAGTCAATTAAATCAATCCTAATATATCATATTATCCTATAAAATTATTTTAATTCATTAAAAGTTTCATATTATATTTATTTGGGTATTTATAATATCAATTATTTTAATTTTTCACTATTATAGTAATTACTACATCATCATTGTGTCATAAATAAAATAAATTATTTAATGTATAAAAATTATAAATAAAATATCATTATGTAGGAAATCGTTTTAGCTTTCTAATGAATATTTATAATCTAAAATCCAACATATATAACCCTATGTAACAATTGTTTTTCTAAAAGATATATGCTTGTGTCATTTTTGTATTCATTTTAACTTAATTAAAATAAATTGTCATTATCACTTACAAGTGGATCCATGGGGTCCCAAAATAGACCCAAAGATTCCCATGGTCGCCCATGTATCAACCAATAGGGTTAAGACACGTTTTAGGGTAATTTTGTATTATTATAATATTATTTTTTAACCCTTATTTACTGGATTTACCCTTAACCATGGTAAATAAAATATTTACCGCAGTAATTATTCAAAATGTATAAAAATAAAAGTTACCTATTTACACAATTTTAACATCCTGATTCCAAATATGGAATCCATTTTCCTAAATTCAAAACACAAAAGTGGCAGAAATTAATTTAAAATTAATTCCCGCTGTCAAAACAAAAAACGTGTTTTTAAGAGATAATAACTATCAAAAGATTGACACTCGTTTATGTTCGGTTTAATAGTAAAATTATGTTCAATGACCAACATTATATTAAATGGTAAAAATATATTCTAAATATACTTTAAACCCACTCAAATTCATAATTTATCACTATTAATTATTTTGATTAAAAAAGTTGTTTTTAATTAAAACTTAGTAATTTTCACTATTCATCAAAATATGAAAGTTATCCGAAATGTACCAAAATTTCACATTAGGCTAAATTCGATATTCCGAATCCAAAAATGAAGTCCATTTTCAAATATAAAATATATAATTTCAAAAAGTAGATATTACTATTCATAATGGCTAGTTTTATTAGTTATGGTGTGTTAGAACTCGGTGTTGCGTACAACACACGCTATCACATTATTCAAAGAGAAGCGTACCGTAGAAGCTTGGGGTGTTACATTCTCCCCTCCTTCAAATAATTGCGTCCTCGCAATTTCTAGGGTATTACTGCATAAAAAGACTCGGGTGGTTCTTCATCATAAGTTCCTCGGGTTCCCACGTTGCCTCTTCCATCTTATGGTTTCTCCACAAAACTTTTACCAGACGCGTCGTCCGGTTTCTCAGCACTTGTTCTCTCGTATCAAGAATCTTGACGGGCTCTTCGCAATAAGACAGATCGGGTTCCAGTTCTAATTCCTCACAGGTGAGTACATGCGTCGGATCAGGCATGTATTTCCTCAATAGAGATACGTGGAACACATCGTGAACTTTGGAGAGACTTGGCGGCATTGCCAATCGGTAAGCTACAACCCCAATTCGTTCTAGAATTTCGAAAGGTCTGATGTACCTGGGACTCAATTTACCTTTCTTACCAAAACGTATGACTCCCTTCCACGGAGATACCTTCATAAAAACATGATCACCGACTTGAAATTCCAAATCCTTCCTTCGATTATCGGCATAGCTCTTCTGCCTACTTTGAGCTGCATTGATGTGATTTTGGATTACATTCACCTTTTCTATCGTTTCCTCCACCAGTTCTGGACCTACAAGTTTTCATTCACCGACGTCATCCCAACAGGTTGGTGTACGACATCTCTTTCCATATAACTCTTCATATGGTGCCATCTGAATACTCGAATGGAAGCTATTGTTATAGGAAAATTCTACCAAAGGTAAATATTGATCCCACATACCCTGAAAGTCAAGTGAGCAACATCTCAACATGTCTTCTAAGGTTTGAATATTCCGTTCTGATTGTCTGTCTGTCTGAGGGTGGTAAGCAGTGCTCAAATGAAGTTCAGTATCCAGGGATTTCTGAAGACTTTTCCAGAATCTTTAAGTAAAACGGGGATCACGATCAGAAACAATCGATAGGGGTACTCCATGAAGTCTCACAACTTCATTAATATATAGTCTTGCTAGACGTTCCAGGGGTAGATCTTCTCTTATAGCAAGAAAATGTGTTGTCTTGGTAAGACGATCAACAATAACCCATATTGCATCATTCCTTCTAGGAGTCTTTGGTAGCCCCATGACAAAGTCCATCGTAACATTGTCCCATTTCCACTCCGGTATGGGAAGAGGTTGCATGATTCCTCCAGGCTGTTGCCTTCCAGCTTTCACTTGTTGACAAACCATACATCTTGACACAAAATCAGCAATCTCCCTCTTCATGTTGTCCCACCAAAAATGTTCCTTCAAATCTCTATACATTTTGGTGCTCCCAGGGTGTATAGAGAAATTGGAACTATGAGAATCATCCAGCAATTCCCTTTTTAGATCAGGTATATTGGGAACACAAAGTCTCTTCTCGAATTTCAAAATTCCATCTTCATACACAAAGTCTCTCAATCTCCCATCATTCACAGCTTTAATCTTCTTTTGGAATTCTTCATCATCGGTCTGAGAACTCTTAATCCTTTCTAGTAAATATGGTTTGGCAACCATTTGAAAAAGCATTGATGTTTCACCTTCCCTGGTTATTCCCATGTCCATCTTCACTAGATCCATGAAAATTGGATCCCTTTCAATTCTCATATTGTTCAAAACTCCATGGTCTTTTCTACTCAAAGCATCTGCCACCTTGTTTGCCTTCCCTGGGTGGTAGTGTATCGTACAATCATAATCCTTGAGTAATTCAAGCCATCTCCTTTGCCTCATGTTGAGTTCTTTTTGTGAGAAAATATACTTCAAACTCTTGTGATCAGTATAAATCTCACATTTTTCACCATAGAGGTAGTGCCTCCATATCTTCAAAGAAAAGATTACTGCTGCTAACTCGAGATCATGAGTAGGATAGTTTTGTTCATGAATTTTCAACTGTCGTGATGCATAGGCAATAACTCTATCATTCTGCATAAGGACACATCCAAGTCCTTTCTTCGATGCATCACTATAAATAACGAACCCATCATTCCCCAATGGTAGAGTCAATATAGGAGCATTGAATAATCTTCTCTTCAGTTCTTCGAAACATTCTTCACACTCTTTTGTCCAAACAAATTTAACCCCTTTACGTGTGAGCTTTGTTAATGGGTTAGCCAATCGGGCAAAATTCTGGACGAAACGTCGATAATAACCTGCCAAACCAATAAAACTACGTACCTCATTTATACTCGTAGGTGCTGGCCATTCTTGGATTGCCTTGGTCTTAGAAGGATCAACAGAGATTCCATTTTTAGAGACAATATGGCCAAGAAAAGAAATCTCCTGACGCCAGAATTCACACTTGCTAAACTTCCCATATAATTCATGCCTCCTCAGAGTCTTCAAGATAATGCGCAAGTGATTTTCATGATCTTCGTAGGTTTTGGAGTATACCAGAATATCATCAATAAATACCACCACAAATTCATCGAGATACTCCTTGAAAACTCTATTCATCAAATCCATGAATACAGAGGGTGCATTAGTCAATCCAAACGGCATTACAGTAAACTCGTAATGCCCGTACCTGGTACGAAATGCTGTTTTCGGAATGTCTTCCTTCTTCACACACAACTGATGGTATCCAGATCGAAGGTCAATCTTTGAAAAGTATTGAGCTCCATGCAGTTGGTCAAATAAATCATCAATACGAGGTAGGGGATACTTGTTCTTTATCGTTATAGCATTGATCTCCCTGTAGTCGATACATAACCTCATAGATCCATCTTTCTTTTTAACAAAAAGAACAGGGGCTCCCCATGGAGAAACACTAGGGCGAATAAATCCCTTATTACTCAATTCCTCAAGTTGTTTCTTTAGTTCGACTAACTCTACAGTGTCCATTCGATAAGGGGTCTTCGATATAGGCCTTGATCCAGGAATCAAATCAATAGAAAACTCAACTTCTCGTTCTAGAGGATGTCCAGGTAAATCTTCCGGAAATACATCTACTAATTCTTTCACAACAGGTACATCCTCTATTTGAACATTCCTTTCCTCACCGACAGTTATTTCATTCTCTTCCTCCCCAATAATTGAATTAAGTTGAGCTACTGGGGGTGGATCTAAATAAGAATTAGGTGGTGACGATTCTGCTCTAAAAATAAGGTGCTTCTTATCATTATCATCAAGAATCATAACCTCTTTCTTCTTACAATAAATCTTCGCATCATAGTCCGAAAGCCAGTCCATACCGAGGATTATATCAAACTCAATCATAGGTATGATGATGAAATCAGCAGATAAAGAAAATTTATGTGCTCTAATGGGGACTGATTCACAAAACTTTGTTGCAACGATACTTCCCTTAGGAGTTTTAACTGACAACTCCCTTATTAAATCAAATTGGAAATATCTAATTTTCTTAGCAAACTGGGAAGATATGAAACAATGCGATGATCCAGAATCAAATAATGCATTTGCTAAACTTGAGGAAACCATTAAATTACCTGCCACCACGTCTTTCGGAGCTTCTACCTCAGCAGTAGTGATAGCATAAGTCTGGCCTTGATCCCTTGGCCTTTTCTGAGGTAAGTTCTCATGACGCTTAGGACATGCATTTGCATAATGCCCCATCTCCCTGCAATTATAGCACTGAACGTTGGTAGCTTCCTTCTTCCCCTTGCAATCATGAGCTTGGTGGCCTTTTTCACCACACTTGTAACAGACTCTCATTCCCTTTAAGAAAGTACCAGGATGTTTCTTCCCGCATTTACCACAAGATGGATATTAAACCTTTCCCTTCTTCCCCTTATTTCCATTCCCAGATTGATCAGCAGGTCTCTTCTTCTCTTGCTTTTCTTTAAAGCCCTAAGACTTAGAGAATTCCTTTTCGGTCTTGATAGCACATGAGACAATGTCTTCGTACGATGAAAAGGATTGTGAGACTAACACTCGACGGTGAAATGGTTTTAACCCATCAAAGAAACGATCAATCTTACTTCTTGGGTTGCGAATATAATCTCCAGCATACCTCGCTATCCTTGTAAAGTTAGCCTCATACATTCTGACATTCTCATCCTCCTTATGTCTCAGACTCAGAAATTGCCTTTCCATATCTTCTCGATGGTCGCGAGGGAAGTATTTTTCTAAAAACAGATCTTTGAACTCCCTCCATTCCATATTTGATACTTCATCATCTTCCTTCATGTTCTGAATCAATGACCACCATTGATCAGCATCTCCAGTGAGGCGGTAAACTACCATGATAACTTTTTCCCTTTCACTGCTCCCCAAAGCCTGAAATATTTTCTCTAGGGAAAATATCCATTGCTCAGCTACTAAGGGATTTGTATTCCCATTGAACGTTGGTGGTTTTTGCCTCATGAATCGATCTAACATTGATCCTCCACGCTGCGGATTAGGGTGCTCCATACGAGTAAGGTTGTTATTCATAACCTGAGTAAGTTGTCCCAGTATGGTGATTAGCTGATCAGCACCAGTTGCATCACCAGCACTACTATAATTATCTTGAGCAGGAGGGCAATCCCTACATGGAGTGCGTGCATTGATACGGTTTCCATTTCTTCCACTAGGCGCCATTTCTAAACAATGGCATAAACTAGATCAGTTTATGAATCAAAATACATAATCCCATACTTATAAAACACTTAACATAAATTGAACTATTTATGGATATAATCCATAATCATAATAATGTTTTCTATGAGGAAGTATATACTCATAATCCCTTCAAAATGATTTGTAACGAAAATGAGAGTTATCCTAAGCATATCCCCCGGGAGTGTCGTAACCAAGAGTGCAGCAAGGCCCGTTGTCGTGCACCAGTTCCCGTTCGAGTCTATCTCAAAGAGGTGTTTTCGGGTTTTACCCCTAGGTACATCTGTGCCAGAGCCGCCTCTACCTGCTCGTATCCAGACAGGGATGTATTGCTCGGAAAACTCACAAAATCTCCACAATACCAAAATTATAGGAAGTTCTTCTATACTAATCCTCAAAGTTCATCTTAGGTCTACGTGCTCTAATCAGAGTTTATCTAAATCTAGCTTCCAATATTTGTACTAAACTTCCTCTGATACCAACTATAACACCCCGACCCCAGTTACCCAGAGTCGGTGCATTATTACATAACATTGGCATGATCACAAGAAAGATCAAATCTCGAAATACCGATTGGTCTAGTAGCCTTGGAAACACTAGATATATTCATAAGTTTTACATTACATCATAAAATGAAAAACTACTACAAAAACATAATGTTTCCACAATCCACACTATTAACCCCTCATAAAATCCCTGCAGGTCATTCATAACTTTCTTCTTCACATCCTGGGAAAAATAAAACATAGAAAAGGGGTGAGCTCAAATGCCCAGTAAGGATAACAATATAGCGGAAACTTTCATAAATAAGAATAAAAATTTAAGGCAATGTATAACTAAAACAATAGCCTTTTAAATATGAACGTTCAACATGGTATGGCATAAATAAAATGAAATAATGCCATTTACTTATTCACATGGATATTCTACTAATCGAATAATCACATGCAAAAATCAATAACCACTTTCATAATGTTGGAATGCATAATGCCAGACTATCATAACCACATAGTCAAGGCCTCGTGCCAAGACTACAAATAAGATTTTGTCAAGGCCTTGTGCCAAGACACTAGTTTGTCTCATGAGACCTACCGATGCATCGAGGAGCTATAGCGGGCTCCACCCGTCACATATTAAGTCCAATGCATTCCCATATGAAAAGGTTTAAACATAACATAAACATTCGTATTAAAACTAGCATACGAAATGTCAATACTTTCACCATAAACTATGAATGGTATAAAAATAGCACATCCACAGTCAAACATATCAAAAAACCTTCAATAAAAAATAGAAGTTTTGTATCATAATAAATCAACTTCAAATAATCTTAAAAATCTATCAAAGGATGTTGACATAGATGAAATCAAAATTCTTTTTAAAGAAATATCTCCTTTTATTTTGAAATAATTTAAGATCCATATAAAATAAAAAATTTTCTTTGAAAATATTCTTATAAGCTTGTAAGGGAAGCTTTGAATATTTTATAACGGCGGAAAATAGCCGCACCCGCCGTATAAGTTAAAAAAACATTCTTACCTTAATTCTATCGAAAAGGTTAAAAAGGACCTTGTTTTGAAAACGACCGAAATATTCATTTATAAACCACTTATAAAAGTCAAAAAGGGTATAAATGACTTTAACTCATATTCTAGTAAATAGTAAAAATGTTTTGAAATGCATTTTTAAGAAACATGGATGTGGATGATAAAGAGATCCCAGTAGATTATTACGTATAAACAACCTTGGATAATGAAGAGGTTGTAAAGTAAACCCTTACCTTGTACTTTTCCTTTGTTGGGGTAGGTTAACCTCTTGTATAATGGTGAAATAATTGTTATTAAATTATACAAGAATCATATACATTAATATGATATCATATATGATCTTTTAACATTGATTTGTTAATAATATCTTAGAATTATCGTCGTTTCGGGTGTTAACTTACTTGTTTTCTTTTATATGTTTTGTTACATAAGCCATGTTTGTTGTATCTTATTCATATCCAGAATGATATCAAGTACTTAAACATCATTTTTAAATCATAAAATGATAATTATACTTGAATGGATACGATGGAGAATGAATCTCATCGCGTTCGTGGAGACGGTAGTCCGTACGTACGCACGAGCGACGATATCATTCTTTTGATATTAAAATAATATATAAATGGATGGTATATCATATATAAAAAATCATTAACATGTTATATTTATTATTTACATGAGTTACACATCATTATTATACCCATCCACATAATAATATATTGAATAACAATTACACCACGACGTGGAGACGGTAAGCCGTACGTACGCACGTATGGTGACATGTTATTCAAAGGGTGGATAGAATACTGAATATGGTTGTACCATATTTATAATAACATCACAGTATATGTGAGATACTGGAGTTATTATTTTAGAATGGTAAGAACAAAGGAAGAAGAAGTGGAAGAAGAAAGGAACTTAGAAAAGGGTGGTGAAATCATTACCTCTTCTTCGGGTTCTTCCTTTTGATTTGATCAAAAGGGCTCCTTAGGGTGGCTTTCTGATCAAACTAAGGCCTCTAGATTGTAGTGAGGGATGTTGGGAGAGTATTTGGGCAGATTTTGGTCGAACCAAAAGGCTTTGAAGGTGTGAAGAAATGAGAAGGAGGAGTGCCCTTTTATAAGAGGGGTGAGGGGCACCTTTGGAAAAGCTAGAAATATTAATTTATAATAAATTCATATTCGGTTTCTAAAGGCTCAAAAGTTGATTATTCAAAGGTTAAGGTGGGGATAGGTCGAAAACCACTCAACCAATAGAATTTATACAGGTTTGGGTACTTATATTAACCTTATATTTAAGTACTAACTCTAAGTTAATTAGTTTCACTTTTACAATGTCTCTTTGTATTTTTATATAATATGGTTAATAAACTTAATATATACATCCAAGCGACCCCCAAGTGGTCCATTAATGATGAAACTATCATTATATAAGTCTCTTGGCCGAACCTTAGATTTTTAGGAATTTAATATCAATTAATAATATAATATTTGTTTTAAGAACTCTTTTATGTCAATTTTGACACTATTCAATAGTTGATTTTTGTGAAACTCATAACAGATTTTTTACTTCGAAAAAAGTCAATTAAATAAATCCTAATATATCATATTATCCTATAAAATTAGTTTGATTCATTAAAAGTTTCATATTATATTTATTTGGGTATTTATAATATCAATTATTTTAATTTTTCACTATTATAGTAATTACTGCATCATCATTGTGTCATAAATAAAATAAATTATTTAATGTCTAAAAATTATAAATAAAATATCATTATGTAGGAAATATTTTTATCTTTCTAATGAATATTTATAATCTAAAATCCAACATATATAACCATATGTAACAATTGTTTTTCTAAAAGATATATGCTTGTGTCATTTTTGTATTCATTTTAACTTAATTAAAATAAAGTGTCATTATCACTTACAAGTGGATCCATGGGGTCCCAAAATAGACCCAAAGATTCCCATGGTCGGCCATGTATCAACAAATAGGGTTAAGACACGTTTTAGGGTAATTTAGTATTATTATAATATTATTTTTAACCCTTATTTACCGGATTTACCCTTAACCATGGTAAATAAAATATTTACCGCAGTAATTATTCAAAATGTCTAAAAATAAAAGTTTCCTATTTACACAATTTGAACATCCTGATTCAAAATATGGAATCCATTTTCCTAAATTCAAAACACAGAAGTGGCATAAATTAATTTAAAATTAATTCCCGCTGTCAAAACAAAAAGCGTGTTTTTAAGAGATAATAACTATCAAAAGATTGACACTCGTTTATGTTCGGTTTAATTGTAAAATTATGTCCAATGACCAATATTATATTAAATGGTAAAAATATATTCTAAATATACTTTAAAACCACTCAAATTCATAATTTATCACTATTAATTATTTTGATTAAAAAAGTTGTTTTTAATTAAAACTTAGTAATTTTCACTATTCATCAAAATATGAAAGTTATCCGAAATGTACCAAAATTTCACCTTAGGCTAAATTCGATATTCCGAATCCAAAAATGAAGTCCATTTTCATATATAAAATATATAATTTCAAAAATTAGGTATTACTATTCATAACGGCTAGTTTGATTAGTTATGGTGTGTTAGAACTCGGTGTTGCGTACAACACACGCTATCACATTATTCAAAGAGAAACGTACCGTAGAAGCTTGGGGTGTTACATATCCTGAGTCTTTATTTGTAGAAAATGACCAAGTGTTTCGGAACATGGATAAAGGGAAGATTACCATTCTGAAGTACACCACCCACTTTTTCAAATAGGTACATCTAGCGCTGAATCTAATCACCAATGATTACATAAATTCTATGAGGATCTAGATTGGGTTGAGGGTCGATGTTTGTTAAATGCTTGTCGTTTTGTACCTTTTAACCATTGTGGATGTAGTGGATAAAGTGTCCTTTTTAAGGCATACATAGCTAGAAGTAAAGGCATGGGTAGAGGTTTAGGGGGTTTAGTGGCTCGTAAGGGTACATATTATTGTCATAAATGAAAGCGGAAGAGTGATCAAATTTCTAAAAGACCAGTTTTATTTGATCTTATAGGGTAGAAATGTTTTTTTTCTATGAGTGTGGTAGGAATGGTCATACTACACCTCAGTGTATGGAGTCTACTAGAACTTTTCACCTTTGCGGTTCATCTATCCACTTAAATCATTTCTATGATAAGATGTCCCACAATAGTATGCAGGGATCCACTTTCACTAGGGTTTCACAGGTTTATGCAGATGGTTCCAGGGGTGGTGGGTCACATTATTAGTATAAGGGTGATATCCGGGTGGAAAATATAATGCCCTAACCCTATTTACCTAGAGTCGGTGCATTGTTACACAACATTGGAATGATACAAGGAATCATGTCTCGAAAGACCAATCAGTTTAGTAGCCTTAGAAGTACTAGATACATTCATAAGTTTTACAATACCTCATGAAATAAAAGAACCAACAACATTTTGTCCGCTTTTTAACACAATTATATCCTTATCCTATCCCTATAGGTCAACCATAAAATACTTCTTCACTTCTTGGAAAAAATAAAACATAGAAATCGGTGAGCTCAGATTCTCATTAAGGATAACAATATAGCAGAAACTTTCATAAATACGAATAAAAATTTACGACAATGTAAAAGACTAAAACAAAATCCTTTTAAACATCAAATTCAAAAAAATATGGAAAAGATAAAATAAAATAATTCCATTTACTAATTCACATGGATATTCTACTAGTTTAATAATCACATGAAACATATATATCAACTTTCATAATGATGGAATGCATAATATCGGACTTCAAAACCACATAGTCAAGTCCTTGTGTCAAGACTACAAATAATATTTTATCAATGCCATGTTCCATGACACTAGTTTTTATCATGTGACAGACCGATGTATCGGGAAGCTATAGGGGTCTCCACCCATTACTTACTAAGCCAATGGGATTACTCATATGAAAAGGTTTAACCATAACAGCAAAATTCGTATTAAAACTAGAAAATGAAATGTCAATAGTTTATCTATAAACAATGAATGGTGTAAAAATAACACATCCACGGTCAAATATATCACAAAACCTTCAATACAATATGAAAGATTTGTATCAAAATAAATCAACTTTAAACAAGTTTAAAATCCAACAAAGGATGTTGACATAGATGAAATGAAAAATATTTTAAAAAAATACCACTTTTTATTTTGAAATCATTTAAAAGTCACATAACTATAAAAGAATACATTTATTTCTAAAATATTCTTATAAACTTATATGAGAAGCTTCAATGATGATATAATGGAAAAATATCCACGCCCTCCGTACAAGTTAAAAAAAAGACATTCTTACCTTAATTTTGTCGAAAAGGTCATAAAGTACCTTGTTTAGAAAATGACAGAAATATTCCTTTATAAACATATTATAAAAAGTCAAACAATGATATAAATGAATTTAACCCATAGTAAAAAATGTTTTGAAATAGATTTTTAGAAACATGTATGTGGATGATAAAGAGGTTCCAGTAGATACTTACATAAAAACAATATCTGATAATAAAGAGATTATGAAATTAACCCTTACCTTGTACTTATATCTAGTCGAGGGTATTTTAACCTCCTATATAATAGTTAAATAATTGTTATTAAATTATACAAGAACCATATACATAAATATGATATCATATATGATCCTATAATATTAATTTTTTAATAATATTTTAGTATTATCGTAGTTTCGGGTGTTAACTGATTCGTTTTCCATTATATGTTTTCTTACATAAGCCATGTTTGTTATGGATAGTATGTATTTGATTAATTTCCAGAATTATATTATGTTCGTAATAATTATTTTTAATCATCAAATGAAAATTATTATTGAATTATTATGATGGGGAATGAATCAAACCGCGTTCATGAAGTTGGTAATCCATACGTACGTAGGAGCGACAATAACATTCAATTGAAGGTGAAATCGTATATAATTGAATGTTATATCATATATAAAGAATAATTAACATGTTATATTTATTATTTACATCAATTATACATCATTATTATACCCATCCATATAATTAAGTGTTTGAATAACAAACTACACCACAGCGTGGAGATGGTAAGCCTTACGTACGCACGTATGGTGACTTTTTCATTCACATTATGGATAGAATAATGAATATGGTTGTAAATTTTTTATAATAACATCATAGTATATATAGAAGATACATGAGTTGGTATTTTAGAATGGAAACAACAAAGAAAGAGGAAGTGTAAGAAGAAAATAACTTCAAAGAGTTGATGAAATATTTACCTCTTCTTCGGGTTCATCCTTCTGATTTGATCAAAATGGATCCATAGATTGGATTTATGACCAATGGTAGGCCTCTATAATTAAGCGAGGAATGTTCGAAGGATATTTGGTCAGGATTTTTCAGAGCCAAATGGCAATGGACATGTGAAATTAAGAGAAGGGGAAGTACCCTATTATAAGAGAGGTGAGGGTCACTTGAGGAAAATATTGAAATATTTTTTTATTATAAAAGAATTTTCGGTTTCTAATGGCTCAAAAATGATTTAATTCGAGTATAAGGTGGGTATGGGTCGAAAACCTGCCAAAAAAAGGTTTTAGATTGGTCTAGGTCCCCATATTAACCTTATCATTTAGATTTAAATCTTAGTTAGAGAGTTTGACATTTACCATGTCTCTTTGTATTTTTATATTATATTATCAATAAACATACTATAATAAGACAAGATAACCCCAAGTGGTTCATTATTAATATATATAACCTTATCTAAGTCCATTTTCCATGCCTTATATTTTTATGAATATTATATCAATTAATAATATAGTATTTGTTTTGAAAACTCAATTATGTCAATTTTGAGACTATTTATTATTTGGTTTTTGTGAAAATCATAACAGAATGATTACTTCAAAAACAATTTATTTAATTAACAATAACATGTAATATTAACCTATAAAATTAGTTTAATTCATCAAAAGTCTCAAATTACATTTATTTCAATATTTATAATATCAATTATTTTAATCATTCATTAATAAGGTTACTACTACATCATCATTGTGTCATTTAGAAATTAAATTATTTAATGACTAAAAATGATAAATAAAATACCATTATGTATTAATTGTTTTTATACTTATAATGAGTATTTATAGTCTAATATAACTTATGTATTACCCTATATTAAAAATGGATCAGTTTTTAATCTTTGAATTTAACTCTTTTAACTCTACTTTAAATAAAATAACAATAAATATCCTAATGTAATCCATGTGGACAAAATGGGATCATATTTTATTCCTTATGTTTTTTTGTTCAAATTTCACTTACCAATAGAACTAGGACTTGTGTTAGGGTAATTATAATATCATTTGTACCCTAAATTACCCTATTTATTTTTAACCATGGTAAATAAATGTCAAAAGGAAATATTCACAAAAAAAAATTATTTTCATCTTCTTGAACCACATTTTACTTACTGATATCAACTGTGTTTCTTTGATTTTTGAAATTCAACTCAATGAAGTGGTAAAATTAGGTTTTATTCAAATTTATAAATGCTCATAGAAGGTGGGTAAAAGACGGTACAATTATTGATAAACGTTTATGTATGTAAACTTATTATAAAATGAAATCAATGAATTATATTGAAAATATATTGGTATTATATATCTATTTTGACCAAAAATAAATTAAAATAAAATAACTAATTTTTTAAATAGAAAGTTTGTTTTAAACAATAACACAATGTGTTTCACTATTCTTCAAAATTTAATGTTTTCATAAAAATACAAAAAATTCACCTTAAACTGATTTTGATATTCTGAATCCAAAAATGAAGTCCATTTTTAAAAATAAAATTTATAAATTTTCAAAAATTAGGTATTACTATTCATAATGATTAGTTTCATTGGTTGTGGTGTGTTAAAACTCCATGTAGCATACAACGGAACCTACTACACAATTCAAATAGAAGTGTACCATGGACGCTTGTGGTGTTACATTCTCCCCTCTTTCAAATAATTTCATCCTCAAAATTTCTAGAATACTACCGCAAAAAATGAATCGGGTGGTTCTTCATCATAAGTTCCATGGGTTTTCATGTTGATTATTCTATCTTATGGTTTCTCCATTGAACTTTTACCTGAAGATTCTTCCGGTTTATCAACAGTTTTTCTCTGGTATAATGAATTCTGATAGGTTCTTCACAATAGTACATATTGGGTTCCAGTTCTATTTCATCATAGGTGAGTACATGCATTGTGTCAGGCATGTTTTTTTCTCAACAATGATACATATAACACCTCATAAACATTAGAGAGAATTGGTGTCATTTATAAATATTAAGCTACATCCCCAATTCATTCAAGAATTTTGAATGGTCTGATATAACCTGAGACATAATTTACCCATCTTACTGAATCGTATAACTCCCTTCCATGGATATTCCATCATGAAAACATGATCTTCTACCTGAAATTCTGAATCATTCCTTTGGTTATCGCCATAGATCTTTTTCCTACTTTGAGCAGCATTGATGTGGGTTTGGATAACCTTCACCTTTTCTATTATTTCCTGAACATGTTTTAGGCCTACGAGTTTTCTTTCACCAATATCATCCCACCATGTCGGTGTGTGACATCTCATTCCGTATAACTCTTTATATAGTGCAATCTGAATACTTGAATAGAAGTTATTATTATAGTAAAATTCTACCAGAGGTAAATATTGATCCCACATACCTTGAAAGTCAAGTGAGCAAGATCTCAACATATCTTCTAAGGTTTGAATAGTGCGTTCTGATTGTCCATCGGTTTGAGGGTGGTAGGCAGTTCTCAAATGATGTTCAATATGAAGGGCCTTATAAATACATTTCCAGAATCATAAGGTAAAACAGGGATCACAATCAGAAACAATCGATAGGGGTACACCATGATGTATTAGAACTTGATTAATATATAGTCTTTCTAGACGTTCAAGTGGAAAATCTTCTCTTATAGCAAGAAAATGGGCTGACATGGATGGACGATCAACAATGACCCATATTACATCATTCACTCTAGGAGTCTTTGGTATCCCCATGAAAAATCCCATCGAAATATCATCCCATTTACACTCGGGCATGGGAAGAGGTTTCATGACTCCTTTAGGATGTTGTCTTCCAGCTTTCACTTGTTGACAAACCATACATATTGAAACATAATCCGCAATCTCTCTCTTAATGTAGTCCCACAAAAAATGTTCCTTTAAATCCTTATACATATTTGTGCTCCCATAGTGTATAGAGAAATTGGAGATATGAGCATCATCCAAAGATTCCATTTTTAGATCAGGCATGATAGGATCACAAAGTCTCTTCCAAAATTTCAAAATTCCATCTTCATATATGAATTCACTCAATCTCCCATCATTCGCAGCATTAATTTCCTTTTGAAACTCTTCATCATCAGTCTGAGAAAATTTTATCATTTCTAGTAAAGACATTTTGGCAACCATTTGAAAAATCCTTGATGATTCACCTTCCATGGTTATTCCCATATCAATCATTATTAGATACACATATATAATATCCTTTTTAACTCTCATCTTGTTAAAAAATCCATGATATTTCTACTCAAATCATCTTCCACATTATTTTCCTTCCCCGGGTGGTACTGTATAGTGAAATCATAATCCTTGAGTAGTTCAAGTCATTTATTTTTCCTGATGTTGAGTTCTTTCTGTGGGAGAATATTCATCAAACTCTTGTGATCAGTATAAATCCCACATTTTTCCACCATAGAGATAGTGTCTCCATATTTTCAGGGAAAAGATTACAGCTGCACACTCAACATCATGAGTGGGATTATTTTTTTCATGAATTATTAGCTAATGTGAGTCATAGGAAAAAACACTATCATTCTGCATAAGGACACAACCAAGTCATTTCATTGAAGCATCACTATGAATAACAAACCTCTCATTCTCTAATGGTAGATTCAAGATAGGATCATAGACTAATATTCACTTCAGTTCTTCAAAACATTCTTCACACTCTTTTGTCCAAACAAATTTAACCCCTTTACGATTGATCTTGGTTAATGGGTTAGACAATAGAGTATATTTCTAGAAAAAATTCCAATAATAACATTCTAGACCAATAAAAATGTGTACCTTAGTTATACTCGTCGGTGCTGACCATTTTTGGAATACATTGGTCTTTGAAGTTTCAACATAGATTCCATCCTTAGAGAAAATATGGCCAAGAAAATAAATCTCCTAAATCCAAAATTCAGACTTGCTAAATTCCCCATATAATTCATTAATTTTAAGATTCCTTAGGTTAACGCACAAGTGATTTTCATGATCTTCGTAGCTTTTTGAGTAAACCAAAATATCATCAAAAAATACCACTACAAAGTCATCATGATATTCCATAAAAACTCTATTCATTAGATCCATGAAGACAGAGGGTGCATTATTCAATCCAAAAGGAATTACTATAAACTCATAATTCTCGTACCTGGTTGCAAATGCGGTTGTCAGAATGTATTCCTTCATCAGACACAACTGATGATATCCAGATCGAAGTTCAATCTTTGAAAAATATTTAGCTCCATGATCATG
Source organism: Viscum album (assembly GCA_963277665.1). Taxonomy (NCBI): domain Eukaryota; kingdom Viridiplantae; phylum Streptophyta; class Magnoliopsida; order Santalales; family Viscaceae; genus Viscum; species Viscum album. Next base: position 345,479,118 of record OY728127.1, on the reverse strand, counting down.
GTTTAATAAATAATCAATGTGAGGTAGTGGAAAATTGTTATTTGTTGTTAGATCATTGATCTCCCTGTAGTCAATGCACAACCTCATAGATCCATATTTCTTCTTGATAAAAAGAACAGGGGTTCCCCACATAGAAACACTAGTGCCAATAAATCCTTTATTACTAAACACCTTTAGTTGTTTCATTAGTTCCACTAATTCCACAGTAGACATTCTATAATGTGTATTAGATAAGGGCCTTGAACCTGGAATTAAGTCAATAGAAAACTCAATTTCCCATTTTGGAGGATGTCTAGGTGAATCCTCTGGAAACACATCAACATATTCTTGCACAATTTCTACATCCTCTCTTTCAACATTCATTTCCCCACCCATAGTTTTTTCATTCTCTTCCTCCACAGTAATTGAATTTAGTTGGGCTACTAGGGGTGGATCTAGATAAGAATAAGGTGGTGACTTTTTTGCTCAAAAGATACGGTACTCCTTATAATCATCTAAAATTTTGACCTCCTTTTTCTTACAATTAATTTTTTCATCATTGTCTGAAATCCAATCGATAACGAGAATTATATCAAATTCAATCATGGGAATGGAGAAGAGATATGTAGATAAATAATGTTTATATGCCTTAATGGGGACTGATTCACCAAACATTTTTGCAATGATACTTCTATTAAGAGTTTTGACTGACAACACCCTTGTTAAATCAAATTGGAAAAATAAATTATTCTTAGAAAACAGGGAAGATATGGAAAAATGTGATGATCCATAATCAAATAAAACACTGAATAAACTTGAAGAAACCATTAAAATACCCACCACCACATCTTTTAGAGCTTAAATATAAGGTCCTGGCCTTAAAACTTACTTAATATTGAATTAAATGAATAATTCACATTGAGGATCTTTTTAGGTTTAGAGTTTTAGATAATTAGATCATAACTATTACGTCTCCAAAGATTACAAAGTAGAAACTTCTACTAAGTTTCCATAAAATAAAAACTCTAAAAAGGAAACATGTCTAGTTCCATGTTTTAGATAGCATGACTTTCCCTTGAACCCATCCTATACCCAATTCCACATTAAGTCTTGTGAAAAACATTTCAAAAAACATGGGGTGAGCATAAAAATCTTAGTAACGGATACACAATGAATGAAAACTGTTAGTTTTTCAAAACAACAAGTAAGCCTTATATACATTATCGAAGTAATACATTTCACCTTTATGAAGTATTAAAAACTCTTCAATGAATAAAAGAACATTACTTACCCTTTTGTAACCGAAATATTACCATAAAACCCATATAAAGATCACATAACATATAAAGGTAACATGGAACATAAACATACATAAATGGAATAACCATACAGTCGACTTCCACACATATCACTTAATGGAATATCCATACGGCCGACTTCCATACCCAATTCATTGGAGGTTATAACATAACCACCCATCATGGTATTCACGGCACCACCTGTCATATGGTTTATCACGTAACAACCCGTCAAATGTCTAAGTACCATTATAAAATCATAAGACATAAAACAAATATAATGGAAAGAAAACATTTCCACACTTTTATCAAAATATATCACATAAATATATTGACATAAAAAATCCATTATAAAAACCATTTTCAAAACCAAAATACATAAAAGAGTATATGGTATTTATTTCACTTTAAAAACATTACAGCTTGTTGAAGAATCCAATGACCAAATAATACTCATGGCGGCGGAAAATGTTGTTGTCACCGCGTACGTTAAAAGAAACATTCCTTTTTATCATTCAGTAAAACGGTTCATAGAAAAATATTCTTTTTGTATAGAAGTAAAAATCAAAGGGTTTTATACACCGTATAAAAGAAATTTGTGTATAAAACAAAATATGCCTCAATGAAAGGAGATTGAGATGAAGTCCCTTACCTCGGGTCCGACTTGACTCGATCGTTCTTTAACATCCTAAAGAATAAACTTGAGTTAATTTCTACTTGATTAAGAACCTTTTTCAAGTTCATTATTTCTTTTATATCACTTATTTCCATGTTATAAACATTATGTAATCATTTATGTTAATAATTTTTGTTTTGTCGATATTTGGATCTTAAGTCGAAAGTGGACTTCTTACAATTACATGTTGTTCGTGTGGTCACATACTCATTATATCCAAAATGATATTCATGATTTGGATATCATATATATCATATATATCCAGAATATACATGTATTTATAATATTACATAATCATTTAGGGGTAAGAAATGAAATGCACCGTTCATGGAGATGGTAAGCCGTACGTACGCATGAACGCTACATTCATTTCTATGTCATATTAATGGAATTAAAACTAAAGGAAAGTTATATATATTTTAATTCCAGAATTATATTAATCATTTAGATGTAACATACATCATATATATCCATTATGTATATTTACTTATAATAGTACATTACATTTGGGTATAAGAAATGAAATGTACCGTTCATGGAGACGGTAAGTCGTACGTACGCATGAAAGCTACTTTCATTTCTATCTCATACATTAATGGAATGAAATAATAATGATATGAAGGTATATTATAATTCCAGTATAACATCATATATAATAACTTTAAATTCATCCTTTATACGTCCCACATATGGAATTATTGAATCAAATCACTTTGATGGGGCGGTAGTCCGCACTTCCTAAAAAGAAGATATCGCATATACCCATAATGGAAGCCATAAAGGTATACCAAAAATGAAAAATAAAGAAGCATAAGGAAAACATAATCATAATATATATCATATATAAATATAGTGACATCTTAATGGAAACCTTTGAAGGTGTTAGAAGAATATTGAACAATCATCGTTTCGTGAGGCAGAAATTCGCCATCCACAGAAACAATATGTTCTTTAACAATTAGATGTAGGTGTGTGTAAGTGTAACTCGAATGCTTCTTATAAAAACATCCTAGTATATTGAAGATACTGGATTTGTTACAAAATAAATTAATAAAAAGAGTTTAGGGGGTTGGAGAAGCAAAATAAAACAAAATAACACAAGTGAAGACACTACCTTTAAATCGGGTAACTCTTTTTGATTTGAGCTCAAAGGATTCCTTGGGAAGACTTCTGCCCAAAGTGAGGCTTCTAAGAGTTATAGAGGGATGTGGAGAGACAAAATGGGCTGTGTTTGGCTGAGCCAAAGGCTTTGGAAGTGTGGGTAAGGTGGTAGAGGTGGGCGCCTTTTATAAGAGGAGAGGAGGGGCACTCTTGGAAAGTAAAGAAACGTTAATTTATTTTAAAATGAGTTTCGGATTTAAAAGGTCCCATATTGATATAATTCGAGGATATGGTGATAATGGTTCGAAAAATACCCATCCAATAGGTTTTTGATAAGTGTAGTTCTTATATTTTACATTATATTTTCATTTTATTTAAATCGTTAAATAATGAGGCAATCACTGCATCATCATGGTGTCATAAATAATTTAATTTATTTAATGTCTAAAAATTATAAAAAACTATAATGATGTAGGAAATATTTTTAGATTTATAATGAATATTTATAGTAAAAAATATGACTTGTATAACCTCATTTAAATTTTTTTTAGTAAAACAACTCATGTTAGAGACATTTTTATTTTAACTTTAAATAAAAAGGTATTAATGTCATTTTCCTACTAAAGTGGCTCCATAGGGTACCCAAGTTGACCCAGGTATTGTCTTGGTCGGCCATGACACATCCAATGAGGGTAGGACATGTTTCTAGGTCATTTCATAATATTAAAACATTACTTTTACCTTAAACCACACTAATTACCTCTAATCGTGATTAAAAACTTAAAAATTACTATTCACAAAAAAATTATTTTAATCCAATTGAACCACATTTTACTTCATAATGACAACCATGTATGTCGGATTTTTTAAATTCAAAACACAGAAGTGGTAAAATTTCATTTAAACAGAAAATCAGTCTTTATAGGTACCACTTAGTGGTTTCACTATTCATCAAAAATTGATGTTTTTCAGATAAATACCAAAACCTCACCCTAAGATATATTTGATATTAAAAATTCAAAAATGAAGTCTATTTTGAAAAATTCAAAACATATAAGTTTCATTATTTAATTTAATAACTAATTCCCGCTGTCAGAGCAAATAACGTGTTTTTATGAAACAATAAGTATCAAAAGATTGACACTAGTTTAAGTTCGATTTCAAAGTGAAATTAATTCCAACAACCACTATTGGATTTAATGGTAAAAAAATATTATAATTTCACTTTAAAACCAATTCAAAGGATAATATAATCATATGAATAAATTAGATTAAAAAGAGGTTTTGAATTCAAATACAACATTTTTCATTATTCATGAAAAAAATGAACTTTATCAGAAAAATACAAAAAAATACACAAAGTAAATATTGATGCCTAGATTCTAAAGAAGAATTTTATTTGTTCCAATAGAAAGTATAAGAGTGACCAAAACTATATTTAAAGAAGGTTCGCCATGAAATGGCGATATGTGTACCTTTAGTGAATATTAGAGTATCTATGCCTAAATTGAATTATTTTCTTATTTTAAGCCTTTATATTTTATTAGATGAATGTAAAAACAATTAAAAAAACATATATAATCATATTGTAGTTATTTCTATTCATTCCCGCCAATAAAACGGCTACGTGTTAACTACCATTAAAAATAATATTATTTTATTACTAGTGTGCAACGTAAGATTTCAAAGAAACTCTTTGTTGTGTATCGGGTATGCTATCGAATATAGCAACCCATTTAAAGTAAAATTAATATTCAAATCTCAAATATTAATAAATATGAAAATGTATTATTATTTATTTACCTGGGATGTTACATCCTTCCCCCCTTTTGGGAATTGCGTCCTCGCAATTTTATTCACTTATCAAAACAAGTGGGTGTATTTATCCCTTATAGCATTTTCAGATTCCCAGGTTTCCTCTTCAACCATATGGTTTTTCCACAAAACCTTTACCTAGTGAATTGCCTTATTTCGCAACACTTGCTCTCTTCGGTCAAGAATCTGGACTGGTTGTTCTTCATAAGAGAGATTCTATTCCAACTGAACTACCTCTGGTGTCAAAACACGAGATGGATCTGGCATATACTTTCTCAACATAGAAACATGAAAAATATTGTGTACCTGAGATAAACTCGGAGGTAATTCCACTCTATATGCAACTGATCCAACTCTTTCCAAAATTTCAAATGGTCCAATGAACCTTGGACTCAACTTTCCTTTCTTACCAAATCACATCACACTTTTCCATGGTGAAACTTTGAGAAAAACATGATCACCGACCTCGAAAGATAGATCCTTCCTCCGGTTATCCGCATAAATTTTCTGTCTGCTCTGAGCTGTTCTCATGTGTTTCTGAATCAACTGAACTTTTTCTGCCATATCTTCTACTAATTCTGGTCCCATTATCTTCCTTTCACCCACTTCATCCCAAAAAGATGGAGTTCAACACTGATTTCCATATAATGCTTCAAATGGTGGAATTTGTATACTGGTATGAAAACTGTTATTATAAGAAAATTCAACCAAAGAAAGATGTTGGTCCCAACTTCCATGATAATCCATAGAGCAAGCTCGTAGCATATCCTCCAAGGTCTGAATTGTTCATTTTGATTGGCCATCTTATTGCGGATGAAAAGCTGTACTAAAATTTAATTCAGTACCCAATGACTTCTGAAGGCCTTTCCAAAAGTTAGAAGTAAACCTGAGATCACGATCAGATACACTAGGGAGGGGAACTCCATGCAACCTGACTATCTCATTAAGATACAAACGGGAAAGTTGATCTACGGAAAAAGTATCTCGTATAGTAAGTAAATGAGCAGATTTATTCAAGCGATCTACAATAACCCAGATTGCATTATTACCTCTATATGTCCTCGGTAATCCCACAACAAAGTCCATGGATATATTTTCCCATTTCCACTCTGGCACTGGTAAAGGCTGAAGCATCCCTTTCGATAACTGCCGCTCTACATTAACCTGCTGACAAGTCAAACACTTCACAGTAAAATCAGCAATATATCTTTTCATTCCATCCCACCAGTAATACTCTCGAAGATCTTTATACATCTTAGTACTGCCAGGATGAACTGAAAACGGAGAATTATAAGCTTCACATAACAACTCTCTCTTCAACTGTGAATCACAAGGCACAAACAATCTCTTCCCAAATCTCAAAACACATTCATTATCAATGTTAAATTATGGAAACATACCTTTCTTAACAAGCTCTACCTTTTTCTGCAACTCACTGCCTTGCTTCTGTGCTTGCTTGATTTTGTCTGATAGAGAAGGTTTCACTGATACCTGAAACAAAATAGAAGGACATCCTGCACCAACAACTTCTATGCCAATGTTCATCAAATAAAAAACCTAAGGATCTCGTTCCAAACATAGCATGGTTAATGAAGCATTACTTTTCCGACTCAAAGCATCAGCCACTTTATTTGCTTTTCAAGGATAATAATGAATTGTACAATCATAATCCTTGATTAATTCCAGCCATGTCCTCTGTCTCATGTTCAACTTTTTTTGAGTGAATATATACTTTAAACTTTTGTGATCAGTATATATTTCACACTTTACTCCAGAAAAATGATGCCTCCAAATTTTTAAACCAAAAACAATAGCTGCTAATTCTAAATCATGTGTAGGGTAATTTACCTCGTGAGTTTTCAACAGTCATGATGCATAAGAAATTACCTGATCATTATGCATTAGGACGCAACCAAGTCCTTTCAATGAAGCATCACTGTATATAACAAACTCACCATTCCTGGAAGGAAATTCCAAAACTGGAGCATTCACCAATCTTCTTTTCAACTCCTTCGATAGTAACCTGAGTCAACTGAGCCATCACTGCAACACACTGTTTAGTTCTGATTCTGACCATCTCAGGATATTGATTTCAAAGTTCATTTCCCTCTATATGCCTTCCTAGAAAATATGTTATGTTTCCTCTATGAAAAAACATTCTTAACCCAGAAGTATCTTAGGCGAAGCAACATGGTAATCATTAAATGCTATATCATTTAAATCATACCATAAATTAACTTATAATTTAACACTTTTCTAACTCCTAATGTTGTCTAAACTGACCTCTGATACCAACTATAATCCCTCGACCTTAAACCTTACTTAATATTGAATTAAATGAATGATTTACATTTAGGATCTTTTCAGGTTTAGAGTTTTAGAGAATTAGATCATAACTATTACATCTCAAAAAATTACAAACTAGAAACTTCTACTAAGTTTCCATAAAATAAAAACTTGTAAAAGGAAACTTGTCTAGTTCCATGTTTTAGATAGCATGACATTCCCTTGATCCTATCCTTGACCCTATTCCAAATTAAGTCCTGTGAAAAACATTTCAAAAAACATGTGGTGACCATAAAAATATCAGTAAGGGATACACAATGAATGAAAACTGTTAGTTTTTCAAAACAACAGGTAAGCCATGTATACTTTATCAAAGTAATACTTTTCCCCTTTATGAAGTAGTAAAAACTCTTCAATGAATAAAAAGAACATTAATTACCCTTTTGTAACCCAAATATTACCACAAACCCCCTATAAAGATCACATAACATATAAAGGTAACTTGAGACATAAACATACTTAAATGGAATAACCATACGGTCGACTTCCACACATATCAGTTAATGGAATAGCCATACGGCCGACTTCCATACCCAATGCATTGGAGGTTATAATGTAACCACCCGTCCTGGTATTCACGGCACCACTCGTCATATGGTTTATCACGTAACCACCCGTCAAATGTCCAAGTACCATTATAAAATCATAAGACATAAAACAAATATAATGGAAAGAAAACATTTCCACACTTTGATCACAATATATCACATAAATATATTGACATAAAAAATCTAATATAAAAACCATTTTCAATACCAAAATACATAAAAGAGTATATGGTATTTATTTCACTTTAAATACATTACGGCTTGTTGAGGAAGCCAAAGACCAAATAATATTCGCGGCGGCGGAAAAGGTCATTATCACCAAGTACGTTAAAAGAAACATTCCTTTTTATCATTTAGTAAAACGCTTCGTAGAAAAATATTCCTTTATTATAAAAGTAATATTAAAAGGGGTTTATACACCTTATAAAATAAAGTTGTGTATAAAACAAAATATGCCTCAATGAAAGGATATTGAGATGAAGTCCCTTACCTCGGGTCCGACATGACTGGATCGTTCTTTAACGTCCTGAATAATAAACTTGAGTTAATTTCTACTTTATTAAGAACCTTTTTCAAGTTCATTATTTCTTTTATATCACTTATTTCCATTTTATAAACATTATGTAATCGTTTATGTTAATAATGCTTGTTTTGTCGATATTTGGTTCTTAAGTCGAAAGTGGACTTCTTACAATTACATGTTGTTTATGTGGTCAAATATTCATTATATCCAGAATGATATTTATGATTTGGATATCATATATATCATATATATCCAGCATATACATGTATTTATAATATTACATAATCATTTAGTGGTAAGAAATGAAATGCACCGTTCATGGAGACGGTAAGTCGTACGTACGCATGAACGCTACTTTTATTTCTATGTCATATTAATGGAATTAAAACTAAATGAGACTTATGTATATTTTAATTATAGAATTATATTAATCATTTAGATGTAACATACATCATATATATCCATTATGTATATGTACTTACAATAGTACATTACATTTGGGGATAAGAAATGAAATGCACCGTTCATAGAGATGGTAAGTCGTACGTACGCATGAATGCTACTTTCATTTCTATCTCATAATTTAATGGAATGAAATAATTATGATATAAAGGTATATTATAATTAAAGTATAAAATCATATATAATAACTTTAAATCCATCCTTTATACGTCCCACATATGGCATTAACGAATCAAATCACTTTGAGGGGGCGGTAGTCCGCACTTCCTAAAATGAAGATATCACGTATACCAATATTGGAAGCCATAAAGGTATACCACAAATTAAAAATACAAAAACATAAAGAAAAAATAAACATAATATATATCATATATTAATATAGTGACATCTTAATGGCCACCTTTGAAGGAGTTAGAAGAATATTGAACAATCATCGTTTTGTGAGGCAGAAATTCGCCATCCACAGAAATAGTACGTTCTTTAACCATTAGATATAGTTGTGTGTAAGTGTAGCTAGAATACTTATTATAACAACATCCTAGTGTATTGGATATTGTGGAGTTGTTAAAAAATAAATTAATAAAAAGAGTTAAGGGGTTGGAGAAGCAAAATAAAACAAAAGAACACAAGTGAAGACATTACCTTTAAATCGGGTAACTCTTTTTGATTTGAGCTCAATGGCTTCCTTGGGAAGACTTATGCCCAATGTGACGCTTCTAGGAGTTATAGAGGGATGTGGAGAGACAAAATGGGCAGGGTTTGGCCGAGCCAATGGCTTTGGAAGTGTGGGTAAGGTGGTAGAGGTGGGGGCCTTTTATAAGAGGAGAGGAGGGACACTCTTGGAAAGTAAAGAAATGTTACTTTATTTTAAAATGAGTTTCAGATTTAAAAGGTACCACATTGATATAATTCGAGGATAAGGTGATAAGGATTCGAAATATAACAATCCAATAAGTTTTTGACATGTTTTGTTCTTAGATTTTACATTATATGTTCATTTTATTTAAATCGTTAAATAATGACGCAATCACTGCATCATCATGTTGTCATAAATAATTTAATTTATATAATGTCTAAAAATTATAATAAAAAATATCATGATGTATTAAATCTTTTTATATTACTAATGAATATTTATAGTCAAAAATCTGACTTGTTTCACCCCATTTAAATGTTTTTTTAGTAAAACAACTCATGTTTGTGACATTTTTATTTTAACTTTAAATAAAAATGTATTAATGTCATTTTCCTACCAAAGTGGCTCCATGGGGTCCCCAAGTTTACCCATGGATTTTCCTGGTCTTCCATGACACCTCCAATGACGGTTGGACATGTGTCTAGGTCATTTCATAATGTTAAAAAATTATTTTTACCTTAAACTACACTAATTACCTCTAATCGTGATTAAAAACATAAAAGGTACTATTCACCAAAAAAATTATTTTCATCCCATTGAACCACATTTTACTTCTTAATAACAACCATGTTTGTCGTATTTTTGAAATTAAAAACACAGAAGTGGTAAAATTTCATTTAAACAGAAAATCAGTCTTTATAAGTACCACTTAGTGGATTCACTATTCATCAAAAATTGATGTTTTTCAGAAAAATACCAAAACTTCACCTTAAGCTATATTTGATATTACGAATTCTAAAATTATTTCTATTATACAAAATTCAAAACATATAAGTTTATTTATTTTATTTAATAATTAATTCTTGTTGTCAGAGCAAATAACATGTTTTTATGAAACAATAAGTATCAAAAGATTGACACTAGTTTAAGTCTGATTTCAAAGTGAAATTAATTCCAACGACCACTATTGGATTTAATGGTAAAAATATATTCTAATTTCACTTTAAAACCAATTAAAAAGATAATATAATCATACAAATAAATTAGATTAAAAATAGGTTTTGAATTAAAATACAAAAAAATTCACTATTCATTAAAAAATGAACTTTATCGGAAAAATACAAAAAATATACACAAAGAAAATTTTGATGTCCCGATTCTAAAGAAGATTTTTATTTGGTCCAATAGAAAGTATAAGAGTGACCAAAACTATATTTAAAGAAGGTTCTCCATGAAGAGGCGATAAGTGGACCTTTAGTGAATATTAGAGTATCTATGCCTAAAATTGAATTCTTTTCTTATTTTAAGCATTTATCTTTTATTGGATAAATGTAAAAACAATTAAAAAAATATATAATCATATTTTAGTTATTTCTATTCATTCCCGCCAATACAATGGCTGCGTGTTAACTACCATTAAAAATAATATTATTTTATTACTAGTGTGCAACGTAAGATTTCAAAGAAACTCTTTGTTGTGTATCGGGTATGCTATCAAACATAGAAACCCCTTTAAAGAAAAATTAATATTCAAATCTCAAATATTAATAAATATGAAAATGTATTATTCTTTATTTACCTGGGATGTTACATCCTTCCCCACTTTTGGGAATTGCGTCCTCACAATTTCATTCACTTATCAAAATAAGTGGGGGTATTTATCCCTCATAGCATTTTCAGATTCCCACGTTTCCTCTTCAACCATATGGTTTTTCCACAAGACCATTACCTGGTGAATTACCTTATTTCGCAACACTTGCTCTCTTCTGTCAAGAATCTGGACTGGTTGTTCCTCATAGGAGAGATTCTCTTCCAACTGAACTACCTCTGGGATCAAAACATGAGATGGATATGCCATATACTTTCTCAACATCGAAACATGAAAAACATTGTGTACCTGAGATAATCTCGGAGGTAATGCCACTCTGCATGCAACTGATCCAACTCTCTCCAAAATTTCATATGGTCCAATGAACCTTGGACTCAGCTTTCCATTCTTACCGAATCGCATCACACTTTTCCACAGTGAAACTTTGAGAAAAACATGATCACCAACCTCGAAAGATAGATCCTTCCTCCGGTTATCCGCATAACTTTTTTGTCTGCTTTGAGATGTTCTCATGTGTTTCTGAATCAACTAAACTTTTTCGGCCATATATTCTACCAACTCTGGTCCCATTAGCTTCCATTCAACAACTTCATCCCAAAAAGTTGGAGTTCGGCACTGCTTCCCATATAATGCTTCAAATGGTTCCATCTGTATACTGGTATGAAAACTGTTATTATAAGAATATTCAACCAAAGAAATATGTTGGTCCCAACTTCCCTGATAATCCATAGAGCAAACTCGTAGCATATCCTCCAAGGTCTGAATTGTTCGTTCTGATTGCCCATCTGATTGCGGATGAAAATCTGTACTAAAATTTAATTCAGTACCCAATGACATATGAAGGCCTTTATGAAAGTTAGAAGTAAACCTGGGATCACGATCAGATACACTGGAGAGGGGAACTCCATGCAACATGACTATATCTTTAAGATACAAACGGGAAAGTTGATCTAGGGAAAAAGTATCTCGTATAGTAAGGAAATGAGCAGATTTAGTCAAGCGATCTAAAATAACCCAGATTGCATTATTACCTCAAGATGTCCTCGGTAATCCCACAACAAATTCCATGGATATATTTCCCCATTTCCACTCTGGCCCTGGTAAAGGCTGAAGCATCCCTTTCGGTAACTGCCGCTCTGCTTTAACCTGATGAAAAGTCAAACACTTCATAGTAAAATCAACAATATATTTTTTCATTACATCCCACCAGCAATACTCCCGAAGATCTCTATAAATCTTAGTACTTCCAGGATGAACTGAAAACGAAGAATTATGAGCTTCACATAACAACTCTGTCTTCAACTGTGAATCACAAGGCACACACAATCTCTTCCCAAATATCAAAACACAATCATTATTAATGTTGAATTCAGGCAACTTACCTTTTTGAACCAGCTCTACCATTTTCTGCAACTCACTGTCTTGCTTATGTGCTTTCTTGATTCTGTCTGATAGAGAAGATTTCACTCATACCTGAAACAAAACAGAAGGTCATCCTGCACCAACAACTTCTATGCTTAAGTTAATCAAATCAAAAACCAAAGGATCTCGTTCCAAATGTAGCATGATTAATGAAGCATTACTTTTCCGACTAAAAGCATCAGTCACTTTATTTTCTTTTCCGGGATGGTAATGAATTGTACAATCATAATCCTTGATTAATTCCAGCCATCTCCTCTATCTCATGTTCAACTCTTTCTGAGTGAATATATACTTTAAAATTTTGTGATCAGTAAATATTTCACACTTTACTCCATACAAATGATGCCTCTAAATTTTTAAAGCGAAAACAACAGCAGCTGATTCCAAATCATGTGTAAGGTAATTTACCTCATGAGTTTTCAACTATCGTAAAGCATAAGCAATTACCTGATCATTCTGCATTAGGACGCAACCAAGTCCTTTCAATGAAGCATCACTGTATATAACAAACTCACCATTCCTGGAAGGAAATGCCAAAACTGGAGTATTCACAAATCTTCTTTTCAACTCCTTTGGTAGTAACTTGAGTCAACTAATCCATCACTGCAACACACTATTTAGTTCTGATTATGACCATCATAGGATATTGATTTCAATGTTCATTTCCCTCTTTATTCCTTCCCAGAAAAGCTGTTATGTTTCCTCTATGAAAAACCATTCTTAACCCAGAAATATCTTAGGCGAAGCTACATGGTAATCTTTAAATGCTATATCATTTAAATCATACCATAAATTAACTTATAATTTAACACTTTTCTAACTCCTAATGTTGTCTAAACTGACCTCTGATACCAACTATAAGGCCCCAACCTTAAACCTTACATAATATTGAATTAAATGAATAATTCACATTGAGGATATTTTCAGGTTTAGAGTTTTAGAGAATTAGATCATAACTATTACATCTCAAAAGATTACAAAGTATAAACTTCTACTATGTTTCCATAAAATAAAAACTCGTAAAAGGAATCATGTCTGGTTCCATGTTTTAGATAGCATGACTTTCCCTTGATCCCATCCTTGAACCTATTCCAAATTAAGTCTTGTGAAAAACATTTCAAAAAACATGCGGTGAGCATAAAAATCTCAGTAAGGGATACACAATGAATGAAAACTGTTAGTTTTTAAAAACAACAAGTAAGCCATGTATACTTTATCAGAGTAATACTTTTCCCCTTTATGAAGTAGTAAAAACTCATCAATGAATAAAAATAACATTACTTACCCTTTTGTAACCCAAATATTACCACAAACCCCTATAAAGATCACATAACATATAAAGGTAACTTGAGACATAAACATACTTAAATAGAATAACCATACGGTCGACTTCCACACATATCACTTAATGGAATAGCCATACGGCTGACTTCCATACCCAATGCATTGAAGGTTATAATGTAACCACCCGTCCTGGTATTCATGGCACCACTCGTCATATGGTTTATCACGTAACCACCCGTCAAATGTCCAAGTACCATTATAAAATCATAAGACATAAAACAAATATAATGGAAAGAAAACATTTCCACACTTTGATCACAATATATCAAATAAATATATTGACATAACAAATCCAATATAAAAACCATTTTCAATACCAAAATACATAAAAGAGTATATGGTATTTATTTCACTTTAAAAACATTACGGCTTGTTGAGGATGCCAAAGTCCAAATAATACTCGCTGCGGCGGAAAAGGTCGTTATCACCACGTACGTTAAAAGAAACATTCCTTTTTATCATTTAGTAAAACACTTCGTAGAAAAATATTCCTTTTGTATAAAATTAAAATTCAAAGGGGTTTATACACCATATAAAATAAAGTTTTGTATAAAACAAAATATGCCTTAATGAAAGGATATTGAGATGAAGTCCCTTACCTCGGGTCCGACTTGACTCGATCGTTCATTAACGTCCTAAATAATAAACTTGAGTTAATTTATACTTGATTAAGAACCTTTTTCAAGTTCATTATTTCTTTTATATCACTTATTTCAATGTTATAAACATTATATAATCATTTATGTTAATAATGTTTTTTTTGTCGATATTTGGTTCTTAAGTCGAAAGTGGACTTCTTACAATTACATGTTGTTTGTGTGGTCGAATATTCATTATATCCAGAATGATATTCATTATTTGGATATCATATATATCATATATATCCACCATATACATGTATTTATAATATTACATAATCATTTATAGGTAAGAAATGAAATGCACCGTTCATGGAGACCGTAAGTCGTACGTACGCATGAACACTACTTTCATTTCTATGTCATATTAATGGAATTAAAACTAAAGGGGAGTTATGTATATTTTAATTAAAGAATTATATTAATAATTTAGATGTAACATACATCATATATATCCATTATGTATATGTACTTATAATAGTACATTACATTTGGGGATAAGAAATGAAATGCACCGTTCATAGAGACGGTAAGTCGTACGTACGCATGAACGCAACTTTCATTTCTATCTCATAATTTAATGGAATGAAATAATTATGATATAAAGGTATATTATAATTAAAGTATAACACCATATATAATAAATTTAAATCCATCCTTTATACGTCCCACATATGGCATTAACGAATCAAATCACTTTGAGGGGGCGGTAGTCCGCACTTCCTAAAATGAAGATATCATGTATACCAATATTGGAAGCCACAAAGGTATACCACAAATGAAAAATAAATAATTATAAGGAAAACATAAACATAATATATATCATATATTAATATAGTTACATCTTAATGGCCACCTTTGAAGGTGTTAGAAGAATATTGAACAATCATCGTTTTGTGAGGCAGAAATTCGCCATCCACAGAAACAGTATGTTCTTTAACCATTAGATGTAGGTGTGTGTAAGTGTATCTCGAATACTTATTATAGCAACATACTAGTGTATTGAAGATACTGGATTTGTTACAAAATAAATGAATAAAAATAGTTTAGGGGGTTGGAGAAGCAAAATTATACAAAAGAACACAAGTGAAGACACTACCTTTAAATAGGGTAACTCTTTTTGATTTGAGCTCAAAGGCTTCCTTGGGAAGACTTCTGCCCAAACTGAGGCTTCTAGGAGTTATAGGGGGATGTGGAGAGACAAATTTGCCAGGGTTTTTCCAATCAAATGGCTTTGGAAGTGTGGGTAAGGTGGTATAGGTGGGGGCCTTTTATAAGAGGAGAGGAGGGACACTCTTGGAAAGTAAAGAAATGTTACTTTATTTTAAAATGATTTTCGGATTTAAAAGGTACCACATTGATATAATTCGAGGATAAGGTGATAAGGGTTAGAAATATACCCATCCAATATGTTTTTGACAAGTTTTGTTCTTAGATTTTACATTTTATTTTATTTTTATTTAAATCGTTAAATAATGACGCAATCGCTGCATCATCATGTTGTCATAAATAATTTAATTTATATAATGTCTAAAAATTATAAAAAAAATATCATGATGTAGGAAATCTTTTTATATTACTAATGAATATTTATAGTCAAAAATATGACTTGTTTAACCCCATTTAAAAATTGTTTTAGTAAAACAACTCATGTTTGTGACATTTTTATTTTAACTTTAAAAAAAGGTATTAATGTCATTTTCCTACCAAAGTGGCTCCATGGGGTCCCCAAGTTGACCCATGGATTTTCCTGGTCGTCCATGACACCTCCAATGACGGTTGGACATGTGTCTAGGTCATTTCATATTGTTAAAAAATTATTTTTACCTTAAACTACACTAATTACCTCTAATCACGATTAAAAACATAAAAGTTACTATTCACCAGAAAAATTATTTTTATCCCATTGAACCACATTTTACTTCTTAATAACAACCATGTTTGTCGTATTTTTGAAATTCAAAACACTGAAGTGGTAAAATTTCATTTAAACAGAAAATCAGTCTTTATAAGTACCACTTAGTGGATTCACTATTCATCAAAAATTGATGTTTTTCAGAAAAATACCAAAACATCACCCTAAGCTATATTTGATATTCTGAATTCTAAAATGAAGTCTATTTTACAAAATTCAAAACATATAAGTTTCTTTATTTTATTTTATAATTAATTCCTGTTTTCAAGGAAAATAGCACGTTTTTATGAAACAATAAATATCAAAAGATTGACACTAGTTTAAGTCTGATTTCAAAGTGAAATTAATTCCAACGACCACTATTGGATTTAATGGTAAAAATATATTCAAATTTAACTTTAAAACCAATTAAAAAGATAATATAATCATATAAATAAATTAGATTAAAAATAGGTTTTGAATTAAAATACAACATTTTTCACTATTCATTAAAAAATGAACTTTATCGGAAATATACAAAAAATTTACACAATGAAAATTTTGATGTCCCGATTCTAAAGAAGATTTTTATTTGGTCCAATAGAATGTATAAGAGTGACCTAAACTATATTTAAAGAAGGTTCTCCATGAAGAGGTGATAAGTGGACCTTTAGTGAATATTAGAATATCTATGCCTAAAATTGAATTCTTTTCTTATTTTAAGCATTTATATTTTATTGGATAAATGTAAAAACAATTAAAAAACATATATAATCATATTTTAGTTATTTCTATTCATTACCGCCAATACAATGGCTATGTGTTAACTACCATTAAAAATAATATTATTTTATTACTAGTGTGCAACGTAAGATTTCAAAGAAACTCTTTGCTACGTATCGGGTACGCTATCAAACATAGAAACCCCTTTAAAGTAAAATTAATATTCAAATCTCAAATATTAATAAATATGAAATTGTATTATTCTTTATTTACCTAGGATGTTACATCCTTCCCGACTTTTGGGAATTGCGTCCTCACAATTTCATTCACTTATCAAAATAAGTGGGGGTATTTATCCCTCAATGCATTTTCAGATTCCCATTTTTCCTCTTCAACCATATGGTTTTTCCACAAAACCATTACCTGGTGAATTACCTTAATTCGCAACACTTTCTCTCTTCTGTCAAGAATCCAGACTGGTTGTTCCTCATAAGAGAGATTCTCTTCCAACTGAACTACCTCTGGGCTCAAAACATGAGATGGATATGCCATATACTTTCTCAACATCGAAACATGAAAAACATTGTGTACATGAGATAAACTCGGAGGTAATGCAACTCTGCATGCAACTGATCCAACTCTCTCCAAAATTTCATATGGTCCAATGAACCTTGGACTCAGCTTTCCTTTCTTACCGAATCACATCACACTTTTCCACGGTGAAACTTTGAGAAAAACATGATCACCAACCTCAAAAGATAGATCCTTCCTCCAGTTATCCACATAACGTTTCTGTCTGCTCTGAGCTGTTCTCATGTGTTTCTGAATCAACTAAACTTTTTCTGCCATATATTCTACCAATTCTGGTACCATTAGCTTCCATTAACCAACTTCATCCCAAAAAGTTGGAGTTCAACACTGCTTCCCATATAATGCTTCAAATGGTTCCATCTGTATACTGGTATGAAAACTGTTATTATAAGAATATTCAACCAAAGAAATATGTTGGTCCCAACTTCCCTGATAATCCATAGAGAAAACTCGTAGCATATCCTCCAAGGTATGAATTGTTCGTTCTGATTGCCCATCTAACTACGGATGAAAAGTTGTACTAAAATTTAATTCAGTACCCAATGACTTCTAAAGGCCTTTCAGAAAGATAGAAGTAAACCTGGGATCACGGTCAGATACAATGGAGAGGGGAACTCCATGCAACCTGACTATCTCTTTAAGATACAAACGGGAAAGTTGATCTAGGGAAAAAGTATCTCGTATAGTAAGGAAATGAGCGTATTTAGTCAAGAGATCTACAATAACCCAGATTACGTTATTACCTCAAGATGTCCTCGGTAATCCCACAACAAAGTCCATAGATATATTCCCCCATTTCCACTCTGGAACTGGTAAAGGCTGAAGCAACCCTTTCGGTAACTGCCGCTCGGCTTTAACCTGATGACAAGTCAAACACTTCACAGTAAAATCAACAATATCTTTTTTCATTCCATCCCACCAGTAATACTCCCGAAGATCTCTATAAATCTTAGTACTTTTAGGATGAACTGAAAACAGAGAATTATGAGCTTCACATAACAACTCTCTCTTCAACTGAGAATCACAAGGCACACACAATATCTTCCCAAATCTCAAAACACAATCATTATTAATGTTGAATTCAGGCAACTTACCTTTCAGAACCAGCTCTTCCATTTTCTGCAACTCACTTTCTTGCTTATGTGGTTTCTTGATTCTGTCTGATAGAGAAGATTTCACTCATACCTGAAACAAAACAGAAGGGCATCCTGCACCGACAACTTCTATTCCAAAGTTCATCAAATAAAAAACCAAATGATCTCGTTCCAAACGTAGCATGATTAATGAAGCATTACTTTTCCGACTCAAAGCATCAGTCACTTTATTTGCTTTTCCTGGATGGTAATGAATTGTACAATCATAATCCTTGATTAATTCCAGCCATCTCCTCTGTCTCATGTTCAACTCTTTCTGAGTAAATATATACTTTAAACTTTTGTGATCAGTAAATATTTCACAATTTAATCCATACAAATGATGCCTCCATATTTATAAAGCGAAAACAACAGATGCTAATTCCAAATCATGTGTAAGGTAATTTACCTCATGAGTTTTCAACTATTGTAAAGCATAAGCAATTACCTGATCATTCTGCATTAGGACTCAACCAAGTCCTTTCAATGAAGCATCACTGTATATAACAAACTCACCATTCCTGGAAGGAAATGCCAAAACTGGAGCATTCACCAATATTCTTTTCAACTCCTTCAGTAGTAACTTGAGTCATCTAAGCCATCACTGCAACACACTATTTAGTTATGATTATGACCATCTCAGGATACTGATTTCAAAGTTCATTTCTCTCTTTATTCCTTCCCAGAAAAGTTGTTATGTTTCCTCTATGAAAAACCATTCTTAACCCAGAAATATCTTAGGTGAAGCTACATGGTAATCTTTAAATGCTATATCATTTAAATCATACCATAAATTAACTTATAATTTAACACTTTTCTAACTCCTAAAGTTGTGTAAACCGACCTCTAATACCAACTATAAGGCCCCGACCTTAAACCTTACTTAATATTGAATTAAATGAATAATTCACATTGAGGATCTTTTCAGGTTTAGAGTTTTAGAGAATTAGATCATAACTATTACATCTCAAAAGATTACAAAGTATAAACTTCAACTATGTTTCCATAAATTAAAAACTCTTAAAAGGAAACATGTCTAATTCCATGTTTTAGATAGCATGACTTTCCCTTGATCCCATCCTTGTCCCTATTCCACATTAAGTCATGTGAAAAACATTTCAAAAAACATGGGGTGAGCATAAAAAGCTCAGTAAGGGATACACAATGAATGAAAACTGTTAGTTTTTCAAAACAACAAGTAAGCAATGTAAAGATTATCAAAGTAATACTTTTCACCTTTATGAAGTAGTAAAAACTCTTTAATGAATAAAAGAACATTACTTCCATTTTGTAACCCAAAGATTACCATAAAACCCATATAATGATAACATAACATATAAAGGTACCTTGGTACATAAACATACTTAAATGGAATAACCATACGGTCGACTTCCACACATATAAATTAATGGAATAGCCATACGGACGACTTCCATACGGTCGACTTCCACACATATCACTTAATGAAATAGCCATACGGCCGACTTCCATACCCAATTCATTGGAGGTTATAACGTAACCACCCATACTGGTATTCACGACACCACTCGTCATATGGTTTATCACATAACCACCCGTTAAATGTCCAATTACCATTATAAAATCATAAGACATAAATAAAATATAATGGAAAGAAAACATTTCCACACTTTGATCACAATATATCACATAAATATATTGACATAAAAATCCATTATAAAAACCATTTTCAATACCAAAATACATAAAAGAGAATATGGTATTTATTTCACTTTAAAAACATTATGTCTTGTTGAGGAAGCCAAAGACCAAATAATACTAGCGACGGCGGAAAAGGTCATTGTCACCGCATACGTTAAAAGAAACATTCCTTTTTATCGTTTAGTAAAACGCTTCGTAGAAAAAGAATCATTTTCTATAAAAGTAAAATTCAATGGGGTTTATACACCGTATAAAAGAAAGTTGTGTATAAAACAAAATATACCTCAATGAAAGGAGATTGAGACGAAGTCCATTATCTCAAGTCCGACTTGACTCGATCGTTCTTTAACGTCCGGAATAATAAACTTGAGTTAATTTATACTTGATTAAGAACCTTTGTCAAGTTAATTATTTCTTTTATATCACTTATTTCCATGTTATAAACATTATGTAATCATTTATGTTAATAATGTTTGTATTTTCGATATTTGGTTCTTAAGTCGAAAGAGGTCTTATTACAATTACATGTTGTTCGTGTGGTCAAATATTCATTATATCCAGAATGATATTCATGATTTGGAAATCATATATGTCATATATATCCAGCATATACATGTATTTATAATATTACATAAATATTTATAGGTATTAAATGAAATGCATCCTTCATGGAGACGGTAATCCGTACGTACGCATGAACGCTACTTTCATTTCTATGTCATATTAATGGAATTAAAACAAAATGAGAGTTATGTATATTTTAATTCCATAATAATATTAATCATTTAGATGTAACATACATCATATTTATCCATTATGTATATGTACTTATATTAGTACATTACATTTGGGGATAAGAAATGAAATGCACCGTTCATGGAGATGGTAAGCCGTATGTACGAATGAACGCAACTTTAATTTATATCTCATACATTAATGGAATGAAATAATAATTATATAAAGGTATATTATAATTCCAGTATAACATCATATATAATAACTTTAAATCCATCCTTTATACGTCCCACATATGGCATTAACGAATCAAATCACTTTGAGGGGGTGGTAGTCCGCACTTCCTAAAATGAAGATATCACATATACCCATAATGGAAGACATAATGGTATACCACAAATGAAAAATACAGAAGAATAAGGAAAAAATAAACATAATATATATCATATATAAATATAGTGACATCTTAATGGCCACCTTTTATGGTGTCAGAATAATATTGAACAATCATCCTTTCGTGAGGCAGAAATTCACCATCCATAGAAACAGAATGTTCTTTAACCATTAGATGTAGGTGTGTGTAAGTGTATCTCTATTGATTCTTATAACAAAATCCTAGTTTATTGAAGATACTGGATTTTTTACAAAATAAATGTATAAAAAGAGTTTAGGGGGTTGGAGAAGCAAAATAAAAAAAAAGAACACAAGTGAAGACACTACCTTTAAATCAGGTAACTCTTTTTTATTTGAGCTCAAAAGCTTCCTTGGGAAGAATTCTGCCCAAAGTGAGGCTTCTAGGAGTTATAGGGGGATGTGGAGAGACAAAATTGGCAGGGGTTGGCCGAGCCAAAGGCTCTGGAAGTGTGGGTAAGGTGGTATAGGTGGGGGCATTTTATAAGAGGAGAAGAGGGGCACTCTTGGAATGTAAAGAAATGTTACTTTATTTTAAAATGAGTTTCGGATTTAAAAGGTCCCACATTGATATAATTCAAGGATAAGGTGATAAGGGTTCTAAATATACCCATAACATAGGTTTTTGACAAGTGTAGTTCTTAGATTTTACATTTTATTTTCATTTTATTTAAATCGTTAAATAATGAGGCAATCGCTGCATCATCATGGTGTTATAAATAATTTAATTTATTTAATGACTAAAAATTATAAAAAAAATATCATGATGTAGGAAATATTTTTTTATTTCTAATGAATATTTATAGTCAAAAATCTGACTTGTATAACCCCATTTAAAAATTGTTATAGTAAAACAACTCATGTTTGTGACATTTTTATTATAACTTTAAATAAAAAGGTATTAATGTCATTTTCCTACCAAAGTGGCTCCATTGGGTCCCCAAGTTCACCCAAGAATTTTCTTGGTCGGCCATGACACATCAAATGAGGTTAGGACATGTTTCTAGGTCATTTCATAATATTAAAACATTATTTTTACCTTCAACCACACTAATTACCTCTAATCGCGATTAAAAACCTAAAAGTTACTATTCATCAAAAAATTATTTTAATCCCATTGAACCAAATTTTACTTCTTAATGAAAACCATTTATGTCAGATTTTTGGAATTTAAAACATAGAAGTGGTAAAATTTCATTTAAACGGAAAATCAGTCTTTATAAGTACCACTTAGTGGTTTCACTGTTCATCAAAAATTGAAGTTTTTCAGAAAAATACCAAAACATCACCCTAAGCTATATTTGATATTCCAAATTCGAAAATGAAATCTATTTTACAAAATTAAAAATATATAGGTTTCATTAATTAATTTAACAAATTATTCCCGTTGTCATAGCAAATAGCATGTTTTTATGAAACAATAAGTATCAAAAGATTGACACTAGTTTATGTTCGATTTCAAAGTGAAATTAATTCCAACGACCACTATTGGATTTAATGGTAAAAATATATTCTAATTTCACTTTAAAAAAATTCAAAAGATAATATAATCATATATATAAATTAGATTAAAAAGTGTTTTTGAATTAAAATACAATATTTTTCACTATTTATTAAAAAAATGAACTTTATAGAAAAAATACCAAAAATTTACACAATGTAAATTTTGATGTCCCAATTCTAAAGAAGAATTTTATTTGTTCCAATAGAAAGTATAAGAGTGACCAAAACTATATTTAATGAAGGATCTCCATGAAAAGGCGATAAGTGGACCTTTAGTGAATATTATATTATCTATGCCTAAAATTGAATTCTTTTCTTATTTTAATCCTTTATCTTTTATTGGATAAATGTAAAAACAATTAAAAAGACATATATAATCATATTTTAGTTATTTCTATTAATTCCCTCCAATACAACGGCTACGTGTTAACTACCATTAAAAATAATATTATTTTATTACTAGTGTGCAACGTAAGATTTCAACGAAACTATTTGATGCGTATCGGTTACGCTATCGAACATAGCAAAACCATTAAAGTAAAATTAATATTCAAATATAAAATATTAATAAATATGAAAATGTATTATTCTTTATTTACCTGAGATGTTACATTCAACCTCTGCATTAGTGATCACATAAGCTTAGCCTCGATCCCTTGGCCATTTCGGAGGTATGGTCCCTTGGCTCGTAGGACATTAATTTTCATAATTCCCATTTTCTCTACAATTGTAGCATTCAACATTGAAAGCCTCTTTCTTCCCCTTGATATCATGAGCTTGGTGGATGTTTTCACCACACTTGTAACAGACTCCCATTCCCATCAGGCAAGTACCGGGGTGTTTCTTCCCACACATACCAATGGATGGATATAAAACATTCCCTTACATCCCCTTATTTATATTTTCTATGTTTTTAGAATATCTATTTTTCTCTTGCTTTTCTTTAAATTCATAAGACATAGAGAATTATTAATCTCTCTAGATGGAACAGGAGACAATATCTTCATATGATAAGAAATATTGTGAGACTAATGCTCATCAGAGAAATGGTTTTAACCCATAAAATAATCGATCAATATTACTCCTTGGGTTTCGTATATAATCTGCAACATGCCTTGATAACCATGTAAAGTTAGCCTCATATTTTGTGACATTCTCATCCTCCTTTTTCCTCAGACATAGAAATTGTCTTTCCATATCAGCTCGATGGTCACGAGGAAAGTATTTTTCTTAGAAAATATCATTAAACTCCATCCATTCCATATTTCATACTTCATCATCTTATGTTTTGTTTTAAATCAATGACCACCATTGATCTGAATCTCTTATGAGGTGATAATCTGCCAATAAATTTTTTCCCTTTCACTACTCCCCAAATATTGAAATATTTTTTCTAAGGAACTTATACACTGCTCAGTTAAGAATGGATTTGTATTCCCCTTGAATTTTGTTGGTTGTTGCCTCATGAATCGGTCTAACATTGATCTTCCGCGTTGTGGTTCAATGTGCTCCATACAGGCATGGTTATTATTAATACCCTGAGTGAGTTGTCCTAGTATGGTGATAATATGATCAGCACCAGTTGCTTCACCAGGTCCTCTATAATTATCTTGAGTATGAGGGAAGTCCCTATATAGATTACGTGTGTTGATATGGTTTCCATTCCTTCCGCTATGTTCCATTTCTAAAAAATGGAATACAGTAGATTAGTTTATGAATTGTAATACATATTTCCAAACATTTAAAACACTTAAAATAAATTGAACAGTTTATGGATATAATCAATAATCAATAAAAAACTTATTTGATGATTTATATACTCACAAACCCATCATAATGGGTTGTAATGAAAATGAGAATTATCCTAAGCATATCCCCCAGGAGTGTCGTAACCAAGAGTGCAGCAAGGCCTGTTTTGTGCATCAGTTCTCGTTTGAGTGTAGATCAAAGTGGTGTTTTGGGTTTTATCCCTAGGTATATCTGTTCCAGAGCCACCTCTACCTACTCATATCCAGATAGGGATGTCTTTCTACTAAAACTCACAAAATATTTATAGTACCAAAATTCTAGAAAGATCTTCTATACTAATACTAAAATCAATTTTAGGGTAATGTCCTCTAATCAGATTTTTTTAAAATCTAGCTACCAAGGTTTGTACTAAAAATCCTATGATAAGAACTGCAATGCCCTGACCCTAGTTACCCAGAGTTTGCGCAATTTTTCATAACATTGTCATGATATAAGGAATCATTCCCCAAAAAACTGATCAATTTAGTTTCCTTGGATGTTCTAGATATATTCCTATGTATTATATAACATCATGAAATAAAAACGTCAAAAAAAATTTATCCTTTTGAACACACTTATATCCTTACCCTATCTCTGTAGGTCAACCATAAAATACATTTTCACATCCTGGGAAAAATAAAACATAGAAAGGGGTGATCTCAGATCCTCAGTAAGGATAAAAATATAGCGGAAACTTTCATAAATAAGAATAATCATTTAAGGAAATGTATAAGATGAAAAAAAAGCCTTCTAAACTTAATCATCATCATAATATGGAAAAGATAAAATCAAATCACTCTATATACTTATTCACATGGATATTTTACTAGTAGAATAATCACATGCAATATCAATATAAACTTTCTTAATGATGGAAGGCATAATTCCAAACTTTATAACCACATAGTCAAGGCCTTGTGCCAAGACTAAAAATAAGATTTTTCAAAGCCTTGTGCCAAGACACTAGTTTGTCACATGAGACCTACTGATACATCAATGATCTATAGTAGGCTCCACCCATCAATTACTAAGTCCAATGCATTCCTCATATGAAAAGTTTTAAACATAATATAAACATTCGTACTAAAACTAGCATAAGAAATGTCAATAGATTATCCATAATTCATGAATGGTGTAAAAATAACACATCCATAGTCCAATATATCACAAAAACTTCAATAAAATATTGAAGACTTGTATCATAATAAATCAACATTAAACAATTTTAAAATCCATCAATGGATGTTGACATAGATGAAATGGAAACTATTTGAAATAAATGCCTATTTCAATTTTGAAATCATTTAAAAGTCACATAATTATAAAAGAAAACATTTATTTTGAATATATTCTTATAAAATTTTTTGGTAAGCTTCAATGATGATATAATGGTGGAAAATAGCCCCACCCGCCATTTTGTTTAAAGAATATATTCTTACCTTAATTTTGTTGAAGAGGTCATAAAGTACCTTGTTTGGAAAACAACAAAAATATTCCTTTATAAAAATCTTATAAAAAGTTAAGTAGGGATATAAATGACATTAACCCATAGTAAAAAAAATTTGAAATACATTTTAGGAATCATGGATGTGGATGAAAAAGAGGTCCCAGTAGATACTTACGTAAAAACAACCTCAGATATTAAGGATATTGTGAAATTAACCATTACATTGTACTTATCTTTGGTAGAGGATATGTTAACCTCCTATATAATAGTTAAATAATTGTTATTAAATTATACCAGAACCATATATATAAATATTATATCATATATGATCTTCTAATATTACTTTGTTAATAATATTTTAGTATTATCATCATTTCAGGTGTTAACTAATTCGTTTTCCTTTGTATGTTTTGTTACGTAATTTGCGTTAGTTATGGATATGATAGTTTTGATTAATATACAGAATTATATTATGTTCTTAAAAATTATTTTTAGTCATAAAATGAAAGTTATTATTGAATGATTACGATGAAGAATAAATCTCATCTCGTTCATGGAGACGATAATCCGTACGTACGCACGAGCGAAAATATCATTCAGTTGAAGGTGAAATTGTATATAATTGAATGTTATATCATATATAAAGAATCATAAAAATGTTATATTTATTATCTACATGAATTATACATTATTATTTTACCCATCCAAATAATGAACTGTTTTAATAACAAACTACACCACGACGTGGAGATGGTAAGTCGTACACACACACGTTTGGTGACATTGTCATTCATATGATGGATTGAATAATGAATATAGTTGTACCATTATTATAATAATATCACAGTATATAGAAGATAATAGAGTTATTATTTTATAATTGAAACAACAAAGAAAGAGGAAGTGGAAGAAGAAACGAACTTAAAAGGGGTTATGAAATATTTACCTCTTCTTTGGGTTCTTTTTGATTTGATCCAAAGGGCTCCATAGGTTGGCTTTATGACAAAAGGAAGGTCTCTAGGATGAAGGTAGGAATGTTGGGAGGATATTTGATTAGGTTTTGGGTGATCCAAATGGCTTTGGAGGTGTGGAATTAAGAGAATGATAAGTACCCTTTTAGAAGAGAGTTGAGGGTCACTTTAGGAAAAGATGGAAATATTATTTTATAATAAAATAATTTTCGGTTTCTAATGGATCCAAAATGATTTATTTCAAGACTAAGGTGATGATTGGTCGAATAATTCCCAAACAATAGGTTTCAGACATTTTAGGTCACCATATTAACCTTATATTTTAGATTTAACTCTTATTTAAAAAGATTGATATTGACCATATCTCTTTGTATTTTTATATTATATGGTTAAAAAACATACTATAACAATTAAAGAGAAAAAAAGTGGGTCATTATTAATATATAACCTTATAAATGTCATTTGGAATAAAATTAGATTTTTAAAAATATTATATCAATTAATAATATAGTATTTGTTATAAAAACACAAATATGTCAACATTGACACTATTTAGTATTTGGTTTTTGTGAAAATTATAAAAACATGATTAATTCGAAAAAAAATTTATTGAATCAACCCTAAAATGTCATATTAACTTTTAAATTAGTGTAATTCATCAAATGTCTCAAATTAAATTTATTTGTATATTTATAATATCAATTATTTTTTTCTTTCATTAATAAGGTAATTAATGCATCATCATTGTGTCATAAATAAATTAAATTATTTAATGTCTAAAAATTATAAATAAAATACCATTATGTTGGAAATTATGTTATATTTATAATAAATATTTATTGTTGAATTTATCTTATGGAGAACCCTATATTATAAATGGTTTATTTATTAAACTGTGAATTTAACTCTTATAGCTCTTCTTTAAATAAAATAATAATAAATGTCCTAATCTAATCCAAGTGGACCGAAGGGGATGATATTTTATTCAAAGGCTGTTTTTGGTCTAATTACACTTACCAAATAGAATATGTACATGTGTTAGGGTAATTATAATATAATTTTTACCCTTAATTAACCTATTTACTTTTAACCGTAGTAAATAAAAGTCAAAAGTTACTTTTCACCAAAAATTATTTTCATCTTATTGAACCAAATTTTACATATTGATATCAACCGTATCTCTCAGATTTTTGAAATTCAACTCATAGAAGTGGTAAAATTAGGTTTTATGCTAATTTCTAAATGCTCCTAGAAGGTGGGTTAAAGACGGTAAAACGTTTGATAAAATTTTATATATCTAAAATTATTATAAAATGACTCCAATGAATTATATTGAAAATATATAGGTATTATTTATCTATTTTTACCTAAAATAAATTAAAATAAAATCACTAATTATTTTAAAAAAGGTATGTCTTATACAATAACCTATTGTTTTTCACTATTAATCAAAAAATTAACGTTTTCTGAAATATACCAAAAATTAACCCTAAGCTAATTTGGATATTCTGAATCCAAAAATGAATACCATTTTGAAAAATAAAATTTATAAAATTTCAAAAAGTGGGTATTACTTTTCATAAGAGCTAGTTTCATTAGTCATGCTGTGTTAAAATTCCAAGTTGCGTACAATGCAAGCTACTGCATTATTCAAAGAGAATTATACCGTGGTATCTAGGGGTGTTATAGCTATCTCTATATGAATTTATGTGGTAGATTGTGATACAAAGGAACATGATGTAGGGCCAGCTACTGTTAGAGTTATGATTCTTGTTTCATATTCAATGGTGTAAGATTTTTTGGGTACAATCACTACACATTATTTTAAATCATATAACATAGATTATGTGTTGGGTATGACATCAAATATTATTTCATTCTTGATGGATCTTACCATGCCTTTCAGAAAGAGGTCTAAAAAGGGTTGCAAATTTCCCTCATGTTCGGCGTTGATAGTCGACTTTGAGGTTGTTTGGGATTTCTTAGAGCTTGATCTTGACATCTCTGAATTGATAATAAATATGGATTATATGGTTAGCATAATGTCTCAAATATACTGTTATCACTATTGGGTATATTTCTTATCTACCTATGGGGCCACTCTTGTTCTCCATGGTGAGTGGGACTCTAGATCGGGAAGGGCAGGTGCAGTTGTTTCTTATGCTAGATTAATCTCATGCTAGTTGTTAAAAATGTTTCTATATGTAGTTGACCCAGGAATGGGTGGTCAGATGCCTGTTGTTGTGTGTGTTTACCCTGAGTTATTCGTAGATTATTTTTAGGATTTCCACCGCAGAGAAAAAGATTTTACTATTGACATGTTACCTAGATCAATGCCAATTTCTATTCCATCATATCGAATGAAACCTACCAAGTTGTTGCAACATAATGTCCAACACGACCACCTAGAGGTGAAAGGATTTATTTTTTCAATCTTGTAACTATGGGATTCACCTATAAAAGTTTCTAATAAGGTAGAAAAAATCCTTATACATTGTATTGACTATCAAAACTTGAACCAGGTGACCATTAAAAACAAGTTTCATTTACCTAGAATTGATGACCTCTTCAATCAGCTAAGTGGGGCTCATTTGTTTTCTAAGATTGATGTATAGTCCTTGGACCACCATTTGATTGTTTAAGAATATGATATACCGAATAAAACATTTTAGAGTTGATATGGGAATTTTGATCTTTTGGTTATTCCATTTGTTCTCACAAATGCTCAAATAGTGATTATCGATTTGATTAATCGAATATTTCTTCGGTTCCTGGACTCTTTTTTGTTGCATTAATATAGGATAACTTTGTGTACTCTAAGTCAATGGAGGAGCATAAGCACCATTTAGATATCACTCTTTGAATCCTATGGTAACATAATAAGTATGGAAATCATTCCAATTGTGAGTTTTGGGTCTTAGAAGTAATTTTTATTGGATACGTGATATCTAAGAGGTGTGTCATAGTTGATCCTAAAAAGGATTAGGAAGTTATGACTTGTGATTAACCCAGAAACATGTTTGAGATCCAAATAATCTTGGTTTCAATATTAAACTATGTACTATATTTTCAAGGCTTCTCCAATCTAGAATCTTCGATGACAGATTTAACACATAAGGGTGTAAAGTTTGATGGTATGGTGTGTGTGATAGATATTTTGAGGATCTAAATATGAGGTTGAATTCATCACAAATTTTTATTCTTCTATAACCAGGGTAGGGTTATGATGTTTTTTGTGATTCTTATGGTATGGGTTTGGGATGTGACTTGATGAAAGGGAAACATGTTGTGGATTATGTCTCATTAAAATCAAACACTCGTGAAAAGATGTACCATAACCATGATCTTGAGTTGGGAGATATTATGAATGCACTCAAAAAGTGGTTTCACTATCTCTATAGAGAGAAGTTTGGAATATATTTAGATCATAAGAGTCTGAAATATATATTCATTTAGACAGATATAAAATCAAAATAGTTCCATTGGGTTGAGTATGTTCAATACTTTTTTTTTGATACTGTGTACACCCCTAGGAACAGGAATGTGTTGGCTGATACATTGAGTAGAAAATTATCAACAAATGTTGTGAAGGAATCAGTTGAATAATGTTATCTGACGTGTTTTTTTCTAAGATGAGTTCATGTTGGAAGAGGTTGGTGGAAACATGTTCTTACATTCGATACAAGTTTGATAAACTATTATGGGGTGTGTTTGACTTGAGTGAACAATGGAAAAAATGAATTTATTAGTAGGACAATCCTAAATGGTGGGTAGACTTCATGTGAGTTATCTTAGTCTCATAGTGGAGATTTTTTATTTTGTAGCAGGTCTGTTCTACCACATAACTTGATACAAGAGTTTCTAGATATTGGACACTGGTAATATTGGTTTGTGCACCCTGTGTATATATTGATGTCCATGATTTGAGACATCAGTATTGGTGGCTGGGGATGATATGTTCAGTTGAAGATTTTGTGTCGTGGTGTCTCACTTTCCCAAGAGTTATGGAATAACATCAGAGACCTATAATATTTTTTGTAGCATTTACCCATTCTGGTATGGAAGTGAGATGAGATCTCCCTATATATTGTTATTGGTTTACCATAGAATCCTAGTGGGAAGGATACAATTTGGTTGATTGCTGATGGACTCACTAAATTAGTGAATTTCTTTCTAATAATGGAAACAACAGAAGTACAACTCCATGGGGGATTGTATGTACTAGATATGGTGATGCTTCATGGGGTTTCCTCTATATTTATTTCCGATAGGGACTCAAGGTTAAAATCAATATTCTAGAAAGTTTTGCAGGAGGAAATAAGTTCCCAATTGAAATTGAGTAGGTATTATCATCCATGGATGGATGGATAGATAGATAGGGATATCCAGGTTAATAATGATATGTTCCCAGATTCTGTGCTTGATATCGTTGGATCTTAGTATTGAAATTTTCCATTGGTAGAGTTTTACAATAACAATTTTTAACATGACTCGATCAGAATAGCACCCATTGTGGTTTTTTATAGGTGGAATTATTGATCTACCTAGTGTTGGGATGAGTTGGGTGAGAGGTACATGGTTGGGCTGAGTGTTGATTAAGAGATGAAATTGGTGGTCCAGTTCATCCAGAGGAATTTTTATCATGGAAAATAGTCATCATAAATCTTATGCAGATAGTTAGTGTCAAATGCTGGAGTTTGTGGTTGGTGATTAGGTGATTCTCAGAGTTTCACCTCACTTAGGACATCATCGGTTGTGTAATAAGAGTATTTTTTAACCAAGGTGTGTGGGACCATTTGATATCATTTAAAAACTAAAGAGGGTGGCCTATCCATTACTATTACTATCTTTCTTGGCTTCTATACATGACATGTTTCATGTTTCCATGTTATAGAGGTATGTACCAGATCCTTCCCAAGTGATTTGATGGGATGATGTAATTCCTGAGTTGGATATCACTTTGGTTGAGTAAAAAATATAGATTATGGGTCATCAGGATGAGGTACTACATGGTAAAATGATATGCCTGGTTTGGATTTTTGGGTGAGTGCAGAAAAGATCACCACTAGATTTGGGATCGAGATTCGTTGATGAGGAAGTATTGGAATTATTTTTTTGTGTATATAGTATCTTGAGATCTTTCTATGGAAAAAAGATTTTATGGTGTATATATTTTGACACCTCTTTACCTTTTTGTTAGGAATGTTTTGATATTTTTTTTGGGTTCCCCCCTTTTTATTGGAGAGTATTTTTTACCCTAAATTGGGTGGATACCTATAATGGTGAAGTTACTTATTTGTTAGATTTTTAGCTTATCCCTAAACTCTATTATTGTTATATGGGTAGTTACAAGATGTTTAATGGGATTACATGATGTGGAATGGATTTTGGATAGATGCCATGAATTGGATTACACAATGTGATAATGTTACACATCGCGTAAGGGTCACACATAGTGTAATGTGATAAATCATATTTTTAATCTGAGGCAAAACAATTTTCATATCAACATATAATAAAAGGGAATGATGTCATGTAAAATATTACAAGACATGTAATTCCATGTGTTGAATGTTTTTAGGGTGTCATGAGGGTGTTGAGGCTTCATTTTGGATGTGTATCCTTCTCAAATTTTCGAGATATATTCACCTAGGTGATTTTGGTTGTCTTCCTTCCAACAGGATCGATTAATTCAATAATTAATGAAAACTATTAACCACTTAATCTCCCTGGGTGAGCCTTCCTCTTAGTTTCTCACTCATTTTTGGTTACAACAATTTTTTTATAATTGGTAATAAAATTATGTTTTATATCAATCCTTTTTAGTCTCTTGTCATGCCTTGTATCCTGAAGGCATATCTTTTGGTTTCTAATCACCATTTTCAATGTTGGTTAGGCTTTCTATGCTCTTGAGGTAAGTGGATCTATTCAATTGTTCTAATTTCATGAATTTATTATTGTATGTATTGACTTCATGAGATTTGAAATGGAAGTAAATATGTTGAAAGTAAAAAGGTAATGAGTTCATGTTTAAAAAAGGGGGTTTTAATTGACTGTGAAATTTCCTTGATTTGAAATGGAAATTTAATTTTCAAACCCTGAAGTAGATTGGATTGAATTTGAAATTATTTTATAAAAATTTGATCATGATTTAAAAAATAGAAATTGACAAACATTGCATAGTATTAACCTTAGGTACATTGATATAGGGATACATGTATCATTTGTGTTGGTACCGGGCATACATCGGAAGCCTCGATGATGGGATTATAAATATTTTCCACTAACGATTAACCTGAAATCACCATCTTATGTGAAATATTTCCCGATTACTTCTTCAAGATCACGTGTGAAGAAAATTAAGCACAAAAGTAATACCATAAAATAACTAGTTAGGTCAAAATCTGTGCATGATGTCTTCTTGTTGTCAGTGATCAATGATTGAAGAATCTAAATTTGAATTCCATTAGATCATCCACACATGATTTAGGAATATATGGGAGCACTAATCAACAAATTTATGGTTCTAGAATTTAGATTCAATGATCCCTTCAATGCTATGATGTTCATTGCATTGTCAGTCCTGTAATGCATGAGATGGACCTTAATCTGAACTCCTTAATCCAGATCCACTCTCTCAAGAATATAAGAGAGAGGATAAGAGAGTGGGGGATATCAATTGTTTTTGTAAAATCTCTCAGCTCCTCTATTTATATGGTGTTAAGGGATTATCCAGTATTTCTCCCGACCACTAAATAATTAACACTCTATAAACGACATATTATGACTAATATAATGAGTCATAAATAATATTATCACTTAAATGTAATATAATATATACATTACATGATAATTATTAAGCCATTAACTATACTCATCATTTTCACATATATTTAATGAATCATTAATATTTTAAAATAATAATCCTTCAATTAATATTTTCATTTATTTACATTAAAAAATAAAAATATTTTTAACAAATAAATTCAACGACAACTATTATTAACATGAATAATATTAATTTATTTATTCCTTGGTGGTCATTTATCCTGGAAAAAATCATAGACCCCAATGGTGGGGCCTATCATTTCTAATATATATATTCAACTGAATTGGGTAGATTCTTGAATATGATATTGTGAGTGACCTTGTAGGACCTTATTTTTATAGGAGTTAATAATATTCAAAGACCAAGAGTTTGATCTAGCAACAAATCATGGCCCCAAACGACAAAAGGACAATCACAAAATCAACAAAAAACTTATGAACACTCACATTTGAATATAATATCATTGTATTTAAATATATCATAATGAAGTACAAACACCCATGTCATCAGCCTTTTCTTTCTTTAGTATTTGTTGATCTAACTAGATGTGTTTTCCCTCGACATCCATTGACTTGGTCGTATAATGGTTCTACCATCCTGATTGATGTGGCCTAAGATATATAACATCCTTAACCTGGAAGTGAAAAATCTTTTTGTGATCATTCAACTAATGCCATACCACCAATGACAGACCCCACACAAGCTACCTGACAAAAAATTCATTATCATGGTTTTTTCCATGGATCAATGTACATGATCAAAAAGAACACATTGGTAATAACCAAATGACATGATTCTATTACACATTTCCATTTATAGGAACATAAATTGACACCCAAAACATGTTATGGTCATATTGGTAGGTCTATCCTCATGTCTTCACTACTAGACATCACCAAGTGAAAACATCATGATAAGAAGTATTAATTCTTATGAGAACCCAACAAATGATAGTCATACATCTACTATGTCTTTTCAATAAGATGATTCTAGAATATAATACATTTGTTTAATATTAATTTCATAATATCTCGAGGCTCATATTATAATGTGGGATATTATTTAACCTTTTAATATGAAAATTAAGCTGTAGACTTTAACATTAAATAGTGGATGAAGATTTATGCACACTATAATGGTAAGACGACATCATACATATCTAACTATATACACGATATTCTAATCAAAAGCACTATATAGTTGGGTCTAGGTAACCCACTATAACAATACTATAACATGAAATAGATCCAACTTGATCACCATACGTGTTATCTCTCACATGATTCAAACGATGTTTTTTTTGAGTCATGAATTTATTTGATGGGTATTCCATGTTTTTTTGTCTAGATATTAAGCTACATGTGACCTCAACTCCTGAGTAAAACATTTAAAGAGACTATATCCACGAGTATATATCTATTTTCCACTATCTTAACTTGATGTTTTTGATAGTAATATAATCATAATTTACAATATGATAATTCTATACTTACTAGGTTTGATTCCATGAAATGGAACAATTCCTTCCATTTAACTAGTTCTTAACCTCCTTAGATACTGCAATATACCTGATATTTGAACGTATATATAGAATATATTTTATGATCTTTTCCCACTCATAACATTTATCCTAACTACACTATTAGGTCACATTGATCTAATGATGACTTGTTTGTGTCCCCTAAAAACTAGTATCCTTTATTCACCACTTACCAGATAAATATATTTTATACATTCCATAGTAAAATTATATAGTACAGATTGCTTCACATGTAGTTCTCCCAGATATAACTGATATTTTCATATTGCAATGTATATCATTAAAATACCAAATGTTGTATATATAATCATATATGTGATTGATCCATCACATAATTGTTTGTATTTCAACTCACCACATCAATATCCACCCATGTCATAGAAATTCCAACCTAGAGAGATAATACCATGTGAAACTAGTAAAAAGTATTCCCTTTAATTATTCTGACATGTATTTTTCAATGCCATGTCACTATATATATTATTGACATGGTCCATGAAATCTTTAGATCTACCCTGATGGTTCAGGTTCCCTACAACTTAGGTTTCTACATTTTGTCAATCACTATAAAATTACTTTCATCATGTTCTTAACTAACTGTAAGAGAAATATATTTTCCATATATTACCTAACATATTTTACATGGAAAAAATTGGAACTCCCACTAACCTCTACTAGACACATGGAAAATATTCATTCCAATTGAATACTCTATGATCATGTTGCTTACTTCAATCCTAAACTGGATTTAGGTAACTTTCAACCTATATCTGCATTCTTTAGCGTGACCACCCCTTTCCAGTTTCATTATATGGAAACCTTCCAGGATTGGTGGTCCTGACATGAAATGATAAATATAATGATCATATAAATTAGCTATGGCAAGTGAAATTTCAATTTATTTAGGCATAATTACAAGGTATATCCAATCGAGCCTTATTGGTACCTCTTATACCATCCATGTATCATTTCACTTGAATACCCACCACAATATTTAGAATAAAAAGCCCATTTTTATTTTGATACTTGGAATCCATTATTGAATTTTAATTGATCTGTTCAGTCCATAACAATTTCTATATACTTCCAACTTGTATGACTTATTATTCTCAATTAATAATGATTCACCATCCATGATGAATAAAAATCCATCAATGTGGTTTTTACCTTATTACGTAGAATGTGTCTTTGGAACATTTTGGTTCTACAGAACTTGTGGAACTAACTCATGTACCAACTACTTGTGCATATCTAGCATTGACTAAAGCTAGAAAATTTGACTCCCACTATCTCGAACAGAGATATACTCCATCTTATAAAAATATATCTATCAGTTAACCAACTCTTTATATCATAGGGATTAATGTAATATCCTAAGCAATTGGTATGATAATTACATAGATGCACATTGTGTTTTACTTGATGCAAGTTTGTTTAAATCATTGTAAAATTCTTATTATCTAAACACATGTATTATTACATAACGGATTTGAATCATAATACAACTATTATGATTCCCATTAGTCATTATATTTGGAATACGGTTATGGGATATCACTATTATTTCCAAAACACATCACAAAATATAATGTAATTTTCAAAAAATTGAAACATTGATACTTTTTACATCATAACTCTAATGTAAAAAATGTGTGTTTAGGAATTTCTCTATGAAACTTTGTGTTACTCAATGTTGAAATTTAAGAATTCATCATAAATCCACTTCATTTACATCAATTTTGTGATGTAGATAAGGATTTGTATGTTTTGTAATATTTCCATGCTACATTTTGTTGATTTATGAATGGTTGGTTTGATATTGTTTGTCATGATGACACAAAGCTACTAATATCTTCTAACCATGAATATACCATACAAAGATTTACTATTCCTTACTGAATGAATGGAATATAATGATTTATATATAAAACTATCATACCCTTAGAATAGTTCATGTTCACTAGCTCAACTAATTATAAATGCTTTCTATCATACCTTTATTTCTAATGGTTTATTATCCAATATAAGACATCGATAATAAAAAATGTGTTTAGATTTTAGGATCCTAAATATCAAACTAGGTATATGCTTTATGTCAACTTTTAGTCTTTCCTGATAAAGAATTGTCTTGCAAAAACTTGGTATAAGATTTTTTAATTTTTATATTCATCAGTAATTGCCTATGATTCATGTATTACTAAACTATTTATTGAGTATATAACGCCCAAGAAAAATTCATTCTGGTACTTGTAACAGTGTATAATTTTGTCAAAAGGGAACATGAGATAAATTATTTGGTTATATTCAATAATAGTATTAAAATAATCCTTAACTTTTCAATATTGAAGTCGTGTACTTCTCACCACTAACTTAGGAATCACCCTTTTTGAACCGCTTGGAGAATACACCCAACTTATAGTAATGTCTCTACACTGGGTTTTTTATATCAATACACTTATGTTGTAGGAATATTGCATTGAATACCCAAGAAGGAAAATTGAATCATTTCATTTATATTGATGAATATACCTGAAGAAGAACAGATTACTTACTTCACAGATATTGTTTAATGTATATAAACTTTCATAAAATTATTTCATGATATGAAATTAAAATAACCTCCAGTTAATTCCTATTTCACTGAAGGACATTGAAATTTATTTGTTGGCATGTCTTTCCCTCTGCCTTTTTCATTGTATTTAAATTTATTCTCAATAATAATTAATGATTAATCTCTCTTTTATATTCTTATTTACATGGAGAACCTTTAAATAAAAATTCAACAAATAATTTACTCAATATTCTTTGTTTTATTACATAAAATGAGACTCGAGTAAATGGGTGAAAATGATATAAGAATATTCTATTTTAAAAGATCATAATCCCCCTTTCACATTACATAAATAAAGTGTAATAATTACCTATACATTTCTCGCTCCACTTTCTCCTTGATACTTCTCGGAGATGAGAAAACATGTAATACCTCCCATGTCCTAATGTAGTGACCGAAACTATCATTAGATTCTGCTGATAACATATTGACATAACCATTATATACACTACACATTATCCTCCTAAAAATAAAATTTTACACCATCACATCATGTGGTAGTTTAATAGGTGTTTGGGACAACCAGAATCTATAATTTTTAATTTCATTGTATTTTTTGCAAGCGCCTATACAATTTTAGAAAACACTGACATGTTTGAAAATTTACTTTGTCCATTATTTATCATACTATTCCTTGTGGTATAACATTCCAATTTCGACAAAAAAAATCCAGCAGATTAGTACTTTTATCTTGATTATCGTTTTATAAATTTTTATTAATTAATTAAATCATTAAATATCGCCAACTATTTTTATAGAATTTTAGGAATCTGCTTAACAATAATTGGAATACGAAGTCAATTAAGTATTCTAGTAGCAAGGATACCTGAACCCACCCTCATAGTCTAAAATCAATGGTTATCCCACTACTCGAAGGGTTCAAGGTAGAGGTTTTAATGGCCAACCATATTCACTCGTGGTTCATGGAAATGTTTAGTGATGTCCTAGCTTTTAACATCATAACTTGATTTACTCAATGCTTTCCTCTAAATTGATAGAATGTTATATATGGATAATACTTACTAAATATTTTGTTAATTTAACCCACCGATCTTATCAGAACTCCCCATTTGTAAAAGGTACCTCTAGCTATTGCTTGTTGAGCACCCTAAAAATCCGATTTTATTTAAATTTGAACAATGGAAGGAGATTATGACTTAATAGTTTATATGGGTTTTGATTATTTTTTACTAATGAAAAAAAATATATTTCATAAAAATGATCTATGTGATCTCACTCACAAGTAGCCATATAGTAAAAAATATCCATCACATCACATGTTTGTTTTATCTTGCATGCCTGTTTAATATTCTATGTTCTCACGCGTAAACAAAAAATACTCAAAATAATAAACCGTGCCAAAATAAAACGACGATGTGATCATGAGCTGATACTAATGGTTGATCCACATAGTGAATAATGAATCAACCTAGACCTCAGGGGATATCCCTTGAGTCACATTGCTTGGGACTCGAGTTGCAGTGCTCACTCATCCAATGTATCAAACTCTTGTCCCATGGGTCATCATAACATGGTATGAAGTGTGTCACATATCTTATCAATCATTATACAAAAATAATTGCTCGTAGAAAAGGGGGTCTCATAAGTACAAAATACTACTCAAAATTTTTTTATATAATCCCTTATATATTTAATGACACAAACGATTCCCAGATCACCATTTATTAAAACTATTTATTTCAAACAACAATGAAATATTTTATTAAATAAATAAAACATGCCCCAAACATAAATTTGTTGGTATATGTCTCATGACCTGTCCATACTCATTAAACACATGTATTTAAAATAAAAACAGAATAAAAACTTACACTTGCATTAATTATTTTTGAGGGAATTTTAATTTAATTAAAATTCACTCTATTTTTAATTCAACCATTTTTGTCGTTCGGTCCCTTAAATTAATTAAATTTTAAAACAAAAAAGTAAATTAGATAAAAAAGTAATTTAAAATCCAAATTAAATTAATTTAACCACTAAAATTAAATTTAAAATTTTAAATAAAAAATTAACGTTTAAAAAATTGTATTTAAAACTAAAAATAATTTAATTAATTTATGGTCTTATTGAAATTAATCGGGCCCTGAATATTTCGTGTAGGGGGGTTTTTGGATAAGAAAGTCTATACTGTCTCATGAAGACCTATGTGGGAAGAACCAACGTTGGATCCATCCTGGGAAGATACATATTGGATAGAGATTTACCACACTAAAATGAGGAATTCTCAGTGAGGGAGGGTTATTGGTCTGGAGGATGTTAGACGATAAGGGTGTAATTTTGTCCCGAGACGGGCCTGGCCAGCAAAACATCAGGCCATTGACCACTATTCGGGCCAGGCTGGGCTGGCCTAAACAACCCCATGAGGCATCCCATGCTCAACCTCGGGCTACCCAAAACCATTATGTTGGGTATGGCATTTTCAGGCCAGGCTGGGCTTTTTTGAGTCAGTCCATGGTGGACTTTTATTATTTTCAAAATAAGTGTTTGTATTAAATATTTTTTAAATTTTTTTATTTAAATATATTTTTTAACATTTAATTACAAATTTATTTACATTTATTTTTAAATGCATGTTTTTTGTAAAAACATTTCTTTTATTTTTTATTAACATTTTACAGTGTGTGGATATGTTATTTTTTTGTCTAAATTGATTTATATATTGTGAATCAAAATAAATTATGTAAAGATTGTAAATATAAATAATGAGGTGTTGGGGAGTGTGTAGAAGTAGATTAGTTTAGTGAGGGGTTGAGGGTGAAAATTTTTATATAAACATTTTTTTAACATTTTTTTAAAACAACTATATATATGTATTTTTTAAATCATTTATAAATTTGTAAGAGTTTTTAAATTTTTTTATTTAAAAGTTTTTATTTAAACCATGTTTTTACATCTATTTAAAACATATTTTACATTTATTTTTAAATTATTAATTTAAAACTTTTTTAAATTTTTTTAAACGCATTATCTTTACAAGTATTTTTTAAAACATTTTCCTTTTTTCATATTTTAATTTAAAAATATATTTTGAGTGTTTTTTCAAAAAAAATTAATTTAAATGTTTGTTTTAAAAATTTTTTTTAACATTTGTTTAATACATTTTTATTTAAATCATTTTAAACACTTTTTTAAAACAATTTTTACATTTCTATTTAGATGTTTAATTTAAAATTTTTTTAACGCATGTTTTTATATGTATTTATTTTAAAATATAACATGTTTTATGTAAAAACATTTTTTATTAACAGTTTACAGTGGGTGGATATGTTATTTTTTCATAAATAGATTTTTATATGTATGTGAATTTATATATATTATGTGCAAATTAAAAAAAATAATGAAGGATTCGAGGGTGTGCAGCAGTGGGTGAGTATAAAGAATTGTTATTTAAATGATTTTTTTGTTTATTTAAAACATTTTTTAAATTTAATTTTTTAACTTATTTATGAAAAGTATTTTTAAGTGTTTTTTTAATTTAAAAAAAAATTAAACATTTTTTGAATATTTTTAAAAACTTGTTTTTTTATATGTATTTTTATTAAATGTTAAACATTTTTTCTGTAAAAATTTTTATTTTCTATTTTATTGACATTTTAAAGTGGGAAGATATATTATTTTTTTATAAATAAATTTATATATGTGAATTTATATATATTTTGTTCAAATAAATTATGAGAAGTTGGGAGGATGCACAGTAGTGGGTGAGTTATTTTTTTTAAATAGATTTATATATGTATATATATTATATATAATACATGATGGATTCATCAATCTTAAAAATATAAGGTTTGGGGGTGTGCGAACATCATTGGGTGAGTAGTTATTTTTTTGTTAATATATAATAAGTTTATATATATATATATAATGTTAAATGATTGATATATATATATAATATGAGAAAATTGTAAAAAATAATAATTAGGGGTTGGGGGTGTGCCGTAGTGGGTGGGTTATTTCTTTTCGAAATAGATTTATATATAATATATGAAAATTGAAACATTGATAAAAAAATTTAATGGGGTTGGGGGGTGTGCACAAACATTATTAGGTGAGTTGATATTTTTTTATTATACAATAAGTTATTATATATATAGTATTAAATCATTGATATGTATCTATGTTATTAATAGATTTGTTTATATAGATATTATATTAAATCATATATATATATATATTATTAATGAATTTGTAAAAGCCACACTTAATTGGTATATATTATTAATGACTTTGTTTGTGTATAAATAAACACACATATATATAATCTGTATGTTTCATCATATTTAAAAGAAATTAATGATGTTGAGGGTGTGCGCGAACATCATTGGGTGAGTGTGTTATTTTTTTTGTTAATATATAATAAGTTTATATATATATATAATGTGAAATGATTGATATATATAAATATATATGTCATATATATATAATATGAGAATATTGTAAAAATAATAACTAGGGGTTGGGGGGTGTGCTGCAGTGGGTGGGTTAATTGTTTTTCTAAATATATTTATTTATGTGTAGTATATATAATACATGAAAGTTGAAACATAATTCAAAAAATTAAGGATGTTGAGGGACGTGCACCAAATTCATTAAATTACTGTGTTATTTTTTTATTAATATACATCAAGTTATTATATATATATGTATAATATTAAATCATTAATATATATGTCAATAACTTTGTTTATATATATATTATATTATAATATATATATATATTATTAATGGATTTTAAAAAAGCCACACTTAATTGATATATATTATTAATGGATTTGTTTATATATATATACATTATTATATATAATTATATATCCTGGTATATATTATATATACACAGACACACACACACATTATAATTATATTTAATAATAATTATATGTATATATATATCCCTTATTATATATATTATAAATATTATTTTCTGTTGATATATAATGATATATATATATATATACATATAGTCTGCTGACAACATAACATGACCTACACCTGGAGTAGTTGCTTCAGGCACAACCTTGGAAGCTTCAGGTAGGAGATCGAATCTCCCTACCTGTAGTTTCCCATTAATTTTTTTACAGTAGACGTGCTTCACATGGGTTGGGCTTCATGTGGTCCAGTAGGGAGGGCTTTTTTGGGCCAGCCCAACCTAGCCAGTGTTCTTTCTTTATTATGCCATGGCCCGACTCGAGGAAGCTACGACCTGAGCCTGGCCTAG
The DNA here is from genome assembly GCA_963277665.1 of Viscum album. Lineage (NCBI taxonomy): Eukaryota > Viridiplantae > Streptophyta > Magnoliopsida > Santalales > Viscaceae > Viscum > Viscum album. Next base: position 345,435,409 of record OY728127.1, on the reverse strand, counting down.
CTCGATGTGGGCTTTTCCAGGCCGGGACTATTAGGCCAAAATTAGAACCTTACTATATGGTTGGGATATGGACTTGGAAGACCTGACCGAAACTAAGGGATCCTGCAGTTGTCTAATCTAAGGTGTGTTGGCCAGTGTTATGGCGGCCTGAAGAAGGGAATCGGGTGGTGCAGGCCTCCAGAGGCATCACGACAGGGGTCTTACACTAGAAGGGGTAGTGTTGGAATGAATATAATATAGGGACATGGGAGGAGGGGTCCTCCGCTTTGTTGTGTCTGGACCGTAGGGAAACGATGGTTTCCAAGATCTGGTTAGATCTGAGGGTGGTGGTGTGAGTCAAATGCGGAAGATGTTGAATGGGGAGCTGTACATGGGGAAGGAGCTCTTCTATCTTCTCTTTACATTGTTCAACCCGTTATAGTGTGATAATGACATGAGATTAAGTGCTAAAATGATGGGAGACAGCAGACCCAGTAATTGAACTAGGAGGAAGGGAATCGACAGGGATATGGTTCATGTGTCATGCCTATTGAGAGAGGGTGGGGAGGCTGGAGGTTTAAAGTTGTGACCATAGAAGAAGAATGTATGGGAAACCAAATATGGTTTCCCTACTAGCGAGAGGAAGAAGGGAGACCCAAAAGTAAGTGTTGGGTAGGGGTGGTCTAGCGAGGTGAAACACAGGGGGATAGGGTGTCCCTCCCCTTGGGAGTGAAGCAATGTTTTTTTTCTGATCGTTTCTTGTGAAAAATATTACCCCATGAGAACCTTTTATTAAATTTTTTATAAGATTTCTGACAACCCCCCATAAAATTCAAATCACCTATAATATATAATATAGGAAAATTATTAATAATATTATAAAATTCATTTTGTTATGAGAATATAATGGGAAAAAGAATGGTCTATTCTGGCAATATGAACTTCTACCAACAATCGGGTTTTCCAGAAAAAAATAAAAAAAACTATTTGGGTATTTAAATATATAATGAAATTCACGTTCATTAATTTAAAACCCTTAAATTAAGTTTAAAATATGTATTTAAAACTTCCTAGAGCCGTAACATGGCCGTCTGAGGATGGATTTAGCCACTGTTTGCAACGTTGGGACTAGAATAATGCCTTATATAATATTAAATGAAAATTTAATTTTTCATTGACTTAAAAATATCATGTGATTCAATGATATCAATTTTTTGTACCGGGCACAAAACTGAAGCCCTAATGATGGGATTTGAAAAAATTTCCTCTAAGGATTGACACGAACATGTCATTTTCTGAGAAACGTTGTCCGATTACTTGTCGAGGATCCCACCAGAAGGAAATTAAGCACAAAATTAAAACCATAATTATTAGGTTAGATCTGAATTCATGCTCAATGTATGCTCATCATAGGTGATTTATACTCAATTAATCTGAAGTATAATTCCTCATTATCAACCACACATGCTTTAGAAATGTTTAAGAGTCATGATAATTGAATTCAAGTAGCTAACACATAGATTTGATGATGCCTTCAATGCTATGAAGATCACCGTATCAACATTCTTTTGATGCATGAGAGGGAGATTGATCCAAACTCATGGATCTATACTCTCTCTCTTTAAAAGGATGGAGATAGATGAAGGGGGGGGGGAGAGAGAGAGAGGTTGTGAATAATTTTTGACAAATCCCTCTATTCCTCTATTTATAGTTTGTTAAGTGATTATCCGGTATTTCCTCCCTAGAATTCGAATAACTAACACTCAATAAATGACATATTATGATTATTTTACTAATTCATAAATATTTTTATTATTACTTACTTGTAATATAATAGATATATTATGTTACATTAAATGATCCATTAACCCAACTCTTCATTTCCTCAAATATTAAATGAATCTTCAATATTTAAAACTAATAATCGTTCAAATTAATAATTTCATGTATTTACATTAAAAATTGTAAATACGTGTCATAAATAAATTTAATGACAACTATTTTTAACGTGAAAATAAGAATTTATTTCTTCTATTGTGATCTTTTATCCTTAAAGAAATTCTAGACCCCAGTGGTTGGACTCACCATGTCCAATATACCTATTCAACTGAATAGAGAAGATTCTTGAATACTCTATTGTGTGTGACCCTCTAGACTGTAATCACGATAGTAGTTAATACTATTCATAGAAAAATAGTACGATTTACCAACCCACCATGACCCTTAATGTGAAATGGATAGTCACAACAGTGAAAACCAACCTATGAACACAGATTGTGCAATATACTCTCTTTTTCATTAAATTTATCATATAACAAGACACACACCCCAATCATCACCCTTTTCTTGCTTCATTGTTTTTTGATCAAACTGGACATATTTACCCTCAACTTCCATGTCCATGATCATATGAAGGTAGTAAAATCATGATCAACGTGGGCAGAGATATAAAACATCCTTAATCAGTAAGAAAAAAAATCCTTCCTTGATCATTCTACGAATTCCATACCACCAATGATGCACCCAAACAATATACCCTGCCAGGATTCCATTATCCTGGTTTTTTCCTTCTATCAAATCACACAATCAAATGACACATATTGGTAATGACATGAAATTGGGAGACCATTACAGATGTCAATAGATATGAACAACCAATGGCACCCAAAACATATGGTGTTCCTATTGATAGTTCTATCATCATGATCTGAATTCTAGAGATCACAGGGTGAAAAATTCATGAGATGAAGTTTCAATTATTATGATCCCCCATCACCTGATAGTCAAAATTAAATTGTTTATAGTCGGTAATATGTATCTAGAACATAAGGAATTTCATTAAGATTAATGTCATAGTATCTTGAGGATCTAATTATATCCTAGGATATACTATAACATTTTGATACAATAATTAATATAAGGACATTTCCATTAAACATTGTTTGTTGAAATATCTACATTATAATTCATTGAATAATTCATTTATATCTTACTGTATACACACTATGGAATTAAAAATCATTGTATAGTTAGGTCTAGATTACCCTTTATAACAATAACCTAAGTTTGTGAAACACCACTAAGAGGTAACCTCTTGCTTGTCGATAGTCTGTAGAAGGCCTCAATGTTTGTTGTATAAAAAAATATGCCTTGGTTGGATCATGATTGTCTAGTACCTTTTGTCCCAATGGCTAGAGCTTGGATGGTAGGTGCATCATTGTTTCTGGTTGTTAATTACATGATATATTATTTCATGGATGTTTTCTCATAGGTAAATTAATAATTTTCTATGTTTCCCTTCTTGTTGTTAGATATGGAAAAAATGGCAGGCACTATTTGAAAAATTTGTGATCTTTTAAAAAAGGAATTCAAATTGTTTTTTTTTGAAAATTCTTGTAAATCTATTTTGTTTTAAAGATTGGACTTGTGCATTCTTGTTATATAAACTTGTATGGTTATATTGGTGGTATGCTGTAGGGATTTTTTTTGACACCCTAATTATACTTTTGGGAAGCTATACATCATATTTTTCATTATTCAGATAAAGGTAAGATCATTATGTATCATGCATGCTTCTTTTTACGTGGTTGTCTTGTTTTTAGAAAGTTTGGAGGTGATGTTTGGTCACATGGATACAAGTTGTCTAGACTTGTCTTTTTTTATGGTTTAGACTATTTGGTTCAGTTCTATCACTTGTTTCGTCTACATTTTACAACGGTAGTATGTAATTATTTTCTTATATACAAGAATAGTTTTTTATCTTTGTTTTACCCCACCCTGTGATGGGCTAACTTGGGTGACAAGTCTGGTTGACCTGGTTTGGTCTGTTATAGACTCAATCCTAGATATGTGCCATATGAACCATGCAAAGGGATGTATAATCAAGGCAGTGAGGCCTATAAATACCCCACCCTAACATGAAAAAATTCACCTATGGATCCACACATCCTCTCACCATGACATCAGAGTGGAATTCTCAGAGAATCCAATCTCTTGATCATAATAATTTTTCCTACACTAAAATTCGGGGAAAAAGTAGAGGATTGCGATTCATTAATAGGCACTTAACATTATTAAGTGAGATCACATGATGGACTTCTTGTGTATTATGAAAAGGACATCCAATATAGATCTTAAATCACATGATAACTAAACAATCTGACACTGAACAATTCTAAGGAACATATGAAATAAATTTCTGACACAACGGCTAAAAATGAAGAGAGACTTATGAGAAGAACATATTGGTTGATGCTCATGTACCTTACATAAACCATTTAGGTAATTTAATAACACCATTATATATCACCCTAATCACATGATGAATTCCTTATCATATCATTTGGATAATTTGATATCCCATGGACATGTCAAATAATGTCATGGATGCCCTCTGGGAATACCAAATAAGTCTCATCAAACCCCCCCGAGCTCACCATCCATGCCATGATATGTGCAATATACGTGTCTCTGAAATCACCAATAATTTTCATATGGATATTGAGGTTTCACTAGGGCATCCCTACTAGCTCTCATGATGTCCCACAAATATGTAATCCAAGTCATGTGTCACCCTCTTGATATATCAATTTTCTCTCGTTATATCCTCCAAATAGGTCACATAGGTCTTGTGATGTCATTCAGATATATCATCCATATTTTTCAATGACACCATGATTGGTTAGTCAGATCATGAAACACCCTATTAGAATTTCATCCAAGATAATCAGATGGTCTCCAAGGCAAGTCATCCAGTTCTTGTGATGTCCTCTAGAAAAGTCTTCCATGATCTTGGGATGATCTTCTAACATTTCATTTAGATTATGAGATGTCCCTCAAAAAAGTAATCCAGATCATGATATTGTCATTTGATATGTCTAAAGTACTTCAATACATGAACAAAAATCCTCTAGTGCATAATTATGAAAATCAAGGCATGTCAGGTAAGTAATCAAGTAGGCGAGGCAGATAACCAAGCTAGGTCAAGTAGAAATCCCCAAAGATTATAACCTTTTCCAGTATGCATACAAGGGAAAACATAGCATTAAAACACAATCTGTAGCATAATATGATATTTCATTAATATTTTTGAAGAATTAGTGTGTAAGACCCAACTAGTGGAATGATATAATTTCCCCACATAATGTAAACCTCACTGTGTATTCCCTAATCAAATAAAACTATTAGAACTCTAAAACCTGAAACAACCAGAACATATAGGGAATATTCCTAAGGAGAGGGATTATATGGGAATCCACATTAGTTTATTCCCCCATGTCTCTGAAATTTCAACCATTTAGAACCAATCATTCCCATGGGATGATCATTTTAACTCATCCCTTAGTAGACTAAGAATTCAATCTGAATTACGAGAACTTTAATTCTTGCAATGAATAGGATACATAGAACACCTTCTTAAGGAATGGGCTCTATGTTGATTATTTGAAAGGTTTTTTTAGTTCATAATTCATGTATCCAACTCAACATTAATGAATGTTAAAATCCTTGAACCACCAATTTTCAAACTATTAGGACAAGAAAACCACATCTTTCTAACAATGAAAATGTGGGGAACAAGATGATAAATCATTTAACCCCAAAATCTAATTCCCAAGAGGGATAGACTTACCAGTTGTCATTAGACCATCTTGTTTCTATCACATGGGTGGTCCTTATTATCTTTGCTATAGAAAAATGGTAAACCTGTTGTGAATATCTTAAACGGAAGAATTATTAGTTAAATATGAGTTTGGTCATTTTATTTTCATATCCTACACAAAAAAGTATACATAACTTACATGGACCATATAGATGACCCTCTGTAGATGAGGTTCTCCTGAAATAAGTCTATCCAAATTTAGAAAATTCCACATGAGAAAAATGGATAAATCGAGAATAAAAGGACAATTGTGTTACCCAAGCATATATAAATGAGAACATATAATATCTATGATAATGCACTGATCGAAAAACATGTTCCTTTTTATCTTCATGATTCTAGATACTTCTCTTTTAAACAACACCCTAATCCCTCATGTCATAATCCAACGATAGTTATGGATAATCAGCTACAACTACAACCCTTGTTGGCCTCAAAATGTCATAACCTAACTTAAATATTCACTGTAGTTTGGATAATGAAATGGTTTGGGAATACCAATGACATGGTATGATCTTGACCATTGAGGATACCTAGGAGGATTTTCAAGTACTGAAACCGACAAGGACACATCATTCAAACAAATATGAAATAAAGCTAGTGGAATTCATCTCCACAACCAAATTCTTCATGATATTATCCTCAAAGCATAAAAATCACCACCATTAGTATCTGATGAAGTTTTACCAATGATTCAACGACACTTGTCTTCCGGTTTACGGACTATTGAGGATAAATAATATCAATCACCAATTCCAAATCTATTCCATTGGTTCTCTTCAGTTTCATGCTGAGGTTACCAACTAACTCACTTCCACCTATGATACCCATGCATGGGAAATAAGGAATACAAATAAAGAACGGAAATCTCTTGATAATCATGAGTTGTCTTATATCACTACACCCACTGATGATGTCTACCAGTATATTTCAGTAGTAACCTATGATTAGAATCATATCACTGCTCACTTGGAAAATGTCTATAGGAATATTCCTACAATAGGCATGGGGGAGGCACATATCATAAACCCTATGTATAAAGCATATCTGCATATTCCAGTGGAACAATGGGGATATAATTGGGATTATATTTCAACATAAATGGAATTATCTACTAGTATATAGTGGAGATAGAAAATTTGTAGGCTTACATTTCTATGCACACATTGCAAAAGTATCATTATATATTAGAAACATTTGAAGAACTCTGTTATCATATTACAACACTAGCACACATACAAGGACAGTAAAATATCCCTATCCCTACAAATTGAGAATTTAAACAATCTAATCATTTTTAAAAAGGGTTTACTCTATAGAAAGAACACATTCATGCTTCTATCTAGGAGTATTGTCGATATATTTTGGTAAGGGAAGAGGTCGGATCATATCCACATTCTATATGGGGCTCATGAAGTGAGAGCGTCACATACCCCATGAGTGGCTCATACTCCTGTCAAAGAAGATTATGATCATGCTACAAAATCTTATGATTGTGACCAAATCCCTATTATGGATGGGGTTCACCACGTGAGAATGAAACATGCCTTAGAGAATTCTCATATTCATGTTAGTGAAGCTACCAGGCATATTCCAATAGATCTTGAAAATGAGGCTCATATCCCTACTTCCACTAATGGACAACTACATCAGCATCCTCTGAGACTATATAAGAAGAGGCTTATATTCATTCTCCCATTCTGAATATCCATCGCTATAATATATGGGGAATTCACATTCATACTTGATTAAGATTCCCATTCCATCTAGGGCTCACCATGTTAGAGTGTCACATGCCTCAGGATATGCTCATATTCCTATCACAAAATACCAGTGACATATTAAAAAGGCATAGGATCAAGATCATATCCCTATAACGATTGAGGTTCACCAAGTGAGAGTGTAACATTCTTTGGGAAATTCTCATATTCCTGCTAACAATAAATCATCTCATTAAAATATTCATGAATCATCGTATCAATGGTACCATATTCCTATGACACTAGATTGTTATCAATAATGTGCTATAGCTTTCCTACTATGGGATCATATCTCCAAAAAAATTGAAAATGGAAGGCTGAAATAATAACTTCATGACACAAAATGAGGCTCATATCCCTAATATTCTCAATAATAGTTAATGTGAGGTAATTCAAGAAACATTTTCAACACCACAATGGTCCATCGTCACTTCAACCAATAAAGAAGGAGATCATTACCAAGATATTCCTCCGCATGGTAGCATGGAGATGGATCGTAGAGACTCTACTTCTAATGTATATTGTGAATAACTTCTCCATGGTGATATCTCCCATATATATGTAAATCCTACCATTTCCCAGACACCACTATATAGAGAGGTGTAAAAATATAGATGCCTTCGTATAGAGAGAAGCTCTAAACATTGGGGTCAATCACAAATATTTACCCATCACCTTCCAGCAAAAATCCACTCTAGTAATCATGTGACCCCAAGAAGAACGTTCTATGGTCTAACATGATGGAGAAATTTAATTCTGATAAAGAGGATACCGACATTGAAATATATATTCATTTTTCCATAAAAAACATCCCCACCATTATCTGGTACCTTTCCACTTCTGACTAAGATATTCCTAACGAGCTCAAGAACGAGTGCATACCTTATCTTTTAAAAAATATGTAGTCTAATAATCACCAAATGAAGGCTATCCATATTCCAATCTAAGATACACGTATCACCTTCATATCATCAATAAAATCAATTATTAGTTGGACATGGACACCTTTTCTGTAGTATAGAACTGGGTAATTGTGGATCATGAAACATTCCTATGAATTTTTTATCTAGAAATCACAAAAAAAATCTCTACCAATTAATTTATAGGGAATCACCTGATGTACATAATCAAGGATGGGATAAATATAGAGCACTTCACTTATAACTATTTCCATAATAGAAGAATCCCTTAGATAAAACTTCATATATTTTATCACCTATGTTTAAATTTGAGGAATGGGTATTGCACAACCCAATTAGTCACTAAATAAAATTACCCTACTTCAACGGTGCCAAGACGACATAAAAAGATGGATTGGACAACCCGCGGAGCTTTGAAATGGCCTCCTCTAAACAAAATGAATGCAATTAAGATATGAAATCCAAATTTTTGATCAACTCAAAAAATTTATATAGAAACTAACTCCGATCATGGGTTTCCATTTCACTCGGGTCCTATAAAAGCATAGATATGCCACCTTAAACAGGTTGCAGTAGTAGGTTCCACATCAGTCATCCATGAGGGAAACCAACACACCAAGATGAGGGAATATATACCACAACATACAACCCTCATATCATCAATTCATGATAGGTTTTTGGACATATCAATACCGGTTTCAAACATTCCCAAACCCACTAGGATGGATGAATTTATATCTCAATCCCCCTTAAAATATTCATTTTCCCTCGAAAGGGTATTGGGGAAATCGATGACAGATCTAGATCTACCCTAGGCTACTAGTCTGGGGACATTTATATCTCAATGCCTATCCTTGGATTCATCAAATCACTAACTCGAATCATTATATTCTCAACGATAGGGTCATCCAATGCCAATCGTGAACCTGAAATGTCCCCAACCCACAAGGTTGGGTGCACTTTCATTGTCATCATCACTTTAGAGGGAATCAACCCTATTTAGGTTGGGAGGTAAATATTTATGGTCGACATCCCATCCAATCCTCTAAACACATGAAAAAAACCATGCAATTCGGGGGCCATTCAGTAGTAATGACCAAAAACTCTCTCAAGGTGACTAATCATAGGTACTGATGAGAGAAGTTTATGAATAAGGAAATCAAACCCCATCAGGGTCCTAATACAAAAAAAACCAATATGGAAAAGGTTTTGAGGAACACCACTAATACAGGTAGTGCAGAATCTTCATATTTTGTTGTGTGTAATAGGATAACAACCATTTCCCAACACACCTCTTTAAACATCATCAACATCAAAAAAATAAATAATGTGGGTCAAGATACATATGTAGAGAGAAGAAATGGAGAAAATATAACTCGAAAGGATGATCTTGATGCACCCACTGAGGTTTTAGGTACATAGAACCATAGGAGGATTCATAACATGGAACCTCTGAATATTGAGTTGCCACCCCTAAAATATAACATTGCCAAGGAAAAAAGAAAAGGTGTCGATACATCAGAATCACTTCCCAGAAGAACTAAAAATCCTTCCATGGTGGAAGCATTATAATAATATGAGAATGAGATTCAAACACTCAAATAAATCTATGAGGAGAAACTTAGGGGAAACATTGACACTGGCTATCATCTATCAGACGAGATTAATATTCTTCCTCTAGGATCCAATCCTCCAGAAAAATGATATCTAAACTATAGACTGCCTCCATATGTAGGCAGTCAGTCTACATAAATGTGGAAGTAAAAGATGTTAATGAATTCCATCCATTATGGAAAAAATATCTCCCTCACAATGGTAAACATTCCATCTTCACCTGAGTTGAGAATTAGTGGGAGATAGAAATAGGTCCACCTTATTAGGACCCAACCACTCCTCGTAGATGGGAGTTAGACCACATTAAAGTACCTCTATAATTTTTCAACGCCATCAAGCTCCTGGAAACATTAATTAAATCTATGGAGGGATGACATAAACTTGTGCATCAAGACATAACTCCATATCTTGAATGTTTGGATGAATCATTTCCTCCACTGAATTTCATAAATCCCACCTTTTCCACCTTTGATGATGTGGGAGACCCCAAAAGAAACACCTATATTTGTTTGCATGGAACTACATTGAAATTTCTAGACTGAATCCATATATGGATATAAACCATATAAGCTTACTAGATTTAAATTGAGGATTCAATAAAGTACCTTGGAGGATTCACCCCTACCATGCTACCATTGTAGAGGTAGAATATGATAAGTTAATCAATGAAAACTCTGTCTGAGAAGTGAAATACCTAATATGGATCTCAAAAAGTATCACTGTTAAAAAAAATAAAGTGATGATTTGAGTCTGCATTGATTTTTGATACCTTAATCGAAAATTATAAAATGAAAAATTCCCATTTCTGATCACAAAACTCTTGATTAATGAAACTGATGGCTTCTGAGCCCTTTCCTTTATTGATGGGTACTCATGGTAAAATTAGATAAAAATGGACCCTAAAGACGAGGAAGACAATTGATTCAAAGCACCCTAGGGGATATTTTTCTATTAGTTCATCTCCTTTGGATTAATGAATGTTGGAATTACATATTAATGCACTGTGCATCATATCCTTAAGACTTTCTTAGGAGGAATAATCGAATGTTATGTAATAACCTGGTGGATAAATCCCGAAAGTGATGTGAAGACATAATGGATATTAAAATATTCATCAAAAAGCTATGAAAGAATAGTCTTAAGATGAATCCATTGATTCACTTTTAGGGTAACAAAAAGTAAGTTAGCTGGATTTGAGGAATTCATATAACACCCCAAAATCAAATATAAGAACATTATTTTTGATACCGTGTATGACATGAAACACTAAGCATGTAAGGGAATATAATATATATAAAATTTATAATATATTAACTATTTTAAATAATTTATGTATATTTTATATATTTCAATTTACGAAACACTGAGTTAGAATACGACACACACAATTATGAGATTCTTCGATGGCTTGTGTCACACGTAAGACCGAGTTTTACTGAACAACAATAAATTATTATCATATTATTATTAAATATATTAATATATTAAATATTCACTATTAATAGTACTAAAAAACTTATGAAAATAGATTATGTAAAAAAATATTAAATTAGTTTATTTGTTAGTAATTAATTATATATTAATATAAAAACAAATTGAATATGAAGTGAATGTTTTTATAGAAATCAATTTTTATGCTCCAAAAGTTATGTTATCATAATTAATTATATTAAAAACAATTGGTGATTTATTTTAATTTAATACAAATACTATATATATCCTATCAAATATTTTTAATATTCACCCAATATATTTTATATACATAAGATAATAACAAACCAAATTTTACATATGAAATACTATATTTTTATTAAGTCACTTTTACCACCTTCTAATGGAGAACCTATTTCAAATCCAATTTTTATAAATTTTATAAATATTATATGTAAAAATAAAATTAATATTTTAAATATAAACATAAATTTTAGGTTGGGGATATTTTTTTTAATTTTTCAGTAAATTTTCATTTTTTAATGAATAATGAAGTATAATGAAATTTAATTCAATACATCATTTTCATATAAATTATTTGTATGTATAAATCAAATTTTAAATTTGTTTTAAAGTTTATTTGGATAATTTTTTAATCAATTAAACCAATTTAGTTCATTTCAATCAAGTTCACATTGAAATTGAATATAAAAACCTTGGAAACATTTGGACGTTTTTACGATAAAAACCTGCATAGTTGTCCCGTCTATAGGATTTAATTTAATTTAATTTCTGTCACTTATAAGATTATAATTTGGAAAAATAGAATACAAATTTGTAATAATAATTTTTATAATTTATAATAAGGATAAATTAATTTTTTACCAAAAAATAGTAGTTAAAGTAACTATAATTATTTATAATGATTAAGGTGAAATCAAACTTAACATGACACAGAACCCTAAATTTAAAGGGATAAAATGACCTACAAACATTTCTGAAAACTATTATATGGAAGTATATTGACCATATCCTACATTTATTTTAATTTTTCACATTATTCGATCTACATTCAATGGGAGAAACGTGGCTGGAATTCTTTTTCCAAAAATTTACAAGAGTGCCAATCTTCATCCACTATTAAAGGCCTCATCTCCTCCCACATACTCAAACATCTAAATACACTATTTATTATCAAATATATTAATAGTTATCTCCTCAAAATCTCTCCCCCTAATTGTAGAAGCATACCCTTGTTAAAAAAATCCATCCAAAGAACCCCTTTGGTGGAAACCAAAAGGAGTTACATAAAGAATATGTAACATCTTTCCATAGGCTTGCATGTTTTATTTCCATTATCCACCCCTAAACTATTATTATTACATTTATATATAAAAAACAGGTAAAAAAATATACTAGGATGTTTTTATGTTATGGGTTTGACATATTATTACACACAAATCCATCAAATAGGAAAATAACTGACCATTTATGTGTACGAGGAACAATAACCTCACAATAAAAAGTTGTTATTTTTCCATTACAACTATTCGTGGTTGGGAATTAGAATTGAAAATATATTTATATATTTATATATGATATATATAATTCCTTAATATTACATTAATTCTTTAATAAAAAAATTCATTAATTCTTTACATTTTGTGTAAATATGATAACATCGTTTGTGGAAGTGTGGACTACAGCCTCATAAAAGTGATTTAATTCATTCACACAATAAATGGAATGTATAAATGATGTTTTTAGTTACAATTACGACATATATAAAATATATTTGAAATTTATGAGATAACTACCATTCATAAAATATAATATATATCTTTTCCTTATTACCATTTTCATACATTAAAATGTGGTAACAATGTTTATAGACGTGTGGACTACAACCTTCTCGATGTGATGTGATTCCTTTTAAATCATAAAAATTATATATATAAATAAATATAAGTATATATGATTAAATAACATGTTATTTATTATATAATTATAAATATATAAATATATAGTTTTATTTACCTTCATTTCAAAAGGGTCATTGAAAAAATGGAACATTACTATTGCATACATTCATTCTACAATATCCATGATTGTAACATCGATTCATTTTTCATAACCATATTAAATGATTATTTTTAAAATTATAATTTTTGAATTAATTTGATAATTATTTCTTGATTATTATTTAGGTTATGTTATATAATGACCCCATTGACCAATGTTTACCTACCAAAGTTAGTTTCTTAACACATGAACCAAATTTGGTCAAAACACCTGACGTAAAATTAATAATATTCATAGTTGAATAAAACATGGTAATAAGTGAAATAAAATATTTTATAAACATGACAATGGTTCTCAATCATGTAAATAATTAAAAAAAATTTAACCATGAATATTAAGACACATGAGACTAAATAGACACAAGGTAAAAAACAATTTCCTCACATTTTAAATCTTTGTAATAAATGTCATATTCACCCCTTATTTATTTTGTGTGGTGTACATAAAAATTCTTTAGATATATTATATCATTAATTCTTTAACCATAATGGTATTTAAAAATTTTTTTAATGTTATTCCTTCATGATATTACGATTCAAATGTTTCAAGGTGGTATGGGACACATTGGAATATTTTAGGAATATTTTCCTCAAGTGTAATTTTAATCATCCTAAAAATGGTATTTAAATTAGATGACATTATATGAAAAAAATTCAATAAAAACATTAACTTTCATATTATTTGGTTATTGATGACTACTTTCCAGAAATAGTACAATATTTTTATTCTTTGGTACTGAAAATGTTTTTGAAAATGTTTTCAAGAAAACCCGAAATAATTTATCTCTTTAATTAGAGAACCTATTTAATTTTGAAAAAAATGTATCTTTAAAATGTTTTTATTTTTTTAAATCTTTTGGTACATAAATTTTTACCCCTTTTTTCATTTACCAATTTTTTCACAGGAATTTCCTTACTCCTTTAGAAAAAAATCATTTTTATAACCTCTTTACAATTTAGATGAAATGTTATTTATACCCCATATAACATGTATGGAATTACCCAACATAATTTTTTTTATTATTACTTTTCATGTATAAAATGTTAATTTTTTTAAAAGATTTTTTTTTTCAAAACAGATTTTTAAATAAAATATTTTTCAAAATGGTTTTAAAATTGTCATTTTCCAAAATAATGTTTTTAAAAGTTATTTTATAGTTTTTCAATTCATTAATTTAAAAAGACCTTTACTTTACTCTACTTGGGATATTCTATATTGATACCACTGTTATTCTAGATCCGAATAGTTTATGATTGATTTGGAAAAGGATAGTATTCAAATTCACTACCATGATTCATTTTTTATTCCCCTTAAAATATGTAATCTCATATGATCACCAAACATTTAATACCCATAGATTATCCATTTCATTTATTAGGGATATTATTATTTCCTAAACAGTAAACCATTTTAAATACTATATCAACGATGATAGTTATTTGATCATTTGGGAAAATATTTATAATTATGTATTTTTTATTTCATAAGGATATTTGATAAGGAATATTTTTTTCAACTATTATATATGAGGAATGATTTGGATAGACAATGATGGGTGGGGCCCAAAAATTATGTTTCCCCTCAATGCATTGACGGGTTATCATGATAAAAATAAGTTTCAAAATTTAAATTGGATTCTATCCGTAGTTTTAATTCATCTTATAAATGTAGTTGAAGGTATCGGTTTTCTTGTGTCTTAGACATGACATCCAGTAATTAAACATTATAACCATTTAGAATCATTTATTATTTATCCATGTCAGTTTTCCTTGATATATATATGGATGCATTTCATTTTCATCTCATTGATTAAATGGAAAGTGTTTTAGTGTCTAACATTTCCATTTTTATTTTTTCCTTATCTCGTTATTTGGATGGAATGTGTTTCAATTTATTACCTTTCATTATTGTTTCGATACTTCATTCAAAATATTTTTTGTTATATAGAATATGTGTTCAGTTATTTACCTGGTTATAATTACAATTCTCATTGATTCTTTATTACTTTCACTGTATTTGACCCCTACTAAGAATTTTAGGTCACCCTTATTATGTTTCCTTTCACCAAGAATCCATGAAGCGTACAATGAAATATATACATGGATATTATTAATTTAATAAATTTATCGTCAATGTTTTTTATAAAAAAATATTTTTTAATTAGTGTAATAATTTTTAATATAAGACTCATGTATGTATCTGGTATACCAAGACCACTAAACTGTTGATCCCTTGGGATATGATTCCTTTTAATAATGACAATATAATGGTGGTAGAAACCAGATCTAGGATATATGTGGCTGAGTAACTACAATTGTTATAAAAAAAATTTAGTAGCAACTTGGGGAAGTAGATTTTGGAAAACATAAATTAGAGAACAAAACCCTAAGGTTGAAATTGAAGATAAGTGTAGAAGAACATCCTATAATTTTGGTAATGATTATATTATTTGGGTATTTTTAGAAATACATCCCTCTTCGGATAATACAAGTGTTTGTGG
Source organism: Viscum album (assembly GCA_963277665.1). Classification (NCBI taxonomy): domain Eukaryota; kingdom Viridiplantae; phylum Streptophyta; class Magnoliopsida; order Santalales; family Viscaceae; genus Viscum; species Viscum album. The sequence goes on along the minus strand of OY728127.1, from coordinate 345,419,464 downwards.
TTTTAACACAAATGCACCTCAGAGTAACAACTCCAACAAGGTGTGTCGGGCCTAACTCAGTGTAACCTGGTACAAGACAATGATACATACTATGCACTATGTTTTACACTCCTGGGGGATATTCTGAAGAAAATTCACATTCTTTTTACAAACCACTATGAAGGGTTTTGACAATGAAGAACATATGTTAAACCTATGGTGTTTTATATTGAAGATAAGGTGTCATGATTTAGAAAACCTATAAATGATATTCTGGATAAACTATAGACCAAGGAAGGATCTTTTTGAAAATATGTTTATCAATTATTTTTGTATTAGGGTGTTATTGATAACATTTTTTAAATGTTTATTTAGTGATTAACCTTATTTCAAAGATATCCATTATATTTATTTTGGAAATTATATTAGTAAGGTTTTAAAAAGAAAAACCTAATTAATGGGTGAAAACCAATCAAATCCAAAAAGGTCATAGGACTTGAATCCATGATTGAATAATGATAAGGGTTTGATTCCAACCACTGAACTATGCAATGGTATGGTTTTTTTTGTCATTGAGTTTAGTTGAACAATATTAAAAATCAGTATTAATTATAAAATAGTAGTGTAAATTTTTAGGTTTAAAGATTATTGTATTAACTGTATCTGTTTTGAAAAATAGTTAGAGGAAAATAGTTAGACTTGTCGCTCTTTTATTTTCCTTATGATCTGTTAAAAATTTATTTTTGTGCATTAGGAATAAGATTTAATTTTTGGATAACCATTTCTTGATGTAATTCATAAATTGGAATGTGATCTAAGCACAGTATAAAGATGGAATTAGTCACATTATATTAAAACATATCATGTAATAAAATTTTCTAATATTCTTAGATTGTAATGGAATTCATCAACATGATTAAAATGGTATCAATAATTGTTTTGTCTTAATACCATAATTTTTATTGAATCGACGTTTTTCTAAATCATCATTGATTTATTGTTTTGAGTCCCTAAAATTTCTATTGATCATTCACTTGTTTTTGATTTATTACCTTAATAAATCCCTATAAATATTTACATTTTTACCCCTTGTTATTTTCTAATATTCCACTAATTCTCTCCAACCTAGAGACCTAGTTATATGTTATTCCATGTGAACATTATACTTCCCATTCTCTAATTTACATAGGATTCATTATGAAACCTTCTCATGATGTGGGATTTTATAGATAGTAAATATCCAACAATCTATCACAAATATCGATTTAAAATTAAATGGATACAATTTATCTAAGGTGGGGAGAATGTAACAACCCAAAAATATAAATCTGGAAAATCATATTCGATAGCGGGAAATACACTCAAAACAAAGATCGTAAGGGAATATAATATCCCAAGAATTTATAATACATTTACTATTTTAAATAAATTCATTATATTATATAGATTTCAATTAATTCAACACTGATATGCAAGACCAAGTTTTACCGAACAATAATATATTATTAAAATATTATAAATTAATATAATAAGATATAAAATAGCAGTTATGAATAATATTAAATAACATATGAAGATAAATGGTTTAGATAAGTATTAATTGAATTCACTGGTTACTAATTAATTATAAATTAATATAAGTACCAATTTAATATAAAGGTAATGTTTTTATTGAAAACTATTTTATGCTCTTAAAGATATTTTATCATAATTAATAAAATTAACTAAAATTAGTGAGTGATATTAATGTAATATATATAATATATATTCAATAAATTATTTTCTATATTCATCCAATATATTCGATAGACATAAGATAAGAGAAAATCCATTATTACACATAAAATATTGTATTTTTATTAATGCACTTTTATCATCTTTTAAAGGATAACCTATTTTAAGTCCAATTTTTTAAGATATTATAAATCATATATGTACAAATAATTTTAATATTTTAACTAAAAACATAAAATTATGGTCAGGGAATTTTTTGGTATCTTTCTATAATGGTTTATTTTTTAATGGATAATGAAAAATACTGAATTTAATTCAAAACGAATTGTTCATATAATTTATTAATAAGGCTAATTCATATTTTAAATTGGTTTTAAATTTTAATTGTATCATTTTTTATTATTTAATCCAATTTTGGTAGTTTTAATCAATTTCACATTGAATTTGAATATAACGACTTAGCACACCATTGAACGTTATTACTTTAAAAACTTACATTTTCTTCCCATCTGCAGGATTACATTTTAATTAATTTATTCCAATTATGTGATTGAAATTTGGAAAAATGGATTCAATATTTGGAATAAACATAATTTCTAATTTTTAATAAATTCACGATATTTTTTACCATAAATATTAGTGAAATTAATTAAAATTAATTAAAATTATTAAGTTGAAATTAATCTTAACATGAGAGTAAACCATAATCTTAATAGCCAAAATGACCTATAAACATTTCCAAAAACCATTTAATAGCCATATTAATACCCTAAAATACCTTGGATATAAATTTTACTATTATTGGATCCACTTCCAATGGAAAAAATGTGGGTATAATTCTCTTCCCCAAAATTTACAAGAGTGTCACTCCTCCACCATTACAATAAGGCATCCTCTCCTACCACTCCCTCACACCTCTTAAGCCACTTTGGATCATACAATATCTTCTAAAATAGATCATAAAAATACCTCAAATGATCCTAGTATCCTCCACTTCATAATAAATACATCCAAGGAATTCATTTTGTGAAAACCAAAATGGGTTACCCAAAGAAGAGGTAACATCTTTCATTAAGCTCTTTAGTTTTATTTCCATTATACACCCACTAAACCCTTATTATTCAATGATTTTATAACAAAAACTGTATCCTAAATAAACTAGGATGTTTTTATGTTCTTTATTAGACCTAAAATTACACAAAAATCCATATAACAGGTAACAAACTTATCATTTATGTGTACGGTGAACTACCGCCTCCCAAAACGAAGTCGTTCCTTTTTCTATTCACACCTTCCATGCAAGGTAATTATGATGGAAATATGTTTATATATGATATATATGATATATATAATTTCTTAATGGTTATTTAATTATTTTATAACACATTACATTACTCTTTCAATATTTTTTAATTTGGATAATGTCGTTTTTGGAAGTGTGGACTACCATCTACTAAAAGGTATGTGATTCATTGAAATTATAAATGGAAGGTATAAATAATAATTTTAATTATACATATATGACATATAATATATATATATATATTCCATTAAGGAAATAATTACCTTCCTAGAGATATAATATCTATAATTTTCTTTATTACCGTTTTTGTACACTAAAAGTGATAACATTGTTCATGGACATGTGGACTAACGTATGCTCGACACGATGTGATTCCTTTTACATCACAACAATTATATATATATATATATATATATGACTATATATGATTAAATAAAATTTTATTTATGATATAATGATATTTTTTGGAGTGATATAGTGTTTCTTACCTTTTTTCGTTACGATCATTGAAAAATGGGAACATTACAAATGTGTATGTACAACCTACTGATTCCATGATTGTACGTTGATTAATTTTCATAACTATATATAATTATTTTTTTTAAAAAGTATAATTTATTCTTAAATATGATAATAATTTCAAGATACTTATTTGGGATATGTTATATTATGACCCATCTGACAATAGTTGACCTAAAAAAGTTATTTTTTATCACATCAGTCGAATTTGGTCAAAACACCCGATGTAAACGTAATTGTTTAAATATTTGTATTTAACACGGTAATAAGGGAAATATAATTTATTACAGAAACGAAAATTGTTCTAAATAATTTTAATAACTAACATATGTTTTTTATTCATTAATATAATTGAACACGAGAAAAATCAGATGCAAGGTAAGGGATTTTCATCTCACATTTTAAATCTGTGAGATCAATATCATATTAAACATTTACATCTTATAGGAGGAATATGTAACAACCATTTTGATATATTATATAATTAATCAATTTTACTTCATGGTATTTAAAACATTAATTTAACTTAATTCTTTCATGTGTCTTATGATTCAAATGTTTCAATGTGGTGTGGGATACTTTGGAATGATTAAGAATTATTTTTCTCAAGATTAATTTTAATGATCATTCAAGGGTATTCCCATTAAAGTAAATTATATGACCATTGTTCAATAAAAACATTCATTTTATTATCCTATGGTTATTCATGAACTCTTTAATGTATTAGTACCATTTTCCTACTCATTAGTACTCAAAATAATTTAGAATTTTTTTTTAATAAAACCCAACGTCATTTTCATCTTTAGTTGAAGAACATGTGTTCTTATGAAAACCATGTATTATAAAAATGTATAGAAAAATTTCATTAAAATGATTTTTAATTATATATTTAACCATTTTATCTATTAACAGTGTTTTCAAAATAATATTCTTTTCACTTTCCAAGCAAGGCATTTTTATAACATTTTTATCGTGAAAATGTAATGTTGTTTTTACCTTGTATAACATGTAGGGAATTACTCACTATCATTTCTTTGAAGATTGCATTAAATATTTGAAATGTTACTTTTTATAAATGAAAATTTTTCAAAAGTGATTTTCAATGAAATGGGTTTTTAAAACGGTTATCAAAAAAATAGTATATATTCCTCAAGAATGTTTCTAAAAGATCAATTTATACTATTTTTATTCATCAAAGGAAACAACCCTTTATTTTAATACACTTGGGACATGTTATTTTAATACCATCATTATTCATACTATGTATGGTTTAAGATTTTTTTCTAGGATACTATGCACATTCAATTCCATGATTCATTTGTTAGTCTCCTTGAAATATTCAATCACCTATGATCATTGAACATTGAATTTAACTAAAATTATCCATTTCATTTATCATAGATATTAATATTTCATATACCATATACCATTTTACATATAGTGGATAATTTTATAGTTATTTATTTTGTGAAGAAATATTTATAATTCCATATTATTTATTCAATATGGATATTTGATAAAAAATATTATTTATTAATACTATTCGAAAAGTGGAATGCTTTGGAAATGTAATAATAGATGGGACTCGGAATATATATCCCCTCGATGCATCGGTAGGTTCTCTTGAGAAAAACAAGTTTCCAAAATTAAATGGGTTTCTATCTATAGTTTTAAACCATATTGTGTGTGGTCTTGAAGCTATCTATTTTCATGTTCCTTAGTTATGTTTCCTAATAATTAATAATTTCTCTTGTTTAGATTCAATTTTAATTTTATCCATGATATTTATTTCAAAATATCTATGGATCCATTTCATTTAAAATTAATTTATTAAATTGATTGTGTTCCAATTTCGTAACATTCCATATTTATTTAGCCTTATTTATTTATTTGTATGGCATGTGTTTCCATTTAATACCTTTCCATATTATATGTTCTTTTCTTTCTCAGTTTTTGGATTATATGGTGTTTGTTATTAGTTCTTTACAATTCCATATTTATTATTCTCATTAATTAATTATTTCTTCTAATTTATTTTATTCTTAATGAGTATTTGAGATCACCATTATTATAATTCCTTTCCCATAGAATTTAAGAATCTTGCTATGAAAAATATTTAGCGATATACTATATTTAATAATGTTATCCTTGGTGTTTTTTTAAATTATTTTATAATTAGTGTATCAAGTTGTAACTCAAGAGTCATGTATGTATCTGGTTCACCAAGACTACTGAACTATTGATCATTTCGGATTTGATTCCTGATAAGGATTCTAATGTAATGATAGTAGATAGAGGATCCAAGATTTATGGGGTCATGTCACAAAAATGATAGCGGGGCATCATCGGTGACCCTAAAAGGACTAGTTATATTATAGAAATGTCACCCAAAAAAATCTAAAATAGGTGAGGGGGGTTTAGTGACACCTTGTTTTCATTAGGTGTTTAATAGAAAAATTGGCTGGAAAAGATCTCTCCTTAACCAATCTAGTGAATATGGTAATCTTCTTCCAATTGGATGATGATTGCCAAGAAGTCATTAAGGGTCCTGAGCTTTTCCTAGTTCACCCAACAATCTTGATGCTGCCAGTGGAAGGAAATCCACTCATCCTTTATGTGTCCAAAATGGAATACTCATCGGGCACCCTGCTCCCATAGATGAATGATACCAGAAATAAGATCAGTCTCTACTACCTTATTTGAATGATGCTAGGTACTTAGACCCAAAATCTAATATCAATATGAACTTCATCGCGCTCATCTTTGTAGTGTAGAAGCAGTGGTATTACGTGAAACACCACAAAGTCCTTGTAATCTCTTTCATTGATCTGATTAAGTATATCCTTGGACGTAACATGATTATCGGGTGCTTGGGATCATGGGAATTCATTATACAACAATATTACATTTAGTTTGTATCACATCAGTTAGTAAACATGAAATCCCTTGCTATTTTCCTCATGGAACATCCGACCCTAGAAAGCACACCAGTGGACACGAAAATTATGAATGTAAAGTTTTTCTATGCCCATGACACTCCTTGTACATGGGATATGTATTTTGGTGGAAACTACCTAATTCATATAAGCTTGAGATTGTAAAATCAGAGACTCGACATGGTTGGATTATGGATTGCATTTTTCTCTCCAGACAAGAATAATTTTACCTACTCTTCCTCAAATTACGAATGTGTCAAAAATTATGAGGCTAAATGCTAATCCCACATCAATATCGTAGAAAAATCCTTACATATGCAAATATCTGACATGAATATCGAAGGGGATTCATAGAAAGTGAAAAATATGACCAATGAAAAATATTCCATCAATAATGAAGAAATTTCCCCTCACACTAGCAACATCATGGGAATAAAGGTTGAGTTCTCCTTTGATCCAACATTATATCATGTCCCCAAATTATAGAATTCTAGTTTTGACCTATTGACTAATGTGTACATAGTACTGGAAATCCCTGATCAAAGAGAATAAATATTCTATATCACGCACTGAGTAGTGGTCTAATTGATCAACATCTGTGATATGGAAGAAATCAACTAGGTTACCATCATCCAAGTTCATGATTGGTTGATATCCACCCCTAGATGGATTGAACCCATAATTGGTTATCTATAAAATGGGTCTCTCCTTGTAGATTGAGTTAGAAGGGAACAAATTTGACATCGAATATTGAACTTTACACCTCATGATGGTTCGAATGTGAATGAAATATCTCTAAAAAGTGGCATTGATGGAATCCTCTTCATATGTATAGAATAAAAATGAAACTCCCACAATAATGGAAGAGGTTCGTGTGGGCTCCAGTAGTGCTAATAAATCTTGGAGAAGGCTCTCCAACCAAATTAGGAGGCCTGGTTTCTACTGGAAAACCATGATATCAGAATCTGTGGAATTCACCAGGAAATGTCATGCATACTAGATCCAGAAAACATCATCCAAAAACCCATGTATTTGATACATATAGATAAATATTCCTTGGAATTTTCTATATGAGTAATGAATGTTGTAATGCCATATTTCCCATTCACAACTATGCAGTTTATGTATATCCTTACTGATACAGACATCTTCTCCAAATAGGATGAGGAAATACCCCTCATGGAATTCAAGAGAAACAGTATCATCAAATTCATAAAGTCCCTCATCATCACTAGTTTTGGAATCCCACACATGATACTAATGGAAAACGAACCCACCTTCTAATCTATAGAGTTGAAGAAATTTTACCAGGATTACAATATCAAGTCCAATCACTCATTCTAGTCTCAAGTAAAGAAAAATTGATATATACAAACCTTTAATAATACCCTATCAAATATACCTCATAATATGGTGAATGAAGTAAAGAAGTCATGTTCGAACTATATCCTCTCTGATTTATGAACCTACCATACCACCATACATACTACTACATAATCAACACCATATACAATAGTTAATTGGACAGAAGAAGTCTTTTCCATAGAAGTATAAAATCCTTCACTTTTAATAGTCATCTATTGACTACGTTTATAAAGTGATCAATCACCAAAATGACTGGATTAACAAGAATGACTCAATGTGAATAGGTTGTGCATATTTCACAACTTTTATTTCCAATACATTCTGATTTTATGTGTATTCAATAAAAATATTTTACTATGTTCATTCATATAAGGTGATTTGGTGTTGGCTCTTAGACCCCCAACGATAAATGTAACACCCCAAGCTTCTACGGTACGTTTCCCTTTGAATAATGCGATAGCGTGTGTTGTATGCAACCTCGAGTTCTAACACACACCACAACTAATTAAACTAGCCGTTGTGAATAGTAATACCTAATTTTTGAAATTATATATATTTTATATTTGAAAATGGACTTCATTTTTGGACTCGGAATATCGAATTTAGCCTAAGGTGAAATTTTGGTACTTTTCGGATAACTTTCATATTTTGATGAATAGTGAAAATTACTAAATTTTAATTAAAAACAACTTTTTTAATCAAAATAATTAATAGTGATAAATTATGAATTTTAGTAGTTTTAAGGTATATTTAGAATATATTTTTACCATTTAATATAATGTTGGTCATTGGACATAATTTTACAATTAAACCGAACATAAACAAGTGTCAATCTTTTGATAGTTATTATCTCTTAAAAACACGCTTTTTGTTTTGACAGCGGGAATTAATTTTAAATTAATTTCTGCCACTTCTGTGTTTTGAATTTAGGAAAATGGATTCCATATTTGGAATCAGGATGTTCAAATTGTATAAATAGGTAACTTTTATTTTTACACATTTTGAATAATTACTGCGGTAAATATTTTATTTACCATGGTTAAAGGGTAAATCCGGTAAATAAGGGTTCAAAAAATAATATTATAATAATACTAAATTACCCTAAAACGTGTCTTAACCCTATTGGTTGATACATGGTCGACCATGGGCATCTTTGTGTCAATTTTGGGACCCCATGGATCCACTTGTAAGTGATAATGACACTTTATTTTAATTAAGTTAAAATGAATACAAAAATGACACAAGCATATATCTTTTAGAAGAACAATTTTTACATAGGGTTATACATGTTGGATTTTCGATTATAAATATTCATTAGAAAGATAAAAAGATTTCCTACATAATGATGTTTTATTTATAATTTTTAGACATTAAATAATTTATTTTATTTATGACACAATGATGATGCAGTAATTACTAAAATAGTAAAAAAATTAACATAATTGATATTATAAATACCCAAATAAATATAATATGAAACTTTTAATGAATTACACTAATTTTCTAGGATAATATGATATATTAGGATTGATATAATTGACTTTGTTCGAAGTAATCAATCTGTTATGAGTTTCAAAAAAATCAACTATTGAATAGTGTCAAAATTGACAAAAAAGAGTTCTTAAAACAAATATTATATTATTAATTGATATTAAATTCCTAAAAATCTAAGGTTCGGCCAAGAGACTTATATTATGATAGGTTAATCATTAATGGACCACTTGGGGGTCGCTTGTATGTATATGGTAAGTCTATTAACCATATAATATAAAAATACAAAGAGACATTGTAAAAGTGAAACTAATTAACTTAAAGTTAATACTTAAAGATAAGGTTAATATAAGTACCCAAACCTGTCTAAATTCTATTGGTTGAGTTGTTTTCGACCTATCCCTACCTTAACCTTTGAATAGTCAATTTTGGAGCCATTAGAAACCGAATATGAATTTATTATAAATTAATATTTCTAGCTTTTTCCAAAAGTGCCCCTCACCCCTCTTATAAAAGGGCACTCCTCCTTCTCTTTTCCTCACACCTCTCAAGCATTTTGGTTCGGCCAAACTCTGCCCAAATACTCTCCCAACATCCCTCACTTCAACCTAGAGGCCTTAGTTTGATCATAAAGCCAAGCTAAGGAGCCCTTTTGATCAAATCAAAAGGAAGAACCCGAAGAAGAGGTAATGATTTCACCACCCTTTTCTAAGTTCATTTCTTCTTCCACTTCTTCTTCCTTTGTTCTTACCATTCTAAAATAATAACTCCAGTATCTCACATATACTGTGATGTTATTATAAGTATGGTACAACCATATTCAGCATTCTATCCACCGTTTGAATAACATGTCACCATACGTGCGTACGTACGGCTTACCGTCTCCACGTCGTGGTGTAATTGTTATTCAATATAATATTATTTGGATGGGTATAATAATGATGTGTAACTCATGTAAATAATAAATATAACATGTTAATGATTCTGTATATATGATATACCATTCATTTATATATTATTTTAATATCAAAAGAATGATATTGTCGCTCGTGCGTACGTACGGACTACCGTCTCCACGAACGCGATGAGATTCATTCTCCATCGTATCCATTCAAGTATAATTATCATTTTATGATTTAAAAATGATGTTTAAGGACTTGATATCATTCTGGATATGAATAAGATACAACAAACATGGCTTATGTAACAAAACATATAAAAGAAAATGAGTAAGTTAACACCCGAAACGATGATAATTCTAAGATATTATTAATAAATCAATGTTAAAAGATCATATATGATATCATATTAATATATATGATTCTTGTATAATTTAATAACAATTATTTCACCATTATACAGGAGGTTAACCTACCCCAACCAAGGAAAAGTACAAGGTAAGGGTTATTTCACAATCTCTTCATTATCTGAGGTTGTTTATACGTAATAATCTACTGGGATATCTCGTTATCATCCACATCCGTGTTTCTTCGAAATGTATTTCAAAACATTTTTACTATTTACAAGAATATGGGTTAAAGTCATTTATACCCTTGTTTGACTTTTTATAAGAGGTTTATAAAGGAATCTTTCCGTCGTTTTCAAAACAATGTTCTTTTTAACCTTTTCGACAGAATTGAGGTAAGAATGTTTTTTTTAACTTATACGGCGGGTGCGGTTATTTTACGCCGTTATAAAATCTTCAAAGCTTTCCTTACAAGCTTATAAGAATATTTTCAATGAAAATGTTTTATTTTATATGGATCTTAAATGATTTCAAAATAAAAGGAGATACTTCTTTAAAAAGAATTTTGATTTCATCTATGTCAACATCCTTTGATGGATTTTAAGATTATTTGAAGTTGATTTATTATGATACAAAACTTCTATATTGTATTGAAGGTTTTGTGATATGTTTGACTGTGGATGTGCTATTTTTATACCATTCATAGTTTATTGTGAAAGTATTGACATTTCGTATGCTAGTTTTAATACGAATGTTTATGTTATGTTTAAACCTTTTCATATGGGAATGCATTGGACTTAATATGTGACGGGTGGAGCCCGCTATAGCTCCTCGATGCATCGGTAGGTCTCATGAGACAAACTAGTGTCTTGGCACAAGGCCTTGACAAAATCTTATTTGTAGTCTTGGCACGAGGCCTTGGCTATGTGGTTATGATAGTCTGGCATTATGCATTCCAACATTATGAAAGTGGTTATTGATTTTTGCATGTGATTATTCGATTAGTAGAATATCCATGTGAATAAGTAAATGGCATTATTTCATTTTATTTATTCCATACCATGTTGAAAGTTCATATTTAAAAGGATTTTGTTTTAGTTATACATTGCCTTAAATGTTTATTCTTATTTATGAAAGTTTCCGCTATATTGTTATCCTTACTGGGCATTTGAGCTCACCCCTTTTCTATGTTTTATTTTTCCTAGGTAGTGAAGAAGTAAATTATGATTGACTTGCAGGGATATTATGAGGGGTTAATAGTGTGGTCTATTGAGACATTATGTTGTTGTATTAGTTTTTCATTTTATAATGTAATGTAAAACTTATGAATATATCTGGCATTTTCCAAGGCTACTAAACCAATCGGTCTTTCGAGATTTGATCTTCTTGTGATCATGCCAATGTTATGTAATAATGCACCGACTCTGGGTAGCTAGGGTCGGGGCGTTACAGTTGGTATCAGAGGAAGTTTAGTACAAACCTTGGAAGCTAGATTTAGATAAACTCTGATTAGAGCACGTAGACCTAAGATGAACTTTGAGGATTAGTATAGAAGAACTTCCTAGAATTTTGGTATTGTAGAGATTTTGTGAGTTTTCCGAGCAATACATCCCTGTCTGGATACGAGTAGGTAGAGGTGGCTCTGGCACAGATGTACCTAGGGGTAAAACCCGAAAACACCGCTTTGAGCTAGACTCGAACGGGAACTGGTGCACGACAACGGGCCTTGCTGCACTCTTGGTTACGACACTCCCGGGGGATATGCATAGGATAACTCTCACTTTCTTTACAAATCATTATGAAGGGTTTATGAGTATATACTTCCTCAAAGAAAACATATTTATGATTATGGATTATATCCATAGATAGTTCAATTTATGTTTAGTGTTTTATAAGTATGGGATTATGTATTTTGATTTATAAACTGATCTAGTTTATGCCATTGTTTAGAAATGGCGCCTAGTGGAAGAAATGGAAACCGTATCAATGCACGCACTCCATGTAGGGATTTCCCTCCTGCTCAAGATAATTATAGTGGGGCTGGTGATGCAACTGGTGCTGATCAGCTAATCACCATACTGGGACAACTTACTCAGGTTATGAATAATAACCTTACCCGTATGGAGCACCCTGATCCGCAGCGTGGAGGATCAATGTTAGATCGATTCATGAGACAACAACCACCAACTTTCAATGGGAGTACAAATCCCTTAGTAGCTGAGCAATGGATATTTTCCCTAGAGAAAATATTTCAGGCTTTGGGGAGCAGTGAAAGGGAAAAAGTTATCATGGCAGTTTACCGCCTCACTGGAGATGCTGATCAATGGTGGTCATTGATTCAAAATACGAAGGAAGATGATGAAGTATCAAATATGGAATGGAGGGAGTTCAAAGATCTGTTTTTAGAAAAATACTTTCCTCGCGACCATCGAGCAGATATGGAAAGACAATTTCTGAGTCTGAGACAAAAGGAGGATGAGAATGTCACAAAGTATGAGGCTAACTTTACAAGGTTAGCGAGGTACGCTGGTGATTATATTCGCAACCCAAGAAGTAAGATTGATCGTTTCTTTGATGGGTTAAAACCATTTCTCCGTCGAGCATTAGTCTCACAATCCTTTTCATCGTACGAAGACATTGTCTCATGTGCTATCAAGACCGGAAAGGAATTCTCTAAGTGTTATGACTTTAAAGCAAAGCAAGAGAAGAAGAGACCTTCTGATCAATCTGGGAATGGAAATAAGGGGAAGAAAGGAAAGGTTGAATATCCATCTTGTGGTAAATGCGGGAAGAAACATCCTGGTACTTGCCTGAAGGGAATGGGAGTCTGTTACAAGTGTGGTGAAAAAGGCCACCAAGCTCATGATTGCAAGGGGAAGAAGGAAGCTACCAACGTTCAGTGCTACAATTGCAGGGAGATGGGGCATTATGCAAATGCATGTCCTAAGCGTCAGGAGAACTTACCTCAGAAAAGGCCAAGGGATCAAGGCCAGGCTTATGCTATCACTACTGCTGAGGTAGAAGCTCCGAAAGACGTGCTGGCAGGTAATTTAATGGTTTCCTCAAGTTTAGCAAATGCATTATTTGATTCTGGATCATCGCATTGTTTCATATCTTCCCAGTTTGCTAAGAAAATTAGATATTTCCAATTTGATTTAATAAGGGAGTTGTCAGTTAAAACTCCTAAGGGAAGTATCGTTGCAACAAAGTTTTGTGAATCAGTCCCCATTAGAGCACATAAATTTTCTTTATCTGCTGATTTCATCGTCATACCTATGATTGAGTTTGATATAATCCTCGGTATGGACTGGCTTTCGGACTATGATGCGAAGATTTATTGTAAGAAGAAAGAGGTTACGATTCTTGATGATAATGATAAGGAGCACCTTATTTTTAGAGCAGAATCGTCACCACCTAATTCTTATTTAGATCCACCCCCTGTAGCTCAACTTAATTCAATTATCGGGGAGGAAGAGAATGAAATAACTGTCGGTGAGGAAAGGAATGTTCAAATAGAGGATGTACCTATTGTGAAAGAGTTTGTAGATGTATTTCCGGAAGATTTACCTGGACATCCTCCAGAACGAGAAGTAGAGTTTTCTATTGATTTGATTCCTGGATCAAGGCCTATATCGAAGACCCCTTATAGAATGGCTACTGTAGAGTTAGTCGAACTAAAGAAACAACTAGAGGAATTGAGTAATAAGGGATTTATTCGCCCTAGTGTTTCTCCATGGGGAGCCCCTGTTCTTTTTGTTAAAAAGAAAGATGGATCTATGAGGTTATGTATCGATTACAGGGAGATCAATGCTATAACGATAAAGAACAAGTATCCCCTACCTCGTATTGATGATTTATTTGACCAACTGCATGGAGCTCAATACTTTTCAAAGATTGACCTTCGATCTGGATACCATCAGTTGTGTGTGAAGAAGGAAGACATTCCGAAGACAGCATTTCGAACCAGGTACGGGCATTACGAGTTTACTGTAATGCCGTTTGGATTGACTAATGCACCCTCTGTATTCATGGATCTGATGAATAGAGTTTTCAAGGAGTATCTCGATGAATTTGTGGTGGTATTTATTGATGATATCTTGGTATACTCCAAAACCTACGAAGATCATGAAAATCACTTGCGCATTATCTTGAAGACTCTGAGGAGGCATGAATTATATGGGAAGTTTAGCAAGTGTGAATTCTGGCTTCAGGAGATTTCTTTTCTTGGCCATATTGTCTCTAAAGATGGAATCTCTGTTGATCCTTCTAAGACCAAGGCAATCCAAGAATGGCCAGCACCTACGAGTATAACTGAGGTACGTAGTTTTATTGGCTTGGCAGGTTATTATCGACGTTTCGTCCAGAATTTTGCCCGATTGGCAAACCCATTAACGAAGCTCACACGAAAAGGGGTTAAATTTGTTTGGACAAAAGAGTGTGAAGAATTTTTTGAAGAACTGAAAAGAAGATTAGTCAATGCTCCTATATTGACTCTACCATCGGGGAATGATGGGTTCGTTATTTATAGTGATGCATCGAAGAAAGGACTTGGCTGTGTCCTTATGCAGAATGATAGAGTTATTGCCTATGCATCACGACAGTTGAAAATTCATGAACAAAACTATCCTACTCATGATCTCGAGTTAGCAGCAGTGATCTTTGCTTTGAAGATATGGAGGCACTACCTCTATGGTGAAAAATGTGAGATTTATACTGATCACAAGAGTTTGAAGTATATTTTCTCAAAAAAAGAACTCAACATGAGGCAAAGGAGATGGCTTGAATTACTCAAGGATTATGATTGTACGATACACTACCACCTAGGGAAGGCAAACAAGGTGGAAGATGCTTTGAGTAGAAAAGACCATGGAGTTTTGAACAATATGAGAATTGAAAGGGATCCAATTTTCATGGATCTAGTGAAGATGGACATGGGAATAACCAGGGAAGGTGAAACATCAATGCTTTTTCAAATGGTTGCCAAACCATCTTTACTAGAAAGGATTAAGAGTTCTCAGACCGATGATGAAGAATTCCAAAAGAAGATTAAAGTTGTGAATGATGGGAGATTGAGAGACTTTGTGTATGAAGATGGAATTTTGAAATTCGGGAAGAGACTTTGTGTTCCCAATATACCTGATCTAAAAAGGGAATTGCTGGATGATGCTCATAGTTCCAATTTCTCTATACACCCTGGGAACACCAAAATGTATAGAGATTTGAAGGAACATTTTTGGTGGGACAACATGAAGAGGGAGATTTCTGATTTTGTGTCAAGATGTATGGTTTGTCAACAAGTGAAAGTTGGAAGGCAACAGCCTGGAGGAGTCATGCAACCTCTTCCCATACCGGAGTGGAAATGGGACAATATTACGATGGACTTTGTCATGGGGCTACCAAAGACTCCTAGAAGGAATGATGCAATATGGGTTATTGTTGATCGTCTTACCAAGACAGCACATTTTCTTGCTATAAGAGAAGATCTACCCCTGGAACGTCTAGCAAGACTATATATTAATGAAGTTGTGAGACTTCATGGAGTACCCTTATCAATTGTTTCTGATCGTGATCCCCGTTTTACTTCAAGGTTTTGGAAAAGTCTTCAGAAATCCCTGGATACTGAACTTCATTTGAGCACTGCTTACCACCCTCAGACAGACGGACAATCAGAACGGACTATTCAAACCTTAGAGGACATGTTGAGATCTTGCTCACTTGATTTTCAGGGTATGTGGGATCAATATTTACCACTGGTAGAATTTTCCTATAACAATAGCTTCCATTCAAGTATTCAGATGGCACCATATGAAGCGTTATACGGAAAGAGATGTCGTACACCAACCTGTTGGGATGACGTTGGTGAAAGAAAACTTGTAGGCCCAGAACTGGTGGAGGAAACGGTGGAAAAGGTGAAGGTAATCCAAAATAACATTAAAGCAGCTCAAAGTAGGCAGAAGAGCTATGCCGATAATCGAAGGAAGGATTTGGAATTTCAAGTCGGTGATCATGTTTTCCTGAAGGTATCTCCGTGGAAGGGAGTCATACGTTTTGGTAAGAAAGGTAAATTGAGTCCCAGGTACATCGGACCTTTCGAAATTCTAGAACGAATTGGGGCTGTAGCTTACCGATTGGGAATGCCGCCAAGTCTCTCCAAAGTTCACGATGTGTTCCACGTATCTCTGTTGAGGAAATACATGCCTGACCCAACGCATGTACTCACCTATGAAGATTTAGAACTGGAACCCGATCTGTCTTATTGCGAAGAGCCCATCAAGATTCTTGATACGAGAGAACAAGTGCTGAGAAACCGGACGACGCGTCTGGTAAAAGTTTTGTGGAGGAATCATAAGATGGAAGAGGCAACGTGGGAACCCGAGGAACTTATGATGAAGAACCACCCGAGTCTTTTTATGCAGTAATACCCTAGAAATTGCGAGGACGCAATTATTTGAAGGAGGGGAGAATGTAACACCCCAAGCTTCTACGGTACGTTTCCCTTTGAATAATGCGATAGCGTGTGTTGTACGCAACCTCGAGTTCTAACACACACCACAACTAATTAAACTAGCCGTTGTGAATAGTAATACCTAATTTTTGAAATTATATATATTTTATATTTGAAAATGGACTTCATTTTTGGACTCGGAATATCGAATTTAGCCTAAGGTGAAATTTTGGTACTTTTCGGATAACTTTCATATTTTGATGAATAGTGAAAATTACTAAATTTTAATTAAAAACAACTTTTTTAATCAAAATAATTAATAGTGATAAATTATGAATTTTAGTAGTTTTAAGGTATATTTAGAATATATTTTTACCATTTAATATAATGTTGGTCATTGGACATAATTTTACAATTAAACCGAACATAAACAAGTGTCAATCTTTTGATAGTTATTATCTCTTAAAAACACGCTTTTTGTTTTGACAGCGGGAATTAATTTTAAATTAATTTCTGCCACTTCTGTGTTTTGAATTTAGGAAAATGGATTCCATATTTGGAATCAGGATGTTCAAATTGTATAAATAGGTAACTTTTATTTTTACACATTTTGAATAATTACTGCGGTAAATATTTTATTTACCATGGTTAAAGGGTAAATCCGGTAAATAAGGGTTAAAAAAATAATATTATAATAATACTAAATTACCCTAAAACGTGTCTTAACCCTATTGGTTGATACATGGTCGACCATGGGCATCTTTGTGTCAATTTTGGGACCCCATGGATCCACTTGTAAGTGATAATGACACTTTATTTTAATTAAGTTAAAATGAATACAAAAATGACACAAGCATATATCTTTTAGAAGAACAATTTTTACATAGGGTTATACATGTTGGATTTTCGATTTTAAATATTCATTAGAAAGATAAAAAGATTTCCTACATAATGATGTTTTATTTATAATTTTTAGACATTAAATAATTTATTTTATTTATGACACAATGATGATGCAGTAATTACTAAAATAGTAAAAAAAATTAACATAATTGATATTATAAATACCCAAATAAATATAATATGAAACTTTTAATGAATTACACTAATTTTCTAGGATAATATGATATATTAGGATTGATATAATTGACTTTGTTCGAAGTAATCAATCTGTTATGAGTTTCAAAAAAAATCAACTATTGAATAGTGTCAAAATTGACAAAAAAGAGTTCTTAAAACAAATATTATATTATTAATTGATATTAAATTCCTAAAAATCTAAGGTTCGGCCAAGAGACTTATATTATGATAGGTTAATCATTAATGGACCACTTGGGGGTCGCTTGTATGTATATGGTAAGTCTATTAACCATATAATATAAAAATACAAAGAGACATTGTAAAAGTGAAACTAATTAACTTAGAGTTAATACTTAAAGATAAGGTTAATATAAGTACCCAAACCTGTCTAAATTCTATTGGTTGAGTTGTTTTCGACCTATCCCCAGCTTAACCTTTGAATAGTCAATTTTGGAGCCATTAGAAACCGAATATGAATTTATTATAAATTAATATTTCTAGCTTTTCCAAAAGTGCCCCTCACCCCTCTTATAAAAGGGCACTCCTCCTTCTCTTTTCCTCACACCTCTCAAGCCTTTTGGTTCGGCCAAACTCTGCCCAAATACTCTCCCAACATCCCTCACTTCAACCTAGAGGCCTTAGTTTGATCATAAAGCCAACCTAAGGAGCCCTTTTGATCAAATCAAAAGGAAGAACCCGAAGAAGAGGTAATGATTTCACCACCCTTTTCTAAGTTCATTTCTTATTCCACTTCTTCTTCCTTTGTTCTTACCATTCTAAAATAATAACTCCAGTATCTCACATATACTGTGATGTTATTATAAGTATGGTACAACCATATTCAGCATTCTATCCACCGTTTGAATAACATGTCACCATACGTGCGTACGTACGGCTTACCGTCTCCACGTCGTGGTGTAATTGTTATTCAATATAATATTATTTGGATGGGTATAATAATGATGTGTAACTCATGTAAATAATAAATATAACATGTTAATGATTCTGTATATATGATATACCATTCATTTATATATTATTTTAATATCAAAAGAATGATATTGTCGCTCGTGCGTACGTACGGACTACCGTCTCCACGAACGCGATGAGATTCATTCTCCATCGTATCCATTCAAGTATAATTATCATTTTATGATTTAAAAATGATGTTTAAGTACTTGATATCATTCTGGATATGAATAAGATACAACAAACATGGCTTATGTAACAAAACATATAAAAGAAAATGAGTAAGTTAACACCCGAAACGATGATAATTCTAAGATATTATTAATAAATCAATGTTAAAAGATCATATATGATATCATATTAATATATATGATTCTTGTATAATTTAATAACAATTATTTCACCATTATACAGGAGGTTAACCTACCCCAAACAAGGAAAAGTACAAGGTAAGGGTTATTTCACAATCTCTTCATTATCCGAGGTTGTTTATACGTAATAATCTACTGGGATATCTCGTTATCATCCACATCCATGTTTCTTCGAAATGTATTTCAAAACATTTTTACTATTTACAAGAATATGGGTTAAAGTCATTTATACCCTTGTTTGACTTTTTATAAGAGGTTTATAAAGGAATATTTCCGTCGTTTTCAAAACAATGTTCTTTTTAACCTTTTCGACAGAATTGAGGTAAGAATGTTTTTTTAACTTATACGGCGGGTGCGGTTATTTTACGCCGTTATAAAATCTTCAAAGCTTTCCTTACAAGCTTATAAGAATATTTTCAAAGAAAATGTTTTATTTTATATGGATCTTAAATGATTTCAAAATAAAAGGAGATACTTCTTTAAAAAGAATTTTGATTTCATCTATGTCAACATCCTTTGATGGATTTTAAGATTATTTGAAGTTGATTTATTATGATACAAAACTTCTATATTGTATTGAAGGTTTTGTGATATGTTTGACTATGGATGTGCTATTTTTATACCATTCATAGTTTATTGTGAAAGTATTGACATTTCGTATGCTATTTTTAATACGAATGTTTATGTTATGTTTAAACCTTTTCATATGGGAATGCATTGGACTTAATATGTGACGGGTGGAGCCCGCTATAGCTCCGCGATGCATCGGTAGGTCTCATGAGACAAACTAGTGTCTTGGCACAAGGCCTTGACAAAATCTTATTTGTAGTCTTGGCACGAGGCCTTGGCTATGTGGTTATGATAGTCTGGCATTATGCATTCCAACATTATGAAAGTGGTTATTGATTTTTGCATGTGATTATTCGATTAGTAGAACATCCATGTGAATAAGTAAATGGCATTATTTCATTTTATTTATGCCATACCATGTTGAATGTTCATATTTAAAAGGCTTTTGTTTTAGTTATACATTGCCTTAAATGTTTATTCTTATTTATGAAAGTTTCCGCTATATTGTTATCCTTACTGGGCATTTGAGCTCACCCCTTTTCTATGTTTTATTTTTCCCAGGTAGTGAAGAAGTAAATTATGATTGACTTGCAGGGATATTATGAGGGGTTAATAGTGTGGTCTATTGAGACATTATGTTGTTGTATTAGTTTTTCATTTTATAATGTAATGTAAAACTTATGAATATATCTGGCATTATCCAAGGCTACTAAACCAATCGGTCTTTCGAGATTTGATCTTCTTGTGATCATGCCAATGTTATGTAATAATGCACCGACTCTGGGTAGCTGGGGTCGGGGCATTACAATAAATTGTATGAATAATCCAAGGATGGAACCCAAATAAGAAGAGCCATATATCATACATATGTTCAATCAAAATGAAGATTCTCATTGGCCATAATGGGATAGGAGCATGTCACAACCCAACTAATGAACGATTTTTTATGAAATACTGTTCATAACTTCCATTAAGAACCACATGTCCAAATCACATGATGTTAAAATGTATTCAATAATTACATGATATATAAATTTAAACTGCAAAATATGCTTATTCATTACAACATGATGTTAAAATACATTGAAAACATCCTAACAAAATGAATTTAAACTATTCAGAGAATGCCCTTGAAGCAATATGTTAAACCAAACAATTTATCTCATCCTGGGCAAATGAAGTTAAACTATATGGAATATTACCTTACTTCATGATGTTAAGACAACATGGAATATTTCACCCCCTGCATGATTCTAAACTGTATGGGAATCATCATGTCACCGACGATTCACCACAAACAAGCTAGATCTCTGTGAAATAATAATGAAGTGCCCCTATCCTTGTATGATAGTTGTATCCACATGGGGGATATCTTCATCCAATAAATACATTTCGATTTATTTATTAAATAAAATGATATATTTGGACACCCAGACCATCACTATTAGGAATATATTCAACAATCATGTTTCTTTTATGATGGGTGACCCACATCCTCACCATAGTAAATTAAACTGCACGGATGATGTCCATCTGTTTGAAAATAATAATACATGGGTTTTCTATCGCCATTTACTTCTTGATTCTCATTCAAATTATATACATTGGGATTCTTAGATCTAATATCTCATCTCATCCACTAAATGATACCAAATTACCTTGTCCATTATCCAACAACCTACATGTTTTGAAAGTAATACTGACTATTTCTTATTTCCCACACCAAGAATTACTCACATGATCATACAAATTTTGGTAAGGTATTCCAAAAAAAAAATAAAGAATATCATATCAGGAAAAGGTTACCATGGCCCTGAATGTAAAAACCTAAAATGAACACAATGAGTCCTCATCGTATGATTCTAAACTTCCTGGTTGATGTCCCTTGAATGATATAAAATTGCTTATTACTATGGACCTTGCTTGAGAGGACCATTATTGATGGTGTTGGTCACCCACCACACCTCCATTAAAAACTACGTGTAACTTGATTTATATCATTATAGGATACATAGTGACACCCAGACCTCCATTCTTGGGCCATGTCACAAAAATCCTTTTTCACATCAGGGAGACACTATCCTTTACGCATGATGTTAAACTATAGTCTCTCAAGTGCTATGTGTGGATTGATTCTTATCATCACATGATATATAATTATGTTTCGACCTCAAATCCTAGTTCTAGGTATAATAATCAATAATAAAAATTCCTACTTCACTTAAGGGAAAGACATATTTTGAGTTTTTCCTATTCAAGAACTATTTTTGGCTTGCTTCCTATCAAAACATGAAATATTGTGATGCCTTGATATTTGGTCCTTGGGTTCAGCCACAAAAAACAAAATGTTCCACTAATATTTATATATGAGTCAGACCTATGCAAAGAACTTATATATTTCCTATCCACAAGATGTTAAACTTATTGAATAAAATGAATTAACTCTTTTAAAATGTGGGTCAAGGAATCAAGGTCATTTTATCAACATATGAGTGAGATTTGTATATGGATTTTTTGTGCATGAAATATATCTTTCACAATTTCCCATGTCATCTACTATGTCTTTACTGCATGAAATTAAAATACAAGTAAAATCTTCTGGTCTCATGATATTAAAACTATACAAGAAATTGATCCTCACTATATGATGTTAAACTGTGTAGACCATCACCCATTTCTTCCGTTATAAAATGACTATATAAGCCTAACCTAGATAAAATAGGGCATGATTTTCTTCTATTATCTTTCATGCCCCGATGTTTTTAAATCACACATAATATCATGAGCACCTTAGGTTTCCACAAACCATTCATGTCCCATGGAAAGAAAAGTAGATCACTACTTGACAATGATATTGATGCATAAAGGGATACACTTACCAAATAGAGACATCGTGTATCTATAAGAAGGGATTTCTATTCATTATGTGCCTGACATCCCTGTGCTAGAACACAAAACCTAACGGTGTTCTAGGAAATCCCTCGTATGACTGTCCCATATCATTACCCATGACATCGGAACATTGAGCCATGATTTAAAAAAATTTCATCTCCCACTCAGAAAGATGTTGGAGTTATTTGGACCCTAGGTTACCTAATTAGGCTCTTGTGTTACATATCTCTCCTAGTAGGTCCATTGGTGTCATGAATTTAAACTACCTGCGCTTTGGAAATGGTTTTATACCTAATACTCTCACCTTTGATGGTACAAACCACAACACCATAGACTACTAGAGAAAGAGACAGAAACCTGTCATGATGAAAACTCGTAAAGGGAGTCAAGAGTAAAAGTCAAGTATTCACTCGCTAAACTCATCATATAAAATGCTTAGGAAAAAAATAGCGAATAAATAAATGATTCATGAAGATTATATAGCCTACATTACAACATTATTAAAAACTCATTCACTCTCACTGACCCCCCTGATATAAGAAAACGATAGATTAATGGTTTTCACATTCCCCTACTATGATAATGTGTTCACCAGGTGGTTATACAACATATAGTGTCCTCCATCCTTTCTTGGATATTAAATTATAAAAAATCACAAATCATGATTTGAGTTCCTCATGTCACTATAACCTTTCATGCACCTTGGAAAACAATACTCGACATCAATAGATGCCTTATTGACTATTCATTTATGCCTAGGAATCCTGTATATGCACTAATGTTCCTCAACCAAATGTGTCACTTTGAAAAAATGGTTTCTTGATCTCTGTGATCCCTGACATCTCTTTGGTAGAACCCAACACCCTAGTTTGTTCAAGTCCGTTCCCAGCATGATTGCCTCATATCATCATCAGGACCTAGGCACATTGAACCATGGTTTACAATCCTCATTACAAAACTATTCAAGTGTATTTGACATCCTTGACATTATGTCATCATGTTTTTTACCCTTTCTCAGTGTAGAAATGTGAAACTCCAATATTGAACCTTTATATGGAACACCCCCCATGATTCAATACCAGAAGGAATATAGACCAGGGTTCACATAATAGCTAAACTTCCTTTGGGTTCTAGAACCCTTCCGGGATAGATTTTCCCCCATACCGAAATTTAACATGTGGATGTTTGAGTCATTATAAATCTCTCACGTCTATTTTATATGAGTTTGGATCACCTTTACCTGACCATGCTATCAACAAACAAGGGCTTTGACATACCAACTAAAGTAATATCTTCATTTTCAGAAAGGATATATGGTCCTCATGATCTCTGGTAACACTACATCAAAATTCAACACCTTAGGGATTTTTGGGCCATCTTTGGCTTATCTACGCCATTACAAATTCCTTCACATAGAATTTTTTGTTATTAATTAAATCATCAATATTCCAAATATCCTGGTAGACCTAAAATACCTACTATTTCTCCAACAACAAATATTACCCTCCATCCTTGACCCTTGGAAAAGAGTGAAAAAACCTCTGTATGACCAAGCTACTAGAGAATAATGGATTTGACCTAACAACTAGAGGAAACTCCTCCTTGAAAGAAATGATCTCTAATCCACATGAGCTATAGAAACACCATGGAATAACTCATAACCTTAGGGTTTAATGGGCCATCCCTTTCCTGTCTACCCCATATACCATATTCATCAATCATTTACTGGTAGTAATACTTTAAACATCATGAAATCTCTATGGTACTAGCTAAAATACCCTAAAATACCATAATGAAAACTTTAAGCTAAAAGAACCAAAACTAAAAATATAATAGGTCTGAGCTAAAAGACCCTAAAATATATCTCTAGAAAGAATTTCAAAAGAAATGCATAATTCAAGAATGTTGATGCGAATCTCATGGATCATAAGGGTATTCATGATCACATATGGGACTCTTGATTCACCTGACTCATGAATATATCACAGATCACAAAAACCCAAAGAACCTCACACAACAGCTCAAACAATGACAAAAATCATAATTTTGTGATCTTGATATGATCACAAAATTCGTATAATAGTATAATTTTAATGTGGATGAGACAGAAGATCTTGTGAAACATAAAAAGTAAATCATGAATTTATATATCAATGGTTCAACCAATTACTATATATTTGTGGTTAGTTTTTACAATACATTTGAAGAGAAGGTCTTGATAAGTAGTTCTTATGAAAAGGTCTCACAAACAGATCTAATGATCAGTTCTTGTAGAAGTGACATTAAATGAAGTAAGATAGCAGGATCTCTAAGAATTTGGTAGTTGGTGAATGAGCCTACCTCTATTCCCATATTTATAAGGACTTCCATATAATATGAAATTACACTTGAAAGACCTAGTGTCACCCAAATAGACCAATTGCGGACATCGTTGAAGCCTTAGGAAGACAATTAATTGACTCATAATAGAGACCTTGTCCCCATGGACATCACTCATGAGGTTGTGGGGGATATGTTGATACCCACGAAATGAACATTGAGAAAAACACAAGGGAATAAATTTATAAATATGGATATTATTTTCCATGAAAAATAAAGGAAGATAAGGTGTCCAGAATGCATGGATCATGTAACCCTATGAAGGACATGCAAGCGCATGACCTTCAAAAGGTTATGGAAATGATCATGGACATCACATAACCTACTAAAATATCCAATGGATACCCTTTGAAAAAGACTCCTTGTTCTTACGAATATGTGATAGATAATAACTAATCATACGAAAACATCCAGATGAGTTCCTCTGGATCATGTGACTTTTCAATTAGTTGTTTCCTAACAATCCTTAAAAAGAATTCTTGTAAAATAAATAGAAAAAAATCCAAAAGGCATCATCCTTTTTTGTTCATAAAAGTCTTGAGACGCACCCATTCTATTTACATGACACCCAAAAATACCTAGAGACATATCCTCCTTGTAACAAAGGATCCCATGGGCATTTCACCTTCATCACGTGAAGGGTTTTAAACATATCTAGTTGTTCATGTACTCCCCTTTGGCTCCAAGGAAAAACCTAAGGGTTTGTACTTGAAAATGTTTTTACATCACTACCAGACCCTTTTTTGGTCACTTGATGTGTCACCTATGGAGAGATTGATTTTATTCAAAAAAACTCATTTGACCTCATGATATCCATAGCCTTAGTTATTTAACAAGGAAGTAAAAGGAAAATTACGAGAGATTTTTGTAAGGGGAAGATATAATGATATTATGCAATAAAAGTTATAATCCATGAGAGATCAGCATTGATCACAAGTTGTACCCTGAGATAAGCTAGACTTATCTCATGAAGGCCCCCAGATAAGACAATTTTTTGTAATGGGAAATCCTAGAAAATGAATCCCAGATGACATGAAATCCTTTTAACAGGTGCCCAGATCTCACAAAGGCCCATTTACATGTCATCTTGGACTTTCAAAAGACCCTTTAAATGTCCACAATATTATGAAAGACTCCTTGGATTGGAAAAAACTAATAAAAGGGGTGTAGATGGGATTATATTTCTATCTCTAAAAATCATGGGATTCCCCTAAGATGACCTATAGTAGGATCTTGTGAAACACGTGACCCCAAAGTCCTCTACTAACTCTATTCAGGATCTGTACAATATCATACATGAAAAGAAGTGTATAGTTATGGTGGTGAGTCCAAAAAATACACCACCCCATCATGAAAAAATTCATCCCAAAATCCACAAACCAGTGAATCCAGGCATTATAGAGAACTTTTAAGAGTAGCCGATAGCATAGCCACAATGGATTTACATCAGGAGATATATAAATAGAAAAGGATGGTTTGTGAAACATTCATAAGAACATTATGTGATCACTTGAGATCCCATGAAGGAATAATGTAAGATTATGTGAATGACACCCCACATGGATGAAGAATCACGAGACACCCATAAAATCTAACACTGAACAAAACATAGGATCAAATATACTAAATATACTAATCATTGTATTTTCATCCACCACTTTCCATCCAATTAATGCTCCACATCATATATTCTCTACGTGTCAGGCCTCTATGCCTCCACATCCTGCCTCACCTCCAATTCTTATTGGGTACCGGGACTGCGCAGTGATAGCCAGTGGGCCGGGATTTAAAAAGTTTTCTACTTCACCGGAGTGACATAACTGTGTGAACTCCGGTGATCTTGTCCCGACTTGGTCCGAGGATATCACAAGGTTCATAAAGAGCACAAAAATTAAACTAAACATTTACCTTGTTCAGAATTGACCTGCAGGATGCCAGAAATCCTTGCTCAAAGACTCCGATGTCGAAGCCCTCTAGATCGTCCACACATGCCTCACAAATCTGCTCGCACGCCGTTCATCAAGATATGGGTTCTAATGCGGATCTTCGACGCTCACTTCAGCGTAGCGATGATCACCACAAAGGAGGAAGCTTCGATCCAGGATGGATGATATTGAAGATCCTTTATTGCATGAGAGTCTCTATCTATAAATTCCCGGAAGAGAGAGATGCACTCAATCTTGACACATGAATAGTAATGGTGGGAGAGAATCTCTCTCACTTATATAAGGAGTGTTAAAACACGCGGTATAGGTTCCCGACCCCTATGTAATAGACATCCACAATATAAGCGATATAAATAATTATTTATCACAAATAAAATTTTTCCATAAATAATATTTACAATTTATTACTTATGTGTAATATATAAATATATTACGTGATAAATTTGAGTCTTCAACTTGACTCATTCCTCCTCCTGATATTAAACGTACCTAGGATATTTAAATCCAGTCAAATAATATTAATACGTGTATTTACTATATACCTTGTAAATACATTTTATAAATAAATTCAACGAATTATTCTAAACTCAAATAATTAATGAATTTATTTATTCTTTGGTGATCCATAAAACTTGGATAGTGCTCAGACCCTTTTTCGAGGCCCACCAAGTTCTAAATTCCTCCTCCCCAAATAGGGCAGATTCTCAAGGTGCTATCGTGTGTGACCCTCTAGGACCTTATCTCAATAGTAGTGAAAAATATCACCAACCTAGAGCGGGGTCTAGCAACCCATCGAGGACCCTATAGAGATAAGAAAAAGTCAAAGCAATGACTGCCTTCCTACGAACATGGTAGGTTTAATCTAATCTCTTCGTCATCGAAATCTCAATAAATCAGAATGCATACGTAGTGTCATCATTATTTATTTGATTTATTTTGTTTGTTGATTTGTCCAGATGGTCTTACATCCACTACCATGGCCATGGATTTAATGAAGTTGCAACCATCCTAATCAACCAGGCCCGAGATATCTCTTCTGGAACTCAGAAGCGACAAATCATTCCTCGATCATTCAATCAATACCATGTCATTAATGACGTACCCGATACAAACTACCTCACCACGACTTTATGTCCATGGTTTTCACCTTATATCAAATGTACGTAATTAAATGACATTCATTGATAATGATCTCAAGTCAGGAGACCATTAAACATGTATATAGATAGGAATGTCCAATGACACCAGAAACATGTGGTGTTCCTAATAAGCGGGTTTGTCCTCATGATCTCAATTGCAAGAGATCATCCAGTGCGAAATTCATGAGAAGAATTATCAGTGCTTATGATCCCCCAGCACCTGATGGTCACACATCATCGGTGTCCTTTCAGAATGATGTAACTGGACCATAGGACGTTACCTTAAGATTATTTTCATGGAATATTAGGGTTCTCATTGTAGCATGGGACCTCCTATAACCATTTGATGAGACATGTAATCTATGGACATTTCCATTAATGAAGTGGATGAAGAAGTATCTACACTATCATTGGTTGATAAATACATGTATAAAAACAAACTAAATACATGTAACAGTAATCTAAGTACTATACAAGTTGGGTCTAGGGAACCCACTTTCAACAGTCTCACTTGCACTAGAGCCAACTACTAAAAGGTTTCAATCCACTAGCTCTTACATGTGAATCATGCTTCGGCTGAGAAATGGATTTATTCAAGGGGTCTTCCACATTGTCCTATGTGGATACTCTGCTAACTATCACTTCACCTCTTTGTGTAAAATACCTTAAGAGATGAAACTTACGAAGAATATGCATTGTCCTCTAGTGAGACCTGAGATCCTTGGAAAGCACCACTGCAGTATTATTATCACAATATACTAAAATAGGGTCTGCAATGCTAGGTACAACACCAATGTATGAGATAATGATACATATCTAGACTACTTCCTTTACTGCATGGGAAGCTACAATATATTTGGACTCGGCTGTAGAATCAACAACCACAGCCTGCTTTGAGCTTCTCCAGCTCACATCACCACCATTCAATAAAAAGATGTAGCATGACTGCGATTTCATATCATCATGATCTGTCTGGAAACTAGCATCAGTGTATCCCCTCACAACTATTTCTTCATCTCCTCCATACACTAAGAACATATCTTTAGTACGCCCCATGTACTTAATGATAGTTTTAACATCTATCCAGTGCAGCTCTCATGGATTGTCTTGATATCTACTCACCATACATAAAGAAAAGGTAACATCAAACCTAGTACGTAGCATGTAATACATGATAGAACCCACTGCCGAAGCATAAGTGACTCTACTCATTCTTTCAATCTCTTCCTGTGTTTTTGGACACATTTTCTTGGAGATATTTACACCATGTGACATAGGTAACAATCCTCTCTTGGATTGTTCCATATTGTACATTTTGAGTACATTTTCAATATATGTACTCTAACTTAGGCCAACCAGTCTATGAGATCTATCTCTATAGATCTTGATCCCAAGAATGTAGGTGGATTTACCTAAGTCTTTCATGGATAAGCATTCATTTAACCATGTCTTAACTGACTGTAAGACTTGCAGCTCATTTCCCATGATTAATATGTCTTCAACATATAAAACTAGGAAAATGATATCATTACCTCCAACCTTTTTATAGAAACAAGGCTCGCTTTCATTTTTGACAAAACCAAAATCTCTTATGGCCTCATCAAAGCATACATACCAAGATCTTGATGCTTTCTTTAATCCATAAATGGATCTCTGCAACTTGCATACTTTATTAGCATTCTCTGACATAAAAAACCCTTTGGGATGAGTCATATAGACATCTTCAACCAACATCCCATTTAGAATAGAAGTTTTGACATCCATTTTCCAAATTTCATAATCATGAAAGGCTTCTATTGCAAGAAATATTCTGATGATTTTAAGCATTTCCACTGGTAAGAAAGATTCATCATAGTCAATGCCTTGACATTGTCTGAAACCCTTTGCAACCAGTCTTGCATTAAAGGTACTAACCTTACCATCCATGTCCAGCTTCTTCTTGAATACCCATTTAAATCCAGTGGGCTTTACATCAGCTGGAGAGTCTACCAAAATCTAAACATTATTTTGGTACATGGACTCCATCTCAGAATTCATGGATTCTTGCCATGTACCAGATTCTTTGCCTTCTACTGCTACCTTATTGGTTAGAGGTTCATCATCCTCAAGGATTATTATGTCTCCTGACTCGGTGATAAGATAACCATAATGCTCTGGTTTTCTAACCTCCAGTGTAGACCTACGCATTATCTGTGTCTTAGGAACAATTTATTCTTCCACTTTCTCTAGTGGAGATTGTTCCTCTACCAACTATTGTGCATCTGGATCATTAACATTATCGATGTCAATCGTTCTCCAACTATTTCCAGTATAAATGTGATCCCTTTCTAGAAATGTGGTGTATCTTTCCACAATTTCTTTTCTATCTAAAGGGTTATATAGGTAGTATCCGCTAGTTTCATTAGGATAACCTATAAAGATGCACTTTGTGCTTCTGGATGCAAATTGTTCACTTGGTAAAGTCTTGAAAAATGCCTCACACACCCACACATGCATGTGTGTTAGATTGGGTTTCCTTCCATACCATAAATGATATGGATTACCATCTATAACTTTATTTGGTACTCGGTTAATGGTATATGCTGCTATATGCAAGGCGTATCCCCAAAGGGATAATAGAAGAGTTGTATGACTCATCATTGATCTAAACATGTCATGCAAGGTCCTATTTTTCCTTTCACTAACACCATTCCATTTTGGTTTATAAGGAGTGAGTTGGGATACTATCCCACACTCCTTCAACTGATCAATGAAAGCTTGGTTAAGATATTCTCCGCCTCGGTCTGAGCGAAGTTCTTTTATCTTTTTACCAAGTTGGTTTTATACTTCATTTTGGTATTCCTTAAAGAAACGAAAGGGATCTAACTTATTCTGCATTAAGTAGATATATCCATACCTACTATAATCATAGGTAAATGTAATGAATTATAGAAAACCACCCCTTGCCTCTATTGGAAATTGACAACATACATTAGTATGTATTAATTTCTGCATTACATTGGCTCTTTCTCCCTTTCATGAGAAAGGTTCTTTGGTCATCTTTCTTTATAAACAAGCTTCACATACATCTAAGGGTTCTAACTATACCAAGTCTAGATACCCTTCTTGATGTAATATTCGTAATCGCTTCTCATTTACATGACAAAGCCTGAAGTTCCATAGGCGGGTGTTATTTGAATCATGTTGGCTTTTTTTCATTGGTTTCCATTATTGAGTTTTCTAGTTCAATCATATATAAGCAATTGTTAAGATGTGCCATACCATAACATATGTTATCCCTATAAAAGAGAAAATTTTTAATTCCAAACATGAAATAAAAACCCATATTGTCTAAACATGACCGAGAGATAATGTTTCTGGTAACATACGTACATAATAATAATTGTTCAAAACAAGAACCAAACCAGTTGGTAATGCCATGTGATAGTCTCCCACTACCAAGGCTGCCACACTTGCACTATTTGCAGCTTGGAGATCCACCTAACCTTTTGAATTATTCTTAAACCTACATGGTTCATGTATATGAATAAAAATGTGTGAGCCACATGCCGTATCCAATAACCAACATGTAGATAAAGATATATTTCTTTCACTAAAAAAATACCTGAAGTAGAAGTGTCAGCTTGCTTCTTATTCCCAGCTCTGTAATTCTTCTTCCAGTGGCCTTTCTTTCCACATCCAAAGCAGACATATTCCTGCTCATTACTTTGCCTTTGAATCTTTGGCTTCATTGTAGGATGATGCATTGGTGTCATTGGCCATTGATTGGCCTTAGAACCCTTTTCCTTGCCCTAGTTTTTCTTGTTCACCATAAGGACAATTGAATTGCTGTTTTTCATGTCCTTACCAGCTTAGTGAACTAAAACCAAAAGACCCCGGAGCAACATTGCCATATCATTCATATTATAATTGAAAATTAAAGTCGAGAATCTTGACAGTAAAGGGGAATGAATGAGATCCACTACTAGTTCTTGGTTCAGTTTGAACCCAAGGGATTAAAGCCTCTCAACATACCCAATCATCTTGAGTACATGAGGACTGTCTTGGTTCCCTTCTTCTATCCTGAACTTATAAAGAGCACTTGAGATCTCATACCTTTCTTGCCAAGCCCTCTCCTCATATAGTTCTTGGAGATGTGAAAGAATATTCTTTGCGTCCTCTTCCTCATGCATTTTTTGCAATTGGCTGGACATGGATGACAACATGATGATTTGAACATCAAGCGCATCGTCTATATGCTTTTTCCACTTATCTTTTTCTATATTGCTTGCTCCCTGAAGAGGCTCAGTAGGAATTGCCGATTCCAGGACATATAACTTCCTTTCTTGGCGTAGTACTATGCACAAGCGCCTGTACCACTCCTCGAAGTTATTGCCGGTCAGGATATTTTCATTATCCAAGATCAATCGTAGTGATAAGGTACTTGTGGTGTTGGTGATTGTCATTTTGAATCTACATCAGATAATCATTTAGCAGTTAGTACTTTTTCTTGATTAATTTTTGAAATTTTATGATTAATAAATTATTATATCATTTAATGTCTCCCACTATTTTAACGAACCTTAATTTCCCTCACTACTAGATTCGGAATACTCTATCTCTTGAGCATTCTAGTGGAAAGGATCCTCGAAACCACCCTCGTAGTCTACAAGCTAGGGCTATGACACCACTTGGAGGGTTTCAAGGTTGGCACTATGCTAGTCAACCCCTTTTTCTTGTGGTTCGTTGTGTAGTTGAGTAAAGTCCCAACTTTTGGAGTCTGAACTTGATCCCCTCAACCTCTTACCTCTAAAGTGATATAAAGTAAGATATGGCTAATCCTTGAATACTCACTTTAGTTAAGTCGACCCATTTCTCAATGGAAACACCACGGTTGTAAGAGGCACTCTCAACTGAGGCTGATGAGCACCGAAAAAGCCATATTTGTTTAGATGTGAGAAATGGAAGGCATTTTGGACTTAATATATCTTTGTGGTATTTTTTAATATTAATTGATGAATATAATCTTTTTCTATTTATTTTTTTCAAATAGGGTTTTCGCTCTCACAACTGAACATGCAATAGAAAATTATTCGTCACAACTTTATGCATTTTATCTTGTTTACTATCCTATGTGATCATGCAATAATCATGCAGATGCATAGAATAAAAAACTATTCATAAAGTAAATCATGCATTCCGACTGGTCTTGAGAATTATATAAGGATTGATCAATAACTGATCAATCATCTCCTAGGGGCATCCATAATTGAGTTGATACATGACTCATGTCACTACTAGCCCCAGTGAAAAGTGCCCAGCACCTGTCTGGACTACCACCTCAACATGGCGTGGTCTGCCTCTTGGATCTTCACTGAATAATTACAAATATACTCGCATGCAGACGAGGGGGTCTGGGGTACAAAATAAAAAAAGTGCAATGGACGCGCCGACCCATATACATATTTGAATTAAAAGAAATTTCACAAACCATCACTTATCTAATTAAATATTACAATCATCACACAAATTGAATAAATAATTAAATAAATGAATACATGACATACATACACAGGTCTACCAATAGATCAAGACCCGTTAGTGTTAAAGCACAATAAAATTAAATTTCAATAAATTTAAATAATGTGAGGGTGTTCTAATAAATTATGTGAATTTTATTAAATTCAAATAATTTATTTTTATCAGTTCCATATGTTTTATTTAATTTTAATTCCAAAAATTAAATTAAATTAAACAATTAATTTAATTCTTAAACTTAAATTAAATTAACATTTTGGATTAAAATAATTTTATCCCCTAAAATAATTCCAATTAATTTAATTTAAAATCTAAATTATTTAAAATTAATTCAGTGCAGGGTTACCACTAGCCAGAGAGGAGTCTGGCGAGACTGTATACGGCTGCGGGATGTCGTCCTAGAACCGTGGCGTGACCGCGGCGTCAAAAGATTCCCATGACGGCTGCATCTCCCGACGTGGTATGAGGGGAATGGAAGGAGGCCGGGAAAGAGGCTAGCTAGCCACAAGGCCGGCAGCCGACTATGATGGCGAGCCGGCGAAGCTGGTGTCTGGTTTGGCGTGGGCTCGGGTCGGCCAGACGGACTCGGGCAGCCGGTGCGGGCTCAGGGCGGCCGGATGGAGGAGGTCTCATGCGAGGGTTGGTCGGTTCAAGGAATTCCGGCAGGGGGGAGGCCGGCATGGCTGGCGGCTTTCGGCAGGAGCCGGTCAAGCGTGGACCGCGTCCGGCGCAGAGGAGGAGGTGGCCGGTGCGGGGAAGGTCTGGTGTGGCTTGGGGTCGGGGTGGCCGGCGCAGACGGGGTGGATGCGAGGAGGACGACACGAGGGGAGGAGGCTGGCGCTTAGCTCGGAAGCCGGCATGGCGAAGCAGGCCAGTCTAGCGGAGGAGGTTCCGGCGAAGGGGAGAGGCACTAGGGTTTTTCCCTCCCTTTCCATGCACCGCGTGAGGAGGCCCCAAAGGGGTCTTCCTCCCATTTTTTCTTTTTATTATTTTTTTCCATTAGATAAAAATCCACCCCCTACTTTTTTAATTATTTTTAAAAAAACAAATAACAGGAGAAGACCCCATTTTGGGGTCTTTTCTTCCTCTTTTTTTATACAAAAGCAAGAAGACACCATTTGGGGTCTTGGTCTTGGTCTCCCTCCCTTATATATTTTATTATTATAAAAATATAATAAAATATTTATTATAAGAATAATAAAATATTTATTATAAGAATAATAAAATATTTATTATATAATTTTATAATAAAAAATATTTTTGATGTTAATTCTCAATTTGAGATAAACATCAAATGAAAAAAAACTTGTGACGTCAATCCGATGAAAAATTTAAAATGATCATATCATGATCTTTCGAAATCGAAACGATGTGCGGTCGAATCCAAATGAACCGTTTAAACACCCACCAATTAAATTTAATTAATTTTAATGTTTTCGACTCAGAAAAACCTTGTGCTCCCTCTGATACCATTGTTAGTCACCGGGACTGCGCAGCGGAAGCCGGTGGGCCAGGATTTTAAAAATTTTCTGCTTCACTGGAGTGACATACCCCTGTCAACTCTGATGATCTTGTCCTGACTTGGTCTGAGGATCTCACAAGGTTCATAAAGAGCACAAAAATTAAACTGAACATTTACCTTGTTCAGAATTGACGTGCAGGACGCCGACGATTGTTGCTCGAAGACTCCGACGTCAAAGCCCTCTAGATCGTCCACACACGCCTCGAAAATCTGCTCACACACTGTTCGTCAAGATCTAGGTGCTTTCACGGATCTTTGATGCTCACTTTAGCACAACGATGATCACCGAAAAGGAGGAAGCTTCAATCTGGGATGGAAGATCTTGAAGATCCTGCTTTTCTTGAGAGTCTCTCTCTCTAAATTCTAGGATGAGAGAGATGCTCTCAATCTTTACACATGAATAGTAATGGTGGGAGAGCATCTCTCTCACTTATATAGGGAGTGTTAAAAAATGCGGTATAGGTTCCCGACCCTTTTGTAATAGACATCCTCTATATAAAAGATATAAATAATTATTTATGAAAAATAAAATTATGCCATAAATAATATTTACAATTTATCAATTACTTGTAATATATAAATGTATTATGTGATAAATTTCAGTATTCAACTCGACTCATTCCTCCTGCTAATATTAAACGTACCTAGGATATTTAAATCCAGTCGATTAATATTAATATGTGTATTTACTATATAACTTGTAAATACATGCTATAAATAAATTCAACAAATTATTCTAAACTAGAATAATTAATGAATTTATTTATTCTTTGGTGATCCATAGAACATGGATATTGCACGAACCCTTTGGCGGGGCCCACCATGTTCTAAATTCCTATTCCCAGAATATGGCAGATTCTCAAGGCGCTATCGTGTGTGACCCTCTAGGCCCTTATCTCAATAGAAGTGAATAATACCACCGACCTAGAGCAGGGTCTAGCAACCCATCGAGGCCCCTATAGAGATAATGCAATGTCAAAGCAACGCCTACCTTTCTACGAACACGGTCGGTGTAATCTAATATCTTCGTCATCGATATCTCAATAAAGCAGAATTCATACTTAGTGTCATCATTATTGATTTGCTTTATTTTGTTTTTTGATTTGTCTAGATGGTATTACCTTCCTCTACCATGGCCATGGATTTAATGAAGGTGCAAGCATCCTAATCAACCAGGCCCGAGATATCTCTTCCTAAACTCAGAAGCGACAAATCCTTTCTCGATCATTCAATCAATGAAATGGCATTAATGACGTACCTGATACTAACTAACTTACCACGACTGTTTCTCCATGGTTTTAACCTTATATCAAATGTACATAATTAAATGACATTCATTGATAATTATCTCAAGTCAGGAGACCATTACACATGTCCGTAGATAGGAATGACCAATGACACCAGAAACATGTGGTGTTCATATTAAGCGGGTATGTCCTCATGATCTCAATAGCAAGAGATCATCATGTGTGAATTACATGAGAAGAAGTCTCAATGCTTATGAGCCCCCATCACCTGATGGTCACACATCATCTGTGTCCTTTTAGAATGATGTAACTGGACCACAGGACGTTACTTTAAGATTACTATCATGGAATCATAGGGTTCTCATTATAGCTTGGGACTTGCTAGAACCATTTGATGTGACAGGTAATCTATGGAAATTTCCATTAATGAAGTGG
This sequence comes from Viscum album, assembly GCA_963277665.1. Classification (NCBI taxonomy): domain Eukaryota; kingdom Viridiplantae; phylum Streptophyta; class Magnoliopsida; order Santalales; family Viscaceae; genus Viscum; species Viscum album. Next base: position 345,382,379 of record OY728127.1, on the reverse strand, counting down.
ATGCAGAAGTATCTACACTATCATGTCAAGATAAACACATTTATAAAAAAACAGAATACATGTAACAATAATCAAAGTACAATACAAGTTGGGTCTAGGGAACCCACTTTCAACAATTCTCTCTCATTCTCTCTTTCCAGCTCCCACTTCTCCCCCTCAACCTCCTCCTCCCGCTTAGCCTCCCCATCGTGATTCCCCTACCCCTATTTCCGTTTTCCACATCTCCAAAAATGCAAATCCATCGACAGCATTCCCAGTTCACCCACGGTTCCTCACCTTAACCCTCTATGTTAGGGTTTCCAGTTCCTCGCATGTAACCTTCGTCTTAGGGTTTCCCTCCTGTTTTCATGATCCAATTCAAAGGCATCGAGATCTATTCATCCACTACGGTAAAAATGGGTATTTGCAACGGGTCATTTGAGACGGGATCCAGTCGCAAATGGCCTTTTGCGACGGGGGTCCGTCAGAAATCACCCGTTGTGGAAAACGCCGTCGCAACAACAATTATTTGCGACAGGCCCGTTGCTGAAGCTATTATTTGCGACAGGGCTCCTTCCCGTCGCAAATAATACTCAGTATATTTGTAAAATCTTCTAAAAAAGTAATTGTGAAAGGCCCCGTCGCAATAGTTATTTGCGACGGGCCCCGTCGCAATTGCTTTTTTTTAAAAGAAACTATTATGAAATTATTTTAATGGATATAATAATAATAATATTTGTGACGGGCATAGTATCCTGTCGAAAATACTATAAAAAAAATAAAAATTATTATTAATAAATTATTTTAATTAATATAATAATAATCCAATTATAATTCAAAAATAAAAAATAATAAAATATTAATAAATGATTTTAATTAATATAATAATAGAATTATAATTCACAAATAAAAATAATAAATTATTAATAAATTATTTTAATTTATATAATAATAATAGAATTATAATTCAAAAATAAAAAATAATAGAATATTAATAAATGATTTAATTAATATAATAATATTAGAATTTTAATTCCTAAATAAAAAATATTAATAAGTTATTTTAATTAATATAAAAATAATAGAATTAATTTACATTAAATATTAAAATAATTCAAATATTACAAAGAAATATAATTAAATTATAATATTATAAAATTTTAATATATATATATATATAATTTAATATTATAAAATATAAATAATATTATTATTCATATTAATATTGTTATTTCAAAATATAATATTATTAATATTTTATAATGAGACAGAAACTACGAATAGAAAAAAATTAATATCTTTATTTAACAAACTTTATAACATAAAAAAAACTCTAATCTGAAGGAGGGGGAGGGGGAGGGGGGATCTGCAGATCATGGTGGAGGAAACTCCATCCCTAAAGCATGAGTGAGTCGGTGTATGTACTCCATCTGCTCCTAGTGCTGCTGCTGCTACTGACTCATCTGCTCCTCGTACAACTGCTGCTGGCGTCGACGCTCCTCCTCATGCTGCTGATGCTGCTGACGCATCTTCTCATGCTTCTGTCGGAGACTCTCTATCAATGCAGTCTGAGATCACAACTGATCCTCATACTGTATAGCAGAAGAAGATGCACGAGCTCCTCTCGAGTTGGACGCCGACATCGCAGCACTGCCATAATAATCTCCGAGAGTCAGTCGAGAGATAATACCAACTACCCGGCCCTTCTGAAAGGCATACTGGGTGGCCTGCATCCATGCCGCCTCATCAAACTGATGACCAGTGGTCTGATCTGATGACTCGTCCTAACTCTCAGGTCGGGTCTGTGATGCTGCGGCCTCATATGACTCCTGTAGTTGCAATTTAAAATAAAAATTGTGAATATATTATATGTAGTTAATTTTTAAAGTTGAAAAAAATAATACTGACCACGATGTGATGCTGACTATCACCTCTGAGCTCCCCAGTAGTAGGATCACTATACATCCTCTGGTATACGTCGTACTCCGTAATATCGGGGTGCTCGACAGCCTATAAGAATAAAAAATAAACTGTTAATATTTATAGTTATATAAAATATTTATAAATAATGTACGTACCAGATTTTGTCTATGAGTACTGAAAGAACGACTCCCAGCTCGATGAGTCACCTCCTGTCTCCCCCGATTCTGCCTCCCCACCGATTATCTCCTCTGAAAGGCACCACTCAACCAGTGCGCACATAATCCATCCCATACATGGTATGAAATGTACTCTGGTCGGTGTGCTCTACATGACTCGTCAAAATCTGACACTCCTGCTTTCTTCATGGAAGCTTTTCTTAAATTGTGCAAAAATTGACGCAAGCGATCATGCATGGCCACCTCTCATGCCTTGTGGATGGTTTCACGCATGGTATCCTCGATCGGATACCATAAACCCTACAAATAAATCAAAATATCAAGTTAGAAATGAAATAATTTTCAAAATAAAAATTATTTATTTTCATACGTACCAACCAATGGTCGAACATGGCCTGCTGCACATCAATGGGAATCTGCTCCCATGTGGTCCACGACTGAGAGAAATAGTTCCGCAAAATATCGCTGCCCTATCCGACTGCTATATGTGGAAAACTGTAAAAATAATAAACATTTATTATGTGAATAGATTAATGAAATCTTAGTCAAATCCATAGATTATCACACAGGTTATCACACCTCCGTGTTCATGGATCAAACCCAGGACGTGGACGTCGCTCGGGGACGGGGTCAGGAATCATCAATCGTGCAAGACCGCGCCCCCTCCGCGTACTCCCTAGAGCGCCTGTAGGATGAGGGTCATCTGCCAGCAACTCATCTGAATCGAAATGCAGGTCAGCATCCGCCAACTCACGAAATGTCTCGTCGTCTATTTGAAACAGAAAATGTTAATGTTGTTAGAAAATAATTGATAATTACTATTATATATATATATATTATGATTGTATATAACTACCATGGAATTCTATCAGTGTTCATCTTCATATATGTCAATGTCATCTTCATATTCCACCTCAACATCATTGATATCCATTCGAGTTCCAGTTGCTTCATCTCTTACCATTTCAAATTCATATGTGACATCATTAACATCATCGTCATCACCGACTCTTAAATGTGGGGTTTCGTCATCGATACTCATGTCTCTTTGTAAAAAAAGATTGATTTTGATGACTCTCTTGAAAAACATCAATTATTTGCACATCAGTGAAAGCATATTCACTTTGACTAAACTGATTGTCTCGAATTTTGATTTTTATTACACTCCACCAATCAGTCAAGTCTCTTGATGTAGCATAGTACTTTGCGTAATAAACATGATGTGCCTGTTGAGCCAATAAGAATGGTTCATTTACTGTGAGAACACTTTTACATTTAATATCGATTATTCCATGAGTCGGATGAACACGCACGGCTCTCTCTATATCCAACCACCGACATTTGAACATGGTTATGTAATGTTGTCCAAGATAATGGAGTTCAATTATTTGATCAAGTATGCCATAAAAGTCAACTTCATTTTCTCGATGATGAGATCCTCTCAAGATAACTCCAATGTTCATTGTTTTTTTCGATTCCCCATATTCATGTGTGTGAAATCGAAATCCATTCACCACATATGCATTATAAGTTTTAACAAATTTGGAAGGTGGGTTACTCAATATACACAGCTGTTTGTTAATTTTATCAGCATGTCGAGACACCTGAAAAGTTGTGAAATAATTATCAATATAGTAAACTATACATTGAATGAGTTTCTAAAAGATAAAGAATTTATGTTACCAGTTTTTGAAACCACTAAGATAAATTTTTCAGTCGGCGTTCTTCGAGAGAAGCTACTGTAATTTGTGGAATTTGTTTCTTGATATGATTATCATACGACCTACAGAAACCAAAGTTACTTACCGTAACATAAATGATAGAATAAGTGATATAAACACTTACAGTACAACTGATGTAATCTCTTCACAGTTGAGCAGAACATACGTATGAACTCTGTGATGTTCATCATCCGAAAGCCATCGTTCATAAACTCCACCAAAACCAAGCTCTAGCTAGTTGAAAACAGATAATTGATTGTTGATTTCATCAATATTCCTCTCGTTCCGTCCCATTCGGTTGTGTTTTTAAGGATACTCAGATTCAAAATAATGGGAGCAGAAAAAAGATATTTCCTCTTGCAAATAAGCTTCTGTAATAGATCTTTCAACTGATGCTTTGTTACGTACTTTTCTTTTCAATTTTTGCATGCATCTTTCAAATGGGTACATCCATCGAAATTGTACTGGACCACCACATTTTGCTTCATATGGAAAATGTAACATCAAATGTTCCATTGAGTCGAAGAAAGATGGCGGAAATATTTTATCCAATTTACATATAATTACAACAACATCTTCTTCAAGTTTGCATAGATCATCATAATCTGATGTAGCCGCACAAATTTCCCGAAAAAAATGAGACATGTCTGTTATGGAATCCCAAATCACAGAATTCAACAGACCTCTTAATCCAATGGATATAAGTCTTTCCATTATAACATGACAGTCATGACTTTTTAATCCAGTAATATGACCATTCTTTACACATCTACCCAAATTGGAAGCACATCCATCTGGAAGTCTCGAATCTGCAATCCACTGACAAAATAATAAACGGTTTTCTTTAGACAGTGTATAAGCTGCTTTTGGTTTCAGTAACCTTTCTGTTCTGACATTCTCAAACAGTTCCAGTTCTGGACGCCTGCAAATTTGGGCAAGATCTAAACGTGCATTTACATTGTCTTTTCTCTTTCCTGGCGTATCCAAAACTGTATAAAACAAATTATCAAAACAGTTCTTCTCAATGTGCATGAAATCTAACATGTGTCGGACCAACAAATCAGACCAATATGGAAAATCCCAAAATATGCTACGTTTAATCCAATTGTGTTCTTTCCCAAAACCAGAAATTTTCTGTTGGTTTATTTTGAGACCAAAAGTGATGGTAGGTAATGAAAATACAACTGATTTTAACTCCGAACCTGATATCAATTTTGGAGGTCCATCCCTTTCAACTGTTCCTTTTCTGAAATGAGATCTGTTTCTGCGAAAATGATGATCAGCTGGAAGAAATCTGCGATGACAGTCAAAATAACAAGGTTTCTTTCCATGAATGAGCATAAATGCTTTGTTCTCTCCCATACAGTAAGGACATGATTTCTGACCATGTGTACTCCAGCCAGATAACATCCCATAAGCTGGTAAGTCACTAATTGTCCACATCAATGCTGCTCTCAGTATGAAATTCTGTTTCGTTGCAACATAATATGTACTGACACCAGTACTCCACAATAAAATTAATTCATCAATCAATGGTTCCAAAAAAACATCAATATTTTTTTTCGGATGTCCTAGAATTAGTAAAGTCAAAAAGATATATGGCTCCTTCATCAACATCCATGGAGATAAATTGTACGGAGTTAAAAAAATAGGCCAACATGAATATTGACTACCATAAGATCCGAACGGACAGAAACCATCAGTGGAAAGGCTCAGTCGAACATTTCTAACTTCTAAAGCAAATGATGGATGCAGTCTATCAAAATGTTTCCATGAATCACCATCGGCTGGATGATTCAAGCTTTTATCGGTTGAAATATTATCTTTATGTCATGACATCATTGTCGCTGTATTCATAGACATGAATAAATGCTGAAGTCTGGATCTAAGCGGAAAATATCTCAACTGTTTTATAGGAATCAAACCAGACTTTCCATGTTCTCCTTCTTTATATCTCAGTTGCCCACATGTGGGACAACTATCCAACGACTCATTTTCCCAAGAATACAAAAAGCAGTCATTTGAACATGCATTAATCTTCTGACAAGTAAGTCCCAAATTTCGAACCAGCATCTTACTCTCACGGTAATTTGTTGGCAAAACATTTCCTTCGGGTAACAGTGTTTTAAGCAAAGAAAATATCTGGTCAAAACAGGTGTTTGACATTCCGTTATCTGATCTGATAGCAATAAATTTTCCAACTGCTTCTAATTTCCTCATCTTGCAGCCAGGATATTATGCATCCTCAGCAGACCTCAACAACTCATAAAATTCAAACGGTGCCAACTCAGGATTTGAAGATATATCAGCCGGAGTTTCTGTATGTTGAACAGATGAACCTGCAACATCATGTACTAAATCTTGAAACCGAGATGGATCCAGAATCAAGTTGGTATCACCGTCTCTGGAACTTCTTTCACTGTGTTGATACCAAAAAACATAATCTGGTTGAAAACCAAAACGCAAGAGATGTCCCCCCACTTTGTCAAAAGTGTCAAATGTTCTCAATGCACATTTTCTACTAGGGAATTTTATTTTGCCTTCTGAAACAAATTCTGGATTTGATGCCACAAATGATAAAAAAGTCTCCACACCCTCTACATATACTAGATTTAAACCAGAACCGTTTGGATTTGTACGTTGATTTATCCATATGCGATCACCTAATAATGATTGTTGACGACCTCGTTGTTCCATATTTTTCTATAAAATATAAAAGCTTTACTGGTTTTGAATAATTTGTTAGAAAAAACACTCAAGAAAGGATAATTATAGAGTTTACATCATACAAGACTGACACAAACTTTTTATTGAGATAGACCTAAAAATTGACCTTTTAAGAATTGAATATGTTGAGAATAAAGCAAAACCTGTTACAAATATTGATAATTTTAATATTATATAAATTTTTTATTATTTTCATAGTACTAATATTATTTTCTCATAAATATTAATTATATAATAATAACAATATTACATTATTAGTATATTTTATTCTTGGTAATTATTACTATTTATTGATAATTATTTGTCATTATTACTAATTATTGGAAATTATTACTAATTATTGGTAATTATTACTAATTATTGGTAATTATTATTAATTATTACTAATTATTGGTAATTATTGGTAATTATTACTAATTATTACTATTTAGTACTAATTATTGGCAATTACTTCTAATTATTGATAATTATTCAAAATTACTGGTAATTATTCCTAATTATTACTATAATAATGTAATAATGTTATTATTCCTAATTATTGGTAATTATTCATATAATTACCAATAATTAAGAATAATTACCAATAATTATGAATAATAACATTATTAGAATTTTTTATTATTAATATTAAAATAATATAATTTTCTATATTATATACAATTCTCCTTTCATCTGTGTGTTTTCTGTCTCCACATACAAATATTAAATGTGGAGACAGAAAACACACAGATGAAAAGAGAATTGTATATAATATAAAAAATTATATTATTTTAATATTAATAATAAAATATACTAATAATGTAATAATGTTATTATTCCTAATTATTGGAAATTATTCATAATTATTGATAATTATTACTAATTATTGGTAATCATTACGAATCATTACTAATTATTGGTAATTATTCCTAATTATTGGTAATTATTTCTAATCATTGATAATTATTCCTAATTACAGGTAATTATTCCTAATTACTGGTAATTATTCCTAATTACTGGTAATTATTCCTAATTATTACTAATTAGTGGTAATTATTAGTAATTATTACTAATTATTACCAATTATTTCCAATTATTGGTAATTATTGGAAATTATTGGTAATTATTAATAATTATTGGTAATTATGGATAATTATTACTAATTATGGATAATTATCGGTAATTATTACTAATAATGGATAATTATTGGTAATTATTTCTACCTAATGGTAATTATTGGTAATTATTTCTAACTAATAGTAATTATTGGTAATTATTGGTAATTATTACTATTTATTACTAATTATTGGTAATTATTATTAATTATTACTAATTATTGGTAATTATTATTAATTATTACTAATTATTGGTAATTATTATTAATTATTACTAATTAGTGATAATTATTACTAATTATTAACAATTATTACTAATTATTGGTAATTATTGGTAATTATTGGTAATTATTACTAATTATTGGTAATTATTACTAATTATTACTAATTATTGGTAATTATTACTAATTATTACTAATTATTACTAATTATTGGTAATTATTTTTAATTATTACTAATTATTGGTAATTATTATTAATTATTACTAATTATTGGTAATTATTATTAATTATTAATAATTAGTGACAATTATTACTAATTATTGGTAATTATTACTCATTGTTGGTAATTATTGGTAATTATTACTAATTATTGGTAATTATTGGTAATTATTACTAATTATTACTAATTATTGGTAATTATTATTAATTATTACTAATTATTGGTAATTATTATTAATTATTACTAATTAGTGATAATTATTACTAATTATTAACAATTATTACTAATTATTGGTAATTATTGGTAATTATTGGTAATTATTACTAATTATTGGTAATTATTACTAATTATTACTAATTATTGGTAATTATTACTAATTATTACTAATTATTACTAATTATTGGTAATTATTATTAATTATTACTAATTATTGGTAATTATTATTAATTATTACTAATTATTGGTAATTATTATTAATTATTACTAATTAGTGACAATTATTACTAATTAGTGACAATTATTACTAATTATTTGTAATTATTACTCATTATTGGTAATTATTGGTAATTATTACTAATTATTGGTAATTATTGGTAATTATTACTAATTATTACAAATTATTGGTAATTATTACTAATTATTGGTAATTATTGGTAATTATTACTAATTATTACTAATTATTGGTAATTATTATTAATTATTACTAATTATTGGTAATTATTATTAATTATTACTAATTAGTGATAATTATTACTAATTATTAACAATTATTACTAATTATTGGTAATTATTGGTAATTATTGGTAATTATTACTAATTATTGGTAATTATTACTAATTATTACGAATTATTGGTAATTATTACTAATTATTACTAATCATTACTAATTATTGGTAATTATTATTAATTATTACTAATTATTGGTAATTATTATTAATTATTACTAATTATTGGTAATATTTATTAAGTATTACTAATTAGTGATAATTATTACTAGTTAGTGACAATTATTACTAATTATTGGTAATTATTACTCATTATTGGTAATTATTGGTAATTATGACTAATTATTGGTAATTATTGGTAATTATTACTAATTATTGGTAATTATTATTAATTATTACCAATTATTGTTAATTATTATTAATTATTACTAATTATTGGTAATTATTATTAATTATTACTAATTAGTGATAATTATTACTAATTATTAACAATTGTTACTAATTATTGGTAATTATTGGTAATTATTGGTAATTATTGGTAATTATTGGTAATTATTACTAATTATTGGTAATTATTACTGATTTTTCCTAATTTTTACTAATTATTACTAATTATTACTAATTATTACTAATTATTGGTAATTATTATTAATTATTACCAATTATTGGTAATTATTATTAATTATTACTAATTAGTTACAATTATTACTAATTAGTTTCAATTATTACTAATTAGTGACAATTATTACTAATTATTTGAAATTATTACTCATTATTGGTAATTATTGGTAATTATTACTAATTATTGGTAATTATTGGTAATTATTACTAATTATTGGTAATTATTATTAATTATTACTAATGATTGGTAATTATTATTAATTATTACTAATTATTGGTAATTATTATTAATTATTACTAATTAGTGATAATTATTACTAATTATTAACAATTATTACAAATGATTGGTAATTATTGGTAATTATTGGTAATTATTGGTAATTATTACTAATTATTGGTAATTATTACTAATTATTACTAATTATTGGTAATTATTAGTAATTATTACTAATTATTACAAATTATTACTAATTATTGGTAATTATTATTAATTATTACTAAATATCGGTAATTATTATTAATTATTACTAATTATTGGTAATTATTATCAATTATAACTAATTAGTGATAATTATTACTAATTAGTGACAATTATTACTAATTATTGGTAATTATTACTCATTATTGGTAATTATTGGTAATTATTATTAATTATTGGTAATTATTGGTAATTATTACTAATTATTACTAATTATTGGTAATTATTACTAATTATTACTAATTATTGGTAATTATTACTAATTATGGATAATTATCGGTAATTATTACTAATTATGGATAATTATTGATAATTATTACTAATTATTGATAATTATTTGTAATTATTACTAATTATTGGTAATTATTATTAATTATTACGAATTATTGGAAATTATTGGTAATTATTACCAATTATTGGTAATTATTGGTAATTATTACTAATTATTACTAATTATTGGTATTTAGTACTAAATATTACTATTTAGTAATAAATATTGGTAATTCTAATTATTAGTAATTATTACCAATTATTGTTAATTATTAGTAATTATTACCAATTATTGTTAATTATTAGTAATTATTAGTAATTATTGTTAATTATTACTAATTATTGGAAATTATTGGAAATTATTACTAATTATTGGTAATTATTGGAAATTATTACTAATTATTGGCAATTATTACTAATTATTGGCAATTATTACTAATTATTGGCAATTATTACTAATTATTGGCAATTATTACTAATTATTGACAATAATTGGTAATTGTTGGTAATTATTGGTAATTATTACTAATTATTCCTAATTATTGGTAATTATTGGTAATTATTACTAATTATTCCTAATTATTGGTACTTATTACTAATTATTAGCATTTATTCGTAAGTATTGAAAATTATTACTAATTATTCCTAATTACCATTAACTATGAAAAATGAATACTAATAATTTAAATTTATTAAGTAACAAAACAATGTAAACATAATTACAACTAATTAAAAATAATTGAAACTAATAAAAAATTTAAAATAAATATTAAATTAAAATGAACATAAATACCTTCAAAATTGATCTGAGGTTGATCTCTGAGCGTTGTTGAAAACTTCAATATCAACTCCGGAAAAAAAAAGCAAACTTCAGAAACGCTGAACTCTAAAAATAGAGTTTTGAGAGAAGAAAAAGATGGAGTTTGAGAATGAATGAAAACAACGGATGGGGGGTATTTATAGGTTAGATTATTTGCGACGGTACCCGTCGCAAATACCTTAGCCCTCATTTATTACGGTCAACAGTTAAATAGTTTTTTGCGACGGGTCCCGTCGCAAATAATAACCTGCCGACATATTATTTGCGACGGGGGTATACCCCCGTCGCAAATAGATTTTACCGCCACCGGTTATTTGCGACGGGAATATACCCCCGTCGCAAATAACATTCCCGTGATTTGGCGCGCAAACCGCGCCAGTCCTTTTGCGACGGGGTAAGCTTTCCCGTCGCAAATACCCATTTTTCCCGTAGTGATCCACATCACATCTCTCCTCCATCTCACAGCTCCCATACTATCTCGGATCTTCCCTCAATCTTAGGGTTTCCTTGCAATCCTCCGACCGATATTCCTCTCTTAGGGATACCATGTTCTACTTCACCTCAAGCAAACAGCGGACCAATCTTCCTCACCTATGCTTCATGTTGTTTCAGTCTCCTCCCGAAAAGTTCCACCTGAATTTTCATCACTGTGTCAATCCTCCAGTCCAGCAGGTGTTCCTCCCCATTTTGATGACACCATCGTAAGGTTCTTGCATTACATGCTTGGCATCGACCTACTGGCGTCTACTCCAAACAGTTCACTGAAACAACCGATGATTTCACCCAAAATCTATCCATTCCATGGATACAGCTTCAGATAGTGAATTGGGACTCTTGGATTTCAGGCAACCATACATTTACACTATGGTAACCTAGAAACACCGCAGATCGCGATTAATTTCAAGTATAACTACTAAAACTCTTTATCTTATCTGCTACTATCTCCACCTATTGCAACCATTAAACTAATTCTTTCCCCCTCATGATACTACAATATCTACATTGGTTGTCTATTTTAGGTAAAACTTTGACACACCTACGTACTAGTCGCCCAATTACAAATCAGGGCAGATCTTCTGCACTTGTGATAGGTTCAGTTTTAAACTCCATTATATCTACATATCAATTCAACAATTTTGAATATTGATAATCATGTGCTTCTTGAGTTTTACATGACGACACTTGAATTTGGCTTCAATTGACAGGTATGAGTAGTTTTGGTTGTCTTTCCCCGTACATAAATGCACAATTCCAAAAAAAATTATCAAGGAAGGTTTCCTTTTTCATCTTCAATATTAAATTCTCACATTTCCTTTGGTCATTTTTTATTTTAAGATGGCTTAAATTGATCTAGATGAACATGTTTTGTAACATCCCAGGTAAATAAAGAATATGACATTTTCATATTTATCCATATTTGTGAATAAAATATTAATATGACTTTAAAGGGGACTCTATGCTCGATGGCGTACCCAACACGCAACAATGAGTTTCTTGGAAATCTTACGTTGCACTCTAATAATAAAATAATATTATTTTAAATGGCAGTTAACATGTAGCCGTTGTATTGGCAGGAATGGATATAAATAACTAAAATTTGATTATATATGTTTTTAAATGTTTTTACATTTATCCAATAAAGGATAAAGGCTTAAAATACGGAAAAAATTCAATTTTAGGCGTATATGCCCTAGTTTTCACTAAAGGTTCACTTATCGCCTTTTGATGGCGAACCGTCATTAAATATAGTTTTGTTCACTCTTATACATTCTATTTGGACCAAATAAAACTCTTCTTTAGAATTGGGACATCAAAATTTACTTTGGGTAAATTTTTGGTATCTTTCCGATAAAGTTCATTTTTTATTGAATAGTGTAAAATGTTGTATTTTAATTCAAAACATCTTTTTAATCTAATTTATTTATATGATTAGATTATATTTTTAATTGGTTTTAATGTGAAATTAGAATATATTTTTACCATTAAATCCAATAGTGGTCGTTGGAATTAATTTCACCTTGAAATCGGACATAAACTAGTGTCAAACTTTTGATACTTATTGTTTCATAAAAACACGCTATTTGTCATGACAGCGGGAATTAATTATTGAATTAATTAATGGGAATTATATTTTTTGAATTTTGTAAAATAGACTTCATATTTTAATTTGGAATATCAAATATAGCTTAGGGTGAATTTTTGGTAATTTTTTGAAAAACTTCAATTTTTGATGAATAGTGAAACCCCTAAGTGGTACTTATAAAAAATGATTTTCCGTTTAAATGAAATTTTTCCCCCTTTGTGTTTAGAATTTCAAAAATACGACATACATGGTTGTCATTAAGAAGTAAAATGTGGTTCAATGGGATTAAAATAATTTTTTGGTGAATAGTAACTTATTAAGTTTTTAATCGCGATTAGAGGTAATTAGTGTAGTTTAAGGTAAAAATAATGTTTTAATAATATGAAATGAACTTGACACATGTCCTACCTCATTGGATGTGTCATGGCCGACCAAGACAACCCATGGGTAAACTTGGGGACCCCATGAAGCCACTTTGGTTGGAAAATGACATTAATATCTTTTTATTTAAAGTTAAAGTAAAAATGAGACAAACATGAAATGTTTTACTAAAACAATTTTTATATGGGGTTATACAAATCATATTTTTGACTATAAATATTCATTGGAAGGATAAAACTATTTCCTACATCATTGTAATTTTTTTATAATTTTTAGACATTAAATGAATTAAATTATTTCTAACATCATGATGATGCAGCGATGACCTCATTATTTAACGATTTAAATAAAATGGAAAGATAATGTAATATCTAAGACCTACACATGTCCAAAACCTATTGGATGAGTGTATTTAGAACCCTTATCACCTTATCCTCAAAACAAATCAATGTGGGACCTCCGAAATCCGAATTTCATTTTCAAATAAAGTAACATTTGCTTACTTTCCAAGAGTGCCCATCCTCTCCTCTTATAAAAGGCCCCCACCTCTACCTCCTTACCCACACCCCCGAAGCCTTTGAGCTCAAACCAAAGGGAGTTACCCGATTTTAAGGTAATGTGTTCACTTGAGTCCTTTTGGTTTATTTTGCCTCTCCAACTCCCTAAACTCTTTTTATTCAATTTTTTTGTAACAACTCCAGTATCTTCAATATACTAGGATGTTGTTATAACAAGGATTCGAGCTACACTTACACACACCTACATCTAATGGTTAAAGAACATACTGTTTCTGTGGATGGCGAATTTCTGCCTCACGAAACGATGATTGTTCAACACTCATATAACACCTTAAAAGATGGCCATTAAGATGTCTCTATATTTATATATGATATATAATATGTTTATGTTTTACTTAAGCTTCTGTATTTTTCATTTGTGGCATACATTTATGGCTTCCATTATGGGTATACGCGATATCTTCATTTTAGGATGTGTGGACTACCGCCCCCTCAAAGTGATGTGATTCGTTAATGCCATACGTGGGATGTATAAAGGATGGATTTAATGTTATTATATATGATTTTATACTGTAATTATAATATACCTTTATATCATTATTATTTCTTTCCATTAAAGTATGAGATAGAAATGAATGTAGCGTTCATGCGTACGTACGGCTTACCGTCTCCATGAACGGTGCATTTCATTTATTATCCCCAAATGTAATGTACTATTATAAGTACATGTATATAATGGATATATATTATGAATGATACATCTAAATGATGAATATAATTCTGGAATTAAAATATACATACCTCTCATTTAGTTTTAATTCCATTAATATGACAATGAAATGAATGTAGCGTTCATGCGTACGTACGGCTTACCGTCTCCATGAACGGTGCATTTCATTTCTTACCTCTAAATGATTATGTAATATTATAAATACATGTATATTCTAGATATATATGATATATATTCTATCCAAATCAGGAATGTCATTCTGGATATAAAGAAACTTTGACCACACGAACAACATGTAATTGTAAGAAGTCCACTTTCGACTTAAGAACCAAATATCGACAAAACAAACATTATTAAATTAAATGAATATATAATGTTTATAACATGACAATAAGTGATCTAAAAGGAATAATGAACTAGAAAAAGGTTCTTAATAAATAGGAAATTAACTCAAGTTTATTATTCCGGACGTTAAAGAATGATCGAGTCATGTCGGACCCGAGGTAAGGGATCCTACTCCTCTCTTTCTTTTTAAGTACACTATTTTATGTCATTCCTTATAAGCTCATCTTTCTTGTTATTGGGATGTTATTTTATATTACTCTTACTGTAATTTTTATGTTCATGTGATGATAGACCCTATTCTCTCTCATCAATCCATTTTGGATGTTTTATGTGGCGCCGTTAGGCTGCCGAGTCTTCGTAAGGGATTTTTCATCTCACTTTTATACCTGTGAGATTTATGCTACATTTGCCACAATTTCCTTTGAGTGGTGTATGTACTTCCCATTATTTTACTCATTGTGTAATATACTGTCTTTTATGAGTATTTACATCAATGTTGTATTGTCCTTCTTTCACGAACTGTATGTTTCGAAAGATACCCATGTCGGTAAGGGAACCTTTCACCCTCCTCATTTTAAAAGACTTCGTTTTGTTATGTCTTTTAATTAACATACTATTATCTTGGGATATGTTCTTCTATATACTGATTGATGTAAATTTTATGTCCAAGTGATGAGATTCCCTTTTTATCTATCATCATCTCATTTTCTGAATTTTTGAAGTGACGCCGTTAGGCTGTCGAATTTTACCAAGGGAACTTTTTAACCCAATTTCGATTTCTTTGGGTTCAACATGTAGTTATTGAATATGTCATCCTTTGAATGTGTGTGAATGAAATTTTATTGTTTTACACTTAATATACAATTATATTGGGTGTATTTATATTTTCACACATAAATTTGAGATTGATTTATCCTTAATTTAAGGATACCTTCTTTATAAGGGATTTCATCACATTGTACATCTCTACTGAGACTTCATTGTTGTTATGCACCAATTTACTCTTATATGGTGTATATACTGTCCTTGGGAATATTATATCATGAATACATTTATTCTAATGATATTATAAAGTTCTGACTAAATGTTATTCCTCAATTATTGTATTCAAGTGTCACTAATTTTGGTGGAACCCCTTTAACCAAAATATCGCTTTAAATGTTTTAATTATTTGTTCTTATTAATATCAATGTTTTCAAAGTGGTTTTAAGGATTTATTTATATGGATATTAATGGTATAAAATGTTAAAAGCTTCAAGGTGGTTTGGGACACATTGATTCAAAAATCTCCTTATTAAATGTTTTAAATGGTTTTGGAAGTGGTTTC
Source organism: Viscum album (assembly GCA_963277665.1). NCBI lineage: Eukaryota > Viridiplantae > Streptophyta > Magnoliopsida > Santalales > Viscaceae > Viscum > Viscum album. The sequence goes on along the minus strand of OY728127.1, from coordinate 345,366,020 downwards.
TTTTTGAAAGGATTCATTATTTCAATATACTAATATGTTATATTGTGATTGAAATGTGGAAATGTTATGTTTCCTTTATGCATGTTTTATGTGATACGTTTATGTTATGGTTCTTGGGCATTGTTATGAAAACGGGTGGTTCCGTGATAAACTAAGGGCGGGTGAACCCGATATAGCTCTCCAATGCATTGGGTAACACGAAGGAGTGAAAAGTTAAGGTTTCTCCGAAGAGATTTAGGGAATATACTGTGATGGGTATTCCAAACGTAACTAAGAGGGTTACTCCCTACGTAAGAATGTTATGAATGCGTCAAGTTACCTATATGTCTTATGATTTCTATGATTTATTCATGGTTTGATGAGGTATGTTAAAGTGCCAATGTTTTATGGGTAATGTATGATTTCATTCTTATGTATATATGAACTCATGTTTCCTTTCTATATTTTTATAACCCTTACTGAGCTTTTTATGCTCATCCCAAGTTTTTGAAATGTTTTTCACAGGTCAAGGGAAAGGTACACGATGTGATGATAATTTCAAGGATGTGTCAAGAAAGAATCTGTGTTTTAGTTTAAATATGTTTCCGTTTATGGGAAGAATGAATATTGTCTTTTATATAACCACTTTGTTTAAATCTGGAATGTAATTCAAGTTTCATGATCTAATTCTCTAAAACTCTAAACCTGAAAAGATCCTCAATGTGTAATCTTGTAATAACTCAAGATTAAGTAAGGTTTAAGGCTGGGGCCTTATAGTTGGTATCAGAGGTCGGTTTAGATAACTTTAGAGGTTAGGGTATTCTCTAAGCATAAGTGACATTACCATATTGGTTAGGATTTCAGAAAGAGTCCTAGTTTTAGATAAAGTGAATGAGTAAGTATATCTTAGTGTTTACCTTCCTCATTAGTACATGATGTTTTTGTTGATATACTCACACTGACATTTTTGTTTTTAGTGAATGGATGGATCTCGCAGGCCCCAAAGTGACAATTGGTTTGAAGGAAACTGTGGTGGTTCTCTGATTAAGAGACTCGATGAAATGGGTAATTCAATGAGGAAACTCGTGGTTGTTCTAATAAAACTATCAAGAAGTCATGATCAACCACGTGAACCATGGTATGTTCTATAATGCATCATATACGAGATGACCAATCGATGTGGAAGTTCAGGTAATAATTAAAAAGGTAACAATTAGGGTTTATATGATCCTTACTTTTGAGATAATTATGGGTTATTATATGTTATGATGGAAAATGAAAGGCATGAGATAAACTTGAGGTTAAAATATGTTATGTTTATTTTTGAAGATTTTATCTCGTTTTGGGAAATGTTTTGAAAATTATATATCTTTGGAAAAAGGACAACACGGAGACCGTGTGACAACCCGTCACGTCGGACAATGCTGCGTGAATCGAACCCACAACCAAAGTGCGACTGGTATTTATCGCCTACCACTGGACTACGTGAAGTCCCTAGTTAGTTTGACTGATTCTTTCTAGTTATATGATTTTATGAATTAAGAGTAAGTTGATTTTGGGTTATTTATGAAAATGATTAACCTATCATGGAGGATATGTGATTAGGTTATTTACTTTTCAATATGAGACTTTTGGAGCAACTGATGTTGTTTGGAGATAAATGTTACTATTTAACTTGGAAGACTATGGGACTAAATCCTTCAAATATTTGGGTTTCATTCTTAGATTGGTTTAATTTGAAGAATTTTATGGACAAATTGTTTATCTAATGGTCCTCGTTGAACATTGGGTTTTGTTGGACAAATTTTGGAGGTTAAGAATAGATTTTCTTTTTATAAAGGGTTATCCTTTTCTGGATTATCTGATCTTGTACTAGCCTTTTTGGTTTTGGTTTTGGTTAAAGTCTAAAGACATGGGAAGTATATAGTTCTCTTTTGTGGATTAGGTGATTCTCTAAAAGTTGATTATAGTACTCTTAATGTGAACAAGTCTTCCTAAATACTCACCTTTTGGAGAAAATATGAGTTTGTGTAAGGAATCTAATAAAAGTTGAAAGTCAACATGATAAGTGATTATGTTTCCTTATGAATAAATTACTCAATAAAAAGTATCTTAAAACAAAAATGTTGTCTATTAACTTTTCCTACTGGGGAATCGAATACCGTTTAACCCATCACAAGTTTGTGATTTTCTCATGGTTAAATTTCTCCTAAACATGTTTTCTATCACTCTTCATCAGAACATAACCCTATGTTTTCTCCTCCATGTCCATGTTTTCATACTTGGAATCCTAGTATGGGTTAATTCGGGTGACCTTTGTACTTATCTTTATTTATTTTAAAGTGATTGTTTTACTGACTCTTCTTCCGATGTGGGACTTTCAAAGATGTTTCCAAGCTCAATTTTAAAATTGCGAGGACACAATTCCCAAAAGGGGGGAAGGATGTAACACCCCAGGTAAAAAAATAATATGACATTTTCATATTTATCCATATTTGTGAATAAAATATTAATATGACTTTAAAGGGGATGCTATGCTCGATGGCGTACCCAACACGCAACAATGAGTTTCTTGGGAATCTTACGTTGCACTCTAATAATAAAATAATATTATTTTAAATGGCAGTTAACATGTAGTCGTTGTATTGGCAGGAATGGATAGAAATAACTAAAATATGATTATATATGTTTTTAAATGTTTTTACATTTATCCAATAAAGGATAAAGGCTTAAAATACGGAAAAAATTCAATTTTAGGCGTATATGCCCTAGTTTTTACTAAAGGTTCACTTATCGCCTTTTGATGGTGAACCGTCTTTAAATATAGTTTTTTTCACTCTTATACATTCTATTTGGACCAAATAAAACTCTTCTTTAGAATCGGGACATCAAAATTTACTTTTTGTAAATTTTTGGTATCTTTCCGATAAAGTTCATTTTTAATGAATAGTGTAAAATGTTGTATTTTAATTCAAAACCTCTTTTTAATCTAATTTATTTATATGATTAGATTATATTTTTAATTGGGTTTAAAGTGAAACTAGAATGTATTTTTACCATTAAATCCAATATTGGTCGTTGGAATTAATTTCACCTTGAAATCGGACTTAAACTAGTGTCAAACTTTTGATACTTATTGTTTCATAAAAACATGCTATTTGTCATGACAGCGGGAATTAATTATTAAATTAATTAATGGGACTTATATGTTTTGAATTTTGTAAAATAGACTTCATTTTTGAATTTGGAATATCAAATATAGCTTAGGGTGAATTTTTGGTAATTTTCTGAAAAACTTCAATTTTTGATGAATAGTGAAACCACTAAGTGGTACTTATAAAAACTGATTTTCCGTTTAAATGAAATTTTTCAACCTTTGTGTTTTGAATTTCAAAAATCCAACATACAAGGTTGTCATTAAGAAGTAAAATGTGGTTCAATGGGATTAAAATAATTTTTTGGTGAATAGTAACTTATTAAGTTTTTAATCGCGATTAGAGGTAATTAGTGTAGTTTTAGGTAAAAATAATGTTTTAATAATATGAAATGAACTTGACACATGTCCTACCGCATTGTATGTGTCATGGCCGACCAAGACAACCCATGGGTAAACTTGGGGACCCCATGAAGCCACTTTGGTTGGAAAATAACATTAATATCTTTTTATTTAAAGTTAAAGTAAAAATGAGACAAACATGAAATGTTTTACTAAAACAATTTTTATATGGGGTTATACAAATCATATTTTTTACTATAAATATTCATTGGAAGGATAAAACGATTTCCTACATCATTGTATTTTTTTTATAATTTTTATACATTAAATGAATTAAATTATTTCTAACATCATGATGATGCAGCGATGACCTCGTTATTTAACGATTTAAATAAAATGGAAAGATAATGTAATATCTAAGACCTTCACATGTCCAAAACCTATTGGATGAGTGTATTTAGAACACTTATTACCTTATCCTCGAAACACATCAATTTGGGACCTCCTAAATCCGAATACCATTTTCAAATAAAGTAACATTTGCTTACTTTCCAAGAGTGCCCCTCCTCTCCTCTTATAAAAGGCCCCAACCTCTACCTCCTTTCCCACACCCCCAGAGCCTTTGGCTCGGCCAAACTCTGCCCATTTTGTCTCTACACTTCCCTCTCTTACTTCTTGAAGCATCACTTTGGGAAGAAGTCTTCCCAAGGAAGCCTTTGAGCTCAAACCAAAGGGAGTTACCCGATTTTAAGGTAATGTGTTCACTTGAGTCCTTTTGTTTTATTTTGCCTCTCCAACCCCCTAAACACTTTTTATTAATTTCTTTTGTAACAACTATTGTATTTTAAATATACTAGTATGTTGTTATAATAAGTATTCGAGCTACACTTACACACACCTACATCTAATGGTTAAAGAACATACTGTTTCCATGGATGGCGAATTTCTGCCTCACGAAACGATGATTGTTCAACACTCATATAACACCTTCAAAGGTGGCCATTAAAATGTCACTATATTTATATATGATATATAATATGTTTATTTTTTACTTAAGCTTCAGTATTTTTCATTTGTGGCTTACCTTTATGGATTCCATTATGGGTATACGCGATATCTTCATTTTAGGAAGTGCGGAATACCGCCCCCTTAAAGTGATGTGATTCGTTAATGCCATACGTGGGACGTATAAAGGATGGATTTAATGTTTTTATATATGATTTTATACTGGAATTATAATATAACTATATATAATTATTATTTATTTCCATTAAAGTATGAGATAGAAATGAAAGTAGCGTTCATGCGTACGTACGACTTACCGTCTCCATGAATGGTGCATTTCATTTCTTATCCCCAAATTTAATGTACTATTATAAGTACATGTATATAATGGATATATATGATGAATGATACATCTAAATGATGAATATAATTCTGGAATTAAAATATACATACCTCTCATTTAGTTTTAATTCCATTAATATGACAAAAAATGAAAGTAGCGTTCATGCGTACGTACGGCTTACCGTCTCCATGAACGGTGCATTTCATTTCTTACCTCTAAATGATTATGTAATATTATAAATACATATATATGATGGATATATATGATATATATGCTATCCAAATCAGGAATGTCATTCTGGATATAAAGAACCTTTGACCACACGAACAACATGTAATTGTAAGAAGTCCACTTTCGACTTAAGAACCAAATATCGACAAAACAAACATTATTAACTTAAATGATTATATAATGTTCATAACATGAAAATAAGTGATCTAAAAGGAATAATGAACAAGAAAAAGGTTATTAATAAAGTGGAAATTAACTCAAGTTTATAATTCAGGACGTTAAAGAATGATCGATTCAAGTTGGACCCGAGGTAAGGGATCCTACTCCTCTCTTTCTTTTTAAGTACACTCTTTTATGTCATTACTTATAAGATCATCTTTATTGTTATTGGGATGTTATTTTATATAATCTTACTGTAATTTTTATGTTCATGTGATGAAAGACCCTATTCTCTCTCATCAATCCATTTTGGATGTTTTATGTGGCGCCGTTAGGCTGCCGAGTTTTCGTAAGGGATTTTTCATCTCACTTTTATACCTGTGAGATTTATGATACATTTTCCACAATTTCCTTTGAGTGGTGTATGTACTGCCCATTATTTTACTCATTGTGTAATATACTTTATTTTATGATTATTTACATTAATGTTATAGTTTCCTTCTTTCACGAGGTGTATGTTTCAAAAGATACCCATGTCTGTAAGGGAACCTTTCACCCTCCTCATTTTAAAAGACTTTGTTTTGTTATGTCATTTAATTCACATAATATTATGTTGGGATATATTCTTATATATACTGATTGATGTAAATTTTATGTCCAAGTGATGATATTCCATTTTTATCTCTCATCAACTCATTTTCTAAATTTTTGAAGTGACGCCGTTAGGCTGTCGAATTTTACCAAGGGAACTTTTTAACCCAATTTCGATTTCTTTGGGTTCAACATGTAGTTATTGAATATGTCATCCTTTTAATATGTGTGAATGACGTTTTATTGTTTTACACTTAATATCCAATTATATGGGGTGTATTTATATTTGTCACACATAATTTTGAGATTGATTTGTCCTTAATTTAAGGATAGCTTCTTTATAAGGGATTTCATCACATTTTACATCTCTACTGAGACTTCATTGTTGTTATGCACCAATTCACTCTTATGTGGTGTATATACAGTCCTTGGGAATATTATATCATGAATCCATTTATTCTCATGATATTATAATGTTCTGACTAAATGTTATTCCTCAATTCTTGTATTCAAGTGTCACTAATTTTGGTGAAACCCCTTTAACCAAAATATCGCTTTAAATGTTTTAATTATTTTTTCTTATTAATATACATGTTTTAAAAGTGGTTTTAAGGATTTATTTATATGAATATTAATGGTTTAAAATTTTAAAAGCTTCATGGTGGTATGGGACACATTGATTCAAAAATCTCATTATTAAATGTTTTAAATGGTTTTGGAAGTGGTTTCTTTTTGAAAGGATTCATTATTTCAATATACTAAAATGTTATATTGTGATTGAAATGTGGAAATGTTATGTTTCCTTTATGCATGTTTTATGTGATACAATTATGTTATGGTTCTTGGGCATTGTTATGAAAACGGGTGGTTCCGTGATAAAATAAGGGCGGGTGAGCCCGATATAGCTCTCCAATGCATTGGGTAACACGAAGGAGTGAAACGTTAAGGTTTCTCCAATGAGATTTAGGGAATATACTGTGATGGGTATTCCAAACGTAACCAAGAGGGTTACTCCCTACGTAAGAATGTTATGAATGCCTCAAGTTACCTTTAAGTCTTATGATTTCTATGATTTATTCATGGTTTGATGAGGTATGTTAAAGTGCCTATGTTTTATGGGTAATGTATGATTTCATTCTTATGTATATATGAACTCATGTTTCCTTTATATATATTTATAACCCTTACTGAGCTTTTTATGCTCATCCCACGTTTTTGAAATGTTTTTCACAGGTCAAGGGAAAGGTACATGATGTGATGATAGTGTCAAGGATGTGTCAAGAAAGAATCCGTGTTTTATTTTAAATATGTTTCCATTGATGGGAAGAATGAATATTGTCTTTTATATAACCACTTTGTTTAAATGTGGAATGTAATGCAAGTTTCATGATCTAATTCTCTAAAAGTCTAAACCTGAAAAGATCCTCAATGTGTAATCTTGTAATAACTCAAGATTAAGTAAGGTTTAAGGCTGGGGCCTTATATGTTTGATATACCATGATTTTCTTGTTTGTATGCATGTTAATGAAATTGCATATATTTGTGATGTGTTTCGGATAATTATATCCAATCAAGGAAATTATAGGAGGATTTTGGGAAAAAATTAAGTCATTTTACAATTAATTCTATTTTCATTTGTAACCAGATCACCCCTTGCACATAAGAACACAAATGGAGATTTCTATATAACAACATGAGTTTAAAATTTTCAATTTTCATTGCAATATTTGATTTAAAATTACATGGAATCATTGATTTGATATATATAATTTGTTATAATTATGTTCTTATCTATTTTATTGTTACTAAAGTGTAAAATTATTTCTAAGCATTCTTATGTTGCCTCTATGGGCTTTAAAACACCCGTGGCGTATCCCATGGTGGATGTATTTAAGTACTACTGGAATGGTGAGTTTGTTTATTTTATAGATTCAAATTTTTTATATGTAGCTTATGTTATATTTAAATTCATATCTCTTTCATTATTATAAAATTATAAAAGTATTTCTTTTCCATCTTTCGTTTTACTTCACAGCACATGAATTTGGATTCAATGGGAATGTATGAGTTGTTTTGGTTGTTTCTGTCTATAAAAAAATGTTCAATTCCTAATATTTTTCTTTTCAGCAAACAAGGTTGCGTTTTTTTCATCTTCAAAATTTAATGATCGCATTTCCTTTTTTGTTTTTTTATATTACACTGGATTAAATTGAACTATATGATCATGTTTGTTATGCCCATATTTTCCTGTTTTTAAGCAATTTAATGAAATTTCATATATTTGTTAAGTTGAAGAAGGTTGTATTCAATAGAGGAAAGTAATGGAGGATTTTGGGGAAAAGCAAGTCATTGAAAAATTAATTTATTTCTTTATTTGTAACCATATAACTCCTTTCACAAAAGCACACACCTAGTGATTTCTATCTAATGACATGAGCTTAATATTTTCATTTTTATTGGCAATATTAGATTTAAAATTACATAGAAACATTGATTTTATTTATATAATCTATTATATTTATATTATTTTCTGTTTTTTTACAAAAGTATAAAAGTATTTATAACCCTGATTTTTTGCCTCTCAGGGATTCAAAACACTCGTGGTAAATCCCATGGTGGAGGTAATTAAGTACTCCTGGAATAGTGAGTTTGGTTTTTTTATTAGTTAAAATTTTTTATCTATATCTTCTGTTATATTTAAATTCATATCAATTTTATTGTCACAAAATTATTAAATTATTTCAAATCATGATTTAATTGAATCTATGTGCTTCAAAACACTAATGGTGTATCCCATGGTGGAGGTGTCTAAGTGTTTCTATAATGGAGAGTTTGGTTTTTAATATATTGAAATTTTTTATTTATATCTCATGTTATATTTATATTCCTATATATTTTATTTTTATTAAATTATAAAAGTACTTCTATCCATGCTTATGTTGTCTATCTTGGATTCAATCCACCCGTGGCATATCCCATGGTGGGGGTGTGTATGTTTCGCTAGAATATTGAGTTTGGGTTTTTATAGATTAAATTTTTTAGTAGGTTCTTATTTTTTTCTCATTTGTTCATATTTGTTTCAATTAGGTCTATTATTTTTCATACATGTTCCTACTTTTTTCATATATTTAACAGTTTTTAAAAATTTTCAGTTTTCTTTTTTTATAATTTATTCAAATTAAATATATAGGTTAATAATTTTCTAATGTGTTTTTTTATTTTATCCCCTTTCTGTTATGTTTAAACAAACTTGATCACACAGGTTTGTGTTTTCTTAAAATAGGATCAGATTTATTCATATTTTTTAACAACGATTCATATTTAGTAATAAACTACAAAATTACACTTAAATATGCTAGATTATATTTCTTCTTTATTATAATGAATATACAGTCTTATTTTTATTCATCAAATATTTATTTGATGAATTAAAGATGTGTGGACCATCACCAAATGATTACCCCTACAAAATTATGATGATATTTTATTATAATCCTCATCGAGGGTAGTGTGAAATTGATCTTTCATAAGATTATGATATTTTAAATGAATTGGAAATTAGTGGGGTGAAACCAACTGTAGTAACATATAATATTTATATATATTGGATTTATATTGTTGGACATACTGATATTTCATTAGATCTTATTACGGATTTGAGGTTTAGAGGGCTTCATGTCAACTGTTATTGTTATAATGAAATTATTTATGGTCTTTGTCTCAGTGGTGATGCTTATGTTTTTTTTGAAGAAATCAAAAGTTGTGGAATACCCCCTGATGTCTATAGCTAAATCATTTTGATTGAAGTCATTTTCCAAACTAGTGATTGTGATAAATGTATTTGCTCAATTTCATAGTTCATGGTTGGTTCATAGGTAGTTTATTATTCATTGGTCATGTATTGGGCAGTAGGAATAAAGGTGAAGATGATGATTTAGATGACTGATTCGTCAAGAATGGAATGGTTTCAAGGAACTACTTCTTCTGTTAATTCCCTAAACAATGGTCCTTAGCAAGGATTCCCATTGCACATGATCTAGGTATATTATATTTTTATTTTTAAAATGTATATTGAATTGAATTGTGGGCTGGATAGTTTCCTATGAATATTTAATCAATGGGAGACCAATTGACCCGAGACAATTAGACAATCATGGAGAGTCCATTAATGAAGATTCATATAGACATGGCTTTGCAAACCTATCACCTTATTGTATAATGTAAATATGTACACGCACATAAAGACACCACTTTTGTGAGGATGTTTTAGATGCGTTTACAAATGAGACAATACCCTTATATTGTGGTGGGAAAAATTCAGCGCTACACCCACTTGAGGGAAATTTTTATTGCCCACATCAAAACAAATATGATCATGTTTATAAAATTCTCATAGTTCTTGCATTTCATCAATGCTGATTCAGAATCAATTTTTTTCTGGGAAGATAATTGATAGAAGTGATTTTTTACCCCTTATGTCTTTTTTTGGGTAATGATAATCTATTGAAGCTAATAGAAGTGTGCCAAAAAAAGCACAACCCCAAAACTGATCCCTCACATTTCAATCCACTTGCAATACTGTAAAACATTAAAACTATCTCAGACAATGTGGGTAACATTTTTGGAGAGTCAGGTAGTGTGGGGGTATATTTTTAGTTAGTTTCACCTTAGATTATAATGTTTTTATATGCTCCGGGTGAGATTTGTCCTTGAACCAAATTCATCCACTCCCCTGGACACCCTTTGCTAATATATTTTACCCTTTTTAGTTTCATAGTACATCTCGTAACATATTATTCTTAAAAAGGTATCTGACATGCACTCATTTTTTTAAGTAGGTGTTACATCAATAATTGGTAATTATTGTTTCTAAAGGATTTGATGTATTCAAGTAGGTATAGTTGAATCATTCTAAAAGGTTTGATTGGAAAAGATTCATTATGTTTATCATTTCCTTGATTTATTTTTTCAAAGGAAATGTATGCTCATGTTTTCAAGCATTGTTTTTGTTATAATCTTTTTTTTATTACAGTGATTTGTAGTACCTTAAAAAAACATACTTTAAAGGAACTTATTCTGTTGCAGAGCTGAATTCGAATTTGTTTTCTATTATAATCTGTTATAGTCTATTTTATATTACAGTAAGTTCTAGTACCTTATCAAATTTATTATAATGTTTTCTAACAGGTTGAAATACGTTACCCGGATCAGGTCTGCAACTAAGAGCTTTCAATTTGAGGTATGTCAGGTGTGTACAAACAATTATCCTGTATTTTCAATTTTAATAGACAAATAATTTTCATTTGTTCAAGTGTCAGCTATATTATTTTTCCGTTCATTGTTAATTGTTCCTTATGAAATTGTGTTTTTTATATGATTCCTTTTTCAGCTGCTTTGTATCCATCACCAACCATGACAACCAATGGATTGATTCATTTAGAATGACGAAGAAATCTATCATCCTCATTATAATAATACTTCTGCCACCTCTACAGGGATCAATGTCATCTCCTGCCTAACTATGTCTTCGTACATACCATTTTCAGATTCGCCAATGTTGAATTGTATAATGCATTGGTTAAGCAGTTCTGTCTGTATTTCAATGGTGATTTCCTTTTTTTTGTTCCTATGGTGCTTTCCTATCTATTTTTGGTCCGGAATGGGGTTGGTTGATGCATCATTTGGGTGACTGTGTGTTCTTTAGAGACATAATTTTTTCTTTTTTATTGTCACATGTTGTCTGTTACATTGAGATTTCTATCTCAAAAAATGACTTCATACTCCCAAAATATTTGTAACTTCTATTCCATTTTATGTACCACTCAATTTTTAAAAATTACCAATATAAATATGAATTATTATGTATCCAAATTGGTATTCTATTATTGATAATATGAATTTTTTATAGTGTAGTGAAAATGCACGGTTGGAGTACTAGTATAATAAAAGTCTAGGATAAAGACTAAAAATGATGCGATACTTATGTGAAGTACTTATATACTGATCCCCATGTTCTTTTTATGAACCATCTAGGTCATGAAAAAATATTGGGATATGTTTCCCAGTTTACGTGATGAATTCCATAACATATCATTTGGATCATGAGATGTCCTCTGGACTTGTGAAAGTAATTTGAAGAAGACCTCTGGGTATACTACCCAAGTCTTAATAAATCCTATGGTTTCACCATCATAGACATTCAATGTCTTTTAGATGTGTCAACCATGTAATATGGGAAAACCAATTTATGTTAGTAAGATCTTGCAGTGGCACTAGGGCATGTAATCTGTCTCTCATGACGCCCCAAGGATAAGTCATCCAAGTCATGTACCACCCTACAAACATTTAAAGTCAATATCATGATGTCCTATTAATAGGTTATATATGTCTCCTGATGTCTTCTATATTTTTCTTCTAGCATTCATGAATACTCCATAATAAGTTAGTCGAATCATGATACACCCTCGAAGAATGACAACCAAGATTTGGGGATGGCCTCCAAAACAATTTATCATGGTCTTGTGAAGTTCTATAGACAAGTCAACCTCGATCTTATAATTTCCTTCATATATTTCATTCATATTATGAAATTTCCATTAGAAAATTAAATTCGATAATTTGATTTTCTTGGGATATGTTCGCAATATGGAGAGACATATCCATATATCCTCTAGGATGTCATGAATACAATCAAGACATGTCATCCAGAAAATCAAGCAGGTTTGGAAGAGAACCAGTCTAGGTGATATAGGCATAGGAGGACATGCTAATCTTTTCCAAGAAATATAAAAGGGATACCACAATGTGTAATCCTTGATCAGTGTAATAATATGATATGTACCACAAACTTTGAAAACCTTAGTGTGTAATCCCTAACCAGTGTCATGATATAACTGTCCCCACGTAAGGGAAACCTCATCAAGTAAGCCTTAATCAAATTGAACTATGAGAGCATTGATTAATCCAATATACAGGATACGTAGGATGCCTTCCTAAGGCTGGATCTCATATTGAAATCCACTTCAGTTTAACTCTCTCCATGTCTCTCACATTTAAACCATCGAGCACCAATATTTTCCATGGGATGATCATTATACCTCATCCATTAGAGGATTGAGAAATAAAACTAAACTACATGAACTATGACACCTACAACGACCATGATACGTAGTAAATCTCCATATGGCCTAAGATTGATATTTAATATACAAAAGGAAATCATAGTACACGTGTGTCAAATCCATATATAGTGAGGCTGATTACTTGTTATACGTTCATTCCAACATGGAGTACATCCCACGTGGTAATAGGGAGATAAAATGGTCATATCATTCACATAATTAATCTCTACTATCTAGTGAAACCTCAGTGGGTAAGCCCTGATCAGTGAAATGATACAACTAACCCCATATAAGGGTATCCACCATGGGGATAGTCCCAAAGGTGTGATTGAACTATGATGAAACTTATTCCTACCATAACAAGGATATTTAGGATGGATCCTAAATGTTTGAGCTCAAAAACATGGTTCCAAAGTCCCCTGGAATATGCCATTTCTGCATGACATTAAATATCATGGATTTAACAAACAACATGGGTTTTGAATCCTTTTATAAAAAAGGATACATAGGAAACCTCATAATGGCCCCATCCCATCCTTGACAAATTAAACACCTCCATGGATGGTAGAAAATTCCAACGTGTCTGGATATACGAATTCAAAATATAAGTATCTAACCATCAATCGGAAATGGATAAATAACCTCAGATATATATAGATAGATTGAACAATAATATGATCCCCTTTTAATATAAAAGGATTTTACCTATGATCATTTTTTTGGGTAACATCTCCTATTACATTATTAGGATGATATTCTCAAACATAACTTAAATATATAAGATAGTTGTTGAATAGGAAACAATTCAACCTAAAAGGTTGCGATGTTCCTGACCTCCCATCCTCTTGAATAATTTGATATCCTAAGAATCATTGGGCTTGAAACCCCAAAGGACCACATGCCTTTGGAAATTACGTCCTTATGCAATTATGGATGTGGGATCCAATAAGAGTTTATGTCAAAGATAAAAACGGTAATATTTATTTGAATGATTGTGAAAAAATTGAACCCCTAGCAATCAAAAAGTCAGGAAAATCCAACCACATCATTCCGACAAATAAAAATTTGGGAACCACTGAAAAATAATTTAACCAAGACATCTATATCACTTGACCAAAAAGATTAAATGCCCAGTTCACATTGGTACATATTATCTCTATTTCATGGTTGAACCTTAACACCTTTCCCAAAAATCACATATTTTGAAGTGTTTTAGGTTTAATTATTTATTTAATTATATAATTTGAAATTTGGATGTTATTATAAAGTATTTGGATATTAATGTATTATTTATTCATATAAAGGTTTATTTATATTTCATTGACTATTATATTTAATTGTTCTAACAATTTTTTGTTTTAGAAAATATCTAGAGATAAGAGGAATAACATAGCATCTATTTTGTGGATCTTATGATCTATTCACCCTGGTTGTCTATCGCTTAGAGGGAGAAGCTGATCAGTGGTGGGAATGGATTAAAAACATGAGTCCCAGAGTGGAGGTTGATTCTATGGAGTGTTATCAGTTCAGATGGATCTTCTTCAGTAAGTATTTCCCTTATTCCATGAGAACATGAATAGAGAAGGAGTTTCTCAATCTGAAGTAGAAGGATAATGAATCTAAGGGAAGCTACGAGATGAACTTCACCAGACTTTCCCAATATACCTCTAGCTCTGTCATGGATCCAAATGTTAAGGTTGATATATTCATCAGTGGATTGAGACCTCATTTCTAGAAGAATCTTGCCAAATGAGACTATGGTAGCTATGGGGAGACTGCACAGAGTGTGATAAATGTTGAAATGGAGTTTGGTGAGACAAAATGGTCTCACAAATCCAATGAAAAGAAGATATATATAGAGCCATGATTTGGGAGGATCTTCAATCAAGGAAGATGAGGAAAAAAAGTGCAATGCCCCATGGGTAATAAATGTGGGAAGAAGCACTGAGGGAATTGCTTCCTCGGGAGCGGAAACTGCTACAAGTATGAAAGAGGTGTCCATATCACACAGAATTTTCATAGTGAGGTGAAGCCTCAACTTCCCAACACTAATGACAAGGGGATGAGAGTGTAGGACCTTCCTAATTTCTAATTCTATAAGTGTGGAAAACATTGGCACTTTTCCAATCACTTTCCAAATCCGAGGGTAGTGGAGGGTAAAACCCATCAGCCTCAACAAAGGTCAAGGTAGCAAGGTCATTATTTTTCTATCACTATAGTAGTAGTTGAAGAAAAAAATGATGTGGTGGCAGATACTCTTGTTGTTCTCTCAAAGCTTGCAAGTACTTTGTTTGATTCTGGTTCTATACATTCCTTTATTTCCTCCAAATTTGCCAATAATTTAGAATCTTCCCCTGATTTTCTAAATGTAGAGTTATCATTCAAGACTCCTAGTTGTATTATTTAATAATCATCAATGTTTAGAAACTCTAGTATTTACATTAGTGAGAACAATCATATCATAAATCTAGTAGTCATTCCTAGGATGGAATTCAACAAAATACTAGGGATATAACGGCTCTCAATGTATAATGCTACGATCAAATGTAGAAGCAAGGAAATATTAGTATTCTTGAATGAGAAACCTATATTTATCTTCCAAGCATAGATATCTCAACCTGATATTCGTCTAGAATAACCTCTTATATAATTCTTTATGGATTTTTTCTGTGAAGAAGAATAAGGAAATGAGAGTATAAGTATTGAGGATGTCCCCATCATCCAGGAATATGTTGACGTATTTCCTGAAGAGTTACTCGAACCTCCCCCAGAAAGAGAGGTATAGTTCTCCATTGAACATGTACCTAGATCTCATCTGATATCATAGAACCCCTATATGATTGAAAATATGGAGCTACAGTAATTAAAGAAACAACTCCAAGATCTTTGGGAAAAGGGGTTTATTCGACTGAGTGTGTCTCCTTAGGGAGAACTAGTTCTCTTTGTGAATAAAGAGGATGGATCGATGCAGTAATTCATTGATTATAGAGAATTGAACAAGATCACAATGAAGAAAAAATACCCTCTTCCATGAATTTATGGCTTATTTGACCAACATCATGGTAATAAATTCTTCTCTAAGATTGATCTTTGATCTGGTTATCGTCAATTGAGGATGAAGAAAGAAGATATTCTGAAAACTACGTTCAATCAAGATATGGGCATTATGAGATTCTTGGTACTCCCTTTGGACTGACTAATGCTCCTTCTATTTTATATGGATTTGATGAATATAGTTTTTAAGGACTACCTTGATAACTTTGTGGTAGTTTTTATTGATGATATTCTAATATATTCCAAATATCGTGAGGAGCATGTGGATCATCTAAGGGTTATTTTTCATACTCTACAAAAGGATAGGATTT
The DNA here is from genome assembly GCA_963277665.1 of Viscum album. Classification (NCBI taxonomy): domain Eukaryota; kingdom Viridiplantae; phylum Streptophyta; class Magnoliopsida; order Santalales; family Viscaceae; genus Viscum; species Viscum album. The sequence goes on along the minus strand of OY728127.1, from coordinate 345,349,730 downwards.
TTTGGATGTTCCACAAATGTGAATTCTAGTTAAAGAAAGTTTCATTATTGGGGATCATTGTTACCATTGAGGAAAACAAACATGACCCTGAAAAGTCATATAATGTTGGGAAAATTCCTCATCATACAAAAATAACTGGGATTCATAGTTTCCTTGGATTAGCGAGATATTATAAGAGGCTTGTGAAAAACTTTTCATGACATTCAAATTCATTAACAAAGTTAACTAGAAAATGGGTCAAGTTCATCTATAAAAAGGAGTGTGAGTAATGTTTCCAAGAGATGAATAAGAGGTTGGTTACCGCACTCGTGTTAACTCTACCCTCAAGTGGATAAGGATTTGTTATTTTTAGTGATGAATCTCTAAAAGGACTTGGGTATTTCCTCATGGAAAATGCGAAATTAATTACTTATTCATCTTGATAGTTGAAGACTCATGAGAAGAACTATCCTACGCATGATTTTGAGCTGGCTATTGCCATTTTGTCTCTCAAGATAAGGAGGCACCATCTTTTTGGGGGAGAAATGTGATATATACACAGACCATCAATGTTTTAAGTATATTTTCACACAAAAGGAATTGAACATTAGACAAAGGAGATTGTTGTAACTTCTCAAAGACAATGATTGTTCTATTAATTATCACCCCATAATAGAAAAAAAGGTCGCTAATACATTAAGAATGAAAGACCCAGTTGATCTCTCCATAATGATGATTCAAATAGATCCGTAGATCAATGACCTAGTAAAGCTGGACATGGGAATTATAAGGAAACGGGAATTATCAACCATAACTGAAATGATTTCCCAACCATCATTACTATAGAAGATCAAGAAAACATATAAAGAATATCCATTATTATAGAAGAAGTTTGAGGCGGTGGAGGATGGGATGTTTCCAGAGTTCAATATTAATTAAGTAGGTGTACTAAAATTTCATACAGGACTATGTGTTCCATCTATTCTGGAAATAAAGAAGGAGATGATGGATAAGCTCATAACTCTACTTTATCTATACATACAAGAAGCATGAAAATGTGTAGAGATCGTTGTGAACATTATTGGTGAGTTAATATGAAAATACAGATTGCTGACTACACTTCATGGTTCCAGGTATGTCAGAAAGTGAAGGTAGAGCAACTACTTCTTAAAGGGGAATTACAAACACTACCCATACCATCATGGAAGTGGGACAATATCACTATAGACTTTGTCACTAGTCTCTTGAGAACATCCAAATGAAACAATGAGATATGGGTTATTGTGGACCATCTCACCATGACTGACCATTTTATCTCTATTTGGGAAGATTTCTATCTTGATAAACTTTCCAGGATTTATGTGAAGGAAGTTGTAAGGCTACATGTAGTTCCACATTATATCGTATCTGATCGTGATCCAAGGTTCACGCCAAAATTCTAGAGAAGTCTTCAATGTTCTCTGAGCACTGAATTGAATTTTAGTTTGACCTTTCTCCCCCAAACTGATGTCCAATCTAAAAGGACTATTCTTACACTTAAGGATATAATGAGAACATGATCATGGAATTTAAAGCTGGATGGGATCAACATCTCCCTTTAATTGAGTTCCCTTAAAACAATTGCTTCTACTCGAGCATTCAAATGGCACCCCATGAATCTCTATATGGTAAGTGATGTATAACTCTTACTTGTTTGCATGAAGTTGGTGAGAGAAAGATTCTTGGTCCAGATCATATGCAAGAGATGACATTAAATGTCCACGTCATCTAGCAACACAATAAGGCAACTCAAAGTCGACAAAGTAGATATACTGACAACAATCGATGGGACTTGGAGTTTGATTTTAGTGACCCAATCTCTCTTCAGATTTAATCTTGTACTAGAGTCATAAGGCTTGGGGAGAACGGGAAGTTCAGTCCTAGGTACATTTCCCCAATGAAATCTATGATCACGTTGGAGTAGTAGCCTATCGACTTGCACTTCCTCAAAATATAGCACAAGTTCATGATGTATTCCCTGTATACCTTTTGAGGAAGTACATACCTAACCCTTCACATGTACTAAATCTAGAGGTGGTACAACTTGAACATGATCTCTCTTATGAGGAGAAGTCGGTGGAGATTGTGGATTGTAGAGGCAAGGTTCTACGCAACAAGACTACCCACCTTGTAATGGTGTTGTGGAGGATCCACCAATGCATAAAATCTATGTCGGAACTAGAGGAGTGTATGAGGAAGAAGTACCCACACCTTTTCTCTTCTTAGGGTAGAAGTTTAAATATCAGGGACGAAATTTCTTAAGGGGGGGGGGGGGAATAATTTAACTACCCAAACTTTTGAATAATATTTCTTTTCTAAATTAGTGTGTTTTTTCATTTTATACTCCACAAAACTATGTCCTTTAATTAATGAAGTGATACTATTGTGTTTGAACTATTATATGACCATTGGTCAATATGACCATTGGAAATAAAAATCATAATGTTACAATTATTGTTTATAAATACAAGTTATATTGGTTAATTAATACCAAAAGAAGTGTTGATGGCCTCATCTAGTAGACTCAGGCGGTACGAATCCCATCTATTCGATCATGGTAAGGAGGTACCATCTCCGGGTTTTTCTCTACACCACGCCCAATATGAGCATCATCATGTGAATCATTAATGAAATCTCCTAAGAGAGCAGTTCATGATGATAGAAATCACAACGTGGGAAATATTGTCTGAGTTGTCCCATGATTCTATCACCATACCACACCTTACACTTAGGTCCTATGTAGGTGTTATATGGGGCTAGGTAATGAGGCCATAGTTATGTTGTGTTATCATTTTGTATAAATAAAATTTTTATTTATTATTGTAATAAATTTTTTAATTTCTAATGTCACGAAAAATGTAGGATGAAGTTCCATATTATTAGTGAATTTTTGAAAAAGGGGGTAATTTAAAATATTTTGGTATACTTTAAATAATTAATAATGTGAAATGATTTTTAAAAAATGGTCTTCTATAGTTGTGATCAGTAATATATTTGGAGTCTAATAAGATCAACATTATTTTTAATGAATAGAAAAGTATGAACAGTAATATACCCTTATGAATTGTAATGAATAGTAAATAGGCCAAAAAATCTAAACATCACTCGTGAATGTATAAATACAATTTAGATATCTTAAAAGTGAAAAAATGATCATAGTATATGTTTTTTATTTTTGTAGGTCATAAATATTTTATTTACAATTATATAATTAATTTAATATTTTCAAATTACAATTTATTTACATAAAATGTAATCATAAATTGTTAATTTATTTCCTTATGGTTATATAATAATGTTATGTGACCTTGATTACATTTTCAACATATTACAAAATAAGTTATAGTTTTAGAGTTGTTTTGTTAACGAATAATTATTTTATTTAAAAATTAAATTAAAAATATCTAGAATTTTTATTTCATAAAAATGAGTTCATTTTTGAATTTAGAGCATCAATATTAGGATAGGGTGAATTTATGAGATTTTTATAAAATGTTTTTTTAGTGAATAGTGAAAATACAGTTTGGAGTTTTGGGTGTTTAATGAATACATAAATGATGTAAGAATGATGTAATAATTCTGTTAAACTTACGAATAGTATGATATGATATGTGGTGTCCCATGTGTCCAATACCATTTGAAAATACCATGAGCAAGCCCATTGTTTTACAAATACCACCGATGAGGTGTCCCTTGGAAATTAATTAAATATTCCCTCACCTTTCCTAGAAATACCAAGCCATTACCTCATTCATTTCATTCCAAAATCCTCCTCAAAGAAGTTATAGTATTTTTACCTCCCAAGTAGTCCTTTAAAGGTTCCATCAATCCCCCCAATTTCCCATCATTCGAGCTTTCGATGTCATTCTTCAAGGTAAGGGAACTGTTCACCCTCCTCTTTTAAGTCATGACTTTCTTTATTTTATGTCTTCTAGTTTCAATATTATTATGTTGGGGTATGTTATTATATATTTTTATTTCTGTTAATTTCATTTAAAAATTATGATAGACCCTCTCCAATCTCAGAAATTTATTTTATGAATTTTTATGTGATGCTGTTAGGTTGCTGAATTTTCGTAAAAGAAATCACATTTTCACTTTTCTTTCAAGTTTCCTTTTCATGTGGTATGTCATTCAAATATACACACTGTGATATTATAAAAAATTTTCCCCTATACTATAAAATGATTCATTTATGGATGGGATACCCTTGTCACATCTATTTTCATTGTTTTCTAAAACCATGTTCCATAGTCGTTATGTTGTAGAATTTTCATCTCAAAATCTCTCCCTCTTTCTCAAAAAACAATATTTTTTTATATATGTGAATACCCAAATCTATTTTCTCTTACAAAGTTATTCCTGAAGAAATTAAATTGATCTATTTTATTTTTGTATTTACATACATATAAACCTCACTCCATTTCCATGGGTTATAAATGACATAATGATCTTTTTTAAAGCACTCGTAAAACATCACAATTTTGAGATGAAACCCATTTATTTTATTCTATATGGGTTATTTATGAAATTTTGGATTATGATATATGTGGATAACATTGAAATATATAAATATTAATGGTGCTCCCTGATAGCGCTTCAATGAATTGGGTAATTAATTTAATTTCTAAAGATGACAGATTTCATGATGCCTTGGTGAATAACCCTGGTAATTTTTATGACACCTAGTGGATGAAACATGGTGATATGTTCATGAATGCCTAAATTAGATTTTTAGCCACATATTCAAGTTATGGTTCAAGTTATTTTCATTATGTTATGCCTGTAATTCTATTTCTCTTGTCTTCAGGTTTTTCAACGAGTTCTTATTGACATCACAAGTAAACTGATTCCCTTGCTTTCCTTACTTTGCCTTCTACTAACCCTTTAATTTTAATTTATGTCTCCATGTTATGAGATGAAATAATTGTAATTAGGGAGAACATTTGATGTATCCATTCAGGTGTATTAGATGAATGTTGTATGTTTTCAGTTTTTATTGTTCCTGATTTCCAAGACACTAGACTTTAATGATCCTCTATTTGTAAAATTTAAGGAAAAGTTATGTATTAAAAAGGTGGGATTCCATATTATCTCCATTTTTCATCTGTTGGGTACTTATGTCAAATTAAAGGTTGTTTTAGGAAAATAATTCATTATTTCTCCTTGTTCCCCAGGAACATTTCATTTCGATATTCATGTTTTTTATTTTGTTCCAAGAATGTCTTCTTATATAAATCAATGATATCTTAAGGGTAATTTTTTAACATTTAATTTTAATTCAAATGATTAAAAGTAAATTTTTTTATGTTTTCTAAAAAATTAATTTTTTACTTTCTTAATAGAATTGTGAAAATAATATATGTGAAATGTTTTGCACGTAAATATATTTTCCCACTAAGATAACCATTATTCATTTTGTATCTTCATTTATATATTTTTATTGTTTTATAATGTAATTTATATTCCCATTATTCATTTAAAATTTCAATATAAATAGATATTATTATTATTATTAACATTTTTTAAAAGGGATTTCATTCCAATTATGTGTATTTTTATCTTTGGTTCCACATATTCTTAATTAAATATAGTTTATTTGAAAGATTCAATTTTTTTTTGAAAACTATAATTTTAATGGTCTTCTTGAAATATAATAAATTTTTTTCAAAATGTCTTTTAACTTAATTTTTGAAACAATGTTATTAATTATTTAAAAGAAAACTCTTTTTGTAATATTTTATTACATTCTCCTCTCTATTTTGAAAAGGAATTATCTTTTTTTAGTACATTCATTTTTGATGAAATGATGGCCTCATTATTGTCCATATTATTTCTTATCTTGGATTTATTCTATATCATTTATACAATTTACTTATCTATATAATCCTTAATGTATACATTTTACATGCACAGTTTTACATAAGTCAAATCGGGGTTGTTTAAAAAGAAGGATAACTCATTTATAGATTTGGGAATCATTGAAAATATATATACTTGTTAGTAAAATATTTTTTGTTATGGAATTCTAATTCATGGTAATTATATATTTGGGAAATATTGATATTTTATATATTTGATTCAATAATGACATATATTGACTGATAAGTCATATTGAAAAAGTGTTGTATTTATACACATATATTTCACATGATGAAAGCATTGAACTTAGTAAGTGATGGGTGGGGATTGATATTAGATTTCCTCTTGATGCATCAGTTGGTTTGATAATACAAATTATCCTACGAATTTTGTTTATTCCCAAACAGTTATTTATGATGTCCTAGTATGGGTCATTTATGTTACATTTATGATTTATTTTAAGGAATCCTTAATGCTATGATCATGATATATTGGAACGATGCATTTATTAAGTGTTTATGAAGTTGTAAATTATGAATTCCTTCACTATGAAATATTTTATTGATGTCCATGTAATTATATAAATTTGTATAATATCAATGTATATATTTCATAATCATTTTAAAAAATATATAGCATTGTTTCTTTAATATTTATTCCTACCATATTAATCATGTTTAGTTTCTCTAAAATATATTAATTTGTAAACCACCCTTACCAAGAGTATGATATCAGCCTTTTTATATTAATATTAAATAGGTTAAGAATAAGTGTTATATGAATGAATATTTTAGAATATAATTATATGTGGGGGCTTTTTTGGGTGATGTTGAAGAATTAGTATAGAGTAAGAGAATCTGAGTATAATGGAATAATTTGCATTTGATGAGAAAATTATGATTTTTATTAAGTATAGTATTTTTTTAAATATACAAAAATTTGAAACCTAAAAGGTCTTCAGGATTTAGGTGACTTGATATTGAATATTTATTTTTTAACTCTGAATAGCTAAATTTGGGTCACATTAGTCAGTGCCAAATCTTGTATGTAAATAGATTGTTTTTAGCACTATATAAGGGTGTTTGAGTTGGGGGATAGTAAATCTATAGTAATTTAGGAGGATATGATTGAGGGAAGGATATTTAACAGAATGAATGGTGATTTTCGGTAGAAATTTGTATGAGTTTAGTATTGTGGAATACTTATAGGAAATTTTAAGGAATAATTAAAGTATTAACCATGATGTTTTTGTAGAGAGATATAGAGAGGTTATTATAGTGGAAAGTGTTAAATGGCTCATAATTAACATAAGTTATGAATGAATAATTAATTTCAAATAATATGGTATTATAATTTGTATATATAAGAGTGTCCTAACATGTTCTCTTATTTAAAATATCTCACTACATACCCATTAATGGTGGTGAAATTGTAACATAATTTTTTCAAAGGACGATTAGTTAGAAAAATTATCAATGGACTATTAAGTTATTTTTTAAAGTGATTTTTTATTGTTATTAAAATGTAATTTTTTAAATAATCCAATCGTAGACCCTAAAAAATTGTATTTCATCCTTATCTCTATAAATGGTGTTAGTAAGAGAAATATAAATTTGGAGTGGGGCCTTTCATAATAGCATTATTCTAAATCAAATATAAGGATTATGTACTCCAAATATTTTTGTTATGAACCATTAAGGATGTCAGTTATATAGACCCATATCAAAAGATGAAGGGGCCATGCCACTCTCTAGAGTCCTTGTATCCCCAAAAGTTACATAGGGGCTATGCTATTATAGAACGAGGATTTTTAAAAGGTGAATAGGCCATAATAACCACTCATAAATTAAAGTTTGGGTCCATAGTATTTATGAAATGTAGTTTATCGGTGAAATTAATTTCACATCTTGGTGGTTTTCCATGTTAGAGTCATCATCTCAAGAGATAGTGGAGAATTTTACGGAAATCATTTGAGGTAGGTGGATCAAATTCCTTCCTCATTTGGTAATAATTAAAAAATTTATAATTAATTTTCTTTTTAAAATACTTTAATTATATTATTACTTTATAAAATTATTAAGGTTAAACTGATTTGATAAAATGATGGTTTAGTTGGTTTTTTGAAAAATAGAAAATCAGGTTTTTTATAATAATCATTTATAATTGAGTTCTGAAATCATTATTTTCTATATATAGAAAAGTAGAATTTTATCATTAATTTTACTTTAATTTAAGATATTTTTGTCACTAGAAAATAATTTATAGATATAAGATGCATGATTTTAAAAAATGGTAAAAGGAATGGGTATTATGGTTGACATGTTTGTAAATAGCCATTGTCTAGTATGAAAATACCTTATAAGAAAAAAATGGGTGGGTGATGATTCATTATAGTTACACTATGATCATCTTTTTTTTTTTAATTTTAGATTTATATTATAATTTATGATTTATTTATTTCTCATGGTTCTTTAATTTATAGAAGTATAATTTCATCATAAACATGATATAATTTACAATACTTTGTTTAAATTATTTTTTTTTACTGTTAAACTAATATCTATTCATTTTTTTCCAAATATAAATTTTTATATGGTTTGGAATGGACTATATATTTAAATTATTTAGAGTTTTTTAATTAAATATTATTATGTAAAATGTTAATCACCATAACCCACACATTTAATTATGGTGAAAATGTTGTTTTCTGACATATAGAATTGGGAAACTTTTGTAAATAAATAATTTTTTAGATTTGTTGAAAATTGGTGTTATAGTTTTGAAATGAATTATAGTGATGTAATTAGATTTGGAGTTTGAGGAAATAATTAATTAAGAAGTTGTATATTATATATATAATAAACATGTAATTAGGGAAGGGTATATAGTCTAGAAGTTATAAATTTTGAAAAGGTAGTATGATTCAATGAAATTATGAAAGTTTTATTCAATATGAAGGGCTGGATGATATTTCAATATAGGAGATTAATATGGTATGATAGTATAATTATAAAAGTTGACAAGGATTCATACATATAATTTAAATTTTCATGAAGTAAATGATTCAAAATCCTAGAAACTGTTCTCTAAATGAAGTTAGAATATGGTTGGAAATAACTACAAAAAATATTAATGCTCTGAAAGTTATCCTGAGATAAACAATAAGGAATTTTTGAAAATCAACTGAAGTGATAGAAAATGGGATGAAGTTTTTTATTTATGTAATATGGAATTGGATGTTGAATTGAAGGTAGTGTAGAATTTTAATTGGAGATGGTATAATTTTTTTTAATGGGGATGTAAATAGGTCATGGATGTAGATAATGCTAGAGCATCATAAGACATTATAGAATGTTTTAAAATGGATAAGTATTAATGATCCCTATATACATATGGGTAAAAAAGTGATATATAAAATCTAGTAATTTATTTTTCACATATAGTTAGAAAATTAATGGAATCCTTTATTTGTACATAAAAGACACTTTCCCTATTAATGAAAGTAAATAAATATTGATTATATTAGATACTTTCACTTTGGGAAACCTTTATTATATACATAAGATTATTCAAGACTATCACTTTGATGAATAAAAGTATTTAGGAGGGTATTTGAAATTTTTATCATTTTAATGCATAGTGGTGGCTCTAATAATTGAGAAAAATTGATAACACCTAGAGAAAATTATTTTATTTGAATGGTTTATATATATAATATGTTAGGGTCACTACACATACTTTCATGAAATCTAGACAAGGAAATAACATACACTCTCTATATTTGTAATAGAAATTTAAAAAAATATGTATTGAAATTAGAAATGGTAAAAATATTTAAAATATAAACGTAAGAGTAATAAATGGAAATATATAAATATTACAATTTCATTGAAGAGAAAAATTGGGAAATATATTGTGTTTCATAGTGATACATAAGAGTTACTGACCAGATATGTTATAGTAACATTTACAAGCTATGTGGAATTATGTAAAAGAGTTAGGTGACATTGGAATACATAAGGGTAACTATTTGGAAGAGATTATAAACAAGGATTATTACATTATCTCTTGAAGAAGGGGAATAATTGTCATAGAATAACATAGATAATCATTCCATGGTTTCTTCACACATGGGAAGTTGTTTATTTCCATGTAACACCATCACACCATTGGAAGTATTTCAATTCCATAATGTTTCCTAGATGTATTTTGATGAATTTTTCATATTTAAACTTTTCCATTCAATAGATAAATTTCACACAAATAATTTTTAAAGAAATAATATATTTTTTCAAATAAGACACAAAATATGGAATAAATTATTTATCATAAACTAAAATTGATAATTTGGTCTCACAAAATCACCTATTTCCATATTAGAATATGCCAATTTTTAGGAAATAAACCTGAAAATTGAATTAGTAACATTGACTCAGATCCAAATAAGGTTATACGATAATAATTTTATTGAGTTTCAACAAATAAAATATAGGGAAATTTCACTTGTGATTATTTGATAAAAATAATGAGTGATGAAGAGAAATATAATGATGCTACACTTATTAGAATATCTAGTAGATTTGATTAGTATTTAATATAAAAAGAGGGTATCAGATTACATGATGTTGAATCAGTTTAATTGGATTGTTATGAACACAATAAAAAAATATAGTACACATAACATAATCCATGAGGATTTTTATAGTAGAATTGATCCAAGTCATATGATTAAAATATTGTATACAAGGAAGATATATATGTATTATTTTGTCTATTATAGAATAGAGGAGATAGAGGAATATGGAATATATGAAATTAATATAAATATTTAATTTCTATTATTAACAATGAACATAGGGAAGATATTAAAATACATATTTTTTGAGAATAAGGGATATAGAAGAGTAAAATATGAATTCAACTTATTGATTTTATTTATTCAATATACAAGTCATGAGGAATAAAGAAAAAAGAGAATCATTTTCATACCTAGTAAATGTAAGGGGTAATGAGAAGTAATATAATTCATGTTTGAAATTATATTAATCTGGAGGTGAAGTGCTACTACTATTGAATTGTTGGATAAATAGTCTTAATCGCCACATTAATGTTTTGACCTCATTTTTCTTTTATGTAAGTTAAAAAAAGTGAATTTTAACTTCAAATAAGAATTAAATATGGAGTTATGATGGAAGAAGTCTTATTTGATCTATATGTAGAAACCATAACATATATAAACTTCTTGGAACCTTCTTGATGTATTTTCTAAAAGAGAAGAATAGGGAGTGGCCCCTAGATCAGTATTATATCTTTCTTGAATTATATAATGGAAGTGATCTATATGATGGAGTGACCATGAATTAAAAATATGAATCCATAAAAAATTTATTATAGTGGATTATAGTAAAACACAATACCACCGTGTATATGATCATTAGTTATTCCTTCAGTGATGAACCAAGTAAAATACCCATGTTCTATATTATTTACCTTCTATATTCATATTTCTCATTTTGTGTGATCATAAATGAAATTGAGAGAGAGGTTGACCATGTTCGTTCAAATGAGGTGATAATATCTAGAAGCCCTAGTGGGCTAAAAAAATTGTAAAAGTTTTCTTCAATGTGAACCCTAATTAACCACCCTAGTTCGTTACTTTGGGCCAACATGTCATAAAATTGTGTATAAAATATTTAATAATTGACTTTAATATCATTCTCTAAAACAAATTATTGATTTATTATGCACATGGATTCAATGGTGATTCCCTAATTTTTCAATGGATGTGACATTGATTGATGTAAGAGGGTGATTTTTATATTCCAATAGGTTTGTGATCAAAATCTCCTAGGTTATATATTTTAAGATTAAAATTTGATAGAGAATAGTTCAATAAATATTTGAGCATGGATTTATAAGATCTTTACTTAATCCTTTTTTTATTACGTATATAATAAACCCTTTTATCATTCTACAAATTTAGAGATGTGTAAAAAATTAGAAGTGATATATGTGATATTAGTGGGAGAAAAAAGGTTAAAGACCCCACTTATATATGCGAATGTAAACCTAGTTCTAGTGAGTATATATTAGAACCACTGATAAATACTTCATTATGTAAAAATTAAATAAGATTAGGTATAAGAAAACAAATACTCCCATGAAAGACGGACTCTCCAATTATGGTAAATAATTAAGACTGTGTAGATCATTCTGGTTCTAACCATATTTTTGAATATGCATGGAAATATATAATTAAAGGTCCTACCTTGGAATTTAGAGATAATATTTTTGTGTTGGATGAAAAAGATATGAAATATAATCATTAGTATATATAATGTCCTTGAAGTAATAATGATAAGATCGAATCCCCATATATGAAGGGGTTCGACTATAAATCATTCATCAAGTTAACTATTATTTCATTAAAGATATGTTCCTCGAGAATACAAGGATGAATATAGTATATGTTTCCTTGAATATAGATATAATGAATATGGTTACAAAAAACAAGGTTCAAATTTACCAACATGAATAAATTTCACATGAAATTGGAAAATATGCGGCTATTGAGAATGAGTTTAAAGAAATTATTATCACTCTTAAGACAAAATTTGAATAAATGAGAATTTCTAGAAACAAATATGACTCATGGTCGAAGGATATGGATTCCAAATTTAAATAGAAGGTTATTATGAAAAATAACATTGATTGGTGGTTTAAAACATGAAAAAGAAAAACAAATCTCCCATGGAAGACAAATAAAAGTGGAGTTCAAAACTAGATAGATATAGAATCAATAAATAGGGAAAATATTATTTATCAATTAAAAATTGAAGGATCTTTAAAGAAGGTAGCTATAAGGTGATAATTATTTGGAATAATATAACACACCATGGGTTTGGAATTAAACCTAAATAGATAAAACAACATCAAGGTCCTAATTAGAATAAAAAATTTGTGTTGAGAAACCACTATAAATTTCTAAGATGAGTTTAGAGTCACATTCAATTACGAATAAGTAAAACTTATTTCGAGCCTAATCTAATATAAAGGGTGTTTCAAATGATTATCCGATATATACATTGGTAACAAGCCATATTTTGATATTAATAAGTAATGTTAGGCCATATTTAAAATGGTGTCATAACACTAAAATAATGAGAATACTACTTAAAGAAAGAATTAAAAAAAATAGAATTCTAGTTCACATTATCATGAACTAAAAAAAATTATATCAACATATACTATTTTAAGATAATGAAATCTACTTGGAATTATGTTCTATAACCAATAAATGGTTTTCCTATGTCAAAAATATTCTCAACACATAGAGTCAAGAACTGAAGGAATTCAAATGGTTTTTGTAATTATAAGTCAAAGGTTTTTACCCACATTAGTAAAAGTATAATCCCTATAATGAAAGGATGGATCATGGATATCATGTTTTATAAAAAATTTATAAAAAACTTGTTATCAAATGGTTTATCATGTGGCATTATTAAAAAACTGGGTATTTTTTATTCACTAATTGTTGTTCTTTAATAGTTATTGAGATCATAGGATGTGTGGAAAAAAGTTAAAAATATCATGTTGCACATGGTTAAGGAAGTAAAAGAGTGAAATTAAAATCTTCGATAATGATGACTTAAATTATTGTTTCCTATACTATGTTTGAACCCAGTAGTCATAAAATATTTCTTAATGACTCATTACCCAGTGGTAAATTCACATTCTCAATATATTTGAGTGAAATGAAGTTGATGTAGAGAATATGGTCCAGATCATGGATGATGTTAAATCTTGAATTTCATTATTTTCCAGGAAATAAAATATAATTTGATTATATGGAGGATACTATTGGTATAAGTTTCAAAATTTCTATCAATAAGTGGGTGAGAAAAAAAAAGGTTTGATAGTGGTAAATGGAGTCATTATTTCAAGATTTGAAACTATTTTTCTTGTAATATAATAATTTTTATAATGGTAAAATTAAAATGGATGAAAAATAATAAATTTTTAATGATTACTAGAGGTATAAAGTTGGTTTTAAAGAGGTCATATTTTTTGGCAGAGGTTGGAAAATCCTAATGATTAATAGGTTGTGTAAGGATTTCATTCCAAAGGGGGATGAAAATATATCAAGAATTGGATTTGTATTTGTGGAGGATCTTTATGTCCCAAAAACACTCCTATAAATTTTATTTAAAAACTATATAAATTATTTTATATATTATAGAACATTAGATTTTAAAATGGTACCCCTATATATTTCAGTGATATGTGGGGTGAGAACTTGAAGGAAAATATAGAGAGACCAAAAAGGAGGAAAATAAAGAAAAAAATATATATATCAAAATACCCATTGTATTTTAATGACATAGTGGGATAGAGTATAATGGGAGTAAGTTTATTTCACCATAGATCGATACATTTTTAATTTTTTTTGATGTTATGATGTTGGGATGTATTTATGGTATGATATTTAGATGAATTCACTATAGATACATATGTAGTTGTGATGATTCTTTGAGTTAAAATATAGAGAAATGTTTAGGGTAGTATTGTTAAAAAATATAATGCAGGGGAATGTTACAATGGGAATGATTTGGGTTGGATTTGTTAAAAATCAGTGTTGCATTTTTTGAATACATAACATAATAGTACATAGATTCTGAGTTTGAAAAAAATTTCATTTAGAGGTTGTACGCTACATAAGTAAAGGATCACGAAGTGGAGAAGGAATTATTGTTTAAAAGGTAGATGTTGTGTAAAGGTAGGTTGATTCTATGGATGTCTAGAAGGTATAGTAGAGTTTAATCTATGTATGATATTCCAGAAGTGGAGATGAAGATGGTCTAGTAATAGAATTCTATAAGCTGATGTAGATATACACATAACATTTAATTTTTTATTCATAAATTAAATTTATAGAATCATTCTTGAACGATAATATATTAGATTTTATAAAATATATGAATGAATAATTTTCTATTCTAAACGATCACAAAAGAGGAATTTTGATGTTTTTTATTCAAATTCAGTTGTTATCTTAGAAGAAATTATTAGATATTATTATAGTATATTGGATGTTTAGGTTGTATTAAAGGTAGTCCTTATGTTTCTTATGAGGTGGTTCAAAAGTTAATTTGATTGAGAAAGTAAATATTTTTTTGATGTAGAGAAACCTAAATATAAATAAGATATTTTGGAAGTTATAAAATTGGATAACGGATCATGCACCCTGTATATGTAATGGTTACCAGAAGTGGTACATAAATTTCAGTTATTTATAAGTTACATGGAATTATAAAAGGAATATATGTCTCCCTATATACATAAATGTACTATCTTTGTATGAAAATGCAATTAAATGTTAAGAAAATGATAAAAAGGGAAAGTGATGAACCCTTTCAATGTGCATTAGGGTTACGGAGACCCTCAATGTAATGATTAAAATTTATTTAGGAGATAATGTGTATAGGATATTTCATAATTAGTTAAGGGTCACTCTATATATAGAGAGAAATGGAGATGTCCTAGTAAAGATCCATGTATAGGAAAGTATTATAATTCTAATGTATAAAGGATAACATAAATATTTTCATGAAATTTTGAAAAGGACATAACATACTCTCACAATATACCGAAGAGTATTTACTAGAAGAGGAAGTGAAATTGGGAAAGGATAATATGTTCCCCCTATAAATTTAAGAGTAATTGATGGAAATTCATTAAGTTTACTAGTTCATAGAAGAATTCCATGTGGAAAATTGTTGAGATTCACGGTGATACATAAGGTTTGTACACCAAGATCATAATAGAATCATTTTCAAGATGATTTGAAATTAAAAAGTTTTGGTAGACACTAGAATACATAATTGTAACTAAGAGGAGGAGTGTATATATATGGTTTTATACTTTATCATTTGGATAAGGAGAAGAATTTTCAGGTCGTGAATCATAATTTCATGCTACAACATCATGGAAAGATGTCGAAGTCTAAGAAAAGATGTCATTCCATAGAAAGGATATACACACCATGATATTTGTTAGATGGGTTTTGATTGATTTTGTTGATAAAGTTTTCTATGTTGTGGAGGAATTTCACACCACATTAGTTTTTGAGAATTTAGATGAAATATAGAATAATCCATAAAAATCATGTTCATTATCAATTATGAAACATTATTAATAATTTACTGTCTTAGTGTTAGTAGAATTTCAAATTTGAACAACTATATTTTTTAGGAGAGAAATAAGAGAATTGAATGGGTAATAATAACTCAAATTTATGGAAGGAAATATAATTTTGATTTTTTAGAGTCTTCAAAATTGAAATTTGGAAAAATATATCATGGAATAATTCATTGAAACTAATGGGAGAAGAATAGAAAGGGAAGAAAATTGTAGTAATTTGACTATTTTTATATTATAGTAAT
This sequence comes from Viscum album, assembly GCA_963277665.1. Classification (NCBI taxonomy): domain Eukaryota; kingdom Viridiplantae; phylum Streptophyta; class Magnoliopsida; order Santalales; family Viscaceae; genus Viscum; species Viscum album. Next base: position 345,333,408 of record OY728127.1, on the reverse strand, counting down.
TTTTAAAATACAAAGTTAGAATGAGATTATAATAAGTTTACATAGTTTAGTTGGTATGTTATGTCCATACTAAAACCATATGGTTCACATTGAATAATGTAAGAGGATGGAATGTAGAGAATTGATCCCAATCTTTACTTCATAATAATGGATGCATGGAAAATAAATATAACTATAAATAGTAGCTTTAGAAGAGAGGAGATAGATAAATTTGGATATCTAGAAAATAGAAGAATATTTAATATCTAGTATTTACAAATAATAGAGGGAGCACATTGATATATCAATTTTTAGAGAAGATGGTGGAGAGGAGGTCCAGAAAATATGTAAATTGATAAATATAATTTATTAAAGAGACAATGCTTGATGAAGGAAGAAGAAGAATCACTGCTATACTCGGATAAAAAATATTAAAAAGTATAATAAGAAATTTTTTGTTTGTCATTATCTTAATACAGTGGTGATTTTATTTTTCTTATGATATAATGAAATATAAATTCTCATCCCTCACTTTTAGGCATTGATCTCCTCATGCCTTTAAAGATATTAATGGTAAGGAATATGAACATCATAGAAGCATTAATTATGGACATATGAAATAAAAAGAGTTATATATTGAACATGTATAGACCCTCATGTCTATATAATGTATTTTTTTCTTCCAAAAATAGTGTCTGGAGGAGAATAAGTGGGAGTGGACCTTAGATAAAAAATGTTTCTTCCTTGAAACATAAAATGGATGTGTTCCATTTCACAGAATGATCATGATAAATAAACGTACATCCACTAAAAGTGAGTAGACAATATTCTAGTATATCAACACACTTTTATATGTATGTTTCTTTTATTAGATGTTAGTGGTAAACTGAGTAAAATCACGATATTCATCATTATATAATTTGAATTTGAATTTTTCATTCAGTTTGAATGATAGTGTGACAGTGATAGGTTAAACGTAATTGCCTTACTTAATTTAAACTATAAGATAATTTAATTAAATTAAATTATATATTTTATAATTTTGGTACATCTCAATTATGGGTACTATAGAGGTTGAATTTTAGTAAAAGATCTTAGGAATTGAAGGTTAGATACATGGGTTAATGATAAGCTATGTGGTGATTGTAAACTACTACTGGATAGCTAGTGTGGTAACATTTGTTTTGAATAAATTTATAAACACCACCAGTCCACTGGTGGTGCTTGAAAAATCATGGTGGTTCTGAATTGCACATTGGCTAGCCAGTGAGTACCACTACCTAGCCGATGGATCCTGGTCGAGTATGAATTAACTCCTTTTCCGCATATTTTAATTTCACTAAATTTTAATTCTTAATTAATATCCTATTCTGAACCAAAACTCCATATTTTAAACATGATACTTTCTCTCATGACTCTTGATCTCTCTCATTCACATCCCCTTGACATTTTGACATTGTATTAATCCAGTGATGCAATATCCGTAAGTTTTCTCTATATGTACACCAAATTCTTCCTCTTCCTTGGGAGATGTGCATGTATATATGATATATCATTGAAATTTATGAAAATATAATTAATATTTATTCTCTCCCACATTTATTAGTGATGTATGTAGTGATTGGATTGATTTCCCTCGACCTAAATTAGACCACTCTTGAATTATGGGTGATTCTAAGTAAATTATCATAGATCTATCATCTTGAGACCTTTTACTTCTTCAATATCATCATGGATATCAATTCTGATGATTATTTGTCAATGGATTTATATTGATTACCATGATACGATGAAATCTTCTAGAATTGAAAATTAACTCATTATCCATTCTTTAATCAACAATGGATTCAATGATTTATCATCCTCTTCGTCGACATTATAGAACTAGTTCCACTGACAGACTTCATGAGGAAGGTCATTATAGAAAAATAATTTTTGACTTTTAATACCTTAAGATTTCTTTTATAAACCTCCTCCTTGATGAACCAGAACATGATATGGAACATTTTATATGTTAACTGATTTTCTAGGGTTGTGAAATAGGTTTCGGGCTTCAATCCTTTGACAATTATTGGAGTGATTCTTCAACAAGATTTTTGTAGGATGTTATTTACTATTTAGGGCTCTTGTAAAACCATTATTTCATTCTTGTGGTTATTACATAAGCATACATTAAAATTTATTGTTGATTATGAATACTTTTGTGTGTTGATGATGAGGCCAATATATGACGACTGATTCCATGAGAGTGATTAGGTAGCCTAATAGACCATGTTGGAATTTGATCACATCTATGTACATATAGCTACTATGACAAATGATGATGTGTTATACTCTGTTTACATGAATGGTATTCCATTTTATGTGATATATCATATATAATTTATATATATTATTCTTGTATTTAACAATAGGTGGACTATTGTGATATGACTACCCCTTGGAGGGGGCGTGTAGAAAACCTTTTATAACGACTATGATATACCTAGACAATGGGTTGTATCTTGAAGATATTAAAGCTAGACCCACAAACAAAGTTGTGGGGAATGATGGTCTAGTGGCCTGGAACAAATCACAACTAGTATATACCGTCATTGGGGAATAAATATGAATTATAGGGATTATGATGGCCTATAGCCTGGTCGTTGATGGAGATAGTGTATGCTAGTTTTATATCTTGATATGGATAATATGCCTTGTGACTACTCTGTGATTTATATTTTCCTTATAAATAAATTATTTCTTGATTCCCTTATGATTACCCTTTCCAACATTAAGCTAAAGTATGTATAATAGGGGACCATAACATCTTCTTTAGTACATGGATTATCGATATTTGTCTAATCAACTACATATAGTTTTTTGTGCATTTATTATTATCATTTAATAAACATGTTATACATGTGTACCTATGTTATGGAAAAATATGTGGTGTCCAACTAGATTCCATTTCTCACACACTACATGAAAATCTTGGTTCAACTATATAATTATTGATCAAGGATCCATATAAGGGTTGGGGGCCAATGGTAGATAATTGAGCTATTAGAGCAAGGAGATAAAATGATACAATAAGGGAATTTGGATGACTACCATAATGTTTTATTTTATCTTCATGAACTTATATACTTTTATTTGAACTACTAATCCGGGGGGCCTTAATACTTTTTTGTAGTAATATATCATATTTTATTGAATGGTTAATTATTTTTTTCCTTCAGCTAAAATTTTTGGTGGTTATATAGCTTGTGGTGAATGTCTATGATTTTAGAGGATATAGTCTCCCATTGCATAGTAATATCCCCACCAATAATAGGAAACCTGTTGTTAATAGGGAGGCACACATGAGGTTATGTGGAATATTTCCATGGAATTTGTGATTCAAGTTGGGGTGTTTGAAAAATGGTATTAGTGCTGAATTTCATTACTTTTTTCTTGGTTATTCTAGGACATTATGTAAATGAGATTAACTATGTCAAAATTCAGTAGGTGAGTTTCCATGTGCCTATCCAGTTCATGTGTAATGGACCTATGAGTTACTATTGACATGATTTCTTTTATAGTTTATGGGATTTGGTGTAACATCACATATAAATAAAGAATATTACATTCTCATATTTATCAATATTTGTGAATAAAATGTTAATATTACTTTAATGGGAATGCTATTCTCGATGGCGTACCCAATATGCAACAACAAGTTTCTTTGAAATCTTATGTTGCACACTAATAATATAAAAATATTATTTTATATAATAGTTAACACCTAGCAGTTGTAATGGAGGTAATGAACATAACTAAATAAAAAATGATTACATATGTTTGTTAAATATTTTTAAATTTATCCAATAAATGTTAGAGGCTTAAAATGCCAATGAATCTGATTTTAAGCATAATTTACATTAAAAGGTCGATTTACCGCCTTTTGATGAAGAACCCTATTTAAATCTAGTTTTGGTAACTTTCATACGTTAATTTTGACAAAATAAAATTCTTCTTTAGATTTGTATCATCAAAATTTACTTTGGATAAATTTTTGTTATTTCTCTGATAAAATTCATTTTTAATGAATACTGAAAAATAATGTATTTTATTTCAAAAGTGAATTTTAATCTAATTTATTTATATGTTTTTATTTTCTTTCTAATTGATTTTAAAGTTTAATTAAAATATATTTTTACCATTTAATCCAATGTTGGCCATTGGAATAAATTTCACCTTCAAATTGTACATACACATGTGTCAGTCTTTTAATAGATATTGTTTCTTAAAAACACGCTATTTGTTTTGGCAGGGGAAATAAACTATATAATTTATTAATGAAACATAAATGTTTTCAATTTGTAAAATGGAAATCATTATTGAATTTGGAATATCAAATATATCTTAGGTTGAATTTTTGGTATTTTTCTGAAAATGTTCATTTTTTAATGAATAGGGAAAAATACAACATTTTAATTCAAAACCGTCTTTTCATCCAATTTATTTATATAGTTAGATTGTCAATTTAATTTATTAAAGTATAATTTAATTATATTTTTATCACTTAATACAATGTTTTTCATTGGAAGTAATTTCACTTTTTAATTGGATGTAAAAACAAGTCAATATTTTGATAAATTTTACTTCTTAAAAACTCGTATTTTGTTTTGACAACGGGATTTAAATTTAAATTAATTACTAAAATTTCAATGTTTTTACTTTTTTAAAATGGGTTCCATATTTGGAATCAGAAATTCCAAATTATGTAATTAATAATCTTTTGTTTTAGGACATTATGAATAGTAACGATGGTAATTATCATTAATTATCATGTTTAATTAGTAATCGTGTAGTTAAGTGTAATAAAATAATATCATAAAAATAGAAAATGACCCCAACATGTGTCCTAATTCTTTTTGGGGTGTCATGGCCGACCATGGTATTCCTTGTACCATCTTTGGGGCCCTATGGAATCAATTTAGTGTGATAGTGACTTTTTATCATATTTTTTTTAAAGAAAGGAAATATAACAAAGGTTTGTATATCCTCTGTAAAACGGTTTTAATTTCGTTTACATAAATGATATATTTGACTATAAATATTAATTGGAAATATAAAAAGATTTCCTACATGACTGTAATTTTTTATAATTTTTAGACATAAAATAAAAAAATTTATTTATTACACTGTGATGATGTAGTTATTACCTCATTAATGAACGATTTAAATCAAATGAAAAGATACGGTAAAATCTATGACATATACTTGTTAAAAACCTATTTTATGGGTGTATTTAGAACCCATATCACCTTATCCTCAAAATATATAATTGTGGGTCTTTTAAAATCCGAAAAGCATTTTATAATAAAGTAACATTTCATGACTTTCCAAGAGTTCCCCTCCTCCATCTTATAAAAGGCCCCCACCTTTACCCCCCTAACCACACCTCTTAATCCCTTGTCTCAAAAAACATCTGCTCATATTGTTTCTCCAAATCCCTCTCTTACTCCTTGAAGCCTCACTTTGGGCAGAATGTTTTCCATGGAAGCCTTTGGGCTCAAATCAAAAAGAGTTACCCGATTTAAAGGTAATGTCTTCTCTTATGTTCTTTTGTTTAATTTTGCTTCTCCATACCCTTAAACTCTTTTTATTCCTTTATTTTGTAACAACACCAGTATCTTCAATATACTAGGATGTTATTAATATAAGTATTCTAGATACACTTACACAAACCTCCGTCTAATGGTTGAAAAACATACTATTTTTGTGTGTGGCGAATTACTGCCTCACAAAACGATGATTGTTCAATCTTCTTTTAACACCTCTCATGGTGGAAATTAAGGTTTAAATATATTTATATATGATATATATTATGTTTATATTTTACTTATTATTCTTTATTTTTCATTTATAACATTCCTTTATGGTTTCCATAATGGATAAACACGATAATTTCATTTTAGGAAGTGCGGACTACCACCCCCTCAAAGTGATTTGAATCGTTAATTCCATATGTAGGACGTATAAAGGAGGGAGTTAATGATATTATATATGGTATAATATTTTAATTATAATATACCGATGTATCATTATGTTTTCATATCATTAAAGTATGAAATAGAAATGAATGTAGCGTTCATGCGTACATACGACTTACCGTCTCCATGAATGGTACATTTCATTTCTTATCTCAAAAAGTTATGAACTATTATAAGTATATATATATATAATGGATATATATGATATATATTACATCTAAATAAGGAATATAAATCGGAAATTATAATATATATATATATATCTCTCATTTAGTTTTAATTCAAGTAATATGACAAAGAAATGAAAGTAGCGTTCATCCGTACATACGACCTACCGTCTCCATGAATGGTGCATTTCATTTTTTATCACCAAATTCTATGGAATAGTATAAAATTAATATATACTGGATATATATGATATTTAAATCATTAATACTATTCTGGAGATGGTGTACTTATAACTACATGGACAATTCTTTTCAAACAAGTTCATTTTTGACTCATGTACCGAGTATCGAAAAAAACGTCTGATATGAACTCACATAATTAACTAATTATTATAACATTATAATATGTGATATGAATTGAAAAATAAAATTTAACGAAGGTATTTAAGATATTATAAATTGACCAATGTTTATTATTGATGAATATAATGAAGCGAACAAGACAAGTCGGACATGAGGTAAGGGATCCTACCTCTCTCTTTCTATTTAAGTACTCTCTTTTATGTCATTTATTTTAAGCTCATATTTATTATGTTTGGGGATGTTATTTTATATTCCTCATACTGTAGTTTTTATGTTCATATTTTGAGAGACCCTATTTGATCTCATAAATCCATTTTTGGACGTTTTAAGTGGCACCATTAGGCTGCCGAGTTTTCGTAAGGGATTTTCAACTCACTTTTATTCCCGTGAGATTTATGATACATTATCCACCATTTCCTTTGAGTGGTGTATTTAATTCACATTATTCTACTCTTTTTGTAATATAATTTCTTTTATGGGTATTTACATCAACGTTTATAGTCCTTCTTTCATAGGGTGTACGTTTTGAAAGATACCCTGGTCAGTAAGGGAACCTTTCACCCTCCTCTTTTTAAAGACATATTATTGTTATGACTTTTAATTTACATATTAATATGTTTGGATATGTTATTATATATCCTTATTGTTGTAAAATTTATGTCTATGTGATGAGATACTCTTTTTATCACTCATCGACTCATTTTCGGAATTTTTAAAGAGAAGTCGTTAGGCAGTCGAATTTCTGTAAGGGAACTTCTTAACCCAATATCAATTATTTGGGTTAAACATCTACTTCTTGATTATGTCGTTCTATGAATATTTGTGGATGACCTCTTATTTTTTTACACTTAATATCCACTTATATTTGGTGTATTTATGTTTGTCACACATATTTATATAATTGATTTATCCTTAATCTAAGGATACTGTCTTTGTAAGGGACTTCGCCTCAATCTCCTTTCATTGAGGCATATTTTGTTTTATAGACAACAGTATTTTATACGGTGTATAAACCCCTTTAAATTTAACTTTTATTAAAATTGAATCCTTTTATACGAATCATTTTACTAAATGACAAAAGGGAATGATTTTTTCTTACGTATGCGGTGACAACGTCTTCTCCGCAGCCGTGACCATTATTTGAGTTTTGGCATCCTCTACAGGCCATAATTTTTTTTAAATTAAAAATAAATACCATGTTTTAATTTTATTTTATTTTGGTATTTAAAATGGTTTCGATAATTTTTTGATTATATCAATGTGTTTTATTGATATCTTGTTATTGAAATGTGTAAATGTTATGTTTCCATTATACATGTTTTATGATATACGATTTTGTTATGGTTCTTGGGAATTGTCTATGAAGACGGGTGGTTCCATGATAAACTAAGGGCTGGAGAGCCCATGATAGCACTTCACTGGTTTGTGTAATGTGACGGAGTAAAACTCTAGGGTTTCTCCGAAGAGATTTAGGGAATATTCTGTGATGGGTATTTAAAACGTAACCATGAGGGTTACTCCATAAATAAGAATGTTATGAATGCCTCAATTTAACATTATGTCTTATGATTTCCATGTGTTATTCATAAATATTATGATTTCATGAGGTATGATAAAGTGCTTATGTTTTATGAGTAAATTATGATTTCGTTGATTCTTATGTATACATGGACTAATTTTTTCTTTCCGTATTTTTATATCCCTTACTAAGCTTTTTATACTCATCCCATGTTTTTGAAATATTTTCCACATGACTTAAAGATGAATTGGGTCAAGGATGGGATCAAGGAAAGACATGTTATCTAAAACATGGAACTATACATGTTTCTTTTTAAGAGTTTTTATTTTGTGAAAAAAAAGGAAACTGAGTAGGAGTGTATACTTTGTAATATTTTGTGATGTAATAGTTATGTCCCAATTATCTAAAACTCTAAACTTGAAAAGATCCTCAATGTGAATTATTCATTTAATTAATTATTATGTAATGTTTTAAGTCGGGGTCCTTATAGTTGGTATCATAGGTCGGTTTAGATAACTTTAGAGGATAGGGTATTATTTAAGCACAAGTGACATTACGATAATGGATAGGATTTCAGAAATAGTCATAGATTTTCTTGATAAAGTGAATGATTTTATGATAATATAAATAATTATATCTTTGTATTTAACCTCCTCATATGATATTATATTATGATTTTAATGACATACCCACACTGACATTTTTGGTTTTAGTAAATGGATGGATCTAGTAGGACCCAAAGTGACAATGGGTTTGAAGGAAACTGTGGTGGTTCTCTGATTATGATACTAGATGAAATGAGGGATTCAATTAGAAATATTGTGGTTATTCTAAACCAACTATCAGGATTCATGATCAACCACTTGAACCTTGGTGAGTTCTCTAATGCATCATGTACTAGAGAAGCAACTCGATGTGGAAATTAAGGTAATAATTATAAAGGAAACCATTAGCATTTATATAATCCTTACTTTTGAGGTAATTATGGGTTACTATATGTTATGCTGGAAAATGAAAGGTAAGAGATAAACTTGAGGTTAATTATGTTATGATTATTTTTTAAGATTTTATATCTTTTTGGGGAATGTTTTAAAAAATATATATAGTTTTAGAAAAAGGAAAGCACGCAGACCACGTGACAAACCGTCACGTCATAAAAAGTTGTGGGAATCGAACCCATATCCAAAGTGCGACTGGTATTTATCACCTACCACTGGACTACGTGATGTCCCTGGTTAGTATGACAAATTATTTTTAGTTAGACGATTTTATGAATCAAGAATATGTTGATTTTGGGTTATCTATGAAAATGATTAGCCTATCATGGAGGATACGTGCTTAGGTTAATTACTTTTTAGTATGAGACTTTAAGATTTACTGATGTTATTTGGAGATAAATTTTTAGATTTATCAGGGAAGACTATGTGATTAAATCCTTTGGAGATTTGGGTTTAATTCGTAGTTTGGATTACTGTGAAGAATTTCATGGACATGTGTTTATTGAATGGTCATTGATGAACTTTGGGTTTTGTTGGTCACATTTTCTAGATTAGAAGTAGTATTTCGTTTGATAAAGGATTATTCTTTTGGGGAATTATCTGATCTCGTACTAACAATTTTTCTTTTGGTTAAGATCTAATGAAATGTGAAATATATAGTTCATCTTTTGTGGATTAGGTGATTATGAAGATGTTAATTATAGCGCTTTTAATTTGAACATGTCATCCTAAATACTCATCTTTTGGAGAAAATATGTGTTTGTGTTAGAAATCTAGTAAATGATGAAATTCTACTCGAAAATTATGTATGTTTCCTTATGATTTAGTTAATCTCATAAATAAATTACTCAATAAAAAGTAACATAAAAGAAAATTGTTGAATGTTAACATTTCCTACTGGGTAATCAAATACCGTTTAACCCATCAAAAATTTGTGATTTTCTGGTGGTTAACTTTCTCCTAATCATGTTTTATATCACTCCCCATTAGAACATGACCCTTTGTTTTTTCTTCCACTTCCATGTTTTCCTACAAGGAATCCTAGTATGGGTTAACTAGAGTGACAATTGTACTTCTCTTTCTTTGTTTTAAAGTGATAGTTTTGCTAACTCTTTTTCCGATGTGGGGATTTCAAGGATGTTTCTAGCCCAATTTTAAAATTGCGAGGACACAATTCCCAAAATGGGGGAAGGATGTAACATCCCAAGTAAATAAAGAATATGAATTTCTCATATTTATCAATATTTGTGAATAAAATGTTAATATTACTTTTAAGGTAATTCTATTGTTGATGGCGTACCCAGTATGCAATAACGATTTTCATTGAAATTTTACATTGCACACTAATAATATAAAAATATTATTTTAAATAATAGCTAATGCCTAGCCGTTGTAAAGGTGGGAATGAACATAAATAACTAAAAAATTATTACATATGTTTGTTAAATATTTTTACATTTATCCAATAAATGTTAGAGGCTTAAAATGTAAATGAACGTGATTTTAAGCAAAATTTACATTAAAAGGACGATTTATCTTCTTTTGATGGAGAAACATATTTAAATCTAGTTTTGGTCACTTTAATTTGTTTATTTTGATAAAATAAAATTCTTCTTTATATTCGTTTCATCAAAATTTACTTTGGGTAAATTTTTGGTATTTTTCTGATAAAATTCATTTTTTAATGAATAGTGAAAAATTCTGTATTTTATTTCAAAAGTGCTTTTTTATCTAATTTATTTATAAGGATAGATTATCTTTTTTATTGGTTTTAACGTGTAATTAAAATATATTTTACCATTTAATCCAATGGTGGTAATTGGAATAAATTTCACTTTGAAATTGTATATAAACAAGTGTCAATCTTTTAATAGATATTATTTCATAAAACACACTATTTATTTTGACAACAGGAATTAACTATATAATTTATTAATGAAAAATAAATTTTTTTAATTTTTTAAAATGGACAACAATTTTTAATTGTTAATATTAAATATAGCTTAGGGTGAATTTTTGGTATTTTTCTGAAAATGTTCATTTTTTAATGAATAGTGAAAAATACAACATTTTAATTCAAAACTTCCTTTTCATCCAATTTATTTATATAGATATATTGTAATTTTATGTTTTTTAAAGTATAATTTAATTACGTATCTATCAATTAATACAATTTTGTTCATTTTAAGTAATTTCACATTTCAATTGTATGTAAAAACAAGTCTTTCTTTAGATAAATATTACTTTGTAAAACCCATCTTTTGTTTTGACAACGGGATTTACTTTTAATATAATTACTACAATTTCGGTGTTTTGAATTTGGTAAGATGGTTTATTTATTTTTAATCATAAGGTCCAAATTATGTAATTAATAATCTTTTTTTTTTGAAATTATGAATAGTAATGACGGTAATTATCTTTAATTGTCGTGTTTAATTAGTAACCGGGTAGTTAAGGGTAATAAAATAATATCATAACAATACAAAATGACCACAACATGTTCCTAATCCTTATTTTGGTGTCATGGCCATCCATGGGATGCCTTGTGCCAACTTTGGGGCCCCATGGAATCACTTTAGTGTGATAGTGACTTTATTATATTTTTTTAAAGAAAGGATATATAACAAAGGTTTGTATATCCTAAGTAAAACAATTTTATTTTTGTTTACATAAATAATATATTTGACTATAAATATTCATTTGAAATATATTCATATTTTCTAAATGATGGTAATTTTTTATAATTTTTAGACATTAAATAAATAAATTTATTTATGACATCATGATGATGAAGTGATTACCTCATCAATGAAATATTTAATTTAAACGAAAAGATAAGGTAAAATCTAACACATAATCTTGTAAAAACCCTATTGGATGGGTGGATTTCTAACCCTTATCACCTTATCCTTGAAATATAAAAATTTGGGACCTTTAAAATCCGAAAATCATTTTATAATAAAGTAACATTTAATGAATTTCCAAGAGTTCCCATCCTCCCTCTTATAAAGGCCCCCACCTCTACCCCCTTACCCACACCTATCAAACCATTTTCTCATCCAAACTCTGCTCATATTTTCTCTCCAAATCCCTCTCTTACTCCTAGAATCCTCACTTTGGGAATAATTCTTTCCAAAGAAACCTTTGGGCTCAATTAAAAAAGATTTACCCGATTTAAAGGTAATGTCTTCTCTTATGTTCTTTTGTTTTATTTTGCTTCTCCATCCCCTTAAACTACTTTTATTCCTTTATTTTGTAAAAAAACCAGTATCATAAATATACTAGGAGGTTTTATGATAATTATTAGAGCTAGACTTACACACACATTCGTCTAATGGTTAAAGAACATATTGTTTCTGTGTGTGGTGAATTACTGCCTCACGAAACGATGATTGTTCAATATTCTTTTAACACCTATCATGGTGGCCATTAATATGTCACTCTATTTATATACGATATATGTTATTTCTATATTTTCATTATTTTTTTTATTTTTCATTTATGGAATATCTTTATGGTTTCCATAATGGATAAACGTGATAATTTCATTTTAGGAAGTGCGGACTACCGCCCCCTCAAAGAGATTTGAATCATTAATGTCATATGTTGGATGTATAAAGGAGGGAGTTAATGATATTATATATGGTATCATTATTTAGTTTTAATATACCTATTTATAATTATGTTTTCATTCCATTAAATTATGAAATAGAAATGAAAGTAGTGTTCATGAATACGTGCGGCTTATCGTCTCAATGAATGGTACATTTCATTTCTTATCTCCAAAAGTTATGTACAATTATAAGTATATATATATAATGGATATATATGATATATATTAAGTCTAAATTATGAATATAAATATGGAATTATAATATATATATCTCTCTCTCATTTATTTTTAATTCCATTAATATTACAATGAAATGAAAGTATCGTTCATGCGTACGTACAGCCTACCATCTCCATGAACGATGCATTTCATTTTTTATCTCCAAATGATATGTAATAGTATAAAATGAATATATACTGGATATATATGATATTTAAATCATTAATACTATTTTGGAGATGGTGTACTTATAACTACATGGACAATTCTTTTCAAATAAGTTCATTTTTGACTCATGTACCGAGCATCAACAAAAACGTCTGATACGAACTCACATAATTAACTAATTATTATAACATTATAATATGTGATATGAATTTAATAATAAACTTTAAAGGATTTATTTATGAAATTATAAATTTACCAATGTTTATTATTCAGGAATATAAAGAAACGAACAAGACAAGTCGGACTTGAGGTAAGGGATCCTGCCTCTCTCTGTCTTTTTAAGTAATATCTTTTATGTCATTTCATTTAAGCTCATCTTTATTATGTTTGGGGATGTCCTTTTATATTCCCAATACTATAATTTTTATGTTCATATTATTAGAGACCCTATTTGATCTCATAAATCCATTTTTTGGACGTTTTAAGTGGCGTCGTTAGGCTGCCGAGTTTTCGTAAGGGATTTTTCATCTCACTTTTATTCTCGTGATATTTATGCTACAGTTGCCACCATTTCCTTTGAGTGGTGTATTTACTGACCATTAATATACTCTTTGTGTAATATACTTTCTTTTATGGTTATTTACATCAATGTTGTATAGTCCTTCTTTCATGGGGTGTACGTTTCGAAAGTTACCCAAGTCGGTAAGGGAACCTTTCACCCTCCTCATTTTAAAGACTTATTTTTTTAGGTCTTTTAATTTACATATTCTTAGGTTGTGATATGTTCTTATATATCCTTACTATTGTAAATGTTATGTCCAAGTGATGAGATACCCTTTTTATCTCTCATCAACTCTTTTCTGAATTTTTAAAGTGACGATGTTAGGCTGTCGAATTTCTGTAAGGGAAATTCTTAACCCAATTTATATTCTTTGGGTTAAACCTATAATTCTTGATTATGTCGTGATATGAATATTTGAGTATGACCTCTGATTGTTTTACACTTAATATCCACTTATATTTGGTGTATTTATGTATTTCAGACATATATATGTAATTTATTTATCCTTAATCTAAGGATACCATCTTTGTAAGGGACTTACTCTCAATCTCCTTTCATTGAGGCATATTTTGTTTTATACACAACATTCTTTTATATGGTGTTTAAACCCCTTTGAATTTTACTTTTATTCAAAATTATTCTTTTTAAATGAAGCTTTTTATTAAACGAAAAAATGGAATGTTTTTTTCTTACATATGTGGCGACAACGACTTCTCTGCTACCGTGACCATTATTTGAGTTTCAACTTCCTCTACAAGCCATAAAATTTTTTTAAATGAAAAATAAATACCATCTTTTAATTTTCTTTTATTTTGGTTTTGGAAATGGTTTTGATAATGTTTTGATTATATCAATGTGTTGTATTGATATCTTGTGATTGAAATGTGGAAATGTTATGTTTATTTTATGCATGTTTTATGTCATACGATTACGTTAGGGTTCTTGGAAATTGTTTATGAAGATGAGAGGTTCCGTGATACACGAAGGGAGGGTGATCCCGTGATATCTCTCCAATGCATTGGGTAACGTGAAGGAGTTAAACTCTATGATTTCTCTGAAGAGATTTAGGGAATATACTGTGATGGGTATTCCAAATGTAACCATGAGGGTTACTCCTTACATATGATTGTTATAAATGCCTCAAGTTAAATTTGTGTCTTTTGATTTCCATGAGTTATTCATAAATCTTATGATTTCATGAGGTATGATAAAGTGCTTATGTTTTATGAGTAAAGTATGATTTCGCTGATTCTTATGTATACATGGACTAATGTTTTCTTTTTGTATTTTTATATCCCTTACTGATCTTTTTATGCTCATCCTATGTTTTTGAAATATTTACCACGACACTTAAAGATGAATTAGGTCAAGGATGGGATCAAGTAAAGACATTCTATCTTAAACATAGAACTACACATATTTCTTTTTAAGAGTTTTTATTCTGTGGGAAAAATGGAAAATGAGTAGGAGTGTCTACTTTGTAATCTTTTGAGATGTAATAGTTATGTCCCAATTTTCTTAAACTCTAAACCTGAAAAGATCCTCAATGTGAATTATTCATTTAATTGAAGATTATGTAATTTTTTAAGGTTGGGTACTTATATTTGGGTTCCGTCATTCATTATGACTAGGCACATAGGGTCATATGTCTAATATATATATATATATATATATATATATATATATATTCTAAAAATTGTTCTACTATTTGATTCTATTATCTATGATTTTGTGTTATATCTATATCCCAATTTTTTATTTTGATATATCCATGTTTTTATGATACCAAATTTATTTTAATGATAAATAATTTAACTATATCATTTTTATTATTTATCATTTGTACGAATATAAATAAAATACAGGGATGGAGAACTTGGCGTTATCTATGAATAATACTAGGTGGATTATACCGTGGAATTAGGGTATACACTTAGGTTTAATTCCCAATTAAGTATCGCATTATTAGGAAAATAATATTCTTAGGTTTATGGTTTAATTTTTTTAAATGATGATCTAAATGTTTCATTCATGTTTTACAAGATTCCACCTCAAAGGAGATTTATGGGACTACCAGCTGGTGTGATTCAAGATGATCCCTCTAGGAAGGATGGTCCCATTCCACCACCTACTTTGTAGGAGGGTTCAATAAAGAACCCTCCCAAAAACACTATGGTGACTTAGATTGTGGTACCACTATATATGAAGGTCCATATTATTTTTCTTTCCCAGGGAAGTGGTAAATTTTGGTCTGTTGTTGGCTAAGCCAGAGTCTCTGAGATCTACCACACACAAGCCTTGCTGGGAATTTCAGGGCCACATGATACTAAGGAATTGGAAGACATCATCGAGGGTATATTTGACCCCCTTGAGTTTAAAAATGATATAAAGTTTAATTTTTAAATTTTCATGCTTTAGGGACCCATTGGGAGATGGTGGGGTGTGATGGGATAAGCTAGAAGATGTGATGGTTTCACCTGGGAGGCATTCAAGGACATGTTCTATAAGGAATTTTTTTCCAACACACAAAAGTGGGACTAAGAACCAGAGTTCATGTAACTATAATATAAATTCATAATTTTTTTATCATATATTATTTGATTCATGAAGTTTCACTACTTCCCTCCCGTCATACATCAGAATGATTCATTTAAGGAAAAATGGTTTTAGATTATCCTTTATCCAATGTTGAGATTCCTAGTCAGTGGATTTGATTTAGAAACCTAGATTAAGGTGTTTTGAAGGCCTATGACTATGATTAAGGTATTATAGGGAAACAAACTACTAGAATAATTCCATCCTTCGGTGAATATGTGTGAAATCCTACTATTGTTTAAGCGAGTGTCTCCTCTAGAACTAAAAATTGCGAGGTAGAAATGACGAGTAAGGGAAACAAAAGACATAATAAGAAGAATTGATTTTCATCTATCCCTTTTGGAAGAGATTCAATGAGATTTAACTATGGATAGGTTGGTCACATCCACATATTCTTCTCAGCTCCATTGAGTAATTATTAACAGTGTTGAAAGATGGGACACCTCAAGTAGTTCTATTCTAGAGTGATGAGGACAAGATTATATAGGGGAAATAGGAAAATGTTGTTGGGGGAAGGAAGGATTTGAATGAGGTCCTCAAATAAATACATAGAAAAGAAATAATTTTGGTTAATAATGTATCTTAGTGACAAGATCATAGAGATAAGGTGGGAGTAGTATATGTAGTGGATCAGGTTCTAACAGATGATGGAGAGTGACTATCTACTATTTCAGGTACATTATTAATCACTTCTACACAATATAATGATTTGTTTGATATCAGTATTACCAATACTTTTAATATGGAATTGTTTTTTACTACTTTACTTACCATTTTAGTTATATTCTATGTTGTATTCCCTTGATACACCATTTTGAATGAAATTGGAAATTATTCAGTGATGCTCAGAGTACATTATGGTCATTACTGTTTTTATACATCCATGGGACTTCAGAAATATAGAGATGATGAAGTTCAATGTGATTCTTGGCATGGAATAATTGATAATATAGATCCCACATCTATTTTTATAGTTTATTGATATCTTTTATATCACTAAAGGGAGAAAACTTCGTATTGTCCAATGAGTGAGACATAAAGTCTGGTAGAATGGGACTAGATGTGAGCTATATTGGATCCATCTTGGTACAGGTTGCTGGATTAGAACTTGTATAAGTACCAATTAAAACATCTCCCTCTTCCCCTAAAGCCGTGGATCTCTTTCTGGATGTATTTATAGATGATTTCATAGTTCTTCTCCCAGATAGAGATGTTGGGATTAAGAATGAACTTCTTCAAGGTGTGCAACCCATTCTGATATGACATTATAGGGTGGTGTTGTCTATGTTAAAAAAGATTAAAATAAACATAGAAGACTTGGAAATGAAGGGGTTTATTAGGAATAATACATCACCATTGGGGGAATCTATTTAGTTATCCTATAATTTAGAAGGTATTATTTAACTCTACATAGATTACTTGAAGCTGAATTAGGTTATCGTGAAGAATTGGTACCCATTTCCTTCAATTAAAGATATTTTTTATCGGTTATAGGGAACTCAATGTTTATCAATGATTGATATCTAACCATACTATCTCCAGCTATAGGTTAGAGTGGAGAAAATTATGAAGAAATCATTTAGGAGAAGTTATGGAATATATTTGTACTCAGTGAATACATTTGTTCAAATGAATGTTCCATCAGTGAACATGGATCTCATTAACATGATCTTATACACATAACATGACTTATTGATTAATGTGTTCATTAGAGATATTCTTATTTACTCGCCAACCATATAGAATCGTGTTGGAAATCTCAAGATAGTCCTAAGCACACGTTGAGCGCATCAGCTTTATGATAAGTTTTCAAAGTGTCACTTTTGGATTAAAGGGGTGTAATTTTTGTGGCATGTAGTTTATAAGATTGAAAAACTAGTATACTGGGAGAAAGAAAAGCTGGTGATTTCCTGGAAACCTCCCCATATTATGTTTTAGACCAGTATGTTTCTAGGATTATCAAGTAACTATCATTGTTTTATAAAGGGATTCTCCCCTTTATCAAAACCGAAGATTATTCTGATTTAGAAAGGGATGAAGTTTTTGGGGTCAGAACAATGAGAGGATTCCTTTTTTGAGTTGAAGTGGAGGATGAATACAAATCCATTCTCGATTATTATTAATTATAGAATGCTATATTATTTATTTTGTAATGCATGAAGAGTTGGTTGGGTGTAGTTTTCATGCATAGTGAACACATAGTATCATATGGGTCACAAAATCTAGGAAACCATGAGTGGAATTATTATACCCATGACTCAGATCAAAAATATTTATTCCCCAATTTGATGTGTTAGCGATACTATCTATTTAATGAGAGGTTTTTATTTTACATATACCACAATATCCTCCACTATAATTTCTCATAGTTTAAATTAAATTGAGATAGAGTTTCTTAGTAGAGAACCTATAGACATTAAATTTTATGATGGCCTATGCACTAAGTGAATGAAGTATCCTATAATATTCTCTTAGATGTAAGTTGTTGGTAGCTCAAGATCCTGGTGAATGGACTTTTGAGGAATAGTGGAACCTGATGATAATTTTTTTATTAGAATATGGATTATTTTTTAGGAGCAATTGTAAAATCTCATGACCTTCTTTTCAGGATTTTCTTAACTCTTGAACTATTTACCTTTTTATTTTGGGTGTTTTTGGATTTATGAGGCTGGATATAATTTTATGGGGGAAATAAAATAATTTATTGGGATATATTTTTTCTTGAATTTTTTGATTCTAGTTATAACAATGTCAAAGGGGTTTTAAAGGGTGTAGTTTGGATATGGTTTGAGCTGGGGGAATTTGGAGTTTATTTGTGGTTTTCTATAGAACCTGGGATGTGAACTACCTACTGGACACATTCATGTCATTAACTATTTACATGATATGAATCCATTTTTGGGAAGATATTTTGATTCTTGTTTAGTTTGTGAAAAATTATAATCCATGAAATTTTTACACATCATTTTTATTTTGATTGGGTGTAATTTAGGCTAAGGTGACACATTTTTTGATGTATTTGTAATTTTTGAAAATTCACTCCATGAAAGTGGTTCACGATGTGAATTCCTTGAGTGTAGTAGAAAAATTCATGCCACATGACTAATCATTCATCCATTCAACGTTAAATATTACCTCTAGAACCCTTGGTGATTTTGGGTGATCCCATATTTATGAATTGTATAGTTTGATGTTTGATTCCAATGGTAGTTGCATTGTTTCTCCCTTGTAAGTTTCCCTTCATCTTAATTATTAAATTTGGTAACAGTTATGACATTGACAAAATTTATAGATAGATTCTGATTGTTCGGTGTTTTCTTTTTATTTTTTTGTTGTTTTGCCCCATGACTTGTCTTTTGGAGGCTGATCTTCTTGATTCAAATCTCTATTATTGAAGGCAACTTTGTTTCCATCGATTCCTGAGCTAGGTGTCTCTATACAAAGGGATAATTCTTGTAATTTCATAAAATTATTTTAAATTCTTTTGGGTTTTTCAATGGATTTAATTTATTTGTTATTTCAATGTATTTGTTGAAAATATTCATTCTTTTAAATATATTTTTCTTTAAAAAACATTTGCGCAAACCAATAGTGAGATAATATTATTAAATAGTTGTTTTTTTTTAAAAAATGGGTTTTCAATAATGAAAGTTGTTTTTCTTTCATTAAAAATTCTCTATAAATTGTGATAATGTTTTTTAAAGGGATTTTGGACAACCATAGATAATTGTGGATCTATGGGTATATCGAAAATAGTCATGTCACTCATAGTTTTTGTAATTACACATGAGGTTTTCTTTCACTCATATTGTTTGTAATTCAACATGATGTTTTATTTCACTTTAGTGTGTAATTAAACTAAATTATTTTTTGGCCAAATCCACTATAGGCCTAGATTAAGGATTAATTTTTTTTCTAGAGTGTATTCCCATAGGCTAGAGACTAAATATTCTACTTTTCATTTATGACTAGATTATCTCAGGATGGATTGATTCATGGTTATATTCTGACATGCTCTCACAAGAGGTTATAACTCATGGTTTCACATGATGGATGGATTCATGGTTATATGATTACATGATTATCTTATGGTTTGTCAAAGGATTATATTTATTATGAATTTATCATGTATTTATTATACATGTTATTTTCCATTCTTTTTGAATATGAAAAGTTTTTATGATAAAAAAATTAATTATTTAAATTTTTTTGTTAATTTTTTTTGTAAAACTATATTTTTTTAAAGGTATAATTGATGCATTCTTGATATTATACATTGTATTAATTTTTTTGGTGGAATCCTAATGATTTTTTTACTCACATTCTGATTTCTTTTTTGGGTGGTTGTAGATGTTGTTTTCTAGGATTCATCTAATGGGAATAGAAACAAGTAGCATGATGGTTCTCTTGTTGGTCATTGACTTCCTAGTGGGATGGTTTTCTAGTGATGAATGGTCACACATGGATAAGTTTTTTCAATCAGTTTTTCTTATTTGGATTGAATTTTTATGTATCATGGATATTTCCTCTAGATTAATATTTGTTTTCTTTGTTTTCTATTTTTTTTTGCCTATCACGAGACATATTTTTTTCCTTTTGTTGTACTTCACCATGTACAATATCATCTTCGGTGACCAGAGTAGTTGACCCAAGATGGTTTGTTTTAAATTATTAACAAATGGAATAACTATCCTAATGTTAAGGGAAATTTAATGGGTTTTTTTGGTATCCTTTGTATATAGGATTTTGGACCATGCAATACATAGACAATAAGTGTGGGAGGGTGAATGGACCGCTCACTTCCATGTCTGAACAGAAGATAACATGGGTGGTTTGGGATTTTTTTCAAGATTGAGAATTTGTTTTTAAGGATTTATTGAATAAACTAGGATTGGAAGTTCATTTAAATTAACGTTTCCTTTATTAAATGTTTTATTTCTCTTATAATTCATAATTTCTTTAATTTCTTTTAAAACACTGATTTTAATTCTTGATGTTATTTTGAGGATTTTGAAACGTTCTCTATAGATGATTGTATATTTCATTATGTTCATTAGGAAATAACTCATATAATAGATATTATAAATATGAGTGAGGATACTATGATCCACGTTTCAATGGAAGAAACTTTGATGGACCATTATTTGGTTGATTCCATTATCCATTTAATTTAGACTCGAGGACAAGTTTGATTCATGAACCCAAAATGCATAATGGATCATGGATCAAAATTAAGTAAGAAGTATCCAACCATATTCTATATTGATGAGGGAATCTATGAATTTTAGGAGTGTCTTGAGTGGATTGAGGGGATCATTAAATTTATGAAGACTCTAGTGGACACTAAGGTGGGTTTTTTCAATGTGTATGCTTTTGGGACATGTAAGGAGATGGTGGGAATATATTGTAAATGCTAAGCTACATGAAAATATTACCTAGACACCCTTTAAAAAACCTTCAACCATGATTTTTATCTCTACATATTTTCTGTGGAAATTACCTATGTGTTTTTACCCTTAGTGTAAGGGGACTGTACCTCTCAAGAGTATTCCAACAATTTTCCTATGTTATTTCACTTGGGTATTAGAGCTTGTCACCAATAATTATATGAAATCTCAGAGGAATGAGATGTGTATGAGGGATGATATTAGGTCAAATTTTGTTATTATATACCTTCTAAATTTTTAGGCCGTAGTCTATAAATAATCGTTTTCAGATACAAAAATAATAGGTATAAAATGTATGGATGGAGATTGAGATGGCACAACTGTTACCCAGTGTGTATCTTCAATATATAAAAGGTAGTGTTAGGGTAGCTAGTTGTCTCCAAGACTTGTTTCAGGGCCTTTATCAGGGAAGCATGAAATTATTTTCTATTAGTGTAGAATTCATGGTCATAATAAGACTTATGGTATGAAGTATCCCAATAATTTTCATCAATGTGAACTATATATCCATTTGATGATTTTTTTGAAAGGTTATCATAGGGAAGTAAGGAAGGATTTACTATCACCAAGGGTTATCATGTTCGCATTAATTCTTACAAGGGTGGTGGGACTTTTCCTTTTTCCAAGGAATATTTTCACATGTCTATGAATGATCATTGAGGAGTTGAGATGATAAGTCATTATATGGAATTGTATTCATAAGAGGAATATAAATCTGGTCTAGATACTATTAGAGTAAGAGTATTTATTTCATATTCTATTGTGCTGGAATTTTTTTATTTAGGTTCTACAAATTCATTTATATCATCAAATTTGTTTGACATGTCAGTCTTACGTTATGAACATTTGGTGTTCTTTTAGGTTGATTCTAGACCTTTAATAATGTGGTCTGAACAAGGTTTTAAATGTCCCCAGTGTTGAGTGATGATAACAAACATCAAGATGGTGCGGGACTACTAATTTCTAAATCATGAAATCCTAGAAATTATTATTTTCATGGATTAAATTATTATTTTTAATGTATAGATATAATTTAATTGTTTTTATGTTCAGTTTTTATCTTCCTATGGGGTCACTCATGTTTTACAGGGGGAGTGTGAATATAGATTAGATGGTTGGAGCCAATTGTTCCTTATGATGGGTTAATCTCTTTCTTATTGTCAGATATGTTTTTTGATGTTGTTGACTATTTTTAGGTAGTTAGCTTACTTCTCTGATCTGTGTGTAGCCCAAGGTATTTTCGAATTATTTTTACAGTTTACCACTACGTAGAGACGTTGAGACTTCTATTTACTTTGATCATATTACAATGAATATATCAATATCATATTTTCGAATAGAACCTCCTGAGTTGTTGGAAATTAAATTCCATCTTAAAGAATTTGGGAATAAGGGATTTATTTTTCATGGAAAATATCCATGGAATTTTCAATAAGGTGGTCCATTTGGCTGATTTTGGATTTTTTCAATAAGGTGGTCCATTTGTTACTAAATCGAGAGACCTTTTTCTGGGATATCTTGGGAATGTTATACGTTTGAGAGATTCTATCCCTACCTACAGTTCCCATAATAATTTTATATGATAGGGATGAAAAAAATAAATCATTTTTTTGGTAGGGTTTGAAAAACGAGTTAGGTACTCTGCTGATATTGAGCACATTGTACCGTCCCATGATAGACGCACAGTAAGAGAAGAATACTCACATATTGGAGGATATTATATGAGATTAAATTTTGTATTTTTGATGATTTTGGGATGAAAACCTATCCTTGTTTGAGTTCAAAAACAAAAAAAAAATCTATGATTTGATTCGGATGACCCCATGTAAGGATACTTATGGTAGATAATATTGTTCACTAATTTATTGGAATGTGGATATGGGGTAGTAGTTATGGGTCTAAATGTTGTACACAAGACCTCTTAGAAAGTGAATCTAATTTAGAATAGGTTGATCATAGATAAGGGTAGGTAGATTTATTTTTCTATCAATTTTATGAGACTTTTTGAGTTTTTTATAAGTTACCTAGTTTTTCATAGAGTGGTTCCTTTGTCAAGTCATCAATTATTGAGAATGTAAGTGAATCTAGAACCGTGTAATATTGGACCCTTAGAGACCATTGAGTGGATTGGTATAATGGTGTGCCATTTAGATATTCCTTATCACTGCCAAGGTGTTACAAAATTGTTTCATCTATATCAAATTTGGAGATACATGAGTAATCCTGAACATGTGATCTACTATGAGAGTGTATATCTGGAGATAGATGATTCATACATAGAGAGACCGGTTCATATAGTCAACATGAGTGATAATGTTCTACAAGATATTATAGTACCACATTTTAAGAAAAATATGGTTTCATGGATTGATATAGGGGCACACTTGTGCATGGGAGGCAGACATTCAAGTTCAATGGATTAAATTTTTTGAGAAAAACCATTGAAGGTACTTCTTAAGAATGAGAAGTCATAGAGTGGGAAAATTGTAACATCCTATATTAATTCAATGTATTTGATAATTTAATTTTATGAAATTATCTATTTCTATTTTATTTAATATATTTAATGGGTATTTTATGATGTTTTTTAAGAAAAAGGGTCTAAAAACTGATGTTTAGAGAGAAGAGTTAATGTAAGGCTATATGGTGGATATAAACTTCCACCATCTAGCCAATGGGAGTTCAATGACCAACCAATGGGTTTAAAATAGGACTATAGAAATATAGAGTCACCAATATTAAGTCATTGGTGTTGGAAACACCTAGGTTGTTCTTCATTGAATATTTTCCTACTAGGGCTAGCCTCCGACAATCTAGTGTGTCCCATCACCCTGCTAGGGGCTAGAAAATGGCCATTTGGTGCAGCCCATCGGATAATCCATTCATATATTAATTACACTTATCTTATTGCATAATTATTACCCTATTCCAAACCAAAGTATCTTATTTAAAATAAGATACTTTCTCTTAAGCTCTCCCATTCAACTCCCCTTGTCCCTATGTTGTTGGATCGGTCTGGTGAAACTACAACAATATGTTTTCTCTAGATCTACACATGATTCCTCTCTTTTACTTAAGATATATATATATATATATCTATAATGAGATTATGAATTATATGTGGATCTAAGGATAATTAATTCACTCTTTCACAGATCGGTGATAGGTATAGTGAGATGTTAGCTTTCTATTGTTCATAGCATGATATATTCGGAATTGTGGACGGTTTCGGGAAATATATCATTGATCGTTCATCTTGAGACCTTTTTATTATTATATCCAAATATTGGATATCTATTATCTTGATAGATTGGTGGGGGATCAATATTCACTTCCTATATATGAGGTTCTCTTCTATATTTGATAAGGAATTCATGATCCATTCCTTAATAAACAACAAATCTTGTGATTTGGTGTCCACTTTTTTGATATATCTTGGAACAAGTTCCATTGAAGAACACTGTGAGGTATTTGAATCTCTAACTATCCTCCTTTACAAGGAATATATCTAGGCATTCTCCTTTATGAACTAGAACTTGATATAGGAACCCTATATTTATTAACATATTTTCCATGGATGCGCAACTTGTTTAAAGATTGGATCCTTCAATGTATATAGAAGTACATAAATATGTAGTGGGATCTTGGAGGTGCATAATCATTTAGGGATATTGTAAAACCAATTTTTCTCTATCATGTATCGCTCATTAGCATAATTCGTTTTTCATACATGATTATGATCTCATATGTGTGTTCATTGCTTTTCAGTCCATTATATAACTGTTGATGTCGTTAGTGAATCTAGGTAGCCTAATATACCATGTTTGTCATTGATCACATGAATCTACATATTGCTACTATGACTCGTGATGATATGTTATGAACTATTTATATGTATTTTCTTCCTTGTTGTGTGATATGTCATATTTCATTTAGATGTATTTTCTAGTATTTAATGAAATTTGGATCATTGTGATATGACTACCCCTTATAGGGGGTGTGACGAAGGATTGTGACGATGATGAAAATGAACCGAGATATAGAGTAGGGTCCTGATGACATTGAGGAAATACCCATGACAAAATTTGGGGTTCATGATAGTCATGTGACCTGACCTGAAGAACAACTAGGATATGATGAACATGAGTCCAAACCTATGAATTCAATATATTATGATAGATTATAGCATGATCTATGAAGGAGATAGGGTATGATGTATTTTTAGCATGACCCAGCTTATATGGCTTTAGGATTCTCTAGGGTATCTATTAGACTTCTGGATTACTCATGTTTTGACACCTTTATGAATGGTTTTTCATCATTTTTCTAAATCAGGTGCGACTAGGGTCTATGACAGCATGGTTAGAAAGTAGATTTTAAATATATCATTGATTGTTTTCTTATAGATTTTGGTATATTTTGTATTATATTGTGACACATCTGTCACACATGTACACTTATACTAAGGATGAATTTGTGGTTTCATACTTGGTTTCATTAATCACACCCTATAAAAGCATCTTATTGTTCCTTTAGAATTCATAATTCAGGGTCTATGTATGGGTATGGTCCTTTTGATAGATTGTTGAGATATTGGAGAAATGAAATGGAGGGGAACCATGATGGATTCTCTATGAATCCAGTAATATTTAATTTTTTATCCATGACCTTATATTCTTTGGTTTGACATTCCACTTTGGGGATCCTTGGTACTTTTTTGGCGATATGACATATTTTATAAAATGGATAATTATTTTTCCTTTCACTGATATTTCTTGTGGTTATATATCATACGGTTTATGGTTATTATTACAATGGTTATATTCTCCCCACTACATACTAATGCACTCACTAATTTTCAGTAGCCTATTAAAAATGACGAGGCATGCATGAGGTGGCGTGGAACTCCAGAACAGAACAGGTGATTTGGGTCAAGGTGTATCATTGAATGTTTTCCTTCCATTGAGGGGACATAATCCATATAACCTGTAAGACTAAAGAAAATGGTAAACTATTTTATTATATGTGAACCATGATTCACCCCCATATCGGGGTGATTTAGGTTATCCCTACTACAAACAAAAAGCTATATTTTCATTAATGATAAGCAATGTTCATTGTGGGATATGATTGTGAATGATTTGGTGTCATTAATGTAGTTTTTAATTGTATATAGATAAATTAGTTATCTACATATGGTTAAAGTGTCTTGTTTTATTGATTTTTTTCCTTTTAACTGTTAAAGTTGATTTCAAAATAGGATTTATAATGTATTGGTTTTGATTGTAAACTTAATTAAAATTTATATTATATATAAATATTTATTATCTCTATGGGTAAATAGTTCCCCATTGATTAACACAAACCAACCCAGGTCAACGTGGAACTAGCCACCTGAGCTAACCCACGACATTCCTGGGAAATATTCCTAGTCACCATAGGTCGAAAAAAAGTTTAATGGAATTATAATAGTCTCAAATGGGATTTATTTCCCCCAAATAAATGATAATTAATAATAAATGTAATTGTACAATGAATATGGCATGGTGAATCCATATATTAGACATCAATGAATAAACATAATAAGTATTATCAAAATAGAGGGAGAAATGTGACATTAGTAAAATATATACGTAAATCAAAAATAATAATGTAACATTCAAAATCCAGAATAAAACAAATTCTTACTAGAATGATAAAACCAAAATTCTAAAAATAAAAACAAGCAATACCTGATACCAACTCCTTAGGACCCCACGTCACCATCTAACCCAACAGACAAATAAACCGTCCCATGAGATTTCCAAATCCAGAACCATAACCTTAAATACATCTTCTTGATACATAGAGACATAGTGGTGTATGTATGGTGAATGATATCAACCTAGTTGTATTTCACAAAATATTACATGAAATTCCCTTTCCAAAATGTTCCAGAATCACCAATTATAAATAAAAATATTAAAAATATATTTTTATTAATTTTGATAAAATAGTTTATAATCAAATTACAAAGCATATTTAGAACCCAAATAATTTTGAAGACTGTAAAATCTTCTGTTAAATATTTCATTAAAATGTTAGATATGAAAAACCCCTTTCTAAAAACATTTCATTAAAACGACCTAAAAGGGGAAAAATTATAATTGAATTAGAAATTGACTGAATAATTAAACCATCACATAATGTGATAAATTAGAATATCAGTAGAGGATAAATAAATTCATGAAAGGTAGAAATAGATATAATAATGATCAAACAATGAGTTCTGTAATAAATAATAACTAAATGTAAAATGTATTAGGTCATGGTAAACTCCTAATGACCTAGTGATGATCCTAGACATGCTTATATGGAATCATACACTGGAATAATTATTAATTCCTAGTCTATAACCAACAAATTTCTCTCGGTTATCCTCACTAGTGGATCTCACCTAAGTAATAGGCCTAATCCATACCAAGGTGGTTCTATCTAGTTTAATCATGAGTAGATAGTAACTTTATATCAATATCTCACTATGATTACTAAGATCCCCATGGAATTAGAGATAGAGTGTGAGGAATTTTGTTTATTTTATAAGACAAACACTAATAATATAATTACTATCATACCATTCCCATGACCAACCTCAACCCACTCTCACACGCACATCCCTCTTTCCCCTAGTTCCAACTTATATTGTGAAAAGAGAAATGATCAAATTTATCATTAAACAATTCCTAATATAGACATGTGGTGGATTAGGAGAGGGTGTCATGAATTTTGAAAATTGAAAGAATTTACATAAATAGATAACATGGACTTCAATTTTGGAGCTATTATGGTGTTTTCCAAAATAATAACATTTTAATTATCCTTTATTTTTAACAAATTGTCCTATTATTTTAAAACTAGTATATCTATATGTGTATATATATATTTAGATAGTTTGGTACATATATATTTGTGTGTATATATATGTATTCATATTGAAAGAGACATATATATATATATAATCATTTTTTTAAACACAATTATATTCATTTGGTATTTTCAAAAACATTGGAAAATAAGAATTAAAACCACTCTTTTAAATCAAATTTTTCATAAGTACCCACAAAATGATAATTCCCAAAATAGTTTCACAAATTCAAAAATTATGTAATAAAAATAAATTGTTAAATGATAAAAATTTGTTCCATAACAGAATTATGAGTTCACTAAAAATGAATTCATAAGAAAACCCCTTAAGAGACATGAAACGCCTCTTATTAATAAAATATATTCCATTGAAAAACACTCATACTTTTAAAATAATAATTTGAGTCCTTTAAATCATTCTATAAATTATATAATTTCTTGGAAAGGTAATATAAAATGAAATCATTGCAAGGAATGTAATGGAAAATCGAAGGGCTTGGAAAAACCTACATTAAACAAGCACAAATGATAGAAAACATTCAAGAATGGATAGAGGAAAGTAAAAATAGGAAAACACACCCCATATAAATATAATATTAAGAATTTATAACCACAAAAATTTAGGTTTAATCCAATAAAAACCCATAACAAGAGGAAAATAAGAAACAAGAGGACATAATAAAAGGGATAAAGGGATCCAAGACTAAGAGAAATTCAACAAAATTTGAAGAAGATGATGAAAAATACAAAGATGAGGAAAGAGAGGGGCACAAAAAGGGATCCATATCAGGATTTAGGGAAGTGAGAATGATGATATAATTTTTGTGAGTTAAAATAACAATGTGTTAGAATACTTATTTTACATTTTAAAATTTTTGGGTAGGCTTCATGGTTTGGTTGTATGCTTTACTAAACTATGCACCAATTGTGTTCCCCTCAATGGAAAAGACTAATAAATACATAGATTTTGTTTCCATGGTTGGAAAAACATGTGAAACTATAATTTTCAAACTATAGGATCAATTTTGTAGTTTCTATAGTGTTCTAAATAGTTCTTCGGTAACCATGTGATAGAAAAGATTTCATAAAATTTTAAATTTTTTGAAATAAATAGATCCATATAAGATGAAAAAATTGGGATTGAAAAATAAATAAAATATTGTGGAGATTAGAGGTCAGAGTGTCAAAATTCTCCCCCATAACAATTTACACCTTCTTAAGGTAACCAGTATTTTAAAATATAAAGAAAGTTCAAAACATATAATATAACCAAACATCCTTATATATTAGATAATATATCCAAAAGAGGAAATAAAACGTATCATTGAATCACCACTTGGTAAAATTAATATATAAAATTAAATAATGGGGAAAATAAAATCCAAATACCTTTAATAGATCTCCCCACTATATGAGACTTCATCTTAATATTTTGGATTAAATAAGACTAAAGGTCCTAGAGGAATCACCCTAAAAAATCACCAAACTACCCCAAAAAAGGGGAGAAAACAAAACAATAAAAATAAATAACAATCCATAATTCCATTAAAATAATTTCAAATATCTAAAAAATAGAATAAGGGAAAAAACCTAAAGAAAAATACACAGATCAGGATAGAGAAAAACTCTAAAATTTCAAAATTAAACAATATGATCTACCTAAAATAGAAGATCAGCTGGAAAACCAACGTTATGTAAGACAGTTTTATGGTTTAATCCAACACCAGTTCTTAAACCTGTATAACTTTTGAATATATCACATTTGTCCACAAATACAACAAGTCTTTGATATATTCAAGCACGAGGTCATATAATGATCGAATAAACCACAATGATAGTATATGGATAAAACCTTTTCAGTAATGAAAAAAACAATATAATATGAATACCCTATAAAATTAATCTAATTATATGACTTAATTTCATCCTTCGTCTACTTCTCACAAGATGCCGAATCTTTGCTAAATTCAAATGGAATAGGGTTACCACCCCTATATGGATAGACCCTAGAGGCCACTTAATGCATCACAACATTATTGATCACATCCTCGATTGAAGCCAAAATAAAAAAAGTTATGCTGGAAATAAGTTCTAGAAATAGAAACTTAAAAAAGATAGGAACCTTCAATGAACCATAAAAAACAAACATAGGAGAGAAATTAATCAATTGGTTAAAACAAGAAGGAAACTCTTTCACTGACTAGTTGCCTTACTAGAGGTATATAAGATTCATCAACCTTTAAAAATTCACCTTCCCAGGAAAATTCCACTCGTTAAATTTTGTCTTTAATAATTCCAAAGATATGATACTTTTCCATTTAAGGTGGGAGATGGTGATCCTTTATTATAGACATGTTCTATTGAACAATTTAATTATGGTATTCACTCATGATTACAATGAGGTTTTTCATTAATTGATGACTCCTTAAATCTTCATTAACAACTCCATGGCCTCAAGAGATCCTTGGTTAGTGTATAATATGAGTTAAATATGAATAGGGATATTCTCCACCACTCTCCCTAGAGCATGGTTGGGGTCAAAAGTTTGAACAAGAACACTTGAACCCTAAGAGATGCTAGGATGAAAAAATACTCCCTAGTATAAACTTCCTACAATTCCTTTAGTCATTATTGGGAGGTATTGTATAAATATTATAATAAAACATAAGACTCAAAACAAAAAAATCTAACTCTAGGTCACTATATTTAATAGATTCCAAGTAATAAAACCAAAAAGACTATTTAAAAAGAGAACCACTTCTAATTCACAATTTAATCATTCATTTTTGGACTTCCTTTCAAACCATACCACTTCAGATAAAAAAGTTTTTAGATCAATTTTTCTTTGAAACATTCATTTTACAATTAAAAATGTCCCATTTTATTTAAACCAATTTTGGAAAATTTATTTATGAACATTAAAAACCATTTTTTCTTTTTTGTAAATCACGTTCTTCATCAAAAAATATTTTTATTCAAAAGAAACTATATGAAAAAATAAAAAAAATCCGTATAATACATCTGAAATAACACTTCAATAAGACCAAATGAAATAATAAAGAAAAGGAATAATTTTTTTAAGGTATTAGTAGTTGAACATGATTTTACTGCACATATTGAATGATCATGCACTAACTATGAAGCATACCATTGGAAGCTCCCAGAACAATGAACATAGATATCACATTGTTTTCCAATTCATGAGGAATCCATTAACGTCTTTATAATACCCAATTTTATACCGAAATAATTGAAAAACATAAAATAAAATATAAAATTATCTCAATAATCCAACCCCATAGATAGAAACCAAAATTAGACTAATGGAATTAAATAAATGATAAAAACTAAATCTCAAATTCTGACATCCCAGGATAACTCAGGTTTCATAATTAGTGGTGTTAATTAGGAACTCACCCACAACTAAACTCCTAAGCTGTGTGGCCTTATGTCCCATCTACCAAACATTCTATGTAACAAACTTTCTTTACATACTTAGGCCCTATGAAGAATAGTGGATCTGATATTATTTTTTTCAGGAATGAGGGCTCCATATTACTACGCATCTGAGTTGGAATGTGACATACTCATGGAATTTTTCTCATCTCCCCATGCTAGAAAAACATGAAACAGAATCAAAATATACCCAAATTGAAACTATTTAATTCAAATAAATGATATCCAATAGGTAATGAAATTCTACCATGAATTCATCTTTGTGAATCCATATATTTAACATCCATTCATGAACACAATAAGAGACATCAAAATAGATAAATGATAATATGGCATGGATAAAATGAATACCCAACTCATCATTAATAAAAAAATATAAAAAATAATTATAAAGTTATGGAAAACCATACAATTACATCCAAGATAATAAATAAGAATGAGTAATACGCGATACAAACTCCTTGGGACTCCTTGTCCCCAAATATCCATAAAACCAAAGTTATCATCCTATGAGTAATCCAAATAAAAAAACTAAACCTAGAAGTATCCAAATACTTCTAAAAACAATGAGTGTATTATGTAGGGTGTGAAATAAAAAAATATATGATTTTGTTAAGTATTCAATGCCATTATTTTTTCCAAAAATTGCAAAAACACTAGTTTGAAAATAGTTTTTAAAATTCAATCTTTATACATTTTGAGAAAAATTTCATAATCCTTTTCCAAATCACTTATAAAACACTTATAAGACTCTAAAATATTATTTTAAATATTTAATTTTTAAAACATAACTTTGAAAAACACTTTCTAAACTCCTTTCTTGAAAACAAATCAAGAAAAGGAAAAAATAATGATCAATGTATCCTTTAACTAAATGGATAATCCAAAACATAAATGAAAAAATTAAACAATTACTGGAGGATAAATGAAACCATACAAGACATTTATAGATCTAAAAAACAAAAAATAAAAACAACTGTAATAAATTATATGCCAATGAAAAGTGAATAATATCATTATTCTTCTAAATATCTAGTAAGACGATCCGATATGTGGTTGGTTAAGGTCATAATCCAACCTATCGATGCATTCATATTTTAAACCAACCACATTATCTTAACTATCTTAATTTATGGAACCCCTCCTTGGACTAGGCATATTCCAAAATACTAGGGATATAGCCAGTCTAATCATGACTATATAGTAACCATATCTCAACCACATATCATGACCTCTAGGATCATTGTGTCATTGATGATAGAGGGGGAGGAAGTATTTTGGTATTATTAGACACACACTAGTAATATAATATAAAATAAACCATGACCATGTCTAACCTTAAACTACTCTCACATAAAAAATTCCATAAATCCCCCCATTTCAACTCATATAGAGAATAAATTGATAAAATTCACCATCAAACATAATAAAAATGTACATACATGACGGTTTAGAAGTGGAACACATTCATTTTGAAAAAGGAATATATTCACATAATCTTCTGATGGGGCTATAAATTATAAAACTAATAATTTTTTACAAAATCTTCAAAACATTGACATCTTATATCTACTTTCGATGTCCCAAACAAACCTTCAATTTTCAAACTAGTAGATATATATATGTGTGTGTATATATAGATATTTATATAGGTATATTCATGTATATATATTTTAATATATTCAAATAGACACAAACATTTAAATATATTTATTTAAACCTTATTTAAAAACAAATTTATGTCATATGAGATTTTCTAATTCCTTTGAAACTAAGAAGAAAACCCCCTCTTTTAAAATGATCATGCATAAGGAACCATAAAATGTTAAGGTAAAACATAATTTTCCAATTATACACACATAGTAACCCTATATAATTGATAAAAATCCTTAAATAATTTCAAAGCACACTTTGATGTTCATTAAAAATAAATTCCCAAGAATACCCACTTAATAATCCCATGAACTCTCTAATATAATATATACGATCCACTCAAAATTACATATCTTATTCAAGTAATCCATTTATGAATTAAAAGGAACATATATAATATATAATTTCTAAAGAATATTGTTTTAAAACACAATATTAACATGGAATGTTAAGGAAAAGTGAACAAAATGAAATCACTTATCTGGAACAGACACAAATGATGTGAAACATTCAATAATGAAGAAAGGAAGATCCAAAGAAGAACCCACAAACCATATAAACACAATAAATAGGAAATTAGAACCATAACCCACCTAGGGTTTTCCAACACCAACCGACACGAAGAGGAAAAGAAGAAATAAGAATAATCTAGGAGAGAGGGGATAATGAATGACAAGACATAGAAAAAATCACCAAAATTTAAGAAGAATATCAAAAATCGGATGTGGGGGAAAGGGGGGGGGGGTTCCTAGGGTTCCCTAGGATCCGTAAAGTGAGTTTGGAGTAGGAGAGGGTGTTTGGGGGTTAAAATTCAAAAGGGGTATAATATTTATCATTTATTTTAAAATATTAGGGCATACCACATGATTTGAATGTATAGTTTACCTAACTATATTGATATGATGTTTTGTATCCATTAAAATACATATTATTTTTTTAGAATTTTTTGGACTCCTCTCCTGAAAATTAACATATTATTGCAATATAAGGTTTCTTTGAAAAATATTGATTTTTAGTTGAAAATACGGTGTTTGTGAAAATTATAATTTTTATGAATTTTCACTATATAAGTGTATTGTAGATGTTTGAAAAAAATATGTTATCGAATATTTATTAATGTAAAAAAATTATTTATTTTAATATATTATTTTATCATTTAAATAACATGTCCAATCTTCTTAGAATAAAAAACAAATATTAGTTTAATA
The DNA here is from genome assembly GCA_963277665.1 of Viscum album. NCBI lineage: Eukaryota > Viridiplantae > Streptophyta > Magnoliopsida > Santalales > Viscaceae > Viscum > Viscum album. The sequence goes on along the minus strand of OY728127.1, from coordinate 345,298,538 downwards.
GAAATGTTTTTAGTATTCTCTTTGAACGATGTATTTTCATGGTGATATTCTGTTTGGTATTTACTTCAAAGCCTCTTACCTTTATATAAATTATATATAAATAAATTTATTTAATTAAAATCATAAATAATTACTATTTTATCTTATATTATAATTTAAAGAATAAAATATTCATCTTCCTAAAAAAAAATTTACATGATTAAGTGTGTTTATTTTAAAATTAACTTTTCTAATATTTATAAACAAGATATGATAAAAAAATTTAAAACATAAAATCAAAAGAATAAAATGTGGTATTGTGGTCAATTTAAATTATAGTTATCAAAAATAATTTCTAAGGTCAAAAAATGTTTACCTCGATAAAAAGTAAAATTTTTATAAGTTTTTTACCAATGGGAAATAGAAAAAAGTGTTTTATAATAAGTGGATGAGATGAGATTCAAATTTATATTTTACCACACTCCACTTTTGATCAATTTTATCCATGGACCATTCAATAATTTCATTATATTATTGAAAAATGATTACTATTTCCAAAAGATCTCTTTACTTCTCTTATAAAATCATTCCATGAACACCCTTTCAAATTTACACATTAATATCAAATTCTTCCTTGAAATCATTTCAATTTTCACTCTCTATAACTCCTTCCCATGAACATATTCCCCCGATCACTCATAGTTATCCTAGGCCATTCAATTTCATAGGGACTTCAAATGAATGATAAAGTCTCCATATTTTATTACCATAATAATATGATGAAATTAGTATAACTATTATTTTTAGATGTTTTTATATTAATGATACAAGACTTCGTAATTCATTCCATCAACTTATAAAAAGAACATTGTTAGTGTTTTATTCAGATAACCACCTCCAGAAAGATCCATATTTTGTTTTTATTTACTACCTTTCATGGTTGGTCATAGTGGTGGTAATGATGAATAAAATTTATATATATCATATATCTATTATTATGAAATTTAAATTTTATATGCACCTTCAACCCCTATTAGGCACTGAGAAATTGGAATGTAAATTGTGCATACATGCAGATGACCACCTCCATGATGAATGGTTTTTTGTTTTTTTTATATTTTCATATATTATTTAAACATCTTAATATATGGTTCAAAATCATAAAAAATAAATATAATGCCACTTTAATTCAATTTTAATGATATTAATTCAAAAAAATCCTTAACCATACTTGCCAACTAGGTTAAAACATGTTCATTTTGGCTCGGTTTAACCACAAATGTTAAAAATGATATAAAATATGAATATAAAATCCTATGGGAATAAAATAATATTATTATTATATTATATTAATAAAATCATGTTTTTTATATTTTCCAGAAATATTATTTTAAGTATTTTAATTTTTACCAGTGTAACATTTTTGTTCCATTAAATTACTGAACCATTATCAGTTCAATTTTCACATCACAACACCAAAAGACATATGTACTGAAAACAGAACATTTTGAATCTATATAAGTTATATAATAAAGAGTAATAATTGATATATCAATAATTAACTATGTTTCAACTGATGGGTAATGATATCAAAATTACAAATCATGAATAAAATAGTAAAAGTAATTAACACATAATGGTCAAAATACTATATAACTAATTAATATGACTATAATAAAGAATTATAAAAAGGATTATAAAATTTTAATATTTAAGATTATATTTATGAAATATTTTATTAAGGTATAGATGTTTTTTATATGACTTTATATAGTGATAAACAATGAAATGAAACAAGGTAAGGCTATCATTTCAAAACATCCTTATTTGAGAATGAGTAAATAGATTATAGTTAAAATTTATAATAACCCTAACCAAAACATATTCTCTTGATATATTTTAGTTTATCAAATGTTATTTCCTGTGATAAATATTTATGGCTGATTCTCGTATTTTAACACATACTATTCAATTTATATATTAATTATAAGATATTATAGGTATCCAACAATATGATTCTTTTGATAACACATCATTATGAATTTACAAAGTCATACACTATCATTGGATTGGGAATTTTTAATATGATATTATTATATCATAAGAAATTGTATGCCATGAAATTGTAAAATAGACCTCATTGAATAGATATGTCATACTTTAGGAAAAACCCACATTATACAATATGATATAGAATATGGAATTATGGAATATCTCTCTGAGTATTAAACTTGAACTAAAGAATTTTAAACTTTTTTTACTTCACCTTATATGGTATCACTTACAAAAACTTGTGAAACAATATCCAAAATTCCTTTTTGGATAGATCCAACAAATATATTGGAAAATTATAATCAAAATTCACCATATATAACATCATCTGAAATACCTTATCAATATTGATATAATATTATTTTTGAATAAAATATAAATAATTTGAATGAAACTCTATGAATTTTATAAAACTAAATCCCCATTCTATCAACCAAAAAGTGGGACAACACGGGCCATTTTAGCATTGAAAAAAATATGAATTCAAAAATTCATTAATGTATGTAAATGGTTTCCTTAATAAAGGCATAAATGCTACTAAAGTGGTAAAGTGATTTAGTGTAATACCCAACAAATACATTTAACACTATACTAATGTCCATCAAAATTATCATATATGAGCATTCATATTCACATAAAACCTTTTTCAAAGACATCGAGTTACCACATGACATGAAGTATGTCACCCTTTAATAGGAACTCATAAGTTCTATATCATTTGAGTATAGAGTAATAATGAAGCTCATGTTTTAATATAGTTTATTATGAAATTTATTCATTTAATCCCACAATTTTCATAATTTAAGGTCAATTAGAACATTTTTTATATATAATTTGGAAATTATTATGAAAATTCATTAATTTTTTATTCAACATTGATTTCATATATTTATGTAATTAGATTGAAAATTCATATAGTAATTTAATAAATTTTTCTACCAACCACCGTTTTTCATTCATTATATAAATTTAGACTAAGGAATAGGTAATTTTAATATTATCAATGTTTTCCTTGAAAAAAAGATTCATACTTGTTTCATAGAATCAAAACATAAAGACCTAAATGAATAACACAATTTGGGCCAATAAATTTATCAATAGTTTACCTGAATTTTAATAGTGGAATCATATCTCATAAATTTATGGTCCAAGGGTGTTCAAATTTTGTATGGAGATATAAAATATTATAGGGAATGATTTATTTATCATGTTTATGTAATTTTGAAGTCCATAAGGTTATGAAATTATGATCATGGGGATTTCAGGAGTCTTCTAGGCCATAATATTCATCTATAGTAATGCTACCCCAATATTTCCCACACATGTCCAATGGGGAAGAATATTTTAAAGAGTGTAGTTAATATATAAATGAAAAAACATCATGAAAAAACATTTATATATCAATATATTCAATCATACCAATACTCCTCAAATTTAAAGAACATAATTGAAGGGAAAATTATCTACCTCTCTAGCATCAAAATATAAAACTACACATCCATTCAATGATTTTTCCATTTTAAGAAGTTAAGGAGGGGTTTTTTACTTTTGTAACAGTATTATAAAATTTTAATATAAAATACTTTTTCCATTTCTCATTATTTTCTCTTTCTGTTTAATATATACTATTTTCACCATTCTTCTCTCATCTCTAGGATTGTGAAGAACTTACCCTCATGGGGTTTCGGTGGGTGGGGTTAGTTATGTTTTGAGTTCATTGTATTTTAATGTATTTTTTTATTTTATAGAACAATATTATAAGTATTTAAACTAAATTGTTTTTATGATCACACCCTTTCCCAACTAATTTCTTCTTTTTCCATGTTTATATTTTGTCCTTTACTTTGGTATTTAGGTCATTTCCATAGTGGTGTTTAGATTAAATTTTTTATTCAATGAATGTTTAACATAAATGAATTTAAAAAGAATGTTTTGAAACATTTAGAGGGATAATTTTATAGTAAGAACCATTCAAGAAAGATTGTTTTGAGTGGTTTATTTTGATATTCATATTGAATCGGATATTGGGGAAATTTTTAAAGAACAATAATTGATTCCCTTTGAACTCCTAAGAACACTGGTTTCATCTTACAAACGTCTTTTTGTTTTTTATCTTCTTTTGTATGAATTTATATATATATATATATATTTATACTACATAAATTTTATAACCCCCAATTATATAGGTTATAATTTATATTATATTTTAGATTATAAATAGTGATAATATGAATAAAGTGTTTGTAAGTGGCATGTTCGAATGATTGATCCTAGTTTCAGAAAATAAATTAATCCAACCACTCTTTTTAATTTTGAATATGACACCATTAAAGTGGTGTATTTTAAATAAGTTTTATAGAACATTGAGTACCCACCAATAACTTCAACTACCCAACTACAAGAGGAATAAATCAAAGAAGGCAATTTTAAGGATGGGATAAATAAGGGAGATAATCTTTTCTTGAAACCATTTAAATCTAATTTTATTGAAAATTAATATTTTATTTCATCCAAACATTTTCAATTTATTTATTCTCCACGAAATAGTATTTCATTGGAGGATTATGATGAAATAAAATACATGCCAATTGATTTTAAGTTCCCTATAGCCTTGCCTAAATTATTCTTATTTTATGATGACCTACTGGATGAGGAAGATCATTATATTGTTATATAATTATTAAATTACTGTCAAATTGATATTTTTTTGACTCCCACTTTGAATATATTTTGATTAAAATAGAAAAAGAGAAGGTATTGAATGTTAAATAGGAAACTAGGAAGTTCATGTCCAAAAAATAAGAGGACCAATTTTATCTCCTACACACACCATGGAGTTTGTATGTCATTTATATGGGGATGGGGATCCATTAATCCATCTATGGAGTGTTATATTACTAATTTAATTGGATATATAATACAAATAGAAAAATTGGTGGTTCATTTCAAATAAACCCCATCTACTATCATATTTTGGATAAAACATTAAAATTTCCTTATTATTGATATTTTTAGATACAATACTCACAAGGGGAAGTATTATCTTAATTTATATTTTATTTTTATTATTTTTCTTCTAATAAAATTGGTTTATTTTGTCCTTGTTATTTTAGGTATGAAGTGGAAACAACTAGAGCCTTAACTCAAGGATTGCATTGTTCCAAATAAACTAACTTGTGTCTTTTCCTCAATTTTTACTACCAATTATTTTAATTATGATTCATATTAAATGAATGGTTGTTATAAAATAAGTTTTATGGAGATTTTGACCGAATTTAAGTTTTATAATGTTATTAATTTTTTGTTTTGGATTATATTTTTTTGTTTCTTATTATATTTAGATTGCATGTTTTGTATTCTATTTTAATTTTCTAATTATTCTAGGATATTAAGATTAAATAAATACTTTAGTAAAATCATACCATATTGTTATATTTTTAACAATTAATTATTTTATTAGTTAAGGGATTAGTTTTTAATGATCTAGAATTTTTTAATGGTAATTGTTTCATGAGAAAATGTGTGATATATTATTTTTCACAAAAAAATAGTATCTATTTAATAATGAAATGAATATAAATGGAAACGTTACCATTATATTTCGAGCATCACATTATAGTTGGTCTGGTATGACCATTGATCAACATGATCATTGGAAACTATACTCTTGATAATAAATTAAAAATTATAATTGGATATTGTAAGTAGAAAAGATAAAGTATAATTAATACAGAAAATATAAATAATGGTCCCAATTAGTAAATTCATGCCCAATAAAGAAAATTTATAAGTTCTTGAGAGGGAGGTAACATCACTAGGGTTCTCTCTTGACCAATCCCAAGCCGAGGTTCAAAAAGTGAAGCTATAATGAAATCTTCTATGAGATAATTTCTTGTTAGATGAATTTACCACTCATACGATGTTAGTCAAGTTGTTCCATGAATCTATCACTATCGCAAACCTTACTCTTAGGGTTTATGTGGGTGTTTTAAGAGGTTATTTTTCAATGATTTAGTTAGTTAAATTTCAATTCTTTTGTATAAATAAAATTTTTATTCTATCAATTCGGTTTTAAGAATTGTTTTTCTAAATAATATGGTGATGGAATTTGGAAAATTGATTTATTGGATAAAAATTGTGATTTTCATAAAATATGTAAATATATATAATAAAATCATATATAATTAATAAAAAATATTTTAATTAAATTTTATTATTAAAATAATCTTATTTATATAAAAATTGTAAAATAATTTTTTTTTGAAATGTCAGAAATTTCAATATGCATTTTCAATCTACTGTTATTTTTAATAAATAAATAATTATATATAAAAAAGATAAAATTCTAATATTTAGAGAATTATTGTGCTTAAATAAATTTTATTATTTTAAATTATCACATAAAAATTTTTTATGGGGAATTTAATATAATTTTTAAAATACATTATTTTTTTCGTGAATAGTAAAAATACATTTTGTGTTTTTTGGTATGTTAATCAACTTCATAATTATTTCATAATGATATAATAACAAATTAACTGAAATCAATGACCAAAAATATATTATTTTAATAAATTTATGTATTTTAAAAAAATTAATAAATTCCCAAACCTATTATTTACTTTCCAAAGTCTAAATGAAAACATTAACTTTAAACATATTATTTTTTGAAAACATTACTCTTCCATTCCAAAAGAATTAATATGAAATGATGATAGAATCTTATAAATTAAATTAAATTAAAATTAGAACCAATTTTATAATATCATGTGTAAATACATGGGGAAAGCCCGTGTTTTTTCATTTTCCACAACCTAGGTTTCTAAGGCCTAAATTTTAAAATTTAAAAACAAATCCTCCACTTTTTCTACAAATACCCACATGTTTCCCCATTTCCTTTCACAAAAAATCCATTATCCATGAATATATCATAGTTTTTACGACTAAAAGGAGTCCAAACAAGGTGTTATAATTCCCCATGTCCCCAATCCTCATGTTTTAGGAAAATATATTCAATGTAACAGAAATATCTTTTTTTATCTTTGTTTTGAGAACCTCATTTTTTATATGTTTTATGAAATATTAATTCCATTTTATTAATTACCATAATTCCAAATAATTTTTTATCAATGGGATATCCATTACTCTTCCATTTTTATCCTTTTCTAAAACCATATTTTATTCCCGTTATGCTACCAAATTTACTACTAAAAATTTCAGTATTCTCATCAATAAATTATCTTTTATTTTATTTTGGTAAGTACTCAAAACTCTTTATTTTCCAAGGTTATTCACCTAGATAAAAAAAATTATTTATTTTTATTTGGGTATTTAACATACATGAAACCCACATTCCCTTTCTTGGGTTAAAAATGACATAATAATCATGTCTTTAAACACTTCTTTAAAACACTTTGATTTTGATACGAAACACATTTATTTTATTCTCCATGTGTTATTTATGAAATGATTAATTATGATATAAGTGGCTCACATTAATTAGGGAATATTAATGGTATTACTTGATATCCTTGAAATGAATTGGGTAAAAAATTTAATCTCAAGAGATGACATGGTTGAGCATACCTAGGTGAATAACCTTGGAAATTTTTATGAAACCTCAATGACACACTATAGTGATATTCTTATGAATGTTTTATTTAACTATTTTATCCAATTATCAATGTTATTTTTACTAGGAAATTACACTTTTTTTCTCATGCCTTTATGATATTCTTTAATTTCATATTGATATTTCTCATGTTCACATGTAAAATGTTTCCATTGATTTATTTTAATGAGCCTTATGCTCACAATTTTATTTCATGTATATTTCTATGTTCTAAGATAGGGTAAATATAAATTAGATGAACCTATTATTAATCATTTCAAGTTTATTAGAATAATTTTTTGATTTTTCATGTATTATGCAACTTATTGCATTGAACCTAGACATTAAAAGATCCTCTGTTTATACTGGGTAATGAAATGTTTTGTAAGAAAATGAAAGTTTCTATATAATTGATTATTAATATATATTTATCTTTCATGATCTAAATTTTTTGAATTTATGGATTTTTTATTGGTTTTGGAACACATGTTTACTAGTACTGTTCAAAAATAATATGTTTCCCAACCCAAGAGGTTTCTAATCCTTTTACATATATTATTTAAATTTATCTTTTTATTATGATTATTGATTCATGTGATTAGATCCAAAACATTTCATTTTTATATTTTCAATATTTTTAGTTTTCATAGAATGTGTCGTATTTTATTAACTCACCATTTTATGTTTATTTTTTTGACTTTCAATTACATATGAAAGTTATTAAGACCCAAAATATCATGAAATACCTAATATACAAGAAACATTATAATCCATTTATTCTCTTTTAACCAAATATAGAAGTTAAATTGCTAATTATTATTTATCTCAAGTGTAGGGGGGTTTGGGATGTGTTATAATGGCATTGAGAAACTTGTTTGGGATGAAATGGAAATGCACATCACATTTTACTATGTTTTAGTTATAAAATTACAGATATAAAAATAGAAGGTGTTATAAAATATCATTCAAAATATAAAAAAGTATGTTCTCAACTATTTGATGAATTTAAATATTCCTCTCATTCAATAAAAAAAATATGAGATGAATAAAAGAGAAAAATGAATAACAAAACAACAATTATACTATGAGTGAATATGGATGTAAAATACGAACATTTTTGAAACATTCCATGTGTGGAATAATTATGTGTATCCAAAAAAATTTAGAGGTAAACCATTATAAGGAGAGTGACGATAACACTATTCGTTATGGAAACTATTTTCTTCCATTTACTTCAATAGAGAATTAAACTATTTGAATTCTACATTATATTTTTTTACATATAAAACATTTGAAACAGAGGACATAGAACAACACTTGTAATATTCACCATGATTTATATATTTTTTTACATAATGAATTGAAGAGACTACGATGATGACAAGCCTATAGACATCATTCATGTTATTGGGAATTATTAATGCTCTATTTCAAATTATTGAGTGAGAGAGAAATATCAGTGAGGAGTGTACAACATTAATATGTGTTTTAACATCATATTTAATGGTTTTTATCTGTTATTGAGGATTTATGGAGTTTATATTCATTTAAAAAGTTTAATATTTATTTAGTTGTGACATTTGAGTAATACATTCATTATTACGTTACGAAGTTTTCTTTTACCATAGTATAGATGGTTGACTTGGTGTGAAATGGTTTTGTGTGGTGAATAGATGATGATCATGATTTCATATAAATTATTCTACAATTCAATTATTTGAGAAAATAATTTTCATATTTTAGTGTATATTGATACATTTTTAGGTTTTAGGAAATTTTTTGAATTTATTATAAATATGTATTAATTCTTGATTTTTAAGTGTTTTCAATAATTTATGTAATTATCTTAAAAATAAATTAAAATATTTTACCTCATTTTATTTAACCATAATTTTTAAATCACTCTACAGAAATACAATAAAATTTTGAAATTTTAATATTTTTTACATTTTCATGGAAAACCGTCAATTTTATATATTTATTCCAACATTCACTAAACAGGTCCAAATTGAAATAATATATTTTTAGGATTCTATTGTTATTGGGATCCATTTCATTCATAAGGATAAATTATTTAATCCAGCCATAGGAAATCCAAGTTAATCATAAAATATGGGCCAATAAATCTATCCTCAATTTCCAGGAATTTAATGAGGGTCCATTTTCTCACAAACTAGTTAATCAAAAGAGATAATTTTTTTATAGAGTTATAAAATACATAGGGGAATATATTTATTAACAATAAATTCTTTGGATTTAATCGTTTTCAAGTCCATAAATTAATAGGAGACCAAATTATTATAATTTTAATAGTATATACATCCAGGAAATTAATGTTTAGTAATAATTCTCTAAATGCTACATAATTTTACCAATATATATATAATGTTTTTGGAAAATAGTTAATATACTTATGAAAATATTCCTTGAAAATTATATTCCATGATTTACTAATTTATTTTTCTAAATAGGAAAGAATATTTATATGATATAATTGGAGATAAAATCAACCTCCTGTCTAGCATATAAATATATATATCCACATTTATTTAAAGTGTTATCCATTTTATGAATATAAGGAGGGGTAAAAAAATTTTTAATTGACTTATAAAATTGTAATATATATTTTTTATTATCATTATCACTTTATAATTTATCACATTCTTTTTTCCCCATCATTCTTCTCCCAAGTCCAAGTTTATGTATTACTAATCCTCATAGTTTTTCAAAGGGAGGGGGAGCGGTGAAGATCTGATTTTGTTAACATTCAATGTATTCTAATTATTTTATTCTATGATTTTGGTAGTGGTAATAATAATTTCTGTTCTCAGTCACTACCTTTTTCTCATCATTGTTTTCTTATTCATGGTTCGATTTTCTTCCTTTCATTAGCTATTTAAGTCATTCATATAGTGGAGTTTTCCTTAGATAATGTTTTTATGCGAGGAGTTCTCCTATAAGAATTCCAGAAGTGAGATATCTTTTTATAATAGGTCTTAGCATAAGGTTTTTTATATTTATACAATAGATTGTTTAGTGATAGTTCATGGTCTCCATATTAAATTTGATAATGTGATTATTTACAAAAAATAATAATTACTTCACTATTAATTCCTTTGAATTCCCATTTCTTCTCACAAACCTCATTTAGATTTACTCCACACATTTTGTTATGTACAAATTCATAGAAAAACGTATATATTATATATATGTTATTAACCCCCATATTTATGGAAACATACACAATATATTTCATTTTATAAAGAGTGAGCATTGGAAATCTATGTTTGGAAGTGGCCAACTCAATATATCAATAATAGGTCGTGCCACTGTATAGAATTCTTTGGTAATAAAAATATATTGATAAAGAATAATGAAGAATACATCTTATTAACTAACATGGTTGATGAAAAAATCAAATTTCATTCAACCTTATATATGATAAAATTGCATTCCCCTCATCCAATAAAGAATCACATTATTTATCATTCAGAGGTACGAATGTACATTACAATAGAATGTCTTAATTAACATCCAATATATCGTAATCATCATATGATTGGAAAACTATTATCTTGGTTAATGTAAAACTAATAGAAAAATAAAAAAATATTATATGACCCCTAATTAACTAATACTCTGGGATTTCCAAAGATAAGAATCAATGTATTAAGGTTATTATACTATGAATTTTCCCATCCTGGAGAATAAGGAAATCCATATATGAAAAATTAACCCCTATCATTCCAAATAAAATGTGTGGAAATATATTTATTATACATAAGAAGTTATATAGCACAAAAAAATAATATTTTCCTCACGATCATATTTTATATCTCTACATGAAACCCTAAATAGGATAACATTGATATTTAATCACAACCTGTACTGCTGTGTGATAAATAATTATTAGGGATAACTCAAATTCTTATATAAAAAGGTTAATTATAATTTCAAGTCATTAAAAATATATAGGAAATGTGATAGTATGAAAAATGGGAGTATTTCATTTATATATAACATTATACAATTTTAATTCTTAAACTCCATTAATAATTCTTACAAATCCATATTCAAGTTCCTGTATAATCATTCTTCATTTGATGAATTACTAAATATTCTGTATGTTTCGTATAATTTTTATCTATTCCTAATGTTATTACATCTCCAGGAAATCTTTGACACAACTATATGTGAAAATATGATAAAAGGATCCCACTAAAATCATTTATTGAGTAATAACTATGAGGAAAATACAATTTAAAAATAGAGAGATTTTGGAATCATATCTCTAAACATTGTATCCTTGAATAAGTATTATAACTAATTATCATCCCAACATAATATTTTATAATGTTTAATAACTTCTATTATTTATTTATAACACTTTATAATTTAATCATTATCATCATTCTTAGAACCCATTTCGTGAAACATTTTCTATTAAATCATTCATTAACTGTTTCAACTCATTACATTTTTATTGCTAACATTTTTTAAACTTCCATATGATACAAATTGATATTCACATTTTTAATGTAACTAAATAAATTTTTTTCATTTATATTTACATATATATTCAAAAAAAATATTTGATGTTAAGTGATAGTCACATTGAATTTTTACTAGCATAATATTTTATTTTTTTGAACTTTAACTTATCTAAATTCAAAAAAATTATAACAAAACTCATAGTAACTATATTATTATAAGAATATTTTGTTGTGATAAAAAATCTTTTATATTTATGGAATAAAGAATATTTCATTTCCTAGTAATATTCATCAAATAAATTAACATTATCAATATCCAATATTTTATTATAAGTGTGAGGAGAATTATTTTTAAAAGTATATTTTATTCCCTAAAACAATCCACTAAATGTAGTGGGATCTATTTTCCCCACATTTTATCGAATTTTTTATATAAAATTTTAGTCTCAGATAAATTTATTTTATCCTTTTCATCAATCTGATTATGTTATATAATATGATGAATCAAAAACCTTATGTATTAAAATAATTACCCAAATTTTTTAATAACTCATATAATAAATCAAATGGCATACCTTATAGGATAATTTATTCCAAAAATAAAAATAATTTATTTATATCCATGCGATCATGATATTTATATTTTCATTCCAATCCATGATTCAATATCCATTTGATCCATCACTCAGATACAATCTAAAATTTAAATAAATTATTTACTCAATTTTGAACTTTTATATATTTTTAACTTTTAAAAAATATATTTCTAGAATCATATACCATTCATAGTTGAATAATAAATATCTAAAACACAAATGCATGATATGGTTAATATATAGGGTTTCTCAGACCCATTTAGGTATCTTGTAAAATTCAATCCTATGGAAACAATGTCCTACTTTCATGACACTACCTTTATGACTCAATTATTTTCAATGGCTATTAAATGAAAATTTTTGGACATTACATGTAATAATTATTCTTTTTATTTATATTTTATTGATATGTACTATCAATATAATAATATGAACATATATATATCTTGTAGTAGTTCATATGTTATAAAGACATTGATAGAATGTGGTAAATATTTATTAAAATCATTAAAATTTTAAAAAGCAACAAAAAATAAGTACATATAGAATTTAACAACAAGATCAATCCTTAAAAGACATATCTAGTCTCCTTAAATCATTAGCACAGTTAGCCACAATGTGTAAATTATAAGATAAAAATGTTACTTTAATGATCTTATATGTAATGTCTTTGAAACCCTGTGTGAATCTATATATGATCCTCATAAGATTATATATTTATTTATTTTAAACCCTCAATATTTTTCTACTCAAGAATATATTACTCTAAAAAAAATATTTTTATTCTTCTATAGGAATTATTTTTATTATTCCAAACAAGATAAAGAAATTTCAAAAATTACCCTTATATATTTTTAATATTGATTTCAAGGTAATTTTAATGATTTTTATTCCATTCATCAATAACTAATGATTTTATAAAATTATTATCATTTTTTAGAATTGTTTAATATAGAATTAAATTAAATGTGATCTCAAAAAATATAACCCCTTTGATAATTTTAAATCATATTTTTTAGTTGGAAAATATTTATATTTCAATTAGTAATGATACTAATTTTTAATTCCCCTCACCACTTAGTTGTTTAGTTAACCCTTTTTTCCAATCAAATTATCTATGATTCCTAGATTGTTGAGTGGAAAACACTTTTCATAATCAATAATATATAAAAAATAATCACTATTTATTTCATATAATTACTAAGGATGTTCTAGTTAAGTTAAACCCCATGAAAATTCCAAAAATAAGGAACCTAACTCATAGGGTAACCTCTGTAATACCCTGATATTTTATGATAGTTCATTAAGTTTAAATTCATTGATTACATTCGATAGATGCAACCACAAGTCTAGTTGCATGATACTAATGTATAGAGTTTCCATATAACCATTATATTTTTGGGTATGAATGTAAATAAATGATTTACAAAATATATAGCGTTTCCACATGTTTATAATGAATTAATTTATGATTGATTTTTTAGAAATGAATATAATTTATTTTTAAAAATAAAGTATATATATTTATAAAAAAAAATTTTTGCAGGTAATGTTTTTTTATCATAGAAAATTAAATTATTGACTATTTTTGAATTATTTAAATGATATATATATATTTTTTTTTATATGTTCAATAAAATATTTTATTATTTATCTAATATTTTTCTAGGCAAGGGTTGAGAAGAAATCTAGTTTTATGCTTAAAATTTTATTTTTCTGAAAAGTAGTTTTCATTGTATTTTGTGAAATTACATTAAAATTAATTTATTATACTTATAGAAATTGAATTGTAAAAACATGGACACCACATTTAGAATCAGGAGGTTCAAATTTGGAAAATAGTTCCCTTTTATGTTTAGGCATTCTGAATAGTAACCGTGGTAAAAATTATCACCTCAGTACGTGGTAAATCAAGCTAACCAAGGTTAAAACTAAGTGTTATGGTCATGATTATACATCTTAAATAATATTTGATGTTTTCAATTTTAACATTATAAATCATTTCTCAAAATTTAATTATTTAAGGGAATGTTTTCCATGAAAATGACCAATATAATATTTAAAGAAAATAAAATTAAAATTATTACTCCCTTACTTTTGAATATATCTTATGTGGTCAGATTGGGAGAAAATTATGTTTTGAATGAATATTGATGTTAATTTTTAAATAAAGGAAATTATTTTCATGATGATACACTATTTATAAATTTTAATAATTATATTATTACCTTATATTCTTATGCAATACCAACACAATATTTTATTAATAAGTACCAAAATAAAATAAAACATTTGAAAATATTTTTGTGAGTTACAGTGGTCCTTGAATTAAATAGATAAATATAAAATATTTTTTTTGTTAATGGATTATATTCGAATACCATATTTTTTCTGATGTATTTAAATTCAAATTAAATTAATTGTGTCAAAAATGACATTAATGAAATTTAGTAAAAAAATTATATTTTATTAAACTGTTTAAAAAATCCTAAAATAATTGAAATAGTATAAGGTGGATAATATATGGTATAATATTTTACCCTTTGGATATTTATGAGACAAATTTCACCTTATAAGTAAAATTATAACCCTTTAATATCTAAAATGGTGATTACCACGGTTAAGGCCAAAATATGTTAACTAACAAAATATAAGCTTTAAAACACAACTTAAATATATCCAAATTATACTTGTTGATGTTATATAGACCCTAGAAAACATTTTATTCGAATATCTATCCATTTTAAATCAATTTTAAGGTAATTAAATTATTATATTTTAATGTTTGAATAAATTCCAATAATTCCCCCCACACTTATAAAAAATAATACCTCTTTTCACATCTTTATACCATTTTTATCATTGTATATATATAAAAAACGAAAAAAATACCTAATAAACATCCTTAAACATATTATATAGGTTCTTTAATTTATTAATATACTAACCCTATGATCCTTAAGAGGAGATATAAAGGTGTTCTTTCAGAGAATAGGTAATCGTTGTACTTGATCAATTTATTTTTACTTATTTTTCCTCCTCTAAATCCCATGAATTTATCATAAAATAAAAACATCATTATAATAAATAATATAAAAATTTATTATGAATATTAAACCGACATTATCTACCCTATATATCATCAATGGGGGAAGTGTAATTATTGCTCGTACGTGCATGCGTCTTATCGTCTCTAAGTAGCAATACAATTCATTTTCCACAACCTTATTACATGGATGGTTACTATGACTGGTTTAATATTATAAATTATATTTATGAAATAATTATTCTTAGTTAATAATAATATAACTTTAAACTTCTTTCCTTACAATCCATTTCAAAATGAGAACATTTTTCATGCATACATGTCGACTACAACCTATATGAAGTGATGTGATTTGTTTTTAATTTTTTTAATTTAATGGAATATGGATAGATTTAATATATATATATATATATATGATATATATATCATTTTTATTATTTATATTCTAATAATTATTTACCTCTATTTCATTCCAACTGTCTGTATAATGGAAACATCATTCATGCGTGCATACAACCATTGATCACCCAGAACGATGTGATTTGTTTTTATGTCTCTACCATTAATGGATGCCTCTATCTATATATATATTTAATATATATAATTATTATATAATTCATAACATTATAGATATGATGGTTTCATTATTATATTATAAGTTTCATGACTTTCAAACTAAAACAAGTATGAGATATAAACCTGTTATCACCCGAAAAAATGATTTTACATAAAACATTTTAATTAAAAGGGTGAAAATATGTTATAAATATATTTTTATTATATATGAACTTTTAATGTGTTCAATGAAATAAGATACTTGAGATGAGGTATTTATGTCATAACCCTATTTTAATCAGGATTGTATATGATTGAATTTCAATTGAGGAAATTTTATATTAATTATATGATAAATTAATTAAATATCATTATCCTCATATTATTTCCATAAAGTAAAATATTTCCCTTAATTTTCCAATATTTAATAACTCAAATACTGGAATAATGGTTTTAAATAAAATAGACATTATTTCTATCTTCAGTTGAAACTTTTTTTATTCTATGTCTATGTTTTCAAAAAAATTATATAAAGTATTTTTAGATTACTCTCCTATGATTTTTAAAGTCATTTTTACCCATTATTTACTTGGAAAAAAATATTTAAAAAGGAAGGTTATTATATTTTTTCAACCAAGTTACTTTTAAAAATTTAACCAAAATTTGAAAGGAATATTTTATTTTAACATGATTGACATAAATATAATTTATCATCATCATGACCACTAAAAGATTTATATATTCATTTTTAAGTTTCTAATTTTAATTTCAAGGACAATTTTTTCAATAATATGATGGACATATTTTCATTTTTAAAATTGATATACAATGTGGAATGACAATTTTCCATTATAAATATTTATATGATTTTTTAATGAAATTTTAATCTAAGATAATATCCTTAATGTCAATTATGATTTACTGGGGATATAACCCAAATATACCATCCTTGTTATTTCTCTGAATTTTTTTATTCTTATGATGATGATATTTTTATGAATCCATTTAGTGTCTATTAGTTATACAATGCTTAATTGATGGAATGTTTATGGAACATATTCTTCTTTTCTGAGTTATGATATGATGATTTGATGAATGGTTTATGATATTTCGGAACACATATGTATGTTTTTTATTATTTTATGCATGGACTCCGAATTATATATCCCTATAATGTATTTGGTATAGTTTTATATCTATTGTGATAAAAATATGATGTATGCTAATGTGTTTGATCCACTATAGGATGCAAATGGATGTGATTATTTCAGTACGGGATGATGGTTGTGATGCATTATCAATTTTATGGTCTTAGTAGTTAACCTTGACATATGAAATGGTTTCTATACCTATGACGGTACCACAATTTTTTAACATGAACTTATGGTTCATGATTTATTTATGATAATTTCTCACTCTTAGGATTCATCTATTTGAAATAATACTATTTTATTCTATGAATCATGGTTATGGTCTATGATAGATTTGGTATGAACATTGGATGTTATGATCTTAAATTCATACAATTATACTTATTTTATGATTACATATGAAGATCTATTGATATCTCTCTTTTTCCCCCATACTAAGAATATAAGCTCACTATATTCTTTTATTTCCTTCCCCTTGGCTATGATAAAAGGGTTTAAATAGTGTTTTTCAAGAAGGGTATAATTTCAAAAGAACTTAATAGGAAATTTTGATGACCCTTTATGAAATAAGATATTCACATATTAAGTCTCAAAAGATAGAAAACCATTATGGTTTTTGTGTGGATCATAACTATATGTATAAAATATTCATTTAATAATATATAATATCTATTTATGAAAACATATGGGTCATTATAGTTTGTACCATTGTGAGGTTTAGACAATATTTGGAGATTAGGGTTAAAAAACATTTGTGAAAACCTCGGGGACAAGTTTAATTATGGGATAACATATGAATGTTTTGGTAAAGTCCACGGGTAACATAGGTTAAACCTATGGTCCCCTATATTGATAAGAGTGTGTCTTGATTTATTAATCCTATGAATGGTTTTTCATGATTATAAATCACTCTAATTACTATATAATTATTCTTACACTTTTTGTTCTGTTTTAAGTCAATGGGTAGAACCAAAAGGCACTATACTAACAATGACTATGATAGAAAATGAAATGATTTTCCCCCATAACAAACAAATACTATGGGATTTTGAATGAAGAATATTATTTCTATGGCCGCAAAAATTTCTCAACCTATGAATCATGTTGAGCATATAAATGATCAACTAAGGGAACAACATACAATTGATTCTGTCATGAGGCTACGCACATGTTTTAGTGGGGCTTCTTGTAAGAACTCAGGTTTTTTATGAGGTATGGGTTATTTTTTGATTAGTTTAAATTCATTTATATATCCTTATGTGAATACCCTTTTAGATTATGTGGCTATTGGGGGGTTTTTGGGGCTTGTTTGGAGCTCTAAGAATGGATTTTTTGGAGAAATTACGTAGGCCACATGGTTGGTAGTGACCATGATACCCAAGACACATGGTTAGATAGAATTGTGTGGTAGTAGAAATTGGTTCAGAGGAGCCTAAAATGTTTTTCAAGTTGTGAGGATGGAGGGGAATTCCTATTTGTGTACTTTTTTAGTTTTTGATAGTGGGATGAGACATGGTTTGTTCACGGGTAATAAAACCATGCATAAAAACTGTTCAAGGCGCCCCTACATACAGTAGTGGGTGCACAATTGACATATTGTTTGAAAAACAGTCTGAACAAACCATACGAGCAATATTTTAGGGTAAAATTACCAAATCACGCATTAAAATATTATAAATTTAAATGTAATTTTGACTCTGCTTCATTGACATAACCTTCTTATTGAGGGATCTAACTTTATTATATTTAGTATATTTGTTTTATCTCCACTGTATAATATCAGAATTCAGAATATTTGGTCTCGTTGTATCCAAGTTGGTGAGTACTCAATACCTTTTGTAATGCTGTTTGTTCTTTGTGGTATAGAGAAAGTTATTTTGTGAAAGAATTTTTTTATTTCCGTGTTATTGATCCTTTCTTCATTGATATTCTGATATGAGTCGAATCATGAAAATAATACTATAAGATAAATCTAATACTAACCTATAGTAAGTGGTTTATACTTTTTATGAGTGGTTTGGTGATTTATTAAGTTATTTTTCAATGTGTGATCTACCGTACTTTCCAGCACGGACCCAAAAATAAATTGATTAATTTTTTTAAACGAGATATACCCTATTAAGGATATCCTTTACATCCTTTTAGAGGTATTTGTGATTTTCTTCCCAATCAAGGTTTCCTATAGGCTATTCTATCTAGAAATCCTTTGATATTACGTTTATTAAACAACCCATGGGGTGAGTTGGTTCTTTCATAGTTAGAGGAAGCCTAATAATAACAGAATTGATCTAAATTGTATAATTATGATAAGTCATATCTTATTTTCCTTGTGATACATGATTTTTAATTGTTTCTTTACTAAATTTGTATTTGTTATATGAGTGGGTAAACTCATTAAATGCGATTTAATGATAATTGTTGAATTAGTGGGTATAATCATGGAACATGAATGTTAATTCAAGAATGGTTACATAGGACACCATGTGTGCTTTACACCATGTGTGCTTTACACCATGTGTCATTGAAATGGTAGAGAGTGACTTGATGTGGATTCCATGATCCACTATAGTTTGGATCCGGTACCAAGTGGTCTTGTATTATTGATTAGAAATCATGGCCATAGTAAATTTTACATTCATGATTATATAGCTCGACCATGGTAGATATGGTATTATAGATTGTATTATAAAGTTGTGTGTTATATGATAAGTGGTGCATATATCATGTCCAAGATTTTTACAATCATTTACCTTACTGAAGAATTTTTATATGAGATTGACAGTTATTTTTTAGGTATCCTAGCATAAATATATAGTATCACATGTTTTGTAGTATACATGACATGAGCACTACACTTTTATTTAATTCTTACCATTGAGATATATTGCAGTATTCCTTATCTTATATTTCATATCCCTGACTTTTTATATACTTTTTGGTGGTTTCTTATTGGGGGTTGTATATCACACCTTTTTTGAGCCTTTTTTGGGTACCTAGAATGACTATTTGGATTTAGGTTGGGACAAGGGAAATGACCCACATTTCGATGCTTGACTTTGTTCCATAATAAGGATCCAGGGAGCATGACACCAATGTGAGTCTTGTACTTCTATCAAGATATAGTTATTTTTTATATATTTTTGGTACTTCGATACATGTGTTTTACTGATTTTTGTATAACTATTTGGATTCATTCTAGAGACATGATTCATCATCATTTTTATATGATATTCATTTTGTAAATTGTTGTTTGTATCTGTCATCTAGATGTATATATATTGTCTGACTCATATACTACTTCAGTTGTTTGAAATATATGATTTCTACCACTATGTTGAAATCTGATAAGAGGTAATAGTATCCCCACAGACACACACTAGGCCATTGCTACTAGTCGGTAGACTTTAGAATTTGGGGAGATATGCTTGAGGTCATGTAGCTAAATGGGATCTACACATTGTGGAGTGGAATCTGTGTCCAGGATGTTACAAAGTGGTATTTTAGTGAATTTTAATTTCTGATTTTCATTAATATTTTGATACAATAGAATGGGATATGATGGAATTAGAAATTTCCAATGAGATATGGCTTGGTATTACTAACCCGTGTATAAGAAACATTCAAATTACCTCGAATTGAAGTTGTTGTTTTCTTGATTTCTTCTCATATATATGATTTGGTTCCACCGTTGGATGATGTACATGTATTTTGATGTTATTTTTGATACAATTGTGGGTTCTATCTTTTGAAACCTGGTGAGATGAGGGTTTTCAATCCCATGCATCATTTTAAGAACATGTTTGAAATCACATTCCATGCATTATTTCATACCATATATGATTCATTACCTATTGGAATGATTTTGCGATAGGTGTTATGATAGATATACCTACTGTTGTGATAGACTTATGTGCATGTAATTGAGAAACATGGTTGGCACATAGAGCACTTGCTGGAACCTAAGAAGTGTTTTTCTGAGTAGGTTATAGCAAACACCCAATGTAGACAATTTTAACACATTGAGTCATATACTATGAGTTGTATCAACTGGAATGTTTATTTTGTGTGGATTAGGTGGATCCCATATTTTAGTTGATGTGGAGTATGAGACCTTATGAATCAAAAGCGATGCACTATTTTGGTCAAACATTTAAAATGTAATGTGAAAGGAATATGAAATTCAAATGGAAAATTGAAGTAAATTATGATGAACTCAAACTAAACCATAATTTTTATTGGGAAAGAGGTGGTGTCTCTAGTGACTTTTGAGACTATTTATTTTTATCCAGCACAAGAATTAGGAACAGTGTGTGTGGTATGACCTGGTTATGGGAAGTCTCTGACCTATCCTTTGCTTTAGAGATACAAACATTGGTTTTTTAGGTGTGTTTTTGTTATTGAAGGGTCATTCGACCACGAAGACCATGAGTTGTACACCAGGAGGGAGGATACAACCATGCTCTAGAGGAAGTGGACCATGGGTTACCAGTGGATCCTCCTTTATTTCCAAATGTGGCACCAGTTTTTTTACTAAACACAAGTGTTGAGGCAGTATTCTATGAGGGGTTTTATCACATTATGAAAATTTTAGGGAGCACCACATCTAATATTTTACATGGATGAGATGATTCATGTTTTATAGTAGTATCATCCTCCAATGTTTTTTGGGATACCAGTTCAAAGGATGTTGAGTTGTGGCTTGGGACTGTGTGGTCAATATTCAAGAATCTAGAGACATCTCGATAGAGAAGAATGAAGATCACAATTTATATGCTATGTGGAAAAATAAAACATTATTGGGCTATTCTAAACCAATAATAAAGGAAGAGATACTTGGTTTGGGATGATTTACAAACCAAATTCTATGACTACTTTTACCCCAAGTATCTATGTGTCGGGTGGGTTAGTGATTCCATATGTTTGGTGTAGGGAACTATGATAGTAATATATTAATCAGCACACTCTATAGAGCTGTAATGTTTTCTTTTGACATACTATGATGATGATTTATCAAGGGAGAGACACTTTAAGGAAGGTATCAACAATTCTATTTGATCTCAGTTCAACATTTTCATAATAACATATATATTATCAAGTTTTAAATGAGGAAATAATATTTGGGAAGAACCTAAGGGTATTTGGGGGAATAGAGAAGAGAAATATAGGTTCTCAACTAGGTAATTCAACTTCCAGCGGTAATAAGAGACATATTAAGGCTTCCTATGAGATGAGCACCAACTCGGCCTTCTAGTTATGAAAGTGTAGATTTCTATCATCAATGTGGATGATGAGGCAACATGAGAAATTAGTACAATCATTACATTGTCATGTGCCATGCTTGAGGTAGGATGGGCCACTTTCAGTTTTTCTACCAGTCATTCCATCCGATAGAGAGTTGTAGGTGGAATCTATGAAACCAGGCTCAGGAGTGAGTTTCACAACTCTATATTTGGTAGGGAGCTAGAGCTATACTGGTTGATCAGTCTGAGGTAGTGGTGGTTGTGGCCATGACATCCAGGCACCAGTTATACCAAGATAACAAAGTGGGCCTACTTTAGGTGTTGAGGTTATATCATATGGTCTTGGATGATGCTTGATATATTCTATATAAATTACACTTGGAGGCAATGGTTGTAGACCATCTATGGTGAGAGGTACGATCTTAGTAGCCTCGGCCTTGTATGTGCTCTTTTTGAAATAGGTCCATCACAATGTTATATATATATACGAATTGTGTATTTAAATGGGCTTGTGGTTTAGTTTTATGATATTGTTATGAAACATGACACTCTATTGGGTATTAGAACAGAGGATGTATTTTAGTTTATGGAGTTAACCATTAAGGATTGTGTGTTTCACTTCATATTGAATATTTTTTTCCTCGTAATGATAAGGTTTGATGTAATGATCAAGATGGAATATATAGTAGCTTATCAAGCCAACATTGAATGATATCACAATAGGATGATTTCCACATCACTAGTGGGTGCAGTTTGTAATCACAATAGAGAAAGGGATGTCAAGAAGAGCTGAACTAGAACAAAATATAATGGGCTGGTCAGTATGACAACCAAAATTGCTAGTTTATATCTGGATGATCAGGGATTTCATTATGAATATTCTTCTACAGTGGTTTATCATTTTTGGGACCATTTAACAAAAAACATTTCTACTTTATTGCCTAAGAGAGAGGTGGAGTTTTTCATTGACATAGTTCTAGGAGGTACACTAGTATCCATTCCTTCTTATTAGATGGCTAAAATGGTTTTTCTCGAGTTGAGGAGCCAGTTGGAGGATTTAGATGCAAAGTGGTTTATTAAAAATGTTTCATCTCCATGGGGTTCTGTAGTCTTTTTTGGTAAAAATGTATACGATAACATTAAGATATGAATGAATTATCAGAAATTGATCCATCCAGTGGTTAGAAATTGATATACCATTCCATAGATATATGAACTAGATGATAAGTTTCTAGGTTCTCAAGTTTTCTAGAAAATTGATTTGAGGTAGGCATATCACTAGGTATGTGTTTAACCTACTTATTCACCTCATACAACCTTTCAAATAATGTGTGCTCTATATGAGTATTTGGTTATGTTATTAGGTCACATGAACATTCCATCAATTTTCCTTGTGAAGATGAATTGATTTTCTAATCCTTATCAGGGTTCGTTTGTGGTGGATTTCATGGAAGATATCTTGGTCCATTCCCAAAATTTATATGACCATGCCAAACATATTGAGATCATTTTGGATGAAAGGATTGAGAAATAGTTAAATGTTAAGATCAAAAAATGCCACTTCTGGATGGAAAAAATTCAATTACTGGGTTATATTATCATAGAGACAAGAGTATCAGTTGACCCAAATAAGGTGACTGTTATAGATTCCTGGGAGCATCATAAGAACTTCATTGACATACATAGATTCTTGGGGCCAACTAAATATTATAGGAATTTAATACATGAATTATCATGCTTGTAAGTAGCATTGATAGGCTTAAAAAAAGGTTGTAAAGATTTTTTGTATAGATACATGCAAGAATGTATTCAAAGAATTGAAAGGTATATTGACTTCTGCACCACTATTGTAACGCCCCGACCCCAGATACCCAGAGTCGGTGCATTAATAACATAACATTGGCATGATCACAAGAAAGATCAAATCTCGAAAGACCGATTGGTTTAGTAGCCTTGGAAACACTAGATATAATCATAAATTTTTACATTACATTTCAAAGTGAAAAACTACTACAATAACAAAGTCTTCATATCCACAATATTAACCCCTCATAATATCTCTGCAAGTCATTCATAATTTACTTCTTCACTTCCTGGGAAAAATAAAACATAGAAAAGGGGTGAGCTCAAATGCTCAGTAAGGATAACAATATAGCGTAAACTTTCATAAATAAGAATAAACATTTAAGGCAATGTATAACTAAAACAAAAGCCTTTTAAATACGAACTTTCAACATGGTATGGCATAAATAAAATGAAATAATGCCATTTACTTATTCACATGGATATTCTACTAAATGAATAATCACATGCAAAAATCAATAACCACTTTCATAATGTTGGAATGCATAATGCCAGACTATCATAACCACATAGCCAAGGCCTCGTGCCAAGACTACAAATAAGATTTTGTCAAGGCCTTGTGCCAAGACACTAGTTTGTCTCATGAGACCTACCGATGCATCGAGGAGCTATAGCGGGCTCCACCCGTCACTTATTAAGTCCAATGCATTCCCATATGAAAAGGTTTAAACATAACATAAACATTCGTATTAAAACTAGCATACGAAATGTCAATACTTTCACAATAAACTATGAATGGTATAAAAATAGCACATCCACAGTCAAACAAATCACAAAACCTTCAATACAATATAGAAGTTTTGTATCATAATAAATCAACTTCAAATAATCTTAAAATCCATCAAAGGATGTTGACATAGATGAAATCAAAATTCTTTTTAAAGAAATATCTCCTTTTATTTTGAAATCATTTAAGATACATATAAAATAAAACATTTTCTTTGAAAATATTCTTATAAGCTTGTAAGGAAAGCTTTGAAGATTTTATAACGGCATAAAATAACCGCACCCGCCGTATAAGTTAAAAAAAGAACATTCTTACCTCAATTCTGTCGAAAAGGTTAAAAAGGACCTTGTTTTGAAAACGACAGAAAGATTCCTTTATAAACCTCTTATAAAAAGTCAAAAAAAGGTATAAATGACTTTAACCCATATTCTTGTAAATAGTAAAAATGTTTTGAAATACATTTTTAAGAAACATGGATGTGGATGATAAAGAGATCCCAGTAGATTATTACATATAAACAACCTCGGATAATGAAGAGATTGTGAAATAACCCTTACCTTGTACTTTTCCTTGGTTGGGGTAGGTTAACCTCCTGTATAATGGTGAAATAGTTGTTATTAAATTATACAAGAATCATATATATTAATATGATATCATATATGATCTTTTAACATTGATTTGTTAATAATATCTTAGAATTATCGTCGTTTCGGGAGTTAACTTACTCATTTTCTTTTATATGTTTTGTTACATAAGCCATGGTTGTTGTATCTTATTCATATCCAGAATGATATACAGTCCTTAAACATCATTTTTAAATCATCAAATGATAATTATACTTGAATGGATACGATGGAGAATGAATCTCATCGCGTTCGTGGAGACGGTAGTCCGTACGTACGCACGAGCGACAATATCATTCTTTTGATATTAAAATAATATATAAATGGATGGTATATCATATATACAAAATCATTAACATGTTATATTTATTATTTACATGAGTTACACATCATTATTATACCCATCCAAATAATATTATATTGAATAACAATTACACCACGACGTGGAGACGGTAAGCCGTACGTACGCACGTATGGTGACATGTTATTCAAAGGGTGGATAGAATACTGAATATGATTGTACCATATTTATAATAACATCACAGTATATGTGAGATACTGGAGTTATTATTTCAGAATGGTAAGAACAATGGAAGAAGAAGTGGAAGAAGAAATGAACTTAGAAAAGGGTGGTGAAATCATTACCTCTTCTTCGGGTTCTTCCTTTTGATTTGATCAAAAGGGCTCCTTAGGTTGGCTTTATGATCAAACTATGGCCTCTAGGTTGTATTGAGGGATGTTGGGAGAGTATTTGGGCAGAGTTTGGCCGAACCAAAATGCTTTGAAGGTGTGAAGAAATGAGAAGGAGGAGTGCCCTTTTATAAGAGGGGTGAGGGGCACCTTTGGAAAAGCTAGAAATATTAATTTATAATAAATTCATATTCGGTTTATAAAGGCTCCAAAGTTTACTATTCAAAGGATGAGGTGGGGATAGGTCGAAAACAACTCATCCAATAGAATTTAGACAGGTTTGGGTACTTATATTAACCTTATCTTTAAGTATTAACTCTAAGTTAATTAGTTTCACTTTTACAATGTCTCTTTGTATTTTATATATTATGGTTAATAAACATACTATATACATCCAAGAGACCCCCAATTGGTACATTAATGATGAACCTATCATGATATAAGTCTCTTGGCCGAACCTTATATTTTTAGGAATTTAATATCAATTAATAATATAATATTTGTTTTAAGAACTCTTTTATGTCAATTTTGACACTATTCAATAGTTGATTTTTGTGAAACTCATAACAGATTGATTACTTCGAACAAAGTCCATTAAATCAATCCTAATATATCATATTAGCCTAGAAAATTAGTTTAATTCATTAAAAGTTTCATATTATATTTATTTGGGTATTTATAATATCAATTATTTTAATTTTTCACTATTATATTAATTACTGCATCATCATTGTGTCATAAATAAAATAACTTATTTAATGTCTAAAAATTATAAATAAAATATCATTATGTAGAAAATATTTTTATCTTTCTAATGAATATTTATAATCGAAAATCCAACATGTATAACCCTATGTACAAATTGTTGTTCTAAAAGATATATGCTTCTGTCATTTTTGTATTCATTTTGACTTAATTAAAATAAAGTGTCATTATCACTTACAAGTGGATCCATGGGGTCCCAAAATAGACCCAAAGATGCCCATGGTCGACCATGTATCAACCAATAGGGTTAAGACACGTTTTAGGGTAATTTAGTATTATTATAATATTATTTTTTTTAACCCTTATTTACCGGATTTACCCTTTAACCATGGTAAATAAAATATTTACCGCAGTAATTATTCAAAATGTCTAAAAATAAAAGTTACCTATTTACATAATTTGGACATCCTGATTCCAAATATGGAATCCATTTTCCTAAATTCAAAACACAGAAGTGGCAGAAATTAATTTAAAATTAATTCCCGCTGTTAAAACAAAAAGCGTGTTTTTAAGAGATAATAACTATCAAAAGATTGACACTTGTTTATGTTCGGTTTAATTGTAAAATTATGTCCAATGATAAACATTAAATTGAATGGTAAAAATATATTCTAAATATACTTTAAAACCACTCAAATTCATAATTTATCACTATTAATTATTTTGATTAAAAAAGTTGTTTTTAATTAAAATTTAGAAATTTTCACTATTCATCAAAATATGAAAGTTATCCGAAATGTACCAAAATTTCACCCTAGGCTAATTTTGATATTCCGAATCCAAAAATGAAGTCCATTTTGAAATATAGAATATATATGATTTCAAAAATTAGGTATTACTATTCACAACGGCTAGTTTAATTAGTTGTGGTGTGTGTTAGAACTCGAGGTTGCGTACAACACACGCTATCGCATTATTCGAAGGGAAACGTACCGTAGAAGCTTGGGGTGTTACATTCTCCCCTCCTTCAAATAATTGCGTCCTCGCAATTTCTAGGGTATTACTGCATAAAAAGACTCGGGTGGTTCTTCATCATAAGTTCCTCGGGTTCCCACGTTGCCTCTTCCATCTTATGATTTCTCCACAAAACTTTTACCAGACGCGTCGTCCGGTTTCTCAGTACTTGTTCTCTTGTATCAAGAATCCTGACGGGCTCTTCACAATAGGAAAGATCGGGTTCCAGTTCTAATTCCTCATAGGTGAGTACATGCGTTGGGTCAGGCATGTATTTCCTCAACAGAGATACGTGGAACACATCGTGAACTTTGGAGAGACTTGGCGGCATTGCCAATCGGTAAGCTACAGCCCCAATTCGTTCTAGAATTTCGAAAGGTCCGATGTACCTGGGACTCAATTTACCTTTCTTACCAAAACGTATGACTCCCTTCCACGGAGATACCTTTAGGAAAACATGATCACCGACTTGAAATTCCAAATCCTTCCTTCGATTATCGGCATAGCTCTTCTGCCTACTTTGAGCTGCTTTGATGTGATTTTGGATTACCTTCACCTTTTCCACCGTTTCCTCCACCAGTTCTGGGCCTACAAGTTTTCTTTCACCAACGTCATCCCAACAGGTTGGTGTACGACATCTCTTTCCGTATAACGCTTCATATGGTGCCATTTGTATACTCGAATGGAAGCTATTGTTATAGGAAAATTCTACCAGAGGTAAATATTGATCCCACATACCCTGAAAATCAAGTGAGCAAGATCTCAACATGTCTTCTAAGGTCTGAATAGTCCGTTCTGATTGTCCGTCTGTCTGAGGGTGGTAAGCAGTGCTCAAATGAAGTTCAGTATCCAGGGATTTCTGAAGACTTTTCCAGAATCTTGAAGTAAAACGGGGATCACGATCAGAAACAATCGATAGGGGTACTCCATGAAGTCTCACAACTTCATTAATATATAGTCTTGCTAGACGTTCCAGGGGTAGATCTTCTCTTATAGCAAGAAAATGTGCTGACTTGGTAAGACGATCGACAATAACCCATATTGCATCATTCCTTCTAGGAGTCTTTGGTAGCCCCATGACAAAGTCCACCGTAATATTGTCCCATTTCCACTCCGGTATAGGAAGAGGTTGCATGACTCCTCCAGGCTGTTGCCTTCCAGCTTTCACTTGTTGACAAACCATACATCTTGACACAAAATCAGCAATCTCCCTCTTCATATTGTCCCACCAAAAATGTTCTTTCAAATCTCTATACATTTTGGTGCTCCCAGGGTGTATAGAGAAATTGGAACTATGAGCATCATCCAGCAATTCCCTTTTTAGATCAGGTATATTGGGAACACAAAGTCTCTTCCCGAATTTCAAAATTCCATCTTCATACACAAAGTCTCTCAATCTCCCATCATTCACAGCTTTAACCTTCTTCTGAAATTCTTCATCATCGGTCTGAGAACTCTTAATCCTTTCTAGTAAAGATGGTTTGGCAACCATTTGAAAAAGCATTGATGTTTCACCTTCCCTGGTTATTCCCATGTCCATCTTCACTAGATCCATGAAAATTGGATCCCTTTCAATTCTCATCATGTTCAAAACTCCATGGTCTTTTCTGCTCAAAGCATCTGCCACCTTGTTTGCCTTCCCCGGGTGGTAGTGTATCGTACAATCAAAATCCTTGAGTAATTCAAGCCATCTCCTTTGCCTCATGTTGAGTTCTTTTTGTGAGAAAATATACTTCAAACTCTTGTGATCAGTATAAATCTCACATTTTTCACCATAGAGGTAGTGCCTCCATATCTTCAAAGCAAAGATCACATCTGCTAACTCAAGATCATGAGTAGGATAGTTTTGTTCATGAATTTTCAACTATCGTGATGCATAGGCAATAACTCTATCATTCTGCATAAGGACACAGCCAAGTCCTTTCTTTGATGCATCACTATAAATAACGAACCCATCATTCCCCGATGGTAGAGTCAATATAGGAGCATTGACTAATCTTCTCTTCAGTTCTTCGAAACATTCTTCACACTCTTTTGTCCAAACAAATTTAACCCCTTTACGTGTGAGCTTCGTTAATGGGTTAGCCAATCGGGCAAAATTCTGGACGAAACGTCGATAATAACCTTACAAACCAATAAAACTACGTACCTCAGTTATACTCGTAGGTGCTGGCCATTCTTGGATTGCCTTGGTCTTAGAAGGATCAACAGAGATTCCATCTTTAGAGACAATATGGCGAAGAAAAGAAATCTCCTGAAGCCAGAATTCACACTTGCTAAACTTCCCATATAATTCATGCCTCCTCAGAGTCTTCAAGATAATGCGCAAGTGATTTTCATGATCTTCGTAGGTTTTGGAGTATACCAAGATATCATCAATAAATACCACCACAAATTCATCGAGATACTCCTTGAAAACTCTATTCATCAGATCCATGAATACAGAGGGTGCATTAGTCAATCCAAACGGCATTACAGTAAACTCGTAATGCCCGTACCTGGTTCGAAATGCTGTTTTCGGAATGTCTTCCTTCTTTACACACAACTGATGGTATCCAGATCGAAGTTCAATCTTTGAAAAGTATTGAGCTCCATGCAGTTGGTCAAATAAATCATCAATACGAGGTAGGGGATACTTGTTCTTTATCGTTATAGCATTGATCTCCCTGTAGTCGATACATAACCTCATAGATCCATCTTTCTTTTTAACAGAAAGAACAGGGGCTCCCCATGGAGAAACACTAGGGCGAATGAATCCCTTATTACTCAATTCCTCTAGTTGTTTCTTTAGTTCGACTAGCTCTACAGTGGCCATTCTATAAGGGGTCTTCGATATAGGCCTTGATCCAGGAATTAAATCAATGGAAAATTCTACTTCTCGTTCTGGAGGATGTCCAGGTAAATCTTCCGGAAATACATCTACAAACTCTTTCACAATAGGTACATCCTCTATTTGAACATTTCTTTCCTCACCGACAGTTATTTCATTCTCTTCCTCCCCGATAATTGAATTAAGTTGAGCTACAGGGGGTGGATCTAAATAAGAATTAGGTGGTGACGATTCTGCTCTAAAAATAAGGTGCTCCTTATCATTATCATCAAGAATCGTAACCTCTTTCTTCTTACAATAAATCTTCGCATCATAGTCCGAAAGCCAGTCCATACCAAGGATTATATCAAACTCAATCATAGGTATGACGATGAAATCAGCAGATAAAGAAAATTTATGTGCTCTAATGGGGACTAATTCACAAAACTTTGTTGCAACGATACTTCCCTTAGGAGTTTTAACTGACAACTCCCTTATTAAATCAAATTGGAAATATCTAATTTTCTTAGCAAACTGGGAAGATATGAAACAATGCGATGATCCAGAATCAAATAATGCATTTGCTAAACTTGAGGAAACCATTAAATTACCTGCCACCACGTCTTTCGGAGTTTCTACCTCAGCAGTAGTGATAGCATAAGCCTGGCCTTGATCCCTTGGCCTTTTCTGAGGTAAGTTCTCCTGACGCTTAGGGCATGCATTTGCATAATGCCCCATCTCCCTGCAATTGTAGCACTGAACGTTGGTAGCTTCCTTCTTCCCCTTGCAATCATGAGCTTGGTGGCCTTTTTCACCACACTTGTAACAGACTCCCATTCCCTTCAAGCAAGTACCAGGATGTTTCTTCCCGCATTTACCACAAGATGGATATTCAACCTTTCCCTTCTTCCCCTTATTTCCATTCCCAGATTGATCAGCAGGTCTCTTCTTCTCTTGCTTCGCTTTAAAGTCATAAGACTTAGAGAATTCCTTTTCGGTCTTGATGGCACATGAGACAATGTCTTCGTACGATGAAAAGGATTGTGAGACTAATGCTCGACGGAGAAATGGTTTTAACCCATCAAAGAAACGATCAATCTTACTTCTTGGGTTGCGTATATAATCTCCAGCATACCTCGCTAACCTTGTAAAGTTAGCCTCAGACTTTGTGACATTCTCATCCTCCTTTTGTCTCAGACTCAGAAATTGCCTTTCCATATCTGCTCGATGGTCGCGAGGGAAGTATTTTTCTAAAAACAGATCTTTGAACTCCCTCCATTCCATGTTTGATACTTCATCATCTTCCTTCATGTTTTGAATCAATGACCACCATTGATCAGCATCTCTAGTGAGGCGGTAAACTGCCATGGTAACTTTTTCCCTTTCACTACTCCCCAAAGCCTGAAATATTTTCTCTAGGGAAAATATCCATTGCTCAGCTACTAAGGGATTTGTACTTCCATTGAACGTTGGTGGTTGTTGTCTCATGAATCGATCTAACATTGATCCTCCACGCTGCGGATCAGGGTGCTCCATACGTGTAAGGTTATTATTCATAACCTGAGTAAGTTGTCCCAGTACGGTGATTAGCTGATCAGCACCAGTTGCATCACCAGCCCCACTATAATTATCTTGAGCAGGAGGGCAATCCCTACATGGAGTGCGTGCATTGATACGGTTTCCATTTCTTCCACTAGGCGCCATTTCTAAAAAAAATGGCATAAACTAGATCAGTTTATGCATCAAAATACATAATCCCATACTTATAAAACACTTAACATAAATTGAACTATTTATGGATATAATCCATAATCATAAAAATGTTTTCTTTGAGGAAGTATATACTCATAAACCCTTCATAATGATTTGTAAAGATAGTGAGAGTTATCCTAAGCATATCCCCCGGGAGTGTCGTAACCAAGAGTGCAGCAAGGCCCGTTGTCGTGCACCAGTTCCCGTTCGAGTCTAGCTCAAAGCGGTGTTTTCGGGTTTTACCCCTAGGTACATCTGTGCCAGAGCCGCCTCTACCTGCTCGTATCCAGACAGGGATGTATTGCTCGAAAAACTCACAAAATCTCTACAATACCAAAATTCTAGGAAGTTCTTCTATACTAATCCTCAAAGTTCATCTTAGGTCTACGTGCTCTAATCAGAGTTTATCTAAATCTAGCTTCCAAGGTTTGTACTAAACTTCCTCTGATACCAACTGTAACGCCCCGACCCCAGATACCCAGAGTCGGTGCATTAATAACATAACATTGGCATGATCACAAGAAAGATCAAATATCGAAAGACCGATTGGTTTAGTAGCCTTGGAAACACTAGATATAATCATAAATTTTTACATTACATTTCAAAGTGAAAAACTACTACAATAACAAAGTCTTCATATCCACAATATTAACCCCTCATAATATCTCTGCAAGTCATTCATAATTTACTTCTTCACTTCCTGGGAAAAATAAAACATAGAAAAGGGGTGAGCTCAAATGCCCAGTAGGGATAACAATATAGCGGAAACTTTCATAAATAAGAATAAACATTTAAGGCAATGTATAACTAAAACAAAAGCCTTTTAAATACGAACTTTCAACATGGTATGGCATAAATAAAATGAAATAATGCCATTTACTTATTCACATGGATATTCTACTAAATGAATAATCACATGCAAAAATCAATAACCACTTTCATAATGTTGGAATGCATAATGCCAGACTATCATAACCACATAGCCAAGGCCTCGTGCCAAGACTACAAATAAGATTTTGTCAAGGCCTTGTGCCAAGACACTAGTTTGTCTCATGAGACCTACCGATGCATCGAGGAGCTATAGCGGGCTCCACCCGTCACTTATTAAGTCCAATGCATTCCCATATGAAAAGGTTTAAACATAACATAAACATTCGTATTAAAACTAGCATACGAAATGTCAATACTTTCACAATAAACTATGAATGGTATAAAAATAGCACATCCACAGTCAAACATATCACAAAACCTTCAATACAATATAGAAGTTTTGTATCATAATAAATCAACTTCAAATAATCTTAAAATCCATCAAAGGATGTTGACATAGATGAAATCAAAATTCTTTTTAAAGAAATATCTCCTTTTATTTTGAAATCATTTAAGATCCATATAAAATAAAACATTTTCTTTGAAAATATTCTTATAAGCTTGTAAGGAAAGCTTTGAAGATTTTATAACGGCATAAAATAACCGCACCCGCCGTATAAGTTAAAAAAAGAACATTCTTACCTCAATTCTGTCGAAAAGGTTAAAAAGGACCTTGTTTTGAAAACGACGGAAAGATTCCTTTATAAACCTCTTATAAAAAGTCAAAAAAAGTTATAAATGACTTTAACCCATATTCTTGTAAATAGTAAAAATGTTTTGAAATACATTTTTAAGAAACATGGATGTGGATGATAAAGAGATCCCAGTAGATTATTACATATAAACAACCTCGGATAATGAAGAGATTGTGAAATAACCCTTACCTTGTACTTTTCCTTGGTTGGGGTAGGTTAACCTCCTGTATAATGGTGAAATAGTTGTTATTAAATTATACAAGAATCATATATATTAATATGATATCATATATGATCTTTTAACATTGATTTGTTAATAATATCTTAGAATTATCGTCGTTTCGGGAGTTAACTTACTCATTTTCTTTTATATGTTTTGTTACATAAGCCATGGTTGTTGTATCTTATTCATATCCAGAATGATATACAGTCCTTAAACATCATTTTTAAATCATCAAATGATAATTATACTTGAATGGATACGATGGAGAATGAATCTCATCGCGTTCGTGGAGACGGTAGTCCGTACGTACGCACGAGCGACAATATCATTCTTTTGATATTAAAATAATATATAAATGGATGGTATATCATATATACAAAATCATTAACATTTTATATTTATTATTTACATGAGTTACACATCATTATTATACCCATACAAATAATATTATATTGAATAACAATTACACCACGACGTGGAGACGGTAAGCCGTACGTACGCACGTATGGTGACATGTTATTCAAAGGGTGGATAGAATACTGAATATGATTGTACCATATTTATAATAACATCACAGTATATGTGAGATACTGGAGTTATTATTTCAGAATGGTAAGAACAATGGAAGAAGAAGTGGAAGAAGAAATGAACTTAGAAAAGGGTGGTGAAATCATTACCTCTTCTTCGGGTTCTTCCTTTTGATTTGATCAAAAGGGCTCCTTAGGTTGGCTTTCTGATCAAACTAAGGCCTCTAGGTTGTATTGAGGGATGTTGGGAGAGTATTTGGGCAGAGTTTGGCCGATCCAAAAGGCTTTGAAGGTGTGAAGAAATGAGAAGGAGGAGTGCCCTTTTATAAGAGGGGTGAGGGGCACCTTTGGAAAAGCTAGAAATATTAATTTATAATAAATTCATATTCGGTTTCTAAAGGCTCAAAAGTTGACTATTCAAAGGATGAGGTGGGGATAGGTCGAAAACAACTCATCCAATAGAATTTAGACAGGTTTGGGTACTTATATTAACCTTATCTTTAAGTATTAACTCTAAGTTAATTAGTTTCACTTTTACAATGTCTCTTTGTATTTTATATATTATGGTTAATAAACTTACTATATACATCCAAGCGACCCCCAAGTGGTACATTAATTATGAACCTATCATGATATAAGTCTCTTGGCCGAACCTTAGATTTTTAGGAATTTAATATCAATTAATAATATAATATTTGTTTTAAGAACTCTTTTATGTCAATTTTGACACTATTCAATAGTTGATTTTTGTGAAACTCATAACAGATTGATTACTTCGAACAAAGTCCATTAAATCAATCCTAATATATCATATTAGCCTAGAAAATTAGTTTAATTCATTAAAAGGTTCATATTATATTTATTTGGGTATTTATAATATCAATTATGTTAATTTTTTACTATTATATTAATTACTGCATCATCATTGTGTCATAAATAAAATAACTTATTTAATGTCTAAAAATTATAAATAAAATATAATTATGTAGGAAATCTTTTTATCTTTCTAATGAATATTTATAATCGAAAATCCAACATGTATAACCCTATGTAAAAATTGTTGTTCTAAAAGATATATGCTTGTGTCATTTTTGTATTCATTTTGACTTAATTAAAATAAAGTGTCATTATCACTTACAAGTGGATCCATGGGGTCCCAAAATAGACCCAAAGATGCCCATGGTCGACCATGTATCAACCAATAGGGTTAAGACATGTTTTAGGGTAATTTAGTATTATTATAATATTATTTTGTTTAACCCTTATTTACCGGATTTACCCTTTAACCATGGTAAATAAAATATTTACCGCAGTAATTATTCAAAATGTCTAAAAATAAAAGTTACCTATTTACATAATTTGGACATCCTGATTCCAAATATGGAATCCATTTTCCTAAATTCAAAACACAGAAGTGGCAGAAATTAATTTAAAATTAATTCCCGCTGTTAAAACAAAAAGCGTGTTTTTAAGAGATAATAACTATCAAAAGATTGACACTTGTTTATGTTCGGTTTAATTGTAAAATTATGTCCAATGATAAACATTAAATTTAATGGTAAAAATATATTCCAAATATACTTTAAAACCACTCAAATTCATAATTTATCACTATTAATTATTTTGATTAAAAAAGTTGTTTTTAATTAAAATTTAGAAATTTTCACTATTCATCAAAATATGAAAGTTATCCGAAATGTACCAAAATTTCACCCTAGGATAATTTTGATATTCCGAATCCAAAAATGAAGTCCATTTTGAAATATAGAATATATATGATTTCAAAAATTAGGTATTACTATTCACAACGGCTAGTTTAATTAGTTGTGGTGTGTGTTAGAACTCGAGGTTGCGTACAACACACGCTATCGCATTATTCGAAGGGAAACGTACCGTAGAAGCTTGGGGTGTTACAACTATAGATTATTTTAGAGCTAGGAAAAAGATACATTATATATTATGATGCAAAAAGTATCTGTCTAGGAGTAGTTCTTATGTAGGGGGGTAGATTCATGGAATATAGATATCGATAGCTGAGGCCACCCAATAGGAACTACTTGACACACAATCTCAAGTTAGCTTTAGTTGTTCTTGCTTTTTGATGTTTGAGACATTAGATACCAGGAGGTAATTTTTTGTGTATATGGACCAGAAATTCCTCCAGAACATAGTTACACATTGATATCTAAATTTATGCTAGTGAAGGTAGGTTGTTTACCTATGGTATTTTGGATTCTATCTTTCCTATAGGCCTAGAAAGGTAAATGCAGTAGCTGATACACCGAGAAGGGGACTCATAGACAAGCTGTTTAGGAGGGAAGTACCAAGTGGAAGCTTATAGATTTTTTCCTATGAGATGTACTTGGAAGTGCAGGACCTTATGGGATATAATTTTCTACCATCCTCATATATGACCTCCACTATAATCAATAGAGTGATAATGAGAAAGATATAAAATTATGAGGGCCTCATCCTATGAGAGATTAGGGAAGGTGATGACCCACATCCTAGTTAGACTATAAGCAAGGATGAGAAACTTCGTATCAATGGTTTTTTTGTTCCAGTGGTCATCTGTGAGGATATGATACATGAGATTCATACCTCAATTTTGGTAGTGTACTCTTGTGTCACAAAGATGTATTGTGACTTGACACTAAAATACTAGTGTTAAGGTACGAAACACAAGGTATCAAGTTTTGTTACAAGGTGTTCTATATGTCAACATGTGCAGGGATAACATCAATGACCATATATGTTTTAACTATAGTTTCCTATTCATGAGTAAAAATTGGATGATGTCGTGACAGATCTCTTGACCGTCTTTCTGAGGTTTATTTGAGGTAATGATGTTTTGTGTGTTGTTTTTGATAGGAATACGAATGTTTCACATTTTCTACTGATTAAATTTACCTTTATTATAGATGTGTATGGGTGGTTTTATATTCTTAAGATAGTACAACTTTACAAGGTCCCTTGTTCTATCATTTTAGAATGAGATTCCTAGTTTACATCTCATTTATAGAAGAGTTTGAAGAGGGAACTGTGTACATAGTTGCTTTGGTGCACATGATATCACCCTCAAACTAATGTCTAATCCATGCATATGATACATGTTCTTAAGTACATGTTGCAAACATGTGTCAAATATTTCGGGTGCTCTTGGGACAGGCATATACCCCTAGTTGATTTCTCCTACAACAATACCAATCAGACGACTATATAGATGGAACCTTATGAGTCTTTGTAAGATTGGTCATACCGATCACCCATATCTTGGTTAGAGGAATGTGAGGTAGCATTACTAGGACAACGTCTCATTTAAGAGTCTTTTGAGATGGCCTAGTTGATCAGAATGTGGATGGGTAATGCACAATGTCGATAAAAATCATACATCGATTGTTGTAGACTACTTCTACAGTTTGAGGCTAGGTATTGGGTTTGTTGCATGTTTCATCGAGGATGGGACATAGATATATTAGGAGACATGTTATGCTTTCACCATGATATGCCAGAGAGTTTGAGAATATGGAGGGATTCAGGCTGGTATCCTATCATTTTTAGTTACCTCAGAAGAATTTTCCCCTGCATGATGTCTTTCATGACTCTGCTACATCATTATCATTCATATATATCTCATCATTTTCAGCCTGAGGAGGTTGAGTTTTATATAGATTCATCATTTGAGGTGTGTCTAAATCATATCATCCATGTGATCACAAAGGATCTCTGAGGAAATTATGTCCCTAAAGCATTAGGTCTATGGTAGCACAACCATTTATAGGACGCGACTAGGGAGTGGAACCCTAAATTAAGTGCTCAATGGCCATAGTTATTCTTAGATGAATCTATACCACCCATGCAAGGGAAATTTTGGGAATAATTTCTGTATGGATGAAGATGATAAGATAATGCATTTTCATATGAGATATATATCCTTTAGTTTTTTTATTAGGTTCATGTTTACATACATAGGTGAATACCGTTTGAGATTATGGGGCTATCAGGGTAGTTTGGGGCTTCTTCGGAGCCTGAAGCATGATTTTTTTAAGAAATTAGGTAGGCCTCAAGGCTAGTAGTGACCATAAAGCCCAAGATGCATGTTTATATGGAACTATGAAGTGCTGGATAGTGGGCTAGAGGATAGAATAGGGTTTTTTATATTATACTTGTAGAGGTTCATTCTCTTGTAGGTGTGTCTGCAGTTTTTTAATGTGGTCTAAGAAATGTATGTGAACTATTACTCAAACCCTGAGTGAAAATGACAAAAGGTTCCCCTACTTAATGAATTTGGATCATGGTTAGCATACAGATTGTATAACTTTGTGGCCAAATCGCGAGAAGAAGATTTTTTGGGTAAGATTAAAAAACCACCCTTAGAATGATTATAAATTTAATCCTAATTTATATTATCCTTAATTTTTAAAACCTTCATCTTGTGTGATACTCTTTGAAGCTATTTCATTTCTTTTGATCCCTCATCCTCATCTAATCATGTAATTGATCACCATCGGTCTGGTTGTATCTGCTTTGATGAGTACTCAATTCCTTTAGTGACATTAATTGTTCTTCATAGTATTGAGAATGTAATTAAGGTGCAAGCTAATTTAACCTATTTCAAGTTTCTTAACCTATACATAATTTTTATTATGATTTGAATTAATTCAAGAGATAATACTAGATGATCAATCTAATACCGTTCAATGGTATGTGGTATTTTCTTTTCTAGAGTGGTTTGTTGAATTATTAAGCTAGTTTTCAATGATCCACCTACCAATATTTTCAAATACACTCTAAAAATGAATTGATTAATTTAACTAAATAAGATGGGAAAATCTTATGGATTCCATTTTGTATGTTTGAGATGTATTGAAGTATTTTTAGCAAACCAATTCCACCCACGGGGTGATCCGTGTGAACTACCATTGATATTTCCTTCGTTAAACCACCAATGTAGTGATTTGGTGCTTTACTAGTTAAAGGAGGCCTATTAATAATTTAATTGAACTGAATTTCTTGACTATGGTATGTTAAGCCTTATTTTTTGTGATATACATGATGTTGAATTGATTAATTTTGGAAATGTTTTTTTATATGAGTGGGTAAACTAATTAAATGTTATTTAATGTGAATTTATATATGATTGGGTATATTCATGAAACTTGAATGTGAATTTATGGATGGTTACATAAGAACCCATGTGTGTGCTATAACATGGGTCATTGAAATTATAGATAATTCCTTGGATCTATATCATTCTTGGATTATTATTATCTAGGATTCCTTGGGCCTTGATACCCCTTATATCTGGATTTTTTGGTATCATAGTGGAAATGGTCTGTAAACATGATCCATGGACCCAAATTCAAGCATAACCATGTTTCCATCGAGATGCGTCTGTGATTATACGATGATTCCTTGGTCCAATATTCCTTGGATCCACCCCCAGGTGTTTAACATTTTTGATTATATTCTGTGGATTTGGAAAATTTAATATTTGTGATTATATGGCCCAACCATGGCTGTTTTAACACTTTTGGTAAAATGGTTCAGTTGTGGTATATATGGTATTACTAGTTATAGGGAATAGTTGTGGGTTATATGATATGTGTTTCATGAAGAATGGCTATGACGTTTACATTCCTTTACCTTACTATTTCCCTATTATAGGGTCTTGACATTTTTTTGCAGGGATTTTGGTATGAATATATAATATCACACATTTTTAGGTATACATGGCATGTACACTTTAATTTTATTTAATTCCCACCTTTGATTAATATTTCACTCTTCGTTAGTTTATATAACACATCTAGGACATGTTATAGACCTTTGGGTGGTTTCCTTCTAGGATTGTATATCAAACCCTGTTTGGGACTCTTTTGGTTACTTGACAGACTATTTAGATACATGTAAGGACTGGAGTAAGCTCCCATAGTTCGATGCTTGAATTTGTGCCATGCATAGGAGCATTGGACAATGGGAATGATCTAAGGCTCGCGATTCTATCAGGTGATAGTTATTTTTTCCATTTTTGTACTTTGATACATGTGTTGTACTTATTTTTGTATTTCTATTTTGGTTGATTTGTAGATATATTTAATGTCATCATTTGTAGATGATATTTCTTTAAGAATGTTTGGTTTATATCTATAATATAGATGTTTATATATTTTCTAACTATTATAATTCTTCCTATATTAGACTTGTATGACTAATACTATTGTGTTACATACAGATAAGTGGGAATATCCACCCCATAAACACATGATAGGACCTCCCATCTAGTATAACATCTATTTCCTTTGGGGAGATTCACATAAGGCCATGTTCCAACCACTAATAGGGCATTGTGGAGTGGAATCTAAGTCCTGGACATTAAACGTCTGATCCACTAGTGGATAAGAGATGGATCAAAACAATTGATAAATTATTTTTTCCCCATTACTCAGAACATGAAACTTTTTCCAATCTATTTATCATTTGGGATATGAATAAAATAAATGATATAACCTTATTATGAATACAAATCAAGGCTAATAAATTGAATCCATGGAATGGGATGAGATTAATATGATATTCATTGGTAAGTACATCCCTCAAATTATATGTATAATAATGAAGAATGAATTACTTATGATAAACAAAAATATTAACGAATCCATTAGAACTTATCAGGATACTTATACAATATTTTCAAGACATGCATTTAGTTTAATCATCTTCCCTAAAAAAATTTGATCAATTCTTTGGGGGGAATAAGACCATGTATATGAAAGGCATTATCTATAATAAGATTCAGTAGCTATAAATAAATCATTTAATGTGAAATTAAGGTTGAAATGGAATTTTTATATTCCCACTATTCCCATGGTTTTGACAGGAGAAGATAATTTGTGTCTCATGAAAAGTCGAATAATTCACTTGGTGGAACAAAATTATAGACATCAATAAGGAAGAAATTTTTTAATAAACAACAAGGGAATTTATTTAATTGATTTGGGCAGTTCTTTGTTTGTTCAAAGTTGGGTCATAAAGACCATGAATTTTTAATGGTGATTAATAGGCCATATAATGAATTGAGTTAAAGAAGGCACCAATTGATTCACCACCCACAAACTAATTCTTCAAATTTAATTATTACGGACATAATTATAACCAATTAAAAATATAAAGGGTTTTTATGATCATTGTAAACAACCTATTAAGCCCAAAGATAATGTGAATTCTAGTGAGATCATGACTATCAATGTGGGTTACATGAATGATTCATATAAAGGTAAAATTATCATTCACATTAGAATATCTAATGTTTGATTTGTTTATAGATCATTCTAAACGTTTTTATCTATGTAATTTTATATGAGTATTGAAATTCCAACTCAGTGGTTATATTTTGGGTTAATGATGAAATCTACTAACAGTGTGATGATCACATCATAAATCTATAATTCTTTTTCAATAATTGTTTGTGGGAACGTTCCTCATGAAAATATTTTGATTCTAACTTTAGTTTAATTTAATGTGATTATATGCATAGGTTTTATTTCACTATCTAAAGATCATGTCAAATTTTTTGGAAGGGAAGTCACATTTCATATTCCAAAAAAACATTTGATTCTTTATTAGTGTGAGGATGAATATGATCTTCCAATGAAAATTACTTATACATT
This sequence comes from Viscum album, assembly GCA_963277665.1. NCBI lineage: Eukaryota > Viridiplantae > Streptophyta > Magnoliopsida > Santalales > Viscaceae > Viscum > Viscum album. The sequence continues at coordinate 345,255,647 of OY728127.1, read as the reverse complement.
GTGAGTGTTAGTTCCAATCCTTAAAGGGTATCTATATCAGATTGTTGGGGAGAAACTCGACATTAAGGATATTGCTATTTTACAGTAATTCATTGAAGTTTTTCTAAAATAGTTTTCAAGTAATCCTCCAAAACAGAAAAATTATTTTTCAATAAAACTGACACCTGGTGTAACACCTATTTCATAGACATCATATGTAATGATCCCAATGAGTTTCATGAATAAAATAATTAACTCTAAGATAACCTTGAAAATGGATTTATATTCTCTTATGTGCCACAATGGGGTACCCCAATTCTATTTTCCATGAAGAATGATTGTTCAAGGCTTCTTTTCATTGAATATTACGAAATAACAAGATTACTATCAAGAAAGAGTATCATATACTCTGTATCGATGATTTTTTGATCAATTATAAGGAGATCAGTACTTTTATAATATTTATCTTTTTACATGATATCACCAATTGATGGTTAATAAGGTGGATATAGACAATAAATCATTCCGTAAAAGGTATGGGAAATATTAATTTATAGTAATTCCTTTGGGGAATATTAGTGTGATTGTTATCTTTATGCATTCAATGAATTGAGTTTTTCAATATTTCATTGATTAGTTTTTGGTATTATTTATGGATGATATTAATATATTTTCAAAGGTAAAGGAATAGTGTAAAGAATATTTTTTAATTACGATAAAGACCTAATGTAAAGAAAAGTTGTATTAAAAAATCTCCATGTGTGAATTTGGATTTAGAAAGTTTCATTATTTAGAAATATAATCTTAATTGAGGGTATATCACCTGATCATTCAAATATTGATGTTATTCAATAGTGACCTAGACCAACCATGGTAAGAGATGTATGTTTTGTTATTAGGATGTCAATATATTAATGATCTTTTATGATAGATTTATCCTAAATATATAATCCACTCACTAAGTTGAATTTGAAGGTGGTATTGTTCTTATGGATATATGTATGTGAAGAGAGTTTTAAGGAGTTGAAGAGATGGTTGTCCAGTACACCAATACTCACACTAACCTATAGTGTATAAGGGTTTTTCAGATATAGTGATTCATCCAAAAAAGGATTGGGATGTTTTCTCATGTATAATGATATGGTGATAACATATGGATCATTCCAATTGAAAATACAAGAGTAATATTACTAGAATCATTTTTTGAAGACATCAACTAAAATTTTTGGGTTGAATATATGGAGGCATAATCATCATAGTGAAAGGTGTAACATATATATATATATATATATATATCCTATAATATTAAAGTACAAAATAACATATAAATAGTTAAATTGGAAAAATTAAATATGGTTATTGATGAATAAAGATTATTATTTTTTAATACATTACATCCTTGGGGAGGTAAATAGTATGGATGATGCTATAACTCAGAAATACCATGATAGTTTATCAATGATGAGGATTAAAAGAGACCTAATAATTTTGGATTTATAGAAGAAAAATATTTCAATCATGTGTAAATGGGAAGATATTGTCTTTCTTAGATTTATGTTCAACCATCAATCCATGAGAGTATTAAGGAGGTGAAATAGGAATAGGTTGAATTAAAAAATAAAGGGAGGACCTTTTCGGAGATTGACCATGATTATACAAGAATGATAGGATTTTCGAACCGAGTATGTGTCCCATCAATACCAGACTTGAAGAAGGAGCTCTTGGATGAATCTCATAGTTCTTTTTTTAATACATCATGGAAGTATAAAAATATATATATATTTTAAAGAATATTTCTAGTGGTACACCATTAAAAGGATTATTGTAGATTATCTTTCTCAATAAATGGTATTTAATAAAATTAATAATGAATGATAGAATTATAAATTGATACTATATATATTATCCATATGTAAATGGAAATGGGAATATATTACCATGGATTTCATTGTTAGACTCGCAAGAAAATATAAAGGGGACATTTTTATTTGGGTTGTAGTCAATCACCTTACGAAGTCAGCATTCTTCATTTCCATCTGAAGATATATTTTTATATGAAAAAAAATTCTATGTTATAAATTTCAAACGTGGCAAGGCTTCATGGATTAAATAATTCTATCATATTTTATAAGTATGTGATGTTTACCTCAAAGTTTTAATGAAATATTTAGCTGTATCTGGATACAATTTTATGTTTTCTCATTGTTTACCATCCTTAGAAATATGGTTATTTTGAGAGAACCATTGGAAGACAATAGGATATTTTGAGATCTTATTCCTTGGAATTAAATGGTGAATGGGATCTATATCTTCCACTATTCATGTTTTGTCAAATAATTTCTTTCAGTTGAGTATTAATAAAACATTTTTTGAACCCCTTTATAAAAGAATGTGTTAAACTCCAACATGTCACAATGAAGTTAGAGAAAGAATGTTGTGGGACCTAATATGTATAAGGAAATGTATGAGTAATTTAGATCCATTTAGTAGTACATTAGATAATCTCAGATTTGACAAAAAGTTATTTAGATAACCATTGGTGAGATTTTTAGTTCAAAGTTGGTGGAAAGGTAATATTATGAATATATCCTTGGAATAAGGTTATGAGGTTTGGGAAGAAATGAATATTGAATCCAATATATATAACATCATGTAACTTTTATCAGGTATGTTTTCATTTTTCTACGTTACCATCTATTTTTAAAAATCCTTAGATGTGATTTTCTAGGTTTACTACAAGTTTTAGAAAAGGTAAACACCTTGTACAAGAAGTACACGTCATGTAGTTGGTTCTGGTGGTGTATTGTGGACTGGGAGATCATTTCGTGAGTTGGGAGATCATAAAATCAGCTAGTACACATATTGTACCTAAGGAACATATCTTATATGGGTTTAATAGCATATTTTTAACCTGAGGAGATGGGGTTTTCAACATACTTATCCAGCTTGGCTTGCACGTCACGATCAAAGGGTACATGTCGTGACTCAGCCCGCACTCAGGTTAAAGTCACACATTTGGCAATTTTCCTTGGTCTATTCCTTTCATAATTTTTTTCTCATGACCCTATGAATATCCTAGGTGTTTTTAGAGGTGTATCACCTTCCAGATCAATATAATCATCTCTGGTTCATTTTTTTTTCTAATGTGCAACTCATCACGTAAGTTCTCTCTCTGATTCTTCCATGTGATTGATCAGGATAGTGCTATAGCCTTTCATTATCATTTTTTCTAATCCAAGTTGGATGTTACTTGTTTTCCTCATCTAAATACATCATTAGATCTTGTCTTGAAGGTCATTCATTGGCATGTTGGGGTGCAGCAGATGTTTGTTCTTGAGGCACATGGGGTTTCTTCTATCCACCAAGAACTTATCCTATATTATGAATCAATCCTTTGAGGTTTAGGTTTTCATTTAGGGACATTATTGATGGTGTTTTCAGGTTTCTTTACTTTTGGATTCTGTTGTGGGTGTGTGGATTCTGAACCTTGAGATAGGTGGTTCCGTCTCTAGCCTATGATAATGAACCTACTTGTTTTTATATTCAAATTACATTATAAATTGATCAAGGAAATCGGAATGATTGTTCTCTGTGTTGAAAAAAGTTTTTTGAAAGAAAAATGGGATTTCCCTATAATTTGGTAAATGGATTATAAATTATTTTTAATGGATCTCAAGACATTAAAATGGGTTTTTGAAAAATAGAACATGGGTTACCTTGGGAACATAGGTTGAAGTATTATCTTAAGGTCATCATCCATTGTTGTTATCATCAAGGAGTTTTTTATTGGGGGTTTCCTATGTTTCCTAGGACTATTGTTCTAAGGGATCGATATTGACAATTTGAGAGGATTAGTATTTTTTTTTTCCTCTGATTCATAGTCCCATTGTTCTAGGATCAGTTTTAGGCACTTGATTATTTTGGTACTAAATGTCTGCTACCTAGACCTATAATATTTCATGGTGTTGGGATACCTGTGTTGTTGTTTCGTATGGATTGAATTTCTTTGTTATCCTTGATTTTCATGTTTATTCTTGAGGAAATGTAGTATAAAAATTTACTTTGAAACTATTATACCTTCTTTTGTTTAGAACTATGGAAAAGGGAAACGTTTACCATGTAATATATTAAACTTCTTCACTGATTACCATTACATGTTTTATTAAAAAAATGAGCATATGTGATTTTTTTATAGATAATTTTTATGGAACACCTGGTTGAGATCCTACTAAGCCCATTAGCTCAATCCCTGCACATTGCTTTGATGGTTCATCTTCCTTTTTTATTCTTCCAGTGTAGGGAAAGTTGAGGTGTCGTAGTGAGGTGATGAGGTTCTTTTAGTGGGGATGAGTAGCTAGTGGTGAGATGGTTGGGGTTCATCCATTCCATCATTGTAGTATCTATTTGGTTTCAAATCTCATTTAGTCGGACTTGTCATTTGGATTTTTTAGCTACTATTTATGTTTTTCTATTTTCACTATTATTATTACTATTATGGAATATATATTTGTTAGTCTTATATGATTTCTTATTTTTGCAATATATATTCTGTGTGATTGTTTAGTTTGGTTGAAATAATTCCCTCTGTTTTTTAATTTGATGCCCATGTGCTTGTTCCCAGCCCGTGGGGATCAAGAATGCCCTTCGGGTATGTGATAGATCAGGTTGGGTGCAAGGTTACTGGGGAACCCTGGTCGGTTCGTTAAAGCTTGGTATCAGAGGAGGTATCTCTCGAAGAATCATTTTCATGGGATGTATGCTAGACTAGAGATAGGAATTTCAGAACGTGGGAGGTATGTAGTGATAAGTTCGTCGCTATCTCTTATCGTAACAAGGCTTACGTAACCATGGGATGTCGGGATATGTGTCTCTAGTGTTGGTTTTTTCCATTAACAATAACAGTTTTTTCTTTTGGGTTTTCTAGTTTGAAATGATATTTATTTGGTGTCAAATTGTTCTTATGTTTTAGTGTACAATAATACACCTATGAGATGTCTTCCATAGGTTCCTTGGGAATGTGCAATTGATTCACCTCGAGGAATTCCACCTATGGATCATAATCTCATCGATACTATCATACGGGTAGTCTGTGCTATCGATCAGGATGTGCCATAAGTTCATAACGCAGTTGTTTAAGTACAACTTGTAGAGGGAGAATAATTGTATTGATCGAAAGAGTTATTGAACAAGAATCCATTGTTCTTTAAAGGGAATAAATAACCTCAAGGGAGGCGGGTTAGATGGGAAGGATCGATCAAATCATTGAATTCTTGGAGGAACCTAAGAATATTAAGGTGAAGTTCATAGTGTTAAAACTCGAGGGTTCTGTTAAGAGTAGGTGGGACTCTATGGTCCATGAAGACAGACATGTGGGATTGGATTGGAAGGGGTTTAAAACCCTTCTCTTTCAATAGTTTTTTCCGAAGTCTCTATTTTTGGAAAAATCACTAGAGTTCCAATAAGTATAGTAGGGTGAGTGTTCAGTGTCATCCTACACAAACTAGTTAGATAAGTTTGTCTGTTTTTCCCAGATGTTGTAAGGATTGACCAAGTGAAGGCATAGAATTACCTATAGGGGTTGCGATCCGAAAGTAGATCACATGTGTTCAGGTTGAATATTTTTACGTATGCAGAGACAATGGGAAGAGAAATGATGGAAGTGATGGACATGGTAGGAAAATTCATTTTTACCACCTATCTCCTATAACTGGTGATATCTTTAGTGGCATGTATGGAAATAATATGAAGTGGCAAGACCATTGCAGGAGTGGTGGAGGTGGGTCCGGGTGGTGAGCCTTCTCTGTATTGACTATTGCAGTTAGAAGTGGGCCTCTAACTTGCTACCAGTGTAGAAAGTGGGGTCACACAAAACGTTCTATTCCTCTTTCCGTAAATACCTACAATAGATATGGACGTGTTGGTCATCTACAACATTTATGTCAGTATATGAATACACCTCATTATGGTCAAGGTTCATTGGATCCAAGGGATACTATGGTTCAGTCATAAGATTCAATATCTATTGGGATCCATCTATAGGCCACAGGAGTGATGTATTTACATGTAGTAGATAGTTGTCCATTGAAAATTGAAGCAGTTCTAGAAATAGTGAGCGGTATTCTTTATTTCCATCTTTAGTAGCTACTACTTTTTTTGATACTAGTGTCTCCCAGTAATTTATAACTACAAAATTTTATTGACATGATTAAACATCCAATAGAACTTATGAACTTTTCAACATATTTAGTGACACCTCTTGGAAAGAGGAAAGATTACGGGATCTGGTGTCCTTTTTGTCTATTCATGATAGCTGACACAGAGTTATTCTGCGATTTTCTCTTTCTTGATATGGATTTATTGGATGTCATCATAAATAAGAATTGGATTGTATCTCATCGAGATTAGGTTGATTGTTATCATCGACATGTTACTTTTCTTATAGTCGATAGGAGCTGTTGTGTGTTTCAAGGGGAGTAGGAATTGAGGTCAGGTCGTGTAGTACCGTCCCATCCAGAGCTCAAATGTTTGTTGGATGTTGTTGCGCTTGAGCCCTAAGGAATTTACTCTATTGAGGGTATTCCTATTGTTGCCTGAGACTTTCCTTACCTTTTCCCAAATGACTTCTCTGGTCTCCCTCTTTAGAGATAGGTAGAGTTATTGATTGACCTGGTGACAGGTACGTAGTAGATATTGATACCTTATTATAATATGATAACAGCTGAATTGAATGAACTAAATATTCTGTTTTAGGGCCTATTAGAGAAGGGTTTTGTTTTCCCAAGTGTTTCTCCTTGGATATCTCTTGTGCTCATTTCCCAAAAAGAGGATGCTTTACTTCAATTATGTGTGAACTATCATAATTCAATGTGGATAATGGTTAATAACTAATAATATTTTCATTGTGGGGGTTATTTGTTTCATATGATTAAGGGATAAAAGTTGTTTTCGTGTATCGATATTTGATCAGGTTATCATTAGTTCGGACTCTCGGTGTCTTATATACCAAATATGGTCTTTGGGAGAAGGAATGGACATTATGAATTTCTTATGATGACTTTTGGTCTGACTAATTCTCTTACAGTTTTCTTGATCTTCATGAAAAGAATATTCCAACAATATATTGACACTTTTGAGTTAGTGTTTATAGTTTATTTTCTATTTTATTCAAAATCTGAGTGTGAGCATGAGCCCCATCTAAGACTGGTTTTAGAGTTTTTGAGAAATCACTGTCTATATGGAAAGCATTCAATATACAGTTTTTGGATTTGAGAAGTAATGTTTTTAGGGCATATAAATTCATGTGCATGGCTTATTAGTTGATCCAGATAAGGTGAGAGTTGTTTTGACATCGAAGGAACCATGAAATGACTTTGAGATACAAATCTTCCTTGGTCTTGTTGGATAGTACTGATGGTTCATTACAGATTTATATAAGACAGAGTCACCTATGACTGCTCATACTAAGAAGTCTGTTATATTCTCATGGGTTGAAAAGTTTCAATCTTATTTGGATGAACTGACACAACTTCTGAAATCTGCACCTATTCTAATCTTACTTGAGCCAAGTAAAAGGTACATGATGTTCTGCGATACATCAGGTGCTGGTTTGGGATGCGTGATTATTCAGGATGACCTTGTTATAGCTTATGGATCTTTAAACTCTAACCACATGAGAAGAACTACCACCCCCATGATTTTGATCTTGATGTGGTGATTCATGTGCTTAAGAGCTGGTAGAACTGTTGCATTGTTGAGAAGATCAATTTTTTCTCTTAACATAAGTGTATGATCTATATATTTTCCCAAAATTAATTGAATCTCAGATAGATATGTTGGTTAGAATACATTTATTCGTTTGACTTGAACATCTCTTACACCCCCTAGAAAGGGAATGATGTTGCAGATGCTCTATGTAGGAAGGTACCGTCACATGTTGTTCTAGAATCGAAGGAATAGTGGAATATTAGGGGGATTTTCACTCAGTTGCTCTTGGATTCCTAAAGTGATGTCTCTGGGATGGTTCTAACCATTTTTTATTATCATCATCACTCCTAGAGTATATCTTGTATTTTCATTAGTAGGATTTTGTGTTTTAAATGATTTTGGAAAACATTTATGGTGGTGAGATAGTTCATGTACTCTTTCATTCTTCAGATGGCATACTTCACTTTGGAAAGCATGTTGTCATCCTAACATCTATGAGAAGTTCAGTTTTTTTTATTTTCATATCTATTCATAGGATATTCATGTAGGGTATACAAAGATGTATTATAACATGAGAAGATGGTTTCAGGGTCAGGAATATAGTGTGACATTGTAGATTATGTGTCCTTCTATAACACCAACCAATGGATAAAGGTAGAGAACTTGAATCCCTTTGAATATCTTCAGTATCTTCCAGTGCCAGTTTGGAAGTGAAATAAGGTGTATTTTGATTTTTTGTTGGTATTCTATAGACACCCTGAGGGAAAAATGCTATTTGGTTGGTTGTTGATCGGTTGATGAGGTTTTCTCATTTCATTCCAATTAAATACACCACTAATGTTGCAGATATATGTAAGCTTTATGTGGAGGTTATTGTGAGATTATAGAGGATTACTTATGATTTTGTTTTATATAGGTATCTAAGGTTTTCCTCAAGCTTCTATATGAGTTGTTAAGAGTCAATGGGGACTTAGGTCAAGTTGAGCACAAATCCCCATCCACAGACAAAAGGCAATATGGAGCGTGTAATTCAGATCATAGTGGATGTACTTCATGCCTACTTCGATTTCGCTGGATCATGGGATTTCTATCTAGGAATGGTTGAGTTTGTTTATAACAATTGTTATCTTTCATTGATCAGAATGGCCCCCTTCGATGTGTTGTATGGTCTCCTGTGCAGATCACCTCTTTGTTGGGCAAAGGTGGGCGGAGTATCTTGGGTTGGACTAAGTCTAGTTCAGGAGTCATTAGAAATGATTCCTGAGGGGGGAAAACATATTGTTATATCCCAATGTTGATAAGAATTGTATGAAGATCGGTGGCATCATCCATTCAAGTTTTTTATGGGCGACTTGGTTTTTTTTGAAGTATTCTCCTCAGTTGGGTCACCATCGACTTGGAAAATAAGGAAATTTGGCACTAAAATAGGTTAGAGCATTTTATATCATTGAGTGGCATGGGTAGTTTTCTTATCAGTTATCACATCTTGTTCAGTTGACAAACATTCATGTCATTTTCCACATATCTTAGCTTAAGAATTATAACCCTTATCCCACTCAGGTTCTAAGTTGGGAAGAAACTGAGTTAGAGCTTGGTGCATTTGTTGTAGAGAAACTGGTTGATATTTTTGCCTCTAAGATGAAATAAATTCCTGGGATGTCAATTATGTTGTTTAGAGTTCTTTTTAAATAATGATAAGATTCTACTGAGACTCGGTAATGCTATTCACTGATGAGGGAGAAATGGCCAAAAAATTTTCTAGAAGTTACATATTCCACCTGACTTCCTAGGGATGAAAACTCTTTATGGTGGGGTGTTTGTAACATCATGTTACCTTGATCAGGTATGTTTTTCCTTTTTCTATGTTCCCTTATAGTTTCAAAAATCCTGACATGTGATTTTCTGGGTTTACTACAGGATTAAAAATAGTTACACGTCGTGTACCTAATGTACATGTCATGTACTTGGTGCCGGTTGCGTATCGTGGACAAGGAGATCATGTTGTGAATGGGGAGATCATGACATGAGCTGGTACACATTGTGTACCTGAGGTACAAATCGTGTAGGGGTTAAATAGAATATTTTTAACCTGAGATGATGGGTTTTCAGCATACTTATCCACAGTGGCCTACACATTGTGACCAAAGGGTACATGTCATGACTCGGCCCACGCCTAGGTTAAAGTCAAACTTTTGGAACATTTTCTCAGTATATTATTTATATATATCATTTTCATAGACACTAGGTAGCTTATAAACATTTTTCAGAGGTGTATCACCTTCCAGATCAATCTGATCGGCTCCGGTTCATCATTGCTTCTATGTCGTGGCTCTCTGGGTAAGTGTTCTTTATGATTATTCCTTGTGATTGATCATGATAGAACTCTATCCATGCATTATCAGATCCTCTGATCCAATTTTTATGTTCATTATTTTCTTTATCGAGATCCATTATTAGATCTGTCTCAAAGGCTCTTCCTTGGCATGTTGTGGTGCAACAGAAATTCGTTCTTGAGGTACGCGGGCTTTCTTCTATCTTCCAACCCCTCATCTTCAAATTTGAAAAAATCCTTTGAGGTTTGTTTTTCTATTCTAGGGCCTTCATTGAAAATGTGGTTGTGTTTCATTTCTTTTGGATTCAATTTTGAGTGTGTCTGACCCGAATGTTGAGGTAGGTGGTTCCGTCTCTAGCCTATGGTAATGAACCTAGTCGTTTTCCCTAGAAAATTGATTTGTAAATTGATTTATGAAATTGGAATGATTCTTGTGTGTGTTTAAAAAGGGGATTTAAAGTAAAATGTTTTTTCCATATATTTTGATAAATCCATTATAAATGGTTTTGAATTGTTCTCAAGGCATTGAAATAGGTTTATGAAAAAAGCACATGGGTTACCTTGGGTATGTAGTTGGAAGATTTAGCTTAAGGCTATCATCCATAGTTGTTATTATCAAGGAGGTTTCTCAATAATATTTCTACTATTTACTAGGATTATTATTCTTGGGCACCAATATTGATATTTTAGGGGGATTACTCTAGGGGTTTCCACTATTTCTAGGCCCATTGTTCTATGATCAGTTTTGTGCACTTGATTACTTGGTATGAGTATTATGTTTCCTACAATTGAATCATTCCTTGGTGCCATGATACACATTCTCTTATTTTGTATGGCTTGTCTTTCTGAGTTTTCCTAGATATGAATGTTTAGTGTTGGGAAAAATGTTGTGGAAAATTATACTTTGAAACCATTATAACAACTTTTTTATAGCTATATAAAAGGGTAATGATTACAATGTTTTCTATAAAACAACTTGACTACTTATCGTTCAATTTTTTATTTAAAAAATGAGAATACATGATTCTTTATAAAAATACTAGTTATGGAACACATGGATGGGATCCTTCTAAGACAGTTAGATTAGACCCTACGCACTGCTTCGGTGGTGCATAGACAATTGTTTTTCTTCTAGTTCAGTGAATGGCAAGGCGTCATAGTGAGGCGGTGAGATTCATGTCAGCTGTTATGGGTAGCTGGTGGTGAGATGGTTGGAGTTCGTCCATGCCATCATTGAAGTATTTTTTTGGTTTCGGCTCCCTTGCCGACAGAATTTTCATTTGGAGTTTTTAGATACTATTTTAGTTGTCCTATTTCAACTGTTTTTCTTACAGTCATGGAATATGTAATTGTTAGTCATCCATTGTTTCTTCATTGCTCTATATATATGTTATGGAGTCCTTCATGTTAGGTGAAATCATTCCCTCAGTTTTTTTGTTCGATGGTTGGGTACTTTTTGCAAGCCCATGGGGATCAGGAACGCCCTTTGGGTATGTGACAAATCAGGTCAGGTGCTTTGTTTCAGGGGAACCCGGGTTAGTTCATTACAATATATGTCATCCACATAAAATTCTTGAATGTATTGGTATATTATCTTATCATTTGACACTTCCACTGAATCTATATCATGTTCATGATGTGTTCCATGTATCTCTCCCGAGGAAGTACATACCTGACCCTTCATGATTAATTAACTTAGACATCATACTGCTGGAGAGAGATCTCTCTTATGAGGAATAACCAGTAGAGATTCTGGATCATAGAGGAAAATTTCTATGAAATATTACCACCCATCTTGTCATTATTGTATGGAAAACCATAAATTAGAGGAATATTTGTGGGAAACCAATGATTGGATGAGGTTGAATTATCCTTAGTTTTTTTGTATTAGAGTGATGGAATTTTTAAGGTGAAATTATTTTAGGAGGTAATAATGTAATGCCCTAATATTTTATGATATTTTTTTTCTAAATTTATTTACTGTGAAAGCTTATGTTACTCTTAACCCCATGTCTTTATAAACCATAATAAAGTATACATTTACCATGTAGACATTGGATTTGTGGGTATAAATAGGAAAAAATAATTATGTAACATAAATGGGTCAAACATTTTTAGAATTGACTCATTTTCATCAATTAACTAGAAATTAAAATGAAAATACTTTGAAAAGGAAAAAGATATTTTTCTAAAAATTAATTTTTATGCTCATAATGTGTTTATATCTAAATAAATTAAATTAATCACTATTGTTGAATTATTTTAATGCTATATATTTATATATGTATTCAATAAATTTTTTTATAATTTATCTAATATTTTTCTAAGAATGAAAAAAGTTTAAATCCAATTTTATTTTTAAAAATTTAATTTTTTTTCTAAAAACTAGATCTAATAAATTTTCCATAATTATTTTAAAATTAAATTCCACTAATTATATAAATTTAATTTTAAGAAATTAGGACCATTTTTTTAATACAGTATTAAAAAATTTAATTAGGTCCCTTTTATTTTTATGCATTATGTATAGTAACCATGGAAAACTTCACCACCATAGTAAAGGGAAAATGAGGCTAACTGAGGGTAAAACTATATTTTGAGGTCACCATTAATCATCTAACTTATTATCAGATGAAATTAATTACACCCTTACCACCTTAGTCTTGAAATTTAATTATTTAAGGGACACTTTCCCATGAAAATGACCTAAAAATTATTTTAATCAAAGAAAAATAAAAAATTTCACTCACTTACTTTTAAATATATCGAATGTCATCACATTGCGGAAAAAGAAATTTGTGAATGAATATTAATGTTAATATATATAATAATGAAATTATTTTTTTGAAGGTAAAATATTGTGAAATTTTACTTATTATATGATTACAATAAATTCTTTCACAACACTGAAACAATATTTAATTAATTAATAGGAAAATATAATATGTGATTTTAAAAATATTAAAATTAATATAATTTGAGTGATTTATATCTTTCCATGAATTATATAGATAAATATGACATATTAGTGTTTTGTTAAAGGATTATAATCTAATTTCATGCTTGTATTGATGTCATTAATGTTAAATTAAATGAATATTGACAAGATGAAATTAGTGATATTTTATAAAAATATTAATTTATTAAATGATTTAAAAATCAAATAAATATTCATAGAGTATGATTTGGATGAGATATGGTTTAAAAAGTCAAAAAATTTCTATTTATGGTCTAATTTTCATCATATAAATAAACTTGTTAACCCTTTAATATTGAAAATGTTTATTACAATAGTTAAGGTTAAAATATGCTAACTATGTGGTCAAACCAAGAGCCATGGTTTAAAACATCACATAAACCTGAAAAAGTGTTATTATATGATTATATTTTGAAATATTATTACCTTATTTTTGAATCTTTATCTATTTGGAATACTTTTCAAAGGTAATGACTTTATTATTTTTTAATCTTTTAAGAAATTCCAATATTTTCCATCACCTCACATAAAGAAGGGAACCACTTCTTTCACCTCATTAAACCATATTGAGCCTTACTGATAAATAAAAACCTAAAAAATTATCTTTTAATCATCCATATTTATATTCTAGAGGTTCGGGTCATCCTAAAATATCCACCCTATGATGTTTAAGATGATATCTAAAGGTGTTCTCTCATAGAAGATGTAATCGTCGTAATCAATCATTTTCTTTTTCTACATATACTTTTACCTCATATAAATTTCTTGTATTTATCAAAAAAAATATTTTATTATAATTTTTATACAAAAATGTTTTTGGGACTATGAAATCACTATTACCCACCCACAATTCCATCAAATGGTAAGTGAAATTATCAGTTGTGTGTATGTACAACTTTCCATCTCCACATAGCACAATAATTTATTTTCCATCACCATATTTCATGGGTGTTTATTTTGATGGGTTTAATGTTTATATATGAAATTTATAACAAAATTATTATTCTAGTCTTATAATATGGCATTTACCTTCTTACCTTCCAATCTGTTGGAAAATGACAATGTCATTCATCCGTACGTGTGGACTACCACCTCCAGGAAGCGATGTGTTCTGTTTTTCATTTATATTTTAAATGGATGGTAATAAATATATATTTAATGAATATATGTGATATATATAATATAATAATTATTTTTTATATGGTAATTATTATTTAATTTTTTTCTCTTCATCGGTTAGAAAAATTAAAACAGCGTTAATGAGTTCGCATGGCCTATTATCTCTATGTATATTGTGATTCATTTTTCTATATCTACATTTATGGATGAATCTCTCTCTATATATATATATATATATTATTAATATATTTTTTATATATAAAATTATTAAAATTCAATATATTATATAACCTTAATCAAGGTATAAGGACCATAACTGGTAAACCGAAATATGCATGGGAAATGAAGCAATTAATACCTGGAACATTGATTTTAAATAGAAAATTGTTTATAAACAGGTGATAATATGTTATACATTAATAATTTATGTTATGATAGATATTATTACTATTCTATAATACATGTATAATAAATATTTATTTATGATATTGGATATTCAAATGCATTTGATGAAAGACGTGACTTGAGGTGAGGGATTTATGTTTCAGTCATATTTCAATTGGGTTCATTTATGATTGAATTTCCATTCAAGAAAATATATGTTACATTCCTGATAAATACCATTCATTTTAATTTACTATGGTTATTTTTTGAAATAATTTTTTAAGGAAAAGAGGCATTATTTATCTCTTCAATCTAAAAACATGTTTCTTCCTTTTATATGATTTCTAAAAATGTTTTTAGAGCTATTTTGATTACTCTCCAATTATTTCATAAATTCATTTTTAATCATGAATGATATTTTACAAAATGGTTAAAAAATAATATTCTTCTCATTTTTTAATGTGGTTCTTTTTTTACTTTATACCAAAAAGGTGAAAGGAAGAATTTATTTCAACTTACGTGACATCAATGATATTTTAGGCCATCATGACCAGTTAATGATTTGAATATTCCATTATAGTTTTCCATGATTATTTTAAAATAAAATGATTTTCATAATATTTTGGATTTTTTATTTTTTAAAGTGATTTTAAAAGTGTAATGTATATTTTAACCATAAATTATTTTAGTGATCATTTAATGAAAATATTATATGGTTATATCCTTGGATTTAAATTATTATTTTTTGGGGTTATCAGCCAATGATACCGTCCTAATTCTTTCACTGTATGGTTTGTGTTAATGATGATGAGATTTTTAAGAAACCTTTTTTTCATGGTTTATACCATTATGAATGGATGAAATGTCTACTAATCCCACTTTCTTTTCATGTGTTATGATACTATGACATGATGAATGTTTTATGATCTTGTGACACACATGTGTATGGTTTTAATTATGTGATGAGGGGGCCAAAAATTATATATCCCTCTAATTCAATTGGACAGGTTTTATATATCTTGATATAACTATGGGATGAAATTCGATGTACTTGATCCACTATGGGATGTAGGTGATGATGATTTCTATGTTGGATGGTATCGATAGTTAAACATGACATATGAAATGGTTTCTATAACAATGATGGTGCCACACTATTATGAAATGAACTTATGGTTAATTTTTTATTTATGATTATTTTTCACTCTTATTATTTATTTCTTTGAAATGATAAATTTTTATTTGATTACTATTTCTTATGGTATACAAAATACAGAGTATAAGTTTTGTTAGATATGATCTTGAACTCAAACTCACAGGGTTATTTTATTCTTATATATGATGATTGATTGATATCTCCCTTATTTACCCCAACCGAGCATCTGAGTTCGTCATTTTATTATCATTACATTCCGTAGTTTTTTGAAGATAGGTTTTAAATAGGGTATCTCAAGAAGTATATAATGTGGAAGAAATTTATGGGAGATATTTAAAACCCTTTATAAAATATGATATTGTTGTATATTGTCCCCACATACAATAAGATTTTATGGTCGTGGCGTGAATTTTAATTCTATGTGTTGAATATTCATATAATATGATGTGATACTTGTGTATGAAAAGATATGGGTCATTATAACCTACTTCACTTCATTCCTCATGAAAGATAATATAAGAAAACCCTACTTTATAATAACCTACCATGTTCAACGATCGAGGTCTTGATAAGTGATTTCTTGCGAAGTATTCTAACACTCAATATTTTAATGGGGGATTTAATTTCACCCTATTATTCCATGAAATATATTTAAATGTGTGAAGGTTTATAATGATTTATTTTTGAATCCCTATTACTTACCTTAAATATATATTTTCAAACCATATTGATGTGTAACTCTTCACACAAGGAAAGAATAAGCCAGATTTAAGCTAAAGTAAATAAAAATTAATTTTTATACACGGAACGTAACTCCTCATATGAGTGTATGAAAACTTTTAGAAGTAGTAGAAAAAATTAAACTAAACCTTAAAACCATTAATAATATATAAATTATATCCATGAATAATAATTAACAGAATTAAACGAATAAATAAATAAATAATTCACAAATTTAAACATTCGATAAAAAAATTATTAAAAATTCGTAAATAAATTATAAAAATTTTATAATTTAACCAAGAATTATGGTAACTCAAAAATTAAGTAAATATAAAAAATTTACATTAATATCTAACATGAAATACTTCATATTACCCTTTTTATATTGAATTCTAATTAAACATGTGATATTAAATGAAATATAAAAATTTTATATTACAATTTTGTTAGTTAAAAAATTTATATAATCTAAATAAATATATTTAAGTTTATTTTATCCTTGAACATATCAATTATCGAAACCCATTTTGATATGTTTTAAATAATTCCTCAAGTGTTTCCCTTTCAGTTTCAATATTCAATATTAAATAATAATTTCTAATTCATTTATTATTATCTGCTTTATATCTTTCATTATCTTTTAATTTATAAAAAATTTATAAATTACACTTATATTTTCTATATAAACACATTAGTTATAGTTTATATTCCTTTCCATATAAATTACTAAGGTATATGGTGTTAACATTTTATGTTTTGGATATATAATTTTTAATTGTTTCATAAACATTTAATAATGAGCTGGAATTTTTATAATTACATAATTTATTAACAATATATATATATTAAATAATTCAATTTTTAATTGAAAAGAGAAGAAAAATAAAACTTATTCTTATTTGATATTCTATGATATATACAAATCATGATTTATGTTATAGTGTTAAACCTATATTGCGACTTCTGATATGTAATTTTCATCCCATTGATAGACATTTATGTGATATCCATCATATTTACTGATATATATATATTATAGAATATGAAATAGCCATATCATGTGTTATGATTGACAGAAAATCGCCTGCGATATCATTTCTTAGTTCCTTGCTGTTGTATCTTATAAAGGCGCTTATATTGTAAGGTCAATGCAATAATATAAATTTTTTTAAAATAATGATCAATAATATCTCTCATTATGATCCCCTACATGGTACATTCTAATATATAATAAAATAAGGAATTATAAATGTGATTCCTCCCAGGATATCACATATTTCATATAATGACAATGCCAAAAATTATGATATCACATATGAGAATATAAACCAAAATTTAAAAAATAATATCATTTTTAATGATATATAATATGATAATGAAACTAATATACAATTTTTTTCATTCAGAAAATATTTATTGAATCAAGAAGCATGATAAATACCTGACACCATTGATGGATTACCAAAGATTTATCAACAATTTTTTAAAGCAAGGAAAGGAATTAGAAAACCCATATCTAAATTCACTATTGTACGAAAAATGAAAAAAATACCAATTATGAAAATAATACGATAATTTGATGATAGATTGGTAGTTTCCCTTCATCAATCACTCTGGTTTATAAATATCATTTAATAATAACCAAAACACTCTTCCCTTTGAGATTTATCCATAAATTTTCTGAATCCCCTAATGTTTGGTTGAAGTTGTAACATTCCACCCTTGTACAAAATGATAATGGGGAATATGGACACATGTCCTCAAGTGGACTTCCCAATTACTGGACATTAGAATGTCGCATTGAGGGTATGGGAGTATATCTTGGGGTTATTTACCCCACCAATAGAAAAATTATATTTGGTGTTGAGGTTTTGACATTTTTTATTTTATAACAAACATTAAAACCAACATGAGGTGGATTTTAACATTTAGTATCACATAAATGATGTAAAAATGGTTGTTTTCAAAAATTATTATCTAATAAAAGATGTTAAAATCCTCTCCAATATGGTTTTTTTACTTTGGATATCAAATAACTATGGTTGAAAATCAGCTTTTAATAATGGTGATTTTACAAAAAACCATAAAAAAATTTAAAACAGATGATAACAAATGATGTCTATTTGTCCTCCAGATTTTTTAAATACCCATTTTTCTAAAATCCCATGCTCTATGTATCATGTACATTATCTATATTCTTTATTTAACCTCATTTATCCCATCTATTTCCATGTTTGAAATTTTTTTTGTTTTCGTTCCACCTCTTTCGAATGCATTCTTTTTATTGAAGTTATGTTTTTGATGTCATGATTTAGTTCCACCATCATCGAACTTCAAAATATATTTTCAAACACACATCCCTTTAATTTTTCTCAAATGGTATTCCTACTATCACAATTTATTTTTGTTCCTTTTCATGAATCTTATTCATGAATCTCTGACTTTTTTATGACAATTTTAGATATTTATGAGATTTATTAATTCACTGTTAGCTACTAATTTTATTCATCAATGTCTTTATTTTTTTGTGTATATTTATTTGTTTATAATTTTCATGTATATAATGCATTTTTTGTTATAATTGCTTTTTTATTAGAAATTGAAAATGTGTATAAATTTTGGTTGTAATTTATTTTTTGGTTCAATTATTTGTAATTATAATTTTATGTGTTCATAATTTTTTTATGGTAATAATATTTTTTTTATTAAAATTATCATTGTTTATAATTTTTTGGTCAACTATAATTTGGTTGTAATAATTTTTTTATGGATATAAATCATAAACTTTTCGTTGGTTATAAATTGTTTTGTAATTAAATCTCTCTCAATTAAAATTTTTATCTAATCTAATTTTTTATCTTTTAATTTTATTATAAATTTATATTAATTACTTTATGTGTTTTTATATTTTTTTATATGTGTATCTATATTTTTAAAATATGTGTTTTAAATTTATATTTTTAATATACTTTTTTAATTTTTAAAATATTTATATTTATATATATGTTTAAATTTACAAAATGTAATCTTTAAAATAGAGATGTGTATTTGTATCAATGCGTGATGTTTTGGAATATGAGAATGTTATGGTCCAGATAAATCAATGTCCATTATATTTTCTATGGTTTTAATCATAGTTATTAATACTTGATCTAGTTTGTTCAAAAAAAATTCAAGATCTAATATTAACAATGATATTTTGTATTATATAATGATTTTTCAGGATGAATTAATTCAAGATATATGCATTGAAACCATTTAAAAAATAACCATTGAAAAATTTTATGGGGATTCTAAAAATCCATTATTCTTATGTTATATTAAATTTATAGTTTTATAAAAAGTACTGAAATTGGTTAACTTAAAATATAGAAATGGTTGTATTGACAAAATATTAAATTAATTAATTGAATTGTTGAAAGATTTTCTTATAGGAGACAATAAACATCCCGTATATAGTAATGTGGAAAAAAATATGTTATATCCAATGGGACTCATAAAATAAATATTAATGCTTATCCAAACAACTATGTTCTTTATAGTAAATAATATGCAGGTCTATAAAAAATGACTTAAATGTAGGACATAAATATATAAAATGGATGGGATATCCAACTCTGATTCATTTTCAAGGACAAGTGCCAAACCCTATAATAATTAAATCTAGTTTCTTCTAATAATTCCATGATTGAATCATATATTTTAAAATTAAAATTATACAAAAACGTTATGATGGAATATAGATTAGATAATCTCAAAAAGAATCCAAAACCGACTAGTTAATTATAAGGACCCATACTTAATAGATTACATAATCTTGAATTAAATGTACAATTCACATTAGGGATATTTTTAGGTTTATAGTTTTAGATAATTAGGGCATAACTATTAAATTACATCTCAAAAATTACAAGGTAGACACTTCTACTCAGTTTCCATTATTTTCATTAAATAAAAACTCTTGAAAAAAAGTGTCATGTCTAGTTCCATGTTTTATACAACTTGACTTTTCCTTAGTCCCATCTTTTACCATATTCATCTTTAAGTCATGTGAAAAACATTTCAAAATGTGGGATGGGCATAAAAAGATCAGTAAGGGTTATAAAACAAAGAGAGAAAACAATAGTTCATCAATACATACATAACGTAATCTCTTTAACACACCACATGAAATCATAATATTTATGAATATCACATAGTAATAGCTTATCATAAAGTTAACTTGTGGCATCCATAACATACATACATTGTAGCATTCACAACCACATAAGGAGTTACATTTGGAATACCCATAACAGTATATTCCCTAAATCTATTAGGAAAAAGATTCACATTTACCTCTTTCAAATTACCCAATGAATTGGAGAGATATCTCGGTCATACCCACCCTAGTTTTATCATGGAACCACCTGTATAAGTAAACAATGCCCAAGAACCATAACATATTCACAACACATAAATCAAACATAAAGGATAGAGAACACTTCCACATTTCAATCACAATATATCATTTAAATATATTGTCATAATCAATCCATTATCAAAACTATTTTCAATAACAATATACATAATAGAGTATATGGTATTTATTTTCCTTTTAAAATCATTATAGCTTGTTAAGGAAGCCAAAGACCAAATAATACTCAAGGTGGTGGAAAAGGTCATTGTCAACACTTACGTTGAAAAGAAACATTATTTATTATTATATAGTAACACTACTCATAAAAAATAATACCTTTGAATAAAATGAAATGTAAAATGCGTTTATACACTGTATAAAATAAAGTCGTGTATATAACAAAATATGACTCAATGGAAGGAAATTGAGACGAAGTTCTTTCCCCAATGTCCTACTTGATCCATTCAAATTTTAATCTCCTAAATAATAAACTAAAGTTTATTTCTACTTTCCTTATAACCATTTTCAATTTTATTATTCTTTTTATATCACTTATTATTATGTTATAAACATTATGTCATCATTTATGTTAATAATTTTTGTTTTGTTGATGTTTGTTACTTGAGTCCAAAATGAACTCCTTATAATTACAATTTGTATATGTGGTCAAAATCACATTATCTCTAGAATGATATTCATTATTTAGATATCGTTTATATCATATATATCCAGTATATGTATGTATTTATAATAGTACATAACTTTTGGATATAAGAAATGAAATGCACCGCTCATGGAGATTGTAAGCCGTATGTACGCATAAACGCTACTTTCATTTCTATTTTATATTTAATTTAATGAAAACATAAAGATAAATAGTTATATTAAAATTAAATTATAATATAATATATAATTTCCTTAACTCCATCCTTTATACGTTACATTTATGGAATGAACGAGCCATATCACTTTGATGGGGCGGTGTTCCGTACTTCCTCAAATGAAATTATCATATTTACCAGCTGTGGAAACCATAAAAGTATTCTATAAATGAAAAATAATGAAGCCCAAAAATAATATAAATTTAATATATATCACATATATATACAGTTCTATCTTAATGGCCACCAGAAGAGGTGGTAAGAGAAGATTAAACAATCATCGTTTTGTGAGGCAGTAGTTCTCCATCTACAGAAACAGTATGTTCTTTACCTATTAGATGGAGGTGTGTGTATGTGTAGTTAGAATCATTATCATAAAAATAACATAGTATATTTAGGATACATATGTTGTTATAAATGCAAAAAATAAAATGTATTTTGGGGGTTGGAGAAGTAAAATAAAAGAAAATAACTTAAGAGAAGACATTGCCTTTAAATCAGGTATCTCCATTTGGTTTGAACTAAATGGTTTACATGAATTGCCTCATTCCTAAAGAAAGGATTATTGAAGAAGAGAGGGATGTATGGAGATTAATTGGGAATATTTTATATGATCCAAGGGGCTTGAGAAGCATGAGTAATGGATTAGAGATGAGGGATTTTTATAAGGGGGAGGAGGGGCTCTTTAAGAAAGTATAAAACTATTATTTTATTATATAAGGATTATAGGTTTTTAAAGGTCAAAAACTTATTAAAGTAGAATATAAGATGACTATTTTCGAAACAAAATTACCCCATAAGAATCAGATAGGTTTTGGATAATTTTTTATGTTTTATAATCTTATTTATTTAAATCATTCATTAATGAGGCAAACACTACATCATTAATACATCATTAATAATTTTATTTATATGATGTATTAAAATTATAAAAAAATACCATGATGTAGGAAATCTTTTTATCATTCAAATAAATATTTATAGTCGAAGTGATAACTTATATAACCCCATGTAATAATTCATTTACTAAAATATATATGTTTATTTCATTTTTGTCTTTACTTTAAATTAATTAATATAAAGCGTCCCTATCACCCCCAAGTGGCACCATGGGGTCCCAAAATCGACACAAGGATGCCCATGGTCGGACATGTTCAACCAATAGTAGTAGGACACATGTTTGGGTAATTTAATATTATTATAATATTATGTTGTTACCCTTATTTACCAGATTTACCTTTTAACAATGGTAAATAAAATATTTACTGAAATAAATATTCAAAATATCTAAAAATAAATGTTACCTATTTACACAATTTGAACCCCCTGATTCCAAATTTGGATTCTCGTTTTTCAATTTCAAAACATAGAAGTGGCAGAAATTAATTCATAATTAATTCATGTCGTCAAAACCAAAAGCGTGTTTTTAAGAAATAAAAACTATCAAAAAATGGGCTTTGTTTATGTCTAATTTCAAAGGGAGATTACCTCTAATGACCAACATTGGATTAATTGGTAAAAATATAATATAATTAAACTTTAAAATAAATTAAAAATATAATATAACCATATAAATAAATTAGATTAAAAGGCAGTTTTGAATTAAAATACAGTATTTTCACTATTCATTAAAAATGGATTTTATTAGAAAATACCAAAAATTTTCCCAAAGTAAATTTTGATGTCCCAAATATATAGTAGAATTATATTTTATCAAATAGAACATATAAAACAGAAAAAAACTATATTTAATGAGGGTTCTTCATCAAAAGGCAGTAAATCGACCTTTTAATTAATATTAGAGTACTTATGCTTAAAATAGGGTTATTCCATTTTTTTAAGACTCTATAATTTATTGGATAAATGTAAAAATATTCAACAAACATATATATTCATATTTTAGATCATTCTCCCATTCCCGCCAATACAATGTCTTGGCATTAATTACCATTTAAAATAATATTATATTATTATTTTTCAGTATGACCCAATGTTGTGTGAAACGTAAGATTTCAAAGAAACCTATTTTTGCGTATCAGGTATTCCATCAAACATAAAATCTCATTTAAAGTAACATTAATATTTAATTCACAAATATTAATAAATATGAAAATGTTATATTATTTATTTACCCCGGATGTTACATCCTTCAGCCATTTTGGGAATTGTGTCTCCGCAATTCTATTCACTAATCAAATAAGTGGGGGGTATTTATCCCTTGTAGAATTTTTAGATTCGCACATTGCCTCTTAAAACATATGGTTTTTTCAAAAAACCATTTCCTGATTAATTACCTTTTCACGCAACACATTCTCTCTTCAGTCAATAATCTGGACTTGTAGTTCCTCATAAGATAGATTCTCTTCCAACTGAACTACATCTGGGCTCAATACAATAGATCGATCCAGCGTATACTTTCTCAATATTGCATCATGAAAAACATTATGTACCTAGGATAAAATTAGAGGTAATTCAACTATATAGTAAACTGATCCAACTTTCTCTAAGATTTAATAAGGCCCAATGAACCTTGGACTCAAAATTCCCTTCTTACCAAAACGTATCACACTAATCCATGGAGGAACTTTGAGAAATACATGATCAGCTACCTCATAAGAAAGGTCCTTCCTCCAATTATCCGCATAACTTTTCTACCTGATATTAGCTATTCTCATGTGATTTTGAATCAAGAAAACTATTTCTTCTATATCTTTTACCAATTATTGTCCTATCAGTTTCTTTTCACCTACTTTATCCCAAAAAGATGGAGTTCGACCCCACTTCCCATATAATGCCTCAAATGGAGACATCTATATAATGGAATGAAAACAATTATTATAATAAAATTCAACCAATGAAATATATTGGTCCCAACATCCCTCATAATCCATTGAGAAAGCACGTAACATATCCTCCAAGGTATGAATTGTTCATTCTGACTGCCCATCTGATTGAGGATTAAAAGATATACTAAAATTTAATTTAGTACCCAATGAATTTTGAATACCTTTCCAAAAGATAGAAGTAAACCTAGGATCACGATCAGATATAATGGAGAGGGGAACTTAATGGAACATGACTATCTCTTTAACATACAACCAGAAATGTTGATCTAGAGATAGAGTATCTTAAATAGGAAGAAAATGAGCAGATTTAGTCAATTGATCAACAATAACCCATATTTCATTGTTACCTCAAGATGTCGTTGATAATCCCACAACGAAGTCCATGGATATATTTTCCCATTTTCACTCTGGAACTGGTAAAGGCTGAAGTATCCCTTTTGGTAACTACTGCTCTACTTTAACCTTCTTATAAGTCAAACACTTCATACTAAAGTCAGCAATATCTCTTTTCATTCCATCCCACCGGTAATACCATTGAAGATATCTATAAATCTTTGTACTTCCAAGATGAACTAAAAAAGGAGAATTATGAGCTTCATATAAAAACTCATTATTCAACTATGAATCACAAGGCACACATAATCTCTTCACAAACCTGAAAACACAATCATTATCAATATTAAAACTAGGAAACATACCCTTCAAAACTAACTCTACATTTTTTTTCAAATCACTATCTTCCTTCTGTGCTTTCTTAATTCTGTCTTATAGAGATGATTTCATTGACACCTAAAACAATACAGAGGAATTTACTACACCAACAACTTCTATGCAAAAGTTCTACAAATCAAAAACCAAAGGATCTCTTCCCAAACATAACAAGGTTAATGTAGAATTAATTTTTTGACTCAAAGCATAATCCACTTTATTTTCCTTTCCTAGATAGTAATGAACATTTCAATCATAATCATTGATTCATTACATACATCTCATATATCTCATTTTAAATTATTTCTAAGTAAATATATACATCAATCTTTTTTGGTGAGTATATATGTCGTATTTTACTCCATAAAAATGAGGATTTAAAATTTTTAAAGATAAAACAACAAAATCTAATTACAAATCATGTATAGGGTAATTTTACTAATGAGGATTCAACTTTCGTGAAACATAAGTAATTACCTGATCATTCTGCATTAGAACACAACCAAGTCCTTTCAGTACAACATCAATGTAGATAAGAAACTCACCATTTCAGGAAGGCAGTGCCAAAACCAGATCATTCACCAATCTTCTTTTCAATTCCTAAACACAATCATCAGAATTTTTTTATCAAAATGAACTTATCACCTTTTCAAGTTATCTTATTCAGTGGGCTAGATAACTGTGAAAACTTTTCAACAAACCTCCAGTAATAACCCACTAATCCAAGAAAACTATAAATCTGAGTTATATTTTGGGCTTGGCCACTCTTAAACAACATTGGATTTAGTAAGATCAACAATTATACAATTTTTTTGAAACAATGTGACCATGGAAATAAATATGTTATAAAAAAACTCAATTCCTAAATTTCCCATATGGTTTCTTTTCATTTATGGGTTGTAAGACAACCCTTAAATGACATTCATTATCCTATTTACTTTTATAATAAACAAGAATATAATCAATGAACACAAACCCAAAAATATCCACAAACTCATGGAAATTTATATTCAAAAGATCCATGAATACAACAGGTGCATTGGTTAACCCAAAAGACATAACTAAAAATTCATAATTTCCATATCTAGTATGAAATGCGGTCTTCGGAATGTCTGCTTCCTTTACATTCAACTGATAGTACCCCCACCTAGAATCAATCTTCGAAAAATACTGATCTCATTGAATTTGATCAAACAAATCATTTATATGAGGAAAAGGACAATTCTTCTTAAAAGTGATGTTATTTAATGCTCTATAATCAATGAAAAGTCTCATTGAAACATCTTTTTTTAACAAACAAGACAGGAGGACACCATGGTGATATGCTAGGTCGAATGAAAACTTTATCTTATAAATTCTATAATTGCTTCATTAACTCTAAAAGTTATATTTGATACATTAGATAAGGGGGTTTTGAAATTTGCTTAGCATCAGGAACAAAATGAACAATAAATTCAACTTTATGATCAGGTATAATACCAGGAAACTCATCCAAAAAAACATCAAGGTACTCATTTACCACTGGAAATCATTAATCTGAATAGTTCCTTTATTTTTGAACAATATGTGCAAGGTTACATTCATTTCAATCATTTACGAGTTTCTCAGCTTCTAAAAAGTTATAAAACTAAGGGTTCATTCTTGTACACAAACTGGAATTATTTCTGAAATGAAACCACTTTAGCTCTGTAGTCAATATTAGCCTAATAAATAGAAAGACAATCCATACCCAAAATAAAATCAAACTCTACTTGAGGCAAAAAAATGATGTTATTAGGTAGATTCTTTCTACATAGAAGTATATGATGGTTCTTATGTTTTCTTTTTTTCTCAACATTTCCCCCTGGTGTTTTTTCCATATGATCGGGACTCATATCATGAGATGGAATTCCCAAATTACTAGAAAAATTCTCAGAAATGAAAGAGTGTGTAGACCCTGAATCAAACAACACATTGGAATAATCTGAACAAACAAACAGTGTACCTGATACTACATCATTTGATGGCCCAACATCTATTGAAGTAGTTGAAAAGGATTTGACCACCCCTTTGTGCTTGTATTCTGGATTCTTTAACGCAATTGAGTTTTTTGTTGGAAACTAATTTGCACAATGACCCCTTCCATTGCACTTAAATAATTTTACTGAATATAAATTAGATTTATTCTTACCATCAACCTGATCTTTTTCAGTGCCATTACGAGACTTATGTCTCATTTTACGACATTAGTATCACTTACTAGAAATCAAAATACATTTATCATTATGCTTCTTACCATAATTTTCTCAAACTGTAAACTTATGTTTCATACCATCAGACTTTTTTTAAGAGTTCTTCCCTTTTGTATGCCACCTCGACCTCTTATTCTCTTGTTTTTCAAAGAACACTAGATCATTGGAAAACTCCAATTCCACCTTCTCTGCACATCTAAAAAGTTTTCCATAACTTTTTAACGCACAAGACGATATATCCATTTGATACATTGTCTTTAATCCTATGTAAAAATAGTTGATTTTACATTCAAGATCTTTTATGATGTTTGGAGCATACCTTTCTAGTTGAGTGAATTTTTCTTCATAAGCATCCACTTAGTAATCCTCCTGCCTCAATTCTAGGAATTTTTTTCCATCATATGAAGAACCACCATAGGAAAATATTTTCTCAAGAAACATAACTTTTAATTTATCCCAATAAAGAGCATCAAATTCCTCACTATCCATGGTATTTTTAACCATAAACCACAACTGATCGACTTCACCTTCAAAATAGTAAACATTAAGACTACTCTTTTCACGTTCTAAACAACCCATAACATCAAAAATCATCTCCAGTTCTTTAATCCACACTTCAGTTAGCACATGGTTAGATTATTCTCTAAATGATGTGGTATGTAGCCTCGTGAAATGCTCCACTACTGACATCTTCCTATGTGATTGATCTGTATGGTCTTGTGCATGGATACCACCACCATTTATAGCCTGAGTCAGCTGTTCCATCACTGCTACAAACAGTTTAGTACTGATTCTGACCATCATAGGTTACTGATTTGGAAGGTATTATTTCTACTGATGTCGTCCCATCATAGCTACCCTATTTCCTCTTCGGAAAAACATTCATAACTCAGAAATATCATAGGTGAAGAAACATGGTAATATATAAATTCTATACCATTTCAATATGACCATAAACTAATTTATGGAAATTAATTTAACAATATTCTAACTCGTAATGTTGTCTAAACTGACCCTTGATACAAACAGTAATGACCTAGCCTTAAAACATTACATAATATTGAATTAAATGGATAATTAACATTGAGGATCTTTTCAAGTTTAGAGATTTTGAGAATTATTCAATGACTATTACATTACAACTCAAAAATTTCAATGTAGTCACTTCTACTCTGTTTCCATTTTTTCATAAAATAAATACTCTTGAAAAAAAGATTCAAATCTAGTTCCATGTATTAGTCAGCATTGCTTTTCCATGATCTCATCCCTGACTCTATTCATCATTAAGTCCAATGAGAAACATTTCAAAACTTGGGACGAGCATAAAAATCTCAATGAGGGTTATAAAACAACGAGAGAAAACATTATTTCATTAATACATACATAATATAAGATCTTTAACATAAATCATGAAATCATAATATTTATGAATATCACATAGTAATCAAAATTCATAAAGGTAAATTGTGTAATCCATAACATACTTATGTTGTAACTTTCATGGCCACAGAGAGAGTCACATTTGGAATACCTATCACAGTATATTTCCTAAACCTATTAGGAGAAACATTCATGTTTACCTCTGTCACATTAACCAATTAATTAGAGAGCTATCTTGGGCTCAGTCGCCCTAGGATTATCATGGAACCACCTATATACGTAAACGATGCCCAAGAACCATAATATATTCAAAACATATAAAACAATCATAATGAAAATATAAAACTTCTACATTCCAATCACAATATATTATTTAAATATATTAACAGTATAAATCCATTATTAAAAACTATTTTCAATACAAATATACATAAAAGGTTATATGGTTTTTATTTTCTTTTTAAAAACATTACTCCTTGTGAAGAAAGACAAATATCAAATAATACTTGACGCAGCAGAAAAGGTCAATGTCACCACATACATTAAAAAGAAACATTATTTTTTTAATTTAGTAAAACGACTCATATAAAAATATTCCCTTTTAATGAAATGAAAATTAAATGGTTTTTATACACCATATAGAACATAGTTGTGCATAAAACAAAATATGCCTCAATGAAAGTAGATTGAGATGATGTCCCTTACCTCGTGTCTGACTTGACCCGTTCATTCTTTAATCTCCAGAATAATAAACTAATGTAAACTTCTACCTGATTAAGAACAGTTTTCAAGTTTATTATTCCTTTTATATCACTTATTACCATGTTATAAACATTATGTGATCATTTATGTTAATAATGGTCGTTTTGTCGATGTTTAGTACTTGAGTCAAAAATGAACTCTTTATAATTACAAGTTATCCATGTGGCCAAAATTCCCTTATATATAGAATTATATTAATCATTTAGATATCATATTTATCATATATATCCAGTATATATATGTATTTATAATAGTACAAAACATTTTGAGATAATAAATGAAATGCACCATTCATGGAGATGGTAAGCCCTACGTACGCATGAAGCATACTGTCATTTCTATTTCATATTTAATGGAATAAAAACATATTTATAAATAGGTACATTTTAATTCCAGTATAATATCATTTATAATTTCATTAACTCTATCCTTTATACGTTCCATGTATGGAATGAACGTGTTATATCAGTTAAGGGGGTGGTAGTCCGCACTTCCTCAAATAAAATTATCATATTTACCATCTATGGAAACCATAAATGTATTGTATAAATTAAAAATAAAGAATAATAGAAACAATATAAATATAATATATATCACATATAAATACATTTAAATCTTAATGTCCATCATAAGAGGTGGTAGGAGAAGATTGAACAATCATCATTTCGTGAGGCAGTAGTTCTCCATCCACAGTAACAGTATGTTCTTTGCCCATTAGATAGAGGTTTTTGTAAGTGTTGTTAAAATGATTCTCATAACAACAACCTAGTATATTTAGGATACTCTTTTTGTTATAAAATAAACGAATAAAACGATTTTAGGGAGTTGGATTAGTAAAACACTAGAAATGAACTTAAGAGAAAATGTTACCTTTAAATCAGGTATTTCTATTTGGATTGAACAAAAAGGTTTACTTGAATAGTCTTCTGCCTATGGGAAGGCTCCTCGGAGGAAGATAGGGTTGTAGGGAAATTAATTGGGAATAGTATTTACGAGAAAAGGGGCTTTAGTGGTGTGAGTAATGTGTAAGAGGTGAGGGATTTTTATAAGGGGGGGAGGGGCACTTTAGGAAAGATTAAAAATATTATTTTATTATATAAGGAATCCTAGTTTATAAAGGTCCAAAACTTACTAATGTTGATGGTAAGATGACTATTGTTCGAAATAAAATCATCAAATAAAAATTCTACAGGTTTTGGATATTTTTTTATGTTTTATAATCTTATCTATTTAAATCATTCATTAACATGGTAAACACTGAATCATTATTCGGTCATTAATAATTTTATTTATTTGATGTCAAAAAATTTTAAAAAAAATACCATGATGTAGGAAATATTTTTATATTTCAATTTAATATTTATATTCAAATAGATAACTTATATATCCCCACCTAATAATTGATTTACTAAAAGATATTTGTTTACATCATTTTTTTCATTACTTTGAATTAATTAATATAAAGTGTCATTATCACTCCAAAGTGGCTCCATGGTGTCCCAAAATAGACACATTGATGACCATGGTCGGACATGTATCAACCAATAGGATTAGAACACATGTTTGGGTAATTTAATAATATTATAATATTATTTTTTTAACCTTATTTACCATATTTACCCGTTAACCATGGTAAATATAATAATTACAAAAGTAAATATTCATAATGCCTAAAAATAAGGGTTTTATATTTACAAAATTTTGACCTCCCGTTTTTTAATATAGAATCCATTCTTTAAAATTCAAATCACAAAAGTATAAGAAATTAATTTAAAATTAATACCCACTGTCAAAACAAAAAACATGTTTTTAAAAAATAATAACTATCAAAATATTGACACTTATTTATGTCAAATTTCAAAGTGGAATTACTTACAAGGACCAAAATCAGATTAATTGGTAAATCATATAATCTAATTACACATTAAAACTAATTATAAAGATAATATAACCATATAAATAAATTATATTAAAAGGTATTTTTGAATTAAAATACAGAGTTTTTCACTATTCATTAAAAAAATGAATTTTGTCAGAAAAATATAAAAATATTACCCATAGTAAATTTTTATGTACCAATTATAAATAAAAATTTTATTTTTGTAAAATAGGACATATAAAAGTGACTAAAACTTTATTTAAAAATGGTTCACTATAAAAAGGTGGTAAATCGACCTTTTAATGAATATTAAAGTATTTATGCTTAAAATAGGATTATTTCTTATTTTATGCCTCTAAAATTTATTGGATAAATGTAAAAACATTTAAAAAAAATGTATATTCATATTTTAGTTAGTTATATCCATTCCCTCCTATACAACAGCTAGGTGTTAACTACCATTTAAAATAATATTATATTATTATTTTTCAGTATGACTAAATGTTTAAGGAACCGTAAGATTTCAATGAAACCCATTGTATCATAAAAGGTATGTCATCGAACATAGAATCCCCTTTAATGTAAAATTAATATTTTATTCACAAATATTAATAAACATGAACATGTTATATTCTTTATTTACCTGGGATGTTACACTAATTTACTATAATAGAATATATTTGATCACCTATTTTTTTATATTGAAAATTAAATTAGAAATCTCAGAATAGTGCTATGAAAAAATAGTATGAATCCATATTAGAGCATTAGTATCAAAAATTTTGTTTGTTCTATTATGTAGGTAGTATAAAACTTATCCTTATAGGTATGTATAAAGAAACAAATATTATGAAGAGCTTTATGATTACAAGACCAAAATAGTCTACAAATGATATTGATGTTTATATGTCACCATTCATTGATGATTTGAAATCATTATTTGAGGAGAGTAATATTTTTTTGAAGAATATAGGAAATAATAATTTTTCATGCTATGGTAATGTTCAATAAAAACAAGTTTCATTTATATGAAAAAATACCAAGATAAAGTGATAAGGGACATAAATATATCTGATTTTTTAATAATGGACTTCATACCCAGTAGAAGGTGTAGAGAAGGAAAATGTACACGGGTTATCATATATTTTTTCAAGTGGATATCCCTAATCAAAGATTAAAAAAGTTATTTATTGGTTAAAAAGAGTATGATTTTCCCCCACAACCTATTTTAAATAAATAATATTACCATAAGTTATAAAACATCAATGTTTCAATTGGGTAGAAATAATTTTTGATCCATCAAAAAAATACACAAAAGAAATGTTTCATATTATTCGATGAACCTTATTAGATATTTTTGTAGGTAAAAATTTACATTATTTTTGTGAATACTAACAACATATTATATGACAGTTTGATTGGAACATTGTTAGACAGAAAAGGAAATAAAAAAGATGGATTTCATGCAAAATTGGACTTAATATTGGAGGGATCATGTTTGGAGTTATTTACCCCCATGAGCTGACTTAGAAAATATTTTCACTAATATTTTGACACATTTTTTAGTAATGAAAAGATGAATTAATATCAATGTATTCTCGGTAATATAGTGCATATTAGGACTTCTTTAAATGTAGAAAATTTGGTATCATTGAAATATTTTAAGTTAATGGGTCGGAAATCTCTAGAATATCATATATTTAAATAATGGATCCAAAATTTATTTAATCCATTGTATAATGATGTTATCAATGCTTTTTTTCAACAAGATGTGTTTTTCACCATTTTATTGATATAATCGTTCATATGAAGATTTATTTGGTTTGAGTGATATAGATATAGGTGCCTAAATATTAACATTTTACACATCCCTTTAAACGATACATGATTTTAAAGGGATATACTATAAATCCATATCAAACCATATTCCTAAATTATTCAAAAATATATATTAGAGGAGGTATTTGAGTTCTTTAACAAATACTTATAGGAAATATAGCTCATTGGTCTCCCTATATCTCGATATCTGGTAGTTAATAGTGAAGTTAAGGGTATATATGGATTAAAGGTATAGTTATTTTCACAAGACATAGTGATGTGTGAAAATTTTAAAATTTTGGAGAAATAATACAAGATTAAACCATATATTTGACTATATATTATTGAACTGAATGTATGAAATCTGAAAATAGAATAATATTGGAAAATGAATAAGAATACCAATATATTTTTTTCATAGATTATTTGGAATTTAAATATTGATTCATCTTTATTAGAAACATTGGAATGGTTACCACTAATACCTTGGGTTAATATAAGCACATGGTTTTCATTTGAGATTAATGGTTACAAAATTTTACATTAATAACTTAGATGACTAGGGTACTGTTAAAAATAGTGGAGTAATGATCATCCTGATTGTTTTTTATTTTTTGAGTAAAAAATATAAATATAAATTTCTTTTTCATTATAATATTTTAGTGTTTGTTGAATATTTATATTTAATTTATTTTACTAAATTTCTATTTATAGTGTTTAAGTATAATTGGGTTGATAATATCAGTGGTGTGAAACATGATTATTATAGTAGTATACTTGTTGATTTAAATGGATTTATTTTAAATGGGGAACCATTTATCATGGAATAAAATTAATTATATAAATATTTTATGTTATTTACCCATTTATTGATTAGTGTTCTATCATTTTAAAATGAAAATAATCATTTGTGTGATGAGGATGTTAATGATGGTTTTAGATGAACAACCATGTCACAATTGTTTGAGATCATGTACTAGTTTTTAATGGAAGGTTTTCTCTATGAAATTTCTTGTGACTCATTATAATTTTATATAGTCAATAGAATATGAGGTTGGGATCATTGAACCCTATTGAGTGGGATTATTTCAACTATGGGACTCCCATATATATTTTATTCTTATTCATGAATCCTTTACAAATCCCAATGCAAGATTTATTACCTCTGTTCTAATGATCAAAAAAGAATATATGTTTGATTAAAATATATATATAAATCATCAGTTCTCTATATTTTTCTTAATATTTAGTGATGGTATTATTTATAACTACATAGTTACTCACTCTTTATTTTATCCCAATCTAGGTAGGCCATACATTTTATGGTGTTGGGATCGGGCTTGTGATTGGGCTTCCTATATATTCTTATATCTAAAATCCAAATCTGCATAGTCTAGTGCCACTTAATGGGACACATAATTCTTTTATATCTTGGGTGATATTGTCCATTTTTTCTACTTTAGGGTTATGATTACATTAACAACTCCATGAAGTTTAATGTTACACCAAGTTGACTTCTTGGAGAAAGGTTCCCTAAAAGGGCTTTTTAGGGACTTATGGTTGAGTGACCAATTGTAGTTATCCTTTTTATTGGTGTCTAAAATGGATATAAGGGTATTCTGAGGCTTACACATAGTTTTATTCTCTAACCCTACTTATAAGTAAGAATGATATGTGTGGGTATTATTCATGTACTTCCTTATGGTGGATGACATAGATAGTGAGATATGAGATGGTATTTTTGGGTGTTTAGTAGAGTATCATGACATAGGGAATTTTGGGAAACAATAAAGAGTATCATGGATCATGGAAATCATGGGAATCAAAATAATTATCTAAACTCAAAGGATATATGGGAACAAAGTGGTGAATCTTGAATCAAGATACATAGGGGAGGTAGGTCTCAGGCTCATCACCTAAGAATAAATGGGTCATCTCATTCTCATCACCTAGGTTTATTATGATATTAAAATAAGTGATATCTTGTTGTTACTTATATGTGATAATGATGGAATCTAAATCTCATCACACAAGGAAATATCCCACCACATCACCAAATAGTGCACATAATATCATTAAATCCCTGCTGGATGGTGGTTATGATTTTGAGACTAGTTGATAGTCAAGTGGGAACATTGGTTTGGGACATACCACATCTCGAATGTGGGATGATGTAACAAGGAACTAATATGATGGGATTTAAAATCAATGAGTCGTATTAAATATCATATTTAATAGTAATCAAAACCAATGTAGTTGAAGTTTCATAGTTTATAGTTTTATGTGAAGACTAGTTCATGCAGGTTAACATTATGAGGTAAGAATTCTTTTGTCCTATAAGGGACAAAAACAATGAATTGATTGAGGCTTATGCCTGAGTAAAACTATTATGATTCAGAAATTTAGTTGGTAACTATATAAGTGGAATTATGGTTGGTCGCCTCCCACTATGTTTATTAGTAACTGGATTATGAAGGGATACTGGAAAGGTCGGTGCTTATAGCTTGAAAAAGGCCTATATATGGTTGAAACAAAGAGGAGTATCTCAACTCAGGTTATATGGGGAAATTAGGAAGAGTATATGGGATATATGTATATGAAATTAGGTTCTATTCCTAGTAAATTTGCCTCATGAAATGTGGTTCCTAGGTAGGATACCCAATTGATTGAGCACACATGTAGGGGACCAGCATGAAGGCTCTCCCCAATAGGGGAACTTGTTTTAGGGTATAAATAGTACGGGTTAGGTTATGATTTTTACCATATTCAAGTATATTGTGTTAATGGTCACTCTAGTGAGGGGACCTTGGTGAAGGGTCACCCTAGTATGGGGCCCTAAACAAAGGGTCACCATAATGACGGGCCATGGGAAAAGGGTTTCTATTATAGAGGCCTAGGTTAAGGGTTCACCCATGTATGGTGGACTTGTGGGGGATGTATGTTTCTCAACATGAAACGAGAATAGTATCCCATGTTATTTTCACTATTTATGTTAATTGGGTGATGTATCCCCCATTTAGGGGAACTTTGGTGAGGGGTTTCCCTAGAAGGGGGCCCTAAATGAATGATCAACTCAAAACAGACCTGGGTACCTCAATGTTTCTCCTTAGTTAATGCTCTTAAAGGAGGTCTAGGGTTTATGGATACTTAGTATACACTCTTCATAATTAATATCATTCATTATTACCTAGTAAGTGGGGCATGAGTTTGAGGGCACATGTGCATGACAACTGAGCATGTAGACCTTATTTTGCAGACCAGGGTGTTCGGACCTCATCACAGAGATGTAGGAGCTTAAAATTGGGAGAGTGTAGATGATGGCCAATTTTAAGATCCCAATATTTTCTAGATATGTATCAAGATCATTTAAAGGTGTTATTTTTCCCTTTTTGAGTACTTTTTTTTGGGTTTCACTTGGTTTTTTTATGCGAAAAATTATCGAAATTTGGAAGATCAGAGATTGTGCACGTTTTATGTACGGTTTCCCAAACCATGGTCCCATCCTAGAAAATTTTGAAAAACTAGATAGAGGGGGTTTGGATATGTGGTGAACAATTTTTCAAACTATTCTCCTCATTAAGAGAAAATTTTCACCCCTATAGAATAGGCACATGGTTATGGTGCTCGGTTTGGCAACCCGTGCGCCCTTTCCCAGGAAACGATGCAAAAAAATATAATTACATCAAAAATTAGATTCAAAAGCATAAATACCCTGTTATTAATCCATATTCACCAATATTCTATCCTAAACTCATTATTAATAATTTCAGAGGCTCCCAGACGGATTCTAAGCCATTATGACTTCTGTTCTTAGCGATCAAAAGCTATGTTGTCAGATCTGCACCTCCTCAAGTTTGTGGTTTCATCCAAATTATGTATATATATGTATCCTACTAATATTTATAGATAAAATAAGGACATTTATATGTTTTTATTTATATATCTATTTCTAGGTTTATTATTTCTTGATTTTTTTTTATCTTGGATCTTGGTTTCAGACCGAGATAATGTTCTTCATCATGGGTTTGACCGATCTATTTCAAATTGGGGATTTCTGTTGGGTGATAAATAATCAAATAATTGAGGTACGTAGTCTATTATTCAAATACCAAGGTAATAATTTCAATTATGTGTATAAAATTTTATTATTTTTATTGAATGTTTGTAAATTTAATTTCCTAAAATTGAATTAATTATTTAATGTATTTTGATGTTGGGGATTTTGATATCATTTAATAGGATTGATTAATTTGTGAATTAATTAATTAGAATTTATGTTTTTATTAAATTGATTAAATTGAAATAATTAATTATTGAATTAATTATGGGGATATTGGTATTGTTCAATTTTATTAATTAATTGTTGAATTAATTAATGGAAATTGTTGTGTTTATGGAATTGATTGAATTGGAAATAATAATCATTGAATTAACTGTGGGGACATTGGTAATGTTGAATTTGATTAATTAATTTTTATATTAATTAATAGTAATTATTTTGATTATGGAACTAGTTGAAATTTATTAATTAATTGTTGAATCAATTAATAATTGTTTTGACTGAGAATTGTTATAATAAGGTTAATGTTAATACCTTGAATGAAGAAATATATGTTTCTGATTAAGAAATGGGTTGTGGTTCATGGAAAAACTCTCCAAATTCCCACGAGGGTCTAATACATGGTGTTTTAGGTGCAAATACATGAATGTAAATATTTTCATGGGATAGAGACTAATGCTCCAAATACCCATGAGGTGTAGGACAAGGAATGATGTTTTAAATACACATGAGGTGTTATACCCAATGTTATACACCCATGAGTTGGCATTAGAATATGGTTCTAATTATCCATTATATAAATTGAGATGTTGAATGGTAATAATGAAATTATGAT
This sequence comes from Viscum album, assembly GCA_963277665.1. NCBI lineage: Eukaryota > Viridiplantae > Streptophyta > Magnoliopsida > Santalales > Viscaceae > Viscum > Viscum album. The sequence continues at coordinate 345,217,474 of OY728127.1, read as the reverse complement.
ATATGAGTTTATATGGTGGATGGTAGAAATAACATTATAATATGTGTTATCCCTTGGGGATATTTTAGACTCCGACATTGTAGAGACCTGACCCTAGAAATCCAATATCTGGTGTCTTCTATCAGTTATATTGGTAAGATTACAAGGAATCAATCCCCGAAGGACTGATCAGTTTGGTAGTCTTAGTAAACCAAATTCATACATGATTATTTTATTACAAAAGAATAAAACAATTACAATATTTTTTTTCTAAAAAATTAAATTACATCAAGGAAAAATCTAATCAATCTAGTAAATCCATGTATATATTTCATAGTGTGCTTCTTGGATTCCTAGGGAAAGATACATAATAATGGTGGGCTCAAATTCTCAGTAAGTATAAATTAAGCAAGATAAATAATGAATCAATGAGAATGAATTTTACATGGAAAGTTGAATAAATGATAAAATATGCCATTGAAATAACTATAAAAGAAAAAATCAATATGAAAAGGAATGAAACTAAAATACATGATGATAAATAAATGAATATAAAATAAAATGTATCCATAGATATGTCGACCCAAAATCTCATGGATGAATAATAAAGGAAGACTGAAAATCAAATGTATCCATATATAAGTTGACACAAAATCTCATGGATGAATAATAACTGAATATAAATGAGATAAAAAATTTATTATTGAACACCATGCTTCCTAGCTACATGATACATATATCGTCAAGACCATTAACAAGTTTGTTTACAAAATTTAGGGTTAAATCCCATCTAAAGTGTCAATCCAAATGACTCGTCCTCTAAGACTACCGATGCATTCCGAGGCATAGCAGATCCCACCCATGTCATTCCAGTCATAAACATTTCTCATATATAAAATAATCAATTTTAAAATATGATTTATCAAATTTATATATATATATGGAGTGCGAGATAAAAATTTATCAATATTTACACAAATAAGGAAATAACATTCAATGTAAACACCGAATGATAAATAGTATATGGTTCATAAAATAATCATATCTATGAAAAATGATATGGATATTTAGGATTATTTAAACGTCGAATGATCATAGGAAATTAAAAGAAATAAAGGAAGTAAAAGCAAATACTATCCTTGGAAAAATTAAAGATAAACCATATTGTGGAAAATTAAGGTTGGTATCAATACAATATATTCCATTTAATATAAAATAAAGGGTTTTTTCCATAGATGATTGGAAACATTATTAAAATATCTTTTAAAATATTTATTGAGGAAAGTATCATTTTATTATGAAAAAAATACTTAAGAAAAGCATTTTCTTTGATAAATCACTTCTGAAAATATTTTGATTAAAAAGAAACATTTTAAACCGAAAAATAAAGCTTCAAATAAATGATGGTAGGTAAAGCCGTACAAGATTTATGAGGTAAAAAGAATTGTCATATTTCATGGTTAAAGGATAGAAAGATGCCCTGCTTTGAATGTGACAATAATGTTTCATTGATACACTACTAAATGAAAAATTGGAAAATGTTTCATTACATAATCATTTTAAAAAAAAATATTTTGAAATTATTTTTATAAAACATGTATTTTATGAGAAAACATGTTTTCTAACTTACGAGAGAATGAAGTTGGGTTTTCTAAAAAATAGTTTAAAAAATGACTTACAAAGAGTGGGGAAAGGCACTAATAATTGATAATGGTCATTAATAACTGGATAATAATTAATGGGTTTATTGAAAAATGGATATATAATTTCCAATAATGGAAATTTCATTGGATGATCATTAGTATTAGTCTTAAGGAAAAGAATATTTAAACATCCAAAAGTGTTCCCTACCACTTTGAAAAATTTTAAATCACAAACCTCATGATGGAATAGTATTAAATGAAAGTTTAAAATATAATGAAGTTAAAGGAATTCATTATATAATATATAAAAATGGGTAGTAGATAACCCACAATAAATAAGTAAGTGTTGTGCATGACATTTGTCTTATAAAAGTACAAAGTGGGAAGAAAATTACATACGATGAGTTTACATTTGAGTGAACGTCCTTTAAATTCTTGTATAATAAACTTATGTTAATTTTTATACATTCTTAAGAACCTTATTCATGTTTATAATTAATTTTAATTCACTTATTAGTAGGTTTTAAAAAAATACATAAACAATTATGTTTAGGTCGAGTGTTTTGACCAAATTTAGTTTCTGTGTCCAAACAACATTAGTAGATCTACTATGGTCAAATAGGGTTATTATATGACATCTAAAAAATAATAATAATTATGTAATTATCATATTTAATAATCAATTATACTTTTAAAAACGATCATTATATATGGTTATGAAAAATGAATCAATGTTACAATCATGGAGACGGTAGATCGTATGTACGGATTAGTAACGTTCCCATTTTTCCATGATTGTTCTGGATAGAAGGTTTATAACAACATATCTTTATATAATGATCATCATATAATAAATATCATGTTATTTAATCATACATATTTAAATATATAAATATTTTTATGAAAAATTAATCATATCATGTCAAGGAGGCTATAGTCCACACGTCCACGAATAAGGTTAACACGTTTTAAGTGTGTGAAGGGGTAATAAAGAAAATGATATATATATATATATATATGTATATATATATTTACAGAAAGTTAGTTATATAATTAATATAATATATAAGGTTTTTATATCTTATATTTTTAATTATAACCATTATTTATACATTTTATGTATCTTGTGAACAAATAATGTCGATTTGTGAGGGTCATTGTCTATACATCCTGAAACGATGTTATCGTATTAATGTAAAATGAAATTTATTAAATATATATGTCATAAAAAGATTAAATAAGTATATATACATAATAAATATCATATATTAAATATATAAATATATTTCCCACTGTAATGGCCACTATGGTAGGTGGTAAGGGAAAAATTAACAGTCGTCGTTTCATGAGGCATTATTTCACCATACACAGAAATAGTATTTTAGTTATGCATTAGAGGGATTTATGTGTAAGTTAAGGTATAAATATTAACATAAAAATATACTAGTATATTTAGGATACTTTTTTTGTGTAATAATATAATAATAAGAGTATAGGGAGTGTATAAAGGATATGAAACTAAAAATATTGAGATAAGACGTTGTCCCTTAATCGGGTAACTTCTTTTGGTTTATACCAAAAGGATTCCTTGGAATTATTTCTACAGAATGTTAGGATTATTGGTTTAATGGAGGTATTTTTGGAGACTATTTGGTTAGAAATTGTCCTAACCTAAGTGGTGTTAGAGGTGTGAAGAAGTGGGAGAGGTGGTGACCTTTTATATGGAAGGAAAACTATTCACCTGAAATTAATTGAAAAAAGTTAGTTGAACACATATTCGTACCAAAATAAGTCATCAAAAACCAAAAATAAAACTCAATTATGGATGTTTAATGGAATTATGTTGTCCACAAAATGTGTGTCTTACAAGTTTCTAGGTCATTTTTGCCCTTAAATATAAGGGTTAGTACTTTCATGGCATAATTACACCTTAATCATAGTAATTAATTTCAATCACCTTCACTAATAATTTGGGTTAAAAATTTAATTATGTATTATTAGGATCAAAATATAATATTTATTACCATGGAATATTTCAATTTTTTAAAATTAACATAATAGAAGTGATAAAATTATTATTAATTCTAATCTCACAGAAGGATGAATTAACAAGTTTTAGTAGAAAAGAATTCAAAATATTGTTATGTTTTTATATTAAATTTCAATTTGAGATTGTTACTAATAAACTAATTTTTAATGATATATGTATAATTGATATAATTTTTCATTATAAAAAATTTATTATATATTTTAACATTAGTAATTATTTAAACGAAATGGAAGTTTTTAACAAAAATGCTATTTTTTTCAATATTCATAAAAAAATTACGTTTTTCAGAAAAATACCAAAAAATCACCCTAAGATAATTTTGAAATTATGAACTCAAGAATTATGTTTATTTTATCAAATTATATTCATAAATATTTATAAATTAAAATTTAAAATTGGTTATCCGTTTAAAGGTGGTAAAATTACCGTAATAAAAATATAAATTTTTTATGTAAAATAGGCTATGTTCTTATCTTATGCATATCAAAACTAATGGATGAATATAAAAAATATATTATTAACTATATAGAATTTTAATTTAGAGAAAATAATTAAAAATTTGTAATTACTTTAATTTATTAGGATATAACATCTTCTTGAGCATAGAAATGGTTTTATATAAAAAAATTTAGTTTATATTCAATTGGTTCCTAAATTAATTTCGAATTAAACCTATGAATTAATAATAGATTATTAAAAAATATATTTTCATAATTTAGTTAATTCAATTCATAACCACTAACATAATGACTAAGTTAAATAATTTTATATTAAATAATAATATTTTAATAATATATTGTTATATGATGAAACTCGGCCCTGTGTATACCACATACTATCAAAAAATGACACTCTTTCATGTAACAGAAGCTATCGACGATGGTTACTCTTTAATTAAATGCATTCTAACTCATTCATTCATGTTTTGAAATATATTTAATCTTTTTTAAATAGTAAATATATTACAAAGTATTGGTATATTATATTCCCTTACACACTTGGTGTTTCTTGTCATGAATGATATTGAATGAATGGTTATTACTTTATCATTTCAGGGTGTTACATTCTACACAACATAATTAATGTGCATCTGTAAAATTTATTCTCGATCTTGGGGATATATTGTTTTATTGTTCCTCTGTTAAAGTCCCACATCATGAGATGGGTTCTTAAAACATCCTCATGAAAAGATAGAATGTGATGTCAAATGGTCAAATGGACTACAATGTAACAAGGTATCTATGTAGGAGAAAATTAGTATAATTTAGAGATATGTACTTGGAGGAAAATAATCAATATTTATATGAATTGAAAGAGGTCATCAATCACAATAAAATTAATCATCAATAGAAATTTGAGTGCTTGAAAGTTATTCATATTAGAGGATTTATGTAAAGACCTGGAATTTCCATGTATTTTTTTTAAATATATGGGAGTTTTACGAGTCCACAAAAATTGACGGCACATGATTCCGAGGCCCGGAGTGCCCGAAATGAATTTCTGAACATTATTTTGGGTATGTTCTGTAAATGTAAAAGTGTGGTTTTATAACTTTTAAAAGGGTGCTTGGAATTTAAATCTAAGGGAAAAGTTGAACTCGCAGCGCCTGTTTTCGCTTAAGGATACTTTCACCTCGATGGCAGTTGGTCGAGGGTGAATGTTATTTTTTCGATTTTTTGTGAAGAAATAAAATAAAAATAAAATTGCACAAACATTTTATATTTATTTGAAGCAGCCACATGAATATTTTGAAGGTGGGACCACAGGATTTTTATCCTCCATGTGGAAGTCGAGATGTGGGGACCACCAGACCATAACGTCCCATGAGAGGTTATGGTGGTGGGGACCACCCAAGACTAAACTCCCATGAGAGGTTATGGTGTTGGGGGCCACCCGAGATCTAAAACTCTTCAACTCTCTCATTAATGTGGATGACCCTCTTGAGCTTCCTCCACATTAATTATGTCAACCCTTGGTTTACTCCCTTTTTAATTTTGCTAACGCAACCCCTTTGTTGATGCCAATTAATTATGAAAAATTTGAATTTCCAAAAAATTAAATAGTTAAACATATTTTATTTGGTTGGATAGTCATTTTTTAGCAAAGGAGGATTGGGAGAACTTGGGAGAAAGCTCTTCAATAAAGAACATCACCTCCCAACGAAGAACACTCTTCCAAAAAAGAACGCGGACCACTTTCAACCTTATTCCTCGAGAATTGTTTCAATGTGGGATGTCTTCATCTATGGTGAATCGATGTCCATACTTCCTTCTCACGCTAATGCTAACAAACAATCCAAGGTAGGGGTTTATTTGTGTGCGAATATTTTCTCCCATATTCTTACCTTGGTTTCTTTTACGGTTTTGGAATAAATCATGGCAGGAGGTTTTAATCTTTACGTTCTTCTTCCTGGTAGAGCCATATGCTATCACCCTAACATAGAGGGTACGGGAAAATACAACATGGCCCAAACCTACCACAAATCTTGTGGTGATATTCATGATGGTGGAGGATGGCGACCAACCACGAAGGGGCACAACAACGGTTGTCCGCACCACTGCCGACCACGATGATGGAAACGGCGCAACGACACCTCCCTACGGCCACCGCTGCTACCCCGTGGCCTCCATGCCGACCACGGCCCCTACCGCCATTCGTGGATGAGGCGCCACCCTGAGGCCGGTCTGTTGGCCTACGGCCAGTCTTCCAGCCTGCGACCGGACCACCGCACCGCGACCGTTGTGCCCCGTCGCCCCGCGGCCGGTGCACCCCACCTCCATGCGGCCGGACAGCCGCCCCACTGTCTCAAGATTCCCTTGTCCAAGCCAGTCCACCCTGGGCTGAGCCGAGCCACCCCACGCCCTAGTGGCACCCCTTAGCCAAACCGCCCTTGCGGAACTCTCTGCAGCCCCTCACGGCCTGCGGGGTAGGACCCAACGGGCCGGACTACCCTGAGGGCCAGGACAGACCAATGGGTTGGGCTGGGTTGACCCGAACCGGGTCGACCGGAATTTGTCGGACCGAACATGGGCCCAATACGACCCCATTAATTTTACATTCTTTTGTCCAGGACTTTGGAACCAGATGTTTGTTTGACGAACTATCAGGGGCACTGGAAATCTTGGAGCGAGACGGTCCCTTTGAGTGATACCCCACTGATACATGGATTAATATGGGGAACAGTCAGGTTGGATCGAGCACGAATCCTAGCGGGCCTTTAGGACTAAAAATCTAATAACTCACAGACCGAGAATCCGATTTACGCACCATCTCTTACATTGAGACCCCTTTAACATGGCTGGCCTTTGAGATGCTTCTTCGTGGGACTTAGTGTAAGTTGATGTATCGACAAGTAGCTTGTGGAGCAGATCATCCCAAATATGAGTGAGCAAAGTACTGGAACCTAGTGGCTGGCTGAGACTGGCTTACTACTGACCATTTTTACTTGGAGTGACTCAGGTGGCCCATTGGGGAGAGCCTTGGTGACACGGAAGACCCATGGTGGGGAGCGCCTTGGTGACGTGGCAGACCCACGGTACTCAACAGGAGGAGTACCTCAACAGGCTATGAGGGGGAGCGCCTTGGTGACGCGGCAGACCCACAGTGGGGAGCCCCATGGTGACATGGTAGACCCAAAATACTCGACTGGAGGAGTACCTCAGTAGGCTATGACAGGAAGTGCCTTGGTGATGTGGCAGAACCACGGTGGGGAGAGCCTTGGTGATGCGGCAGACCCAAGTTACTTTACAGAAGGATTGCCTCAGCAGTCCAAGGTTAGTGGGAATCCCCTCTCTATGACTTGGTAGTCCTACTATACACAATAGAGGAGGATTTCTCCAGCAGCCGAGGTATTTATAATGTTACTTGTTGTTACCCCTAGAAAAAAAATCCTTATGTGAGATGAGTCATTACCTCTATGTTTTCCTCATGATTGAGATGGAATATTTTATAACTTAGGTATATGTATGGGTATATACCTAAGTAAGGTTTTGTGCTGATTTCATACTTTGTGGTTTATCCTTGGTGGATATTTTGAGACCATGAGGGTCTCGGCCTCCCTACTGAGTATATTTATACTCAGCCCTGCATGGGATATGCCCCCACCATGTTGTGTTGGATACAGATAACGGACAGCGCTGACTGAGGCTGAGAGTATCAGGACTGGATGGTGCTTAGGGGTGGACCATACAGCATGTCAATACATGTACGAGACGGACATACATGGTGTTATGAAGAGGCGATCTGCAGCTACACTTCAGGTAGGATCCTTAGAGGATAACCCAATAGCTGAATTTCCATTTTCTTCAGTTATATTGTATCACAGTTTTACTTAAACTTTCATGTTGGGCTTGTATTCTGTCGCCTTTTACTATCTTCAATCACTCTGTTTACTGTTCAGTTTACTTGTTTTCCTATCTTGATGTGTGAAATGTTATGTGTGCTTATAATATTTAAAGGCAATAACTTCCTAGTTTTAGGGAATATGCATTCGGTTCTAGTCATCAGCCCCTGTCCTATGGAAGTCGGGCTTGGGGTAGTCACGACACGGGCCCCGGGGGACGGGTTATGACCAATTGGTATCAGAGGAATCTGCTCTACCGCAGAACATGGAATATGATCTTTTTTGTGAAGAAATAGTGTTAAGGGTAATGAGTGTAGTTTTCAGTTCAGGGGTCCAGTGTTGGTGTGGTGGCCGATGTATCCATACACTACGACCATGACTTCTAATTTCCGATTCAGTGCATGAAAACATTGATTGCTTGTGTGTTTTCAAAAGTTTTCTTTGTGATCTTTTGAGTCAGCTCAATAGGTATAACTTTTGACCATGTCAGCTCACCAGGTATAATGTTTTTACCATGCACACCTATTTATTTTCAGGATTCGTCCACGGAAACAACCAGTTATGGTTCCAAGAGTTGTACGCACTGATATCGCACCGAGCGATGAGGCCTCAGTGCATGGACCTTTTCCAGTAGAGGCACCAGCGGTACCATTACCCATTGGTCCACCGATGCCACTAAATCTAGTAGCATATGGTTCACTCCGCAAGTGAGTGCTGGTTGAGTTCCAGTTCCCGAGGCCTCCTAGGTTCTGGGGAGAGATGGACCCACAGGTAGCTGAGGATTGGCTGGAGGCCGTGGTGAGAGTCTTTCGACTCATAGGGACACCAACTGATCTCATGATGATCCTTGTCGTCATCCTTCTACAAGAAGCAGCAGGTAGATGGTGGGGAATGATGCTCCAGGTTTGAAATGATGTGATGTTTCTCTAGGAAGTCTTCGAGCGCCTGTTTTGTGCAGATTTTTTCCGAGTGACTCTTCACACAATGCACATATAGGAGCTTATTCATCTTCAGTAGGTAAGAATGACTATAGGTCAGTACTCAGCAAGGTTCACTGACCTCTCATGTTACTCCACTGATATTGTGCAGGACCCATTCTTCAGGGCTCAGACCTTTGAGCAGGGGTTCCGGTGGGAGATCGGGGCTTCGGTGATCTCACTCAGCATCCTGACACAGGCAGGGGTGTTAAAGAGTGCCCTCTTGGTGGAGAGTTTCCTTTTTCGAGTAGTCACCAGAAACGAGACCCACTATCAGTCATCACATAGTGGAGTCTTCTATAGCTGGCAGTAGGAAGTCTTCACAGGGGTCCAAGAGGACCAGACCTACTGGTGGATGACAGCATGACTTGGGATTGGTTGTGTGGGGCACCCGAGTTAGAGACAGACATTCCAGGAGTGGGAAGTGTTACACATGTGGCGGGTAGGGTAACTTGGCTCATGACTATCCAACCCTCCCTATGGATGATCAGTTGACGGTTGATGGACCACCCAGGAAGAGACAATGATTCGACCGACGAGGTCCGCAGGAAGCAGGAGGATGTGGAAGAGGAGTTGGTTGTGTAGCTGGAAGTGGGTGATGATTCGAGATTTTACTGCCACCACCAGTAAGAGGTCCACCCTGACCGTATGGAGTAGGTGGAAAAGGGCAAGCTCAGCTCCAGGTAGCTGAGGCCAATGATCATGGCACTCCATAAATGATACGAGGTATGATTTGTGTCTACTCCACCACAGTTGCAGTACTTATAGACACAGTTTTCAGCCATTCTTTTAATTACATTGGCCTCGTTCGGAGCTCAGGGATTCCGACGGAGCAGATGGCTCGATCCTTATGGATTAAGACTCTTATGGGAGAAGATTCAATAATTTCGCACTGGTTCTAGTAGTGGGAGCTTACTCTAGGAGGCGAGATCTTTGGATTGGATCTCCTGGTAGTGGAGTTGATGCCTTTCGAGATCATCTTGGGTATAGACTGGTTATCTATAGTCCTTGATCATATTGATTGTATTAAGTGTAATGTGTGGTGTGTATGCACAGATGGGACCGGGTTTACCTTCACCAGTGGAAGGGATACTTTGCAGCGCATGATGGACTTACATAGAAGAGGGTGCATTCAACTACTCATTTGTTGGCTAGCATTACCCTCAGACCAGTAGAAGTGGATTGTCCGATTTATCATGTAGTTGTGGACCAGTACAAAGATGTTTTCTATGATGATCTTCCGGGTCTACCTCCTCGCATATAGGTGTACTTTTACATTGACTTATACTATTGGATGACACCGATATCTACACCATCATATCGGATTCCTCCCACCGAGCTTCATGAGTTTTGGGTACAGCTAGAGGACTTACAGGTGAAGGGTATTATCCAGCCTAGTGTTTCACCTTGGATAGCCCTAATTTTGTTTTCCAAGAAGGCTGATGGGTGCTCGAGGTTTTCTTTTGACTATAAGTACCTGAACCAGGTGACCGTGAAGAACAAGTACCCACTCCTAAGGATTGAAAACCTCTTTGATTAGCTTAAGGGAGCACGGTGGTTCTCTATGATAGATCTCAGATCAGGCTATCACCAACTCAGGGTACAAGATGAGGATGTGCAGAAGATGGCCTTCAGGTGTCGGTATGTCCATTACGAGTTCTTGGTTATGCCATTCAATATTACCAATGCTCCAGCAGTGTTCATGGGACTCATTAACATGATCTTTCAACCATACCTTGATTGCCTTGTAGTAGTCTTCATTGATGACATTCTGATCTACTCGACTACTGAGGAGGATCATACCTATCACTTTTGGGTAGTACTAGACACACTCCAAGAGAACCATCTTTATTGTAAGCTCTTGAAGTGCCGGTTTTGGATCCGAGAGGTTCACTTCCTAGGACATGTCATATTGGAGGCTGGAGTTGCAGTAGATCCATTAAAGATTGCGGCAGTCCTTGCTTGGGAGCCACCTAGGAGTGTGGCGGAGGTACGGAGTTTCCTGGGTTTGGCTGGAGATTACCGGAGGTTTGTGCTAGAATTTTCTACAGTTGTAACACCACTAACAGCATTAATAAATAATGGTAAAACCTTCGTTTTTTCAATGAAATTCCAGCAGAGATTTTAGGAGTTGAGGCAGTGGTTGACTAGTTTCCCCATCTTGAGGCTTCGAATGGAGGGAATATGGTATATAGTTTTCTATGACGCATTAAAGACCAGACTCAGATGTGTCTTAATGTCGGAGTGAGCAGTGATCATATATGGTTCTTGAAATCCAAGACAGCACTAGCAGAACTTCGATACCCATGACCTGGAGTTAGTAGTAGTGGTATTTTCCTTGAAGATGTGGTGTCACTATCTAATGGGTGAGCATTTTACCGTGTACTCTGATCAAAAGAGTCTTAGGTATATATTCTCTCAGAAGGACCTGAACCTGAGACAGTGACATTGTCTTGAGTTCCTCCAGGACTATGACATTGAGAGATTCTATACTCATGTGAAGGGGAATGTTGTTGCAGATGCACTCAGCAGGAGTTATGGTATAAAGTTTCTAGGTGAGGCGATGGAGCAGCTGGCTACTTTATAGATATCCATTGTGGATTGGGATAGAGAAGTTTTTCTTCAATCTCTTATAGTCACTCCCCCACTTCTACAGAGAGTTAGGGAGGCATAGTGTGGGGATGCAGACTACGAGGCACGACGTGTTCAAATATCCACAAGACACACACCTGATGGATTTTCTGAATGTGGGGAGCACATCATCTTCTTTAGAGGACATACCATGGTACTATTGTCACTCCAGGAGGAAGTGTTCAGGGTGTTCCAAACATCCCCTCTAGAAGTAAATCCAAGAGTGTTAAAGATGTACCAGGATCTCTGACGATAGCACTGGTGGCCGGGAATGAAGAAAATAGTAGTAGGGTTTTTCTCTCAGTGCCTCACTTGTCAGCAAGGGAAGGAAGAGAATCAGGTACCAGCAGGCTTGATTCAGCTTTTAGATATCCCACAGTGGATGTGGGATGGTATATCCATGGACATCGTGATAGGACATCACCATACATCCAGGGGTCAGGGCTCTATCGGGGTGATCGTCGACCGACTCACCAAGACGGCACACTTCATACCGATCAGAGAGTAGGGTTTAGTAGAAGCATGGGACATCTCTACGTGTTGGATGTTGTGTTGTTACATGGAGTACCCTCTACAATTTTCTTCGATCATGATTCACATTTTACTTCCCATCTATAGAAGGGGTTACAAGAGACTTTCGGGATGCAGCTTCATTTGAGCAATGTCGTCCATCCTCAAACGGATGGCCAGACTGAGCAGACCATTTAGACCCTTGAGGACCTATTGTGTGCTTGTGTCCTCAACTTCGGTCACAGCTGGGAGGATCACTTTCCTTGGGTGGAATTTTTATAGAACAACAGTTATCACTCCACCATGAGGATAACACCTTTTGAGGTGTTATACAGGCGACCTTGTAGATCACCTTTGTGTTGGACTGACCCAGGGGAGTCAGCACTCCTGGGACCTGAAATGGTACGGGCTACCACAGAGAAGATGCAAATCATCCAAGAGTAGATGAAGACATTACAAAGCAGGTAGAAGTTGTATGCTGTTAGGAGATGGAGACCTATGGACTTTGAGGATGGCCACCACGTCCTTATAAGGGTCTCACCCCAATGTGGTTTGCGGTAAATTGGCTGTGGCAGAAAGTTATCTCCAAGATTCATCGGACCCTTTCAAGTCCTCAGTAGAGTTGGGAAGGTGGCATACCGCTTAGCTCTTCCACCTCAATTGGACCAGGTGCACGACGTCTTCCATTCATCCCAACAGAGGATATACATGCACGAACCTTCTCAAATCATCGACAATGGTGAGCTACACATCAATGATGTGGAGAATTTTATGGAGGTTCCAGTAGAGATTAAGGACCGACCGGAGTGGGTGCATTGTGGATGGTCGATACCTCGGGTTTTCATTCTTTGGAAGCACGGGAACCTCCATGAGATCACATGGGAGTGGGAGGCTCATATGTGTGATAAGTACGCCCAATTGTTTATCTTTTTTGAGTTGTGTCTTACAGGGGCGTAGAGCCCTGAGGTGAGGAGAATGTAAACACCCTGAATTTCCATTTAATTTTTTTTAAATATATGGGAATTTTATGAGTCCCAGAAAATTGAGGGCACATGATTCTGAGGCCCGAAGTGCCAGGAATAAATTTCTGAACTTTATTTCAGGTACGTTCAGTAAACTTACGAGCGGGTTTTTATAACTTTTAAACCAGTGCTCAGAATTGAAATTTAAGGGCACCTTTGAACTCACAGTTCTAGTTTTTTCTTAAGGATACTTTCACCTTGTAGGCAGTTGGTCAAGTGTGAAAGTTAGTTATTGGTTTTTTTGTGGAGTAATAAAATAAAATTAAAATTGTGCAAACATTTTATTTTTATTGGAAGCACCCATGTGAATATTGTGGATGTGGGACCATAAGAGTTTTATCCTCCATGTGGAAGTTAAGAAGCAGGGACCACAAGACCTTAACCTCCCATGAGAGGTTATGGTGGTGTGGACCACCCAATCCTAACCTCCCATGAGTGGTTATGGTGGTGGGGGCCACCCATGGTCGAAACCTCTTCAACTCTCTCATTAATGTGGAGGAGCCTCTTGAGCTTCCCAGACATTAATTGTGCCAACTCTTGGTATCCTCCAATTTTAATTTTTCCAACACAACCCATTTATTGTTTCCAATTAATTAAGCCAACTATGAATTTTCAAAAAATAAAATAGTTAATTTTTTTTTATTTTTTTGGCTATTCATTTGTAGGAAAAGTAGTATTCGGAGAACTTTGGAGAATGCTCTCCAACGATGAACTTCACCTCCCAATAAAGAACACTCCTCCAACGAAGAATTCCAACCTCCTTTGACCATCTTCCTTGGTAGTTCTTCCAATGTGGGATGTATTCATCTATGGAAAATCGACGTATGTACCCCCTTCTCATGCCAACGCCAACAAACAACCCAAGGAAGGGGTTTATTTTCATGTGTATATTTTTCCCCATATTGTTACCTTGGTTTCTTTTATGGTTTGGGAATTAATAATTGTGGGAGGTTGTAAGCTTGACTTTATTCATTATTGTTGAGACATATGCTATCACCCTAACGCAAAGGTTACATTCCAAACAAACATGGCCCAACCCTTTCGCAAATCTTGTGGTGATCTTCGTGAACGTATAGGACGACGACCAACCATGAAAGTGCACACAAACAGCGACCGACACCATCATCGGCCGCGATGAAGGGGATGGTGCAATGACGCCAGCCTGCGGCCATCACCGTCCCCTGCAACCTCCACACCGACCGTGGCCACTACCACCGTCCGTGGCTGAGGGGCTGCCCCACGGCCGAGACGCTGCCCCACGCGGCCGGAAAACTGCCCATGACCGGACCATCGGCGCGCGACCGGTCCTCCATCCCACGGATGGACCGCCGCCCTGCTTTCGGTCCGCGATCCCACGATCGGACCACCGTCCCACGGTCTCGAGCTGCCCCGGGCTATGCCGATCCACCCCATTCCCTCGCGGCACCCCTCGGCCGAGCCGCCCTCACGACACTCTCCACGGACCCTTACAGCCTGTCGGCCCAGACCCAACGGGCCGGACCGCACTATGGGATGGGTTGAACTAAACTGGGTCGGCCCAGGCAGGGTCGGGTTGGGTCGGCCCGACCTAGTCGAATAAGACCCGGACCCACTATGACCCAATTACTTTTTCTTTCTTTTCGCCAGAAATTTTTCATGGGATGCCTGTTTGACAAACCGTCAGCGGCACTATAAATCATTGAGCGAGACGGTCCCTTTGTGTGATACCCCGCTGAATTGTGGATTAAAATGGGGAACAGGTAGGTTGTAATGAGCACGAATCCAACTGGGACCCCAGGTCTAAAAGGCTAATAACTCATAGACCATTCATCTAATTGATGTGTAGTCCATAACATTGAGACCCCTTTGACGTGGCGGACCATTGAGATACAACTTTGTGGGACACCATGGAAATTGGATTATCGACCAGTAGCTTGTAGAGCAGATCCTCCAATAGACGATTGAGCATATTACGGTAACCCAGTGGCGGGCTGAGACTTGATGATTGCTGACCATTTCCACTTAGAGTGACTCGACTGGCCCAGTGGGGAGAGACTTGGTGATGAGGAAGACCCATGGTGGGGAGCACCTTGGTAATACGGTAGTCCCACGGTAGGTGACAGGAGGATTACCTTAGAAGGCTAGGAGGGGAAGCACCTTGGTGAAGCAGCAGACCCACGGTGGGGAGTGCCTTGGTGATGTGGATGACCCATGGTACTCGATAGGAGGAGGACCTCCACAGTCCAAGGTTAGTGGGAAGTGTCTCTGTGCGACACGGTAGACCCAATGTACTCTATAGTGGAGATGTTCTCCAGTAGACGATGTGTTTGGAATGTTACTTGTTACTACCACTAGAATAAATCCTTGTGTGAGCTGAATCAGTACCTCTGGGTTTTCCTCAGGATTGAGATGGATTACATGATAACTTAGGTATATGTATGCGAATATACCTAAGTATGGTTGTCTGTTGATTTCATACTTTTTGGATTATACTTGGTGGATTTTGTGTGACCTTAAGGGTCTCGGGGTCCCTACTGAGTATCGTTATACTCACCCCTACACGGGCTATGCACTCACCCTATTTTGTTGGCTGCAGAAGATGGACAACACTGAATGAGGCTGAGATTATTAGGACTGGACGGTGCCTAGGAGTGGACCATATGGTGTGTCGATACGCAGAGGAGATGGATAGACATGGTGTGCTGAGGAGGCGATCTGTACCTACCCTTCTGGTAGGATCCTCAGAGGACAACCTAGCAACTGACTTTCCCTTTTCAACAGTTGTATTTAATCATAGTTGTACTTGTACTTTCTAGTTGGGCTTGTATTCTGGACCCTTTTACTTACTGCGCTCACTCTATTTACAATTTAGTTTACTTGTTTTTCTATCTTTCTTTGTGCATGGCTTCATGTGCTTACAAGTTTTAAAGGAAATTCCTTCCCAGTTTTAGGTAATATGCCTTCAGTGATAGTCACCATCCCCTAGCCAATGGAACGATGGCTTGGGGTAGTCACGGTACGGGCCCTGGGGGACTGGTCGTGACAATTTACAAGGCCATCCATTCAATAGAAATTAAGTTGTTGGGAAAAAATTGAATTTCTATGTCATTTAACTAATGTTGGGAAATTCTTTTACTAACTAAGAATATAAAAAAATATTCTTGCATGATAGGATTCAATTTCAAAAAAAACATTGAATTTTTTTTCTTTGATCAAATTATATTTCATCCCTTTACTCCCAAATTATTTTACCGAAAATAAATTTTTTTATGCCTGAATCATTGAATGATATTTTTAAGGATTGTAAGGCCAATAAAAGTTCCACAATTCATACTATTTGTCTAATAATATATTTCAAAACCAATATGGTTAACAAATTAATCTCTAAACCATAAAAGATACACCACGTTTTCATCATTATAATTTATTCATAAAATTTTTTTATCTAAAACAATGATAAATAAAATAGGACATTGTGTAGTTTAGTGGTTGGCATCAAACCCTTGTCGTCATGGGTTCATGTCCTACAACCTTTCTAGAGTTGATTTTTTTTCACCCAACATTCTAGTTTTCCTTTTCAAAATCCATATTAATATAAATTCCAAATAAAATTATTATGAAAATTCTTTTAATTATTTTAATCACTTAATATTCTTTTATGTAATGTTTTCAATAAAACCTCAATACACAAATACATCAACCAATTAATTCTAAAAATATATTTCTTTGGATTAGATTTTATCAATAATATCATTTGTAGGATTTCTAAATAATGACAAATTAAAAAATAATCTAAACACCTTAGGTTTAACATATTATATTTATTTTAATTATCTATACAAATATTTTGTAATAGTTTATAATGAAAAATTGGTTTATCCTAAGTGTATCCCCTAAGAGTGTCAAGCCAGGTGTACTGTAAGGCCCGTTATCATGTAATATGTTACCCCATATTAAGCCCAAAATAAATTTTTAGAGTTATTACTCATAGGTATATCTATTAAAGAACCAAATCCACTTTTCATATCTAAAGGGTGGAACATTTCTTGGAAGACCGCCATAATATATACATCACTTGTAGTACCAGGAGCTGGTTTTTGCTATTAATTTCATTGGAATGATTATAAGGAATCAATTCCTAAAGGACTGGTCAATTTAGTAGTCATGGTAAACTAGATACATACATGAGTCTTTTATTAAAAAATAATACACTAATCACAACTTAATTGTTTCCTTATGAACAAATAAAGAATATCAAGTATAACTCTAATCCATATAGTAAATCCCTACATATATTTTGTAGTAAGTTTCATGGATTCCTATGAAAAGAAACATAGTATGGGTGACCTCAAATACTTATTAAGGATAAATAAAGGAGAAGAAATAATAAATCCATGAGAATAAAATTAACATGGAAAGGTGATTTACTGATAACACATGGAATTTCAATAATGAGATAAGGAAAAAATCATTATGGGAAGGTATGAAACTAAAAAAAATTTCATTTAATCAATGAATTGAAAATAAAATGTGTCCATAGATATTTCAACAAAAAATATCATGGATGAATAATAAATATAGCCTCTAACTGAGATTCATCGAAATATATGCGAAGGAAAAATATTATGGATGAATAATAACATAATATAAATGAGGACATATATTTATTATTGAATTCTATGTTTCCTAGGTTAATGATACTTTTAGTGTCCAGACCTTTCATAACCTGGTTTAAAAAATGTTGTGTAAAAACCCACCAAAAATAAGCTATCCAAATGACTCATCCCATGAGACTATTGATGCACCAAGTGGCTTTAATGGGTCCTACTCGTTTCATCCAAGTCCAAAACAGTACTCATATATAAAATTATTTATTTTACAATGCGCCTTATCAAATATCGATATGGATTAAGAGATACAGATTTATCAATATTTACCCAAATAATCAAATAACATTCAAAGTAAACACTATATGAGAAATGGTATACGGTTTAGGAAATAATAATATCTATGAAAATGATATAGATATTTAAGGAAATTTCAATGTTGAATGATCATATGAAATTGAAAGAAATCAAGGAAGTGAAAGTGAATACTATCTGTTTCCAAATAAAACATAAAACATCCAGCGTAATATTAAATATTGTATTAATACAACATATCCAAAGTGGAATAAAATAAATTTTTGTTGTTATCAATGAATGGAATTTTTATAAAAAAACATTTAAAAAACATATAGAGGAAAATATCATTTTATTATGAAAAATTTTAAAAACATTTCGTGAAAAATAAATTTTGAAAATATTTTCATTAAAATGAATCCATTTTAACGTGAAAAGGAAGCTTCAAATAAATAATTGCGTGTAAATCCATACAAGTTGTATGAGGTAAAAAAGAAAATTCATTTTGCATGATTAATGGTTAGAAAGATTCCTTGTTTGGAATGTGATAATAAAATTTCTTAGAGTCATTGGTAAATGAAAAAATGGCAAAATTTTCATTACCAAATCATTTTAAAAACATTGTTTTTGAAAATATTTTAATAAACCATCGTTTTTAGAAGAAAATAGGTTCTCCAACTGTAGAGATAATGAAATTGGGTTTTATAAAAAATATTTTTAAAACACTTTGAGTACCAAAGAGTGAAACAATGGTACTAATACCTGTGAATGGTCATGAATAACCAAATAATAATGAAATATTTTATTTTAAAATGGTTATATAATAAATTTGAATAGAAATTCTATTGGAAGATCATTCGTTTTAGTCTTGAATATAAATTTTAAACATCCCAATGTTTCGCATTCCACATTGAAACATTTTAAATCATAAACCTCATATAAGAATAATGTTAAATGAATGTCTCAAATACCATTGATATAAATGAATTAATGAAATAATATATATAATTGGTCAGTAGATACACCACACTAAAAGAGTAAGTGGTGTACATGACATTTATCGCACATGAGTAAAAGGTGGAAATAAAATCCCATACCATGGGGTATCTTTTGAGTGAAAATCATATAAATTAGTATATAATAAACTTATCTAAATTTTATAATTCATTCATAAACATTTCCATGTTTATCATTAATATTATTTAACTTATTAGTATGTTTTATTTAACTATATAATCAATTAAGTTTACATTTGTTGTTTTTTCCAAATTCAGTTTAGGTGTCCAAACAACTTTGGTAGATAAACTACGGTAAGTTGGGGTCATTATAAAACATATAAAGAATAATAATACTGAAATAATTATTATATTTACACATCAATTATTCTTTTAAAAAATAATTTTTTATGGTTATAAAAAACCAATCAATGTTATAATGACGGAGACAGTATGTCGTATGTACTCATTAGTAACGTTTCCATTTTTCAATGATCAATATGGAAAGAAGGTATGTAACACCATATTATTCTATAATGTAAATTATATAATAAATACCATAATATCTAATCCTAAAAACTAAACTATATAATTTTTTTGAGGATAAATGAATAACATCATGTTGAGGAGGTGGTCATCTACATTCCCACGAATAATGTTATTGTTTTTTATGTGTGAAGGGGTATCAAAGAAAATGATATATATATATATATATTTATTTACATAATTTTAATTATTTCATGATTGTAATATATATTTTTTTTATGTCTCTTATATTTAATTATAATCCTAATTTATACATTCCATATAACTTGTGAATGAATCACATCGCTTTGAGGGGGTGGCAGTCCACACTTCCTCAAACAATGTTATCGTATCATCATAAAATGGAATGTATAAAATTTATGTGTTATCAAATTATTAAAGAAGAATATATGAATAATAAATATAAAATATAAAATATATAAACAATTTTTTCATCATAATGGCCCCCATTTTAGGTGGTAAGGGAAAAATGAATAATCATTGTTTTGTGAGGCATTAGTTCGTCGTACATAGAATCAATATGTTCATTACCAATTAGTTGGAGGAGTTCATAAGTGGGGGTCTAAATACTAACATAAAAGTACTACTATTTTTAAGATACTTTTTTGTTGTGTAATCATAGAATAATAAGAGTATATGGATAGTATAATGAAATCAAACTAAAAAACTTGAGAGAAGTTGTTACCTCTTAATCGGGTAAATTATTTTTGTATATACTAAAGGATTCCTTGGAATAATTTATTCCAAAAGATAGGATTATAGGTAAAGTGTATGGATGTTTGGAGACTATTTTTGTACGTATTGGATAATCCTAAGAGGTTTTAGAGGTTTTATGAAGTGAAAGAGTTAGTGGCCTTTTATAAGCAAGGAAAATGACACACATTGGAATTCTTGGAAACATGTTAGGTTTACACATTATATTACTTGAAAAAAGTCAAACCAGACTAAAACAACTCAATAATACAAGTTAAATGGAAAACCTATTTCCATCCAATGGGTTTTTAGAAGTTTATAGGTCATTGGGGCCCTTATGTAAAAGGTTTAGTTCATTTTTTACTCTAATTACACCTTAATAGCTATAATTAATTTTAATCACATTCACTAAACATTTTGGTTAAAAAAAGTAAGTTGGTATTATTAGACTAAAAATATTATATTTATTACAATGTTTTATGTATTTTTTTTAAATTAAACTCAGATAAGTTGAAAAATTACGGTTAATGCTAATCTCGAAGAAATATAAATTAACTGGTTTTAGTAGACAAATATTGAAAGGATTGTTAATTTTTTATTTCAATTTCAATGTGAAATTGATTATAATAAATTAATCTATAGTAATATATTTATATTTGATATAAAATTAATTTATAAAAAATTTAGGATGTAGTTTAACATTAATGATTATTTAAATGAAAAAGTAATTTTTAACTAAAATGTAGTATTTATCAATGTTCATCAAAAATGATATTTATCAGAAAAATATACAAAATTCACCCTAAGATAATTTAGACATAATTAATTGAAAAATGAAGTTTATTTTATTATATTATATTCATTAATGTGTCAAAATACATATTTAAAATTTTTTATCCATTAAATAGAGGTAAAATTTCATTTATAAAAATATATTTTTTTAGGTGTACAATAGGGTTTGTTGTTTTATTACGAAATTTATACCTAATGGATGAATATAAAAAATATATAATTGAATATATAACATATTTATTTAATTAAAACAATTAACTGATTGAATTTAATTTGATTTATTAGGATAAAACATCTTCAGGAGCATAAAAATAGGTTTACATAAAAATATTCAGTTTATATTCAATTGGTTCCTATATTAATTTCTAATTAATCATATGAACTAATTTTACATTATAATAAACCATAATTTTTCATAAGATACATAATAATATTCATAATGGAAAACATAATATCTAGTTTATGTCATATTTTATTAAATAATAATATTTTAATAGTACATTGTTATTTGCTGAAACATGGTTTTGCGTATAACACATGATACCATGGAAGGATTCTATTGTGTATGAAACAAGATATAGAGGAAGTTAACTCTTTCATTTAATGAATTGTAACTCACTATTCCATGCATTGAAATATATATAATCTATTTTAAATAGTAAATATAATATAATGTATCAGGATATTATATTCCTTTATGCGCCTGGTGTCACGTGTCAAGCATGCTATTGAATGAAAGGTTCTTACTTTAGAATTTTATGGTGTTACATTCTCCCCACCTTAATTAAACTGCATACTCTTAATATACACTCGATCTTGGTGATATATTATTTTATGCTTCATATGATGAAGTCCCACATCGTGAGAAGCATTCATAAAAAATTCTCTAGAAAAGAGATAATGTGATGTACCAAGGTCACATAGAGTACCATGTATAAGTGCCTCTATGTAAGAGATCCTTAGTGGAAAGTATAGATACGTACAATAAGGTAATGATTAAATATTTATAGGGATTGAATGAGTTCATCAATTCCAAACATGTGATGACCAATGGAATGTTGAGGTCCTCAAATCTATAAATCTTTAATGATTTAGAAGGATGTCATATTAACATAAATTAATTTATTACAAGAAAATTTTATTTATATATTATTTTCCTAAATTTGGGTAATTATTTTACTGAAAATTAATATAAAAAATTATTCAAAGTTGATAGGTTTCAATTTTATATGAATAATTCTAGATTTTTTATGGGTTGAGGAAATTATAATTCATTCCTTTACTCAGAAAAATTATTTACCAATTTTTTTTCTGCTGGAATCACTAAAAGAAACTTTTACAGGATCGTAAGGCCAACAAAAAACATTCAGGCCTAAATTTTTGTCTATAACTATCTTCCTAAACCAATACGGGTAGAAAATTAATCACTAAAGCATACAAGATACACTAGTGGTTCATTATTAACATTTATTCATCAAAATGCTTAAATAAAACAATGAAAGATTAAAAAGGACATTGTGTAGGTCAATGGTTGGCATCAAACCCTTATCATCCTTTAGTCATGGGTTCCTGTCTAGTTTCCATGCTAGACTGGATTGGTTACCACACAACTTAAAGTTTTACCATTTCTAAAACCATATTAATATATCATACAAATATAAATATGATGTAAATCATTGTAATTAGGTTAATCACTAAATATAATTTTTACTAATTTTTTCAATACTACCTCAATACATTAATACATCATCCATTTATTTACACAAACTTCCTTACTTAGTTTATATTTTATCCATAAATTCATTTATATGATTTCTAAATCATGAAACCATATCTTCAATCTAAAAAAACAAAATGTTTAACCTTGGATATTCATTTTCATTATCTATTCCAAAATTTCATAATGTTTTATAAATAAAAAGTGGATTGTCCTAAGCGTAGCCCCAAGAATTGTCAAACCAGGTGCGTAGTAAGGCTCGTTTTCATGTACTAGGTTATCCCGAATCAGGCCTGAAGCACATTATTAGAGTTATTACACCTGGGTACATTTTTCCGAAACCACGTCCACTTGTAGAATCCGGAAAGAAAAATTATTTCTAGGAAGACCCACATAATCTATACATTAGAAAAATTATAGGGTGTTATTCTATTATTATCCTAAAATTCTACCTTATTGTTACTTTCTATAACCTATGTTTTCTTAAATCGTGTTCCAATGGTTGCTACTAAAATTCCTTTAATAAAGTTTATGAAAACCCAACCCAGGAAAGACTGGATTCGATGTATACTATCTATTAAATTGGCAAGATTATAAGGAATCAATCCCTAAAGGGATGATTATTTTAGAGATCTTGGTAAACCATATACATACATTAGTATTTTATGACAAAATAATACACCAATTACATCATAATTTTTTTCCTTCTATACAAACAAATAATATTGAGGATAAAACTAATCTAACTAGTAAATCCATGTATATCTTTCATAGTAATCTTCTTGGATTCCTGGGGAAAGAAACATAATTAAGGTGAGATCTAATGCTCAATAAGGATAAATAATGCATATTAAATAATGATTCAATGAGAATAAAACTATCATGGGAAGGTGAAAAACTGATAACACATGCCATTAAAATAATGAGACAAGGAAAATTCAATATGGAAAGGTACACAACATAGACACATTCCATTTTATTAATGAAATGAAAATAAAATGTATCCATAGATATGTCGACAAAAAATATAATAATTGAATAATAGATTAGACCTAAAAATTAAATGTATCCTTAGATATGTCGATGGAAAATATCATATATGAATAATATCTGAATATAAATGAAGTAAATTATTTATTATTTTACATCATGTTTACTAGGTACAAGATATATTTACCATCCATACCTATCATAAAACAATCTAAAAAATTTAGGGTAATACCCCATATAAGGTGGCTAGCCAAATTACTTATCCCACAATACTATCGATGCATCGAGTGGCTATATAGTGCCCTGCCCCTGTCGTACCAGTCCAAAAAATTTTCCATATATCAAATAATTAATTTTACAATGTGCATTACCAAATATCTATATAGAATAAGAGATATATATTTATAAATAATTACCCAAATAATAATATAATATTGAAAGTAAGCACTATATGAGAAATATTATAGAGTTCATGAAGTAATCATATCCATAAAAAATGATTTGTATATTTAGGTGAATTTCAATGTTTAATGATCATATGAAATTGAACGAAAACAAGGAAGTGTAGGTGAATGAAATCCACTTCCAAATCAAAAATAAATCATCTAGAGGAAGATTTAGGATGGTATCAATAAAACATACCCCAAGTGGAGTAAAATAAAGTGTTGTAGTTGTTGATGAATGGAAATATTATAAAAATTTATTTTTATAAAATTATTTAGGAAAATTTCCTTTTATTATATAGAAACCCCTTTTAAAAAACTTTTCATGGGATATAACTTTTGAAAACATTTTCATTAAAAACAACCCTTTTAAAAATTCAACGAAAGCTTCAATGAAATTATGGTGGGTAAATCCGTACAAGTCATATGAAGTTAAAAGAACATTCCTTTTTCACGGTTAATGGTTAGAAAGATGACTTGATTAGAATGTGATAAAAATATTTCATAGAGACATTGGAATAATATATATTGGGTAAATTTTGATTACTAAATAATTTTAGTAATATCTTTGGAAATATTTTTGTAAAACATGGTTTTTAAAAGAAAACATGTTCCCATACTAAAGAGAGAATGATGATCGGTTTCCTGATAAACATTTTTTTAAAAAAATTGCATACCAATGAGTGTAAAAATAGTACTCATACTTCATAATGTTCAATAATTACTAGATAATAATGATATTTTCTTTTGAAAATTTTTGTATAGTATCCTTGAATGGAAATTCCTTATTTTTATCATTAGTATTAGTCTTGAAAAAAACAGTCTTTAAACATCCCAATGTATCCCATTCAACTTTGAAATAATTTAAAATATAAACCTCATGAAGGAATAATATTAAATTGAAGTCTAAAAGACCATGAATATAAATTAATTCATGATATAATATATAAAAATTGTATGTATATACACCACACTAAAGTATTAAGTTTTGTACATGACATTTATCTCACATAAGTAAAATGTTGGAAGAAAATACCTTACCTTGAGTTTCCATTCGATTGAATTTCCTTTAAATTCATATTTAATAAACATAATTTAATTTTATACATTATTAATAAAAATTTTCATCATTATCATTACTTTTATTTCACTTATTACTATTTTTTATAAAACTACTTAAACAATTTAATTTACATCGACTGTTTGGAGAAAAATCAGTTTAAGTGTGAAAACAACGTTGGTAGATCTACTGATGTCAAAGTGGATCATTATATAACATATCAATAATAATAATCCTGACATAATTATAATATTTACACAAAAATTATACTTTTAAAAACAATCCTTAAATATGTTTATGACAAATTAATCAATGTTACAATCATGGAGTTGGTAGCCCATACGTACGCATTAGTAACGTTCCCATTTTTTAATGATCAATATGGAATGAGTTAAGTAACACCATATATTTCCAGAATTATAATTATATAATAAATATAATATTATTTAGTCATAAATACTTAAATATAGAATTTTTATGTTGAAAAATGAATCACATCATGTCGAGGAGGTTGTAGTCCATACATCGAAGAATAAGGTTAAAATTTTTTATGTGTGTGAAGGCGTAATAATGAAAATGATACACACACACACATATATATATTTACAAAAAATTAATTATGTGACTAATATCATATATATGTTTTTTATGCCTCATATGTTTAATTATAACTATCATTTATAAATTCCATGTATCATGTGAATGAGGCAAATCTTTTTAGGGGGGGGGGTAGCCCAAACATCCTCAAATTATGTTATCATATTAATGTAAATTTGAAATTATTAAATGGTTGTGTTATAAAATTATTAAATAAGTATAATGACTTAATAAATATCATAGATTATATATATAAACATAGTTTCTACCATAATGGACATTATGATATGTGTAAGGAAAAAATTAGCAATCCTCATTTCGTGAGACAATAGTTTGTTGTACATAGAAACAATCTGTTAATTATCCATTATATGGTGTTGTGTGTATGTTTAGGTAGAAAAATTAACATTAAAACATAATATTATATTTTGGATACTGGTTTTGTTGTGTAAAAATACAACAAGAAGATTATTGGGAGTTGAGATTGGAAATGAAAATAAAAATCATAAGAGAAGACGTTACCTCTTAATCAGAAAACATATTTGGGATTATACCAAAATGATTTCATGGAATGATTTACACTCAAAGGGAGGATTCTAGGTATATGGGAGGGATGTTGGCATAATATTTGGGCAGGTTTCTTTAGAACCTAATAGGTTTTAGAGGTGTGAATAATTGGGATAGGTGGTGGCCTTTTATAGGGAAGGAAAAAGACTCATAAGGAATTCTTGAAAAAAGTTAGGTGTACACATGTTATTATCATAAAATATTCATAAAAAACAAAAACAATCAATAATGGCTGGTTAATGGCCTATTCATGGATAGAAAATGTCCTTTGGACAAGTTTCTATGTCATTTGGGCCCTTAAAAATAACGTTTAATCCTTTTTTAGCCTAATTTCACCTTAATCACTGTAATTAATTTTAGTCACATTCATTATTAATTTTGGTTAAAATTTAAGATGGTATTATTAGACTAAAAATATCATATTTATTACAATTTTATATTTCCATTTTTAAAAATTAAATTCATTGAAGTGGAAAAAATAAAATTAATTCAATCTCAAAGAAAGACGAATTAACTGGTTTTAGTAGAAAAATATTAAATAGATTTTTAAGTATTTATATTCAATTTCAAATTGAAATTTATTCTGATAAAATAAATTTTTTTAATATATGTATAATTGATCTAGTATGAATTTATGAAAAAAAAAATATATAGTTTAACATTAATAAATATTTAAAGTGAAAGGAAATGTTTAACTAAAATTCTATATTTTCACTATTCATAAAAAATGATGTTTCTTAAAAAAATACCAAATTCCACACTAAGATTATTTTGAAATTATTTATTGAAAATTGAAAATTATTTTATCAAATTACATTCATAAATGTGTCAAAAATGATATTTAAAATTTTTTCTCCATTAAAAAGAGGTTAAATTGCCTTTATAAAAATAACGGGTTTTAGGTGTAAAATTGGATTTGTTATTATCTTATTATTAAAAAACCCAATAGATGAATATCAAAAATATATTATTGAATATATAAAATATATATTTCCTTCAAATAATAATCTAATCATAATTACTTAAATTTATTAATATAAAATTGTTTCATGAGTATAATAATGGTTTTATATAAAAATACACTGTTTATATTCAATTGGTTCCAATATTCATTTCTAATTAAACTTGTGAATTAATCACATAATATTATAAATGGTGTATATTAATAATTTTGTTAATACTAATCATATCTGCAAACACAATTTCTAGGTTATATCATATTATATTAAATTATAATATTTTAGTAACGCATTATTATTTGGTGAAACATGGTCTTTAATAGAACACATTCTATCGAGGAAGGTCTATATTTCATATAACATTAGCTGTTGTGGAAGGTCAATCTTGTGTTTAATTCACAATAACTCTTTGATTCTTTTATTTTAATACATACAATCTATTTTAAATATGAAATATATTATAAAGTATCGGGATATTATATTCCCTTACTAGCTTGGTGTCTTATGTCATGCAGACTATTGAATGAGAGGTTCGTACATTAGAATATTGGGGTATTACAACCATGGGCCGATGTAGGTATTGGGAGATTTTTTTCCCTCAGGAACCCAGGGCCATATTTGGTTAAATAAAGAGTAGTTTAATAAATGTAAAAAATTTACTTTATTGCCTAATGCTATTATTATAAAACTACATGAACTTTTATTTACTTTATATTCTTTTATAAGCTATTTGTGGTGGTCAACTATGTTGTAATCACACCCTATATAGGCTACCTCTTTGATACCTGAATAGATTTCATGGTTTCAGGATATGTTTAGGATCCTAAAAACTTTTCAAAGGGAAGTAAATCCTCCCAAAAGAACTTAGCAGAGGGAAGAAAAGATTCCTACAGGTCTATGAAGGAAAATAGAGGTATATTTGATTGAAAATTTGAGACGAAACATAAAAAAATAAAATTTTGAAAATGTTTTTTAGTGTACCACGTACCATAATTGGAAAATTTTCACAGAACATATGAACCACGAATCATCGGTATGTGGAACGACTCATGGGGCCCTAGCCCATGGGGATATGGATAAAAAACCCAGGATGTTGGGAACCATTTAATTGGATGAATCAAGCATAGAAATCCCATCCACATTGCATTCCATGAACTAATAATTTCA
The DNA here is from genome assembly GCA_963277665.1 of Viscum album. Lineage (NCBI taxonomy): Eukaryota > Viridiplantae > Streptophyta > Magnoliopsida > Santalales > Viscaceae > Viscum > Viscum album. Next base: position 345,188,914 of record OY728127.1, on the reverse strand, counting down.
TGAACAAATCAAGTTGCCCGGGTTCTGTGAACCATGACTCGCGAATCGCATCCTTTCGAAACCACGATTGGCTGAGTCTTCTACATGTTGATATATATCTTCATGGGATTCTGCAAGTGGTGTTGTATGCCCATAGAGATGATTTCCCCATTGCTCTATAAATGAAACATGAGGGGAAGGTTGGAGAGGGTCATGAAGGAGAACTAAAGGTTGTAAGGGAGAATTAGGATATGAAGAATATTCATGACTTCGATTTTGAATCACTGACGAAGTACGAACTACGAATTACGAATCACTTTTTTGTAGGCATAAACAGTAGTGAACCATTAAAAGAAGGATCTTAATAATAATTGGTAAATATCAGTACTAGTTGGTTCTATATCAAACCATAAATCCTTCATGGACGAATTCCCTTTGAAACATAGGCTCCAGGACCCTTCTTTAATTCAGCGCTATGCATAGTGTATCACTATGCAAATCAAACCCCACACAGTGTACTGCATCAGTACATGGATGGAACCCAATTTGGCGTGAGAACCACATCTAGGACCATGTACAACTTTGGTATATGGTTCTCTATACCCATGTCCACGTATTGATTATTTACGTGGACGAACCCTCTACCCGTATATAAATATGGTATTCATGGAAACCCTCATCTCTTGTGAGAAAACAACATACGGAATAGGGTGTCTTTTGGTGTCCTTCCCTCTGGCTCCAATCATGCCCCCCATCACCATCCATTTCTATATAACTCCTCAATGAACCAGTCCACTAGCATCAGACCAAATCCTTCTCAAAATCCACCAGAATCATATCATCATATCATCGGGTGCATAAGAAATCCTTTTTGAGTTTACGTAGATAAGATTAGAAAAGTCACAAAGGTAGTCCCCACAATGGTTTGGACCCTTGAGTTGTCTCTAAGTATACATTCCTAAGGTGACATAAGGATCGACTTAGGTATTCCAATGTGAACCTCCCCATTCTAAATTTTAGGGGTAACCACTGGCCTTCCCTCCTATGAGTGTCAGTAAGAAGAAAAATGCCACTCTTTCCTTCCCCTTTGACCAGGGATGATGATCATCCTCTTTCCCAAAACCTAAAAAGGGAACGCAACTTGAGGTAATACCATAGTCTTTTGTGAGAGGAATCACTATTAACCCTTTTTTCCTCTCTTCAGGATGTGACTGGATAGATCACCTGGATTTTACTATCCTTGATATCAATATAGGCAAGGGTTGCATGTTCAAAGACCCCCCTCTCTCTCTTATCTCCAATACCATCTACCAAAAAATGATATAGGATATTTGATCTTTATATACACTTTCTCCTCTTTTTTATCACACCGAGAATCACTCACTTGGGCATACAGGTTTGTGGTGATCATGACCTCTGTAAAGTCCCCAAAGTGGGTCTCCTCCAAGGTGTAAGCACCAAGCCAAATAAACTACGAAAACACTGATTCCCAACACAACAATGATATGTAGGAAACCTTTATCTAGGATCGAGCTCCATATCATCTCATCTATGAAATGAAAGATCATTAAACTTTCAAGTTTGAAACCCTTATGCATAAGCCCCACCCCAAATAAACTACGATAACTCTATTTCCCAATGAAACTAGGATATGTTGAAAGCCATTATCTAGGCCCAAGCTCCATATCATCTCATCCATGAAATGAGATATCATTCCCCCTTCAAGTGGGAATCCTCCTAGGTGTATGCACCAAGCCTAATGAACTATGAGAACTCTAATTCCCAATGAAACTAAGATAAGTCGGAAGCATTTATCTAGGACTGAGATCTATATCATTTTATCCATGAAATGAGGGATCATTCCCAATTCAAGTGGAAAAACCTCATGCATAAGCCCCACCCCACATGAACTATGAGAAATCTGATTTATATTATCACCAGGATACATAGGAATCCTTCTTAAAGGCCTAATATCAAAGGTGTGTGCTTTAAAAAGGTTCACCCAATTATGCCTTGAACAAATTGGCATCCACCTTGGTCTATGTCCTGACACCCAAACTTTTTGGTCTATAATTCCACTCCCATGGATACGTTGGAAGCTCATATTATAGGTTCTACTACAACATCAAATCACCTTACTTCTCCCCTGATTACCATAAACTCCAAAGAGACAAATTTCATGACATAAATCTGCATTTCCTTCGTAGCATCAAATCCATGCATGTCCACGATGGTCCGGCAACTTAGGGGTATCCTATGGATACACTTTGTGGAAATTAACTGAGGATTCACAAACATATAAACATGGAATAAATCTATATGAGAGTCCCAAAATAAGAAATAATTTCCCCAAATATGTTTTGATGAGCCCCACCTCCCATCCTCTCTACCAATGGAGTCCTTAGGTGTTCTTGTCAAAATCATCATCCAATGAGCACCTGCCTTCTGAAAGCAAGTCCATTAATCATGGATAGGAGGGAATTCGAGTGTTTTTGGCTCCATGAATAAACCCATTTGAGAACATCAATGTAAATATTATCCTATGTGGACTGATTTCACAAATTCATAACCCCCTATAATCACCCATGGGGATTACCTGACTGTGGAACCTCCTTCGCATTACAAAAGGGGTACTCTACCCAATCCCTATGAGGTCAATCCAATTTCCCCTAAAGGATAACGACACGAATTGGGGTGGAACAAAAATGGTGACGTGAAAATATCTATAATAATATGTAAATGGTTGTAATCTTTTAGACCATTTTATTTTCCCCAAAACAAATCACCTCAGGTCGAAACAAAAATGGTGAACCTGAAGTGAATTCTCAACAAAGGTGGAGGTTTTACCCCACTCAAGCTCCTTCACCACAAAAAAAGGAAGGGGGCCTAGAAAAGTCATAAAATATTCATATGATCAATAGATGATACTTTTAAGGGGTATTTTAGTCTGTATATGTCATATATAGATATGTATATATCAGGTTTCCAAAGAAACCATCGATCCAAATGGAATCTCGACAACCAATGCAAACACACACCTCAGCGATCTCGTAGGAGGTCAGTGCCCCGATGAAGAGCAATACCCCTTTTCCAACCCAGTATATTCAATGCTGGGTATCCAGCATATTGATTAGAGAGTACCACCAAAACATTACTCTCTGCATATTGAAGGCCTCAAGACAATCCATCAAATCTACAAAATTCACACATGTAGGAAGGTCCACCCCTTTCCAGAAAAAATGTGAGAAACCCCTCTTATGCTGAGGTGCCTGGAAAGATGGATTCAGACATGTCAAACACTTTGTATATGAATAGAGATATCCTTTATCAACCAGAGGATGGTCCGTGGGTCACACTATTCTTATGATCCACCCACCCACCGCTCACATATTAATGAGGTTCCTACCATCCATACTACTTCAATCAAAAAAATAAGAAGTAGGAAAGCAGGGGATATCAAGTAGAGGAGTCCCTGAAAGAACAACAACCAGATATGTTTCTCCTAAGAAGAAACCTAGATAAGCATGATATAACAATAATTTATTGGCCCACGACCACTTTTCACTTTGATATACCGAGGTATTTTTCTAAGGAATGTGTGAATAATATTCACCTAACTATCTAGAAAACTCTCTACCAACTAAAAGAAAAGTAATTTCCCATTGAAGGGTATGCAAACCATGCCAACATAATATGACAGATTCACCATAGAATCGGCCTGTATGCCCTCCCGTATACATGATAGACACAATTAGAAATGAGAAATAATGTATTTGAACAGTCCTTCATCAATGTGCTACACAAGTTTTGTTTCCTTATTAGTAATTCCCCATCTGGAGTTCATATCTAGGGATGGAGAGAACATGTAACTCTACACATAACCCCACTTATCTTCCAGTAGACATCATCAGAAATGACATCTTGAAATGTCATTAACAAATGGTAGGAATCAAAAAAAATCCCTATCTCATGAAAGGTTGGATGCCCATCAAGAACTGACCTTGAGTAAGCCTCAAAAGTGTCAAGCCCGATGAGATCAAGCTATAATAAATATTAGGAGCCAAAAAACTCAGAACATCTAGAAGGATTCCTTCCTAAGGGAATTTAAAAAAAATTATGGCTCATTTCCTCAAAATAAAATAAATCCCATGAAAAACCAGCACCATAACCAGCTAACACCAGCGTGGGATTGCATGAAATCAAGAAGGTGTAAATAGTAGTAGCTACTGTCATAATACAGGAATATCCCAAGCTCGTATTGTTGGGGGAATGTTTAACTTTAAATTCCCTAATAAGACCAAATAATCCCGACCATAGTGCATCAACAGAAGAATTGGAGAAACCCAAGCCCATAGGGTTGGGCGCATTTTTACCTCATATTTTTACAGAACAGACATTTTTCTTCTCCCTTATGGGATGTATGATGAGAAGATAGGTCACACATTCAGTATCATCTCATGGATCATACCCCCTCCCCAGGACAAATGTATTTTGCATGGTAAGATCAGGGCTCCCGTCGGGACGATCTTCTCCAAGAAATATGAAGAATACCGTAGAATGTAAGAAAGGGTTTATCAAAAGTTGTAAAAAGATATCCTACCATTCATGACTGGGTACACAACCCCCAATGTGGTATTCATCAGTGAATGTCATAAAATTCAGTCCCATAGATCTCATAGGAAAAGATACAAATGGAGAGGATTCAAGAGAAGATAGTTTCCACTCATAGGCGCCACACATCGATCCTGAGGGTGTGCATACCCAGAACCAGAAAGATTCCCAAAATTTGGGCACACCCTCATAAAACCCATCAGTACATCCATCCCAAATCCTCATCAATGAGAAGAATAAATCCTAGTTCCTCTATGACCTAACTCCTCCCCCAAAGAATCTGTCCCTTACACTCGAGGAAGGATTCTCTAAGCAGCATGAAGAAATGAAAGATCTCGGGTGAATCAATGTCGAGATGTGCCGAGAAAGCTATCTGACCGGATGTGTACCTCAAGTGGAATTTCAATAGGTGTTCCTAGAGGTGGTAACTCTTCCACATGTACTCATCTCAGTAAATGAATCCATTCTTGGATTCCCATCCAATCTAGGACCTGGACCATCATTCTATTTGAATTTGCCCCCATAATGACCTCGAGACTTCCCTACACTAGGGAAGCAGTAATAGTACATTAAAGAAATCACACAAAGGATACCATTGACTGGGCATCCTCTCTAAATACTATAAGTGTTAGCACATCTAGTTTTTCCTCCTCCTTCACCCGCCCATGCTCAAATCTGGAAAGATATGCATCATGGACTATTGAATATCATCAAGCAATTGACAACCAAACTAGAATCCATGGAAGGGTGTCACACATTGATACCAAAAGAATGGAATCCCAAACATGTTTGGGTGAAAAAAAAATTCCACCACCATACTTCATGAACCTCATATTCCCAGTGTTCAATGGTTTAGGTGACCTAGAACAACATCTAATGCACAATCAATCTTACGTTGACTCCATGATGGGCACCTCAGAGCCGTAATATGATGTGAAACGCAGGTGTTTCATGAGAACCATATAGGGTTCATCCTTTGTGTGGAATACTAGTTTTCCAGCTAACTCAATCACATATTTGGTTGACCATCGTTGAAAGTTTCTCTACAAGTTTAGCTCAATGTTTCCTAAGACAGTAGTTAGTGATCTCATGAACTGCAAGTGGAAAGAAAATAAAGGTTTTGGATAAACCATTTCTAGATGGAAAGAGATAACTTACTCCATAAACTAGCCACTCCCCTAGGATGGGATGCTCAATATGTGATTTGATCATCTTAATAAGGATTTGAGTAAACCACTCATCCTAGTGAAGTACACAAGTGGGTTCTGAGATTTCTCCACCATTTCCCAAAGGTTAGAATACTCCTTGTCACAGACCAATCACAAGTCCCTAACGGCCCCATCATCCCCAGGGAAAAGGAACCACAAAAGCTGAAGTGTCTTATTTAACACTTATACCACACTGAAACCAGATCCAGTTGTGACCCATCCACTAAATCATACATCCCCCTAGACTTTAACAGCCTCCCCGACCTTGAAAAGATGAGAAAAGGGTTTCCAAAACAAATTATTTCAAGGAATTAAGAAATAATATCTAATTATTTAGATATGACCAAGCCCATGGATACTTCATAGAATCAATGAATTGCAATTTCATTCAGCTACTAGAGCCAAAATGAGCCAATGATGTGGGTCTTAATGACCATCAAAATTATTTTCCCTACAACCAGATACTGGGACACCCCATTCAGAAGTTCTTCTTCTTCAGGGATCTCTACAAAAGATGGTGGATTCTGGAAATGTCATCTAGGGTCCTCAACAGGCATAAGTGGTGTATGTCTCCACCTTATACCCAAGAGTGGAAGAGGAGTGGAAAACAGTCACCCACAAAAAGAAGAGAAAATTTCATAATTGGATGAATTGAAAAACAGTCAAGCTATCCCATGGTATCCTCCAGGTGTAGTTGAAGAATCCAACTACATCCCTAATAGGTCTTAATAAAACACAATCATCATCTTCAGCCCCACAATCCTCTGAGGTCTAGATGGGAAGAAACTAGGATCAAGAAGATGAACTAGCAGCAAATTCAAAACGGGTCTTGAAACATTCTAAATTCATGCTAGAATACTTGAAATAACATGAACCACCCCACAAAATGGGACAATAGGCACTACCCCACCAAATAGGACAACAAGAACCTCCCCACCAAATGGAACCATCAGAAGAAGACTAGCAGATAGAATTTTTGTGGGATAAAAAATAGATCTTCCGTTCCATTAATGCCATTCACATGATGACACCCCATCTTTGATAGGGAATACAACCACAAACTTGAAGTCCCCACATCCAACCGAAGAGTTGGAGGAAGAGGCCGATGAGTATGAGGGTTTCCAAGATGGAATGATCATAGAGGGAGTCAAATTACCTCCCATACCTTAACTAAACACATTGATGTTTCAGAACCTTGTAGAAGGACCCTCTAATAGACATAACAAAAACAAGAGTGTTTATCTTCCCCTAACAAAAAATATATGATCCCAATCATCTATGATTATCCATCAAAGGAAGAGAAGATGTCTAATAATCCAAGGATTATATGTTGACTAGTTCATTCAAACTCAGAATGCACAACAACTCCATCATCTCTTTTCATAGAAGCCAAACCATCTACATCCAAATATCAAGTCCCTAAATCACCCATCGAAGAGTATCCCAAAGACATGATGGACCAGCCTTTAGATCAGAAATATTATACTATAAATCATATAGTCTTAGTACTGGTAGAGGTGTTGATCCTGGAATACTTAAGTCTATCAGTTGATCTTAGGGAGGCACTCATCAAAGACTTACTAACTCCCAAGGAATTCAGGGCATAAGTAGTAGGTGTTAATGTCTTTTGGATAGAGACCAATCCAAACAAATTCCACACTGTTATCCCCTTCACAAATCAGGATGAAGGCACCATCATTAAGGGATTCATCAACCACTTGAATGTGTCTGGAAAGATAAATTCCATTGATGTTTGGAAAAATATCACTCACAATGGCTCTGGAGGTAACCCCCCCTGGTGTGAACACTTCACCAGTTGGTCTATGAGATGGATGGTATCACACCTTACACCACAAATAAGCTAGGATATTAAATAAGTGATAATAAGACATCGGGTTGAATCATGCTTGTGAATTGGCTTGGTAACCTCATGTTTGATTCTGAGTTTCTGGTAGTGTAGAAAACTACGGCCTTCAATGTCCTATTAGAGAGGCCATGGCTACATCAACACGCTGTGATTACCTCATCATACCATCAGTGTGTAAAATATTGCGCTATTGGAAAAAACTAGACATTATGTGCCGATAAATCTCCATTAAAATCATTTGAGTCAAATTAAATTGATTCATGGTAAATGAACTGAAAGAGAAGCAGCCTTTGGTCTATGATGTTGATTAGATCACTACCTCAAATGGACTGGAAATAGATCCCCCCAATTCCCTCAAACAAATTGTTGAAGAGTATGAAATATCCATCATGATTCTTGTGCACATAAGTTCAAGAACCAACATGGACTCATCCATCTGCATGATTTCTGATATGCCACCAAACCCAAGAGTGCTGAAAAGTGCACTAACCCCCATGATAAAGGTGACAGATCAAACAAGAATGATCCCAACCTATCCTTGGGGCCCCAGATAGTTCCTTCCGCACTCAATATGATAGAATACAATGTCATATCACTAAAATAAATCAAGTAAACTCCTCCAAACCCCATTCCATCCACTTTAGTAAATTCCCTACTATTTTCCATGGAAAAAGGAGTTGTTTTACTTTCCAAAATCATAGTTGAAATTCATCTCTCAATGTCAGAGAGTTAATCTCAAGAATTCTCTCCCCATAAAAGATGAAGAAGAGGATGATGAGGATTAGGATGATAAATAACAATAAGAGGAATAATATCTCAAATATTCCCCTCCCGCATTTGTAGAAGGCATCTCCACCATAATCGATGAACTTAGGAAGATAAAACTGGGAACCAAAGATGACCCAAAGCCCACAATAAATATAGTGCCTATGAATTTTGAGGAGTAGGAGGCATATAACACCTCACTAAATAAAAAATTAATTTTTTTTTGGAACTGCACAGAAATTCCATGCCTCAATTGTGAGGTCACCACTCATCAACTAGGTCTACTGGAAGACAATCGTGGTTACAATTAGGATGCTAAAAGGACCCACCCAACACATACTAGAAAAATAGAGTGTGAAGTTGATAAAATAATCGAAGATAACTTCATTCGAGATGTCCAATATCCAATGTGGGTGGAAAACATAGTCTCTGTCAAAAACAAGAATGGACAAATCAGATTCTACATTGACATGAAGGACCTGAATCGGCACTCACCAAAACATGATTTCCCTTTTTAGATCACAAAATCTTTGATCAATGTGAACAACAGATATGATTCACTTTCATTCATGGATGGCTATTTTGGATACAACTATATCTAGATGGCCTGAGATTACAAATAAGCCTCTACTTTCATCCCCCACCCCAGGGATTATTATACTATAATTTGATGCCCTTTGGTCTGAAAAAGGTTTGAGCTACATATCAATGCGCCTTGAATCACATTTCCAATCCCTTCTATAGAAAATTCATTGAGTGATATGTTGACTACATGGTGGTTAAATCATGATAGCACTCAAGAAACTTCAAGGATATAAAATATATCTTCAATAAACTGTGACAACACATTCTAAAGATGATTCCTCTAATGTGTGTTTTTGTCATTACCTCTAAGAAATTCCTCGGCTACGTCGTACACCATCACGATATCAAAGTCGAAAATATGATGACAAAATCCATCCTTGTCATGTAACCACCTTGCAATCTCACTAATTTGAGGGGTCTCTAAGGGAACCTGGTCTACATTTGGTCCAACCTTTTCAGTAAGTGCTTTCCTTTCAACTAGTTTTTGAAGAAAGGGGTCACATACGAGGGTGATAATGATAGTTAAGAAGTATTACAAAATCATAAATGGTATCTCCAAACCCCACTAGTGTTGACGCTTACAGTTGACGGAAGACCACTTATCTTGAATGTAAGTTCCTTGTAATGGTTGTTAGGAACTTTCCTCGCATATAAGAATGATGTCGACAATAATAATAGTCTCTAATACCTCAGTGAAACAATGACTAATGCTAAGACTAGATACTAAATAATAGAAAAGAACTGACTATACTTGATCGTTGTAGTTTAAAAACTCAGTAATTACCAATAGCATCACGAGGTCCATCTGGTCTCCTATTTCAACCCACTAAAGTATATCCTCAGTTGTCCTATGCATGTTGGATGCCTATCATGGTGGACAGTCATCCTAAATCAGTTTGACATATATTACAGGCCCCATAAATCCATCAAATTCCCGGAGCATGTAGATTTCCTAGAAGAGAACCCCTAGGAAGAAATGAAGCCATTGGATACTGATGTTCTAGATGAAGTAGTGTTCTTTTCCCAAGAATTCCCCTAGGCATTAGAAATTTACTTTAATGGTGCCTTTATAAGCCCGATAGGGAAAAGGATGGATGATACAGGCTCAACAAAGTGGGGCTGGAGTTCAACTCATATATCTTGAAAAGTATATCTTTCTTTACTCTGTCCTACTTTTAGAGGGGTCCATAAATAATGAAGCATAATACTAGGCCCTCATTATAGGCATGGAGCTAGAACATCATGCACAATCTGAATTACTGAAGATAAAACATGATTTATAGATGGTCATCAGGAAGTTCAATGGTAACTATATCATTAAATAAAACGTATTGGAACCTTCTATGAACCATTTCTAAGAGCTGATGGAAGAATTCCCATCAAATCCAATACTGAGTTTTTCCATCAGATCACAAAAATGATAAAGCTGATGCATTAGAAAATGCAGCCATAACCCTATCTGATCTACACCAGGATGAAACAGTCATAAAAAATTCCCACTAATAAATGTTCATGTCATTCATTAAGAGAAATACATAAGAAATCGATGAGATTAACCTCATCGCAGAGTCCTATGGTCAGACTAATGACTAGATGAATCCCATTGCAAATTACCTTCATAGGGGGAACTCCGAAATGATAGGGGTGTAGGAGAACAGAAATGAAGGTGGGAAATCAATTTTTCTTTGTACAATGGAAAAAACCAAGAAAAGGTTCTCTAGAAATGAGGCATTCACGAAGTCATTCTCAAGTGAATCAATGAGGAAGAGACTAATACCGCCATGAATGAAGTGCATGATGAAACTTGTGGAGCACACCAATTAGCATCTATGCTATCCAGTCAAATTTGAAGTCTCAGATACTATTGTCCTACTATGCTGCAGGATTGTTCCATATTCACCAAAAGTTCTATCCCTATAAAGTTCATACCAATTTCATTCACCAAAACCCAAAACTGCTTCACACAACTAAGTAATCTTAGAAATTTTTGGTATAGGGGATAGATGTCATGGGACCATATCCTCCCACCATAGCCAGACCATTTAAGATCATTCTTACAGTAGTCGTCTTCTTATCCAAAAAGGCTAAAGCCAAACCCCATAAAGAGTTTAGGGAAAGAAGAATTGTTAGATTTGTAAAATCCAACATCTTTACCATATTTGGGGTCCCTCATATAATACTAATGGACAATTACACCAATATATACTCTATTGAGTTGCATAATTTATACCAGGAGTATAGAATCAAAGCCAACCATTCATCCCGCTACCATGCAACATACAATAGGAAGATATAGGATTTCATCTAGACAATGTCCGACAAACACCAGAAGATGGTAGAAATGGAAAAGAAACTGTGTCCCGGAATACTCCTCCACGCTTTATGGAATTACTAGACCATGACCCGCACTGCCATTCTAGGAACCCTGAAGCATTCGTATATGGTATAGAGGTTGTTCTCCCAATAAAAATTGACGTGCTATCTCTTTGAATTACCATTTGTGATCAAATTTCCATGGATGAGAAATCCCAGAAATAGTTTGATGTGTCAGAGTGACTTGATGATAAATGGTTTCACACTTTACACCATTTGAAATTATACCAAAATCAGATCACACAATCCTTCAACAAAAAGCTTCAACTTTGATCTTTCTTAGAAGGAGAGATGGTGTTGGTCCTCATACCCCTTATGATACATGGGAAGAAACCACCAAATCATGATCCAATGTGAGAAGGACCATATGCCATACCTAATGTCTACTTTAATGGAGGAAATTCCTTGATATCAATGGATGGACAGCTCACCACAACTCCCACCAATACAATGTTTTTGAAGAAATATTTTGTATAATAGTGGCACCCACATCTTAACTGCAAGGTGTTAAAATTCATAGTGCCACATATGTCTTATCTACATGAAAAAAAACTTAATAGAAAAATGTTTTTTATTACCACATTATGTTAAACTTCATGGACAAAAAGGTCATTGATGCATGACAATAAATTGCATAGCATCTTCATCCTTACCCCATGATATTAAACTATATGGTACGTGTTGTGTTCCCACTAAACAATCTATCACGTATAACTAAAATTCATGTGAGGACAATATAGCATGCCCCCCATTTCTATGAACATGTCAGACCAACACAGGATGGGATTTTCATAACTATATATGGCTTGATTCCTATACATTCAGGATAGGTAGAGATGTCACAACCCTCAATATTTTCCCAACCATCACATGAAACAGAATGACCATATTATATCCTCCATCACCCAATACTATGAGGGAAATCATTGTTTTTCATTGTTTCTCACATAGAGTATAAATCATGTGATCTTAGGACCAGAAGTATGGATTCCTTTGTGTAAAAAATCATAGAGGATGAAACCAAAATTCCCATTTTCCTACACATGAGTCAGATCGATATAGGAAGCATATCCTTTACAAAACTATGTATTGATTGATTCTTTCCCATGTAGGATACATAGAGACACCCAGATTTAACATCCTGGCCCATCCACCAATCATAGGAAAAATCCCTCTTATTTCCTTACACATGGAACAAAATTTTTTATGGAAATTTCAGAACTACATATGGATTGATACAAGCCCATGTAGGATATGTAGTGATTTTGGGATCATCTATCCCATCCCACCCATCAACACCAGCAAAAAATGACACCTAACTATGTATGGACATGTCCTATATAGGGAGACAATTTTCATAACTATGTATGCCTTCATCCCTATCTCAGCAGGGATATGTAGTGATGCTCGAATCCTAGGTTTCAAGCCCAGCTGTAAAATTGATATTATTCCCATTAGTTTACCTTCATCCTTACCATATGACCTTAAACTGTATGGAACCTACCATAACTATGTGTGGCTTGATTCCTACCCTTGAAAGACATGTATTGAAACCTTTACCCAAATCTTGGTCCATCAACAACGAAATAAAAATTCCCATTTTCCATACGTAAGAGCTAGACCTGTGTAGGGAATTACTTTTATGAACTTCATGTGGTATGATTCCTGCCACTGAAGGATACGTAGTGATGCCCAGATCCTCTATCTTGGTCCTGCTACCCAAAAAAAACAGAACAAAAAATGGCCCTTCCTCTGTGTGTAGGTTTGATTTTCAATAGGGGGATCCATAAGAGGTTTTAACCACATGACATTACACTTCAAGGTTCCTCAAGAATCAACTATGGCCAATTTATTGGAATTAAGATAGCTCTAAAATGCCCCCAATTTTCTACACAAAAAATTCCAAGAGATGAAAAACATTCAATGCCTGAATTCTAACACCCATAATGAGTCAAAAGGTCACGCTTCCCCCTACATACGAGTCATATCTATGTAGACGCTTTAGTATTACATAGTTAATCATGGTCTAGATATTTCTTACATTCCCAGACACATGCTTCCTATTTTTCAAACTCCACAGTCTGGAGAATATTGGGTCCCCATAACCCTCCTTGGCCATTGGATATGGAAGGATAGTTTCCAATGTATACCATTGTTTGACTATTCACATCATGCACCAGTGGTTCTATATATGTTTCCTACAAAATGACCATTATAAAATGGAAAATTTATCCTGAGGAGAGGCTTTTCCTATTTCTATAATCCTATTGGCTTCTATGCACTATGCCATTCCTCTTGATCCATGGGCCCTCAAGGAATATGGTTTACAACTTCTATCATCACTCATGTATAAAGAATACCATAATATCCAAACACAGTTAACCTAAAGCTATTTATAATTTTTGTGAAAATTTTTCTACACAACACAATGGTAAACTATTCTTCCAATGTCCTGACTGCAGAACACTAAAATGCAAGGCCAGATGTGTTCCGACTACATGAAATTAAACTACATGGACCAATAGATATTATTATATTCTTATTTTGGATTGAACTCCTAAAAAAAGGCATTTATGTCCTATGTATGGGCTATACCTCCATGAGTAATGTTCTTTAAGAATCATATGTGACTCTGTTTCCCCATGATATGTTGTGAGGTAGACTCAAATCATATGATGCAAACTCAGCCAAAAAAATGTATTTAGATATCCCCTTCCCAACACATGAATTGAATCAAATCATTGAATACCCTGAGTGGTCTTGGATACATGGATGATTAATGTTAATCATATTTACCATCTTTCATGTAGTGATTAACCTACATCCACCCCACATGATGATAAATTATGTGGAATTTGTCCTTGCTACATAATGTTATACTACATAGCATTGATACAGGCATAAAATGATCCATGTCATTGATTATTCAATTCTTACGTGGTTAACTGAGATTTTTATGATCCATTTTTTATCACATTGAGAAAAGATCACGTGAGTTTAGGGACCTCAACAAGGGATCAACCATGACATGATGAAAAATTATTTGAAGTCATTATGGTCCTCGAAGAACGACCTTAAAAGGAATGTTATTATTCCATTCCCTTTAAGGAATCCCAAGCCATGGATGTATGACATTAAACTATAGGGTACTCCAAGTATGGGATAGATGACTCACTCTAAATATGTGCTGAATCTATGTAGACGATTACTTGACCCTAGGGGAAAATCCCAACACATATGTTTATAATGTATCTGGACACAATCCTACCAAACATTTAACTCTTTCCATTGAGTAATATTGGATACCCATAAACCTTGATGGTCATCAAATATGGAAGGACAATGTCCTATGGACACTGTTGTTTAACTATTCACATCATTCCCCAGGGGTACTACATATGTTTCCTACAAAACGATCGTCAATCAGAGTAAAATCCATTCCCAGCATAATCCTATCCTACCTCGGTAAACCTAATGGCTTCTGAGCCCCATGAAATCCCACCTGATTCAAGAACCCCCAAAATCAGGGTTCACATTCTCTTTTCTACGCACGTCCAGTATATATCTGATCATCCTATCCAGATTCACCTCTACCCCAAACTTATGTTCGAATTTGTTAAATGTATGAAAACCCAAACTCCACCACCTATTTATATTTTTATCGATAATGTTTATCCAAATAATCCCTCCCTTTCATGTTTAGGCACAACCCCTTTCATGAGTCGTAGATCATTCCCAAAAAGGTCCCAATCCCCAAAAGCCTTCATGGCCTTTAGAGATGGAAGTCCAGTTTACTTCGTACAGCTTTGTGTGACTATTCACATCATTCCCCAGTGGATCTGCATATTTTTCATTCAAAAATTAAATCTAACAAAGGAAAATTCATCCTCAAGTGAGTCCTTTCCTATTTTTGTATGTCTATATGACATTTATGTCCCATATCACTCCACAGATCTATAAAACCCATGTATTATGGTTTATATAATTTTTATCTTTCAAATACCCAAATATGAAAAGAATTTCTAGTTTAACTGATGATTTATTTACTCTCTCTTGGTTATAGTAAAATGATCTCCCATAATAAGTTTCTGGTTTCATAGTTGTATGACATTAAACAATTCCTTTTATCGGCTCTCCCTTACACATGAGAAATTTGTGTGTGTGTGGATTCTCATTCAAATCCGATTCAAATGTCCCCAATACATTCAGACATCATCCCTTAGATAGGCCACCCAGTATGGCCCCTTACCTCAAAACAAATCCAAATTGTTATAAATCTCCTAAGTCATCAGATATAGAAGGCCATTGTACTATAGACACATTTTTTTGACTATACACATCATTCCCCAGTGGATCTCTATTTTTTTACTACAAAACTACTATCAACCAAAGTTAAATTCAACCTTAGGAGAGTCATTTCCTACCTATTTACGCATAAAATGGCTCCCAAGGGCCATATACCTCCAAAAATGACAATGTTGGGGTCAAGAAAAATACCTCATTCATGATTTAGAGTTCACGGGACATTCGCGGATGATGAATCCCAAATTGGGTCCCTTGATCCATCATTTTTGATCAAAGATGTTCGACCAAAAACATAAGAAATAAGTTTGATTGGAAAGACTATAAACCTCCAATGAAAAAGATGCAATACTCACCAATCTAAAAACCCTCAAAGGGACCCCTCGAGAAATGTTGAGTACCAGATTTTTACACATATACTATTTATAGTTTAGGAAAATTGATGAGGTTTCAAATATTCAAAGGAGACACAAATGTTGTATGGATGAAAACTTCAAAAGTGCGGCCTAAGGAAAAAGGAATGTTATACCTGCTAAGCTCATACAAAACATGATTAAGAAAAAACTGGGAAAATAATGAAAAAAGCAAAAAAAGATCATGTGGTTTTCAATGTAGCCCCAACAATAGTTGAACTAGGATCACTATTTCCTATGACATATGGAAAAATTATATTTTGATTCAATTATTTCAATTTAACTATTTCGAATCATGGTTTAAAATTAATAGCTGATCGAAATGATTTTCATTTGGAGAAATGTGATTGATTGACATTGTAGAGAAATGGAAAATGAGATTCATTAGAGGAAAAAATAGTTCCATTAGTTTGAAGGGAAAATTGAAGAATTTAGAGTTCCTCCATGATATCAAAACCCTACGAGTACATCATATTTCGTGAAAATTACACTGAGGCTCGTCTTTCCCTTTCTAGGAAAATAACAAGAGACTTCCACGGTCCATGAAGGGTTTTATCTAAAGTAGTTACCTCTTCAAACTCATCTTCGACCATCAGGCATAAGTGTTTCATAACATCTTTGAGGTCCTACCCTTTCTTCTTGATAGCTTCATAGTTGGAACCTAAGGAGGACAATGGAGCCTTCATCCTTGCCATGCGAGCCTTGAATTCTAAAAGATCTTCTATATGGGTGATCAAAAAGTTATGAGCCTTTGCCTCATCAATATTTATATGATTTAGTTCCATGGAAACAACTCTAAAGTTCATCACCTGATGATGTGATGAATTGAACATGGGGAGTTTTTTCTCACAAAAATCAAGGTCTTCTCGGGAAATGAAAATATAGTCAATAAGAAAGTGTATATTAATTTAATTGAATCCACCCAATCCCAATTCAGAAAATTATCATCATAATTTGTATGTTTCATCAGGGATGTTTGCTAGATGGGTTTCGGCATTAAGGGCACACAATTGAGGCTACACCTGTTTTCACCCCACTTGATCCCTCCTCGCAGCACAGGGGTCATGGTACTCCCCTAATACAGTGGTTTTATACGTGGGAAGAATTATCATGATAGTGGAAATGTGACCTAATATAGGTTAACTTGGAATGAGGGCACTCCATCCCCATAGATGGTTTGATACCTAGAGTCGGACATGTGGGACTGGTCATGACTTTTGGGATATCCGGTGACACTCTGCATGGGCCAACCTCATTAGGGTCATGAATGGTATCCATAGGAGGGGATAATTCTGAATCAATACAAAACAAAATGTCCTACACAGATGAATACCCTTACAGACGCATCTAATGATGGATCAAGTGTATTCTCACCATAGGGAAATGAATAGATGGTGTGGATGTCACAGTCACTATTGGAAGAGGAATAGATGGCATGGCCGTCACAGTCAAGATAGGGAAAAAATGGATAATTGATTTTGGACCCATCAAATTGGTCTTCCCAACAACCTGTCAGAGCAACAGTCCAGCCCTAGTTGGGCATAATCCAATGATAGAAAGGTGGATCACATTTTTTTGGGGATGATAACCTCCATGGTATCATCTTACCTCATATTTATAAGCCATAACTGGTGAGGGATTATAGGATGAGATACTCCCCCCAACTGAATAGTTGGAAGAAGCAGAGTCTTTTGAACGGATCTGGATTGCATATAAAATTTGTGTGGGTGTATGGATAAAAAATATCCACTTGATCTATGTGACAATTTAGCATCCCATCTCAATGAATGAGGATATATGGGGACAATTCTAAAGAACTGCCTCCATATCCCCTTATTGGCCCATGAGGGGTAGGGTAAAATGAAAAATAAAATCAAGAAGCATCATTCAGTAGCCTGACTACATTGCTAATACTTGAGGTCATAGGATGAACAACAATGATGTTAAGAAGGGTGTGGTGAATTACAGAATGTCGGACCCTTGTGGTATGTTGATATTCAAAGCAAGGGAAATATTCTGTGATCCACCCATATAAAAATTTAAATGGTCTTCTGAGATGATGTAGTGGTTTTCTTTCTTGTATATACCTAAATAGCTCATAATGTCAGGAAAGTGAAGGAATTGATAGATTTATTTGTTGACCCTCTACTAGCATAGACACCATCGTCGAATTATAAAATCTAAAATCGTTCTATGCGTCACTGGATGGGAAGATCCAACCACTCAAAAACATGGTGAAGAAACCTTCTAATCAAAGTTGAGGTCGAATGTATGGTCGAATCTTATATTCCCAGGTAGTGTATCTTCCCACTTCGAGGGTGGCATAATATGGCCCTAGAATTTTTCAAGATTGACGAGTTGGATGAGTTCAACTATGGAGTGACCATAGGCTAGGCCTATTCACCAACATAAATGACTCAATCCAATCCTCAAATGGTAATAGAGTGCGAGCTTTGAGGTTTTGATCGTGAAACCCCTCTACTATGAACTGTAGGCTCCTTGTCAATGGGGACACTAGGTTGGTATTGTCCCAGGTTGTATTTGCTGGAAGAAATTATATGTACATGTTTACATGAACGAGGAGTCCTCAAAGCTAGTGGATGTCCCATAAACTGATACCCATATCTCTATATGAAAAAGTAAAATTAATCATACTTGAACACCGGCAACTCAACAGTTCAGGTTGAATTTCACTTGGAGAGAAAACTGTGAATTGGGATACCCATGATGGATAATACAAGTTCACCACTTCAAAATGATTTGAGGAATCCAAATATATTTTATGTACCTATAATGCCCAGGCCCATTCATTTGAAAATCATCCACCAACTCACAGGTCCCATTTGGTGCTCCACCCATCATTATTGTTTTCTTAGGAAAGGCTGATAATATATGGGTACTCCCGAGTGACTTGTTTCAAGGAAGTGTTGCAAAAACATTGATTGCTCGGAGTCCATGCGAAGCCTATTATTCTGAACATGTTCTCCTGAATGGGAGTACGTATGATTTATCCTATTGAATAAATATTGTCTTGATTATTCCCATGGGGTTCTTCCAGAAGAATGGAGTATTATGGTCAGCCGATGGCAAAGCGACATCATTAGAAAGACCAAATCCATACAGTGGTAGCTACACGAATAATGGGTAAGCTAGAATATATGGTGTAAGAAGTTCTTTTAAAGAACTACCTTGGGTAAAAATGTAAGATTGAATATGGTCCTTAGTGTCCTCTATCATGGCTTCTCTCATCTTTGTCAATTCTGTCAAATTCTATGAAGAGCCATTATAGTCTGCATAGAAAGATCTAAAAGGCCTCAAAAAGTCAGTACAATGAAAAAAATTCTTTGATAAGGGACACAAAAAGGCCACAAGACATAAAAAGAGGGTCCACATGGGGATCTGTTTACTTCTCCCTAAGGTGGTACGAGGAATCCATTTCCAATGTACTGAAATGGTACATGGAATCCATTTCTCACATACCCCATTGGAACCCAGAAGACATATCCTGCATATGGCCACGGTTTGCAGAAGACCTACAAGGTGCTAGCCCACAGATAATCAAATTACTAACTAAGTAGTTCGCGAAAGGAAGATATTGCAAATTGAGGCCTCGCCTTGCTGATATTTATGTTTTCTGATTGAGATTTTAAGTTCAATTTAACATAGTGTAATGTTCAGTTCCCCAATTTAAATATTGTTGTGCGGAACATGAATGTATTGTAACGATCTCCTACATGGAGGTCCAAACATATGTTCTAAATTCCATAGTACTATCCATGGACACAAAATACGGTTCACGGGTAGACGCAATTATGAATAGTTCGGTTTTCAAAACCTTCAATGGGGTTTTTGAATATAGTGTTTTCAAAGGAGTTAGTACATGGATGCAAAGGGAGATGATGAGAGGTCTAAAGCAATTTTTGGCATGATTAATTGTAAAATAAAAATGAAATAGGCCCTTATAAATAGGTTTTTCTTCCCCTACCAGACCTACCTATTCTACCACAAACAACTTCAGTTCAGGAATGCTTTTACATCAAAATTGATTCCTCTTCATTCCGATAGGACCCCATTCTCATGGGGGTATTTTTAGGGTCCTGAAAACTTCTCAAAGGGAATTAAATACTCCCAAAATTACTTTTCATAGGGAATAAAACATTCTTATAGGTCTAGGAAGAAAAATTTTGGAAAATTGGATTGAAATTTTGAGAAGAAACTTGATGAAATCAAATTTTGATACAGTTTTTAGAGTAATGTATTCTATCACTAAGAAAGGTTTTCAGAACGCATGAACCACGAACTATTGGTACGTGGAATGACACACGAGGTGCTAGCCCACGGGGCTATGGCTAGTGAACCCAGGACACCGCGAACCATGTCATTGGTATAATCAAGAGAATAAATTCCATCTAAATACTGTTCCGTGAACTAATTAGTTCGGGAACGAAGAAAGCTGGTAGGGTTCCGTGAAGCACAACTCGTGAACCAAATCCTCTGTAAACCCCAGTTTACTAATTCATCCATGGGTTGAGATATAACTTCATGGGTTTCTTAAAGGGTGCATCATGCCCATAGATATGATTTCCCCTGTGATCTATAAATGAAATGTGGGGGGATGGGTGGGGAGGAGTACAAATTAGACTCTAGATGAGGGAAGGAATTAATTAGGATATAGAGAAGATTCTGACAACGGTTTTGAATCACCAAAGAAGTATAAACTGTGAATCATTTTTCCGTAGGAATAACCAGCTGCGAACCATAAAAAAAGTAACATAATAATAATTGGTGAACAATGAACCTAATTTGTGTCATCATGAACTGTAAATCCCTCACAGATGAATTACCCTTGAAAAATAGGAACTAGGACCCTTCTTCAATTCAGTTCTCCGTATAGCGCATTGCAATGCAGATCAAACCCTATGCCACCTATCGCATCAGTATGTGGAATGAACCTGAAGCGGTGTGAAGAACCAAATCCAGAACAACATTCCACTATGGTAAATAGTGGTCCATACACACATTCATGCACTGATTCAGTATGAATATGAACCCTCTACCCATATAGAATTATGGATTGCGGGGATTCCCCCACCCCCCAGGAAAAAATGTACGTGAAATGGAGTGTCTTTGGGTGTCCTTCCATATACATCTAATCATGCCCCTCTATCACCGTCTGATTCTCCATATCTCCTCCTCAAACCAGTCCATTGACATTATAAAAAAGAAACCTCCCAAGCCAACAGACCCATATGATCAGATCATTGAGAAAACCAACTTTCCTTTTTGAATTCAGATACCTAAGTTAAGCAGAGTCACAAAGGTAGTCCACACAACCGTTTTGACCCCTGGAATGTTTATAGGTCTACATTACCAAGGTGACCTGAGGATCAAGTTTGGGATGCCACATGAACATCTCCGTTCGTAGGTTCAGGGTTAACCACTGTACATTCCCTCCAATGAGTGTTAGTTTAAAAAAGGTAACTATTTACTTCCCTTTTGTCTCGGGATGTTGCTTTTCCACTTTCCGAGAACTCAGAAAAAGGGAACCCCTACTATGGTAATCAACTAGTCTTCTGTGATAGGTATCACTCTTCCCCCTCTTCACCTCACTTCAGGATGTTTCATGATTAATTAGCATGATTTTACTATCCTGGATCTCAACATGGGTGAGGGTTGCATGTTCAAATCCACCCCTCTCCTGGCTCCAGTACCATCTACCAGTAGATTATGTATAACATGAGATCTTCAAAACTTTTGCCTCATCTTGTTTCTCACACTGATCATGATTCACATGGGCTTATAGGTTGGTGGTAATCATGACCTCCACATTGACCCCAATGTGGGAATCCTCCCATGTGTAATCCCCTATCCAAATAAACTACGAGAACTCTGATTCGCAATGAAACTAAGATACATTGGAATCCTTTATCTAGGCTCATGATCCATATCATGTCATCCATGAAATGAGATATCATTCCCCTTTTAAGTGGGAATCCCTCATGCATAAGTCCGACTGCAAATGAACTACGAGAACCATGATTCCCAATACAACTGGGATACACAAGATTCCTTTATCTAGGCTCGATCTCTATATAATAACATCTTTGAAATGAGAGATCTTTCCCCCTTCAAGTTGGAATCCTCCTCGGTGTAAGACCTAAGATAAATGAAATACAATAAATATGATTCCCAATGTAACTAGGATATGTAGGAAGCCTTTATATAGGCCAGAGGTCCATATCATCTCATCAAGGAAATGAGAGATCATACCTCTTTCAAGTGGGAATCCCTCATGCATAATCCCCAACCCAAATGAACTATGGGATATCTGATTCTTGTTCTAGCAAGGACACACAAGATTCCCCTTTAATGGACCGATCTCAAAGGTGTACCCTTCCAAACTATTCATCCAATTATGCCACCAACAAATGTGTGTCCTCCTAGGTGTAAGTCCCAATAACCGAACAAGATGGGGTGTGATTCCTCTCCAAAGGATACGTAGGAAGCCAATATTATGTTTCCTACCCCAAAATAAAACCACCTTTCATCTCTCCTGGATAACGATAAACTCTAGATCACCTCATTTCATGGATTAAGTCTACATTACCTATGTAAAATCTAATCCATGCATGTCCATGATGATCCTACGACCCAGGGGTAGGTCGTGGATACACTCTTTAGGAATTAAATGAGGATTCACAATCATATCAACATGGATGAAATATATAAGAGAGTCCTGGAATAAGGAATAATTCCCCACAAAAGGGTGTGATGAGCCCGATCTACCATTCTCTTGACTAATGGAGTCCTTAATGTCATTGTCCAAATCATCATCCAATAGGTGCCTGGCTTTGGAAAGCATGTCCAAGAATCAGGGTTACTAGTGTTATTGGGTATTTCTGGCTCCCCGAATAAACCCATGGGAGAACATTTGAGAAAATATTATCCTAAGTGGACCAATTACACAAATTCTTGTCCCCCAGCAATCGCCTGCATGGACCATTTGACCATTGCACCTACTTTACAAAAGAAAAGGGGTAAACATCCAAGTCCTCATATGGTCAATCCAATTCCCCCCAAAGGATAATGACACAAATTGGGTTGGAACAAAAATGGTGACATGAAAGTCACTTTAATAATAGACAAATGCTTATCATCTATTAGACCATTTTGTTTCCCCCACCCAAAAAAATCACCTTAGGTCAAAACAATATGATAAGGTAATAAACCCTATGTTACATGGATGAGTTGGTATGGAGAACGGATGAGGGAACCAACATTGGATTCATAACCCACTCGTGATTTGTAAGCATCATTATTTATTTTTGGATTTTTCATATTGATACATGGCACATCTTGGTAGGGAATTTTTACTATTCAGTTTTGGATATTATATTTCTTATTTTGGCCTTCATGTGAAATTTCTATTATTCTTGTTGTGGTTATATTATTGGTTATTTATTAAATATTTATGATGATGTTTTATTGTAATAAATAGGTTATAGTCTCCCCATGATCAACATTATACCCTTATTTCTAGTCAGAAACATCTTCTAATATGCGGAGACATGTTTTAGGTTATGTTGAGAACTGAATTGGGGAATCAATGTGTAGAACCTTGGTCGGGATGATACGAAGTTATATCAGAAACAGAATTTCATTTCTTATCATTTTTCTTACTATTTGGGAATAGTGTAAATGAAACTATGTAATTTAAGGACTTTATAATGATCTTGTTCATGGGATTAGCTAACCCATGTATTGGGGATAACCCAAGTAACCATGGTTGGATTGCAGTTATTGATGTGTGTTTTTACAGTTTGATGTTATTTCACCTTGGTTTATGCACTTATTGTGTGATGTCACTATTACATATTAGATTTTTTGGGATTTCAATTTGTTTCTTAGTATGGAATGATGATTGAGTATGCATGTATCATTATAGGAACACATGATTATTGTGTGACATGCATCATTCTAGGAATTCATGGGAAAATGGGTTTTGAAGAAGTTGTTTAACATGAAATTTTTCCCTTTATTATAAAATTGTACTAAATGTTGTGCCTCATGTGAACATTAAATTGAGAAAAATGATGAAATATGTAAATAAATTGGTGTCCAATGAGGAAAATTGAACACTGATAATGATATTACCCTTTTCTAACTATGAAGAAAAAAGTAGGATTTCTAAGGGCAATGATTGTGCCTCAACATTGACCATGTGGTGGAAAAGGGGAGAATGAATTTTGATGGATTATGTGGAACCCTCTGGTTTAATTTTTATTGTGGTTTAATGTATATTAATATGTGTTTCTAGAATTATATATATATATATATATATATATCTCCATGACAATTCTTGTTTGGATTATCATTAAAGGACATGGGTGTAGATGATCCAAGAGTAGTGAAACTTGGGGCATCAATAGTGTTGGGTGAGGAAGTTAGAGAAAATTTCCAAGATAAATTTTCGTTGTTCATACATTTTATAGAGACAGACCCATAGTGGGAAGTGTAGAGTATGTCTGGTCTATCATGAGAGCTTCAATTACGGAACCATTTGAATATCATCAGGGAGGGTGGGCCTGAGCTAGTAGGGTTCTGGATTGTGTCTCACCAGATTATACATTAATATTTGGAGACCCTTATAGAGAAGTGGGTCAATTAGGTTTCTTATATAGTAGTTGGATCCTCAATGTGCTGGTGGGATGTCTAGGATTAGATTGGACCAGCTGATGGTATTTTATTGAAGAACATTTCAAGAAGTCCTTAGAGAACTTTTATCTAGAGACACTTACGTAGGAGACTGTGGATGAGTTGATGAGGTTGAATCAAGGGATTATGTTCGTGATTGACTAAGTTTTACACTTTATATATTTGTAGTGATTTGCTAAAATATTGGTGGGGGATTCATTAACTATGGAGATACATTTCAAGGATGGAAATAAATGTGATATTATGTTCTAGGTTAATATCTTTATATTAAAGAAATTTGATGAGGTGGTGAATCAGGGTCTCATAGTTGAGGGCAACCTGAAGGAGGATTCCATTGAAAGGAAAATGGTTACAACCAGATGATTAGGAAGTATGTCATCCGAGAGTAAGAAGAATTTATTCTATAATTTTAGATAGGGGTATAACATGAAGAGTGGCAGGGGTGGGGTCTATTACATGTGACCCTACGAAGATTATCTGTCACCAGTGTGGGAGGTTACGCACTAACATTGACACTTTTCCCGACCAATAGTATAGTATCAATATTATAGTTGGATGGAGAATCTATAGAGGTTTTACAGGAACCCATGATAGTTGGGTAGAACTGGAGCATCTAGAAAGAGACATAGGGTACTAAGGGGATCTTCTACACTTTATTAGTCTAGCAGTTGGAGTTCAACTAGCCATGGAGGTAATGAAATTGGATTTTGAGATTTTTGGAAAGAGTTCCTGAATCAACATCATTGTATAAGTCAGTGGACTCAGACCACATCACATGGAAAAGATTAATTAGGGTTTCATTCCATTCTTCCTACACTCTTAGATAGATAGTTTGGACTATCGACTGTAAGTAGTACCATTCTTTTATTTCTATTCTAAATAGTTTCTTATTTTATAAGGTTCCTCTCATTAATTTATTTCTTCACAACTGTTGAATTATTTTATCATGGAGGTGGATCTTTTGAGAGGGGTTTTGATGATAGATACACATTTCAGATTATTGTTGAGAGACATCTATTTTTGTATTGGGTGTTTTATCGAGGATGGGGAGTATTGTTTTTTGTGTGATCATTATATTCTTGACATGTCACGATTTGACTTAATTTTTGGTATATATGGGTTAGTAGCATATTGATACCACATATATTGGTATCAGAGGAGAGTTACTTTTATATATAATGAGGATGGAAATGATGTACAGTTTGGAGAATGGGATATCAAGGGGGGATATGTAGGGAATGTTCTGTAGGAATACGGAAATCTCACCACCCAGGTTGGATATTATTTGTTGGACGATCGGGGTTATAAGAAGGATGTATTTCCACCAATATTGGACATGTTACCGGATGTGTTTCTTTAGAATTTCTCATGGATTCAACCTGAGAGAGTTTGGAAATTTATTATTTGTAAAATGATAGGGGATGATCTAGTTTCAATTACACCATACTGAATGGAACCAAATGAGACTCAATAGCATAAGCCTAAAATAGAAAAGTTATGGATAAGGGGTTTATCCATCTAAGTATGTCACCTTGGGGTTCTCTCATTTTGTTTGCATAGAAGGTTGATGGGACTCTATGATTATGTGTTAATTACCCAATGTTTAATTGAATAACTATGACGAATCGATACCCACATTCACGTATCAACAATCTTTTTGACCAGTTGAGAGGAGCTTGTGTTTTCTTTTAGATTTACCTAAGATCATGGTACCATAATTTAGGAGTTCGACCTACTGATATACAATGGGATTATTTAAAAAGTAGGTATGGACTATATGACTTTATTATAATGTCATTTAGATTGATGAAAACATATGTAGTGTTATGAACATTATTAATATAGTATTTCATCTGTACATGGATCTGTTTTTTGTTGTGTTCGTGGATAAAATATTGGTGTACTCCCAGACACAAGATGATCATTCCCAATATCATGAAATCATTTTGAGTACACTTAGATAACATATTCTATAGTACACAATGACGAAGTGATATTTTTTGATTGATTAGTTACACTTTTTTTGTCACATAATCTTGGGGGAAGGTGTTTTTCCTGGAACAAAAAAAGGCACAGGTAGTGGTTTCGTAGGAGTTTCCTAATAATTTTTTCAATATCCACAACGTCCTGGGATTATCTAGATATTATCGGCAGTTCATTCTGGATTTCTACCATTTGTAACCACAAATTTTGGGATTCAAGAAGAAGTAAGTAGAGTTAAAAAGGTCTAGAACATGTGAGAATGCTTTCAAGGACTTATAGAATCATGTGACAATGGTATCGATCTTGATCCTACATGAGCCAAGGGAGGAGTATACTATGTTTTTTTATGTTTATAGTATTGTGATTGGAGGAGTGTTGATTCATGGGGATTGAGTCATAGTGTATGGGTCATGGAGGTTGAGGCCACAGGAATGGAACTACCCTATGAACAACCTCAAGTATGTGACATTGGTTTATTATTTGGAGTGTTAGTGTCACTATCTATTTGGGAAAAAGTTCACTATGATTATAGGTCACTAGAGATTAATGTACATGTTTTCTTAATGGTATTTTAAACTACAGTAGCAGAGATCTGTTGAGTATATGTAGTCATTTGAAATTGATCTATCATATATGCCCTAAAAGGGAAAAAGTGTTGATAATGACTTAAGTAAGAAAAACTCAGACATAGGATATTCATGAGTCAAGTGTTGAGTGGAATATGATGAATTGAATGTATGAGATGCAAGTTGTGGTTCTAGAGAGTTAGAACAAGATGAATCTAATATCAGTTACAGTAGAGTCATCACTTTTTATTGGGATTATAGATATGTAGTATGAGGATCTAGGATATTTATCCTAAAGGGATATCCTTGAAGGTGGGGAGACACCTTTATAATGGAGCATAGATGGGAATGAGATCATCAATTTCAGTAATCAGGTTATTGTTCATATGACCATGTGGGAGGAGTTGATGAAATAATTTCATGCCTCAGTGATGGAGTTTGATCCTAGTGTGACCAAAATGTAAAATAACTTATGTCGATAGTTATGGTGGTCTGACAAAAAATGAACATAGCAGGGTTTGTGACACAATAAAACACATGTCAATAGGTGAAGCTGACCATAATTGACCTAGTGGTATAATCAAACCATTTTCCATTCTATAATTTAAGTGGGATGATGTCACTATGGAATATTTGGTGGGTATCTGAAGAATTCCTTTAATGAATGATGCAATTTTGGTTACTGTAGACTATTTGAAAAAGGTTTCGCATTTCGTAACAGTATGGGAGAATTTCTTAGTGGATCAACTTGGCTACTTTTATGTTCAGGAGATAGTTCATCGGAAAAGGGTTCCATAGACTATTGTTTTAGACTATGACTCTCATTTTACATCATTCCTCTAGTAGGGATTGTAGAATGAATATGCTATATAGGTTTTAATGATTATGAATTTCCACTGATAGATAGATGGGAAGTCATAACATTCAATAAAAGGGCTTGAGGATACTCTTAGGGAATGTGTCCTATAATTTGGTGGGTCATAGGAGAAGAACCTAGATTTGGTGGATTTCACCTATCATAATATTTATATGGAAACAATATATATAGCACCATACAAGTCACTTTATGAAATGCCATGCAAATCACCTCTATGATGTATAGTGGAGGGTGAATCAGAGTTGTTGGGGACGAGTCTAATATAGGAGATGTAATGCCCTGACCCCAGTTACACTGAGTCGGTGCATTATTACTTCGTAACATTGGCATGATCACAAGAAAGATCAAATCTCGAAAGACTGATTGGTTTAGTAGCCTTGGAAACACCAGAGATATTCATAAGGTTTACATTACATCATAAAATGAAATCTACAACAACATAGTCTCCATAGTCCACACTCTTATCCCCTCACACTATCCCTGTAGGTCATTTATAAATTACTTCTTCACATCCTGTGAAAAATAAAACATAGAAAAGGGGTGAGCTCAAATGCCCAGTAAGGATAACAATATAGCGGAAACTTTCATAAATAAGAATAAACATTTAAGGCAATGTATAACTAAAACAAAAGCCTTTTAAACATGAACTTCAACAAAGTATGACAAAAGTAAAATGAAGTAATGTCATTTACTTATTCACATGGATATTCTACTAATATAATAATAACATGCAATATCAATAAGCACTTTCATAATGATGGAATGCATAATGCCAGACTATCATAACCACATAGCCAAGGCCTCGTGCCAAGACTACAAATAAGATTTTTTCAAGGCCTTGTGCCATGCCACTAGTTTGTCTCATGAGACCTACCGATGCATCGAGGAGCTATAGCAGGCTCCACCCGTCACTTACTAAGTCCAATGCATTCCCATATGAATATGTTTAAACGTAACATAAACATTCGTATTAAAATTAGCATACAAAATGTCAATACTTTCTCCATAAACCATGAATGTTATAAAAATAACACATCCAGAGTAAAACATATCAAAAAAACCTTCAATACAATAAAAAAGTTTGTATCATAATAAAAAAACTTCAAATAAGATTAAAATCCATCAAAGGATGTTGACATAGATGAAAATTAAAACTATTTGAGAGAAATATCTCTTTTCTCGAAATCATTGAAAAGTCACACATTTATAAAGGAAGTAATTTAAAATAGGTTTTTGAATCAAAGTGTCTCATACAACTTTGAAACTCTTGAAAAGAAATATCATTTCAAAACATTCATGTTCATATAAATAAATCCTTAAAATCATTTTGAAAACATGGACATTAATTAAAAAGATTTAGAAAGATAAATCTTTAAAACATTTAAAATTATGATCTTGATAAAGAGTACCTTTCACAAATTCTTAAAATATTCATTTTGAAATAATTTAAAAGTCACATAATTATAAAATAAAACATTTACTTTGAAAATATTCTTATAAGCTTCTAAGGTAAGCTTTGACGATTTTATAACGGCGGTAAATAGCCGCACCCGCCGTATAAGTTAAAAAAATACATTCTTACCTTAAATTTTTCGAAAAGGTTAAAAGTGCCTTGTTTGGAAAATGACGGAAAGATTCCTTTCAAAACAAGTAAGGGTATAAATGACTTTAACCCATTGTCTAGTAAATAGTAAAAATGTTTTTAAATACATTTTTAAGGAACATGGATGTTGATGATAAAGAGATCCCAGTAGATAATTGGGTATAAACAACCTCGGATAATGAAGAGATTGTGAAATAAACCCTTAACATGTAATTTTCCTTGGTTGAGGGTAGTTTATCCTCCTGTATAATGGAGAAATAATTGTTATTAAATTATACAAGAATCATATATATTTATATGATATCATATATGATATTTTAACATTTCATTGTAAATAATATCTTAGTATTATCGTCGTTTTGGGTGTTAACTTACTCATTTTATTTTATATGTTTTGTTACGTAAGCCATGTTTGTAATGCTTAGGTTGTATATTTTTCATATCCATAATGATATAAAGTCCTTAAAAAATATTTTTAAATCATCAAATGATAATTATACTTTAATGGATATGATGGAGAATGAATCTCATTGCGTTCGTGGAGACAGTAGTCCGTACGTATGCAGGAGTGAAACTATCATTCTTTTGATATTAAACTAATATATAATTGGAAGGTATATCATATATACAGAATCATTATCATGTTATATTTATTATTTAAATGAATTAAAAATCATTATTATACCCATTCAAATAATAATATATTGAATAACAATTACACCACGATGTGGAGACGGTAAGCCGTACGTACGCACGTATGGTGATATGTTATTCAAAGGGTGGATAGAATACTGAATATGGTTGTACCATAATTATAATAACCTTACCGTATATATAATATACTTGAGTTAATATTTTAGAATAGTAACAACAAATAATGAAGAAGTGGAAGAAGAAAAGAACTTGAAAAAGGGTGGTGAAATCATTACCTCTTCTTCGGGTTCTTCCTTTTGATTTTATCAAAATGGCTCCATAGGTTGGATTTATGATAAAAATAAGACCTCTAGGATGTAGTGAGGGAAGTTGGGAGAGTATTTGGGCAGAGTTTGGCCGAACCAAAAGGCTTTTAAGGTGTGAAGTAATAAGAAGGGGGAGTTCCCTTTTATAAGAGGGGTGAGGGGCACCTTTGGAAAAGCTAAAAATATTAATTTATAATAAATTCATATTCGGTTTCTAATGGCTCAAAAGTTGATTATGAAAAGGTTAAGGTGGGGATAGGTCGAAAACCATTCAACCAATAGACTTTAGACATGTTTGGATCACTATATTAACCTTATCATTTAGTTTTAACTCTTAGTTAATTAGTTTGACATTTACCATGTCACTTTTTATTTTTATATTATATAGTTAATAAACGTACTATATATATCCAATCGACCCCCAAGTGGTCAATTAATGATATACCTATCATAATATAAGTCTCTTTTCCGAAAAATAGATTTTTAGGAATTTAATATGAATTAATAATATAATATTTGTTTTAAAAACTCTTTTATGTCAATTTTGACACTATTCAATAGTTGATTTTTGTAAAACACATAACAAAATGATTACTTCAAACAAAGTCACTTAAATCAATACTAATTTGTCATATTATCCTATAAAATTAGTGTAAATAATTAAAAGTCTCAAATTATATTTATTTGGGTATTTATAATATCAATTATTTTAATTTTTCACTATTATGGTAATTACTGCATCATCATTGTGTCATAAATAAATTAAATTAATTAATGTCTAAAAATTATAAATAAAATATCATTATGTAGGAAATATTTTTATCTTTCTAATGAATATTTACAGTTGAATTTATCTTTTGTATAACCCTATATTAAAAATGTTTTTGTAAATAAACATTGATTTTAAATCTTTTAACTCTTCTTTGAATTAAATAATAATAAATGTCCTAATCTAATCCATGTGGACCCAAAAGATATTATATTATTCCTAAGGATGTTTTTGGTCGAGATAAATTTGTCCAGTAAAATTAGGACATGTGTTAGGGTAATATTAATATCATTTCTACCCTTAATTACCCTATTTACTTTTAACCGTGGTAAATAAAAGTAAAAAGTTACTATTTACCAAAAATTATTTTCATCTCATTGAACCACATTTTACTTCTTGATATTAACCGTGTCTCTAGTATTTTTGAAATTCCATTCATAGAAGCGGTAAAATTATGTTTTATGAAAAATTCAGTTTTTTTAACTACCACTTAGTAGTTTCACTATTCATCAAAAATTGAAGTTTTTCATAAAAATGCCAAAATTTCACCCTAAGCTATAATTGATATTCCGAATTCAAAAATGATTTCTATTTTAAAAAATCCCAAACATATAAGTTTCATTAATTAATTTTATAATTAATTCCCACTGTCACAACAAATAGCATGTTTTTAAGAAACAATATATATCAAAAGATTGACAATTGTTTAGGTCCAATTTCAAAGTGAAATTAATTCTAATGAACACCATTGGATAAAATGGTAAAAATATATTCTAATTATACATTAAAACCACCCAAATTAATAATTTATCACTATTAATTATTTTGATTAAAAAATTTGTTTTTAATTAAAATTTAGTAATTTTCACTATTCATCAAAATATTAATGTTATCCGAAAAGTACCAAAATTTCACCCTAGGATAATTTTGATAATCTGAATCCAAAAATGAAATAAATTTTGAGAGATAGAATTTATAAAATTTCAAAAAGTAGGTATTACTATTCATAACAGCTAGTTTGGTAAGTCATGGTGCGCTTTAACTCGGTGTTGCGTGTAGTGCAAGTTATTGAATTATTTTGAAGAAATAACACACTATGAAATCTTGGGGTGTTACATTCTCCCCTACTTCAATAAATTGCGTCCTTGCAATTTGAAATTGTTCTTCGAAAATAAAAGGTTGAAAATAAAAAATATCTTTGTGGGAAAATCCACATCGAAAATTGGGTTACTAAAATTTAGTCTTAATATGAGGAAAAGAGAAAAGAAAGGCTCCCCACCAAATTATGATCTCGATTAGGAGAACATTGGTGGAAATTAGAGACATATAATTGGAGGAAAAACATAAATATTTAAAGTTAGTTATTGAGGTCATCAATCACAAACAATTTTAAAATAGAGGTCCTTAAATTCATCAATCTATGATGGTTTGAAATACCATCGGTTCAACAAAACATAGGGTATTAGGATAACACATTTTTGGTTTTAGGATTCCTTAAAGTATAATAATTAATTTCTTCATAGAATAAGAGAAGAAGAAAAAATATATTCTTGACAAGTAGAGTTCCATCCTTTAACTAATTTCTACCACAGACTCATCTTTCACTCTAAAAGATAATATAACTTAAAAATAATATTCTATTTATCCTATTCGTATAGGGTTAAAAAATGAATTTATAATTCATCTAGAAGAACCATTAAAAAACTTCATTATTCAATCCATGACATCACGTGGGTCAGTGGTAGGTGATACACCCTTGTCGCCCTTCGGTTGTGGGTTCAAGTCTCGCAGCCTTTCCCGACGGGACGGGTTGCCACCCGACCTCCGGGTTGTCCTTTTATGGCAATCCAAAATAATCCAAACTAGAACTATCCAAAATATTTCAATCCAAAATTTATAATGAAGGTAAACACAATAAAGATCCTATTTTCTGTGTAATAACATGTGAACACCTTCATCATGTATTCTTTTAAAACACTGCAACATCCTGAATTACCATAAAACCTTATCGATTACATTCATGATCCCATATTCCTTAAAGAATAATAGATATACTCCTTCAATCCAAAAATGTTTTAAACCCCAACAATGATTGAATATACAAATCATTACTCAATTTCAAGGTAGTCAAGAATATCCAATATAATTTATCCAAATCAATCATGTATTATTCCAAAATCACTACCTCGGTATCAGAACTATATTATGGTTTATCATTCTCTCAACCATATATTTTCAAAAAATTTATCCTACTATTGATTCACTTTTCTTGGTCCACACAATCTCAAGTCCTTAATGAAATATTACTGCAGTACAATCCTTATATACTCCATAATTATTATAACAAGTACATTGTTGATACAACACTCAATTGACATATTCAACATAAGAACTCTAATCATTCATCTTCATCTGTGGTAGTATCATAACTTGATTATTATCCAATAACATCATTTGTTTCATAGTCTGATGACTGGGACATAGGTTCGCATAGTGTCCAAACTTCTTGCAAATGAAGCATTGTACATTTGAAACCATTTTCTTACCCTTGCAGTCACGTACTTTGTGCCATTTTCCTCCACACTTATAACAAACTCCCATTCCTTTCAGGCAAGTTCCAGGGTGTTTCTTCCCATAGTTATGACATATGGGAAAATTCTTTTTTCCCCTCTTCCCTTTATCCATCTTTCTCTCATCCATCATTTTCTTCCCTTTCTTCCCTTCAATGCCATAGGACTCATTAAACTCTTTACTTATCTTATCAACACATGATATTATTTCTTCATATGATGATAATACATGGGTGACTATTTTTCTTATAAATTATGGATTAAGGACATGAAAGATATGATCCTTCTTTCTATTTGGATCGTGTGCATTGCTGGAGTTCTCATTCCTTCTACTGGGCGCCATTTCTAAACAATGGCATAAACTAGATTAGTTTATGAATAACAATACCTAATCCCAAACTTGTAAAACACATAACATAAATTAAATAGTTTATGTATATAATCCATAATCATAAAAATGTCTTCTTTGAGGAAGTATATACTCATAAACCCTTCATAATGGTTTGTAATAAAAATGATAATTATCCTAAGCATATCCCCCGGGAGTGTCGTAACCAAGAGTGCAGCAAGGCCCGTTGTCGTGCACCAGTTCCTGTTCGAGTCCAGCTCAAAGCAGTGTTTTTGGGTTTTACCCCTAGGCACATCTGTGCCAGAGCCGCCTCTACCTGCTCGTATCCAGACAGGGATGTATTGCTCAGAAAACTCACAAAATCTCTACAATTCCAAAATTCTAGGAAGTTCTTCTATACTAATCCTCAAAGTCCATCTTAAATCTATGTGCTCTAATCAGAGTTTATCTAAATCTAGCTTCCAAGGTTTGTACTAAACTTTCTTTGATACCAACTCTAACGCCTCGACCCCAGTTACCCAGAGTCGGTGCATTATTACTTCATAACATTGGCATGATCACAAGAAATATCAAATATCGAAAGACCCATTGGTTTAGTAGCCTTGGAAACAGTAGATATATTCATAAGGTTTACATTACATCATATAATGAAAACTACAACAAAATAGTCTCCATAGTCCACACTCTTATCCCCTCACACTATCCTTGTAGGTCATTCATAAATTACTTCTTCACATCCTGGGAAAAATAAAACATAGAAAAGGGGTGAGGTCAAATGCCCAGTAAGGATAAAAATATAGCGGAAACATTCATAAATAAGAATAAACATTTAAGGCAATGTATAACTAAAACAAAAGCCTTTTAAACTTGAACTTCAACATAGTATAACAAAAGTGAAATGAAATAATTCCATTTACTTATTCACATGCATATTATACTAATCGAATAATCACATGCAATATCAATAACCACTTTCATAATGATGGAATGCATAATGCCAGACTATCATAACCACATATCTAAGGCCTTGTGCCAAGACTACAAATAAGATTTTGTCAAGGCCTTGTGCCAAGACAGTAGTTTGTCTCATGAGACCTACCGATGCATCGAGGAGCTATAGCGAGCTCCACCCGTGACTTACTAAGTCCAATTCATTCCCATATGAAAAGGTTTAAACGTAACATAAACATTCGTATTAAAACTAGAATACGAAATTTCAATACTTTCTCCATAAACCATGAATGGTATAAAAATAACACATCCTCAGTAAACCATATCAAAAAAACCTTCAATACAATACAAAAATTGGTATCATAATAAATCAACTTCAAATAAGCTTAAAATCCATCAAAGGATGTTGACATAGATGAAAATCAAAACTATTTGACAGAAATATCTCTTTTCTCGAAATCATTGAAAAGTCACAAATTTATAACGGAATTAATTTAAAAGAGGTTTTTGAATCAAAGTGTCCCATACCACTTTGAAACTTTTGAAAAGAAATATCATTTCAAAACATTCATGTCCATATAAATAAATCCTTAAAATCATTTTTAAAACATTGACATTAATTAAAAAGATTTATAAAGATAAATCTTTTAAACATTTTAAATTATGATCTTGATAAAGAGTACCTTTCACAAATTCTTAAAATATTCATTTTGAAATCATTTAAAAGTCACATAATTATAAAATAAAACATTTACTTTGAAAATATTCGTATAAGCTTCTAAGGGAAGCTTTGACGATTTTATAATGGTGGTAAATATCCACACCCTCCGTATAAGTTAAAAAAATACATTCTTACCTTAAATTTTTCGAAAAGGTTAAAAGTGCCTTGTTTGGAAAACAACGGAAAGATTCCTTTAAAAACACATAAGGGTATAAATGACTTTATCCCATTGTCTAGTAAATAGTAAAAATGTTTTTAAATACATTTTTAAGGAATATGGATGTGGATGATAAAGAGATCTCAGTAGATAATTGTGTATAAACAACCTCGGATAATGAAGAGATTGTGAAGTAAACCCTTACCTTGTAATTTTCCTTGGTTGAGGGTAGGTTAACCTCCTGTATAATGATGAAATAATTTTTATTAAATTATACAAGAATCATATATATTAATATGATATCATATATGATCTTTTAACATTTCTTTGTTAATAATATCTTAGTATTATAGTTGTTTCGGGTGTTAACATACTCATTTTCTTTTATATGTTTTGTTATGTAAGCCATGTTTATAATGGTTAGGTTGTAGCTTTTTCATATCCAGAATGATATCAAGTCCTCAAAAATTATTTTTAAATCATCAAATGATAATTATACTTTAATGGATATGATGGAGAATGAATGTCATCGTGTTCGTGGAGACGGTAGTCCGTACGTTCGCACGAGCGAAAATATCATTATTTTGATATTAAAATAATATATAATTGGATGTTATATCATATATAAAGAATAATTATAATGTTATATTAATTATTTAAATGAATTAAAAATCATTATTATACCCATTCAAATAATAATATATTGAATAACAATTACACCACGACGTGGAGATGGTAAGCCGTATGTACGCACGTATGGTGACATGTTATTAAAAGGGTGGATAGAATACTGATTATGGTTGTACCATAATTATAAAAACATCACAGTATATATAAGATACTGGAGTTATTATTTTATAATGGTAACAACAAATAATGAAGAAGTGGAAGAAGAAAAGAACTTGAAGAAGGGTGGTGAAATCGTTACCTCTTCTTCGGGTTCTTCCTTTTGATTTGATCAAAATGGCTCCTTAGGTTGGATTTATGATCAAACTAAGACCTCTAGGTTGTAGTGAGGGAATTTGGGAGAGTATTTGGGAGGATTTTTGCCAAACCAAGAGGCTTTGAAGGTTTGAAGTAATGAGAAGGGCGAGTTCCCTTTTATAAGAGGGGTGAAGGGCACCATTGGAAAAGCAACAAATATTAATTTATTATAAATTCATATTCGGTTTATAATGGCTCAAAAGTTTATTATTAAAATGTTAAGGTAGGTATAGGTCTAAAATCATTCAACCAATAGAAGTTAGACAGGTTTGGGTCACTACATTAGCCTTATCTTTTAGTTTTAACTCTTAGTAAATTAGTTTGACATTTACCATGTCA
Source organism: Viscum album (assembly GCA_963277665.1). Lineage (NCBI taxonomy): Eukaryota > Viridiplantae > Streptophyta > Magnoliopsida > Santalales > Viscaceae > Viscum > Viscum album. Next base: position 345,151,268 of record OY728127.1, on the reverse strand, counting down.
CTTTGTATTTTTATATTATATAGTTATTAAACATACTATATACATCAAAGCGACCCACAAGTGGTCCATTAATGATATAACTATCATGATATAAGTCTCTTGGCCGAACCATAGATTTTTAAGAATTTAATATCAATTAATAATATAATATTTGTTTTAAAAACTCTTTTATGTCAATTTTGACACTATTCAATAGTTGATTTTTTGTAAAACTCATAAAAGAATGATTAATTCGAAAAAATTCACTTAAATCAATCCTAATATGTCATATTATACTAGAAAATTAGTTTAAATCATTAAAAGTCTCCAATTATATTTATTTGGGTATTTATAATATCAATTATTTTAATTTTTCACTATTTTGGTAATTACTACATCATCATTTTGTCATAAATAAATTAAATTATTTAATGTCTAAAAATTATAAATAAAATATAATTATGTAAGAAATCGATTTATCTTTCTAATGAATATTTAAAATCGAATTTATCTTATGTATAACCCTATATTAAAAATGTGTTAGCCAATAAACTTTGATTTTAACCCTTTTAACTCTTCTTTGAATTAAATAATAATAAATGTCCTAATCTAATCCAAGTGGACCTAAATGATAATATTTTATTCCTAAGGTTGTTTTTGGTCTAGATACACTTGTCCAATAGAATTAGGACATGTGTTAGGGTAATATTAATATCATTTCTACCCTTAATTACCCTATTTACTTTTAACCGTGGTAAATAAAAGTAAAAAGCTACTATTCACCAAAAATTGTTTAGTCTCATTGAACCACATTTTACTTCATGATATTAACCGTGTCTCTCGGATTTTTAAAATTCCATTCACAGAAGCGGTAAAATTAAGTTTTATGAAATATTCAGTTTTTTTAACTACCACTTAGTAGTTTCACTATTCATCAAAAATTGATGTTTTTCAGAAAAATACCAAAATTTCACCCTAAGCTATAATTGATATTCCAAATTCAAAAATGATGTCTATTTTACAAAATTACAAACATTTAAGTTGCATTAATTAATTTTATAATTAATTCTCACTGTCACAACAAATAGCGTGTTTTTAAGAAACAATATATATCAAAAGATTGACAATTGTTTAGGTCCAATTTCAAAGCGAAATTAATTCTAATGAACACCATTGGATAAAATGGTAAAAATATATTCTAATTATACTTTAAAACCACTAAAATTCATAATTTCTCACTATTAATTATTTTGATTAAAAAAGTTGTTTTTAATTAAAATTTAGTAATTTTCACTATTCATCAAAATATTAAAGTTATCCGAAAAGTACCAAAATTTCACCCTAGGATAATTTTGATATTCTGAATCCAAAAATGAAGTCCATTTTGAGAGATAGAATTTATAAAATTTCAAAAAGTAGGTATTACTATTCATAACGGCTAGTTTGGTAAGTCATGGTGCGCTTTAACTCGGTGTTGCGTGTAGTGGAAGTTATTGAATTATTTTGAAGAAATAACACACTATGAAATCTTGGGGTGTTACAGGAGACATCAGATAAGGTGTAGAAAATTCAAATGTGTGTGTGTATGGCTTAGAGTAGATAGAATTCATATACCAATAGACATCGATGAGACCTACAGTTTATAGAGGGCGATCGTGTATTTCATTAGGTGTCGATATGATTGTGTCATTGCGGGATACTAAGTTAGGGAAAGCTTATGATCAGGTTAGTTAGACCATTTGAAGTTGTTGATCAAATCGAATTTTTGGTGTACTGATTAGCTCTTATACAGAGATGTAGCTCTATGCATTATGATTTCTTGGTGTCAACACTTCAGCGGTGTCACCCTGACCCTTCTCATGGGATCGATGTGGATGATATTGATCTTGAGGTAGATTCATCCTTTTGAAGCATATGATACATGTGTTGGATCACAGAGATAAATTGTTGTGGGGAATGTCTATGATGGTAGTTCTTGTTTTTTGGAAACATTTTCATGTTTGTATGGAAACATGGGAACTATGAGCGGATATTCATGCTAACCAGAAATAGATTTTTGAATCATAATCTTTGGGATTTTGGGAGTACATCATGAGGATGAGATGTTATAAGGTGGGGATATGTTAAGATCTCAAACCTTTCTAGATATGCATCAAGATTGTTTATATATATTATTTACATTATTTTTTGTACATTTTATATAGGTTTTAACTTGGGTATTTTGGGGTGGAAGAATTGAGAAATTTGGATGTTGGAGAGGTTGTATATAGTTAGCACATTGTTTTCCCAAACTGTGTGTCCATCCTAGAAAAACATGCGAGTCTAGATATGGGGGATTCACATGGATGGTGCACAATTTTTCAAACCATGTACCCTCTTAGGAGAAATTATGCCCCCCCTCCCTAGAAGAGGCACATGGTTAAGGTAATAGGTTTGAAAAATAGTGTTCCCTCCTTAGGAAAACATGTTTGGGTTTTTAATTACCCTAAAAATTAGATTTAAAAACCAGAACACCCTGTTGGTAATACCTAATCACCCATATTCGGACCTAATATAGTTAATCAAAATTTCAGAGGCTCTCAAATGGATTCCAATCCCATAGAACATCCTTTCATTGTGATTCGAATCTCAGTTTCTAGATCTACACCTCTCCAGGTATGTGAATTCTTCCCAACTAGATCTCTCTCCCTCTCCCTCTCTATTTCTATAGCTCCTCTTTCTTGATAAATGGGGAAATTTTATCTACTTTTGGTTCTAGATATAGATCTAGGATTTTTATGTCTGAAAACAATTGATCTTGGATATATGTTTTATATCTAGATAATGTTTTTATCATAGGCTTGACCTATCCATTTAAAATTGGGGACTTCTATTGGGCGATCACCAAGCAATCAATTGAGGTAGGTGTTCTATTATTTTAATTCGATAATATTGATTTCAATTACAATTATTTAATTGTATAATTTATATTTATTGTTTAGAAATTGAATTTCATAAAATTTAAATAATTAATTACATGATTTCATTAATTAAGGGATTGTGAAATTGGGGATTTTGAGATAATAAAATATGATTAATTAATTGTAGAATTAATTAATGAGATTTTTTTGTAAATGAATTTGATTGAATTGGAATAATTATTTGTTGAACTAATTATGAGGATATTGGGATTGTTCAATTTGATTAATTAATTGTTGAATTATTTAATGGGAATTTTCGTGTTTGTTAAACTGATCGAATTGGAATAATTAATCATTGAAGTTATTATAGGGATATTGGGATTTTTAAATTAGACTAATTAATTGTAGTATTAATTAATGGGAATTGTTTTGATTATAAAATTGCTTTTAAATGAATAATTAATTATTGAATTAATTAATAAGTGTTTTGATTGGGAAAAGTGATTAGAAGGTTAATGTTGAGTAACCATGAATAATGTGATATATGTTTTTGATTGAAAAATGGGATGTGGGACACAAATTAAGGCTCTTGATACCCACAATTGTCCAAGGAATGGAATTATAAGAGAAAATTAATGAATGTTAATATTTTTATGGAACATGGAGTGATGCCCCAAATACTCATGAGTTGTGGGAATGATACTAAGGCTACAAATACCCATGGGGTTTTAGCCACAACGTTCTATAACTATCAGTTGTAAATGAACTATGGTTCCAATAGGTTGTGATCTGAATTGAGATGATTAATGGTTGTAATGGAATTCTGATATATGATTTCAAATGTTGAATGTTAATAATGGAATTATTAAATATGATATTCCTAGGGGATAGTTTAGAATCCAGCATGGGATTCAGCATGTATTAAGAGATCAGATGTCCTTGGGAACCTATGAGTCAATGTAGAAAAATAAAGTTTAATTTAATAAATATAAACTATTTAGATTGTTTCCTATATATTATTATTTATATTACTTTATACAATGTAATTTACTAGATATTATTATAGAGACCATTGGTGAAGGCCTACTAATTTGTACTTACCCCCTACTTAGGCTTTCTATTTGGTACCCGAATATATTTCACAGTTTACATAAAGGATAAAGGAAAAGTCCCTATATTAGATGATTTATTCATGGTGATCATGGATGACGTAACAAAACATGGATTTAGAACCTTATTGGGATTTTTTAGAGTCTTTATTCATTTTGGGTTTTTTATATTGACAATTGTAACATATTGGCATGGAATATCTACTATTCAGTTTTGGATATTGTATTTCATATTTTGGATGTCATGTGATATTGGTATAATTATGGTTATGGTTATATTGTTGTTTATTGATTATTGAATTATTATAGTGATTTACTCTGATAAAGAGCATACAGGATCCCAATGTTCGATACTAGATCATCACTGCTAGTCTGAAGCCTCTAGTGTATTGGGAGAAGAACTTGAGGTAACGTAACAAGCTAGATCGGGGCACCAGTGTGTGGCACAATCGTTAGGAAGTTACATCAAATGATCTTGGAAATGGATATGGGTGATAAATACCTAAGTTAATGGATCTTGGGACAACAACCCTAAATGTGATCTCATATTTCTTCTCGAAAAGTTCTCAGCATCAAATGGACATTATGTTTGATCTGTGAGTCTATTTTGTCTCTATGACTAGTGAAATAAATGCTTATGAAACAAAATTTGTCAATGGATACTAGGTAACCCATTATAAGGTGTTTTTAGTTTCTAAAATGTAATTATATGATCCTTATAAATGGTTTTTTTTCTTTTATACCCTTTTGTTTGAAATTTTTAAATCCATGTCCTGCTTCAATGGGAGGTTATAACCATCACATCACTGGATTGGAAATTTTTTTTAGGAATGTCTATCCATCTATGTGTGAGTACCCATGAATTACATGTTAATATATTTTTCTTCTTATTTTGGAATAGATATTTATTTTCCACTAAAAATGACTTCAGTTTTCTATGTGATGAAAATATTGTGGATTCATTGAAAAAATGTTTGTAATGATTTTCCTAGTATAGAAAAATGACCCCCACTAGAATTGGATTGGTTTAATATATAATGATTAAAATTATTATGTTCATATAGTTATCTTCAACATACCTCTAAATATCTTATTGGATTCTATTGTTAACTCTCCAATGAGAGAGTTTTATTAGAGGAGTGTCTTTAATTATCTCTTTCAAGCACTAATATGAGAATATCTACTCAAATTGTTTTTCTTCTCCAATAAGAATAATATACTATAAGAATTTGAACTACCTTGAAGAGGATATTGACATAGAGATTTTTAGTATATCCAAAATGAGTATTTTTTCCAAGTAATTGTTGTTTCTAAATGAAGATTCTTGACTTAAGAAATTAGTTTCATAAATTGTTAAATTTATAAATTTCAGTCTAATATGGGTAATATAATGAAAGAATAATTTTTTTGTTTGTTTAATGATGGAATATATGGATGTCACTACATGTCTTTTGAGAATATAAATCAAGACACACATTGTTCTAAATATGTTCCCAACATAGATATAGCTCATGTGCATGGGAGAATATATAATCCTATCATGGTGTTAGTGATAAGAGAATTTTAAATTAGTGTAGGTCCTTATATAAGGATATACGCATTTCAGAACTCTAATATGGATCAACCTCTCATGTAAGGGTGTTAATTATTATAAAATAAACCAATCTGAGATGTTTAAGGTCAATGTAAGATTAACCAAATTCCATGAAATTTCATGTATTCTGATTAATAATATGAAACCTTGGAATATAAGGATTTTTAACTTTTTCATAGGTTGACGGATCTTATGAGCATAAATCGACATTTTGGGTTTAAAAATGGACCATATGATATATTTAGATTTTTATTTTAACTATTAAATTTTCCTATGTAATTAATAGAGACGCTAATATGTTAGGAAATCATCTTTTTATCAGTTCTCTTTTGACATGTTTTCAACCTAGCGTGTTTTTTTAAATTTTTAATTTTTTTAATTCCCAATTTTTCCTAGGATATGTGGGGGAAATTTCTAATCTTTAGAGAATAAAATTTATCCATGATTTCCTTTTAGGGTATTCAACCTAACATTAATTATACCTCTTTATATTTCAGAGATTAAATTCTTATAATTTGAACTAATGTGGATAGAATTTTAGATCAGGTGGCTTTTACTAAAAGAGGAGGAATTCAACTAAATAATAACAAAAAGGTAAATTAAAACTCAATGGAGGTCTAACAATTGTATAAAGAGTCTCAAGGAATGGTTTGTGTGGTATAAGGATATAATTATTTGACTAATGATTGTTTCTATTTTAGTTCAAACAATGTTACCACAAAGGGTGAGATTATCTATCCTATAAGGTTAAGATAAATCCCAATGTGAATGAGATGTTAATAATAATATAGATTTACTTTAAAAGAGGTACATATATTTTATGTTCATATTTCTCTAACCATGGTTTAATAAAGTTTATGGTCACACAACTAGGATGAATACTTTTTTAAAAGGATAGTCTCAGCCTAATGATTTGGATTCAAAGAGGAGTATCTCAATTTAGGGAATTTGGAACATCACAAGAGATGAATATTTTGATATAGGAGGGAACATGAATAATATGTTATAACCTTTCATTTAAAGTTGGTATGATGCACAAAAGTATAACATTAATGGTATTTTCATCCCCATGAATATTTAGTAGATGAAAATATCGTACCATTGAAAAATAGCTCATGGATTTAAGGGTTTATTTTCCTCTTAGACCAAAACATCCACTCTAAGCAACATAGTGGATCAAAGGAAACATGGTATTCACTATAAATTCCAATTGGTGTTTATTTATATTATGAATTCATTTATATCAATTTTTCTATAAATTGGGGTACTTATAGGGATGACCAAATCATGGTTGTGGGATTCCCAAAGGTGTTTCTCGGCTCATGTAATTAGGTTAGTGATTATTCAAACATTAGATATATGATGTAGGTTAATGGAGAAAAGTATATTCAATAAAATTTATAGAGCCCAAAATGTTATTCCATTTTTTTTTGAACACATTATTGCGGAAAAGTGATAAAACATGGAATTATTGAGTACAAAATCACTTAAATGGGTTATATAATATATGTGAAAATATAGTTTTTTCATGAATAAAAATATACCCATGACACAACCTAATTCCACTTTTAGAGGGAAATGATGATCTACTCTAACATTTCCTTATACTAGGAGGTATAGGGAACAATGAATTACTTTTGAGGGCTTGTTTCAGTCACTATAATAACTACAAAATTTTCATTATTTACTCTACATTCTTCCTAAAATATGAAATCTAATGGATTAGTTACCAGAGAATTTAATTTTTCACAGGCCTTTATTGGAACTTGAAAATAAATCCTTAAGATATTCCAAATTCTTCCATACATGATTTAAGATCGTATCCCATTCCACAAGATTCAATTTGAATTTTTGTAGAGCCCAAACGGAGTTATGAATTTAGAGTTTTGGAAATTCGAAGTTGGGTTGAAAAAGTGGTATGTGGAGCCCATTTGAGAAGCTCTTTCCATTATTGTGGAGTAGAGGAAACTTGATCAGAGCCTCCATGAGCACCAGATAGGCCATGACAGTAGCCTCTCGGACTACGAGAAACTTGAGGTAACTTTACAGGAGCCTTGGTGAGCACCACGAAGGTTGTGACGGTCGACTATATGGTTACGACAATCTTGAGGGAACTACCTCTAGTTGTAGAGCACAATTTCCATCACGACATCATTTTCTCTTCACGGAGCACATTTGTTCATTGTGGCGTGCTCAACCTACCGCCATTGCCTATAAATATTTGGATCACCCCCTTCATAAGAACAGTTATTCCACCCCTTCAGTGGCGGACCTCTCATTTCACGGTTCTCTAGAGCAGTGCGAAGTGAGGCCCTTCACAAAGGGCTCCACCAATTACAAAATAGGGATCTCCTTCAGGTTGCTCGCGGCTCTGCAAAGACCTTTTTCTCTATAAGACCATAATCTCCATGAAAACCTTTTCTTTGTGATACCCCATGCTCTGCAACACCATTCCTCCACAAAGCTACTTTGTGAGACCCCATGCTCCGTGATCCCTTTCCTTCATGAGACCCCATGCTCCGCCATACCCCATGTTCTATGAGCACCTTTACTTCTTGAATCTTCAATGTTCATGCCCATCGTTCAATTCCATGGGGTTTATGCCCCTGCACCCCCACTCAGGCTCACTATCAGGGTGTAGTCTCAGCCCTCGAGCAGGTCCATTCGCTATTGTCGCTCTCCCCCATAAAAAATAGTGAGTCTAACCACAAAGTTTTGAGGCCGATATGTTGGAATTTTCCATTGTGACTTTATGTTCACCCGCCATCCACATATGTAATACCTTGATATGTTATACTATTCCATACACCATGAAACACCTTGGGTTGACAATACTCCTCTTGGTTTGTTTCCCATTTCGTGAGTTGATATTCTCATCATCAATTCCACAAGTACCTTGTTTCGAACCATTCCTTATGCAACTCATCCAAACCCCATCACCTAAGTCCTTTTCTAGGATCCACCATAAAGGTCCACTATCGCATAAGTCCCAACACCAACCATTTCTAGGTGTGTTCTGCATAATATTCCTATCTACATGACTATAATCATTAGTACACCATATAAAAAAAATATAGGAAGCCTCTTGTTCAAAATAAGAGTTTCCTTATGACCAATTCCGAAGATTCCAATACTCTTATCTACATGACTATAAACTATAGTACACCCTGTATGAAAAATATAGGATTCCTCTTGTTCTAAATAAGATATTCCTTATGCACCAAGCATAATATTATAATAGTGCTCTCTATACATATATAAACTATAGAGAACCCTATATAAGAAATATATGATGCCTCTTGGTCTAAAAAAGAGATTCCTTATGCACCAAGAATAAGATGAAAATTGTCTTATCTACAAGACTCTAAACTATAGTACACTCTAAACAAAAAATATAGGATGCATCGTCCTCTAAACAAGAGATTCCTTATATTCCAAGCATAATATGCCTAACAGTTATATCTACATGACTACAAATAGTAGTAAACCCTATATGACAAACATTGGATGCCTCTTGCCCTAAACAAGAGATTACTTATGCACCAAGCATAAGATACCAATAATCTTATCTACTTGAAAAAAAACTGTAGCACAACCTATGTGCCAAACATTGTATACCTCTTTATCTAAATAAGATATTTTATATTCTCCATGTATAAGATGCTTATAGTCCTCACTAAATGAATTTAAACTCTAGAATTCCCTATTATCTAATAATAGGATTCCTCTTGTTCCAAATAAGAGTTTCTTTATGTGACAAGCATAAGATGCCTCATTCCATGATTACAATGGTGTAATTTCAAGAGTGTAGGAATTTGTTTGATCATTCTGTCACTCCACCTCGTGCTTCATGTGTACTATATTCAGATCATAATCATCATTTGTGTCTAAAAGGGACCACCTAATAGCCTGATCCCATGACGCATCAGATCACCTACCATTATTGGGAAATGCAATGGATGACTTTGGACAACACTTTGAGTTAGGTCATGTGTTTCAAACACGGTCAATAGTTTACCCACATTTTTTTGTCCCTATTTCAAGATAATGACATATGGATTTTGTGTTTCAAACACGGTCAATAGTTATTCTTCATCGTCATGACACCCTCACTGTATTCCAAATGTCAGGCATGTGATTAAGATTTTTCATCTCCCTTTGTTCAGATGGATTCCAATGCTCATGGAATTACCCTGATTGTGCACTAGCACATAAGTGTAGACATAAATTATATGAATCAACCCACCAGGGAATTGTGTTTCCCTCATGGAAAGACATGAGAAAGACATTATAGGAAGCACCCATGCATAATCCCCATACATTGTTGTCTCTCCATAGAACCACCTGGGATGTTAATCACGTGTAAACCCCATATCTATTCCTCATAGATGCACCTTTTGCAATGTGATCGTTTGGTCATTGCTACTTCTTATTTCTCACACCGAGCATGACTCACATGGTCTTAGAGTAAGCATCCATCCAGAAGCCCTCCATGGGATGCCTTAGCGTGAATCCCCAAACCCATTTCCAAACTACGTAGACATTCATCTTTTACCATATCCAAGAAAGCTACAGAGGAAGCCTCCCTAAGGTTAAATCCCAACACTTACTTGTCCCGGACCATTCACATCATCTCACATTCATCCCGCGTGACATTAAATTGTATCTTCCTTCCCGAACTACATGGAATTTGATCCTTGTCTCCTAAGAAAGATATGTAGAAATCCACCTTGAGGTTCAATCCCATTACCCATTGATCCCAAACATCTTCACATCGATTCATCCATGTCTTTTAGGATGTTAAACTGTATTTCCCTTTTCGTCCTGCATGACTTTAAACAATATCCATTCAAACTATGTGGATTTTGATCTGTATCTCTTAGATAGGGTATGTAGGAAGCCTCGCTATGGTCCAATCCCAATTGATGGTAATATGTTGTGAACCCCAACTAGTGGAAATGAATTGGATCCCTCGTTAGCAGTAATACGTTGTCAACCCCAACCAACGGTAATCCATTGTAGCCCCATCTAGCATTAATCCATTGTACTCCGCAATCGATGGTATGCCATTGTAGTCCCCTTCTCTAGGACCCACATTTATAGTCCACCCCCTGGGCATCAGAAAAACCAAGTCCGCTAACCATGTATAAGCCCCAACATGTCTTTGGGTCGATTTCCTTTGTGTACACCCTGATTCTATGCCCCTATCCTGAACTACGTAGGCTTGGATTCCCATCCATCAGGATTTATTAGAAGCCTCCCGGAGGTTTAATCCCAGCATTATTGTCCCATCCTAGTCTCTCCTGTGACCCTTCGGGGTGGCCATTCCCCATCCCAGAAGTTCTACATTCTTCAGGTCCAAGCCATGCATCCATTATCATGGGTCTCTTCATCAGGTGTCACATCATCCCTCATCCTGAACTATGTTGACTTTGATTCCCTGTCATGGGGATACATAGGAAGAATCTATGAGGTTCAATCCCAAGTATGCCATAATTTTCACAATGGCTCCATCTCATTCTCCATCCACTTAACTCAACCATCCATATCCATCCCGATTCCTACCCGGGACACCACATCTCGGTGAGATCAAGTCCCCCACTTCCCCACTACTCATAGTAAAAATCGAGAAGCTAACCATGCATATGACCCACACAATCCATAACCATCCACCCAAGATCATCCCTCTAGTGATGGGAAGATGTCCATGCGTAAGGCCCAACATGTCTCTGGGGTGTTGTCCTCTGTCTACAACCCAATTCATCACCCCTTCGAACTACGTGGGTTTTGATCACTATCGTTTGCACATGGCACGTATGAAACCTCCCTGAGGATCAATACCGACCCCTGGTAAACCTTGGTGTCCCCCATTATGGGTACACTCTCCCTGATCCTCCCTCAGTGGTGTCCATATCAGCCTTCATGGTGTGAAATCTTACATTTATGGGACACACCACCCTGGCTCTACTCTCATTGGGAATCCTTACCTATCCATCTGATGTTCCCCATTATGTGGTGAACTCTTTATCATCCACACTCAGTGGTATCCAGATCATCCTTCACAGTGTGATATCTTCCCTCTATGGGACACGCCACCTCAGATCTATCTTCATTGGTCATTTTGATCCATCCATCCGGTAAAACATCCAGGTGTTCCCTCCAAGGGATGTACCCATCTAATCTGTCTCTATGGGTTGATCTGATTTCTCTTATTTATCACTTGAAAGACATTAAACTCGTGGGCTACCATGTGTTAAAATTGATATGCCTGAGGAAAACCTTAGAATACACAGCTTTGGTGTAACCATCTCAAAAAGTCGTAAAACTTGTGACATACCCCGTGTTAAGAATAGGAAGATGAGGAAAACATCAGAGACATGACACCGATATATGACACCCCATGATAGATTTGTGATTCATCAGGTTATATTCCCTTGGGATGCCCTCTTATGAGGAAGAATGCAGGTTCCCCAATGTCCACACATCCAAAGATTCCTCGACATGCCTGATGTTGTCATCTACTCTGACCAAAGGTTTCTACCTTGTCCTAACCCCCTAGCATGTCCTGACAGAAGTAGTATAATTAATTCGAATCAACAAAGCTATGGCACTGGGAATGAGATTCACGAACCACGTAACAAATATATAAGGGAGACCTGGACTAGGAAATTCCTTTTGAGGAGGAATCCACTAATGGAAGAATCGACATCCCATCATCCAATTTTAATCAAGGAGAAAACATCCCTGAATAAGTGATGGATGTTTCCAACCTTTAGAAAATGGGAATGTTGGGAAACAATAATTGCGTCCTCCACAAACGAATGTGTTCCCCGACGAAAGCGTCGGAAACAGAAATGGTGAACCCGACTTGAATCTATTCTCCTTCAATAGAGAATAGACAATAGTTTTTTGGAAAATCGAGGAATTATCTATGTGAATCCCCTCTCCATCATATGCGAGTCGATGAGTAACAATGGGTACGTGAAGATAAGGGTTCATAAACAACTCGCCGACCCAGTCGCCATAAGAGGCCGTGTAGGGGGAATCCACCCCCCGACTCAATCGGTTCCTCGCCGTCCTCGCCCCATTAAGAGGCCACGTAGGGGCATCCACCCCTCAACTTCATGGTTATTTTACGGACCCCACCTCCTTAAGAGGCCATGCAGGGGGTATTGGCCCCCGACTCCATAGGATCCTCACCAACACCACTGCCTCCATGAGGCCACCCAGGGGGCATCACCCCCGACTCCAACGGTTCCTCTCCAACTCTGCCTCCTTAAAAGGTCGTGAATGGGGCATCTGCCCTCGACTCCATCAGCTCCTCGCCAACTATGACCCCTTAAGAGTTCGCGCAAGTGGAATCCACCCACGAATCCATCAGCTTCTCTCTGACTACTCTGCCTTAAGATGCCATGCAGGGGGCATCTACTCTAACCCCATCTAATCCTCACCGACACCGATGCCTTAAGAGGCCACACATGGGGCATCCTCCCCCAACACCATCGACTCCTCGCCAACCCCACTGACTTAAGAGGATACAAAGGGGGAATCCTTCCCCAAATCCATCGGTTCCTCGCCCACCCTGCCCTCTTAAGAGGCACCGTAGGGGGCATCTGCCCCGACTACATCAGCTCCTCACTGACCCCGCTTCCTTAAGAAGCTGCGCAGGGGGCATCCTCCCCTGACTCCATTGGCTCCTCGCTAAATCGGCTACCTTAAGATGTCACACATGGGGAATCCACCCCCAACTCAATTGGCTCAACACCGGCTCTGCTGCATAAAAAGGCCACACAGGGGGAATCTGCCGCCGACTCCATCGGTTCCTCACTAACTCTGCCGCCTTAATAGGCCTCGAAGGGGGCATCCACCTCAGACTCCATTAGATCCTTGGTGATGTCGCTGCCTTAAGAGGACACACATGGGGAATATCCCCCCCCATGACTCTATAATCTCCTCATCGACCCCGCCTCCTTAAAAGTCCACGCAGGGGGCATCCTCCCACGACTCCATCAGCTCCTCGCCGACAAAGCCTCCTTATGTGGATGAACATGGGCCATCCGCCCCCAACTGCATCAGCTCCTCGCTGACCCCACTGCCTAAAGAGGCCTTGCAGGGGGCATCTGCCCCTGACTACAATGGCTACTCACTGACCCCACCCCAGGAAGATGCCACCCAGGGGACATCCGCACTTGACTCCATCGGCTCCTTGGCAACCCCACCGCCTAAAGAGGCCGAACAGGGGGTAACCTCCTTTGACTCCATCGGCTACTCACGAGTCCCTCTACCTTAAGGGTTATCATAGGGGTAATCTACCCCTGAATATGTTGTCACCTTTCGGAACTCGCTGCCCAAAGAGGTCATGCAGGGGGTATTCTCCCCCAACTCCATTGACTCATTGCCAACCCTGCCACCTATATGGGGTTTTGTTGGGGGTAGCTGTCCGGATCAGTCCTCGCTGACCCCACTGCATTCATAGGAAACGTAGGGGGGGGGGCATCCACCCCCGACTCCATCGACTCCCCGCCGAACCCGTCTCCTTAAGAGGGTGTGTATGGGGAATCCTTCCCCAAATCTTTTGGCTCCTCGCTGACCCCGCCAACTTAAGAGACATGTCGGGGTAATCCGCCCCAAGAATCCATCGGCTATTCACTAACCCCACTGCCTCCATGAGGTTTAATAGGGGGAATCCTCCCTTGACTCCATCGGTTTCTCCACAACCTTGTTTCCTTAGGAGGCCACAGAGGGGGTATCCACCCCCGACTCCATCGGCTTCTCGCCGATGATGCCACCTTAAGAAGCTGCTCACGAGGCATCTGAACTACGACTTCATCATCTCCTCAACGACCTTGCTGACTTAAGAGGTCGCACAGGGGGCATCCGCCCCCGACTCCAACATCTCCTTGCCAACCCAACCACATTAAGAAGCCACAGAGGGGGAATCATCCCTTGACTCCATCAGTTTCTCACTGACCCCACCACCTTAAGAGGCTGCACAGTGGGAATCTACCCCTGACTCCATCAGGTCATCACCGACTCCACTACCATAAGAGGTTGTGCAGGGGGCATCCAACCCTTGACGGCATCAGCTCCCCGCCGACCCCACTTCCTTAAGAGGCCGCACAAGGGGAATCCTCCCGTGACACCATTGGATCCTCTCCGACTCTGGTGCCTTAAGAGGCCATGCATTGAGAATCCACCACTGAATAGATCAGCTCCTTGTTGACTCTGCCACCTTAAGAGGCCACAGAGGGGGAATCCGCCCCTGACTCCATCAGATGTCATCCAAGGGTTCCCCCTTAATAGGCCGTGCAAGGGGCATCTCCACCCCGACTCTATCTGTACCTTGCTAACCCTACAACCTTATGAGGCCATATAAGGGGAATCCAACACCGAGTCCATCAGAATCTCACCAACCCTTACACCTTAAGCGGTCGTGTAGGGTGCATCCTCCAACAACTCCATCGACTCCTCTCCCACCCCATCACATTAAGAGGCCACGCTGGGGGCATCTGCCCCTCAACACCATTGGCTCTTCACCGACCCTTCTGCCTTCAGAGGACGCACATGGGTCATCTTCCCCCAGTCCATCGGCTCCTTAGTGACCCCTCTGCCTTATGAGGTCACACTGGGGGAATATTCCCCCGACTTCATCTGCTCCTCGTCGACCCCACCGCCTTAAGCGGTCATGGAGGGGGAATCAACCCCTAACTCCTTCGGCTCCTCGCCGACCCCACCACCTTAAGAGGATGTGCTGGGGGAATCCACCATTGACTCCATATTCTCCTTGCCGACCCTGTCACCTCCATGAGGCCGCATTGGGGGCATCCATCCCTGACTCCATCGGTTCCCCACCAACCCTGCCGCCTTTAAAGGCTGCACACAGGGGGGGGGAATCCTCCCCTGTCTCTGTCGGCTCATTGCCAACCCCGGCCCTATAAGAGGCATACAAGGGGCATTCTACCCCAACTCATTCAGCTCCTCGTTGACCCTGCTACCTTAAAATGCCATCCAGGGAGCATCCGCCCCCGACTCTATTAATTCCTCGCCAACACTGCCACCTCCATGAGGTCGCGTAGGGGGAATCCACCTTTGACTCTATATGATTCTAACCGACCCCGCCTCCTTAAGAGGCCACACCAGGGGAATATTCCCCCAAATCCATTGGCTTCTCACCAACGTTGACACATTAAGAGGTTTCATAGTGGGAATATGTCCCCGAAATCCATCGGCTTCTTGCCGACCCCGCCTTCTTAAGAGGCCGCATAGGGGGTATCCGCCCCTGGCTCTATCGAATCCTCTAAGACTCGGCCACCTTTAGAGGCCACACATGCGGCATCCACCCTTGCCTCCATCAGCTCCTCACAGATTTCACTACCTTAAGAGGTAGCACAGGGGCTATCCACCCCTGATTCCAGTAGATCATCACCAACTCTCCTTCCTTAAGAGGCCGCGCAGGGGGCGTCTGACCCCCAAATTGATTGGCTCCTCATAGACGCCGCGTCCTTAAGAGGCTTTGCAGGGGGAATCTGCCCGCCGACTACGTCGGATCCTCACCAACCCCGATATCTTAAAAGTCTGTGTATGGGGTATCCGCCCCGACTCCATCATCTCCTCACCGAACCCAACAATAAGAGGTCGCACATGGGGAATATGCCCCCGATTCCATCGAATCCTTTCCAACCCCGCCACCTTAAGACGTCATGCAAGGGGAATCCGCCCCCATACTCCCTTAGCTCTCCGTCGACCCCCCGCCTTAAGAGGTCGCACAGGGGGTATCTGCCCCAGACTCCATCGATTCCTCACCGACCCAACCACCTTAAGAGGCCACACAAGGGGCATCCTCTCTTGACTCCATCACCTACTCGCCGACCCCACCACCTTATGTGGTAGCACAGGGGGCATCCGCCTCTAGACTCCATCAACTCCACGCTGACCCTGCCACCATAAGAGGCTGCGTAGGGGGAATCCGCCCCCGACTCCATCAGCTCCTTGCTGAGCCCACCACCTTAAGAGGCTGCACAAGACGCATTATCCCCCAACTCCATCGGTTCCTCGCTGACCCTACATCCTTAAGAGGTCACGCAAGGGGCATCCTCCCATGACTCCATCAAATTATTTATGGCCTCACCGCCTTAAGAGGACGCACAGGGGGAATACACCCCTCTCTCTATCAGCACCTCACCGACCCCACCGCTTCCATGAGGCCACATAGGGGGAATACACCCCACACTACGTTGATTCCTCGCCGACCCTGCTGTCTTCAGAGGCCACGTAGGGGGGGATCCTCCCCCGACTTCTTCGACTCCTTGCCGAGCCCACATCCTTCAGAGGCCGTGTAGGTTGTATCCTCCCCTGACTTTGTCGACTCCTTACCAACCCCACCACCTTCACAGGCCACCCGGGGGGCATCTAACCCCACCTCCATCAGCTCCTCACCGACCCTGATTCCTCCATGAGGCTATACAGGGGATAATATTCCCCTGAATCCTACAGCTCCTCACTAACCTAACCACCTTTACAGGCCACACAATGGGGAATCCTTCCCCGACCCCATTGGCTCCTCTCCAAACCCATAACCTTCATAGGCAACGCAGGGGGAATCCTCCCCCAACTCCATTGGCTTCTCCCCGACCCCTCCGCCCTCACATTCCATGCATGGGGAATTCACCACCGACTTTGTCAGCTTCTTGGCGACTCCACTGCCCTCATAGGGCATGTAGGGGGAAATAACCCTAAAAGTATTATTGCATTTTTCAATAGAACCGGATTCCACTATGGAGGTCCTCGCCATGACATTATCATCTAGCACAAGAGTCATCCTCGTCGCCATCAGTAGACACTATGGAGTTCCTCCCCGATCAATTTCCTCATGTACATGAGTCCTCTCAATAAACATCAGTATCCACTATAGTTTTCCTCCCCAGAAAAATATCATCAGGCATGGGGGTCCTCCCTGTTGCCATTAACATCGACTATAAAGGCCCTCCCCACACCTCTATCATCAAGCATGTGAGTCCTCCTTACCCCTGACATCAACCAGCATGGAGTTCCTACCCATGCATCTCCAAAACATTTCACAAAGGCCATCCTCGTGTAAAATCCATGCCTTTATATGAAGAACCAATAATGAGAGGAGTTCCATCATATCCATGCTATAGATTCTCTACATTATGAGATGACACTCTAGGATTCCATGCATTCTAGGCTCCATTGCACCGTCGTTCTGACACTTTAGGATACAATGCCTCCCGAGATCCCTCACCCCCATCATACCAACGTTCTAGGCTTCAATGCCTTCTGAACCCCATTTCCCTTTTCGTACCAACCTTCTAGGATTCCATGCCTTCTGGTTACCATCACCAATGTTAGATAAACTCTTCGGGTTTCAACAACTTTCAGGCTGCATTACCCCCATTGTACTGACGATCTAGGCTTCCACGCCTTTCAGGATCCATCACTCCCATCATACCGATGTGCTAGGCTTCAACGCCTCCAAAGCTCCATCACGCCATTGTACTGATGATTGGAGCTTCCATTCCTTATAGGCTTCATCGTCCCATTGGATGGATGGTCTAGGCTTCCATGACTTTTGAGCTCCATATCCCATGTCGTATCGATGCTCTAGGATACCACACTTTCTGGGATCCATCACCCCCATCGTACAGACGTTCCATACTTCTGCGTCGTCCGGGCTCTATCGCCCCTCCGTACTGAGGGCATGCTTTCATCCTTCCCATAGCCCAACTCATCTAAATAGATCATGCAGTGACTTATAGCCTTGTGACATGCTATGAAGTCCCAATTTTTACATTACATCAATAACATAGGTCCTCCCTACATCCTCAACACTAGCTTCTAGAATGTTCACTGTGAGGTAGCCCAGCTCGAACATAGAGAACATCCATGCATAAGCTGTGGAATTTTAGGGTAAGCCCATCGTAAGGATTTCCTCCTCATCCTCAAGGATCCCGGACCATCAGAATGGGGTATACATGACCATCGCTCTACTGAAAAAATCTGTGTGGTTCTATTTACTTATTGCATGATATTAAACTGTATAACAACCATAGTCTTGGTCACATGATGCTATACTATGGGACAACGTCTTGGTCACATTATGTGAAAATGTACAACATTTTGGTCAATTCTATGTGACCTAAAACCATAGAAATCATGCTCAAATCTATGTGACCCTAAATGCCAACCATCACTCTTCCTATCAACATGATGTTAAACTATGCATGAGATCCGAACTCTATGATCTTAAACTAATAATCTTTGGTTGGAGAAATAATACCTTAAACAATTTGAAACACCATGGTCTATTACTCTGAGCCCAGTAGAGACTTCCCACTGATATGGTTTGGTGCGATGTGGTGTAGAACATTGAGTGTTGGAAAGAAAATAGAAATAATCCCAATCCATCTCTACACATCCTAGAATCCCTTTATTTGGATCCACACCATCCTTCTTGTCTGAAGGGGACCCTTAAAGTCCTGGTCGCATGCCACATTAGCTCACCAACAGTATTGGGCCAACACCCAAAAATACTTCGGATGAAATTTTCCGACAGGTCCCATGTTTCGAACATGGTCAGCAGTTGACACTCAATTGTCTGTCCTTATTCCAGGTAACATGATTTGGATGCTATGTTTTGAATGTTTTCAACATCTATCCTCCATCATTACACAACCATAATTGTGATCCATAAATCGGTAACCATGATTCACCCTTTATTCAACATCTTTATGATTAGGTGGAACTCCAACACCCTTGGTGTTACCCTTCCATGCATCTTTGAATGTTGAGTGAGAGGGACAATACTATTGGGATATTCCCAGTTGGAAATATCTATTCCATTTTCTCTGTGATTCTAAGTGTTTGTAAAATACCATAATTTCTCCTTGTTTCCCATTGTGAGCATGATTCATGCGGACATAGTAGTTTTGGTATAATGTGAGTGACACAGACATCCTTGTCCTACATGACATTAAACTTCTTATATTTACCCCACATGATGTTAAATAGCATTACCATCCTTTGTGACATTAAACTACACATATTCGTCATGCATGACGTTAAACTACTCATTATTGTCCTGCATGACATTAAACTACTCATCTTCATCCCGCATGATGTTAAAATGCATTATCATCTAGCATGACGTTAAACTACTCATCTTTGTCCCACATGTTATTATACTACATTATCATTCTTCTTGACTTTAAACTACTCATCTTCATCTCACATGACGCTAAACTGCATTATCATCTTGATGGTCTTTAAACTACTCATCTTCATCCACTATGAAGTTAAACTGCTCATTATCATCCATCATGAATTTTAACTGCTCATCTTCGTCCAGTATGACGTTAAACTACATTATCGTCCGCTGTGATGTTAAACTGGTCATTGTCATCCTGCATTAATTTAAACTATTCATCATCATCCTTAATGATGTTAAACTGGTCATTATCATCCTGGATAACCTTAAACTTCATTATGGTCCTACATGACTATAAACTATCACATATTTACCACATGATGTTAAAATGTGTTATTTGTCCAAGATGAAGGTCATAAATCTACTCAGCACATGTCTTGCATGACATTAGGCAATATGTCATCCTGCATGACGTTAAACTATATATGGTCCCACATCACCTTAAACCATTTCATCTTCTCCACATGATGTGAAAATTTGTGATTTGTATAAGGTGAAGGACATAAAACTATTCAGCACTCATCCTCTATGATGTTAAACTGCGAGGAGAAGATATACCACTATGGTCTGAGCTCTACAACCTTAAACTAAGAACTCCGCATACCCACATCCTCACCACCTGATGTTAAAATGCATGTAACCATCATGAAATACATATGACTATATTACCATCCTCATGAGATACATAGAAATTCTCAGATGCCACATCTTAGTATCTAGCCCCCAAACTCTTCACTTTGACTATCCACTAGGTATTTTTCTCTTGGAGGATCCTAGATGGCGTAGTGTAGGATTCCTTGGAACCCACTCATGTCAGGATTTAGATGATCACACCATGTGCCTCTCCTCGTTCTTCTATCCTCCCATATCCTCACCACAAGACTCTCAACTACATGACCCATTTAGAACCATGTATGGATTGATTCCCATTGTCATGTGATATATAAGAATGCATGGACATTTCTTCTGTAAGATAGGACCCAAATATCAGTATCTCCCTTTGGGTGGAAACACATGGAGTGGTGTAGGATTTTTACCTCATTCACATCGAGTTCATCATGACCACACCATGTATCCCTCTCCCTGGAGATCTCCACCTCTTTCGTTACCACAAATGAAGTAAAACTGCATAGGCACATTCATGATTCACGCATTCACTTTATTTGGGGGTATATAATCTTTCACATCAAAAAGGGCCCCCAAAGAGAATGGATTCTAGGCCCTAGGGATCTCCAACCATTTTGGGCCAATGTCCTGAAGGATCTCGAATGAAAAATTCATACGAGTCCTGTATTGTGAATATGGTCAGCAGTCGATGCTTATTTGTTGTCCCAAGTCACACAGTGGTGATGTTGTGATTCGATCACAGTAAAAAAACATTATCCATCATATTCACCACCCTTATAGATCCCAAACATTTTTTGTAGTGATTAATACTGTCCTGTTATCCATTCAAACATTCGTCTGCCTTGGGTAAGTGTGTTGATTTGGTTGGTATTGTCCCTGACTGATCTCGTTCTCTCATTACTGTACCCTTATATGTTAGGGAAATCCTAATCCCATTCCTTGTTTCACAATCTGATCAATTATCACGGGGTATTAGGAGCTTTGGTAAGGAAATGCCCATATAAAGGGTCATGTAAATATGTTCTGATCCCTATGACATTAATCTAAGATTACCATTTTCTTCACCACAAGACATTAAAATACAAATTAGCTATGAAATTCCATATATGGCCCAGCCTCAAGTCCCTCGGCCTTTCTGGGCCCCTTGCCCATGTTCTCACATAGGATTTTGCAGTGTGTTGTGGACTCCATGTCCTCATTCAAGTTAGGCTATTTCTACCATTCCATATACATCTTCTTGATATACTCCCCTATCCTCGTCCTTACCGCAAGATGTTAAACTTCATAGGTCACATCCCTCTTTACGCATCACATAATTTGGGTTTCTACTATATCTTATATCCAAAGAGAACCTAAAACAGAATGGATGCTAGGACCTAGGGCTCTCATACCATTTCATGTCAATGTCCCCAAGGATTATGGACGAAAAATTTGATACATGTTATGCGTTGCGAGTATGGTCAGTGGTTTACGCTCATTGAAATTCCTCATTATAAGAAATGACACAGATACTGTGTTGTCAATACAGCCAGAAGCTAACCATGATAATTTTTTGCATTTTGTTCTCTCTCACATAGCAGGCGTGACAATCTATCCTCTCCACCCATCTTTCCCAGGCATATGACATTAAATAGGGCATATACAATCTTAGCTCTATGACCAGAAACTATTATCTACTACATCCTGGTCACAAGATGATAAATTGCATAACATCTTCCAGAATTATTTTTTTCTTGATTCCAAAATTTACGGGATACATAGGACTACGCAGACAATTAGTGTTCGGGTCAATCCCTGTTTTTTAGAAACTTCTTCATCTATCTCGTTCCTTGGGCTGAGTTCCTAGAGAGGAGGCATGTGGTGTGGTGTGGGCTTACATCCTCATTCATGATAGGTTTGTAATATACATTCCATCAACGTCTCCCTCCAGAGAGGTCTTCCTCCCCCAGTTTTATACTCATCTTTTTGAACATTATTCTCTTGAATTGGGACCCTCATCCCTCTTTCGCAATTCACCACTTTGCACAGGAGCACTCTGGTTCTGGATCTAGAGAGTTGGATTCTACATAAACATGGTCTCACCCATTTTCATGCATCATGTTCCCCTTCATTTGAGATTTCATTATCTTTCACATCCAAAAGGGACCCCCAATGGTATGGATTCCCAACCAAAGGGCTCTCCTATCATTTTGAGCCAACATCCTCGAGGATCTTGAAGGAAAAATTGATATAAGCCCCTATTTGCAAATATTGTCAGCAGTTAACACTCATTTGTTGTTCCCATTTCAGGTCACACGAAAATGAAGCTATGTTTTGAAAATGGTCAACAATTATCCTCCACCGTCACACCACACCCCATCAAGCCCAAAATATTAGTTGCATGATTCAAATACATTTACACTCTATCATGACCAAGTGGAATTTCAACACTTTTGGTGCTATCCCTCAGTGCACGTTTTCACATTTGGAGGACACATCCATGGTGAGGCATCATTCGGGTATCCACACCGATTTCCCCTTTTCATGTATTACATGTTTTGTGAAGACTATCTCCACCCTTGTTTCCCACACCAATTGTAGCTCACATGGGCTTAAGGATTTGGTTGAGTTTTTCACCCATTTAGAATAGTCTCACTTCTCTATGGTCTGAGTTCTAAGAACATAAAACTACAATATATCCATGTCCATGATGCAAGATGATAAATTAAATTACATTCCTAGAACTATGTACATCTTGATTCCCATCCTCATTGGATGCGTAGGAACACCCTGGCATCTTATCCTCCGGTCCATCTTAGGATCCACTAATTGCCTCTTCTATTCGGCCATTTTTTCATGACTTTCATAGGATTTAATGTCATGGAGTGTATGGGATTATTTCCTCATTCACATTGGGTTTTCAATATACAAACCACGTACTACCATACAGAGAGCTAGTCTCTCTGCCCTTTTTTCCTGCAAGATGTAAAACTGCACCTCTAGAACAACATACAGATTGATTATCATCTTCATAGGATATGTAGAAACACCTATAATTTTCTTTCATGGGTCTAGACCAATATTCTATGACCTTTTCTAGACCCTTTTCCCGAGTATTCATACCCATATGTGTGCTTGGTTTGTTGTGGGCCACATCCTCATTCATGTCGGGTATGCTTTATCACACAATGCACATTCCCCCCAAAAACCTTGTTACTTCTATATGTGTCAAAGCCATGTGACATTAATCTATGATTCATAGTCCCACATGACGTTATAATGTAATGTATTTACTGCCAGATATTAAAATGCATTTATTGGACCTATCATATGACCTTAAACATTGACATTATCATCCTGACCGCACGACGAAAAACAACACTACATTGTGATGTCCTCACATGGGGGGGACATAATGTTTGGTAGATTTTATATACCATTCAATTTTTTAATGAATTCACAACGATTTATTAATTTAGTGACTCATATATTCTTTATCTCCGGTTTATCTCTTCGCAAAAAAACACAGATCCAGCATAAAGAACAAACAAGATCTATCAAATGTTGCTTCTTTTGGTGCATTGGACGGACCTGCATGAAAACATTGTCCCTGGAATTGGTACCCTACCATGTCACCTATAGAACTATGTATAGATTTATCCCCATCATAATGGGGTATGTAGGAATGATCGTGCATTTTTCCTTGGGCCCAGCCCAACTATCATTTTCAGTCTTTCGACCTAAAACCTCCTCAGGGACCACATGTTGTGACATGGACTGCTACCATCCTCATTAGCAATGTATTTTTCAATTACCGCACCACATGTCTCCCTCCCTAATTTCTATATATCATTTGAGTTCTAATACGATTAAACTATACTCTGACCATCCTTGTCACAAGACACCAAACTGCATGATATTTTCCAGAACTATGTGTAGCTTGATTCCCATCTTTATGGGATACATTGGATTTCCCATACATTCCATCTGTAGTTCCAGCCTCAAAAATATGAAATCCTTCCCCCTTTTGGCCCGTTATCCCAAGATCCTCTGGTAACCCATGGTGTGGAGAGGACCTCTTGTATTCTCATTGGAATCGGGTATTGTGACAACTGCACCGTTTTTCTTACTTGTCTCTTCCCGTCCTAGTCCGAGTTCTATGACCCAATACTAAGATCTCCTTATGAAAATTACGCATTGAGTTTGAGTACATCTTTGCCCTGCAATCATATCCTTAAATCAGGTTCCCTCTTAATGGTATACACTATGAACTTAAGCTAGAAGCATGCGACCCCTAGACCCTTGTCCTTAGAATGGGATTCAACTCCTTCTATCAAATACGTCTTGTTGTCATACTCAAATGATTCATGATAAATATAACAAATTGTGGAATTTTCACATGGAAATTCTCTCAGTTTATGTCCAGGCTTCATTATCCCTTTATTTGGATCCCCATCCTCTTCCATGTCTGACGGGACCCCCTTTATCACCTAGTCTCATGCCACATTAGATCACCTACCATCTTGGGCCAATGACCTTGAAGACCTTAGAAAACATTTTCAATAGGTCCCGTTTTTCAAAACTAGTCAGCGATCGACCCTCGTTTTTCTGCCCCCATTCTAGGCTAACGCGAAATGGATTCTATGTTTCAGACATTGTCAACAGTTATCCTTTATCGTAACTACACATTCATTTCACTCCAGATCTCATGTGTCATGATTCACATATTTCTACTCCCTTTTGTTTAAGTGGAATTACAGCACACTTGGTTCTACCCCCCCCCCCCTCACGCGCATGTATATGTGTTAAGAAGGTGGGTCGGTAATAGTGGAATGTCACTCATCTAGTGGCTCATAACTCCTAATGTGGGCCTCCCTACACCAGGGAAATCTCATCACTACTTCTTATTTCCCACACTAAGCACGACTCACGTGGGCCTAGTAGTTTTGTTGGGGTGTGTACCGGTGCAACTGTACCACACATGTTTTTCTTCCCACATTACATTACACAGTGATACAAGAACTACATTTGGCTTGATTCCCATCTTGATGGGATATGTAGGAATGCCTGACCACTTTTCTATGGGCCCAACCTAACTTTTACTTTCGCCCTCTTGACCTAAAAAACATCCTCCAAGAATATGTATTGCAGTGAAAACTCCTTATGTCCTCATTCACATCAGGTTGATAGCTACCGCATCACGTACTCCCTTTTTGGGATATCCCCTTTAACTCGTTGTCCTATCGTTTGACATTAAACTACACAAGTCCACATTTCCTCGATGCATGATATTAAACTACAGTTCTACCCTGAACTATTTCACGATGCCCCATGTTAACTATGGGATGTGTCACCTTCCCCGCCAGAGAAGATTTAGCCCACCATTATTGGTCTCTAACCACACTGTTCTCAAGAACTGCATTTTTCTTGATTCCCATCCTCATGGGATTCATAGCATTGTCTAGACAATTTTCCTTGGTCCTAGCGCTAGGTCTTATAAACTATGTGCTATGTCCTCACCATACAATGTTTAAAATACATGTCTATCATCCTCATTAGTATGATGTAAAACTAAAGAGCATTACAGGTCCTTACTAGAGTGGTCATGTTCGGAAGTAGGCATGATCCCTTATCAGACCAATGTGCTCACCAAATGTGTGTTCACCATAGTGGCATAATTTCACTAGTGTTGGACTCCATTATAACATCCCATCACTCTATCCATCACGCTTTTCATACCCATTATTCATACCCTTATCCTATTTCACATCTAATGGATCCCCTTAATAATACGAATGCTTGGCCTATGCCTCACCTATTGTTCTGGGCCAACGTTCTGGAATACTGATTGATAACATTTAGAGTCAGGCCTTGTGTTTTGAACATGGTCAGTGGTTGGCCCCAATTTTTATCGCCATTTTAGGCTAACACAATAGGTATACTAGGTATTGAAAATGTTAAACATTTATCCTTAATAGTCACACCATCAATACATTGTTATGAATTTTGGGTATCGTGATTCACACATTCCACTCCCCAATGTTTGGATTTATTGTAACGCCCCTGGCATTACCCTAACATGAACAAAATCAGGTTGGGAGAAGAAAGTTGGTTGTTTTGAGAGACCCATTCTATTACTACAATCCCCCTTTTTGGATGCTCCCAATGGTGATTGATGTCCCATTCTGATCCCCTCGCACCATCTGTTGTTTACCACTCTCGTACAGGTGAATGACCTTATATTATCTCTTGTTTCCCACATCGAGCATAGCTCACATGGGATTATAGAATTCGTCGGAGATTTCATAAAGTCTATTGAGATTCAATGATCAATAAGGATGGTAGTTTATTCAATTTTTTCCTCAGAATGTGGTCCACCTCAACCTCCTCATCCTCATTGGACCCCATTCTTTGTGGGGGATTTGTTGTCATCGGAAAATTTTTCCCCATGTTATTCAAAATGCTTCCATATAAGATCCAAGATCATACTTTAAAGACCCCTAAATTTCAATGAATTTTATTTAATTTATTTGGGATTTTACGAGTACGTAGTTTCTGACGGCACCTGATTCTGAGGCCCGATGTGCCCGGAATCAATTTCCGATGTTTAGCTCGGGTACATTAAGTGAACGAACGAGCGGGTTTTCCTAACTTTTGAACTGGTGCTCGGAATCGAAATCTAGGGGCACCGATTTAACCACAGCTTCATTAATTGCTTTGGAACACCTTTTCTGGAGTTACGTTTTCTCGGGTGAGTTTATTAAATAAATGGGTTAACAGAAGAGTGAAATAAGAATTTGTGCTACAATTTTTATTTCTATTCTATGTAGTTGTAACCTATGCATGGAAGTTAGAGTGGGACCCACAACATCTTAAATCCACCTGGTAGGATATTAGTGAAGTGGGGCCCACACGAGCCCCACACCTTCAATTCCTTTTAACATCCATCTTGCAATTTATTTTTTAACTCACCCACTCTCCCTCTTTAATACATGCCAACCCCTCAATTTTATGAGGGACCTCCCCTCCCTCTCTTTAATTAAATGGAAACGTGTTTAATTAATGAGGATACTTCCTCCTTTTTTTAATGTTCCACCACAGTGGATTAATTGGGTGGGGCCCTATGTCATAAATCCCCCATTTATGAATTGTGTGCCAACAACGAACCCACCACTCCAATTTAAAGGAGGCTAGGGGGAGGAATTGTAGACGGCTTCTTCAAGTGGCGGAACGCTAGCAGCGAGGCATGACACCCAACACTTGGATAGTTTTCCTCTTCCTCCAACGAAGAACGAAGAACTCCGACACCACCCTTGGCTTCATCCTTCCCGACGTTGAAGGAACGACACCCGGCTACCGCGATGCCATCTACCACAACACTGAAAAACAACTTCTTTGAGGTAGGGGTTCAGTTTTGTGTTCGTGAATATTATTTTTCCATCCAACGTTAAATTCTTTAGCCGCTTGTTATCGAATTAACGAGAGGGTGCGGGACCGCACAAACATGGTCGAACCTCCTCCCCCTTTGTTTTTGTACACATTGTGCCTCGAACGAAGGTAGTGTAGTGCAACTGCACCACGCAGGAATGAGGAGGAACGTGGAGAAGGAGCGTGGTGCTGTCGCGCCGTGCCGTTGAGGACAAAAGAAGCCGCCGCCGGAGTTGGGCCACGACAGAGGGGCACGGCGCCGTCGCGCTACCCTGGTCGGACAAAGGCCGTAGCCTAAGGCCGTGTTGTTGCAGGGAAGGGCGGCCGGAAATCTGGCCGCCGGTGCAAGGGAAGGCGGGACCCGCGGTGGCTCACCGGCCGGCCACCACGGCCGACTAGAATCAGAAAGGGTCAAGGGTTTGTAACCCTCCTTGGCTGGAAAAGGGGTGGGCCCCCAGACGGGGGCCGCTGTTACAAACAAGGGGGGCAGCGCTCCCCTCCCCCCACCCTTTCCGCGTCCGCTCGGCCAGCACCGAGCCGCCCCGCTCGGCAAGTGCCGAGCCGCCCAGGCCGAACCGGCCGCACCAGGTCGGGCCGCCTGTGCTGGGCCGGGCCGCCCACGCTGGGCTGGGCCGCCAATGCCAGGCCGGGCCACGCCGGCCGGGCCGGGCCGTGCCCTAATAGGCCGGACCCGGACCTAGGTCGGGGTCGACCCGGTTCGGGCCGTCCAAGGGTTCTGGGCCAGGTCGGTCTGCGCCCAAACCCCCCTAAATCAGACAGGTTCGTTCAAACACCCATAACATGGGCTACGGACCTCGGATTGATGCACTGTCAGTTGAGATGAGATCCCTGGATCGATTCGGTCGTTTTGATATATTACACTGAAGGTTTCGGAAAACCTTGGGTACGGCCGGGTTGGTTCGAACTCGAAACCAACCGGGCCCTCGGAGCGGAAACGCTTATAACTTGAGCTCCGGACGTCCGATTGACGTGCCGTCAACTTTGTTGGTTTCCTCTTAGTGAGACAGACCTTTTGGATTACTCCACTCAAGGTTTGGATGTAGTTGGAGTACATTCGGGTTGTTTTTGACTTAAAAACCAACCGGGCCCCTGGGACGAAAAAGCCAATAACTCTCAGACCGGGCGTCCGATTGACGCACCGTCTGTCACATTGAGTTCCTATGGGAGAGACGGAACATTGGGATACATCAACGCTGGACTATGTGTCAGTTGATGTATTGACCCCCTTGGATCGTGGAGCGGACCCTCCCGGAATCGAGCATGCTGTGTGCGGGAACCCTAGAACTGGTTGCGACTGCGATGACAATGATGACTGTACTGAAATCCTCTATGGGTTCAGCAGTGACGACGACTGTACTGAAATCCTCCATGGGTTTGGTAGCGACGAAAACCGTACTGAAATCCTCTATGGGTTCGATGGCGATGACTACATATGATCATCTCTATCGTCTTACGAAGAAGTTTACATGTGTGAGCTGAGTCTTGACTTTTCAATCATTATCTTTGATATGATTGACTTGCATTACTAAGTGGATTGGGTTGTGTCATCTTGTGTGGATTGGATGGTGCTATCCTGTGTGGACTAGATCGAACATGGGCTCAGATGTTGGAGCAGAACTAGAATTGATGACTTAGGTATATGAATGGGCATATACCTAAATAGAGTCGGTTGTTACTTCGTGATTGTATCTTTCATTTGTGGATTCTGGGAGACCTTGGGGGTCTCGAGGCCCCTACTGAGTAGCGTATAGTCAACCCTGCATGGTCTATGCCTGCACTACGTTGTGTTGGATGCAGACAATGGACATCGTTGATCGTGGTTGAGGCTTGTGGAGCAAGTCGGTACCTGGAGGCGGACCATTGGGCGGGACGTACACGGAGCGGACGGCTAGACCCGAGGAGCTAAAGAGGCTATATGTACCCACCCTTTAGTAGGGATTCCAGTGGACGGCTCGGCGTTGCTACTTTACTTTTCAGTTTCTGTACTATCTTTTCAGTTGTACTTTAATTCAGTTGGGTTTGTATTCTGGCCCATTTAGTTTCCAGCACTTTCAGTTGTACCCAGTTTACTTATTGTTTACTTTAGATTGCTTACTCTGTGGTGTTTGTTTACTTTACAAAGGCAATGCCTTCCCTTTTTATTGGGATTTACGCCTTTGGTGCTAGTCTCCTACCCCTGGCCTATGGAAGGCGGGCTTGGGGTAGTCATGACACGGGTCCTGAGGATAGGTCGTGACAAATTGGTATCAGAGGAGTTCAGTTCTACCGCAGAACTCAAGACACTAATCTTTCTTATATGTGAAGCAATTGTGTTAAGGGTATTGAGTGTGGTTATCAGTCCAGGGAGTCCAGTGTTGGTGCGGTGGCCGACGCATCCGTACACAAGGACCCTAACTTCTTATTTCCGACTCAGTACACGAAAACACTGATTGCATGTGTGTTTCAAAAGTTTTCTTTGTGAATAATTTTTGTCAGCTCGCCAGGTATACTGTATTGACCATGGCGCACCTGTTTCTTTTCAGGATGGCCCCATGATGGCAGCCAGCTAGGGTTCCGAGCTTTGTGTGAGACGACAGCCCACCGAGCGACGAGGCCTCAGTGCAGGGCCCTTTTTCAGTGGAGGCACCAGCGGTACCTCTTCCCACCGAGCCACCGATTCCACCAGACGCAGCCGTTGAGAGTGCACGTTGCCTTAGTGCACTGCACGAGTTTCAGCATCAGAGACCGCCCAGGTTCCGCAGGGAGATGAACCCTCAGGCAGCCGAGGATTGGCTGGAGGCTGTTGTTCGTGTTTTCAGGTTAGTGGGGACACCAACTGACCTCATGGTGATCCTTGTAGGGAGTCTCCTGCACGCGGCAACATGCAGATGGTGGAGCCTGATGCCCCAGGTGCACGACAAGTCATATCTCCTTTGGATGGACTTTGAGAGCCTCTTCCGCTTATAGTTCATCCCAACCATCCTACGAGCGGTGCACATTCAGGAGCTACTACAGCTGCTGCAGGGCAGCATGACGATAGCACAGTACTCAGTGAGATTTACCGATCTCTCACGCTATTCGACGGACATGGTATGATACCGATTATTCTGGGCTCGGAACATCGAGCAGGGAATGAGGCATGAGATCAGGGCATCGATGATCTCCCTCACCATTCTGATGCAGGCAGGAGTACTAGAGCGACCCCTTATCATAGAGATCATTCGTGCTGAGCCTACACCAGCAACAAGACCTACCGCATGGCGGCACATAGCTTAGTCTTCTACAACTAGCAGTCGACGGATGTCACAAGGGTCCAGGCGGACTAGACCATCTGGCGGACGACCTCGGGACACTGGCTTAGAGGTGTGTGGCACATGATGCAGATCCAGCCTTCCTAGGAGCAGACAATGCTACTCATGTGGCGGGCAGGGCCAAATGACTCATGACTGCCCGACCCGCCATGTAGAGGAGTAGCGGATAGTTTAAGGACCACACAGGTAGAGGCAGAGGGCCAACCATGGCGGTCCGCAGGGAGCAGTCAGATAAGGCAGAGGAGCTGGATGAGCAGCAGGAGGTGGGAGACTCTTTGAGGATTTACCACCACCTCCACCAGGAGGTCCACCGCGACCACATGGAGCTGGTGGGAAGAGGCAGGCTCACCTTCAAGCAGCGGAGGCCTATGACAACATCACGCCAGAGATGATTCGAGGTACTATCTGTGTCTACTCCACCCTTGCTGCAGTTCTTATAGACACAAGAGTGAGTTATTCATTCATTACCGCTACCCTTTTTTGGAGCTCGGAGATTCCGATGGAGCCATTTTCTCAATCCTTATGGCTAGAGACTCATACGAAAGTAGACTCGACATTTACGAACTAGTGACGGTAGTGTGATCTTACTATAGGAGGCGAGAGCTTCGGCTGGGATCTTCTTATAGTGGAGTCAAGGCCTTATGGCGTCATCTTGGGCATTGATTGGTTATCTACAGTCCGTGCTCATATCGACTGTATTAGGCACAAGGTGTGGTGAGTCCGCACCGATGGGAGCAGGTTCACCTTCACCGGTAAGAAGGAAGCCTTGGCAGCACAGGATGGACTCACGCAGAGGAGAGGACAAACGATCACTCATCAGTTATCTAGCCTCATCCAAGGATCCTTTAAAGTGCAGAGTCCGAGTTTTCTTGTAGTGGTGGATCAGTATGCATGCGTTTTTCCTAACGACGTTCCAGGACTACCTCCTCGCATAGAGGTAGAATTTTATATTGACATGTACCCCAAGAGAGCCCCGATATCCACTCCATCATATCAGATGGCTCTCGTTGAGCTTCGAGAGCTACGGGTACAACTGGAGGACTTGCAGGGCAATGGATTCATCCGACCCAGTGTTTCACCCTGGGCTTCCCTGATTTTGTTTGCGAAGAAGGCGGATGGGAGCTTGAGACTCTTTGTCGACTATCGACGCTTGAACCAGGTAGTCGTGAGGAACAAGTATCCGCTACCGATGATTTATGACCTCTTCGATCAGCTCAAGGGAGCACGGTAGTTCTCGAAGATAGACCTCAGGTCAGGCTATCATGAGCTCAGAGTTCAGGATGAGGATGTGCATAAGACAACCTTTAGATGTCGGTATGGCCACTATGAGTTCTTGGTTAGGCCTTTCGGTATAACCAATGATCCAGCAGTGTTCATGAGTCTCATGAATAGGATCTTTCAGCCTTACCTCGATTGATTTGTCGTGGTATTTATCGACGACATTTTGATTTAGTCAACCACTGAGAAGGAGCATGCCTACCACATGCGGGTTATACTGGACACACTCTGAGGGAACCAGCATTATGGTAAGATATCCAAGTGTCATTTTTGGATACGTGAGCTCCACTTCTTGGGACACGTCATCTCTGAGGCGGGAGTTGTAGCAGATCCTGCGAAGAGAGAGGTAGTGCTAGCTTGGGAGCCACCCCGGAGCGTGACGGAGGTGCGTAGTTTCTTGGGTCTATCTGGGTACTACCAGAGATTCGTTTCAGACTTCTCTGGAGTTTTGGAACCACTTTGATCTTTGATGAAGAAGGCAAAACCCTTCATGTGGTCAGATAGATGTTAGCAAAGCTACCAAGAGCTGAGACAGATATTGACCAGTGCACTTATCTTGAGGCTACCGGAGGAGGGAGTAGGGTATGTTGTCTACTGCGATGCACCAGGGACTAGACTCGGGTGTGTCCGGATGAAGGAGCGATCAGTGATCGCCTATGGATCACGACAGTTGAGGCAGCACGAGAAAAACTACTCTACCCATGACCTGGAGTTAACAGCAGTGGTCTTCGCTCTGAAGATATGGTGGCACTATCTGATGGGCGAGTGTTTTACAGTCTATTCTGACCACCAGAGTCTTAGGTACATCTTCTCGCAGAAGGACCTGAACCTGAGATAGAGGTGATGGCTCGAGTTTTTCCAGGACTATGACTTTGAGATAGTATATACTTCTGGAAGGGGGAACTTAGTATCCAATGCTCTCAGCAGGAGGACTGGCATTCACCTACTTGGGGAGGTGACAAAGCAGCTAGCCGCTTTGCAGATATCCTTCATGGATAGAGATGGAGTAGCCTTTCTATAGTCATTCATATTCACTCTACTTCTTCCGTGGGTCATAGAGGCACTGCGTGGAGACGTTGACTGTGAGATGCGGCGTCCACAGATATCCTCAGGATAGGCACCTGATAGATTCTCTGTAGGAGGAGAGAACGATGTAATTTTCAGAGGACGTACCATGGTACCAGCTACTTTACAGAAGGAGGTTCTAAGAGAGTTTCAAACTTCCACATTAGTGGTACATCCAGGGGTAGCGAAGATGTACCAGGATCTCAGACGACAGCACTGGTGGCCAGGTTTGAAGAAGTCTCTAGCAGAGTTTATTTCTCGATGCCTTAACTGTCAGTAGGTGAAGGCAGAGAACCAGGTACCAGTGGGCCTAGTACAACCATTAGAGGTCCCAGAGTGGAAGTGGGATGAGATATCTATGGATTTTCTGATTGGACTTCCTCGTACTTCCAGAGTTCATGACTCCATTTCGGTGATTGTCGACTGACTCACCCAGTCGGCCCACTTCATACCCATCAAGGAGTAGGGCTCAGTGGAGAGCATGGGAAGCCTCTATATTCAAGAGATCGTACAACTTCATGGTGTGCCATCATCTGTCATCTCCGATCGAGATGCCCTCTTTACTTATCGGATTTAGAAGGGGTTGCATGAGGAATTCGGGACGCATGTACGTCTGAGCACTGCCTTTCACCCTCAGATGAAGGGTCAGACGGAGAGGACCATTCAGACTCTCGAGGACATGCTCCGTGCCTGTTTCCTTGACTTTGGTCGCAGCTGGGAGGATCACCTACCCTTGGTGGAGTTTTCATACAACAACAGCTACCACTCCACCATAGGGATGGAACCATACGAGGCATTGTACGACCGACCTTGAAGATCACCTCTGTGCTGGACAGACCCTGGGGAGTCAGCACTTGTGGGACCAGAGATGGTCCAGGCCATGATAGAGAAGGTCTAGGTCATCCAGGAGCGGATTAGGATAGCTCAGAACTGATAGAAGTCTTATGATTATAGGAGGCAGAGACCACTGGAGTTCGAGGATGGCGACCTCGTTTTCTTGAAGGTCTCACCTCGACGTGGATTACAGAGATTTGGCTGGCGAGGCAAGTAATCTCTGCGCTTCATCGGACCATTTCAGGTTCTCATCAGGGTAGACAAGGTGACTTTACTCCTGGCTCTACCACCTCAGTTTCACTGGTTGCATGACGTCTTCCACGTATCTCATATGAGGAGATACGTGCACGACCCGACGCATATCAGCGACCATGGAGAGCTGAACATTGATGATGTGGCAACTTTTTAAGAGGTCCTAGTGGAGATCGAGGATCGACCAGAGCGGGTCCTACGTTGATGGTTGATTCCTCAAGTGTGCATCAGGTGGCAGCACAGAAACCTCCAGGAGAGCACTTGGGAGTGGGAGGCTCAGATTCATGCACAGTACCCACATTTGTTCCCCTAGTTTATGATGTATCTTTACAGGGATGTAAATCCCAGATGTGGGAGTATTGTAAAGACCCGTAAATTTCAAGGGAATTTTGTTTCTTAATTTCTTTGGGATTTTATGAGTATACAATTTCTGAAGGTACCTGATTCTGAGGCCTAGTGTGCCCGGAATCAATTTCTGATGTTTAGCATGGGTACATTCAGTGAACGAATGAGTGGGTTTTCCTAACTTTTGAACCGGTGATCATAATCGCAATCTGAGTGCACCAATGGAACCGCAACACTGGTAATTGCTTCGGAACACCTTTTATGGAGTTGTGTTTGCTCGGGTGAGGTTATTAAATAAATGGGTTAACTGAAGAGTGAAATAAAAATTTGTGCTACAATTTTTATTTCTATTCTAAGTAGTTATAACCTATGCATGGAAGTTGGAGTGGGACCCACTACATCCTAACTCCACCTGGTAGGAAATTAGTGAATTGGGGCCCACACGAGCCCCACCCCTTCAATTCCTTTTAACCTCCCTCTTGCAATTTGTTTTGTAACTCACCCACTCTCCCTCTTTAATACATGTCAACACCTCAATTTTATGAGGAACCTTCCCTCCCTCTCTTTAATTAAATGACAACATGTTTAATTAATGAGGATCCTTCCTCATTTTTTTACTGTTCCACCGTAGTGGATTAATTGGGTGGGGCCCTATGTCATAAATCCCCCATTTATGACTTGCGTGGAAACGGCAAACCCACCACTCCTACTGAAAGGAGGCTAGGGGGAGGAATTCTAGACAGCTTCTTCAAGAGGCGGAATGCTAGCAGTGAGGCACGACGCCCAACACTTTGATAGTTTTCCACTTCCTCCAACGATGAACGATGAACATCGACTCCACCCTCGGCTTCATCGTTCCCGACATTGACGGAACGACACTCGGATACCGCGACACCGAAAAAAAAATCTTCGAGGTAGGGGTTTGGTTTTGTGTTCGTGAATATTCTTTTTCCATCCAATGTTAAATTCTTTAGCCGATTGTTATCGAATTAATGGGAGGGGGCCAGACCACACAAACACTGACGAACCTCCTCCCCCTTTGTTGTTATACTCTTTGCGGCTCGAACGAAGGCAGTGTGGTGCAACGACACCGCACAGGAATGAGGAGGAATGTGGCGAAGGAGTGCAGCGCCGTCGCGCCGTGCCGTTTAGGCCAAAAGAAGCCACGACCGGAGTCGGGCCGTGGTGGATGGGCGCAGCGCCGTCGCACCTCACCGGTCGGACAAAGCTGCGGCCTAAGGCCGCGACGGTGTAGGGAAGGGCGGCCGGAAATCCGGCTGCCGGCGCAAGGGAAGGCGGGACCCATGGGGGTCCCGCGGTGGCTCACTGGCCGGCCACCTCGGCCTGCCGGAATCGGAAAGCATCAGGGGTTTGTAACCGCCAACGGATGGAAAAGGGGTGGTCCTCCATGTGGGGGGCACCATTACAACCGAGGGGGGCAGTGTGCCCCCCCTTTCCGCATCCGCTCTGCCAGTGTCGAGCCGTCCCGCTCGGCCGGCACTGAGCCGCCCAGGCCGGACCAGCTGCACCGGGCCGGGCCGCCCGCACCGGGCCGGGCCGCCCACACTGAGCCGGGCCGCCCTAGCTGGGCCGGCCCTCCCGCGCCGGGCCGGTCCTCCCGCGTCGGGCCGAGCCACCCGCGATAGGCCGGGCCGCCCGCACCGGGCCGGGCCGCAGTAGCTAGGCCGGGCCATGCCTTACGGGCCGGGCCGCGCCCTAATGGACCAGACCCGGACCCAGGTTGGGTCGACCCAGGGGGTTCTGGGCCGGGTCGGTCCAGGCCCAAACCCCCCTAAATCGGACAGGTGCGTTCAAACGCCCGTAACTTGGGATACAGACATCCTATTGACACAACGTCTGTTGTGATGTGATCCTTAGATCAAGAAGGTAGTTTCTATATATTTCACTCAAGGTTTTAGAGAACCTTGGGTATGGCCGGGTTGGTTCTAACACGGAACCAACCGGGCCCTCGGAGAGGAAAAACTTATAACTTGAGCTCCGGACGTCTGATTGATGTGCCGTCAACCTTGTTGGTTTCCTCTTAGTGAGATGGACCTTTTGGAGTACTCCACTCAGGGTTTGGATTCAGTTGGTGTACGGTCGGGATGGTTTTGACTTAAAAACAAACTGGGACCTTGGGATGAAAAAGCCAATAACTCTCAGACCGGGTGTTCGATTGACGCGCCGTCTATCACGTTGAGTTCCTATTAGTGAGAAAGAACTTTGGGATACATCAATTCTGGACTATGTGTCAATTGATGTATTGACCCCCTTGGCACATGGAGAGGACCCTCCCGGAATCGAGCATGCTGTGTGCCAGAACGCTAGAGCTGGCTGTGACTATGACGAAAATGACGAATGTACTAAAATCCTACCTGGGTTCAGTAGCGACGATGACTGTTCTGAAATCCTCCGTGGGTTCGGCAGTGATGATGACCGTACTGAAATCCTCTATGGGTTCGACGGCGATGACTACTGTTCATGTATCCTATGTGGGTCCGGCAGTACGTGACTACTATTCTAGTATCTTACATGGGTCCGGTAGTGTTTGACTCTGTAGTTGTATCCTACATGGGTCTGGAAGAGTAGTTGGTCTGGTATCCTTTGTGGGTCCACCAGCTTAGCTGGTCTTGTATCCTATGTGGGTCCGACAGCTTAGATGAATCTATGGCTTCATCTGATCATCTCGATTGTCTTACGAAAAAGCATACCTGTGTGAGCTGAGTCTTGACTTTTCAATCATTATCTTCGATATGATTGACTTTCTTTCCTCAGTGGATTGGGTTGTCTTATCCTATGTGGATTGGATGGTGTTATCCTGTGTAGACTAGATCGAACATGGTCTCAGATGCTAAAGCCGATCTGGAATTGATGACTTAGGTATCTGTATGGGCATAAACCTAAGTAGAGTTTGTTGTTACTTCATGATTGTATCTTTCTTTTGTGGATTATACTTTGTGGATTATGGGAGACCTTCAGATGTCTCGGGGCCCCTACTGAGTAGCGTATACTCACCACTGCATGGGCTATGCCCTCACTACATTGTGTTGGATGCAGATGATGGACAGCGCAGATCGTGGTTGAGGCTTGTGGAGCAAGTCAGTACCTGGAGGCGGACCATTGGGCGGGACGTACATGGAGCGGACGGCTGGACCCGAGGAGCTAAGGAGGCTATATGTACCCACACTTCAGGTGGGATTCCCGTGGACGGATCAGCGTTGCTACTTTACTATTCAGTTGCAGTACATTCTTTTAAGTTGTACACTACTTTAGTTGGGTTTGTATTCTGGCCCTTTTACTTTCCCGCACTTACAGTTGTACCCAGTTTACTTAGTGTTTACTTTAGTTTTCTTACTCTGTGGTGTTTGTTTACTTTATAAAGGCAATGTCTTCCCTTTTTTAGCGGGATTTACGCCTATGGTGCTAGTCGCCATCCCCTAGCCTATGGAAGGTGGGCTTGGGGTAGTCATGGCACGGGTCCCGAGGATGGGTCGTGACACATATACCATTTCAAAAGCTTTTATTTGACTAGTAGTAGAGCCCTAATGAAGTTACAGATTATGGGTTTTGGACATTCGATGATGGGTGGGAAAAATAGTTCATGGAGCCCATTTGTGAAGCTCCCTGCATGATTATGGAGTCGAGGGAACATGATCAAAGCCTCCACGAGCACCGCAAAGGCCATTACGGTAGCCTCCGCAACTACAAGAAACATGAGGGAACTATAATTATGCCTCTGCGAGCAACGAGAAGTCCGTGATGGTTGAACCCATAGTAATTATGAACATGAGGGAACTACCGCTAGTTGTGGAGCTTGATTCCCTTCGTGGTGTCATTTTCTCTTCATGGCACACATTTGTTCTTCCCAGCATGCTCTTCTGACCTCCATCACCAATAAATATCTATATCCCCCTTCATAAGCATGGTTACTCAACCCCTTCGGTGGAGGATCTCCCATTTTACGGTTCTCCAGAGAACTGTGAAGTGATGACATTCACAAAGGACTCCTCCCTATGTGAAGTAGGTAGCTCCATTAGGTAAGTCGAGGCTCTGTGAAGCTGCTTTTCTCCGCAAGACCCCAATATCCACATAGAACATTTCTCTGCAAGAACCCAGGCTCTATGAGAACCTTTCCTTCATAGAGATACTTCAAGATACCCCTTGCCCCATGACCACCTTTCCTTTGCAAAGCTGCTTCACGAGACCCCATGCTCCTCAATCACCTTTCCTTCGTGAAGCTTCTTCACAAGACCCCGTGTTCTGAGATCACATTCAATTCTTAAAGCTATTACCTTTGTGACCATCATTCGATATCGCAGGGGCTGCGCCCCCACACACCCATCAAAGAATGGAGAGTCTCACCACATATGGTTTGGGATAGGACGTTGACATTTACCATTTCTCCCTTATCCGCACCCACCTTCCACCTATGGAATACAATGATTTGAAATACTCCTTCACACACAGCAAAAATACTTGGATCAACATACTCCTTTTGGTTTTTTCCCATGTCATGAGTTGATATTCTCATCATAAATTCCTGGAGTACCTTGATTTGAACCATTCTTCATGAAACTCATCCAAACCCCATCACCTGACTCCTATGCCAGGATCCACCAGAAAGGGCCGCTCTCGCGTAAGTACCAACACCAGCCATTTCTAGGCACCTTATGCGTAATATTTTTATCTACACAACTATAAACTGTTGTACAGCCTATCTAAAAAATATAGGATGCCACATGATCCAAATAAAGGATGCCTTATGAGCCAAGTATAAGATGCAAATAGTCTTATCTACATGACTATAAATTGTAGTACACCCTATATGGAAAATATAAGATTCCTCTTGTTCCAAGTAAGAGATACCTTATGCGCCAAGCATAAGATGCCAATAGTCATCTCTACATGACTATAAAATGTAGAACACCCTACATAAAAAATATATGATGCATGTTGTTCCAAACAAGAGATGCCATATGCACCAAGAATAAGATGTCAATAGTCCTATCTACATGAATCTAAAATGTAGTACACCCTATATGAAAATATAGGTTGACTATTGATCTAAACAATAGATTCCTTATGCGCCAAGCATATGATACCTAACCGTCTTCTCTATAAGACTATAAATATAATTATACCCTATATGATAAATATGGGATGCCTCTTGCTCTAAACAAGAGATTTATTATGCACCAAACATAAAATTCCAATAGACTTCTATTCATGATTATAAACTATAGCACACCCTATGTTCCAAACATAGGTTTCCTATTGCTCTAAACAAGAGATGTTTTATGCACCAAGAATAAGATGCTAATAGTTATAACTACATAACTTTAAACTATATCATTACCTATCATCCAATAATAGGATGCCTCTTGTTCTAAATAAGAGGTAATTTATGTGACAAGCATAGGATGTCCCATGACATGATTACTGTGGTGTAACTTCAAGAGTGTTGGAATCTATTGGAAAATTCCATCAATCCACCACATGATTTGTGTGTCCTGCATTCGTATTTTCATCCACATTCATTTCTGAATGGAACCCCTAATGTCCTGGTCCCATGATGCATCAACTCACCTACCGTTCTGGGCCAACACCCCAAAAGTCTTTGGATGACAGTTCGAGTCATGTATTGTGTTTTGAAAGGATCAATAGTCAACCCTCATTTGTTTTTCCCTATTTTAGGCTAACGTGATATGGATTCTATATTTCAAAAATGATCAATATTTATCCTCCATCATCACACCACCACCACTGGGTTCCGAATTACAATCATGTGATTCAAATTTTTTATCACCTTTTTTAGACTGATTCAAAATCCCCTATTGTTATCTGACTTGTGCACTGGCACATATGTTTAGATCTCAATTATAGGCCTCAACCCACCAGTGAGTTGGGTTTCCCTCATGGATAGATATGAAGAATACATTATGAGTAGTGTCCATACATAATCCCCAAACAATATTCCTACTCCATAGTAGCACCTGGGCCACTAATCATGAATAATATTGGTCTCTATGCACCTTTCAATACATGATCGTCAGGTATTTTAAACCTCTTGTTTCTCACACCGAGCATGAATCACAAGGTCTTAGAGTAATCATACATCATGTCTCCCTCCATGGGCCACCTTATAGTGTAATCCCCACACCCCTTTCCTAACTACGTGGATGTTGATCTTTCCTATACCCAAGCAAGGTACATAGAAATCAACCCTATGGTTAAATCCCAACACCTACTTGTCCCAACCGCTTCACGTGAGTTCACATTCATCGGAAATGTTGTTAAACTGTATCCTCCATCTAAAACTACATATAATTTGATCCTTTTATCCTAATAAAGTTATGTAGGAAGCCACCCGGAGGATAAATCTCATTACCCATTGATCCCTACCATCTTTAAATCGGTTCATCAACATCATGGATGACATTATACTATATAAACCTTTCCGTCCCACAAGACATTAAAATGTACCATGTTAAACTAAATTGATTTTGATCCTTGTCTCATAGAAAGGGTACCAAGGATGCCTCCCTGAGGTCCAATCTCAATTGATGGTAAGTTGTTGTGAACCCCAACTAGTGGTAAGTCATTAGAACCCTAGTCACTGGTAAGTCGTTGTTAACCCCAGCCACCTATTAGCCATTGTAACCCCATCCATGGATAAACTATTATAGTTTGAAATTGATGGTAATATTTTTTAGTCCCCTAACCTAGGAACCACATTTCTTGTCCACCCCCAAGGCGTTGGACCAACTCGGGCCGCTAACCACACGTAAGCCCCGCCATGTCTTTGGGTCGCTATCCTTTGTGTAAATCTCGATTCTTTGCCCCCATCCAAAACTACAAATACTTTTATTCCCATACACATGGATACAAAATAAGCCTCACTGTGGTTCAATCCCATCATTAATGTCCCATCATGGTCTCTCCCATGCGTCTTTGTGTTTCGGGAAGGCAGTTCCCCAACCCATAAGTTCTACTTCCTCCGGGACCTAGCCATGCATCCATTCTCATGGGTCTCCTCCTTGGGTTTCTCATCATCCAACCTTATGAACTATATGGGCTTTGATTCTCAACCACAGGGATAAGTAGGAAGTGTCTATGAGGTTCAATCCCAAGTCTTTCATCACATTAACAGCAATTAAATCTCATTCTCCATACACTTTATTCAACCATCCATAACCATCCAGATTCTTAACCAGGCAGCCACATCCTAGTGAGATCATGTCACCCACATCCCCACTTATCCTAGCAGCAATTGGGAAGATTACCATGCATAAGCCCCACACAATCCATAACCATCATCCCAAGAGCATCCCTCTTACAATGGGATTCTATAAATGAATAATCTCCAGCATGCCTTTGGGTTGTTATCCTCTGTGTACACCCTGATTCATCACCCCTTAGAACTACCTGGGGTTTTATCTCTATTGTCTGCACATGGTATGTATGAAACCTCCCTAAGGTTCAATCCCGACCAATGGTAATATTGGGGGTCCCCCATTCTGGGGTGCACTCTCCCTGATCCTACCTCAGTGGTGTCCAGATCAGCCTTCATGGTGTGTCATCTTCCCTTTTTGGGACACACCACCCTGAGTCTACTCTCATTGGTCATCCTGACCTATCCATCTGGTGTTCCCCATTTTGGGGTGCACTATTTATGGTCCTCCCTTAGTGGTGTCCAGATCATCTTCTATAGTGTGATATCTTCCCTCTATGGGACACACCACCTCAAATCCGTCCTTATTCTGCATTCTGATCCATCCATATGGTAAACCTTCTAGGTGTTTCCCTCCAAGGGATGTAGCAATCTGATATGTCTCTATGGGATCTTTTTATCACTCTTATTTTGTCTCCAAAAAACATTAAACTCACAACCAACCTCGTGTTAAACTTGATATTCCTGAGGAAAACCTCAGAATACATGCCTTTGGTGTATCCATCTCCACAAGATGTTAAACTCATGGCATACACTGTATTAAGAATGGGATGCTGAAAAAAACCTCAGATACATGCCTTCAGTATAAGATACCATGCGACTGAATTGGGATGCCTTGAGTTTTTCACCCTTGAGACTCCCTCTTATGAGTAAGAATACAGGTTCCCCAATGTCCATGCATCTAGAGATACCTCGACTTGCCTATTGTTTTCATCTACATCGACCGAAGTTTGTTACTATGTCACGACCCCATGGAATGTCTTAATGGAAGTAGTGTAATTTACCAATGTCCTCAATGATATGGCACTTGGAATGAGATTAATGAACCAAGACTCAAATCTATGAAGGAGACCCAGACTAGGAGATGTCTTTCATGGAGGAATCCAGTGAAGAAGGAACTGATATCCCATCATCCAATTTCGATCAAGGAGAAAATGCCCCTGAATAAGTAACAGATGACACCTGACTTTGGAAAGTAGGAATGTGGGGAAACAATCAGTGAGTCATCCATATACATATGTGAACACTGGAGTAATTGACAGAAACAACCTGCCTTTGTGGGTTTTGAACCTAATATGACTTTTCGATCTATATTGATTTGATTTTTAAGGACTTTCTATTTAGACTATTATGTGGTAGAGTTTATGGTCGTACAACCTTATGAAACTAATCATGGGGTTTAAGGTCTAAAAAATTCAACCAAAAGGTGAGATTGTATATGTAGAATAAATATTGAGATAACCCCTATATGAATTAGAGACCCTATTTCTTTTATAAACCATCTTAGAAATGTGTGTTCATAGTTTAGGATC
Organism: Viscum album; assembly: GCA_963277665.1. Classification (NCBI taxonomy): domain Eukaryota; kingdom Viridiplantae; phylum Streptophyta; class Magnoliopsida; order Santalales; family Viscaceae; genus Viscum; species Viscum album. Next base: position 345,107,580 of record OY728127.1, on the reverse strand, counting down.
ACGTTTCTTAGATCGATTGGTGATATTTAGGTTTGAATTTAGGACCATGATATGAGATAGTGACATCACTATATATCATAATGAAGAGTGAATAAATCCACATGTAGTTATTAAAAATTATGTCCCAATATATATCTATCTCATACATATTGATGGATATTTTTTATGTATGGATGGGATTAAAACTAGAATAAGATCCCTAGTTTATGCCAAGGATAGAAGATCTATGTTTCCTTTTGAATATATCATTAAAACCTATTATATATTTATATATATGTACTATAATTTGGATCCTTTATAAGGATCTAAATAGAATTTATGTAATGATTCATATACGATTTAACACTCTAAATGTTTTAATGAATTTAAATGTGGAAAATTCATTATTTTGTTTATTACCTTGTGAAAAGGACTAAAATGACACTTTGTTTAGGGTTGTATGAATGTAACGATTATGTGGGTAGTTCTATAAAGATATATCTCACACACACAAAAAATTACTTTTTATTGATGTTTATCCCCAAGAAAAAACCTGATTTGCATGAGGAATGTCCAATTACAAGGACTGAAAGATGGATAGATGGAGTTAATATGCTTTTTCGTGGGGCCAAGAATATGAGATCCTGGAGTCACTAAATAATGTGGAATGACCTAAACAAATCCCCCCCCATAGTTATTGTTAATGTTGGTATTATCTCTTATTGGTTAGGTGAACCATGACATTTGGGTTGGATAGTGTAAAAAAACTACCAAACCCCAAAGGTAAGATAAAAATCCCGCTATGTAGATCAATATCTTATGTTGGGGATGGTCATTTTTTGGGTCATAGATAAGAAAAACTTCCATAGTGTTAACTGTATTTTTAGTTGAACCAATCAAATTTTGTTATTATATTATGTTATGGACTACATTTCATGTAGTTTAATTCCACGTTATAAGGGCTTCATGTCATGTAATTTAATGCTATACAGCTAGTCCCATCTAGGTTTGAAGTTAAAATTTATAGAGATTTGACCATTGTTTTATATAGTTTTTGCACATGTGATATGAACCCCACTCAATTGGAAATAAATGTACATTGGAATTAAATACTGATATGTTCATAGTCTATCTGAAAATGGTTAAAACAAACGAGTTAAATAATTTCTTCAAATTTTTGAATAAGAGATGATGGAAAGAAGACTGGTGAGAGTAGGACAACTAATAGTAATGGAGTAACCAGTTCTTCACTCTTAGGAAAATAATTCATATAGATTAAGCGGGTCCTTTCTTATGGGAACAAAACATACTCAATGGAATAATTTTCATATGTGATGTTTTCCAATATTCAATTATGGGACCATTCAGATTAATCAAAGACCATATTACTAATTAATATGAACTGATGAACCATGAGAATTTTCTCATGATTCCATGATTCCTGGTGGAGTATCCTTACTTAAGGAATTTCATGTAATGGTGACTCAAAAAAAAATTATAAAGTAGGATTTATGGAATATTTTATTTATAAAATTATTTCTAATAATCTTTAGATACATCATCTTGTGATATAAGAGCTATTTGGGTAGTAGTAATAAACCCTAATTGAAGGGGATGGTAGACTAGACCTCACAGAGAATAATTTGAGGAATCAAGATGTAATTTTGGAATTTTTTCATTAATTAAGATCATATGTGATTGACCTCTCCAAGTATTTTACAGTCAAAAAAGATGGACTATGCACTCTAGAAGTTATGGATATGTGGAAAAGACCTTATGTTATACTGTTTAGGGCCTTGAAACCTAGATATCATGTTGTGAACATTAGAGTCATGAAACTAGGTCATACGTTAAATTTAGTTTATGTTTATACAATGATAACTAATTTACAAAGGAATTTTAACCAATCTAGATCATGTACAAGAGAAAAATGTAACATCATTTCTATGTAGAGTTATTAAGGTGCTTAGAATGGATGAAGGGATACCCAAACACTAGAATGGAACAATGTTTCATTGGGAATTTTCATACAATGTATCTTTTACAAAATGGACTTGTGCCTCCCTAATTTTTATTACAATGAATCTTAATCAAACCTCAAGACAGTCAATAACAACCCCTAATCATCCATGATTTATGCAATGTGAGAGAAACAAGGGGTGATTATAAAATTACGCATATTTCACGAGAGTGAAAAAAATGAAATGTTTTATTAGGTCCTAATATTACACCAACCATTGTAAGGGAATTTAAATAGATGAGGGTTCATATTGGGAGTGACTATAACTGACCTATTCAAAATACCAATGTACATAGATTTATAAAATCTTAACACTAGGGGTGTTACATTAATAATTTTATTGGGGGAATTTCATTTTCTACCCAAATTTAGCTCATGTGCTATTAATGAAAAAATACATGAATATGAATCCTATAAATTTAAGGAAATAAACCCAATATATATAAGGAATCAGTATTGGGAAGATATTAAATAGTTTTTCCTAATTCATGGTAGTTGGATAAAACTCAGTATGTATTGAAAAACATGTACATTGAAAACCATCCATGTATATCCTTCTAAGAGGATAAAATCATATATATATTTTGTTCATTGTATTATAGGATCAACCATATGTAATAAATATTAATTTATTAATTCTAATATAGAACCATTTTGTAGTTTATTGTTATACAAGAAGACCTGTACCAAAAAGTTTATTGTCATGAAAAATGAAATTCTATGAACATAATGTGAATGATTCAGATCCTAGGAAAATTTATTAAAACCAAAAGGATTTTTAGTTCATCCCGGAATAAGGATTTTTGGCATTACTACATATCCTATGATGGGAATAAATCCATAAATTGATGTTATTAATTCATAGTTTAATGGGCCATTGGTAAATACCTAATGTGAATGGAGAGGAATAAAACTCTTGGATGGGGGAAATTTTCATTTTGAGGTTATGTAAATTAGGACAACATGATAGGAAAATGAAACCATGAATCTCCATAGAAGGATATCAATCATATAGATATTGATATTTCATACAAAATAATACTTAGTATTGGTTCTTGAATAATGAATTCTATAAAAGAATCTCCTATATATATCCAACTCATACATATGAGGGGGATGTTTTTATTTCTCCATGTAATAATAGATTAGAATCCATTCACTAGTGAGGCTTTTACAAAGATCGGGTTCTAATATAAATATATTAGGACAAGAAGGAGAGGGCACTCTATGTAGTTTACGGTCATGAAATATGTTCCATATGTCTTTTAGTTTAACATATTTATACTAGGGAAATTTGATATTCATTATAGATTCATATAACTAGGACTAATGTTTTTATATAATTTAATTCCAAATCAAAAGGACCTATTCCATGTATCTAACATAATCCAGGAGGAATTTCTCCAAGTCGTTTAATATTATGGGGTAATAAAATTGTCATGTAGTTTTAAACAATTTTATAATGATTTGTCTGTATGATGTGGTTCATTAGGAATAATACATCACCAATTCAGTGAGAATAACCTGCATACATTCCACATTGTAACACCCCAATATTTTATGTGATATATTATTTTTAATTGATTTTATTTATTAGGATTTATGAAACAACAATATTATCTTGTTCAATATTCAATATCGTATTATCTTGTAGTATTTTCAACACTATACTTGGCTTGTGTTACACACAATTTCAAGTTATTTGGATAGAATGAATATCACGCAACATTGAGTATAAATTTTGTTCTATGTATAAAACATATAGGTTTGGATTATGTTATAAGTAACATAAAGGGAATATTTAACTACACGCAACACTGACTTGGCTTGTATTACTCAAAAGAGAGACCTTCCTCGATAGCGTGCATTGTACGCAATATCGAGTTTCATGAAAAAAGATATATTATCAAAAATATTACTATTTAATTGGATACAAACTAGACATTATGAATAGTATTAACCAAATTTTGAATTTTATATAACATTACAATTAATATTATGCATTTTCTAGACATGATAGAATTACAAATTCAATATTTTGGATAAAATAATTATTAATAAAAAAACAGTTTTGCAGCCTTTTCATGACACACCGATTTAAAATCTAGTTTTTAACACTATTATATATTATATTTCAAAAAAAAAATTAGAAAAGGGACATCAAAATTTAATTTGGTTTATTTTTTGGTATTTTTCTGATGAAATTCATATTTTAATGAATATTGAAAAATACTGCATTTTAATTCAAAAATATCTTTCCATATAATTTATTTATATAGTTATATTATAGTTTTAAATGGTTTTAAAGAGTAATTGGATTATATTTTTATCATATATTCCAATTTTTTCATTGGTAGTAATTTCAAATTTAAATTGGATATAAACACATGTCAATATTTTGATGGTTTTTATTTCATAAAAACACACTTTTTGGTTTTGTCAACAGCAATTAATTTTAAATTAATTAATACAAATTATATTTTGTAATTTTAAAAAATTTATTGAATATTTGTAACAATTAGGTCAAAATTATGTAAATAGGTTACTTTTATTTTTTTGGATTAAATGAAGAGTAACTACACTAATTTTTTTTTCCACAGGTAAAAGTAAATCGGCTAAATTAGGATAAAAACAAAATGATAAAAACAATAAAAATATTAGAAAACATCCCAAAATATTATTGGATGAATTAAAGTAGACCAATATTACCTAAGGGTTAGAATAGATCCATTTAATTCACTTTTTTCCATGAAAGTGTTGTAATCATAGTTTAAACAAAAGAAAGCGACAACGTGTCACTCTCTTATATCTTACAAGTATAATAATTTTAATATAGCAATACATTTTATAAAACATAAAAAATAAATATTATACCGAAATATAATAAAATTATATACATAATTTTAATTTATGTAGAATTTTTAGACACTAAGTAATTACTATTAATGATGACACAATAATGATGTAGAAGTAATTTTATTGACAGAAATAACAAATAAATGGTTTTAGAAATATTAAAAGAAATATCATATGAACTAATTAATATTCTCCATGAATTCTATTGGTGACTATGACATGTTAGGAGTGTATTAATTTTTTTTTGAATTTACCTTTTGTGTGTATTTTATATAAATTCAAATAAATGAATAGTGTCAAAATTGACACTTGATATTTTATAAAAATGAAATATTAGTAAATTATTAAAAAAACACAATAGCATTTAAAATTTACAAAGTTAAAATTATATGGTCTAAAATTTCATTATGTATAAAATTTTGGATAATTTATAACACAAGAAAATATATTTAACCATTTAATATTTTGAATATTATTACCACTAATAAAATAAAAAACATTGAATAAGGATAAATCAAAATGATAATGTTTAAAATAAAATAAGAACATGTCTAAATATTATTTTATAAATGTATTTAGGACCATAATAATCTTATTTTATAAATAAATGGTTTTAGGACCATTATAAACCAAAACTAAAATTATATGAAATTAATACTTCAAGACTTTCCTAATGTGCCCATCCCCTCTCTTATAAAAGGCAACCACCTCTACAAACTTACTCACACATATAAAGTCATATTTCTCATAAAAAACTTATCTAATAAGCTCCAAAAATCCCTCCCTTACTCCTAGGTGCCACACTTTGGTCAGAAAGCCATCCTAGGGAGACCTTTTGTGAAAATCAAATAGAGATACTCGAAAAAGAGATAATGGGTTAATCACATCTTTAAAAATTGTTTTGTTCTTATACTTCCTCTTATTACGTTGTTTCCATAATAAAGTAATAAATAAAGTATCTTATACATTCTGAGATGTTATTATAATTATGGGACAACCTTGTAACTCCTTTTATCCCTCCTACGAATAACAATATCACCAAGGGTGCGCACGTACAACTTACCATCTCCGCACTGTGGTGTAATTGGTATTCCACAACACATAATATGGAAGGGTATTTTGATGAGTATAATGGATGTAAATAATGAATATAAATTAATTATTATTCATTAAAATTCATATACCATCCAATTCCATACTCTTTAACAATCAAGGGATGATATCATTGCTTGTGCATACATACAATTTACCATCTCCACGACGGGATGAGATTCATTCGCCGCGTTAACCATTCCATAATGATTATAAAGTTTATATAATAAATTAGAATGAAACATATGACCTAATAATTAAAGTAGATATATTTTTATATATATATATATATAAATACATATATATAAATATGTTATTTACTTACTCCCATTCAATTCAATAAGGAAACGAAAATAGCATTCAAGCATATGTGTGGTCTGCAGCTTCATGAATAATGTATTCCATTTTATTTCTCTATATATTATATATATTAATATACTGAATATATATGATATATAAATCATGTTTTACATTATCGAAGTAATTAAATCATGATATTTGTAATAATATCAAGATAACAAGTCCAATCATGTACGATAAGTAAAACGATTATTACCCAAAACATTTCTTTAACATGGAATTGATAAATTAATGGGTAATATAATGTCATAAGTGAATGATATATGATGTCATAAATTTTATTAGGGTAATTTTATTAATTAATAATATTTTTAAACCCAATATATAGGAGTTTCGAACACATATGTGTGAAATCAGACCTATGGTAAGTGATAATTTTTCAATCACTTTTTTATCGGAGATTATATATAAATATCTATTTATTGGGGAAATATTTATCATCCATGAATTTTTTTCCAAAAATATTTTCATAAAATGATGATTATTATTATATGTATATTTAGAGTCATTTTTACCCATTTTTTACTTTTTCTACATTGTTTGGAAGGAATCATTATTTCATTTAACAAATGATGTGCTTTTTGAATTTTTGTGAAAAAGTATCAGGAGAATGTTTTTTTAACTTACATGGCATGAACAGATTTTTATTTCTTCATAACATGTTATTTCCAGGAAGATTATTTTACAGTATTTCATTTTTATTTTCACTTAAATTCATTTCTTTTGAAACATCTCATCATGTTGAGAAAATAAAACGTTTTTCAAAAAGAAATGATATTTTCCTCAAGAATTAAGGTCAACAGTGTTATCAAATTTATTATCCATCTATGATGAAGTTATTTAAATAGTGTTATCATTTTATTCCTATTATTACTGTAATTTTATTGTGTTAATGATGGAATGATATTTATATGAATATGTTATTATGAAATGATATTTAAGAAACCCATTTTATTTATTGGGTTATTCTATGATGAATGATTTATGTTGTTGTGGAACATGTAAGAATTATTTTATTATGTGATGGGTGGGACCTATATCTCCCTCCAATTAATTGGGTAAAAATATTTATATCTCAAGAGATAAAGATTACTAGAACAAAAATTAAATATAGTTTTATAATAAAAGGTGGGAATGATAAGTAATCCTGGTTCAGTAATGGACTTTATCCAATATAATGGTCTTGGTAGTAATGCCTTAGCTACTATGGAAGTTATAGTATGTGATTACATGTATTCCAAAATTCCATGATTTATTCTATTCAATTTTTTCATGGTTAATGTTCCTTTCGGATCTATGTCTTACATACTACCAGGATTTATTTCATGACTCATGATTTTGATATTAAAACTATTTGTTAATATTTTTACATTATTATGATTATGGTTAGTTTTATGTTCTCCATGTTTACACTAATTGATCATTTTTTATCACCCTTTTTATGTTTTCTTTTCCCCATGATATAAATATCGGTTTTATGTAAAACAAAGGGGATGATCTTTAGGGAAGATGTTGAAGATCTTTCACCATGTTAGAAGATTATCTTCTATGTTTCCAATGACACTAAACTAATAATATCATTGGGAATATATTTTATTTATGTATTAATTTTTCATAAAAAAATGTAATGTCCATGTATGTTAGTCATTGGTTTCTATAGTGGGTATTAGAGTGAAGGTTTATTTTACCATTGAAATCTAGGATGCGAAAAAATTGGTGATATCTTTTGAGATATTTCTATGGTATGTCTTGGGATGTCCCTAAGGGTGTGTCTAACTATAGGTTACTATCCTAGAATTATGTAAATGATCATGAATAAACTAGGATTAATCCTATGATGTTATAGATTGATAGTACTACCACTTCATTATGTAGTTTTCCTAGTATGATTTTGGCCTCTCAAACTAATTTTTTGGGCTTCAGATAATGGAATGAACCTGAAGGAACCATCTTAATGATCAATGCACTGGGAAATGAAATGATTTTCCTCATGAACAACCAAACATTATGGAACATTGAATGAAAAATATTAGTTCTATACATACACACGATATCAATCATTTTAGAATTCCCATTTAGTATAGAAGTACAAAAAATTTATGGAGTTCTTTATGAGACAACGTCCACCTTCCATCTATGGGTCTCCTGATCCACTTTCTGCTAAATAGTGGATCAGTACCATTGAAATGATATTTTCCATCATTTGGTGTTCGGAACATAAAATAGTCTTTTTTGTTGTTTGTCGTTTAGAAGGAGAATTAGACTAGTGGTGGACTCTAATCAATAATACATGGCAGTAAAATAAAATTTCATCCATCCAATAGGAAAACTCCAAGAACTTATTTTTCAATCAGTAATTCCCCAATATTCATCAAACAAAGTTAGAAAAGGAGTTCGTTGAGATTAAGAAAAAGGAATATCAATCCAATGGTACCTATGAGGAATATTTTAAAATACTATAAATGTATGTTTTTGGATTTATCATTCAACCATATTGAAAATTTCATCGATTCTTCAGTGGATTAAAACCAGGTCTTCAATTTTCATTAGCTATATAATAATTTATTAGCTATAAAGAGTTTGTGCATTGTGCTATAATGGTAGAAATAGATGTTTTTGTTACATATAAATCTCACGGTTTTGACAAGAAACAAAAGATGGAATTCAAGGGAAAATAAAAACACAATGGTGAAAAGAAGATTAATTTTTTCTTTATGATCAATGTGTGGAAAGAAGTGAGGTTGAGATTGTCTTAATGTGACTAGTAGATGTTTCAAATATGGAAAACAAGGTCATCAAGTAGTTGAGTTTCAACGTAATGGGAAAATGGTTTCTAATATTGTGAATAGAGAAAATACTATAGAGAATGCACCACCACCACTTCAATGCTACAAGTGAATGGAAATGGGGCTTATGATAACCAATTCCCAAATCCATGGGTTAATGATAATCGACATCATCAAACTCTTAAGTCTAAAGACAAAGTTAATTCACATGTGATCACTATTGGTGATGTTGAGTATGACAATGAAGTGGTGGAATGATTAACTATTTATTTAATGGGATTATAAAATAGTGTTGTGGAATATCATTTATTGTATTATGGAATATTGGAATATCTATGTATTGGTCTATTGTGGGTTTCCATAATTATATAATACCGATAACCATTAAAATTGATTGAAATATTTTTTGAAAGCATGTGATATGTGGATAATAAAGGTATAAGAAGATAATGAGATGTTTGCTGGTATTAATGACCTCATGACTGATATAAAGAAAACTTTATATCATGGTTTGAGTATATAATTTTTTTTGTATTTTTGGTGTGTGGAAGGAGTTATTTTTGACAGAATTCATGTTTTCAATAAGTTTCTATAATAATTCATGTTATTTTAATGTTTCAATAGAATACATGATTAATGTATTCACATGATTGGAATGTGACAATTGTGAACTACCTTATAATATATGGGAGATAAATGAAAATTCAATTTGGTTCAAATCATTCTAAAGTTTAATATTTTTTGGAAGGATTTTATTGTTATCCATTTGTGGATATGATAAGTTATAGTCCATTTTATGTTTGTTATATTGATGTATTATCTCACTATTGGTGGACTTATGTATATTTGATTAATTGTGATAAAAGTTTTGTTGAGATAGATGGAAATACCTATCATTCTATTACATGATCTGCTAACACTTAAATAATGAAAAACCCAAATTCATTTCTTTAAATAATAGGTGAAGTGAAAATTGTTCAACGAACGAAAAATGGTGAGACTGTACCAAAATCAATTAAGTATTTATTCTCATGAAAAATTATTCAACTTTAGGGAAAATATCATAAAATCAAAAAAAATTCTTAGTACCTTCTTATCCGATCAATCATATGGTCCCTTAAATTATTGTAGAGTTATGAAATTATGGTAGTTAACTTTCATCAATAATGTTCTCTAACATTTTCCCCCAGAACACGATGGTTATATTTTTCTTCTGTATCCCTATTTTCACATCCCACGTATATTCTCATATGTGGTAACGCAGTGATGAGTTAATTTTGGTATCCATTATGTTTCTGACATTCATTTGTAAAATGATATTTTTTTATCCCTTTTATGATATGGGTTACTATGAATGAATCTTACAAGTAGTAGACCTTTTATAACCCTCGAATAATTTCGAGGGAGAAATTCATTTTAAGGTGGTATAATGTAACACCAACGATTTTATGAGATAAATTATTTTTAATTTCTTTAATGACTTTTGTTTTATGCTACACCAAGATTATCTTTCTCTATACACAACACTATATTATCTTGTAGTATATGTAACTCTATACTTGGATTTTGATACACAAATTTTCTTGACGTTTTGATAGATTTCATTTCAAACAATATTGAGTATAGATTATTTTAATTGTATAAAATAACTATGTTAGGATTATGTTATACATAACACCAAATTAAGCTTTCACTACACCCAACACTGACTTCGATTTTATTTCATGAATGATTGACCTTCCTCGAGAGCTTATGATTTATGCAATACTGAGTTTCACTAAACAATGATATATTATGAAAATATTATTATTTAATGGGATATAAACTAACTCAAAGGAATAGTATTAACCACATTTTTAATTTTATATAAAATTAAACTTCAAACTATATATTATATAGACATGATATAACAATAATTTCAATTTTTCACATAAAATATGTATTATTCAAAAAATGCAGTTTTGTCGCATTTGGATGGTGCACCAATTTTGAATATAGTTTTTAAAACTTTTTAATATTATATTTTCAAAAATAAATGTTTTATTTGGTATAGGGAGATAAAAATTTACTTTGGATGAATGTTTGGTATTTTTCTGATAAAATTCACATTTTAATGAATTCTGAAAAATACAGCATTTTAATTCAAAAAAATGCATTTTCATCTAATTTATTTATATTGATAGATTGTCTTTTTAATTTGTTTTAATGTTTAATTGGATTATATTTGTACAATTTAATAAAATTTGGGTTATTTTAAGTAATTTTACATTTAAATTGAACATAACCACATGTCAATCTTTTGATAGTTTTTACTTCTTAAAAACCACTTTTCTGGTTTTGACAATGAAATTAATTTTAAATTAATTGATTCAATTCATGTGTTTATAATTTTGAAAAATGGATCCCATATTTTGAACTTATAGGTGAAAATTATGTTAATAGGTTACTTTTATTTTTTTTGGATATAATGAATAGTAACTACGGTAATTTTTATTTACCATAGTTAAAGGTAAATCAGGTAAATTTGGGTAACGAACAGTCTAATAAAGATAATAAAATTATCTTAACACCTTTAAAAGTCCTATTGGATGAATTAATGTCGACCAATATCACCTAAGTGTTGGAATTGATCAATTTAATGGACTTTTTTCTGTGAAAGTGATGTAATTATAATTGAATCAAAAGAAAGTGACAACATGTCACTCTCATATATCTTATAAATATAATAATTTTAATATAGTGATAAGCATATTAAAAAAAATTGGTTTATAAAATCTAAATAAATTATATGTATCATGTGAATTTACATAGAATTTTTAGAGACAAAATAATTACCATTCATGATGACTCAACAGTGAGGTAGAAATTATTTTATTGATATAAATATAAAATAAATGGTTTTAAAAATATTAAAATAAATATCATATGAACCAATTAATGTGATCTAAGAATTTAATATTTTCCTATTACATGTCAGGAGAGTATTTTAATATTTTTGTTCGAATTTAACTTCATTGTGTATTTTATTTAAATTCAAATAAATGAATATTGTAAAAATTTTCACTATTGATATTTTATAAAAATAACATACTATTAAATAATATAAAAATCAAAAAATATTTAAAATTTACAAATTTAAAATTATACGGTTGAAGATTTAACTAATTTTCCAATTTTTTACAATTGAAAACTCATAATTAAATATTTACAACCATTTAATATTTATAATATTATTACCACAAAAAAATTAAATAGATTAAATAAGGATAAATCAAAATGATATGGTTTATAATAAAATAAAAACTAGTTTAAATTTTATTGTTTGAGTGTATTTTGACCAATAACAGTCTAAACATTGAAATATATGAGTTTTGGACTATTAAAAACTGAAACATAATTTATAATAAATTAATATTTCAAGACATTACTAAAGTGAACCTCCTTCATCTTATAAAAGGCCACCTTTTATACCCACTTTCTCACCCCTATCAAGCCCATTGAATCTTACAAAATCTACTCAAATAAGCTCCCAAAATCACCCCTTACTTCTAGAGGCCTCACTTTGGGTAGAAATCCATCCTAGGGAGACTTTTTGTGCAAATCAAAAAGAGATACTCGAAAAAGAAGTAATTTCTTAATAACATTTTTCAAAATTCATTTCTTATTATACTTACTCTTCTTATGTTATTTCCATACCAAAGTAATAAATAATATATCTTCTACATTTTAAGATGTTATTATAATTATGGGAAAACCTTATAACTACTTTTATCCATCCTATGAATAACAATATCACCATGTGTGCTTACGTTCAACTTACCGTCTTCACGCCATGGTGTAATTGTTATTCAACTATAATTAATTTGGATGGGAATATTGATGAGTATAATGGATGTAAATAATGAAAATAACATTATAATAATTCTGTAAAATTCATATACCATCCAATTCCATACTATTTAACCATCAAGGGAATGATATCCACGCTCGTCCATATATATGACTTGCTGTCTCCACAACGGGATGAGATTCATTCCCCACGATAACCATTCAAGAATGTTTATAAATTACATATAATAAATAAGAATAAATTATGCAACATAATAATTATAATGTATTTATATATATATATATTTCATTTACTTTCTTCCATTCAATTCAATAAGGAAACAGAAACATCATTCATGAGTACGTAAGACCTACCGTCACCATAGACGGTGTATTCCATTTCATTTATCTATATATTAAATATATTTAAAAAATAAATATATATGATATATAAATCATTGTTTTCATTATTAATGTAAGTAAATAACAATCTAATTAATAATATCATGAATAAAAATTCAAAACACGTACGATAAATAAAATGATTATTACACAAAATGTTGCTTTAACACGGAGTTGATCAATGAACATGAAATATAAAGTCATAAGTGTATTATATATGATGTCATAAATATTATTATGGTTCATTTAGAAGTTAATAATTTTTTTAAACCCACTATACAGATGTTTAGACACATACAAAAAAAATCAGACTTAAGGTATGGGATAATTTTTCAATCTCATTTTTACCAGAGATTGTTTATAGATAAGTATTTACTAGGGATATATTTATCATCCTTGTACATGATTTCTAAAAAAATTCATAAAATGTTTAATATTATTATATGAATGTTTAATGTCATTTTTACACATTTTTGACTTTTTCCACAAGGTTTGGAAGGAATATATCTTTCATTTACCATAAGTGGTGCTTTTTTACCTTTCTGGAAAAAGTACGAGGAGTTTTTTTAATTGACATTCCATGAACAGATTTCTACATCTTCATAAGGCCATTTTTCCATGAAGCTTCGTTTACATAATTTCATTTTTATTTTAAATTAAATTCTTTTATTTTAAAATTTCTTATCATTTTGTGAAAATAAAACATTTTTAAAGAAGAAATGATATTTTACTCAGGAATTAAATTCAAGTGTGTTATCAAAATTATTTTCCATCAATGATGATTCTCTTTAAATAAGGTTATGTTTTTATCCATATTTTTACAATGATTTGACTAAATTAATGATATAATGATATTTTTTATTGATTATGTTATGATGGAATGATGTTCAGGAAACCCATTTTATTTCATGGGTTTTGCAAGGATGATTGATTTATGTTTTGTGAAACATGTCATAATGATTTCATTATGAGATGGGTTGGACCTATATATCCCACTAATGCATTGGGTAATTATTTATATCTCATGAGATATGCATGAATAGAATGCCATGTATATATGGTTCAATAATACATGGTTGGAACGATGAATAAACCCATCTTAGAAATATACATTGTCCACTATGATGGTTTAGAAGAAATGCCTTGGCTCTTATAAAAATCATAATATGTGCATATTTTTTTCCATAATTACATGTTTTTTCTGATGATATTTTATCATGGTTAATGTTCCTTTATGAAAATTTCCTAATTTACTCCAATATTTATTTCATGACCCGTGATTTAGATATTTAATCTTTATGTTCATGTTTTTATATTCGTAAGTTTATGGTTTGTTTTATGTTCTCCATGTTTACCCTAAATGAGAATTTGAGATCACCCTTTTTATGTTTTTTCCTTTGGATATAATGAAAGGTTTTAGGGGGGGGGGGAAGGGGAATATATTTATGGGAGATATTAAAGATATTTCACCATGTAATAATATTATGTCCCATTTTTTCAAAGACACTAAAATAATATGGTCTTTGGGAATATATTTAGGTAATATTTTACATATTTTGAAAAATAAAATGAATGTCCATGTACTTCATGCTTGGGTCACTATAAAAATTATTTTCAGGATTCTCCAACAAAATTTTGGACTTTTATGTAATCTGTTATATCCTATATTTATATATAATTTATCCTTCAACAGTTTTTCCCAAAAGTAGGTGGTAGGGAAAATAATTTGGTTCATCTTTTATGGATTCCTCCCTAGGTATCTTGATCTTTGGGAGCTCAAAGATCTTACTCTCAAATGAACATGTAAAATATAAACCAACATAATCAGGCCTAATGGAATATACCTTATTGTTTATATTCTTGAGAGATATATAACCCTAATTCTTTTGTTCACTATGGTTGTTTTATCAGGATGTCCACATGGCCAAAATAAATACTTGGGTGTCACTAGCTACATTATCAACTCATCTGCCTACATATGGATCTAATCATTTTAGGAAAATAAACTAAGAATTTTATTCCCTATCAATCAATGGTCATGGAAATAATTTGAATGGGCTCTAAAATATACTTATTTGGTTTTTATAATCCTTTAGAGCTCAATCAAATCATTTTGAAAGTAAAAGAAAAAATACCTATGAACATTCAATTGTTGGAATAAATATTTTTTTCATTGTTTACTACTATGAGAAAACTGACAATATTGTTTCCCTTGTATGACACACATGAATTTGTTGCATGTGAACATGGCTGAATTTTAGATCTTGGTAGTGGATCCCTAATCTTGATCAATTCAAGGAAATATTTTTATGTTATAGATTATAGGTACATTAATGGTTTCACCACTATATTGGAATGCATTGATTATCATTGAGACATTGTGATGATCACTTTGGTAGAATGGTTTTTGGAGTTGACCCAATAAGGGGGTGAAAATATAAAAATTCCCCAAGCCCTATGGGAATTGCACCATATTACAAGGATGAACAATTTATGAAAATATTAGTATCTCAACATTGAAAAAACAACCATAAAAACCCCCAAATTATTAATTCGATACCTTAAAGTTCTCATAAGAACATAGTGATATGATCTTTATCCGAGATATCCTTTTAATCATTATGGGATTGACTGAAAAAAGACATGATAACACCTTTTCCTTTCCAAATGGAATGATGGGGGGATAATGATGGATGTTCCGGTGGTGACCCTAGTTTTTATATATTCCACTAACATTTCGAATGTGAACTACAAAAATTACATTATGAGGAAAAAATAGGGTTGAAGAAATAATATTTAGATGCAGGGGTGGGTATCACCAATCACATCTTCTCTAATGGTTTATGTAGAGGATGATAAAACTTGATGATTCTTAGTTGACTATATTAGTGTGCTATTTTCCTTATTAAGAGAAAAACCATTTAAATTAATTGATTCTTTTTTAATTCATGTTGATTCCAAATTGAAAAAAATATAGGTTTTTTGGTATTCTTTATCGGTGAGTGATTATTTTCATGGGATAGTGATAATTGGATCATTTGGTGGGTCAAGAATCATTCATCACTTTTGTGTGAAGATGCATATTGAGTCATTTTGTTGTTCGGTACCAATTGAATTGTTTGATTCGATGGTGCTTATTGGATTGTTTAATGGGATGGTTCCTATTGAACTTTTTTTTGGGTCAATACCCCTTCTCAAAATGATGTTGGAACAAATTCTACATGATTCGAAGCATGTGTTTAAATCCTTAGGGAATCGTCTTTGTCATGGTCTCACCTACACTGATATTTTTAGAACATCAGACGTTAATAAGTAGAAGGTGTTTTAATCAGTGATGCATATGGAATTGGGGTCATGAATAGTTGACTTAGTTTTGCACTGATGATGGTGTGTGTGTGATCCACTAATTTCAAGATCATATATTGATCAATCCTGTATTTTTTCCCATATGATGCAATCTCTCATTCATATCATTATTTTTAGGGAATAGAATAAACACATTATACATACTCATTGGGACTACCTATTACTCTTGAATCAGCAGCCATATTTTTTCATAGCTACTTTAAGACAAAGAATTCATGGATCGTGTTACCCAACATATTGTTGTAAGGGTGGAAGCTTTATAGATCATTATTCCCAACTTCATATAGCTTCATTCTTTTGAGCAATTTGACTATGTTTATTTTAAATGACTAAATGAATTACCATGGAACTTGATCATTATATAAGGAATAAATTTAATTCTTCATTATTCCAATGCTATGTTACCTCAACATTTTCATGTTGTGGGATATGAAAACAAAATCTACCTTCCCTATGTTCCTTATATATAATTGTGGTATTTGTTAAGAACTCTCCATGGTTCACTGAACAATATCATATTTAAATTATTCTACAATTGTAAAATCTACAAAGCCACATGGATACATTATGGGTATGAGTGTAGTTGAAAACATATCCTACATGTTCTCCACACATATATATATCAGTTTTTTATTTGGAATACATATTTCTATAAAATATATCAGACCATTATATCATGAGATAAAATACATTACTATCTCATTCCATTGCTACTTGAAATTATATAGGTCAATGTTAACATTTTTTCCTCTTTATTGAGATGAATTTGAAAAGTAATTGAATATGAATATCTTCATAGTTTAAAATTGAACAAACTGCACAGTTACATTACCTATAAAATTGGAGACATTCTATGTTTTACAAAAATAATATAATCTTGATGACCAATTACAATTTTTGGGTACAAAGAATTTGGACACATTGAGAATAAAAACATTTTGGAGTTAATCTGCATATCTCATTCTCTCAAATTTCAAGAAATTTAAATCCAGAAATTTTTGTAGAGGAGGAGTCAAAACCACCCACTCGAGATACTACTTCCAACCTAGTTGTAGCAGTGCACAACAAACATAATGTGAATCAATATGAGTAGTGATATCATTCAGTAATTATTAGGATACCACGACATGTGTTTCCCTAATTTAATTTCTTGAATGAACACCTGATGTATCTCTAGTAGTGGGAATTGTAGATAATCACCATGCATGGGTTTTCAATGATAATATTTGTATGACATGAAGTTTTTGTTGTAGATCAACTTTTCTATTGTGTATTAATAAATCACCTCCCATTAAATCTTTTAATACGGATTATATATGGGCTCAATATAAAGATCAAACCTAGTGGGTATGTTTCCCCTGAGAAATTAAGAATTGATCTGCTCAAGGTACTCTATTTTTTCTGTGATTCTTAATATATTACATCTTTGTAAGATATTATTACCTTCTCTATGTAGTAAATGGGTTGTGATCTTGACCATGGATATCTATTATTCATTAGTATCATGGTAAAAATTAGTTATTTCATCACTGAAAAAATTCACTTAAGTTAAACATGCAACAAGAAGTATAGATTACTTGGGTGGAGAAATATCTGTAATCATTGTATGTTCCTTCTGACTATTTGGCACTGGATTTGAATATAGGGTTATAATTGGTAAAAATACCCATCCATGTGGGATGGGGTTCTTCGTTGGAATATTCTATCTTTATGTATGACTATGATGAATTCATAATCTTCTTCTTAGTGGTTATATAGAATTGGTTTTAGGAAAATATTGGGACACTCAGATGAGACTCATAGGGTGATGGAAGTTGAAATGATATAGAATTTACCTTAACACTAGTAGTCAAATACCCTTAGAGTACTCTCACTCATGGTACCATATTCTAGATAATATAGGCTAAAAAATCATTCACCATGACCTGCTTCATGATTGGGGTCATACATTGGAGATAATGACAATGGAGTAAAGAAATGTTCGCAGGTATCTTATGGGTGGTTTCCATTATTGGGAATATATTTTTTCATCCCAAAATTTCATTGACCTACAATTTAATTTTATACTCACAAACACCCTCAATTATTTTTCTAATAAGGTATCGTTTTATGGCTTTAATGATTATATTTATTGGAATATTTGTTTTCAGTGAATTATTATTTATAAATGTATTTTTATAAATTTTGAAGAAGTTTGGAATCACCTTTAAAATCCCTACTTTTTTTGAGATAACCTAGTTTTGGAACCCTAAATTCCTTATGTATCACTACTTTTTGAACCCTACGTTTAGACTGAATGTATGTATTGGGAACTATACTTTTGTTAACAACCCCATGTTTGAGTGATTTTTGTATGGCCTATCAACTGAAATTTTGGAATAAAAATTAAATTTTAAACAATAATTTTGATGTTATACCTATGTAAAGAAACTGTAAATTGAGTTATTCAT
Source organism: Viscum album (assembly GCA_963277665.1). NCBI lineage: Eukaryota > Viridiplantae > Streptophyta > Magnoliopsida > Santalales > Viscaceae > Viscum > Viscum album. The sequence continues at coordinate 345,088,441 of OY728127.1, read as the reverse complement.
CTGTGAAAATGATTTCCATGATTTAAAAAATTTCTTTATCAGATTAAATTTATCTTTAAAGGATATTTAAAGATAGATTCAAAGTCTCCTAATTAAGGGATTAAATTAATCCTATATATAAATAATGTAATGATTTTCAGTGGGATATTAAATTCAAATATCAAACACACTACTAATTTAGAAGAATGTGTTTTATCATCTAATATTTATGGATCTATTTTTATCAATGAATGATCATGTTTTTTTTAATATTGAGAGTTGGTTCTTTTAAATATGTTTATGAAGTTCCTAATTATCTTAAGATATATAATTTGGAGACATAAATGCTACGATCTATTTACATTTATTCATCATGACACTAATACTATATACTATCCATATATCTACCATTATAGTTCATGAAAATTATTTTTAGGGATACACTACGGAGACATACATGAATCGATCTATTAAAGTATTTGTTTTTATCTTATTTCAAAGGTTGTTCATGCTTATTTCATATCATTTATAATATTTTATCAAGAAAATTATAAGATATTCTTATGAAAGATGTCACACTGAAAATTATTAATATATTATTCTGAATATCTCTTCTATTGTGTGTTGTTGATGTTTCCAGAAAAGAGGACCTACGTAGTGAAAAACACCATGCCAATTCAGGGAGTGTTGGTGGAGATTACTAAGGGATATTTTTTCTTTATACCACAGTAAAAAATATTTAATTCCATTCTTTATCTATTAGATTCATAATATATATAAAGAAAATAATGTCGTACTGGATCATTAGTCATAGTGTGGGATTGTGTTTAAAATTTTTTATGTTTTTTAATGGAACCAATTCACCCATCTTGTGTATTAATGTTATTCCAACCTAATAATTATAATTAAATAATCTTTCTATGGAACATTCAATTAACCACTTGAAAGAATGGATAATAAGTCTATATTATGAAATTTTTCAATGTATGCCCTAATTAAGGAATGCCAATAATTAGAGTGTCATACATAAATGGAGAAAATTATGGATGTTGGATAGCCCCTATGATAACCTATTTGAAAAATCATGGTATCATAGTTTACATGATGATTTTTATACCATCTGAAATCACTGAAGAACTGAAGAAGTGATATTCTAAAAATCAATCCTAGTATGATGTTAATTTAAGATCCATGATTGAAATTATATGTGGACTCAGTCTTTATGAATTAAATCGAGTATCTCAATTTGACATAGTATATGAGATGTAGAAAAAACAATGATCTTCTAATAAGTAATTGATATTTCAAGATAGTTAAGGTACAATACATTATAGCTAAAATTAAATTATTTTAGATTTTATGAAAATGAAATAATTTCTTATATTAATGTGAGATTAATTCAAATATTAAAGGGTGTTACTGCATTAGGAACTTTGATTATATAGTGAGATCAAGAAGTAAATGTTCAGAAAGTATTAAACTGTAAATGGAATGGAATCTCTTCTACCATCAGAAAACCCACTCATTTTAAATATGATAATAAAGGAATTAATAGTTACTCTTAATGTGGATGTGGCGAAAATGAAATCTTAATTTAATTTTCTCAAAATGACCAAGAGAGAGAATAATGTTCTCAATGTTACTATTACAAAAGGCAAAAAGTATATTATTGAGGATTATATATCCTCAATAGATTCTATCCATTCAAATTTTTGGGAGGAACTAGATCTTCTATCCATAAGAATATATATGTTTTACAATCAGAAGAAAGTCTTCAAGAAGTAATTTGATGAATTCTAGAAGTATGATCTCATATCGAAATAATTTTGGTGTTATGAATGTAAACAAAGGGGGAATATCATACTTGATTTCTCACATCTTAAAAATGATAACTAAAGAATAGAATATATATATAATAAGTTAAAAAAGAATGATGATTACTATTGAAATGTATATAAGGAAATGATTGATACTTGGAGTGTCTATGAAGACTCTAGTATCTCTTCTAATTTATAACTTGTGAAATAAAATGATAAAACTAATATATTCTTTATAGCTAAAAAAGATGTTGTAAAAACCTATTATTTTTATTCATATAACTTTTATAGATATTTTAATGGTGAATTAGTTGTAAACATTTCCATGATTGATGATAAATAGTAATTCATAGTTAAAAATATTAATTTTTTGGTCTTAAGAAAAAAAATATGATATTATAAAACAACAACTTGAAAATAAAAAATAATTTAATATGATATTATTCAAGCTATATAATACATGAAAAATATATTTGAGAGTTATTGGATGAATTAAAATCATTTAAAAGTGCTATAAGGATATTTACTAAGGTATAAAAATCTATAAACTAGAACCTTAGAAAACATGTGTTTAGGAAAAAAAGACATAGTATTGTTGGTAATGGTCAAAAATAGAATCTTTTATAAAATTATTTTCTTCCATGTACAAGTAATGACAACATATCTGATGAAAACTATTTTTACTAAAAAAGTAAATGAAATTATGATAAAAAAATATTCCTTGAAGAATCCCTAGAATATGGGTGTAATGAAATATTTTATTTCTCAAAATATTCTTGATTATATATATATAAATTCTTATAAAATTAAGTATATATGGTATCAAAGATCATATTTCACTAACATGGTTAGACCCAAGAGAATTGTTTTACCAAATAACGCTCTTGTTTTATGTCTTTTTAGGTATATAGGTAAATAAAAAAAGAGATATATGGTACATGTATTGTGTTTTCTCATGTGATATGAGTAAATATTTGCAAAATTTCCATGCAATGTCAAAATTTTATATAGGATTGGCAATCCATTGTGATAATTCAAAAGGTAAAATCATTGGAGTAGGATAATTTGCAGACTCAAAATCTATAATAATAAATAGAATATTATACATTCAAGGGATAAAGAACAATGTTATATTCATTTCTAAACTATCCGATGATGGTTTCTTATTGATTTTTCTAAAAAATCCAGGTTATTATTTTAAGATAAAAGTCTTAAGATTACATAACGTAGAAATAAAAAATGTTTATACCCTGTCTCTTAATTAATTATGTAAAAATGTGAGTCGTTTAACTATTATAATAAGTGAATCCTTAATTTTTATTAGAGATATGGATATTAAAATATATATTATCTTAATTATTTATCATATAATCATTTAGTTTCTAAATTTCATAGTCTTATGTTTTGTGAGAATAAAATTAGTGATGAATGCCAAATAGGAATGCAATAAATGTCATCCTTTAAATATTTTAACAAGGTTTCTATATCTAAGCCTTTAGAATTCATCCACATGGATTTTTTTAGACCATCTAGAGTAGCTTGTAGGGATATATTATTATATATATATATATTGATTATTTTTATAAATTTACATGATTTGTTTCTTAGAACATAAATGTGAATATTTTTGTATTTTTTAAATTATTTAAAAATTTTCCAAAATAAGAAAATATTTAAAAATAATTTCCTTGAGAAGTGATCATGTAATTGATTTTGATGACTAAGAATTTAGTCCTTTTTAATCAATTTTTTTATTAAAAATAATCTACTTTGGTCCAAGAAAACCTCAATAGAATGTAATTTAAAATTGAATAAATATCACTTTTCCATATACGGTAAGAACTATGTTGAATGAATGTAGTTAACTGCCTATTTCTAGGAATAATTATTTAAATAGATTTTCATTTCTCAATTAGTGTTTTATCCTAAAATTTCTCAAAAATAAACTATAGAATAATTGATGTCCTAAATTCGGATAAATTAATGTTTTTAGACACAATGTGTATATCTTAAAAATTGAGGAAAACCTGGTAAGTTTGATCTGAAGGATAATGAAGGAAAATTTTATAGATATTATATTACTTATATATGTATAGAGTGTTTAATAAAATGTAAATTATTGTTTAATATTCTTTTTATATAATGTTTCATGAAATTTATCCTTTTGATCAAAGTATAATTCAACTAGATGAAGTTACAGATTCTTTTAATATCATGAGGCTTGATTATTCTAAATATTTGTTTGAAAGTAAATTAGAATATGATAAGAATCTATTTAGTTTGAAATAATATGAATATATAAAACATGAATGTGCATTACCTAGATATCCTAGAAAATTTAACAACCACCCATTATAGATAGTTACAGGTAACCTTTATAAAGGAGTTAAAACTATAAGGAATTTAGTATTCCAAAATGAGTTATCTAGATACCTATCACATTTTGAACCAAATATTGTAGAATAACCCATAAAGGATAAATGTTAGATGATGTCTATGAAGGAAGAACCAAACCAATTAAAATATAATAATGTTTGGAAATAGTTTATAGGCATTCAAATCATCTAATCATAGGAATCAAATCGGTTTTTAGAAATAATCAGGATGATCAAGGTATAGTTACTTGTAAAAAGGTCAGGCTAGTTTCTAAATGCTACAAACAAGGAGAAGGAATTTATTAGTAGGAAACCTTTCCCCCAGTTTTTGTTCATGAAGCTAGGAGGATCATGTTGTCCTATGCATCAAATATGTTTTAAATTCTACTAAACAGTTAGCAAATCATACTTTAAAATGGATATTTCAGGGAGGATATTTATATTGAGAGTCCTCTAGGTTTTATAAATCCTCACATGATAAATTATTTTTTAAAAATACTAAAACTGTTTATGGACATAAACAATCACCAAGGGCTTGGTAAGAAGGAATAAGTTATATTCTTTTGGAAAATAGTTCATTAGTGATGCTATCTTGTCCTATTATTTTTAAGAAAATATTTTCCTCTAATATCTTACTTGTTCAAATCTATGTAGATGATGAGATTTTCAGGTCAACTAATCAAAAACATTGTAATGATTACATAAAACTTATGTAAAAATAATATGGAAAAAGTATAATGGTGGAAGTAAATATCTTTCTTGGATTTCATCTCTATCAATGTGATATTTTTAATTTATTAAATGAAAGAAAATATGTTATTGATTTATTGAAAAATCACGAGCATAGGGAATATTTGATCTTATGTAACTCTCACATATACTAATGTAAAACTTTTTTTTGACGAATATGGTAAACTAGTTGAAAATAAGTTTTATAGAGGTATTATTGGTAGTTTTCTATATCTATTTCTAGTTTAAAAAACATTTTTTCACATTTTCTATTATCAAATGTTTAAATAAAACACAAAATAATCCCATCTATCTATTGTTAAAATAATTTTTAGATATATAAAAGGAATATTTTTATATCTCTTATTTATCAAAAAAATATTATTTTAATTTAATTTCATATGCAAATACTGATTTTTGCGGGTGTTGTTTCGATAGAACATATACCATATGAAATTATCACTTTTTAAAAAATCCCCTAGTTTCATAGCCTATTTAAAAGAAACATTTTGTGGAATTGTTAAATACTAAAGGAGAATATATTTCAACTGGAAGTTTCTTTGCACATGTATTGTGGATGAAACACAGTCTTTTGGAATTTGGACAAAATTTTCATTATGTTCCTATTTTATTTTACAATACTATTGATATTAAAATTTCAAAAAAAATAATGTATCAATTTAGGATAATCATATTAACATAAGGAATCATTTTTTAAGATATCATGTCCAGAAGGGTTATATATCATTATAATTTTTTAATAATGAATAAGAAATTGATGATATTTTCCCTAAAACACTCCACACAACTTGTTTTGATTTTATTAATGGTAGGAAATTTTATTTAATTTAAAATGAGGTTTTGATGAATCTTTCTGTCTTTTAAGTTTTTTATATAATTAGTCATTAAAATATTTTCATTTTATTATTATAATTTTATATTTAAATTTCTATTCACATATTTATTTTTGTAAAATAATAAAGTCAATTTTAAACAAATCTCTAATTATTACATTGATACTTTTACATGGGAAAAAAATGACCATTGAAACCCATTAGAGTTGACCTCTCTCTCTCCTCAACATTAGATCATTCGTAATTTAATCCCCTTGATCTATAAATCTCTTTTGAACCCTAATATTTCACACTTAAACATTCTGCTTCTCAAAATGGTAAAGTCTAAGTGAACTGATGAAGATGGACTAAGTGGAATGATGCATCAGGGTAAATTTAGTTTAAAAAAGAAATGTTTTTCCAGTGCAAGTAATTGATTTTGAATGGGTATTCTAAAATAATCTTCTATTATAGAAATATTTAATGATTAATGGTCTAGAGTTCATTTTCAATGGAGGAAATTAGAAGTTCATTTCTAAAAATGAAGTAAATTAATTTTTCACGAAATCATAGTTCTTTTTAAGAAATAAAGATGATGTCATTTCATTAATGGTAAAAAAATTAATCATCTATATCAAAAGTATAATTTCATGGATTTTTTATTCACCCCATCAATGAGTATTTAAATTCAGTCTATGATCAATACAATATTATTTCATAAGCTTTAAGTCATATTTTTTCTTTTTGGGAACCCCAATGTCCAACAAATGCTCATGAACGAATTAGAGGTTTTCCAGAAGGTTCTGGTCATGTTTTTTCAGAATGATTTAGTTATTAAGATGGTTTATCTTGAGAATATACTCTTTCTAGATATGTAAATAATGTTTTTGATATTGGATGAAAATTATCTAAATTTTCAGTATATATATGCTATGATATATGCATCATTACTTTTAAAAGAATGAAGGGATGTCCTTATATCAATATAGAAGACTTGTTTCCTTTTCTCTATAAAAGAATGGAATTATATATGAAATCGAGACATGTCTCAAATATCACCATAAAATTATTATATCTACTATAATGGTAAGGAATTTTGGCCTTTTATAGAGCATTTCCATGGTTAAGCTATGTTTCCTGGTTCTGAGGATGGGGATGGATTTAGTGCTAATGCATAGGGGTGGAACCAAGATAAAAATTACATAGTTTAGTGAATTTTCATCCTTAAGATGTTAAAGAATAGGTTATTGAAATAGTAATATTCCTAACTCCATTTGGTTGGGGTCTGGAAGATGTGTATGTTGGTCTGACCAACATTCTTATCTGCACAAGGAGGAGTCAGGTAGTGGATGACAACATCTCCACTAGGATAGAGGGATTTATTCAATTCCAAATAAATTTTTGAAGAATGATATAAGGAGATATATTTATAGTTCTTCTTTTAAGATGGAGAATAATAAAATAACCTATGGAGATGGTTCTAGTGATTAAGGAAAAAGAGTTATATCAACTCTTTTTTTGTGATAAAATGGGTTAGGAAAAAGTTATTCCAACTATTGGAGATATAATGGAAAAAGATTATAATGATGTTTTTGTTATAGAATGAACTAAGGTAGTTGTAAAATTTCTTGATGAGAAGGATAATCATGTTGAGGAGAAAGTTAATGATGAATCTGATTCTAATGAGCATGGGAGTGATTCTATTTCTAAAAACATTGAGTTGATTGTTCATCAGTTTTTTTTATTTTGTTCAGAGTCCTTGAATAGGGCTTATGAAAAGGAGGATAATTCATAGGCTGAATCCCTTGAGATTTTCCATATCAAGATATTGAAATAGAATTCAAATATATTCAATTTTTTGAAGATAGTGTGTCTTTTATGAGGTCATATTATAATTATTTATGTATTGCTTGAAATAAGAACTCAAAATTTTATAGTTAATATTATTTAATTTTATAGTGAGTTGAAATATGAGGCTATCAGATTAGAAGGAGAACACGAGAGTTCCCATAATAATATTGAAGATCTAATAAAATAATATATTCCCAGAGTAGATTATGATTATTTATAAGTTTATCTTCAAATATTGAAAGAAATTTATATCAAAAAAAAATATTTTGATGTTTTTAAAAAGGGGATGTATTATCAGATTCTATAGATTATATTCAAATTAGTTTCTATGTATTGTTTTTAAATTTTTTATTAAATTATTAGGATCCATGTTTATATTGGAAAGATCCAATTCAATACTATTAAGTGATTCTATATTCGGTGGACCAACTTCTCTCAAAATGATACTAATGTTAGATTCTCTTACAGCTATTTTTTCTATTAATACAATATAGATCATAAGTTTTCTATGTGATAGTATTTCACAACACAATATTTTTGAAAATCCGAAATATCTATTTCAAGGATAACATCTAAAAAACATGGTGTTTTATATTTCACTAAAAAGACAAATGATGATAAAAAAATATGCTTAACAAAATAAATTTTTCTCTTATTTTATGAAGGTTAATATCATTGAAATATTGAATATTTTCTAATATTATAGAATTTAGATAAATGAATTATCTAGAACTATGATAAATTGAACTATATATGGAAGAAATAAAGGTGGTGCATCATATAGTCCATGATTCCCTCACCTTAGAAACTTATGCAAATGAGGTTGATCCTAAACCTTATTCTAACGCTTCCCCTTAGAATAACTAAACCCCCTAAGAAAAGACCACTTTTCAATCTAAAATTATTAATACAAAGGATTTTTTCAAATTGTTCCCTTAATTGTATTTTCTCTATTTAATATTGACATTAATTTTTTGTATAAGTATATTAATATTTTAGAAGGATTTTATTTTTGACATAACATAACTTTCATTAATAGTTCAATGCTATATTAACTATGTTCTATTAAATTTCTATACATTATTTTTTATATCACAAAAGGGGGATCCATTTTGATAAAAAATATTTTTATTTTATTTTCTATGAAGAATTTGTATAACTAGAAAACTATATTTTATTTTATAAATCTCATTTTATTTTAATAATAAAACCTACACTTCTATGTTTATATTTTTATGTGATTTATTATCATAAAAAAGCGTATGATTATTGGGAATAACTTTTTTATCCAATAATTTCATTAATTTATCACTAATTTTGATGCTCATAAACACCCTCAAATATTTTACTAATAAATATATTTTTTGTGGATTTCAATATTATAATTTGGAAAATTTATTTTATGATACCTGAATTTTTAATTTTAAATGTTTTCAGGATATTTTTTAAGAAGAATAGAATCACTATTCATATCCCTAAATTTATTAAGACCATTAGGTTTGGATACCTAACTTTTGTTAAGGATCACTAAATTTGGAACCATATATCTAGATTTAATGTTAGGTTTAGGAACATTAATTTTGTGAATAACCCTACACCTGAGTGGTTAATATACATATTTCAACCCAAAACTTCTAATCAACCATACATTATCAACCATACCTTTGATGTTATATGTATATAAAGAAACCATAAGTTGAATCATTCATCTATGAGACTTAAATTATAGGGTATTTCAACAATTTCATTAACGGTTTATTTGAAATAAATATCTCTTTAAAGTCCATTAAAAAATAGATTTAAAGGCTCTGAATAAATGGAATAAATAATTCTTATTTATAAGGGATGTTAAATTTTTTAGTGGGTGATTAAAATAAAATTTTATAGATTCTATGATTTTTGAAGATCACATTTTATTAGGATATATTTCAAAATCTGTTTGACCAAAATAAAGATCAATCATCCATTGAAATAAAAAGAACTCATTCTATGAAACATATTGATGAGTTATATTATTATATGATGATATAAAATTTTGATACATACATTTTTTGATATATTTCTCTTCTTCAGTAATGATTCTAATACTATATCATATCATTTAATTTTTTGTGTAGTATGTTGAGGTTATTTTGGGGACTATACATTAGAGAAATACTGGTTATTATTTGTGGATTACTCTGTCTTGATAATATTTTAGTGGATATTATTATTTCTATAATATCAATGATATTATTATCTCAATTAAAATATAATTTATTCATCATAAGTTATACAATTTGATAATTTTATATCTATTCTTCTGAAGATCTCTTATTTTTTCAGTTGATGAAGTTTCTAGGAAAGATAAGCTATGTGTGAAAATCACCAAGGTCACTGAGAGATCATTGTTGGAGTGAAATATGTGTTTTTTGTGCCCAAATACACAAAATAAATTTTATTTTTCTCTACCGTATAAATATACTATATAATTTTTATAGAGATAATATCAATATACTACATCATATGTCACAATGACAGATTAAGTTTTATTTTTTCATGTTTTTTGGGAGGACACAATTGACCCCTCTTATTCATTCATATTATACCAACCTAACATCCATTACATGGTAGGTGTCACAATATACCTTCCTAAGATAAGGAAGGTGGGTGTTCTCATGCACTATGGATAGAATCCTGAAGCAGTTGGATGTTGAAACCTACTTCACATTATAATCATGACTTGATATTAATATGATGATCACTAGGGATTCATCACCCATAGATTCCCATATGATTCCTTCATAGTTATGATAGAGTCATTAAAATGTTACCCCCATACAAAATCTTTCAAAAATTGGTTATAGAGGTTTTAGGTTATTCATGACATGTGGAATCACCTAAATGTTGATGAAAATGTAGTGATGATAGTAGGAAAAGATCAAGGTTACATCAATTATTGGTTCATTTCGACCCCCATTTTTTCTAGTTTCCTCCAAGTTTGCTAGGAAAGATGATCTATTATAGATTTACGAACACACATACCATTTGGATTCTAAAAATAATAAGAAACCCCTTAGTGCACCATCACTTGTAAGATCATGTTTAATCTATTGATTTATTAGTTAAAGAATATATGTCATGTTTACTATATTTTATCATGGAACCTCCAACACACAACCATGACCTACAATTTTAGGTCAGGGATAACATTGTTTTTAAATGATAAAAATCAATAGAAATTTTCTACAGACACCTTAGAATTTACCTTGGTAAAAATTATGGGAGGTCATACTTACCACACACTTTTGAGGGAGATTATTTAATACTATGGGACACTATTATTAATTTAAGACATATTTTAAAATCCTTACAAAATACCAATGTAGGACTAGTTACCCCAGTTCTAATGATCTATTCAAAAACATCCATCAATGTGAAAATATATATATCATTGGTTCTCAATATTTTTCATATTATTTAGTGATTCTATGGCTTGGAGATATATATTCAGATACACTAGATTTATCTCTACCCAGGGAGGTGGTAGGATTTATGGAGTTACAATAAGTCCCACGATCAAGATTCATATATATCCATATGAATGAAATCAGAACCCACATATTTTGGTTCCACATAATTATATACATCATACCATTTAATATCACGAGTTAAATAATAAAATAGTGAATTTTAAAGCCATGAAAATAAGAAAAACTCTAGGTAGTTTGATGTCATATAAAGTATACTACTAGTTTAATGGTCCCTATAAATGGTACGTGCAAGACATAAACATCAATTCATCATTCTAATTATCATATTTCATGGAATGTAAATTGAAGAGAATGATTTATCGTGTCGTTCACCCTGTTTATTTGCATAACCATACTTAAAATGCATAATGTATATGTATAGGTCTTACACAGGTGTTACCAAAAGGATCCTAACCCCGATAGTGAGTCTGATGAAGGTATTTATGGGTTCTGAGTAGAGTATCTCAACTTTCAGAGTTTTTGGAAACCATGAAGAGTATATCGAATCAAATAATATTTGTTAACCAATATGTTTATCTTGTAATATGGAAATTAATGTAGCACATATAAAAATTTGGACTCAAGTTTCATGGGGGAGGTAAGCCTTAGACACATCAAAGGTTATACCATACTCTCCATATGGTATTATTATGCTCTTCAAATAAGTTCTAAATATCTCTTCATTATACTAGGGTATAAGTTAATCTCACGATCATCACCTAAATAAAGATCTACTATAATTTTCACATTTGGTAGACAACATTTTAAACCCCTAGAGTTAGGTGGTCAAACTTTGAGTTCAATAGGGAATTACATCGTTTAATGTCTAGAATGGACTTGGGTCAGAGGTATAACAAATCTTAAAGAAGATGATAGTTTATAAGGTGTTGAAATTTTGTAGTTGAACCATAGAGATATTCCCTACATATCTTGGTTAATAGGAATCCAATCCCACATAGTTTGAGATTCATAGTTTATGGATGAATTTGATGGTAGGTCTATAAATTTAAACATCTCGTTGTAAAGTTGTTTTGGTCATGAATCGGATGAGAATAAATGAATTTATTTGGTTTTATTAATGGGGATTACTATTATGACTCAACCTATCAGTAGGTAACTATGCTGGGGGAGGTATAATTAGTTATCTCCCCCCAATGATTTTTATTAACAAGGTGAGGAAGGTATAATGGAATCATCAAGGCTTATACATTGATAGGGGAACATATATTTCTAAAACCAAGAGGTTTGCTTAAATCTTTTCATATAGACATGGTTTTCAAGACAAGGAAAATATCTTGAGTGAATTAGATTCCTATGTACGATACCGTGATGATTGGGGAACCTAGTAGGGGGACCTATGTAGAGGATCAACATAATAGGGTGAAATGGGTGAAGGGACCTTGTACTAAGGGTATGGTGACATGGATCACCCCAATTGATAGAGCTGGTTGAAGGTTCTCCCTAGTAAGGGGGCCTGGGGGTGGCAGACCACATTGTCAGGGACCCTATGTGAAGTGTCGCCATATTGAGGGGCCATGCATGAAGGGTAAACCTAGTGAGGATCTCTATGTGATGGTATATATAATGAGGGAATATAGAATAAGGTTCACTATAATATAGTTTAGGTAGAACTGTTCACAAATGTAGGTTAGTACTAGGTGGTTAGGGATGATTCAAACAGAAAAGAGCCTTGGCACAATGGTTTTTTCCCAAGTTGAGTCCCTTCGATGATGATTAAGGAATGTGGAATCTTAGCATACACTCCTTGGGTTAAATATGTCTCATTAAACCCTAGTTATGGGGATTTAAAAGGACTAGTGATACTTCTTTATTCATCTTCTGGGAGGTATTCAATGTGTGTTGAAAATTTTAGGTAAATTGGGAGGTTTATTTGTCGATTCAGGGGTCGGGGTGTGAGGAAATAAGTGTGTGACACATGAGCATGGATAATGGCACATGAAGACTTATTTATGTGGACCTAGAAGTGTTTTAGGGATGTGTTTAAGAACTAGGTGTTAGATATGGGTCAAGGAGACTTCAGTGCAAGGGGCCTGGGTGTGTGACTTTGATTGCAAGATAAGATTTATACTTGCAAAATATGTAACTTCTTGTGGAAATAACTTTTGATCCATGAGTCAGTTTGGTCTCTATAACTAGTCAAACTAAATCCTAAAAAATACACCATTTGATATATTATTCCCCTACAGAAGGTGTTTTTAATGGTTATAAATTTCCTAGAATACCATAAAAATTCGTTATAATGCTTAGAAACCCTTTTCATCAGGATAGTGTGAAATATATATCTTACACCCAGTAGGAGGTTATCACCCCCACATCACCATATTGGAATCTCAATCCATTTGTTTTTAAGAAATCCTGATACCCATGATCATCCAATTTTCTTCTCATTCAGGATTAATACATTTTTATACTACAACATAGCTTTTTTTCCGAGGGAGGATCGTTTTATAGATTCTGTTGAGATGTTCATGGAACAAATTTTTCAATGTCAATAACAGTTTTGTGGGATTATGTTAGGTGTATTCATATGTTACATGATTACTTGATGATAATAATGAATGTGATTTTGAGGATTCTTATATGATACAAAATAATCACATAGAAAGGATATAGGAAAATACTACATTTATCTCCAAATAATTAATGTAAATATTTGTATTATTTTTCATTTTTTGTATCATTATTATGTAAAATATATTTATTTTTAACATTTATTTTTAAATCAATAGATGTGGATCATTTCTTTCATTATTATTTTAAATTTTATATTTATTAGTTTTTGTTCTACATTTTTTGGTTGAAGAAGCATGAAATCGTTATTTTTTTTGGGCATCGTACAAATGTAAAATAATTTTTTTAAATTGGATGTCTAAATATATATATTTTGTTCATTTATTCCATTTTTAAATAAATTTTTTTGTTCATCTGTTTTATTTTCACATCTTTTGGTTAAAAATTTCTTACATCATTATTTTTTTGTGAAACATATACAAATAAAGACTGTATATTTTTACATGGATATTTAAATTTATAAATGATGATCATTTAATTGATTTTTATAATAATATTTATATAAAATAAATTCAATTATACATTTTAGGGTTGAGGGATCATGTCCTAATTATTTTTAATTTTCTATTTTAGTGTATTAATGTTTTTCAGGTATTCAATTTTCTTCATCTATTTTAGTTAAAATTACAAATAAAATTTAATTTAAATTATTAATAATTACAAATATCAATCTTACCATTATTATAATCATAATAAATATAGATAAAAATAATTTCATTAGATTAATATATTTTAATGATGGAAACAGACGTAGTGGAACATTTACAGAGTTTTGTGTACATTTTTTCATAATAATATATCTTTAATACATTAATTACATAATAAAATTATTTTTTTGTTTGTAAAAATTATTTACAACATTTCTTTTGGGTGTCCTATGGTTGGGTCTTCTTCTTCTCTGATGAAGATGATTCCCAAATTTTGTATACATAGGATTACACACATACCAAAAAATTTATTTTCGCTTTGGTAACAAATGTTGATAATTAAAATCAATGGTAACAATATCCCAATTGTCATGAATGAAAATTAGTTCAGGAGTTATATGTCCATGTCAAGGCATTTTAGGATTGAAATTTCCTATCTTAAATGAATGATCATTGATAATATGGAATAAGATATGATGTGGGAGTCCATTATAGTAAATTTTTTCAATTTATTTCTTTTTTATCCAATTTTTATAATATTATATATATATAACGAACATATTCTTTATTACATACATAAACATGATTTATTATATAAAACCATCACTTGATTCAACATAGAACATAATGATGTCTTTTGAATTTGGGGATTATGAACATTACATAACAACATAAAGCATAGAACACAACAACTTATTGAAAACTTCCTTTGCATGACCACTACATTCCATCGTACTTAGCTTTGCATAGGGTAATAGGAGAACATGCATAAGAAAAGGGTGAGTTATAAAGCCCAGTAAGGGAATAAAAATGGAATTACTTGAGGAATAAAATAACTGTTAGATAATAGGAATACTAATGGAGTATAAGAGAAACATAAACATAAAGGCATGATAATGATTGATAATCATAACAAGGAGGTGTGACAACAACACTTAACATGGAATTAACATGAGCCAAGGCTAATTGCACATGAAGCACAATTATACAGTAACTTCACATGAATTATCTTGATTAAACATTCATTTAACATGACGTATCATAATACTATACTTTAACCGATGCATTAGAGTGCTATCAGGGCGCACCCTTCTTAAACATTTCATTTTATGCAAAAGCTTTCCATATGGACCATAAAACAAGGATTTATAAAACATCATCATTTATTCAATGATGAAGGAATGTGGAATTTATAAATGAAACTATATAATCAATAAGTAAATGTGCATAAAGGTTAATACCCTTAATAGAGAAATGGGAAGGGTATTCACTACATAATGACTTTGGCTTTGAAAAAGGTGGTGTAATTTTGACAGCATAACGCCATGAAACAAGAATTAGTACAAATCGTTTATGAGAGAATAAGGGGTGTCTCATCATATATACCTAAAATGAATAGTAAGGGGGTCATATAGATACATTTCCCAACATTTTTAAAAGAATTTTTATTCATGATACAAAATAATTGCTTGAATGTAAATGAGGAGAAAGAAATTCCTTTCGAAAATTTGACACACTAACCGGTGTACATGGGAGGAATTTAATGAGAGAGAAATGGATATATCATCATTAAAAATTTAAGAGGGAAGTATGGGGGAGGTTTGAAATCATACCCAACATTTATAATTGAAAATAAAAGGGAATAACAATATTAGGAAACTTGGATAAAAAGAGAAAGGTAGGAATCCCTCACATGGAAGTGTGATCCCAAAGGCTTGGGAGATGCTTGAGAGAGGATTATAGGGAGATTGTGGTAACTTGTGAGGATTATAGAGAGATTAGGTAAGAGTTTGGACGAACTCAAAATGATTTTAGTGAAGAGTAAGTGGGAGATTGGGTGGGTTTATATATGAAAGGAGAGGAAATTCATTATTATTTAGTTTTGGGATACCACAAATTAAACTAATCCAAAACCCAAACTAGACCATGGTTTTTGCCCAAGGTTTCTTCCAAAGGGGAGTCTAAAACAATATTTTATAAGTCCAATGGCATAAATTTTTAAAATAATAGAGTTTCTTATGAGGAGGTGAGTCACACTTAAAAGGAAAAAAATTTAAAAAGACCAAATGTTTTAAAATCCGCGAAGGGTCCACTAAAGCATTATAAAATACATCAAACAGACCCAAAATCAAATTATTTTAATGGTAACACATATATTTGAAGAAAATAATATTTATATTATTTTATTACATCACTATTGGGTCATTATGATGTCATAAAATACAACATATATTTAAATGGTATTTAATTTTTACTAAAAATTTCGACTGTCTTAGAAAATTATGAAAAATTAACCGTTGGATACTTTCAACATCAAAATTAAAAAATTAATATTCATTTTATCTAAATAATTTTATAAATATGTGAATTTTTAGATTTAAAAAAAATACCGAATTTTATCGAAAATTTAGGGGTATTGGCAAAAATAGCTTTGAAACCATAATTAAAATTATAATTGCATTCATAAAATTATAAAATAAATTATATTTAATAAAAAATAATTTAATAATAATAATATTATTTTATTGAAATATTATATAATTCCAAAATACATTAATTCATCAAAATAGATTTCTTAGTTTAATATTAACTAAAAATATATTTGTTCTTTAAAAACTATTTACAAAGTAACAATAATAAAAAGATTGTATATTATCTATAAAAGAATAATGTACCTAATTTTAGAACTAGGGACTTGTTACATAACCCCTTAAAACCCCCCATATAAGGCCTTAGGGTAAGGTGTGAGATGGTGACAAACTTTTGAGGTGGCTCAAATAACATCATTCATGTGGAAATCTCTATCAACTTCTACTTCTCTCGTTGGCAGTTCTTCTCAAGATTAAAATATTCAATCTCGGCATGGTCTTGGTCAAGGGTGAATCCAAATGATTCCATATCCTTTACAAGATCCAAAAAATGGGATTTGTATGGGGAAAGTCTACTGGATGAGGCCATCACTTCCTTTGTCAGAGTAAATTGGATTTTTTAAAGGCCTCTATTTACACTAATCATGAGATCGCTGTTCAATGACTATATTAGCAATGATAACAATTCATAATAGTATTTTGAAATCCAAAACATAGAACCAAATAAGTGCATACATTTTACATAACCATAATAAGATATTTAAAGAGACCAAGAGTTATTTTCATTAATGAATTTTTGGGTCGTTACAATCTGCCCCCCTTAAGAAAATTTTCCCTCGAAATTTCTGTTTCCCACACTAAAATAGATGTCGATAACATTGTTTCATCACTTCTTCTAATTCCCACATCACTTATTCAAACATATTGTTTTCCCACAACAGCTTGACAAGGGGCATTATCTTATTTTGTAGAACTTTTTCTCTACGATCTATAATCATCACTGGTTGATCCTCGTAAGAAATCTCATCCTCTAGTTGTACTACCTCTAAAGAGAGTACATGTGAATGGTCTAGAATGTTCTTCATTAATAGGGATACATGA
Source organism: Viscum album (assembly GCA_963277665.1). Taxonomy (NCBI): domain Eukaryota; kingdom Viridiplantae; phylum Streptophyta; class Magnoliopsida; order Santalales; family Viscaceae; genus Viscum; species Viscum album. Next base: position 345,070,636 of record OY728127.1, on the reverse strand, counting down.
AAGACATCATGTACTTTGTCCAGGGTGGGTGGATGTTCTTGTCGATAGGCCACAGCCCCGACACGATCAATAATCTTGAAGGGGTCGATGTACCTAGTAATTCACATCCCCTTCTTTCCAAACCTCATGACATTTTTCCATGGAGATATGCATAGAAATACCATTCCTCCAATATTAAACTCATGGTCTCATCAACAGTTATCTGGATAAATCTTCTGTCGACTCTAGGCTACCTTGATATGCTGCTGAATAGTTTTCTCCTTCTCCACCATTTCTTCGACCATTTTTTGATCCTAGAAGCCTACGCTCACTGACATCATCACAACATGTCGGTGTTCTGCACCTCTTCCCATAAAAGAATTCATAATGATCCATTCAGATTCTCGAGTGGAAACTGTTATTGTAGGAGAATTCAAATAGAGGAAGACGTTGATCGCATCCTCCTTTAAAGTCCATTGAACATGATATTAACATATCTTCAAGTGTCTTAATAGTTTGCTCAGATTGGCCATCAGTTTGAGGATGATAAGTCAAACTGAAGATCAGTTCAGTAAACAGAGTTTGTTGAAGACTCTTCTAAAACATAGTGGTGAATCATGGATCTTGATCAGATACAATGATAATGGTACTCCATGCAGCTTTACCACTTCCCTAAAGTATATCTGTGCTAGTTGATCCAATGAGAAATCATCCCAAATTGCAATGAAGTGTGTATTCTTTGTAAGATTATCCACAAAAACCCAGATTTCATTGTTGCCTTTGAATGTATTGAGATGTCTGTTAACAAAGTTCATGGAGATGTTCTCCCATTTTCATACTGGTATGGGAAATGATTACATCATCCCCTTAGAATTCTACCTCTCTGCCTTCACATATTGAAACACTAAGCACTTTTATGTATACTCAAAAATTTCCTACTACATATTATCCCACCAATAATTATATCGAATATCTTGATATATCTTTTTGTTTCATGGGTTATTAGATAAATTTAAACTATGTGAATCATTTAAAAGTTTCTTCTTTAGATCCTGACTTGATGGAACACATAGCCTTTTCCCAAATCTCACAATTACTTCTTCATTAACATTGATCTCCGAGGATTTCCCTTTTCTGATTCAATCCAATTTCTTCTGAAGTCCCAAATCATCCTTTTGGGAATCCATTAACATTTCCAAAAGATATGTTTGAGAAATTATTTGTAAAAGTATTGATGCTGTTCCCTTTTTTTTATGATTCCCATGTACATCTTCATCAAATCTATGAAGATTGGATCCTTCTCAATTCTCATCAATGATAGAATCATTGGGTCTTTTCTACATAGAGCATCCAACACCTTGTTCGCTTTCCCAGGGTGGTAATGGATTGCGCAGTCATCGTCTTTGATCAGCTCTTACCATCTCTATTGGTGCATCTTCAACTCTTTTTGTGTGAATATACACTTCAGGCTTTTGTGGTCCGTATATATTTCACATTTCTTTTCAAAGAGATAATGCCGCAAAATTTATAAAGTGAAGATAACTGCAACCAACTCCAAATCATGTGTGGGATAATTTTCTTCATGAACATTCAAATACCATGAAGCATAAGCAATGACTTGGTCATTTTTCATCAACACACATCCAAGGCCCTTCTTCGAAGGATCACTGAATTCCTCCAAAATTTCTCCACGTGGTGGTAATGTGAGCGTGAGCGCGGTGATAAGCCTCTTTTTAAAATCCATGAATCTTTCTTCACATTCATCACTCCATGAAAACTTTACTCCCTTTAAAGTTATCTTAATAATAGGGTTGGAAAATCGTAAGACATTTCTCACAAATCGTCGATAATATCCAGCTAATCCTAAAAAGCTAAGGATATCCATTACGGATGTTGGCCCCGACCATCCTTCAATTACAGATTTCATAGAGGGATCCATAGATAACCATTTTCTTGTGATGATATGGCCCCAGAATGAGACCTCATTCAACCAGAACTCACACTTTCTATACTTTGCATTGAGCTTCTCCTTCCACAAGGTCTCTAATACAGTTTTTAGATGCTCCTCACGATCCTCCTTGTTTTTGATGTATATTTGAATATCAGCTACAAATACTTCCACAAATTTTTTTTGTAAATATCAAAATGTTACATTAATCAATTATATGAATATTTCTAGATAATTAGTGAGTTCGAAAGGCATTAATATGAATTCATAGTGCCCATATCTTATAAGGAAATAAGTCTTGGGGATATCATCCTTCTTCACCATTACTTGATAATATGGTGACCGAAAATCTACCTTGCAGAAGTATTGTGATCCACGAAGATGATCGAACTGGTCATCAATTTATGGGAGAGGATACTTGTTCTTTATCGTGATTTTGGTAAGCTCAAGATAATCGATGAATAGGCCCATTGACCTATCCTTCTCCTTGATGAAGAAGATTGGTGCACCCCATGGTGAAGCACTAGGTAACATAAACCCTTTATCCAGATTCTCCTGTATTACTTTTTTCATCTCCTCAAGCTCCACAACATCCATTCTATACGGAGTCCTATATATTGGAAACACCCCAAGTTTAAGAATAATTGAGAATTCAAAATCTCATCTAGGAGGAAGACCAGGAAATTCCTCAGGATACACTTTAGCATATTCCCTCACAATAGGCATGTCTTCAAGGATGGTTTCCTCATTAGAATCAATCATTAGAGCCAGATAAACATTCTCATAGGGCATTAATATCCATGCTTGAGATGATTGTGCTAAAGAAGATTCATCTTAGTAATTGCACTTGTATTGAATCGGGGGTCGATTCTCCATATGGATAGTGATTTCCTGTTCATGAAAATTTATGTTGGCTTTATATAATGAAAGCCAATCAAATCCATGAATTGAATCAAATTCAACCAGAGGGAGTAGACGAAGTTCTCCAAGAAGTTCAATCAACTTATTATGACTAAGGATGAGCTAAATTCATGTGATGCAATGATTTCCCCATTTTCCGTACCCACCAACATCATCACATCCATGATTTGGTGTGGTGTTGGGATTGTTCTACTAAAATTTTGGGATATAAAAGAATGCATAGAACTATGTATGATAACCCTACGTTTCACTATTGGATTCTGGTTCTACATTATCTCATATATACTTAGGGATGAATGAATGTAAACTTTTGGACACATAAATGGGAATCCAACAACAAAAATAGATGACTTATAAATAACATTTATTTCCTTAACTTATGAATCTATAGGCTTCAATCTATTTTATCCATGATATACTTTCTAAAAAATATTTTAAGTGTAATTTTTGTTTAATTCCCTTAATAATGGTTCATAATAAGCTTGTGATTTTACCAAAGAATACCCCCCAGGATTTTCATAACCAAGAGTGCAGCAATGCCTGTTGTCATGTACCAGGATACCCCAGGTCAAGCCTGAAACACCTTGTCATAGTTTCCACTATGAGGTACATCTATGCTAGAGCCGCCTCTACCTAATCGTATCCAGATATGGATGTATTTGTTTGATAAAACACGTACTCACACTCACCAAAACATAGGAATTTTTTTATAATTAGTCTATCCATTAAGGTTTCACTATTTGTTTCTAATACTCAACCCAAAAATAACAATACCTATACTCTGATATCAAATATGACAACCCTATTGTTTATTACATACTTAAACAAGATTTATAACATAAAACCTTCACTGGATGAAACATAAGAGATCAAGGGGTGTAGTGTATTTGGGAATTAGGAACATTACATAAAAACATAAAGCATAGAACACAACATATTATTGACAAATTCCTTTACATGACCACTACATTCCCTCTTACTTAACATTGCATAGGATAACCTGAGGATATTCATAAGGAAAAGGTGAGATATAAATCTCAGTAAGGAAATAAACATGGAATAACATGAATAATACAATAAATGTTATACAATATACATATAAAGGTATAAAAAGAGAAAAATAAACATAGAGGCATGAGAAATCATGATAATCATAACATGGAGATGTGGCAAGAACACTAAACATGGAATTAGCATGAGCCAAGGCTCATTGCACATGGATCATGACTAAACCCTCATTACACGTGAAGAACAAGTAAAACCATGTTTCACTTGATTTATCTTGAGTAAACACTCATTTCACAATACATATCCAGATACTATACTTTACCCAATGCATTGGAGTGCTATCAGGGTGCACCATTCTTAAACACATCATTTCATGGAAAAGTATGCCACATGGATCAGAAAACATTGATTCATTAAACATAATAATTTATTCCATGATAAATGAATGTGTAATTAATACATGAAATTATATAATAAATAAGTAAATGTTCATAAAGTTTAATACCCTTGATAGAGAAATGATCATGGTATTCACAACACAACGACTTTGGCTTGGAAAAATGTGGTGCAATTTCGGCAGTATAATGTTGTGAGATAAGAATTCGTAAAAATGGTTGATAAGAGATAAAGGGGAATATATTCATATTTAAATGAAATTTAAAGTAAGGGGGGTCATATAGATGCATTCCCCAACAAGGGTAATGGAATTTAGATTCATGATACAAAACAATTTCTTGAATGTAAATGAGGAGAGAGAAGTTTCTTTCAGAATTTCGGCATAGTAAAGGATGTACATGAGAGGAATTTAATGAGAGATAAAGTGGTATCTCATCATTCAAACATAAATAGAGAAGTATGGGGGAGATGAAAAATCATACACCAACATTTATAATTGAAAATAATAGAGTATAACGGTATTAAGAAACATGGATGAAAAGGGAAATATAGGAATCCCTTACTTGGAAGTGTGATCACGAAGGCTTGGGACATGATTGAGAGAGGCTTCCTGGGAGCTTGGGGTGACTTGGGAGGATTATTGAGATAGTATGGAAGAGTTTGGACTAACTATAAAGGATTTTGGTTAAGAGGATGTGAGATCTTGGGTGTGTTTATATAGGAAAGGAGAGGGAATTCTATATTATTTAGGTTAGAGACACCACAAATTAAACTAATCCAAACCACACACCTGCCCATGATTTTTTCTAAAGGGGATTGGAAAACATAATTTTATAAGGCCAATGTATGAACATTGTAAAATAATAGGTCAGATTATGTGGATGTGGGTCACACTCTCAAGGAAAATAATTTAAAAAGATAAAATGAAGCCTTGAAGGGTCTACTAAAGATTTGTAAAATAACTCAAAAAATTAAAAATCACATTATTTTAATAGTAAAACATATATTGGACGAAAATTATGTTTAAAATATTTTATTACATCACTATTGGGTCATTATTATGTCATAAAACACATTTTCTATTTAAATGATATTTAATTTTTACCCAAAAATTCGACTGTCTCAAATTGTTATGAAAAATTATCCGTTGGAAAATTTCGATGTCCTGATTCCAAAAATAATATTCATTTTATCTAAATAATTAAATAAATATGTGGATTTTTTACTTTTATAAAAAACCGACATTTATAGAAAATTCATGGGTTTTGACAAAAACAGCTTTCAAACCATAATAAAAATTACCATTACATTCATAAAATTATACGATAATTTATATTTAATAAAATATAAATTAATAATAATAATATATTATTAAAATATTATTTAATTCAAAAATCCATTATTTCAAAAAAAAATATTTCTTAGTTGAATGTTAACTAATAATACTAATTATTCTTTAAAAACTTTTTACAACGTAACAATAATAAAACAAATGTACATTCTTTATACAAGAATAATTTACATAATCGTAGTGCTATGGTATTGCTAAATAATCCCTAAAAACACTTTCATTAGACATTAGGGTAATGTGAAATATGGTGATAGACACTTGGGGTGTCTTGGATAACATCTCTCGAGTGGTAATCTCTATCAACTTGCACTTCTCACTTATGCGGTTCTGGTCGAGCTTAATGTATTCAAACTCGGATTGGCCTTGGTCAAGAGAAAAGACCAATGATGCCACATCCTTTCTAAGCTCTACCAAATGGGATTCGTATGAGGCAAGTCTATGGGATGAGGCCATCACGTCCTTTGTCTGAGTAAATTGGATTTGTTAAAACCCCATATTTATACTAATCATGTGATCACTATTCAATGTCTGTATTAGCTATTGTCAAAATTCTTTTCTGTGTTTTAAAATCCAAAAAATAGAACCAAATAAGTGCGTACATTTTACATAAACCTAATAAGACATTTGAAAATACCAAGAGGAATTTTCATTAATTAATATTTGGGTCGTTAAAATATTTCATGGGACAAATATTTAATATATTCAATTATGAATGACATTTGAATTTCACAAAATGAAAGAAAATATGAAGTGTTGGTTATCAATTATTGTAGTTAAATAGGGATAATTTAAATGAAAATATTATAATGTCTATAATTTTTAAGAGGAATATAATGAAAGGTCATGCATCAAATATAGGTTTTTATTGTTGAGACATGAGAGAATTGTTTCACCAGCCAATTGGTGGAAGACATTATAGCATAATAATAACTACCTATAAAATCACTTTGTAAAATTATTTGTTAATTTTATAATGACATGTCCATTTATTATTATGTTATAGGAATCCAATAGGTCTTATAAAGATATCCAGTAACTGAATGTATACCCTCATACTTTATCATGAGGAGAGTATCATTAGAAGAGTATAAAATGATTGATGAAAAGTTTTATAGATTAAGAGTTGAATCCAATATCATGTCTATGTTTGTTCATTTTAACCCTCTATCTTCCCCAGTCACAATAAAAAATGGAAGATGTTCATGATGATAAAATATTGGAAGTTTCTTATAGATCCATTAAGAGTAGTAGTTGATAAAATTTTAAGAAATTTATTATTATTTTCCATGAATTTTAATAATATTAAATTTATCACATAAACAATCATCTTAATATATAATTTCAAGACTCTCTTTAGAAGAAAGTGACATGGATGACCTTCAAACCTTGGGGATCGATAAACATTCTTGATGTATCTTTTGGAATTAATGAACACATGACCCACATAATAGGATTTAAGGTGGGTGTGGGTATTAGAAATGATTTTTGTCATCCTAGTATAACATCATGGGATGAAGAATATGAGGGAGAAATTGATTCCTTAAATGCAGTGTTATGGGAGATAAATTAGTTGATAGAAGATATAATTAAATCATATACACATGATATTTTTTATAATTAGAGTGAAAAAAACTAGCTACACAACCTACATTATCAAATCCTTTACCTCTTTATATAGAAAGGTTGGTTTACAATGAGTTTAATGTTGGGGATGCCAATTTATATAACGTAGATTGAAAAATAAAGAAAAATTTTGGAAAATATTTACATCATAAGCTTAGGTAACTGGGTTTGGTAAGAGTAGATGTACATGAAATTATTGATCAAACTACTCCAGATATGTTTCCTACAGAGGAGGTGGCTAGAGTTAAAGATAATATGTGTATTTCTTAATTCAAACCATGTAGTATTGTTCATCAATTAACATATGAGGTATGTGTAATTTTTAATTTTCTATTTACTTCGGATTTAAAATGACTAGTAATATTTTATTATATTTACCTTATATAGTAGAATCTAAAGGATAAGGAATAATTTGAGCATGGAAAAACATTTAAGAACCTGAAACATCAAATAATTATCAAGTTTCTAAGGGTCTATCAAAATTATACCCCAATTATTTTATTGTGGTGTCTTATTAAGAGTTTCTTATATCTGTGAAAATATGTGGGAGGGATTATGTGTAAATAATATTTTAAAAATATGTCATGAATATTGTTATTGGTGATGAGAACACTATACCTCTGTTGTAGTTATTTTCATATAGTTAAATTTCAATTTCATTTTTCATTTTTTAAAATAAATATAACTTTTGAGGAATTAATATCATACTTATCTAATTGGTTATCTCAACATAATTTTTGTCCAAAATGAGTAAACATTTATTTGTTTTTGTAGATATATATAAAATATTTTAATTCACGTTAAATATCTGAATGATAATGATATAGTTAAATATATATATGAAATATTAGCAAACACAAACTTTTGGGGATGTTTTCATCCATTACATATACAGTAGGAAAACTATTAAAATTGTGAAATACTATTAATTTTTAAATCATTAATGTTTATTTTTTAGTTTTTATTGGATGTTATATATATTCTACCCACATGAATGCAACACAAATTTGTTATTCCCTATATAGGGTGGACATCAATTTTGTTAAAAGAATTATTGAATTTATAATTATTATTCTACTCTCTTTATTGTTTAATCTTACATTTTTGTTGTTATGTATGTTTTTATAATTTATATATGACAATAATGCTCATGTAAAGAGTTTAAAAATTCGTAAATTAGTGAATGTGTTGGTATATAAATTTTATATTAGTTAATAATTACTCTATGTGACATTATATTTTTTCTCATTTTCAATGTTTTATTGTATAAACAATTTTTCATTATCAAAGTGGAAGTGTCAAATGTTTTTATTAGGTTTTATAATTCATTATTGATTTTATCTTGACTAGAATGATGATATATTTTCAAAATGTTTTTTTTTCATTACAACTCTTAATTTTTGAACTAATATATTTTATTATTAATTTCATAAAACTTATTATTTTTTAGATTTTTAATAACATTTCATCATAAATGTATAAAGACATAGAGAACCATAAACATTTATTTACAGACTATATTTTATGTTTTATTTTATAGATTTAATTTTAAAATTTTCATGTATGTTTATTTTTTTTGAATACATTTAATATTTTTTGATATGTATACTTCTATTTTTTATTAGGTTTTACCTTCTATTGTTATTGAAAATATATTTACTACTATTGGGGTGATTTATTTGATTTTATTTAAAATAAAGTAACACAATTTTTTTAAATATATTTTTCAATTACATTCAATAATTTTTTATCAAAATGAATCTAAAATCCCAATTACATCAATATTTTTAAGAGCTTCAACATCGGGTTTTCTAAAAATTGATGTTGAAACAAACGTTTAGCCTTGATTTTAAGAATAACAAAAATAAAAATATTATACCTATATATAATTACTATAAATTAAAAATTTACGTTATATATTAATAGATGTTAAAAAATAATTTTATCACCAGTCGTATTCACATTTCTTTTAACCGACATAAAAAATAATTAATATATTGTAAAATGTAAAATTTTAAAAGTTCCCATTTGAAAATATTATAAATTAAATCACACCCTATACATATTACATAAAATAATGTCTTATTAAATCTTCCTAAGACATTTTTTTCATCCTCATAATATAGCACTCAATCATGGTTTATACTTCATGATTGTAACCTGATCATTATCATTATTCTCTTTCATTTATCTTGAATCAAAAAACATATCATCATAAAATTTATTTTTAAATAATCATGGAAAAAAATTGAACTCAACATAACCCTTAATAAATCATTCTATTTCATTCAATATTCTCATATAAAGAATGGGAAAATATGGGAACATTCTAAACTCAATTTCTAAAATTCTATTATTTCATTCTTTTTATAAGACTTAAAAAAGATCAATAACATTTAATGAACTAAAATTGATCATTTTTCTTATGTTTTCCCTAAAACAAAACAATAAACCATTAGAAAAACTGCATTCAAGAATATAAATTTCAACAACATCACTTATTGACTAAACATTAACATAATTTAACCGAATGAATCATAGAATCCATTTTTATTATTTTAAAAAAATCAATAACATGCACTTTTACTACCATTAAGAAAATAAATATTACCTTTAAATCATTCATGTTATACTTTTAGCTCATTTGATAATATCTCATCATGACTAAACATTAGGATCGACACAATTTATTCTTTACCTATTATATCATTTAAAGTATAAGGATTACTTTCATACCATTATTTAGCATTAAATGAGTCATTAACAATGATATATATCTCTATTAATTTTGAAATTAATTCTCAAAGATTACACTATCATTCTTATTATAGATTATCAAAATCGCAGACCATCCAAAACAAATTCTGAATATGTTAAATTCATTCAATTTGCTGCAATATTATTTTAATCAAGCATGAACTATTTTATGAAAATTCAATATTAAAACAACTCTTAAATATGATAATTTTAAAATAATAGAAAATAAATGATTCACAATTTCATTTAATCCAAAATACACACATCGAGCATAATTAATTATACATTTATTATTATTATATTTATCTGCACAATTTGTAATCCATTTCCTCATTTTGTAAAAATGGAAATTAAAAATAAAAATATAAAAAGCCTATTTAGTGACACATTTAACAAATACTACTCCTTTTTAATTTACAGTTTGATTAATTTATTAAGTATTCTATATTTTCATAATAATATACTTGAATTTCTACATTTTGGTAATTACATTTCCATTACCTTCATAAAAATTAAACACACATAGAAGAAATTTTAAATTCTACCTCAATGTTGATAATTAAATAATTATTTAATATCAATATGAATTTACAAAATTTAACACATTTAATTCCTCTTCAAAATTCATTTCTTTTCACATTAGTATAAAATAGTCAACTATCATATCCAATTACACAACATCATTCAATTCAACCATTTTATCTTAGTTTAGAAACTAATAATTAATAAAATATTGAAAATGTGATTATATTATTATCAATTGAACTTGTGAAATTATATTAACTATTTAATCAAGAAGAAAAAATGTAATACCACATAGACAATAACATGCACATCATGTCCATATATTCCAATTTGATCCATGGATATGTAACCCATAGAGATTTTAATAGTATAACATTGTGTTTTATTTCATATGATACACTGAACATTGATCTTAAATGACCCGCAAAATATATTTCTTTAAATTTAATGTCTTCAACATCTTGCGATACACATAACACTGAGTCCAAAATGAAACACGAAACTCTATGAATATAGTATTATTTAATCTTGGTCATTATAACATAGTCATTAAGTTATAGGGAATGAATATGATGTGATAAATTATAAAAAATTTCATTATATTGTTGTCATTTTTAATAAATTGATAGTAAATAAAAATACAGATCATTTAAATGAAAATAAAATGTTTTTTGAAAAATACCATATCATTTAAATAATTTAAAACCTAAATTTTGATTTAAAATTATTTTGAATTGAATATGGGTGAAAATATATTATAAATAATATAATTTCAGTCTTTTAAATAAATTATATGTTTAATTTTTATATAAATACTTTTTATACTTTTGAAATGTTTTCCTTTGGAAAACTGTTTTCCGTCACATCAGTGGTTTCATTTATAATTTAAATTATGAATCTTAGGTGAATCGAATTTGAAAAAATGGATTCAATATTTTTAATAACAATAATTAATATTATCTAATATGTTTAACATAATTTTTTACCATAATGAATACTGAAAATATTAAAAATTAATTTTCATGGTTAAGGTTAAAACAGGTTTAGCAATGGCATAAACTAAAAATATAAAGGTATATATGCTGATAAAAATTGTCAAAATACAATATAATAGCCTTATTTAATTTTCATACTTCCCATGATATAATCTATGGTCACTTTAATGATTCTATCTTGGGAATAAATTTTTCATTTTTTATTTTTTATAGAAATTTCCAAGTAGTTTCCATGTGGGTTCTATTCCCCATTTATATAATGACCTTTCCCTCTTATACAATCTACAATTTATAATCCTTTTGCTTCAGCCAATCCATATAAAAAACTATCTTAAACATCCCTTTCGATGTTCTATATGACTTTTTTATTTTCACTCCCTCCTAAGAAGGATTTAGGTATAAACCTAAAGTGGCTCTATGGAGAAGAGGTAAAGCTATTAACCACACATCTTCATTTTATTTCCTCTTAAAAATCCTTAAAAATTATTATTAAACTAAAATCATATAACAAACACGATATTATCCATATACTAATAAGATTTTATGTTAATTTCATAGAATATAACCATCTCTTTTTCTCTAAAATGGGAAATAAAACCACTAATCTTTTCTACGGTGGACTACTGTCTCGCGAACCAATATAATTCATTGTCCATAATTTCCTCTCAAGGATGTGTATACTGATGGAATTAATATACATCTAAAATATTTTTTAAATATTATTAAATTTTTAAATATAATATCACATATATCTTTTTTTACTTTCTATTATCTATGGAATACGCTAATGTCACTCATGTGTATGGCAGACTACCATCTAATGAAGATATATGATTCATTTTCACAAACGTTTTACGTGTAGGGTATTAAGGATAAATTAAATGAATATATGTGATATATATGAAATAATAATTCTTTTATAAAAGTGATTAATTATTTAATTTACTCTTCTTTCATCTGTCAAAAGATGGAAACGTTATTTATGCGTACATATGTCCTAATTTCTCCATGAACAATGCATTTCATATTTTTATATCTATATTTTATGAATAAATTTAAAAATTTATATAATGATAATAAATAATTTTTAATTTCATTTATAAAATTATAGATTTTATGGAATGATGATCAAATTAGAAAGATAAGAACAACTAAACCCAAACTCTCATGAAAACAAAAAATAATTTATACCAAAAAATAAAATTTTGAATAAGTAATTATTAAAAAAAAGGTGTTGAAGCTTTCTAAGGGGATAATATATGATATTATGAGTAATTGTAGGATTCTTTATTATATGTAAAATAAATTTAAATTTAATACATTGATGTTTGTATCAATTTCAGTGAAAGAAAAACTCAAGGTAAGAGATTCCTAGTCTCACTTTTATTTTGGAGAGACTTATGCCAATTCACCACTTGTTTCCTTTTTTGGTTTATATAATTTACATTTTATAGGTTATATCATTAATATAACTCTTTTAATTCTATTTAATGTTTCATTTAAAATTATTATTTCTTGGTGATTATGATTCAAAAGTTACCACAGTGCTCAAGGATTTTCAAATCACTTTTACTTCTTCAAGACACATGCCATATTCACCAATTTTCTCTTTTATGTGTTGTATATACTACACATGAATGTCATTTATTTTCATTATTATAAGATTTATTAATTTTAGTATCTACCTTTCATGTGGGATTTTATTTAAATTATACGAATGTTGTAAGGAATATTTTTCTCAAATTACCAACTTTAGGACAAAAGTTCTGTTATACACCCATATTCTTTTATGAGGTGTACATACGACCCCTAATAAATGTGATATCACGAGTTTATTTGTTTTCATGATATATAATGTTTTGTTTAGTTTTATTCATTCATGGTGATTATGATTCATATTTTTGAATAGTTGTAATGATTTTCTGTTACCATCTCATTTGTTTTATTAGGATTATTTATGATTAAGTATCTATTGATGATATATTCTAATCCAACTATCAAAAAAAATTTATTTTTATTATCCTATATTTATTTACTATGAATACATTTTTTTTATTTCTTTTCCGTATATTTATGTACTCAAGAGATCAAAAATATTTTTTTGGAAAATTGATATTTAGGTTTATCTTTAGCCAAAAATTATTTTTCTTATATATCCATGTTTTATAAAAATATTTTATAAATATTTTGTTAAATTTGTAAAAAGGATTTTGAAAATTAATTTTTACCCATGTTATAAAATTTTAAAAACAATTGACAGGAATCTTCTTATCTCTTTCTGAATGAGGTAGTTTTATCCTTTTTACAATAATGTGAAAGGAGTTATTTAGCTTATATGAAATGTTCATAATTTCACACCATAAATGAATAGTTCGTATGTTTCCACGGTTATTTTTAAATAAAATATTTTTCACAATATTTTTGTCAACGTGTATTTTGATAAAGGTGATTTTAAATGTGAATAGGTTGTTTTCCACAATAACGTTTCAATTATATATTTATGGAATTTCAATCCATAATAATAAATAAACCTTATTCTAATTAAACTCCATCCGGGATATATTGTAATGATACGTCCTTATTTTATAACCAGATAGTTTATAACCAATTTGAATATAAATGTTTTATTTTTATACCATTCCCTATATTACTCTAGATAGTTTATGATTATTCTTATGTATTAGGGTAATTATTGATATTTAATATGCTAGGTTTTCAATTTGAATGTTCGCATTGATTATTCTTGTCCCATTTCATATATGGAATGTATTAGACTTAGTAAGTGGTGGGTAGGGATCACTGAAACACCTTGATGCATTAGTGGATATAATGAGACAGACAAGTTTGGGTATTTGGTTGAAGTATTTCCTATTTATGTAATATATCATGCAAGAAGGTATTAACAATATGTTTATGATTTTTGGAATTATATATTCCATAATTATGAGATTAGTAATTGTTATCCATGTGATTTTTTTCTTTGTTATGATATCCACATATAAGTTTCAATATCATTTGATTATGTATATGGAATTATTTTTTCATCACTTATTCCTTCTATATTACACTCATGTTGTGGGTTAAATATATATTTTTTCTAGATATTAACCTTTCCATATTTATTATTCCTTAATTTTTATGATATCTTTTACTGTTAACATATCCTTATTGAGCATTTTATCCCACTACATTGTTATAGATACTTTTCTAGAATGAAATAATGGTTTTTATGACTGATATATAATGATTTGAAAAATAGATAATTGTGTTCTAAATTGAATTACTATTTCATATTTTAATTTTTAATTTTTAATATTTGATTCAAATATGTATCTAATTTACCAATATTACTAATCATTAGAGTTTTTCCAAGATGTGATACATAGTATCTATTGAAAATTTAAAAAATAAACACTGAATCTAGGATTCTTTGGTAAGAGTCTTTATAGTTGTTATTAGAGGAAATTTAATAAAAACCTTGGGAAATAGATTTCAGAAAATATAGATTTCAGAAAATATCCCTATGAATGAATTTGAGGATAATTCTATGTATCATATAATATCTAAAAAATTTATTAAGGTAGGGATTATGTGATTTTTTCTAGAAATACATCCTTGTATGGATTCAAAAAATGGGCATTGTTTTGGCATAGATGCATATAAGGGTAATAACCTCAAAAATCTCTAGTTTGAGTATATATTGTCTATTATTCTATTTTATGGTGAGTGGTCCCTATGAACCTAGATTGAAACTCCAAGCAGATATTCATTGGATAATTCACATTAAAAGACATTATAATGGATTTGGAAATATTTTTATGATCTGAAAAGTTTCCCAAAGAAACCATGTTTATGAATATATGATTTTGTATGGATACATTTGTAACATCTCAGGTAAATAAAGAATATAACATTTTTATATTTATTAATATTTGTGAATTAAATAGTAATCCTACTTTAAAAGGGATTATATGTTCAATGGCGTAACTGATACTCAATAATGGGTTTCTTTTAAATCTTACATTTACATGTTTGTTAAATTTTGTTACATTTATCCAATAAATTTTAGAGGATTTAAATAAGAAACAATCTTATTATAAGCATAAATACTACAATATTCCTTAAAAGGTTGATTTACCGTCTTTTGATAGAGAAACATCATTAAATATATTTTTAGTCTCTTTTATATTTTTTATTTTACAAAATAAAATTCTTCTTTAGATTCGGGACTTCCAAATTTACTTTGGGTAAATTTTTGGTATTTTGCTGATAAAATTCATTTTTTATGGATAGTGAAAAATACTGAATTTTAATTCAAAACTACATTTTAATATAATTTATTTATATCATTATATTATCTTATTAATTAGTTTTAAAGTTAAATTAGATTATATTTCTACCAATTAATCCAATTTGTTTCATTGGAAGTAATTTCACATTGAAATTGGACATAAAAAATGTCAATCTTTGATAGTTATTATTTCATAAAAACACGCTTTTTTTACAACGGGAATTAATTTTAAATAAATTTCGTCCACTTATATGTTTTTAATATGAAAAAATGGATTCCATATTAGGAATCCGGTGGTCTGATTTATGTAAATAGGTATTTTTTATTTTTAGACATTATGAATATCTACTTCACTAAATATTTTATTTTCATCGTTATAGGGTAAATCTGGTAAATAAGGTTAGAAAAATAATATTATAATATTATCAAATTACCCTAAAATATGTCCTAATACTCTTGGATGATACTTTTCTGACCATTTTCATCTTTGGGTTGATTTTGGGACCCCATGGAGCCACATGGGAGTTATAATGACACTTTATATTAATTAATTTAATGTAAAGACAAAAATGACAAAAACTTATATATTTTAGTAAATCAAATATTATACAGGGGTATATAAGTTAAATCTTCTTCTATAAATTTTAATTTAAAAGATAAAACTATCTCCTATATCCTGGGCTTTTTTTATAATTTTTAGACATCAAATAAATAAAACTATTTTTGACCAAATAATGATGATTTGTTTACCTCATTAATGAATGATTTAAATAAATAAGATTATAAATGTTAAATCAATATCCAAAACCTATCCAATTCATATTGTATGATTTTATTTCTAACAATATTCATCTTATATTCGACTTTAATATGATTTTAACCTTTTGAAACCGAGACTAATTATATAATAAAATAATATTTGTAAGCATTCTTAAAGAGCCCCTCCACCCCCTTATAAAAAACCCTCACCTCTAACCCATTACTCACACCTCTCAAGCCCCTTGGGTCATACATACTCTTCCAAATTAATCTCCCTTCAACACTTAATTCCACCTAATTCCTTCCCCTAGGCTTAAGGCATTTCACGTAAACCTTTTAGTTCAAACCAAAGAGAGATACACGATTTAAAGGTAACATCTTCTCTTATGTTATTTTCTTTAATTTTACTTCCCCAACACCCTAAACACTTTTTATTCCTTTATTTAATAAAAAAACCAGTATACATAATATAATAGGTTATTTTTAGGAGATTTATTCGAACTACACTTACACACACCTCCGTCTAATAGGTAAAAAATATATTGTTTCTGTGGATGGTAAACTACTGCCTAACGAAACGATGATTGTTCAATATTATTCTACCACCACATATGGTGGTCATTAAGATAGCATTGGACTTATATTTTATTTATATTTTATTTATATTGTTTCTATGATTCTTTATTTTTCATTTATATAATACCTTTATGGTATCCATTGTAGGTAAATACGACAATTTCATTTGTGGAAGTACGGACTACCGCCCCCTCAAAGTGATATGAGTCATTCATTCCATACATGAAACGTATAAAGGATGGAGTTAATGAAATTATATACGATATTATACTGGAATTATAATATATCTATGTGTCATTATTGTTCCATTCAATTAAATATGAAATAGAAATGAAAGTAGCATTCATGCGTACATACGGCTTACCGCCTCCATGAACCGTGCATTTCATTTATTATCCTAAAATGTTATGTACTAATATAAATATATATATATATACATGATATATAAGATATATATTATATCTAAATCAGGAATATCATTATAGAGATAATGTAATTTTGACAACATGGACAACTTGTAATTATAAGGAGTTCATTTTTGACTCAAGTACCAAAAATCGACAAAACGACCATCATTAACATAAATTATTACATAATTTTTATAAAATTGTAATAAGTGATATAAAATGAATAATAAACATGAAAATGGTTCTTGTGCAATTAAAATTTTACTTTATTTTATTATTCAGGGGATTAAAGAACGAACGGGTCACGTCAGACACTAGCTAAGGGACTTCGTCTCAATCTCCTATCATTGAGGAATATTTTGTTTCATACATGAAATTATTTTATATGGTGTATAAAATAATTTTTCATTTCAATTTATTCAAAGGTATTCATTTCGCTACAAAGCATTTTACTAAAATAAAAAAATAATTTTTCTTTTTAACGAACGCGGTGACAACGAACTTTCCAGCGCCGTGATCATTTTTTGATATTTGGCTTCCTAAAAAAGCTATAATTTTTTTAAAAGGAATATAAATACCATATTCTATTTTTAAGTATTTTTTTTATTGAAAATATTTTTGATAATGGATTGATTATTTCAACATATTTCAAAGATATATTGTGATAAAAATGTTGAATTGTTATATTTCCATTATTTTTTATGTGTTGTAAATATGTTATAGTTCTTGGGAATTGTTTATGTATATGGGTGATTCTATGATAAACATCAGATGGGTGAGCCCAATATAGCTCTCTAATAAAATTGGTATAGTGATAGAGGTAAACGTGAATTTTTTCCTAATAGATTTAGGGAATATACTGTGATGGGTATTACAAATGTTACTCCCTACGTGGTTATGAAAGCTAAAACATAAGTATGTTTTGGATTCCATAATTTACCTTTATGATTTGTGATTATTTTCTGATATTCATAAATCTTATGATTTAATGAGGTATGTTAAAGATCTTATGTTATGTATGTATTGATGAACTAATGTATTCTATCTTTATTTTATAACCCTTACTGAGCATTTTATACTAATCCCATGTTTTGAAATGTTTTACACGGGACTTAATGATGAATAGGGTCAAGGATGGGATCATGGAATGTAATGTTTTCTAAAACATGGAACTAGAAATAACTATTTTTGTCAAGGGATTTTATTTTATGATAAAATGGAAACTTCATAGAAGTGTCTACTTTTTAATTTTTGAGATGTAATGTAATAGTTATCGTCTAATTCTATAAAACACTAAACCTGAAAAGATCCTCAATGTGAATTATCCATTTAATTCCTGATTAAGTAATGTTTTAAGGCTTGGTCCTTATAGTTTCTATCAGTGGTCAGTTTAGAAAACTTTAAGAGTAAGAATATTTTTAAATTAATGTCCCTAAATTAATTTGTGGTAGGATTGAAATGATATAGCATTTTCAGATTATCATGTTGCATTACCTACTATATTTCTATGTTTAGAATTGTTTTCCACTGAGTAAATAGGGAAGGTGTGATGAGAAAAAATTATGATGAAGACAACTTTCCAAATCAGCAACCTGATATGGTCAGAATCAGAACTGAATAGTTTGTAGCAGTGATGGCCCAGTTGACTCAGGATATAAATGGTAGTGGTATCCATGCAGAGATGATCTAGATCAACCACAGAATAACATGTTTGTAGGGGATCATTTCATGAGGGGGATTCCCCTATCATTCTTAGGATCATCTAGGCATATGCTAGTGGAATGGTGGATTAAAGTAAATGAGAATATGGTTCTTTTCATGAGGTGTACAGAACATCAAAAAAAATTTCTTTCTGTTTATTGTTTTGAAGGTGAAGCCGATCAGTGGTGGTCGATGGGGAAAATATTAGGGATAATTAGGAAATTGATGTGCTTGATTGGGATGAAATATAATGTATGTTTATTGAGATATATTTTCCTAAGGTTGTTCATTTTAGGATGAAAATAATTATTGGAATTGAGGAAGGAGGATGACTCAGGGGTGGCTTATGAAGAAAAATTCACTTGACTGGCAAGGTACACTCCAAACTTCATACGAGATCTTGATAATAAAATCAACCATTTTTACTCACGAGTAAAGCCAAAGTATCGAAGGTATTTAGCTTATCATGAGTTCAAAAGTTATGAAAAACATGTTCGATGTGAGGAGAATGAGGAAATGAAGTTTTCTAATGATCCGGTGTTCTTTGACAAACAATAGAATTAGAGGTCGAGGTAATAGATGAAATAGGGGAATTCTTCAAAAAAGTATGACGGTAAGAATCATAATTTTCCAGTTTGTCAAAATTGTGGTAAAAATAAAGCTGGGGATTTTATTTTGAATTCTAGTAAGTGGTAATGAAGTGGTAAAATGGGACATAAGTCTCATAATTTCATTGATAAAAATTTGGGCAATGGTAAGAAAAAATCTGATTTACAGTTTGTAAAATTCGTTATGTGTAATGAAATGGTTCATTATGCAAATGAGTGTCCAATAAAGAACTCAACTGTGGGAAAGTATCCAGACTAAAAGTAGAAAGGGGTGGTGAAATCTTTTCCAACTACATTAGCAGATGTTGGGCCATCAGATGAAGTAGTATCAGGTACAATGTTTGTTTTTTCAGATTATGCCAATGTGTTGTTTGATTTAGGTTATACACACTCTTTCATTTCTTATAAGTATTCTATTAAATTGGTAATTCCATATGAAGATATGAATCCTGAACTTATGGTAAAAACACTGGGAGAAATGTTGAGATAAAAAAATCATAATAACCTTCCTATACTTGTGTGTGGGAAGAATACACCTACAATCCTAATTGTTCTTCCTCTACACTACTAGAAAAGTTTGTTTCCATACACTTTTATACCAATGGTTTGAATAAATCGTTGGTATACTTAATTTTTTCGAACGGTTTGTTCAAACCATTGGGCTAATGGGATGAGAATTATCTCTTCCAAATGGTTTTCTCAAACCATTGGTAAAAGCTTGGGAAAGCTATATATACCAACGGTGTTCAAAACCTGTTGGTAAATACAATCTTTCCCAACGGTTTTAACAATCCATTGGGAAATTCCCCCTCTCCCCAATAAAAGCACTTCCAGAATCCATCCTCCTGATTTCATCCACAAACCTAATCGTTGTTGATGCTCTCTATTCACCCCAAGGTATCTCTTGATGCCCTCTTTACAATCAGATAATTCTTTACTTCTACACTTCTAATCTGTAAGTGGAATGTCATGCATCTATTTTTGTTTGTTATCTATTTTGATTTAACCTAAATGATATCTACATGGTCTTCTTCTTCCTATATTTATATTTCCCCTATCACGTTCCCTTTTCACAAGACCCTTCTACAAGAGATGATCATGAGATTGAGGTTTTATATTATTTAATGTGATGGGGTCCTTGGGTATAAGTTCTTTCTAGTGTAATCCTTTCCATTTACACAGTATGTCGTTCTACTATGCCATGTGGATAGTGAAAACCCTTTTGAGGTGTTGAATAATTGTGGTAATGTTTTTTGTGGGTTATGTTATCTCATTTATGAGTGGTATTGGTTGTATAATGAATCTAATTTTATGGGGGATTTCATGTATAGAGTAGTATAAATACGATTCATCGATTTCATGTATAATGTGATAACCGGTTTCGTTGATTTGTATTATTATTTTTTTGCTGTCTCTATCGAAAAATGTAAGATGTTGTATTAGTGTGGTATTGTTTTGGAAGAAATTTTGTAGTGACACCACTTCATAAAAATATATATGGTGACATCCTTAGTTTTTTTTATTCATGTAGTACATGGAATGTTTTTGAAAGGTATAATGTTCTAAGTGACTCTTTTGGGTTATATTATTGAGTGAGTTGCATAATTTGGAAATTTTTATGTGAGTTCCTAGTGGCCTATTGGGTATGGTTACAACCTAGAGGGGTGTTATTTAAGGATTTGAATGAGGATGGATGATGAGATTGGCCATATATCAATTAGTTATAATGGGATTCTGTATAACCTTAAGATATTTCTGAGTTATAGGGTATTCCTTGGGTGGTATGGTATATAGTCATATGGGATAAAAAATTGATGATGATTTGCTTATGAAAATTTCAATTAGGAGGGGGTGTGGGCTGTCCAGGGAGTGAGGGGAGTAGTCCACCCCAACCCCCTTGGACAACCCCCCTAGACACCACCCCACCCCTTGGACAGCCTCGACCCCCCTAGATAGCCCCCCTAGACACCACACCACCCCCCTGGATAGCCCCCACCCCCCGGACAACCCCACTTGGGCACCACTGCACCCCCTTGGAAAGCCCTCCCACCCCCTTGGACAACCCCCCTAGACACCACCCCACCCCCTAGACACCCTCACCCCTAGACACCCCACCCCCTTGGATAGCCCCCCGGAACACTACCCCACCCCCTGGACAGCCCTCCCACCCCCTTGGACAGCCCCCCTGGACACCACCCCACCCTCTAGGACAACCCCCACCCCCTAGAGATAGTTATAAGGATATCCATTTATTCTCAACCTTTCTCCATTAATTTCACTATCTAGAAAGTTCACTATCATTAATCCCTATTTCTATGGATTTTGTAAAATTTTTTGATTCACACTATTTGATATTTAATCAATGACTAATACGTGATTGGTATATGTTTGTGAGTATATAGAATATGGTTTATAAACTATCAATTAAAAGTATCACTGTTTTTTGTTCTTTATGATTTTATGTATCATTGACAAACTTTATTTTTAATCTCAAATTTAAAAATAAATGTTTTTGTCTATACTTTATGAAATTAAAACTCTTTACGATCCATGAAAAACCAATTAGTTTAGAATCCTAAACTTTATCCACCCATGGGATTTGATTCACTTTGGGAACTAATTGGGTTATGAAAGGTATGCCCATAGGGGTGCCAAGAATGATTTATCGAACATGAGTGAATGATTTGGGATACCTATAACAAATAATGGGACCTGAGGCATGTTCCTCTTATATGAGACCTATTGAAAATGAATATAAATAAATTTTAATTTGCTTTTTGAGTACTTGTTCATTGATTAATTATTTATAATTCCTTGAAGAAACCAACCAAGGATTCATGTTAAAAACATAGCTTTTAATTCCACTGGGAAAACCCCTTGGATTCATGATGATTTTGTGTATAATACCTTGGGTAAATCTACCTTGGATTCATAGTGATTATTATTTATTAAGCCTTGGGGAAGTCCCCCTTGAATTCTAAACTAGAGGACTCTCTTTTTACATAGGCTGGGAACTCCTTCCTACCTATAAATCCATCTGAAGTCAATCATTTTTTAGGTCTACACTGCAAATCTATAACGATTAACTTAGTTTTAGTGTTTTTCATCCATTAGTATTTGTTACTATTTTGATCTGACCTAAACCAGGTGGTTCCGTTTGTGGCATGACATAACCAATAAGTATAGTTTGATTTGTTTTCTATTTTCATTTTACAATTCAAGTGTCATGATTATATGAATCAACATTATTTGAAGACTTCATAGCCACTACGTTTAGGTGGTTTTCCTTTTTTTAGTGGGGTGATGTGGTATTTTCTGTGGACTTTAGTTTGGGTGTTATGAAATGTACTAACTTTTCACAATATTTCCATTTTTAGCATCAATAACTTATTTAAAAAACTCTCTTTACACATTCTGTATCTTTCATGAAAATACTTCACTTTGTAATATCACGAACAATATTTTATCATGTCTATGGTGTCTTCTCGGTATGTGATAAATGATAAAATTACAAAACACATCTCACCTCATATTTAGGCACACATAACTGAATTAAATATTATATCTTTTCATTGTTTTAATAGTTCACTACATCAACTAGAAACTCCTCCCTTTATCATTTACATAAATATATTTTCAATTATACTTAAATCTTATTTAATTTCATATAATGAAATGACATATAACAATTCTTTTTACAGAATGGATAGAATTTAGATGTATGGAACCGATCAGATCTCAAGTGATTTTAAAGAAAATTGAAGATCTTTTTAGATTATTCATTTCACAATGCTTCATATAGTGGTCGCATGACTACCCATGTTCCTATTATGTTGGTAAACCTTGGTTGAGCGGTGAAGAAATCAGATACTACATAATGAAAATATGGTTTTCAAGCAAACTACTGTGTGTGGTATCATAATGGGGAGAAAATGAAATCTCAATTTACTGATGATCGAAATGAAAGGAGTGGACTGGAGAATTTGATAGATGACTGGTTTCCATTTATTCATCATCATGAAAAAAGGGATTTTGACTCAATAAGAATACAATATGAGGATAGATTATTCATCTAATGAATATGATGATAATGTCAGAGTGAAAAATTTGACTGATACTGCCACGACTCTTGTATATCGATAGTGCGATAAAATGAAAATGTTGGAATCTTTATTCTGATAGTTTCATGGTAAAACTATGTATGGGATTTATAATACATAAATCGATTACATTCTTAACTTCTTGGACTATTTAATTCCAGATGATGCATATATTCTCTCAAACCACTATATGGCATGGATGTTAGTTTAGGAACATGGATTTTCAAGAAACAAAATTCATGCTTGCCCGAAAGATTGCAGTTTATTCTGGGAGAAAAATGCTGAATGAAATGATTTTATAAAATGTTTCACATCTCACTGGAAGTCAAAATCTGAAGGAATGCCCTCCCGCGTGCCACATAAAATAATGTGGCACTTTCCATTAATCACCATACTCTATAATATTTGTATGTATGATGAAATATCAATAAAAATGAGATGGAATGATACCAAGAGAAAGAAGGCTACTAATGAGATGGTTCACCCTGCAGATGGATTTTCATGGTGGAGATTTGATGCTCAATATCCTGATTTTGTAGATGATGTGCATAATGTGAGGCTGGGACTTTCATGTGATGGTTTAATCCGTTTTGGCAGATTCTTAATGTGCATAGCACATGGCCAGTTTTTATACACATTTATAATCTTCCTCCATGATTGTGTATGAAAAAACCTTTCACTTTCATGAGTATACTCATATCCATCCCTTCTGATCCCGACATTGATATTGATGTATACATTTAATATTTAATAAATGAGTTGAAACTTCTTTGGGATGTGGTTATGTGCACATATGATGCATATTAAAAAGACATAATTCAGATGTTTGATGCAGTTATGTGGACGATCAATGATTTTTTGGCTTATGAAATAATTTCTGGAAGGAGCACGAAGGGAAAATTTCCATTTTATATTTTTATGAAGAATACACGATCCAGAATACTAAAACATCATTGTAGTTTCATTTTTATGGGACATCAACGATTCTTTACAATAGACCATCTATATAGAAATAATCATCGAAGATTTGATAATACCATAGATATTGATGATCCACCTCAGCATATGTATGGAACTGATTTTCTTAATGAATTGAAAGATTTCATTTTTTCATTCGAGAAGGGTCAAATGAAATCTCGATAGAGAAAGAATGTTTCCAATGAAACCTATTACAATTAGAAGAAGATGAGTATCTTTTTTGATTTTCCTTATTGATCAACCAATTTGTTACGCCATTTCCTAGACATAATGCACATTGAAAAGATTATGTGTGAAATGTTGCTTTCCATACTTCTAAATGTTAAGGGAAAGACAGAAGATGATTTACGGTCTCTGCGTGACTTGGGGGATTGGGGCATCAGACCTGAATTGCATCCTATTCGTATCAGTGAAAATAAATGGAAAGTTCCATGTTCTTATTATGTTATGACACCTACGAAGAAAAACAATTTCTATAAGTATTAGAGACTAATAGAGTTCCTGATGTCTATTCAAGGAACATATCTAAACGGGTCAATAGAAGAGAGTTGAAGCTAAAATCTTTGAAGACACATGATTATCACGTTATTCTACATGAGTTTATTCCAATAGAAATCTTTCATCTTTTTTCCAATAATATAAGGGTGACTATTATTAAGTTCTACCATTTTTTTAGATATCGTTTTGCTAAGAAGTTGTCCAAGTCTTTCATGCAAAAAATGTTGACATATTCCCCATTAATTTTGTGTGAGATTGGGAAAATATTTACTCCATCATTTTTCACATGCATGCTACATCTAACTGTCCATATTCCCACTGAAATACTTCTCAGAGGACCTTTTTCTTTTCGTTGGATGTATCCAACTGAAAGAAATATGTACACATTAAAGTCTTATGTCCAGAAAAGGAATCATCCTGAAGGTTCTATCGTGAACGGTTACATGGATCAAGAATGTGTGTATTTATGATCAATGTATTTGTCTAATCTTACTACAAGAATGAAAAGACCAATTAGAAATGAAGATGAAATGTATGAGAAAATTGAACCTAGTTTTCCATCACTTCCTCATACGGGATGAATTCCTGGATCATATACATTGAAGACATTAAGCCTTGAAGAGCAGTAGATGGCACATCACATAGTTTTGTTCAAGTGTGATTTGTTTGATGACTACATCTGGTAACTAGATTGAATATATAAATCTTATATATTTATATAAATGTTAAACTATTCATATTTTTTATCTATAGGGAACATAAAACAAGGATAAATAGAAAGCATTATCCTTTATCATTGAGATGGAGGGAGACATTGCATAGAAATGAGTTTTCTTCTTGGTTAAAATTGAAGGTAAAAATATTACTATTTAATATAATTAAATCAATATTTAGTTAAGTTTAATATGAATTTATATTATATATATTCAGTTTTTATACTGACTCTATCTTTGAGGAAATAAGAGCTTTAGCTTTTGGTCCTAATACCCTGGTTCGTGACTGTAAATCAATTGTTATCAATGGGTTCAAATTTATTGTCACTGAACAAGAAAAAAAGATGAGAACCCAACATTATGGTGTTTTGTTTACTATGATAATAGATTTTTATGTCAGTGAATCAGATAGTAGACAGCGACTTGAAAATGAGGGTTATTATGGAGTCGTTGAAAAAATAAGAATGTTGGATTATTACTCTCATGGACGAGTCACGATGATTACATGTCATTGGTTTGATGATATGAATGGACAGGGCACATTTATTGATGATTGTGACTTTGAGTAATTAATATGACTCAAACTCATGTTACCAAAGAACCATATGTATTGGCATCAATGGATAAAAAAAATTTATGTCAAATACCAAATTCGACCTGAAATTGGTGTCATAGTTGAAGTAATTCCAAGACATATTTTAGATGATGGTGATGATAGAATTGACAGCATCCCTACTGCCATTGGAATCGATCCATTTATATATTTTGATGACTAAAATATCTCAATTTTCAGAGTAGACTATGAACCTAATTTTGTGGTGGGAAATATATAAAATCATCCCTTCATTTTCTCAATTATTTTGTTTTAACTCAAGTTGGGTTGTTAAGGTTGGTTATATTCAAATTTATTTAATATTGATACCTGCATCATCTACGCGAGCAAAGGAAATTAAATTTTTCCTTAATTTTAAGAATTGATTTTCCACTTATGAATCAGTTAGAATCAATGTTTCATGATTTTAATAGACTGATGACACTTAGTAAATAACCATCCTACTAAAAATTAAATTTCGTTTTTACATCTTTTACGATTTATTGACTTCATTATATATTTGTTAAATCTCTCTTAAAACAATGGATAGTTAAATTATCCATGAATCCCCCTATTCCATCTCAATTATTTTGTTTTTTGGGTCACACATTATTTATCCTTTTCTATTTACTTCCATATTTCTTTTCAAATGCAGGAAATGAAACCAAATGAAGAGAGGCGATAGAAATAGATTATGGACAATAATCGCAACATGACTGAGCTGGGAATTCCACCACCTGTGCCTGCAGTGAGTATTTTATTTCAAATATAATTATTTAAATTATATAATTTCATGTGATTAATTTTTTTAGACATTTTTTTAGGATCCAAATTTTAAGCAGTAGTTATTTGAGGAGCAGTTGAGTAGTGGTCCCAGTACTTGGGGTGTTCGTACGAGGGGGGGTGGTATGAGAGCTAGACAATCTGGTTGGCATACCCAATTATACCATTCCCCTCCCACTGACATACCATCCATCCAACATTATGATCCTAGTGTGCCGTTAGGGGAACATGGGATATTTAGGCCTCCCATGTTTTCACCACCCGTTACATCTGACGCTCCTCACCCATCTGTATCTTATCCGATGATGATTACCACTCCCCATCTAGAATTTGGCTAGCCATCCCTATCATCTTATTTTACTACTGCTTGTATTTCTCCGGGATTTTATATTCCATCTTCTTCGACTCTTGCTTCGCCAAAGTCTATCCCTGTGGAGCATACATTGGGACTCACTACATCTGTATAGGGTATTCCTTTAGTTTTTGCCGATCTAGCAGCACCCATTGATCATACTACCACAGGTATACTTATACAACCCTAAAAAATTGTTACACCATTATTTATATTCATTATTACATGTAATGATAAAATATTTGTTTTTATTTCATAATAGATTCATATACTGATAAGAGGCAGGGGTGGGGGAGTACACGCATGTGTGTAGTGTGGAACCGCCACTCGTAGTTGATGGTGGACAACTACGAAGATAGTCAGATGATTTAAAAATCAGGGTATCAATGTTAGAGTTTTTTGTCAATTCTTTCAAAATACTCCATCATCATTCCTGTCAGCCCGCTCTCATGGAGACAACTGCCAAATTTAGTCAAGTATAAAGCCTGGGTAGTGATATGGGTAAAAAATCTATTGTATTTAATTCCATTTTTTTATTTATATGAATTAATATTTTGGTTTCAGCTACGATTTAATTTCCCCGATGGTGAGGGTGCATGACCAGCACGTCTAAAGGATTTAGGAGAGTTTTGGATAGCATATTAGCATGAGTTGTACATTTGCTGGACGGAAAGAGTGAGGAAAGAGTTAGATTCGGTCCCTGTCATGGATTATTTTCCATTATAATAGAACCGACAGATGATTACTCATCGTTCGACTAGCCAATTTATGGTATTAAACAAATTAAAAGTATTTAAATGAAAATTTTCATTTTTTCATTAATACTAATTATTGAATTTTATTTAGGATGAATCTAGAATAAATAAAAAACATTGATTCTAAAATATACGTCGACACATTGGGACATACTACGATGGCAGATCGGGAGAGAGAGCTGGTATGATAATTTATAATCCTTATTTACAAATTGCACTTTCTATTTCTTCCTCCATAATTTATTCAATTGCTAAAGTTGTTATATAATTTTAGTTAGGAAATTACTATTTTTTTGTATCCTATTTTTAATTATGGTTTCCTACTTTAAATATCATTTTAGAGTCATAAATTTAATATAGAAGGATGTGTGCCTCGAGAAAAAATATTTTGCTCGAGTAGAAAAAATAATGATGGAAGTGCGGTTAATGAATTGACTCAGCAACAGATTGTAAATTTTACATTGTAGATTTAAAATATTAATCTATATTTTTCAACATAATTATATATTAATATTTGTAACAGGATGATTTATAGTCCCTTGATGCCCATGAACCTTACAATTTTGGACCAAACGATCACTTACATTAGGTGTTGGGAGATGAGCACCCTGGTAGAGTATGATGTCGGCCTGGGAAGAGTATAGTTCAGATGCGGTATTGGCCCTACATAGGTAAGATTTGTAGTTCCACTAAGTTGTAGTAGGTTAAGGCATAGGCAGAACATGCTCAAAAAAGGACCACATAGACGACATCACAGTCTGCTATGGGAAACACTACTTTTATGAAATTGATGGAAGAATTACATCAAACACTTCCTCCAGAGGCCAGCACTGCTTGTAAGGAATATAAGTTATCGATGTGTTCTATATATGATGCACCAGGTGGTAGTTCTAGTGGTGTTCAAGATGATGGTAAGGAGGAGACTGAGGTAGAGGATGATGAGGGCAATGAAGTGGATGAGGTGGAGGAGGAGGATGATGAGGAGGCCGAGGCTGAGTACGAGGGTGAGAAGGAGGGCAGGGATAATGATGGGGATGACGATGAGGATGAGGGTGAGGGTAAATATTATGGTGATGAAAGTGATGGTGATGTGGGACATATTGATCCATTACATTTTTTACTGATATTACTTACCGTTGATGTTTATTTATTTGTTGTGCCTGAATATATGTGTTATTAGATAGGTCACATTATCTTTATTTTTTATCTATATATAATAAAACATTATTTGACGATTTGCTGTGAAATCTCCCTATTTTAATGAAATTGTAATTTTTAGGGGATTTTAGAAATTTGGTGGTATGATTAGAGGTTGATATAATGAAATTATTTTTTAACCTTGAAACAATTTTTTTAGAAAAATTTAAATATCATCCCATAAACTCAAGACAGCCCCCCCCCCCCCCGCCCTCCTCCCTAGAACCTAGAGAGACCCCTAGACAGCCCCTGGATAGCCCCCCCCCACCCACCCTTCTCCCTGGACACCGAACAACCCTGCAGACAGCCCCCTGGACAACCCCCCAGACAGCCCCCGAACAGCCCCCACCCTCCTCCCTTGACCTCGGACAACCCCCCACCCTCTTTCCTATACCCCAGACAACCCACCTCCTTCCTAGACCCTGGACTTCCCCCCCCCCCCCACCATCCTCCTACCATGCATCACACCCACCACATATATCCTCATCCCTTCCTGAGTACCTCACAATACTGTGTATCACCAAAATCATTACACCAATCACTACATCATAATGTCACTGAGCCCAATCTAATCTCTCTTCAATATTCACCCTAAATCCAAATCTAATTAACATTCCATTACTATTACTTCAGTACAAATCACCGACCACCTATCTTGATTTCAGAGACAATCACACAATTAATTTAGTGTCTCAGATCCCAATATAAGATCTCTTCAATATTCACCATGAATCCCAACAGAAAAGAGTTTTTTAGAGCTTTGTAAGTATATGAGAGAAGAGTGAAAACCTTCTTCAAAAAGAGGAAGCAAGGAGAGAATTTTAAGTAAAAACAACAGAAATTGGGAAAACTAACCAAATGATTTCTGATTGTATTGATAAATTAGTATAAGGATCCTTGGGTCATTTGTGACATGTACGAGTCAACCCCATCTCAATTTTAGGTACGCTGTGTCTGGTACCACTCAAAGTGTCTCACTTTTATTTGAATTGGACAACATTTTAAGTGAAAAAAACTGGCATATGGAAAACTGACCAAACATGTTAATATTTTGTTGCTACTTTAGGAAAACAGTCCATGGGTCATTTATGACATGTACGAGTCAACCCCACCTCAATATGAGGCATGGTGTGGCCGGTACCACTCAAATTGTCTCACATTCATTTGAAATGGACACAATTTTGAGTGAAAACAACAACTTGCATATGGAAAACTGAGCAAACGCATTCGGATTCTATTAATACTTTTGGAAAATGATACATGTGTCATTTTTGACATGTAGAAGTCAGCCTTTCCACAATTGGAGTCATGGTGTGGCTTGTAACACTTAAATTGTCTCACTTTTATATGAAATGGACAGTATTTTAAGTGAAAACAACAACTTTCATGCAGAAAACTAACCAAAAATTTTCTGATTGTACTGATACTTGAGGAAAATTATTCATGGGTCATTTTTGATGTGTATGAGTCAACCCCACCTCAATATGAGGCACGGTGTAGCTTGTATTACTCAAAGTGTCTTTCTTTTGCTTAAAATGGACAATGTTTTATGAAAAAAACACACATTCAGAAAACAGACCAAACATAGTCTGATTGTGTTGATACATTATCACAAGGATCCATGGCTCATTTTTTACATGTATGAGTCAACCTCGTCTCAATCCAAGGGATGGTTTGGCCGTTACCAATCAAAGTGTCTAACTTTTATTTGATATGAACATGATTTTAAGGGAAATCAACAACTTGCATATGGAAAACTGGCCAAAAACATTAAAATTCTATTGATACATTATTAAAAATATCCATGTGTCATTTTTGACGTGTATGATTCAATGCTGCCTTAATCTGAGGTACGGTGTGGCCGGTACCACTCAAACTGTGTCACTTTTATTTTAAATGGACATGATTTTAAGTGAAAACAACAACTTGCATAAGGAAAACCAACCAAACAATTTATTATTGTACTGATACTTTAGTAAAATGATATATGGGCCATTCTTGATGTGTATGATTCAACCCCTCCACAATCCAGGAACAGTGTGGCTGGTATCACTCAATGTGTCTCACATTAATTTGAATTGGACAACATTTTAAGTGAAAACAATAACTGGCATATGAAAAACAACCAAATGGATTCGTATTCTGTTGATAATTTAGTACAAAGATACATGGGTCATTTGTGACATGTACAAGTCAACCCCACCCTAATCGGAGACACGGTGTGGCCGGTACCACTCAAATTGTATCACATTTATTTGAAATGGACTAGATGTTAAGTGAAAATGACAACTTGCATACAGAAAACTGGACAAACACATTCAGATTCTATTGATACGTTTTCAAAATGATTCATGGGTCATTTTTGACATGTACGAGTCAGCCCTGCCTCAATCCGAGGCACAGTGTTGCCGATACCACTCAAAATGTCTCACTTTTATTTGAAATGGACATTATTTTAAGTGAAAACAACAAATTGCATACATAAAACGGATAAAATCTTTATGATTGTATTGATACATTAGAAAAACGATCCATCAGTCATTTGTGATGTGTACGAGTCAACCCCACCTCAATATGAGTCACGGTGTGGCCAATGTCACTCAAAGTGTCACTCTTTTGTTTAAAATGAACACTATTTTAAGTAAAAACAACAGACATTCGGAAAACTGACCAAACATATTCTGATTGTGCTGACACTTTAACACAAGGATACATGGGTCATTTGTGATTTGTATGAATCAACCTCGTCTCAATCCGAGGGATGGTGTGGTAGTTACCACTCAAATTGTCTCAGTTTTATTTGAAATGGACAACATTTTAAGTGAAAACACCAACTTGCATAGGATAAAGAAACCAAACGCATTTGGATTCTTTTAATACATTATGAAAACAATCCATGGGTCATTTTTGATGTGTACGAGTCCACGCCACCTAAATATGAGGCATGGTGTGGCTGGTACCACTAAAATTGTCTCACTTTTATTTGAAATGGACTATATTTAAAGTTCAAACAACAACTTTCATATGAAAAACTAACCCAACACTTTAATATTGTATTAATACTTCATGACAACGATCCATGGGTATTTTGTGATGTGTACGAGTCAACCCCACCTCAATCTGAGGCACGGTGTGGTTGGTATCACTCAAAGTGTCTCTCTTTCGTTTAAAATGGACACTTTTTATGTAAAAACAACAGACATTTGGAAAACCGAACAAACATATTCTGATTGTGTTGATTCTTTAGAACAAGGATCCATGCGTAAATTTTGACATGTACGAGTCAACCCCGTCTCAGTTCGAGGGACGGTGTGGCTGGTACCACTCAATGTTTCACACTTTTATTTCAAATGGACAACATATTAATTGAAAACAAATATTGGAATACAAAAAACTGACCAAACGAATTTGGATTCTGTTGATAATTTAGGAAAACGATCCATGGATCATTTGAGACATGAAAGAGTAAACCCCACCTCAATATGAGGCACGATGTAGCCGATACCACTCATAATGTCTCACTTTTATTTCAAATGTATAGTATTTTAAGTGAAAAAAACAACATGCATACGGAAAACCAACCAAACGTATTCAGATTGTGTTTATACTTTAGAACAAGGATCCATGGTCCGGGATCACACAATCCACTTCTCATGTGAGGAACTCCTACCCCTATTCTAAAACACATGAAATTTAATACGCCAATCCCATCCTCAAACAGTGGGTACGAGGACCAAACCAAAGTCCCTTTGGGAACCCAATACCAAAGACATAATTGAATATTCATACCCACTACCAAAAATGGGGATTCATCTCACATCACACCCAGGAGTCCAAATTACAATTAGCCACATACCCCCTTATTCTAATTTAAAAGTCTTTGGAAAACATGTAGGCTATTCTAGTAATCGATCGCATATGTCAAGATTGGCCAATGTTTCCCACTAACACATCAGGAACCATTTATACATGGATACATAGTCATTAGAGGAATATAAACATCCCATCTGCTTCCAATAAATCATCTTAGGTCCAAGAACATTACCACTACCATTTTCTATCTTATGGGTATCATGATCCTTGTCCACTCTTCCCTTTATTTTCTATTGGTTTTAAGATAGTCAACCCAAGACCATGAGTAAACATTCCATGTTCTTCTTATAACACGTAGGATTTTTCTCTTGTGTGTATTGGTTTTGTGGTTTGAGTGGGGAGTGAATTATAAATTTTGAATAGTGTAATGGGTGATATTGCTTTTAAATTCCAAATTTTTGAATTCATGATGTATTGGATTCTTGCTATATTGGTAATGAATTATAAATTTTGAATACTATTATGTGTATTGGATTATGTATGTATTGGATTTTAATTTTGTATTTGTGTTATGGGTTTTACTGCATTTCAATTCTGGATGTATTTGATTGTGGATGTATTGGATTCTGGATTTTTCTCTAGTGTTGTGGTTTCAGTGAGGAATGAATTTTTAATTTCTAAATTTCTGAATTCTAGATGAATTTTTAACATCCCATGTAGGATTTTGGATTTTGGAAGTGTATGTGTTCTTCCAGGTCATGGAGAGTCGCAGGTTGGAGGGGGTTGCTGGCTGCTGTGGAGCTACAACATATGTATACCAACAGTTTTGAAAACTGTTGGTATATCCTTTTGATGAATATTATACCAATGGTTTTTTATAACTGTAGTTATAAACTTGTAACAATGGTTTTAAAACCCATTGGTATATGATTTGGATGTATATTGTACACTATATACCAACGATTTAGAACTATTGGTATAAAGGTAACATGTACCAACAATTTGTGAAACCGTTGGTATATCTCTTAATTTAACACATATACCAACAGTTTACACAGAACCGTTGGTATAATAATTTACCCAAGGCTTACTTGGCCATGGTTTCAAAATCCATTGTTATATCATATACCAATGGTTTCCAGGCATTTACAAATGGTTCTGAACCATTGGTAAAGGGTATAATTCCAGTAGTGCTAGTAGAGTTTCATGTTATTTTTGGAATGGATTGAATTTATATTTATCATGCTAAGATTGACTATAGAGCTAAATAGGTTTCTTTTCAAAATAATTTTCAGTATCTATACAAGAACGAACCTTTACTTTTTATTACATGTCATGAAGCTACAAAACTAGTAAAATATGGAAATAAATGTTACCTTGCACATATTGTTGAAAATAAAAGATATTTTCAAATTAATTATGTGGAAGTGGTAAATGAGTAACCTGATGTTTTTCCTATTGAGTTTCCTGGTATTATACCTAATCGAAAATTTGAATTTACTATTGACTAAGTTCCTAAGGCTAAGAAAATTTCAAAACCCCCTTATCGAATGGATCAAATTGAACTTTTAGAGTTAAAAACGAAATTGCAAGAGTTATTAGATAATGGTTTCATTCAAACTAGCACATCACTATGGGGTACTCCTTTATTGTTTTTTAAAAATAATGATGGTTCAATGAGAATTTTCATTTATTATAGAGCATTG
This sequence comes from Viscum album, assembly GCA_963277665.1. NCBI lineage: Eukaryota > Viridiplantae > Streptophyta > Magnoliopsida > Santalales > Viscaceae > Viscum > Viscum album. Next base: position 345,035,304 of record OY728127.1, on the reverse strand, counting down.
AATAACATCACCATTAAGAACAAGTACCCATTTTCTCATATTGATGATTTGTTTGATCAGCTCCAGGGAGATCAGTATTTTTCAAAGATTGATTTGAGGTCGGGGTACCATCAGTTGAAAGTAAAGGTTGCAAACATTCTGAAGATCGTGATTCATACTAGATATTGACATTATGAATTTGTAGTTATGCCTTTTGGGTTAACCAATACACCAGTTTTATTTATGGATCTGATGAATAAAATTTTCTATGATTTCTTGGTTAATTTTGTGGTTGTGTCCATTGATGATATTTTGGTTTATTTCAAAGGTAAAGTGGTTCATGAATTTCGGTCAATGGTTTCCTTCCAAAACATAAAAGAAAAGAAAATGTATGTGAAATTATGTAAGTGTGAGTTTTGGTTACAAAAAATTTCTTTCCTTGGTCACATTGTTTCAAAAAATAGAATAATCGTTGATCCTTCTAAAACAAAAGTTGATGAAGAATGGCTAATACCAACAAATATAACCAAGATTCATAGTTTTCTTGAATTAGCGGGTTATTTCCAGAGTTTTTTTGAATATTTTTCACAGTTATCTAGCCCACTAACTAAGTTAACTCGAAAAGGTGTTAAGTTCATTAGGAAAAAATGTGATGATTGTTATGAGGAATTGAAAATATGATTGGTGAATGATCCTGTTTTGGATATTTCTTCCAAAAATACTGAGTTTGTTATCTATAGTGATTATTTTTTGAATGGAATTGGTTGGGTCCTAATGCAGAATGATCAGATAATTGATTATGCTTAACGTCAGTTGAAACCCCATGTGTTAAATTACCCCACACATGATTTGAAATTAGCTTCTATTTATTTTTCTTTAAAAATTTGGAGGCATCATTAGTATGGAGTATAATGTGAAATATATACTGACCTCAAAACATTGAAGAATATATTAACATTGAAATAATTGAACATGAGACATAGGAGATGGCTGGAGTTAATCAAGGATGATGAATTTACAAATCATTACCATCCATGAATGGAAAAAAAGTGGCTGATGCTTTTAGTCAAAAATGTAATCCTACATTAACCTTGTTACTTTTGGAATGAGATCATTTGGTTTTTGATATGAAAACATTTGGCATAGAGGTTTTTGGTGTAGGAAATTCATCTATTTTGTTTCAGGTGTAAGAGAAATCATCTCTATCAAACAAAATTTTGAATGCATAGAAGGAAGAAAGTGAGTTGTAGAAAAAGGTAGAGTTGGTTCATAAGGGTATGTTGCCAGATTTTAACATTAAAAATGATTGTGTTTTGAAGTTTGGGAAGAGATTATGTGTTCCTTATGATTCACAGTTGAAGAATGAGTTGTTATGTGAAGCTTATAGTTCTCTATTTTCAATTCATCCTGGTAGTACCAAGATGTATAGAGATCTTCGGGAGTATTACTGGTGGGATGGAATAAAAAGAGATATTTCTGAGTTTACTATGAATTGTTTAACTTGTCAGCAGGTTAAAGCATAGCGGATGTTACTGAAAGGTATGCATCAGCCTTTACCAGGGCTAGAGTGGAAATGAGAAAATATATCCATAGACTTAGTTGTGGGATTACCAAAGACACCTCGAGGTAACAATTCAATCTGGGTTATTGTTGATTGATTGACTAAATCTTCTCATTTCCTTCCTATTCAAGATACTCTATCTCTAGATCAACATTGTCAGTTGTATGTTAATGAGATAGTAAATTTTCATGGATTTCCTCTCTTCATTGTATCTGATCACGAACCTCGGTTTACTTCTAACTTTTGGAAAGGCCTTGAAAAGGTGTTGGGTACTGAATTAATTTTTTGTACATCTTTTCATCCTCAATCATATGAGCTGTTAGAATGAACAATTCAGACCTTAGAGGATATGTTACGTGAATTCTCAATGGATTACTGGGAATGTTGGGACCAAAATCATTCTATAGTTCATTTTTTTTATAATAAAAGTTTTCATTCCAGTATAAAAACGGATCTATTTGAGGCATTCTATGGGAATCAGTGTCGCACTATAGCTTTTTGGAATGAAGTAGGTGAAATGAAACTGATGGGACCAGAATTGGTAAAGACATGGCATAAAAAGTTCATTTGATTCAAAGGCACATGAGAACAGATCAGAGAAGACAGAAAGGATAGGTGGATAACTGAAGGAAGGATCTTTCTTTTGAGGTAGGTGATCATGTCTTTCTCAATGTTTCTCCATGGAAATGTGTGATTCATTTTGGAATGAAGGTAAAGTCGAGTATGAGGTTCATTAGAACTTATGAAATCCTGAAGAAAGTTGGATCAGTTGCCCACAGAGTAACATTACCACCTTGTTTATCCCAAGTACACATTTTTTTCATGTCAATATGTTGAGAAATTATATGTTGGACCCATCGTATGTTTTGAGGCCAGAGGTAGTTCAGTTTGAAGAGAATATGTCTTATGATGAACCACCAGTCCAAATTCTTGAACAAAGAGAGCCAGTGTTGTAGAATACGATAATTCACCAGGTAATGTTTTTGTGGAAAACCCATATGGTTGAAGAGGTAATGTGGGAATATGAAAATGTTTTTAGGGATAAATACGCCCACTTATTTGATAAGTTAATAGAATTGTGGGGATTCAATTCCCAAAAGGGGGAGTGATGTAACATATCAGGTAAATAAAAAATATAACATTTTCTTATTTATTAATATTTGTGAATTAATGAATAAATTTACTTTAAAGGTGATTCTATGTTTGATGATGTACCCTATATGCACCAATGGGTTTCTTTTAAATCTTACATTGCACACAATGTTGGGTCATATCGAAAAATAATAATATAATATTATTTCAAATGGCAGTTAACGCCAAGATGTTCTATTAGCGGGATTGGACAAAAATAACTATAATATTAATATACATGTTTGTTAAATGTTTTTACATTTACAAAATAAATTTTAGAGGCAGAAAATAATAAAGAATCTGATTTTAAGCATAAATACTCTAATATTCATTAAAAGTGCGATTAACCGCGTTTAATGGAGAATTATCATTAAATATTGTTTTGGTCACATTTAAATGTTTTATTTGAAAAAATAAAATTCTTTTTCAGAATCAGAATATAAATATTTACTTTGGGTAAATGTTTGGTATTTTCTGATAAAATCCAATTTTTAATTAATAGTGAAAATACTGTATTTTAATTCAAAACTACATTTTAATCTAATTTATTTATATGGTAAGATTATATTTTTAATTTTTTTTATGTTTAATTATATTATAATTTTAAAAATTAATCCGATATAGCTCATTATAAGAAATTTCACATTGAAATTGGACATAAACGACGTCAATCTATTGATAGTTATTATTTATTAAAAAACACTTTTTGTTTTGGAAACGGGAATTAATTTTTAATTAATTTCATCCACATATGTGATTTGAATTTGGAAAAATTGATTACATATTTGTAATCAGGAGGTCCAAATTATGTAAATAGGTAACTTTTATTTTAAGACATTATGAATATTTACTTCAGTACATATTTTATTTAAAATGGTTAAATGGTAAATATGGTAAATAGTGGTAAAAAAATAATATTATAATAATATTATATTACACTAACATGTGTCCAAATACTATGGGATGATACATGTCCGATCATGGTCATCCTTGGGTTGATTTTGGGACCCCTTGGTGCCACTAGTGGGTGATAATGAAAATTTATTTTAATTAATTTAAAGTAAAGACAAAAACGACATAAACATATATCTTTTAGTAAATCAATTATTACATGTGGTTATATAAGTTATCTATTCGACTATACATATTAATTTTAATTCTAAAAATATTTACCACATTCTGGTATTTTTTTATAATATTTAGACATTAAATAAATAAAATTATTTAGGACACAATAATGATGCAGTGTTTATCACATTAATGAATGATTTAAATAAATAAGATTACAAAACATAAAACAACATCCATAACCTATCCAGTTCTTATTGGATGATTTTATTTCGAACAAGAGGAATCTTATCTTTGACATTAATATGTGTTGGACCTTTAGAAACCGAGAATCATTATATAATAAGATGATATTATTAAACTTTCCTAAAGAGCCCCTCCTCCCTGTTATAAAACACCCTCACCTCTAACACATTACTCAGACCTCTCATGCCCCTTGGAACATCCACCTAATGACTAATTAATCTCCCTACATCCCTATATTACTCTTAAAATACTTCCCCTAGGTAAAAGGAAATTAAATTAAACCTTTTAGTTCAAACGAAATGGAGATACCCGATTTAAAGGTAACATCATCTCTTAAGTTATTTTATTTTATTTTACTTCTCCATCCCCGAAACTCTTTTTATTCCTTTATATTATGAAAACATAACTATAATCAATATGCTGGGTTTTTATTATGATAAGTATTAAAACTACACTTACACACACCTCCTTCTAATGGGTAAAGAACATTATATTTCTGTGGACGGCGAACTACTGCCTCACAAAACGATGATTGTTCAATCCTCTCCTACCACCTCTTATGGTGGCACTTAAGATGAAATTGAATTTATATGTAATATATATCATATTTATATCTTTTCTATGCTTATTTATTTTTCATTTATATAATACATTTATGGATTCCATAGTAGGTAAATATGATAATTTAATTTGAGGAAGTGCGGACTACCGCCACCTCACAGTGATATGACTCATCCATGCCATACATGGAATGTATAAAGGACAAATTTAATGAAATTATATATGATATTATAATAGAATTATAATATACCTATGTATCATTATGTTTATTAATTCCATTAAATATGAAATAGAAATGAACGTAGCGTTCATGTGTACGTATAACTTACCATCTCCATGAACGATGCATTTCATTTCTTATCTCCAAATGTTTTGTACAATTATAAATATATATATATATATATAATGTATATATAGTATATATATATGATATCTAAATCATGAATATAGTTATGGAGATAATGGAATTTTGACCATATGGACAACTTGTAATTATAAGGAGTTCATTTTTGACTCAAGTACCAAACATCGAAAAAACAACCATTATTTACATAAATGATTACATAATGTTTATAACATGGTAATAAGTGATATAAAGGAATAATAAACATGAAAAGGGTTCTTAATAAATAATAAATTAACTTTATTTTATTATTCAAGAGATTAAAGAACTAATGGATTTAGTCTGACATGAGGTAAGGGACTTCATCTCAATTTCCTATCATTGATGTATATTTTGTTTTATACAAAAACTTCATTTATACGGAGTATAAAGGCCTTTGAATTTTCATTTCATTCAAAGGGAATATTTTATCTATGAATATTTTTACAAAAATACCAATGGAATGTTTCTATTTCTTGTACACGGAGACAACAACCTTTCCACCGCCGTGAGTGTTATTTGATATTTGGCTTCTTTAATAAGTCGTAATGTTTTTAAAAGGAAAATAAATACCATACACTCCTTTAATATATTTTGATATTGAAAAAAGTTTTGATAATGGATTGATTATGTCAATGTATTTAAATTATATATTTTTATTGAAATGTGGAAGTAATATCTCTCATTTAAGATTGTTTTATGTGTTATGAATATGATATGGTTCTTCGACATTGTTTATGTATAAGAGTGGTTCTATGATAAATGTAGGGTGGGTGAGCCCGAGATAGCTCTCCAATGATATTGGGTAACATGACAGAGGTAAATGTGAATGTTTCTCCTAAGAGATTTATGGAATATAATGTGATGGGTATTCCAAATGTAACTCCCCATGTGGCTGTGAAAGCTACAATGGAAGTATGTTATGGAATCTATAAGTTACCTTTATGATTTGTGATTACTATATGATATTCACAAATCTCATGATTTCATGAGGTATGTTAAAGAGCTTCTGTTATGTATGTATTTATGAACTAATTTTTTGTATCTTTGTTTTATAACCCTTACTGTGATTTTTATGCTCATCCCATCTTTTGAAATGCTTTTAAGAGGACATAAAGATGATTAGGGTCAAGGATTGGATCAAGGAAAAGTCATGATATCTGAGACATGGAACTAGACATGACTCTTTTTTTCAAAAGTTTTTATTTTATAAAAAAATGGAAACTCACTTGAAGTGTTTAATTTGTAATTTTTGAGATGTAATGTAATAATTATGGCCTAATTCTCTAATACTCTAAACCTAAAAAGTTCCTCAATGTGAGTTATCCATTGAATTAAATATTATGTAATGTATTAAGGTTTGGTCCTTATAACATTTTTCAATTTTTGTTATGTGTTTCAACAGTTTTAGGATTATAAATTATGTTTTATAATATAATAATATAATCTAGTATATTCCATTGTTTATAAATGGATCCTTGGGGATGTAATTATAACGGTATCATTGTTTGTTTTCCATGTTGGGATTTCCCTCATATGAATGATATTAAAGTTTGAGCTGGAGTTACTACTAAAGTTGAAAAAATTATATAAATATTGGGGTAGCTGAATTAGGTCATGAGAGATAACCTTTCCCATATGGAACAACCTAGAGATATACAACACTATTAAATAATGTTAGAGAGATTCATATTTCAGCATCCTCCATCTTCTAATGGGACTATATATCCATTTGATGAAAATAAATTTATATGTTCCTTAGAGAAGATATTTTTCTCTTTGGGTAGTTTTTAAAGGGAGTAAGTTTTCATGAAATTTTATCATCTCTTGGGAGATACATGTTAATTATAGTCACTAATTCAAAAAAATTAAGGATGAAGAGTAAATAACAAATATGTAGTTGAAAGATTTCAATGTAATTTTGTTGGAAAAAATATGAGTCTAATACAAAAGGAAGATGAAAATGTTTCTATGTATAGATCAATAATTACATGGTTAGATATCCATACATTGGACTATGTACATAATCCAAAATGAAGGGTTTACCATTTTTTTATTGTATCAATAATATCCTACAAAGGGAACTAGTCTTCCCGTCATTACTATTATATGAGAACATAATATCATGTTCTATCAAGACCGAGGCATAATTACCTATGTATTATAGTTTTTAGGGAAATAAATAAAATAATATGGATGTCTAGAATAATAGAAAATAATATACTGTAAAATAAAAGAAGGGAATGAATGATGTTTTCGCATGGGATAATTGAGGAAACAAATACCCTGGTACATGCTTGAAGGGATTGTGAGTTTTCTTCATGTGTGGATATAAAGGCCATATAACATGTGAATTAAATGGTAAGAAACAAAAACTTAATGTTTAGTGTTTCAAATACTAGGAGATAGGGTAACATGAAAATTAATTCCCCTAACATCGATGTAATATACGTTAGAAAAAGCTAATGGATTAAGTTTAAACTTACATTATTAATACAAATAAAGTGGGATTATTAGGGTGATTTTTATTTGGAATCATAAATTATGTTGCAGAATTATTTTATCAATGTTATTCTTTTTATATGAATAATGAAACAAAAAAGTATTTTGTTAAATTTTTAATCATATTTGCCTTCATGAAATATTAACTTAATAGTTATAGATAACATCATGGGTTTAGGAGTGTAAGGATGATCCTAAGATGAATGTTTTAAAAATTAATTTTTTAGGCTTTATGTGATGTGAGTTTATAAATATTAATTATATTTTTGGATTAATTAATAGAAACAAAACACATCATATTATAATATTTTTTTTGAAATATTAATTTAAGGAATAATGCCTTAATATTTTGTAGACATAAGATTAATGGTATTGATAACCTTTAGTGTTTATCTTATCAATAATATTTATTTAATTAATGGGTTATTAATTTTTTTTTAAAATTTATAAGAAATATGTAAATATAGTTTTTGAAGAAAGAAAAATCATATTCTTGGTAACAACCCATCACATCCAGTGAGGCCACAAGGCTTGAACCCAAACCCGAAGGACAATAAGGATGCAACACCAAACACTTTCCTACGTGATGTTCCTATTAATATGAAATTTTATTAAGGGGTTTTATGGATAAATAATTATGGAATGGATTATGTTTATCTTTGGGTGTTACTATTAATGTTTAGAGATCAATGTATTACATTCGATATCTTATGATAACAATTTTGGTTTTGATAATTATTTTTCGAATATTGAAGGACCTATTACACTTTTATGGTAATTAGGATAAATTAAAAGTTAATTTTAGTGCTTCAAGAATAAAAATATTTATCTATTATTTTCCATTATTAGAGTTATAAATGATGCTTAAATTGATTAAATTATAATTAATGGAAGAAATTAGCAGTATATTTGTTAATGTTATCTATAATTATAATAAAAGTATCCCAAAAATATAAGAAAAGGATGTTGAAAAAAAATTATCTTATTACCTTTTCATCTGATGAATTAATGATCTTTAACCTATGAATATAATTATTTTAATGATATTTAAGGGTTTATTTGATATTATTCATTTATGAGTCTTTAAATTCCTATGATACCAAAGTGGTAGTGGATTTTAATTGCACTTTTACTTCTTTCATACACAAGTCATATTCACCACATATGATGTAATATTAATCATCAATATGACTCTCCACATAAAACTACCATACAAATTTTCTATGTCAGGAACTATGAATGATCTTGGAATTAATGATATGATATATTTATATAATAAGAAATGGAATTCCTAAAAATAAAAAAAACATTCCTTTTGAAACATGTATAAAATAATTTATAACATACCCATGTCATATAATATAATAATTCCCTAAGTTTTATGTTATATCACTATCATAAGAATCTTATTCTGTTGGAAGTGAAATGAATCAAGAGAAGTTAATGTATTTTTTTCAATATTCTTTGTATTAGAAGTGAAATCAACTAATCATAAGATTAGATGGTTGATATAAGAAGCCGATGAATATTTTGAAAGAATTGATCAAATATCATAGCTCATTAATACTCCTAATTAATTTAATTTATAAATTTATAAATATACAGTGGAGGGTGGGATCATAATTTCTGGGTGGTAACTATGAAAGAAAAGTTACACGAGTATTTATTGAGGGACAAGTTATATAAAATTTTAATTTCATTGTTTTACTCAGAAAAATTTAATGTGATTATTTATCAAGAGGTTTATAGTTAAAATAGAAAATATTATTGTTTTATAATATTAAACAAATATTTAAAGAGTTGTTACTCTTTATTCTTTAATTAGTCATCAATGGAAATATTAAGGATAAAATATTAGAGATGTTTCTTTAACCATTTATTATATAAGTTATTATCTTTGTGACCTATCAACATATTCTATGGTGGTGAATAAATTAATGATCAATAGAATGGATATGTTGGATTTTAAAATTGAATATTTATATCTTTATTAACATCATAGATGAAATTAGTTCTGTAGTTTTTAGAATATGAAGAATAATGGATTCCAAAAAGGGGTAATCAAAATAAATTTTCAAGAACAAAATTTTCTCAATGGGGGGATAACTTGTGTGTATTTAATGGTGAGGATTTTAAAAAAGAATAAATAAAATTTTCAATAAATAATTATTAAGTATTTTTTAATATAATGGTACATATGTATCCTTGGTATGAGTTCACGCATTCTAAAAATGTTAAAGGATTAAATACCGATGTTTAAAGCTCATATTGATTACTAAGGCCATAAAGTATATTTTTCCTTGCACAACTAGAGTTATAAACATTAGTAGGGTGATTAATACATTTATAAAATTATAGAAACACATTTTATTTTTAACTATGAAACATTAACCTTTTAACTAGCTTGATAGATTTTTTTAATTTTGGGGGTAATTATTAAGAAACATCTTCTGGTATTAGTGGATGATTTCTTTGATGTTTTTGTTAATATTATTTCCTGACTAACACAATAGATATATATTTATTATTAAATTGTTTTTTACTATTATCAAGTTATATATTCATAAATTCAAGTTTAATTTCGCTGACATAGTTATGAGAGATAGTGACTTAATTGGAAGATTTATAGGGGGGATATTTATTTTACCATGTGTATCACCTTGGGCGGATCTAGTTTTTTCTACTAAAATTGAAAATGTTATCCTCTGATAATGCATGACTATTGGATGATGGACCAAGTGATGTTGAAAAATGATTATATTTTCTATAATATTAATGAATTTTTTATCAATTGAATGGAACTATGTGGTTTTTAAATATAAATATAAGTTCTCTGTATCACCAGTTATGGGTGATGACTGAGGACCTTAAAAACATATAATTGAAGAGTATGTATCAAAATTAAGAGAATATTACAATACCATTTATGAAATTATTTTTTCTATAATTTTTATATCCTAAAATAATAATTTATTTCACTATTACATTCAATCAATCAACAAGTATTCATCGATGTTATCCTGATTTACTTGGGAATAATGGAATATCATGGAAGTAATTTGAGGTTTGTCAAAGATATCTTAAAAATCATTGTCTATATAAAAACTTAACAAAATTAAAATTTCTAATTTAATATGTGATGTTTTTGTGAAAATTTATCCCCTTGAAGGGATTCACTTTTGACAAAAAATGGTGGATGTGGTCAGATAAATGTTACATCCTTTGAATTTCTATATGATACGAATCAATTATAGGATGAATCGATATTAGAGATACTTAATTCAATATTTCTTGGAACATTATTCACCAATTTCACCGCTTACATAGAAGGATTAAATATTTGAAAGGGGTGATACATGTTAGAGAGGTTTTTAAGAATTCAAGGAATCATTTAATTTTTATATTGTATTACTCTTACCATGGTCTGGTTTATGATATTTTCTATACTGTGTTGCATTAGGAGTATGTTTGGGATATGTGATCAGGTAAGGATATTATACAATGTTATATGAATTGAGTAAATTAATACCACATGGGAAAAATATTCATGAATTATAGTTGGTATATGCTTTCTATCCATTAAAGGGATTAATTAATTACCCATTTAATGAGATATTCATTGTATAATATGATTATAAAATTATAAAGTACATATTATCACTGTGATATTTCGAATTTAGGTAAAAATAGTGCTTTATTATCGTTAAATTTTTTATTTAAATTTTGATTATATACCAAGAATGTGTATACTATATTAGATGACTTGAGTAGGAAGTCTCAAGAAATGTAGGGATCATGGGATTAGTAGTGTATGATGATATTGATGAAAAATTAATGTCACTTCGGTAGTTATGGGTCATGTTAAAGATTGGAACACTAACACATAATATAGATGGAAATGTGACATATTATATATTGTGGACAAAAATAACATGTGGCCTATAGGGATGGATCCAATGATCCATTTATGGGTATACTGGTGGTTCCCTCATGTTTATGAGATGAAATTATAAAAGTGTTTAATAACTTTGTTTGGGTGGTTTATATCACAATAATAAAGATGTATCATAATATCAAATGGAACTTATAGTTGTAAAAATAAGGAATGAAACAATAAATCATGTATCATAAGGTTAGATTTGTTATTATATGAAGGATAATCATTAATGAACTACAATAATTTTGAAATCATTACCAGTGCTGACTTGAAAATATAATAATATAGTAATTTATTCTATAGTTACATTATTAAAGTCACTATAAAAGAATTATTCTTTCTAAGTGATTGTGAACTACCTTACAAAATTATATAACTTCATATTCATCAAAGTGAAATTAACAGTAGAAGACTAAGGTATGTTATATATTGAATAAATAGTGTGGATAAATTTTGTTTCATAATTTACTATATGTGATAGGGACACTCGATTCACCTCAAGGATTTGGAGAGGATTGTAAATGGTAACAAGTAATCATTTAATGATGAGTACATCATATTTTCCCCAAACGGAAATACAACCAAAATAGAAAATTATGGGGTTTGGAGACATGAATCAATCTTATGTATTGTTTTTAGAACATGATTGGAGGATCATATTCTATTATTTTCATATAAAAACATTTATCAATCATTGATCTTGATGGATCCATTTCACGCTTTTTGTGGATGCTGATGTCAGTTACCTTTATGTTGGGTAGGGATAGAAGAGAAGTCACCTACATGACTATATTTTTTGCAAGCAATAGAAAATAAATTTCAACTAATAAAAAATAGATTAATAATAACAAAAAGTATATATAACTCTTATTTAGACAAACAGTGATGAACATTTCAGTTTATGTTCAATAATCAATCCTTCTTATCATTGTTTTAAGGGTTGGGACACCCATGAATCAAGATGTAATGAAATTTATCATCTTGGTATATGGGTCCATCTGGAAATTATAAGAAGAGTTGGTAATGTGACATATTCATTTATATTTGTGCCAATATATGTTTCAGTTAATGATATATTTCATATTAAGTAGTTTAGGAAGCATAAACTATACTTGTATTATATACATTTTTTGGGAATTTATTGATTTGATTCTTTAAATATCCTCTATAAACGGGTCTCTATGAATTATTGGTAGGAAAAATAATCTCTTGAAGACAAAATATTAATCATTTTGTATGAATTATTCAGGAAAATATGAAAAATTAAAATGAAACATATGAGAGAGAATCTCACATGTGACAGTAGGGGGCATAATTATTTTGATTGAAAGGTGTAATAATACCCATTCCAAGAAAAGATGTCATATGGTGGGTTGAATTATAAAATCCATTATTCTATATTTTTTAGTTAATTAAAACAATTAAAATTTTGGGTTCATTAAATAATATTATTTACTTGACATGGGATTCATTTCATTTCATTCCTCCCACTCCCTATGTTTCTCACTCCTTCCAAGAATCTATTAAAACCTTGGATACAATTATTAATTTTTTCAATTAATTCCCCATTGATATTGATCCTCCAATGATTATTTTTATGATAAATACACATAACCCTCTTATGGTATATATGATATTTCTTCCCACTCATTTAGACTATTTTAGGTAAGTGCTAGTGGAAGTGGCCCTTCCCACTCATATAAAAATCCTCCCCATAATTATTTATTTTTTAGTATCTTGAAAATAATTCATGTTTTTTGATGGTAGACATGAATTATCCCTCTAAATAAATGGATTCATCTTATATATATACTTCCACAAGTGGATCCTAGTTTCTATGTTTGACAAAGACCCAACTCCAGTCTTATGCATTTAATGTTTTGTCAACTCCCCAGGCCTTTTGGGACATATGGATATCTACATTATAAACTAATTAACCTCTACCATACATTTTTTGTTTGAATAATAATTTATATTTTCTTGGGATATAAAAGTTTAATTACCCTAATTCTAAAAACCTTCAGTTTGTTTTTTCCAAAGTCTTGATGTGTTTAACATCTACATCCCCTTGAAATTTATATTATCTTATACAATATTTTCCATTTCAATGTTGTTATTTTCATTCTCACTATCATATTTGATCCCACAACTTTAACTTTTCCTTATAGTAATATCTTGTTCTCAAAATTTCATTTTCTCTGAAAGACTTACTTTGTTCTCATGGATTTATTTTTTCTCAAAGTCACAATTGTTCTCATGGTAGTTGTATTCCTTCTCATGACTATAAATTTTTATCATATCTACAAATAGTTCTCTCAATAATATGATTCCCTTGTGATCATAGTTTTTATCTTGTTCATACCTTTTCATCATGGATTCAGGTTGGTCTCAAGGTCTCACATTCCATTATTATGGTCGAACCCCTCACTATGTCTCCAAAATGTTCAAATTACCATTTATTAAATAAACATCATAGATATGATTTTTTATCAATGATATGGTTTTAAAGAAATAAATATTGCAAATTAATGTTCATTTAAAAGTTGTTATTTATATCATTTATTTTTTCATGAATCTATTAATATAGATAATTCCATGTTTGAATTAAATTGAAATTAACTGGTCAATGGTGTTAATATTTGAGAAAATGTATCTGGTATCTTAAATGTATGTGAAAATTTCCATTGGATTCATATTTATTTTCCATAACATCAAGAAAACCACCATCTGGTTTATTATTGTTGAAGATTCATCACTGCCTACTAGAAGATTCCCTATTCATGTTTTTGGTCATTTTCAACTGTTTGGTTCACACATTTGTTTCTACACTAGCGAGTAGCATTTTAGTATGGAGCCTATTCAAATATTGTACCCCCATTATATATAAATGTAATGAGGTTAGTTAATCTTTTTAAATTGGAATATCCAGTAAATGACATCATATTAATTTCCTATATTTTCAGTGCATCTTGATTGGGAGACTTATTTTTAAGCTAAAGATATTTCAGGTATTCTTCTCTAGAGAAACATGTTGTAATATCAATATTTTTACCACCTTTGGATAAATGTTATGTATATTCTTAATAAATATAATTAACCAAATTAATTTAAATTGAAGGGGAGGGGAGAAATAACATCATTTTTACTTTTTCTTATTATTTTTTATTTATAGTTTATAATAATCAATATTTTTCCAAATATATATTATATTATGCCTTATATGTTATTATGGCTTCTGAAATGGTGAAGCTTGTTTTAATATTTATTAAAATTATCACACATAAAAAATAATAAGAGGGTATATCTAGCTAATAAATTGGTTTCCAATTGAGTCGTGCATTTTTTGGATAATAACCTTGAAAAGATTGATGTATTTTTATGCAATGCCTTATTGCACAAAAATGTTACATGTGATTTTCATGATGTGATAGTGGTTGAGATGTGTGGTGGTTGATATGTGTGGGATGTGGGGTGGTTGAGATCTGAGGTAACATGACTTGAAATGGATGGGTTATTGTGTGTTGTGCCAAGTGGTTTCCATGTAGCTCCAAAATAGACATGAAATGTTGAAATGAACAATGAAATTCATGGGTTAGATAGATTAATGAATGTGGGATAAACTTAATGTGTGGTGAATAAGGTAATTAATGGTATGAGTAATAAATGGGGAAGAATTTAATATTAAATTAAACAGCTTTTGAAATGATAATGGTTGTTAATTTTAAAATCTGTTAATGAGATGTTTTCAAAATGAAGATGGATCATGGTTTGTGTGTGGATTTATTATGTGGTGTGATGCCATTAGAGGTGGAAGTAATTGTGGATGAATTTGTGAGACTATGTAGTCACGTTTTAAGTTATGTTAGGACTATTTCTCTTAATCCCTTTGTTGGTATTGTGTTATATCAACCAATCATTTAACTTTTATGTGATTTCTAGACACATCCCTCTGAAAGTATATTCTGCACACCAAAATCCAAAGGTTTTGTATTCTTGGTGTTCTTACTAAATATCCTTGGAAGTGATGATAGATGAAAGACTTCCCAATCATTCTCACAGTCTTATCCAAGTGGGATTGATACACATAGGATATGATGAACAAATATCAGAAGAGCACTAAATTTGTTAATTAATGAGACGATGATGTGTTATATAATTAGAGTCATGCATGGTATTATAAGAGACCAAATATTATGTCCTTTAGGGACACGATACCTTACAATTTTGGTTATGGAAGTGGTTGAGTTATGATGTGGTTTCCCAAGAGTCTTCAGGCAGGATTTGATATAGTTTTCCAGGTGTCTATATTCATGGTTACCATGGAAGGGATGAGATTTCTTGAACGTATGATATTGGGGTGTGAGAGTGGAAAATCAGTGTGAAAGAAGTATGGGGTAACCTTCATCGATATTCTTTTCATTCTGTTACTATACATGGACTTATTATTTGGTGAGAGTTCAATAGTGAGGATGGATTTGATTAGTCGACCTATTTAGGTGCTATTGGTTCTACTATTTTCTCATGCGTCTATTATTCTTACTTTTTCTCATGCGCATGGAATATCTTGGGTTTCATCCTACCAAGTAAAAATTTTATACTGACCCTACATATATTTAAACTATGTTTTTCATTTCTAGGAGGACTATGGGGACATTGATGAACACTATAATCCTAAACATGGAAGTTGTTGTAGAGTCAATACCTTAATATTTCATTTGGTATTTTATTTAGAGATTATATATGTATTTTTATATATTACACATTTATTTTGGAATGTTTTTGGTTTTCCTTTTTCTATAAGATGTAGTTTAATGGATATTTTTACCCTATCCCCGAATCCTTTTTATATCTAGGATTATCAAAACAATTTTTGAGATTTTTATTTCCTCGATGCTAGTGTCTAACATAGGGCCCAAATAAGGTGGGACTAGGGGTAATTATCTATCTTCCTTCAATACCCTCCCAGTAGGTCTACCTTTGTATGTAGGGGTCAGAATAGAGTGGTATCAATGGTTTTGATTGAAAGATGTGATATAGTTTTGAATGAGACACTATGAGGATTGTAAGAGTTAGTGGGGTAAATATTCTATTTGGTCTTTGTGAATGAAATTTGGAACACATTGACCTTTTATAATATAATTTTTCTTCCAAATGATCTTAGTTTCCTTAATAAATTGCATCATATGAAACACTGAGTTTAAACAAAGTGACATATACTATTAAAATATTATGTGACATTTTTCTTATTTCCATTTGAATGGTGTTATGAATATAATAAACTAACTTATGAAAATATTTTCTTCATAAATATAAAACATAAATTATTTGGTTTTTAAGTAATTAAAAATAAATATAAAAACCAATTGAATATAATGGAAACATCTTTTTAAGAAACTATATTTTTCTAAAAATAGATTTTGTATTGTTTTACACACTTTTTTTAAAATCACAATATTTTTCTTTTAGAATATCTATTTGAAAAAACATACTTCATTTTTGAAATAAAGATTTCAAAATTATTTTATAGTGGTTTTTTGACAATATTATAAAAATAATAATTTGTTCACGAATAGAGAAAATACTAATTTTTATTGATAACATTATTTTCTTTAAAAGATTCACAAAGTTACATTTTATTATAAAATGGTTTTAATGTATCATTATATTATAATTATTATTATTAATATATTGTATTTCATTAAAATCATTTTAATATTTAATTTAACGTATAAAATTTTTATACATAAAACATTTTCATTGGAAAACTATTCTTTCATCGTGATTACTTGTTTATTTTAAAATTAAATTATACAACTTATATTAATTGAAATTGGTAAAATGGATTCCTTATTTTTAATCAAAATAATTAATATTTGGAAATAATTTTATCATAATTGTTTATACTAATAAATATTAAATGCAGTAAAAATTAAATACCACTATTAAGGTTAAAACAATGTTTTGTGCATTACATGATACTATGATAAAATTAATTTTCCACACACATTGAAATTTTATATTATAAAATGAATTTATTGTATAGAATTAGTAGAAAAAAATTCCTAGTATGGTTATTTTTAATTTTAGGATCAACAGAATAATTACCTATGTAAATAAATTTTTTTATATTGGTGGAAACTAAAATGGTAAAAGTAATTACCATTATTGGGAAAGGAAATAACTTGTTTAAAACATGTATTTTAATTGTTTAAATGTGTGTATAAGCCTAATTTCCCTTACACTCCATTATTTATCAGTTTTTGTGGCACTTGATTTGAGATAGACTTCCCATTATTGAATTTGTTTTTTTATTAACATTCTTATGAAAAATTAATGTTTAGACATATATAAAATTAGTTCTGTAGTTTTGAATTAATGAAAAATAAATATAAAAACAAATTTATAATAAAGGAAAGACACGTCTAAAAATTATAATTCTCTAAAAAGAGGTTTTTCCTGGTTTAGGCACATATTTTTAAATAAAAATATTCTTCTCGTAGAAAATTTATTTGAAAAAATAATAAACATTTTTGAAATCAAAATTTCAACATTATGATAGAGTGATTTTTTGTGAATTTTATGAAAATACTAATTTTTATTGAATACTTTATTTTCTTTTAAAGATTCAAAAAGTTCAATTTTATTTTAAAAAGGTTTTAAAAGTAAAATAAGTTAATTTTTATTATTATTAATATAATTTACTACATTCTAATAATTTGAATAATAAATTTTTACAGATAAACATTTTATACATAAAACAATCTCATTGGAAAATTATTCTTTCATTGCAATTGCATGTTTAATTTTAAATTAAATTCTACAGTGTATGTTAATTGAATTTGGTAAAATGAATTCCAGATTTGTAATTAAAAAAATTCATATTTAGTAATAATTTTATATTTCTTTCTTATATTAATTAATATTAAATAAAATAAAAATTAAATATCATAGTTAAGGTTAAAATGAGGTTTATTTTCAATACATGAGCCTATGTTAAAATTAATTTGGAAAAAAATAGAAATTTTAATTTATAAATTTTATTTAGTAATTATAATTTTTTGTTAAAAATCAGCTAGTAAATTTCAATTTTTAAGGATTATAGGATAAATTACCTAGGTAAGTAAAAAAAATGGTTACGGTGTCGGAAATTAAAATTGTAAAAGTTTGTACCCTTAGTGGTTAATGAAATAACATGTTTAAGAAATGATTATTTTTTAACATTGGAGGTTTCGAGAGAACTTATTTTTCCTACACTCTATTATTTATCAATTTTTTTGGCACATGATTTGAGATTGACTTTCTATTATTGAATATTTTTTGGTATTTACAAAAATGTCAAACTTCAATTATAAAATGGAGTTGAACCCCCCATTTATTCACACATAATAAAAAAGTTTTATCAACAAATACCTAACAATGTATCTCCCCAATATTCTTATCCATGTTTTAGAGCTACTGGACTTCCCAAAATACCAACCCTTTGGTCCTTAATAAGAGATCCAAATGAGGTTTTTCTATGTGAAGGTAATTATTTTCAATAAGATCGTTATTTTTTTCTTATTTTCATACCACATTAATTAATATAATAGAAATTTAAATATAATAACATATTTCTCTTCCAAATAATTACATATTTTTTATGCTTATGGAATAAACCATATCAGTCTCATCTTTCATCAAATGGAAAATTAAATTGTCGACAAGGTTTACGATGGACTACGGCCTCACAAACCAATGCATTTAATTTTCCAACAATATCTTACCATATATAGATATAATTATGTATTTAATGGTTATATATGATAATTAATACATAATTATACTTATATATTTATAATATCGCATATTCTTTCTTACCATACAACTCATTGGAAAATAATTATGTCGCTCGTGTGTACGGTGGACTACCGCCTCAGGAACCGATGTGATATGATTTTCATTTCAATTTAATATGGATGATAATAATTATATATTTAAATAATATATATGAAATATATTATAAAGTAATGATTCATTATTTTTGAAGTATTATTTACTTATCATTAATTCCGTATGATAAAAATGGAAACAATGTTCATGCGTACATATGACATACCGTCTCCAGAAGTGGCATAATTCATTTTTATATAACTACCATCCATTAATTAATATAAATATGAATATAATGAATATATATTATATTTATATCATTATTAACATTATGGTGTTCATTGAAAAATTAACAATGTACAAGGAGATAATCTACCAAACCAAAACTTGCACACAAAATGATGTTGCTATCACTCATAATAGTGTTTTTAATAATTAATTGTAAATAAATGGATGATAAATTGTAATTAATAAAATATATGTGGTATGATATATATTATTATTTTTCTAGAATATATTTATAATAATGATATATTTATTATATTGAAGGATATAATGGGTATGGAAAATGTAGATACTTGAGGTAAGGGATTTTTGTCAAACTATCATTACTATGAGACAAATTCAATATTACCCACTTGTTTCTTTTATATAGTGTATATAATTACAATGAGAGTATAATATGAAAATTATCATTAAAATTGTGGGAATTTACATAACCATTAGAGGATCTCTCTTTCTTGAGGTTTGTGATTCAAAAGTTACCAAAGTAGTATGGGTTTTATGTAGCAATCTCATTGTTTATCAGTATTGTCTATGATTAAGTTTCCTATGATGAAATTTCTTAATATAACTCTCAAAAATTGACATGAAATATATTATCCTATGTTTATTTAAGTAGAATAAATTTTATCCTTTAAATTTTTTCTCTTTATTCACTCAAGATACCAGAATATTTTTTAAGGAAATCTATATTATTCCATTATTCTGTCAAAAACAAATTTCTTCCATAGACATGTTTTCTAAAAATATTTTATAGAATAATTTAATAATATAATATTATGGTTAATATTAATTTATATCCATGATCTATTTTTTAATGATTTAAAATGTAATATTCTTGTCATTTTTCGAATAAAATACTTTTTTCTTTTTATAAAAAAACTAGAAAGGAAATTGTTTTTAACTTATACGACATGTATGGAATTTTATTCCATAATTACCATTTAATGATTTGAATATTACTTTACA
The DNA here is from genome assembly GCA_963277665.1 of Viscum album. Taxonomy (NCBI): domain Eukaryota; kingdom Viridiplantae; phylum Streptophyta; class Magnoliopsida; order Santalales; family Viscaceae; genus Viscum; species Viscum album. Next base: position 345,014,817 of record OY728127.1, on the reverse strand, counting down.
TATTATTAAGGTTATTTTAAAATAAAATATTTTACTAAATATTTTGGATGTTTCTAGATTTAAAATATGAGATTTCAAAATAAAAAGAACATTTTCCTCAAGAATTTGTTAATAAACTTTTTATGGTACTTATGTTCATCTACAATTACAAATTTTTTTGTTTCATAACGTTTTCTAGGGATATGGCTGAATGATATCATATATATTATTCATATGGGTGGTTTATGATTATTATTATAAGTTGTTTTTGAAGCCAATTCCTTTTCTTTGGGTTATTCTATGATAAAATGTTTATGAAAACCTTTTCATTTTATAGGGTTATGATATGATGAATGTTTTATGATATGGTGTTACATATATGTATGATTTAATTTTGTGACTTGAGGTCCCCGAATTATATATACATCCAATTTATTGGTTAATGACTGATATCTTATGAGATAAAAAAAGTCTAGAATTGGGAGTGAACCCTATTCATTAAGGGACTATATCCACTATGATATTCACGGGAGTGGACCTTGAATACTATTATGGTTTTGGAATTGAACCCAATCCACCATGATAGCCTAGGAAGTGACCCTAGACTACTATGAAATTATTTTCTATTATTTTTTATGCCACAAATCAATATCTTATTCCAATTTTTTTCTCTCATGGATTATTTTGTTTAATACCTTTATGATTCAAGTATTATGAACTGCTAAGATCTTTTATAAAACTCAATATTATGATCTGGGATATGCATGTTATGGTTTTCAAATGTATCTCATGTTATCATACCCTTATGACCATGTTATACTTATGAGATCATTGGGATCTATCATACTACTAATCTGAGATCACCCATTCTTATGTTTTCTTTCCATTATTATGAAGAATATATATGATGTGTCTAGAGGGTTTCTATTTTTTTGAACATGGTGGGAGATAATTCAATTCACTTATGAATGATTTTTTTATGTATCAATGTTTCTAAATAGATTAAAATTTTACGATCCTCAGGTATGTTTTTTTAAATGAGTTGAATATTCATATATGATGATGTAATATCAATATAAGAATAGTGTTGGTCTCTATATATTATATTAGAGGAAAGGTTTTCTTAACCTTTGGAATCATGGATGAGAAAATTTTATTGATAACTGTTAGGATAATCATATGTAAAGAAGAATTTATTATGTAATGGTAAAGAAATGATTACGGTTCTCTTAGTGACCCATCGGGTTCGAGAAAATAAAAGTGGATGTGGATTTGGGAAAGTTTTGAATATGGGTAATAAATATTAAAACGGTGTATTGGTATTTTAATCAATCATAACATAGTTCATGATAATGGGTTTTATTGGAATGTTGGTTTTAAACTCTTTAGGGACATGTTTTGTATAATAAAACTTTTATTTATTAATAATTTTTCATGAATTGAATAGATGAAAATCACATATGGCCAAGGTTAAACCTAAGGTGTCATAAAATAAAAATAATATGTCACGGTTTAATCTTCTTGTCATTGTCTTTTCAGGATTATTTGGTTTCCCACTATGATTAGTATTGCTCATAATATGATTCCTTTTTTGAGTAAATGGTTGCGACCTTATAGAATCATGTTAACATTGAATATGATGTAAAATTTGATGATGAGAAACAAAAAAAATGATAACTAGAGTCAAATATATTGTTATTGTGAAAAATATGATATAAAAGTATTTTATTAACTACTTTCACCTTAATTAACTCCCCGAATCAACTGATAATGGAAGGATGATGTTTCCTGAGAGACTGGGTAGTCAAGACCATTGGTGATAGAAGGAAAATTTTCTTTTATGTCAAAAATGGGGAAAGTGAAATCTAGGTGAATATATCCAAGGAATTGTAAAATGTTTTTTCTATGGAAATAAAGGATATAGAGAAAATAATGTCAATGAGTATAATGTATTATGTGTTGAAAAATGGGAAGTATTCAAGTGAATGCCATAATCCAAGGGTTAACTCCTTGACCAAGGATGGGATTACGTTATACTAATAACTAAAGTGGAATTATTGATTTTCTTGTATTTTTTAACACAATAATTATGTTGTTCAATTATTTTTATCAATGGTATTTTGGTTATAAAAATCAGAATGCATCTATGGATTGTTTTGTATTAGTTTTTCTTTTACGTAATTACTTGAATATATTGAATGGTATTAATGACCGTGAAAAGAGATTTAATGGTAAGGTGATATTTTATAGAAGAAAAGATTATTAATGAAAATATTAACTTTAATATTTTATTCATTTAGAGGTAATGATAGTTAATTAATATTATTTGATTCTATATATAGGATAATATCAAAATAAAACCATAAAGGATAAAATGTGATTTGATAATTAATGTTATTTTTGAGGTTGTTCAATATATTTTTCGGGAACATTATAGGAAAAAGGTTAATTATGAATTCGTTTATCACATGATTTTTCTATAAATTCTAGAAAATAGACAACCAGTATCCTAGGTGATAACTCAATACATTTGGAAATGCCATTAGTCATGACTACAAAACTGAAGGGTGATAAGGGTATAATGCCTACCACTTCCCTAAATGATGCCCTTGATAATAATAATTTTTTGAAAATATACATTTTGATAGATAAAGATTCTGTTTATTTTGGGAATTTATTTTTATCTTATTGATAACCACTTGAATATAAAGTGATTTAGTGATTATATATGTAACATTATTTCAGAAGAATATCCTTATAATTTCAGGGGATATTATATGATTAAGGTAAACATAAAAGTATGTTATTTTATTTATGGAATAATGGATGAAATATATTTTTTGAGTTATATATGAATTTAATTTGTCTTTATGGTGATTTAAGTTATTTATGTAAATGATTATCAAATTTTTTGAAATTACACCACTAGGAAATAAACATTTTTTGTATGAGACTTTAAGAGTGATTCATGATATTTAAAAATAAATATAAAATTTATCTTGAAAGAATATATTTTTATATCATTATAATCTATGAATTTTAATCTTATTTAGGAATATTTTAATAAAATTTACTTATATTTATTTATTTAATAATTTATTTTTAACTTTTTGGAATTACTATTGAATTTTGGAGGTTTTCATATTATTTATTTATTAGATAGTTTATTAATTTTGGGAGTTAAAAAACCTTATGTAAAATATTTTAATTTTGGTTAATAGTGATAGGTGAAATAACATGATATAATCTTGTGGAATTATTTTTTTCAATAAATTTTGATTTCAGTGCTTCATGCATGAAAATTCAGTTTATTCTTTTTTTGGAGTAAAAAATGAGACTGTAATGAAAATTGATTAAAGGATAAAATTGTATTTGTAATATAAGAATATTTCCTTATGTTATTATATTAAATGAAAATATAATTACTTAAAATTATGAAAATGATCATAAAATATAATGTCATATTTTTACCTTATTTTTCAACAAATCGACTGTATTTTCACTAATCATAAAATTATGGTTTTACGGCTGTTAACTTTCCCCTAACTACAATAATTAAAACAATATATTAGCCCTTTGTAATTAGTTTTCTCTAAGATTTATATATATTAACATTCCACTAATATAGTCCTATTTGTAAAACTAGTTATTGTTTATTTCTAATGAACTTTTTATTTCTCTTTGCCTATTTTTAAGAGGATGTTTTACTATCCCTTTTTATGCTGTGGGGTTTAAAAAAATAAATTTTAAAATTTCTGAAAATTGATTACCAAGATCAAGATCAAATTATAAGGAAAAATATAATAAATTTATATAATGTACCACCTCTATATTTTATTAAATATATTTTTCAAATAAACATATTTTTTTATGTCCTTATTTACTCAAAACAATGAATATAAGAAAAGTGTAATATACTATTAAAATATTATGGGATAGTTGTCACCTAGACATTTGAATAGTGGGTATGAATGAGAATAAATAAATTAAATAAATTTATTCTGTATACATACATAATTAATTAATTGGTAATAAATAAAATAAAAATACAAATAAAAACCAGTAGAGAATCAGGTAATTTTTTTTCTAGAAACTGTATTTTTTCTAGAAAGTAGAATCATCGTGTCTTTCATACTTATTTTAAAATAATTTTTTCTATTAATATTTTTTTATTAATAGAATTAAATTCTGAAATTATAATTTCTAAGTTATCTTAGAGTAAATATTTGAGAATAGTTTGAAAATATTAATTTTTCGATATATAGGGACAAATTATGAATTTTATAAAACATTTCCTTTTCATTTAATGAATTTATAAAGTTAAATATTGATTCAAAATTGTTATAATTATATTAAAAAAAATTTATTATTAATAATACAATTTATTACATTAAATTCTATTTTATGTTGAATTTTTATATAAATGTTTGTTATACTTAATAAATCTTTTTCTATGGAAAATCATTTCTCCATCGGGATTTTGGATTTGATTTTAAATTATATCCTTCCACTTATAAAAATCGAATTTGGAAAATTGGATTCCATGTTTTGATCCATCAAAATTAATATTAGTTAATATGGGAAATTATTTTATGGTCTTAATGAATAGGAAAGAATGTAAAAATTAACATCCATAGTTGTGGTTAAAATGAAAATTTTCACGTTACAAGAACCTATGTTAAAATTAATTATACATGCACATAGGATTTTTTTGATTTATTGCATTAATAATTTATTACAAGTTTCTATGAATTATCTAATAAGGCTCGGTTTATTTTTATGATTAAATGATAAATTACCAATTTAAATAAAAAAATTACTTACCATGGCAGAAACTAAAATGGTAAAAGAAATTAATGTTATAGGTTAATGGAATGAAACGATTAAAACATGTATATATTATTTTATTTGTGGTTTTTTCCATACTTATCATCCCCCCACTGCCTAATTTATCAATTTAGGAGTCACTTGAGTTTAGAGCGAGTTCAATTTGTCGAATTGTTTGGGGAATTAAAAAAATTACATTCCACCTTAATTATAAAAGGTAACATACTACCCCCAATTATACAAACCTTTTAATACATTTGGATCAAAATACACGTCAATTATACCTTAAAAATTCCTTATAAATTTTATAGAGCTTTTGGACTTCAAAAAATAACCACCCTAGGGGCTTTAATAAGAGATCAAAATGAGGGGTTTAAAAGAGAATGTAATTGTCTTCACTAAGCTCTTTATTTTTACATGATATCTTACCACCTTCATTCATGTATTAATAATTACAATATATTAACACCACATTTTAACATATAGTTATATTTTATTATCTTAATGGTATAATCTATATCCATCCGTCTTCTATCAAATGGAAAATGAAACCATCGATCGTGTGTACGGCTGACTTCTTCCACACATAGTGATGTAATTAATTTTCCATAACCACATATAATAAAAGGACATAATGATGTATTTCATGATTATATATGATATTTATTACATAATTATACTTATGGATTTATAATATCACATTTTTCTTCATTTCTTCCAATATTATTGAAAAAAATAATGTTTATCATGTGTAGAAGGGACTAACACCTCAAGAATTGATGTGATATGTTTTTAATTTCTATTTTTGTTATATGGTAATAAGGATAAAATTAAATAATATAGATGATATATATGATATAATAGTTATTCTATAAGGGTTACATATTTTTACCTTTCTTTTGTTCCATCCATTGAAAAATAGAAACAATGTTCATGCGTACATACATCCAACCATCTCTATGAATAGTGTAATTAATTTTTATATCTATAAATTCTAACGATGAATATAAATATGTATATAATGAATATATATAATATTTATATCATGTTTAATAATCTTTCAGTTATGGTACAATTAAAATTTTATAAATACCCAAATGATCAAACCAAAACATATATGAAAAACAAAACAGCTATCACCTGAAATAGTGACTCTAATAAAGAAATGATAATAAATGGGTGAAAAAATGTTATAATTAAATCATATATGGAATTATTTATATTAATATGGTTATAGTATATATAATAAACCTATATTTTTTATAATGGATTCCTGAACATGTATTAATAAATTTTATACCTTAGGAAAGGTATTTTAATCTCACTTTTATTACTATATGAGACATGTAATATTCAGCACTTGTATCTTTTATATGGTGTATATACTACACAGAAATATATTCTTTGATTTTTTTCATGAAATTTATGGATATTTACATATCCATTTTATGATATCTCTTTCATGAGGTTTAAGATTCAAATAGTACTAATGTGGGAAGGGAATTATGATACAATCGCATTGTTTATCAGGATTGTCTATAATTTAGTGTCCAATGATGATATATTATGGTCTACCTCTCATGATTTCTCATGATTTATCTTATTATCTAGTTATTTTTTAGAATACATTTTTTCCTTTCATGTTCTTATATTTATGTACTTAAGAAACCAAAAGAACGTTTTTAAGGAAAGTAGACTATATTTTTCTCTTTGGTCTAAAACCCTTTTTATTCTATATCCATTTTTTAAATAAATGTTTTAAAGATTGTTTTACTAATATTAGATAATGATTTAAAGATATTTTTATCAATAATATAAAAATAATAGTAATGGGGAGTAAATCCAGTTCAATAAGGAACTTCATCCAGTATGGTAGTATTGGAAGAGAACCTTGAATACTGCAATGGTTAATAGAGTGAATCCAATCCACTATGATATCCTTGGATGTGATACTTGACTATTAAGTAAATAATTTTATATACTTATGTGTGTGAAAAAATCTATTTCATGTGCCAATGTAATTCTCTAATGATTTATCTTCATTGATTAATTTATGATTCACGTCTTACAAACTGTCAAGAATTATTCCATGATTTTGGATTTAGATATTTGATATGAAGGTTATGGTTTTCAAATGTTAATATAAAGTTACCATGCCCTTATTCTCATTTTATGATAATTTAATAATTTTTATATCTCATGTTTAGTCTTACTAATCATTTGAGAACACACATTATAATGTTTCCTTTTCCCAGGTTATGAAGAAATGAATTATGTATGATGTGTCTAAGAGGGGTTCTTATCATGAAAAAATTAATGGTAGATGATGTAGTTAACATATGACCCATTTTTTATATTTTCATGTTTCCAAATAAATTATTTCTTTATAGTCCTCCATCATGATTTTTTAAATTAAAATTAATTTTTATATATTATGATTTAATATCATTGTATGGAATGTGAGGGTTGCTTTAACATAGGCCAGGGTGGCTTGATAGGAATCAATATTTTAATCCCCCCATGATCTGAACTAATGACTTGTGTCTACCAAACTACCAAATTATTTGGTTCTTATATAAAGGTAGATACAAAGAATTGGTACCAGCATCTTGATTTATTATGTTCATATTTTAATTTTTTGGTCTTAGGAATGTACAAATTGAATTAATAATATAAACCTTAATAAAAATTCCATGATACATGGATCATGATTTGTCCTTGTCTTTCAAAAATGGTTCACTTTTATTCTATACATGAAGACTAAATAGTAGATGTTTAGAATGTTAATATAGTTTATTTTTATAGGATAAAAAAATAGGATGTTGATATAAGTTCGATGGATGTAAATTCTATTCAGTGGAACATCATAGGAATGTATGTGGGGGATTATTTCTAATATAGAGATAGAGTGTTGTTTGGTGGAGTTTTAGATAACATTGGGTATAATTATAGCCCATGTAGAGTATTTTGTCCTCTTATTTGTCAATCAAAAGAGGGGTGTATGGAATCAGAGGAATATAATGTATCTTAGAGAGTTGATGAATATATATGTTTCTTTGTTAGACCTTTAGAAATAGTGTTCAGCAGAATTATTATCATCAACCATGAAGGTAAAAAGGTGGATGGAGATGCCTTCCATTTAGTATGGGAGTATATTTTTTAGAGACCTTGGGATCATATTTAAGGATATATTTCTTTCACCCTTGTCCTTTCTTCTAATAAGGATTATCATGTTTGGCATTTTCAAGAGGCAATCCACCTATTTATCCATTATATTGTTATAACCATTGATTTTTTCATCATATATGAAGGTGTATAAAAAGGTTAAGGTGATAGAGAATACTCTATCATGAAAAGGGTTACTTCATAGGGGATCCAATATGGTTCCTAGGGGATCAGGGTTGTTAATAGTATATTCTTGATGTTAGGTATTTCGAGGTTTCAAACAATTACGAGTCATTAATAGTCTTATGCTCCATATTTTCTTGCGGCTAGTGGATCATGAACATTTGTAATAGGAATTAAATTTTAATTCTCTACCTATTTGGGATATGGTGACTATCCGTCTCTGTTCATTAATACAAAGGAATGAAATTTTGGTTTTGGTGTTATTTTTTAGCTATAAAAAGTAGCGAAGGCCGCCACTATTTATTTTGAAACTGAGGGGAGATGGACCTGGTTGGGGCCATCCCTAAGATTTATTTCATCATCAAGGAACTAGAATAGAGAATGAGTGTGTAGGTGTCTTTAAATATTTATTTTTAGGAGACCAACATGGAAGAGTTCATTTCATAGCGGTTTTTGAAAACCAGAGGGACCGTAGATGGTAATAGGTATGTAATTCTTGTTTTCTACCCTTGTTTATACCTTATTTGATCCATGATACTCACACTAATTTTCCTCCAATAATATAGAACTAGGATTATATAGTTTTAGGGATTTAATAGTGTTCTCTAAAATCATTATTTCTATTAAAGGGTGCCCTATATCATCACTTGTAAATTATTATTAAAAAAATCCCCAGTCAACGCTTGTAAGAAGACACTAATAAAATGGTTAATTATCACCATGTTTAAAAAAGCGATGATAAAATGGTCGTATTTTTAGGGATTATTTATAATCACTTATAAATACCCCCTTTATCAGAACTATTTTACTAGTGATGATAAAAGGTATATTTAAAAAAGATATTCCATTAACAAACATCCATAGAAGAAGTTATGGAAATTCGGAGGACTTGTGGACCATCAATGTCCTCAATAGAGGTGATGGAGGATCTCAATGGGACCCCAAGACATATATCTCATTGAAATATTCGATTTTATATGTGGTATATGAAAAAATGGCACCTAGTTCAGACATTATGGACGTTTGAGATGCCATTGAATGTGAAAACCCCCTAAAACCCCTAAAAACCATGAAAAGATACTAAATTTCAATCTAGAAGTCCATTTTAGCTCCTAAAAAAGTCACATTAAATATTATGAAATGAGATAAAACCATATTAAATTTATTTAATGTGATAGTATGTGTAATAAAATATATTATAGTTTGAAAAACATTAGAAGTTGAACTCCAACTTCAAATGGCCATAACCTTTGATCAAGGTGTCCATTCGGGCTCTACCATATATCAAATCGACTCATGTGACTAGATATATGACATGAAGGGTCTGAAAATGAGTTCTATAAGCTATGACTAGTTTTGACTCCCAAAAAAGACATGTAAGGCCTCCAAAACTGAGTTATTTATCTCCAACCACTGGTTCTATAAATAAGAATGGTTATAACTTCTTATCCTGGTGACTTTTCAGCATGTTCCACATATCATATGAAAGATAATTTCATGATATTTTATTTTTCTAGTTGTGGAGATGAAATGGACTCTTGGATCAGAATTTATGGTAATTTAACAGGTTTTAAGGGTTTTAGGGGTTTCAGAGTTTCTTAACAATTTTTGTGTTTTAAGGGTTTTTAGAGTCAGTATCCATTTTAAAATATATATATAAATAAATCTTTATTTAATATAATATTTATATCTATATATATAAAAAAATAAATTAATATATATAAATATATGGATAACAAAATATATTTATATATAGATATATAATAAGATGTAAGAAAATAGTATAGGGGAGTGGAAAATTTGCAGGTGTATAAGATAGAGGTCTCCGGTATGAAACTCATTGGGGGTATGGGAAGGCACTGGGGATGGGTTATCTAAATCACTGGTAAAGGGGCAAGGAATCAGTACTAAATAGGGTGGGGTGGGGAGGAATACTGATAAAATATGAGTGGCGGGGGCGTGTGAAACAAATATATACCCTTTATAGGTGGGGCCTTTATCAGTGTTTTTTAACTATTAAAGGCAGCCTTTAACAATACTAAAAACCACTGATAAAGGTCCCCTTTGTTAGAGCTACAAAAAAGAGCTGATAAAGTCCACCTTTATCTGTTCCTTTTTTAGTGCTGTTAAAGGGGACATTTTTCAATGCTTTTTATAAGCATCGTTGGAGATAACCCTTTAACATTGCTTACATTATCAGTGCTTCTATAGCACTAATAATGCCCTTTTACTAGCATTGTTAAAATTCTAATTTTCAATAGTATCTTCATACACTGTCCTATTATGTGAGGCTAGATACTATGAGGATTCTTATTCCCCTTTTGTAGAATAATCTAGTAAGTAGATAGAATATACTATTTAATTTGTTTTGGGGTGTAGGATGATGATAGGGAGACATCAATCATGTGGAAATTTTTCTTACTCCTGATAGAGACATACAATGTTATCCTTGGAATTGATGATTTATTCTATTAGTGTGGTTAATAGTTTCGAAGAGTAAGGTCTCATTTGAAATGTGGATGGTAAGTGTGCAGTTACAATTGGTAAAAGATGTAATAAGGAGATAAATAGTTATTTGGAGTCCCTTCTTTCCTTTAAAGAGTAATGTCTAGTAAATTTTGTGGGTGATGGCATGGTGGTGATTACCAAATTTATTGAAATATTTCTACATGTTTTTGATAAAGTGGTTGTATAAATAAAACCTCAACATGATGTCATGATTGAGATCATGTTTAAAAATCAAGTCTCTCCAATATCAGAAAATCCTTATCAAATGACACCCAATGAGATTTAGGAGAAGTGGATTCAGAGGCAACCTAATAATGACTGGTTTCAACCAACCTAGTGTGTCACCATGGGGTACGATAATATTGTTTACCAAAAAGGCATATCGTATTGTGAGGATATGTGTAGACAACTGAGGACTAAATTAAGGGATGATGATGAATCGTTACCCTCTGAAAATGATGGTGAACGTTTTGACCAGTTTAAGGGATTAGTTGGATATTTGTGATTAATATGTGGTCTGGATATGATCAGTTAATAGTGAAGGATGAATATGGCCCAAAGATTAAATTTTGATGCAGGTATAGTAACTTTAAGTTCGTGATCATGCAATTAATTTTCATTAATGAACCATTTGTGATCATGTGGATCAGGAAGTCCATGTTATGTGAGTTCTTAGAAGAAAGGATGAAATATTGTTCTACTCAACTGTAGAGGAGGGGGAAACTGATCATCTGATAGGTGTCTTGTAGGTCTTATGATGATGGTGGATATATGTAAATTTACATGACTGCAATTATATAATGTGGGTGGTGCATTTCCTCAGGCATTTGGTGTCCCAAAAGGGTGTGTCTATCAACCAATCGAAGGTTTAGGTAGTTGTTTCTTGGGAAGAACCTTAGGATGTGGAAGTGGTTCATAGTTTCCACAGCCTTACGGGCTATTACCAGAGGTTTGTGTCTGATTTATAATGGATTTAGGACCCATTGAAAGCCATAACATAGAAATACCAGGAATTCATCTATTCTAATAATCCGGATGAATATGAACACCTTATTGGGAACTATATCAATGCTCTATTTTTCACAACCCGTCCCCCGGGGCCCGCATCGTGACTACCACAAGCCCTCCTTCCATAGGCCAGGGGCTGGCGACTAGCACCAAAGGCATAATTCCCTAAAACTAGGAAGCCATTTCCTTTATAAATCATAAACACACACAACCAGAGTACAAGGAGAAGAAAAAACTAAGTAAAAGCTGTGTAACAAGTGTACTAAAAGTAATGGGGGCCAGAATACAAGCCCAATAATAAAGTACAAATACAACTGAAAGAAAGTACAACTGAAAAGGGACAAATGGGTGAAGGGTGAAAGAAGCTCATGGATCTTCCTCTGGGTTTCCTACCTGAAGAGTATGTATAGTTGTCCTCCACAACACTCCTCGTCAGTCAGACTCCATAGTGTACTGATACATAGTAAGGTCCTCCTCCAGGTACCATCCAGTCCTAGCGCTCCCAGCCTCCGTCAGCGTTGTCTGTCGTCTGAATCGAACACAACGAGGTGCGGGCATAGACCGTGAAGGGGTGAGTATAATGATACTCAGTAGGGACCCCAAGACCCTCAAGGTCTCAAAAAATACAACAATGATAAACCACAATGTTTGAAATCAACAGATGACCATTACTTAGGATTATGTCCATACATATACCTAAGATATCAAATAACCCATCTCAATCATTAGGAAAATATAAAGGTAATTTACTTAGCTCAAACCAGGATTTTTATTATCGAATCCACAACTACTGGAGAACTCCTCCTCTGTTGAGTACAGTGGGCATGTCACGACACTGAGGCACTTCTCACTAACCTTGTACTGTTGAGGTACTCCTCCTTTCGAGTACCGCAGGTCTGCTGCCAAATACCAAGTGCTCCGTCCACTGTGGGTCTGCCGCCAAATATCTGGCGCTCCCCCTAATAGCCTACAGAGGTACACCTCTTGTCAAGTACCGTGGGTCTACCACCAAATACCGGGCACTCCTCTTCCATGGCTCTACCTCCAACTACCATGTGCTCCCCACTGGGCTAGTTGAATCACTCTGACTCAAATCAGTCAAGCAGTAGTCAGGTCTGTCAGCTACTAGGTCTCCACACTCTGTACGCTCGCCTCTGGAAGGATCCCTCTACGAGCTACTAGTCGATACTCAAAATGTCATGAAGTCTCATGTGGATGTTTCTCAAAGGACATCCATGTCATAGGGGTCTCAACGCAATAGACGACACGTCAATCAGACGCGCGGTCTGTGAGTTATTGGCATTTCCGTCCCAAAGGCCAGGATGGTTTTTAGGTTCAAACCAACCCGATCCTACTCCAACTATTTCCAAAAATCAATTGAGATATTCCAAAGGAAACATCTTGTTCCAAGGTTTTCGCCGCCATAGACGGTTCGTTCATCGGACACACGTAGCCTGAGTTATGGGCGATTAGGTGTAATTGGGTCTGACAGGTTCTGTTCCGGTCCAACCCGACCCGACCTAAACCGGGTCCGGACTGGGGTTTGACCCTGTCCATGGGTCTCACCCGACCCGAATGGGCGGCCCAGCCCGAAGGTGGCCCAGAATGAAAGCAGCCAGGCCCGGAGGGCTGGCCTTGTGGCCCGACCCCACTGGTCGTGGGGCCCGGCCCGGCTATTAGTGTGGCCTGGCCAGGCTAGCCGTGAGGCCCGGTGGCTGTCTGTGTGGTATGGCCGGCTGGACGCGGCGAGCTGGCAGTGTTTCCTGGCTGGCCACATCGCGTGGCCCGACTAGCCACGTCGGGGGGGGGGGGGGGGGGGTGTCGCGCCCCCACTTTGTTCGTAACGGACGACGCATAGAAACGGCCCCTGTAATCGCGTGACCCAAAGGGGCCTACCTTTGTAGCGAGCACCGGATTCCGACTCAGCTGGCCGCCCTCCCATTTCCACATCATCCTTAGGCCGCAGGTCTCCTCCAGCATAGCATGATGGTGTCACGCTCAATCACTCCCGCCACGGCCCGTCCTGGCTACGGACCTGTACCACCGGCACAGCACGACGGCGGCTAGCCCCTCCGCCATGACCTACCTTGGTGGTGGGCTAATGCTGCACTCCAAATAGTGATACGGCGCTGTGTGCTTCCTCCATGTCCTGATGTGGCTACAGCACTGCTCCGCATAGCGAGGCGGTGTCACGCCTTCTTGGCGACCCGACGGCCTTTTCGCCACCAGTTTCTTTTGCGGCCAGCACATCGCTGGACGTCGTTGTTCGCTGCGGTCCATTCCTCCATCGTCAACAAACAAGATCAACCAAAGGGGTAAGTTCGGCCATGTTGATCCATTCCGAACCCCCCCCCCCCATTCTACAATGATAACATTCGTCATAACGAATTCCAAGGTATTAACGACGTAGAACGGAAACAAAACAACTCAAATCCCCCTACCTAGCTTGACGATTGTTCGTTTCAATGTCACAGAAAAAGGCTGCGTCATTTAATCAACATTGCGAAAGAAGAATACGAGCATGGCATTGGTGTTCTTCATGGGAGAAACTTCCCTTTCTTGCCCCGGTCGAAGAAGAAGATGGTGTTCGTCGATCTTCGGTTGAAGGAGCGTTCTTCGCGTTCTTCGTTGAGAGGATAAAGTTCTCTCTCAAGTCCCACCCAAAAGAATTTCCATCCAAATGAAATAACTACTTTGTCTATTATTTATTCATTAGCTTGAATTCAAAAAAATTCAAAAGTTGAATTAATTAAATGAGGGGTTTCAGTTAATTCTATGTGGGTTTTCACATTTAATTAGTGGGGGATCTTCAAGGGTTCCCCCCCCCCACTTTATGGCGAGTTATAAGGGGTTAAAGCTCATGTGGTACCCACACTAAATATCCTCCTATGGGAGGTTATGTGCAGGTGGTCTCCACCTTCAAAACCTCTCATGGGAGGTTATGGTATGGTGGACCCCACCACTAACCTCCTCTTGGAGCATATAACCACCATGAAATAAAAAAAATCTATCGCCTTATTTTTATTTAGCATTATTAAAGAACCCCAAAAATTATCATCCATTATCATTAAAACATAATTGTAGTGAAATTCTTAATAAGAAATCACCGATGATATGAGTTCAATGGTGCCCTCGGAATTCAATTCCGAGAACCGGTTCAGAAGTTATAAAATCCCGCTCGCATGTTTACTGAACGTACCCAAGAAAAACTTCAGAAATTGATTCCTGGAACACCGGGCCTCGGAATCAAGCGCCATCAGAAATTGCAGACTCGTAAAAATCCCATGAATTTACGAAAAAAAAATCCATGGAATTTCTGGGTCTCTACATTCTCCCCACCTCTTCATCCCCATAAGATACTACTCACACTAAGGGAATAAATGGGGGTACTAAGCACGCATTTGATCCTCCTACTCCCATGTGCTCTCTTATAGGTTCCCGTGCTGCCAGTGAACACGTAATAGAGTTATCGAACCTCCACGTAGGACCCTCTCCTGGCGATCCTCAATCTCCACCAGAACCTCTGTGAAAGTCTCCCTGTCATTGATGTCTGGATCTCTATGGTCGATGATGTGGGATGGGTCGTGCATGTATCTCCTCAGCTGAGATATTTGGAAGACATCGTGCAACTGGTGCAATTGAGGAGGAAGTGCCAAGTGGTAATCCACCTCATCAACTCTTCTAAGGTCCTAGAAAGGTCCGATGAATCTCGGAGATAGCTTGTCGCCTCGACCAAATCTCCATATACCTCGTCGATGTGAGACTCGTAAGAATACGTGGTCGCCATCCTCGAACTCCAGCGGTCTCTGTCTCATGTCAGCATATGACTTCCGTCTACTCTGTGTAGTTTTCATCCGCTCCTGGATGATCTGAACCTTCTCAGTGGTAGCCTGTACCATCTATAGTCCCACTAGTGCTGACTCCCATGGGTCTGTCCAGCACAGTGGTGATTTGTAAGGTCGTACGTACAAGGCCTCAAAAGATGGAATACCAATGGTGGAGTGATATCTGTTGTTTTAGGAAAACTCCCCCAAAGGTAGGTGATCCTCCCAACTATGACCAAAGTCAAGGACACATGCAAAGATCATGTCATCGAGGGTATCGATGGTTATTTCAGTCTGACCATCCATCTAAGGATTGAAGGAGGTGCTCAAGTGATGTTGTGTCCCAAAAGCTTCATGTAACCCCTTCAATAGCTGGGAAGTAAATCACGTGTCATGGTCAGAGACAATGGAATAAGGTACTCCATGTAAACGCACAATCTCATTCACATAGAGGTGTCCCATGCTCTCTACTAAGACCTTCTCTTTGATCGGTAGGAAGTGGGCCGACTTGGTGATTCGGTCGACAATCACCCAAATCGAGTCATGACCCCCAGATGTACGTGGAATACCCATCACAAAGTCCATGGTTATCCCTTCCCACTTCTACTCTCGGACTTCTAAGGGCTAATCCAATCCTTGTGGTACCTAGTGCTCTACCTTCACTTACTGGAAAGTTACACACCATGAGACAAACTCCTCTACTTCCTTCTTCATACCTGTCCACCAGTTTTGTCTTCGAAGGTACGGGTACAATTTTTCCACTCTTGGGAGTACCCATAGTGGGGAAATGTGAAACTCCCTCAACACTTCCTCCTGAAGTGCAACTGGTACCCTGGTACGTCCTCTAAAGAGGATGAAATTCTCCCCGCCTTCATAAAATCAATCAGGTGCATGCCCTGTGGATATCTGAGCATTTCACGTCTTGTAGTCAGCGTCCCCATGATGTGCCACCCTAACTTGCAGAAGAAGTGGGGGAGTGACTGTAAGAGACTGTAGATAGGCTGCTCCATCCCTATCCACAAAGGATATCTGTAAAGCGGCCAGCAGCTCTGTCGACTCTCCTAGCAGCTGTATACCAGTCTTCCTGCTGATCGCATCTGCAACAAATTTCCCCTTCTAAGGATTATAGACTATATCAAAGTCATAGTCCTGGAGGAACTCAAGCCATCACTGTTTTCTCAGGTTTAGGTCCTTCTGAGATAAGATATACCTGAGACTCTAGTGATTATAGTACATGGTAAAACATTCGCCCATCAGATATTGTCGCCATATCATCAAGGTGAAGACCACAGCTGCTAACTCCAGGTCATGGGTAGCGTAGTTCTACTCATGTTATCTCAACTGTCGAGAACCATATGTGATCATTTATCACTCCAACATATGGAAACACCCAAGTCCGGTCCCTGATGCATCATAGTAGAATACGTACCCTACACCTTCCTCAAGAAGCCTCAAGATGGGGGCACTAGTCATCCTCTGCCTCAGCTTCTGAAATATCTGCTAGCATCTCTCCAACCACAAGAAGGGTTTCCCCTTTTCTTTCAAGGCTGATAGTGGTTTTGCAACTCTGGAGATGTATGTAATGAATCTATGATAGTATCCATCCTAGCTCAGGAAACTCTGAACCTCTGTCACACTCCTGGGTGGCTCCCAAGAAAGCACTGCCTCAATCTAATCTTGCTCCAACGCAACTTCAGCCTCTGAGATGACGTGTCCCAATAAGTTAACCTCTCAAATACAAAACTGGAACTTCGAGAGCTTACCATAAATATGGTGCTCTCGGAGTGTGTCCAGTACTACCCACAAATGGTAGGCATGCTCCTCCTCAGTAGTCGAGTTGATGAGAATGTTGTCGATGAAGACTATGATGAAGCAATCGAGGTAAGGCTGGAAGATCCTGTTAATGATACTCATGAACACTACTGGAGCATTGCTTACGCTGAAGTGCATAACCAAGAACTCGTAGTTGCCGTACCGACACCTGAAGGTCGTCTTCTACACATCCGCATCTCTAACTCTGAGCTGGTGATATCCTGATCTATGGTATAACTTTTAGAACAATCATGCTCCATTGAGATTGTCAAAGAGGTTTTCAATCATTATGAGTGGGTACTTGTTCTTCATGGTCACCTGGTTCTGGCGACGATAGTCGAAATAGATGTAATGCCCCGACCCCAGTTACCCAGAGTCAGTGCATTATTTTAATACATTGGCATGATTACAAGGAATCAAGTCCCGAAGGACCGATAAGTTTAGCAGTCTTGGAAAAATAGACCACATACATGAATGTTACATTTGCACTTTAAGACGTACAAAACAACATAAATAATCTTTATGAACGCCATTATTCCCTTGTATTAACCCTTCATATCAATCACATTACAATTCTTGGAATCCTGGGAAAAATAAAACATAGAAAGGGGTGAGCTCAAATGCTCAGTAAGGGTAAGCAATAGAGTGGAAACTTTCAAAAATAAGCATAAACATTTACGACAATGAATAAAACAAAAACAAAACCCTTTGAAACTTGAACTTCAGCATAATATGTCAGAAATAAAATTAAATAATTCCATTTACTTATTCACATGGATATTCTACTAATCGAATAATCACATGAAATATCACTAACCACCTTCATAATGATGGAATTCATGATGTCGAACTTTAATTTCTGTTTCAAGGCCCCATGCCAAGACCTAAGGGATAACTGTAACCGGAACCCAACCCGGAGAGTCTCTGTAACCGGATTCCATCCCGGAGTGCCTCTAATAACCGGACACCAACTCAGAGTTACTCTAATAACCGGACACCAAACCAGAGTGCCTCTAATAACCGGACACCAACCTAGAGTGCCTCTAATAACCAGACACCAACCCGGAGGGCTTACTTTTATCGGTCCCCAACACGGAACATACTAGTCCAACACATTCATCTTAAGAAGAGGATGAAATATAACATAAACATTTGTATTAAAACTAACATACAAAATGTCAAAACATTAATCATAAACCATTAATGGTATAAAAATAACTCATCCATAGTAAAAAAATATCACAAAACCTTAAATACAATATGGATGATTTGTATCATAATAAATCAACTTGAAACAAGTGTAAAATTTATCAAAGGATGTTGACATATATGAAATCAACAGTATTTGAGAGAAATATCTTATTTTTTGAAATCATTTAAAAGTCGCATAATTATAAAGAAAACCTTTATTTTGAAAATATCTTTATAATCTAGTGAAGGAAGCTTCAAATGTGTAATAACGGCAGAGAATAACCGCACCCTCTGTATAAGTTAAAAAAAATACATTCTTACCTTAATTTTGTCACAATGGTTAAAAGTAACTTGTTTCGAAAACATTGGAAAGATTCCTTTAAAAACATATACAGTCAAATAAGGGTATAAATGAATTTAACCCATTGTCTATTAAATAGTAAAAATGTTATGAAATTTTTTTTAAGAAACATTGATGTGGATGATAAAGAGGTCCCAAAAGATAATTACGTATAAAAAACCTTGGATAATGAAGCGATTGTGAAATAAAGCCTTACCAATTTTGGTATCTTACGAAACATACAACCCATGAAAGAGGTATCATACAATGAATATGTAAATATACATAAATTAAAGTGTACTACACAAATAATATAATTATGGGCAGTACATACACCACACAAAAGGTAATGGTGGCAATATGGCATGAATCTCACAGGAGTAAGGAGTGAGATGAAAACCCCTTACCTTTCACTTTCCTTTAGTCGAGGGTACGTTTAACCTCCTGTAAAAAGATCATAGTATGTAATTAAATTATAACAGAACCATATTAATATTTATGATATCATACATGATTCATTTATGACTTTATATTACCCATTTAATAATAATTTCTATGTTAAGTTAACATTTCGAGTAATAATCACTTTCTTTATCGTACGTGTTTTATCTTGGAAATATTGGTTGTATCACATAGATAATGATTTAAATACTTCCAGAATATAGAACATGACAAATATATCATATATATTTAGAATATAAATATTTATAATAGACATATATATGAAATGGAAAACACCGTTTATGGAGACGGTAGTTCGTACGTACACATAAACATTGTTTCTGTTTTCATATAGTATTGAACAGAAAAGGTGAATAAGATATATGTAAGTACATAAATACTTATATATATATATATATATATCTCCAGTTGCATTATTATGTCATATATTACATACTTATTAGTAATATATATTTTTATAATCGTCGATGAATGGTGAAATTGGAAATGAATATCATCGTGTTGTGGAAACGGTAATCCGTACGTACGCATGAGCGAAAATATCATTCTTTTGATATTAAAATAATATATAATTGGATGTCATATCATATATACTGAATCATTATCATGTTATATTTATTATTTAGATGAATTAAAAATCATTATTATACCCATCCAAATAATAATATATTGAATAACAATTACACCACGACGTGGAGAGGGTAAGCCGTACGTACGCACGTATGATGACATGTCATTCAAAGGAGGGATAGAATACTGAATATGGTTGGACCATTTTTATAATAATATTACAGTATATAGGAGATACTAGATTCATAATTTTATAATGGTAATAACAAAGAAATAAGAAGTGGAAGAAGAAAGGAACTTGAAAAAGGTTGGTGAAATCATTACCTCTTCTTCGGGTTCTTCTTTTTGATTTGATCAAAAGGGCTCCATAGGATGACTTTATGACTAAAGTAAGGACTCTAGGATGAAGTGAGGGACGTTTAGAGAGTATTTGGGCAGGTTTGGGCCGAACCAAAAGGCTTTGAAGGTGTTAATTAATGAGAAGAGGGAGGGTCCTTTTATAAAAGGGGTGGGGGGCTCTTTTGGAAAAACATAAAGTATTAATTTATAATAAATTCATATTCGGTTTCTAATGGTTCCAAAGTGGATTGTTTAAATGTTAAGTTGGAGATGGGTCGAAAACCACTCAACAAATATAATTTAGACAGGTTTGGGTTATTATATTAACCTTATCTTTAAGTATTAACTCTTTGTTAATTAGTTTCACTTTTACAATGTCTATTTGTATTTTTATATTATATGGTTAATAAAATTACTATATACATACAATAGACCCCAAGTGGTCCATTAATGTTATACCCATCATTATAGAAGTCTCTTGGCCTAACCTTGGATTTTTCATATCAATTAAAAATAAAATATTTTTTTAGAAACTCTTTTATGTCAATTTTGACACTATTCAATATTTTATTTTTTTAAATCTCATAACATAATGATTACTTCGAAAAAAGTTAACTAAATCAATCCTAATATGTCATATTATCCTAGAAAATTAGTGTAATTATTTTAAAGTCTCAAATTAAATTTATTTTGATATTTATAATGTCAGTTATTTTAATTTCTCACTATTATAGTAATTACTACATCACCATTGTGTCATAAATAAATTAAATTATTTAATGTATAGAAATTATAAATAAAATACCATTATCTTGGAAATAGTTTTATCTTTCTAATTAATATTTATAGTCGAAAATCCAACATATATAACCCAATGTAAAAATTGTTTTTCTAAAAGATATATGCTTGTGTCATTTTTGTATTATAACTTAATTAAAATAAAGTGTCCCTATCACTTACAAGTGGAACCATGGGGTCCCAAAATCGACCCAATGATGCCCATGGTCGGACATGTATCCACCAATAATGTTAGGACACGTTTTAGGGTAATTTAGTATTAATATAATATTATTTTTAAACCCTTATTTACCATATTTACCCTTTAACCATGGTAAATAAAATATTTACCGAAGTAATTATTTAAAATGTATAAAAATAAAACTTACCTATATACACAATTTGTACATCCTGATTCCTAATATGGAATCCATTTTTCCAAATTCAAAACACATAAGTGGCAGAAATTAATTTAAAATTAATTCCCGCTGTCAAAACAAAAAAGCGTGTTTGTAAGATATAATAAATATCAAAAGATTGATACTTGTTTATGTTCGGTTTAATTGTGAAATTATGTCCAATGAACAAAATTGTATTAAATGGTAAAAATATATTCTATATATACTTTAAAACCACTCAAATTAATAATTTATCACTAGTAATTATTTTGATTAAAAAAGTTGTTTTTAATTAAAATTTAGTAATTTTAACTATTCATCAAAATATTAAAGTTATCCGAAAAGTACCAAAATTTCACCTTAGGCTAAATTCGATACTCCAAATCCAAAAATGAAGTCCATTTTGAGAGATAAAATTTATAAAATTTCAAAAAGTAGGTATTACTATTCATAACAGCTAGTTTGATTGGTTGTGGTGTGTTAGAACTCGAAGTTGCGTACAACACATGTTACTGTATTTTTCAAAGAGAAGTGTACCATGAAAGCTCGGGGTGTTACATTCTCCCCTCCTTCAACAAATTGTGTCCTCGCAATTTGATATTGTTCTTTGAAAATAATGGTTGAAAATAGAAAATATCTTTGTAGAAAAAACCCACATTGGAAATTTGGTTAATAAAATTTAGTCGTAACAAGATGAAAAGATAAATGAAAGGGTCACCACAAAATTATGATCTCGATTAGGAGGAAATTGGTGGTAATTATAGACATGTAACTGGAGGAAAAATGTAAATATTTATATATAGTGATTGAGGTCATCAATCATAAACAAGTTTAAAATTGATGTCCTTAAATTCATCAATCTATGATGATTTAAAATACCATCGGTTCAACAAAACATAAGGTATTAGGATAATGCATTTTTGACGTTTCAAAATATCATAGTTGAAATCCCACATCGAAGAATGAATTAATGAGGCCTCTATTTAAAATAAAGAGTGGAAAGTGTGAAGATTACCGATAATAACACATACTAGGGTTCCATGTAAGAAAATATGGATATGGAAGAGAAATCTAACCATCAATTATCTGATGGAGAGTGGTAGAGAACATGGCTATGAAAAGGCCAACAATCCCAAAGCCATAAATTAGTGATGATCTAAGGTACCATCTAGGACAACATTTTTGTTCTAAGTTCCTTTTCTTAATGTTGAGGAATTTATTTATGAGATTGGATAAGATCATAAGGAGATATACTTACTTTATAATTAGAGTTTTATCCATTAATAAATTTCTACCACAAACTCATCTTTCACCCCAAAATATAATACAACTCAAAAATACTCTATTTATCTTAATCGTATAGGGTTCTAAATATAATGAATTTATATTTCACATATCAGACCCTTTATGTAAAGAAACTACATTATACCATAAAGGAACATCATGTAGCACAATGGTAGGCGATAAATCCCAATTGCACTATGGTTGTGGGTTCGATTCCCACAGCTTTGTCTGACACGACGGGTCGTCACACGGTCTGTGTGTTGTCATTTTATAAAAATCTAAAAAACTAACCATTAAAACTTAATCCATTCCAACCATTAGACTTATCCAAAATAATATTATCCAAACTCACACTCCAAAATTTACAAGTAAGTTAAACATAATGAGGATCCTTTTTTCCAGGTAATAAAATGTGAACGCCATCCTCATAAATTCTTTTAAAACACTACAACATCAAGTATTACCAAAATCAACCATCTATTATTCCAAAATAACTACCTCAATATTAAGACCATATTAAGGTTTATCTTTCCTTCAACCATGTAAATTCCAAACAAAAATTAACTCGCTGTAGAGTCACTTTTCTTAGTACCATAAAATCTCAAATCCTTAATTAAATAGTACTACAGTACAATCCTTATTTATTTCCAGAACATCATTGATACAACACTTAAATGAAATAATTCTAAAATAACAACATAAGAACACTAGTCATTCCTCTTCATCTATGGTAGTATCATAACATTATTATTATCTAATAGCATCATTTGCGACATAGTCTGATGACTAGGAAATTGGTTCGTGTAGTGTCCAAACTCCTTGCAAATGAAGAATAGTATATTTGAAACCATTTTCTTACCCTTGCAGTCACGTACTTTGTTCCCCTTTTCCTCCACACTTATAAAAAACTCCCATTCCTTTCAGGAAAGTTCCAGGGTGTTTCTTCCCACAGTTATCAGATATGGGAAAAATTTTCTTTTCCCTCTTCCCTTTATCCATATTTCTCTCTTCCATAATTTTCTTCTCTTGCTTCCCTTAAAAGCCATAGGACTCCGAGAATTCTTTACTCATCTTACCAACACATGATACTATTTCTTCATACGATGATAATATGTGGGAAACTATTTCCCTACTAAAGTTTGGCTTAGGACCACGAAAGATATGATCCTTCTTAATCTTTGGATCATACGTACTATGGGAGTTCACATTCCTTCTACTGGGCGCCATTTCTATACAATAACATAAACTAGTTCAGTTTATGCATTGCAATGAATAATTACCAAACTTGTAAAATACCTAACACAAATTGAACAGTTTATGGATATAATCCATAATCATAAAAACGTTTTCTTTAACTATGTATATACTCATAACCCCTTCATAATGGTTTGTAAAGAAAATGAGAATTATCCTAAGCATATCCCATGGGAGTGTCGTAACCAAGAGTGCAGCAAAACCCGTTTACGTGCACCACTTGTCGTTCGAGTCTAGCTCAAAGCGGTGTTTTCGGGTTTTACCCCTAGGTATATCTGTGCCAGAGCTGCCTCTACCTGCTCATATCCAGACAGGGATGTATTTCTCGGAAAACTCACAAAATCTCTACAATACCAAGGAAGTTCTTCAATACTAATCCTCAAAGTCTATCTTAGGGCTATGTGATCTAATCAGAGTTTATCTAAATCTAGTTTCCAAGGTTAATGTTAAACTTCCTCTGATACCAACTGTAATGCCCTGACCCCAGTTACCCAGATTCGGTGCATTATTTTAATACTTTGGCATGATTACAAGGAATCAAGTCCCGAAGGACTGATCAGTTTAGCAGTCTTGGAAAAATAGATCACATACATGAATGTTACATTTTCACTTTAAGACGTAAAAAAAACATAAATAATCTTTATAAACACCATTATTCCCTTGTCTTAACCCTGAATATCAATCACATTACACTTCATGGAATCCTGGGAAAAATAAAACATAGAAAGGGGTGATCTCAAATGCTCACTAAGGGTAATAAATACAGCGGAAACTTTCAAAAATAAGCATAAACATTTAAGGAAATGTATAAAACTAAAACAAAAGACTTTTAAACTTGAAATTCGGTATAATATGGCAGAAATAAAATGAAATAATTCCATTTACTTATTTACATGGTTATTCTACTAATTGAATAATCACATGCAATATCATTAAAAACTTTCATAATGATGGAATTCATGATGTCGAACTTTAATTTCTGTTTCAATGCCTCGTGCCAAGACCTAAGGGATAACTATAACCGGAACCCAACCCGGAGAGTCTCTGTAACTAGACTCCATCCCGGAGTACCTCTAATAACCGGACACCAACCCGGAGTGCCTCTAATAAACGGACACCAACCCGGAGTGCCTCTAATAACCGGACACCAACACGGGGTGCCTCAAATAACCGGACACCAACCCGGAGGGCTTAATTTTACCGGTCCCCAACCTAGAACATACTAGTCCAACACATTCATCTTAAGAATAGGATGAAATATAACATAATCATTCGTATTAAAACTAACATACAAAATGTCAAAACTTTAATTATAAACCATTAATGCCATAAAAATAACTCATCCATAGTCAAAATATCACAAAACCTTAAATACAATATGGATGATTTTTATCATAATAAATCACTTGAAACAAGTGTAAAATTTATCAAAGGATGTTGACATATATGAAATCAATAGTATTTGAGAGAAATATATCTTTTTTTGAAATCATTTAAATGTCGCATAATTATAGAGAAAACCTTTATTTTGAAAATATCTTTATAATCTTGTGAAGGAAGCTTCAAAGGTGTAATAATGGCGGAGAATAACCACACCCTCTGTATAAGTTAAAGAAAGACATTCTTACCTTAATTTTGTCAAAAAGGTTAAAAGTAACTTGTTTCGAAAACATTGGAAAGATTCCTTTAAAAATATATAAAGTCAAATAAGGGTATAAATGACTTTAAACCATTGTCTATTAAATAGTAAAAATGTTTTGAAATACATTTTTAGGAAACATGGATGTGGATGATAAAGAGGACCCAGAAGATAATTACATATAAACAACCTCGGATAATGAAGAGATTGTGAAATAAACCCTTACCAATTTGGTATCATACGAAACATACAACCCATGAAAGAGGTATCATACAATGAATATGTAAATACACATAAATTAAAGTGTATTACACAAAGAATATAATTATGGGAAGTACATACACCACACAAAAGGTAATGGTGGCAATACGGCATGAATCTCACGGGAATAAGGAGGTAGATGAAAACCCCTTACCTTGCACTTTCCTTTAGTCGAGGGTACATTTAACCTCCGGTACGAAGATCATAGTATGTTATTAAATTATAAAAGAACCATATTAATATTTATGATATCATACATGATTCATTTATGACTTTATATTACCCATTAAATAATAATATCTATATTAAGTTAACATTTCGGGTAATAATCACTTTCTTTATCGTATGTGTTTTAACTTGTCACTCTTAGTTGTATCACATAGATCATGATTTAAATACTTACAGAATATAAAACATTATAAATATATCATATATATTTAGAATATAAATATGTATAATAGGAATATATATGAAATGGAATACACCGTTTATAGAGACGGTAGTCTGTACGTACGCATAAACGTTGTTTCTGTTTTCATATAGTATTGAACGGAAGTAGGTGAATAAGATATATGTAAGTACATAAATCCTTATATATATATATATCTATAGTAGCATTATCATTTCATATATTAAATACTTATTATTAATATATATTTTTATAATCGTCGATGAACGGTGAACTTGGAAATGAATCTCATCACGTCGTGGAGACGGTAATCCGTACGTACGCGCGAGCAAAAATATCATTCTTTTGATATTAAAATAATATATAATTGAATGTTATATCATATATACAGAATCATTATAATGTTATATCTATTATTGACATGAATTAACCATCATTATTATACCCATCCAAATAATAATATATTGAATAACAATTACACCATGACGTGGAGACGGTAAGCCGTACGTACGCACATATGGTGACATGTCATTCAAAGGATGGCTAGAATACTGAATATGGTTGTACCATTTTTATAATAATATTACAGTATATAGGAGATACTGGATTCATTATTTTATAATGGTAATAACAATGAAATAAGAAGTGGAAGAAGAAAGGAACTTGAAAAGGGGTGGTGAAATCATTACCTCTTCTTCGGGTTCTTCCTTTTGATTTGATCAAAAGGGATCCTTAGGATGGATTTATGAGTAATGTAAGGCCTCTAGGATTAAGTTAGGGAAGTTAAGAAAGTATTTTTTCAGGCTTTGGCCGATCCAAAAGGCTTTAATTGTGTGAATTAATCAGAAGAGGGAGTGTCCTTTTATAAGAGGGGTGAGAGGCGCTTTAGGAAAAACTTAAAGTATTAATTTATAATAAATTCATATTCAGTTTCTAATGGCTCAAAAGTATATTATTTATATTTTATGGTTGGTATGGGTCTAAAACTACTCAACCAATATAATTTAGATAGGTTTGGGTTATTATATTAACCTTATCTTTAAGTATTAACTATTTGTTAATTAGTTTCACTTTTACAATGTCCGTTTGTATTTTTATATTATATGGTTAATAAATTTACTATATATATCCAAGAGACCCCCAAGTGGACCTATAATGATATAACCATCATTATATAAGTCTATTTGCCGATCCTTAGATTTTTAGGAACTAAATATCAATTAATAATATAATATTTGTTTTAAAAACTCTTTTATGTCAATTTTGATACTATTCAATAATTGATTTTTGTAAAAATCATAACAGAATTATTACTTCGAAAAGAGTTAATTAAATAAATATTAATATATCATAGTATCCTATAAAATTAGTTTAATTCATTTAAAGTCTAAAATTATATTTATTTGGGTATTTATAATATCAATTATTTAAATTTTTCACTATTATTTTAATTACCACATCATCATTGTGTCATAAATAAATTAAATTATATAATGTCTAAAAATTATAAATAAAATACAATTATCTATTATATCTTTTTATATTTCTAATTAATAATTATAGTTGAAAATCCAACATATATAACCCTATTTAAAAATTTTTTTTCTAAAAGATATATGATTGTGTCATTTTTGTATTCATTTTAACTTAATTAAAATAAAGTGTCCCTATCACATACAAGTGGCACCATGGGGTCACAAAATATATCCAAAGATTCCCATGGTCAGATATGTATCCACCAATAAGATTATGACATGTTTTAAGGCAATTTAGTATTATTATAATATTGTTTTTTAAACCTTATTTACCAGATTTACCCTTTAACCATGGTAAATAAAATATTTACCGAAGAAATTATTCAAAATGTCTAAAAATGAAAGTTACCTATTTACAAAATTTGGACATCCTGATTCGAAATATGGAAACCATTATTCCAAATTCAAAACATAGAAGTGGCAGAAATTAATTTAAAATTAATTCCCATTGTCAAAACAAAAAGCGTGTTTTTAAGATATAATAACTATCAGAAGATTGATACTTGTTTATGTTCAGTTAAATTGTGAAATTATGTCCAATGACAAAAATTTTATAAAATGGTAAAAATTTATTCTAAATATACTTTAAAACCACTCAAATTTATAATTTATCACTATTAATTATTTTTATTTAAAAAGTTGTTTTTAATTAAAATTTAGTAATTTTAACTATTCATCAAAATATTAATGTTATCCGAAAAGTACAAAAATTTCTCCTTAGGATAAATTCGATACTCTGAATCCAAAAAATGAAGTCCATTTTGAGAGATAAAATTTATAAAATTTCAAAAAGTAGGTATTACTATTCATAACGGCTAGTTTGATTGGTTGTGGTGTGTTAGAACTCGAAGCTGCGTACAACACACGCTACTGTATTATTCAAAGAGAAGCGTACCGTGGAAGCTAGGGGTGTTACACAGAGCCTCAAGCTGACATGCACCTTCTTGGTGAATAGAATCAGGGTTTTCCAAGGAGAAACAATGGGCCAGATGAATACCTTTCCTTGCAAGTCCTATAGCTGTACCCACAGCTCAAGAAGCTCTGCGGGAGCCATCTAATACGCTGTAGTAGATATCGGTTCCATCCCGGGGTACAGGTCAATATAGAAGTCCACCTCTCTGTGAGGAGTTTTTCCTGGAACATCGTTAGGGAAAACATCCGAGTACCGGTCCACCACTATAGGATATGTCAGACTCTACACATCAACTACTCCAAAGGTAAGGCAAGCCAACTGGTGAGTGATCGGCATCACCCTCCTCCGAGTAAGTCTGTCCTGTGCTGCAAAGGTTCCCTTCTCGCTGGTGAAGGTGAACCTTGTCCCATCCGTGCAGAATCACCAATCTTTGCACCTAATATAGTCTATCTGAGCATGGACTGTAGATAAACAATCCATACCCAAGATGATGTCGTAAGGCCTCAACGCTGCTACTAGGAGATCCCAGTAGAAGCTCTCGCCTCATAGAGTAATCTCTCACTGCCATCACCAGTTTGTAATCATTGAATCAGCTTCTGTAGGAGTCTCTAGCCGTAAGGATCGAACGAACGGCTCCTTCGGAATCTCTGAGCTCCGAACAAGGGAAGTGTCAATTAAAGAGTTACTGGCACCCGTGTCTATAAGAACTACAACTAAGGTAGAATAGACACAGATGGTACCTCAAATCATCTCTAGAGGGCCATGATTGTAGGCCTCAACTTCCTGAAGCTGTTCTCTGGCCTCTCCACCCACTCCGTGTGGTTTGGGTGGATCTCCTGGTGGTGGTGCTGGTGTCTCCTTGTATCACCATCCACCGCCAGCTGCACGGCTGGATCCTCTTCTACGTCCACCTGCACCTTGTGTAACACCTCAATAGAATCTATACCTCTGCCTGGGATGTCCCTAAACTGACTAATGATCATCAGAAAGACAGTTCAGATAGTCACGAGCCATGTGACCAAGCTCATCACATGAGTAACATTATCTTCTCCTGGCATGACTGGCTTTGTCTCCACTCTAGGTGACCCGCACAACCGATCCTGAGTTATGCATTCGACCACCTATGGGTCTGGAGATCTTGGACCACTGCGTCATCTATCTACTTCCATCTACAGAAGACTTTGCTGCAAGTCGACTGGTGGTGGGTCTCACTACTGGAGAATTATCGGCAAGGAAACTCTCCACTAGGAGGTCTCACTCCAACATCCCCATCTATGTCGAGATGCTGTGGGAGATAACTGAAGCCCTGATCTCTCACCTGAGTCGCTGAAATATGGTCCAGGCGCTGAAAAATGGGTCCCGTACAATATTAGTGGAGTAGCGCGAGAGGTCGGTGAACCTCACTGAGTACTGAGCTACACTCATGCTACCCTACTACATATGAAGTAGCTCTTCTATCTGCACTGCTCGAAGGGTGGCTGGTACAAACTCTGCTCGGAACATGCTCTCAAATTCATCCCATATAAGTGTCGCATTGTCGTGCATCTAGAGCATCAGGCTCCTCTATTTTCTTGTTGCTACCTGAAAGTGGCTGGAATCAAGGATCGCCATAAAGTTGGATGGTGTCCCTGTCAGTCTAAAGACTCTCACCACAGCCTCCAGCCAATCCTTAGCTGCCTACGGGTCCGTCAATACCCTGAACCTGGGTGGCCTCTTGTGCAGGAACTCATGTAGTGCGCTCAAGCGGCATGCATGCTCTGCTGCTGGGGCTCGTGGCATCAGTGGCCAAATAAATATTACTAACGCTGGTGCCTCCACTGGTGCCTCAATTGGAAGAGGTCCATGTACTGAGGCCTTGTTGCTCGGTGGGCTGTCAGTATGAACGACTCTTGGGGCTCTAGCTGGTCATCCGTGGGGAGGCATCCAGAAAGAAAAAGATGTGACATGGTCAAAAGACTATACCTGGTTAGCTAACCTGGTCTGAGCTGACTTAAACAAAATCTTAGAGAACACACACGGAATCATTGTTCTAGTATTCTGAGTTGGAAATCAGTAGTCAGGGTCCTGGTGTATAGATACATCCACCGCCGCACCAACACTGGACTCTCTAAACTAAAAACCACACTCAGTACCCTTAACACTATTGCTTCACAGAAAAGAAATATCAGAGTTCTAAGTTCTGTGGTATAATTGACGTCCTCTGATACCAATTTGTCATGAACCATCCCCTGGGGCCCGTATCGTGACTACCCCAAGCCCGCCTTCCATAGGCTAGGGGCTGGAGACTAGCACCAAAGGCGTAATTCCCTAAAACTGGGAAGGCATTGCCTTTACAAATCATAAACACACACAACCAGAGTACAAGCGAAAGAAAACACTAAGTAAAAGTTGTACAACAAGTGTACTAAAAGTAATGGGGGGCTAGAATACAAGCCCAAATGTAAAGTACAAATATAAATGAAAGAAAATACAACTGAAAAGGAAAAAATATATGAAAGGTGAAAGCATCTCCTAAATCATCCTTCGGGGTTCCTACCTGAATGGTAGGTACAGAGGGCCTCCACAACACTCCTTTTCTGTCAGACTCCACCATGTATTGATACGTCGTAAGGTCCTCCTCCAGGTTCTGTCTAGTTCTGGCACTCTCAGTCTCCGTCAGCATTGTCCATCGTCTGTATCCAACACAATGAGGTGCGGGCATAGCCTGTGAAGGGGTGAGTAAAACGATACTCAGTAGGGACCTCGAGACCATCAAGGTCTCAAAAAATCCAAAAAGGATAA
The DNA here is from genome assembly GCA_963277665.1 of Viscum album. Classification (NCBI taxonomy): domain Eukaryota; kingdom Viridiplantae; phylum Streptophyta; class Magnoliopsida; order Santalales; family Viscaceae; genus Viscum; species Viscum album. The sequence continues at coordinate 344,983,358 of OY728127.1, read as the reverse complement.
TCCAAAATATATGAAATCAATGGATAACCATTACATAGGTATATGGCCATACATATTCCTATGTTATCAAGTAACCCATCTCAATTAGTATAAAAACACAAAGGTAATTGACTCAGCTCAAACCAGGATTTTTATTATCGAAACCACGACTGCTATAGAAATCCTCCACTATCGAGTATAGTGGGCCTATCGTGACACCAAGGCACATCTCACTAACCTCGAACTATTGAGGTGCTTCTTCCATCGAGTACCATGGGTCTGCTGCCAACTACCAGGCACTTCGTCCGCTGTTGGTCTGCCGGAAAATACCGAGCGCTCCCCCTAATAGCCTGTAGAGGTACTCCACCTATTGAGTACAGCGGTTCTGCCACCAAATACCAAGAACTGCTCCACCATGGGTCTACTTCCAACTACCAAGAACTCCCCACTAGGCTAGTCAAATAACTCCGAGTCGAATCAGTCAAGCAGTCGTCAAGTCTGTCAGCTACTAGGTCTCCGCACTCGGTACGCTCATCTCTAGGGGGATCTGCTCAACAAGCTACTGGTCGATACTCCAAATGTAATTAAATATAACGTGGAAGTATCTCAATGGTTTGTCATGTCATAGGGGTCTCAACTCAATAAACGATGCATCAATGAGACCCTTGGTCTGTGAGTTATTGGCATTTCCGTCCCAGGGGCCCGATTGGGTTTTAGATTCAAACAAACCTGACCATACTCAAACTATATCCAAAACTAAAGTGGGATATGACAAAGTAATCATGTTTTTTCAGGATTTTCTTTGCTGCAGACGGTTCATCGATCGGACACTTGTAGCCCGAGTTATGGGCGATTAGCTGTAATCAGGTATGACGGGTTCAGGTCTGGTCTAAACAAGCTGGACAGACCCGACCCGACCCGTATTGTGTACAGATTGCGGTATGACCCAGTCTGTGGGTCTGACATAACCCAAAGGGGCGACCCAGACCAAAGGCGGCCTGGCCCGAAAGCGGCCTGGCCCAGTTGGCTGGCCGCGTGGCCTGGCCTGGCTAGCCGTGTGGCCCGGCCTGGCTGTCCATGTGGCTTGGCCCGGCGGGCCATGTGGCCATTCTTGGCTGGCTGTGGGGCCGGGCCTAGCTGGAGGTGTGGCCTGGGAAGCCATGTCGTTGGTGGGGGAGGGGGTGCCACACCCCCCCCCCTTTGTTCATAATGGCCAGCGCATGGCGCTGGCACCTGTAACTGTAGGACCTAAATTGTCCTTCCTATGTAGCATGCACCAGTGGTCAGCTCAGCCAGCCGCCCTCCCCTGTCCACCGTGGCCTTATACAGTGGGTCTTCTCCTATGAGGCCCGATGGCGCCGCACCCCTTCCCTCCCGCTGCGGCCCACCCAGGCCCACCTCCGCTGTGGACCGACATGGCCGCAACTCTCCTTTACGTATTGAGGCGGTACCATGCCCTCTTGCTGACCCGACAGCCTTTGCACGGCCGGGTTCTTTCGTGATCGGCCCATCTCCAGCCACTATTGTTCGCCACGGTCCGTTCCTCCATCCTCAACAAACAAGATCAACCAAAGGGGAACGTTCGGCCGTGTTGGTGTGGTCTGTACCCCACCATGTTATGTTGATAACATTCAGTATAACGAATACCAAAATATTAATGACGTAGAACATAAAAAAAACAACACAAATCCCCATACCTTGCTTGAAAATTGTTCATTTATGAAGTCACGATAAAATATGGCATCATTTCGTTGATATTGGGAACGAAGAAGCTGAGGATGGCATCAACATTCTTCATGGGTGACGCTTCCCTTTATTTCCTTGGTCGAGGAAGAAGGCCGTGTTTTTGGATCATTAGTGGAAGGAGCGTTCTTCACGTTCATGGTTGAGAGGATGAATTTCTCTCTCATGTCCCACCCAAATTAATTTCCAACCAAATGAAGTAATATCTTTGTCTATTTTTTTATCGTTGGCTTGAATTCAAAATAATTCAAAAGTATAATTAATTAAATGAGGAGGTTCAATTAATTCTATGTGGGTTGGCATATTTAATTAGTGGGGGAAGTTCAAGGGTTCCCCCCCCCCCCACACTTTATGGAATGTTACAAGGGGTTAATGCTCGTGTGGTCCCCACACTAAATATCCTCCCAAGGGAGGTTATGGTCTGGTGGGACCCAACTCCATAACCTCTCATTGGAGGTTATGGTGTGGTGTCCACCACCACTAAACTCCTCTTGGATCTTATAACCACCATGAAATGAAAAAAACTATCACCTTAATTTTATTTAACTTTATTAAAGAACCCCAAAAACTATCACCCATTATCTTTAAAACGAAACTATGGTGAAAGTATTATTAAGAAATCACCGACGTTGTGAGATCAACAGTTCCCTCAAAATTAGATTCTGAGCACCACTTCAGAAGTTATAAATTCTTTCGCGCACATTTACTGAACGTACCTCATAAAAACTTCACAAATCGATTCTAGGCAAACCATGCATCAGAATCAAGCGTCGTTAGAAACTGCAGACTTGTAAAAATCCCACAAATTTAAGAAAAAAATTCCATGGAATTTGTGGGTCTTTACACAAGTGCTTCAGTCTCTAGTAAAAGGGGTGATATTTTGAGCTTTTTTGTAGCTCTTTCAGTATGGGATTGGGACGATTTTTTTAGAAGTAGAATTTAGTGATCTATTATGGGTATATGAAATAATGTTTTCACAATAATAATTATCCAACACATGATCTATAACTAGTGATAATTTTTTTGAATCTTTAGTGACATTACCTCTTTCGAATATCCTTTGTGTAATTTACTGATCCTGAGAGTTTAAGGAATATTTTCTCTTAGTTTGTCCTAAATATTAAATAATGGAGGTGGATTAGTTTCTTTGAGACTAAAATTTTGATATTTCCTATACTTTGGAAATGGGTAATTTCATAGATGACATGATGATCATGAAGTTATATGTTTATTTTGTTCAAAATTATGGTGATACTTGGATGGAGTGGAGGAGTTGGTATCCACTCACATAGATGGAAATACGATTGATAGTGGAGGTTTATTATTTTAAATGATAGTGAAATATTTATTGATGTATCTGGTGGAGGTGTAAAAACACCAATTTTACCTCTTTAATTAAATACTATGTTCTATAACTTCCTCTACACACAAAAAATAAAAGTAAAAAAATATAGACTGTGAGAGGGTTTCTCGTTCTCTATTTATTTATTTATACTCCTTTTTTCATAAACATTATTTAGGAAATCAAAATGATAATATAATATAAGTTATATAGTGTTATTTAATTATAATTATTGTAATATAATTATTCACCCTCCCCTTTTCCATTAAGAAAAATGAGAAATTGAATCAGGTTTTGTGTGGATTACCAACCCCATGAATAAAAATTTTTAATTTTTTCCTTTACTTTAAGACTTGTATGGATATACTTTATATTTTATATGTATATAAGGTATATATAATTAATGTATATAATTAATATTGGTAATTTTTATTAACATAAAATTATTTTTATAAGGCAATCAGTCGATATTAGTAAAAAATGAAGCTTTTTCTCCAATGTTTTAATTTTCACTAAATGTGACTTAAATTCCCAATTAATAGAATCATAAATATATAAATAATTATAAAATAAATTCTAGAGAAATTATATTATTGTAAACTATGATCATTGGGAGAAAATGGAATAGTAACATCACTTTTACAAACCTAGTTCAAAATTGTTATGATTATTAACCCCAGATATTGATAAGATATTATACCAATTTAATATATGAAGAGAATTGTTATTAAAAAAGTGTATAAATATAATTATATAAGAATAAGATTCTATAATAACTAATTGAAAAGTCTATATTTATGATATAAGAGATAAATACATTCTAGGGAAATCGAGGGTAATAGTAAGGGTCTTGATAACTCAAAATCCGCTAATTATGTTACACAATTTATTATTGAACTACATTTTCCCAAAATTTTCAATTCTTATTGATGTTCATTTCTTATTTATAGGGAAAATATTTTTTGGGAAAAAATTAATTTTATGTATGAAATTATAATCATTTATATTATAAAAAAGTATACTATGAAAAGGTACTTGTAACAGAAACTTTTATACTGAAAAATACCAAATGTTTTCAAAAAAATATTTTCATGAATTAGTTATTATTATATTAAAATTATATATATCTCATGAAGTGATTTTTTATATTTTTTTATGTTAGAAACCTGTTTTGATAATTATTTTGAGAACCTATTAATTATTAAGTTAATGTTATGTGATATGTTTAAGAAACCCATTCATTTTTCCATGGGTTGTATAAGATATGATGATGATCGTTTTTAATTGGCACACATATATGTGGTCGATGATGGTTGGGGTCCTATATCACCCTAAAATGTATTGTTATAACATTATATCTCATTATATATTCAATCTTGTACATAATGGGTTCTTTGACAAAGGCATGAACATGATATATTTGCTCACATTTTTAGGTGCATGGATAATGAGTTTGATCACATAGGTGTCAGAATAATGAGATTTCAAACATAGGTTTTCATATAATTAAGAATGTGACACATTATAATGTTTATCATTTTATGAAACATTACCATGTTTTTATAATGATATTCAATGTTTCATGATTCATTTTATTACCATGAAATTCCATGTTTTCATGATTATTCCTTTTTTATGTATCCCACACCATATGTAATGTTTAAATTTTATATTTTTTAGCTTTTATTTATTAATAATGATGTTTTTATGATATTATGTTGACCCATAATATTATTTTATTATCATACGTAGCCTTATTTTCCAATATTTAGATTTATTTTTTCACTTATATTCACCCCTTTTTTATGATCTAATAGTTTATGATGTGTATTTTCATATACTGAGCATTTAATCTCACCCCATTCATATGTTTCCATTAACCAATTTATGAAAATTATTACATCATGTGGGATTTCATGGAAAGGGTACATAATAGGTTAATTATAGAAAAATGTTTGCAATGGTTATAAAATAAGATGTTTATTCTAATATTTTCAAAGGAGCTGAACATTTTTGTCCTTGGTTTATGTGACTAATATGTTATGTGTTATTTAAATCATGTAATTAATGTACGATTTATTTTATGTTCAGATTATGTAGCTATATTTAGTATCCAAGAAGGGTTTAGTTAATTTGGAGATTGGTTTAGTTATTTTTGAAGATATTTTAGAGAACATTAGAGATAAAGAAAAGGAAAAGTCTATGGGATGGGTCTATGTTTAGGATAACATCCCAATGTTTTTTAAGGTAAGGATTATGTGGTTTTCATTGAACGAAATCCATATCTTAATAATACAATGGGACACAACATAGGTATAGATTCATCTGTGGGTGACAACCCAAAAAATTGTTGATTGTGTATATCTCATGCATCATTTTAGTGTATAGTGAATGGTCCCTTACCATGCACCTAGTTCGACACTCGAGGGGGATATTCATTGAACTACTACAAATACACAGTTTATCAAAACTAAAAATGGATTTTAAAAACACTAGATAAGATCTGTTAAAGCTGACGAAGATAAAGTGGGGGTCCCCTTTATCAGCACTCCCGAAAACGCTGATAAAGACCACTTTTATCAGTGCTAAAAAAAGCGCTGATAAAAGGGATCTTTTATCAGCAATAAAATGAAGTGCTGATAAAAGGTTCCTTTATTAGGGCTTTCTTTTTAGCACTGATAAAATACTCCTTTTATCAGCACTTTTTTTAGCTCTGATAAAAGTTAAAAAATTTAAAAATTTAAAAAAAAATTAAAAAATCATGCCAATAGGGGGGGTTTAGGGCTTTAGTACCCCTTTTAACAGTGCTTTCCAGCCCCTCCAGCACCTGCACACACCCACCTCCACCCTATATTAGTGCTACACCAACCCCTTTATCAGTGTTATCCCCCCAAATCCACCACCCTGCAGGCACCCTTGCCTCCACCAAGATTTGATCTCGAGACCTCCCCCTTGCGCACCTAAAGTATTTACCACTCTTCCAAATTGATTTTTTCTCTAGTTTATGAAATATCTAATTATTTATATATATGTTTAGTTATATTTATTAATATGATAATATATAGTTCTATTAAGATATATATATATAAATAGTTATATTAATATATATATTTATAGTGAAATTAATTTATATATTTATTCATATATTAATATTTATTTATATTTATTTATTTACATATATTTAGTGGTATTTTTTTATTTGTATATTTATTTGTATATTAATATATATTTATAAGATCATTTTTAAATACATTTATAAACTATGTTTTTGTGTGTTTAATATAAATAAATAAATAAATAAATACACACATATATACAACAGACACACACACACATTATATTTGTGTATGTGTCAGTATAATTATACATATTTATATATATTTAAAAATATTATATATTAATATGTATATACATATTTTAGAATATATAGATAATATATATCAGTTTTTTAATACAAATGCATACAAATACAAACACACACACACATTAAATAGGTATATAAATATTCATATATGTGTGTTTTAAATAAAATGAATATTATTTTTTCTTTAGATAAAGCTTATATATTAAGAAATATATTTTATATATAAATATGTTTAATTATTTGTATTTATAATTAAATTTTTATGTGTGAACAAATAAAAAATATGAATATATTGTTATATATTTGATTATAAATAGTAGTTAATTATAAAAAAAGATACAATTTCTAAGACATAATATCAATATGAATGTAATACCTTGGAATATATTCATTCCCCACCAAAAAAGCAAACAATACCCCTTAAATGTGGCTGAAAATCCACAAAATGTTAAAAAATCACGGTATCCCAACTAAAAACACAGTTTTGGAGGCCCTATGGTCCTATTTTTGCCTCGAAGAAACATTTAATGGGGTCCCCCTAGACATAGGGGTGTAGAGATCGTCGCAGACTTCGATTTGATATATGGTAGTGCTCAAATGGACACCCGGATCAAAAGTTATGACCGTTTGATGTTTGAGTGGCATTTTCAACATATTTTGGATCTTTTTTTAGTCTTCAAATTGTTATTAAATGACTATTACTCCATAAATTTTTCAAATTATTAATTAAAAATATTTTTTTTTAATTTTTTAATAATCCATTTTCATTAAATATCTTAATATTAAGTATATTATGTGTAAATGTATATTTTTTCTTATCTAAAATATATTTAAAAATTATATATTATATTTATATCAATATAACTATATTTATATATCTATATATTAATATATATTTTTTTTTTGAATTCGACCCTTTATCAGCACTTTTAAAAAATGCGCAGATAAAGGCCCCCTTTATTAGCACTACAAAAAATGATGATAAAGGGGGTCACTTTATGAGTGCTAAAAAAGTGCTGATAAAGGGGGTCCCTTTATCAGGGATAAAAAAACGCTGATAAAGGGTGTACCTTTATCAGCACTAAAAAAAGCACTGAAAAAGGGGTACCTTTATCAGTGCATTTTTATCACTGATAATGGTACCCTTTATCAGCGGTTTTTTTAGCGCTGATAAAGGTACCCCCCCTTTATCAGTGCTTTTTCATTAACGCTGATAAAGGTTGGTGCCGGAAAAAAATTATTTTTGTAGTAGTGTTGATTAATAACAATATATTTATTAACCATTATAAATATTTTGAATATATACATATATAACTAGTGAAATAATAAAACCAAAATGGATAACATAAATTATAAAGTATATATTCTTAGGCTAATGTATTCATGTAATTTATGATATCATTCTACTATGTTTATAGTTTAACTTTATATTCAAAAATTATTTTTATGTATAGGCATTCATATTTTACCATTAGTCAAGGTATTGGGAGGAACCCAAAATAACGGAGTTAAAAATGAGTGAAATGGAAAATGTGGAGATTATCTCTATTGTTAAATTAATGAGATTCGGGCTGGAATAAAAAAATTTATGATAATCATCAAAAAACTATCTCAGTATTTTGGTAATAAACCAAATCATATTAAGGTCCAAAATTGACCAAAGAAGTAAATACATTCTATCATGTCATTTATGATGAAATATCCATCTTTTTTAATGGATATTCTTATTCACTAGTTGTTGAGGAGAGGTTCAATGTAATGGAAAATTTATTTTTTAATCTATAGTGTTTGGACCATGGGATGGTTGGTTTCACTTCAATCATTTAGATGGTGATGTTGATCAATGGTGGAGTCACATAATGAATAATACAAAAAATGACAAAATATACTCTATGGAAGGAGAATAGTTCAAGAATATATTTTTCATGAAGAATATTCAATGGATTTTTTACACAATGATTAAGTGGGAACTATTTTAATTGAATCAAAAAAAAGGATGAATATATTGGGACATGTGAATAAAATTTCACAATTATTTTGTGGTATGCCTCCATTTTTATATCTGATACCAATAGTAAAAGTAATCACTTTTTTACAATATTAAATCTGAGTATTTAATTGGTGTTACCCATAAGAGAATTCAAAAGCTATGAAGATATTGTTTGATGTGATCATGAGGTTGAGATAGAAACTTGAACCTCCCTATATTTCATGGGAAAAAAAGGAAAGTTGATTATCCTGTAATCACCAATGATAAGAAACACGGTGGGAAGAAATACCAATTTCCTATATTCAATAAATGTTGGAGAAGAAACCCAGGTAATTGTCGTAGTGGATTATAAAAGTGTTCTATGTGTGGTAAAACATGAAAATAATCCCAGAACATTCAAAACAATATTAAGAAGCTTAATAACAAAAAATAATAGTTTAATGTCCTTAAAAATTATATTCCTACAATAAAATGATTAACATGAAAGGAGTTAAGTTATTATGTGATTCAATACCTTAACCCTCAATCCAATAAAGAAAACAGTCCCAAATACCCTCCCAAACCAATTAAACTGGGAAGAGAATTAACAATCACTACAACTGAGGTAGATCATGATAATGAAGTGATGTGAAGTACACTTTATATCATTTAAATATTTTATAACACCTTATATGATTTTGGTTTACAACATCCTTTTATATCATAAATGGTTTTTAAGAATTTTAAATCACCACCCCATGAAATATATATTGAACCATTAGTGAAAACCCTCACTGAAAAAATAATAACATCTATGATTTACTAATCTTCTCTAATATAGAATTTGGGGAGGATAATTCCTATGTATCGAATTCCACTTCCTTTATATGAACATGATATAATATTGGGTATGGATTAGATTTCCCTACATAAATCACATATCAACTATCTAGATAAGTAAGTCTCATTTCATATCCCAAATCATATTATTATCATGTACCGATAAAAGGATGATTATGAACTCCCTATGGAATAAAATTATGTAATGTGGGTTATAGTAGACCTCAATGAGGGACTCTTACATAAAAATATTAGGCAGTAAGTCCACATTGATATCATAACTATTATATGGGAATATAATATTGTATTTCTATATGAACTACCTACTGTTACCCTAGACCATTAAGTTTATTTTTCAATAAAAAATATACATGGATCCTTACATACCTCAAAGAGTTAATATCGAATTGATCCTAGTAAATTAGATGAGTTAGATAAGGACCTCTCTGAAAATTTTGATAAGGGTTTCATATTCCCCATTGTCTCACCACAGGGGTTCACCATTCCTAATTTTCAAAATTAAGGATAGATCGATGTGTCATTAATTTATTATCACGAGTTTAATAGAATCAATATAAAAAACAAGTGTCCACTTCCTCATACAGATAATTTATTAGATAAACCTTTAGGAGATCAATACTTCTCAATTATTGACCTTCGATCTGGATAACATCATTAAAGGATTAAATGGGAGGATATATCTAACACATCTTTATGTTGAAGGTATGGAATCTTTGAGTTTATATTGATGTCATTTTTACTTACCAACAGACCTACTATATTCATGGATCTAACAAAATACGGTACATAGAGACATCCTTGATCAATTTTTGGTTTTCATTATAGATGGTATTCATATATGTTAAAAGATAAAGGAAGATCATAAAGATAATTTGAAAATTTTGTTAAAGACCACAAGAAAGGGCATGTTTTAGTGAAAATTTATAGTCTAAAATACAGATACAAAATGTTCCATTCATTATTCATGTAAAAACAAGTAAGGGAATATTAGTAGATCTATAAAAGATGGACGTTACAATGAAATGGCACAGATATATTAGAATAGATGTGATCCATTGTTTTTTTAGGTTAGTAATATATTTCCAGAACATTGTGAGAAATTTATCACAGATTTCAAATCCACTAACCTACTTGACACATAAGGGAGTAAAGGGCCTTCAGAAAGAGAAAGGCATAGAATGTTTTAAGGAATTTAAGAATATGTTGGCCACTACTTCTGTACATACATTACCATATAGTGGCGAATTTTATTTAAAATACAATGATTCTTCAAAAAAGGGTTTGGGTTGCATCGTCATGTATAATGATGATGTAATCTATAAAAGTCCATGAAAATTAAATACTTGTGATCAAAATTTCTAGATGTATGATTTAGAGATAGTGGTAGTGATATTTTCATTGACAATTTGATAAATTTTCCCTCTATAATTTATATATATATATATAAAAATCACAATAGAATGAAATATATGTTTATACAAAAATCATTATTGGAAAAATGACATACACCCACAGTTTTAGTAACTGTCGGAAACCATGGCGGGATAGGTCCCCAACCTATACCCACAATTTTTCAAACCATGGTCATGGATATTTTTCCACCGTGTCAAAGGTTTGTATCCAATTTCCACACTGAAAAAATCATACACCCATGGATAAACCATGGGTATATACTTTTTTACAAAAAAGGTGCGATAGGTGTTGAACCCGTGACCTCAATATCCCAATTTGGGCTCCTTACCATTCAACATACATCACTTACAGTATATATATCACTATTTTTTTAATATATTAATATGTCTCTAACAAGTATATGTGTGTCCAAATTAGAAAAAAACCCCTCACGGGTTTCGAACCCTCATAACTACATTCAGGAATCCATCGCCTAACCAACTGAGAAATGCTGATATTATTTAAATGTATCTCCATTTATTTAAATATAATAAATTTTTCCAAGTATTAGAAAAAAATGTGCTCGGTGGATTTCGATCCTGCAACCGCAAAGAAGTATACCTAGCACCGCACCAACACATCTACGATAATTATATGTTTTATTATTTTTATATATCTAAATATATTAATCATAACTGTGGGTGTAGGAGGGAAAACTGTGGGGATAAGTTTTCCTGGTAAATATTTTTTGTGTACTGTGGATTTTTTCCCCGCCATAACACCGAAAAGCTATACCCACAGTTTTATAAAACCATGGGAATATGTCATTGAAAAAAATTCTATACCCACAGTTTTTCTAAAACTGTGGGATTAGTTCATGAAAAAAATCCATATAACCACAGTTTTGACCAAAACTGTGGGTATATCTATCATTTTCCCCATGTTTTTGGAAAAACATGGGAATATTTCTTCAAAGATAATCCTATAACCATGGTTTGTCCCACAACCATGGGTATAGGTTCCCATAATACCCCTATACCCATGGTTTTCAAAAATTGTGTGTATAAGCCTATTTTCCAATAGTGAATAATTGAATATATGTCAAAGGATATGTTTTTATTTGATAAAATATTATGACTACCCAATACATTTCCACATAGAGAAATAAAATAAAATGATCAATGCTATGGTTATGAAAGATCATGCTACTCTATACATTATTAGGGTTGAAAAATACCCAATACTCAGGGATTTTCATTGGATGAATCTTTATTTCCTCATGGGTGGATAAATTATATCATTCCAAACATACTACTAAACTATCCATTTACATGAAGATTAATGAATTTCTGAATGATTATGTATATATATAGAAAAAGGTAGTAGATATTATAACATTCAACTTTAGTAATGAAAATTTTATAAGACTTGGATCCTATTTGCGTGTCCCATAAAATATGGAATTGAAGAAGTAAATTTAGGATTTTCCTCATACATCATCATTCTCCATCTATCATAGAATAATCAAGATATAACAATATTAGATGAAAAACTTTTGGTCATATAGTGTTAAGAGAGAGATCACACAATGAATATCTCGATTCTTGGTGTCCAATAATGTTATGGTAGAATGTGAAAAGTATAAGGGTCCATTGTAATCATTACCCATACAAGTGTATAAATGTGAAAACATCACCATGGATGTTATCAAAGGACTCTCCCAAACATATAAAGTCTATAGTGTTATTTTGGTTGTAGTCGATCTCCTAACAAAGATAATTTATTTTATTTCTATCAAAGAATATTTCTTCCTTGATCAACATGTATAGTTATATAGAATATTAGTGGTGAGGTTGTATAGAGAAAAACAATCCCTTGTATATGATGAGGATATTAGGTTTACCTCATGATTCTAGAGAATCCTTTAGCAATATTTTGGTATAGAGATGGGATTTTATATTTAATATCATTATCATACATATGGTTAGCTTGATAGAAAAATTAAAAATCTAGAGGATATGACAATATCATTTTTTATATATTTACATTGATCTTGGGATCAATATCTTCCCCTAGTAGAGTACTCATACAAAAATAGTTTCCATTCTAGCATTCAGATGGACCCATATGTGGATCTATATGAGAAGAGATGTAAGAACCCAATATGTTTAGATAATATTTGAGAGTGGACGCTAATAGGTCCTAACCATGTCTAATAAATTATAAGGATGGTTTGAACAACTCAGTGGAGTATGAAAGAGTAACAAAGTTGATAGAATATGTTTGTAGATAACCTTCAATGAGATCTAGAGTTCAATGTCAGTGATAAGGTGTTCCTTCGAATATCACAATGAAAGTGAGTTGTGATATTTGAGAAGAAAGGGAATTTGATACCTATATTCATTAGGATATTCTAAATCCTTGATCAAATTAGGGTTATATCATATCACTTAAAATTACATCAACACCAATCCAAAGAACCATATTTTTTTCATGTATTTATTTTTAGAAAGTACACACCATACCCTTCTTATATTATATGCTCGGAAGATGTTCAATTGGATGATGATCTCTCAAATGAGGAAAAACCAGTGGAAATTATTTATTGAAGAGATAATTTGCTATGAAAAAAGTCCACTCCCGTAGTCACTGTTTTATAGATATATCACAATATTGATGATAATACATTAGAACCTATGGATATTGTGATTGAAAACTACCCCACATTTTTCTCTTCAATGTAATGAACTTTTTAGAAGAAAATTATTTTAAGGGTGTAGAATGTATAGAATCGTGTTTTTAATCCTTAAATAAATATAGTGTTCAATGAATTTATTCAAATAAAACATAGAAATAGAAAAACAATTTATTATTATAATGTAGCCATACGATTAAATATATAAATATCAATAAAATAATTATGAAACATAACAAAAAATTATTTAAAAAAATTTACTTAATATATTGACGAGATTTATCAAGTTAAGAAATAAATAAAATATTGTCTTATGATTAAAATTTATTTTATAAAATGGATAATTTCTAGTTTTATATATTTACGGTTAGAATTAATTTTAAAAGAAGAGTTAATATAAAAAATTATTTATTATAAAAATTAATTTTTCTTAATATTTTCTGATTTTATTTTAAGTTAAATTTTATATGTTTTAGGATTTTAATTTTAGAAAATTAATATCATTTTAGAATTTATCATAGTCATATTATTTTATTATTATTATTTGGTATTTTTTAGTTATAATTAATTATTAGGTGAATAGTGAAGAAACTAATTTCATCATTTTCATTAATTTTATAAAATTATTTTATTATATGAATATAATGAATGTTTTTCAAAAAAATTACTATGAAATTATTTATTATTATTTTTAATAAATAAATTTGAAATACTATTTTGAAATTATAAACCCATGCTTAACAGTTTGAAAATTTATGTAGAGAGAAATATTTTTTTTTCAAGTATTTAAATTATTTAATTTGAACATATTTAATTACAGTTTTTGATTTATTTTATATTTAAATAAATAATATTCAAGTAATGATAAATATTTAAAATTCATTTAATTAAAATACCTTGATAATTCTACTCTAATCATAAATCTTTTTACAAAAAAACATTTTCAGAAAGTAGTTATCTAGAAGTTTTTGTTAAAATTAGTTTTCCGTACAAATAGGATATTTAATTGATAAATTTTAATTAAAATTTAGAATAATTATTTCCTAATTATAAAATATGTATCATTTTATTTCTAGTCTTATTGTTTAAATTTCCTTTTTAAAAACTAGTTATCGTGGTGAAAATTAATATGGTAAAAGTTTGTAACGTTAGAGGTAAAGGGAATACAATGTTCAAAAAATGTGTGTATTTTTTTAATTGTGGATGTCTTAATGAAAATATCTTACTTCCACTCCATTATTTATCAATTTTTGATACACTTACATGGAAAGTTTCTTCCCATTAATGAATATTTTTTAGTATATATAAAAATGACACTTATTTTTACATTCTAAATGGGCACTCCTCTCTTTAGTTCCTATTACTGTGAAACACAATGTGATGGTACATAATACACCCATACCTCTTCTATACACTATTATACACCTTATGAAGGTTCTGGTATTCTAAAATTTTTAATCCCTTCCACAAAGGCGATGATCAAAGGAGTGATGTATAAGTTCTTATTCCTATCCTTCCTTTTTATATATATTGATATGATTTTCTTCTTCATCAAATTATTTTTCACCACCTTAAAATGAAAAAATCAGTATCATTTTTATTCTATAATGTTATTATAATTACATATAAATCATTAATTGTTATCCCATATTCCATTAAAAAAAATGAAAACTTGAATCATGTGTTTTGTAGACAATAACCTCCATGAATGAACATGTTTATTTTTTTCCCATCACTTCAAAACATGGATGGTTTTAGTTTATATTTTATCAGAATATATGATATTCATAATTAATATATATCATTAATATGGTTATTTTTAAATAACACAAAAACTAATTATCATTATATGGTAATCCATCTATATTAGTAAAACCCCTAAAATTAGTTATTCAACATTTTCATTTTCAAAAAATTAAACTGAAAAATCCCATGTAATGGAATTATAACATTATATTGATTATAATAACTAAATTATATAACCTTTAATTCTTTTTAAATTATGATATTCTGGATAAAACTGAATATCAATAACATTTTTACAGACCTAGTTCAGAATGATTATGACTATTAACATCCAATGTTGAAAAGAGATTACATAAATCTAATAAATAAAGAGATAGTTAGTAATGGTCACTATAAATAGATGTATATAAATTATAAGTGTCATTAACCAAATATTGTATCTATAAAAATTTAAACCCAACCTAGTCCGTGTAAATTACCAACGTTCATTCCCTATCCTCACAGGCTGGATCAAGTGCTCGAGTATCATAAATAATGGTTTGGGAACGATTTACCCGAAATATGATACATAACACAAAAAAAATGAATACAATGAATTTGAAAATTCTTGCCAAAAAAGCCTCAATTAAAAAATAAGAACTGATTACAAGGTTATAAACATGACACATGGGGTCCCAAAATAAATAATTACCAGAAAATACAACCCAATGACTGCCACGCGACAAGGCACCATCACCCACGATCTGTCTCCATAACACCGCATAACAGGAGAAACTAGCAACCTGAACCACTGTCTCCAAAATCTGTTCCCTTACCCATGTCTAACATAATCAAGTCTAATTACACCCAAATGTGTAAATAGGTTATGATCCTAATCCCAATAGGATACCACCCAAAGATTACATGTTACAAGAATTACATGATAAAAAGCTTGCAAGTGTTATAAACAAAGAATGGTAGCAATAATTTCCAAAGTTTCATCTTTTAAATGAAAATAGTTTTCAAAGTTGGAAACATTAAACAATATGTTCATTAAAATAAAACATTTAAGCTAATGAATTTTCCATCCAAACACACCATAATCCAATGATAAATTCCAAATAATAAATGATCACTAAACATGGGAAAACCCCTAGGAACTAGTTAGTTGTGAGCCCCAGGTACCTCACATCTCGGTCTGAAAGTAACCATAATAATATCTATTTGCATGCATGATCTAGTAGTAGGGGAATCACCCATAAGCTAGTGTCCCCCAACATCATCATCATCATCACTGTTTTTTTAACATCTAACTTTCTATGTGAAACATGAACAAAACCACTCCGGATCACTAGAATGATAGTACACGTCCGCCCACCAAGATATATGGGTTTCCCTATTTGTGATAAAACTAGTTACAGATGCCACAAAATTCCATTTAGACATAAAAATAACATTTCTGGTCATAAAAACTCAAAAAAGTAGCTAAACATGCTTTTCACTATTTGTATATCTCAAACAAATGCTTAGAATTTCCATAAAACAAATATACAAGTTATAACAAAACATTACACATAATATACATTTAAAATAACCATTTTAACACAAAATTCACACCAACACTAAATAAAATCAGAATTTTCATCACTAAAACATTTTTGTAAATCCATTCCACTAATTATAGTACAAAACCAATTTGTACAACATGGAATGCACAAGTAAAAAACACCCATTTTCACTCAAAATTGGCACTTAAAAATTAACTTCTTAACAAAAGCTACCAAAAAAAGTTTTTTCAATAAAAATAATGACATAGGAACATAAAATAAATATAAATCCAGCAAGATAACTCATTCTAAAATTCTTACACCTGGAATCACCTACCATATACTTCAAAACCCTCAAATCATTGTGTGTAACTTCAACTGCACCACCTACACTCTACAAGGGAGTGAAAATGAACCTAAAACCACAAGATTGGACCAAGAAACTCAAAATAAAACGCTAGGTTTAAATACCTAAATTCTGGACATTATGAACTTCAATAATAATAGAATAAACCCAAAGAAAATGGAAGAAACCCTAAGCAAATGGGATGAGGAATGAAGTAAACCCACATACTTGAGGTATCATGAAAACTCATCCGAAATCTACCAAATCATGAATCTAAAAAATACCAAAACTGATAGGAAGGCTCAAATGAGACTGATAAGGTCAAGTGTCGAATGAAATTGGGGGAAAACAATGAAAATTGAATGATTTATGGATGAAACAAATTACCTTCTAAAATCTGGGCAATTCGAAACACCCTAAGAAATTCCACCCTAATTCGTGATGCGAATAAGCTCCAAAGAGGGATACACGAACACAATGGATCTCTAGGTATATTTGATTAGATTTCAAGGTGGAATAACCAAAAAATAATAAATAATGAATAAGATATTAAATATTTACAAAACACTTTGAAAGAGGAAATGGGCTTCGGGGTTGGCCCAATGCCTAACTAAAGCACCCAAATCCAAAATGATAATGAGTTCTTAAGGGGTAAAAATAGACATTGTGGTATTAATTTGTCATGGGAGGCCATGTAGAAAGTGTAATGGATTATTTTTAAAAAAAATTAAGGAGTTATAAAAGAAAATAAATTTTTTTAAATCTAGAAATTAGCTTGAGATTGTGCCCAAGTCATGAAAAAACACCATTTCATCCAAAAATGAATGGGAAACTACAACAAAAAAGAATTAATATAATGTATAAGAAAAATAACATTAAAATATGTCTTTTATGTGACAATTCACCCCACCATGAAAGACTTTCGGCCCCATAAAGTCAACTTGAAATTTGATCAGAAAATAGTAACGTGTAATGTTCCTCAACCCATGACTTCTGCTCCCATGTCTCATCTATATCATTTCCATTTTTCCAATGAATCCAAACTAGTGGAATCACCTTTACCCAAATAACCTTCTCTTGGGAATCAACTATTCCCATTGGCGACAAAAAAAACAGACAAATCTTGTTCTGTATACAGTTATTCCTAATTCAGCATAGGAGATGGATTCAGGTTGTACTTTTTCAACTAGGAGACTTGGAAGACAACATGAATGGAATTAAACTAAGCTGGAAAGGCCTACCTATATGCCACCCTAACAATATACTCGGTGATCTCAAAAGGACTGACATATTGTGGTGTCAGCTTCCCTTGCTTTCCCAATTGAGGATGACATAGAGGAGGGGACACATTCATGAATACCCTATCCTCCACAGAAAATTATAGGGCCAAACACCTCTAGTAAATATAAGATTTATGATGGATTTGAGATTTCAACTAGCCTTGCCTGATCAAATTGACCTTCTTAGATGTCTCATGCACAAGCCTCATCCCCAACAGTGAAGTCTCACCTACCTCCGCCCAACATTGGGGGGACTGACTAGACCGAACATAGAGCACCTCAAAAATATCAATTCGAATCGAGGATGGGTAGCTATTATTATAATTGAACTCAACCTATCCAAGGTACATCCAAATTCCAGAACACATGAACGGATCATGTACTCCAAAATATGATTTTCTCACTCTCTTTGAAAATCCGTTTGAGGATGGTATGTCGTTATCATTTTAATCGAATACCGCCAATGCCTTCTGAAGGCCTTCCAAAAACAATGAAGTACAACATGGGTCTTTATTTGAAACAACTACTGATGGAGAACCATGAAGCCTTACCACCTCCTGAAGATACAAACGGTCTAACTCATCCACATTAGTTATATCCCTGATAGGAATGAAGTATGTTGATTTGGTCAGATGCTCAATTACTACCCATATGGAATTTTTACCTCAAGGTGTACGAGGTAAGCCAACAATGAAGTCCAAAGTGACCAAATCCCACTTCCAGGTAGGAATGGGCAATGACTGGAGAAACCCAGAGGGACTATGGTGCTCCTCTTTCACCTTCTATCATGTGTAGAATCTTGGCACGAAGTCAACTATGTCCCATTGCATACCTGGACACTAGAACTATTGTCTCATGTCGTAATACATCTTGGTGGAATCTGGATGGATAACTCACTAAGGCTGCTGGCTATCCTACATTACCACCTTCTGCAGAGACGACTACACTACTTAATGGAGCTTGAAGCAAAATATTACATTGGGAGACGATGACCAATCAAAAGACGTCTCCCCACTGTGAAGAAATAGCATCAACTGCTGACCATGCTCATCACTAGGATGCTCCCACTGAATCAAATACAAGAGAGAAGGAGTCAACTGAATTCTCTCCAAGAGAACACCACCATTTTTCTACTTGGTCTCCACTTGCTTCTATGAAAAGAGCCCCATCAGAGTCCACTCATCACTAAACTTACTCAAGTCTTACACTGGTAATTTTCTACTCAAATCATCCACAACCACATTACCCATTCCTAGGGTATAGAAAATGTCTATGTCGAACCCCTACAAGTACTCTATCCAACGATGATTACTCAAGTTGATGTCTCTTTGTGAGAAGATGTAGGACAAGATTTTGTGATCAGAGTAGACCACAATCTTATCCCCAATGTGATAGTGAATCTAGGTCTTAAAAGCGTGCATCACAGCTGCTAGCTCCATGTCATGTGTCAGGTAATTATTTTCTTTTTTTCAGAGTTTGTGGGATCCATACACCACCGCATGATCATCCTGCATAAGCACGCACCCAATACCCATACTTGAAGCATCACAATACACCACATATCCATTTCTAGATTCTAGAAATATCAACACAAGGGTGGTAGTAACCCCCATTTTAGCTCCTCAAAGGATTCTTGGCATTCTGGGACCCAAAAAACTTCACCCCTTTTTGGCTGAGCGCTGTCATGGGAGAAGCAAGCTAAGAGAAATCCCAAAAAAAACTACCTATAGTAACTAGCTAGGCTGAGGAAAATCATGATCTCAAACACATTCTTTGGATACTCCCATGACATAACCGCACTGATATTTTCTAGGTCCACCGAAACTCCCTAATCTGAGATTGCATTCCCCTAAAACTTCACCTCCTTGATCCATAAGGTGAACTTGGATAGATTTTCATGAAGATGGTGATCCCAAAAAGTGTCCAACATGTTCCAAAAATGATGATCATGCTCTTCCTTAGATACAATGTAAACTATTATGTCATCCACGAATACCACAATGAAGGATTAGAGATATTAGTGGAACACCATATTCATGAGTTCCATAAAAACATCAAGAGAATTATTCAATAAAAAGGGAATCACCAAGTACTCAAATTGGTTGTACCTGCTTCGGAAGGATTTCATCGCGATATATAACTCCTTCACACTGAGTTGATGGTAAACCAAATGAAAATCTATTTTAGGAAACCACTCTTCACCTTTCAAATGATCAAAAAATCATTTATTCAGTGAAAACGATATTTTTTCTTGATGGTTAGAATGTCCACCTTCTATTAATCAATACCCAACCATAGGGATCTGTCTACCTTCATTAAAAATAGAGAAAGTGTAGACCAAGAATATATTCTCAGGTGAATGAATGCTTTGGATTCAAAATCCTCTAGCTGAATCATCAATTCCTTCATTTCAGTTGGGCCATATGATATGTGGGAAGAGATATTAGGTGTGTTCCCAGTTCCAAATCGATTGATAACTCCACGTATCACTTCAGTGGTATGACTGAAAAATAATCTAGGAATACCTCCATGAAATCATCCACTACATGAGGTAAACCACCCTCAAAAGCACAACTTTAATCCTCTAGCAGGAGGGATGATAAATGGAAGATAGTATTCCCCAAAAATGGTAGTGGAGGTCTTGCACGACCCGATTGAGGATCTCAATCCCCAAGGAAAACATGTCGACTCCAATATGGTGTTCTGAAAATGACTTGTCGCCTATAGTAATCGAACTACACATGAAAGTGTACCATAAAAACAATGCCATGTATCATGTCAAATAGATCCATATCAATGACTTGGAGGTCCCACTCTATCACAGACCCTGGAATGAAAAGCGCACACGAAGGGTACCTAAAACCCTTCTCCATCTTCTATCCTAGAGGCATCACCAACTCCATCACAAAAGACAAAAGCTCAGTTTTAAAAGTCAGAATGATCCCAAAACTGGAAGAGAATAATTAAACAGAGGCACCAATTTTAAAAAGAGTAGTATCTATAGAAGATTAAATCAAAATGGATCTTCAAACTGTCGATGGTCCCACCTCTAATTCTACTGGTGCCTAATCCACCACATAAAGAATCATGGTCTCTATGTGAGAAGGACCGCAAGTATGTGGCCTTGCCCTGAACTGGATCTACCCAAAAGATGATATGGCCCTATCAACATGACCATCAAACCGATATCCCCCTATACATGATGGCTCAGACTGAGTTGGCACTCCCATGGAAGGCACTGATCCTGAACCACTTTGGAGTGGACGTTCCATTCATCCAAAGCACCACATGTTTCCCATTCCACCACACCAATAACAAGGCTTCAATGTAAAATTACATGTGGGTCAGATGTCCCCTAACCTCCCACACTAGTGGCACATAATATACCTCACCTCAGAAGCCACTGAAGAAAACTTCCTTGAAGGTTGGCCTAAGCTACAACCTCCCTTCATTCCCTACTCATCCTACTTATTTTTCTTCTTAGAAGAGCTACCACTTCCCAGAAAAGATATCATCCTAGGGAAACCATCCATCACCTTACAATCAATCTCCATCATAACCACCCAGTCAACCACCTCTGTATAGGTTTTCATCTTGAATAGAAAGACCTAGGAATAGATCTCTGGCCGCAAACCCCTCTCAAACTTATAGACCTTCATCTTCTCATTGAAGACCATTTACAGTGCATATAGGACCTACTATGCAAAACAGTTGGCATACTCCATCATAGAATGACCCCCCTGAACAATCTCCATAATTTCTCAATATCTAGTATATTCCAAAACATCAGGGTAGTCCTGGTCGTTGAAGATAACCTTGAAGTCCTTCCAACTCATCTTCTCATGATTCCTAGCTTGAAGCACTGATTTCCATGACCATTGGCTGGGAACCTCTAATTGTAAAGAGGCACATTTCACCCTGACCTCCTCATTTCTATCTATGATCTCAAACATGGACTTGATCATTTCAAGCCATTCCTTCATTTCCTTGGGTTCTGTGCTACCTCAGAAAGTTAGAGGCCTATTTTTTCAGATACTCTTGGTCTTTTCCCTTCCTAGGACTGGTCTCATCTTCCCTAACCTGATATGGAACATGATTCTGTCCCTTTCCTAGTCCTTGGACAGCCCACTATGATCAATCGGTGAGGAAGAACTCTCTTTAGCTTCCTCCCATGGGTGCATCAATGATTTTTGGGGGGGCATGTTACTACAAAAGACAATAGTCACAATAAAATAATCAGAAATAAATTATGAAAATTTCATAAATAAAATTAAAAATAAATAATCCAAACACATTACAAAAATTAAATAAACAACAACTTCACCCCCACCCAATGTCCTCGTTTAGTCTACATCCCACATGTCTCACATAGAAGTGAAGTCAAACAAACAATTCCAATGTCCCATGGTGAATTGATGTCTTCCATGAGAGTTTCAGTCTAGTCAACCTACTTGTGACAAAAACTCTGAGCCCCAACAGTCCTATATCATGTCTAGCCCATATCATCCCAAAATAATAATATAACCCAAAATATTTTCTTTTGACATAAGATGTAATCATTAATAACGAAGATCAGCAGAAGTACAATCTCTTAACCATGAAGAAAAGTGATTCAGCCATAGCTAGTCATTGTCAAGATGGATAGAGGCCGCCACCTAATGGGCAGCCTTTTTTCCTTCCCTTTTGATGAAGGAGATGGTGCAAATTGTGACGCATTGACAGAGAGATTGGATTTTCTTGATGAGTGAACCAGAAGGATGAAAACCGCCATCGTTGAGGTTGATAGACTTGATAATGGTGATAAAGTCCCATTCTAGGTGGATTGCATCCCATCCGTGATCTTTAGAGAACATCATCCTGGTGAGGATGGAGGCAGCTTCAGCAACCACAAGTTCCCAAAGAATGTGGTGTGATTCATGTTTGGCTGTGATGGTCTGCCCAAAATGATCTCGGGCCACTAGAACAATACCAACTAGTATATCCTTGAGAAGAGACGCATCCACATTAATCATGAGAATCCCTTTTGGTGGAGGTCACTAATGGGAAGAAGAGGGTGGGGTTCCAAAGGACTTTTGTTGTCCGGTGTGATGATTATATCCCTCAATCCGTGATAATTACTGTTCAATCCAGAATCTGAGGGCATGATGATGTAGTTGAAAATAGCATCGTTGCAACACTGCCAAATGATCCAGGCCAAAATGAAAAGTGAGCCTGCATTGGCTGTTGAAAAAGAGGAGCACCATCACATCAGTAGAGAGGGGAGGTTAGAGAGAATTTCTAGTGAGAGATTCGTACAAGATCCCCATTTGTAACAGACCTCCTATGCCCCCGGGAATTGGATGATAGCATGGAGGCGAGTTTCTGGGGTGTTCGGGTAGAATGGGAACATCATGTCACTTGAAATATGATAGAGGAAGAAAAGGTCCTTGGTTGGGAGGATTCTAGTGCACACCTACCACCAAAAGTGGTGGATTTTTGGAGGGACATTGATCTTACACATGTGTTCCCAGGGCCCCCCATCACCTCCGTCTATTTGAGTACAGAAGGCGAGCTGATAGCCAGAATTCACAGTATCGTTTCCCGAGATGTCGTTGAACCAGTAGAGATGGTCGGGGCCTACATCCAAAACACATGGGGTACTCAGGATAAGCCTTTTTCCCTTTTGTTGAACTAGGAGTGTTGTTTTCTCATGCACCACCCATTCCCATTATCAGCAAAAAGGCATCAGACAGTGGCCCCTTCAAAACCTAGTTGAAGACGAGACGATGCCTGCACTCCTTCCATGCCAATCAACCCAGGATCTGTCCAAACATTAACAGTTGATCCATTCCCAATCCTCCAACCCAACCATTTATTCATAAGGCTTCGTGATCCCCAAATACTTCTCTATAGGATGCTTGGTTAGGGACCTAGAGAGGAATCTTGGGAATCCTTGTGTGGGAAGTATTTTTCTCGGAGTACCCGCGCGTAGAGAGAGGATGTGCAGTTAATAAGGCTCCATCCTTTCATAGCCAGTAGTGCATCATTAAAATTAGAGAGGTCCCAGAATTCCCTACCTTTCTCCAATTTGGGTTGTCAGAGTTTATTACAGGCGATCCATTGGGTTTTATTTCTTCCATTTTTTTTCCTCACCAGAAGTAGGCAGTGCTTGAGTGGATCTGGTTAACAATATTAACAGGAAGTTTGATCAAGGACATGAAATATATGGGGATAGACTAAAGAGTAGATTTTATGAGGGTTTCTTTGCCAATATTGGTAATTCTGTGTGGGGTCTAGCCAAGTATTTTTTTTCTTCATCTTTTCCAATAGAGATGTGGAGATTTCTTTTTTGGGTCGGAAAATCACCATGGGTAGCCTGAGGTACTTATGATGCTTCTTGACCATATGAATACCTGCAGTGACATAATGTTCATCCCTTTTGGATGGTGGTACCATAGATCTGAATGAGACTTCTGACTTTCCATGATTAATTGTTTACCATGAGGCCCTCTCAGACTGGTGGATTGCATGGCCGATTGGAAGGAACTCATTATGGGTGGCTCTAGAAAATTGAATGAAGTCATCGGAAAAGAAGTGATGTGACTCTGGTGGGATTGCACGACAAACCTTTTCCCCGTGAATTGTATGTGACAATTCTACCATAGAAATGAGTTTAGAAAAAACATCAACCACCAAGATGAAAAGAAATGAGGAAAGAGAGTCTCCCTGGCGAAGGCCTCATGTAGGGGAGAATCCTCGGGTAAGTACCCCATTGACAATAATAGGGAAGGAGGCCGATGAGACACAGTGCATGATCATATCTATCCATTTTGAGCCAAAGCCCATTTTCAGCATCACGAATCTGAGAAAATGTCATCCTTATTTATCATAGGCCATGATCATATCTATTTTCCATTCCATGGTTCCTCTTTTCAAGGTGGAGCATGTTTTCATAGAGTGTAACACTTCATGGGTGACAATGGAATTATCAGTGATTAGTCTCTTGGCCATGAATGAACTCTACTTTTCCAAGATTATTTTAGGTAACCAAGTATGCAGCCGATTAACTAGAATCTTTGACAAGATCTTGTAAGAGACATTTTAGAGGCTAATAGGTCTTAAATCAGAGTCTACAAGAGGTTTCTTGATCTTGGGAATGAGGATGGGGAAATTTTTGTTAATATCGGATAGGTTTGTTCTCCCCACCCAAGTGTTCATCATCAGAATGCAGATGTCGGGACCAATAATGTTCCTGTATTATTTAAATAAGAATACGTGGAAGATATTTGACCTCGGGGCCTTGGTAGGGTGAATATGTTTCAGATCTAGAATAATCTCATCATCTGTAACATCTTTGGTAATTTTTCTGTTATCTCCTCGGTGATTACGGGTATGATGTAATCCTCCACCTCAGTCGAGATGTTAAGGCTTCCAACAGAAAATAGATTCTAGAAATAACTGGATATAATATTGTAGATTTCACATGTGTTATAGAAATTTCTCTCATCTGGGTGTGAGATGTAAGAGATAAAATTTTTCCGATGCCTAGATGATGCTTTATGATGAAAATATCAGGTGTTTTCATCCCCTTATGGAATGTGGATGTCACGCGCCTACATAGCCTAGAATCCTTCCTTGATACACATGGCGACATTCAAGGTTCATTGGATGGATCCAATGTTGGAAAAAGTGCAATTAGATGGGGATTAGTTGATAATGTTTAACAACTTTCTTTCAAGAAATTCATAGTGTATGTCATGTTGATGGAATTTTTTATTACTCTAACACCTCAGATCGGTTACCACCTATTAGAGGTTGGACCCAATGTCTGTTTTTCCACACTTCCGGCCTGATCAGATAACATCTTCATATTCACGGTATTTTGACCAGAAGCTTTCAAATCTGAAGCGTTCTCTATCCCCACAGGTTGTAAAATGTTCTTGGGTATCATAAATAATGGTTTGGTAATTATTTACCTGAATTCGGATATAGAAGACAACAAAAAACAATCAATAAACTGAATCTTAGTATTCCTTCCAAAAAAGCCTTAATTAAAAATTCCGAACTGAATAAAAGGTTTTTAACATTAACCAATGGGTCCCAAACTACAAAATTATTAGAAAATACAACCCGAATACACCCACATGACAAGGGGACATCACCCACGAGCTCTGTCCACAACACCACAAAACAGGAGAAACTAGAAACTCAAACCACCTTCTCCAAAAGCCTTTCCCTTACCTGTGATAAACATAACCAGGTATACATAACCCAAAAAGTGTAAGTAGGGTGCGATACTAATCCTAATAGAATACCACACAAATATTCTATGTGAAAAAAATTATAAGATAATAATCTTTCAAGTGTTATAAATAATGAACAGTAGAAATACTTTCTAAAGGTTCATCTTTTAAATGAAAATAGTTTTAAAAGTGGGAAACATTAAAAAATAAGTACATTTAAATAAAAAATGTAAGATATTAAATTTTCAATCCAAACAAACTATAAGTTAATGATAAATTCCAAATAGTCAAAGAGCACTCAGCACAGGAACACCCACAGGCACTAGTCTGTTGTGAGTCCTAGTTAGCTCACATCTCGGTGTGAAATTAACCATACCAATATCAATTCTCTTTCTCGAGGCACTAGTATGAGACTCACCCATAAACTAGTGGTCCCCAAAAACATCATCATCATAGTTTTTTAGTGTGGTCAATGTCAATCATGTTAAGTGAATCATGGAAAAAACCACTCAGGATCATTCGCATGCAAGTACACGTCCCCCGCCTAGATAACTGGGTTTCCCCCTTTGTGATAAAATTTGTTAAACATGATACCAAATTACATTTACACATAAAAATACTATTTATGGTCATAGAAACTCTAAATAGTATCTAAGAATTCTTTTCACTATTTTTATAACTCAAACAAACTCTTATAATTTTCATAAAACAATTAAACAAGTTATAACAAAATATTGCACATAAAATCCATTGAAAATACCTCTTTAAAAACCAAATTAATAAAAATAGTACATCAAACCATAATTTAAAGCACTAAAATTTTATTTTAAATCCATTCAATGAATTATAAAACAACACCAATTGGTAGAACAAGGAATGCACAAGTAAAAACACCCATTTTCACAATAAAAATGGCACTTTAAAAATCAACCGCATAATAAATTCTACCAAAAACAATTTTTTTCACTAAAAAAAATGAGGGAGGAACATAGGAGAAATATAAATACAGAAATATATCTAATTATAAAATAATTACACAAGGAATCACCTACCATATATTTCAAAACCATCAAATCCTTCTGTGGAACTTCAACTACACCACTATCGCATACAAAGGGAATGAAAATGAAACTAAAACTAATATTTTGTACCAAGAAACAAAAAATAAAAACCTAGGTTCTAAGAACTAAATTATTTACATTAGGAACTTCATGAATAATAGAATAAACCCAATGAAAATGGATAAAACCCAAAACAAATGGGAGGATGAAAAAAGGTAACCCACTTACTTGATATATATTGATGAAATCATACCAAATATACCAATGGATGAATATAAAAGCAATAAAAACTAATAGGGAACCTATAATAAGGATAAAAAGGTAAATTATGGAATAAAATTGGGTGGGGGAAATAGTGAAAATTGGATGATTTATGGATGAAACAAATATCCTTCTCAAATCTGTATGATTCGAGACACCCAGAGAAATTTGAACCTAATCCGTCTTGCAAATGAGCTCCAAAGTGGTAGAAACGAACATGGAGGCATGCCTATATCTATTAGAATATAGTGGGAGGTGGAATCACCAAAAAATAGTAAAAAATGAATATGATATTAAATATTCAAAAAACATTTTAACAGATGAAATGAGCTTACGGGTTGGCCCAATGCGTAAATAAATATCCCAAATCCAAAATGATAATGAGTTCCTAAAGGGAGAAAATAGACATGTTGGTTTTAATAGGTCACGGGAGGCCTATTATTAATTGTAATGTATTAAAAATGTTGAAAAATGAAGGATTTATAAAAGAAACAAAATTTGTTTTTAAATTATGAAATGAGATCATGATTGGGCCAAAATCATGAAAACCCACCATTCCCTCCAAAAAATGCATGGGAACCTCCTGCAACAAAGGAAAAATTAAAATTACAGGAAAAATACCTTTAAAATATCTCATGTACGTGACAATATGGTGATAAAAAATAATTAAATATCTATTATTATTACATAGGAGGTTAAATCATTCTGTGGAAATTATAGGTAAATACAATTGACTTGGTAACTCAAAATCCGTTCTTTGAGTTACCCAATTTTGTGTTTAAAATCATTTTTTCAAGATCTTCCTTTCTGATTAATTTTATTTTCTTATTTTAGGGTGAAATTATTTTTTTAAACCAAAATTAACTTCATATAAGGTATTATTTTTATATCTCATAAAAAGGATAATTTTTCAAAAGGGACACATAAATATGACTTTTACAATGATGAATACAAATTTTTTTAAAAACTCATTTCATTATTTGGTTCTCATTATATTAAAATTATCTATATTTCATAAAGTGTTCTTTTATATTTTATTACTTTATAAATCGTTTTGGATAATGATATTTTTATATCCTATGATTTCTTAACTTCATGTTATGTGATATATTTAAGAAACCCATTATTTTTTCATAGGTTATTTATGTTATGATGATAATTATTTTTAAGAGGCACACATGTATGGATGATAATGGGTAGGGTCTAATATCTCCCTAAGATGTGTTAGTGTAAGATTATATATCATGAGATAGTGAGGTGTTGACATAATGGGTTTTCCAACACAGTCTTAGTCGTGATGGGTTATCTCACATTTTAATGTGTAGACATAATTTATATGTTCACATATGGGTTACCATAATGGGTTTACTCAGGAATGTTTTACTTTTATTATTAATGATCCCATTTTTCATCTTTATCATGTTATGTAACCTTTAGAAGTTTTTTATTTAGTTATTAAATTTTAGTATGAATTTAATTTCAATGAAATTCCATGTTTTCTTGCTTATTCCTTCTTAGTTATCCCGCACCACACATCATGTTCACACATTATATGTTTTATATTTTATGTTTAATTATTGAAATTATTTTATATTATGCGTCTCTATGATTTTTTTATTATAAAACCTGTTATTATGATGTCTTATTAAGATATTTATATTTTCCTCATATTCTCATAATACTTATGGTCGAGTATATTATGTTATATCTTTTCCCTTACTAGGAATTTGAGCTTTCCCATTTCTATTATTTTTATTCTCCATGTTATGATAGATATTTCATGATGATAGATTTATAAAAAAAATTCTCAATGGAGAATAATTATTGAAAAAAGATCACAAGTGTTGTAAAATAAGATGTTTATGTAAATAACTTCTACGAAAATAAACCTTTTGGTCCATGGATTAAGTGACATTTATGTTATGTATTATTTAAATAATGAGATTAATTAATTATTTATGTTATTTTTTCTTGGGTTTATATGGGAGGAGTCTCAATGGAGAGACTTAGAGGTAGATGTGATTGGAGATTGTGTTGGACACGACGATACCCCCAGGTAATAGTTAATGAAGTGATAGAATTAGATGTTGTTTTGGAGATGATGTTTTCCCCGATGTATATGCATGAGGGAGTCCTTTATAACATTATTGGAACAAATTTAGATGTACACATAGGAGTATCTAAGATGTACTATTATTTTTTACATAGTTTTTGAGACCTATGAGGAAATGGGAAGTGATATAGTTTCTGGACTAGTGTCTTGTTTTCTAGTAGGAAAATGCGGAGGACTGAGTTATTGGTTGTTTGTGGTAGATCCTAGATATAACTAAGTGTATGTGAAATGGTATTTATAGTATTTCATTGCATAATTACGCTTATAATAGTGATGAAATGATTTTTTGTCAGTAATCATGTATTGGATAATGAAATCAACTCACATCCTATTCATAAATGTCTCAAGCATTGTGGAAATTTTTGTAAGGTGGTATGTGGATGAGGTTATACAACTGCATGGAGTTATGAGGAATATAATATCAAATTAGGATTCAGATTTTGACCTGGGATTCTAGAGAGGATTATATCATATTTTTGGCATCTAGTAATGCGTTATCACTATTCTCCACCCTCAGACAGATGGACTGACAGAGAAGACCATCCAAATGTTAGAGAATATATTGTGAGCATGCATCCTGTATTGTTGGGGATCTTGGGAAAATCATGTTCCCTTGTTTGAGTTAAATTATAACAATATCTTGTACTAATCCATCTACATTGATTTATTTTAGGTATTTTATGGGAGGTTATTTTGATCCAAACTATACTGGATTGAGATTGGATATTTAAATGAACTTGGTCCAATGTTGGTGTAGAGTACGAAAAAGAAGATCTGGATTGTTTATGAGAGTTTAAAGGTGGTATAGGACCATCATAAATCTTATTCCAGTCATAGGTGTAGATCCTTAGAGTTTGTGGATAGGTTCTAAATATTTATGAAGGTTTTCCCTTAGCAGTGGAAGAAGAAGTTTGTTAGGGGAAGTAATCATTATCATCAGTTCATTGGACCCTTCTAGAGATTGAAGAATGGTAGAACAGTGATTTTCAATTCCCTCTAAATGAGTATCAAAAAATAAAAAAAGTAATAAATACATTGTTATGTTTATTTTTTCTCAACAAAATAAAAGTAAGAAAAATATGACCAAGACTCATTGATTGCATATTCCCCAAGGAACTTTTCATCATGTTACCAATATGTGGTCAGGTGAAGGAACCATATGAAACAAATATATTACAAGAGGTCCCACATATCCCCTCTATAATATCCCTTCTGATCTCATGAACACTCCTAGGGAAATCATTGATTATACAGTTATAGTTAGATAATATCTTCTATGTCATGCAGATTTTCAACTGATGGATTCCTGAAAAACCATCAAAAATTCTTTGAAAATAAAAGGAAAATATCAAAAAGGAGGAAGCCATTTGTTATTACAAAATTTAGGTGATGCATCACTGAATCAGGGAATGATTTTCTTTGACAACATCCCAGAAAACATGAGAGATCACAAAACATTGTAAAATAAAAGAAGGAAATAAAATAGATGGAGGTGGGAGCCTCTTGTAGACATAAATGTCCCGCAACATGCCTCTAGGTATCTTCAAGATCCTGAGAGACCCCGATCACTTGTCCACATCATCACACAAAATCCTATTACCATTTCATCCTCATCATATATAGTTTTTTTGGTATGTCATGGTGACCTCGCAGTCCCCCATTTTCTCTGCCAGGACAAACAAATGAAATTATCCATGAAATAATATTTCATTTACATATGAACTTATATTGTTCATGCGCTGAATCACAATGAGGTAAAGTGATTATCCTTGATATAACCCAAACAACCTAGTGAAATCCCTAAACATTGTAGAATAAAACAAGAATTAATATTGGAGGGGAAGTGTGAGTATCTCACGATCATAAAAATTTTACAAGGAATTAAGACTATTTGTAACATGGTCTGACATGAACCATTGATAGTAAGCCTGATCCAATTAATTCCCCCTAACATTCCATCCTCATCTCATATAGATTCCCATACAAGGGACCTGTTATCATGTGAATTCCTTTTGATAGGCACCTTGATCTCATGAAGGCCCTTGGATATGTCCCTATAACAATATGGAATTACTTTGGTGTTCCCACATAATTAAATGAAGAACCATTAATTAAAAATAATCTAGTAAAGATATATTAATGGGATGGTATTGTGTTTGATGAAATACATGTAACACCCCAAAGTGATTCAAAAAAAGGATTCATGAAGACACGTGACATTGAAGCCCTCCAGAAAATCCGTCGTGAATTTCCAAAATAATAATTGAAAAAAGAAGTGAACAAATAGAATGGTATGGAATATAAATCCCCAAAACATCATTAAAAATGAACCACTACTCTATAGTAGGAAGATGCTTACAAAATTTGGCGTTTCTGCATCCAGACACATCGTTTCACCCATGCACTAAGTAGGTTTTCTTGGCGTGGATTATCTCATGATTGGAAAAGCTTCATGTTAGCAAATATTCTATGGAAAACTGATGAAATCATGAAATATTAATAATTCACTTCATGTGATCACTCATAGCTCACATGAAGGACTTCTTCAAGGAAATTTGAAGAACACCTCAAACATATGCTGAATCATGTGATACATAAAATAATATAACACTAAACAAATATTAGGCATTTACAATATAATGGCTAGAAAAAAGACTTTAAGAAGGGGAGACTTATATAAAGTACATATACACTAATCCTCATACATTATATGTGATCCACCCAAGACACGAGACAACAACAAGACATGTCGCCTAAAACACACAACAATACCTTGGAATACAATTTGGATCATTATATTTCATGTAGAAATTTCAAAGAATGTCATATGGTTCCCTCCAAGCAAGCCACCTGGGTTTCGTGATGCCCTGTGGGCAACTATCTATGGCATGTTGGGTCCTTCAGATATGTCCATTGACTCATTTGGTGACACCAGTACATGTCAACTGAGGCTCATAGTAGAATCCGGGTACACCAACCAGGTCTCACGGTTTCACCCTGGCATATTGACAGGCTCTTGTGACACCCTATGGGAATGCCAACCAAGTCTCACATTGTCCTCCTAATAGATCACTTAGGTCAAGTGGTACCCTCGAGGACATGTCGCATTGACTCTTGTGATTCCCTCAAAGTGTGTGAATCGACTTTTATGATTGAACTAGGGCAAGTCAGCTGGATAATGTCACACCCTTTAAATTAGCCAAATGAGATAATGCAATGGTTTATAGGAAAATCCACCTTGGTCTTGTGATGCCTTATAAAAAAGTCAGTTTTGATCACACAACAACCATTGGACTTTCCTTCCCGGACATACATCATCCCTAGGAAAAGTCCACTCAATATTTCCAAGGTCTTTTAACATTCCAGGCAGGCATTCTATGACAAGTCATGAAGACGTCTGAGGCATGAAAAGCATATAATCAACTTATTTCAAGAATATAATCAAGACACAACATAAGGTATCCAACGGTTTGTTAACTTTCTTTATACTCAGTGTGTAGGCCCTAATGATAAGGGAAACATTAGTTTGAATGCCCTGACCAACTGAACTATGTTGACTCTGAATCCATCCATGACCAAGATATGTAAGATGAATCTCCAGGGCCTGATCTATATATTAACCTTCAAATGGTGGTCTCAACACATATGTCCTCCATCAATATGTGATGAGAGAGATTGGTTTTCATCCCTTGTTTCTCACAAGGAGCAAAGGTCGCATGTGCTTATGGAGTTGCAGTGGTCATATCATTCACATTGAAAGTCTATAAAGAGACAAGGAAAAAATCCATGTGAAAGCCCCAAACAACAAAAAAATATGATTTATAACCCATATAATGGAAAAATCAGTGTGTAAGCCCCAACCAATAGCATAATATGACATGTCCCACATATACAGGCGACGTTAGTGTTTAATACATGACTAACTTATCTATGATGACTGTGATTCCTTCCAAAACTATGATTTGTTGGAAATCTCTTTGAGGCCTGGGATCTATGCTAACCGCCATATGGAAATCTCATCTAGTAAGCCACGATTAGTGGTAGGATGTAAATATCCCTCATATAAGGGCATCTACCTTGGGGCCAGACCAATGGGAATGAACAAAATATGATGAATATGATTCCTTCCATAAACAAAATATGCAAGATTCCTTCATAAAGTTGGAGATCCCTATAAAACATCTTAAGGGTCATCCCGGTACATAAGTTCCACATCCATATGAAATGAGTCTAACAAGCTTCTATCCCTTGTCTATTGAACTGATATTAGCTCATGTGGGCATAGGGAGTCCTAAATAACACATCATTAGCATCATGAATCTCTACCATCTAGGGAAATCATAGCATGTAAGACCTGATGAGTGGAACAATATAAATATTCTTCATATAAGGGAATCTACATTAGGGACAGTCCCAAGTAAATGAACGAACTATCTGGTTTTAGATTCTTGTAATATCCAAGATACATAAGACCCATCATAATGGCTCCATCAAATCCACATAATATTAACCGCCTCCTTAAATGGAATAATTACAAAGGGATCAGTTATATGGTTTCAGAATATAGACAATTCATTATTGAGACTGCATGAGGAACCCCAGATGCATACATATGTATTCATGATGAGATTTATATTTCTTTTATGAATAAAGAAGACATAACTTATAATTATTTTTAGGGTAACCGGTATCATATGGGGATTAAGCGGAGATTCAAAAACATTTATTAAATCTATCAAAAAATCCAAGAGTGGGAAAAAATTCCCCCAAAAATGGTGCAATGAGCCAAACCTCTCATCCTCTCGACCAATGTGATTCCCTACGTTTCGTAGGTTTGAAAACCACAACAAACCAACTACCTTTGGAAAGAAGGTTTGTACCCAATTATGGATCAGTCAACCATTAGGGTTTTCTATTAATAACAATAATGGGGATCCAAAATTAATAATTGTAAAAGAAATGACCCCACCATATCAACCATCAAGGAAAATCAAACAAAACAATAGATAATATAATCTCTGATGAAACAAAAATGGTGAACCCGATGTGAATCTCTCGAGTAAGAAAATGATTATTTATTTTCCATCCATCAATTTTGTTTACACACCATATGAAAACAAAAATAGTGAACCCTATGTGAATCTCATTGATGAAAAATAATTTTTTATTTTCTATCATGCCATTTTATTGGCACAAAATATGGAAACAAAAATGGTGTACCCTACATGAATCTCTCCAATTAAAAAATGAATGGTTAATGTTCGTTGGGCTAGTTTGTTTGCACACCATTCCAAAAAATGGAGAATCTGACGAGAATCTATCTTGTAACCAAATGATTAGTTATT
The DNA here is from genome assembly GCA_963277665.1 of Viscum album. Classification (NCBI taxonomy): domain Eukaryota; kingdom Viridiplantae; phylum Streptophyta; class Magnoliopsida; order Santalales; family Viscaceae; genus Viscum; species Viscum album. The sequence continues at coordinate 344,948,113 of OY728127.1, read as the reverse complement.
GTCCCTCATGAAATTTATTTTCACACCATACTCAACCAAAAATTTTGAACCTGACAGGATTCTATAAAGTAATATAAGTATTGGGTCATTATCATGAGTCATGCACCTTTTTTGAATATGAAACAGAGCTAATAAGCCTGACATAAATATTACAGATGATCCCTTATAATGAGAGTTCACATGAAATAATTATGTCCTCATTTTTAGAAGTTCAAATGAGCTGAATGGCCATATTGGGAATAAAAGTACAATTCTGTTAACCATGCATATCTGATTGAGCACATCATGCCTACAGTATTTCACTAACTAGTGACCTTATCTCTTAGTGTATGCATACTGTAGATACTTCTCTCATCAATAGCATCATGATCTGAGAAAATTTCACCATCTAGATATAGTTCTGGCATGTTAGTTGGGGCTACAACCCCCATGAGTCACAGAATGGTCTCACCTGCCAGAGAGCTTCAACATCTGGTGGTGAATACGATGGTTCGGGAGTACCATCTACAATGTACAATCCTAGTCCTTGATACTGCTCACGGTGGTCTCCCACTAAGGAAAAATGGGTATTTACGATGGGGTATTTGTGACAGGAAAGCATCCCATCACAAATAGTCTTTCGGGAGGGACTATTTGCAACATGACCCTCTTCCCCTCGCAAAAAATTAGTTATTTGTGATTGGTAGAATGTATCCATCACAAAATGTTTGGCATGAGTTGCGAGCTAAACCGTGGGAAGGGAATTTGCGACGGGCATAACTGCCTGTCGCAAATACCCAATGGTGTTTTTAGTATTTGCGACGAGATTTATCTCCCGGCGCAAATAGTACGTTGGCGGGTTGGTATTTACGATGTGACCCTTCACAAATACCTTTTTAGCCACCGTTCAAGGGATTAGTATTTGTGACAGGACTCGGCACAAATACAACTATTTGCAATTGAATTCCCGTCACAAATAATCACTTCACATGTAATATATCCAATATAAACCTCCATATGTTTTCCCTCTAATTCCAATCTATTCTCTACTCCCTCCCTCTCTACTTATGTTTTCCCTCTCCACATTTTCCTGGGTTAATAATTTTAAATCCAAGCAATATTTTCTGTTTAAATACTCCAAAAGATTTAGTTTTAATGTATTTTTCTATTTTTTTTATTTGATAGTTAATTTATTTTATTTGATATTAGTTGTAATTATTGTTAATTAGTTGCAATTAAATTAAATTCGAATTAGGCCATTTTAGTTTACATTATCTTTTTTACAAATATGTGTAATTAGTATTAATCTCTATTGATTAATAGTTATATTAATTAATATTAATTAGTAGTCATTAGTTTTAATTAAAATAACTAATAATAATTAATAATAATTAGTCATAATTATTAATAATTAGAGATAATATGTAAAAATTAGCATTAATAAGTATTCAATTGAAATAAATATTTATAAATAATAATAAATAGTCATAATTAGTCATAATTGATAATAATTATTGATAATTAAATATAAATAGTAATAATTTTTCATAATTAGTAATATTTAGTATATATATGACTAATTAGTGATAATTAGAATGAATTGGTAATAATTTGGAGTACTAAGGAGTAATTAGTAATAATTAGTTATAATTAGGAATAATTAAGAATAAATAGGGATAAATAATAAAAATAGTAATAATTAGTAATAATGAGGACGAAATAGTAATAAATAGTAATAAACATGAATAATTATTATTAATTAGGATTAATTAGGATTAATTAGGATTAATCTGTTATAATTATGATTAATTGGTAATAATTAGGATTAATTAATAATAATTAGGATTATTTAAAAATAATTAGGATTAATTGGTAATAATTTGTTTGAATTAGTAATAATTAGGATTAGCAGGTAATAATTATGATTAAATATGATTAATTATTAGTAACTAGGAATGAATAGGATTAATTAGTTATATCTAGTAGTAAATACCAATAATTAGTGATAATTAAGAATAATTAGCAATAATTAGGAATAATTATCACTAATTAGGAATAATAAGCAATAATTAGTAATAATTAGCAATAATTAGCAATAATTTGTAATAATTGATAAAAAAATTAGTAATAATTTGGACTAATAAGTAATAATTAAGATTATTTAGAAATAATTAGTAATAATTAGGAATAATTAGTAATAATTAAGAATACATAGTAATAATCATTAATAAAGAGTAATAATTAGTATTAAATAAAATTAATTAGTAATAATTAGGAGTAATTAGTAATAATTATTTTTAATTAGTAATAAATAATATGAAATAGTAATAATTTTTAATAATTAGTGTTAATTAGAAATAATTAATAAAAATTAGTAATAATTAGTAATGAATAGCAATATATAGTAATAATTAGTAATAATTATTAATGAATAATAATATTTAGTAACAATTAGTAATAATTGGTAATAAATATTATTAAACAGTAATAAATAGTAATAATTTGGGTGAATTAGTAATAATTAGGGTTAATTGGTAACAATAAGGATTAATTAGTAATAATTTGTATTAATTAATAATAATCTGGATTAATTTGTAATAATTAAGATTAATTAGTAATAATTAGTAATAATTAGGAATGATTAGTAATAATTAGTAATAATTACTGAAAAGTGGTAATAAATTGTGTTATTTAGTTAAAAAAGAGTTAATTAGGAATAAATATAAAAAATAGTAATAATTAGTAATAATTAGTAATAATTAGTAATAGTTAGTAATAAATTGTAATAAATTGTAATAAATAGTAACAAATAGTAATAAATAGTAAAAACTATTAATAAATAGTAATAGTAAGTTATAATTGGTAAAAAATTGCAATAAATAAGAATAATTAGAAATAATTAGAAATATTTAGAAATAATTAGAAATAAATAGCAATAAATAGCAATAAATAGAAATAAATAGCAATAAATAGAAACAAATAACAATAAAAAGAAATAAATAACAATAATTGCAATAATTAGAAATAATTAAAAAAATAGCAATAATTAAAAATAATTAGAAATAATTAGCAATATTGAGAAATAATTAGAAATCATTAGAAAAATTTGTGAATATAATTAGCAATAATTAGAAATAATTAGCAATAATTAGCCATAATTTGCAATAATTTGCAATAATTAGCAATAATTAGTAATAATTAGAAATAATTGGAAATAATTAGAAGTAATTTTATATAATTTGAAATAATTCGCAATAATTATCAATAAATAGAAATATTTCGCAATAATTTATATTAAATTAGTACAATTTATTATGGATTGGTGGTATTAATTTTTCTTGATGGCTCATCTCCTTGAAAATTTGTCTCATTAAAATAACTATGAAAAATATTCTCCAACGTATGGATATCTATTTTTGTATTCATTAAAAGTGATATGCGTACATGAGAGCATATTTTTTATTCTGATATCAGTGAGGGAAAGTTGCAAAGAGATGAGTAGTTAGGAAAAAGAGGCTCTTTTCTCTGATGACTAATCTATTTGCAACTATCTTTAACTAAAATTACTATGAAAAATATGCTCCGACTTATGAATATCTATTTCTATATTCCCAATAATGTTGAGTAGTATAGCAAGGACTCCCTTCTATCATTTTCAGGAAAATAAAATGGATATTCCAACATCAGAGTATATTTTTCGTAGTGAATTTAGATAGAGAAAGTTTCAAGGAGATGAGCCATCAGGTAAATGAGTTGTCACAAATCTGTGGGAAATTATGCTGCCCATAATTAGTGATAATTGGTATAATTTATCTATAATTATTTATAATTATTTGTAATTAGTATAAATTTTTTGAAATCAGTATAGATTACTATAAATTTTAAAAACAAATACAATAAAAGAGTATGAAATAATAGAAATTATTACAAATTTCTAGAAATTTGAATATTAATTTCCTATCATTTTGGATAGTTTTTTCTTGTATAAAATTTAAAAAAAGGATAATTATTTTTAAAACTTTAGATAAATATGGAAAAAGGAAGTTGAGAAAACTCATCATTAAATGATCAGGCTTGGATAAACTAGTACATGAATCCAAACAGTTCTGGTTTATGTCATACATTTGTTGACGGTTTTGAAGGTTTTTATCATTTGAATCATCCAAACTAGAATTTTTCTCATAAGTTAAAATTATGTTTCCTTGTAAAAAATGTACTCTGAGGGCATTTGAAAAATTTGACAATGTTGGAGGTCATCTATTTCATTTTGGTTCTCAACCAGATTATTTGTTTTAGTATCAACATGCTGAACACAGTTCTAGAGAAGATACTAATACTTTTTTCAAGAGCCATCACGATTTACAAATCTCGGACATGATGTGGTAGGTCCGTCTTTTGAACAATATAAAACTCATGATGATGTTGATTTAACTGTTGAGTGGGAAATATATCCATTTTATGAGTTTTTGAAGTCTGCTGAGGAAACCTTATATCCTAGATGCAAGATAAGAAAATATGAAGTAGTTTCAAAATATATGGCTATTAAATTAGATAATGGAATGAAAAATAGCTATTTTGATGAGGTGTTCTCTCTGGTTCAAACACTGCTACCTGAAAGAAATGTGTTTCCTAAAAATTTCTATGAGAGCGTGAGGCTGGTTCATAATCTAGGTTAAGGATATCAGAATATTCATGCATGTTCAAATGATTTCATCATATATTATGGTAAAAATGATTTGTTGATTAGTTGAGCCACATGTGGACAATTGATGTATAAATAAGCTCAATAAGGGAATCATGGATTGTTTCCAATAAAAAAGATGGGATATTTTAAACTTACACCCATATTGTAGCATTTATTTATATCTCAGAACACACAGACATTGATTTCATGGAACAAAACAAATGTTTAAACTTGTTAAATATTAAATATTTCCTATTATGGTGATTCGTGGAAAATATTTGGCAATGTTCGTCCATATATAGCTTTAGAATCACAAAATGTTCATTTAGGTCATTCTACTGAGGGTTTATATCCATTTGGTTCTTATGGTAGTTAGTATTCTTGTTGGACTATCTTTAAACCTCCATAAAATTTAACTCCATGTATGTTGGTGAAAGATCCATATATCATTTTGTACTTATTAATTTTTGGAAATGTGAAAATTTATATTTATATTTATTTCAAAAAAATGATTGATGAGTTAAATTCATTATGGAGTTATGGTGTTCGTACATATGATGTTGCTGCGAAACAAAATTTTCTACTGAAGGCTGCATTTATGAGAACAATTAGTGACATCCTAGAATACAACATGTTATCTAACTAGAGTACACAGGTTCTAAAATCATGTTTGTACTATATGAGAGATTGAAAAGCATTTATGCTCATTAGTGGAAAAAACATTTTTTTCATCTTTTATCGAATATTCCTTTCAAATGATCATCATTTTTGGTAGAAAAAATATAATTTCAGAAAATGTAAAACTAAAAGAGATGAAACTCCAAAAATGATATTACGTATAGATTTATAATCAATTATCTCCTCATTACCTCCCATCAAATTTGGAACAACAATAATCGAATAGAAAATTGACGGCTTGGGAAAGAAAAAATTTGGATAAAACAGGGTTTTCTTGGGATATTCCATATTGGTCTGATTTGTTGGTATGTTACATGTTGTATTTCATGAATATTGAGAAGAAATATTTTGATTATTTATTTCATACAGTTTTAGACAAACCATGTAAGAGAAAATACATTGTAAAGGTATGACTAGATCTTACCCAAATTTTTAGGCGACCAGAACATGAACTGTTTGAAAATTTTTTATCACAGAAGTTAGTGAAGCCAAAAAATAATTATACACTATCCAAATAAAATATATTATTATTTTTTATATGATTTTAGATTTATGAATTCTCGATGGTTATTCTTCCAATATGGGAAGATGTATCAGAAATGATCATATTACTGGACTTAAATGTCAGGACTATCATTTTGTAATGGAAGGAATTCTACCAATTAGATTAAGAGGTCTGTTGTATTTGATTTTTTGGGATGTGATAATAGAAGTATTCAATTTTTTCTGAGTCATTTTTTCGGTGAAAATAGACTACCATGCAATAAGAAGACTGTAATAAGTTGTTGTTTTAATTTTATGTAAACTAGAAAGAATATTCCTTCCAACTTTCTTAGAGATAATGGAATATTTGATATTACATTTTCCACTAGAAGAAAAATATATACAGCCAATATAGTTTTTATAGACACACCCAATCAAGATATGCATGCTGAAATTGAATAAAAACGTACATAACAAAGCACTAGTTGAAGTCTCAATTGTTGAAGATTGTTTGCAAGAGAAAATTTATGTTTTCTACTCCCTTTTTTGAATCATAATACATCTCAATATAAAAATTTATGGGCCATAATAAGGGAAATATTGAAGATTAAATGATCAATAAATTATCAATTTTTAATTAGCCCAAACATGGCTTTGGTGGTGTTCATGAACAATGTATTTCAGATGTTGAACATCATTGCGCTCATAGATATGTTTTGATCAACAATGAATAAATGAAAACATTTTTCTATGGGTGATCCTATCACTTATTCTATAATCGTTGTTATAGTAAATTACTGTTATTTTATTTGTAGGTTACATGATAATCACATCAGAACACAACTTCCACAAATTACAAAAGCTACTCTTAAAGAACGTTGGAAAAATAATTTTTCATACGGGTTTCAAAAACTAGAAACATAAATTATTTATTTTTTAACCTATAAATTCAATTTATTTCTTGTTATATTGATAAATGTTTTAAAAATTTTCAGGTATATCAACATGATGAAAAAATTGATAATTGATTGTGTGTCTTGAGTAACAAACCATCCAAAATGGCTAAATCATATAATGCCTAAATCAAGAGTGGTTTTTTTATTTCATACACATGCATATGAGAAATCAAGAAAACAATGAAGAATGGTGTATTCTTGAGAGGATCTCATCATAGTGAAATTGAAGTTGACTTTTACGACATGTTGGAATAAATTATTTATTTGTGTTATCAGGGATACGATTGCCTAATGATGTTTAAATGTTAGTGGTACGATACTAAGAGAGGAATGCATTCTAATATGACCTATGGAATCATTAATATTAAATATAATTGTCTTCTTACAATAAATGAAGCATTTATATTGGCTCATTAGGAACATAAAATTTATTAAGAAAATTAATATACTAATACAGACGATTTGGGTGATTGGGGGAGCATAATGAAATTTCTATTTTAGGAAAATAAGTTTTCTTAATGTGGATGTGGTTCCACTAAAGTGTAAGGAATTGGAATTTCCAAGAGACTGCACCATATCTATATTTTTCATGAAGAGACATGAATATCAATGATTTCACCCCATAGATAAGGGTTGATGGTGAAAATGATGTTAATGATGTTTCCAATTAATTTTAAATAACAAGGGATGATGAAACTGAAACTCAAATGTAATTTGATGATGTTGAGGAGGAATATGAAGATATTTATCGTCAGATATGAAGATGATTATGTAGATGAGAATTTACATAGTTAAATGAAGATTATGATCATATATAATGTAAATATTTATATATTAGTTGTTTTCAACTTTTTTCTAACAAAAGTAATTTTTTGTTTCAGATGGTAGAGGATATGTTTTGTCAGTTACATCAGGCTGATCTACCTTTGAAAGAGCAAGATGTTTTATCATCTGACCCTCAAACTGATGGTTATCCAACGAGTACTAGGAGGGGGCTTGGTCTTGTATGATTGATGATTCTGGACCCTACCCCGAGCGATGTCCCAGACTTGGATTCAATCCAATCATGAGGATGTATGGTTACCTATGTATTTTAGTCATCTTTAATTAGTATAATTATATTAAAATGTTTTGATTATTTGTTCCATTTTTTATTTCATTTCACATATTTCTATTGGACAGGGGAGCTCTATATTATGAAATTATTTTTCTGAATCTTGGGTCACATGGGATGATATTCCCATTGATGTTTATCACATCATGTTTTATCATTGGATGGTATGTATTTAAATAATATTCATTTTGAAATTTATTTAAATAATAACATTATATTATAAATTAATTGACGGTTTTATGGATCCCCATTAATGAGAGCATGTGTGATGATATCTGGAAGGCATGGTAGGGGTTTTTGTATGAGATTTTCCATAAAAAATTGTATTTTTTCCATGTTTCTTCATAAAAAATCACTTTGTGATGCCCTTTTCAACAATAGGAAATTTGTTATAGGACCCAATCGAAAGTGCCCCTTTGAAAATGTTCTAATTTTAAATAGTTACCATGCACTGAATCTGACGAGTCTTCATCATCCTAGAAATGCTATAGAAAATACAATGGACTTTATAGCCATAACCAGCTACATCCGGAGATTTCCTTCGAGCATCACAATTACCACCTTAAATATCTGATGTAGGCATATCATAGATTCAAATACGGCTCTCTTCTTGTTCAAGGACACTAAAAAGTGCCCCTGTCAACTGTTATCACCAGCACCATCCCACCAGTAGCGACCAATCATCGGCTCATGGTACCACCAAACACACTACTCCCTATATTCGCTTGCATGAGAAGAAAGGAAGAAACATAAAGTGATGAAGGTGATGAATATCATTGATTGGGATTATATGCACACTCATTCATACAATATCTTCTGTTATATTCTAATAGTGACTAGTGACCATTCCCATATCCTTGCTATCATAGAACAATTCTACATGCATATTCCAATAGTTGGTATTGGGGAGGCATATAACCCTACCCCATGAATTAATTCCATCAGCATATTCCAGTGGAAAAAAGGAGGACAAATGTGGGATCATATCACTGCTTCAATCGAAGGCATCTGCAAGTACATAGTGGATACTAAAAATGTGGAGGGTTATATCCATCTTCCAAAATTTTATAAAATGAAAATACATCTTAGAAACACCTGAAGAACTCTATCAACATATTACATCACTAATATAGATAAAGGTCTAGGAGAATATTCCCATCACTACTGCCAAGGAAGCATAACATTCTGATCATTATGAACAAGTTGTTACACTAGGACAAGATACAAAATTTTATCCTGTATAAGATGATTATTCAGATATTCGGGTAAATGAAAAGGCATCTAACCCGGATCACATTCTCATTCCAATAAGGGATCACCAGTTGATAGATGAACATTCCTTGAGAAAAAGTCACATGACTAACCGAAAAGTATGATGTCATATTCTAAAGGCCTAGGATCAAGCTCATACAACCATTCAGGCTAGGGTTCATCTAGTGATAGGGGAACATGCCTCGACAAAGGCTCATTTTCTCATTTAAGAAATCTAGTGGAATACTCCAAAGAAACATGATCATCTATATATCATCATTCTATCCATGGATAACCAAGTTAAAATAGAACTTACCTCAAGAGATGCTCATATTCTTGTTAGTGAATCCTCGTGAAATATTCTACAAGATTACATAATCATAGCACATATTCCTACTTCCGCCGATGAATGAATGCACCATTATCCTTACATGGAAATATAAGAGGAGGCTAATATCCCTTCTCCAATTTATAGGGTTTGTCAGCATATTCTGTAGGGGAATACATATAAGTACCCTGATCATATTCCTTTTCCATCATTGGATCATCAAGTGAGTGTATCACAAACCTTAGGGAAAGTTCCTATTCTATCAAAAAAGACCAGCAACTTATCTTGAAGACTAAACATCAGTCTCATACTTGTGTAATCACTAAGGCTCCCCATATAAGAATTAAACATGCCTTGGGATAGTATCACATTACTTTCAATAATTAGATATTTAATTGAAATATTCTAGAATCTTCTTAGTAGTTGGTGCATATTCTCATAGCACCAGACAGTTATAAACAACCTTTGACAACCATCATAAATTAGGCTAATATCCCTGTATAATTTCAACAGGAATGATGGAATATTGTGACCATTATGTAAAATGTGATCCACATTCCAAATATTCTACATTCCAATTTCCTTGATGTCATTTTACACACGTTATCAATAAAAAACAGGTCCTTAAATCTGCAACCAAAGTAGAATATGATCATCACATCTATAGATTTCCTTGTGGTAGTGTGGAGATGGATCACATGGAATCTACCCCTAACATCCATCTTGGTCAACCTCCCCAAAGTGACATCTACTTTGGATAAGTAAATCCTCATGTTTCCCTGACACCTCCATATAAAGAGGTGTTCAAAAATCCAATTCCTTTACATAGACAGGTTCTTGAAACATCGAGGTCAACTGTGTATGGTTCTCCACAAACTTCTACCAGTAATCCACTATAGTCAGTAGGTGAACCTTAAAAGCATTGTCTATGGTCTGACCAGAATGAGGTTTGTATGTCCGTTGATGAGGATGATGAAATTGACATATAGAGAGAGTTTACCACCTTTGAATATTAGGTCTCAAATGATTTGAAATTAGGTGCATTCCTTACATATACCAAAATATGTGGGCTAGTCATCAATGACTGAAGTATCAACATGGCCATTATCTACGATAAAAGGGTCCCCATCAAAAAATCATGATACTCTATTGTCAGCTAGACCTGGCCACTCTCTCCCATGTTCAAGATCACAAACTAGAAAATCCATACACAAATCTGAAATATTCTTTCCTCCATTTAATCACAACCCATTGGTAGTTGATCTCTAAAGCCTCATCATTCATATGTATTTAAGGATGGAGAATGTATAAAGTGTTACACTGTTCTACAACAATAGGTCAAAAAAACCCCTCATATACATTACCCTTTATTGTCATAGACTCTTGTGAAATTAGGGGACTAGGTAACTCTTAGAAAGATTGGTCACTACAACAAAATTCCCAGGCTTCCATGATGCTGAGAAATAATGAATAGTGAGAGAAGATAACCGTCAGAACTCTATAATAGGCCACTAATTGTAATGAAAATTAAGTTGATATATGGAGGCCAAATATGAGATCACCTAGAAAACATTCTACAAATAATGTTTCACATAATGGGATATCAATTCACCCAGCTCCAATGCTTGAAGAGCATCACAAGATCCAACAGGCTGTAGTAGCAGCTGAAAACAACTATCCTAGAGAAGACATGTCCCACCAGTCTGAGGGAATATCTATCACTTACACTACCCCTTGGGCCATCAATTCATGAGATAATTAAAGCCATATTTTTAAAATCTAAAATAAATTGCATCCCACTAGGATGGGGGAATTTATATCTCAATAACCATCTATAGTTTCATCGTTCCCTGATAGGATCCTTTGGAAATCATCGGTTATTTTATATCAACCCCATCCCTTTGGGATTGGTGAATTTATATTTGAATTTACATCCTACGATTCATCAAAACCTTATCTAGAATCATTGGAACCTCAAAAATATGATCAATCAATGTCAATTGTGGACCTGTGTAACCCCTAGTTTATTGGGATGTGGGAATTTTCATCATAATCATCACGAGAGTGGGAATTTGCCTCCTCCAAGTTGGGAGGGTGAGATCAATGGTCAAAATCAAACCCATTGCTTCCAACATAAGATAGGGATCTTCTATTCAGGTCCATTTCAGAAACCATGATAGAAAGCTCTCACATGATAACTATTCATTGGTCAGGTTTAGAGGAACATACGGAGAAGTCATACACTACAAGGTGTGCAAGCCAAAAAAGGCCCAATATGGGAAAGAGTTCAATGAAATACAGTGATGAAGGAATCTAAGAATCATCCTGTTAGGATGAATGTAATGGGACAACCACAATTTTCCAATATTCCGTTATAAATATCCTCACAATCAACAAGAAATGATATTGATGTCCAAGAAAAAATTCATATGGTTTCAAGATGGAAAAACTACAATGAGAGGAGGGTGATCTGGATGCACCAACTAAGGCTTCACACACTGGGATCCTGAGATGACACAAAAATCTATTTCCTTATAATAACGAGTTTCCACCTCCACGGTGGAACACTACGACTATAATAGGGAAAGGTGTGGACACATCCAAATCACCACCTAGAAGAGTTGAGGTTCCATCCATGGAGGAACATCTATCACAACATGAGAGTGAAATAAAAACTCTCTCACAACTTAATGAGGAGATACATATGAAAAATATCCCTGGTGGGTATAATCTTTAGGATTAGGTGAATATCATAGTCCCTATAAGAGATAAACTACAAGAAATAGTGACATCTGAGTGTCAAAATATCTTTAAATAAAAAAATCTAGCAGATATAAATTAGTAATTGGAAAATGTTAGTGGCATCCCTCTATTTTAGTGACATACCCTCCATCATCGGGAAATCATTCATTCGTATGATGAATTATGGATCAATGGGAAATAAATTTGGGGTCACCTCATGAACCCCCACCTAGTACATGTTGATAGGAGGTACCATAGACAACATTTTCCATAGAGCTATTTAAATACATTGAGTCTCTAGCTACTCAAATAGAAGCTATTCAAGATAATCGCCCACCTGTGCAACCTGAGAGGAATCCATATACTGACTGGGTGGATGGAACTTTACCTCCACCCAAATTCAAAAATCATACATTCTCTTCCTTTGATGTTTTGGGAAACACCGAACAACATATCACATAGCTCACATCCCAATGTGGGATGAGGATGTTCCCTCAAGATCATTAAGAGGTGATAAAGATGTTGTGTTCTGTATAGACTCTTATAGGACCCGCCTTTGTTTGGTGCAATAGCCTACTAGTTGGATCCATTGTAGGATTGAAATACCATTGTCACCAATTCATTTATTAGTATAACTCCATGTTGAGTAAAACAAAAAACACCTACCTAATGAAATAAAATAAACATGATAATGAGAGGTTGTATGAATTCATATCTTGATAAAAGGGTTTGACCTATTAAATTATAATCCCACTCTCGAAGGAACAATTTCTAGATCAATATGCTAAAAATATTTAGGATGAGTTTCACAAGCCTTTTATCCCATTAAATTATACATGTGGGTTTTTTGATTTTATAGTAATGGAACAACATATTAATGATTCCATTAATAGAAATCAATCCAAATCTTGGCTCATGCCCTTAGTACAGGGGAAATGTCTAGGCAAAGTAGAAGCTACAAATGTCACTCACAAGCTAGCACCAGTGCCTATCCAAGCACGTAGGATTGTCCCAAACCACCCAAAACCTCTTGTCAAGTAGAGAAAACCATATAATCACCCTTGATTAGAAGCATAGAAAAATTAAGGTCCCCAAAATTTGAAGAATGAAAGAATAAATCATACTTCTTCTAGAATGGACAAGTCCCATATTATTTTTTTGCATCCATAGTTAATAATATACTCAAACATAAATATCCAAGGAATACTAATGAGGTAAAACTCTCTTACCATCCTAGTTATTCCCTTTTCGTAGTAGGACGAGTCATAATATCCTGGATTTATTCTTTTTAAGTGACTTCTTTCATGGCATGGCCGATTTTGGACAGTTGGTGCTAGATAACTCTACAGAGAAGGTGTCCTGCATAACTGTTTCCCAATTAGAAGAAGATGGTTCTTGGAAGAATTTCATTTCCATTCATGTCTGGAATATTGAAAATTGTATGGCTAGAAATAAATAGTTTATCAAGATCATGACACCCCATGGGAAAAACTATATAGACATGAAATATCTCTACCATCCTAGGATGTGACTTCTAATATTCCTCCCAAAAGTGGTCCCAACCATCGAAAGTAGGAAGAAACAGAAGAGTAAGAATCATATTTTACTCCAACGCAAGCCCTAAATATTATATATTTCTTCCCTATAACATTCGAAGTATAAGACCCCCCCCCCCACAAAATTGAATCCTCATTTGAGGATGATATCATATTTCGTCCTTTCATCGTGGTACCCTTGGAAGACTCCTTCTTCGATGATTATTGTTCCTCAAAATATGTGTTTCACACACATAACAAGGGAATGGGAGGCCTCATGTGTTGGAAACGAGGATTCAAGGGATAAAACATGTGTTCTTGCACCCAATCTTACATTCGAATCCCCACAGAGGACATATATATAGCTGAGACCCATGGAAGACACTCTAGTGATCCTAAGAAATACATGGAGGTTTCTGAAAGCATTCATTAACCATTCTCATCGAATTGTATTGAATGAAAACCTAGTGAGGGTAATGTTATCTGATCAACCCAAGAAACATGGAAGGCTATCATGACCCACAACACTAGAATTAGATACTCCCATGACCTTTGTACAATCACCAGGGTCATCAACCTCAGTCTCATTACTGTTTGAGAAATATTTCCATTTAAAACTATACCTCAGGATGAACCCTCCTCTGGAACAAAAGTATGAAATTCTGAAGCAGTTGGTTATTTTCCCAGTTAATATCTCAATCATTGAAGTTCTCCATGTTTTAAAATAAATCAAAGAGGCACTCACTAAATCCCTCTAGGTCCCATGTGAATTTGTGAAAGAAGTTCATGTAGATGAGGGATATTAAATAGAGACCATGTTAGCATAATTTCATGTCTCTATCTCATTCAGTGAACATGGAAAGAAGAGATCATCTTGGGATGAATTAAACCCCTATGCATTTTCTAGAAGAGTTGACAACGTCTAAAACAAAATGGATACGATTCATAATGGATCTGTTGTCAATATCATTCGGATTCAAAGCCTCTAATGTTTTGGATATAGGGAAGTGTATTTTTCTCCCACAGATCAAACCATTCAAAGGAATGATAAGCATGATCAAATACCTACTGGGAAGATCAAACTGAAAACTAAGTATGGGGAGCTCACATCCGAATATGAGTTTACGGTTATCCAACAAGACACCATATAAAATGTCCTTCTCAGATGTACCTAGCTTTATAACAACATAATGATAATTTCAAAATTCCATCAATGTCTGAAATACCCCATTGATGGAAAATTTGACCGACTACTTGGTGATATTTCCCCCTTAGATACCTGTGAATCCACATATACTGATCCATGATTCTAAGAAAAGAATTCACATAGACAATGATGGATGATGATATATATGTTACCACTCCCAATGTATTGGGAATAACCCCTAAAAACCCTTGGAATGTGATCAATAGTGACTATGTGGTCCCTGTAAATATAGATGTAGTGATAGAACTAGTCCCCAATGTTGAAGATCCTCCTATACCTAGAGACATTTTAAAATACAACCAGTAATAAAAACACTCGACAATGACTGAGGTGGTAGGGGATGATAATATCACTTTTCGTGACCTCCCTCACACTGATAGTGAAAGTGAATCCCCTATATTTCCATATTCATATGAAAAATGTATCAAAAAAACATAGAGGTTAAAGGAGATGAGGGTGAACTCATGATTTCTCCTCAGGTATTTGAGGAATTTGTCTCAACCACCATCTATGAGCTCAAGAT
Source organism: Viscum album (assembly GCA_963277665.1). NCBI lineage: Eukaryota > Viridiplantae > Streptophyta > Magnoliopsida > Santalales > Viscaceae > Viscum > Viscum album. Next base: position 344,932,633 of record OY728127.1, on the reverse strand, counting down.
GGTAAATCTAGGAATGAAATAATACGCTCAACCTACTCTGATTGGTTATTCCATTCCCATCAAAGAAAAATATATGCAAACTATATTCCTAAATCATCACTAGTATGTTTTCTCTTGGAACAATATAGAAATTAAGAGACTAAATCTAGATACATATTCATATCATCCTGGCCTACCTGATAAGAATAAAGGTTTCAAGTAGGTATCTAGGAGGATGAACCCCTCTCCTGCGACCATTATAGTGGTAGGAGTTGACAAATTGATCAATACGAACTTTCTACAATAAGTGAAATACCCAATATGGCTTGAAAACATTATCCCTATTATGAATAGATGGGTAGATTAGGATTTTTACTTATTTTGGAGTCCTTAATTAGAACTTCCCAATGAATAATTTCCCATTTCTGATCATAGAGCTCTTGATCGATGTAACTGCTAACGTTCATGACCTCTCCTTCATGGTTGGGTATTCTGGGTACAATCAAATAATGATGATCTCTAAAGATGAATAATGAACTACATTCAAAGAACCTCGGGGGATCATTTTCTATCTGGTCATTCCCTTTTGGATAAATAACATTTTCATTACAAATCATTATTCCATGAATCACATATTTATGTTTTTCTTTGGGAAAATAGCCAAATTCTATGTCAATGACCTATTGGTAAAATCCCAACAGTGTGGTGACCACTTCAGGGATCCTCATACAATATTAGACAAGCTTTAATATTACGGTTTGAATACGAATCTTCCAAATGTTTGTTTGGGTTAACGTCAAATATTTTTCTTGGATTTGTGGTACACCACGATGACATTGAGGTTTACCCAAAGAATACTAACACTATTTTAGCACCGTCACCTCTCAAAAATATCAATGAACTGAGTGGTATCAAAGGTTTACCCTCCTGTATTAATTGTATCAAAACCCACTTGGTTGGAAAATCTATCCCATTCACTTAGATAATACATAAGGGAATCATCTATCAATGAGACGATGACTACCAATAATCCTTTTGAAGTCTCAATATCTATCTATTATGCCCACCGGTTATGATGCCTCTAGTGAAATGGATTCCACTCATCTGCTATATGGGCACCATGGAATATTGATTGGGTGCCCTTATCATATAGAAATATTATACAATGATTTAGAATAGCCTCTTATACATTAGTATGAAAAGTATAGGTACTGAGACCATATTCTATGATGTCTAATTTGTTTTCTTGAACTCGTATTCATAGTGCCGAAGATGATAAACTACTTAGAGCCCCCTAAAGCGCATGTTGTCTCACATGTCAATCATCTCAATGACATCCTTGAACACCCTATACTAACTAGGAATCAAGATCAATGGGTTGTCATTATGAATTTTTAAGACATTCATTTCATATCAAAGGAATCGGAAAAAGGGCATGCCCTCGATGATTTCCTCACATCACATCCTACCCTGAAGAATACATCGGTGGATAATGAACATACAGATGAGGAGGTCTTCTATTACCAGGACACTCCATGGAAATGTGAGATGTATTTTGATGTTTCCTCATGAATTAATATCATAAAAAAATATGGAAGACCTAAAACTCAATCGAGTTGGCATAGGGATTTTGTTTGTCACTCCATAAAAAAAGTTTTTCTCTTCTCTTTCTCACAATTAGAAGGTTGCCCAAATAATGAAGCAGAATACCGAGCCCTCATTGTTGGGTTGGAACTGGCCCTAAAACTTAAAATATCATACCTAAATATCCAATGAGATTCATAACAAGTTATAAAGTTGATAAATAGAAAACATTCCATAAAAAAGAAAGTACTAGCCCCACTCACTAGCTACGTTAGGGTAATAATGGTGGACTTCCCTTTTGATCCCCCATTACATCATGTTCCGCAATCACATAATGCTCACACTGATGCATTGTCTAATGTAGCTGCCATCTAGGTCAACCCTTATTAAGAGGAAATAATCTCCTATATCACACACTAAAGAATGTTCTTGTTCATTGCCATCTTTTATGTGAAAAAAATCAATCAATATGGCATCACCCCATATCATGATGAAGTGGAATCCTCCCTTATATTGAGAGATCCCAAATTCAGTTACCTTTAAATGGGGAATCTCCTAATAGATAGGGAAGGTAGGTTAAAAATTTGGTGTCCTGTAGAAAACATCACCCACCAAAGTGGTCCAAATGAATAGAGGACCCTCTACAAGTATGGATTGGAATATATCCACCATGAGTGCATAGTAGAAGGATATATTATCATCATCGTGGAAGAATTACATGAAGGTTCTTGTAGCACCCATCAAACTAGGCCTAGGCTCTCCAACTAAATCAAGAGGGTGGTATATTAATTGAAACCCATGATACAAGAATTTGTGGAATTCAACAAGAAATATCAAGTGTTCCAGATCAATGAAAACTTCATCCATCATCCCCCGGAATTACTACAAGTAGCTAAATATTATAGTCTATTTTTCATTTGTGGAATGGATGTTGTGGGGCTATATCCCCCAGCCAGAACTATGTAGTTCAAGTAAATCCATTTTACTACCATTATCTTTCAAAATAGGCTGAAGAAATACCCCTCAAGGATATTGAGATGAAGAATAAGATCATATTAGAAAAGTCTTATATCATTATTTGGTTCAGGGTCCCTCACACAATATTGACAGAGAATTTCCCCAACCTCCGGTTTTCAGATTTGATGATTCATTTCCTGGAGTACAATATGGATTCAAATCAATCATCTTATTACCTTGTAGTGGAAAATGGAATGATAGAGGGTTTCAATAAGACTCTCAAATATACTCATGTATTTGGTGAACAAGGATAAAAATTCCTAGCTTGATAAGAACCATCATGCTTTGTGGGCCTACCATAAAAACACACGTACTGCTATACATGTAATTCCATACTCATTGGTGTACGAGACCATGGTTGTGAAACCCAAAGAAGTCCATTTTTGGTAACTCCAAATAGAAATTTACATAAATCTTTCAGATGATGAGAAGTAAAAAAAGAGGCTTGATGAATTGGGGACACTCTACAAGAACAAGTTGTGAACATTACAAAAACATGAATTCCACTAGAAATAGATCTCATGGGACTTCAAAAAAATTCTTCGCCTCCATTTATTCCTCCATGGTGAATAGGTGTGGGATCTTAGGACCCCTATAATCTCATGAAATATTTCTTTGAAGTTGGAAAGTAAATGGGAAGGGCCTTATGTCCTACATAAGTTCTATCACAATTGATCTTACTCATTGTCCCTTATGTATGGGTAGCTTATCACCCCCCACAATAATGAGATATTTCTAATGAAATACTATTTATATATTTCATAATGAACCTATCATCTTGAAAGAAATATGATATGTCATGACCAGACACTACCCGGGCTCGAGCCACAACTACCCCAAGCCTGCCTCCATAGGCCAGGCGCTGGCGACAAGAACTGAAGGATAAACAACTCGAGGAGGACTTTTTCAGAGTACCTGCACACACACACACATGAATACCACTCAATTCAGAAGTGAAAAGTTAAAGTAAAAGTAAAGTAATAACTACTATAGATAACCAAAAAAGTTCATCGACCTCTAAACAGTATGGAGAAAGTGTTGAAGGTAAACTGAAAATAAAAGGGAAAACACACGCCCAACCAGAAAAGTGTCATAACCTGGCAACAGGTAAACAAAAGTAAAACAGATGGGAGAGCCTCACACCTGGAACCCAACTACGACCACCGTACATAGTTCAAGCTCCCGAACTCCTAAGCTTCGCGAAAGTCATGACCAACCTATCTGTCATCTGTAAAGGTACACCCAGTGCCAGCAAAGCCCAAGTAGGGGCGACTATAAAAATACTTTTTAGGATGCCTAGAAGGCTCGAGGGGGAAACAAATGAGGTACTAAAGAGGTGAGCAGTAGATCGAATAGGGAAAAGTAAAGGAGTAAAACTGAGAGTGCAGTAAAGAGTACAGCTCAACCCAACAAGAGGAAGGAAGTAGACCTGTCCAATCACAAGGAGCTAGAAGTGGTGAGAAGATGAACTTCCCGTCGAGTCTTTGATACCTATATCAGGAGAGTAGACTCATCAAACCACGAGATGTTAGACACGAAAATCACGTGGCATACCCCGTACGTCTTCGCCTCTCCAGGAAGGAGAGTAACCAAAACCCAAATAGTGGGTACTGGAAGAAGGTATACACATAAATATGCTCTGACAAGAAACCCGAACATCATCGTAAGGGGATCTCCATTATCGTAGCTCAGTCCAAGAAAGTGTGTATCCAAAAGTCCCAGAAGTAAACACCATCGATGTCCAGTATCCGTACGTCTTCCCCAAACTACATGTCAAGGGTCTCAAATCACCGCACCTTGACACTATCATCTTTGGGCGGTACTGAACTGCCCATACGGTTTTAGGTCGCGTCACAAGGACGCGTCTCGGTGGGGAAAGTGCCCATCGTACTTGAGAGTTCTGGGGGAATTCAGACCACACCTCTTCACTGTCACACAGTTCAGAGGCATTCTAAAGGTCGACAGGTTCCCACTACCCAGCCCTGTGAATGGGTAATCCACTGGAGGGAGACCCGAAACCACTATGGCCATCCCAACTGGATGGTACCCCACTGGCCATCCCTGTTGGATGGTACGCAACTGGCCATCCCTACTGTATGGTACCTCACAGGACATACCTGCTGGATGGTACCGCACTGGCCATCCCTTCTGGATGGTACACCACTGGGAACCGGAACACGTACAGGGAAACACGTCATTATAGATCACGGAATGAAGATATGATCTTGATACACATCTAGGGTGTTTGTGCCCAGGGCTCAGTAGGGGCTCCAAACCCTACTGGAAACAACCTCCTGGGTAGAGTATAAGGGCCCACGTAATGTGTTGCTCACCCCTATACCAAAAGAACTCTACCAGGGTACACGAAGGGATGTGAGGGTCTCCCCAGGCCTCTTAGGGTGATCATGCTCCAATCCACTGAGTCACTATCGAAGAAGACAAAGAAAACTCACTCTAGAAAGTGGGAAAACACCCACACTCTACGAATGGACATAGTCCTAAATGATGCCATAGTTCATTGAAAGGGATATGATACTAAAACCCCTCATAGCTGAAGAAACAGGGGAGCGCAAACAACTCTACTACAAAAACCATCGAGAACAGAACCAGGGGAACCCACTAAACCCCGCAGGTTGAAACCATTGAGAACAGAAGGACCCTCTACGTCACGAGAGGTCAAAGTTACATAAATTAGAACACAACGCACACATGGGGCCCACACGATATGTGTCCCCAACTCATCTCCAAACCAAACAAAAACATTCTCAGGTACAAACTACAACAAGTACCTCCAAAAAGTCCTGTATACTCCCATAGTATACCACATTTCCAGCCCAAGGGTATCATGAACACAACAACAAATGTCAATGCAAAAAGGTGTAAACATAACTTCAAAACCATGTTTCCTCCATAGCCCTAGCATGGCCAACCACATATATTTAGACACTAAGTTCACTGTCACAAGAGTGAACGCGATCACATGCCAAGGGTTCCCTACAAACACCGCAGGAAGATCCACCACCAGTACACCATTCATTCTTCCACATTTAATGAGATCTCTAAAGAGACTCTGCACATCCAAACAGATCGCACCGTTTTAATCCTCATGGAAAAACACGTGAGATAGACTGCTTACTCACCTCCAATAGATATCGGATGAAAATCTCGCCTGACACCACTTTATGCTCGAACGACGTCCCGTGGTCCTGAGCCTTGGCCCCAAAAACAGTCGGGCACATCGCACCATTGCGATCTCCTCAGAAAAGACACGGCAAATTGACTGCTCACTTGAGTGCAACAAATATTCGGAGAAAAAGATGCATTTAGTCGTACCGCACATGAGCGGTGCTTCATGGGACCCACATCTCGGTCTCTAAGTGCAATTAACAAATCACACCATTACGATCCTCTCAAAAAAAGTACAAAATATTGACTAATCACTTGTCTGGAACCAACACCCGGTGATAATGTTAGAAATCACTTCCAACTCCCAAAATGGACCTCGTGGGGCTCGCACCGTCGTGCAAAATTAAAGCGGGCAGATTGCGCCATGGTAATGCTCTCGGAAAAACACCCAAAATCGATTGCTCTCACACACAGAAGAGGCATCCAATGAACAAGTTACAAAACACTTCTCACAGCTTAAAAGATGGGCCTTGGGGCCTGTAAGAACCCATGTTTTTAGAAATGGGTCAAAACTCGGCCTTGTTTAAACATTTGACCGGTTTTTTGGATGTATGGAAAATCAAGGTGGTTTCTTGAAATTTCCAGACTACACGCCGTGTACTTTATGTACACGCCGTGTTTGAGTTACCCGAGTGACCGGCCATGTGCTCACCGAGTACATGTCGTGTGAAGACCGTGTAGAAGTTTCTTACTACACGGTGTGTACTTATGGACACGCCGTGTATCCCTTACCCGTGCAAGTCCAAGTACCGGCTGTGTGGCGTCCAGGTGTAAATTTCTATCTACACGGCATGTGGCCTTTCTTGACACGCCGTGTACCTTTGTTCCGTGTAGTGGCCGGGTCCCGGGCCGTGTGTTGACAGTGTACTCAGTCCATGTCGTGTGCGGGACTTCGCTTATGTCAGAGTACGGAAAAACAAGAACACAGCGTGTACTTTGAAAATACACGTTGTGTACTTTTATTTTTAATTGATCGTTGGAGATGTCATTGCATCTTATTTCGGGAAACACCTTCTACTTCCCCATTGGGCAAAAAATCCGTCCGAGGGAAGCCGAAAAAACTCAAACCCTTCCAGAATCTCTGTACGACCTCCGTTCTTCGATTCGTCAGTGGCAGCGGGACCGTATCCGAGAGGCTAACCCCGCGCACCCTTCTTCTTCCTTGAGCCTTCACCTATTCCTCCGCAGATTCCATCTGAACGGAATTGCCGAATTTGACGGAAACACAGATCTACCACGATTAAGTCTGATTCAGAGGCTGAAATCAAAGAAGTTGCATCTTACGAGTACGAGGTGGGTGATTCATACATCCTTTCATGTTTTCGTAGACTTTTTGGGGTTACGACCTTCAACTACGACGTCGGGTGTTGAGCGAGACCCTATTTATTTTCTTTTACATTATTTATCTGCATTATTGGAGGCCTCTGGGTATTCCCTAACCCTGTTGTGATTGAGAAAGTCTGGGTTAGAGGTCGTTTCTCGTTTGGGGAAATTCGGCGGGGGTGCAGAAGTGCCTATGTTTTGGACCAGTATTAACTAAAAAATTTAGACTGATGTTGATTTTGTTAAATTAAACAGCTTATTTTGGTTTTTTAAAGAATGATTTAAATTTGTGTGAGTTGTTAAGACCATAGGTGCTGGTTTGAGTTGGCACAGGTCAGTGAAATTTTGACTGTTTAGTAACTGTCTGTTAAAAGTTAGGCTTTCATGTATTTTTTTGAAATGTGTGGTTTACTTATGTTGAACTGCTTGATTGTTGGGCATGGCCCGGATATATGTTGTTGAGTGATGAGGATCATTGGTTGGGTATTTTGGCTCGGGTTACTTTGGGTGGTTGCTACCATGGGATTGGGCGTCACGGACGTCAGTAGAGGCAGTTGGACTGTCAGGTTGGGCTTGTCCCATGTTACTAGATGGAGATGCCATTAGTCTTGAGCGACAGGTTTGAAAGGACACGAGGTGTCGAAGATGTTGTGGCTTGGGAACTTATTGAGGTGATTACCACTCACCAGGTACTTTTGAGTAGTGTGCACACAGATAAACTCTGAGATGAGGTGGTACAACCACTAGCTGGGTAGAGGCCCCCGGTAGATACGGTTAGGTATATTTGATTTGGGGGGTGCTTGCAATAGGAATCCACGTGGAAGGTGAGGAGCCTTCATGAGAGAGATTTGAGGCGGTCAGGTTGGGGGCAGAGGCTCGCCACGATTTGAGGGAAGACATCGTTGTCCCTCTGGTTATTTTATGAGGACAAGTATCGCTATTCCTCTGGGTGTTTTGTCATGGGAAGGTGGAGCTTTTGAGCTGGGTTATGATGGTTGGGCGTGCCTTTGGGACGTCGGTACTTGAGTCACATAGTGTCAGGGGGCACGAGGTGTTGGGCTACAGACCAGAGATTTCGGCGCTGGCCGAAGCAGGTGACACTCCCTGGTGGCTGCTGAGCACCAGTGGAGCTTCTGTTTACTTTTGGGAATTGTACTGTTTACTATTTTTCTTATATAAGCATGTATGCGTAAACACTTATATTATGTACGCACCCTTGGGTGGTATCCTACTGAGACTTGTCTCACACCCTACACGGGCCCTTCGGGACGCGTGTAGACTTTATGAAATTGTGTGCAAGTAGTGGGTCAGCCTCAGGAGCTAGACTGTAGTGCTGTTGGCATGGAGACGGGTATGGACCTTGAGGTTGTTCCTTGCTGGAGTTATTTTGTTTAGTTTTCCTTTTGTATCAGTATGCTTATCTTGTTATGTAGCAACTGTTGGTTAGGCATTGGCGCCATTATACTTTGAGCTATATTAACTGGTTTTTGATGCATGCCATGTTGTTTGTTGTAGTGGTTGCTTGTATTTTTAGCATGTTGTTCTGTTTCCATTCTGACGGTGTTGTTTCTATATTGCTTCCGCTAGGTTATTATTCTTTGATATGATTCCGCTATGCAGGACTGGTTCGAGTCTGCTGAGTCCTTTATTTTCGCTTCATCTTTTTAGTTTATACTCAGACCAGTACCATTTCTATTCCTCCAAAAGGTTATATCCTCCCCACAATACCTATTCAGACCCTTGCTGTTAGTCTTCAGCCTTTGGCATTCTGGGGAGGTGCACCTAAGGTAGTGACACCCGACTCGTTCAGCACTGTTCGGGTGGCTGGCCGGGTCTGGGTCGTTACAAAGTTGTATCAGAGGGGTCAGGTTTTCTTGATGAGGATTTAGTAGCATTTCTTTGCTGGCTAATAAGGAGTTTGAGAGTTCTCTTTTTATTTTCTGCTAGTTTTACTATTTGGGATATGGTAGACTAGATATAGGTTGTTGTTGGAACTTGATTTTTGATCTTTTGGCTTGGGTACCTGCAGCCCCATGTACGATGGATGGATTGAGTTGTTGGGGGGTGGGAATTGTTGTTTGCTTTTGCTCAGATTATAGTTTCTATGATTTTCACCTCGGTGGCTCACTTTTTTTGTGATGTTACTAATTATGACCTGAAATCCTTGGCCAGTATGGCAAGTCTTAACTGTTGGATTTTGATAGGCACATTTTCGGGTATTCCAATTTCATAACTGCATGTATGCCTTGTGAAGTGATAATACCATTTGAATAAAAATCAATTTCCATGCTTTGTGTGCTTATAAAACATGAATTGTTGATATTCCTGATATATTTTCTTGTTAGTTGCAATGTGATGTTCCATACTTTATATATTATAGAGTTTCATGTTGCAGGATATTTTGGTCTGGCTCTTATGAGTGCAGACATGTACTATGGTTGAGGCAGTGTAACTGTCGGGATTGGGCGACTCGGTCATTGGGATTGAGGAAACGTTGGTATTCAGGATGGGCGTGGCCCGAGGTACTAATGATACTTGGCTCTGTTGAGGGCGGGTAAGGAGGCCATGAGGTCGGGATGCCATGGGGCATGGGTTGCGGTGAGGGGGAGTAAGGGTTTCTGTTATACACTGCCTTTTACTTCTTTCCTTATCTTCGTAGAATGTATTGTTATAGAGATACATGTGGGCTGTCTGACCATTTATGGTATTCATCGGGTTACTTCTTCACAACACGATGGAGCAGCAGGCAGGAGATGATATGGTACCGCATGATCAGGTTCGGAATCTGGTGTAGGCAGAGCATGAGCCGCAGGTACAGGCTCAGGGACATGATCGGGTTCAGGATCCAGTGCAGGCGGGGCAGTAGCCGGGTTTGGCCGCGTTCAGACCATGGCTTGACGAGCAGCTCTGTGCTAGCCTAGTACGTTTCTTGTAGGGGATTGACAGAGGCGCACATGGTACATAGCCTTCTATGACATATATGACGCATGAGTTCCAGTCGCAACACCCGCCTCTTTTTCAGGGTGGGGGTGGTCTACAGGCGGTAGAGAACTGGATAGAGAGTATTCACATGATCTTCGAGCAGCTTGAGATGCCTCCAGGGCGGAGGGTCAAACTGGCAATGTACATGCTGAGAGGACCGACGAAGCGTTGGTGGGATGTACAGGTACAGGCTCATAGGCACGATGGACTAGCGTGGAAAGATTTCGAGGACAAGTTCTTTGAGCACTTTTATCCGGATAAACTAAGTGTAGAGAGAGCTCGGGAGTTCTTGAGTCTTCAGCAGAGATACTTTCCCTTCAAGGACTACACAACTACCTTCACAGAGTTGTCCTGTTTTTCACCCATTATGGTGAGCGATGATGCGGCTAGGGTGAGGCGCTTCGAGAATGGATTACGACATGCCATTCGGGTCCAGTTGAACATCTTCAGGCTAGGTTCCTTCTTCGAGGTGGTGAATCAGGCGCTCATAGTCGAGGGCAACGAGAGAGAGAAATCTCGTTTTAGCAGGGTGACAACCCCAGGTGATGGTTCGGACAGCAGGAAGCGAGGGAGAGATGAGTTCCAGCAGGGCGGGTGGGCCAAGGACTCAGCTAGACCACCTCGTGGTAGTTCAGCGGTGGTTTGCTTTCAGTACAGACAACCGAGACATGTTCGGTCTTAGTGCGATAGGCCCCCAAAGGAGTGTCGGGCGTGTGGACAGGTTGAGTATCTATAGAGGTTTTGCAGGAAACCTTCTCAGATAGCCGACAGGTAGGGACCCGGAGTGATGGTGGCGTCAGGAGCTAGTTCAGGTTCGGAACCAGGAGCGGGTAGCCGAGGTTTAGCTGCACATGGAGGACGTGACCGGGATAGTGGAATCCAGCTGAGGGGCGAGTGGCCGGTGACTGGAGCAGCACTGCAGGGAGGTCAGGCATCAGGCAGTCGGGCTTTAGGCCAGGTGCACGCTGTGGAGCTGCTAGGGATTGAGCAGGCTGGAGAGCTGACGATTGTGGCAGGTACACCGCGGGTGTGGCCGTGAGTTTCTTTACTTTCTTTTGGCATGGCCTCTTGAGGAATGTATGGTTGAGTGCACCGGCTACACAAGATACTTGTGGGCTGACTAGATGCTAGTAAGTGGGATTGGAATCATATTGGATGCATTTTATATTTTATTTATATATTTGAGATGCGTCGAATCAGGAGCATCAAGGATGCAGGTTACTTGAGGTGTCGTGGGCATCAGGGCATCGTGGATGCAGGTTACATGAGGGGCATGAAACCAGGTTTGAATTGAGAATCTATTAGATGCAGTACCTCAGGGAGGTGGACGCCGATGCGGTGAGAGTTACGTTGGGTGTCGGAAGCAACACGTGAGCACCGAGGAGGTACAGTGGTGATGATGCATCACGGGAGGACCATGGGACTTGGAAATAGGTCGGTGGGCCTTGTTTGTTTATTTTTTTTCTTTGATCTTTGTTCAGATTGAGACCGACTAGGTGATTCCTAAGGTGGGGAGCCCTTTTTAGGAAATTATCCAGAACCTTGAGACAGGGGTGGTCCGGGTTGTTTAACTGGGATGGGCATGTTCGGTTTCATATCTTAGTTTCGTTTGGTAGCTCGGGTATAAACTACAACATGTACCTCTAAGCATTCCTGTATACTCCCAGAGTATACCACATTGGCAGCCCAAGGCTATCGTGCACATGACACCAAATGTCAACAAAAAAAGGCATAAACATAACTTCACCAACCTGTTTCCTCCACGACCCTAGCATGGCCAACCATATATCTTTAAACACTAACTTCACACTCATAGGTGTGAAAGCGATCACACGCCAAGGGTTCCCTAGAAACATCATAGGAAGAACCACCACCGGTACACCTTTCATTCTTCTACATTTTATGAGATCTCCAAAGAAACTCCGAACATCCAAATGGATTTCACCGTTGTAATCCTCTCAAAAAAATATGCGAGATACATTTCTTACTCGCCTCCAACGGATATCAGACGTAAAAGTCACCTGACACCACTTTATGCCCGAACGGCGTCCCGTGGTGCCGAGCCTCGACCCTGAAAACAGTCGTGCGCATCACACCGTTGCGATATCCTCGGAAAGACACGTCAAATTGGTTGCCCACTTTAGTGCAACAGATATCCAGAAAAAAGATGCATTTCTTCGTACTACACACGAACGGTGTTTCGTGGGACCCACATCTCGGTCTATAAGTGAAATGAAAGGATTGCACCGTTGCGATCCTCTCAATAAAGTACATAATATTTACTAATCACTTGTCCAGAATGGACTCCCGGTGATAAAGTTAGTAATCACCGCCAACTCCCAAAATGGCCCTCGTGAGGCCCGCATCGTCATGCATAATTAAAGTGGGCAGATTGCGCCATTGCAATGCCCTCATAAAAACACCCAAAATCAACTTCTCGCACGCCCTGAACGGACGTCCAATGAACAAGTTACAAAACGCTACTCATAGCTTAAAAGATGGGCCATGGGGCCCAAAACTCAACTCTGACTTCAACGTCCTAAAAACCTTTTGAAATCTTCGTCTTGATTCAAGGGTCACAACACCACTTACGGTGCTCAAAAAGGACTACGGATGTGTCTACGCCGCACAAAACAACAATCTCGGGAAAAGCGCTAAGCCACTTAACAAACGCGTCACTCCACTGACGCCCCCATCTTGGGAGTTAAAACCCCAAAAACCATCACATATTCTCTGCCTCAAGCTGAGGTTCTCACTTCCACAGACGACATGAAAAATGGACACCCATAGTGGGAGATACGGGTGTCCGAATCAGAGGGGACGAACCCCTTGGGTTGGACCGGCCTGGACCGGCTGGTCCACCCGGCACAGGCCGGCCCAAGTCGGCCAGTCCAGCTCGCAGCGCCGGCCCATGGCTTGGCCATGTGGGCCGTCCATGGACCTACGGTCCAGGATTAGACCATCCGCGGGCCGGTCATCCCATGTGAAGTCCTACGAGATGCGGGTCTTGGTTCCCCCTCGGGGTCGCGCACTGTGACCCCGACCCTCCGTTCGCTCGCCGACCGCCCCGCAGGACGCCCGCTCACCGTCGCCCCCAGATCGTTCCCCCGCTCAACCGCAACACCGACCCCCGCTCCTGGTCAACCGCCCTACTACAGACTGCCACGCCGCCTTGCTTCCGAGCCACCGAGGACCGCCGCCGCTGAGGACCGCCGCCGTTGAGGACCGCCAGAACCTCACCGGAAAACCCCAAAACAACACGAAACTTCGTCGGACAGCTGTGGATGCCTTGGAGCACAGAATTAAAATCCTAAATATGCATCGGAAATATCAAAACAAGTTCTACGCGATTATGGGATTCAATCGACAAAATAACGGAAAATTGACACATATATATATGGATTCAAAGAAGGTGCAGAAGTTTAAAACAAAAAATGTACGATCCTACCTTAATGGGTGTTGCCTGATGCTTCACCAATGATCTGCTGGAACTGATGAGCCTCGCCAGAGAGGTGGAGGAGAGGAGGAGTTCCTCTTTCCATGGGAGGGTTTGCACTAGGGGGAAACAAACAAGGGGGTGAGATAAGTGTTTAAATAGAAAACACTTAAACCCCCCGCCCATAGGCCCCATACCTGAACCCTCAGCGGGGTCGAGGTTAAGCCTCTCCTAGGGTAAACTCCACGTTCTGAGCCCAACGGTGGTCTCAGAATTTTAATCCAAGGCACCATTCAAAAGTTATAAAATTTAACGACCGAGGTCGCAAAATTACGAAAACGCCCCTGGGGCCATTTTCCACAAAAGGGCCACGCCCATGAAAGTTACAAACCTACTAGGGTAAACGGAATATTCCTAACCAACAGTGCCCTTGGTTTTCCCATCCAAGCAACCATTTAAAAGATAATTGAGTTTAACCATTAAATGAATAAATTAATTATTTCATTTATCCGTTTAACGTTCCAGTAACGGGCGAGGGGTCCCAATGTCCCGCGTCGACATGGCCTATGTCGTTCGTAGGGTAAACACCCTATTTCAGACCCATTCGTACTCTCAGATTTAGGATCCGAATTACCGTTTAGAAGTTATCCCATTTATTTTGTGTTCCCAGTGTGAACACACTAAAATTTTAATTTCGACCACACCGGGGCTCAGAATCGCACACCGTCTGAAGGCACTGCTCTGGAATAACATCAATAATATTCCAAATACATTTATAGAAAAAACCAGGTTCTTACATGAAACACCATGCAACATCTCATGTATCGACATTAAGATGATAAACATCACAATATGCCACATTCTGTCCTCATGATGATAAAATTTATGATTCCATCTTGCTTGCATGATGTTAAGCTGAAATTTTATTTCCTAACATCATAAAACAAAATTATATGGAACATGTTCTCATTGAAATATGTTTAACTATATAGTAAGCACCATCCCATTGATGATCGATCACACATGAGCTGGATCTGTGCAAAGGAAGGAAGAAATGACCTAGTCACCATGTTAGAGTCAGATTCACATAGGGAATCTCTTCATCCAAGAACAATGTATGGAATGATTCCAACCATCATTGGATATAATGTGATGGTCAATCCTCTTGTTTTTCACCAAGACACAATATTTTTTTTCTCACATCGGCTGAACGATGTCCGTATCTCAAGACATTAAATTGCACGGTTAACGCACTTTTTGTATGACATTTAACTGTAAAAGTTTTCTAGAACTACGTAATGATTTATTCTCAATTTCAATGAGATATACCGGGACTCCTCAATCCTATATCTTGGACCATTTACAAAATGATGTAAAATACCCATGTTTTATCCTTAATTTCCTTTTTTGGTGAGAGAAACCCTTTACATCCCCTGTTCTTAAAAGCAATCATAGCTCACATGAGATTAGATATTTTAGTAAGGTATTACCTTTAAAAAAGGCACTAAATATCACAACATGATCATCATGGCCCTGAATGAAAGACCATAAAGGAATAACTTGTTTCCTCACCACATAATGATAAACTACAATGTTGATTTCCCTTTCACGACATATAACTGTACATTCCTATAGATGTCACCGGAGAGGACCACTGTTGTTGGTGTCAGTATCCTACCAAACCTATATTCCACAACTCTATGTGGATTGATAATTTATATCAAATGATACATTGTGAAACCCATATCTTCAATCATAGGTCCGATCAAAAAAAATATATAAAAATTCCCCCTCTCTTCAAATAGACCATATATGTGTAGGAAATTCATTCCCCAATAACTAATTTGGATTGATTATTATTAGAATAGGATACACAGTGATAGATATATTTTCATTTGTGGGTCTATCCATAATTCCCTTTTCACTTTGGGATGCCCACATCCTTTTTTTCATGACATTAAACCATGTTTTTCTTCATGAAATATCTATGGATTTATTCCAATCATCACGTGATACATAGTGATTCCTAGATCATCAATCTATGTCCATACTAAAAAAATCAATGGAAACAATTCCCACATATAATTTTAGGTCATACTAATGTAGAGAGTTTATCATAGAAGAACTACATGTGGCTTGATTACTATCATCACATGATATGTAGTGATTCCCAGGTCTCATATTCTGGGAAAATATGCAACAACCAATTAAAAAATGAACTCAAAGGAAAAATATTTCATTCAAGTTCCCACATCTTTACCACATGATGTTAAACTATAAGGAAAACATCCTGGTTGCATGAAATTAAAACTAAACAACAAGAATGTCCATACATCATGATGATAAATGACACAAAAAATTTCATTATCACATAATGATAAAATTAATTGAAAATGTCCCTCCTACATGAAAAAATAGTGTAGGCCATCTCCTATTTCTCACGCCCTATCAATGGACCATAAGAGGCTTACCCTAGTCCACCATATTATAGGGTGCTTCAATCATCTTATAAAGAACATCAATTCATGGTACCTCTTATTTTATATTATAGAGATTAATTACTTCACTTGGGAATGAAAGGTGGAATAGCAGAAGCCCCTATAACCATGGGTAGGAAACATAAAACTATGTTGACACAACTGATCCTTCAAATCCTCTAAGTGGGTCTCTGAAATTATGACCAAAACCCCCCTACTAATTTGTCACTGTATCGGCTAATAAAGTGATGAATACCAGAGGCCTTGATCTAGTATCATATAGGAACATGAGTATATTATTGGACTAGATCCCCGTGAGAAAGAGTCATTCTCACAGTCTCTGATAATGAGGGAAGATATTAATCCTCTACATTAGTTGATCCAGTCCGAGTAACCCCAAAGGTATCAGGGGATAGATCCTCCAAACCATGGGGTGAGGACACTACAGTAAAGTAAAATGAACATATCATTCACATTATATTTAATATGGTATGAACAAGTAATTGATAGATATGAACAATATTAGAAAAATTCATTTCTCTGTCATGTTAATGTAAACATCCAATTCACTTACACCATAATTGGGTTAATAAGAAATTATATCATTTAGAAAAAAACTTTGTGGCACTCCAGATACATTTCCCACAGATGTGATTCTCTCACCACTCTTATGGACTATAACAATAAATGATATTATCATGTGATATTACAAAAAAAGACGAAGTATCACATCTTGAAGTAGTATTAACCTTCTTCAAAACTCACTTCAATCAAGGATAATGTGGTAGAAAAATATCAACCTATGTGAGTATCATCTAAAAGTGTGTCCATGCATGCTGAATCAATGGTGTGATGACTAAACATTCTACAGTAGAAAATGGGCATGATTGAATCGATGCCTCATCCACCACTGGTTATTGATTGGTAGGGCCTAATAGTGATGGGACTTTTGATACAACCAAGAAGTCACCTACATCCTCATAAGTGGATACATTATCTTCTAATAAAGATCGGTGGGTACCTACACATTTTAAAAAATAATTTTTTCGAGAAAAATATAGGATAAGTGATGAGTGAAATACCACACTTACATTATGATTTTGGTGGAGAATACACTGAAAATGTAGAGAAAACCCATTTTTCATATCCCTTTTAGTAATGTTCTCTAGAACATGATAATGGAAAAATGGTTTCTCCACATGTGGAAATCACTACATTCATCATTAGTCCCCAAGTTTCTGCCAAAATCCTCTCCCACAACTATTCCATGGGGATTGAATTCAGGGGATGTAATAACTAGATAAACATCAGTATCCTCCCAATATGTCAAAAAAACAAAGGACATCATTATGGTTGCAATGTCACCATGAAAATTTAAAAATTGCAGTGATCTTAGACATACTACTTCACCAAGAATGAGATAGCATTGTTCATCCAAAAAAATTTGTAGCTCACCCCAGACAACCATTTTACATACTAGAGAAGAATAAAATATCCGACCCTGATGCTCTCCAACATTACATAATGGTATTAGAAAAAGGATCTAACCTCCTCTGGTCTGTATTTTAAAGTAATACCCCAAAGTGCCATCCCTAGTCAATGCCACAACTACCTCCTGAACGGAAGTCCCAGTTTGAAACCCACCTAAACTTATGATTAGAGGAAGACATCTTCATTTTGGAGAGATAAATATTTAAATCCTTATTGGGTTCTTAATTAGTTCCATCAAAGTCTATGGGAATAATTTGAAGTATATTCTTGTCCTTACATTCTCCCCCAGTGATGATGTAGTCCCCTTTAGAGATATTATCCTAGAAAGTATTGAGGGTTTTTATGAACCCAATTAGAGGGTATAAATGATGACAACAATGGAGTAATGATATCATCATCAATAAAAAAAATTGTAAAGTGGTAGGATGTTTGAAAGTGGATAGTACTATAATTTTAATCCCATTAGTTTTATCAATCTCAGTTGAAGTGACCCAACATCATGGAAGCAAGTTAGATCCACACGTTTTATAAAATAATTATCATGGGCTATCTCTACCTTTGCCTCCATATTTAATGGTTTTTGAGAAGTGATGTTTGATCTAAAATCCATATGAACAAAATTAAGTGGCATATGTCACAAATATAAAATAAAAATCATTTCATAATAAAGAAATAATAAACCAGAATCATCATGTTCATCAGATGAATTAACATGGGATTTGCGAATCACAAAAGGAATTCATGAATCACCTAAATCCAAAAGATATAAAAGGTCACATAAAACCATAGGGAATCACATAATCACATCACCCCTAAAAAGACTCATGATTTCATGAACTTGTAATAGTCACATGAGCCAAATAATATTCAATAAATCATTTGAATTAGCCTTCATATCCCATCAAACACCCATGATGATTAGGAATCAACACTTCCAATATTAAAAAAATTACAGAAATTAAGTTCACAGTTGGTTCGAGAAGTAGCTTGTGTAAAATAATTCTTTCAAATTATTTTTCTTGGAAAGGGATCATAATGATGTTTCTGAGTCAAGTCTTATAGAATGGTCATGTGATTAGGAAATTTGATGGAAGCTAGGTGAGGTAGCCACAATGGATTTAGTACCCATTGAATGTGGTCACTCTCTAATCCCTTATTTATAGGGAATTCCAAGGGATTACAAACATTTCCCGGTGAACCCAATATCATTTGAGGCATAGATTTATTATATATCCAAAGACGTAGGCAAGCATTTAATTTCCTTAGAACCGTGCCCTTTTCACTATAGATTTCACTCCTGAAGGGTGCAATTTGTTAATTCATTCCAAATGAGTATCAAAAAAGACAAAAAAATACCTGAATATGGGTATAATTTTCTACACAAAAGAAAAGGAATAAAAAGATGGACAAGGCCCACAGATCTCATAATACTATAAGGTACATGCAATCACATGACTATTATGGGGTTATGTGAAGGTACCATGTGCAATTAATATCCTACCTGAGGTCCCACACATCCCCTATTGAAAGTTCCTTCTGCAATCAGGAAGAAATCCCGGACAATCACTGAACCTATGGTGATAGTCAGATAAGACCCCCTATGTCACATGACCTCTCAGCCTATGGATTCTATAAAAACCATCTAATAGTCCTTAAAAAATAGGAGGAAAATATCCTAATGTAATAAGCCTCTTGAAGTCATGAAATTTAGATGGTACACCCCAGATGGGGAGAATGATTTTTTTCGTCAAATCAATGAAAACTCATGAGATTAGCAGCCTTTGTAAAATAAAAAATTCAAATTAAAATAATGGAGGTGGGAGTATCCAACTTCAAAAAAGCCACAAAACACTCCCATGGAAATATAAAATACACCACAAGACCATGGTGAAATTTATGCCTCATCATGTGAAAGCTTGCTGGCATGTCATCCTTATCATGTGAAGGGCGTCAGGTATGTGCACGTGACCTTACACTCCCCCTATGACAACCCTGCTTTTTATTACACAATTACTCATAATTTATTACATAAATTTCACTAGATACAACATATAAGTTCAATAGGTCAAGTTTCGTTTGGGATTAGGATCATTAAATAACAACATAAATCCTGAAATACAACATCTTTATTTAAAACATCCTTTAAATGTCCACTACATTCCCACATACTTAGCATTTCAAGGAATAACCATAGGAAATGTATACGAAAAGGGTGAGATATAAATCCCATTAATGTAATAGTCAAGGAATATCATGAGGAATACAATCCATGTTAGATAATAGTCATATAAATAGAGAACAAGAGAAGCATAAACATAAAGACAATATAAAGCATGATAATCATAACATGGATATGTGGCAACGACACTTTACATGGAATTATCATGAGCCAAGGCTCGATGCACATGTAGCATGAGTAAACCCTCATTGATCATGAAGAATGAATGAAACCTAGTTCCAATTGAATTAAAATGAGTGAACACCCATTACACCTGATGTATCATGATACTATACTTTACCCATTGCATTGGAGCGCTATAAGGGCACACCCTTCTTAAACATTTCATTTCATGCCTAAGTGTGCCACATGGATCATAAAATATTTAATAATTCAACATAATCTTTTATTGAATGATAATAGAATGTGGAATACATACATGAAACTATTTATACAATATGTAAATTTTAATAAAGGTGAATACCCTTGATAGAGAAATGTGAATGGTATTCACTACCTGTCGACTTTGTCTTGGAAAAGCACAATGCATTTTCGGCAGCATAACGGCGTGACATAAGAACTCATAAAAATGGTTGATGAGAGAGAAAGGGGTGTCTCATCATATTTACATGACATGGATAGTAAGGGGGTCATATAGATACATGTCCTAACAAATTTAATGGAATTTATATTCATGATACAAAATAATTTCATGAATGTAAATGCGTAGAGAGAAATTCCTTTAAGAATTTCGGCATAGTAACAGGTGTTCATGGGAGGCAATTAATGAGAGGGAAAAGGGTATCCCATAATTTAAACATAAATAGGGCAGTATGGGGAAGGTTTGAAATCATACCCCAACATTTATTTTTGAAATTAAAAGGGCATAACAATTTATAGAATATTTGAGAAAAAATGAGAAAGGAAGAAAAACCCTTACATGGAAGTGTGCTTCCAAAGGCATGAGAGAGGCTTGAGAGAGGCTTCATGGGATTTTGGGGCACCGTGGGAGGATTCTAGAGAGAGTAGGGAGAAGTTTTGAAGATCTCCAATGTCTTTGTGTGAGGAGAAAGTGAGAGCTTGGGTGGGATTATATAGGAAAGGTGACGGGATTCTTTATTATTTACGTTTGAGAAACCTCATATTAAAATAATCCAAACCACAAAAAATCCCATGGTTTTTCCCATGGTTTTTGGAAAATGGTACTGGAAAACAATATTTTATAATTGCAACATCTTAACTTCTTAATATAGTGTGGTTTATTATGTGGAGGTGAGTCACACTCCCAAGAAAAACAATTTAAAAATATAAAATGTTTAATATGTATTGAAGGGTCCACTAAAGCTTTTTAAAATAAATCAAACAAACCAAAAATCAAGTTATTTTAATGTTAAAACATATATTATCCTAACATAATGTTTATAGTATTCTATTACATCATTATTGGGTCATTATGATGTCATAAATCAAATTATATATTTAAACAGTATTTAATTTTTACCCAAAAATTTGACACTCAGAAAATTATGAAAAATTCACCATTTGATAATTTCGACATAATGATTCTAGAAATAATATTCATTTTATCTAAATAATTTCCTAAATATGTTAATTTTCACTTTTAAAATAAAAAACAGACATTTATCCAAAAATTCATGGGTTTTGAAAAAAATGGCTTTCAAACCGTAATAAAAATTACAATTGCATTCATAAAATTATACGATCATTTATATTTAAAAAAATTAATTTAATAACAATAATAATATTTTGTTAAAATATTATTTAATTCAAAAAGCCATTAAATCATCAAAATAAATTTCTTATTTGAACATTAACTAAAAAATCTATTTGTGCTTTAAAAACTATTTACAAGGTAACAATAATAAAATGAAAGTATATTCATTATTGTATAAAAAATAATTTATATAACCATACTGCTAAGGTCTAGTTACATAAATGCTTATAACACCTGCATAAGACCAAAGTGTAAGGTGTGCGATGGTGACATACTCTTGGGGTGGCTCGGATAACATTTCTCTGGTGGTAATCTCTATCAACTTCCACTTCTCTCGTAGGCAGTCCCGCTCAAGATTAACATATTCAATGTCAGCTTGGGCTTGGTCAAGAGAGAATCCCAAAGATGAAACCTCCATTATGAGATTTGAAAAATGGGTTTCATATGGGGCACGTTTACTCAATGAGGCCATCACATCCTTTTTCTGAGTAAATTGGATTTGTTAAAGCCCTATATTTATACTAATCATGTGATCACTATTCAATTACTATATTAGAAATGGTCACAATTCTTAACTGTATTTTAAAATCCAAAAACACAAAACCAATGAATTTTACATTTCATATAAACATTTTACATAAGGAGACATTTAATTATATCAGTAGGGATTTCCATTAATGAATGTTTTGGTCATTACAATCTTCCCCCTTAAGAAATTTCACCCTGAAAATTTTATTTTCCCACACTAAAATAGATTTGGGTTTCTCTTTTTCATCATTTCCTATGATTCCCACTTCTCTTCTTCAAATTTGTGGTTTCACCACAACACCTCGATGAGGGGCATTGTATTATTTCGTAGAACATTTTCTGTACAATCTAAGATCTTCTCTAGTTGCTCCTCATAAGAAATATCACCCTATAACTGAACCACCTCGGAAGAGAGTACTTGTGAATGGTCCGGTATGTACTTTCTTAAGAGGGATACATGAAATACATCATATACTTTGGCCATGATAGGTTCAAGTTCTATTCAATGGGCCACAGCCCCGACACGATCATGAATTTTGAAGGGGCCGGTGTACCTTGGACATAAATTCCCTTTCTTTCCAAACCTCATGACATTCTTCCATGGAGATATGCGTAGAAATACCTTGTCTCTAACTTTAAACTCAAGGTCTCATCGATAACTATCTACATAACTCTTTTTTCAACTCTGGTATGCCTTGATATGCAGCTGAATGGTTTTCAAATTCTTCAGCATTTCTTCAACCATTTCTGGTCCAAGAAGCTTACTCTCATAGACCTCATTAAAACACGCTGGTGTTCTACACCTTTTCCCCTAAAAGACTTCATATGGTGCCATTTGGATGCCTGAGTGGAAACTGTTATTATAAGAGATCTCAACCATAGGATGATGTTGATCCCATCCTCCTTTTAATTCCATTCAGCATGCTCTCAACATTTCCTCAAGTGTTTGGATAGTCCGCTCGGATTGGCAATGAGTTAGTGGACGATAGGCCATACTGAAGTTCAGTTCAGTATTCAGAGCATGTTTAAGACTCTTCTACAACATAGAGATGAATCTTGGATCTCGATCAAACACAATAGATAGTGGTACTCCATACAGCCTTACCACTTCCCAGATATTTATCTATCTCAGTTTATCCAATTAGAAATCCTCCCGTATAACAATGATGTGTGCAGCCTTTATAAGACAATCCACAATAACCTAGATTGCATTGTTTCCTTCGGATGTCTTCGGATTTCCGGTGACAAATTCTATTGTGATATTCTCCCATTTCCATTCTGATATGGGTAATGGTTGCATCATCCCCTTAGACTTTAACCTATTTTCCTTCACTTGCTGACACACCAGGTACTTTGATGTATATTCAGTGATCTCCTTCTTCATTCCATTCCACCAATAATACTCTCGGAGATATCGATATATCATTGTGCTTCATAGGTGTATAGAGAAATTTGAAATATGTGCATCATACAAAAGTTCCTTCTTCAGCACCAGACATGATGGAACACATAGTCTCTTCCCAAATATCACAATTCCTTCTCCATTAACATTATACTTTGAGGATTTCCATTTTCCAATATCTTCCACTTTTTCTTGAATTCTCACATCATCATTTTGAGCATCCTTTAACCTCTCCAAAAGTGACGGTTGAGCAATCATTTGTGAAATGATTGATGATGTTCCTTTCTTTATGATTACCATGTCGATCTTCATGAAATCTAAGAAGAATGGATCCTTTTCAATTCTCATCAGTGATAGAATCGCTGGTTTCTTTCTACTTAGGGAATCTGCCACCTTGTTCACTTTCCTAGGGTGGTAATGGATTGAGAATTCATAGTCGTTGATCAGCTCTAACAATCTTTGTTGGCGCATGTTCAACTCTTTCTATGTGAATATATACTTGAGGATTTTGTGGTCCGTATATATTTCACACATCTCTCCAAAGTGATAATTTGGAAAAAATTTCAAAGAGAAGATCACTAAAGACAACTCAAGGTCATGTTTTGGATAGTTATGTTCATGAACATTCAATTTCCATGAAGCATAGGCAATGAAATTGTCATTTTTCATCAACACACATCTTAGGTCCTTGTTCGAAGTAACACTTAATACCAGAAAAAGTTCTCCACTTGTGGGTAAAGTGAGCATAGGTGTAGTTAGAAGCCTTTTTTTCATCTCCATGAAGCATTCATTGCATTCATCACTCTAAGAAAAACTTTACTCCCTTTCGAGTTAGATTGGTACGAGGGTTGGACAATCATGAGAAATTTTTGACAAATCATTGATAATATCCAGCTAACCCCCAGAAGATATGGATATCTGTTACTGATGTTGGCCTCTACCAATCCTTAATTGGATTTGTTTTGGAGGGATCCATATATATACCATTTCTTGTGATTGTGTAGCCAAATAATGAGACCTCCTTCAACCAGAACTCAAACTATATCTATATTACACAGAGCTTCTCCTTCCGCAAGGTCTCTAGTACTGTTCTTAGATGCTCCTCATGATACTCCTTGGATTTGGAGTATATAATAATATCATCTTTAAATACTACCACAAATTTTACAAGGTAATTTCTAAAGAATCTATTCATCATGTACATGATTATTGCCGGAGAATTAGTGAGTCCGAATGGCATTACTATGAATTCATAGTGCCTGTATCTTGTACAAAATGCAGTCTTAGGGATATCTTCCTTCTTCACCCTTACTTGATAATATCATGACCGAAAATCCATCATGGAGAAGTATTGTTCTCCATGCAGCTGATCGATCATGTATCAATTCATGGGAGAGGATACTTGTTCTTTTTCAGGATTTTGTTAAGATCATGATAATCTATGCAAGGGTTCATTGAACTATCATTCTTCATGATGAAGAGGACTCATGCACCCCATAGTGAAGCACTTGGGCCTATAAGCCCTTTATCCATATTCATCTGTAGTTTTTCTTCATCTCCTCAAGCTCCAAAAAATCCATTCTATATGGAGTCATGGATATTGGCAACTCCCCAAGTGTAAGATCAATTGAGAATTCAACATCTCTTCTAGGAGGAAGACCAGAAAATTCCTTGGGAAACACTTCAGTGAATTCCCTCACAATAGCCACATCTTCAAGGATGGTTTCCTCCATAGAATCAATCATCTGATCCTGATATACATACTCACAGGGTAATAATATCAATACTAGAGATTATGGAGATAATGAAGATTCATCTTCCTCCTTGCACTTGTAATGAATCGGGGGTCAATTCTCCATATGGATAGTGATTTCCCTCTCACGGAAATTTATGTTGGATCTTTATAAGGAAAGCTAATACATGCCAAGAATTGCATCAAATTCCACCAGAGGGAATATAACGAGGTTCAATGGGGAGTTTAATCCACAGATTATGATAGGGGAGGAGTTATATTCATGGGATGCAATGATTTTCTCATTTTCCATACTCACCAACATCTTCATTTCCATGATTTGTGGTGGTTCTAGGATTGTTCTAATAAACTTTAGAGATATAAAAGAATGCGTAGAACCTGAATCAAAAAGTATGTTCACTATTATTGAAATAATAACTAGTGTACCTATCACCACTCTGTTTTCGGGGTGCACTTCTACAGTAGTGATGGAAAAAGCTTGCCCTTGCTACCTTGGAGGTTGTTGGATGCCTCCGAAAACCCTTGGTATATGGAACTGATATGCAAGATGCGATGTTCCTTTACAGTTTTATCAATGGACCACGCGTTAAGGTTCGAATGGAGTATTCCTATCCTCTCTCACATCCATGGGTCTTTCCTTCTAATAGTTAACAGCTAGGTTCCATTATCTTCCACACCTAAAGCATTTCCTTGTCCTCTTCAGGCGATTTCTATGTTGCTTCTTTCCGGACCTTTGGCATGTGGGGTGCCAGACCTTTTTAGCACCATTGGAATTATCCATCGGAATGCCAGCATTAAAGTCTACCTTATGATTCTTATCCCAATGATACCCCTATGATTCTATGGTCTCCATTTCAACCTTGAGGTTATATCAGACAATTTCCTCATAGTTGTTGAAGTCACGGATCTCCAGCACTTTCTGCAGGCTAGGATTCACTCTACCAATGAAGCGGTAAACCATGAATTCATGGAAAACAACAAAGCCGGAAGGGTATCGTGAAAGACTTGTGATGTTTTCCTCCTACACTCCAATATATTCGTCACCTTTTTTCTTGAGGTAAAGGGAGTCCCCTTCCATCATAAGTCGGATGATGCACAAAATTTTTTTATCGAAAAACATCTTCCAAAAATCCTTCTATTCCAAGACCTCGATCTCCTCCTCATCCTTCATATTTTCATCAACATCCACCATTGATCAGCTTCGCCCTCTATATGATAAGCAGATAGGACAACCTTCTCTTATTCAGAACATTGAAGGATAGAGAAGATCTTTTCAATGGAGTTGATCCATTGTTCAGTGATTGAGGGATCAGATGATCCAATAAAAGTAGGAGGAATTTTTCTCATGAAGCTCTTTATAGTGAATTGTTCTAACATAGGGGGGGTTGAACGTTCCTCATGACCCATGTTTCTATTCAAAGCTTGAGTTAGTTGAGAGAGAAGTGTGACAAAGTTCGTGATTCCCACTCCCATTGGATTGAGCATCTCATTAGTACAGTAATCACATAGATCATCACATTGGTTGTTCACCCGGGTCCTCCTATTACCGGCCATTGGCTGGAAAAAAAGGAACGTTAGGGGTAAAACATTATGGGTACTACAAGGACAAAACTGATGACTTATAAATAACTTTTAATTTTTTAACATGTGAATCTATTGGATTCAGTCAATGTTATCCATTATCTACTTTCTAACATGTATTATTTCAGCATTTTTTAGTCCCTTAATAATGTTTCATACTAATCTTGTGAATTTACAAAAGCATATCCCCAGAAAGATTCATAATAAGGAGTGTACCAGGGCCTGTTTTCGTGCATCGGTTCCGGTTTGAGTCTAGCTCAATGCTGTGTTTTTGGGTTTTACCCCTATGATACATCTGTGCTAGAGTTTCCCTTACCTATTCGTATCCAGACAGGGGTGTATTTTCTTGATAACCCACTTACTCAATACTCACCAAAACATAGGGATGTTTTTATTTTACTTAGTCTTGTATCTAAGGCTTACTAGGTATTTCTAATCCTAATCCCAAAATTAACTAAACCTCCCTCTGATACAAACTATGAAAACACTGCTTTTTATTACACAATTAAACATAATTTATTACATAAAATTCACTTGATACAATATAGGAAATTGAGAGGTCTAGTGTCTTTTGGGCTTAGGATCATTACATAACAACTTAAAACATGAAATAAAACATCTTTTTGAAAAATTCTTTTACATGTCCACTAAATTCCCTCATACTTAGCATTGCATGGGGTAACCTGAGGACATGCATAAGAAAATGGTTTGCTATAAAGCCTAGTAAGGGAATAATCAAGGAATAACATGAGAAATAAAATAAATGTTATACAATAGGCATATTAATATAGCACAAGATATGCATAAAAATAAAGGATTGATAACGAATGATATTCATAACATGGAAAAGTGGCAACAACACATCACATGGAATTAGCATGAGCTAAGGCTCATTGCACCTGGAGCATGAGTAAAACCTCATTGCACATGAAGCACGAGTAAACCCTATTTTCATTTGAATTAACATGATTACAAACCCATTTCAGATGAAATATCATGATATTATACTTTACCCAATGCATTGGAGCGCTATAAGGGTGCACCCTTCTTAAACATTTCATTTCATGTATAAGTTTGCCACATAAATCATAAAACATTGAATCATTCAACATTACAGTTTTTTCCATGATAAACCCATGTGGAATAAATACATGAATCTCTTTAAAAAATAAGTAAATGTGTACAAATTTGAATAACCTTGATAGAGAAATGGGCATGGTATTCACTACCCGATGACTTTGGCTTGGAAAAGCGGGGTACAATTTCGGCAACATAACAGTGTGACATAAGAACTCAAAAAAATGGTTGATAAGAGAGAAAGGTGTGTCTTGTCATATTTACATGGAATGGATAGTAAGGGGGCTATATAGATACATGTACCGACAAATGTAATGGAATTTAGATTCATGATAGAAAATAATTTCTTGAATGTAAATGACCAGAGAGAAATTTCTTTCAGAAATTCGGCATAGTAACAGATGTACATGGAAGGTATTTAATGATAGAGAAAGGGGTATTCCATCATTCAGAAATAAAGAGGGCAGTACGGGGGATTTGCGAAACCATACCCCAAAATTTATATTTGAAATTAAAAGGGTATAACAATTTAATGAATATTGGACAAAAATGGGAAAGGAAGAAAAACCCTTACTTGGAAGTGTGGTACCAAAGGCTTGAGAGAGGCTTGAGAATGGATTCTTGAGAACTTGGAGAACCTTGGGAGGATTCTAGAGATAAGAGGGTAGAGGTTGGAAGAACTCCAAAGGCTTTGAGTGAGGAGGATGTGGGAGCTTCGGTGGGTTTATATAGGAAAGGATAGAAAATTATTTATTATTTAGGTTTGAGACCCCTCATATTAAACTAATCCAAACCACAAACCATCCCATGGTCTTTTACTGTGGTTTTTGGGAAAGGGGTGTGGGAAAAAATATTTTATTAGTCCAAATTCCGAACTTCTTAAAATAACGGGGTTGCTTATGTAGTGGTGAGTTACACTCCCAAGGAAAACAATTTAAAAAGACAAAATGCTTAATAAGTCTTGTAGGGTCTACTAAAGCTTTGTAAAATAAATCAAAAAACCCCAAAATTACATTATTATAATGGTAAAACATATATCTGAAGAACATAATGTTTATATTATTTTATTACAACACTATTGGATCATTATGATGTCATAAAACACATTATATATTTAAACAACATTTAATTTTTACGCAAAAATTTGATTGTCTCAAAAAATTATGAAAAATTCACCGTTAGATAACTTTTACATCCTGATTCCAAAAATAATATTTATTTTATATAAATAATATTATAAATATTTTCATTTTCATTTTTAAAATAAAAACTGATATTGATCGAAAATTCAAGGGTTTTGACAAAAATGGCCATCAAACATTAATAAAAATTAAAATTACATTCAAAAAATTATACGATCATTTATATTTACAAATTTTAATTTAATAAAAATAATAATATTTTATAAAAATATTATTTAATTAAAAAATCCATTAATTCATCAAAATAGATTTCATAGTTGAAGATTAATTAGAAATTCTATTTGTGCTATAAAAAATATTTACAAGGTAACAATAATAAAATTAAAGTATATTCATTGTTATATATAAAAATAATGAACATAACCATAGTGATAAGGTCTTGTTACATAACCCCTTATAACACCAGCATAATTCTGAAGAGTAAGGTGTGTGGTGGTGATAGACTCTTGGGGTGGCTCAGATAACATTGCTCGGGTGATAATCTCTATCAACTTCCACTTCTCTCATAGGTGGTCCCGTTCGAGCTTAACATAGTAAAGATCCTCAGGGTCTTGGTCAAGAGCGAAGCCCAAATACACAACCTCCTTTCTGAGCTCTGAAAAATGGGCTTCATATGGGGCACATCTACTGGATGAGGCTATCGCTTCCTCTTTCTGAGTAAATTGGATTTGTTAAAGACCAATATTTATACTAATTAGGTTATCACTATTCAGTGTCTATATTAGCAACGATCACAATTCATAATTGTATTTTAAAATCCAAAAACCAAAAACCAGAGAAGTTGACATTTTATATAAAAATTTTACATAAATATACATTTAATTAGATCAAGAGGCATTTCCATTAATGAAAGTTTGGGTCGTTACACCCCCATTGGTTCCGTGAGGGAAAGAAATAAATTTTTCCATGAAATTAACCCTTATCCCTATAGGACCTTATTTTGGTCATGTGATGTAACAACATGTGGTAATGTTATTGTCCACATAAACACCCAAAAAACCTTGAAAAATCCCTAACCTTTGTAAGATAATCAACAATGGAAATAAAAAAGTTGAGACGATGGGATCCTATAATGATCATAAAACTCTTCAAATGTGGTATGAATATTTTCAACATGATATTGGAAAACCCCTTTAAATTTTTTCCTAATCCTACTAAGGCCCCTGGTAAGCCATCATCGTCTCATGGAATGTCCCATACATGTCTTCTAAGATCACATGATGGCCTTTCGGCATGTTCCCTGATCTCATGAAGGCCATTGGACATGTCGATATGACAATATGGATGTTTTTTGGCATTCCCTCATGACTCAATGGCGCATCATTAATTGAAAATAATATAGTAAAGGATATGTTGATTGGATGGTCGTGAAGTTGATGAAGTACATGAGACACCCCTGAGTGATCCACAAAAGGGATTCATGAAGACATGTCACACTGTATCACTCTACCAACTCTATCATATATTCACGTGATACGTGCTATGAAAAGCAACGAAATGCTAGGGTGGAGAGGAGTATAAACACCCAAACCCAAAATGAAAGCTGCACCGCAACTCTATAGGAGGCATAAAATTATAGAGGTTAGCCCTCTGATATCCAGATGCACTGACACACCCAATAACTAGAGATGATTTCTCAGAGTGTATAAACTTGTGACTGGAAAATATTACCATCAGTAAGATATCAGGGAACAACCAGAGATATCATGAAACAAGAATAAAAAAAATCACATGATCGGTCATATATCTTGTGAAGGAAATCGAGATATATATGCGAAGAACATTCCACACATCTTTTGAGTTACATGAGACTTAAAACAAATTAACAATGAAAAAATATAAGGCATTCACAATATACATTATAGAAAAATGACTAATGTAAATAGAGACTTATGGAAAATATATATATGTAGATACTCATATGTTTTTCTTGAACCACCCAAGACACGCGACAATACCATGATAGTTAACCCTGATATCAAGACACTCCCTTAGCATTCAATTTGAATCATGAAAAGTACCCTCAACATTTGAAGACAAGTCACATAATCCCCCCCCCCCCCAAGCATGCCAACCTGGTTTTGAAAATCCCTCCAATATCTCCATATAAGCCTTAATGTGTCCTTAATATACATTACCTGACCCATATGGAGACACTAATACATGTCACCAGAGTCTTGTAGTAGCACCAAGGAAAACTAACTAGTTGTTGCAATAACACCGTAGTATATGAATTGGATCTTGGAAATCCCTCCGAGTACACTAACTAGGTCTCAAAGTGTCTTCCAGTCTTGTCAAAGAAGATAGTGGTGCCCTCCCAAACATGTTACACTGACTCTCGTGACACCCTCGAAGCGTGTCTTCTAATTTTGTTGATGGCACCAGGGTAAGGCATCTGGATCATGTGATTCCATTTAAATGAGCTAGTCAAGATAATGTGATGGCTTCCAGGACAAGACGGTTAAGACTCACAATTTCATCTAGTGATGTCATACTTGATCACATTACAACGATTGGACATTCCTTATTCGATATGAAATATTCCATGAAAAAATATAATAGATCGTGCGATTTTATTTTCACAACCTAGGAATATATTCTCTGATATGTCAAGCAGAAAACTGAGGCATGAAAATCGGACAATCAACACATACCATGCAGAAAAGTGGCCCAAATTATAAGGGAACCATAGACATGATAAGCTTATTAATTATTATTATGTAATCCCCGATGATAAGGGGAAAATTAGTGTGTGAGACAGAACAATGTGAAATACCATGATACCGATTCATGAGATAACAAGGATACATAGGACTCATCTCGAATGCCCAAGCTCTAAATTTGCCTCCAAAGGGAGGTCTCAACTCATAAGTCCCGCATCTGTAAGTGATGAGACCAATTATTTGTCATCCCTTCTTCTCAACAAGATTATATCTCATGTGGGATTAGGGATTTGAATGATCACATCGTTTATGTAGAAATTCTCAATAATTAAAATTTAAATGTCACTGTTTAAGCCCCGATCAACAACATAATATGATATATCCCGCATCTAAGGGAAATGTTAGTGTGTATACTCTAACCAGTGGAATAATATGATATGTCCCGCATATAAGGTCAACATCGGTGTGTAATCCCCGTCCAACTAAACTTTTATGACTATGATTCCTTTCATAACCCTGATACGTAAGATTTCTATCCAAGGATCATGCTCAATATTATCCTCCATCAAGAAATCTCAGCATGTAATCCCCAATGAGTGGAAAATATATATATATCCCTCATGTAATGGAATCTACCTTGGGGCCAGTCTTGAGGCCATGAATGAACTATGATGAATTTGATTCCTTCCATAACAAGGATATGTAGTGAACGATCCTAAGGCCCATCCTCTATGGTAAACATCTTAAGGGCCTTCCTAGTATCAAATCAAACATCCATATACAATGAGTTTGATCACATGATATACCATGGTTATCTCAATGATAATACTTCATGTGGGATTATGCGTTTGAAATGAAAACATAATTGACATCATGAATATCTTCCAGCTAGAAAAATATCAGCATGTATGCCACGATGAGTGGCATGATATAAAATCCTTCATATATGGGAATTTACCTTGGGGATAGTCCCAAGGGTATGGAAGAAGTATGTGGGTTTTGATTTTTCCAATAACCTGGATATGTAGGATGCCTCTTAAGGGATCAATACCCATATTGGAATATTAAAAGCCTCCATGCATAGATGAAAATTCTGGTGTGCTCAGTTATAGGGCATTAGTATATGAGCATAAATTCATTACAAAGAAATGGATGAGGAACACCAGATAAATATATATGTATTAATGATGAGATCCCATTGTCCTTTTGTAATAAATGAGACTTAACCTATAATAATTTTTTTAGGGTAAATGATCTCATATCTGTATTAGGATGATATTATTAAACATGTATTAAATATATAATATAGTACTAGACAAGGAACAAATTCCCCCAAAATGGTGCGATGAGCCTAACATCCCATCCTATCGACTATAGAGAATACATAAGTATCATTGGGTATGTAAACCCAGCATACCTCCTACCTTTAGAAAGCAGTTCTATACCCATTTATGGATGAGGTAACCATTGGGATTTTCCATTAATAACGACAATGGAAACCCAAAATTAATGATTGTGAAACAAATGAAACATCCACAATAAACCATTAAGTCAAAATAAGAAAACCTAGAGGTCATCTATTATCCATCGAAATAGTTAAATATCAATTGGGGCTTACACTATGGCTGGAGAGGACCCATAATTTATTTTACATATCTTAGCTTCATCATTATCATAATGATTACACCCATGTACTTGACTAAGAATAATTGGATATTGAATATAAAATGGAATTCATAGAGAAACAAATGGAGATCCAGGATCATTGAGAGAATGTTATACATGGAAAACCATTCATTTATTTATTATTCTATAGAGGCTTGGTTTCTTTGAGTATATTAATTTTTATCATTTGACATATAACCATTCCCAGTACTTAGAGTTATTTTGACTTTTTTCCTTGTTATATTTTTCATTGATGTCATGATGTTTGAATGTTGTTGATTTAAAAATGTTCCTTAATCCATTTAAAATTATTTTTTCTATATATTATTGAATATAAATAAGGGAAAACCCCTTCCCTGTCAATAAATTTCGTAATCATGACCTTTTAAGGCCATGTGAGAAAATTTTTGTATTCCAAAAACAAAAATATAATGATAAAAAAAGGATAGTTTCCTTGATTTTTGTGATTTTGGAAGTGTTTAGTGTCAGTTGTGGAGGTAATTATCTTTGGATTTATAGATGTTAAACTGGTATCATGGATGGGAATGTGTATGATATGTGGATTGTGGCTTGAATTTTTTTGTCTGGTGGCTATGTTTTAGTTGTAATGAGATCACTAAAAGGTATATCAGATGGTGGTTGTTTGGACTCCATCATTTTTTCCACCCATGTTCAATTTTGATTCTTGAGGACAGTAATGTTTAAGTGGAATATAACATGATTCCTATTGTTCCTAAAACCATAAATTTTTAAGTACATGATGTTTGAAGGGGGTGTTTGAGGCCTTCCCCCCCTGAAATTTCCATTTTATCATCACGGTCATAGTTTTCCTTCTCATGGGAATGGTTTTCAATCACAATTGTAGGTTTTTCCAAGGTCAAGATTTTTCTCATAGACATAAAATTTTATCATGGTCATAGTTGTTCTGATGGTCACAACATGTTCTCAAAATCATTGTTGTTCTCACAAATTTAGTTTTTATAATTTTTGTAACTTTCTCTCAGGGTTCCATCATGTTATCTTAATTATATATTGTTATCTTAATAATATATTGTTCTCTTAATCATTTTTTATTTTCAATATTAAATATATTCTCATGTTTGAAACTTCTTCTCACAGTTTTTGGATGGTATCATGGTCACAGATTCCATTCTCATGGTTGGACAATTTATTTTTTCTCCACCTATCTTAAAATTTATTGTTTTTCCAATAATATTTTTAATAAGATTTTTATAGTAGATATATATTTAAATACATAAATATGAGAAATTAAATGTCTTTTCAAAGAGGATATTTATATACATTAATTATTAAATTTCCCAATCTACTAATATGGGTTGTTCTGTATGTGAATTAAATAAAAATAAATGGTTGATTCTGGAAATAATTTAGAAAAAAATCCTAAATCATAAATGTATGTTCCTATTACCATTTTAGTCTTTATTGTTTTCATTAAATTTGGATGAATCAACATTTTATTCTTGAACATTGATGTTTTGTATGAATCCAACGAGAGCCTCCCTATTAGTGTTTCTGGGTGTGTTTAATAGTTTAAATTGAACTCTATTTTTCTACAATAGTGTGGAATATTTGAGGTAGGAGAATGTTTCTATTTAACATTTAGTATTCATTACAAAAGGTAAATGGTTGATTTAGAAAATAAGTCTAGGATATCAAGGAAGCTATAACATGTAATTTCCCCACCATTAAATTTTTCTTGTTTGGGAAAATTCATTTCAAGGAAATGGTTCCTTCATTTATTCTTCTTTAAATGTACATGTCGAAACATCATCCTTTTTTACTCATTTGGGAAAATAGTAGATATCTTCTTAATAAATATAATTTACCAGACTAGTTGAAATTGAATAGGAGGTGAAAAATTAAATAAATTTCACATATTCATGTGATTCTTTCTATATGATTGTGAATGATCAATATTTTTTCGAAATTTATCTTATGTTGGAAATGATGTGTTGTTATGACTATTGAATTTGTAATCATTATTTGAATATTTTATAAATTAATCAAACATTAAAGGTTACAAATGTATATATGGATAAAAAAATTTCCCATGGAATCTGATATTATTTTTAGATTTCCATTTAAAATAACGAATTATTTTTGTTGAAATTGCTTATTGAACTAAAATGTGATGTTTGATGGTTTTTTATGTTGTGCTGGTTAAGATGTGTCATGGTTGAGATGTGTGGCAATTGAGATGTCTATCATGTTGGTTGGTTATCATGGGAAGGTATCTTACTTGGACTAGATGGGTTGTTTTGTCTGGTGTCGTGTGGTTTATTCATAGCTATATAATAAACTTGAAATGTTGACATTGAAAATGAATTAGAATAATAAGGAATGGTTAATGATCATGGATGGAAATTAATTTGTGGCGAATAAAGTAATGTATAAAATGGATAATTATTATGATGGAATTAAATATGAAATTAATTGGATTATTAATTTATGATGGTAGGTAATTAGAAAAACTAATAATGGGTCATTTTTAAAAGAATGATAGAACATGGATTGTGTGTGGCTTACATATGTGGTATGATGCATTTAAATATCATGATAATGGTGGCAAAAGTTGTGTGACCTTGGGGTGAAACTGTGAGTTATGTTCGAACTCTTGTTGCGAAACTTTATGTTAGGGTTTTTTTACCCATAATTTATTTATTTTATTTCTATACACACCACTCATGATTCACATGTTTGTATAAATGGCCAAATTCTTTGGGTTCTAGGTTTTTTGATAAACAACCATGATAGTGAGGAAGGATGGATATATGCCCCCTATTCACTACTGTCACTTCTAGATAGGATTGATATGTACATGTTGTGATGTCAAAAAGTCAAAATTTCCCTAGGAAAGAAGATTTATAAGTGGATAAAGTGGTTCAATGTGAGAGAATTCATAGAAAGAAGAGGGAATGAGGTTGATATCCTTCATGTTCATGATTACCATCTATTTGAGTTATGGATGTCGGTGGGTTTCGATATAGTTGCCTCAGTTTATTTGGGTGTAATGTGATGTAGTGGACCATGTGTATTAGAGAATGGTTATTATTGAAGGTATGAAGGGACCAGGATGTACAAAATTTTTGTGTGAGAGTGAAAATTAGTGTGAAACTGATGTGAGGCACCATTTATTGATATGGTTCATATTATGTTAATATAATTGGATTTGTTATTTGGAGATTGTACCATGGCATGGTTGGGTTTTTTTAGATCTATTTAGGTGTTGTTGGTTTAGTTATTTTATTATATATGTATTAATATTCTCTTTTCAAATGTTCAGGAAAGGGCCTTGTTTATAATCCTATTTAGTTTACATGTTATTCATATTGTATACATATACAAACTATTTTTCATGTTTCCAACAGGACTATGGGGACATAAATGGACATTATTAGCCTAAAAATTGAATTCTCTTAATGATTCATTGCCTTATGTTTTCTTTTGGTATTTACTTTGGTACTTTTTTTGTATATGTTTACATTATTCATGCATTGTGGGGTGATATTGGTTTTCCTTTTTATTTCATAAGATTGATTCTCAAGGAATTTCAATCCTAATTTATCATTTGAGGGTAATAACATTCATTTGTGATATTTTTATTCCCACAATTCTAGTATGAAACTTGAGGCCTACTAAAGGATGGAATTGATGGTCATTATATTTATATCTCCATTGTTAGCCCAGGAGGGGCACAATTGGTGGGTGGGAATTAGGACAACAAGCACGGATTATTTAGAACATATGATTCCTTAAATTCTATTGGTAGATGGATGTCGAAAATGAGAATGAACCTTATTTAGTAGTTGTTTTATTATTCCTTCCCAGTCATCATCTCCCCTTTTTTCAAACCATCCATATTGAAGTGTATTGGGGACTCATTCATTCTCTTTATTTATATATATAAGAATACCTTAACTATAGGTAGCATGATGGTTTCTAGGATCTTTCTGAAGGTGCATCCCTCCTCATGTCTACCACTCTTAAAGATGTGAAATCTGTCCCTTTCAATTTTCTAATGAGTAAATTTCATCTTTGAGTAGAAAAACGTCTTTATGTCAGAAGAAGGAGTAGAACATCCATATAAGAGTAGGCAATAGTTTGGGAATGAAAGGTGGGGTTATATGTGTCCCGACCCAAAACACACTCGACCAGGCCCAAAAATTTTGTGGTGGGCCCCTTCATTTCTCATGTGGGTCAATGATGGTAGAAAAAGGGACTGTATCAATTTTCTGGGACTATAGCCTGACATTGATATAGAGAAGGGGTATGGGGGCCCAAGCCCTACAGTATAGATAAGCAGTTTCACTATAGTGGCCCTGTATGTACCAACCATGTTTGAAAATAGGCTACCATAGGCCCTGCCTATGAAACCATGAAGTGAAGCCACCCCTATGAGAGGCACATGCATACTCCAGCTGCACACACCCCCTATGTGGTACTGAAAGGCAGGCCACCCTTGTGTGGGACATCTACCCTTGGAACCTATTCTATGGACCTTCATCGATATCCTCCTATGATAAGGATCCACTCTCTTTCAATAAATATGACCTCAAGGAACCTCATTTTCACAACCGGAAAATATATAGAAGCCCTCATCCTCAGGTTGCACATCCCTTTATCCCAATTCCTCCCAAACCCCTCAGGGAACCCTCTCCAAACTGAGAACAAAATTAATTATAGTGGATAGTTGGATAAAATACCCTCCATGATCTGAACTAAAATATACCTGTGTGAGGACCCCATTTTCACAAAGTGGATAAATACATGTGTGAGGATTGTCCTCTAACCATGGACCTATGCAAGACTTACCCAAGGACATGCGAGGAGACCAGTATTGCCTACGATAAATCCTCATCCATGTGTTGTTTCTCGAGTTACCAATTCCCCATGTAATCTCAATATTGTACTATCCCAAATCATTTGTGAAGAACCTATATTTCATCCTAAGACCAGTGAAAAGAACCTTTTCTCTCTAATCTAGGACATACATGATCCCCCCATTTGATACCTCTTACAGGAAATCAATGGAAGGGATCATGTTCTTATAGATCCATCATCTAAGCGGGCCCAAATTGAAAATTCCACGGAAGCCTCTAGACTTAAAAACCTTTGGAAATAAGAATAATATCATGTATCCCAATTTGGTATGCATTCCTTCAGTCATAGGTTTCCGGCACTAGTCCTACCTAAGTGGTAGGTTCCTCAGGGATCATATGAGTATGCATTCCCTCAGTCACAAGGTCCCTGATCTTGGTGGTTGTGTAATGGATCTCTGGAATTTTGAAACAAGGTTTTGTGCAATTACCTTCCCTCATCATCTCTAATACTATGGGAATCTATTTCCGGCTGTAGTGGGTGAGTATAACTATTTAAATTCCCTTCAATATGGAATGAGATCCTCCTCCCTAAACAAATTTTTGGGCATCCCTCTTTGAGTATGACCCAAGTATTTTTTATAGTAGTTTTCAATATTTCTCATCTTATTCTCATGATTCATACCCATAGGGGTAGTATAATATGAATATCCTATATATGAAACGAGATAGGGAATAGGCACATCCAATAACTTTCTTATTCTCCCATACCTCTGACCTCTTCCACCGATAGAATAATGATCATGAATTTTTCCATATCTTTGGCTTCCTCTTGTTTCTCACAGTGATAATGACTCTTCTGGGCTATGAGGTAAACTATGATCATGAAATCTATGTGGTCATATGAATTTTTTGGTAGAGAATCTTTCTTGGGATCTTCCTCTATCCTTCCTTTATAGGGACTCTATAGGCTTGTGCACTCATGCCCTTTTATCCAAACTTAGGGAAAAATATAGTTTGTTTCCTAGAATCCAACTCTTCCTCTTATTTCTTACACAAATAATGACTCTTGTGGGATTAGAGGTTAGGGGATCATGAAATTTTCATGATATTACACATTTGGTTATCAATACATGTGCAATCCCAAATTATAATTTGGGCCTCTTGTTTGGTATAAGACACAATTATACCCTCCAATCACTAAGAAATACTCATCAGGAGTAATCCACAACAAAAACTCATTCACCCGGGCATCCAAATCAATAATATGACCCAACCAAACCTCATTCACCAGAGAATACTCTTCTGGAGTAAGCCCCTATTAAACCTCATTCACCAGGGGCATCATCATTTGGAGTAAGCCCCAAAAAACAACATTCATGGGGGAATTATCCTTAGGATTAATACTCAACCGAACCTCATTCACTAAGTAATTCCCATCAAGATTAATCCCTAACTGATTCTCATTCACTAGGGAATCCTCCTCAGTAGAAAACCCCAACCAAACTTCATGCACCAAGGCATCCTCCTTATGATTAATCTCCAACCAAACCTCATTCACTAGGGTATCCTCATCTGGGGTAAGCCCCAACCAAACCTCATTCACTCAGGCATCCCCATTAGTTGTAATCCACAAACAAACCTAATTATTCATGGAATCCTCTTCATAAATAACCCACAAAAATATTCATTCAGAAGGTTATCCACATTAAGAGTAAGACCCAACCAAAACAATTTCACCAGGGAATATTTCTCAAGAGTGATCACCAACCAAACCTCAAATCACCATGGGGTCATCATTAAGATTTAGCCGCAATGGAACTACAAATAACCATTGGATACTCCTTAAATGTAATATCTGATATAACCATGTCAATTGTCTATATTCTCAATCAAGAAAAATTTCTATATATCCCGCATAGGCATGGATCCTCAATACCGAACTACTAATATTTTGATTCCTATATAAAATGGATACGCAAGAAGCCTCCCTTGGTCCTAAACCAACACCCTAAATAAACCCAAATTCTATTTTTTTCACATTCCCAGGGTAGTCTTATCCACCATTGGATACCATATCCCTTATAGTTCCTTAGGCGGCTTTAGTATAAGTCCCACACTAAACATTCACTAGGAAAATTTCTCCTAGAAGTCCTTACCAGATGATGTTAAAATACATGGTTTGGTTTTTATCACATGACCTTAATTGGTATGATGTGTCCCCTTAAATGGAATCAAAATATGTGGGTTCTAATTCCTTTCACAATGATGCATAGGAATCCAATTCATGGGTTAAATCCCAGTATCAAAACATCTTCCAATTCCATTGATGATGATATAGTAAAGAGCACCCTACTATGAGAATGAAAACCAGAATCATCATAGTAATGACCAAAGTATATCTAATAGGTACATCAGTGGATACCATTTATGGAAAAACTTTTATACATAAATATATCTCAAATAATTAAAAAAAATACATACAGATGATTCTATGATTCATACAAGATAATAATTGATTATTAATTCAAGGGTGATCCATATCATTCTTGTTAATTAATGAAGTATTCATGAAAATATCCTGA
Source organism: Viscum album (assembly GCA_963277665.1). Lineage (NCBI taxonomy): Eukaryota > Viridiplantae > Streptophyta > Magnoliopsida > Santalales > Viscaceae > Viscum > Viscum album. The sequence goes on along the minus strand of OY728127.1, from coordinate 344,891,911 downwards.
ATCGAGAAGAGAGTCCCAAAGTAGACAACAATTCCCCCCAAAACGGTGTAATGAGCATGACCTCCCATCCTATCAACCTATGTGAGTTCTTAAGAATCATTGACAAAAATCACCAATGATTTCCTAGATTTGGAATGTAGGTCCTCATATATGTTGAACTTATTGATGTTTATAGATCCATGTTAAACCCATTGAAAACCATTCAAAAATAGAGAACCTGATGTGAATTATTTCACAAAACAGAAACCCTAAAATCAACTATTAGGTGAACTAATATTTTCTGTCTGAAACAAAAATAATGAACCTGACATGAATACTTATCCAAGATAATAGAGTCACCCACATGTCGGGCCCCATTCATTCAAAAAATAAAATAGGTCCAATTAAGACAATCAATCATGCGTGTTTTTATATAAATGATATACAACTTTGACGAGGGTTTCTTTTTTGTGTTTGTCATCCATTTACAGGAACATCAATTAGGATCTCCCCTAAATCCAAATAGAGTCATAATAACTCTAACCAAAATTTTCTTTGTATATCGTTCATGTTAGGTATTCATACAAAAAAGGATTCTATTACTAACCTAACATCTTTAATGATGGGTCTCGAATGAACTGGTCTTGGAGTATCACTTGAACGGTACAACAAAAAACAAGTAGGTTCCCCGATATTCCATCTACCTCATGAAGGCCCACTGATTGTACAGTCAGAGATGGATAGTGGTAAAAATGGATATGGAACCTATCAATATCTTCAAACATCATTGAAGTTTTTAAATGGAACAAAACAAAAATTCCCTGCCTTATATTTTAGAGGTGGCTCAAGAGGCCACAGAATTCTTCATATATTAAACACAGGGGTCCTTCAAAGGGGATATTCTATAAATTACCACCATCAATGTCATATAAAAGTCAACCATCATCATGATGAGGGTACCATCCTCGGTAGTCCAACCTACATTATCCTGACCTGGGAGGAAAAGAAGCCATGTCAGGGGTAGAAACTTGACAACAGGGAGTAGAGACACACCTTTGTCCCCTCTATAGAAGTCCTCCAATATAATTTGGTGGAAAATTATATGTGGTAATATACAACTTCCTATAATAACTCCGATGGCTAGTAGAATCATATAAAATCACCCTAGGAATCCCTCCATTACAATCCGATGACATGTACTGAGAATGAATATATACTTTCTTGCAGCAACCAAGAATTCCAAAAATAATTGTCTAACAAAATCTGAAGAAATATTTTAGTCAAATCTGGTTGCACGCCGTGAGCTGGAGAATACAACAACCTCCAATAATCAATAGTTCTAGTAGAGTTATCTAGTAGTACCCAGAGAATCCCACTAAGAAAAAATGGAGGCACATAGCATGCATGTACAATCACCTACCCACACCAAGAAATCCCACCAGTCATATTCAGTATAAATCAAGGAGTAGAATCAAATTCCTAAAAACATCCATAAATCCAATAAGTATCCTCACTTCGCATTGTTCAACCAATCCTACCAGCCATGTTTAGTATAAAATTTCACATAGGCACACACAACATCCTTCACTAACCCTTCATTAAAAAATTTTCATCTAGAATCATCTAAGATGATCGGCCAGAAAGTTCCAATGAAGAATATGGGGAATAATCAAACCCCTATCCCCACACCTGAGTATTTTCAGTATCCATCGGAATGAAATAGAGTACATGAGAAAGAAAATACCTATGATCCATATGTGTAATGGCTATATACCCATATTTTAGTCACTAAAAATCACTAATAATTTCCTAAAATGTTGAAAGGGATAACACAAGTAACGACACACATCCTATATACCTTCCATGAAGAAATAATGGGGATAATAGTAGTGGTAGTGGGAAGGACACACAGATCTATCCCAAAAAAAATATGGTGGCTCACTAGCACATCACCCGAGAGTAAACACATACCTATACTCCCATCCCAGAGGGTCATGGGGTAAACACCCCCATGAAACATAGACAACTAAATTTATATCATACACTCATTCAGATGGGAGGTAATATACTTATTTCAATAGGCACTACAAATTAGGAACAAACACCCTACAAATTTTTAGGAGCCTGTGTAAAAGTTTAGGTAGCAGTATGAGATCCATTCAAGCTAGATTGCATAACAAAAAACCACTTCCCCAGAAAGTGGCCCAATCACTCGCATGAAGGCATTCAAAAATAATCCCCACTAGAGATGACTAGAAAATAGAGAGTTGATCTATTATACCACTATAGATAATTATGGAGTTCTTATAGACCTCGGATGCTTATCTATGGTATCACGAGATACTACTCTCTTGTTACCAAATATTGGGAGAAGTAGTAGTAATTCTGAAGGACCTCCTCAAACCCTTCACCATGAAGGATTATTTTAGGACCATAATCTGATTGGTCTCAATATCTGATCTCTTGAATAGAGTCACAAAATCCCTCTTTGCAGAAAGAAGATAAAAGAGAAATAGGGTCTTCACCATACTATAATACACCAAGGTAGTCCTCCCCATGATGTCATTCCCTATGAATGTTCACCCTACATTATTGTTTCATTTCATCAAAAGGTATTCCATTTAAACATTTAATGATTAGAATGTCTTCCTACCACAAGGAAAAAGGAATAAAGTTTCTATCATGTATGATTACCAGTCATTTAAAAGAGAAATTTCTTCTCAAAAGGGAGACAAACTAAGATGAAAGTCACTCTCCAACCCCACTTTGGATCACCTGCCCTCCAATATGATAAAGGAAGTATGTACCAATCTTGTTTTTTATGATAAAGTAGAAGGAAAAAGTCCAAATTAGTCAGACTAGTTTAAAGAACCTCTATATAAAGATGAAGATGACATGCTACAAATTATGAAACAACAATCTGAAGACAACATATCAGTCCTGCTCTTTCCTTTATCCACCAACTCAATAAAACATTCTATATGTGTTGTCTGATGATTGTTTGCCTGAAATATACCTCAATATATGGAAAACAATCCACCACATAAGAGAGAAAATATTACCCTATGAAAATTACCATTGTCACATCAAAGTGATAGATGGTATCTAATTCCAAATTTACTTGGCAACTCTCCTAGATGCACAACATCCAAAGTGTGTGAAACAGTAAGGATCCCTTTAATGTGAGATAAAAAATATTGTGAAAACTGATCACAGATACCCCATATGGTGGTCCTATTAGAGGATGGGGTGAACAAATAGAATTACACTTCTTATGGATAATCCCAATAGATTATCATCCACCAAATAGGTCCCATATAATATATGTAGTATAGGACATAGACTTGTGGATGGTGTAGAAAAAATTAAAATCACAATAATGTTGATACAATGCTTTAAATGCATTATGGACTAGAGAATGTCATTAAAACTACCCCTATAGACCATATAGAACAAGGCCCAATTCAATGGATGGATTGGAGGAGGACATTTTAGTTAAAAATATGGTATACACTGAAATGATTGAAGGATGTGTGTCCAAACAGAACTAGACACTTACTATGAATTTAGGTGTTCCCTCAATCAATATACCGTTACCTTTTTGAGTGGAATCCAACAAGGAAAAGTGTAAGGGTAATATTTTTCCTCACCCACCACATGGAGAGGATGAAACCATTTCACCTAAGGAAATATTTTATTTCTTGATGGAAGAGATTAATGAATCAAGATGACTCGGTGCCGAACTACTATGAGGTGGCATTCCCATTGAATATTCTCTCCAAGTAGATCGGTAGCTTACACTCAATGTTGGATTACCTAAAAAAGAGGGTTTTATGTATAAACAGAAACATATTTGGAACATATGATCAATGTGGGATACCAAAACACAATATGCCTCAATCCCGCGTTCACAGATTAGGACTTGGATCCATTGGGTATACAAAGAGAATGGTTCTAGGTGAATCCTTACCAACCTTCCCCTATAGGTTACCCACACAAGATAACAATGGTGCATCTAATTATGGGCCTAATAGTTTCTACCACTCTTAAATATCCTTCCTAACTCATCATTTCTCAAGGGCTCATGAATACCATTGAGTTTCTAATGTATCAATTGAAATCAATGGAGGAATGATATGTGTCGGTGCAACTAGAGAATAAGCCCTACCCCAAATGGGTAGATCCTAATATTCCATAGCCAAACATCATGTATCTTATATTCCCAATTTTCAATGCCTTATGAGACATGGAGCATCATTTGATACATTTATTCACTCACAATAATCCCATAATGGGAACCCCTAAACAACACGAGGTAGTGAAACTCAGGTTCTTTGTACCATCGTAGTAGGGACAAGCCCCAATATAGTACACTATCTTTCTAGATTGGTCAATAATAGGGTGGAAATATCTTTTTTAAAATTTTATCTTCCAATTTATCTCAAAATTATAAAATACAACAATCCTCGGCCTCTAAAACTAAAAATAGTGGGTGAATTAGTTGGTCTTGGATTTCAATGCTCAGTGGAAATGACTAACCATTAATTAAAACTAAATCTTCCTCAACAAGGAAAGTTTCCCAAATTTACAGAGAAGATTCATGATGAGTTTAAAAGACCCCTCATCCCTATAAAATACATATTAGGGTTTTGAGACCTCTTTGAGATTTATCAATGAGTAGAATACTCCATCGAATAGTCCAATGCGATGTTCCATGTAATTCCATAAGCTTCGGGAAAGATAAAGTGGAATATATAGGCTATTACTATTAATATTATTCATGTATCTACACTCTCCCCTACTCTAAATCATGAAATATATTTTATGGATCCTCCCAGTGTGTTTCAACAACACTGAACAATTTTGGATGACTAAAGAGAGTAGAGTTGAAAATAGTTTGACAAGATGAAATACATGGTATGTTATTTTCTATGTGACCTAGTCTTTGCCTACATCATATCGTCATTGGAAAATAACTTGATCATGTTACCAAATCCCAAGAAACACATCATGGACGGTTAAGAAGAACTCATGAATGATTTCCCCTTACATGATTTATTAGGGCACATTATCTAAGACTGTTTTTCTTTCAAAGACATCCTATAAAGGTTTCTGGGCTCCAGTCAAGTTATGTCGGGTAATCCACCTTTACATGTGGCATATGTTTCTACAACCAACATAGAGGAGGAAAATGAATGGTAGGAGTTTAGAAAAAGGGTACACAAATTTTAGTAATTGGATTTTTAGAAAGATGATCAACCAAACTCATTCTATCCTATGAACATTGCTGAAATAACAAATTGTGCCTTCAATCACTTCCACCAAAACACAACTTAATGCATTTATATCTCAAACTTATCAAATCTATTCTTCCAAAAGAAGACATAGCTAGAAGAGTAAGAAGAAAATATGGGATGACGGGCCTATTCTAATGCTATTGTTTTCATTGACATTACTGGACTTCTTTCCTACTATCCTAGAAGAATAAGAACTACCCCGCCAAATGGTACAACAAAATTATTCCTTCAAGATGGAATATATATCATATGAAGAGTTGATATTCTGTTATGTTAATGTTATTCACTTAATTGATCCATTATCAGATGATGGGCATGATTATGAACTAGAATTACCTATACATGATTGGGGAGATGGGGAGAGAGGACATCATATTTGAGGATACATGGAAGGACAGTGTGATTCAAGGAGTCACTACTCTTACCATGTTCCTAATCAAACTGTCTACATGGATGAAACTCATGGGAGAACTCTTTAATGAGCTCATAAGAAGTAAGGATGTTCCCCAGAAAATTATTGGGTATTCCATGTCATAATTATCTTGGAAGATTGACTAGAGGACATGTCATCTCCTAAACAACCTTAGCATGAAGGCAGATCTAGTTGATCAAATACACTGAAAGCATAAGAACCTTCATCTCATATTCGGAGGAATGATTTTACCACATAATGTACTTCATCTCCTAAATCAACTACATAATGGAATCCACATTATAGGATGGGAAGAACATTGGACCATAAAGAATGTTGTTATGAAGCAATTATCGTTGGTTTCGGTCAAGTTTTATATCCATGATTCTATTAGTTTATTAAAATACCTTCATGAAGAACTCATAGAGTCCTTATTAAGCCCTAAAAAAGTTTTATGTTGAGATTGTTTTTTCTAGAATTTTATCATGCAAATAATGATCCGATATAATTCCACACAGTAATCTCATTCATAGACCAGGATGTCAATTCCATCATATAGGGAAACTTTAGACCTTTTTATATATCTATCATAATAATTGACATTGATATATGATGATATTTCATTGGCAATGTCTCATGAGTCATCCTCATTCCAATGCAATGACTTTTTCAATTGTGTTTCAACAAATATCACTTGTCCCCATCCACTATAATGTTACAGGGTTATTACTAGAAAGGTAAAAAGTATCTTGGGGAAATAAATCTCAAAACTTACATCAACGATCTTGTGTCTAACTCATAAATCATGGGTGTTAGTTAGGATATGGCCTTCAACATTATAATAGGAAGACCAAGGATACATAAACCCATGGATATCACTTCATTATAACACCAATTCCTAAAATATTGTATAAATGTTCAAATTGGGACATTGAATGGAGAAAAATCCCCATTATTATCCTATGAGTTATAGTACATTGACGCATGATTCTACGAGAGGTAAGGTCAATAGTGTGTGACTACTGATGTAAATTGTATCAATGAAACACAATGTATGGAGATAATTCTGGATAACCCTTTAAAATATATCATCATAGAGTACATATTTCCCAACCACTAAATCAAATATTTGGGACCAAATTGTGGCACAAATTTAGAGAATTTTTTTCAATCATGATTACTAAGCCTGACGGTACTGGAGAAGTTTCCAATCGAAAAATCATTAATGAAAATATGTATTAAAATATATCCATTCCATCCCCTAGAGCTTTGAAAAAACCATATTCCATTATATAGTCTATAATAAGTTGTCATGAATATAGGATAAAATGAGTATGCTCATTATTAGTCCCTCATATCACATTTGGAACTCCAAAAGGTCCTCACATTGCCATAAATGGTTGCTTCATCTTATGAATGTTCAAATGTATACTACTCCCCTAACTTCAAAAAATCTGATTCATCACCAACCTCCCAGGAAGTGGTTGAAGAGGTAAAGAATGAGGAAGTGGAAGAGAAGGAAGACCTTAGGGATTCCCCTCCAGTATTTGAGGAAGGTGTCTCCACCACAGTTTATGAACTTCGAGAAATAAATATGGGTATGGTTGATGATCCGCAACCGACTTTGATCAGTGTCTCCATGAAATTTTAAGAACTTGAGGTATATAATTACTTCATGAAGTAGAACTGGGAAATGTTTACTTGGATTTAAAAAATGATTTCAGGCCTCAATATTGAGGTTCCCCCTCATCACATGGGTTTTCCATAAGACCATCAGGGATACAAATAGGTAGACAGACTGACAGAACTAAATCAAAACTCCATAATTGAGGTTGAAGTAGTAAAACTCATCATGGATAACTTCATTCAGGAAGTTAAATATCCAATATGGATCGTGAATATCATCATAGAAAAGAATATAAATGGGAAAATCAGTGTCTACATCAACATTTGAGATCTTATCCAGAAAATTTAGAAAGAGGGCTTCCCATTTCCAATCATAAAACTATTAATTCAGGCAATGGCTGGTTATCAATATCTATCCTTCATGAATGGATATTTAGGGTACAACCAAATTTGGATAACCCAAGAATATGAAGAATACATCACCTTCAAGTCTCTCCCAGGAGTATTCTACTGTTGGGTAATTCCCTTTAGCTTTAAGAATGATTGTACCATATACTATTGTGACATGAATCTCAACATCAAGATTTTTTTTTGCAGAATTTTATTGATTGTTATGTATAAGATCTAATGGTTAAGTAGAGAAAAAATTCTGACAACATGGATGAACTTGAGACCATCTTAATCAAGCTATTACAACATAACATAAAGATAAAATCCTTAAAATTCACTTAAGTGATAACCTAGGGAAATTTTATCAGATTCATCATGTGCCATTGTGGTTTTGAAGTTGAACCTAGGAAAAAAATATCTACCCATAGCATGTCACCCCCAAAAAACCTAAAATATTTTGTAGGACTTCAAGAAAATATGGCTTGCATCTGGAGTTTCATAACCAACCTTGATGGAAATTGATTTCTATTCACCAAACGGATGAATAAGGTGGTCACATATCAGTATACCAACGTCTTCCAGGAATAATTTTATAGCCTCAATAAATACCTATTTAACCCCCCAGTATTAATGACTCCTATTGAGGTAAATCCACTAATTCTATATGGGGATGCCCTCAAGAGATTATTGGCCCATATTCATTGCAAAAAATAATGATTCATTGAATGAATAAAACATTTATTACTTTATTCTAACCATTAATGCTGATGAGACTCATTATTCTGATATCAATAAGAAATACGTTGAATTGATCTTCATTGTTCAGAAATTGAGGCACTACTTGAAGCACCATGAGGTCCATTTTTTCATCCAATAACCCACTAAATACATTCCGAATAATATTATATTTAAAGGACATCTGTAATGGTGGGTAGTTATTCTACACCATTTTGATATACAATTAATTCCTCAAAAGGTATTAAAAGGCTAAACCATGGAAGATCCCCTTAAAGAACACCCATATGTAGAAACAATTTCATTGAATGATGAATTGTTCATTGAGAATATATGATCTATTCAAGGTATCCTCCAAACAAGGGAAATGTATTTTGACGATGTGTCTATGAGCCCAACAGGTAGGTGAATTGAAGACCCTAAGCTCAATAAATTCGGGTCAGGGATGATGCTCATTTACCCAATGAAGGATGTTTTACCCTAATAATTCCTATTTTTATATGGATGTACTTATAATGAGGGAGAATTATGGGCCCTCATTGAATTCCTTTAATTGGTTCTCAAAAATATCGGTGGACCATTTGGATGTGATAGGAAATTCAGATTTGGTAATCAAACATATCAATGGGGATTATGCTATCAGAAAAGAAGAGATAACCCCCTTATTGAATATCTTTAAGGGTTTATGGAATATTCCCCATGGAGAAAACATTGACTCACATCCCATGATTGATGAATTCCCAAGGATATGCATCGAAAATGTAGTTATGGATTTGGAAGATCCAAATTGGGATGAAACAGTCATTCACATTATGAATCACAGAATGGTATCACTGTTTTTTAGGTCAGAAGAAAAGATATTAATGAATTCAGACCTTTCGTAGAGCCCTAGGTTCCTACTCATAGGTGTATAATGATAATAATAGGATACATTCAGAATAGTGTAATCCTACCAGATAGATCTAGGATGGAGAAAATATGACTATGAGCAACCTACATCACTCTTTTTTGATGTATGAAATCACAAGAAATAACTCTATAAATGAGTCTTTTATGGAGTCCTTATCAAATGTATTGATGGAGAAGATACTATCACTATCATGAAAGAAGTACCTGTGGGGACCTTTGGTTCCCAGTGGTCAAGATACTGGCTTTCCAATAAAAGTTGAAGTCTTGGGTACTATTGGACCGCTCTGACATAGGATGGACCATTATTCACCAATAAATTTGTTTCTTAAGAATTGCATTAAAACTCCATCCATAATCCGCTATATATTATACATAAAACAAAACAATCCTTGTAATTTTCCATATAGGTAATTTATGTTGTGGTGCCATACCTTATAGACATCACCAAGTTGGTAAAATACATCTTAACTTCGGTTTATTTGTTCTCTAAATGGGATGATGTAATAACCACTCAAAATAGTTTGGGCCAAAATCATTGTCATATTCATGAAATAGAGCATCATTACCAAAATTTTGTGTACCCCGTACAATATTGATAGGCAATGGAACAAATTTCTATTTTACTGAGGTAGAAAAACTATATTATTAGTATAATATCATATCCAACCATTCATCCCACTACCATGCTATAGGTAATGAAAATATAGAGACGTTCAACAAGACCAGGTCAAACTTACTCAAATAGATGGTAGGTAATGATAAAAGGTCTTTTCCTGACATGGTCTTTCATACCTAATGGTATTACTGAAATTCAATCAGCACGACCACATGGGCTACCCCGTACTCACTGGCATACATAATAGATGAATCCATGCTCAATGATGTTCAATTACCATTATTCCATATTACTATTTGTGGCCATTTATCTTAGATGAGAAGTCATATAAACCACTAGATTAATTTCAACTGCTCGACCAGAAAATATTTCAAACCATTCATCACTTGTAATTTTAGAAATATCATATATCATGATCATTTAACAAGAACGTATTCCACTTTTCATTCCTCCACGGAGAACTAGTGTTGGTCCTTAGGACTCCAGTGATACCAGTAAATAAGCCTCCAAATTTTGAACCAAAGTGGGTGGGATATTACTCCATAAACATGGTATAATATAATATAGTTTAACAATAAATATCAATGGATAGAAAAATCATTATGACCCCAAAAAAATTCAAGGTTCTTAATGAAATATTTTATGTAATCATACGATGCATGTCTAAGTAGGACGACATTAAACTGCATAGTTGGTATTTGTTGAATGAATTTAAAATGTATGAAATTTAATCATAGAAATAGGATGTTAAACTACACAACACCATATATATTACAATATGTAAGACACTAAACTACATAGAATATCATCTAAACCAAATTATGTTAAACATCATGGTTCACATCCTTGTTTTAGGACATAAAACTGCACAAAATATTGATCAATTTTTGAGAAGATCATAATATCATGTACATATTCCCCTACTATAACTTTATTCAAGAATTATGTGGGGATTGATTCTCATTACAATGATATACATAGTGAAAATAGGCCCTCACATCTCGGGTCTAGCTGAAGTAAGAAAAATGGTCCCCCTTTTATGTGTACACAAATCAAACCTGCATAGGGAACTTTTCAAGAACATTGTATGGATTGATTCTCATTACAATGAGATCCATAGTGATGTTTAGACCTCATGTATTGGGCCCAATCATCATTTTTGAAATTTTCACATCCCCTTTTTCCCCACGTTAATACCTAATTGATACGAGGAACTATTTTTATGAACTATATGTGGACTGATTATTGCTTCCACAATATACATATTGAATCCCATGTTACATTCCCTACTCAAGCTATAATACTCCCTTCCATGTTGGGTGACCCATGTCACCACCACAAGATGTTAAACTGCATGACCAATTTTCTCATTTCATGATGATAAACTACACGATCCTTTCATGAACATTTTATGGATTTATTCTAACTATATTGGGATAAATATTGAAACTAAAAATATCAAAGCCTAGTCCAGCCACTATGAAATAGAAATCCCTCTATCATTCCCAGGTATTTCTTTTGTGTGGTTGAAGGAACCTTTTCCACTTCACATTTGTCACACCGAGAATAGATCATATTGGATTAGGTGTTTTGGTAATGAATTTCCATACACAAGTAAGGAATATCAATTCACATTGGTGTTATCACGGTCCTGGCTACAAGACCTAAAAAGGAAGAACAATTTTCCTCATCACATGAAAATAATCTACAAGTTTTCTCCAAGAACAACATGTGGATTGATTCCAATTCCAATGATTTATTTATTTATTTAAAAATATTTATTCATAGAACCATATCTAGAACTATGTGGGAATTCCTCCCACTCTTCAATGTGTAATTCATATGCACATAACAGGATTAAATGTAGTGTCTCACCCTATGTGTGATCCTATATTTAAAACCCCCTTTTTCCACACATGATTTCAATTAGTCTCGAGAATGTTTTCTAGAACTACACGTGGATTGATTATTTCTCTTACAAGATATTTAGTGATTCCAGAATACTATATCCTAGTCCAACCATAATATTCCCTTTTCATTTCAATTCACCAATATCCTTACAAAATGACATTAAAGTACATGCCTAATTCCTTGGTTGCATGACATAAAACGTTGTGGTACCTCAAGAACTATGTGTGGATTGATTCTCGTTACTATAATATATATAGTGATTCATAGGCCTCATGTCCTAGTCCCAACCATGAGGTAAATAAAAATACCCCATCTAATGCGTATAAACAATGATCTAGATATGATCTCTTAATTAGCATACCCTCCATAGGGGGACCATCAAGGAAACAAATGTTCCCACTTTATACATATGAGTCATATATGTGAAATAAAATCTATTCTTCATGACATATATTGGTCCAAACAATTCATTTGTGCTTAGAAATATCCCTTCCACACGTCATACTCCTAATCATGGACACTTTCATATCTTTATTATATTTCTCCATCCTTTGGTCATTTAATTTATTATACCTGAGGAATCCTTTTATTGAATATGCAGTAACACGTCCCAATTAGCTATGAATAATGTATAACAAAAAATGGGGTTATCAGCCATAGGATTCCACTGACTAACTATTCAATAACATTCCCTAGATGGATTTTCATAATGAATCCCATAATTTTTTTTGTTAACCAGTGATAAATTTTCCCTCATTTGAAGCCTCTTCTATCATCGAAAGCATTGAAAACATTATGTTGGGTCCTAAAATTAAAATGATTCTATAGTCATCCCCATTATATGTGTCCCATATCATTTATCGCTATATGATGAAAGAAATTCCACAGTTTAAAATTTTATCCCTCATGTATGAAGTATTTCGGAATGACCTTGGTGTAGTAAGACACATATAACATATCATTCCGATTATGATATGTTCCAATTAATATGACCTAAAACTATAGGCTCCACATTTCCCACATTTATTTCAAACCTTTGAAGGAAACCTTGTTCCATATTCTTAGCTAATTTTTACTTTAAAGGCTTCTCACATATTATAGTACTTCTCTTCTACAAATCAATTTAACTGCCTGGGGAATCTAAATTTCCATAATCTTCCGTCATCCATAAAAAATAGATTGTCAGAATTACTAAAAAATACTTTTCTTGAATATTCTATAACATTCCCTAGTCTCCTTTTTATATGTTTCCCACAATGTTTCATATCCTATCATCCATATGATTCCACTATTTGAAAATGAAAAAACATGTCCAACATGGATTTTAATAATGTATCCCACAAAATCAGTTTTTCAACTAGAGGTAACCTTGTCCTCTCTAGATTCTTCCTCTATTTACATAATCTCTTTCTCCCATGCCACTCTTCAGATATAAAAATTCAATGATTATAGCTTACAAAATTCCCCACCTCATTCTTGAAAGTGATGACCGATTTCTGAATTGAATCCCATGAAAGTGGAGAATTTTAATCCTTTCAATCAAAAATAAATGACTTAAATTATATAACTCTTAATTTACATCTTGTATGAAATTAAACTACATAAAATTGTTTCCTTTTCTTATAACATTAAACTTCCTGTCACAACATCCTAGTTACATGATGTTAAAAAGTACATTCGTATCTTCCCTGTAAAATGTTAAATTACACGGTCATTGTATAGAACACGTGATATTAAACCAAATGATGCATCAACCCCTTTAAAAAAGGGATTTCCCACTAAAAATTTCCAAATAAAAAATTTACCACAATTCACATAATCCAAATTCAGTTAGGAGCGGTTTTCTATTTATAGCCAATGCCCATAAAAAACATCCCCTTCATTCTCCAATTTCTTTATAGGGAAATAAACCCATCATGGTTTTGGAAAATTGTAATCTCTATAAACATTTTTTGGCCCTTAATAGTAGAGTGTCATAATTCTTGAGAGATCATTTCCCTGACTATGTTGTAAAATGACTTAGTTGGATTTTCATAAATCACCAAAATAAATGTAATTTCATCCATATGATGTTTCTATTTGAATATGATGAAGCACACCCTTCTTGTATTAGCTTAAAGTAACCTAAAATGGGTTTTCAACTGGACAAAATTTCATATTAATTAGAGTCCTTCTCTATTACCATTTTTATCAACAATGTTTCATTGTTATTTTCTTTTCAAACATGTTTTTATTCCATTCCCTATATATTTTTCTCAAATCACTTTTTGTATGGGGATATAAATAATTTATGACTAAAAATTAATCTTTAGATATTAAAAGAATTTCAAAATAGTATATTCCCACAAGCCTTGTTTGGGTCATCATTTCAAAACATATGGCCCAAGTCATTTGACCTAAAACATGAGTCCCATTATTCCGAACTACTTGAATTTAAAAATCCTATAGAAAGATACAAAAGACTCACCAGGTTGAAACCCAACAAAGGGAACTCTTAAAAAAAGTTAGGTATCAGCATGCTAGAACAACAATCCATGTGGTTTAGGAAATCATCATGCAATGAAAATAAAAAGGCATAATAATTGTTTGGATGAAAACCCATAATGTACGTCCTAAATAAATACATGTCTCACATGTAAATTCTTCTCCATTTCATGATTACGAAAAAATTTGGGTCCTAAATAAAAAATACAAAAATTTTGTAAGGTTATCCATATTACTTTAGAAATAGTTGAATTACGCTTGCTAAGCCCCATGTCTTAGAAAATTTTTTGGATCATCCTCACATAGTTGAGATTTCTCTGAAGCCAGTCAAATGATGTTGGAATGCGTCAATGTTCCCTAAATTTACCTTATAACTAGATTCATTTCATTACAAAAAAAATCTAATTTTTAGGGGAGGGGGGAATTTTTTGACACTATGAAATGTGATCCATTACCTTTATTTCAAAATTCATGATGTGATCCTCATAATGTCACCTAATTTCATGTTTGAGTATAAATTTTTATTTTTTTGGGAAGAAGAAGAAGAAACTAAAGATAATTATAGAAAGTGATTTGGGAATGAAATATGGGGTTGTATGTATCAAGAAAAAAATCCTCTAAAAGGACAATAGAATTGATGGTGAGAACCATTATTTTTCATGGGTGTTAGTGATAGTAGAGAAGGGGCCATACTGAGGGGATGAGACCGTAGCTGGGAAAAGATCATAAGTTTGGTTATAGGGGCACAACCCCTACAGTATAGAGAAAAAGTTTCACCAAAGTGTCCCGGCTCACATCAACACTGTATGCCAAGAGGCTAGTTCATGCCCAACCTATGCATCCTAGAATGCCCATACTCCCCTGGATGAGTCACCTGCAAACATCCCCTGCATGTTACTAAAAGGTAGGCCAACACTCTATGGGATACCTACACTAGTAACCTATATTGTGTACTTGTGTGGACAACCTCCTATGACTGACTGAAAGTTATTTTTTATTATTACCTTCACAAAAATGCAGGGTTACCCGTCTCGGAAGAAGAAAACAATGAAGTCCAAGTGCATCCTTCTGGACCACATTAACAAACTCAAAAGGAAGAGAATTGAGACTATAATAAATCACAAGAGTCTCCTCCGGCCTGCCCCAACGAGCCAACGTGTCAGTCGCAAAGTTGGATTCCCTCATACTGTGATGAAAAATCCTTCCCTGATTAGTCTCCCTTTGCTCCTTCAATAGACATAAACCAAATCCCAAGAGATGTCATGATTTTCCTGTAGAGATCTGACCAAAGTATCGGAGTCATATTCCACCTCCATCACCGGGAGGCCTCTCCTCTTGCAAACAATCAAACCTAAAAGAAGTGCTCTAAACTCTTCACCCATAGAGTTGCCTGGTCCATAATATGCACTGAATGTAATATCGACTGAAACCCAACAATCCCGAAGCAAACCGCCACCCCTCATGACTCCTCCCAAGCAGGAACCATCCACATTCAGTTTCAACCCATTAGTTTGAGGTTGCCACCTTACCCAACGCCCTCTATCCATAGTCGGTATACACTGACTGTTTATGAGGTTCCCCAGCATAACTGAATGAACTCCATTCTTAAAAAGGGAATCCATTTCAACCATGAGGGACCTCATCTGGACCTGATGTGATAAAACATACCTCCTGTGACCCAACCGCACCTGGTTGCGCACTTCACAGATTGTCCAACAAATATAAAACAGGATAATTGTTCGGGCTGTTCGCTCCCATGTTCTGCAATCAAAACTAGAAAACCATATCAGAAGGTAATCCTCAACCATATGAAACTCTCCAGATGGAAACCCATGTTGAGAGAGATGAGACCAGAGGAAAACAACCCATCATCCCGGAAAAAACAAATTCAACGTTGATTCAGAACACGACCTCTCACAATAGTAGCATCGCGATGCAATGCAAACTCTTCTTCTCTAAATATTTTCCTCTATGGGAAGAGCTCTGTTTTGGATCCTCCAAACTAGAAAGTTCATTCTCGTTGGGATCGCATTACACCATGTAACCTCACCACCTTCCACCATGGTAGAGTTCCTATAAAGAATTCTCCTATATCCTTTCATATTAAAATGCCCCGAGCTAACCTCTGTGAAACAACATCTATCTAGTTCATCACTCATAACAATTATGCTAGAAATATTCAGCTGCTATGGGTTAAGGTTTGCATGTATAAAATCATACCTTCCACATGCCTCCCTAAATGAGATGCCAGGATGAGGACAACCTTGATACAGATGCCTCTCCTCTGTCTATGTATCCTCCCAAAAGTTAATCTCCCCACGACTAATCACCCATCTGGTTTAATCAAGTGGCACCTCCAGATGAGAGAACATGCACTTCGCGAGACCATTCTCTCCACGCATGAAAAAATCCCCATACCAACCATATCTTAATCTAAAAAATCTTGCCCAGAGAGATTTACCAACAATCACCTCCCAAGCCAATCTGGCTTGCATTCCCAGAATGGATTCACGAATATCATGAAGCCCAACCCCTCCTTCATCCACTGGCCGGGCCAACCTCTTCCAAGAGGCCCAATGATATCTCCCTTCCATTTTCAAATCCCACAAGAAAGAAGTGAGAATATGTTCAATCCTATCCACAGTTCCCTTCGGGGGATTGATGATAGAAAAGACATGCAAAGGAATAGATAAGGCAACACTATTTATAAGTATGATCCGACCCCCAAAAGATAGAATCTTGTTCTTCCAGTTGAAATTCCTCCCAAAGATACGGTCAACAAACCCATTGAAATGATTCTTCCGAATCCTTCCAATGGATATTGGAACTCCAAGATACATGATAGGGAGTTGTCTCTATCCACAACCGAGAATGTCCTGAATAATCATGCACCTTCCTCCCGGGCATTTGTTGGATATGAAAAAGTGGCTCTTCGAATGGTTGATCGACTGACCACTCAGTTTCCCATAGATGGACATAATTCCCTTAAGAACATTTAATGATCTACTCCCACCATTCAAAAATAATAATATATCATCAGCAAACATCAATTGGGAGATACTTCCTAAATTCCTTCTACCATAAAAGGATTCATTCAACCCTCTGCCATACTCCTCTTCATGTTTCTAGACAAAGCATCCTGAGCAAGGAAAATGATGATAGGAGAGAGCGGATACCCCTATCTAACTCCTCTCACAGTTTTTAAGAAACCAAATCATTTCCCTAATAATTAAAGAGGAATCCATGGAGATGAAAAACACCTGAAACAGAGATCACAAAACATCTCATGGAACCCAAAACTCCTCATGACCCGTAAGATGATGCTCCACTCCAATTTATCATAAGATTTATTCATATCCACTTGCCAAATGATATTGGATCCAACTGTCCCTTTATTCAAATAATGAACCATCCCACTCGCAATTCCCACCGCCCCCTGTATGCTCCTACCTTGTATAAAACCATGCTGCTCTTCAGAAATTATCCTGGGTATAACATTGGATAGTCTCTTGCCAATAATCGTCGCAAGAATTTTGTAAGATACATTAAAAAGACAGATCGGTCTAAAGTGATTAATAAGGCATGGGTCTTTGATCTTGGGAATAAGCACAACCCTTGAAGAAGACGCCCCCTTAATCAAGGAGGCCCCCCTAAAAAAGTCGTGAATAGCCTCCACCACACACAGCCCAATGAACTCCCAAGCAGCACTGTAGAAGGAGGTTGGGAAGCCATCAGAACCAGGTGCACTCTCTTTCAGCATACTTCCCATAGCCTCTCTAATCTACCCCTCCCAAGGGATAGAGGATATGCAATCATTCTCGACTTGGTTCATCATAAATGGTAAACAATTCAAGAAGGTTGAACCCTCTAAAGATTATATTTCGAAACCAGAAGTATTCTCCCTTTCCCACAAACCCTCAAAGTGTTCCAAAGCAATCTTGCCGGAAACATTCACATCTGATGTATAAGAACCATCCTCCCCCTTTATATTGATATTCATCCTCCTCATTTCTTTAATGCATGCCTGAAAGAAGGCATTGTTGCGGTTCCCCTTGTAACGACCCAAAGTTTTTCAATGGAAAATTCCCTTCTTATATCTATGTCATAAAAACACAAAATAATGAACTACTAAGTGATAAGTGACCTTTAAACATACTTTTTTCACCCCTATGTTTGGAATTTTAAAAAATCCGGCATACACAGTTGTGCTCAAGATAGTTTTTGGAGTCTAAGGAAACAAAAATAATTTTTGGTGAATAGTAACCTACCCTTATGAATAGTAACCTACCCTTATGAATAGTAATATGAACCTTATGAATAGTAAATAAGAGTAACATTACCTATGAATAATAAAATAAAATTTAGTCATCATAGAAAGTGATAATTTGACCATAGTAAACATTTTTGGTATTTTATAAATCATAAATAATTAATTATAATTAATTAATTTAAAAGAATATTTATTTTCCTGAAATATATTCATATATTATTGAATCAATGTCTAATAGTTTTTAGATAATTTTATAAGACCCTACGTAATTTTTGAAAGAACTATAAAATCAGTTTTAATCTTAAAAACTGTTTATTTTAAGTAAATTATGATTTTATTTAAATATTAAATTAATAATACTTAGAAAATTATTTTTGAAAAATGGACTTCATTTTTGGATTCTACACGTCGAAAAACAGTTGGGGTAAAATTTTGGGATTTTTCTAAGATACTTGAATTTTTGATGAATAGTGGAATCCGATAATTCACAATAAAAGCTAAATAATGCATTAATTGAGTCATTGCTGATGTTCTACTGATGAAAGCCCACTTGGTTCGGGATTACATTATAATATTACTATTATTGGTCATCCAAGACTCACTATTCCTTGTCTTTGGTGGAATTAATAAACTAATCAATTTAATATTAAGGAAACCCCTCTCCCCTCCACTATAAAAGCCACCCTTCACTCCCTCTTTTCCTCACTCCTCTCAAGCTCCAAGCCTTCTCTAAATTCTGCCCAAACACCTTCCCTAGCTCATCCCCCACGTCCAAAATCTTCTGGTCTCATCAAAATACCATGCCTAGCTTTCTTAAAGTGGAACTCAAGTGGAGGATTCTAAAGGTAATTTCTCTCCCTCTTCTCCTTTAATTTCCTTTCAAGTTCAAGTTCCTTTCTTGATCTCCCTCTATATATCTTCATCCAAATTTTTCTGTAAATCCAGTATTATATATATACTGTAATCTTATGATTCTAATGGTATATTATATCTTCCCACACCCTTTCCCCCTTCCTTTCATTTTATTAAAGAGAACGTTGGTCATGTGGTGACAATTTATCACCTTCAAAAACAACATGCTCTCTTCTTTCATTTATACATTAAATCTGGTCATGAAACCATTTTCATGGTTGAACCAGAATGTTTTATATCAATTATGTTCTATTTTAAGTTCTGTAAATAACCTATGTCCTTATTACTAAGTTAAATGTTAAAACAAGATCGTTGTGACCCAAAAACCGCTCAAATTAACCCAAATAACCATCATTAAATTTTTTATCTAATGATTCGTCCACATGGATATAATATAACTCATTATAAAATCATTCAAGCTTCTGTAATATCATTAATTACATGTAATATCAGATCTTTATGTTTACCAATGATCAACCCAAACATCAAATTAAGAATACAAGTGGACCGCTCAAGAAAACCATGAAAACGAACATCCCCGAACAATGTTTTTAAACTCTATAAGTCATACAAAGGAACCTAATATGAAATAATGAAACCATAATGAACCCTATTAATGTATAAAAGGTTCTGGAATTTCTAATTAATGAATATAATGTCATTATACAGGACATTAAAGAGAAGGAGGCATTCGAGTACAAGGTAAGGGGAAATCTCGAACCCAATTTTCTTCCTTCGGGTTCTCCCTCTTTCACTCCATTTTTTATATGGTTACTCCTAAAAGGCCTTTTGTTCATCATTTCCTTTACTTTTCTGGGATATACATGTTTGTCACTGGTTTTTATGTCCATCAAAATGTTTTCCAAAAGAACTCTTCTTTCAAGATCTCACATTTTTCCTCTCATTCAAGGTTGATGGTTCTTATATCAAGTATGTTGTTCCCTCTTTTTTTTGGGAACCCAAAGATTATGAATGTGTTATTATGAGATGAAACCCATTCCTTTCGATGGGTTATTTATGTACATGTTTGGTATGTGTTCTATGTGTCAAGCATGATAATGATAATGTTATGATGTGACGGGTGCGCCCGGAATTATATAGCGCAATATGAATGTTTAAATGTGACGGGTGCGCCCAGAATTATATAGCGCTCCAATGCATTGGGTAAAGTGATGAATCTCATGAGTAAATATGAAATTATGCATGAACATGATGTTAGCTTTGTTCACAATTATGTGTGGTAGTTAACCACTAAGACATGATGTTTCATTTTTATGCTTTGCCACATTTCAAGTTTATTGTTTATGCTCCTCTCATGTTCAAGATCTTCTTCTTATGTCATGATTATGCTCACCCCATGCTATATTGTTCTTATCTATCCTCTTACTGGGATTTTATCTCACCCCTTTTGATGTATATCCTCAGGTGGATACATGTACTAAGGAGAGGACAAGTGCTACTAAGAAGCTATACAAGAAGAGATTAAATGAATTTTTATCCTTGATGTTGTACTTGTTATGTGTAGTCCTAGTTTTCCCAAGACACTAAACCTATGTATCCTCAATGTGTAATTCTATTATGTTTTTTATCTCTGAAATGATGTAATAGTAATGTAAGAAAAGGCCGGGTCGCTATAGTTGGTATCAGAGGAAAGGTTTAGTTAATTTTGGAATTAGGATTAGTGAACCCTAAAGAAAACCTCTAGCATGAGACTAAGTACAAATATGCACACAAGGATATTTACCTAGGGATCCCATATGTTATGTTTTTGGTATAATTTTTTAAAAGGATAAGTTATTCATGACTTGTTTACTTATGTTTTGTTCTAACCTTTTCTATTTTAGAAAATGGTGGGAACCAGGATAAATCAGGCCAACAACTCTTGAGAAGGCCAACGCAACGATTTCCCGAACGACATCCCAAATGATTTTGGAGGTGGAGTTCAAAACATCATGAAAATGGTTACCCAATTATCCCGGGTTATTAATAATAACCATAATAATGGGGAACTTCCTCCTTCACCAAAGAGGGAGCAGCTAGCTATCGAAAGTTTTATGCGGCAACGACCACCAACATTTTGTGGATCTTCCGATCCACTAGTTGCGGAATAGTGGGTCAAATCCATGGAGAAGATCATTTCTGTTCTTCACTGTTCCGAGACAGAGAAGGTGACTCTAGCCGTTTATCGTCTAGATGGAGAAGCTGATCAATGGTGGGCTTTGATTAGGAACACCAAGCCAAGGAATGAAATTGAAGAGATGGAATGGGAAGACTTTAAGATAATGTTTCTTAATAAGTACTTCCCACGAACTCTTCGCACGAAGATGGAGAGGGAATTCATAGAGCTCAAGCAAAAAGAAGGAGAATCTGTCACAACCTATGAAGAAAATTTCACAAGGCTCGCAAGGTATGCTTCGGGTTTTGTTATCAACAATGATAGCAAAATTGATAGATTCTTTAGTGGATTAAAACCACATCTTCGAAAAGCTCTTGAAATTCGAGACTTTGGGAGTTATGAAAAAGTTGTTCGGTGTGCTCTCAAAGTGGAGATGGAGTTTGGAGAATGGTCCCATGGATATGATGATAGGAAAAGAAAGATGGAGTTTCAAGCTGGTGGATCTAGTGGTAAAGATGGAAAGAAAACACAACGCCCCACTTGCCAAAAATGTGGGAAGTTGCACAATGGGAACTGCCTCAAAGGGACGGGGAAACGCTTCAAGTGTGGGAAAGAAGGACACCTAGCTCAGGAGTGTCAAAGAGACATGAAAAGGAAGGATAATGTAGCCGATGAAAGGAGAGAACCACTCGTGGTTCAATGCTACAACTGTAAGAAGCTAGGGCACTATTCAAACCAATGCACTAAACCTCGAGCTTTCGAGGGTAATCAGCGCCAACAACCACCAAAGCCAAAGGAACAAGGGAAGGATTATGCCATCACTACTGCGGAGGTGGAACATGATAATGAAGTTGTACAAGGTACACTTCCTATTCACTCCAGAATGGCAAAAGTCTTATTTGATTCTGGTTCTACACATTCCTTTATATCTTGCAAGTTTGATAGAACTATAGAATCGAAGCCCCGAAACCTTGAAGTAGAGATATCTGTAAAAACACCAAGTGGTGCAATCATTGCAACCCAAGTGTTTGATTCTTCTCCTGTTGACGTATGTGGGAAGATTCTTCTGGAAAATCTCGTAATACTTCCCCTGGTGGAATTCTACGCTATAATGGGAACGGATTGGCTCTCGTTATATAGAGCACATATCAACTATCGGGAAAAGGAAATATATTTTCATATTCCGAACCATCCCATGCTCCTCTACAAATGCATGGAAGATCATGAATCTCCTTTGATAAATCCTTCAATGGTGTGGGTGACGATTCCCTATGAAGAAGCATACCTCGCCCAAATGATTGAGTCAAAACAAAGTTCCAACCTTGAGGAAATGCCCATCGTAAGGGAATACGATGATGTATTTCCCGAAGTGTTACCCGGAATTCCCCCGGATCGTGAGGTAGATTTCTCAATTGAACTCATACCCGGAGTTACTCCTATCTCGAAGTGCCCCTATAGGATGGCTCATATCGAACTGGAGGAGTTAAAGAAGCAGCTGCAAGAGCATCTGGACAAAGGATTCATACGCCCTAGTGCATCACCTTGGGGTGCGCCAATGCTCTTTGTGAAGAAGAAGGATGGAACCATGCGGTATTGTATCGATTATCGGGAACTCAACAAGATCACTATAAAGAACATGTATCCTCTCCCAAGGATTGATGACTTGTTCGATCAGTTTAGAGGAGCTCAATACTTCTCAAAGGTGGATCTTCGTTCTGGATATCATCAAGTAAAGGTGAAGAAGAAAGATATTCAGAAGACTGCCTTCCGTACTAGGTATGGGCACTATGAGTTTTTGGTGATGCCCTTCGGACTTTCTAATGCCCCTGCAATATTCATTGATTTGATTAATAGAGCCTTTAGACATTACCTAGACAAATCTGTGGTAGTGTTTATTGATGATATTCTCATTTACTCCAAGAGTAAGCAGGACCATGAAGAACATCTAAGACTTGTGTTGGAGACATTGAGAAAGGAGAAGTTGTACGCCAAGTTCAGCAATTGTGACTTTTGGATGAATCAAGTCACGTTCTTGGGACATGTGATCACAAGGAAGGGAATTTCTGTGGACCCTTAAAAGACAAAGGCGATTGAAGAATGGCCCAGGCCCTCTAGTGTAACAGAAATCCATAGTTTTCTTGGATTAGCTGGGTACTACCGACGTTTTGTGAGAAACTTCTCACGATTGTCAAGCCTGCTAACTAAGTTAACAAGGAAAGGGGTAAAGTATGTATGGACGGAAGAATGTGAGGGAAGTTTCAAGGAGCTAAAGAGAAGGCTGATCACTGCACCTGTACTCACACTACCGAAAAGTGGAGAACGTTTTGTGATATACAGTGATGCTTCAAAGAAAGGCTTGGGTTGTATACTCATGCAAAATGATAATGTGATAGCCTATGCCTCACGACAGTTGAAGATCCATGAGCAGAACTACCTGACGCATGATCTAGAGCTGGCAGCCATGATTTTTGCCTTGAAAATCTGGCGACACTACCTTTATGGTGAGAAGTGTGACATATACACCGACCACAAGATCCTAAAGTTTATATTCACACAAAAGGAGCTCAACATGCGTCAAAGGAGATGGTTAGAGCTAATCAAGGATTACGATTGCTCTATTCACTATCATCCTGGAAAGGCGAACAAGGTAGATGATGCTCTAAGCAGGAAAGAACCTGCTACTCTATCCATGTTGACGATTGAGAAAGACCCTATCTTCTTGGATATGCAAAGGATGGATTTGGGAATCGTAAGGGCAGGGGATACATCCTACCTTGCCCAAATGATTGCGCAACCATCCATCCAACAGAAGATCAAGAAAGCACAAAGGGATGATGTGGAGATACAAAAGAGGGTGAATGCAGTAAAGGAAGGAATGCTTCAAGAGTTCCATATCGACGATGATGGTGTGATTCGGTTTGGAATGCGGCTTTGTGTGCCTTCATCACCTGGAATAAAGAAGGAGATATTGGATAATGCACATAGCTCAACTTTCTCTATTCATCCTGGAAGTACCAAGATGTATCGTGATCTCCGAGAACACTTCTGGTGGGATAACATGAAGAAGGAGATTGCGGAATATATATCAAGGTGCTTGGTGTGTCAGCACGTTAAAGCTGAGCGGAAAAAGTCCAAAGGTATGATGCAGCCATTGCCTATACCCATGTGGAAATGGTAAAATGTCACTATGGACTTTGTCATGGGCCTCCCGAAAACGTCAAGAGGAAATAATGCGATATGGGTTGTGGTTGACCGACTCACCAAGACTGCCCATTTTATCGCTATTCAGGAAGACCTCTCATATGAACAACTTGCAAGGATATATGTGAAGGAAGTAGTGAGGTTGCACGGTGTTCCACTCTCGATTGTCTCGGACCGTGATCCAAGGTTCACTTCTAAATTTTGGAGGAGCCTTCAACATGCTTTGAGTACTGAATTAAACTTCAGCAAGGCCTATCACCCCCAAACTGATGGCCAGTCTGAAAGGACTATTCAGACACTTGAAGATATGCTAAGATCATGCTCTCTTGAATTCAAAGGTGGATGGGATCAGCACCATCCATTGGTTGAGTTCTCATACAACAATAGCTTCCACTCGAGTATTCAGATGGATCCGTATGAAGCTCTTTATGGGAAGCGATGTAGAACTCCAACCTGTTGGGATGAAGTTGGAGAACGAAAACTACTTGGTCCCGATCTTGTTCAAGAGATGACAGAGAAGGTTCAAGTCATCCAGAAACATATCAAAGCTGCTCAAAGTCGGCAAAAGAGCTATGCTGACAATCGTCGAAGGGACTTGGAGTTTGACGTTGGAGATAAAGTCTTCCTTCGAATATCTCCATGGAAGAGAGTCATGCGATTTGGGAAGAAAGGGAAGCTAAGCCCAAGGTACATTGGCCCCTTTGAGATCCTTGATCGTATACGAGCTGTGGCCTATCATCTGGCACTTCCACCGAATAAGGCTCAAGTTCATGATGTGTTTCACGTATCACTACTGAGGAAGTACATTCCAGACCCCTCACATGTACTAAACACAGAGGTGGTACAGTTGGAAGATGATCTCTCATATGAGGACCAGCCGGTAAAAATTCTGGACCGAAGTGATAAGGTTCTACGCAACAAGACAACCCTCCTTGTCAATGTGTTTTGGAGGAACCAAAAGTTTGAGGAAGAAACTTGGGAACCGGAAGGGGAAATGAAGGAAAAGTACCCTCACCTATTTGTGTAAAGTGAAATTTCGGGGGCGAAATTTCTTAAGGGGGGAAGAATGTAACGACCCAAAGTTTTTCAATGGAAAATTCCCTTCTTATATCGATGTCATAAAAACACAAAATTATGAACTACTAAGTGATAAGTGACCTTTAAACATAATTTTGTCACCCCTATGTTTGGAATTTTAAAAAATCCGGTATACACAGTTGTGCTCAAGATAGTTTTTGGAGTCTAAGGAAACAAAAATAATTTTTGGTGAATAGTAACCTACCCTTATGAATAGCAACCTACCCTTATGAATAGTAATATGAACCTTATGAATAGTAAATAAGAGTAACATTACCTATGAATAATAAAATAAAATTTAGTCATCATAGAAAGTGATAATTTGACCTTAGTAAACATTTTTGTTATTTTATAAATCATAAATAATTAATTATAATTAATTAATTTAAAAGAATATTGATTTTCCTGAAATATATTCATATATTATTGAATCAATGTCTAATAGTTTTTAGATAATTTTATACGACCCTACGTAATTTTTGAAAGAACTATAAAATCAGTTTTAATCTTAAAAACTGTTTATTTTAAGTAAATTATGATTTTATTTAAATATTAAATTAATAATACTTAAAAAATTATTTTTGAAAAATGGACTTCATTTTTGGATTCTACATGTCGAAAAATGGTTGGGGTAAAATTTTGGGATTTTTCTAAGATACTTGAATTTTTGATAAATAGTGGAATCCGATAATTCACAATAAAAGCTAAATAATGCATTAATTGAGTCATTGCTGATGTTCTGCTGATGTAAGCCCACTTGGTTCGGTATTACATTATAAAATTACTATTATTGGTCATCCAAGACTCACTATTCCTTGTCTTTTGTGGAATTAATAAACTAATCAATTTAATATTAAGGAAACCCCTCTCCCCTCCACTATAAAAGCCACCCTTCACTCCGTCTTTTCCTCACACCTCTCAAGCCCCAAGCCTTCTCTAAATTCAGCCCAAACACCTTCCCTAGCTCATCGCCCACGTCCAAAATCTTCCGGTCTCATCAAAATACCATGCCTAGCATCCTTAAAGAGGAACTCAAGAGGTGGATTCTAAAGGTAATTTCTCTCCCTCTTATCCTTTAATTTCCTTTCATGTTCAAGTTCCTTTCTTGATCTCTCTCTATATATCTTCATCCAAATTGTTCTGTAAATCCAGTATTATATATATACTGTAATATTATGATTCTAATGGTATATTTTATCACCCCACACCCTTTCCCCCTTCCTTTTATTTTATTAAAGAGAACGTTGTTCATGTGGTGATAATTTATCACCTTCAAAAATAACATGCTCTCTTCTTTCATTTATACCTTAAATCTGGTCATTAAACCATTTTTATGGTTGAACCAGAATGTTTTATATCTATTATGTTCTATTTTAAGTTCTGTAAATAACCTATGGCCTTATTACTAAGTTAAATGTTAAAACAAGATCGTTGTGATCCAAAAACCGCTCAAATTAACCCAAATAACCATCATTAAATTTTTTATCTAATGATTCATCCACATGGATCTAATATAACTCATGATAAAATCATTCAAGCTTCTGTAATATCATTAATTACATGTAATATCAGTTCTGGATGTTTACCCATGATCAACCCAAACATCAAATTAAGAATACAAGTGGACCGCTCAAGAAAACCATGAAAACGAACATCCCCAAACAATGTTTTTAAACTCTATAAGTCATCCAAAGGAACATAATATGAAATAATGAAACCATAATGAACCCTATTAATGTATAAAAGGTTCTGGAATTTCTAATTAATGAATATAATGTCATTATACAGGACATTAAAGAGAAGGAGGCATTAGAGTACAAGGTAAGGGGAAATCTCGAACCCAATTTTCTTCCTTCAGGTTCTCCCTCTTTCACTCCATTTTTGATATGGTTACTCCTCAAAGGTATTTTTTCATCATTTCCTTTACTTTTCTGGGATATACATGTTTGTCACTGGTTTTTATGTCCATCAAAATGTTTTCCAAAAGAACTCTTCTTTCAAGATCTCACATTTTGCCTCTCATTCAAGTCTGATGGTTCTTATATCAAGTATGTTGTTCCCTCTTTTTTTTGGGAACCCAAAGCTTATGAATGTGTTATTATGAGATGAAACCCATTCCTTTCCATGGGGTTTTTATGTACATGTTTAATATGTGTTCTATGTGGCAATCATGATAATGATAATGTTATGATGTGACGGGTGTGCCCGGAATTATATAGCGCAATATGAATGTTTAAATGTGACGGGTGCGCCCGAAATTATATAGCGCTCCAATGCATTGGGTAAAGTGATGAATCTCATGAGTAAATGTGAAATTATGCGTGAACATGATGCTAGATTTGTTCACAATTATGTGTGGTAGTTAACCACTAAGACATGATGTTTCATTTTTATGCTTTGCCACATTTCAAGTTTATTGTTTATGCTCCTCTCATGTTCAAGATCTTATTCCTATGTCATGATTATGCTCACCCCATGCTATATTGTTCTTTTCTATCCTCTTACTAGGCTTTTAGCTCACCCCTTTTGATGTATATCCTCAGGTGGCTACATGTACTAAGGAGAGGACAAGTGCTACTAAGAAGCTATACAAGAAGAGATTAAATGAATTTTTATGCTTGATGTTGTACTTGTTATGTGTAGTCCTAGTTTTCCCAAGACACTAAACCTATGTATCCTCCATTTGTAATACTATTATGTTGTTTATCTCGGAAATGATGTAATAGTAATGTAAGAAAAGGCCAGGTCGCTATACCCCTCCCAAATACATCTCACCCAAGAATGTTTCATGGAGACCCTCTCCATTTCTAACAATTTCTCAGCAAGGACCACCCTTTTATCACATAGATTAGAGAAAATATTCTCATCCCAAGAAACTTGGAGAGCCTCCTCCAATCTGGAAACCTCATCCTTTAAACAGGTCACCCCATTATTCAAATCTGGTTGCTCCACTAGCCACAGTCTAATATCCTGTTTGAGCCTTTTTAAATGATTCACCAGCCCTCCCCAAGGCTGCTCCCCCTGTTCCTTCAACCAAGACATTCTCAAAACCTGCATAAAACCAGCATCCCTGTGCCATTAACTTGATTAATGAAAGCCCTTTACAACCAAAACTTCACGTCTGAATTCTATCAAAACTGGTTCATGATCCGAGAGAATTCGTGAGAGATGAGTAACCAAGGTCTTTGAGAAAAGGTCCAGCCCATGCATGTTGGTAAGCCACCTGTCCAATCAGCTCCATATACGATTCTAGACTCTACGATTTTTACACCACGTAAACTTCGCCCCTCTAAAGCCTAAATCCAACATACCCGCTCGCAACAATCACTCCTTAAAATCCAACATACCCTCCTGATTGCACCCCATTCCTCCATGTTTCTCCAAGACATCCAGAGCCGTGTTGAAATCTCCCCCCAAAAACCACGGCATAGAACCAGTTTGAACATACTTCAAGTGTCTCCAAAGCTCCCTTCTTTCCACCACTTTATTTCTCACATATACAAATAAAAAAAGAAAGTTAAAACCACCCACTTCAATCTTCATGTCAATACACTGAGGCGTCACACCTACAGTCTCTACCGAGATATCATTCTTCCATCCAACCCAAATCTGTGAATTAATATGTCCACCATGGAAAGAGTTCGGAACACCCATTTTCATTGCTACCCAGGGAAGCTTGCATGAGTCTTGTTTTGGTTCTAAAATCACGACCAAGGAAGCTTTACCCTTCCTACCTTCCAATGATAAAAACGCGCGCTTAACATGATCACCCAGACCATGTGCATTACAAATAATAATGGAGAACATCCCTACAAAACCTTACGCACCTTCTGGTTTGAGGGAAGAGGATGGATGGGGTGCACATACACACCCTTCCCCTTGGATTTATAACAAGTAATAGGACCCGAAAACCCATCCTTTCACTGCTCTGTTTTGCTGATAAAAGACTTTCATCACTCAAAACATCTAATTCCTCCAAACGAGGTTTCCTCCTCGACTATGCAAGAGGAAGAGACTCCGCTCCCAACTCTCCCTGAAATAAGGATAACAGAATTATTCTCTGGGGAGACCATCGTGAAGACACCACCTCCATCTCCACGCCCCTGTTCAAGTTAACCATCTCCATACGCTTTTCAGATGATTTCAAAAGATTACTCACTAGACAGTTCTGGATAACCCCTTTCGACAGCTGCGAAGAAATCCCAATAGGCGAAGCAGGGGGAGACAACGGTCTAGCCGGGCTCCCCATCGATAAGGACATGCGTACCCCCACCTCCCCCTGAGACATGCCCTTTCCCCCAAGGATAGAAACTTCCCTCTGCGAATCTGGACCTAGAGACCAAGAAATGATGTCCATATTACCAGAGGGGGTATCCAACAATTGCCCGACGCTGTCAGAAGGTGGTTCCCCACCTATCTTTCCCTTCACACAGATCCCTCTAGAAAAATTCAAATTTGAAACCTCCCGAGGTATAATGACCACATCCACTTCCCCGCACCCACTCGTTGCATGTGGGTCCTGACCCGGGGCCCCAACCGGATCTCGACAGGACTCCTCGGCCTCCTTCTGTCTCTGGGAACTCTTCACCTCATGGCCATGTAAGCCACAAAACACACAAAAACGAGGGAACTACCAATAAAAAAACTTCTGCCTCCACCAAAAACCATCATCGGATTCAAGCTGAACCATGGAAGGTCTCTTCAAAGCTAAGTCCATCTCAACATAGATTGGAGGGTTCCTCGCTGCCTTGAGCACCATAGTGTCTTCATCCGTGCATAAAAAATATCCAACAGAATTCCCAACATCCTTTAGAATCTTCGGGTTCTGAAAAGGAAGGGGGAGGCCTAGTAAAGACAACCACACCGCTTCTGAAGAGGATTCATGACCACGATGGCAATCCCATGACCACCTGGACAATGAGTATTGCCAAGAGACGCAACTTCTATATTCCCTCGACCACGCTTTCACAAAATCCTCCCTAGTCGCAAGATGAAAGCCAAAATTGATCCTTGATAGCTCAGAAACCAACGCCAGCTGAGACAACCCCCACAAATCGACAATGTTCTAGAAAAAAACAATAGATGGCTTGGAGCGGCCAAAACGAGCCACTAGATTGCGCTCATGAAAGGCAGCCGCCTCATGAAGCTCCCGAGATGACAAGCTAACCACAGGGTTCTCCTGAACATTCTTAGGAACCCTTTTTTCCACTACAATCAGAGGAATCTCTAAACACAACAAGTGAACCCGAGAAGACTGCCCACTAGCACCATCCCTTGAGGTACCCTTACAAAGCACCTCCTTGAAAGAAGACCTGGTAGCAACAGCAATCCCAACCCTATCAACATCACCTCTCGGAGGCACTGGAGAAACCACCGAATACCACTGTCCCATGTTTATATATAACTAGGATCCTGGCGGCCTTCATTTTCACAACTAGAAAATTGTGATAATCCCATATACTCTGGTTGCACAACCCCTTCACACAATTCCTCCCAAACCACTGTGGTAACACTCTCCAGACTATGAAAAGAAGGAATTTAAGGGTATGGTGGGATCAATGTCCATTGAGGGTCTGAAATACAAGACACCTATGTATGGACCTCATTTTACCCTTGTGTAAAACCATTTATATGAGGCCCCTTCCCTTATGAGGGACCTGCGCTAGACTCACCCATAGACTCCCAAGGAGACCCGTGGTGCCTAGGCTAAATCCTTGCACAAGTGTGTTTTACCTAGTGACGAGTTCTCCATGGAATATAAATCTCATTCCATCCTACACCCATGTGAGAAGCACATTCAGTTCCTCATATAACATATGTTAAACGCCATTTCCCTCTAATGCAGGACTTGTGTGATCCCAAATTTAATCCCTCTTCTAAGCCAACAGTGGTAGGGGTCCCCTTACTTTGGAACCCTTATCCACGGGGGACCAAATTGAAACCTCCACCAAATACTATAGACCTAAAAACCCATGTGAAGAGGTAAAATAATGTGTATCCAATTTATGTGTTCATTATTTTACTCAGAAATTTCTAGCACTAATCCTACCTGATGGGGAAGGTCATTAGGGTGCATGTGACAATTAATTCCCTTGGTCACGAGGACCCTAAATTCAGGGGAAGTTTTAGGGATCTATCAGTTTTAGACATAATGGATTGTGTCTTTCCCTTATATCATCATCTCTTAGACTGGGGGACATATGTTCTTGTTGGGGGGGGGGTGAGGATCACTCTAGTTTTTCCTTTCAACAGGGAATGAGATCCTCCTCCAGAACAAATTTTATTGAATCCCTCCTCAAGTAAGACAATATAATTTCCTACAACATCTTTCACTCTTTCCCCTCTTCACCACCTGGGTACTACTGGAATGGGTAGTCTGATGTGACAATCCTCGAAATCTAATAGGAGAGGGAATATGAATATCAAATCTCTTTATTCTTCTACCATATCCCCAACCACTTACACTAGTGGAAGAAGGATCATGTGGTCTTCTAGATCTTTTTCTTCCACTTTTTTCTCAAACTAAACACGAATCACATGGGAATACAGGTCAACTACAATCATGACATCCACATGGTCAGATTCATTTTTTTTGAAAGAGAATATTTCATCATATCTTCCTCTCGCATAGCTTCAAATGGCCTCCATAGGCACCTGTCCTCAAGTCCAAGGAACCAAACATAGGGAAAAATGTATTTTTTGGTCAATATTATCCACTTCTTACACTAATTTCTCAAAATGAGTATAAATCACATGGGCTTAGAGTTTGGAGGGGATTATAAAATCCACATGATCTATTGCATTTTGGCTTCATTCCTAGTGTAATCCTAAACTGAACCTATGTGAATCCTATTTGGTGTAATCCCCAATCAATGCCTCCATTAATTAGAGAATACTCCCCAAGAGTAAGCACCAAAAAACATAATTCACCCAGGAATCCACCTCAGTAGTAAGAACCAACCTATCCTCATTCACCAGGGAATCCTCCTATGGATTAATCCCTAAACAAACACCATTAACTAGGGAATCCTCATAAAGAGTAAGCATCAACAAAACCTCATTTACTAGGCCACCTTAATTAGGAGTGATCCCTAACCAAACCTCCTTCACTAGGGTATCCTTATTATGAGTAATCCCCAATAAAACCTCATTTACCATGGCATCCTCTTAATAAGTAAGCCCCAACCAAACCTCATTCAACAAGGAATCATCCTCAAGAGTAGGCCCCAACCAAGCCTCATTCATAAGGAAATCCTTACCGAGCATAATTCCAACCCCAACCTCATTCAACAGTGAATCCTCCTTATGAATAATCCACAACCACACCTCATTCAATAGGGAATTTGTTTGAGGAGTAATACCCAACCAAACCTCATTAACAAGAGAATCCTCCTCAGAAGTAAGCCCCAACCAAACCTCATTTACCAGGGAATCCTGCTCAAGAGTAAGCCCTAACCAAGCCTCATTCACTATGTTATAATCCTCAAGAGTAAGCCCTAACCATACATCACTATCTCTGGAATCATCCTAAGTAGTATTTCCCAACTACACCTGAACTCACAAGGGCTTCCTCTTTAGGATTGATCCCTAATGAAACATTAAATCACCAGATCATCTGGCTTTGGAGTAATACCAAATAAAACCCTATTAGTGGGTTATATTAACCTAGAATACAAATATATAGAGATCAACCATAGGTTTAAATCCTCACAAACTAAACTACATGGGATTTTATTCCTATAAAAATGGGATACATAGAAAGCCTTTTTGAGGTCCAATCCCAGCCCGCAAAATGAACCCTATTTTTCTCGATGCTATATTCCTAGTGGAGTATTTTTCAACATGGAAGACCGTATCCCTTCCATGACCCCTAATCCACTTTTGTATAAGTGACACAATAAACGTTTACTATGATCCTTTCTCATAAACAACCTTGTTACATGACGTTAAGCTACATGGTTTGGTCCTTACCACATGACCTTAAAAGATACAATTTGTATCATTAAGTGAAACTATACTATGTGGGTTCTAATTACTTTCATAAGGATGACAAGGAATCCCATTTTTGGGTATGATACCAACTTAAAAAAAACTCCCACCTCTAGATATAGAGATACACTCCATAGCTCCCCAACGTGTGGCTGAAAACCAGCATCAACGTAATAATGACCAAAGAATATGTAATCAGAAAATAATTTGATACTATCCATGGAGAACCTAAGATACATACATATGATTATATGTTCCATACATGATAATAATTGATTTTTAATTCATGTTTTATCCATATAATACATGGTAATTAACGAAGGAGTCATGAATATATCATAAATCTATAAGAGAGTCTCGGAGTAGTAATTAATTCCCCAAAAAGGGTGTGAGGTGCCAGACATCCCATCCTATAAACAAATGTAAGTTCTTAAGAATTATTTGAAAAAAAACCCCAATAAGTGCTAGACTTTTGAATGTAGGTCCTAATGGATATAGAACCATTGGGTGTTTTTAGTTCCATTAATAAAGCCATTAGAAACCACTCAGAAATAATAAACCCAACAAGAAATGTTATACAAAGATCAACCCAATATAATAAACCATTAGAAATACCAACGCTTTTTTGTCTGAAGAATCCACCATTTATTTTATTTACGACAATTCTTCAATGTCCTTATAACATGATTTTCATTTTTTTAAAATAATTTTTTTTCTTTCCAAATTTAAAAGATCACTTGATGTTAATCTTCATGATGTCCTTTGTCTCCAAGAATATGGTCATTGAATGTAGGTTTTAGTCTACCGAGGAGTAGCTACCTTCTTTTATCTTACCTTTTAGGTCCACTTTAGTTCCTTTCACATGAAGAACTCAATGTTCTAATGAAAATCTAGTGGATGACTACTATGACCCCCATCCACCCTCCCAAAAGATCACCTAGTTGTTGATAGTACGTCCTACATAGGACCCATATTTTATTCATTACCACTAGTCACAAGACACCCCCATGGTTCCTGATGGTTTAACGAGCATTGTGAAAGATCCCCTATTTTACTTTCCCTATATTCCTCTCATGATATTTATGATAAGGTGATCAATTGGGGTCTTCGAGTCCAATCACTTTGATTTCCCTAATATATTTGGAATGTCCTAGATATTCCAAACATTTTTTAAACATATCCACAACTAAAACCATGATATAATCATCCTCCTATCACCATTTCTATCTCAAAATCACCAAGAAAACCGTTAATTTACTTAGATTTACCATGACCACCACTCTATATTTTCCCCCATATTATTTGTTGATGCAGGCTCAGGTGGAGCTAGTTTAGATTTAACTGATAATGGATATGAAGATACCAATAAGAAAATAAATTTCTAGGGATATACATTCCCCACATCCATCTCTCTTAAAAATTGATTTTGGAATGGTTGATTTCATTCCCCCCTTGGTAAGGTTTCTAAATTACCTATTAGTGGAAGGCATGTTACTGATTTTGCAGGTGGTATTTGATTTCTAGTTGGATTCCTACCTCATTCCTAGGAGGATCATTTACTATTGAATATTTCAATGGGTCCTAAAGAAATTACATAGATATATATGTTTATTTCACTCCTAGACTTTTTTAGGTTTTGTTATATGTATGTGAAACCACTCTTTTACCTATCCTATTGGATTCCATTAGAGGTCTATGAATATTGACTGGGATAGAAAAAGATTCTTTATTACAAGATCCAGATTTACTACTAATGTCATATGATCCCCCACTCTTCATCTGGGTAAATTTTGAAACACCCCAAAAACCTCCAAATCCCCCCAATGATTTCATGGATATAATGTTACTTCCTCTCCATTCTCTTGATCTCAATAGATATATAAAATGGTAAGTGTATCAGATCATTTACTAAATGGGAAAATAGTTTTATGCAATTCAATAAAAACTATTTTTTGTTTTTTCTATTATTGAGATGAAATAGAAATATAATTTCATTGAAAATTTTATTTCTATGTTTGAAATTTTAAACATCATGATTCCTAGGATACACAAAAATCACGTCTAGATATTATAGAAAATGAATATATAAGTGAACATGGTGAATTCATCCTCTAAATGCCTCATGAGAGATGTTAAGAGTTATACCCTATTGGCTTACCTACCAATAACTTATTCTAAGAATGATACTTAGGAAATAGTGAATTATTTGAATGATTTAGGAAATATCAATCATGGCTATAGTGGCTAATTCATTGGATGAAATTTTAACAAAATTCGTCAACAAAAAAAATAAAATGGATGGAAAAAATACTCATGTAAATTCGTGAATTAATTTAAATAATTATTATTGTAGAAAAACCTCTTATATCATGGATACGTAGGGGAAAATTTCACATACTATAAAAAAATTCGATAGAGATAGACCTTGTATCAGCTGGATATTTTTTATACAACTTTAAAGTGATTATGATATTCGCCAATTCATCATTCATTCACACGACTCAGTCTCTTTTCAATCACTCATCGAGGTCATTCAAGCTACATCACCCATTGGATGTGTTCTATAGATTTATCTTTTCTAACATATGTAACCAAGATGAAAATTTATTGAATGTTGTCCATGACTCTGGGAATATAACCATTCAAGGGAATTCATGTGTTTTGTTTTAAAAAATAAACTTAAAATGTTAAAATTAGACATTTATGAATTGGATAAGGGTCATCAAAATAATCACACTATAATAGCATATCAAATGATGAAAATAATCTTACTCGACATTGGTCTTCAAAAGATCTAGGATGATTAAATTATTTGATATCCAATAAAATAAAAATAGGATTTTAGAATATATAATGAATAATTATGATACGCATGTTTATTAAAAATATGGATCACTATGGAACAAAGAAAGATATTTAAAAATAAGACTTTTCAATTCTAGAATAAAATAAATAAAACCTGTGGTCAATTTTAACATCCATATTGATGATGAATATTATACTAGTGATATTGAGGTCACTAGGCCTCTTACACTATCTTATTTTCCCTCATTTCTCAATGGTACTTGATCAAATTATAAATATTAATATCATAGGGATTACGAAAAAACCTCCTTTATCAATAATATTAAATTAACTATTTGTAGATCCAAAGAGTTTTAAAAGTATACAGTGTGGGGGGTGAATAGTTTATTATAAATTTTAAACATATAATTTTCCAGAAACCATTAAATAAATATATCATACAAATAGTTATACAGATATAAATTATAATAAGAGTTATAAATAGTTTATAGAAAAAAATATAATATCTCTATAAAAATGATTATTGGGTTACATAAAAAATGTAGAAAAAAGGATAAAAAGTAATGAATAATTTTATAAATTATGTGAAAAACATGCAAAACATTTAATATGATAGTTCTACACATTCTCCCTAACTATTCAAATTTTTTGTGAACTTGAATTTATTATAATTTTATAGTATTCATAATGTTTTCCACTAAGTCCAGGACACACTCAATCAACCAAATCATACAATTCTCTATCTATCAATCCATTGGATCCCTCAATTAAATAGATCTGACAGACTTCTTTCTCTATATCCATGAGATCCCTCAATCAGCCAGATCAAAAAAAATTATTTAAAATTGACAATCCTTACAGCATTTATAATTAAAACCTCACAATGGTGCTTTAATTAAACTCTCTAAAGAATCCAAATAAATTATTTTTAGTAACAACATGTTAAAACACTTCATTTACAAAATTTATATAATCTAATTATAAAATATTCTTCTCCCTTGAGATTTCGATCCTATTTATAGGCATTCTCATTATTTTTTGATTCATACATCATTGGATCTGTTGTAATGACATCATAAAAACTTTTTTTCTTTTATCGAGTTCACTACAATATCACCCTATCTAGTGATTATTAACTAAAAAACCATTACAATGATTAGGAAAGTTTTTTCTCATATAAATAATAAATATTTATTTTTAGAAATTTTAATTCTACATTTGATATGATTAGTAAATAATTTTTTGAATGAATTTTTCAGTATCTGTTTGATGAACTATTTTAATATACATTATAGAACCTTTTCTAATGGACCATATCTGATAGACATTGTTAGAATATATTATATTGACTTTATACTCATTCCATAATGTATACTTCATACATGTTAATCATATGTACACTTTACATGTCAGTAAGATGTACTTGGTAATCATCCTTCCAATTTAGTCGATAAATTTTTATCTGATAGAATTTTTATTCTCCATTTGGTACAACATAAATTTTTTTGTAAAAACAATTTTGAAGATGGAAAAAAATATTATAAATATGAAATAATTTAATTATTTATTTTCGGTTTTTATAATAAAATTTATAATGATGTCTATAGACTCAATAATCTCCCCCTTTTTTAAAATCAGTATACATGAAACTTGAGGAAAAAATTTAAAGTAAAAAATTTCAAATACATACACCATATTAGATAAAAAACTCTTCTGGTCTCCATTATCTCCTTTCATAGATGTGTTGTACCTTCTCTCCCTTTTTTATTTTCAAAATTATTTTAGGAGAATAAATAATTTGGTTGAAATATTTTCCCAAAATGTTCTAAAAACACACTATAAATATTTGTAAGGAGTAAATGTGATTTTATAAAAACATAGAATGCATCCACAGAGATATAAAGACATTAACATTCATCCATAATATATTAATTTGAAAAAATATATTAAATTAGTGATAAAAATGTTTAGTAGATTATTTATTAAAAACATATATAGTTTACATAAAATTAATATTTCTTTGAAAATTTATTCACAATCACCATCATCTTCCCTGGATAATATTAATTATTTTATAAGTATTATTAATTTACTCTACCCTTTCTACCCTTTCTTCAAAAATATATATAATCATTCTATGTTAGGATATATCAATATATTTTTGAATAGAAATATTATTAGGAACATAAAATCCCCTTGAAAAATCAATAGAATTGGATTTGATGATATTTACAAACATTGACACTAGCTTAATTTCTATTTTTATCACTCTTACGTTCTCATAAAAAAACTGATATCAACTCAATATGATTCATCCTAATGATGATACTATTTACCTTTCTAAACTCTATTGATAATTTTTTTTGATATTTATTATCGACTTAATTTTGAATTATTGAATCTAATATTTTCTTTTGAGAGATCAAACCATAATAAATATCAACATTTTTCATGACTATAATCGCATCAAGCTTGGATGTCAAAAAAATTCCATAATGAATTCAAATATTTTTATTTCATCTTTTAAGTAATTCATTTTCCTCACTATTTTTTAGATCTTTTTCACAAGGTAGTGTTTGTAGAATAACCAGATACTTTATGAAAAATATATTCTATAAATATTAGTGGTGAAAATTTTTATTATTTCTCAAAATAATAGAATGATAAATTTCAAAAAAAATCTAATTCTTCATCATAATGAGCATGTTTCAATGAATTTTCTAATGATTATTTTTTTCACCCTCAGAATATTCTTATTCTCAAGAACAAAGAGACACTTCCACTTCATTAGAATTTAATATTAAATATATTTTGGAATTATATAAAGATTCATCAAGTGTAATACCCCAAGCTTCTATGGTATGTTTCCCTGTGAATAATGCAATAACTTACATTTTATTAAACTTCGAGATTCTAACACACCGCAACCAATCAAACTAGACATTATGAATAGTAATACCTACTTTATAAAATTTTATAAATTTTATTTTTTAAAATGGAATTCATTTTTGAATTCGGA
Source organism: Viscum album (assembly GCA_963277665.1). Lineage (NCBI taxonomy): Eukaryota > Viridiplantae > Streptophyta > Magnoliopsida > Santalales > Viscaceae > Viscum > Viscum album. Next base: position 344,852,163 of record OY728127.1, on the reverse strand, counting down.
ATATCAAAATTAGCTTAGGGTGAATTTTTGGTATTTTTATGAAAACTATCAATTTTTGATTAATAGAGAAAAACACTGCATTATTAGTTAAAACCAAATTTTTATTTAAATAAATAGTTATTTTATTTTATTTTATTTTAGGTCAAAATAGATAAATAATACGTATATATGTTCAACATAATTCATTAGAGTCATTTTATAATAACTTTAGATATATAAAATTTTCTCAAACTTCATACCGCCTTTTACCCACCTCCTAGGAGCATTTGCAAATTTGCAGAAAAACATAATTTTACAACATATTTGATTTGATTTTTTAAAATCTGAGGGACACTATTAATATTAGTATGTAAAATGTGGTTCAAAAAGGTAAAAATAATTTTTGGTGAATAGTGACTTCTGACTTTTATTTACCCAGTAAAAAGTAAATTCGGTAATTAAGGGTAAAAATTATATTAAATCAATCCTAACACATGTCTTAATTCTATTGGGTAATGATAATTCAACCAAAAAAACCTTAGGAATAAAATATGATCCTATTTGGTACACATGTATTAGATTAGGACATTTATTATTGTTTTATTTAAAAAAGAGTTAAAAGAGTTAAATTCAATGTTTAATAACTAAACCATTTTTATTATAGGGTTTCAAACAATATAAATTAGACTATAAATATTCATTAGAAATATAAAAATATTTTCTAAATAATTATATTTTATTTATAATTTTTATACATTAAATAATTCAATTTATTTATGACACAATGATCATGCAGTAATTACCGTATTAATGGAAAATTAAAATAATTTATATTTTAAATATCCAAATATATGAACATTTAGACTTATGATCAATTAAACTAATTTTATATGTTAATATTACATGTTAGGGTTGGTTAAAAATATTTTATTCGAAATGATAATGTTTTTCTGGCTTTCAAAAAAATCAAATACTAAATAGTGCCCAAATTGACATAATTGGGTTTTTAAAACAAATGCTATAATATTAATTGATATTATATTTCTAAAAATATAATGATCGGCCAATGAACTAATATTAGGTTTTATAAATTAATAATGAACCACATGTGGTTCTCTTGGCTTGTTATAGTAAGTTTATTAACCTTGTAATATAAAAATACAAAGAGACATGGTAAATGTCAAACTATTTAACTAAGAGTTAAATCTAAAAGATACAGTTAATATGATGACAAAAACCTGTCTAAAACCTACTGGTTGAAAGGATTTCAATCCCTCCCCACCTTATCCTATAAATAATTCATTTGGAAGCCATTATAAACTGAAAATTATTTTATTATAAAATAATATTTCAAGTTTTTCCTAATATGACCCTTGTTGAAATTAGGGATTCACTAGACCCAACTATTCAGTGATTTTGATTAAAATATCATGCATATAGTTAGCTATACATGATTTCATATTACCATTATAGTGTAGAATATTCTGCATGCACTATTGAAATGGTAATGTCCAGAGATTAATTGTCGTATTGAATGGTTATAGCATTTCCCATGATATAATGAGAACTTCTAGATACTATGATATTAATATTAAATATATGTTTTATAGTCTAGATACATCTTACTGATTTGAAACTATAGATGTTTTTCCATTTGGTTCTAGGTGATAATAATAATTGAGATTTTTTTCATGAATTCTGCACTTGGTGATCTTTTTTACTGAGATAATGAGGACTGACCCGCTAATAGGAACTCCACATGTTTTCGGTGTCATTGGACGTTCCTATCTACAATCTGGTGTAATGGTCTCATGACTTGAGATCATTACCAATGTAAGTCATTTGATTATGTACTTTTATGCAAGATGAAAACCATGAAAATGAATTTTTGGCGAGGTAGTTTGTGTTGAGTTCGTCATTGGTGGCATGACATTGGTTGAAGGGTCAAGAAAGGATTTGTCACTTCTGGGTTATGGAAGTAATATATATTAGGCCATGTTGATATGGATGGAAGTACCTTTATAAGACCACGACCATGGCATTCGATGGTAAATCCATCCAGTTGCATCAACAAAAAATAATGAATGAAAAGGGCGATGACACGAGAGTGCGTCCTGATTTATGAGATATTACAGATAAAGAGATTATATTACAGATTGTGTGTTCGTACATTCATTGTCGCTGCTGTGACAATCATTATTTCTTTAGGGGACATGATGGGTTGATATATCTCACTCTTGGTCTATGAATACTATTCACTACTGTCGAAATAAGGGCCTAGTGGTTCACACGCAATAGTGTATTCAAGAATCTTCCATATTCAGTCCAATAGGATTTTTGGACACAGTGGGCCCTGCCACAGGGGTCTGGGATTTGTCCAAAGTTAAACGATCACCACTGCAGTAAATAAATTCCTATTATTTGAGTTTAGAATAATAAGTATTGAATTTATTTGTCAAATGTATTTATTTTTTTAATTAAATACATGAAAAATATTAATGGACGAATATTAAATTATTCAAGGTTAAATTAATATTTATGGGAGTGAAAAGTTGAGTTAATGACTCAATTATTATCATGTAATATATTTTAATATATTACAAGTGAAAGAAAATAATATTTATGACACAGCTTAGAAGTCATAAAATGTCGTTGATAGAGCATTAAGAATCTGGGGATGGCGAGGCTATACTGGGTATTTTAATTAAGCACTATAAATAAAAGTGGTGGGTCTTTTGCTAAATAATATTCATGGCACATCTATCTCTTCACTTATCTCCCTTAATATAGAGAGAGGGGCTCTAGATCAAAGGATCTCGGATAGAGCTCTCTCTCTCAGGCATCACTGGCAAAGCGATGTAGTGGTCGATGGAGCGTCGAAGGCATCGTCACAATTCTACACTAGTACCCGAATTATGATGAATGACACTCCTACGGATTCCTTTAAGTGTGTATAGACGATCTAGGGGAATTCAACTACGGATTTTTCGAGCAGTGATCGCCAATGGAAATGTTTTAAAAACCACCTATTGGGGCTTCCGCTGCACGTCTGGTTCCAACAAGTGGTATAAAAGGGATAACATGTCGATTTTAAGCCAAGAAAATTTAATTTGCATTAAATTATAGAGAGAGCTTCGATACAGTCCCAACTATGTAAATATAATATAAATTAGATATTAGATGTCCAGTTTGCAGACATCTGAAGTTATGAATTTAGATTGAAAAAATTACGGGTCACCAGAATAGTTTTTTTTGTGATTCAAATAATTGTTATTATAATAATATTTTTATTATAATAAAAATTGTTCTTTTATATTAATCATTTCATTATTATAATATTTTTATAATATTTTAATATCATAAAATTATTATTATTATTGTTCCAATGGCTATTTATTAGGTTTTGGAATTTATAAAAACAAGTATTTTGAAGGAAAGGGGAGGACGGGAAACCACGTAAAAAAAGGGGTAAAAGTGTGGGAGACCTGATCAGGCCTCCCTTCCCCAGCACGCGGTGGCCCTAGGGGCAGCCTCCTTCCTTGCCCGTGGTTTCAGCCACACAGAACTAGCAGGGCACCTCCCTTCCACAGCGGCACACGTGTGTTCCCCTCCTGAAACAGCGCGCAACACCGGGTCACACTGTAGAGGTCGACACCACCTTCAGCCACCCCATAACGCCATGAAACAAGGGATCCTCCTCTAGGTACCTCCCTCCTACTGAGCAGGAAGCCACCACAACATAGTGCACCAAGCCGATGCTCAGCATGCCGCTGCCTCTCTGCAGCAGTGCCTCTGGCACCCCATATGGTGCGCCTGTCCATCCTAGTTGCCACCATTCCCACCCACCCTGCAGCTGAACAACCTCGTGTACCCCTGAGTTCCTGGTACTACCAGCCTCGCCGTTTCCCAGTCTAGGATACCACCTTCCCCACATAGGGTGGTCCAGGAACCAGGTAGATGGGCCTCTCGGTCTCCCCACCCATGGAGACCTCTACTGCATGCGGTGTAGGCCACCCCCGGAACCTGCTCAGTAGGCTGGAAAACACCCTCCCTCGACCTCTCCCTAGTAGCGTGGACCAGAACTCGGTGATGTCATGCATGACCGAATTCCCCTTGCACCACCTAGAACTGGACGGGCCTCCTCCCTCTGCCCGTGGCAGGGCACCCTTCCATAGAATATCGGACCAGCATCCACTGGCATGCCTCCTCCCTGCTGAACCGCAGCTCTACCCCTCCGGCTCACCCCTTACCGGAAGGCGCAGCCGCGTGCTTCCCCATCATGCCCAGCACCACAGGCCATTGTGCCATGTCCTTGCCCCAGTGATTCCCCTCGCCATCTGTGAATAGCACGACCCTCCGCCTCACCGAACTCCCTCTACGCACAACTCAATACACGCCACAGTGAGGTAACCCCTACTGCGGGTGCAGGCTTTTGTTCGATTTGACTGGCCAGGTGATCATGGGATGGTCTACCCAGGAAGGAACGAGCATGGGTGGGCCTACGTGGTCTAGAACATCCCCACATAGGGTAGGCACAACCTAGGATGGGCCTGCGCAGGTTTGCCCCGACCCCCACAGGACCTGCCTGGGGTTTATGGGGATCAGGTAATTTACATGAATCAAAATTAATTAATTTAATTAATATAATTTCATTTCAGAATTAAATTAATTAAATATTAAGTTTGGTTTATACTTATTGCAGCACAATTAATTTAATTTTAAGATTAATTAAATTAATTAGTTAATTTAATTTTATTTTTAAAATTAAATTAATTAATCGGGACCGAACAATGTAAATATTGAACTAAAATTAGAGTGAAATTTTAATCCCATAAAATAATACCCTCATGTTTATTTTAATCCAGGTTTAATTTTTATTCTTCATTTATTAATATATGTGAGTTTAATTCGTATATGCTACTCATGAGCTGTTGACCTAACAATTCATGTCTACTGTTTGTTTATTTAATTAATTATTGAATGTTTTGTAATAATTAATTTAATTAAATAAAAAAGGTGATATGCGTGTCGTCTCAGTGTTATTATATGTATAATGGCCTATGTGCCCATTCTCAGAGTTGTATATTTATACCCTGAGACCCCCTCGCCTGCATGTGAGTACTATTGTATAATGACTAGTGAAGCCTTAATGCACTTCGTTCCAAGTTACGGTGATGCATCAGACAAAAGTTAGTTGCATTGGATCAGCAGACATTGTTGTTCAAGTGTCAATCAACATGACTAAAGGTACATACCGCTAGGGTTTCGGTTGGTCCGTTATTCACTCAACAGATCTACCAATAATACCGGCTCATGATCAGGTTTTTCATTTTTTTGCATTTTTTATTATTTTATGAATGTGTAGTTAGATCATGATCACATGGAATAATAATAAACAAGCAACAAAGAAAAAATTAACACGTGACACGATCAAATTTCTATTTATTACACGGTCCGTTGTGAGGGTGATCACATAGTACATGCTTACAAAATAGAAAATGATTTCTTCCGTTGCACTAAAATCAACAAAACCATAAAAAATATATTAAGTCTAAATAGCCTTCCATCATATAAATATGAACAAAACTAGATGTTTGAGGTTTCTGTCATTCCATAGCTGAGAGTTCCTCCTACTACCGAGGAGTCCTTATAAGAATGATGGTTTAGTTAACTAAAATTTCATCCAAGAAATAGCCATAACTTACTTGTAGTAATTTTAGAGGCAAGAATTGAGTAAATCAAGTACTACTTTTAAGATGCTGGTACTTTACTCAACAGGTCAAGGAACCACAAGTTAAAGCAGTGGGCCGGCCAAAATCCCACCTATAACCCTCCATGTAATGGTGTAGCCATAGCTTGTAGAATATGAGGGGTGGTTTTGGGATCATTTCCACTAGAATACTCTAGTGACAAATTATTTCAATTCTAGTACATAAGGTTCCTAGAATCTGAAAAAATTGTGGGAGACATTACATGAATTATGTAATTAATCAAAAAATGTTTGAACCGATAATCTAGATAAAAGGCACTCATTAGCTAAAATTAATTTTTTGTAGAAAAATTGCAATTTATAGAACAAGATTAAAACTGTCATATTATAATGGATAAAGTAAATGTTTACACTAACATGAGTACCCATGAATAGTACATGTGTGTGCACATAGTACTGTGATATAGAAAACTCAAGGTGCTGGTGTCCCCAATACTGTTAACTACCTCAAGAATCAAGGGTAAAACTTCTTACATGAGACTAATGTACCAACAATATGATGTTTATGCTATCATCAACGTCTGGTGTAAGTTGCGGTAACCTCCTGAGTACATGGATTATATTACATAAAGTCTCGTCTCTGAGATTTTTACATGGAGAAAGCGAAGCAATGATATGATTAAGGCAATGTACACCGACATGTGTATATTAAAATATTGATCATGATATTTAAATGAATCCCTTTCTCATATCATTTTCACCAATTAACACAATTTTCATTTTATGTTATAAAATGACAAAGTAATGAGTAAACTCACCATTACCAATTTAGGTAAGGTTTGTCAATTGAATAAGAATAAAATACATTTAATTTTTAATTCTTATGGTGAATAAACTTAAAGAAAATGTGGAATGGTCAAAGGCATTTCATTCCAATCAAACATGAATGACGTCTTTCAATTAATGAGGTATTGACAAGGGTTCTTGCATTGCATATTATAAAATAATACAATGGATGTTTAAAATCAATAAACTGATTTAAAGGAGCAATTTGCTGCTTCTACATCAGGCATATTCATTATTTTAATGTTTTGTTTTACTACTTGGGTGTTTAATTCTAAATGATTTTTATAGATGTGTATTTATATACATTAACCAAGAAATTATAGAAACATTACTAGAAGTTAGGTGTATCCTCCAAGTGGCTGTGAAAGGGTGATACCTTGTCCAATGGTGAGAAGTACACGACTTCTTTAATTTTGAAGTGAAGGATTTATGTGGAGATATTTTTGAGTATAACCAAAAACATTATTCTCACGCGTCCTTAGATGCAAGGATACATTCTATTAGGTTCTGGAATGAATGTTGTTTTTGGTAAAATCAATCGCTAGTTCAGTAATACATGAATCATAGGCAATTAATGATGAATATAAATGTAAGATTTATACCCAGTTGTTTCAATATAATTCTTTCTCAAGTAATAATAAAAGTGAATGTTATCAATATACCATGTATGGTATTTAGTCTTGGCACAGAAAAATACATTTGGTATTATTGGCATCTTTAGTTTGGACAAAGGAGCCTTTATAAATAAAGGTATGTCACAGAACATTTGGAAACAGTTCAACTATTAAGCATGAACTATTCCAATTATAATCTAGAGGTATATATACTTCATATGATTCCTTTAAGTAATTAAGGAATGAAAAATTTGAGTATATGAATGGTCAGGAGATATGAGTTGCATCAGGTTGGGATACCAAAGAATATCTCGACCAAGCATTCATCAATCATGATAATGTAGCATGGAGAATTTCTTAATCGCACATTACCTTATCGACATTATGAAATTGATGTTAATGAGGATGATTGATGATGATGTCTTGAATATCAACATTGATCAACAAAATTTAGCATGGAGTAATTACTAAAACCAAATTTTATACATCAGAGTATTGATGCATGTAATATAAATGTTGGAACTAACAGAAACATCGATTATATTTCATGAAATTATTGGCAAATAACAGTGATATCCCACAACACAATGCCAATTATAATGACAAATGGATGTCATACACGTCATATTATGATATAAATCCATTATGTCATAAGGACATGTGTTTGGATATAAACGGTTTGTTTGGATACAAACAAACATGCATCACGATAAACACATATTGCATCTATGTTTCTTATTCTAACAATTGATTAGGATATTAAAGAAATATGGATCATAGAAAAGGTATAGTTAAGTTATAGACTGTATTTCTATAAGTGGGTTCACATCTCTATTTGAGATAGTGGGAGCTATATTGACCAGTGTTTTGTCAATGATCATGATGCACAAATAGTTGGAATAGGAACTAGTTACACAAGAGCATGTGGAACATAGTATGTTCCAGAGACACATACTACATAGGAAGGATAAAACCATGTTGATGGTCTTTTATATTTTCTGCGGTTGGTGATATAATATTCAAAGTGAATAATATTTCCTACAATTAATAAATATATGGAAATTAGCAAAACTTTATAAGACCAACTAAAATTTAATTAATGGATTCCATGTATTAAAGTTCAAAAGAGGCTTATTATTTTGAATACTTTGGTGGGTATTCATGTGAGTTGATACATGGATGGTACAAGTGTAGTACAAATAATGCATGATTGGTTCCCCCAATATACTATGACTAAATCCATTAAAATTTTACTTATCATAGCTAATATATATGATCAAATTATTTAACATTGGTTGTTATGACCACCAATTATGGATGATGTCTATATGATGCAACCAGAAAGGGATGGTCATGTCACAAAATTCTAATAAATGATTCATGTTACCGAAATCCAATTTAGGATTAATGTAACCAACATGATCATAGAATATACATTTGAAAAAAATGATTTCCATGTGTCTACCATAGTTTAGTGGGAGCACCAATGTTTTCCAAGAAAAAATACATCCGACAACATTTGAAAAACAGACATTGGTCTCATTGTTAGTTATGAACAAAATGAAATTTATTCTTCTATGATTGAATTAATGTAGAAACCTTTGTTCTAGGGAACATGATCTAATGAGGTAGATCTATAGGTTTCTTGGTCCTAGTCCATCGTACGTATTGTGACATTATATTGAAAAAAACAAGTTAGAACAATTCTAGAGATGAATTGTTTCCAATGTAAAAAGGCATAATCTCCACATGTTGACCTATCGGTTATATGGGAAGAGATAAATTTGGTGATTTAAAATCCATACATAGTAAAAATGGATCAATCACGCATGCCATGATATGCACAACAACTGATATTTCCAAGGTATATTTTACAATATGAAAATATCAGTTATATTCTGGAGAACTGCAAGGGATGTAGTCATAACTATCTAGTTGTACTTCGGTAAGTACTAAAGATATGTTCCTGGTAAGTGGAGAAGAAAGGATACTAGTTTTGGGGATTCAAACTAGTCTTCCATAGATCAATGTGATCTAGTGTTGCCGTTAGGCTAAAGGCGATGAGTGAGTCAAGCTCATATTAGCCAGTGATGTCCAAACGTATAAGACCGAGTACATTGGAACTGATAATATATCTAAGAAGTTGTTAAATTCAATGATTTTCTGTAGTTCTTGGAATTTCACATGGTGATAAAAGTATTTTCGTACTATATATTATGATATTCTTACTAGCCAAGATTCCATGTTATGGCAGAGGGCAAAAAGGTATATAATCGAGATACCCTCTCTTGAGAAGTTTTACTCAATGAGATAAGGTCTCAATAGAAGAATATCCATGTGGAGAAACCATGGTAGACCCAGTAGATAAAGTTGTTACACCGCAGAAAAATGATGTTCAACATGTAAGTAGATAACATGTTTGGTTTTCATGTTGGATCTAGTACAAGTGGGAGTGTGGGAATAGTGGGCACCCTAGACCCAACTATTTAGTGCTTTTGATTAAAATATCATGTATGCAGTTAGTTATGCATGATTTCATCTTACCATTATAGTGTAGAATGTTCTACATAAACTTTTGAATTGGTAATATCCAAATATTAATTGCCGTTTAGAAAGGTTGATGTAATTCTCAGGCTATAATGAGAACTTCTAGATACTATGACATTAATCTTAAACATATGTTCTATGGTCTAGAAACATCCAACTGATAGGAAACAATAGATTTTTTGCCATTAGGTAGTGGGGGATCATAAGCATTGAAACTTCTTCTCATGAAGTTCGCACATGGTGATATCCAGCAGTGAGATCCTGAGGACTGACCCACCAATAGAAACTCCACATGTTTTGGGTGTCATTGGGCGTTTAAATCTATGATCAAGTGTAATGGTATCCTGACTTGATATCATTACCAAAATAGGTCATTTGATTGTGTACTTTGATGCAAGATGAAAAGCATGTTAATGATGTCGTGGTGAGGTAGTTTGTGTTGGGTGTGTCATTTGTCGCTTGGCATTAGTTGAATGGTCAAGAAATGATTTTTCACTTCCAGTTTATGGAAGTAATATATCTCAGGCCATATAGATAAGGATGAAAGTTCCTTTATAAGACCATGGACATGGTAGTTGAGGGTAAATCCATCCACTTACATCAATAAACAATAAAGCAAGAAAAGGGCGATAACACAAGAGTGCATCCAGCCTTATGAGACATTACAAACAAAGATATTATATTACACAGTGTGTGTTAGTAGGTTGGTTATCGCTGATGAGAAAATACTTATTTCTTTAGGGGCCATGATGGGTTTTTAGATCCTGCTCTTGTTCTGTGAATACTATTCACTTCAATCCAAATAAGGGCCTAGAGGGTCACACATAATAGCGTGTTCAATAATCTTCCATATTTAGTCAAATAGGATTTTTGGACATAGTGGGCCCACCCATAGGGGTTCGAGATTTGTACAAACTTAAATGATCACCAATGCAATAAATAAATTCATATTATTCGGGTTTATAATAATGAGTATTGAATTTATTTATTAAATTTATTTATAAGTTTTATGTAAATTTATGAAAAATATTAATTGATGAATATTAAATTATTAAAGGTTCAATTAATATTTATGGGATTGTTGAGTCAAGTTAATGACTCAAATATTATTGTGTAATATATTTTAATATATTACAAGTAAAATATAATAATATTTTCATCTCAAATTAGTAGTTATTGAATTTCGTTGATAGTGCGTTAAGTAACCGGGGATGGTGAGGCTATACCTGGTATTTAATTAAGCACTATAAATAGAATAGGAGAGGCTTTTGAAAAATACTATTCATGGAGGTTATCTCTCTCTTCTTCTATCCCATAATCTAGGGAGAGAGGCTCTGGATCCAAGGATCATTGATAGAGATCTCTCTCCGGCATCACTAGCAAAGCGATGCGATGGTCATTGGAGCGTTGCAAGCATCGTCACAATTCTACGTTAGCACCTAGATTATGAAGAATGGTGATCCCATAGATTACTTGAAGCATGTGTGTACGATCTAGAGGAATTTGAATTCGGATTCTTCGAGCAGCAATTTCCAATGAAGAGTAGCCATCGGGCACGACATTGGATCTAAACCATGTATTCTTACAGTTTATTTTGTGCTTAAAACCCTTCACGCGAGATCCTCATATTTAATCGGGTTTCTATTCAACGATGTCGACAAATTTACGTCGATTTTCTGTGGAAATAATTTAAAACCCACCTGTTTGAGGCTTCCTCTGAACACCAGGTTCCAACAACCCTAACCTCTCTTATAAAAGGGTATAAACCCTTCTCATAATTTCACTCCTCCAAATCCATTTGGATCGTCCAAACCCTACCCAAATATCCTCCCAACTTTCCTCTCATCATTCTAGATTCCTTCCTTTGATTATAAAGCAAGCCTAAGGAGCCCTTTTGATCAATCCAAAAGGATGAACACAAATAAGAGGTAAATATTTCATCACCTCTTTCATGTTATTTTCATCTTCCACATATTCTTTATTTGTTGTTTCCATTCAGAAATAGTAAATCCAGTATCTTCTATATATTGTGATGTTATTTTAAAAAATTTACAATCATATTCAATATTCTATCTGTCCAATAAATGAAAAAGTCACCATACATGCGTACGTATGGATTACCGTCTCCAAGAACACAATGAGATTCATTTCCCATCGTAATCATTCAAGAATAATTTTATTTTTAAGATTATAAATTATGTTTATGAACATAATATCATTATGTATATGAATCAAATTATTCCTATCTATAACAAATATGGCTTACCTAACCACACATGTAATGGAAAACCAATCAGTTAACACACAAAACGATGATTCTACTAAAATATTATTAACAAAAAAATATTAGAGGATAATATGTGATATCATATTTATGTATATAGTAATTATATATTTTAATAAAAATGCTTTAACTATTATATAAGAGGTTAATGTACCCTCTACCATGTAGAAGTACAAGGTAAGAGATAATTCTACAATCTCTTCATTATCTGAGGTTGTTTATATGTAATTATATACTAGGAAATCTTTATCATCCACATCCATGTTTCTTGAAATGTTCTTAAAAACATTTTTAATCTGATTTAAAGTCATTTATACCCTTTTTTAAATTTTTATATGATTTTTATAATGGAATCCTTACGTCATTATCCAAACAAGGTACTTTACGAACTTTTAGACAAAATTATGGGAAGAATGTTTTTCAACATATACGGATGGTGAGTCTATTTTCCGCCATTATAAGAACTTAAAATTTTACATTAAATTATTATAATAATATTTACAAAATAGTATTTTTTTCTTTTAAATGGTTACAAAATAGAAAGAGGTATTTCTTTCAAACATTTTTCGTTTCATCTATGAGAACATCGTTTTATTGATTTTAAACTTGTTTGAAGTTGATTTATTATGATACAAATATTACATATTGAATTAAAGTTTTTGGGATATGTTTCACTATGAATGTTTTATCTTAATACCATTCATTTTATATGGATAATGTATTGACATCTTGTATGAGATTTTTAATATAAATGTTTTTGTTATGTTTAAACCTTTTCATATGAGGAATGCATTGGACATAGTAAGTGACGGGTGGAGCCCTCTATAAATCCACGATGCATAAGTAGGTCTAATGAGACAAACTAGTGTCTTGGCAGAGGGCCTTGAAAATTTATTTTTGGTAGTCTTGGCACAAGGCCTTGACTATGTGGTTATGAAGTCTAGAATTATACATTCCATAATGATGAAAGTGCCTATTTATATTGCATGTGATTATTAGACTAGTCGAATATCCATGTGCATAAGTAAATGGAATTATTTGATTTTACCTTTTCCATATTATGTTTTGGTTTATGTTTAAAAGGATTTTCTTTTAGTCTTATACATTGAATTAAATTTATATGATTATTTATGAATGTTTCTGCTATATTGTTATCCTTACTAAGCATCTGACCTCACCCCTTTCTATGTTTTATTTTTCACAAGATGTTAAAAAGTATTTTATGGACGACCTGCAGTGATAGGATTATGATAAAAGTGTGTTCAAAATGGGTAAAAATGTTTTTGATGTTTTTATTTCATGACGTAATGTGAAACTTATGAATGTATCTAGTACTTCCAAGGATACTAAACTGATCAGTATTTCAGGACATGATTCCTTATGTCATACCAATGTTAAGTAATAATTCACTGACTTTAGATAACTGGGTTTGGGGTGTTACTATTGGTATCAGAGGATATTTAGTACAAACCTTGCAAAATAGATTTAGAAAACCATTGATTAGAGAACACTACCTTAAGATAGACTTTGAGGATTAATATAGAAGAACCTCCAAGAATATTGGTACAGTAGAGATTTTGTGTGCATTCCAAGAAATACATCCCAGTCTAGATATGAGTAGGTATAGGTGGCCCTGGTATAGATGTACTTTGTGTTAAAATCTGAAAACACTGCTTTGAGATAGACTCGAACAAGAACGGGGGCACGACAACATGCTTTTCTGCACTTTAGATTACGACACTCCCAGGGGATATGCTTTGGATAAATCTTATTTTCTTTACAAACCATTATAAAGAGTTTATGAATATATACATCATCAAAGAAAACATTTTTATGATTATGGATTATATCCATAAACAGTTCAATTTATGTTAACTGTTTTACAAGTTTAGAATTATGTATTTTGATTCATAAACTAATCTAGTAAATTCCATTATTTAGAAATGGATCCTAGTGGAAGGAATGGAAACTATATCAACGCACATAATCCATATAGGTATTTTTCTCCCACTCAAGATAAATCAAGTGGAGCTGGTGATGCAACTGGTGCTGATCAGCTTATCACCATACTGGGACAACTCACTCTGTTTATGAAAAATAACCTTACCTGTTTGGAGCACCCTGATCCACAACATGGAGGATCAATGTTAGAACACTTCATGAGGAAATAACCACCAAAATTAAATGGATGTAAAAAATACCTTAGTAGATTATCAATGGATAAATTCTTTAGAGAAAATATTTCTTACTTTGGGGATTAACGAAAGGTAAAAAGTTTTCATGGTAGTATATCGCCTCACGAGTGATGCTGATCAATGGTGGTCATTAATCAAAAATATAAAGTAAGATTAAAAACTATTTAACATGGAATGGAGGGTGTATAAAGAAATTTTATTATAAAAATATTTTCCTCATGTCCATTGAGCAGATAAGAAATGACAATTTCTGAGTCTGAGGCAAAAGGAGGATGAGAATGTCGCAAAGTATGAGGCTAACATTACAAGGTTAGTAAGGCATAAATCAGATGTTATACGTAAACCAGGGAGTAATATTGATTAATTATTTAATGGGTCAAAACCATTTCTCTGTTGAGTATTAGTCTCACAATCCTTTTTATCATAAAAGATATTGTCTCTTGTGCTATCAATAAAGTAAAGGAATTCTCTAAGTCTTATGACATTAAAGAAAATATAGAGAAGAAGAGATCTTCTAAACACTATGGAAATGGAAATAAGGGGAGGAAGGGAAAAGTTGAATATCTTTCCTGCAGTAAATGTGGGAAGAAACACCCTGGTACATGCCTAAAGAGAATGGGAGTCTATTACAAGTGTGGTGAAAAGGCCACCAAGATCATGATTATAAGGGAATGAAAGAGGCTATAAATGTTGAATGCTACAATTGGATAGAAATGCGGTATTATGGAAATAAATGTTCAATGCGCCAAGGGAATATTTCCTCAGAAAATTCCAAGGGAGAAATGCCAAGCTTATGAGATCACTACTACTGAGGTTGGAGCTCCGAAAGATGCGGTGGAATGTAATTTAATGGTTTCCTCAAGTTTAGCCAATGATTTATTTGACTCTGGATCATATTATTGTTTCATATCTTCCCATTTTAATAAGAAAATTAGATATTTTCAATTTGACTTAACAAGGGAGTTTTCAGTTAAAACACCTATGGGATGTATCATCGCAACAAATTTTTGTGAATCAGTTCCCATTAGGGAATATAAATGTTCTTTATCTACTGATCTCATCGTCATACCCATGATTGAATTTGATATAATCCTCAAAATGGACAGGCTTTCAGACCATGTTGAGAAATTTTATTGTAAGAAGAAGGAGGTTACAATTTTCAATGATGATAAGTTGTACCTTCTCTTTAGAGCATAAATTTCACCACCTAATTCTTATCTAGATCCCCCCAGTAGCTCAACAATATTCAATTATTGGGGATGAAGTGAATTAAATAACAATGGGTGAGGAAAATAATGCTCAAATAGAGTACTTACCTATTGTGCAAGAATATGTTGACATGTTTCCAGAGGATTTACCTGGACATCCTCTAGAATGATAAATGGAGTTTTCTATTGATTTAATTCATGGTTCAAGGCCCATATTGAAGACCCCTTATATAATGGCCACTATGGAATTAGTGGAACTAAAGAAATAACTAGAGGAATTGAGTAATAAGGGATTTATTCTCCCTAGTGTTTCTCCATGGGGATCCCATGTCCTTCTTGTTAAGGAGAGATAAGGATATATGAGGTTGTGCATTGAATACATGGAGATCAATGCTATAACAATAAAGAACAAGTATCCCCTACCCCGGATTGATGATTTATTTTACCAACTTCATAGAGCTCAATATTTTTCAAATATTGACCTTCGATCTGGATATCATCAGTTGTGTGTGAAGAAATAATACATTCTGAAAAAATCCTTTTGAACCAGGTATGGGCATTACAATTTTACAGTAATGCCTTTGGGGTTGACAAATGCACCCTCTATTTGCACAGATCTAATGAAATGTGTTTTTTAAAGGAATATCTTGATGGATTTTTAGTGGTAATTATTGACGATGTCTTGGTATACCCCAAAAGATACGAAGATCATGAAATTCACTTGTGCATTATCCTATGGAATCCTAGAAGAAATGAATTATATGGGATGTTTAGAAAATGTGAATTCTAGATTCAGGAGAGTTCTTTTCTTGGCCATATTGTCTCTAAGGATGGAATCTCTGTTGATCCATCTAAGACCAAGGCTATCCAAGAATGGCCAGAACCGACAATTATAACTGATGTACGCAATTTTATTGGTTTAGACGGTTATTATCAGAATTTTGTCCATAATTGTTCTTGATTGAAAAAACTATTATCTAAGCTCACACATAAAGGGGTTAAATTTTTTTGTACAAAAGAGTTTGAAGAATGTTTCGAAGAACTAAAGAGAAGATTGGTTAATTATCTTATATTGACTCTACAATTAGGGAACGATGAGTTTGTTATTTATAGTGATTCTTTAAAAAAAGTAATTGGTTGTTTACTTATACAGAATGATAGATTTATTGCATATGCATCACGATAGCTAAACATTAATGATAAAAACTATCCTACTCATGATCTTCAGTTAGCAGCTGTAATCTTTACTCTGAAAATATGGAGTCACTATTTATATGGTGAAAAATGTGAGATTTATACTTATCACAAGAGTTTGAAGTATATTTTCACACATAAAGAACTCAACATGAGGAAAAGATGATGGCTTGAACTACTCAAGCATTATTATTTCACTACACACTACCACCAAGGGAAGGAAAAGAAGGTCGAATATTTTTTGAGTAGAAAGGATCATGGAGTTTTGAACAAGTTGAGATTTGAAAGGGATGTTATTTTCATGAATAGAGTAATGATGGATATGGAAATAACCATGGAAGGTAAACCATCAATACTCTTTCAAATGGTTTCCAAAACATATTTAATAGAAAGGATAATGAGTTCTCAGACTGATGATGTGGAGTTTTAAAAGAAAATTAATGTTGTGAATGATGGGAGATTGAGTGACATAAAATATGAAGATGGGATTTTGAAATTTGGAAAGAGACTTTGTGTTCCCAATATACCTAATATAAAAAGGGAATTATTGGATGATTTTCATAGCTCCAAATTCTATATACACCCTGTGATCTCTAAGATGTATAGAGATTTGAAAGAACATTTTTGGTGGGACAACATAAAGAGAGAGATTGCGGATATTCTATCGAGGTGTATGGTTTGTTAACAAGTTAAAGCTGGAAGAAAACATCTTTGAGAAGTCATGCAACCACTTCCAATACCTGAGTGGAAATGGGATGATATTACGATAGACTTTTTCATGGGACTACCAAAGACTCCTAGAAGAAATGATGCAATATAGGTCATTGTTGATCATCTTACCAAGTCATCACATTTTCATGATATAAGTGAAGATTTACCACTTGATCGTTTAACTAGACAATATATTAATGATGTTTTAAGTCTTCATATATTACCCTTATCGATTGTTTCGGATTGTGATCACGTTTTACATCATGATTCTTGAAAAGTCTTCAGAAATCCTGGGATACTAAACTTCGTTTGAGCACTGACTTCAACCCTCAAACCGATGGACAATCAGAATGGACTATTAAAACCTTGGATGACATATTGATATCTTTCTCAGTTGACTATCAAAGTACGTGGGATCAATATTTACCTCTGGTGTAATTTTCCTATAACAACAGCTTCCATTCAAGTATTTAGATGGAACCATATGAAGTGTTATATAGAAAGAGAAGTCGCACACCTACTTGTTGGGATGATGTTGGTGAAAGAAAACTTATAGGCCCAGAACATGATGAGGAAACAATTGAAAAGGTTAATGTTATCCAAACCCACATAAAAGTAGCTCAAAGTAGGAAGAAGAGCTATACTGATAACAGAAGGAAGGATTTGGAATTTCAGGTAAGAGACCATGTTTTCATGAATGTATCCCCATGGAAGGGTGTTATACATTTTGGTAAGAAGGGTAAATTGAGTCCTAGGCACATCAGACCTTTCAAAATTCTAGAAAGAATTGGGGCTGCAGATTATCATTGGGAAATGCCGCCAAGTCTCTCCAAAGTTCACAATGTATTCCACGTATCACTATTGAGAAAATACATGCCTGACCCAATGAATGTACTCAACTATGAGGAAATTGAACTAGAACCTAATAGTTCTTATTGAGAAGAGCCTGTCAAAATTCTTAATACCATAGATCAAGTGTTGAGTAACAGGATGACTCTTCTGGTAAAAGTTATATGGAGAAACAATAAGATGGAAGAGGCAACATGGGAACAAGAGGATCTTATGATGAAGAAACACCCGACTCTTTTTGTGCGGTAGTATTCTAGAAATTTCTAGGATGAAATTATTTGAAGGAGGGAAGAATGTAACACCCCATGCTTCCAAGGTACGTTTCCCTTTGAATAATGTAATAACTTGCATTGTACACAACTTAGAGATTCAAACACAACGCGACCAATAAAAATACACGTTATGAATAATAATAACAACATTGAAATTTTATAAATTTTATTTTTCAAAATGGAATTCATTATTGAATTCAGAATACGGAAATTATCTTAGGGTGAAATTTTGGTATTTTTCTGAAAACATACAATTTTTGATGAATAGTGGAAAACACTGCGTTATTGGTTAAAACCATCTTTTTATTTAATTAATTTGTTATTTTATTTTAATTTATTTTATGTCAAAATATATACATAATAGCTTTTTATGTTCTACATAATTCATTGGAGTCATTTTATAATATGTTTAGAGATATAAAATTTTATCGAACTTTTTATCGCCTTTTACCCACCACCTAGGAGCGTTTGCAAATTTGCATAAAACCTAATTTTACTACTTCTGTGAGTTGAATTTAAAAAATCTGAGAGACGTGGTTAATATCAGTAAGTAAAATGTGGTTCAATAAGAGGAAACTATTTTTTTTGGTGAATACTAACTTTTGACTTTTTTTACCACAGTTAAAATTAAATATTGTAATTAAGGGTAAAAATGATTTCATATTAACCCAAACTCAAGTTCTAATTATATTGGATAATTATAATTAGACAAAAAACCATAGGAATAAAATATGATCCCCTTTGGTCCACATGGATTATATTACGACATTTATTATTATTTTATTTAAAGAAGAATTGAAAGAGTTAAATTCAAAGTTTAATAACTAAACCATTTTTAATATAGGGTTTCACATAATATAAATTAAACTAAAAATATTCATTAGAAAGATAAAATTATTACCTAAGTAATGTTATTTTATTTATTTTTTTAGACATTAAATAATTTAATTTTTTTTATGACACAATGATGATATTTTAATTACCTTATTAATGAAAGATTAAAATAATTGATATTATAAATATCCGAATAAATATAATTTGAGAATTTTAATGAATTAAATAAATTTAATAGGTTAATACGACCTGTTAGGGTTTATTAAATGATTTTTATGTAATAATGATGTTATGAATTTATAAAAAACAAAATACCGAATAGTGTCAAAATTTACCTAAAAGCGGTTTTTAAAAAAATATTATTTTATTAATTGTTATTCTATTCTTTAAAATATAAGGATCAGAGAAAGGGATTAAATAATATTATATATGTCATTAATTAACCACATTAAGTTCTCTTGGTAGTTTGTAGTATTTTTATTAACCATATAATATAAAATTACAAAGATCCATGGTAAATGTAAAACTATTTAACAAAGAGTTAAATATAAAATATAAGGTTAATATGAAAACCTAAACATGTCAAAAAAAAATTGGTTGAGTGGTTTTAGACCCATACCCACATTAGACTCTAAATAATTTGTTTTGGATCAATTAGAAACCTAAAAATTATTTTATTATAAAATAATATTTCAAGCATTTCCTAAAGTGACCCTCACCTCTCTTATAAAAGAGTACTTCCCGTTTTCTTAATTTCTCACTTCCAAAGCCATTTATCTCGTCCACAACCTTCCAAAATATCCTCCAAACATTCCTCCCTTCATCTTAGAGGCATTATTATGGTCATAAATCCATCCTATGGAGCCATTTTAATCAAATCAAAAGGAAGAACCAGAATAAGAGGTCAATATTTCATCACTTCTTTCATGTTCTTTTCTTCGTCCACTTCCTATTTATTTGTTGTTTCCATTATAAAACAATAACTCCAGTATCTTATATATACTTTTATGTTATTATAAAAATGGTAAAACCATATTCATAATCCTATCCATCAAATAAATGACAAAGTTACCATACGTGTGTACGTGCGTACTACCGTCTCCGCGTTGTGGTGTAGTTTGTTATTCGAACACTTCATTATTTAGATGGGAATAATAATTAGTATAACTGATGTAAATAATAAATATAACATTTTAAGTATTTTTTATATATGATATAACATTCAATTACATACAATTTCACCATAAATATATTGATATTTTCGCTCGTGCGTACGTAGGGATTACCGTCTCCACGAACGCGATGAGATTCATTCCCCATCGTAATCATTGAAGAATAAATTTTATTTTATGAATAAAAATAATGTTTATGAACATATTATAATTATGTATATGAATATAATACATCCTATCCATAACAAACATGTCTTACATAACCAATCATATAAAGGAAAATGAATCATTAAACGCCTGAAACGATGATACTAGTGAAATATTATTAATGAAGAAAAATTAGAGGATAATATATGATATCATATTTATGTATATAGTTATTGAATAATATAATAAAAATGTTTTAAAAATTATACTGGTGGTTAACATACCCTCGAATAATGAAAAGTACAAAGTAAGGGTTAATTCTACGATCTCTTCATTATCCGAGGTTGTTTATACGTAATTATCTACTGGGACCTCTTTATCATCCACATCCATGTTTATTAAAATTTATTTCAAAACATTTTTACTATTGGTTGAATTCATTTATACCCTTATTTGAATTTTTATAAGATGTTTATAAAGTAATCTTTCCATCATTTTCCAAACAAGGTACATTACGACATTTTGGAAAAAATTAAGGAAATAATGTTTTTTAACATATACGGAGAGTGAAGCTCTTTTTAACCATTATAACACCTTATAAGTTTGACGTAAAATCATACACGAATATTTAAAAAATAAATGTTTTCTTTTAAATGTTTTCAAAATAGAAATAATTATCTCTTTCAAACAATTTTAATTTCATCTATGTCAAAAACCTTTGATGGATTTTAAACTCGTTTGATGTTGATTACTTATGATAAAAATATTCCATATTTTATTGATCGTTTTGTGATATGTTTGTCTATGGATGTGTTATTTTTATACCATTCTTGGTTTATGGATAAATTATTGACATCTCATATGCTACTTTTAATACAAATTTTTATGTTATTTTTAATCCTTTTCGTATGAGGAATGCATTGGACTTAGTAAGTTACAAAAAGAGCCCTCTATAGACCCTCGATGCATCGGTAGGTCTCATGAGACAAGCTAGTGTCTTGGAATAAGGCCTTGAAAAAATATTATTTTTAGTCTTGGAACAAGGCCTTGACTATGTGGTTATGAAATCTGGCATTATGCATTGCATCATTATAAAAGTGGCTATTAATATTGCATGTGATTATTTGAATCATATAAAATCCATGAGAATAAGAAAATTGAATTATTTGATTTTATATTTTCCATATTATATATATATTTATGTTTAAAAGGCTTTTATTTTATTCTTATATATTTCCTTAAATGTTTATTCTTATTTATGAATGTTTTCGCTATATTGTTATCCTTACTGAGCATCTGAGCTCACCCCTTTCTATGTTTAATTTTTTCCAGGATGTGAAGAAGTATTTTATGGTTGACCTATAGGGATATGATAAGAATAAAATTTTGTCCAAAAGGGGGAAAATGTTGTTGATGTTTTTATTTAATGGGGTAACGTGGAACTTATGAATGTATCCAGTACTTCCAAGGCTATAAAACTGATCGGTCTTTCGGGACATGATTACTTGTATCATGCCAATGTTATGTAATAATGAACTAACTCTGGGTAACTATGGTTAGGGAGTTACATCAAGTTATAATGATTTCATGATGGATTTAAAAATATGTTATGACATTTTTAATATCCTTGTTTTACCTAAGACCTGAGACAATTATTTGGGTTGAGACTCTTTATAAAACTTCTTTTTCTTCTTTGAATACTTTCTAGATAGATTGATGACCACCTTAATCACCAAGTTTATCATAAACCATGAAAATTTTTCACTTATACATGGAAACAAACATGGGATTTATCTCAATTGCAATGGTCAATACATCAGAATGTGGAATGAATAGAGGAGAAATAAAAAAAGGATTAATAAATGAAAGTCCAATGTTTTTTAACCAGGTTAAAATATGAATGTTTTTGAAATATTTCATTTGTTGGACGGGTTGATATTAAAACCAAAACTAGGTATGATGTTTCACAAGTTAGGATCATTTAAACCTTTTTATACCAGGAGTGGGTAAAGGCTCGAGGAGTTTCCTGGATGGACGATTGGAATATGGGAGTGTCTGATTGGGGAAAGTCATGTTTTTAAGGAACAATACAGAAGCACAATTAGTACATGGCTTGTCAAACCATACGACTTCATATAGGAAACAATGAAGCTTAATTTTGGGAGATAGAGGTACACTCAGGGTTTGTGCATAGTTCGGAAAAAATGCGAGGTCAGGGACACTCACACTGTCTTGGCAAGGTTAGGAAAACCATTTAGCACTGACTGTGCGAAATGGATTCCATAGATTGAAGGATCTACATTATTGTTAGATGGCTTTCCTGACCATGAGAGCCAAACTATATGTCTTAACCGATATTGGGCTTCAAGTTAATTTATTTAATTAAATTCCTACCTGATAGAGATTTAATTAAATGTCCTAATATTGTGGTTTTTATTTAATTAAATTCTAGGTTAAGAGGAATTTAATTAATTGATGTGAAATGTGGTTTCATTTAATTAAATTAATGTTGATATAATTTAATTAAATGATAATTAATTGTTTTTTTATTTAATTAAATCCATGTGAATGGAATTTAATTAAATGAGGAGTAAATGTAGAGTTGGGGTTTTATCTAATTAAATTTAAGGTTATGATGAATTTAATTATTTGAGGAAAATAAGATATTTATTTAATTAAATAGTGTTGATATAAATTAATTAAATAATAATGATTTGGAGATTTTTTTTAATTTAATTCATTGGAGGAGAATTTAATTAATTTACGTGTAATGGTGGAATTATGGGGTTTATCAAAGAAGCGTTAAATTTAAATGATACTAATAATAACATCATTGTTATTGTTATTATTGTTGTTATATTAATTATTATAAATATAATTTGGTTTATTTAATGGAGAAAATAAGAGGAATGTTCATCCCTTCTCTTACTCCTGCGTGAAGCGGGTCCCCCTCCTATCCCATGGTGGTTGTGCACCACCCCTTCTTCCCAGCTCCTCTCTACACATCAGATCGTAGTGGTTCCTTCATATAGGTTTTCCTTATCAAAGAGGTATGTTCTTATCTATATGTTTTGTTCATCACATTGGCTATATCATCTCTCCATAGCCTAGTCTGTTTTAGGTTGAAATGTTATGGATCAGGATTAATTTGGTTTCATCCTTTCTTCCAAATCTAGATGGTGTAGAGGATTTCTTAGGACCCATTGGTCTATATATCAGCAACCGTCCCCAAAGGCATGGCATTATGGATTTATTTGGTTCACTGTCATCATATTTGGGTAAGGTTATATATGTAATAACTAGTTTCTCACCCATTTAATTTGGTGCTTATGGTGTGTTTTGTGTTTCGGTTAATTAATTGGCGGTGCGTTGGTCCTCTCCTCACTAATTTTGGGTTCTAGTTAACATTTTATGGTGATGAGACCAATTAAGAGTCAGCTGATGCTATGTTGGAGGAGCGTGTATGTGAGTAAATGATGGTTTAAGTTAAAAATCCGTGGCCTGGCTAATTCCTTGAGGTAGGGTCCTCAACATTTCTTAATTAATAAAACACATTATTTGTTTAATTAGTGTTGTTGATATGTTTGACTGAACATTTTGAATGAATGGTTTAAAAGTATAAAATTATATGAGAGATTACAGAGTCATGTTTTTGTAATAAAACCCCTATAATAAAGGTGTCATTCTTTCAAGCTAATAACATAATGTTAAGACTGATATGATGATTTATCTTGCTGTTATGCAATTTAATATTTCTTCCATTTACATGTTGACACACTTGGGTTAAGCGGTAATTATGAGTATTATGAAGGATAAGATGAGATAATTAATTGGGGAAATAATTATGATATTCTAATTTCATAATTTAAAATAATTAATTGTGTATTAATTACATCATTGAGATTGAAATATGGATAATTAATCAGGGGATTAATTATGAATTTTGAGCAGGATATGTTGGGATAATTAATTCATGAATTAACCTTATAATTTCAGTTTAGAATATAAATAATTAATCAGTAAATTAATTATAAGATATTGAATTGGATAAACGGGATAATTAATTTGTGTATTAATTATGATATGTTTCTTTGGATAAATAATAATAATTAATGCTGTATTAAATAAATTATTTTGCAGTAATGCTTTGGATAATTAATTATTGAGAATTAATTATGGAATTAAATTTTTGTTAATATATTAATTCATTGATGAATTAATTAATTAAATTGCAGAATTAGTTAATTGTGGGGTTAACTAATGGTTTTTATATGTTTCACAAATCATTGGATTAGTAAGGGAATGAATGTGGATAATTCCTAAGGAATTGATTTTTGGGCTTGGAATAATTAATTTTTAAATTAATTATTGACTGAGAACATGGTACCAGACGTGGAATTCTAGACGAATATAGAAGTTTGGACTTGGAAATGGCGTTCCTACCCAATATTTATCAAATGATGTAAATGATTGAGAATTTGGATGAAAGACATGGCATTATAGACCAATATTGAAGTTGAGACTTGGACATGGTATTCCTCCAAAATAGTTATTGAAGCTCTTATATGTATGTTTTTAGACACTACACCTAATTTCATGTAAGGTGTTAGACATTGAGATATATAGTAGATGAAAATTGGGGTGTTATTCATGGTTATCTACACTGAATGAGAATTGGGGTGCTTGACAAGGTGTTCAAACATCAAATGAATGAGGATAATGAATTATTAAATGAATGAGAGATGTTGATCAATACTGAGTTAAATGTGATTAAATATAGAAAGGTTGAGAATTATTTGAATTATAACATGACAAAAAGTTTGTATTGTGGTACAGTTAATCATGGGAACCATGGAGATAATAAATGACTAATTAGAGAATAATTGGTTAATAAGTATTTATGCTTGATAAATATGCTTATATTATTTTTTTATACACTTATTCCTGATATGGGCCAAAGCAGGTATCATCTTCAGGTGTCCCTTTCTAACCTGGTTGGGTTTTTTGTTATTTATTTAGTTCTGTTATTCCCTTGTTATATCAATACACTATTATTTTATATTTAATTGTCTAGATTGATCTAGAAAATTGGTGGTCCCGACCTGTTGAGATTTATATCTCACAACCTAATTAGATTACCACTACACTAGGGTACCTGAGTAGACATTATTATTTAGCAGGATTGTAGACCTTTACTTATGGATGTTACGGGTACATGGGAGTTAAGAGAAAAGAACCGAGCTGGAGCTTGGGATGTTCATGGAGATCACCCTTGGGGATTTAATTCATCTCATTATTTATGCATTGGAATGTAAAGAATTCTATTTTGTTTACTTCTTTCCGATATATATCACAATGACTTTCATGTATTGTATAAAATAGCATTGTCCATTTTCATTATTTAGTTGATTATTGTTTTACATATGCTTTGGTTGTTGTCTAAGTTTATTATCTTTTTATTTTGTGCAATCTGAATATGAGTGTATAGTCTCCCCAATGACTATACATATACCCTAACTACTCATCGAGAGCCTCTTTTGTATTGGGATATCTGCTTAAAGTCTTGTGGAAACCAGTATGGCTACCGGTTTGTGGGTATGATGGGTCAGGATGTTACAATAGTCAAAGGAACCTACTATTCATTGTTAATATTAATGAAAATATGAAATACGTCCTAATTTATCTATACATATTCAAGATATAATTCAATTCTACATATGTAATCTTCTGACATTTTTGTATTTTTTCTTTTATATTGTTTATTATCCCTTCCCACTTCCATTTACTTATTAGTAACATATTATTTAAGTGAATTTTCCATAGAAAAACCCCATAGAAAACATGTGTCTCCACATTTCTTTTCACTTTTAATATTTATAAACATATTTAAGGCCTTATCTAGAATTTTTTTGGTCTAATTTCTTGGAAACTCATGATATTTATGAGAGGTTTCACCCACATTCCTCTTCTAATGATCTTTTTACATAATCACGTCAACTTCTTCATTGGTTTGAACTTTTGTAAACTTTTCTATGAAATTTTTACATGCTCAAAAATATATTATCCTCATCTTCACACTCATTTCATCTCCAAAATTATAAACCTTATCTATAATACAAGCGAATAAATTGTCAATATTATGATCTTCTATGAACTTAACCAAGAAAATCTTAACAAACTTTAGATAAAAATGGATCTTAAGATTGATAGACCCTATATTAATAGATTATATATAATTCACCACAATTTTGATTAGGTCTAACATCTTAATTTTAAAATAGAAATAAAAAACATATATATCATATTGTTTAAAAGTATCCCTATCCTATTTCCTTTGTAAGAGGAAATTTTGTATTACAAATTATACAATAATTGTGTGTGATATAAGATGAAGTAACATTCTTACATTATCATGTGAATTAAACAAGGAATTATAGGATATTGACCTTTCAAAATAACCAATATTTCTAGGTTAATTGTGGGTTTCAAAATATAATTCACCTTATAAATATATTTTAACATGTTCATCATTTTTCTTAATATTCCTCCAAAATGATTTTACAATTTTTTTGAAAGAAATATTCTTTAATTCATTTATATCTTTAACCTTTGAGATAATATATTCTCTCATAGTACAAGGTTAGTGTAAATAAATGTCATATTTATTTAAAAAACTAATTCCCCTCCATGAATGATAATAGATTATTTTTATAGAAAATCATCCTTTTAAACCAACTTCTATATATTAAAATTTATTTGAAAACATCCCATGTACAAAAAACATATAAGAGAACTTTCTAAACTAAATTTATGAACAAATGAGGAATGAAATAACTACAAAGAAATATGCATAGAAGAAAAACAAACTAGAATAATCACTCCTCAGATTCAAGAGTTTTGGGAAAAAGATGATCCATTCCTTCTATATAGAGAAAAAAGAGAGATACGATTTGACTTCCCAGTGATCCAACAATTAAAATATAATTTTGGAAGATGATGATATAAAATATTTATTAAATATAAATATTTTTAACTTCTTAAAATTTTTAACGTTTATTTTAAAGTCATTATGTTTTATCAAAATAACATCATTTAAATAGAACATGAATGCTTGTAATAAATTTTTTATTATTTTTTCATCCATTAAATTTATAAAAATAATAGAAACTTTACCTCATAAATTATATAATATAAAATGTGTATAAAATTACATGTGGTGATATTAGATAACTAGATGCATAAGAAAAAGTTAGTGGAATGAGACAATATGAAGAAACATCTAATGAACATCCTTCCAATAAAACTGAGGAAGTATCCTAAGAATAATCTATTTAGATATATTTCTAAATATGATAAATAAAATAAATAAATTAAGGAAAATATTAGAAAACAATTCTATATATTTTTTAAGTGGGTTTTCATTATAAATATGTAGTTAAACTAGAATTAGATAAATGAAAACTTTTTGTTTACCATAACAATATTTTCAAATTTACTCAAACATATTTGAATTGAGAGGTTTTGTGAAAATATCACACAGTTGATCTCATATTATGATAAAATTTTAAACAATAAATTATCCTTTTGTGTGGTCCTGAAGGAAATAATGTCTTATATATGTATATACATATTATTTTATGTGAGTGATCTTTTATGTATTTGGACAATGATATGGAACATGTGTTATCCCAAAAAATTGGATTTTTACAAAATCTAGTGCCAAAATTAGTTGGTGTGTGTCGTATAGACAAAACTTGAGAACAAAACCTCTATGCTCTTACATATTAAACATTAGTGGTGAAATTTTATATTGAGTGTAGTTTCTTACATGGATAAAAAAAATTTCTCCTATGAAATTAAATTTTCCACATATAATTTAATATTCATTTTTCTTCCACCAAATAAATCATTTGAAAAAAATTAGTTCAAAATATTTTCTTGAGGAAAAAAATATTCCAAGATCTAGTGTTTCTATATGATAATGAAATATTAATTTATAAATAATTTAATTAATTTTTTTGGTATCTTATTTAATTATAAAACATAATCATACATAAAACATAACCACTAGTAAACTAACTATAAGAACTAATAAACTTCTAATACATAGTCTAAATAGAATTTCATCTATTAGTTTCCAAGATTCTTCAAGATCTAAAGTATTTTAGTTTATTATAGAAGTACTTATACATTTATCATTGTAAAAACCAAATATATTAATTAAATATTTTGTATACTTTTGTTGAGATAAGAAAGTTACTTTTATTTTTTGAGAAATATGAAAACCAAGGAAAAAAGTATGTTCACCCATCATCCTCTTCAGAAACTCAGATTTCATATTATTGACTAAGTAATATGAAATATATTTTCATTTTTATATAACTATAATTCAATCAACATAAATTGGAACAATAATGGAGTATATAAAAAAATTTCTTAATAAAATAAGTTCGATCATCATCTCTCTTAACAATTTTTTTTGATATAATGATATGGTATGTGTATCAAAACTGGTTACATGATATTTTATGTCCATATAGTTCCCTATAATGTTTTAAAATATGATCCATATATTTTTAATTTCCAAAATTTGGTGGTTTTTCTATATAAAATTCCTCTTTTACATTCCCATTATGAAAGTGACAATTCACATCCATTTATAGAGAGTAAAATTTAAGTATGCTTCAAAGGCATGGAGTATGTGAATAGATTCATGTATTTATACTTGTAAAAATGTTCCTTTATAATATATTCACTATTTTATATTATAATCCATATCAAATATACTTTCTTTATTTTTTAATATAATTCTAATTTTGTCACATTTTTAATGGAAACCCCATCTTACTCCAAAAATAATAAGATCTTTATGTTTTACTACCGAAGTCCAAAAATTTTTCTTATTAAATTAATTAATATCATATATTATTTACCTTGTGTAATACTAATCATCTAAATCCTGATCTAGTGTTCTGGGTTTGGAATATGATAATAAATCACTATGTTCAAATATATTTCTTAAGGAAATTCATGTTTTCATCGGTTGATCTACATTTACAATGATATTAAAAGTTGGATGATTTCATAAGATTGACTAATTACTTACATAAGAAAAAAAAATTCTTTATGAATAGGTTGAAATAATTCTAAGGGTATAAATTTTGAGACTATTTAATCAGTTATTATAATGTTCAAAGAATTTTTCCACATGGGTTGAAAATCATTTTTAAAAACATCATCTAAGGATGATGTCTATGGATGTTTGGAAAAATAATGATCAGTTTCATCAAAAATCACATGAACTGTTTCCTTAATAATGGTTATTAATTTTTTTTAAAAATAAGCCTTATATATTATAGAACATCCAAGAGAAATTCCATCATAATATTTTGGATCAAATTTATGTCAGTTATTTTTAGTATTTCGTATGAATACCATACATAAGAAAACTATGAAGTAATTATATTTACCTTTCATCAAATCCACAACCCAAAATATTTTTTATTACAAAATGTTATTGATAAAAATAAATTTATAGTATAGTAGGTAGTACTAAAAACTCTATCCCAAAATGATTAGTAGATAATTATTCAATAAATATAGTTCTCATAATATCTAGAATAATTCAATATATTCATTTAACTACACTATTTTAATGAGGTTCTCTTGAATCTTAAAAGTTTTTTTCAATGGAATTATTACGAAAAAATGTTTGGGAATAAAAACTATAATACTATATATTGTGATCACAATGAAAAGTAACAAAAGGAAGGATTTTCGCATTTTTAACATGGGTTATAAAAAAATCTTTAAAGAAAATTTCTTTTGAAATTTTAATTAGAAAATAGACCACAGTACATCTAGTTTAGTCATCAACTATGATAATACATATTTTTTGAACTTTGATACATCCATTTTGTGTTGGGATAAATATAAAACTATAAAAAACTATAAAACATCACATGTTTATTCTTCACTAATAAATTTAAAAATCAACATGTATTTCTTACCAAATACAAAATTTTCACAAACCTTAAAAGTAATATACATAAACTCTAGTAGATCTCTAATAGGTTATTTCATATATCATTTACCTAATTTTATTACATTAATGTGTCCTAAAATTATATTCCAAATCCAATATTGATATTCCATTTCACTTAAGCAAGGTAGATAATTGATTATGATGTCTTATATGTTTAAAATGAAAAAAATATAATTTCATTCAGTATAAATAATACATTAACATTAAGAACTTTTAACACTACAATTTTCATTATATTGGTTCAAAATATAACCTTTATTACATAACTATAATTTGATGATGATATTATTATTTTGACATGAAACAATTAAAACTTTAGAAATTAAATATTTTCTATGAAATTTAGTTACAATAATTTCATATCTCTCCATGAGTGTTGTTACCAAAAGTTACTTTCCTATCTTTCAGGTTTATAATATTTTGAATGGAATTTATTCCCTTCTCGTATGTTAATAAAAATAGATATCCATGTACCATATTTTCTTCCTATTAGTACTTATCCTTTCCCCCTAAAATAATAAGATATAAATTTTTGGTACCCAAACATACATTGGTCCAGAATTATTAGAAAATGAAATTGCTTGAATCCCCATCTACATATATTTCTTATATTTAATGACCTCTCATTATTTTAAGATATAATATTTATGAAAACCAAATTATTTTACACAATTTATAGAACATTTATTTTTCAATGACCACCTCTTTGAACTGTTCTACAAAATGTATTATTATATAGAATACAATAATTATACTTATAATTTAAATTTCATAGGGATTATCATATTCTAGAAGTTTTTATGTGTGGTCACAAATGTATATATAAAATATAAAAATTTTACTTCCTAGATGTATGATTTTGTAGATGTTTTTTAGACTAAGTATCCAACAATTAAATATTAAAAATAATTTTATATCCTTAAAATTAGATCTAAAATTATAATTCTTATCTAACTCTGATGAATGATTAGAAACATCAAAATTATGTTTCTCAATTTTATTGTTATCTTTATCATGTTCCGAATTATCATATTCATAATCCTTCATAAAATTATTATTATTTTTATCATGTAATGTAACATATCAATAAATTTCTTCAAAACATGTAAAAATATATTCATAATAAGATTTAATAACAATGTCATTTTCTAGAAGTTATAGATAATTCATCATTTGAATCATGATAATTATAAATTAGAGTAAAATTTTTAAGGATATAGCTGATACCTTAGACATTTATAATTTTATATTCCTTATAACTCTAGCATATAATACCATGACGTTCAAATTTAAACTGGTACCATTAAAAAAATATTTTTAGATTAATATCCACAAGTTTCAGACACATTATCTTATGATTTTTAAAAAAATTCATATAAATTTAAATTTCTTTGTCTATTTTCCTTCCATTTTAACCTTACAATGTATATCCTAATATGATCTAATTTTCAACATACATATAAAATCATATTAGAGGAATATTTTTTTATCCTATCCATATGATATTTCTTATACTTATAAAAAAATCCTTCTTTACAACAATCTTGTTCATCCTTTTAGGAATGTGAAAAAGTTCATTATAACATTCTTTTGATAAAATACACTCTGATTCAACCTTCTCCATCTTGTTGTATATATATGAAATGAAAATATTCTCATTAGATTTAACTTTATTTTATATAGTTGTAGTTGTTGGAAAAATACAAAAACCATTCCTCTTATTCCCCTTCTATAAATCTCTTTTTAACCTACTTTCATAACACATGAGAGTTCTAATTAAATCATCCATGCTTAACTTAGTTAGATTTATCAAATAATGTATAACTATTGTTTTTTATTACTAATCCTTGAAAATTATATCAATAATATTCTCTGAATGTTTATTATAAGTCAGATATTTTTCACCAACAGATTGAAAACTATTCACAATATTCATAGACCATCAATTCATCTAGGATACTAATTTATACAGTAAGAAATTCATAGCCTGATAATTTTCAAAATGCAGTTATATTCTAGTTTCTAATAATATTCATGCTATTATTTGATTACAATAAAACATTTACATGTATTTTATAATGTTTCACAAGAATATATATGGCTATAAATATTCCTTTTCTTAGAGAATAATGAAATATTCTAAAATTTGTAGTTATGTTCATATGAAGACATTACTTTTATAGAAAAAATTTAAATTCTTAATCAATAATCTTATAACATACAATGATCATAGGAAAATCATATGGGACATTTTATAAAAAAATCATTCATTCTATTTCATCGATATTCATAGTAAGAAACCTAAAATATTCATGGCCCTCTAGGATTGATATTTTCTAAATTCATTATAGAAAAGCTTGATATTATAAACAAAAAATTCTCTTATCTACAATACATAGTTAGTGAAATAAATATAAATGAGTAGAGGCAACCATTGATACCAAATGTTTGTTTAATTTAGTAATCAAAGTACTACATGAGTTCATTTGGTGTTTATAAAATTTTAAATTAAAATTTTATAAACACCTTTAAGAGTTTTTAGAATAAATGGAGTATAATGAAATAAAATATAATAAGAGTAATAAAAAATTTACACCAAATAATATTAACATCATATAAACATAAAAACCTAAAAAAATAAATCTTATAGAAACAAGTAAAAAAGTAATAGACGCTTTTAAAAAATTTATAATAAAACCCATAAAAAAATTATTATTAAAGATATACAGTCTCACACAAAATTTTAAAGATTTATATTGACTAGAATAAATGTTTCCATGATTACATATATATATATATATATATGAGTATCTATTTTTTAAGTCTAAGAATACACTGATCAACAGGATTATACAAAATTGCATCTCACGATCCCTAGAATACCATAAACTAATAGATTAGAAACAGTTTTGTCTTTCTATCCTTACGATCCCTCAAACCCCTGACCACAAAATTAGCTACAAAAAATAGATAACCCTAATTCATTTACAATGAAAATGTCAAAAAATTGCATTTAAGAAACTCTATAAAAATACATGTGAAGCTCTATGAGTAAAAAAGATATTAAAAAACATATATCAAAAAAATTAATTTGAAAAATTTGAAAATATTCTTATCCCTTGAGGTTATGGTCCTTTTATAAGAACTCTTCCAATAGTATGGTTATTCACTTATTTGGATGAGTTTCAATTGTATCAATAAATCTTACTCTTCTATTGTAGAGTTTAGTAAAACATCAATATATTTTATGGGTTTTAATTAAAACACCATTACAATTATTAAAAATGTTATAATTTTCCTCACCTATTCATGGTGTCTTACTATCCATAACGATATCTCATTCTAGGAAGACAACTAGTATGGTTGTACTATCTAATTTACAGCCATTCCATTCCATGAAATGAGTTTTTTTGGTGTTGTACAACTAAAATATCACCAACACTATTCTACAAAATGATCATAAGTTTTGTTTTCTATATATCAAGCTAGTAAATGAAGCAGATATATGTGTCTTTACACTAGCTAGCTCAGGCCAGTTTATTACCTTCATGTTTAGAAAAAACATCAACATTTTGATTAAATATTACAATTAGGATAACATCATATGGAATAAATTTATAATTATAAAATATAGTTTTTTCTTTTTTGTGTTTTTCAAATATCTTTACCCATCAGAATCCTTATTCAATTAAAATGTATTTATTTGGAATATAGTCATCTATTTTATTAGAAATCAAATCTGCATACAAAATATAGTATTTTTATATAAGGATTATGGGAATTCTTATTCAAGAAAATTCTTAGTTATTTTCTATGTGTATCTATATACCATTGTTACATCAATGTGTTCTTTTCTATAAAGTTTGTGAATATTGTGTTTTATTCTTGTGAAGGATAGGCATATAGTGTGTTGTTTTTTACTAGTTGTTGGATTATTTGTGAAGAAAATGATGATTCTAGGAACCTAGTATTTTGAACTATAACTAATTTCATAAAATATAAAATATCTTACATGATTAATGATTTGAGGTTTTCATGGAATGATATTACCAATATTATTACATTTCATAATCTTCACGTATTATTTAAACAAACTCAGACATGAAACATATTTATGGTCATGGACATTGGGTGAAATAAACCTAGTAAAGTCTATGGTTTAATGTCAAAATTGATGGTTCTTATACAAAAAATCCATAGTATAAATTATTATAGAATTAAAGAGGATTATCAACTTGGATGTGATGATTCTTTATACATGTAATGGGTAAAACAAGGTGTTAGATATGCTAAACACAAAAGGTGATAAAAATGTCACTCTTAAAATATTTAGTACCATATGATCTATTTACTAATATATATTTTTTAAATATTTATCATGGGGATTCTCTAGGGAATTACCACTTCAGACATCTTTCAGCTCTTCTATGGCACATAATTCCCTTTTTAATAAAATTTTCCCATTCTACCTATTATTTCAATGGGAAATAGAAGTATCCCCTTAAATTAATTTTATATAATGTTAATCCTCTTGGTATGTAGAATATTTTTTATTTTGGTTCGTTAATCTTGGGTAGTTAAATTTTTTATATGAAATTTATGATAATTTATATATTAATGTGATGTAGATAATTAATTTCAAAATACCATAGAAATTAATTAATTTTCATAGATTGGGTTCATTTATTTTACATGGAGCGTATATTTGTGATCTTATTATTTAAAATTGTTTCATGGCTTTGAATGGTGATTTAGTTATAGGATTGTAAGATAAAATTATCGAAAATGAATTAAATATATATATTAAATATAAAATTATGAAATATAAATTCATCATAGTCAAATAAGAGTTTATGATTGAGGTTAATGTTTGGAATAATATAAATTATGGTCTATTTGTGAATTTGAGATAAAAATGAAATCATTGAATTACTATGGAGAAATGAAAGGAAATATTAAATGATTAACCATAATGTTATAGTAGATAAGGAAAAATACATGGTTATTATGGTTGGATTTTGAAATATTATTTTAAAATTTAAAAGTTGAAGTTATGTATAGAAATTTTTTTAAGAATAGTGGGTTCTTTACAATCAATAGTGTATGTCCATGATATCCTTTCTAGTTTTACATCTCACTATAATTCTTTATTGGTATTGGTGAATTCATAGAGAAAAGTGACCAAAGGATGTAAATCCTCATGAATTTTAAAATAATAGTTAATATATATAAAAAACTGATTATTATTTCTTAAATTGTTGTAAACTTATTAAATTAACTATATTTAAATCCTAAGGTTCCCATTTTTTCATTATATCCTCAAATATTTTTGTGGAAGAATTTCACTATTTGGAAAGCATCCTTGCTAATTAAAATGAGGGTTATGACACTATATGTATTATACACTCTAAAACTTTTTATTCTTCACTGTAATTTTAGTGAGTTACATTGGGAAACATCAAATCGATTTAGGACCATTCCTCTCCGTAGAGGTTGTGCACTCTAAGACCTAGAGTAATATATTGACAATTTCAAAAAGTAATGGGATGTGGAAAACTATCATGGGATCTGGAAGATTATATTAAATTATATAATCATTAAATTGAGTTTAATAATGTTTTTTCAAGAGAGATTTGGATTAAAGAGTTAGATGGGTTTTATCATTTAGTTCATTACAACCATATTTTTAATTGGTTGGATTTTTTTTCAATGTAATGTGTAGTTGGATTTATTTTGTATGTGAAGTCACATCACGTGTCTTAAATAATGGTAAAGTTTAATCTCGACCTAATATAAATTATTTTAAGAATATATAAATGACATTTTTCATGATGTTATGACCATTGTAGCATCACGAATGAGGTTGGGTTGATAATTGGAAAGTAAAACATCAAAAGAATACTTGGATAACATCATATGGTTTATACATGATTCAATAGAAAAGGTCACGATGTGAATTATTTTCAAAAGAGTATTTGGATAAATTTTGAAATATCATACACACCACAATGTCAATGATATACCACATAGGATAGACATGCATTTGTTTTCTAGTTCTAGATATTGGGTCTATACACATGGACTTAATCGGTCACACTATAAAGAATGTTCTTGTGTATTAATGTTTTTATTCAGAATTGATTCTTGTTCCATGGAAGTAATGTTGATTTATTCTTGGAGTAGGATACGATCCATGATATCTTCATAAGTATATCCTATATGGACTTGAATATAAAATCATTTTTTATACACTACATAAAGGTATTGGACATATTGTGACCAAACCAGAAATTGATGAAATTTATAAGAGAAACTGACTCATCAGGATGCAAAGGTTCATGACATTATATTATTGATTTAATATACATAATTCAAATGATAATGATGATATCGAAAAAATATAATGGTTTTTTAGTCTTTTGAACAACAAATTTTAACCCTTCGGAATTTTTATGGAGGATATATATTGGGGATTGATCCAATGGTCGAATTCAAAGTGGTGGTTAATTGGAGTTTTAATTTTGAATTTAAAATTTAATATATTCTATTATAGAAGATTAGTACAACATTAGAAGGTATGAACACACATATAAAATATGGAAATGAATATTAATGATTTGTAATACCATAATATCATTGAATGTCTTGAATTGAGAAAAAAAGTGTATTAGACTAAATTATATTAAATATCTGGCTTGGGAGAAATTATTTTTGTGCACATCATTGAAGAATTATAATTTTAAAACACCTCCTAAAAGAAACCCATTCTATTTGGTGATAAAAATAATAATTAAATCCTATAAGAACAACATTTGTATTGATTACATCATTGCATTTTTATTGATAATAGTGCCTGAATGAGAGGAATATTTTGGGGACTGTGGATGGGTACTGATCTCTTCCTCATGTTTATAATCACATACTAGTGAACTAATGTTTAATTAGCATATTTAAAAAACATATATTTGTGATCATTTGTTGTATACTTTTATTGGAAACCAAGTAACTATTTTTTCTTTTTGTGGTGAATACAAGAGTGATTAATGTTTTTTTTAATTTAATGATAATATTTAATATGTTTAATCTAGAGAAAAGAGAAATGTTTCTAGACACCATAATTCATTACCCTTATTAGGGTGTCAGATGATACCTCAAGATCCAATAAGTGATATCAGAGGAAAAATTAATTTCATAAATATATAGAATGGAAGAAAAAATCATTGATAACATTGTGAATATAAAGTAAATACCCTCATTTTATGGGTTACCTATCGTATTTGGAAGAAAATAATGAAATTACATTTTATATAACTCTAAAATTATATATAATATGAAATAGTTCCTGGGACATAAGAATGTGATCTTACTGGAAGATCAATGAAATAAGATTATTATAAGTTATGGTTTGAAAAAAATAAGGCCAAAAATAACATATTAAGATAACTATCTAATAAAATATAAATGAATTTTATGGATTTCATCATTAAAATGTTCGTAATAAGATTTATAAAATCTTTTACATTGATATAAAATGAGAAAGAAGAAAACATCTAGGTTCTCGAAAATATAGTTTTTTATTAAAAGACGAATTCGTGATAAAATTTTAATAGTTTCTTTAACCATATTAAATAATTTATTTCTGATATATGCTGACATAGTTAAGAAAATAATGATTATGATATTGTGAAAATGATTACACTGATATTACCACAAATTTAAAATATTAATGTTTTAATTTTTTTTGAGATGATTCTTTGATATTATTTCCCCGATGAATGACATATAATGTAATCTGTGAATTTAATGTGGGTGAATATAAGTTTGTCTTTTTATTAGTAAAATAAAGATATCAAATTCAATATAATTGATAAGTTCTATTTTTAGGAGAATTAAAATTGAGACATTATAAGTGATTATTTCTTTTCACTGATTAACCTAATTTTTAAAATAGGTAAAAGAATATGTGAAGGTATTATCATGGTTTTGTTATGGGATGATTGTATGAATAAATGATATATTTTAAAAGTTGTATTCTTAAGATAATGACGATATATAACTTTCATCAAAATAGAATAATATTATTACTCCTAGTAAGAATTTAAATTTAGAAATTCAAACTGAAATATGTTTCAAAGGAAAGTGTTTGTTTGAAAATATATTTAAGATATAGAGGAAGATTCACTGAAAGGTATATGGAATGAGTTTATCTCAAACATGGATGATTCTATGATGAAATCTATATTATAATAAAAATTATTATTTAAAGAAGATAATAATCAACCAAAGGTAGTTCTAAACCGTGAGGAGAAATTATAAGGGGATCTTGAGGAAAATAATCTATATATAATGAATAATAGATAAGTCATAGTAATACTAAATGATTATTTATGTTATGTTAATGAACTTGAATCACGTGTTGATCAATATAAAAAGGGAGTGTATGAATGAGAGAAGAATCATGTGAAACCCGATAAAGCTATGGATTATAGGGTGATGGATGAAGAATAAACTAAGATAATAAATGATCTGAACTAATAAATCAAAGAGACAATAATGAAGATTGATGATCTTAATTAATAAGATGTTTTTTTAAAAAAACAATTCAGCAGAAATCAAAGAGGATTTCAAAAAAGGAATCTTTATGTTTGGATGTTTCTTGAATTTTTTGTGAAAGAGAGTGATAAA
Source organism: Viscum album (assembly GCA_963277665.1). Taxonomy (NCBI): domain Eukaryota; kingdom Viridiplantae; phylum Streptophyta; class Magnoliopsida; order Santalales; family Viscaceae; genus Viscum; species Viscum album. The sequence goes on along the minus strand of OY728127.1, from coordinate 344,812,871 downwards.
AGGAGGTGTGCCAACTTTTTAAGAAAATTTTAGTGGTCAAATACAAGTGGAATGGGTAAAACTAGTATTACATGTGATGGTGAAACATCAAAGATAAAATTTAAAATTCAAATAAAATAAGGAATAATTTAATGGGGAAAATTTCTCAACCAATTGGAAATTATCATCATTAAAAGTGTTTTTTAAAAGATATATAAATATTGATTGGTGGCCAAAATATGATATTTACATTGATTAAAGATTATTATGGGGGCGTTCATGGCCACCTAATGTCCTATTATAGTGATGGTAAAAGTTTTAACAAAGGATAATCCATTGAACTACTGTAAAGGAGAGTTAGAATTTTCCCTTCTTGAGGGTGTGTAGATTATTTATAAGTTTATAATTTAATTATTGAAAAATTTGTACATATAGCTATAGATTTAAGATAGTTAATGTTAATATCATCTTATAAAATATATAGGTGTGTAAAAAAATATAATTAAATACCTCTGAAGAGATGGTTTTATAATTTTGAAGAAGAATAATTTTTGATTATTTATTGTACAATAAATAATGGGAAGATAACAAAAAAAGTATTAACTCATTCAGGAATATATTGGATCAGAAAAAATAAAAACAAGAAGGAAAATATTTTATAAATTCCCTATAACATATCAGAGAATAAAATCAACTATATTTTGTAAATCATGCTTCCTTCTCATGTTATTGGTAAAATAAATCTTTTTAAAAATATAAATGGAATAGTAGATGGTAAAATTATCTTAAGAAATCATAGATCCACAAAAATGGAATGAATGAAACAAAACATGTATTACCAGTGAAAAATATAAGAATACTTTTCTAATTTATGTTATGGGAATTCATAATAATTTGTTGGCTATAAAAAAACATTTGACATAGGATTGGATGTTATAGTTAGTAGAAATGAATATAGTACCAAAAGAATGTTTAGGAATTAAATAGTGAAAGGCAGGAATAAAATGGAAATATATATATGGAATATAGAAAAGAAAATAATTTTCATCTAATAGTGTAAGATGATAATAAATTATGGAACCATATGTTTTTCATTGATAATAAAAACAATTATAGATATGTTGTTAAAAATTATAGTTATAGTGTATATTCCAAATATTATGGGTGTTCTAAAAAGAATTCTTAAGCTTTTGTGTGTGAAAATATGCTTCAAAATCCATATCCTTGAAAGAAGAGGAGATAATTTGGTTTACAATATTTGATATACATTTCTATGTGTCGTTTGATTGGTAAGGATGAACCCTATGGTTATATGTATTTCATTCTATTTGTTTGTTGATTATAGTATAATGGTATGTTCTATGTTTATACTATCAACCATTAATGTGATGAATTTCATAAAGATGTTCTGACAATGGTTTGTAAATGATGTCAGAAGTACTATAAAAATGTTGAGATGATACATTGAAACAAAACACAAAACTTATGAGATAAAAATTTACACTGCAAAATTTTTTATAAAATAAGAATTTTTTTCAGTGAGAACTACCTAATAGAAAAAATTTATGGAAATTAGAAATTTCATAGTAATATATGACGACATTGTTGATAGATAGTGTCATCTCACATTAATACTAGAATGCATCTATTCAAGTGGTTTTCAATTCTATTAATAGAGTATTACTTAGTTTTTGGAGTAGATAAGATTTTATAAGAAATGTGGCATGGAAGGAAACATTCTTCAATGAATATTAGGGATTTTTGAAGACAATTTTGATCTAAAATAATAATGAAAATTAGGTAAAATACAGTGATACAATGGACGGAAGTATCTTCCAAGTATAATCATTAAAGAGTAACTCCTATAAGGGTTTGAATAAAAGGTAAAAAATGCGATGAGATCTAATATTCAAAAGATGCTAGAAATGAAGAAAAATCAAAATTTTGAATATCTATTTATTATTATGTATATGACTAAAAATAAAAAAATCATAGGTTTTTGAGATTCTCAACATAATCATAGGGATTATTATTTTAAGATTGAATATGTAGAATAAAAATATTAGTAAGTGTGTCAATATGTGATTCAATAAGTAATGAAAAGGGATTAATTTGATTTGATCCATCTCATGGGATAAACAAATTAACCAACACAAACTTAGAGGATGGAATTATTGGAGCATACTACAACATTATCCAATATAGAACCCACTTTATTTGAAGAAGCGGTAAACAAAAAATCATGGGTAAAATAAAAGAATAATTAATTAGATGATATTGATAAAAAATAGGCTTGGAGACTTATCTATAGGTTGAGATATCATAATATTAGTAGTATAAAGTGTGTCTTCCTGAACTAGATATTTGAAAATGGATAAGTGATCTAAAATAATAAATCATAGTTTGTAAGGGATATTCATAGGTTGACAGAATTATCATCTAAGAGACATTCACTCTAGTTGAATTAATGGAGTATGTCAATCACTTCTAAACAATGATATTCTAATAATGTTCATCATATTTTGAATGGATATAAAGAAGAAAAATTAAACATAGAGTATTGATTAAAAATACATATATTTATATACTATTTAGTATTATAATTGGAGATGATTATTCAAAATTGTGAAAATTAAAAAAGACCTTGTCTTGCATAATGTGAACACCTCGTGCTTGGTAAGCAAAGCTGATAATTCTTCAAAGAAAACTAGAGTCTAAGAGAGGAGGAGATGATCATAACTTCAATAAGGAAATTTGAACCGAGGGAAAATTTAAGGATAAAGTGTATATAGATGACATCATTATCAGAAGTAATAAGTAAACATCAATTGACAAAACATCATAATTAATGAGTTCATAATTGTATATGTCACTAATTAATGAATTGAGATAATTTATAAGTATATAAATACATAAAAAATTATTTCACAAATCACATAGGTGGAGTGTTAAAAGTATTCGTTGAATAAATAATGAGTGGAAGATTGTAATCATATTTAAACTCATCTAATATTTTTAACAAAACATGGTAAGATTGAAGAAAATAATCCGGTTGACACATCATTAATAGAAGAATATTTTGATTTTTACTTTATATTTTGTAAAACATGACATAAATTTTTATTCATTGTTTTTTGAAACACATTTATAGATTTTTTTGCGTAAGGATTACCACCATGAAGTGATGAAAATTAAGTGGTATATTCGTGTACCTATAAATGTTGGTATGATATTAAAAATTGGTGGAAACATTGTTTTATATTCCAATTCATAAACTGATTGGTCTAATGACATTATGAAGAAAAAATGTGAATGTTTTGGAGTATTTTAAATTGTAAAAAATTATTTAAAACGGTTATATAGGAATACATATTATGTTTCTTTAGAGGTAGAGCATATCTCAGTCCCAAAAGACTTCCTCTAGCTTAAATTGATGAAGCTGTAGTTAGAAGAAATCACTGAATTGGGGAAATTCAAATGATCATTTAGTGAAATATCAATAGTTATTCTGAGAAGAATAAAAACCCATTTTATTCCTCTGACATGAAGAAAATTGAGATCTTGTATCAATTCATAAATTTGAAGGTTGAGAAAAAAGTTGTGGAACTAAAATTTTTTAGATTCAAAATAAAATGGAAAATATATTATGCAAACAATTGGCAGATTCTATGATCAAGATGCATAGGTAGAACCTTAGAGATTAACCAACCTACTCCAACTAAGGGGGTTAAAATTCTATTATAACTTTTTTACTTAATGTCATATTTTTTATTTTGAATTTTTGGAAATTAATTTTTATTGGAGTCAAGTAGATCATAGTGGTTATTATCCCTGTGGAATTGGATAATGTTACTTTTCAATATATTTTGTGGGACAACATTGTTACATTAAATTAATTCCATTTTTTCTATATCATGCATTTACACATACAGTCTTATAGATTAGTTGAATTCACTTGGTATTTCAAAATAGTATAATCATCATAGAGTTTTTAAAAATGGTTTGAACTTAACTAAGATATCCTTTTGAATTTTATTTCTGAAGAAAGAGAAATATATGAATGGAAAATGATGTGGGAATTAATACAAGGATTTATTATGGGATCCTATAAAAGAGTAGAATAAATCTTGGAAAATAAATGTGATAATAATTATAGGGTAATACTGTTGTTTCAAATGCATATTGGTTATTATCAAATTCAGGGAGAGTATTTGTTTTCCAATGTTTATAATTGATAACAAAATGCATATGTGGAGATGGTTACAATCCAATGTAATTTTTTTCCCTTTGATTTCAATGTATAGTGTATTTAGAGTTGGTGCTTATGGGAAGTCACAATATGTGTTTCGAAGTGTGTGGAAGATTATCAGAGAGTAATTCTGAGCTATTTTGAAAAATATCAAAATGATATGGATCACACCATGAAAATTACTATCAAACCACAAATGATGATGTAAGTATGAAAAATGAAAAATAATAACCTCAAAAGGTTACATAGGAAACTTCATATGTTATATATATTCCTTGATAGAAATGATCATGTTGTTAAGATTTTTTGAAAGAGTGATTGAAGATATTCGTAAGGATGCTACAATCTATAAAATGTTTTGGAAGATTCAAGTGTTTCGGGAGATTTTATAATTATTCTTTGGAAGGAACACTTCACCATTCAATGAGTTAGTTATGTACTCTAACAGTCTACTATAAATATCCAAAATTGATAAGAATTTTGATCTGAAACTATAAACATCATGAAGGAAAAGGCTGCACCAAAACCAATCTCTAAATTATAAATTGTTATAGGAGATACTTTCCTATCATTCCAAGAAGGTTCATGCAAATTGCGATTGAGGAAATTTTTAGAATTAAATAAAAAATGTTTATGTGAAGAAATTATGATGGTGTGTTTATTATTTGTCGAAATAATTGATAACCTATCGAATTACATTATATGCGATCTAATGGGAATATAACCTACGGATAAATATCTTGTAGAATTTATTAGAAGTTAATTAGATTTTGAATTTAAAATTTCAATTTAAAATTGTTTTATTATGGAAGTGTAGAGAATAATAGTAATAATGGACCATAAATAGAAAATAATGAATATAAAATTTATTAATAGGATGAAAAAACTATCCATGAATTTATATAACTAAGAAGATAATTGTGTGACACTAAATTGTATTCAATATGGGGCATAGAAGAAAGTATTTATGTTCATATGTTTTATAGATCATGATCATTTGATACAATATTAATGGAGAATAATATTATTGTTAAGTGTTCAAATATTGGTGGAATATTTTAAGAGGAACTTATATGTCTATTAAATCATTATATCCCTCTTATAATTAGTCCACATAATAGAGGAAGAGGCCACCGACATTGTATTGAATGTGTGTTATTTCTAAATATTATAATTACATAATAGTGTAGTAGTGGTAAATTGGATTATCAACAAAACATTGATATATGATCCTTTTATGTATCCTTTTATGGGAAGACCATGTAAAATTCATCTATTGATCCTCCACACCATTTTTTATTAGGTTGTGCTTATAAGGTATATTGTTGTTGTATTTTCCTATAAGAATACAATATTAAATATGATTAATAGTATGGAAAAAGAAGGTTTCAATAAACCATAATTCAGCCCTCCTCTTTGGGTGTATAACAGGAAATCAAGACACAAAATATTTTTGGATTTAACACTAGATGAGAATTATATGTAAATATTCTATGGTATGTGGTTTCTAATCAATCATTAGTTGGTAATGATTTTTGTTTTTGTGATTAACATGATTTTAAAATGATTAAATTAATATAGATTATTATTATATTATTTATTTTAAAATAACTAAATAAGATGAGGGTTTACTATGGTTAATAGTAAATATAACAAGACATATTTTAATAGATCAAATGAATAATTGATTTTTTAATTCATGGTGGTTGATAGGTAGAAAATTGGTGCTTTTCACAAAAATTGGTTTTGAAAATTAGATGTATCCATTTATTGTATTGTAAAATTAAAATATTTTTAGGATGAATGTATTTAATTTTATAAACTAGAAAAATACATTTTCATTAGGGGTGGTGTGGTTTGAAATTTCCATAAATTGGATTAAACAAAAATAATTGAGATAATATACTTGAGTAACGATGTAAAAAAATTGAGATAAAACATTTTTTGGATAAAATTAGATATGAAATAGATATGAAAGATTAGTTTCTCATGATTTTTTACAAAAGGGGATGATAAACTCATCTTATGAAGCGAAAAGGGCGATTAATTAGTAGTCTTCATTAAATAACTGATCCACATTATCAGTGAAAATCAAAACATTCCAATTATATTTCATTCCCTAGGATAAGGAAACCTAGTATAAACAAGATTTATTTGGTTTTTCCATAGATTAAAAATATAGAGCTAAGGTTATATCTCACTCTCATACTACAATGTATCATAATGAAATTCATATCCTAATCACTTTTACTCAATCATGGTGACTAAAGTTATCATATAATGAAGAATAATGAGAAATTATTCTATCACGAGTGATTCAAATACCTAATAATTCATTAATGTTGATTCATAATCCTTATAATCTCAATCCACCATACATTAAGACTCTACATACTCATGGTGATTTTTTCATCCAACATAAGTAAAATATTGGACCTGAGGGATGGAAGACACATATCCCAAGTATGAGAAAGAAAATATATCATAGAATGAAAATATTGAAAATTTACTATGACACATTCTTTACTCAAAACCCACTAACATTAATCAAAACATTAAAATATCAAAAAAATATGAAAATTTCCCGTTCAAAGTATTCAATCACGATGAATTTTTACCTAGTTTTAACCAATCTCATTGGGTTTTATCAAATTAAAAATCCTCAATAAGGTCATACCCTAATATATTAATTATTGAAATATGAATTATTATGGATCAAATTGGATTATTTTGTGGGGTATTAAAAAACTAAGAATTTTCGTGAAGTGTTTTACCATATACAAAAACAAATGTGTTTCTATGACATGGTAGAAATTAATATTCATTTAAAACATGAATGATAAAATAAAATGATATATTTACTATGATATTTATAATAATGGGTTAACCAAGATTAAGATTTTATTAAATAGGTATTGGCATAGAAAACTAATAGGGCATGGAGTTTTTGTATACTAGGTTCCATGGATCTGCCATTTTGCAACCCTCCACAAAATTGGTATATGTTCTATGAAATAGTTGTAATATTTCCTAACACTGTTATCTTATATCTTAGAACCATATAAAATATGGTGCACGTTTTGTGGCATAAGATTCACTTTTATGATGAAATATAAAAGGTAAACATATTATGTATCCTTGAACTCTTCAAAAAGACTTCTTACATAACCCTATGTGGTCTAACAATTCTAAAAATTGTTGACCTTTTCTGAATTTTGTGTATCATGTTGGTGAAACAATTGACGATATTGTGATCTCTATCTAGACTCAAAATTTTAAAAATTAAGAAAACCTTTTGAAATTATTAACTCATACACTAATCATAATATTTCTATACAAGTATAGAGAGTTATTTTATGCATTACAAAATTTTCACTTCTGAAATCTACTAACTTTGGTTTACAGGATTAGTGGTCTCACCAAGGAACCATAGAAAAGTTTTCATTCCTATTAACTCACAAAATGATAAATTTATTGGGTTTTCCATTGTTTACACTTAGGTATCATTTCCAATTCTACAGTTCAACTCTCTTTTGTTCAATCACAACATGGTTTAGTGGTTAAAATGAAATTTTATCCCTTCTTCCATCAAAAAATTTCCTTTAATCATGAAATTTTACAAAATCCATTAAAAAATAACCAAAAATGAAACTATTTTTTCAAGAAAAGAAACTAATTTCTTTCCAAAATTATTGCCTAATTTATACTCAAAACCCCCTATAGATGAACATTTTCTTATCCCCAAGAAAAATCTAAAATTTAAATTAAAAATAAGATACAATCTAACAAGGGACGTGTTCAATATTATAGAATCATTATTTCATAATTGATAATTTAAAATGTATAATACTCACCTAGTTTAATGTTTTCCAATTATTCTTCACACATGTTTTCAAATCTATGCTCCTTTCCACTTTTATTCACATTATTTAACTTCTCATTAATAACATTGTAATTTATGACATACCTAACAACAAATTAAATTAATTAATCACTCAAGATCACTTAATCAATGTCATAATGAGTTTCAAATATATTCACTCTATTTATATGCTACAAGTTAAATATATCTCTACTTATATTTTAAAGAAAAAAATTGATGAGGACTTTTCATTTAGGTTCCAATGCACATGAGGTTGAAGGAGGGTAAGTATTGATATTAAAAATACATTCAAGGTAGAAATATGAGGTAAAATATCTTCATGTATTGTGAATGATTATCAGTTTAGCTAAATTAATGAATCTCCTTCCTCTAGATTTCCTCCAGGTGAAATTATCTAAACTTTATCTACCTTAATGGATCATAATATTATTGTTTAATCTTTTTATGAACAACCCATTTTTTATAAAAAAAATTAATTGACCATATTTTTAAATTGAAATGAATGTATGAATAAGTCTTATATCCTTTTATTTAAATATAACTAGAACCTATATCCCCACCATCAATATCTTACCAAAAATATTTATAATTATTAGAATAATAAGGGGCGTGATGTGCATAAACTAATTTCAATAAAAGGAATCCCATTTTTTCCAACTTTTATATTCATTTTTTTTTCAAAATATAATGGATTCAATGAAAGAAATGTATAATTAATAATAAACACTTTTCTATAATTTTAAAACATCTAATTCCCTCTTTCATCATTTCAAAACTAAATTTCCAAAATCATCATGAAATTACCCACACCATTATTTAATATCAATTCAAATAATGAATTTATAAAAAATAAATATATAGTGAAGTAAATTGGTTCTTGTTACGTGGTTTCAAATATATGAATTTGATTATGTTTTAGTCATTTTAAATGACAAATTTGGAGGGTAAGTATCATAATCAAATTTGATTAAAATTTTAATCAATTTCCTAAAACATCATAATGTAGTTTAAATTCATCATGATTTGAAAATAAAAAAGGAAAGTTGTAGTAATTATGAATATTTTGAGAATATATCATTAAATATGTTGTGGCAAATAATATGTAAAAATAGCCCAAATCCCTCATAAAAATGCGATACAAAAAATCATCAAATTAGGTCTCTAAATGAACAATAAAATTCAGGTTAATAAAGAAAAATTTCCATGAAATATAATCATGAATTTGAATCATATAAATTTTCATTTTTATTGAAACTTGTAAACTAAATTGAGAATGAATATTCTTTAATTGAAACTAATATTTTTATTATTAATGGTCATCACTAGAAAAATTATTCCATAGGTTAATATATCTATTCTAATAAATGATATCTCTGATTTCAGTAAAGGGGTGAAAATTAAAATGGGGTAGAGACTCCCCCATCACAAGAATTGAACCATTTCTTCAATGTGTGAAACAAGGTTGAATAGATAAAAACATATTATTTTAAAAATATCAATGGAATTATCCAAATGGTAATAAGGATATGAATTTATGCCCAAAAATGAATCCCCTATTACTTGATCATAAAAAATGATTGTGCAATGACACCCCTATAAACATAAGAATGATAGGGAAAAGAATAAAAATTATATACCCAATTATTATTGAGATCGATAATAATATATAAAAATGATATAGATTCAGAATATATCTAAATGAAAATATTTCCATGTATATATTTCAATGAATTGGATGAAATATATAGAATGACGTCATATTTTGCACGGTCAAACAAACTGAAATAAGAAATTGTAACCAACCAAAATAAAATGTGGAATGGGATAATTTCCAAGGATTATTATGTTTCTTATTATATATTAGTAAATATGATCTATAATCTATATAGAGGAAGGTTCAATGTAAATTTCCATCTCTAGGGATCTTCCATAATCATGCTCAACACTGATAATAACAGTCAAAACCCCAAATAATATGATCACTCTTTGATGCCTGGGGTTACTCCTTAATCAAGGGGGAGGTTGTTTAATTAGTTGTATGGTTGATTATGGGGACATATTTGGGAGAATCATGATTCTTCTATTTTCCCTTTTGAAATAACATTCTAATTGTTAGTGGGTAGAAATATCTTTTAAAGAATTAGGGGATACCAAAGGCGAGTCTTGAAGAGAAGTCTGCTGATAAGTATGATCAATTAAGATGAGAAAGGCCCTCCTTAGTGTATAATGAGTTAATGTGAAGGAGGCATTTTATCTAGGATAATTCATAAAAAAAATATCAAGGGGATGAGTGGACTGATATTTTGGAGATATGTAGTATTTTGTCTACATAGGAGGTGGTGGATCCCTAAAATCGACTCCTATGGATTCACAAATATGGTCCAAGGTGGTGAAAATTTACTTAAATATGGATTGATGTAATTTATTTTAATTATCCAAGGGAAAGAATCTAGATAATGGTAGAATAGAATTTGGAACTAAATGTGATGGAGGAGATTTATTCTATGATGTCTCATGAGAAAAACTGTCCTCACCCTAATCAACAACACAATCAATAAAATACCACTTTTCCCTAAAATAATGATCATTTCCTACTCACTCAATGACTATCATATAAAAAATATACATATACATACTCAATATTACCAGGAGAGGTAAGTTTTCAGTATCTAATATATTCACCTAAATGGAGGTCCAAGTGGGTGATGAAATCCCTCAAAGTGGGATTACATTTTTCTCCTTCCAAGTGACCTTAAAATAAAGCATAATTTGAAGGGATATATTAATGAAATTTGGTCCATAAATGGGGTATATAATGAGAACATAAAAATGGTTAACTAATCTTTATGATTCATCATTAAAAGGTAAAATTATATTATTTTTAATTACTACAAAATATATTTATATTTCTGAGCAGGGTTTGAAACCCATAGGGAAGAGAAAAATATTTAACACAGAAATAGATTAAAAAATTCAAGAAAATGAAACAAAAAATATTGGATACTAAGAGGAACTAAAAAATCACTCATATAGTTTTCTTAAAAAATGCGTTGGCTTGGCCTAAAACCAAAGAAGAAAATTTAATATAAAAACAAGGAATTACTTGTGTCTAAAAGAGAGGGTTCTTTTACAATATCTATCAATAAGGGGTAGTAATTCAACTAGAATTTCCTCCAACCACGTGGTGACAGGGTTGACTCCCATGTTTTAAAGAACATCTGCCACCTTGTTCTCTTCATGAAAAGCATGTGTAATAATGTAGTTGAAGTCAATGAGAGAATGAAGACAGTCCATCCAGCATGTTGTAAGAGGCCACACGAGGTGCATCACACCATTCCAAATGGGCTGGATGATAGTAATTGAGTTACTTACAATTCAGATGTTATTCTAACCGTTTTTCTTGGTGAAGAATATAACATAGATCACACTCATCATTTTGGACTCCAAAGACGAGGAGATACCACAAGAACCATAAAAAAATCCAATAATCTGCCCGAAGTGATTTCTAAAAATGGTGCCGCAACCGAAAGGACCCAGGTTTCCTTTGGAAGAACCATCAACAATAACTTTGATCCAGACGGGGAGCAGAGCTTTCCATAACACTTCAAAAGTTATATTATGTAGTGGATAAATACCATTAACCCCAATCTGGTGAAGAATCCCAAAGTCCCTCACTGTGTTGTTGCAATATCCCTTTTGTATCTAAGAAGATTCCTGAATAGAAAAGAAGATCTGCATCCAACCTGCATGTAATCTAAGTGAGTAATTTTAATAAATAATAGAATTCCTGTCATACCAATGTACATTCAGGAGTTCAGCAACAATAGTTAAAGAACGGTTCTGGATTTTCTAAGAGTCCTGAAGATCCACAAGACATAGTAGCTATGATTTGATTGAATCATTAAGAAACCATCTGTAATCAAAATGATCAAGAAAATAATTCCACAAATCAGTTGTAGTAACACCTGAGAGAAAAATAAGGTTAATATCTTCATGATGCTGGTTACAATGATGACATTTAGAGAATATATGGATCCTAAACAACTAATTTCAAGTGTCAGTGGGATTCCTCTTGTGAGCAATATGTCAAATAAGAGTGAGTATTGAAGGTTTTAACCATAATATATCAAAAAATTTATCCAAATAAGATTGTATTCAGAATTAATAATACAATGATTGTAAAAAGTGTAAGAGTCGAGAATTACTTTATGAGGAGGTTCCCATACTTAAATATCATCAGTTTTAGCAAAATATTAATTCTCAATGCCATGATTGATACTGTCGGGAAAATTATGGTTGTGAGAGATAACAACCTCCTCCATTGTATTGGTGAAATCAAGAGTTTGGTTAGGGGGAATCATAAAAATGAGAGGATCACCAACCCATTTTTCAATCCAGAAATTCATGGAAGAGTATCTGCTCACAATCCACCTAGTGTTATACATGATGTTGGAAGAAGCATTCTTAATGGAAGTCCAAATGGAAGAGATAAGTTAATTCAAATTTCCCTTCATCATTTTTTCAAGAAATCTACTTTTATGGAAGGAAATGGAGTTAGAGTTTTTATGAAAAATATTCATAGTGAGTCTGGCTTGTATGGAATTATTAAAGAGTTTGAGATTTTTTATACTGAGGCCACCCTTCTCTAGAGTATTGCAACAAGTAGACTAGGGAACAGTCACCAGTTTTCATTCAAGGGTACATCCACTCTAAACAATGTTTTTATTGGAAATGTAAATTTTTAATGAGTACTAGAACAAAATTTATAAATCATCAAAGAGTATAAAATTTTAGAAATAATTTTGTATTTGAAAAGATAAATCCGACCAGACATAGAGAGGGAATTTCTATTCCAAGAATACAGTTAGTGAAGGATTTGGTGAAAAGTAGTATAAAAGTGACAAGATTTTGTCCTACCCTAGAATATGGGAACACCTAGATAGGTGAAGGGGAGGGATCTTTCTTTAATACTCAGATAAGAATTAATATTGGATTTTCTAATAGCAGAAAACCTTTTCCCAAAAAATGTAAAAGATTTGTTCCAATTAATTATTTGACCAAAAACCTTTTCATAGTGAGAGAGGGAACATTTGAGATTTTGAATATTCCATTTATCCCCTTGTGAAAGCAGAATAATATCATCTACATATGAAAGTATTGTGGGAACATTCAAATTCCAAAAGGCATTGATCAGCTTAATCCTGTTTTGTTCGACAAGGCGAGTAATGAAACTTCTTATGTGGTCCTCCAAAATTACAAAAAAAACATGGAAAAGAGAGTGTCACCTTGTCTGACTCTTTTTGTGCATTTAAAATAACCCTTACATGATCCATTAACAATGACATATATATTGGCTGAGATGAAAAAAGTTTTAATTCGGCAGATAAATGAATCATTAATCTCAATGTTTCGAAGAACATTGAAAATAAAACCCCAATACATGGTATCAAAAGCCTTACCGATATCAAGATTAATGGAAATATTTCCTCTCGTATTGTTATTATTTAACAAGTTTGTTCATTTAGAGGAAATACAAATACAATATTGAATGGACCTTCCCTTGACAAAAGAAAATTGATTACATTATACAAATTTATTAATATTTGAAGATAATCTATTAGAAATAAGTTTGTTTATAATTTTATAAAGAGTATTGATTAATGAAATGGGTCTTTATGGATGGATTTCATCGGAATTATCCACTTTGAAAATAAAGGAGAGAAACTGGGAGTTCCACCCATGAGGGAGAATACCATAGGAAATGAAATTCCTAACATTCCTGCAAATTTCAGTTTGAATGAAATCCCAAAATTTCTGTTAAAAACCATTTTTAAAACCATCAAGGCCTATAGAACTATCAAGATTTATGCAAATGACGGTGTCTCTGATCTCATGATCAATAGGGATTCTAGTAAGAAAATATTTATCCATATCCTTTACCACAACCGGGATGATATCAGGATATAGGTCCTTGACAGAGGAAGGAACATTGATGATATTTTCAAAATAACATACTAAATGATTGGAAATGTCATTCTCATTATCAAAGAGGTTTTCCCCCTCTATTCGGAAGGCAAGAGGTCTGTTATCATTCTTGATTATTTAAAGGGAGTTATAGAATGTAGTGTTTCTATCACCATTAGTGAGCCATTTGGTTTTGAATTTTTTTTCTCATGTTATATTGAAATGGGAGGAAGGAAGTAGGATTCATGGTAATATTTATTTTATGTTGTGGATCAGTGGCAAAATTGGTGTCAGTAGTGATGTTTTGAAGCTGGTTAAGTTCTTCTTCCAAATGAAAAATGTAATTATCAATTTTATTGGATTTTCTACTACACGATCCTTTTAGAATCTATTTGAGATTTTTTAATGTAGTGGTAAAAGAAAAATCATCATTGCAATGATTCATGGAAGCCCAAGAATGATAAATAACATTAGACCAATCTAGGTCAGAAGACCATGTGTTATTGAATTTGAAGGAAAAAACATGATTCTGCTGATTGATAGAGATATTGATCATGATTGGATGGGGGTTAGAGTTTTTTTTGGGAGGGCTGTGCTAGAGATGATGTTCCACTTATCCAGAGCTATATCATTTGTGCAAGATCTGTCTAATTTACTAGCCACCACCCAATTATAATGCCTTCTGTACCATGTATATTTGGAACCGGTAAGATTAATTTAATCAAGGTTGTTATCATCAATAGAAAATTTAAACACCCATAAAGATTTATTAGAGTGAGTTGGTCCCATTTTCTCACATGAAGCATGGATGGATATAAAATCAAAATCCACAAACCATGGGTCATGAACACAATTTCCTAAGTAAGAGAGGTCATTCAAAAGTTTTCTTTGGTTATGCTATCTATTCTTAGCATAGATGAAAGAGAAAATTATGTGTGAGTGGTCAATAGTAAAATCAAAAGTGTACTCTTACTTTGATATATGGATAGTATTGACATTTTGGAGAGTATAGTGATTAATAATCCAATGGGATTCAATAGAAGAATAGTTTTTAAAAGAACAAAAAAATCTGTAACAAGACTGAAAAAGGTGAGAAAAACGAGAGGAAAAACTGATCTAAGGTTCAAAA
Organism: Viscum album; assembly: GCA_963277665.1. NCBI lineage: Eukaryota > Viridiplantae > Streptophyta > Magnoliopsida > Santalales > Viscaceae > Viscum > Viscum album. The sequence continues at coordinate 344,797,667 of OY728127.1, read as the reverse complement.
ATTGAAAAAAATTTAGGATGATGAGTATTCATAAATCTTTTTAAAATAATAAAATTGTCAGGGTTTGAATTTCCCTGAAAATTCCAAAAACACAATATTCATTAGAACCTATTTTTGGGGTTGTAACCCCCTCTATATTATTTCTTGAACCCTTTCTCTGGGAAGATCTTCTAGGAGATTTTGTCAAGCATAGATGGGATCTTTATCCCTGCTTACTCCAAGTAACAATAAGATAAGTGTTGAGAGAATTGATTACATATTCCTCATTAACCTCATCATATGTAGGAACTTGAACTGCAACCAATTCCATGCAAGGAAGAGTGTCTGCAATTAAATTATAGTGGGTAACTTCATAGGGAGTAGTGGATTGTGTCTCACTATCTGCTCCTGAAATCGAAATAATTGGGTTGCATGTGACCTCAAGAGTTGCAGGAACACAATCATGTTTAGCAGTGGGCAATATATCAAAAAAAGTAGTAGGACAATTGTAATCCCTATCCTATAAATCTGTATGGTTCTGTGAGAGAATAGGCCCTCCTCTCCCATTACCTATGTGCAGTGGGATACCAACACAATGGTCACCCAAACAAGCAGGGATAACCATTCATAGTAATATGGTGATGGGTATGAAGATAGAACATCCATAGTCAATATAATCATAAATCCTTCAAAATCATATTGTATATGATAACATAATAAATAATCCTCAATAAGGTACAAGATTCAACAAGGGATTTTGAAATAGATGGAGATACTATTATATGATACAATTGAAAAATTCTTGAGGAAATAATCCTTAAACATCCCAAAGTGTCCCATTCCACATTGAAGATTTAAAATAATAACCCCTTATAATTTCATGTGAATAAAGAGACTGTTGATATGATATACCAAAGGGCAGTACATAGACCACAAAAAATAAACCATTGGTGAACTAGGTATATATCTCATAAAAGTTAAAGTGAGATGAGAAAAGTCCTTTTTTACATTGGGAAGAAGAGTTGTTTTGGAAAACAATTTGTATTATTAATGACATTAGATTGTAAACATGTATATCTCAAAAAATAAAAGAGAAGGAAATTAAAAAAATTGTTGAGTCTTAAATAAATTCATACTAAGGAGAAATAATTTAAAAAAAGTTTTCAAATAAATGTTATAAATAAAACAGTTTAGTACGATTTATGGAAAATGATAAAGGATTTTAAAGCGCAAAGGAATGTTTGCTTTCATAAAACAAGAAATGGAACAAAATATATTTTTCATGATGAAATTTTCAATTTTAGAAAGATAAATATAACTTAAAACATATTTTACATTGAACTTTATAATAGGTAAGAATTAGAGAAGTTCCTTGATTTGGGCTTGCATTTCAGAACAATTTTTTGAAAGGTTTTTTTAAAACATGTAACTACTCATAAAATATATAAGTATTATGATTATTACAAATATATAGAAAAATAAAATGTAATTTATGAGGAGTAAATATGAATAAATAATAATTTAATTGAGGCGAGTTGTGAATAAGAGAAAGATGAATAAAAATTGAGGTTTTGGTAGAAAATACATAAAAATATGTAATCAATTGAATCGTATACCCCAATATTAATAATAATAAAATAAAAAATTTAATATCATAAAAATAAATATATTCATGATAAGAAACCCAAATGGGAATTATACATACACCATACATAAGTAGTAGTAGTGAATACATAATATCTCACAAAAATGGAAGTGAGATGAAGAATCTCTTACTTTATGTCTGAAGGTGTTATCCAGTTGATTTTATTGAACTGAATAATCAAATATACGATCATAAATTAATAATTCCAGAACCTAATCTCAGGTAAATGTTTTATTATAACCTTATAAAGTTCATTCAGGGCATTTTTATGGGTTAAGATGTTTAATTTCATTATTCAAGTCCATTTGTTTTATTATCAGTATACTTATATACATGAACAAAGAATCATGTAAATTTATTATGGTTTCTAGAATTGAAGTTATATGATATTATTTATCCTCTGTATGGTTACATAGTTGTAAATTTCATTTGGTTACTTGGTGGGAATAAGAATCATTATATAAATTATTTAATGATAAATATTTGGGGTAATTAGCATTTTTTAACACAACAAACTCATTTTGATTCACAAATCAATAACACATGTACAGAAATATTATATATAAATATACGAGACATAATACGTATATTATAGTCTATTTCAACCACATGAATGGTTTCATGAACAGAAATGAATATAGTAATATAAATTGAAAACCCATCATCCTTGAGTGTTGTAAATTAGCACATCTTGGATAGTGTTTTTCACTACTAGCATAAAAGAAAGGAAAAGGAGAGATGATAATAACTTATTCCAACATCATAAAAATTTAGAGTACATTTAAGGTTATATATATTTAATAAAATTTTGATGAGGAGAGGTGAGGATAGAAAAGAAAATAAAGGAACTTGAAAAGAAAGTAAAATAATTGAAAAGAGCAATTTACCTCTCGAATTAAAATTCCTTGAGAGACTCTTTAGGGGAGAGGATTTTATCTTTTTATGAGACCAAGGGAATCTGGATATGAGAGAGGAGATTGGGAGGATGTTTGGGACAAATTTAGACAAGTCACAAGGCTTGAGAGTAGTGAAGAGAAGAGGTAAGGAGGGGCGGTATTTATACTAGAGGAGAGGAGGGGTTTATCATTATTTTAATCATTAGTTAAATATTTTTGCTCAAGACTTTAAATAGTCTTGATTAATGTGGAAAAAATAGTAATAATGGCATGTGAGTTATAACCAAGTGTTCCTCCATCATCCTTATATCACCTATGACTCGATTGACCATGTATTAGAATTTATCGTAAATTATCGTATTTTATTATTTATAAAAATTCATGTATTTTAGAAAAATCCCAAAAATTCACCCTAATGATTTTTTGACACATAGAATCCAAAATTATTCTCTAATTTATCAAAATAATTTTCTGAATATTAATTGTTGAATTTTGAAATAAAATCATTATTTACATGGAAAATACATATTTTATATTTAAAAATGCATTTATAATACTTTTAAGATTTAACTATTGTCTCATATAATTATCCTAAAATAATAGGAAAAAACAATATTTAATTAGGAATAAATTTTATAAAAAATAATTAATTTTTTAATTTAAAATTTTATTCAAATATTTATCACTCAATAAAATTTGACTACCTTATTTATAATTTACAAAATATTATACTTCATTTATAAGGTGCCTAAATTTTATTTAAAATTTCATGGGTGGGGTTACTATTCATATGGGTCATATTAATATTAGTAAGAGTAAAAATAAAATTCCTAAGGGTAGGTTACTATTTAAATGGGTATGTTACTATTCACAAAAAATTAATTTTGTTCCATCAGACTCCAAAAATCACCCTGAACGCAACTTTGCATGTTAGAATTTCAAAATTCGAATCACAGAAGTGAAAAAATTATATTTATTGCCTCAATTATAAAAATTTTATGTTTTATAGAGGCTCAGTGCTTCATTAGTTTAATATTAAATTTATTTGTAAATACTTGGGGTTTTACATTCTCCACTCTCAAAAATTTCATCCTCAAAATTTTGAAATTGAATTATGAATTGTGATGGTTGATACTTCAAAATTTGCTTGTGTGAAACCCACATCAGAAAAATTGTTAATATATCCTCTTAAAAAGTGGGAAGGGGAAATGCATTGGTTAATACAAAACTACAAATTATAACTATATAATATAGTCAGAGAAGAATAATCAAACCATCAAGTTCTGATGGAAAGTGATAAAGAACATGCTCAGATGAAAGATCATTACCACAATGCCATAAACTATTGTTTTGAAAATAAACATAACAGGAAATAAAAATATAATACTCTTTTCCTAGAGTTGAGGAATTATTCCACCATATAAGAGTATGAAAATACATTTCTATTTTATAAACATAGTCTTATCCTTTGTTTGTGCCTTTCATTATCTACACTTCATCTCTTAGCACATGTTGCATCATGGGGTGACATTAAAATCTAAATCCCCATACAATGATCAACTTAAACCATTTCATAAACGGTTTAACATTAAAAAATATCATCATCCAACACATTAGAATCATTACCATATATATCCTTTCTAGATCCATGTAAACAGTGTCCTTGGTAATCTTGATTTGTTTTAAAACTCCATGATCCATTCCGATCAATGCATCGGCTACCTTATTTTCCTGTAATCAACATGATGTATCCCTATATTTTCATATTTAAACCATGTGAAAATATTCATTATATATTCTCTTCGAATATGTTAACAAATAAAATTACCATAAAAACTTATTGGAATGCTTAACCCATACTTATAAATACTATTGGATATATTAATTATATCCATAAATGTTGTAAACTCCATCAGTGATAGCATAGACCACTTATAGAAAAGATAATAATTAGTTTTGAGGTAGTGAGTTCTTATCCAAATCAATCATTTCTTCCAAATTATCTTAATCATTATGAATATATTTAGGGTTTTCATTTCCTCATTTAAATAATTTTCCAATATACTAAACTTCTACTGAGTCACTGATACTTTGTACATTTCATCATATGACCTCAAATTATTAATGAAATAGTATTGCAGTACAATTCTCATGTATTCCATATTTCTTATAACCGTTACATTTCTGATAAATTATTCAAATGACTAGATTCTTGGTGAGGCATATTAATGGATCCACGTCATCTCCAGCAGTATCATGACTTTATCATTATCCCTTAACATCATTTTGGGTCATATTATTTTGAAGCATGGGATATTGATTCACATAGTGTCCCATTTCCTTGCAGTTGAAGCACTGTAAATTGAAAACAAATTTTTTACCCTTTCAATCATGAATATTGTGGCCCTGTTCTTCACACTTGCAATGGACTCAATTTCCTTTTAACCAATATTTGGGGCGTTTCCTTCCACAAGTACCACATGTTGGAAAACTAACCTGTTTATTCATCCATGTATCCACTATTTCCACATCCACCCTCTTCTTCTCTAGTTTCCCTTAAAATCCATATAACTCATGGAATTATTTATTTATTTTTTTAACACATGAGGTTATATCCTCATATGATATGGATAATTTGGAGACTATCTTCCTATGAAATGATTCTTTAATACCAAAAGAGATATGATCCTTCTTACTCTTCTCGTCACTTTAATTGGTGAAGATCTCATTCCTTATAATAGGTTCCATTACTAATCAATTCCATATACTAAATTATATCATTTAGTTATTAACTCTATATAACCGTAAACATGGTATAATACATAACATAAATTTATGCATCACAAATCGTAGAACAATATACTTTCGATACATTAGGGGCACACATACTTCATAATGGATTGTAATGGAAAATATGAATTATCCAAAGAATATTCCCAATGAAAATCAATCCAGCTGCTCAGTAAAGCATGTTTTCGTCCATTGGGTTACCCTGGGCCAAACCTGAAACACCTTTTCAAAGTTGTTACTTCAAGATATATCTGTGAAACAACCACCTCCACTAATAGTATCAAAATAAGTATTTATTTTCTAGGAGGATTCAAATAATATATTCCTTAAAAAAATTCTAGGATGTTCTAGTATGTGTATCATAAATTCTATCATAGGGTTTTCTTCCCTAATGTATATTTTCTAAATATAGTTTCCATGTTTTCTTCCAAACGTCCTTTGATACCAACTATAACACCACTACCCTAGAAGCTCGAAGTTGGTTCATTATTTCATTACATTGGCATAATTACAAGGAAGTCTTATCCCAAGGACCAAATAGTTTAGTAGATTTGGAATACCAGATATGTACATAGCTTCAAAATTATAACTTTAAATGAAAAAACATATATGTTTTATTGGGAACATCCACAACACTATGTTTATCCCTACAATTCATTCATAATGAACCTCTTCACATATTGTGGAAAAATAAAATATAGAAAAAGGGGTGAGATCAAATGTTCATTAAGGGTAAACAATACAACAAAAGATATTATAAACATAAACATTAGACATTTTGAATAACTAAAAACACATGCAATTAAAAATAAACTTGTACATGCTCCGGAATGAATAATATATGAATAAATAATGCCATAATAAAAAAAATCATGGGTCTTATAGTAGTATAATAACCACATGAACATTCAATTAATAGATTCATAATGATGGAAATGCATATGCCCAACATTAAGAAATGTATCGGCAAGGCCTTGGCCCAGAAATATAAAAATTATTAAGGCCTTGGCCAAAACCACATTTAAAATGGGAAAGGCCTCAACCAAGTACATCACTATATGTCTCATGAGACCATGCGATGCATCGAGTGAAAATAATGGCTCCACACTTCAATTACTACGTCCAATGCATTACTCATATGAAATGGGTGAAAATAATAAATATATACATTCATATTGAAACTAACATATGAAATGTACATAACATTACCCATTCATTTAACATAAACACTAACCATTCAGAGTAATATGGTGAAGGGTTTCATGATTAAACATCCACGGTCAAACAAATCAGAAACCCTTCAACAACATATTGTAGATGATAACATACAAGATAAACCTCAATTATGTAGATGATTAATCAAGGGATGTAGACATAGATTAAGATACATTTAAATGAGACAATTGAAAAACACTTGAGGAAATAATCCTTAAACATTCAAAAGTGTCCCATACCACCTTGAAACATTCAAATCACAATCACATATAATATCCTTATAATACAGTTAATCTTCATATGATATACTAAATCATAGTACATGAACCACAAGTAAGAAATAAGCAGTGAACATGGAATATATCTCATAAAATTTAATGTGAGATGAGAAAAGTCCTTTTTTACTTGGGAAATAAGAGTTCTTTTTGGAAAATCATTTGAATTTGTCATGAAATCAGATTGTAAACATGTATATCATAGAAAATAAAAGGTAGGGTAATTGAAATTATATTTGAGCCTTAAAAAATTTCTTATTGAGGTGAAATCATTTAAAAATAGTCTTTTAATAAACATTAGATATAAAACAGTTAAGTGAGGTTTATGGGAAATATTAAAGGATTTTAAAGAACAAAGGAATGTTTGCTTTCATAAAACACGAAATGAACCAAAAAAGATTTTTCATCATAAAATTTGATATTTTAGAAATATAAATATCTATTAAAATAGATTATAGAGTGACATTCATAATATTTAAGGATTAGAGAGGTTTCTTGAATTAAGCTTACATATCAGAACAATTCTTTGAAAGATTCTTTTAAAACATGTAACTACTCAAAAAAAATAGAAGGATTATGATTGGTACACATATATAGAACATTGAAACAGAATTTATGAGGTGTATATAGGAATAAATAATAATTTTATTGAGGTTATTAGAAAATAAGATCAACCTGAATGAAAATGGAAGTTCCGATAAAAAATACATAAAAATGTATATTCAATTGAATTGTATGACAAAAAATTTAAATTCATAAAATGATACTATGAATATCATGAAAATAAAGTGATTAATGATACAAAACATCAATTCAAATTGTACATACACCATACACATATTGTAGTAGTGAATATAAAATATCAAATAGAAATGGAGGTGAGATGAAGAAACCCTTACATTAACACTGAAGGTGTTCTCCACTTGGTCTTAATGACTTGAATAAAAAAATTTAAGCTAATTAATTAATAATTAATAAACCAAATATTCATTTAATTGATTTATTATAACCTTATTATGTTCATTCATGGAATTGTTGATGGGTTATGAGGTTCAATTACATTGTTTGGGTCTGTTTGTTGCATGATCGGTATACTTATATACATGAATGGAGAATCAAGTAAAATTAGGATGGTTTTCAAAAATTGAAGTATTATTTTATTATTTATAATAAATAAGGTTTCATTTTTTTAAATATCCCTTGTTTACTTGGAGTGATGATGGGTCATTATATGAATTATTTAATGATAACTGTTTGGGTTAATTAGTGGGTTTCGAACACAATGAACTCATTTTTCATTATAAATGAACAAAATGTGTAAAAAATATTCCATAACCATATATGAGACATAATATTTATATTATATACCGGATAAACCATAATAATAGTTTTATGACCATAATTGAAGACTAAAATAGAAATTTAAAACCCATCATCCTTTAATGTGGTAAATTTGAACATCTGAGATGGTGTTTTTTACTACTAAGATAAATGAATGGTAATGGATAGATGATAATAACCTATTTCACCATCTTAACAAAATTATATTAAATTTAAGGTACTGGACTATCTAAGCTATGTGTATACTCCTCACTTTTATTCCTTATTCCCTTTAGACATATCCTGGAAGTCGCCTCTAAGAAACAATGTCTCCATCCCACTTCTATTTTTCCCTTCCATAGAATTTATTTCATCTTGTCACTGATAGATCAAATACACATTCAACCAACATATCACAATCTTCACCTAATCACTAACCACATTGATGTTTTCATCATATTTTATCAACAACACATGACATGAATTGAACCCCATAACAAATATGATAAAACTATGTGTATATATTATGCCTATAATAATGATGAATTTGGACATGATTATATCTAGAAATATTTTTATCGACTTCACTTGAGGTTCCCATAAAATAATCTCCAAAAATAACCTACTTTATCTTTTGGTTACAACCATTATGTGATTTCTCATGACACGACACATCCGTGAAAATAAGCTCTATAAAACATAGCAGCAATCTTATGACCATGGTCGACATAGAACTCATGTCATACATTCCACACAATAAATTCATCAAAAAACTTTTTTACACCCCTTGTGTTCTTACAGCTACTGGTTTGGGGATAATATTGGGCCAAGGCTATCCAGGTAATTCAAATTTTTTCATAAATATAATATGAAATCAAGAATGTTTTCCAATTTTGAAACTAGTTTTGATGTTTTTTTCGCTACTTTCCCATGTGTAAATCTCACTTTAATGAGATTATAGATCTTATTTAAGAATGGTTTTCCTAATAAACTCATCATAAAGATCCAAAATAGATCACTTACATTTACAAGACTATTTATTATTATTTTGAGGGGAAAATTAGCCACAATTTTTCATATAATTATTTTACGTCCAAACACAAAAAAAAAAATCCATCTTCTTCACCACACATCTCCACGAGAAATGTGATACTATCTAGAACTAGAAATGTATTCAGATTCACTTTTAGAACACTGTCCTCATTTTGGGAAGCATCATTTTTATATTAAAATCGGATTTCATCATCAAATGTTTTTTTTCTCTAACTCTACTAAATGATCATGTGTATTTTTAACTTTTAAAAACTATGATCATGAGTAGATATCCCTAAATGTTGGTTGTTTAACATTTTTAAAAACATTAAATTACTCTTATTTTTACCATACATAATTATTAATTGATAATTAAGAAATATAATAGATTCTCTATTTCCTAATAAATTCCTACCTAGAATAATGGGAATATCTTGGTCAAATTCGATATCTAACACAAGAAAGTCATATTTCCAAATCAAAATAGGTGATTAATAATTAATCCTTTTGAAGTTATAAAAGATTGTTCGTATAATTATTGTACTATATTAATGGATTGAATTTTACCTAACCTAAACATTTGATATTTTTATAGATGGATTGAATTTCTAGTATTACTATTATAAAAAAGATAATTTAGTTCAACATTATTCTCTAAGGTATAGGAAACTCCCTAAAATTTTATGTTTTAGGGGGGTTTTCTTTTATAGAATAACATTACACTATGTAGTGAGGTTGTAAGTGGAAAACTCCACAAGGGGTTGTTTTTGAATTTTTTTTATAGATTTATGATATCATAGAATCAAAATTAAATATTGAAAAAATTAAATGCTGATGTGAAGCTGGTTGAAAATCAAAATGATCATGAGATGTTCTGATTCATTTTTTATTTAGAATTATATAGAATGGGAAGGGTGGGGATAATAACATAAATTAGTTGTAATTCCCTAATCCTCAACATGTATCCCCCTAAAATTGTTAATTTTCATTTTATAATCATTTTTAGGATATTTTATAAGTAGATTTTTTTTATTTTTTTATGTAATTATCCTTAATTAAAAATTGAGTTTTATCAAATTTTTGAGTTACGGAATCTTCTAGATTTTTATATTGGACTTTTTAGGGTCATTTCTATATTCTCCCTAGGTTTTTAAACCACTTATTGTTGTGATGAGTATGAAATTATCCATTGGATTATCTTTAGTTGTGATATTAATTTTTCATTTTTATATACCACCTAACTACATAGCCAATCAAGTAATTTTCAGGGGAATATTATTCCTATGAATCTTGGAAACAGAATTGTACAATTCTATATCCTCCTAATGATTATCATCTTGAAAATATATTCTAAGAAGATTTTTTTACATCAAACCATCATGATTCACTTATTAAATAGATGATTCAACCTTTGATTGATTTTGATAATAAGTTATAGGCTGTTGTTAAAACCCAGGGAATCAGTGGGTCTAAAAACTCCTTGCTCCATCCATGATGGTTTTTTAATATTTCTATAAAGTTGGTTATATTTATATGAAAATGGATCATCTCTTTCACCTTTTTTGAAAATAAGGATCATAACCAAAACAATATATATTAAACAGGTCGGTAAGGTAATTCAACGTAAGTACAATAAGACATAGAATTCCCATACATTCCATAATGTTGGAATTACTCCCTATTTGAGTTCTCGTGTTTGAAAATATAAATTCCAACAACAGGGAAATATATATTTTTAACATATTTTATGTATCTATTAAATATATTACTACTCCTATAATAATTTTGTTGATAATTTTGTGCATGTTTATCGAAGAACACTTTATGTTCTACATCAGTTTTATCTGAGAAATCACCACCAAAATATTGAACAACTAGAGTTTGGATTTAAGGGGTATGGGTATTGTAAAAATTATCCATTAATAATTGTGGACAAAACTATTGATTAGGAAAATGTATAATGGGACACCAAAACCAAATTCTCGTAAAATAATTTACCATATTATTTAATAAACCTAGTTATTTTATATCACATTTCAATAGTCAATCACCTTAGATACAAATTTAGAATCAAATAATTAAACACCATATAAAATGTTGCCAATATTTATTATACTAAATATTGAAGCCAATATCTTGAATTTTTCTTCTGTAAAAATTCAAATACAATAACCTTTGTTTATTCATCACTCATTCCTCTATATTGGAGTTGTTGAATTAAAATATAAAAGTTTCTAGTGAAGTCTAATGAATGATCATTAGGAATACCTATAAAGGATGATTATATGGTCTAAAAAACTATTTGATCACATAATTCCTATGTTAAAGGGAAAAACTAATGTAAGAACTATTACTGGGGACTATAGTATATAGGGACACTCTAAGACTATGTCTACGACTATTTGGTTCTCTTTGTATAGGTGGAATAGAATTTTCTGGGTGATAATGAACATCCCTATTATCCTCAACTACAACATTTCTTTTCTTTTTTAATGAACCTATGAGTATTTTAATATCAATAATGAATGGTTATAAATTCTAAGATGATAATATTGTGAGATTATAATAAATAGAAAATCAAATATTCAAGAATGAACACATCATAATAAATCAAATAATCTTTTTAGTATATTTTTAGCGGGAGATTTCATGTTTTTTTATTTTATTCATAGTTTTCAAACCTTGTCTCACACAACCGTTCCTCAGAATAAACAATATAATTTTATCAGCATTTTCATTAACACATCACTCAAATTTAAAATATTATTCTCCTCCTCAGTAATTGATATCGATATCCAGGGTCGATTTATATAGAATGTGGGGGAGATGCTCCTGAGGATTATTTAAATCCCATTCTATTGTAAACTTGAACTATAAGAGTGATAAATGATAGTAAACATTGTGTTCATAATAAGGAACTGAAATTCAGGGTTAATACCATTAATAAATAAACTATATACAAGATAAAAGATATCCAATCATGATTATCCAAATAAAATTAAATGAAATAGCTTAAAAAGATATGATGTTCAACTGAAGTGTCCAGATTCAACAAAGACACTGATTTTTATAAGTGTAATGATTTACCTAAAAAATTATAACCACTCCCTTGAAATTTCATGTTCTTCATCAAGATACATAATAAAAAATAATGAGCTACAGTTGGGAAAGAATAAATCAATAACATGAAAATATTAACAAGATTTAATAATTTAAATTTCCATAATCAATTAAGTAAAATTCATATTAAAATAGATAAAAACAAAATTGAGAAAGAATATTATATTAATTTAAAGGATGAAGAAATACAATCTCTTTTGTTAAAGTCAATCTATCCTCACCTAATATCTGACTCTCTCTCAACCGATGAAGCACATGCTCATACTCAAAAAAAATTGCATCTCCTTTTCTATAGATATTTCTCCTCCAAAATATTATCTCCTTGTTTCCCCCTATCATGATTATTTATAATAGATTTTTTTAATCATTTATGGCAATCTAAATACTTCACTTAAATTTTTTCCATGCAGCGTCTCATAGTTATCTTGCATTGTTTTTTTATCTAACATGTGGAAAAATCTTCCCCCCTAAAAAAATAGTTCTCATGAATGTGAATCCAATTCAATAGTACGAACATAAACATATCTCAAACCCATCATCCTCTAACACTGAATACACTCAATGTCAACTAAAAGTATTTAAATACTATTCTCGGCCACCATACCTTTAACATGACAATTGACTAACACTTGATTTGGTACTTTCAACAATCCTTCTCCGTTGTAGTAGAAAAGATTAAGATGACAAACAAATATCACATGTAGTCTTAACTTGAATAAAACCTTTTAATTATAGCATCAAAAACCGAATACGTCCCCATATTCTATATTCACCTGAAAAAATGAAGTTAATGAATTAAATTCTCTATTGCCTATGACCAGACTCTTGAGATGATATAGGGTGATCTAAAAGCACATTCTCTACAGGGGTTATTCAAGATAGTCAATGTTCAATAAAATTATCTTGAATTAAACTAAAATTCCAATCCTTATTCAAATTCATCAAAGCTTGGTCATATTTCATAATTTCAATAGAAATTATCAATATTCAGAAATACATTATAGAATAGTTCTGGAAGGAATGATATTATGGTTTATTTTCTTTAACCATAACATGAAATCGGTTCCCAATAATCAATCCTCCATTCCATTAGACACATTGAGGCTTTTGTTAATATTTATGATTCATCAATAATTTAGTTTCTATGATTCTGTACTCAACATATCATTATATCCAATTGATCCCAACATTAGTTACAATTTCAATTTCTGCAACATATTGTTTCAGCATATATAAGAATTACATTATTTATGAATTAGATTAATAATATTTTAATGGTGCTCAGGTTTTGGTTGGATACTGTGTAGGATAAATTATACTACATGGAAATTCTCTTACAAGGTAATGACCACAAATTACCATATAAATGTTTCTTGAATTTTCTTATAGGCCTTCTGTCAGAATTATCTTATGTTGACTAAAATATCCTACAATGAAGTGTTGTCAAAAATTGTTTTATGCAGAATCCATATAATTCTGTTATGTGAGGAACTATAAGAAAAACTCAAGTGATACTGAAAGGGAAATGAAGCATAAAATCAATCAAAACAGTTGAGAAAAAAATCAAATATAATTCCTTTTAGAGGTAAAGATCCTTTCCATCACCATGATGTGTTCTCAAAAAAATAATTATTTCAATTTGAAATACTTGAATAATAAAATATTCTGTACTAAAATATAATAAAATAAAATGAATGATATTTTTTGAAAAACATTACCAAACCCCAATTTCAATGAAATATCTAAATAATTATAATTTTAGTATAAAATACTCAATTATAAATAAATTAATATAACATACTCTTTTAGTAACAAAATGTTATAAAAATATCATCCAATATTTGTTAAAACAAATATAAAAACAGAGACACATAAATATGTGACAGATTCAATAATAAGAGTTCATCTAAAAATATCATCAGATATAGTTCATTATTGTTTAAAATAATGATTTTTGTTATGGAGTGGTTGAATTTGCATCCACATAGATCAATATCGACATGGTAAGATCATTCCCAAAGATTTATAAACTAATTTCTACTAAAAAAGACATATAATCTTATACATGAAAAACAAAATTTCACATAACATGACTGTTTGTCGAACTATAAGAGATGGGAGTGATTTAAAGATATTTTATGGATATTTCTACACCAGGGACTCACCTTATGAATATAGCTACCAAACTTCTAATTTGGACTGAAAAATACTCTCAGCTCATAATAGATTTAGGTACATGTGGATAACTTATAAGGAAGACCCACAAGGAATCTCAATCCCTTCTATATAATTTATCCAAATTTATTCGACAATAGAGATCAGAGAGGGGCTAGACTAAGAGAGGTCTGAACTACATCGAGGAACTAAACCAGGTGTCCACTCAACTTCAGAATAGGTCTATGAATATAGAAATGTTTTATATCATTTAAAATGAAGGATAATATTTTGAGGTTCCTCAAATACTCTTATGTAAATTGTATGGAGGTCTTCATAATTTAAAATGTTTTCATGCATGTCTAGAAGACATCTAAATGGGTGAGGTGATGTTTGTAATATATAAAAAACATATATTATACTAGTAAATTAAATACATATAGGGGTGAGTCCATATCCCAAGAATTAATGGAAAATAGTTGTTGGATGGTTGAATATTATACATAATATAGGTCCTCCATAATTATCCCATGTACAACATATACATATAATTTCTGTACAAAAATTCTAGAGCACGTGACCATAGTGCTAATAGTATTAGAAGTACAAAAGGAAAACAAAAAATGGTAAGCCCGCTTATAATGAGCTGGCTAAAAAACAAAAAGTGAAATGACTAGCACCTCATATTGGTTGAGATAATGATAAAAAATCATGATAATTATTTTATGAATTATTAGGGATCACTACAAAATATAGATATAGTACTAGGATATTTTTACCAAAATAAAACTAAGAGGCCACTAGGATTCTTAAGGGGTAACATGAATTTGCTAAGAGAAGATATAAATAAAAAACCCATTTTTGTTGGATCCAAACAATAGGTGGAGTTTAAGTGAAAGTAAAATAATCCAATGTATGAAAGGTAGACAAAAGTGTAAAAATAGGTTGAGAGAATCAATGTAGGGAAAGATGGATGATTAAGCCAATTGAGTTGAAAAAACAAGAGAAAGGTTAAGAGGGTGAAAAAGCATGAAGTGTAGCTGTATTAGCCATCTCTTACATTCCCCTAGAGGATACACCATATTAAAATGGAAGAGAAATTAAAGAAGTTTATGGATTATTTTTTTAGTATTTACACATGAATATTCCTTTTATTTAGGTGTTTAGAGAAATTAGAGCATTTTCCATGTTCCTAATAGAGTTTCGTTCTAATAAAATGTGGTTGTATGAAATGTGTGTCGTACCACTAAGTAATGAAAATTAGAAATATTAAAGTGGTGTCTTCCACCAAATGTCAATTATCTAGGTAACTACTACATTCATTGACTGATTAAGTCATGCAGATTAATTAATGATATTTTTTATCTGTGGGGGACTGCAAATATGATATGATTAAATGCATTCATTAAGCATGACTTAAGAAAACTAAAACCCAAAAGAGTCACAATGTAGTTGTTTGAAAGATCCGGGATGTATCCAAGTGTAATCCTATAAGATTTATTTATCATGGTGGGAACACTTATCATTCCTGTCAAAACTATAATTCAAGATATATAAGAAAAGGGATAGGTATTGATAGTTCTTAGTAACCATTTCCTTGCTACTAGTAATTCTCTCATCGATGTCAACCAAGGATGTCATATTTTTCAATGGGATATATTGATATTAAATTTGAACTCAACAAAGTTGATAAATAAGTAAATAAATTATATAATTTTCAACACATAACTAGCATTGTAGATAGTTATAAATTTATAAGGATGAAGGTAATGGGGAAAGATGTGTTTTTTAAATAAGATTTTGAAAAATAATTTCTATAAATAGAGAAATATTAGCAGATGGACGTTTTCTTGTTATATAAAAGAGTTTTAGGTGACATTTCCAAAATTAAAATATTGAAATATAAATTAAAAAAATCTTGATCTGAAGAAGTTCCCTAGTTTTGGACCTCTATATTTTTAATTTTCATAAATCATGTAAAATATTGATTAATCATGTCTTATGTTTTAATCTCAAATATGATTAATTATGATTATCTATGTTCAACTATAAGTTTAATATATTATATTATTTTTTTCAGTATATGATAGTAAAAATAACAAAAATGTTTAGTTATTAGTCACAAAAATCATGACTCACCAATAGATGTACAAGGTACCAACTTATGAGTAAATGATAGAAGTACGAGCTACAAACAGATGAGTCGGCAAAAAAATTATGAGAAACTGATAGGCTGAGTAACAGATAAATGTCTGAGTCACTGATATTCTAACATACCAATAGAACAAATCACTAATATAAATGAATCACCAACATTGGATGGATGGAATTACCGATAAAACTACATACCAAAAGAATGACCTACCGACTAGAGGACCTAACGACACATCGACCTATCGACATAAGGACTCACTGACACATCAACATACTAACAGATGAACATAATGAAATAATGACCTAATGATCAACACTTATAAAAAAAAATTTACCCTTAAATTCAAAATTATTTCAAACATACATATTTAGGAAACATAGTATTTTATATTATATTTATGACATTGTCTATCGTTTTCAAACATTATTAGAGACCAGTACGGGGTACGAGGAAGCCCTCATTTTGAGGATCAAGCCTATTGTTGACCCTTGTAGTATATAAAGAAATATCCAGAGAAAGAAGTTCATTAATCCATATATACAGATAATATAAGAGGTGGATAAAATCATACAAGATAAGAACACTCGTTATTTCTTGTTGTGAGAAAGGAAGTATTTTATTTGAACCAAGAATCCTAATATCCTATAGTAACAAACCCCAGTGAAGAACACCTTCAAAGAGCTTGTCAACTCACTGGAAACGAGAACACAAGGATTCCACAAAACTCTATTTTAATGTCTGTTACTAGAAGTGGACTCGAGCTTTACATATCCTACACATATGATGTCCAGAATCTTCAATCACATCACACAAAGCATTATAATCCATTCTTATTTTTTATGATCTGTTTTGAACATTCAAAATATTATTTTGTGTAGTGTGTGTTTCAATATCACAAACACATACCCTCTCTTCATCAAAGCTGAAGGTTTCAAAATATCCTCACTCATTCATCTTTCTACACCATTTTTCAAAAATTGTGGAAGAGGACCCTCTTTAGCCTGGTTGTATTTTTTTCCAAAAATAACTTTGGTAGAGGTCTAGTTGACTTAGACAGCCTTGTGTATTATTGTGAACCCCAATCCATCATGTGGATTGACTTTATTAATATAAAATTCTTGGTGGTAGGTGATCACTAAGTGGAGAGGATTAGGTCTCAGCTAGGGACTTAATCTCTTGTTTTTATCTGCTACGTTTTTTAAATTTAGTTTTCTCTATTTTCAAACATATTTTATAAAACTAAATATTTATTTGATAGTGAATCTTAGTTTGTGTTTATAACTGTTTTCAATTTAGTGAATTACATTCAATGTTATATTAATCTTTCAAATTATTGTAACTAGGAATTAATCAATCTATTGATAAGTTAATTAAACATTCAAAAGATATGTAAATATGAATCATTATTTAATAAAGATTTTTATATTTTTGTTGGGGGAATTTTTAAATTATGTTTTAAATTAAATTATGATAGGAACTCAATACACCCCCTATTGAGTATTATACTCGGACCAAAAATTGGTATCAAAGGTTATTTTTAACCTTTTATTTTCAATGTTTTGAAATATTTTTCAAATATTTTCTACTATTATTGTAGTTTTGTTTTTAAAGATCTCAAAATTTGTGTCTGTTATAAATCATTACCCCTTTAAAAGAACATTCTTTACTATTTATTAAAGATAGTATATTGGAAAGTGTTGCTACCAACAGACCTCCATTTTTAAAAGGAAGAAATTATGATCAGTGTATAATTAAGATGAAAACGAATTTAGAGTGTATGAGTTTGGAAATTTGGTATTCAGTTATAAAAGATTATAATATTCCTACTAATGCAAGGAATACTTGGGATGACCCATCTAAGGAATCTTATAAAAATAAATACAATGAAATGGATTCCATATATTTTTCTTTAGAAAATGAATAATCTAATAGGATTTCTACACATAACAAATCCCATGAAATTTGGAATACAATAGTTTTTTTACATGATGGAACCACTAAAGTTAAGAAAATAAGAATCATTACATATGATTTTAAATATTATAGCTTCAGAATGAAATGTACTGAACCTATCATTGACATGTATCTCATGTTTAATGAAATTGTAAGTACTATGATCTCTCTAGTAAAGGATGTTACAACTATGGAAGAAATCATATGAATTATCAAATGTATACCAGATTGATGGTCATCAACCTCAGTGTCAATTATAGAATCTTATGAAACAAGTAAGTTTCCAGTAAAGGATATGATAGGTAAGATAATTATGTATGAGGAAGAATTGATGGACAAAAAAGGTGAGGATAATGAACCCAAGAAAAATTCAGTGGCTTTCCAGAACAATGCTTCTAAACACATAGAAAAGGAGAAGGTAAAAAATCATTATGACAATTCATGTAATGAAGAATACACATCTAATAGTTAAGAGGAGGTGGCTCAATTAGCCATATAGATTATAAAAATTTACAAAAATTAGAAGTTCTTTAAGAATCCCATCTAGAAAGGAAATTACGACTACAGGTGAAACTAGAAAAAGGGTTGGAAGAGTGGTGACAACTCTAATGAGATAGTATTCTATGAATGTAAGAGAAGAGGACATGTAAAGGGTAACTAAGATATGTTAGAGTTTAAGAATAAATATGATGACCAAGATAAAATGGTATACGAAAGAAATCAAAGAAACCTAGTGTGATTTTGAGGATATCTCTAGTGAGTCAGCATCTTCGCATGATGAGAAAGGTGAAGAAGCTAACATTTACTTCATGGAGAACACTTTTGAGGTATCTTATGAATCTCCTTTCCAAATTCCTATTAATCGTGAGATGAATCTAATTATTAAAACATTACAAATGAATAAATGATTGAGTACTGATAAATGTTTGATGACACATTCAATGAATTAATAGATAAATATAATGTTTTAACAAAACTACATGCTCTACCCTTAACAATAAAATCAGATATTACTACAGAGAAGGAGAAAAATGCTCAGTTTCTTAATGAAAATAATGAACTTAAATTATAAAATGATCTGTTGAAAAGGGACTTATAATATTTTACCAATGTAATGAATAATATTACTCAAATAATTGGTAAATACGTCACACCAAAATAGGATAATAGTATAGTTTATCAACCTAGACATGGAAACATTGATAAAAATACATTTTTATCAAAATATGGAAAATTATGCTCTATAACTAGATTTGAAAAATCGGATGCAAGTTCCACCAGATGAAAATATTTTACTACTTCTAGTTTTTTGCGACGAAATAAAGATTATTTTTCAAATACTTTAAAAACTAATTACAGGAAACCCTTGAAGTAAGTGTGGGTTCCCAAATAATTAATTACTAATATTACTAAACCAAATCAAGTGAGCGTACCAAAATAATTTCTTGTTTGAGTTGTTTTTATACGAAGCATGCTTTACGGGATCCTGGCAGTGCTTATGGTATAATAATAGTGGATGTTCATGATTGGTGATAAGAGAATACTCAAGAAAGAAGAATCTTATTAAGATAAATGGTGGTAAATCTATTTTAGGCGACAATCCAAAAGGAAAAATAATTAGCATTGTCCAAATCAGTAACAGTAATTCAATTTTAATTTCCAAAGTACATTTTTTGATGGATTATAGTACAATTTTCTTTGTATCTATAAGTTATGTGAGAATGGTTTTAAATTTTATATTTTAAAATGATACATTTAATGTGTTTAATTCTAAAAATTAGTTATTATTTATTTATTTTAGAAATGAGAATGTTTATGATAGAAAAATGGATTCTTTATCTTTTTAAAACGTTTCATTCTTATGTTTCGTTCATAAAGAATCTTAGATTTGGATTTGGAGATTAGGTCACTATAACACTCACTCACTTAGAAAGATTACGAGGAATGGGTTAGTCAAGGATCTACCCAAAATAGAATTTCAAGGCAATAAAGTATGCCACCCTTGTCAAAATGGAAAACAACAGAAAATATCTTTCTAACCAAATAAAGAAGTTTCAACTTCTCAACCACATGAGTTGGTTTAAATGGATTTTTAGGACCATCTAGAGTTTAAATTATTAATGGGAATAATTATTTATATGTTCTTATATATTAATTCTCTAAGTGTACATGGACCATATTTTTAGCTCGTAAGAGTAAAGCTTATTCTTACTTCACCATGTATGCTAGATCTGTGGAAAACCTAAGGAGTGTGAGGATAAAAAAACATAGGGAGTGACCATGGTAATAAGTATGAGAACAATGTTATTTAATATTTTTTTCTAAAAAATAGTTATAGTCATTACTTCTGTCCTCCTATGACACCCCATCAAAATGGATTCGTAGAAAGAAGGAATAGAACCTTACAATAAAGAGCATCGAAAATTATTAATGAGTATGAATAACCTATTTATTTTTGTGCTAAAGAAATCAATATATATTATTATATAATCGATATAGTCTTAATAAGATCAATTCATAATAAAACCCTCTATGAGATAAGGAAGAATATGAAACTCAAAGTTAAAAACATTAAATTTTTTGGTTTCAAGGATTATATTCTCATTACTCATAACAATCTTAAAAAATATGCTTCCATAAGTGATAAAGGTATTTTTATACGTTAATCAACCTCTAGTAAACCCTATAAAGTTTTTAATAAAATAACCAAATGTGTCAATGAATCTTCACATATTAAATTTTATGAAACATATCCACATGAACCTAAAACCACTTGTGAAAATATTTAAGACGATCAATCCAATCTGGATATAAATTCTAGAGCCCCTGATTCTGATGTTAAGCAATGTGCTAAATCCTATAGTTCTAGATGTTCTCCATACTCTAATCATAGTGAACCTGAACCTACAAATGAACTTGAAATAACTAGTCCTTCATTTTCAATATTTTTTTTGAAACCTTATGAACCATCCCATAGATGCAGTAGTTGGATACTTAGATAAAGGGACCTAGACTAGATCTTCTCTTAGGAACCAGGTTCAACATCATTCCTTTTGTCACATATTGAACCTAAAAACATTAATGATGTAATCAATTATGAATTTTGGTTGATGGATATATAATATTATTTTTATATATTTGAAACAAATAAATCTTGGAAAATAGTGGATAGACCTAAAGAAACTCTGACTAAAGGTACTAAGTGGGTCTTTAGAAATAAATTAGATGAATTGGGAACTATAGTGAGGAATAAGGCAATATTGTTTCGAAAAATATATAGTTAGGAGGATGGCATTGAATATGAAGAAATATTATCACTGGTTTCTAGACTAGAAGATATTAGGATCCTGCTAGCATATTCATCTCATCTCAATTTCAAACTATATCAAATGGATTTTATAAGTGATTTCATAAATGGGTTTATAGTGGAGGTTATTTTTGTTTAACGAACCCTAGTTTTACAAACACTCATTTTCCAAATCACTTTGTAAGTTCACAAAGGGTTTATATGGTATAAAACAGGCTCCTAGAGCATGGTATGACATGCTAATTACTTTTCTTATTTCTAACGATTCTACGAAAGTTATAGCTGATCCAATTTTATTTATAAAAAGAATTCCAAAATAGTTTTTAGTAGTTCGAATCTATGTTGACGGTATAATTATTTTTATCTTGAAATAATTCTGTATGTATTTATTTTTCAAAAATGATGAAAAGTGAATTTGAAATGAGTTTAATGGGAGAGATCAAATTCTTTCTTGTATTTCAAATCTCTCAAAATAAATAAGTTATTAATTTAAATAAAAGTAAATATATGTATGATATTTTAAAAAGTTTGGGTTTGATTATACAAAAGTTGTGATACTCCAATTATTACCACCATTTTGTTGGACCTTGATGAAAATTGTAAATCTTTTGATCAAAAAAATCATATAGTGGTGATTTTATGGTTACTTTACTTGACTACTAGCCGTCCGGATATTATTTTTAGTTTATGTATATGTTCCCATTTTCAAGAAAACCCAAATGAATCTCATTTAAATTATATTAAAATAATTTTTAGATTCCTTAAGTATAGCACTAACTTAGCATTGATATAACCAATAGGGCAATCATTGGAATTAGTTACTTATTCAGATTCGGATATTAGAGGTTGTAAATTAAATAAAAAGGCTCCACTAGAACATGTCCCTAATTGGGATTGTCTCTAGTATCAGGGTGTAGTAAAAAGAATATTTCTAAACTATCTACTTTAGAGGTTGAATACATAGCTACTGGTGGTAATTGTACTTATATTTTGAGGTTGAAACACAAATTTTTAGATTATGGATATCATTTTATACATGTCCCTATAAAACGTGATAGAACAATTTCTATTAGAAATAAAAGAATCATGATTCTCACTTTGGAACAAAACATATTGATGTAAGACATCACTTTTTGTGGGATCATTATCAAAAGGTGATATAACTCTTGAATTTATTGGCACAGAAAATCAGTTTACTGGTATATTTACCGAGCCATTAAACTCTATGGGAAGGAGTTAAATCAGACATGAATTAGGGATGACTAATTTTTTCATACCAACATTTGAGAACTATATATTAATAAATAGTGTGGATGACTAACTGATAGGACACTGGTAATGTCTCGCTGACACCAACAATGTCTTGATGATAATGTATTTCTGACATATAAAATGTCATGTTTTGTTATCTTGATACCAACAGTATCATGTTGTTTCATTCCGACAGTGTCACACCGATAGTGTATTACTGACACCAATTATGTCTCACTGATGGCCACTCATTGATGGAAATCGCAGACTATTTTTATTTTTTCAAAACAACATTTTTTTACTTGTTTCTTTTTATTTGTCCAATATTACTAGATATATTGTTTATAGAACCATAGTTGAAAAAACCATGCCAATCCTACTTACTTCATACACTCAGTCTTCCACCCTTTCAATCTTACCCTTAATCTCTCTTTACCTTTGACCGTTTCACCGTGGTACATTCAACTAAACCCTTAAGATGGTTAGAGAAAAATGATTCTAGGATGAATATGGATATTAGTTGCAGCCCATGAAGAGAGAAATAGGAGAATCGATCATGTCGAAGCCTATTAAATTAGGTCATGAAAATAATGTGGTAATTCCAGATAGAGAAGTGAACTCATAACAGTTATTAACAAGTAGGCCTCTCTTGTTAAATGAGCTGCAAAAACAAGGATGGTTGGAATGGTTTGAAGATAATTACAGACCTTATTACCATATATAGGTACAAGAATTATATCTTCATGCTATGTTTATTCTGGAAGGAAATGTGAATTACTAGATTAAATATGTGGTGAGTGGAAAAAGAGTATTTCTTTCTTTAAGGAATTGGAAAAAATGTCTAAAAGTACCTCATGATTGGATTTATACTGAATATTAGGGGAGAAAACCTACTTTAATTGATTTATTTTTCTTTTAGATATCTTTGGATGAGATAAATTTTAATGTAGAGAAACAAAGTCGATTTTCTACTTAGTAGGATGGTGAACGAAGGTTGTTATTCAAGTTCATCAAACACCAGTTGTGTCCCAGGAAAGGGGACTTTCTTTCACTCAAGTATCAAGATGTATATCTTCTATACTTGCTGAAGAAATGACATAAGGTAAATCTGTGTAGGTATTTAATAGTCCATATAAGTTAAATGATAAATCCCTATTGAAATAAAATTGTCTGTTTTATCAATGATTTATATATTCCCTTCTAAAATCTAGAGTATGTGTAGGTGAAGATGATGATTTTTTTTGTATTAGTGGTATCTGTCAAAGTAAGTATATTTACAAGATAATTAGGATAAATTAGAATCCATTGGGGATATAGTGTGTTGGATATAACGAAAAATTATATCATAATTTCATCCCAGTTTACCATCCATCAAGGCTAAGAAATGTAGTTGATCATGGCCTACCACCGATGCTAATTTTGTCTATTCTGATGAAGAGGAAGTAGCTGAAACTGGAAGAGATGATAAATATACTATAGATGATAGATGTGACAATGATATTGGTGAATGTCTAAAGAGGATGCAATTTTTGCCTTATTTTACTCCTTTATATCTACCTTAAAAAGAACCTATTATAGCCTAGTATGAGGATGATAAGACTGGGGAATCTGGCATTATGGAGTATGAAATCCAATATGATGGTTGAAATGAGTAAAATGAAGAAGAAAAATAACATATTGTGGAAGGTGAAAGTGGAATTAATGTTGGAGGCTATGGTTTTGAGGAAGAGGATTAAAAATATGGTGATAAAAGAGGCGATTATGGAGAATATGAAGCTGATCATGACTGTGATGAATGTGATATTAGTCCAGATCTCCTTAGTGATTATCATGATGCTGACACAAAACATGTTGGTACTATGGACAAGGAGTGTATTGTAGAACCTCTTGTAGCTAGTACCGAAGAAGGTGTAGTAGTATATGGTCATGTTGAAGTAGAATCCCAAGTAGTTAAAGTTCATGGAGAAGTAGAAGATTAGGTAGTCATTGTACCATGATTAATTTATTTAATAAGAAGATATCTAACTGAGGGGGAGCCTCAAGCCAAGATAATGATAGTTGATAAAAACACACTCATTTTTACAGTAGTGTGGTCTCTGAATGGTAGAATCATCCTCGTTATGTTTCTCATAGTTTGGATTACTCTGATTCAGATACAGAAGATAGTGTATCTATTCCAAAGAGACCAGTAGTTGAGGAAACTATTCATTCTAAGACACCTCTAGTAGTTGCATCTGCTTCTACTCCTACACCTCCAGTGACTTCAGTTCATAGTGACTATATCACCAAAGATTATTTTGAAGGTTTTGAGGAATATATTACACATATTATTAGAAATTAATCTCAACCACACAATTCTCATGTTCCAACTCTAATTGAAAGAGATATTTTTTTTCTGATAAAATGAGTGATTTCTC
This sequence comes from Viscum album, assembly GCA_963277665.1. NCBI lineage: Eukaryota > Viridiplantae > Streptophyta > Magnoliopsida > Santalales > Viscaceae > Viscum > Viscum album. Next base: position 344,772,158 of record OY728127.1, on the reverse strand, counting down.
AAGTGGAACCTAGTCTAATCTCAGTTGTCAAAAAAATAGTGAAGGATAAAAAAATCATAATAAATGAGTTAAATGAAATGGTTCATCCATAAAATGGTTTACTATTCATTACAATACATCCTTGGATAATTTGATAAAGGCTTTTGAGGGGGCATCTTCAAGAAATTTTGATGCTCAACCCGAAATCCCTATTGTTGGTATAAATCATTTGAGATAGGGGCTCAAAGATATTGTTCTAGGTACATGTAGGTCAATAGCTTTAGTTTCTCAACCATATTATATTGCAATGATTAGAAATGTGATTAGAGAAGAGCGTCAAATAATTATGGGTGATAGTGACCAAGAGAGTCTCTCCATGATTAGGAATAAATATGATCATATCCATGACATGGAAAAATTCTTTTCCAAAGGTGCTACAACTTCACAAGAAGAAATAACCATTAATGTGTATTTTTTTAAAGAGAATTTACACCAAGCATCAACTCACTAGCCACTTAAATTACTTAGTTTACAATATGAGAATTCCTACCATGACACAGTCTATCAATGATTAGGGGAACCTACTTATGGTGTTTACTTCTACTATTGATAAGTTTCTGGAAAACCAAGAATATTTAACCAAGGCTATAAAGTATTGGGGGTAGATTATCGTGGATTCTATCAAACTTCACAAGCCTTATCTGCATGTCCATAGTAAGAATGTTATTGTATTCACTACCTCACCTCTCATACCAACTCTCCAATCTATGACCTCCCTTACTATATCCTTTCCATATTAGGAACTATCTCTTGCTCAAGCTTTTAGGATGATCCATCCTGTCATTTTTAGGGAGATTACTAGTCCTCATGGCTCCTCTATCCTATGCTTTACCCCTTCAGTGTTTTCTAATGTTTATCTTCCTCCAATCAAAATTCAATCTTAACCTATAGCCACTAACTCAAATTCTACGGATCCTACCCATGAAAGGTCTGAAAGGGGAATGGCAGTGATGGAAAACTCTTTAAAGAATAGTTATTTTGAATCACTTGATTGATAGGAATTACTTTTTGTACTTTATGTTATCTTCCATTCAAATGAAATTTCACATGATTATGTAATTCAGTATCTCTTAATTCTTTTAGTTCAGCTCTGATTATTTATATTCTTATTTAGTCTTTATTATTTGTTGTAATTTAATATTTTTTATAATCCAAAAATAGGGAGAAGTAATTATGAGTTATGGATTATTTAAACTTTGGAATATATGGAAACATGAATGTCGGATCATACTCTTTCATTTTATTAAATTAAAAACACAGATGGGGTGATGTAAGAAGAATGGATACATTAATCATTATGAGTCAACTAATTGTGATTTATAATTTCATGATTTTTAATCATCCAAAATGATGATATGGTTGATCCTCTCTAGTTTAAATGCTCACAACTCATGTCAAATCATACACAATCATTTCTTATGTTTTAATTTAAAATATTATTAATTATGATTATCTATGTTCAACTATAACTTTAACATATTAGGATATTGTTTATAATATAAGATAGGAAAATAGACAAAAATTTCCACCTATGATTCACTGATATCATGGCTCACTTAAAGAAGTACGTGCTACTGATAAATGAGTCACTGACAGAAGTATGAGGTACAAAAAGATGAGTCACTAATAAAAGTACGAGCTACCGATAGATGAGTAACCAACAGAAGTATGAGATACCGACTATTTGAGTCATTTATACAATTCTGAGTCACCAATAGTCTGACTTACCAAGAGAAATACTCATCAATAGTAATGAGTCACTGAAACAGGATGGAAGAAGTTATCGACAAACCTACCTTCAAATAGAAAGCCCTATCGACCAAAGGACCTATCGAAACATTGAACTACCGATAGAAATACCTACTGATTGAATGACCTACCAACCAAAGGACCTACTGACACATTAACCTACCAATATGACTCCCTGACACATCAACCTAAAACCTATGAACATAACAAAAGAATGACCTACTGATTAACACATTGATAATTCTCATTACTCATAAATTCAGAATAAATTCTAACTGTCATATTTATTATACATAGTACTTTCTATTATATTAACGAACCTTTTTATCTTTTTTAGACATTGTCAGAGACTAGTACGAGGAATTAAAATTCCCTCAAGTTGAGGATCATTCCCATCATCGACCTCTATAGTATAGAAAAAACATTTTGATAAAAAGTTAAAAAATTCATATATAGTGATAACAAACAATGTGTATAAAATCATACATGATGAGAACACTCATTATTGGTAGCAGTGAATAAGGAAGGATTTTTTTTTGAACCAAAAATCCTAACATCCTTGACGAAACACACCCTAGTGAAGAACACCTTTGACCGTCATCTCAACTCACATGGAAAGAGAACACAAAGAATCCATGATACCCTGTTTTGGTGTTTGTTTCCAGAAGTGGAATCGAGCTTCACATCTGATACACCTAAATATCCCAAAAGTATCAACCACGTCACACATAGAATTCTAAACAATTTATTATTATTTCTGATCTTTTGTGTATATTATTATAATTCTTTCTAGAAGTGTGTGTCTCATTATCATAAAAAACAATTTCTCCTAAGTAAGGGTGAAGGATATAGGTTATCCCCGCTCATTAATCTATCTACATAATTTTCACCCACATAAAACTACAGAAGAGGTCCCTATGTGGCCTGGTGGTATTTTTTCCCATGAATAACTTTGGTAGAGGTCTAGTTGACCTGGACGACCTTGTGTGTTTTTGTGAACACAAATCTATGGTGTGGATCAATTTTATTATTATAAACTACTTGGTGGAAGGATATCACTATGTGGAGATGATTAAGTGTCAACAAGAGACTAAACTTATTATTTTAATCTGCTATTTTTTTTTAAATTTAGTTTTAACTATTTTTAAATATTTTTCATAAAACTAAATATTACTTTGTTAGTTAATCTTTGTTAGTGCATATAACAGTTTTTGATTTAGTAAATTGATTTCAAAAGTTATATCAATCATTTAAATTACTGAAAATAAGAATTAATAAATCATTTGAGATATTAATTAAATAGTCAAAACACTTATAAATCTAATATTTGGTTAATTAGGCTACCTAGATTTTAAATTGGGTTAATTTTTAAAAATGTTTTTTAACATAAATTTTGATAGGAACTCAATTAACCCCCCTCTTGAGTGTCCTACTCCAACCAACACCAAGAAACCATCATTATATTTTCTTTGGAGAATATAATTTTTTTAGTGAGTTTGAATCAATATCTCAAAAAAACTAGAATAATTATTGGTTTTGATGTTAAAAAAATAAAATATGGTTATTACATGAATAATTACTAATATTAAGGGCCCCATCCCCTTCGTGTTCACTAAAATGATATCATTATATAAAGGTACGAGTCCAATATAATAACACCAAATAATGTTGTCAACTAAAATGAAGGGATCCATGAAAAATGAATTTATTAAGCTACTAGATGCTAGGATAATTTTTCCCATTTTATATAGAAAATGGGTCATCCCACTCCATGTTGTTTTAAAGAAATGAGGAATGATTATAGTGAAGAAAAATATGATATTATATACAGTCAAATGGAGATAAGATAAATTGTTTTTCTTGATTATATAAATATGAATGAGTGAATAAGGAAGTATCATTTTTCCCTTCCATTCATTGATCGGATATTGGAGAGACTGGAGAGGCATAGATATTATTATTTCCTAGATGTAAATTACTGAATATATTAGATCAATTTGGAACCAGAGGACAAAGAGAACACCATATTCACCAACCAATATACAAACATATATTACTGAAACATGTATTTTGTCATGTGGAATGAAACTCCAACGTTTTATTGGTGAATCAAACATACCATTCATGGGATCATAGAAGAGTTACTTAAATTTTTCATGGATTATTTTTTCGACTATTCATAGTCCTTTAATGTGTATTTAATGAATACTAGAATAGGTTTGGAGTGTTGTGAACATACATGCATTGTACCAAATTGGTAGGAAAAAACTTTATTAATAACCAATATAATAGTGATTATTCAATGTTTACAAAAATAGAATAATTAAGTTAACCCAAAAAAATGGCAATCAAGCAGCTGAAATAAATGAAAACAGAATGGGATAATAGAATAATTTTAGGCCATTGTAAATTTTATTTAAGGGTTTTAAAATAATTTTGATAAATTTATCATCCTCTTTCTACGTTTTCATCCAAGGATTTGAGAATCAAATTTTATGAATTGTTCATGGAAGATTATAAAGAATTGAATTAAAGGATGACCACTAATCCCAATATGCTACCACTAAAATGGGAAGAACCATTTATGTTTATGTGTAATACTAGTGATTATATGGTGGTTTTTGTTCTTGGGATATGGGGGATGATACTTTACAACCTGTGTACTATGTAAGAATAACATTAATAGTGGTTCTACATAATCTCACTATTATGGTGATGAAGGTACTTATGGTAGTATTTTTTTTCATTGTATTCTGAACATACCACATAATCTATAGGGAGGTTTTTCATTATAATTATGAAACCTTGAACCAAATTTTTGATAAAGGATGAAAAACCCAACATTTCAGGTGGATTCTATTATTTTCAGAGTTTGACATTAAATATCATGAAAATGTGGGTTAAATAATTTTTTTTAATATATTTAGAGGATGAATTAAAAAAAATATTGGGATAAAAAGAAGTTTAGATCTAAGAAAAGTTCCCAGATGAGAATTTATTGACAATAGACCTCACAACAAGATAATTGTACCAAAATTACTTTACCTTTGGGACTATTTATGCATAATTATCCTCATAGTTGAATAAGGGATTTTTATATATTTTATACTACTTATATGATGATAAAATTATATTTATTCAGTTTAATTATTGAGTGGTAGAAATATTAATTCCTAAAAATGAAATTAAAATCACGTTATTGTTTTGTCACTTCTCACTAAATAGAAAATTCTATGGACTGATATACACTATAGAAAATATTTCTCCAGGCTAACAATTCTAGTGATCATTGAATTGAGATTTAATAACCTTCATGATATCATGTGATAATTTAAATTTTAATAGGTAAATTGGTAAAATACAAAAAATTTACCATAAATTCTTCATTGGGGTTTAGCTTTTTGATGTTTGGGGGAATGAGGGCATGGACCCTTTCCCAAAATATTTCAACCCCACCTATATCTCAGTGTGTATCAACTATGTTTAAAAGTGGGTCACAACATTATGCTACCACTACAAAAACTAAAAATGAGGTTTCAATATTCAAAAAATATAGAATATTATATATATTTGGGGATTCAAATCTATTAATGAGTGATAGGGAAATTTCATTGATAATCGTCTCACAACGTATGTGTTGAAGAAGTTCAAGGTTTTATATAATATGAGCACCCATTATCATCAACCATTAAGATAAAAAGTAACATTTTATACTGATTATATGAAACATATTCTAGAGTAGACCATGAATTCATATGAAATTAATGATTGATAAAACACAATGATATTTTTTGGGATTATAAAATATCCTATAATACGCTGATGGGGACCACCCTTCACTAGATGGTGTATAAAAACCATTCCCCATTCTAGTGAAGGAATCCCAATAATCATTTTTCACCATCATGGCTGTGAAATGTAGAGAGGATGGATCTATTAGGTATATAACACTAATATTTTATGAGCTTGAATAAATCTAAATGGATTATTATTCCAATTATAAGATTTATAAGGAATCATTCGGAATAAGGAAGGACCATCACATATGAAGGAAATAATTGCACCAAAGTGACAAGATATTATTATTTAATTAGTATTAACAATTGTTTTAATGAAATATATGAATATTATGGTGGGGAAAATTAATTATTACACAAGTGTTTCGTCATAGAATTTTTTATATAAGAATGATTAACCCCCTTCAAATTAAATGAATATATTCTAAAGATGTAACATAATAGTTCTCATTTAGGGAGTTTTCTTTTAGTAGAATTACATTATGGATAAAGTAACACCACGAATTTGGCTATAAATAATGTATTATATGGGAAAAATGTTAGGTTTTCAATATTCATTTGTTTAGTGATAGTTTTTGAGTCATAGATTATATATTTTTGTGTTCACAATGTCTGTTCTGAGTATTTGGTGTGTTCTTTGATGACTCCTAATTGGGAATCTGAAGCATCTCTAATGGAAGATAAAATTTTATAGAATTAGTGTAGATATTCATTGGGGGTGTACGGAATAATTTTCAAAGGGTCATGTTCACCGTAATGTAATTGGGATACCATAACAGAAAGGGGGTATTTTTGGGTAGAATAAGAAATTAATTTTCGAAAATTTTGAGATGAATACTGCACACCCCACTAGAATTATACCATAAATACGTTTTGTACAATAAAAAATAACCCTTTCGATAATTTTTAACATTATCATCTCACAACATGTATTACACACTTCAAAATATAGTCCAATTAAAAATGGAAAACAATGACCCATTTCTCATGCCTTGGTGGCCTTAGTCTTACCATCGATTATTGATGAAAATATTGAAATTTATTTGGGCACACCATCCATCCAACGGTATGAAGGCCTTCAAATTTTTTATTATATGAAAAATATTCCTTTTAAGTGATGTAGGGGGTGAAAACCCAAAGACATCATGGACATAGTACAATCACACTGAATGGTAGAAAGAGTAAGACCAAAATGACACCACTGAATAACTCATCCCCAGTATTTGATCTTGAAGAAACTCTCCACCCTTGAAAGGATAATCGACAAACAAGTGTCTTATTTCAAACACAAGCCCGATCTGATGGCTGACGCCATACCCTCTCAAACAACCAAATCCAAAAAAGCTCTATAAAGATGAAAATCCAACACTGAAACCTCCTAAAGACAGTTCGTGAAGTCACATCTGATATCACAAACATCCCACATTTGAAAATCATGCCATTCAAGAATATAGTACTACCAAAACAACACAACCAATGAAAACAAAGTGGTTTAGAACAACAATAACCTTGCTTGTGCTCCATATATTCATCACACAAAAGCCTCATCACTGCCATCAGCCCTGCACACATAGATCACAAAGATCGTCCATGGAACCCCTTGCCAGAGCACATCACAAAAGACAGACCATACCCTTCTCCAAAGATCAAAAACATGGCCCCAACACATGAGATCATAGTCCTCATCACAGAATAAGGGTTCGACACCACGAACACTAAAGAGGATGAACAAATCCCCAAGAGGAATCATGGCCCCATTGCCGTGGAAGGATGATCACGACACATGCCTCCAGAGCTCGACCCCACAATGTGCAGAATCGCGACCCCAAGCTGCACCAGGTCACGTCCTGAACACCGTAGAACAAGAATAATTCCAACCAAATGCACTATAAAGAAATCCCCTTTTCTGTAATGAAACGACCCAGATGCACCCGATCTAGATCTCACCTTCGCAGAGAATTGAACTGTAACCCAGGTGCACCATATCGAAAACCCCCTCACTGTAGAGAAGGTCTGCGACCCCGATGCCACACTAGGTCGCAGCCCCACATCGCAGAAGAGCCAGATCACCACCCTGAAGCCATAGAAAACCAAAAAAACCAACACCAAAAAACACCAGACTCTAAGCCATGAAATCCAGGCTTTCGTTAACTGCGGGAGCGGCTGCTGCACCATGAGCACACTGGGAGGACAGAGGAAGAATCGCCACCGTCCGAGTGAAGCTGGGAAGAAGACAGCGACAAGAAGTAGACCTAATTTTCTGCACCCTTTACGGGCTCATAACAAAATGTATACCACCAAGGGAACACCATAGAACTAAGAATCTTTACATCATATCCATTGGGTCACATCACATGTTTTGTTTCTAAATGGAATGATAATCAAAAGGATATTTCACAAATAATACCTACAAGTAATAGGGATTGTGAAGGTTCAAATTTAATAATTTATATTCGAGAAACCATGATGCAATAAATAATTCCATTCTTCTAAAGTTATGAGCCTATAGAAATGTGACCAAAACACTAATTTCATATTATACTTCCCTATCTCCCATAATAATGATTTCTAAACACTAAGTGATTCAATATTCCTTCAATCCTACAAGAAATGATTTGAATCATGTAAGATAACTAAAGATCATACTTATCGATCCTTATCACCATTTATAAGAGTGCCTAACCCTTTTCTGAAATATTTTCCTAAAATTGGACATGATTTGTTTTTACCACAGTCACCAAAAGACAGATCATAAATCCCCAACCTATCCTCTTAAATTCATTCCTAGACTTCCATCATGGAAATAATCACATGTTCCTCCTCCCCACATTTGACTGTAATAATCCACCCCCATTTAAAACCACATCATACCTTCTATATTTATTCCCTAACCACATGAATCCTCCCCCTAATCCAAAACTGATACTCCAAAATAAAAAAAAAGAACACTATAAATACAATCCCTTTCCCAAGTCCAAACAAGACCCTAAAAGAAAATAAAAAACCCACTAAGTGACTGACATCCAAACAGAGGAAGTGTCATGCCACTGCCCCTAACCATACCCCTATAATTATAACTAGAACATCCCCATCAAACCCTCAAGAACCTTCTTAATTATGAAGAAACATCTGAGACTCCTATAATCACTATATTTTCTCATGTTTCTATATCCCACCACCTTTTTTTATTTTGATACAATAATAATGATAATTGGTCACGACTATCAAAATTGAAAAAGAAACACTTGCGCATGAACAGGACATAGGATTTCTAATTGTTGTAGTAGGTTTGTATAGATTCCAATGTATGAGAAGTTATAGAAGAAATACATATTTATTATACTATTATTATCCTAATGTATTGTAATAGTGAATTCATGATGGTTTTCCTCACTACATTGAAGCCGAGGTTGGAGAATATCGTATTTCTATTCTTCCTGACATAGTAGAAACTGAAACTTCTTGTGTTTGGTGTTAGCCTTCGGATTTCTGGTTCATAATTTATTGGTAATCCAGAATGATAATCATTGGAGCTTGAGCATTTTAGATATCATGTATTTTGAATGTAGAAATTTTGTACTAGAGATCCCATAATTCAAAATGATTCTTCTGAAACGAAATTTACTCTATTGAAAATATAGCTCCTCTAAAACATTCACAGTTCTAATACCCATTCTCACCTGGAAGAGGATGGGAACAAGGGCACTAATGTGTATCTAGTTTTACATATGGAACATAAATTTGGTGATATTTTGATAATATTTTGTGACTAAATGATTATATTATTTTAATTTCATAATAATTTATGATTTTGTGATTAAAATATATTTTTTACACATTTCATTGAAATTGGGTGTAATTGGAATTGATTTGTTATAATGCTCATTAGTTTTATTTTATTATATATTATGATCAAACCATTTCATTATTTCATTGATTTTAAATTTAAATAATAATATTTGAATTTTTGGATCATGGAGATGGAATTGATGTTTGTCTCTCTGAGGATATTTTATCATGTCCTCCCACCTCAAGCTCTATCAATTTGAGCTACTAATCTTTACTATGTCTAAAATAATGCTAAATTGATACCGTGACCGATATCGCTTCTCATAAGAATAGAACTCCATGATTTCTTAAGATATGAAAATCTATCCTAAGATCAACCACCCTCAATATAGATCTGATGAATAATAAATAACAATGACAGTAAATTATCATATTAATAATCGGTTGTAGTCTGAATGGAGGTAGAAAAATTGTTTTGTTGATGATAATGTAAAAAAAATCCTAAACCAAGAAAACAGTTGTCATCAGACCCAAACAAAGTATTATTTTGATACCCGAATATGAAAAACATGTGGGGGAAAAAATTAGGCGATAAATCAGTGAAGTCTTCTTAATCAGCAATAACTTGGTGTTGATATTCCTTGGATGGTGACTAACCCATATGGCATCCAACATTTATGTATCTAATGACGGGAGATTTGTGAAGTGTAGATGGACCACCCTTGAATGCTGATTTTTTATTATATTAAATTTAATGATAATATATGATAAATATTGTGTTTGTGTCCTTAGAAGTTGTATCCAGAGATAAAAAATAAACATTTACCCTTTCTCCCATCTATGTAGGCAGTATTGCCGAACCGCGATAAATATTTGTGTGTACTTCATTTTTTGTTCGGTTTGTGTCTATTTTCATCAAAATGAACCTTTCTATCCCCAAACAAGTTGTACCAAAGGGATCATAGTTGTAATATTTATAGAATAATGTTTCTCTATGGACAGGAAAATTGAATTTTATTGGAAACATTTTTAGGATAGATCCATGAAGAGCCCTATGAGAATATTCTAACAATGCAAGTGACATTAAAATTGTAGTTGGAACAAAGCTGGTAGATCTAGAATGAGTATTAAAAAAACATAGGGTTCTATAATACACCCTTTTGATAAGAATATATTATTTACACTGACATAAAACTTCAACGGGCTTTGCAGAAACTGTTCTAGTAAGCCACATTAGCACCACCTCATTAGTGGATCTAGAAGGTTGATATTGTTTTAGTTATATCCTAGCCAACCGATGTTCATTTTCAGGAATTGAAGAGTAAATTATATCAATTTAAACTATTACAAACACAGTTATATATATAGGTTTTTTATATTATTTCTCTATGAATGGAATAAAATAATAGTAACACAAGTAAGCCTACCACTTTTAATTAGGCCATCTTGAAACATTAAATGGAGGATCCTTTATATATATTAATTAATTTTGGAATACAATAGTGGAGGAAACAAATCCCATTACAACATAAGAGGAGTATTTGTCAACAATCAGGTAGTCTTGTGAGAAGACATCATCCAGTACCCTTATAGTTGATGAATAGTGGGTTGTTCTAAATTATAAGTGCTCACCCTAAATCAAATAGTGGATCAAAAAGTGTATCTTAAAGAATTTCCCAATGAACAAGATGCATACATTATATGAAAAAATTGTAAAATATGCAGGTAAGAGGAGATTCCCTCAACTTAAACTTCTTTCAACCCCCTAGGCCCTCCCCATGTCTACTTTTTACCTAGTTATCCCCCTTCCTTTATAAATAAATGTGAATATTATAGAACTGATGATATTGAGTTCATTGCCAAATATCTATGAATCACTAGTTGTTTCTGTCTGTTATTCAACTCTAGATAGAACTCTCATCATGGATATAGTGAAATAATAAATTTTGAATGAAGAGTCTTGATTGAAGTGTAAGGAATATACACCTGAGTTATAGTCTCTTGTCACTAAAAATAAGGGAAATTGCAATGGAAGTGAATAATCAAATAAAGGGAACCCCATTACCAATTTCTAAAACAAAGAACTAATTGAAATCCGAATCGAGATATAAAGTGAAGTGAAATAACTATGGGAATCCTAGAAACATTATCTGGGAGTGCATAGGGTTAAAGGAAGAGAAAATGAATCCATAAGGTAAGACCCAAAATAATGGTTCTTTAGTTTTCAATGAACAAATTGTTATTATTTAGGAAGATAATCCAGACAGTCTTGTCATCGATAACTTGACATGGGTGTTAAATTCTAGTGCCTCATACAATGTGACTTCCAAAAGATATTTCTTCTCATTTCATAGTTTAGGAAGTTTTAGAAATATGAATATGAGAAATGATGATGCAATGAAAATCAACGGTGTTAGAAATATTATTCTGGAAACTAATATTAAATATAGCTCGCTTTTGAAGGATGTGAGGCATCTTCCTAATATTTTCCTCAATCTGATATACATTGGAATTCTTGATGATGATGGATATCTTAGTACCTTCGGTGATGGGAAATTAAAGATTACCAAAAGGTGCCTTTTTAATATGTAATGGAAATAAAGTTACCTCTCTTTATCTTATAGATTCTAGACCGCGTGAAGGAGAAGTCAATATATCTAGAAAAAGAGTTCCTATATATGTTTATCACATGTGGACTTGTCACATGATTGAGAGAGGTCCCCAAAAGGTCACCAAGAAGGATCACATTCCAAGACTAAAATGTATGCATTCTTATACCTGTGTTTATTGCATCATGGTAAAAAACCCAAAGTATCATTTAATGGTTATATGTTGTCCAAACATGAAGTTTTTTTAGATTAGATTCACACTGATTTCCTCATGATGAGAACTATGTCGATAGGAGGTGCAATATATTTTGTTATATTCATATATGATCATTATTGAAATGTCAAGTCAATTTCTTTGAAAACTAAAGATCAAGTTCAAGATGTTTTCAATTTGTTTTGATGTGAAGGTTGAAAGAGAGACATGAAAATAGTTAAAGTGAGTGAATGAAGATAATAGATAAGATTGGCATGGACAATTTGATGAGTATATATGATGTTTTATCATTTGGATAGAAAAAACAGTATAAAAATTCCTCAGGATAATAGTTTTTCTGAGATTCTGAACATGATAATTTCTGAGAGAGTCAGGTGTATGATCTCAAATACAAATCTGAAAAAAAAAATTAGGGTGAGGAAATGAGGATTGAAGTTGATCTTATCATATATTCCCCATTAGTTCCACTTTACTATGATGGTCAAAAAATGTTTTGTATAGGTAATGTTGTTTCATATAAAAAATTGAGAGAATTTGGCTACATGGAATTTTCATAACATCCCGTAAGACGAGTAGGAGATGTTGTATGAAAAAGAAATGAAATGTATCTTTTTTGGATAAACTCATGAGGAGTATGGATAATGAATCTAGGATACTATGATTAAGAGGATTTTTATAAGAAAAGATGTGGTGTTTCTTGAGGATTATATGTTTTAAGATTTGGAGAAGCCAATAAATGGAGAGAAGTCTTACTCTGGGAAAATTTCTGCCAATATGGAACTATTCTAACCAGTATTAGTTTCAACTACTGTGAAAGAGATATGTGGATCTTATGATATATCACTACTAGGTAATATGTCTCCATCTACTGATATGTGTCTGTTATATTATATTATAAAAAATATTTCCCCCGATGTGTAGTTGAAGAGATCTACCAAATAATGAAAATCGAGTCATATATACTCACCACATGTGTATATGATGCTCACTGATGGGAATATCTGGATAGTTATGATGGCTTAATTTAGAGTTTATAAAGAATATAATGGAATATGGCCATTAAAATAGGATATGAAATACTTGCACAAGAACCACACATTTTATTTTGTAGAGTTACCCAATGGAAATAAGGCACTCAAGAACAAGTGAGAATAGAAAAATCAAGGAGAAGATGGTAGCTCAAAATACATGATATAGATACAGAATGGTTGTGAAAGGATTTGGTCTTAAGAAAGGTATTAACATTGATGAAATGTTTTTTCATGTGGTTCAAATGTATTATTAAGAGTTTTTCATTTATTAAGCAATATTCTAAACAAAGAGGCTCAACAACTCGACTTAAAGACAACATCAATACATAGTTTTCTTGATTAAGATATATATAGATAATCCTGAAGTATTTATTCTGAATGGTTAACAAAATAGGTAATGAAAACTTATGAATGTTTATATGGTTTGAAAAAGGTATTGAGGAAATGTTACATAAAATTAGAATTATTCATGGGAATAAATGAGTAATGGATGGTGACATCTAATCACTACGTTTTTATCAATTCGTTTTCTGTTAGTGATTTCATTTTCTTATTGATTTATATTAATGATATGATGATTATTGGTAGAGATATAACCATGATTTATAGGTTGAAGAAGGATTTGAACAAGCCTTTCAAAATGAAATACATATGAGATGCTACTCATATTCTTTGTATAATGATTAATCGTGACATGTGGTATCACTTGATTTGGCTATCTCATGAGTAGTACATTAAGAATGTTCTTGAAATATTCAACATGAGTAAGGTGAAACAAGTTAGTACTATAATTGAGAGTCATTTTAGGTCCAAAACACGTCAATGTACATCAAATTAGATGGAGAAGGAAGATATGGATAATATTCGATATCAGTCAATAGATAGAAGTCTCATTTATGCCATGGTGTGCTCCAGATGAGATATTTAGAATATTATTGGACTTTTGAGAAGATTATTATCTAATTTAGGGAAATAACATTGGACAATGTTAAAATGGATATAGAGTTATCTCCAATGTTCATGTAATAATTTTTTATGGTTTGGAAGGGATAAACATGTTTTAGAGGTATACACTAATGCAGATATGAATAGAGATATAGACATGAGGAATTCTATGTCTAGGTACCTGATATAATTTTTTGGAGGGGCAGTATCATAGAAATAAAGACTTAATAAGTGTGTCTCCTTGTCTACCATATAAGTAGAGTATATCACGATCATTGGAGGCTGCATGGATATGATTTGGATGAAGAAGTTTTCACAGGAGAAGATATAGAGTCTAAGGAATTATGTTCCCTATTCCGATAGTCAAATAACTTTTCATCTCATAAAGAACCCAACATTTCATTCCAAGTCGAAACATATCTATTTGTGATATAAGTAGGTTAGAATTTTTTTGGAAAAAATATTGTTTAACGTTGAGAAAATCCATTCAAATTATAATGCGGAAGACAAGATGACAGTGGTTCTATGAGAAGAGAAGTTGGAAGCCTATAAAGAGACTACATGTCCATATTCTTTCCCAAATTAGTTTAATGGGGGATATTTTTGTGGGAAACTCCTAATTATGGGGTAAACCAGGCGAGTCATATTTTTCGATAGCAGTATGGTGGGGATTTTCCTTGGACAACAACCATCTGAAGTAGTAGCCAATGATGAGGCCACTTTTGATGAGAGATTTTTCATGGGTAGATGAACCACCCTTGAATTTTGATGTTTTACTTTTATATGTATGATCACAATATAGATGTAGATGCTTAATTAAAATTGGGGGGAGGGTTAATTGTCGATTTAAAATCTTTTTTATTTTATGTCTAAAAGGAAATACATGTTTATCGAAGTTAAAAAAATTGATTCACAAACTCTCTTTAGTTATTAACTAAGAAACTAACATGATTTGTTTCTGGAAATATGGATTTGGAAAATAATCATAAGAAAATATTATTTAAGGAAAATTTATACCATAAATTTTATAAAATCTTACTATATCAGAGTATACAATAATAAGAAATTATATGAAAGTTATAATTTATTTCATTAAACAAATTCCAGTGTAAATAAAAACATGTAAAAAAATAAGAAAAAGAATATGAAATATTTTAACCCAAAGGGAAGGGCATCCATAAAACATGGATAAATGTGCCATGATTTATACTTTCAAGAATGTATATCTTACCCACACCTAGGTAAGACCTAGATACGAGTATTAGAGTCTGAATTTCTATCCACAAAATCCCTCATTCATTATAGAAGTCAAAGCCTTTGTCGTCCTATCCCTGTATGCCCTCAAACATTAAGGTAGTAGGAACCCATATTTTCCAATACATGGAAGGCCTCTATTGTACAAACCAATAATCAGAGTCTCACTAGGATAAAAAAGTTATTAATAATTGAACAAGATGTTCACTGATCTTCCATGGCACTAGAGATTCTTTCTCTAAAAATCAATTCAAAATATCACAACATGTAATATCTTGATTGATGCCTTGGGCTTGATAAAATAAGATCCTATTTATAGGAAAGGATTCTAATGTTTGGATACCTCCTCCAATGGTCTAATTTTTTCCTTAAATCTCGGAGGGACCTGTACACATTTCACTCATCCAAAGGTTAATTTAAAACAGATTACCTGAGATTATTTTGTATAAGAAAACATAAGAAACTATGCCAAATGTATGAAACAAAAAAAAATTTAAGGATGTCAGGATAAGAAACTAGGATATGATAAACAAGAAATAATATTTTAGGAAAGTAAAGTTACTTAAAAAAATTTGAAAAATAGGAATCTTTGAATAATTAGAAATCAAATTCAAAAAATATAAACAATTCGATTCATGAATAATAAATAATAAGAGTCTAAATTATATGGAATTCCGAGTCTGAATTCTATGGAACTATGAGTCGAAATTATAAGGAATTATGAATATTAATTCTAAGGAATTGGGAGTCTGAATTATGAGGAATTTAGAGTCCAAATTCTGAGGAATTTGAGTCTTAATTATGATGAATTTAGAGTTTGAATAATGAATAATTTGTAGTCATAATTATATAGAATTAGACTCATGAATTATGATGAATTAGGATGTGATGTTTTAGATAATTCAATGTATAGATTGTAGAGAATTTAGTGTCTACATTTCAATGAATCTAGAGTATGAATTTCAATGAATTCAGAGTCTTAATTTCAGAGAATTCAGAGTCTAAATTTCATTGAATTCAGAGTCTGAATTTCATAGAATTTAGAGTCTGTATTTTAGAGAATTCAAAGTCTAAATTTCAGATAATTCTGAGTCAAAGATACTTTTAGGTTCTTACTTAGAAAATGATCAAATTTTTTAATTAACAAAAATATGGTTAGAATTGGTTTAACAAACATTAAAAAAGACATAGGATTTTGAAAACCAAGGGTATGGATAAAAATTTTCTTAATGAATGATGAATTTCCTGAGTAAAATAATTCTTATAAAAGGATAAATTTTCGTTATATAAAATTTGTTTTGATGTTCAAAACATAAAATAATGAAAAAGGTCATAAGGATTACTATCGACATAATAATATCCACCCTTTTGGAAGGCACAAAAAACTAAAAAAACAATATATGGAATAGGTTTCACTTTTTTTAACCTTTTAATAAAAAACATATCTCCATTTACATCTGAAAAACAATGAATATAACTAACTCCTCCTTAGGTTTTAGAATCCCTAAGGATCTTATTCTTGTCTATCATAGAGAAGTTACTTTTTCTTGCTAAAGAAAATATTCATTATGTAAACTCCCCCTTACCTAAGGAATTCTATTCTTAATATTATTTTAATCATTATTTTCTCACCCTTTTTGATTTTTAAAAAGTAATGGAGGGAATGGAAAAAAATGTACCTAAATGATTAGATATATACAATAAAAAAATGGAAGTACAAAAAAGTTCATTATGATTGAATTTTTTTTTACAATGAGAGTACAAAAAAATATCGGATTTTAAGGAAAATCATTCGTCCTTATTTTCTGTTTGAATCAACTTTCTCATTGTTGCCTTCAACTTCTTTAGATATTTACGATTGTTCTAAAATTTCTTGATTAACTGATCCTGATCTTGATTTTTCTTCTTGGGATATTTAATTTTTTCTTCTTGGTACATAATAAATACATCTTTAGACTTAACCAATTCATTTTATTATTTGAATTTTTCTTCAAACTCTTCCCTTAGTTCTAGTTCCCTTTTTAATGTTAGAGAAATTGAATTGATGTTTCCATTCATGTCTTTTCCTCTTGAATTTGGGTTTCTTTCTCTTGATTCAATTTCTCAGAATGAATTGATATAATGTTCTTTAATGGTTCTATCTGACTCATCAACGGTATCTTTTACAGAGTCACGAAAATCATCTATTAATTTCATATCACAAATTACCGACATAGACTATTTGGTTATTTCATTGCATGATCTCTTTTGAGAACCATAACCAATGTGAAATGTCTTAAACTATAGTTCATGTTTGATAAAACTTTCCCTGAGAATTATTATCAAATATGACTTTTGATTGAAAGAATGTTGAAGCAACTAATATCTTTAATCAATTCATAGAAATAAAAGAATGGTATTTACCAGGTTTTTTAATGATTGAAAAACAAAATCTTATCCCACTGAGGATGAGGATTAAGAATCATATTCTATTTCTTGTGGTGATACTTTATCTAGATCATCAGTTGTTTTGTTAACCTCATTATTTGAATCATCATCTTTATCTTTTGAGATAATTTAGTTTGATTAAACTTGTGATGTTCTAATTGAAAACTTGTCTGAATGACTTTCCTTCCTATGGTATTCTTCCACCATTTTTATCGGATATTCACTTCTTCCTCCTCCCATAATTCTTATACTTCTTCCTATTAGTGTGGTATTTTTTCTTAAAAAATGGGTCTCAGTATTGAAATTTTCTTTCTCAAACTTTTTAGTAGAACTGACTATTTCAAAAAGGATTCTAATACCTAGATTTTTTCAGATTATTTCTCAGTATAATTATGAAATTCTACTACATGTTCGGTTTCTATCATCTTCTTCTATATTTTATTTCATTTGCATGTTTTTAAGGCTCTTCTGATAAATGAATTTTCAATTCCTTGGCCTTAGCCTGGTCAAAACCAAAACATGCATTACCCTCCTCCTACTTCTTCTTCCACTCTCTCCACTTTTCTACCACTTCATAAGAAAATTACATTTTCTTTTTTGGCTTGGGTGGAGCTAAATGGGTTTCTGGAATATAACATTTTTCTTTTGGTATATGTTATTTCTATTTTCTCTTCTTCAGACACTTATTGAAAGTTTCATCATCTTCCCTTTCTTCATAAGATATTCAATTTAAATTTTAAAAAGATTGTAGAACTCACGTAACATGATATTGAAACATATTTTCATTATCCAAAGAGTGTGATCAATCAACAACATAATCATAAAATTTCTTGATTTTGGACAATAAATAATTTTAAAGGATTATAAACAAAGAGCGATGATATTTTACAAGATCACTCTGTACATAATTATTTGAGACATGAGGGTTCCATTATTAATATTATTTACAGTGATAATAATATTATTGATAAGTTTACCTTTTTTAGATTCACCGAAAAGTCCATCAAGATAATTTCACACTTCTTAAGGTAATCCTAATCTCTCATTCCCAGAATAATAAATCCTTGCATCCAAAAATATAACAATATAAAGTTGGTTGTTAGATGGTTTATCTTTAGTGACATGAATCCCTTGATCCCATGACACTCAATTGAATATTCATTATCAAAAAATCCTTCCTCTTCTGGCATCTTTTGAGAGAAAAATATGTATTCACATTCATAAGGACTACTGAAAGTGTTTTCATCCATGATGAAGGATAAAGAATAGGTCTTCCCATATATCTTAATGGAAAACTTTTTCCTTCTTCGTTCATCATAAAAAAAATACTGAATCATAAAATTATATGAGGAGTTTAGGATAAAACAAATCTTGATTCTTTGGTTTGGAAACACAAAGGCCTTCCCAACTATTATTATTTATAACTTTCAAGATCAGGTAATTATAATTTGAACAGAAATATGGGTAAACCAACATTTCTACAAAGATTTTCCAATCATTGATTTCCATGTCTGAGGCCATCTTATTTTGATAGGAAACTCCAAGAGATATTCATATTGAAACAAAATTGAAAAGATGAATGACTGATTTGAATGGCAGTAGAAGTTTGACACAAAGTCACTTGAAAAATTGATGTGGGACATGAATATGCGGGGCCATTATAGTAGCTTCTTGGTGACTATTCGATTTCCTAATTCAATCCAATAGTTGATATATGGATGATCTGGTCGGACGATTTATACCAATCCCAAAGAATTATTTTTAGGTTCTGATCTTTTACAGTTTTAAGGAAAAATCATATTTAAGGAATGTGAATCTGATAGAGTTTTCTTAATACAATATATAATTACCAACAACTAAAGAAATAAAATTATAATGATTTATGTAAGGAAACATACATTTTTATTTCTTAGAGAAAATTTTCAATATTTTTATGGTTCATCTTTGATTTTTTAAATTTTTTATTAAGGAAACGAAAATTTTTAGCATTCACAAAAATTTGTTAAGAAAAAAAAATTTATAGGTCCCAAATTTTTTTATTATAAATAGAAAAATTTTAGGTTCCAAAAACATTAATAAGAACAAGAAAATGTTTAGGATCTAAAAAAGTTATTAATAAATATTTTTAATGAATAAACTAATGTACCCTCCCCCATATAAAAAGGTGTTTCTTTATGTTAGGATATTGGTTTCAACAAAATGTTAATATGGATGATTCCCTTATGGTTATCATTCCTATCATTTGTTTATTTTATTCTAATCTATCAGAGGGTAATGATTTTGTAAAAATATTATCTTGTGGGTCTTGCTTCCCGATAAATTGAAGAATTATATCTCTTTTAATTGTGTGATCCCTAAGAAAATAATTCCTAATATCTATGTGTCTTGAATGAGAGTGATGTGTATGGTTTTTTCATTGGGAAATTTTCCTTGTATCGTCACAAAATATAAGTGTTTTTGTAAAACTCATTCCATAGTCTGTGAGTGTGTGTTGCATCCACAACACTTAAGCACAACAACTTCCACCCACTATATATTTAGCTTTAGAAGCAGAAATTTCTACAAAGTATTAATTCTTGCATGACCTGGAAAATAAGGAATCTTCTAATAATGCATAGTTCCGAATGTACTTTTTCTATAAAATCTACATCCACCATAATCAGCATTAGAAATACTTTTAAAAAAATCATTTCTAGATGAATAAAATATCCCTAAGTCCATGGTTCCCAAAAAATAGTAAAAATTTCTATTCAACAAATTTTAAATGATATTCCTTTAGATTACACTGATATCTTCCACATAAAAATACTTGAAACATTATGTCTGGATGGATTGATGTTAACTAGAATAAAATTCCTATAATACCTCTAATAAATGTTTGATCTACTGGTTTCCCACTTTCATCAAGAACAAGAGAAATTGAGGTACCAATTTGAGTGCTTATACTTTTAGTGTTCTAATATCTACACTTTCTAAGAAGATATTTAATATTATTTTGTTGAGATATATTAGTTCCTTACAGTTTTTGAGAAATTTGAAAGCCAAGAAAAAATGTTATCTCACCCATCATACTAATTTCAAACCCATAATTCATAAGATTACCAAATGAATCTATTAAGGATTATTGAGTTGATATTAATATAATTTCATCAATATATATTTGAACTGTAAAAACATTTTTCTTATATTTATTTATAAGATGATGTGTATCAATGATTCCCTTAACATAATATTTTTGTAACAAAAATATTGTAAGTCTATCATTTCAGGCTATAGGGTCTTGTTTGAGTCCATATAAAGCTTTGGTATGTTTGAAAACTTGTTCAGGACATTTTTTGTCATCAAAACTATGATGTTGGTAGACATAAACTTCTTCCTGAACATATCTATAAAGGAAATCACATGTCACATTTATTTAGAAAAGGATGAAATTAAATAATTATAACAAGGCATGTAGAATACGAATATATCCAAGTCTAGATACTGGGGCATAGGTTACATCATAGTCTATTCCTACTTATTGATTATAGACATTAACAACTAATATTTTATTATTTATTACAATAATTCAATTTTCATCACACTTATTTATAAAGACCCATTTTACACCAATTATATATGTTCCATTATGTCTTTAAATAAAGTTCCAGACTTTATTATTTTTGAATTCATTTAGTTCATCATTAATAACTTTAATCATTTCATCATCACCTAAATCTTCATTAGTAATTTTTTGTTATAATTTGGAATGAAATGATAGATATGATACTTCATTTATTAAATAACTTATAGTCCTTGCATGTTTATTTACATCACCAATGGTACTATCGCTGAGATGATTCTTACGAAACAAATGATTTGTGATTTGTATGGCTTGTTCATCATTATAAGGTAGAAAATATTCTGGGGTAAATACTTTAGAAACATTTTCTTGAGTATTTTCATCAGTTGAATTATTCGTCATCAAATGATGATAATTATTTTTATAAAACACATCCAAAGATGTAGGTTGGGGTTGTTTAAAAATAAATGGATCAGTTTCATTAAATTTAGAATTTACTATTTCCTCAATAGTACGAGAATTTTTTCTAAGAACTCTATAATCCTTACAAATATTGGAATAGCCTATGAAAAAATCTTCATCATATTTGGGTGTGAATTTATGTTAGTTATATTTTGTATTAAAAATGAATAATTTTCATCCAAATTATTTTAATTAAAAAACGTTAGGTTTTCGACCATTCCACAATTAATAAAGGGTTTTTTAATAATGAGTCTGATTAAAACACAATCTATAGTATAACAAGAAGAACTAATAGCTTCATCCCAATAGTGTTTATAAATAGAATATTCACTCAATGTGGTTCTAGTTATCTCTTTAAGAATTTTATTTCTTATTAAAAAAACTAATTTTTGAGGAGTTCATGGAGCTTAGAAATTTTGATTTATGCATTTCTAACATAAAAAGTTTCAAAATCCGAATTTTGAAATTCTCCCCCATTATCACTATGACTAATTATAAATGAATGGTTTTTATAATTTTTTAACATGGGATCTAAAAGTTTTAAAATATGAAAATGATTAATATTTCCTTTCTAGAAAATAGACACCTTTAAATCTGGTTTAATCATCAACTAAAACAAATAGATAATATTTTCCTCAAATACTTTCAGTTTTTGTTAGTCCAAAAAGATCCATAGGCACTAGGTGTAATGCATCAGAAGTTGATACATCACTAATTGATTTAAATCTTGACTTATGTTGCTTTCTATATTGATAAGGACCAAAATCTTCTGAAGAATCAAATATAAGCATCGTTAGATCCTTAACAAGTCATTTCATTAAGATTTTCCATAGTTTCTGAATGCTATAATGTCTTAGTATTCTATGCCATAACCAATATTGATCTTACATTTCACTAATCCAAGTTAGATCTTGTCTAGTAAGGTCTTCTAATTTAATTGTATAAAAATTTTCATGCCTATGGGTAGAGGGAATGAACTCTTTCTTATAATTATGTACTAATAATTTATCATTCCTAAAATCCAGAAATGAACCTTCATCACATAATTGAATTATAATTGTAAGGTTTTTCTCAATACCTTTAAAAAAACATTTGAAAATAAATATTTCCCAAGAAGAGAAATGTTTCCTATACAAAAAATTTCTCCCTAAGCAATATATCTGAATGTTTCTTTTCCTCCATTAGTACTGTTAATCTTGTGAAAGATTTTTTTTTACCATTAATGTGATGGGAATATCCAAAATCCATCTACCATGTATTTTTTCTATACATCTTATCTTTTCTTGAAAATAAAATAGTTATACTTTCAAAATCCAAACATGTTTGGACCATGAATTGTTAGAAAGTAAAATTTTAGGTATCCACATTTTCAAAGAAAAAAAAGATTTATAAAAACCTAATTATTCAGTTTTATTTAAAGATCAATTTTTCTCCCAATGTCCACTATATTGACGCTTTGTAGAAAAATGATCATTTTGGGGAAAAATAATTTTGACTAAAAATAGGTTTTGAGTGAGTATAACTAAATACAGAACTATTCCTAAGAGGATGAATTTGTGAATACATTTTTTAAATTCTTTTATTCCCAATGTAAAATTTGATAGATGTTTTTTTGGAAAAAATTTCACATTTTAGTCGGATGACTATATTCTTATCGTTAAAATCAATAGTTTTAGAACATGAGGTATCCCATAATTTTTATTCATAGAGATAACATTTTCAAGATCCTTAGAAAGTTTATCCTTCTCAAAATTAACTTTTTAAACGTTCTTATAAATATTTTCAAAAAATATTATTTCTAATAAAGATCTTTTGAACCATCTGATGCTTATTTTATTAAAACAAAAATTCTATAATTTTAATTCTCAAATTTCTTTTTTATTTACCATTTTCATTATCAATTAATTTCCAAAATATATAAACATCTCCAAATGAAGGTAATGAATTATCTTATGATAAGGAATATTCATCATCTGTAGACTAATAATAATCTTAATTAAGAAATTTTTCATTTAAGTAAATATTGGTTAAAGGTTCAACATTGTGTACCTTATCCACAACACGATGATTTTCAATAGGTATGCTAGTTATAATACCAATATTTTTCTCACCAGAATATTCATATTAAGTGGATTAATCTAAAGAGTCACCACCAATGGCACTCCAGGTGTCATTATATTTCAAGGCTTTCTTAGCCATAGACTTTTAATACTTCTTTTTGTTACATTCAAAATTATTTTCTTTTCTATCTTTTCTCTTGATCATATGACAATCAGGTTTGATATGTCCAGACCTATTGAACTTATAAGAAGTTACTTCAAAATATTTATTGTCCTTTATATCTTTCTTCTTATATCTGTACTGAAAATATTTCATTCCTACAATGTTGTTCATCCTTCAAGAAGGATTGGCTAACTCATTTTTAGACTGATCACTATCACATGATTCAGATATAACAATAACTTCTATTGCATTATATCAAGTTAACTTTTTTAGAGTCATGGATATAGATGTTGTGGTGAAAGAAACACATCCAGTACCATTCTTTTTCTTATTGAATTCAACATCCATCTTCATTCTTGTTTCATGCTGAAGAAGAGTTCCAAATAACTCATCGAGCGTGATATTAGATACAATCTTATTTTCTTCAAAATCTTTCCTTATAAATTCCAACTCATTGAAAAAATATCAATTATGTTGTTCATAAAAACATAATCATCAAGAAATTTATCTCTTATAGATTGAAGACTATTGGATATGGCCATAAATATCCGTTACACATTGTAAACAGGTTTTGCATAAGGAAATAAAAATTCATGATAATCAGCTCTTAACATAGCTCTCCTTGTTTCAATCACATTAGAAGTTCCAAAATGTGTAACTTCAAGTTCATTCCAAATGATATTGGCAGCTTCACAAGAATATAATTGTCTATAGATATTCTTCTACATGAAAGATAAAATAGTGTTGTGTATCTTGTAGTTTAGTTGCTATTATCGTTTTTCCTGATATGTGAATGTTGTGATTACATTATTAAGAATATTGTATTAACTAGTAGGCATGACAATGTTTTCCACTCCATTGTTAATAAAAAATGTATTCATCTTATCTCTATAGTACCCATAATCATTTCCATCAAATATTGGTAGTCTGGCAGAATTTAGATTTTCCAATGAACTGACATTCATACCTAAAATTTCAATAAGAAAAATCTTTTCCAAAAAACTTTTTAGTAGTAAGAAGTTTATAAACAATGATAAAAATCATTATGTAAAACAGAAGAAAGAATATTTGATCAAGAAAAATAGAGAACAAAAACTTATATATAAGTATAAGTATTTCAGATACATCAACAAATTTCAAATGTAGGATCAAAATATAGATGTAGATGCTTAATTAGAAGAGGTGGGTGAATTGTAGGTTTAAAAACTTTTTTTCATTTTTGAAAAAAGGAAATATATTTTAACAAAGTTAAACAAGATGGTTTCACAAACCCTCTTAATTTATTAAATAAGAAACTTAATTTCTTATGTTTTGGAAATATGGATCTAGAAAAATACTTAAGAAAAGTTTAATTAAGGAATGAATCTACCTTAATGAATATAGAATCATATCATATTAGAGAATACAAGAATAAGAAAGTATAAGAAATTTAAACATTCTTTCTTTTACAAAATTTCAATGGAAATAAAAAATTGTAACTAAAAAAGAAAAAGTATGTGAAATATTTTAACGTAAAGGGAAGGGTATCCAACAACCTTGGATAAAGGTATCTGGATTTATACTTGTAAGAAAGTTAGTCTTATCCACACTAGGATAATCCACCAATAAGAGTATGAAATTCTATCTTGACATCCCCTAAAACCCTCGAACATTAAGGTAGTCGGCACCTTTGAATTTCTATCCCTAGAAGCCCTCAAACATTAATTTAGTTGGAACCTCTGTCTTTGTATCCTTGGAATCTCCTGATTGTACACAACAACAATTAGAGTCTCACTGGGCTGAACAAGTTGTTCATGGTTGAAAAAGTTGTTCACTGATTAAACCAGGCATGAGAGTTTCTCTCTCTAAAAATCACTTTACAACATTTAAACATGTAATATCTTGATCGATGCCTTGAGATCATTCAAATGAGCTCCTATTTATAGGCAAGAATTCCATTGGTCAGATCCCTCCTCCAACGATCATTTTTTTCCTTAAATGTTAGAGTGACCTGTACATGTGTCACTTAGAAAATAGTTAGGTTAATAAAAATTACATGAAATTGTTTTGAATAAGAAAATATAAGAATCTATGACAATGTTATGTACCACAAAAATATGTAAGGATATCGTGTTTAAAAATTAGTATCTGATAAACATGAAAAAATGTGTGAAGAAAGTAAAGTAGCATTAACAAATTTGATCAATTTTAATATAGGGATAACTAGGAATCACAGACTAATAATATGAGCAATAATATTATGGAAAAATGGATATTCAAATTCCAAATTCAACATAATTTAGAGTCTGAATTCAAAGGAATTCATAAGCTGAATTCTAAGTCTGAATTATGAGGATTTCAAAGTCTATATTTTAGAGAATTTATTGTCTGAAATTCAGTGAATTTGGTGTCTGAATTTTAGAGATTTTGGAGTTCTAATTTCTTAGAATTTAGAGTCCAAATTTTAGATAATTTAGAGTCTTAATTTCAGAGAATTTAGAGTCTAAGAAATAGTAAGGTTCCTACATTGGTAATGATCCAATTTTTGACTAAACAAAAAATGGTTAGACTTGGTTTAAGAAAAACTATAAAAGTCCTACCATATTGAAAACCAGTGGTTATGATTATATGTTTCTTAGAGAAATAATATTTTCCTTATAAAAATAATTATAATATAAGGATAAATTTCCAATAAATAAAATGTGTTTCTGATTTTCAAAACATAAAGGAATGAAAAAGGTCATAAGGAAACTTATTGACATAACACTACATAATTTAAGTCAATTATCATATTTTTGGTGTTGTATGATCCTATTACATTATATATAGTGGGATGAAATAAATTGTCCCCCCTTTCTCTGATGGTTGTATTCCATATTTCATAACCATGTTAAATCCTCACATGTTATTTATTTATTTTTTTTGGTTTTCATTAAAATGAACCTCTTCTTCCCCAATAGAACCACAACAAAATTTTAGAATAATTAAGGATATATGAGAAAATTTGGTTTTTTATCTAGAAATAGTTTCCATAATTGAAGGAATACAAGTTGAGGAACAGTTGGACTAGCCAAATATCAACACTGTTTGAAGGAGAAGAAGTGGTGATCAAGATATTTATTTTAATAAAAATATGAAGCATAGTTTATTGATGCCAAAATCATTTGTGGATGTGAATTTTGAACATAGAATATGAAAAATACCCAGACACCACAATTCCACATTCCATTCATCGAACCTGAAGCTAATGAACATGAAAAAATTAGTCCACACTTCTGTGGGTTGAAGAATATAAAACTAGTTGACTATTGGGTTCTTTTATTTGTTGCAGGTTTGACTTAGAGATGATAGAGGATGGCACCTTGGTTATCCCCAACCATTTGGTTGCAATAATAAGAGTGTGTTCACATATGGTGTTCTATGAATTTTTTAGGTGGAATGTAATTCATGGGTGTTACAGTGTTCAAGGATATATGAATTCTACTCTATTGGACTGAGCTAGTTTCAACCGAGTCATTCACCAATGAGGAAGATGACAATGATGGTAACTAAAGGTCAATTTTGGGTATTTATTTGAGATATGGTTGTGGTAAATTCATGTGATGGTAATAAAAAATGTTTCATGTTGTAATGGTGTTCATATTCATGATGGTTTGAGATTTAATAGATGAATGTGGTAATTTTATAGTTATTATGAGATATTAATTGAACTAAATGATATAGTAATGTTACAATTGCCATAGGGATTATGTTTTGGAAAAGATTGAGTATACTTAATGAAATGTCTTTGAAATAGATGATTACCTGAAAATTATATAGAAAATTATTTCTTATGTATTGAATACAATACAAACCCCTCATTTATCTACCCTATTTGACTAGTTCTTTAGAGTTCACTACATTGGATAATTCTTCCCTGACATTTCCAGGTGTTGATGTTTTACCACTTATACTGTCATTAGATTCCAGTGTCAAGTCTTGAGAGGTGAAATATTAGGGGTATAATACATCAAGTAGGTTCTCATTTTTTCATCTATTTGTTGAGGGTTTTATTAAATAGAATCCCATCCATTCTGATTGCACCACGATGTGAGGATATGGTAGATGGGTGACCCCGGTATATCTTCAAGTGGGTTATGTCATAAAAGCATTGACTTATATTAATTTTTCATTGGAGGTGAGATTCAATCATGAGAAACCTACTCTTTTTCATCAGGTCATTTTTGAGCTCATGGGGACTCAATCATCCAACAGAAGTTTCAGTTCGCTCTATATATGGTTTTTGTATTCAATTGATTTCCTGTGATGGTTTCATGAAGTCATGGTACATGGAGTCTCAACATTGTGGAGCTTGGTGTTTCTCTCTCTCTCTCTCTCTCTGTGGTCCTAATATTCACACTACAAGAATGATTCATGTTCAGCTATTGTGTGGGTAAGGATATCGGGCCTAGAAACTCTGATTTATAATAATTCTATTTTTAAATTAGTGTGTAAAACATTGGAGAGTTTCCACTGCTCATACGAGGTTTCTCTATATCTTAAAAAATCATTGAGTCACCGCATTTGTGATGAACATGATTTGGTAGCGAAGCTCCTGTCACATGTTCTGATTAGGGATGGATGGGGATTCTTATAGTGGAAACATTTATTCTTTTAGGCTTTACCTCTATTCTATAAGGAGTGTTGTCTACAGGGTAATTTAGTGGACATGTGTGGGAGAAGAAGATTGTGTTTCAAGGTGACTAATCTTATTGGGGGCTTGATACCATGTGATACTTCTCCTACATATGGGGATCCATTACATAAGGATCACAAGTTAGGAGTACTAGAGGTACTAATGTTGGATTTGGTGTCTAAATTAGTGTCCTCTCTAGACATCAGGTGCATGTCTCACAAATGGGCGGGATTTTAGAATTTGTAGGATGCACATGAATCTCCTATCATCATTCCAACTATCACAGTTGTTGAGATTTCTATAGAACCTATCCCTTCTTCGAACCCAAGTTGTATGACTAACACTATATCCGAAGATAGAATAAAATGTGATACTACATTCATTTCACCTTACATTCTTCATTTGTCTTCTCCATTCATACTGCATGGTTCTCAGAGTTTTGTAACATGAAACCCTACTTCATGGATAGATTCATTTTCTATAAAATTTGTACGAGGGGGAGTTTTGGATGTAATATTTTCATATCAAAACTCACCGTAGGGGATGTTGAGGTTTTCAATTTTTATGGAAGGGGAATCATAAATATATCAGATCCATTCGACATGCCCTCACAATCAATTCTCATTGTTGGGTGATTTAGATGAGTCAGTTGAAGTATTGAATCCTACAGGTTATAGGGATGGAAAATGTGTGAAGATCAATCCTTCCATGGTGGGTACAAAGAATATCTAAAGATCCAGAGTGATAGAGGCTTCTATAAATATTTTAGTTACCAAAGAAGGTATTTTAAGCCTCAAAGATATCTCACCATTT
Source organism: Viscum album (assembly GCA_963277665.1). Taxonomy (NCBI): domain Eukaryota; kingdom Viridiplantae; phylum Streptophyta; class Magnoliopsida; order Santalales; family Viscaceae; genus Viscum; species Viscum album. The sequence continues at coordinate 344,742,590 of OY728127.1, read as the reverse complement.
GTTTAATGATTTTATAATCATATAGTACACCCATAGATTGTGGTATTGACATACAAGTACCTTTATTTCTACTGAATCGCAATATAATAAGATATCCAATATGGTTATTTTGAAGCCTAAAAATACCATTAAACACTTACCCTCCTCTTGGAGTATTCAGTTCATGAACTAAATGCATGAAAACCTAGGCAACAAGTACATTTTTGATTTTTATAAACAAGGAGTTTTAGTTGAAGTCATGGATGCTTCTCCATAAAAAATTACAACTACAATAAATGTGGGTAAAAGATTTATTTTCCTCTACATCATCTATTATAATTGTGTAGTTTTAGATAGAATGATATTATGGTTTTAGTTTTGTATGTTTCAGCTAATAAACATGGCATTGTTTTGGGGGGGATATTTCAATAAGATTTTAGAGGCATTGGGGAAAATAGAAGGAGTTTCCTTCACCAAAAAAGTAATGAAGGTATTTCGAGAGATTATTTTTTCATCTAGATCAATTGATATGGGTTACTCATGAACTAATTTTACTTGTTTTGACAATAGAAAAAGTAATCAGAAAATATAGAACAGTCTAGATTGGTACCTATCTATTATTAAAGGTATGAATTTGTTTGTAAAGGCCATACTAAGTCATCTCCCCTCTTATCTATTCAATGAATAAATTTCTTTTGTTCTTTTAAAAATAATGACCAGGGGGATAAGAACTTATTTTATTCTATCAACTATCATCAGATGGACGGATTTTCATAGATACTATGAAGGTATTTGGATAATTTAGATTGGGTCCCCGCGTGGGTGGGCCTTATGAATTGACTTCGTCTTCTAAAAAGGGATTTACAAGAGTGTAACTCTAATATAATGGATATGTACATTAGTATAGAGGAGAATATAAGTGAAATTGAAATATTAGAGGAGAGTCTTCATGATAACTAGGATGATGACATGTTTATTATTCTTATTGAGAAGAAAAATACCTTTGTATAGAATGTCCAGAATATTGAGAGGGTGTTCAGTGAAAAATCAAGATCTTTTTTGTTATAAGAGTGGGATAAGAATATTGATTATTTCTAGGAATGTTTGAAAAAAAAAATTTACCAAAAGTATTGATATTATTTTAGAGGAAAGATCATATATATTGAATGTAGAAATAGAATGGAATATAGTGATTGCAGACTTTGATGATCTTCTGGAAGGATAAAGTAACATAAATGAAAGAACACAACACAATGTGAATTGAGATAAATGTTTTACAAGATGAATCCTTATACTGGTACAGGTCATGGAAAAAGGTGCTTAAAAATATATTCCAAAGGAAGAAGAGAACAAGGAAACATTGTTTAGTGTGTAGCCGGATAGTTCCCACAATTCTCAGGGATTTCAAAAAACATTCTAAATGGATGCATGTGATATTGTTAAGGATCGGGTAGGGTAAGAAGTGTGATGACTTTTTAGAGGTGGATCATTAAATTGGGTTTTGAATTCCTTGATTATGATTCTCATTCCAATGGATATAGAACCTAAATATCTTGATCATTATATACCAATCTGTCATTTTAACTTTTCTTGTACAATTATTGAAATAATTATTAACAGAAGACATAGAACTGTTATTCCATGATTTTTCTCAAATTATAATAATGGATTTATTCAAGGAATATGCAACCAAGGGTAATTTGAATCACAAAAGAAATAATATTGGATATAAATAAAATTAAAATTGGGTAAAATATTATGAAAATGGTAGACATGGAAAAGGAATATGACTGGTTTTAATAGAGTATAATTATATGGGTTCTTCAGTAATCCATTTTCAGATAATGGTTTTGAAATATATTCTTTATATGTTACGTTACATCCTGTATTACCACTTATTTAATGGGGAAGGGATTAAAATTTGACCAATATAGGTGTGGTGAAGGAACGTGGAACCTCAATCCCATGGTCTCTTTGTCCTGTCCCAAGAAAGACTAATAAAGAACATTAAAAAATTGTGGAGTTGGGAAGTATTATTCCATCAAAAATTAGGTTCATGAGTTTAATAGTGTCTCACCTTATGTTTGCTGACAAATTGTTATTTTTTAATTATAGGAAAAGTTCAATTAATTATTTCAATAATATTATGGAAACATATGATAAATTGAGCAGTTGGCATGAAAATAAATAGAAGAGAAGTGTGTTCATCTCTAATAAAGGTTAATGTAGACACAGGAGGATAATTCCAAGTAAATTAGGCATGTAGAGGTGAGAATTTTAAAGGGAGTACCCTAGAGATCCTTTACCAAATGGAACGGTAAAAAGGACTTATTTGAATGTTTCATTAATCAGATTATGATAAGGATCTACAATTTTATGAATCGATTCCTATCATTTAGAGGACAGACTACCCTGATAAATTGTGATTTTACTTTTATGCCAATGCATATTATGTTTAACATGAAGGCACCGAAGGGTAAAATCAAGAATCTAGAGAAAAAAATGATATCCTTATTGTGGGTTTGAATGATTTAATGGAGTAGAAGGAAAAGCTATGGCCATTGGTCCCATGTTGTATAGGGTTTATAATATTTAGATTGTAATGGTTGAAAACAATTATACATTGATGGTAGGGATTAATCTTTGAAAAAAAAACACACCATGGGATGTGTCCTACCACATTAATACTTTCAGGAGGTTTATTATCCATAACATTCATGCGGGAAACACCTTGAGGGAAGGGAATTTTGCAGCAGATGTCCTGGTCTACAAAGGAATTTTAAGGGAGAGAATTATAATATACACTTCGACGGGGTCCTTACATAATGGATATATTCTCATTATCAGGAGATATTCCCTTGTTCACTATCATTTTATCCCCCCATGAGTTGGGTTTGAGTTTTTTCTCTTATTTGTCAATAATAAAATGTAAATTTTCATTCAGTGAAATGTTTCTGTGAACTAGAAATGAGAAAATTTAATGAATTTTGTGGATGGGTAAAATAGAAGTTGAAAGAATACATTTTTTATTATAGTATACTACAATAATAGATATAAATGTATTGATTTACAATGAGGATTATCCATTGAGCTCGAAAAATCCAGGTTTGAACTAATATCATATAGAAAATTTCTCATTCACTTATTTGATTCCCATTTATCTGGATTGTAATTGTTATGAATTTCTATGTCAATTATAAAAATAAAATGATTCTCAAGTATTATTATTTTTGGGGAATGTATACCATGATCGATCATCTTTCATTATTTGTTTTTTGGATTGTATAAATCTGGATTGCTTCATTCTTATTCACAATTTTATGTAATTCAATAATAATTAATTAATCATGATTTTTTATGAAAAAATGGTTTATAAAATTTAATCAAGAGATTAATTTTTATGTCCCATCATGCGTACTATTTAAATGTTTTGATCCAGTAGTTGAGGAACATCTTGATTCATTCTACAATAGCTACATCTTGATAGAGTTAGTAGGTAGTAAATCTTCTTAATGAATGATGGTTAAAATTGAATCTTCAATGTATAAAGAATGATTTTTACCCAACCAAGAAAATTTTCCCTTGATATTTCTTGTATATGCCTCATGATCCACTTTTATCACCCTTCATAAATTCTTTTTAATCATAAATATTATGGTTCTTTGTTCTTGTTCATTAGTTTTCATTCTTCCTTGTTTGAATTTTTTGAGTTTTTCAGTCCACTAGTCTAAAAAATCATTACCCATTCCTTGTTGGTTATAAAATCATAATAAAAACTATAAAATATTTAATTGTAATTAAAAATATTAAATTCTTATCTTTTCAATGATAATGGATCAAATTTTTTGGTTTTTTTATGGTGAGAAACCACAGATCTTAGAAAGTCTTCTTCTAATGAATTAGGATAGGATGGATTTCTCTTCCCCTCCTTTACGTATATTTTATATAAATTATATATAATATAAATTGCAAAATCATTTTTATGTAATATTATTCCTAGAAAAAATACAAGTCATGGGGAAATTATATTGTGTTGGATAATCTTTTATTCTTTATTAATTGAATATTTTAAATATAGATTGCTAAATTTTCATTAAAAATTTTATTAAATTAATAGATAAATAATTTATCATTATATTTAATGAAAAAGTGTCACATTTAATTTGATCTAGAGATTAATTTTTGTGTTACATCACACTTATATTTTTTATTGTGGGATTTATTTGTTGAGGAAACATTGGATTCATCCATCAAAAAAAAATTTCGAATATCTTACTTGAGTCTTCTTAATACATATCTTTTGTTAACCTTTATCCATCCATTTTTATCATCACTTTCTAGGTGTTTTTATCTTGTTCCTTAGTTTTCATTCTTCTTTGTTTGACTTTTATGTATTTTTAATTCATTTTTCGACACAATAATTACCCATTATAGGTGTATTAAAAACCCTACTAAAAAATATAAAAATAGTTAATATGTATTGAAAATAATAATATTTTATGTTTTAAATAACGAAGAATAAAATTTTCATTCTTTATTTCATGTGAAGGTGCACATTTAGAGTCTAGGGATAAGAAATAATAATAAGATAAATAAAAATGAAACTGAATACAACTCAATGTTTTCAAGGAGGAATCATTTTTTAGGTACACACTTGAGACTAATCAGTTATAATATGGTGGATTTGTATTAGATATGAAATTTATCCATAAAAAAGTGGGTTTAATGAAAAAACAATTTGATAAAGTGGTTAAAGTGAATGTTCAACAGATTAATTCATGGGTTGTTTTGTTAGAGTAAAAAATTGAATACATTGACCATATAAAAAACACTCAAAGGAATTTTATTATCTCAATTAATCAAGGAAAACTGGAATATATTAAAAGTATATGTGTCTAAATAAGGGATTGTACCACCCCAATATTTTATGATTTTTTCGAATAAATTTATTTTCCCTGCAGCTTTCTTTGCACACAACAACGAGTATAAAAGATCTGTGACATACTATTAAAATATTAAAATTAAACATCACATAGAAATTGGATCGAAGTGTATGATGAGGATTAACTAATTTATGGTAATATGGTTTACAAATACTTATAACAAATTATTTTATTCACAAATAATTATAAATTAAAATGAAAACCAATTGAATATAAAAGTAAGGTTATTCTGAAAAAAATTATTTATTGTGAATTGGAATTTTTTATTAATAAATTAAAATAATCTCAATTAGTGAATGATTTCAATAAAATTTATATTTTATTAAATCAACAATTAAATTTATCATTCATTTATAAATTTTATAAGAAATACAAATGAATAAATCGTGAATTATGCTTAAAGAGATTATTTTTCTAAAAACGATTTCGTCGTAATTTGGAAAATTATTTCCAAATTAATTTTTTTTCACTCTTCAAAAATTTAATTAGAGAAAATAGAATTTTTTTTGAAGTCATCATGTCAAATTTATATTATAATTAATTTTTTATAATGGTATGAAAAGAATTAATTTTTGTTAAATAGTGAAAAATAACAATTTTTTTAAAATCTCGTTTATTTTAAAGAATTTACAAATTTAAAATCTATTATAAAATTGTTTTAAAGTTAAAATTATTCGAATTATATTATTATTAATCTAATTTAGGTCATTTAAATCAATTTTATTTTCGATTCTAATATAGTAACAATTTATACTTTAGAAAACTATTCCTTTAGAAAAATATTTTTTCTATTACATTTGTGAGATTAATTCTAAATTCAATTATTAAAATTATGAGAATTTAAATAAATAAAATTAAATAAATTTTTACATCCATAATAATTAATATTATTTAATAATGTCTATTTTATTTTTTTCCAAAATGAGTGGTGAAAATAATAAAAATTGGCTTCTGTGGTTACGGATAAAATGGGTGTATGGGGTGGGGTATACAAAAAATATAAGGGTAAAAATTGAACTAAATATTTTAAAATTACTATTTTATTTTCATATTTCTACCTTATATCATTTATGGTTAGTGAATGTTCCATTTTGGATCATTTTCGCATGTGAAAAATGTGGGTATACTTTTTTTCTTTAAAAAAATATTTTTGTATCCTCTCCCCCGCAAATAAAAGGCCGCCCCTCCCTTCTTATCTCCACTCTTAAAAAACCATTTGGTTATGCCAATATCTAAAAAAATATATTCACTAATTCCATAAAAACATATTACATGGCTTTTCATTCCCAGAAAAAAAAACATAGTAATGATTTTGGTTGAAACCAAAAGGGGTCGTATGAAGAAGAGGAAACATTCTTATCCAAGTATTTTATTTTATTTCTTCTTCAAAATCGTTCAATTCAAATTAAACAATTATAATAAATTTAATATATTATTTTATATAAAATGATATATTTTTATTTTATGATCATTACCTATATCCATCTCCTCTTCCCTCAAATGGTAAATGAAATTGTTGATTCTGTGTACGACAGACTACCACCTTGTAAACCGATACAATTAATTTTCCATCACTAGATCACACATATTGTTATAATAATGGGTTTAAAGTATATATATTATATATTTATAATATTTTTACACATGGAAATACAATATCAAATACTCTTTCTTTCTTACCATTCTATTAAGAATATGGTAACATCTCTCCTGCGTACAACAGACTACCACCTCAGAAACCGATGTGATTCATTTTTCCTTATGTTTTACATGTAATGTAGTAAGGGATAAATATAATGAGAATGTGTTAAGTATATTACATTATATTGATTCTTAATATTGAATAATTATTTCTAGATCCTTTATTCAATTCTTCGACAGATGGAAATGAATTTCATTGGTACATACGACCTACCATCTCCAAGGATGGTGCATTTATTTTTTCCATCTATAAATATTATGTATGACTCTATATATATATATATGATGAATATATGTATTATATATAATTAATTACTTTTTATAGATGTTGGAATTTTGAAAAATGTAAAGGAAAAAAACTACCGAACCAAAAGCCTTATGAAAATTAAAATAGTTAAGACCCATATATGACGATTTTTAATAAGGAATTATTAATGAAAGGTTTTAAAAATGTTACGAGGGGACAATATGTGATATTTTAAATATTTATAATAATTTTTAAATGAATTATATTAAATTGAAATTTATTATATAGAAGGTTAGAGAACATTCGAATTATGAAGAACTAGAGTAAATATATTTTCAACTCACTTTTTATATATGTGAGATACATGCCATATTAACCACTTGATCATATTAGTTGTATATATACTACCCATGAGAATAATATATTATGATTCTCAAGAAAATTATTTTTATTTTCATATCCATTTGATCATCTCTCTATCATGTGGTCTACATTTGAAAAGTTACCAAAGCGGTAAGGGATTTTTATCTCACTTTTTTATATTTTTTAGATAGACACTACTAGAAAACAGGGATATTCCCATGGTTATCCATTAAACCATGTGTATAGGTAAGCCCTATAACCATGGGTTTTTTAGATCATGGTAACATTAGTCCTTAGAAAAAAGTTCACATGAAGGACCTATACCCACAGTTTTCTAAAAACCATGGGTATACGTCACACCATTACCCACAGTTTTCCAAAAACCAGCGTTATAAGTCACACAATTCCCCAAATTGTTTTTTGATTTTTGGGAAAATTTTCCATGTGAAAAATAATAATAGCAAGGGACAATAACCATGGCTCTCTAAAACAACGATCATAGGTCACCTTTATACCCATGATTTCTTAAACCACGGAATTAGGGCGCAGGAAAAATAATTTGATGGAAAAACCTATACCCACAGTTTCACTAAATCATGGGTATAGGTTTTCCTATTATTTTAAGATAATAATAATAATTAATTTGTATTAATATATATATATATACATATATATTTTCATGAATATAAGAACAAAAAATGTGTTCAAGGACTGTGGTAATGTCGTTGGAGTGAATGCAGAAAGTGCTGGGATCAAATCCAAGGGCAGGTTTTTTTAGTAACGACGTATACCCAATATATATTCAAACATATGTATAGGTTGTCCCATTATTTTTCCATAATAAAAAATAGATATATATAAATTTAATATATGAAAAAAAATGTGTTGTAGGTTCATGGTAAAGTTGTTGTAGTGTTGGTGGAATATACCGGGATCAAATCCTAGTGGATTATTTTTTTAATAAGGACTTATAACCTTTGTTTCAGGATACTGTGGGTATTTTTATATACCAAATGTTTGGTCAAACCATCTATGTTGGTATTTTCATTGAAATTTCCTAGACCAATGGTTTTAGTATTATTAGTATAGGTGGAATATGCTTATTTTTTGGTCAAACCATTGGTATAGGTCTATCCCTACTACTAGAGGAACCAATGTTCATAGAACCATGGGTATATCCTATACCAATGGGTTTTCAGGCTATAACCATAGTTTTGAACCATGGGTATAGGTAATGATTCCCATAGAGACATTCTAATTTCATCACTTCTTTCTTTCTTGTGGGGTATATATTGTCCCTAAAATTATTTTTTGAAACTTCCAATGAACAGTCCTGGTGACTTACATATCAATTTTAGGATATCTCTTTCATGGGGTTTACAATTCAATAGGTACCAAAGTGTCAGGTTATTTTTGTCTCAAATTTCTTTCTTTGTGACATAAGTTATGTTATCCACCAATCTTATTTTATGAGGTTTGTATACTACTTGTGGACATTAAATATGATGATTTTATTTTTTGTCCCGTGATATATAATTTTTCATTGGATGTTATTCTTCTATGTGGATTATGATTAAATTGTTACCTATGTATAAATGATTTTATGTTACAATCAAATTGCTTGTTGGGATTGTTTATTATTAAGCTTCTAATGATGAAATGATATGATCTATCACTCTATAAAATAATGAATTTTATTCTCCTCTGTTTATGTTATGAGAATTCATGTTTTCATTTTATTTTCCACTCATTATGTACCCAATATACCAAAAGAATGTTTTTAGTGAAAAACAACCTTATATCTCTCTTCAGACAAAAAATATTTCCTCCCATATCCATGTTTCCTTTAAAATAGAATAATATTTTTTTTTCAAAATTATATAATAATTGTATATATTTATTTATACCCTTGTTTAATTTTTTTAAAAATGATTCAAAATGAATCTTCTTATCATTTTCCAAACAATTCACTTTTTTACTTTTACTAAAAATGTAAATTGAATCATTAATATAAATATACATGGAATGAATGGAATTTTACACCATCAGGAGAACTCAATGACTTGAAGATCCCTATATATTTTTTCAAGGTTATTTTTAACGAAAATGTTTTACTTAATATTTGGGAAATTTTAGATTTTAAATATGTGGTTTCAAATAGAGAAACATATTTTAATCAATAAATGCATTAAATAATCTTCAAATATTCCATTCCATGTTTACAAGGTTATTTTTTCTAAAAAAAATTAAAAAATTTAATGAATTTTTATTTTTAAAATGTCAATTTTAAATTATAATGGATATTTCCTTATTAGATGTTCTAAACGACCCTTGAAAACCATTTTCCATCTAATATGGCATTTGGTTATATTACTTATTCTTAAATAGGGATATGTTCCATGTATACCATTATTGTTATATCTATGATTGGTTTATGTTTACAATTAAAAGAAATTTATGAAACCTAATGCTCTTCTATAGGTTATACCATGATACTAATTTAATGAAACCTATTCCTTTACCATGGGATATGCTATGATGAAATGTTTATGAAACTAATTCATCCTATAAAGGTTACGATATGATGAAATATTTTTAAACCACATTTGTATTCATGGGTTCAGAAATGTTGAATATTTTATTATCTTATTTAACCCAAATGTATAATTTTACTAACACAACAGGTCGGACCTATTTATACCTTCAATAAAATGGGTATATATTGATATCTCATAAGATAAATAGATATGAAATTGGGAGCAAACCCAATTTAGGAAGGAAACTTTTTCACTATAATAGTCTTGGGATTGAACCATCACTACTATAATGGTCTGGAGTGTAAACCCATTCCACTGTGATTGCCTCGGTATTGAGGCTTGACTACTATAGAAATAATTTTATATTCTTATATTGATACCAATAATATATGTTCTGTGCCTATGTTATTCTCTCAAGGATTATGCTCTTTTATTATTTAAGGATTCATGCCTTATGAATTACCAACATTTATTTCATGATTCAAGATAATGATATATTATATGCATGGTGTCAATATTGAAATGTTAATCTATTGTTCTTAGACCCAGATACTCATGTTATTTTGGTATCTTCTTTGATTACCCTTATGGAGGAGATGGGTTAACCTCTTCTTATGTTTTTATTTCCTTATGTTATGAGTAAAGGTATTATTTATGATATTTCTAATAAGGATTCTAGTTAAGATAAACATATTGGGATATGATGTAATTCATCTTTGAACCCATTGTTCATGTTTCCTTATATTTAGAGACAAAGAACATCTATGATATTCATGTATATTTTATTGTAATGTATTGAATATTTAATGGGAATAATTTAGAGGGTTGATCAATCCCTAGTGAGACTTCTCATAATTATGGTGATATGTTTTTTGGGCATCACAATTCGGGAGTAACAGAGGTTCAGTATTGGATCTAGAGGACACCTCAATGTCTTCCCTGTATATTTAGTGTGAGTCGCAAAAAGGGTGATATTTTAAAATTTAGAAGATGTGCCTCACATGCCTATCATTTATCCAAATATCCTAAATGTTGAGATATATACAGACCGAGTACATTCTTCTAATCCAAGATGTGGGACTACTATTGAATCCAATTATAGACTCCTAAGTGATATCTTATTCTTGTTACCTCATGTTCCCCATTCATCTTCACAGATCATACCACATAGTTCTAACATATTATTAGAATAAAACACATTTGTACAAGAAGAAGCCATTAAAAAAATTAGTACTAGAGTGAGCGGTGGAGGAGACCTATGTATCTTATAAATCACTAGTGAGGATGCTTGTGGTATCAATTTTGTCATAGTGTGTTTCATCTACATCTTATGTACCTTCAACACAATCTCCCAGATAGTTACCAGTGTTTGGGGATTCACATTAGGGATTGGAAGCATTGGCTCCTATAGTTGATAATGTGAAATAATTGTGAATATTGATCCTTCACCAGTAGATAGCAGACATACCATCTGGCCCATAGTGATAGAGGCTTCTGTCAATTGTTTGGCTACCAAGTATGTAATTTTAGGATACAATTACATATCACCATTTGTTAAATGACTTATATTATTATTTGGATGGCTAGGTGTTTGGGATATGTGTGCCTTTATTAGTAGATAATATCAATAGAAACACAAATTCATTTTGGTCATTTTGGAACCAAAACAGATCTTGGATCATATATCCTCCACCACTAGGATTATGGGTTTCATCAACTACATGAATGAAAATCCATGGAACTTATATATTTCGCTTTTCTAGAAACCAACATTTTTTTGTTGAATTTATGCATGATTCTCCACGTCACATTACTACAATAATAAATGTGGGTTGCAGTGATCATTTCTCCTCCTTGATCTATGAAAAATGTGTGGTTTTAGTTAAAATATTCTTCTCTCTATAGTTATCTATGTTTCATCGAAGAAATGTTCCATGTATTTTTTAGGATTATTTTAATTAAATTTTAAAGGATTTGGGGAGTGGAGGAGGATATTCATTTTCCAGAAAAGTAATGAAAACTTTATAGATTTTATGGATTCAACTATGCTCATGGATATGGGTTTATCATAAAATAAATTTAATTAAGGTAACAAAAAAAATGGGAATAGAAGAATATTGAATATGCTAGACTGGTTCCTCTCTGATATTCAAGTATTTTATCCATTTATAAAAGGTTTGGTAACTCATCTCCCTAGATAATTCTCGGATCACTCATCAACTATAGTGCCTTTCAAGGAGGATCTTAGGAAAAATGATTCTTTTATTCTAACAACTAGTATCTAGATTATGTATTTTTAAAAATGGAATGAAGGTCATGGGAGAAACCATAGATGGGTACAACATGAATGGGACTTATGTATCTAATTCATTTAATAAAAAATTATATAAAAAATTGGAACTCTAATAGAATGGATAGTTACATCAGTCTAGAATGGATTAGATAAGAAGTTGAAATATTAGAGGGGAGCCTTTAAGATAACTAGGATGATGAATCATTTTTCATTATGTTTTAGAAGTAAAATACCTTGGCAGAGAAGCTCATATAGATTAAGATGGTGCATAGAGAAAACTAAAGGGCGCCTTGGATGAAAGAGGGGGTTAGTAACATCGCATATTTCTATATGTGTTTGAAAGATAAAAATGTGACCAAAAAGATTAATTTAAAATTAATGGATGGATTATAAACAATAGATGTAGAAATGGCTTGGAATATGGTGATGTAATACGTCCAGGATATTCTAGTAGAAAAGACGAACACAAATGATAGATAGCATAACATATATAATGTAAAATATTTCTTCATGATATTCATCTCTGAAATATTGGAAATCAGGGAAAATGGAATTTTGAAGATATTATAGATAAATATGAGATCAATGAGACTATATATAGATTGAAGTAGTAATGTGATCTTAGCCTTAATGGATTTCAAGGGATGAATGAGATGTTATTAATGATCAATTGGGGGGATAAGTGTGGGAATATTTTAGAGGTGGATCATTAAATAGGGTTGTCAGTGCCTATAAGGTAGTTATCATTAAAAAGGTTAAGGAAACTAATAATCTTAATAATTATAGAACAATATGTATTTGAAACTACTCATATATAATTCTTGGTAGCATTATTAATAAAATATATTGACAAGTTATTCCCATATTTGCCTTAAAGGAGAAATATTGATTTTTTCAAGGAGGATGTTTTAAATGGAATATGATTGATTAGAATAGAGCTATATCATAATGTTTATGATGGAATTCAGGTTCAGAGAATCATTTTTTAAAATCTGATTCAAATGTTACATCTACCCATGGATTACCATTTCATTTCTGTGGAGGGGCATTGATATTCCTCAAATCTAGGAATGATGTATGGAAATGAGATATTTTTCACCTATTGTCTTTATCCGGGATTGGGTGTGTATCACCCCATGATTTTGTGAATTATTTTTTTCTAAATTAATTTACTATTTTTGATATTTTCCATATCATGAAACACTAAACCATAATATATTTTATATTAAATCATTATGTATAGATTTCGTAACATGAAACACCATGTTAATTATGCATTATAAGAAACATTATGTTTAGCTATCTCTACATGAAACATCTAGGTAATTATACGTTATACACAAGACAAACATTCCATGATGGGTTATGTAACATGAACGATTGAGTTTTTCCAAACAATAATATATTATTAAAAATATCATTATTTAATTTAATAATATATAACCTAGATGTTATATTCATGATTATAGGATTAATATGATTTTGAAAATATGCAGCTGAATTCATTGGTTACCTATTTATTAGAAATGAATATAAAGGGAATGATTTTATAAAAAAAAATTAATTTGGAAAACGATATTTATCTTAATAAGTTAAATTAATTACTATTAGTGACCGATACTTATTAAATTTATATGTTATATATTAATTTAATTTTATTTGATATTCATTCCATTGATTTTATTGGTATAAGATGAGAACATACCGAATATTATACAAAAAAACCTATATTTTTATAAAATATTTTTTACAACCTTTTAATGTCGAATTGATTTTAAATATAAATTGTGAGACTTTTATAAATTTTAAATGTAAAAATAAATTTCATTTTTAAAATTGAAAAATTGATGTTAGGTAGGGGTATTTTTTTATTTTTCAATGAAGTTTCATTTTTAATGAATAGTGAATATTAATGAATTTTACTTCAAAACTACTATTTATTCTTATTTAATTATAAGGTAGATATATAATTTTATACGGTTTTAATGTTTAATTTATCAATTTTTTATCATGTACTCAAATTTAGTTTATTTTAACCAATTTCACATTGAAATTGGATATAAAACATAGAAATTGTTTTATCATTATTACATTAAAAACCTAAAGTATCATCCCATCTGTGTGATTAAATTTAAATTAATTTTTGTTTCTTTTGTGCTTGAAATTATAAAAGTGGAGTTCATATTTATAATCAGAGTAATTTATAATATCTTATATGTTCATCATTTTTTTTACCAAAAAATTTGTAAAAGTAATTAAAATTAATTACAATGATTAAGATAAAAAATATCCCAATAAAGGACTGATCCTTAATTGAATGTCCCTAGTGACCTATAAAATTTTATAAAATCCATTAGATGCAAATATTTTAATCCTATCTTACCTTGGATAGAATTTGGTCCATGATTGGATTAACATGTCATTGGAGAAACGTGGGTGTAATTGATTTTCCAAAAATTTACAGGATTTTCACTCCTCCTTCACTATAAATGTCTCATATCGTTCCATTTCATAACACCTCTCAAACCACGTAGGTTTATCCAAGCTCCCCTCAATTCACTTCCCAAGAAACCATTATTACTCTTTAAAACCTTCTTTTCAAAATTAGTCTATCCAATGGATCCCTTTGGTATAAACCAAAAAGAGTTACTCAGTGAAGATGAGGTTTGTATGAGTTTAACGAGAGTTAATACATATTGTTATGGAATTTGTCCTAAAATTTTAATTTTATGAGAAAGACGAATTATACACCAATCTTTTCTTTTTTTGGTATATATAATTCCCCTAAATGTATTCTATAACTCTTATGATTAAATTTATTGGTATTTAATTGTCTATTTTATGTTATTGTCCTCTTAGGGATTATGTTTCAGATGTTTCCAAATCGGTAAAGTTATTCTATCTCAATTTTCCTTCTTGGATTCACATGCCATGTTATGAAACTATATTTTTATAAAAGGTGTACGTACTATATTTAAAATATAAATCATGGATCTTATTATTTTCATTATATTTTTATGATCTATTTAATTTCATTTTCTTACATGGGGTGTACGATTCAGAGTTACAATGTGGTAGTAGTGTATTGAAATAATGTCATCGTCTATTGTGATTCATTATGATTATGTTTTAATTAAATAAATATTATGATCTATCTCTCAATAACTATCATAATTTTTCTTACATTTTTGTTGTTCAAGTTATATCAAATTAATAGTATTAATTTTAACTCTTTGGTATATAAGATTTTTAAGAAAGTGTTTTGATTAAAGTACGACTTTACCTCTCTCTTCGATTAGAAATATGTGTTCCTTCAAAACCATGTATTCTAAACGGTTTCCAAAAAAATATACAATTACCCTATGATTTATAACGTATTTTTTTCTAATATTTCCCCTTAAAAAAGGTGTTATTTTTTAAAATATAATTTTCCTATCATTTTTAGGATGAGGAACATTTATAAACATTTTATGTTGTAAAAAGAATGTTTGAAATGTACAGATTTACATACTATCATAGCCTACATTACCTTGAAGCTTACTCTAAAATATTAAATGAAATTTTTGAAAAATAAAATTTTTTCCTAGTATTCTATAAATTCATTATTTTAAAGTGGTTTACAAAGTAATATTTTTTAAAATGTTGTGATGATTCTTTTAGAAGTTTTCAATTAAAAAGAGTCTTCAAAATGTTTTAATATGTTTTAAAAAAATTAACTAAATGATTTTTAAATAGTTTTCAAGAATATTTTATATTCTTTTAATGAAAAAGTATTTTCAAAATTTTTTATGCTTAATTTATAATTTTTCAAATTACATTGTTTGAAATTGCTTTAGAAATATTTTTAAGCATCATTTTATTTTTTTCAAGGAAAATTTGTTTTCATAATTCGTTTAAGATATATTTTTAGGTTTTCAAATTATTTTCAATGAAATTGTTTTCAAAAAAATATCCAAAATCTTTTATATGTTTTAAGGATAATTGATTTCAAAACGTTTTCATACATTACATGTTTTCATTGAATTTTCCATGAAATGTGTTTTAAACCATTTATAATATTATTTTATAATTTATAAGGAAAATAGTTTTTAAATAATTTTCAAAACATATTAATATGTTTTAAAATTATTTTCAATTAAATGATTTTCAAAACGTTTTCATGTTTTTAAAATATGTTTTCAATGAAAATTTTTTTCAAAAGGTTTTATGTTTTAAAAATCATATTTAAAGAAGAAAGGATAATTTCCTAAATAATTTTTGATAAAATATCCTTCAAAATTATTTACCATCGAAGATGAAATCTATTAGTCTTAATCATGAATTTATGGGGGATGATTCAATGATTCCCTTCATATTTTTTTTGAATAGAATATGTTTTGAGAGAATTATTTTTAAGAATCTTGTTCTCTTTCATAGGGTTTATTCTTATAAACCCGCTTCTTTTCACAGGTTATGATTTGATTAAATGATTATGAAACCGATATTTTTTCACAAGTTCAGATATGATTACATGTTTATGATACCCATTTCATTTTAATGGGTTATGATATGATTTTTTTTGATCTTGTGGAATATATATTCTTGATTTTATTTTTAGATGGGTGGGACCTATATTTTATTCCAATGCATTGGGTAATGATTTATATCTCACGAGATAGACTAATATGGTATTGGTAGTGTACCTTGACTACTACGATGTCCATGGTAGTGTGCCATTACTACCAAGATTGAATGGGGAGTGAAATCATACTACTGCGATGACCATGGGAGTGAACCATGACTACCAAGACGGTATAGGGAGTTAACTCATACAAATAATATGGCCATGGGAGTGAATGATGAATACCGAGATTATATGGCGAGTGAACCCATAATACTATGATAACCTTGGTAGTGATGTATTAACTACTGTAGAAATAATTATATCTACTTATGTGTCATCAAAAATTTCAAATATTATTCCTATATTATTTTTTCATGGAATATGTTATTTATTTCCAAATGATTCATGTATTATGAAATACCATTATTTATTTCATGATTCATGTTTATGATCTTATTATATGTATTGCATGATATTTTTTTGTTATGATCTTCTTATCAGGCACTTATGCTTATGTTTATGCTCGCATATCTCCCTTCTTTACCCTTACTGATCATCTAAGCTCACCCATTTGTATATTTCCTTCCCCTTGTTATGAAGATATATTCTATGAATTATATGTTTAATAGGGGTGACTGTTTTTGAAAATATAGTGGGAGATAATGTAGCTAAATCATGTATCAGCCTTTATGTTTCTAGGTTTCCAAAGGCACTAGTGTAATGCGTTCTTTGAGAGTCTTTTTTTCTAATGTATTATGTATTCCCATGATGTGATGTAATTTTAATGTATGATAATCGATGGTCATTAATTTTTGTATTAGAGTAAAGGTTTAGTTAACATTTATAGACAAGGATGATAAAAATTTAATGAGTTCCCAAGGATGATTAATAAGGATATGTCTAGGGATGACTCTATGTAAAAGTTCACGTGTGGGAGAAAATATAATAAAATGTTCTAGAATTTTGGTAAAAGATATATTGAGTGGTTTCCTTGAAATACATCTATTTTGGATAGTATATATGGTTTTGGATCTAGCATAGATTTACATAGGGGTAAGAACTCCAAGATGATGTGTAGTGCCTGACTAGGTGTATCATGGTACACAACAATGAGCCTCTTTGCACACCTGGTTTGACACTGTAGGGGAAAATTATTTTGGAATTAACAACTTCATTTTAAACTTTAAATAATGATTTAAATATAAGTTAACGATGATTAACTTAAATAAACCAAAGGTGTCATATATTAAAGAAGTAAGATACATGATTTAGGAATATTATATGTTGTTTTTTATAACTATGTGCTTTTATATTTTGATAAGAATTTATCACACTATGATTTCTGATTTTAGTCAATGGTGAGTACCATAAGTAAATAGGTAACTATTGAAGGTGATAGAAAATTTTTTGATGTGCAGACAAATGGGATGATCACTGGAGGGAAGGTAGTTCTGATCAATCCAAATGTGTTTTCAAGGAACATGATTAACAATGTGTACCTTATCATAGTCTTGGGCTCACCAAAAAATATATGGAAGGATTTCACTTAGTGTTTAGGTAATGGATACCATGGAGGGAAGAAGATATAGTTCCTTTATTTTAAAAATATGGTAAGAATCACCCAACTGAATATATTAGAGGACCATGAAGATGTTTTTACTCTAGAAAATAAGGACACAATTCATGTAACTATAAAGTAAAAATGAAGGGTTCAGTTAATGAAATGGATGGGAATATTAGCATCCCAAATGAATAATCAAAGGTCAAATTATTTAAGTTTGAAATTAATGGTCATTATGAAAATTAATGTACTATGATTTAATATCTAGAGGATAATACATAAGGTGGTACAAGTAATGGTTATATTTCTGCTTATGATGAGACTATCTATGAAATGTTAACGTAAATAGGTATAATGTATTTGGATGAGTTATCCTTCTTATATATAGTGGTTGAACTGGAATAATCTGAGTTTATATGTATTTTTAATAAACAATTATGTACTATGAGTGATAAAATCTGAAAGGGTTGTTTAGTATATTATTTTCACTCTAGATTTACAAGTTTATGTCGAACAGTTCAAGTGGATAAGAGAATTTATTTAATGGAATTGTGAAATTATAAATAAGGGTAACTAACCATTATTAGGTAATTGATGTTAAGATGATTTTATTTGATAATTATATGCTGGATATGAATAAGTAAATTGGATGGTATTGAGAACCTTGGAACTAATTAATTATTTGTTGAGGAGTAGTTTTTTCCTTCATTGAAGAAGTTTACATCATTTTTGGATTTAATAAATATATCCAATAAATTTTTGAATAAAGAAAAAAGAATTTTTTTTCATCATTTATTTATAGTAATTCATATTATTACTAAGTTTTAAGGGAATAAAGGGTGAATGTATTCACCTATTTGGTATGAGATGGAAATTTTATAATTCGTGATAAATGGAGAATCAATATTATGCTAATTATGTGGACTATTTTAAAAAATTTAGGATTTTCACCATTTTGAAGGGTTACAAGGATAACTATTTATGGAATGTTTGTGTTAGACATCAGATAAAGTATGTGATATTAAAATATTGTCACACCATATGAGGATTCATGTATATATGATGACCTGATCCAACCACATTTTTTGACGTTAAATGAAAACAAATGACATACTTTTCATGGATATCATGATCTAATAATGCTTCGAGAATGAAAAATTCACCTTCATTTATTTGAATGATAGATTAATTAGATGTTTATCACGGAACAATAAAGGTTATGGTTTTCTAGACATAATTTAAATAAATCAATTCATTAAAATTATTCAAATTTAGAAAAATTGATTTTGAGACCAAAAATTTTATCCTAGTACATTTATTTCCAATGAATCAAATGACCCCTTAGATCATCATTCATTTATGGATTTTTGATTTTTAAAATTCTCATAACCATGTTCCATATTACTCTAAATAAGAAATTATTTTTATATTTCACTTTCATATCTATTTTTTCACATCCACATATGTTCTACTACGTTGGAATCTAGTTATGATTTTCATTGGTTAACCGTTATGGTTTCAACTTTCGTTTTTTAAAGGATGTTTTATTATTCAATTTTTATGAAGTGTGTTTCTAGGAAATGAATATTCATGTATTAAAAATTGGATGACCTAGAAGAATATTGATTAATAAATTCATTTTAAGGGTTGTATAATCTAAAATCATGAAATTTTGTGACTTTTTTTAATTGAATTTAATCTTTCTAATATTTTTCATCTCATGCAAAACCAAAAATGGTTTATTTTAAATTAAAGAACAATGTATGGAATATATTATACACAACACCATGATATTCATGCACCAAACAAAACACAAATGTTATCTTTCCCGACATTGAACTACAAGGTTATCTTTCGTTATACACACCACTGGGTTTCCTATATGGCTTGTGAACAAACGAGACCGAGTTTTACCAAACAATAATATATAATTAAAAATATTATAATTTAATATAACCAGATATTAATTATCATTTAAATTGGATATTATATGACTAATTAACTTATAATGATATATATTTTAATTAAATGTTTACCTATTAATTAGAAGTGAATATAGAAAAATAGTGGATATAAATGGAATGATTTTATGAAAGCATATTTTATATGAAAAGGTCATTTAACATAATAAGATAAATTAATTAATATAATTGATTGATATTAACTAATATTATATCCCATATATTTAATAATTTTTTTAAAATATTCATCTGATTGATTTTATAGGGATAATATGAGAACATACCCAATATTACAAAAAATAAACCCTTTTTTATAAATGCAGATTTGCATCCTTTAAATGGAGAACCAATTTTAAATGTCAAAATAAAATTCATTTTTAAATAAAAATATAAAAAATAGTTTAGGGTGAAATTTTGGGTATTTTTTGGATGATGTTTCATTTTTTCAATGAATTATGAAAAATAATCAACTTTAATTCAAAATTTCTTTTTTATCTAATTTAATTACAATGCTAGATTATTTTTTTTAATTTTTTTACAATTTAATTAGATTAATTTTTTTATCTATTAATCTAATTTAGGTCATTAGAACCAATTTCACATTGAAATTGTATTTAAAAACATAGAAAACTTATGATTATTTTTTCATTAAAAACACCTAGAATCATTATATCTCTCGGATGAAAGATAAATTAATTTTGTCCACATATTTGATTGGAATTTGGAAAAATAAAATATTCATTTGGATGTAAAATTATTTATAATTTCTAATCAGGTTAAAGTAGTTTTTGAAAAATATATTTGTGATTGTGATTAAAATTAATAACAATGATGAAGGGAAAAAATAGCTTAACAATGGATCAAAACTTATACATAAGACCCAAAACGACCTATACACTTTTCCAAAATCTATTCAGTAGACATATTTTGATCTTATCATACTTTTGATCAAATTTTTTTCATTATTGGATCCACATGAAATGGGGAAAGCGTGGGTGGAATTCCATTTCCCAAAATTTAAAAGAGTGACACTCCTCCTTCACTATAAAAAAGACCTCATCTCCTCCCACTTCTTCACACCTCTCTAACCACATAGGTTCAGCTAATATTTTCCCAATTTACATCCTAAAAAACCCTCCCTTACTCCTTTAATCCTATATTTCGGAATAAATACATACATGGAATACCATTGGAGAAAACCTATAGAAATTAACCAAATAAGAGGAGGTGTGTACGAGTATAACGAGAGTCAGGACATAAGGTAAGGGAATTTCATATAAATATTTATTTCTATGATGTACATACCTTATAAACAACTCAATTAATTTTTTTTGTATATATAATTCTGATGAATGTATTCAATGACAATATTACTTAAATTTATTGGTATTTAAATATCTATTTTATTAACATTCTCTTATGAGGCTTATGTCTCTAATTTTACCAAATCAGTAATGTAATTTATCCCAATTATCCTACTTTGAGACACATTCCATATTTTGCACCAATATTTTTTAAGAGTTTTATATATTTCTTTTGAGACATTACAAGATGAATATTATTTTTTTATTATATTTTTATGCTCCATGTAAACTTATTTTCTTACATGGGGAGTAAGAATCAAAAATAATATGTTGTGAGAGCTTATTGAAAAAATCTCATCATTTTTCAAGTATTTTTATCATTACGTTTTCATTGGTGAAATATTATTATAAAACTATTTGGATATCTCATGGGTTTTCTTACACTCTGTTTATTCATGTTATATCCATGTAAAAGTATCATTTAAATACTCTTTGGTACATAAGAAGATCAAGGATGTGTATTTAAGAATGTCTGAATTTACCTCTATATTAGGTCAGTAATATGTGTTCCTTAAAAACCATGTCTTCTAAAAGGTTTCCAAAAATATTATTCTTTTATACAATGATATATTAAGGACATTTTGAGCCATGTTTTTCCTTTTAAACAATAAAGTTTTATTAAAAATGAATATTCTTGTCTTTTTTCAATTGAGGCACTTTTTTAAAATGTTTTCATAGAAAAATTAATGTTTGACATGTATGGATTTACCGACCTTGATGAATAAAATTCCCTTGAAGATTCCATTAAAATATTAATAAGTAATTATTCTTAAATATATTTTTTCCCAATATTTTGGAAATTTGATGTTTTAATTGGTTTTTTAAGAAATGATTTTAAAAAATGTTTAAATGATTACAGTATATTTTTCAAGGAAAAAGGGTTTTCAAAATGTTTTCAAGATTTTTTTATATGTTTTAAAATTATTATCAATGAAATGGGTTTCAAAACTTTTTTAAGATTGTTTTATATTTTTGAAAGGAAAAAATGTTTTCAAAACGTTTTCAATCTTTATTTATACCTTTTCAAACTATTTTCAATGAAATGGTTTCCAAAATGTTTTAAATATTTAGGTATTAGTTTTAAATGAAAAATTTATTTCAAAATGTTTTCATGATTAATTTATATGTTTGGAAATTAATTTAAATGAAAAAGTTTTCAAAATATATTCAAGCTTATTTTATATGTTTTCATGGAAAATGTTTTTCCAAACATTTTCATGCATTATTTATAAGTCTTCAATGTATTTTAAAATAATTTTTTTTTAAAATATTTTTCAATCTTATTTTATAAGTTTTCAAGGAAAATGTTTTCAAAACGTTTTAAAGAATTATTTACTTTTTTTTAATGTATTTTCAATGAATTTTTTACCAAAAGTTTTCATGTTTATTTTATATTTTTTCAAGGAAAATTATTTTTAAAATATTTTAGGTTTAAAAAAATTCAAGATGAAAGGATAGTTTCATCAACAGATAATTTAAAAATATCCTTTAAAATTGTTTACTAATTATGATGACATCTATTGGTGTTACTCATGACTTTATGGAGGAATTAATGAATGTTTCCATTCATATTCATTATTTTAGTGGCTTATTTTTTGATTTAATTATATTTATGAAACCCATTTCCCTTTAACTGGTTTTATACTTATGATCCTTCTTCTTTTCACAACTTATGTTTTTATTAAATGATTTTGAAACCACTATTTTTTCAAAATTTATGATATGATTGAATTTTTATGATACCTATTTCATTTCATGGGTTATGATTTGATTTTTTATTATCTTTTCATGCATATATGTAAGATTTAATTATGAGATTGGTGGAACCTACATCTCTCTCCAATTCATTGGGTAAAGATTTATATCTACTGAGATAGAATAACATGGTCTTAGGAGTGATCCTTGACTACTAAGATGGCCAATAGAGTGAATGATAACTATCTTGAAGGTAAGGGTTTTGAAATAATACTACTAAGATGGCCAGGTGAGTGAACCATGACTACCAAGATTCTATGGGGAGTGAAATAGTGCTACTAAGATGGCCATGGAAGTGAACCATGTCTAACAAGATGGTATGTGGAGTGAACTGAAGCTATTAATATGGCCATGGGAGTGAACCATGACAACCAAGATAGTATTGGGAGTCATCCCATACTACTTGGACGACATTTTTAGTGATTCATTTACAACTATAGAAATCATATTATATGCCTATGTGTTTTACATAATTTCATGTATTATTCTTATGTTATTATTTTATGGATTATGTTATTTATTTACCCAGGATTAATGTATTATTAACTGAATATCATTATTCTATGATACATGTAAATGATCTTATGATTAGTGGGGAATGATATTTTAATTTTTTGGTCATGTTATCGTACCCTATTCCCATGTTTATGCTTACAAATATCCCTCATTTACCTCTACCAAGCATCGGACCTCACCAATTTTAAGTTTCATTTATGAGGTTGTGAATATATATTCTATGTTTGATATTTAAAATAGGGATTCTAGTCTTGGAGAACCTAATGGGAGATAATGTTCCTCACTAGTGTATCAACGTTTACATTTCAATTATTCCAAATGTACTAAAATAACACAGTCATTAGGTTTATTTTTTCATAATATATTAATTATTCAGTTTAAGTGAACTCATTTTAATATAGGAAATGCGAGGGTTGCTATAAATATGTCCTAATAAAAAGAATAAAAAAATCACAGAGGAGGGGAAATTATGCCATTGGAAAATAGGTTCGGGACTTAAATAATGTATCACTATATGTTTTCTAACAACATGTTGTTCTTTATTAATTATATATAAATGTAATTTAATAGGTTAAATAAATTAATGGAATGATATGGAAATTTTTAGTTTCTAGTGGGACAATCAATGGAAGAGAAGCGTGTTCATCTCCATAAAATGTTCAATCATAGACAGTATAAATATTTAGGGAAAATGAGTCATGTTTTGGAGACAACATCAAATTGAGTATGTTGGAGCTCCTATAAAAAATGGATGGGTCAAAAGGTCTTAGTTTAAGGTATGATTAATTCTCTCATGGGAAATATTCTCAATTGGAAGAATCGATTCCTCTCGTTCAGAAGAAAAATTAGCCAAATAAATAATATATTTACTTCAGTTACAATACATGTGATGTCTATCATCAATGAATCTAAGGGGAAAATTGAGAATCTAGATGACATTATGATAGCCATGTAATGGGTCAGGAATTTCTATTAGAGCATATGAAAGGGCTATGGCCACTGGTCTCATGTTTTGTAGGATTTATAATATTTATATTATGGAGGTTGAAACTGATTCCACCATGTTGATAAGATTTCTTCAGGGTAGGACAACTCAATATGGGTGTTGTAATAATTTTTTAGTTATTTAAGTAAGTTTTTAAAACCTTTAGATTTTATGAAATATATATTTTAGAATTAATTTAATCTTTTTGATATTTTTTATTTTATAAGACATCAAATATAGATTATGTTTTATGAATTCACTATGGTTTTCTTGCATTGAACGCAAAAAAATTAATGTTGTGCTCGATGAAACACATAGATTAGATTTTGGTACACAAAACACTATTTTTGGATTATATTACACATAATTTTGAGATCCTTCAATAGATTTCCTTACAATTAAGACAATGTTTTACTCAACTATCATATAATTTTTCACATTTTCATTAAAATAAAATTATTGTCACAACCTTTATATAGGAATGGAAGTTATGAAAAATATTAACTAAATTTTTATAATATGGCTTGTACATTTAAATGAAATGAAACTTTTAATTATCAATTAGTTATAAATTATATTAATAGCTATTTAAAATAAAGAAGTTCCTTTTATAAGAATACTATTTTCCTGTGAAAAAACATGTTTTGTCTTTATAAATTAAACAAACTACATTTTATTGATTTTTTAATAATATTTATATATTATATATTAAATTGAATTTTTCTACACTCATACAAGATATTTTATATGTATAAGAAATCAATAAATCTAATTATATAAATTAAAAGATGTATTTTTCTAAAAGTTAATGTTTCCACCTTTTAATGGAGAACCAATTTTAATCACAACTTTTTAAAAATTTATAATTATTTATTGGAAAAATGAACATTATTTTTTAAATTATAATATCAAAATTCACTTTGGCAGTTTTTTGTATTTTTATAAGAAGTTTAATTTTTTGTTGAATAGTAAAAAATAATGAATTTTATTAGAAAACTGATGTTTCTTATAATTTATTTATATTTTTTAATTATATTTAAAAAAATTCATGAATTTTAATTAGTTCAATTTTACATGAATTAAAAAAATTAGTTTAATGGATCCAATTTCACATTGAAATTAGATATAAAATAATTTCAAACTTTAAAACATCTTCTCCAAAAAAACCCTCTCTTGCGACCCGTTTGATGGATTAATTTTAAATTATTTTATTTTAATTATGTGATAAGAATTTGTAAAAAAGTATTTCATATTTTTAATAATTATAATATATAATTTTCAAATGAGGTAAAATTATAATATTATTAAAAATATTATGGAATGTAATTGAAATTAATTATAGTGATTATGTTAAATACAAGATTAATAAATAGTAAAACATTAATTTAAGGGTGAAAATAATGTAGAAACAAGCCCAAAAATACATTTTATGGGAATATTTCAACCAATTATACACTTTTCTATAAAATTTAATATTATTGGAGGAACATTATGTAAGATATACCTCTCAATAGTGTCTGTCTTTTTATGTTTATAAGAATGTCACTCCTCCACTATAAAAGGGAACTCAACCCCCTAACTTATTCACACATATCAAGCCATTTGGATTGGATAAAACCTAATAAAATAGGCTCAAATAATCCCTCCTCTGATCCAAGAATCCTCAAATTGGGCTTAAATCCAACCAATGAAGCCCAATGGAACAAACCAAAAAGAGTTTCCTAATAAAGGTAATGTTATTTAATGAGAATTTCTATTTTATTTCATTTTCCACTAATGAATTTCTTATTATTATATGATTATAAACTAAAATGTGTATACTAAATATATTTATATTTTTTTATTATATTTTTTATAGTTATACCTAGACACACTTATAACAAATGGGTAACAAATTTATCGTTCATGTGTACATCAGACTACTTCCTCAGGAAACAATATCATCCATTTTTCCCTTTATCACTTTAATTGTTCATAATAATGATGGATATAATATTTTTATATGATATAAATCATATTTATTATGTATTTATGGTTCTAAAATTTTTATATAATACATAAATTCATTCTTTCCATTTTTGGGGATTACGATAACTTCATTTATGAACATTTGGACAATCGTATTCTCAAAGTTATATGATTCGTTCAACCATTACATGGAATGAATTATAGATGGATTTAGTAAAATTATATGATACATATTACATAATAATTCTTAAATAATTTTAATACATAGACACACACACATATATATATACATGTTATTTAATTTCATTCTTTTAATATGATTAGATAATGAAACATTGTTCAAGTGTATGTACAACCTACCATCTTAATGAACATTGTAATACATTACATATTTATATCATGAATATATTATTATAAATATTTATAAAATGAATATATACGATACATAAATTTTATTTCAAAACCTAGAAATACGTAAATCAAGATCTAAATAAGAGGATCAAGAATAAAAGCTCAAAACATTAAGAAAATCACTTATTATCCAAAATGTAACATTAACATCATATTATTAAAAATCAAATAACATAAATTTGTAATAAAATAACATATGTTATGATATAAAATAATATGGATCTTTTGTAGATGTGTAATAAACATATCCTTATAACAGAGGAGGTTTGAAGATGTATAATGAAATTCAATACTTATGGTAAGGGTTATCTCATCTCACATTTATTTCTCTGAGATTTATGTTATATTCACCGTTTATTATTTTTGTGTGGTTTTTATACTTCCCTATGAAATTTTATATCATGAATTTTTTTTTAAATAAAAATATTAAGTGTTTTGACTGATGTTATTATTTAATGAATCTCATGATTTAAAAGTTACTCATGTAGGAAGGGAATTTATAGCCTAACATTTATTTCAGTGAGACTTATACCTTATTCAAAACTCATTTTTTTTGTTGTATATAATACCCATGAATTTATTATAGGATTATTATCTTTAATTTTATAGGTATTTAAATATTGATTTAATCATTTCAAATTAGTTAGTTTTATGTTTCCATAGTTAACATGTCAGTAAAGTAATTTTGTCTCAATTTTCCTTCACTGAGACACATGTAATGGTATGTACCTATATTAGTCTAGGAGTTGTATATACTGACCTTTTACATTAAATATCAGGAATATATTTATTTTAATGATATTTTAAGCTTCTTATAAAGTTATTATTTAATGGGGATTATGATTCAATGTTATCAATGTGGTAACCGTTTGTACCTATAATCTCATCATTGATCGATAATTCTTATGATTACGATAACATTAATGAAATATTATAATCCACATATCATGAAATATCATGAAATTTCATCCCATATGTTTATTCATGATATCTTTATATAATGTTACTATACTCCCCCAATTTCGTACTAATGATAATTATGATAGTTTTGAAAAAAAGCCAACCATATTGTTCCTTTGGGTTGAGAATATATTTTATTCAAAAACCATGTTTTAAAAAATGTTTTCAAAAATGTTTTTAAAATGATATTTTAACCTCATTTTCAAGGAATGATTTTACTAATTTTTTTATGTTTTTAATTTTTTTGAAAATGGTTTTCAAAGATTCGTTTTTATGTTTTTAAAAGTGGTTTTCAAATAAAAGAATTTTGAAAATATTATATGTTTTAAAAAATGACATTAAATGAAAATTTTTGTTCTAAGTGGTCTTTAAAAATACTTCTTCATCTATGATAACATAATTTGATATAGTTTATGATTTACTAGGGATATAATCTATGGATACTATTTAATTTCATCCCTAAATGGTTTATCTGTTTATGTCATAATGTTTATTAACCAGTTAATTTTCAATCAAAGAAGCATGATTCAAAGATATTGTTATAAAAATCATTTCTTCTCCATAGGTGAATCATGTTTCATTAATATTTACATGAAACCCATTTCTTTTCTATAGGTTAATAAGTTATGAAAAAAATTAAATATTTTTTTTATAATGATATGAATGTTCTGTGTGCTTTATTCATGTTGTGGTTTATGGACATAGATTATATAATAGGGTGGAATCAATAATAAATGGTAATCAAATTACAACTGATATGATGGGGTGAACCAAATAGCACCAAATAAATCCATTATAGATATTACAATTGGAAACCAAATATCTTCATGTAACCCCATTATAGTTTAAACGATGGGCTGGCCTAGATATCATTAGGTGGTCCTGTTTCTACTTATATGATGGGGTGGCCCAGATAACGCCAATTGCGACCATTATAGATTAAATTATTGGTGGGACATATGCTTCCTTACAATTCATTGGGTAAATATTTATATCTCATAAGATAATTATTGGAAAATTTCGGCGGGCTTAATCCACTATCGGGAGAAGGTATAACCATATCCACTATAAGTAAAGGGTTGTGATTGGGGATGGAGGTGTTTCCCACCCATAAAGTGAATCCCCCATAATGATTCTAGAAAATTTGTTGAAATGGGAGTTGAAATGGGGTAATATTTCAAAAAAATTTCTTGTACCACAAATTCCTTGTCTTACTCATATGTTATGCTTTCATAGATTATGATCTTGATTACTTAATGATTCGTACCTTATGAACATAAAATCATCATGGAATGTCACTTGATTATGATCATTGATATGCATGGTATGATTTTCTAATGTTATAATCATGTAATCATACGCTATGCTCATGTTATGCTTACATATATCTCATTATTAACCTTAATGAGCATGCTCTCTCACTGCTTTCTTCTATATCCTTTCCATTGGATATGAAGAAAGTTATTATGTCAGAGTAATAAAATTGAATATATTTAAGAGATATGTTGAAGATCCTTCACCATGTTAGAATATTATGATTACAATTTTCCAAATAAACTAAAATATTATTATCCTCGATAATTTTTTTTAATTTTATAAATATTCATATAAAATGATGTAATATCCATGTAAGTTATATCTAGGTCTCTATAGTTGGTATTGAATGATTTCTTTAGTAATACATCGGAAACAAGGATTAGATAACTTTAGTGAGATCCCACAGAATATTTCTACAGATATTTCTAGGGAGGTATCTAAGGATAAAACTAAGGCATCAAAGATTTAAAATAATGTTTAATTATTTAGGTATACTTTAATTATTTTTTAAAGAATATGTGGGTTTATTATATGATAAGTGATGATAAAAATAGGCTTTTTGTTATTATTAAATAGTGGGAACTAGTGGTAAATGAGTTACCATAGAATTTTTTAGAATAATAAATAATGGGATTTTTGAAAAAATGATGTCTTGCAAGGAAATCTATTGAAGATAACCAGGAAGGTGGCATGAGTATTGGTTAGACTACTAATGTTAAAGACACTACGAATAACATGTGAATGTTATGGAATGTTCTAATAGTATTTTTTACATTAAATTTAATTAGAATGATTTAATTGATGTTCAGTAACAATAAGACACAATTGAGATTTCGTATTCTTGGAAAAAAGGTATTATGGAATAATAAGATGTAGCCTAAGTAGTGGTTTAATAACAAAGTTGGATGATTGAAGTGTATAAGTATTGGAATTAAAGACTTTTGTTATATGATACTCGATGTATATTTTTTCTGTTATGTATTTGAAAAATATATTGAATGGATTTTATGACCTGGAAATTTGAATTAATAAGAAAGTGATATTTTGATTATGGTAATGTAACCCTTAATGTGTTTCTGATGGTGATAAAATTGTGTTTATTTTGAATAAAGAGATGACTGATATGGTTAATGTAAGTAGGATTGTACTGATTATTGTGCAACTCATTATTAATTTGTTTAAATTGGTGTCAATTTTAACATGGATTAATTTTTAAACATGGATTTAATGATTATATCCTATAATATTTGGAATAAATTAGTATGCATGCTCTCAAAAAGTATTTATTGTAATTTAGGCTATTACTATGTTTCATGATAATATATGAAGAAGGAATTAACATGTTTGGAATGAGACAACCAAGAGACACTTTATGATATATGGTGGATCAATGATAAGCTGATTTAGTGACCTTCTTACAACTGTTTTGGATTATCAACCTTTGGATGATTTGCAAGGATAACAATTTATATAATGGTTAATGGTAAACATTAAATGATGTTTTAGAGATTAAAAGTATTTATTCATAATGGATAACCTGTGATATCCATTTTGTTTTGATGATACCCAAAGACATATGGAATAAACAATCATTATATAAATGGATCTCATGATCTATTAGTACATTAGTAGTGAAAAACTAAACATCATTTCATAGAGTAAGTGAGAAAATTCAAATTGGGCAAATCAAAACCAATGGGTGAGATGTTGTATATGAAATGAATTGAAGTCAAGTATGTATACATCCTCATGTTCATAGATAGAAAAATAATTCATCAACTATAAAAAAAGGATTTCAAAAAAAATATCATAATACATTCATTCCTACTGAACTGATTATCTTATAAATCATCGTATATGTGTGTTTTTAGGCCTTATATTTCCATTGATCATTAACATGATTATGATAAATGACCAAAATAGTTCTCTAAAATTATTTATGATTTTCTTCAACATCTAATATTCCCTTCCCACCCATGTTATCATATGTATAAACCCGGTTATGAGTTACATAGGGCCACCGTTATGTTCCCAACATTCCTTTTTTATAGAGGTTTTAGTATTAATCTAAATTCTGTTTGTTTCAATGAAATGAACATTCATGTATTAATTATTTTATGACCCAATATAATTTTGGGGGAAACTTAATTTTAAGGGGGTTTTGTGATTTTTTTGAATTAATTTTTTATTTGATATTCTGTATTTCATACAACAGTAAATATAGATTCTATTATATGAAAGAACTATGTTTTCCTTTCACTTCACACAACACCAATTTATTTTCTACTGTATGAAACACTTAGATTTTATTGATTTATATGAAAACATATTTATATTTTTTTACACTTAAGGTCGAGTTCTTTTGATTGTTTGCGCTACACGAGAGACTGAGTTCTACCGCAGTATAATATACTATTAATATTGTTATTATTATATTTTAATAGTTACCACCAGGCCATTAGAATGGAAGTTAGGAATAATGTTTAGTAAATAATGAAAATATGTTATACACCTGTATATAAAATTAATCATTCATTTATCAATTAGTTATAAAGGGTAGTATAAACTATTTGAAAAACATAAAATTCCTTTATCTAAGAAAATTATTTTTCTATGTATAAACATGAATTATCTCAATAAATTAAAAAAACCACTTTTGATGAAATTTTTTGATTAAATTTATATATTATATATTCATTTTATTTTTCTGATACTCATCCAATATATTTTAGAGGAATAAGATATGAAAATATCAAATTATACAAATAAAAAGATATATTTTTCTAAAATGAATCTTTTCTGCCTTTTAATGGGGAACCTATTTTAAAAATAATTTTTGACACATTTATAAGTATATTTGAGAAAACAAAATTCATTATTAAATGAAAAATATAAATATTGGATTTGGGTAAAAAAAATTTAATATTTTTCTTATGAAGTTTCATATTTTATGAATATTAAGACCATTGAATTTTAATTAAAAATTGATTTTTAATCTATCTTATTTATATAATCAAATTATTTTTTATGTTTTTTTTAATGTTTAAATATATTTATGTTCATAAATTAATCGTATTCAGTTTATTTGAACAGCTTTCACATTAATATAGGACATAAATTTTTTAAAATTTTGAAAAATTTTCACATTGAACATCCCATGTCGTGAAAAAACGTCATGAATAATTTAAAATTAATTTAATTCACTTCTGAGGTTATAATTTGGAAAAATGAATTCCATATTTTTAGAATGTTATTTCTATAAAACACAAATAAGGAAACAAAA
Source organism: Viscum album (assembly GCA_963277665.1). Classification (NCBI taxonomy): domain Eukaryota; kingdom Viridiplantae; phylum Streptophyta; class Magnoliopsida; order Santalales; family Viscaceae; genus Viscum; species Viscum album. Next base: position 344,709,843 of record OY728127.1, on the reverse strand, counting down.
GCACAAGGGGAATCAACCTTGGGACTCACGGCCCAAATCCCAACCCCCCATTCCACCCTAAACATATTCAAGGGGAATGAATTCAATATTTTTATTCATAATAGTTTATAATTTCTAATAAGGAACACTATTGTTTTTCTGAACAATTATTGGTGAATGTAATTAAAATTAATTACTGTGATTAGATTAATGTTAAAACATTAATTTAAGTGGTATGATAACCTAAAAACATTTCCAAAATATATTTTATCAAAATATTTCGACCAATTACACTATTTTATTGAAAATGGAAAATAATTTGAGTCATATGATAATAGTTTTTGGAATTTTATATTTACAAGAATGAAACTCCTCCTCCACTATAAAATTGAACTGAACCACTCACTTCTTTACACCTATCAAGTCTTTTTATCACCCAAAAAATCCCAAATATGCTCAAAAAATCCCTAATATTATTATATAATCCTATATTTAGGAATAAATCCAACAAGGATTCCCATTGGTGCAAACCAAATGGAGTTACCTGAAAAAACAAAACATTCTTCAATGATCATTCCTATTTTATTTATTTCTTCACCCATGTATTTCTTATTATCACATTATTATATAACAAAAAAAGTATCCTCAATCTAATAAGATGTTGTTATTATAATGTTTCTACCTACACCTGTACATAATTCCATAAAATGGGTATTGAATTTCCCATTTATGAGTACGACGAACTATGCCTCGTGAAATGATGTCGTCTATTTTTCCTTTACCACCTCTCATGGCATGAAATTATGGATTAAAAATTGTTTTTATATGATATAAATGGTATTTAAGATAAATTGTTTCTTCTTTGATTATTATATATCACATAACCTCATGCCATCCATTTTGTGAGAATACAATAACTTCATTTGTGGACCTATGGACTACCCCCTCCTCAATGAAATGTGATTCATTTGCACTTTACATGGAATGTATACATGATGGGTTTAGTAAAATTATATGATATATATTACATAATAATTCTACTATAATGATAATATATATATATATATATATCATTTAATATCTTTCTTTTAAAACAAGAATAAAGTAGAGAAAATGTTCATGCGTATGTACGACCTACCGTCAACATGAATTATGTAATCCACTCAATAATTATATCTTGTATAGAATATTATAAATACTTATATATTGAATATATATTATTTTTAAATGATATTTAACATTCTATGAATAAAAAAATTAATTATCTAAATAAGAATATGAATTATAAAAGTCAAAACACGTATAAAAAAAATACTTTATTACCCAAAACGTAATATTTACATGACATTGTTAAAAAATAGGAAATATAATGTTATAATAAAATAATATATGGAATTATATATAAGAATATGGTTTAGTTTTATTTTTATAACCAGAATAATCTTATTTTACATGAACATTGAATGCGTATATAGAAATTTAAGACATAAAGAATGTTTTTTCTCATCTCACATTTAATTCAGTGAGATATATCCTATATTCAACAACTATTATTTTTATGCGGTGTGAATACATAACTGTGATATTTTATATGATGAGTTAATTTTATTAGTGATATAAAAATTTCCAATTTATTTTATTATTTCAAGGGTCTCATGATTCAGAAGTCACACAAGTAGTAACAAGATTTCTAGTCCCGCTTTTATTTTTGCAAGGCTTATTCATTATTCACCACTTGTTTCATTTGGATTGTTTATATAGTTCCCATTAATGTATAATATGATTATTAAAAATAATTATATCAGCATTTACAAACCAATTTGATATTATCTCTTTTTCATGGGGTTTACGCTTCAAAAGTTACCAATCGGTAAAGTAATTTGGTGTCAATTTTCATTCATTGAGACACATAACATGTGATTCTCCTATATTCTTCTACGAGGTGTATATACCACCCTTTGAAATGTTATATCATGATTATATTTATATTCATGAAATTATATGATTCAATCAATGTTATTGTTTTATGGGTATTATGAGTTAATTTTTCCAAACTTGTAATAGGTTATTGCTACAATCTCATCGATTAACTAGACTATTTAAGATTATGCACAAATTAATGAAATATTATAATCAATATGTCAAAAAATATCATGAATTTTCTTCTTCTCTATTTAAAAATTAAATATTTAGATAATTGTACCATCTTCCCCTAATTGGTACATGAGTTAATTAAGAAATATTTTTATGAAATTTGTGTCATATATTTCTGTTTAGTCGAGAATCCTTTTAATTTTAAAACCATGTTTTAAAAAAAATCAATTTATATTTTCTGCTCATTTTCAATGAATAAGTATTTTATTTAATTTATTTTTCAAAAAGACATTAAAATTATTTTCAAAGATTTTTTTATATGTTTTCAAAGTGGTTTTCTAAGAACTAGATTTTGAAAATGTTTTATGTTTTAAGATGTGAATTTAAAAAATATTATGTTTCTAGAGATCTTTAAAAATCCATCTCCATATTAGATAACATATTTATTTATATTTTATGGTTTAATAGGGATATCATCCAAGGATACCATTGAAATTCTTCTGTTAATGGTTAATGTTTTTATATAATATTTTTTATGAAACTCGTTACATTTCTATAGGTAAAATATGTTCCAAATATATTGTTATTAAACCTTGTTTTCTTCACAAGCTTAAGAGGTTTCAAGGAGATTTAAATGAATCCCATTTATTTTCCTTGGGTTAATCTGGTTATGAAATAATAATTTTTTTTTAATTTTTTTTATGATGACACAAATTCCCTTTTTCCATTATTTATGTTGTGGTTAATAGACATGGATTATATGATGGGGTAGACCATATAGCTTAAACGAAATAGTGGCCAAGATAGTGTCAGGTAAACTCGTTAAATATTTTATAATGGGTGGCCAATATTGTGTCATGTAAGCTTGTTATATATTATATAATGGGATGCTAATATAGAGTTAGGTAATCTCATCACAAATTATATGATGGGGTAGCCTAAATAGGTTTGGGTAAACCCTTTAAAGCATATAATATGGGGTGTCCATGATAGTGCTAGGTGCACTCGTTGGGGATTACCTGATGGGTGGGGCCTATATCTCCCTCAAATGCATTGGGTAAAGATTTATATTTTATTATATAATGATGAGAAACTTTCCATAAGATTTCTCCACTACAGAAGTAAGGCATAAATTGGTCCACTATAAATAAATGGTTGTGATTGGGGATAGTGGTGTGTCTTTCCCAGAAGGTGAAGCCCCCATGAAGTGTACAAAAAAGTTTTGGCAGCGATCTTTGGCTTCGTAGATTTTTTATATATTTATGCTTCCACCAAAAATTAGATGTCTTACTCACATGGTATGCTTTTATCGATAATTCTCTTTATTACATTATTATTCATGTATTATGAACTAATTTTTTTATTATATGTATCTTTATTATTATCATTATCCATTGAATGATCCTCTAATATAATGATAATGTGCTCATACCCTTATGATCATGTTATGATTACAAATATCCCTTATTTACCTTTATTGAGCATTCGAGTTCACCCATTTATTATGTTTCCATTACTGAGGTTATGAATAATTGTTTTATGAATGATTAATAATGGATAAGATCATTAAGATAGATGTTGAAGATCATTAACCATGTGATGTCATTATGTTTCCATGTTTCCAAAGACACTAAAATTTTATGGTCCTCATATTTTTTTATGAATATTTATAGAAAATGATGTAATATCCATTTATTTTAATCTCGGGTCGCTATATGTTTGTCAACTAGGTAATTAATGTGGGTCACACATGAAAGAAAGTGAATTTTATAGTAGATGCCTTGGTCAGCAAAGGGATTCTAGGAGAGATAATTATATTATAAGCATGTGTGGGGTCTCTGCCTAATTATTGTAATATTATCTTCATGGGAGATTCCCTTAGTCTTCATAATCCACCACATTATTTTTGTTCAGTTGTTTTTTTCTTATTTTTAACAATAAAAAGTTATTTTTTTGTGATTGAAATTTATATGGGAAATAGAAATAATAAAATGAATGAAATTTTATAGTATGATAAAAACGAAGTTAGAAGAAGTAATTTTCTCTTATAAAAGACTACTAGAATGAAGCTAAGGGGAATGAATTATAGTGTGTATTAGCCATAGATCTCAGATAGTTCAGTTTTCAAGAGATATCATATGGGAAATTTTTCTTTCCCTCGTTCACATTCCATTTTCTATATTTTATTTATTCTAAATTTCTGTATTAATTCTGGAAATAAAATTATTATCAGGAATTAATTTTTTAGGGGGGGAGAAAATAATTCTTAATCTTATTTTATTCTTTGTTTATAGAATCATATAAATATGGAGAGAATCATTTTCATTCAGAATTTCATATAAATCTCTAATAATGATTTATTCTTTATTTTTATAAATAATTACTTCATAAAATTTGATAGGGAAATTAATTTTGATGTTTCATCACACATAAATTTTCAATTGTTGGATTAAATAGTTGAGGAAAAGATGGGTTCATCCAAAAACTACTATATCTCTGGAGAGTTAGTAGGCAATAAATCATCTAAGCATTTTATGGTTAAAATTAAATTTTGAATAATCAAAGAATAATTTTTATCTAGCTAATAAAATTTTTCTCTTGATATTACAAGAATATATTTAATGATCCTATATTCTAACAATTAATCAATCCATTAAAATCATCAGTATTATGGTTCTCTCTTCTTTCATCTTATTAATAATTATTATTTGTTTTTTTTTGAGTTTTTTAATACATTGGTCTAAACAATGATTACACCTTCTCAATAATATTGAAATCCTACTCAAAACTATAAAAATATTTAATTGAAATTAAAAATAATAAAATTTTATCATTTCAATGATAGAGTATATAATTTTACATTGTTATTTATAGGGATAAACCACCGAGCTTAGAAAGTAATTTTTTCATAAAACATCAATGGATAGATTTATCTTTCCCTGTTTTATCTTTATTTTATCTTTACTATATTTATTTAGTATTAATATAGAAATTCATGAAATAAAATTATTCTTGGTGAAACATTTTTTTGTGGGAAAATGAGATTATGTTTTGATCTTTTTTTTATTGTTCAGCGAATGTTTTAAATATGTATTTGAATCATTTTCATTCACAATTTTAGGAAATTCAAAGGGAAAAATTGTACGTGATATTTTTTTGAAAAAGTGGAATGTTAAATTCAACCGAGTGTGGAATTTTAGAGTTTTATCATCCTTAAATTTTTTATTGTTGGATTTAGTATTTGAGTAATAGTTGGATTCATCCTAAAAATTCTACTTCTCAATAGAGACATTAGTTAGTAAATCTTTTAAATGTGTGACGGTCCAAATATAATTTGAATGATTTATAAATAATTTTTATTCAGACAGTATAATTTTTACACATATCATCCTTGTGACTTCTTCATAGTAATATTTTGGTACCACTCATATATCCCTTTTTATCATCATTATCTAGGTGTATTGTTCTTATTTCATAAAATCAATTCTCCTTTGATTAATTTTTATCAGTTTTCTAATCCATCTATCTACACAATCATTATCCCTTCTTTATGTGTTCGACAAACTACTCACAACAATAACAAAAGTTATTAGCAATTAATAATTATAGTAATTGATCTTTTTAAAATTAAACCTAATATTTTATAGAACGGTATCGTGAGAAGGTTCATGCTGAGTGACTAGGGTAAGATAAATAATAATCAAATAAATAAATAATAATTTGAATCAGCCTTTAGTGTTTTCATGGCTGTATCATTTTTTAGGGATATAATTTAGACTAATGAGTTAGAGGTAGATTCATTTGTTTCATATATGAACTTACATTATAATAAATTGGTTTTAGTGGAAACAAATTTGATAAATTAGTTCAATTGAATGTGAAATGGATTATTTTATTGTACGTTTTTCTAGATAAAATAATTTTAAGACACTAACCAAATGAAAAAAACTCATTTGATTTTGAATAATTAATTTATATTGGAAAACTAAGAGAGATTTAAATAATTTATGTATAACTAAGGGATTTTAAAACCACTATATTTTTTTCAAACAAATTTTGTTTCTCGGTAGCTTCTATTACACACAAGAATGGAGTAAAAAAGAACCGTAATATTATTTTAAAATATTAATATATAATATCACAAATCCATTGAAAAGCTAGGTATGGTTATGAGTAACTTAATTAAAAAAATATGGATCATACATATTCAAAATTATTTCTTTTATTAAATATTAATTAAAAATTAAAATAAAAACAAACTGAATATAAAAGAAATATTATTCTGAAAAAACATTATTATATACGCAAAAGAATTTTTATTAATAAATTCAATTAATCACTATTAGAGATTCATTTTAATAAAATTTATATATTATATATTGAATAAAAAATTTATCATTAATAAATAATATTTCTAGCCCTGACATAGGAATTAATCCTCTATTATGCCTAAAAACTATATTTTTCTAAAAAACAGATTCTTTTCAATTTGAAAAATTATTTAAAATTTATTTTTTCTCAATTTTAGATAATTAATTTGAGAAAATAAACTTCATTTTTGAAATAATCTTCTAATATTTATCTTTTAATTAATTTTTACAATTTTCTAAAAAGATTTATTTTTCCTATTGAATAATGTGAAATACTATTTTTTGTTGAAAAGGTGTTATTTATTATAACGACAATACATAATTAATTTTTCATTAATTTTTTTAAAATGAAAATTAGACTAATTATATTATTATTAATCCATTTTAGTTTATTCAAATATATTATATGTTGAATTGTTATATAGAAACGTTTTATACTTCTGAAAACTTTTCTTTTAGAAAACCGATTTGTTTACATTGCGTCTGTAGGATTAATTATAAATTAAATTCTTCCAATTATGGGAATTGAATTTCTTAAAATGGATTGAAATTTTTTATCCATAAAAAATAATATTATATAATAATTAAATATTATTTTTTGACAATAATTAATTGTCAAAATAGTAAAAACTAGATACCATAGTAAATGATAAAATGGGATGACTATGGGGGCAAGGATAAACAAAAAATATTTGTGTAAAAAATGGCCAAAATCTATCCAATAAATTTTTATGGTAATTTCTAGAAATTTTACCATATAAGGTTATATAATCAGATATTTTTTATCTTGGTATAATGTAAAAAATTTGGGTCCTCATTTTTCTATTAAAAAATTTCATGTGTATCCTTTTCCCCACTCATAAAAGGCCTCCCCTTCCCACTCCACTATACACTTAAAAAACCATTTGGTTCCACAAATACCTAAAAAAATTAATTAGTTAATTTACTAAAAAACATATTATTGACCTTTCATTGATCATAAATCGAATATAGTAAGGCTTTTTGGTTCAAATTGAAATGGGTTCTCCAAAGAAGTTGTAACGTTCTTAATCGAGCATTTTATTTTATTTCTTATTCTAAATACTTAAATTCATATCAATCCAATATCATATAATAACCTCATTATCTTATATATATTGAGATTTTTTATGTTAAGGTCATGACATAAATAAATCTCCTTTTTACGAAAATGGGAAACAATACAATTGATTGTGTGTACGACGAACTACAACCATGCAAACCAATGTAATTCATTTTCAATCATCGCATCACACAGATTGTAATAATAATGTGTTTAAAGTATATATATGTGTATATTTTTATATATTATATTTTTCATTTAATTATAATCATGTAATTATAATATCACATAAACAATCATTCTTTCCATTCAGGGGTGGATATGATAACATCGCTCGTGTGTAAATAGGACTACCGCCTCACGAAGTGATGTGATTATTTTTTCAGTTATATATTAAATGTAATGTGATATTGGATATATTTAATGAATATATGTGGTTTTTATCAAATCATTATTATTCTAGATTTGTAATTATTTTGGAATTATTTTTCATTCCATCTATTGAAATATGGAAATGATGTTCCTGCGAACATACGACATATCATTAACATGGATGGTACATTTCTTATTTCTATCTCTAATATGTATGGTTAAAACTAAAAAATATTTTATGAATATATACGATATTAAAATAATTATTTAAATTGTAGATATGATGGTATGATGAAAATTTTAAGGGACCAAAACTACCAAACCAAAATCCTCATGAAAAAACAGTTAAAACCAAGAAATAACCATTTTTAATAAAGAATTATTAAAAATTGTGTTGAAATTATATAAGGGGAACATATGTGATATTATAATTTTTTATATTATTATGGTAGAAAAATATATCATAAATTTAATGTTATGATATAGTAGTTTATAGAAGAGTCAAAAAAACAACTCGTGGTATGTGACTTTCATCTAACATTTGATATCATCGAGATACATTACTTATCCACAACTTGTTAATTTTATTTGTTTTATGTATTATACGTGGATTTATTTTATGATTATTATTATTAATATTAAGGGTATTTTCAAATACTTTTTCTGATATCTCTTTCTTGGGTTTTTTTCAATTGAAAAGATGCCAAGGTGGTAAGTGATTTTTGCCTAAAATTTCCTTTATTGGGACATAAGTTTTGTTATGCACCTATCTTATTTTATGATATTTATTTGATTCCCTTTGGCATGTAAAATCCTGGTATTTTTTATTTTTAACATATCTAATTTTATTTTAATGTTATTATTTAATGGGACTTATGATTCCAATATTACTTAAGTGGAAATGATTTTATATTACAATATAATTGTATATTCATATTGTTTATGAATAAGTTTTTAATGATTATATGTTATGATATATATCTAAATAAAATCTTGAATGTCATTCATCTCTAGTTATTTTATATGGAAAAATGTTTACATCTCATCTTACTCTCTATAAGTACCAAATATCCCGAAATTATTTTTTAAATATAATTAACCATATCTCTCTCTTCGATCAAAAAATAATTTCTTTCTATATTCATGTTTTCTAAAAAATTTAAATAAAAAGAAATAAAAATTATATAATAATTGTTTAAATTCATTTCTTCCATTGTTTTAATTTTTAAATATTATTTAAAATTTATGTTATTTTCATTTTCCTAACAAATAAAATTTTGACTATTTACTGAAAATATAAATTGAATCATTTTTTTTAATGTCCATGGAATCAATTGAATTTATCGCCATCATGATCACTCAAATATTAAAATATTACCTTAAATGATTTCAATATTATTTTCAAAGTAATTTTTTCCCCAATTTTTGGGAAATATTAATATTTTAAATACTTTGTTTCGAATAGAAGATGATATTATAAGGCCCCAACATTAAATGTTACCTAATTTTTAGTTAGTTAAAGAATTCTCATTAAAGATATTTTTAGGATTATATTTCTAGGGAATTATTCCATAATATTTACATAACAACTCAAAATTTACAAAGTTGAATCTTCCACTCAGTATCAATTTTTTTCACAAATAATACTCCTTCAATAAAATAAGAATTTTTTTCTTGATAAAATTTTTCGTGAATTATTTTTTCTCTTACCCTTCCTTATACCCTTTGAAAAAATTTTATAAAACTGGGTAAGAGAATAAAAATTTCAATAAGAGTCATAAATACATTGAAAAGCCATTAGTATAGTTAAAAACTAATATCCAATTCAATTTTCTTGATAAGATGAAAAAAACATTTTCACATGAATAACACTCACACTTTTTTCTCAATTAACAACATTAAAACCAATAAGATGCAATTAAAACTTCATTATGTGAATTCGATATTCATATACATAAAACCCTTAAAAAAATATTCCAATTTGAATAACCATATGGACTACTTCCAAATTTTATATTTATAATTGGAATCACTATTTATATAAGTTACATCGATCTCACTCGTGAGTAATAATGGGGATCAACCATTTATATAAGTTATATCAGGCTCAATCATGAGCTATAATGGGGTTCAACCTTTTGTATAAGCTATATCAGGCTCACCCTTCAGCTATAATGGGGATCAATCATTTTTATAAGCTATATCTGGCTCACTTGTTTCATATAATTCTCTATACCATTTCAAAAACTCATTCGTCACAAAAATCTTTTTGAAAAAATATTCTAATCCAATATGAAAAACAATTTCATATTAAACACACCATATTAATTTAAGAAGCAATTTTCAATTCCAAGATACCCAAATAATGGATTTATTTTCTGTTTTAAGTAAATTAAGACTTATTATGAAATCAAAATAGAAAATAACGGTTACAGCAGCAGATAATTCATTATCGTCATATACGTTAAAACAAAAAACATTCCTCTTCTCATTTTGTAATGAAATAAAAACGCTTTGTATCAAAATATTGCATTTTCATAACATTAAATTAAATAAAATAAATACAAAAAATGTCATATATAATCCTTATATATCCAAATAAATAAATATGTAAATTAATATCATGAAGAAAAATATTTTGAAATTAAATCGTTGAAAGTTCAAGGAGTCCAATACCACTTTAAACATTTAAATATTAATCTACATGAATTAATTAGTTTATAAAAATAAGAAATAACATTATTATATATAAAATATGGAAATTAAATTTCATATTATCTATATTAATTCCTTATAAATGAATAATGGTTCATATTATCATGAAATTCCTCAATGAAAGGAGATTGAGACGAAATCCCTTACCTTGAGTCTGACTTGTATCATTCATTATTTAATTTCAAGAATAATAATATTAGGTAAATTTTTTACTTTTTCAATAACATTTTGAATGTTTTATATTCATTATATATAACTTCTTACCTTGTTATAAAAATGATTTAATTATTTGAGTTCATCTGAGACGTTTTGTTGATGTTCGATACATGTGTCAAAAATGAACACGTTATGATTACAAATTATTCATATGGTCTTAAGTCCATAATATAAAGAATTATATTCATGATTAAAATTATATATATATATAAATCATATATATATATATGTATTTATAATAATCCATAGTATTTGGAGATAAGAAATGAAATATTCCATTCATGGAGACGATAGACCGTACGTACACATGAATGTACTTTAATATATTTTCCATTTAGAAAAATGAAAGCTAAATGATACAAAGGTATATTATGATTCCATTTTAATATCTACGTTATATATTTTACTCACTTTCATCAATAACATCCTTTATACCTTCCATGTATGGCATGAATGAGTCAAATAACATTGAGGAGAGGTAGTCCACACTTCCTCAAATGATATTATCATATTTACACAACAATAAAAGCATAGATGTATGTTCTAAATAAAAATTAAAAAAGTATATAAAAAATATAAATATAATATATATCATATAAAAATATAGTCCCATCATAATGTCCACAATGAGATGTGGTAGGAGAAATGTGAACAAACATCGTTTCATGAGGCAGTTGTTCGCCGTACACAGAAACAATATGTTCTATATCCATTAGATGAAGGTGTGTGTAAGGGTAGGAATAAAAAATATCATAAAAACATAATTTTATATTTACGATACAATGTTTTTAAAAAATAATAAAATAAATATAATTTTTGGGATTAGATGAGGAAAATAAATGAAAGGAGCCTCAGAGAAGACATAACCTCTAAATCGTGTAACTCCTTTCGATTTAAGCCAAATTACTTTATTTAATTTTCTTATTCTCATGTTAAGGATTATATAAGAAATTGAGGTATTTTTTGAGATTATTTGAGTATAATTTGGATAAAACAAGGGGCTTGATAGGTGTGAGTTTTTGGGTAGAGGTGGTGGACTTTTATAAGTGGGAGGAGGGGAACTTTAAGAATGTCTGGAAATATATTTTTATTATAAATTGATTTTATAATTATAATAGTTCCAAAGTTATAAATTTCCCATTTAATAAGATGATGTGTCTAAATAATCTCAATAAATATGTTTTAGATATAAATTGGTCACAAAAATAACCGAATCTTTTAGCTTTAACCCTTTTTTAAAAACACCAACTCTAACCATGTCTTCTTATATTCTCATAATATATGGATACTATAGTAACTATAAAATTTTAATAGAACAATAAGCGGATCATTAATGACATTGGTAACATTATACAATTTTTTGGATGAATCGTATATTTTTAGGACTATTATATGATTTAATAAAATTGCATTTGTTTTAAAAACTCAATTGTGTCAATTTTGACACTATTTTGTAATTCATTTTTGTTAAATTCATTAAAACTATATTACTTAAAAAAAAGAATTAACACATCCCTAGCATTATAATTTCATAGAAAAAGTCACTTATTTCATAAAAATATTAAATTACATTTATTTTAATATGTATAATACTATTTATTTGAATCTTTCATTAATTGGGTAATCACTTCTTCATCATTGTGTCATAAATAAATTTGTTTTCATAATGTCTAAAAATTATAAATAAAACAGCATGATGTTGGAAATGTTTTTATATTTCTAATGAATATTTATAGAATAATATATCATTTATATAAACCAAATTAAAATTATTTTAGTTAAGATATACATGATTATGTTATATTTCCCTTTTCTTTAAACTAAATATTATAAAAGGTCATTATCAAACCCAAGCAGCTCCATGGGGTCCTAGAATAGATGAATGGATGCCAATGGTTGGTCATATTTCATATAATTGGATTAGGACATGTTTTATGGTTTTTTATATTATTATATTGTTATTTATTTACCCTTATTTAGATGACATACCCTTTAACAATGGTATATAAAAATAATTACCCAAATTACTATTCATGATGTCCAAAAATAAAAGGTACCTATTAAAACAAATTGGAACTTTTAATTCCAAATCTATAATCCATTTTTTCAAATTTAAAACATTAAATTTGAAGTAATTAATTGAAAATTAATTCCCGTTGTCATAATCAGAAAGCGGGTTTTTATAAAATAAAAACTATCAAATGATTGATATGTGTTTATGTCTAATTTAAATGTAAAATTACTTCCAATGAACATTATTGAATTAAATGAAAATAAATAATCTGATTAAACTTTAAAATTAATTAAAAGGAATAACTAACTATATAAATAAATTAAATTAATAGGTATTTTGATTTTAAATGAAGTATTTTTTCACTATTCATAAAAATATGGATTTTATCAGATAAATTCAAAAATTTCATCCGAAGTAAATTCTAATTTACTAATTCTAAATGAAATGTTTATTATATCCAATAGAACATATAAATGTGACAGAAAATATTTTAAAAAATGGTTATCCACTAAATGAAAGAAAAATAACCATTCAAAAATATTATGGTATTTTATGCTTAAAATTGGATTCATTCTCATATGAAGCCTAAAACATTAATATGATAATTGTAAAAAAAATTAAAATCAAAATATAGTTATTTCTATCAATTCCCCCCGATAAAACATCTAGGCATTAACTACTATTTCAAATAATAATATTATTGTTGTATTATTTTTAGGTATAAAATAATATTGTGTGCAACGTAAGATTTAGGAGAAACCCATTGTTTCATGTCAATTATGCTATTGTACATAGTTCCCCTTTAAACTAAAATTAATAATAAATTTAAAAATATTAATATATTTGAAAATTAATTTTTCTATAAATACCATAGCTGTTACAAATATTTTCCCCAATAAATGTTTTAAATAATATTTAAATCATTCTTTATATTTTTACTAGTTTACTTTCAAATAAAATGAATTTGAAAATGTTTTATGAATTTGTAGTTTTAATTTTTTTTAAATTATAATGGTTATTTCATCAATAATTTTCCAAATGAGCTTTCAAAATCATTTTCCATCTAAGATGGCATCCTTTAATACTACATATGTTTTATTAGGTATACGATCTTATTATACAGTTATTATTATTTCTCTAAATTGTATATTTTTATGATGGGAATATGTTTATAAAAACCATTACTCTTCCATATGTTATACCATGATATGAATTTTATGAATCCTATTTCCTTCCATTGAGTTATTCAATAATGAAATAATTTTTTTATGAATTCTATTTCTTTTCCGAAGGTTCTAATATGATATGGGGTTTATGAAACCCATTTCTTTTCATAGGCACAAATATGTTGAATTTTTAATGATATTTTGGAACAATAACGTATGGTTTTCATGATGTGACATGTGAGACCAATATCTCCCTCCAATGCATTAGGTAAAATTGATATATGATAATATAAACATGACTAGAACGGGGACTAAACACAATTTAGTTAAGAAATTTTTGCAAAATGACAGTATGAAGAGTGAGCAATGAAAACTATGATGGTTTTTAGAGTGAACCCATCCACTATGATAGAATTTGTAGTGAATCTTGAATAATTTGGAAGTGATTTTATATGCCTATGTGTATGAAAAAAAATTAATTCATATGCCTATGATATCCTCTCATGGATTATTTTATATCATTGATGTATGATTCATGTCTTATAAACATCTAACATTTATTCTGTGATTCAAGATTATGATCTATGATATTCATTGTATTGATTCCCAAATTTCAATATCATGTTCTCAAATCCTTATAATCATGTTATGTTGGTTTCTTCCTTAATTACCCTTATTTAGAATCTAAAATCACACTTTTTAATGTTTTCATTTATGTAGGACATGAAGAAAGGTATTATGTATGATATGTATTAGAAGGGTGAAATTTATGTTGAACTTAGTGGGGGATGATTTATTTCTTCTATGAATAAGTTGTTCATGTTTCCAAATTTATAAAGACACGAAAATTTTAGGATCCCCATGTGTTTTTTTATGTAAAGTATTGATTTTTCATCATAGAATTTCAAATATTTATGTATTGAAATATTAGGTCACCAAATATGGTATTATAGGAAAATAAGTTATTTTTGTCCTTGGGAACAGTCATACATGAAAATTTGGTGAGGTTGGACTCTTCACCCAAGGGATTCATGAGGAATTGGAAACCACTTGGGATGGTGGTGTGTCCCACCCTGGTGGTATTTCCCCCCATGGTGTTCCCCGATACATATTAATTATAGCTCACTAGTTAAGTCCATAGTGTTAGTGTTTGTATAAGGGGATAAGTTTATTTGTTCTTTAGAAACTAGAATAATATATCTTTAGTGGGAACCATTATGAGAATACTATGTCTCGGATAACTTCCTAAAATATTGACAAGGAAGATATTAAGTAGTTTACCTACAGATACATCCAATTTTAGATATTAAATTTGGACATGGTTCTAGCATAAATGTACCTAGGGGTTATAACACTCAAAAAGGTGTATTGGACATTACTAAAGCATAAAATTCTACATGATAACTGGCCTTATTTCACACCTAGTTTGAAACTTATTAAGGATATGATTTGGATAATCTATATTTTCTTATAAACCGTATTGAAGGATTTGAAAATATTATGATCATAGATATCCTAGAATAAACATAGTGTTTTATAGAATTAAATGAATGTGTCATTATTTAGGCATGCTATAAATTATTTTTCATGATTATGTGGTTTCCCAAAATGATCATGGGTGATCACATTAATTTTTTGGATTCAATTAATGGATGAGATAAGAAGGAACTAAGCTAACAATGACTATGGCGGAAAATGAATTTATGATAATCCAAATAGGATGATGATTGGTGTGAAGGATATTGTTGTTATGCCTAATCAGTTATCCTGATACTTAATTAATAACACGAACCATGACCCACTCACATTATTATCAAAGAAGGGAAGTATGGAGTTCCCTGAGATCTTGGGTGGTAGATACCATAGAGGAAAGTACGTTAAATTTCCACCATGTATGAAATATAGAAAGAGACACCCTGAAGATAATCTCACATATTAAGTAAAAAATTTTATATATTGAAAGAAATGCCATATAATAATGAGTTTCCATGTAATTCATTGTCTTTTCGGTGGGGAACATGGGAATTATTTGAGTCCATTCTCTAATACAGGGATTAAATTTTAAAAAAAAAGAAGGATATATTCCATATTTATCATTGAAGTGAAAGTGTCGATGATTTTATATATTGGGATTGAGAATAATTTTACAAATGTATTTTTATCAATGGAATTTTTTAAGGAGATTCATGCAGTATCTAATGATTTATCCTAATTAGTTTTTCTTTAAATATTATCATGAATATATTGAATGGTAAAAATAACCTTGAAGGTTTATTTAATGGTATGGTGATATTTTATGGAGCAACAAATGATTTAATGAATCATAACCTTCAATATGTGCTTGATGATGAGGTATTAATAGTTAATTAAGATTTATTTTTTGTGGAAAGAATAATAATTTAAGACATACATAGAGGTTTAAAATTTATTTGATGATTTTTTTATTATATTGATCACTATATTTATTCGAACATTATTGTAATTAAATTACTTTATAAATAAAGCAAAGCCCAAAGTAATGGTAAAAGTAATTCATATCTAACAAGGCTGTGGAGAATAAACCAACAACTTAACGGTATTAATAGAGAATAAATAGGACCATCCTACAATACTTCGTCATTAGTTTTATGAAGTAATTAATGATATTTGGGGATACATTTTATTAGTTCTGGGATATTTATAATGAATTCTATATTATTTTTGGAGTTGTACGTTGAAGGGTATATGATATCAATTGAGGTTTAATATTTCATTAAAGTTGGGGTTATAGAGCTTATTTGGTATATTGGGTTTTTCATTTAAAAAATTAGGATAAGGTAATTTTTTGGAATCATTCATGATTTCACTATGGTTTTTTGGTAATTCATGTTTACACAATGTTTTCTGATATTATATTATCAAGGTATTTCCATATTTTGTATGTGAAACTAAAGTATGATATATTTTGTTTGGGTTATAAATGTGATGTTGATTTTGGAAATTTAGTGACCTTCTTTCTAAAAAATTTGATTTTGATTTAGGTCATACATATTTTAGATTGGTGTTAAGGTTAATAGCTTATCGAATGGTTTAGGGTGAACATTGCATGAGTTTTTTTATATTAATTTTTTATTTGTAGATATTGGATAGTCATTGATAATCATTTTGGTATTGGTAAATATACATATTCATTTTAAATGAATTTAATTTTCCTTATGGATATTATAATCTCTTAAAAGTGAAATTTAGTGCTTCGGGCATTAAAAATTCATCTCAAATACTCATTTCCTTGAGAAACAGATTAGACTTTGGTGAAAGAGGATTAAATGATGATATTATAGGTATTAAGTAAATATTATTACTTATGTTATTATCAGAGGTTGTAAATAAATCATTCATCTTTAAGAATATGATCTTGATATAAAATGTTGTACTTTTACATTCATTTTAGAAGAATCTAGGGTCTCTTCAGTCATAATAGATTTATTTTTTATGGAAATTAAATATATCATTACCATGTTAACTATCGCCCTATAATTTTCTTTAATATTAATTTTTCTCTTCCATGTAAATATTTTAACTTCCCAGTAATTCCCTCTTTAATTGGGAACCTGATTGTGTGTTATTTCAAGTAACTTTTGTGCTTATCACTTTCCATTTTTGTGATGTTTTATTATTCCATTGTACAATATAGGTTTCAAAAAAGTGATTTTCCAATATTAAAAAATTTAATATTGAGAATAATTTAAGGGTATAAATTCATTTTAAATGGAGTATAATGAATCTCCATTATATTTTATGAATATTTCAAATAAATTTAATTTCATTAGTAGTTTTTGTTATAGGAATTATGGAGTTTAATAGAATCATGATGTACTATTAAAATATTAATATTTAATATATCATAGAATTTGGAATTTATATTATGTATAGAATTAATTAAATTATGAAACAATTGTTTAAAAATATTTAAAATTAATTGTTTAGTTATCAATTAATTCCAAATTAAATTAATAACCATTTAAATATGAAGGAAATGTTTTTATGGGAAACTGTTTTTATGTAGACATGAGATTTTTTAGTGATAAATTATGTTAAAAAATAAAAGTGAATGATATTTAATATATTTACATTTTATATATTCAATAAAATTACTTATCAATCATATATAATTTTTTAAGGCATACAATAGGTATAAATATAGTGTTTTTCATAAAAATATATTTTTCTAAAAAAGCTTTCATCACATTTTAGGGACTTGTTTTCAAATTACTTTTTTTCCAATTTTATAAAATTAATTTGGTAGAATAAACTTCATTTTTGAAATAATCAATTCAAAATTATCATATAATTATTTTTTTCATAATTTTTTAAGAAGATTTTTTTTAGGAATAGTGAAAACAGTTATTTTTATTAAAAAGTTTCATTTATTTTAATACATTTAATAAAATAAAATTTGTCATATAATGTTTTTAAATGTAAAATTAGTAAAATTATATTTTTAGTAATCCAATTTATATTACTTTAAGAAATTATATGTTAAATTTTGATATAAAAACAATTTATACATTTGAAAACATTTCCTTTGGAAAACCATTTTTTAATGTGAATGCTGGATTAATTTTAAATTAAATTCTGCCACTTGTGTGAATTTAATTTTTTAAAATTGATAAAACATTTGAAATCATAATAATTAATATTATATAATAAGATATAATTAGTTTTTTACCATAATGAATTATAAAAACAATAAAAATTAGTTACTGATGTTAAGGTTGAAATGAGTATACTTAGGGATTTAACTAAACAAAAAAGGGTTAAATTTGACCTAAAATGTATAAAATTATTATTTTATGTTCCTTTTTAGACCATATATACTATAATTTTCTATAATTATCCATTTTTAGTCTTTTTCCTTATTAAAAACATAGTCAAACGTTTTTCTTTTGAAAAATTCATTGTGTGTCCTCTCCCCCACATATAAAATCCCACCCCATCTACACTCCTATTAACTATTAAAAACACATTGTTTTTTCCAAAACATAAACAAATACCTTGATTAATTACCTCCCTCATAACTTAGGAATTTTTTTTTATTTATCCAACCTTTTTAGTCTTTTTTTGTAATCTTAAAGGGGTAGTCCGAAAAAGAGGTAATGATCCTTACTGAGTATTTTATTTTAATTCTTCTTCCACAACCTTCAGTTCTTGTAAAACCATGATCATAAAATGACAAAATTATATTAAATATAATTATATTTTATATTGTTAATTTAATAACTTATATATATCCTCTCTTACCTAAAAGGGATAACAAAACCATTGATCTTGGGTATAACGGGCTATCGCCTTGCAAACTGAGCTAATTAATTTTCTATCACTACATCAAACAAATAGTAATGATAATGGGTTTAATGAATATATATGTTTTTTAGTACAATTATACCCTTGTAATTATAATATCACATATCCCTTATTTCAATTACATTCTTTAGAGGATTAGATAATAGCCTTTGTGTGTATGACAAAATATTGTATCATGAAGCGATGTTATTCATTTCCAAATTAAACTATATATAGAAGTTAATATGTGATGAATTTAATGAATATATATAATATATATTACCTCAAAATTGTTTTTCATAAAGAAATATTGTTTTACATTCTTTATTTATATCTTTCCAATTAGTAAAATGGAGTCCATGAGTACTTAGAGCCTACCATCTCCATAAATAGTTCATTTCATATTTCTATCTCTAACATTTAAAGAAAACACTAAATTTGTATATAATTAACATATATTATATTTAAATAATGAATTAAATTATCTGTATTGTTTAATTCTAAAACATTTATTGGAATTGAACTACTAAACCAAATGTCTCTTGAAAAATGAAATAGTTAACACCCAAAAATAACAATTTATAATAATAAATTATTAAGAAAATACACTTGAAACATTATAAGGGGATCATATATGTTATTAAAAATATGTATATGAAAATTTTAATGTACTGTATATTTTTAAATTTATTATAAATTAGGATATATCCCTTTCTATGCAATATGTACATGAGGTAATGATATTTCATCTCACTTTTTATATATGTGGGATACATGTCATATTAAAAACTTGTTTATTTTATATAGTTCACATAATTCCTATGAATTTATTTTTAAGATTATTCTCAATAAAATTTTGTGGATTTACAAATAAATTATAGGAAAGATCTTTTACGGGGTATATGATTCATATTATTCCAAATTGATAAGGGACTTTCATCTAGATTTTTCATATCCATCAGATGCATGCCATATTAACCAATTTTTAATTTATTGGTGAATATAATATACATTAATGTATTTTATTTTTATTATCATGAAATTTTATTGGGATTTTCATATCTATTTTATAATATCTTTTTAAAGAGGTTTATAATTAAAAAAATACCAATGTGGTAATGGATTTTTGTCTCAAATTTCCTTCTTTGAGACATATGTTATAATATAAACCTATCTTATATAGTGAGGTTAATACAATACCCCTTTAACATGTCATATCATTATTTTATTTTTTATGAAAATTAATATTTATTTTTTAAATATTATTATTTCATAGGCTATATGGATTAAATGTTACCAAAGTTCTCATTATTTTATGTTAGTATATCATTATCACACATGAATGTTTTTGATTTAGTTTCTGATGATGTTACCTTATAATATATCTATCAAGAAACTCATGAGTTTTTTTTTTATTTTTTTATTTCATTATAATAAATTGTTTCCATTCATTTTCCTCTATTTAATTACTCAAGATACAAAAATAATTTTTTTAAAGATAATTGACCTTATCTCCCTCATCTTTGAAAAACAATATCTTCATCTATATCCATATAAATCTAAACATGTTTGAAAGAATGTTTCTAATATTTGAAGGTAATTTTTAATATCATTTTACCATTGATTTACTCTATTAAAAAAATATAAAATGGGATATTATTTTCACTTCCTATATAAATAACTTTTTTGATTTTTTACCAAAATATTTTAATGGAATACTTTTTTCTAACGTACACTATAGGAAATAAATTTCCTACCACAATGACCACTCAATACATTAAATACTACATTACATATTTTTTCAAGTTTATTTTCAATGAAATTTTTTCCCTTTCTATTTTTATAATGTTTTCATCTTTAATACATTGTTTTAAATAGAAAATTATATTTTCCTTAGGAATTTTTAAAATTATTTTCAATTGTTCTATATAAATTTCCAAATTTAATTTATTATAAATTTATTTTGATTTTTTTTGATTTTTTTGTTTTAAAATTTTATTTTCAAATTAGAAAGGCTATTTTCATAAGAAAACATTAAAAATTATTTTTCAAAGTCATTTTCCATATAATATGACACCATTTGATGTTACATCTATTTCACCGGGGATATGATATAATTATACCATTTTTTCTATATCTGAACGGGTTTTTTATGTTGATATGATGTTTAATATGATTGTTTCTCTTCCAAGTGTTATACCATTATAAGATATTTATGAACCCCAATTCTTTAACACGGTTTATGTTATGTTGAAATGAATTTTTTTTTGTCAAACTATTTCATTTTAAATAGGTTTTGATCAGATGAAATGTACAAGAAACCCATTTCATTACTTGGGGTATGAAATGATGAATTTTTTATTCTTTTGATTCATACATATGTATTATTTTCATGATGTGTTGTGTATAAACTACTACTTACTCCAATTCATTGGGTAAATATTGATATCTCAAGGGATAAATAGAAATATAATGTTGAGTGCACACACTTCTGAAATAGAATTTTTCCACTATGATAGTCTTGGGAGTAAACCATGACTACTATGATCGTTGGGGGGGGGGGGTGAGCCCATTATACTATGATATCTTTGGCTATAAGCCTAAACTGAAATGTAAATTATTTTCTATTTTTATGTTTATGTTACAAATATATATGTTATGACTATGTTTTTCACTCCTGACTTATGTTCATAAATTTCATTATGATTCATATCCTATATAAACTTTGATGAATTATTCCATGATTAAACATTATGATATAAATATGGTGTATATGTATTTCCAAATGTTATTCTCATTTTCTCATGCCTGTATACTGATGTAATGTTTGTATATTATTTTCATAACTTATCATGAATCTTAGATCTTATTCCCTTTTTTCCTATCCATAGATTAAAAATAGTGTTATTATGTATGTTATGTATAATAGGGGATCTAGTAATATTGAAATGAGTGGAATATTATGTAGTTCATCAATGAACCAATTTTTTATGTTTCTACGATTCCAAACACACTAATGTTTTACGATACTCATGTGTGTTTTTATGTAATGTAATGATTATTCATTTTAAAATGATTTAACATTTACTAATTAAAATCACGGATACTAAAGAGATAATGATCACTATATTTACATTATAGAGTCTCAATTTAATTTATTTAAGGTCAAAGAATCACACACAAAACCAGTTGTGGAAAATGATGTTTGTGATATTATTTTTATGGATTTTGATTTAGTAGAGGGTAAAATGGATGCATTTTATCATTTTTAAAAAACTAATTATCTTATGGAATTTAAAAAAGGCCATTTTATCTTATAATTATAGATGAGTTAGAAGTCTAATATGGATTAAAAATATTTACAATTTTTGAAAACTCATTTCAATATGATTTTGAATACCTTATTCTCAATTTATTCCGTCTAAAATACTGCATTTTTTACCCATAAAAATAATTTATAGAGTTCAAAAGTAAGGTAGTAAGATGTGAGTGTCATACCACAATCCTAAGAGACCCTAGTAAACCCTATATTGTTAATTAAAATTCAAAAAGTGTTATATATTAGTTAAATCAAGAAGCAGGAAACACTTTTTACATGTGTGATTCTGGTGATATATTTTCTTCTAAGGAGATTAATAGTTTATTGGATGATTTTTAGTGAGTCATTTTTTTTAAACATAGTCTAAGTGTGTAGAAATTATTAATAAATGATCCATGGGTGATTATTTGTATGATATAATTCGAGACACTTTTGAGAAATACCATTATAATAAATGGTATTTTTTATGTAATTTTTAGTGTTTAAGAGTGTAGGGAAATATTTTGAGAAATATAATTTACATTGGACACATATATTGTTAAAAATAAATGGAAAAAGTTCATGTGGTGGTTCAGGGATGATAAACTGCACCCACTTAGAGACAAGGGGTAGTTATCTACTGGGGACTATCAATCTAGTATGGCATGAGAGGAAAGCCATGATTAAATATATATTTTTTGTTTTTATTTGTTTAATTTTATTTTGGTAATTAAATTACCTTATCATCCCTTAAATTTAAATCTCACAGGAACCCATTGTCTCATTTTATTTTAATTTTAGTTTTTAAATCTTTTTTCATATGCTCATAATCATCACTGCGATACCCTCTCACCATTCTGTTCGTTTTATCTTCTTGGTTCTAAGTTTATGGGTTTATTATTTTGTATATTTTAACATTAAAAGATATTTATTAGAGTGATAAGTGTAACGGAAATGATAAAGGAGAATGATCCCTAAATATGATAAAGGAAAAAGAGGCACCAATTTTTAGGAGAATTCTATTTTTAATTTTAACTTTTCATTTGTATTTAAATTTTTAATTTATTTTTGTTTCTTTCTATAAGAATTTAATTAATTAGTTCTAAAAATGTTTTTCAAGCTCATGTTGGTAATGAAATGTGGGTGTTGAGTACTATATAGTTTTAACTAAATTATAAGAGTCTAATTATACATGTTTTTTGTTTAACATTTAATAATCTACATTTTTGAAAACTAGTTTAAAGAAGATTAATTTTTTTCCTTTGAACCAGTAAAATACATATGGAATAATCACTATATTTTTATCAGAAATAACTAATAAAAGTGATTTTTTTTATTTTAAATTAAAATACTTCATTCATGTTTAAAAATAAAAGGTATTTTCAATTTAAAATTTAATTCATAAAACTGCAATACCTTATAGAGAATTGTGTTTGTGTTTTATTATGACCATTGAACAAGACATTGAATTAGAATTTTTTTGAACTTGTATTGTGTTTATATAACTTCATTCCCCATGAGATTCAATATTGGGGATTACGATGAATTTTATGTATTATGCATGGGTCTTCTTAATAGAGAAGGAATTTTTTTTAATGTAAACCCCACAAAAATACCTTAACTGTTTTAAAAAAATTATATGTTTTTAATACACATTTAGGAATTTTTTTATTGGGATTATTTTTATCTATCTTGAAGTTTTTATGCCACTTTGAAGAGATTATAAATTATTAATCAAATGGTTATATTATGTTTATTAAATTCCTTCCCTCTTGAAATTATTTATTCATGGTTGAATTTTAAGATATTGTTATACAATAATAACTAAATTTGAATGTTTTTGATTTGATCCATACATATAAGATAAAAATTTAAATGTTATATGAAATTAAAATACTAATATATTTTGTGCTTCTTCTTCTTAAATATTTTATTCTATTTGCTAAACATTATAGATGTTTTATTTGTAACTCCTTGTAATTATAGAACTCAATCATCCATTTATTTGTTTGTAATTATGTTTGTGATAACATATGCATGTATTCTCACCTTGTAAAGACATGTTTAAATGTTTTAAATAGTTTCATATTGACATTTGTTTAATAAAATTCATATTTTATCCAAAAAATAAAAAACATTAAAGTAGTAAAAAAATATTTCATTCAAATAACTTATTATTCAAGAGGTAAAGAACATCTATTCTTACGATAATACATGACATAAAATAATTTTTCTAAATCAATTCTGTATGGAGTTTCAGATTTTCACTATTGATATTTATTTTCTACCATTACATTTGTCCAAAGGATTTTTTGAAGACATGAAATATGATATATGTAGAAGAAGATGATGTGGATATATTTTTATATACTTTTACAAAAAATATGGTTTATTTTGATAATGTTTGTTTTTTTGAAAAAAAATATTCTATTACGTTAATTTTTTTATAATTTATTATTTTTTACTAGAATTATAAATCATTGGATATTTCATTGAAATTTTTTGTTTTTGGTACCAATTTATTATAAATTATCATTTTTTATATTATATTATATTCAATTTAAAATGTTCCCCTTAACATTGGTATTACATTGAAAAAAAATTATAAATAACACTTCATGGTGCTGGAAACGATCAATATATCTATTATAAATTTTGTTTCAAATTTTATTCTAATTTTTTGTCGATATTATATTTAATTTCAGGTGATGTAGTCCATGATATTTTTTAGATATATTGTCACATAAGAGA
Organism: Viscum album; assembly: GCA_963277665.1. Lineage (NCBI taxonomy): Eukaryota > Viridiplantae > Streptophyta > Magnoliopsida > Santalales > Viscaceae > Viscum > Viscum album. The sequence continues at coordinate 344,684,465 of OY728127.1, read as the reverse complement.
ATCATTTTCTACTATATAAAATTATTTTCAACCACCCTTCTTCATATGATATTTATGTACAGATATGATATAATTTACTGTAGGATCATTATGGAATTCCAGAAACCCCTATAATACTTTTTCAAGGTGTTTCCCATTAATGGGAATTTCTGCATATGATAATTTATCTTATGTAGTATCAAACTAAAACCTGAGACCATTTTAAATATGACTATCCAATTTTTATTAATGATATGCTTCCAATCTGACCTAGTATTGGATATTTCTCATATTTAAATTTATATCAGTGTTTAGCTTATTTGGAGAGAATGGGGTGTTGTGTATAAAATCAAAGGAACTACATCGTTGATGAAGCATAAATAATCATGGAATATTCAATGTCTCTATGGTAATGATATACTAAATTTTTTAAACCAATTTTAATTTTGGATCAATGTAATACCATGAAAATATATAATATTATGCTTGATATCTTTCTTAGTACACATCATTGATATTTAAGTGAACTACAATATACTATTACATTATTATTATTCAAACATGACCATTATAACATAGATGTAAAAATTGGAGGTATGAATTGGAATAACCAAACTATAAAAAAAGTGTATAATTTTCCTACTCAATATAAAGGTATTTATCAATTATTAGTAAATAATCACATATTTTTTTAGTATTTTAATTTTATAATTAAAAAATATGTTTTCATAAAAAATATCTTCTTTGATTTTCTTAGAACATATTATAACTAATTTATGGACATATAATAAAATTTAGTTGCTAGGTTTAAAATAATTTTTGAAATAATCATATCAAAATTATATTGGGGTGAATTTTTTATATTTTTCTAGGGAAATTGCTTTTTCAATGGATAATTAAAAATAATTATTTTTATTAAAAAAATTATTTTCATTTGATGAATATAAAAAGTAATATTTTTCATTAAAATGGTTCAAAATAATTTTTTTTCAATTATCTAATTAATAATCCAATTATTTTATTTGGATGTATTTTAATACATTAATTGGGTATAAAACATATTTGTACATAAGAAGACAATTTTCAAAAAACATTTTAAATTTAAAAGACATGATGTCTCTCAATTTTAATTAATTAAAATAATATTTAATGTTGAATTATATAAATTAAATTTATATGTTATATATCAAAATAAATGAATTTTAATCTATATGATGATAATTAGTGGTCATATAGTTAATTTAAGATCATCTAATGATTGAAAAAGGCATTTCATAAAAACTATTTTTCATCTCGCTTTTCAAGATTAATTTTAAATTAAATTATTAATCAATTAAAAATATTATTTGATAAAATATTTTCCATATTTTTAATTATCATAATTAATACAAGGTAAAAATTTAAACTTAATTTTCTGTCACATTTTATAGTATAAACTGTAAAAAAACTATTACAGTGGTTAATGTTAAAAGGAGTTTACCTTGGGAGTAAACTAAACGGATAGGGGTAAAAATGGAAGAAAAATTTTACAATTTCTATTTTATGATGATATTTTGTATTTATCTCATTTAATGATTGATAATGGTAAATTTTTCATCCATTGTTTCAAGAAACTGACATGGAATTATTGTAATGCTCTGAAAAATGACAACTATACCACTCACATAAATCATAAATGGAAAGCTCTTTACCTAACTTATTAATACTTTGAAATAATTGTGTTTAGTACGATACCAATAAAAATACCATACATAAATTCCTCCCCACATCTTATTGTTTTTTATCATAAATTTGATCTAGGATGGATTTATGAATAATCCAAAAGAGGTTGTTCGAAATTGAAGCATCATTATTAACCAAGTGTTTTAATTTATTTATTCTTCTAACAACTTAAAATATTATTCATTGATGATAATATAATAAAATAATTATTTTAAATAAAATATAAAATTATTATATTTATTTAATTACCTATATCCATCTCCTCTTCTATCAAATCGGAAATGAAACCTCTGTTCGTGTGTACGACTGACTACCCCCTCACAAACAGATGTAATTTATTTCCTATCAATGTCTCTCATTGATTGATATAATGATGGTTTTAAGTAATATATATGATATTTATGACATTATATTTATTTTTTGAAATTAATATATCATCTAATTCTTTACCCTTCCTCCCATTTGAAAATGATATCGTTGCCCGTGTGTATGTGAGGCTTACCATCTATATGATACGATGTAATGTTTTTCCATTTAAATTTATAAATAATGAGTATAAAATGTATCTAATTAATATATATGATATTTAAAACATTATTGTTGTTATTTTGATCAAGGAACTATATCTGATTCACAAGAACTGAAACATGTGTGAAAAAACATTCATGAGAAAACGAAGTAGTTAGTACCCAAAACAAGGGTAGTAAGGAAATTTTATTATTGAATGTGTGATAAATTGTTATAAGATGATAATATTTGTTATTATAAATAGAAATATTGTTTTATATAAATTAAATTCATGTTAAAAAAATTATATAAGAGGTAAAATCATGATCAGCAAAAGGGAAGCATAAGGTAAGGGGTATTGTCTCGATTTCCACACTATTGAGACTTATTTGATATTATACACATATTTAATAATATGTGGTGTATATGATAAAAATTTTATATATGTAACATTAATATATATTTATTAATTATGATTAAGGTTTCCTTTAATCGTTATTCTTTCAAGGGGATACAATTCAAATGTTACCAAAGGGATAAAAAATCATTTTACAATCTCATTCTCTAGTGTTGATCATATTTTCATGGAATGGAGATTATTATATATTTTTTATAAACTCAATATATTTTAATATCCTTTATATATTTATTAAAATAAAATGTTTTCTTCCAAATTCCCATTTCATTCATACTTTGATTAAGTAGATAATTATTTAAAATAAAATCTAATCTTATTTTTCTTTTTGATCAGTTGTATTTTCTTTCCGTATACATATTTTTTATATATTTTTTTTAAAAAAAATATTTACTAAAAATATTCAATTATTATATTTTATGTTATAAATTAGTTTTTACCTAGATTTAAAGTAATATTCCATTTTTATCTAAAATTTTCATTTGAAAATGAATTTATAAATGTCAAAAGGATTTTTTTACATATATGACGTTAATGGATTTTACCTTGGTTATAACCATTTTATAGAATTTACATTCTTCTAAAAAATTTAAATAATTTTGAAATTAAAACTCTTAAATGAAAACATATTTTAATTTATCACATCCATTTTAAAAAATACATGATTTTACAAAAAAGAAAATCTATAATTATAATTAATTAAATATCATTTTTTATTTATTTTTTTGGTTGCGTAAATTATCTCAATTGTACACTTCCGTGATATAAATTTTCATTAGAAATTTAATATCTATTAAAAATTTATATTATTTGAATCATGGTTATGATTACTTCCTAACTGTAAACTATATTTACATATGGTGTTTTACTTTGAACGTTATCTGTTTGATTGGGGAATTATTGATAATCTGTATTCTAAACTCAATATATAAATTTGTTGATAAGTAATATTATTCATGAATTGTGTGGATCATAAAAAATATAAGGAATTCATTGAAATTAACTGATTATTGGGTATCATAATTATATATCTCCTCAATCCATCAATAAGTCTAATGAGACAAATCAGATGGACATAATAAGTAGGTATTTATTCACAGTATTAAACCATCATGGTGAAATGTATTGATGGTTGAGATATCATTATTTCTAAAATAAGGACATATAATATTATCGATTAAATTCATTTTAAATTGGGTTATTGTTACCCTAGATTTTAATACATTGATAATATCCATAGATGCATTTCATTTTGATGAAATTTATTAAATGTTGTTTACTTTTAGTTATTTACCTTTCTCTATTGACTATGAGTTATTAACTCATGATTACCACCATTGTATGTAACATAGCAGGAAATTTTATACCACCATTATTTTTTTTCCTTTACCTAGGGTTTGAAGATATAAACTTTTATTATGTTTATGGATGTTGAGTATTTACATTCACTATCTTTATAAATTATTTACAAGGTAAAATTGAAAGAATTTAGATATATAGTTTACTAAGACTATGAATCAATTTGGTCCTTCAAGATGAAATTAACTATATTTAGTAACAATGTATTATAATAACCACTTATTCTGGGATATTAGAGTCAATTTTGTTATATATGGTCTTAGAGGAATTTTAGTATAAACCCTGTAAAAGGGATTTAATAAACCATATATCAGGGAGAATCACAACATGAATATATTTGAGGACAATTATAAGTATATAATAATATCCCAATGTTTTTATAATATGTATATTATATTATTTTCCATGATATACATATATTTTTTATACTAAATTTGGATATGGTTTTGACACATATGAATCTAGGGGTAATTACCTCAAGAAGAGTTGGTCGACTACATCTCAGCAATTATTCATGTTTATGGTGGGTGTTCCTTTATGGTGAACATGGTTTGGAAATACAAAGGGATATACATAGGTTAATTAATATTTTATTTAAAACACATTATTAAGGATTTGTATATATGATGATAATCTATAACCAAGGTTAATACTAAGTCGTTATATATTATAATTAATATTTCCAGATTTGACAAATAATGAATGATTTTTCATTATCTCTCACTATGATTGTTGTTTTTTACCCTATGAATTTTCATTTTAGTAAATGTTTGGAACCCTGAGGGACTAATTTAATGTTTAATGTGATTGTAAATGTAGTGATTAATTTCATTAAAATTGGATATTGATTGGAGGTAAGGATATTGTGATTATTCATAATCAGTTATCATGATATATAATTAACAACATACACCTAAAGAAACCTTGAGACTCAATGAATAAGTGAAGGATAAATTTCACTATGAGATTAGGTGGTAGAGACCATGGAGGAATGAATTATCAATTTTTTATGTCATAAATTTTTATAGAGGCAGCAAGAGAATGTATCAAATGAATGAGAAAATGTTTTATTTATAGAAAAAGCCTATATATCGATGAGATATTGAACAAAAATGAAGAGTATGATAGAAGAAAAAAATTTCAACCAATGATAGTATTAATGTTTTGTATTCGAAAATGTGTAGAACCATGGAATTATTCGAGTCAATTCCATCTTTTATAGGCTAACTCTTAGAAAAAGGAAGTGCCTATGTTTTTTTTGTTATATAAGGTGGAATTATTAAAGTGTTTATATATTGGGATTAGATAATTATGTTTTAGAATTGTAATATCAAAAATACTCTGATTTTAAGAATCATAAAAATCTCAATAATTATTCATTGGTATTATTTCTAAAGTATTTTAAATCATATATGGAATGGTTCTCATAGCGTGGAAAACTAATTTAGTGGTATGTTAATTTTTAAAAAAAAACTAATGATTGAGGGGAATGTATCCATTAATATGGGTTTTATATTGGGATAATCCTTAAAAATATTACGATGTTATGTCTATGATTGATCATATACATAAAATAATAGGAACTCCTTTTGAGGTATTATGTGATTGAATTTTAACTTGATTAAATATATTTTTGGAGACATTTATGGGAATATAACTATTTAGTTTAGTATGTGATTTAGTGACATGGATATTTTTGTAATAATTATATATATTTTTGGAGATAATTTAAAAAAAATTTATAAGGATCCATAAACATTGATTTTAAGAACTCTACATGGAGGCCTACATCTCACCCACTATCCCTATTTATTAGGATCCTGCACAGTATACCTTATTAATTTACTCATCATAATTCTTCAAAAAAATACAAGAGTTTTTCCAATGTTTAACAAGAAAAACTAGGTCCACAGCATTTCTTATCACTTTGACCATTTATCCCGAAGTGATATGGAGACACATGAATGAAGACAGTGTTTCCTCACCATCCAGATCGTCCAGAAACCTCCTATAACAAGGGTTTCCCTTGCCTTCCTTTCCTAGGATGTTTCAAATGTACTAAAAAAACTAGGTGTGAAGAAAAGAGTCTATTGAGTTTCCTCTATTACCTTGCCTAGAGACCTTGAAAAATGCATCCCCAATAGCGGTTTCCCATTCTCATGCAAGGAAGAGAAGAGATGAGAATATCCATTTATATCTCCTATAGAAAATACATTTGGAGACAAACGAAATACCATTCTTCCTAATATTTTAATTTTTGGATAGATCCTGATTATAAATCCTCCAAACTAAGAAGTTTTACTTGGTGGATATTTCATTACACTAGAGGATATCACTCCAAGAATGATGACGACCCTCTATTTGAGAAACAAGGTGGTACCACTTTTTCAAGAACATTCTGGTGGATGAACCAATAAATATGAGCTTGTTTGGATCCTTGTTGATGTTAATACATTGAAGACATACAGTTATTATTGGTTAAGGATGGACCTAAGAGAAGACAAAAAACTAAGGGATTTAAAGAAGGTGATTTTAGTCATATTCCATCTTAAGAATCCAATCATTGACCCCACCCAATTATAATTCCATAATATTATCTACCCACATCCAATAATCCACTTGGAATGATTATAGAGTACCAATAAATGGACTGAAATCATCTTCCAATGTTGAGATGAAGTCCCACGATCATGAATCCCATGATTTCCATATCTATTAGACATAATCCTGACCCAAAGAGAATTTACATTCGAGAAGTCCCAAGAAATCTTTTCTTGCATGAACCTCATATCCTCTTTAATGCTCCTAAGGATGATGCCCCCATCCCCCACATTAGTGTCCATATTGTCCCATGAAACATAATGATATATCCCCTCATCATGAATGTCCAAAATAATACATGACAAGATTTTTTAATTTTGTTCAAAACCACCATTGGAACATTGAGCACTGATATGAAATACATGGTGATAGAAGACAAAACACAATTGGAAAGAGTGATTCATCCCACAAAGGAAAGGAACTGATTCTTACAATTTTTATTGTAAGTATAAATTTTGTCAACTAGCCCATCAATGTTGTAAATCCGGATTATCCCCAAATCCCCCAGAGCCCCAAGATAATTAATATGGAATGATGTTTTTATTATATATTTCCCATCTTCTTTTGCTTTCTACTACCTCTTAGAATACCATTTTGAAATCTAGACACCAATCTTGTCCTAGCTGAAAGCATGAACACTCCACATTCAATAGATTTCATTGGTTAAGTTGAACTATCAAATTTTTTTTTATATTTTCATTCAGAAAAAATATAATATCATTAGAAAAAAACAAATGGGAAATAAAACTAGATGGTTTCCTACCACGATAAAGATGCAGGCTTCCAGAACTGATCATTCTCTACAGATACCTACTTAGTGTGTCTTGTACCAAGATGAAATGACTGGGGGGATATGGGATCACCCTTACTTATACCTCGTGTAGTCATAAATAACCCAAAAGTTTTTTTAAAGGATATGACCATCAAGGGTGAGTTGACATTCTTAAAAAATATATCATCAACCCCACTGGAAAAACCCATGCAGTTCAGCACCCTATTAATGAAGCTCCACACAATTTTTTTCATAATATTTCTTCATGTCAACATTGATAAACACGTTGGATCCTGACTCTTTTTTTAGTTAATATCACCGACCATATCCTGATGGAAGACAATTTTTGTCTGAGTAAATCTCTCTTTGATAAAACTCTATTGATTTTCTGCGACCTTATGTAGAAGATCGGATAGAAACCATCTGTTTAATACTCATCATTATAGAAATAGATGATATTTTGTTGGAAATTTATTAAAGAATGACTTTATACTTTTAATGTGATTATATTTTTAAATTTTTTTAGTTTATATGTTATAAAATCCCATAACATTGGGAAAATGATCTTGAAATAAAAGAATTATCGATGGTATATTCTCTCTCTATCTCTCAAAAAAGTATATAACATTATCTCTTAATTGGATCTTCTTTCCAAATACATGTTTAAAATTCTGTCCAATATTCCCCTTACATGAATTCATAGTTATATCTTATTTCAGGTGTCATAATTTTGATTCTCCTCTTTTTAAGCGGAAAGTTTATTAAGACTTTTTATGATGTGAGTTTTCAAGAATGGCATTTTTTTAAAAAATTTATCCTTTGATGATTGGGATAAAATTTTAGAGAAAATTTTATTGATGTGGGGTAGAATATAAAATCACAGAAAATAATTTAATATTATGCTCCATTACTTTCATAGAACTCATCACCAAGATTTCAGTGAACCATAATATACTATAAAAATATCATTATTTAAACACGACTCTTATAACCCAAATTTAAAACAAATTACTAATGAATTAAATTAACCACTTTATAAGAAATATATATAAATTTAATCCTTTATAAAAATTTAGTGATTACCTAATAGGGTGTAAGTAGTAATTTTTTTAGTAATTTATTTTTTTTTCAAAAAAATACACTTTCTACAAAAATGAATTTAATTTATTTTTTCAAGAAAATATTATAATTAATTTTTTGAACATTTAAAAAATTTATTAGAGGAATAATATATATTTTTGAAATTATAATACAAAAATTATATAAGGGTTAAATTCGGGTATTTCTATGAAATGTGTGATTTTCATCGAATAGTGAAAAATACTAATTTTTACAGAAAACTGCCTTTTAATTTCAAAATTTTAAAAAGTTACATTTTAAATTAAAATGGTTTTGAAGAAAAAATTTAAAAAAATATTTATAAATGATCCAATTTTGGTATTAGGAATGAATATTATACATGAATTGGGTATAAAAACGTTTTTATATTTAAAAAACATTTTTCCCTAAAAAACATTATGTATTTCCATTTTAATAAATTAAAATTATATTTAAAGATGAATGGTTTAAATTAAATTTATAAATTATATATCTATATAAATGAACTAAAATCCTTATTATTATTGTTACTAGTCATTTATATAATGTAAAATCATCTTAATCAGGAAAAATGCACCTGTTGGAAAATTGGTTTTCAACGAATAATATGGGTTGGATTTTAAATTAAATTATTGCAATTTTGTGAATTGCCTTTGATAAATGGTATCATAATTTATAATTATAATTATCAATATTATTGAATATTGTCAAATTAATTTTTGTATATAGTAAATAGTAACAACTGTAAATATATAAAATTGCAGTTATGGTAAATATAGGTTTATTGGGGGTTAAACTAAATATATAAGGGTTAAGATGGCCGAAAACTGTTATAATTTCCAATATATTTTTATAATTAAAAATTATATTATATAAGGTTCTAATAAGTAAAATCTTATGTAAATTTTAATTGGAATGTTACATGGAAATATTTTGAATCATTTAAAAATTACAACTATGTCACTCGCATCATTGATAAAAGGCTAACTACTTCCCTCAATTATACACACATAAAAATATTTGGATTTTGTAAGTAAACAAAAATATCCTATCAGTAAACCCTTACACACTTTTAAGAGGCCTTGGTTTTACCATAAATCTAGTTTTATAAATACATAGTTATAATCATAAATATTTTTTCTATAGAATAGGAATCGTTCTTAACCAAGAGTTTTTGTTTTATATCTTATTACACCTCATTTAAATCGTATCCAAACATTAAAAAATATAAAAAAGTATATTCCATATACATATAGGTAATTATATTAATTTTATGACCTACATCCATCTCCTCTTCTATTAATTTAGAAACGAAGCCTTAGTTTGTGTGTACTGCGGACTACTGCCTCACAAATCGATTTATTTCATTTTCCATCACCATCTCTTACAGATTGATATAATGGTGGATTTTAAAAAAATAAATATATAAATATATAATGAGATAAATATTCTATATAACTAATATATTATCCAATTATTTAACCCTCAACCCTTTTAAATATTATATCGTCACTCATGAATACATACAACTAACTGTCACCATGAAGTGATGCGATTAATTTTCCATTTTCATCATTCAAGAATGATTTGAAAAATATATCTAATTAATAAATATGATATTCATAAAACTAATATGATTACATATATTATGTAACTCTTTACTGTTCACAAGAACTGAATCATTTGTGACAAAACCTGAGTGAGAGAATGATGCAGTTAACACCCGAAACTAGGGTAATAATGAAATATTATTAAAGAATTTTTGAAAATTATTCATAATAGGATAATATAGGATATTAATAATTTTAATATGGATATTTTATAAATTAATAACACATTTAAAATCATTAAATATGATGTTAAATCATGTTCAATTAAATTTAAGTGCGAGGTAATCGATTTCATCTTAATTTCCACTTGATTTATATGTATTTAGTATTATGCACCAATATACTTTTATATGGTGAATATAAAACCTATTTTATGTACATAAAATGAATATATACTTATTAATTATGATTAAAGTTTCAATTTTAGTTTACTCATTGAAGGGTTTATAATTTAAAAGTTAACAAATATGTAAGAAATCATTTTTCACTCCCATTTTCTAGGTTTTCCCTTATTTTAATTGAATGAATATTATAATGTATAATTTATAAACTACATATATTTTATTATCCTATAAATATTTAATTATTTTCAATGTTTTATTCCAAAATTTCCTATATTTGTAACTTTTATCATGTAATTAAATTCTAAAACGAAAATCCAATAATATTTATCTTTCTGATCAGGTATATTTTCATTCTATATACGTATTTTTCAAAATTGTTTCAAGAAAGTTTTTTTATATAGTAAAATGATTTATTAAGGAAATTATATATCATCCATAAAATATTTAGAAAATTTTAATGAAATATTTCTATTTTTTAAAACGTCACTTTCAACTCTTTTTACAAGAAAAAATAATTTTTAATATATACGACTTTAACATATTTTCTTGATATTATAACTATTTTATTCCATTTACAATATCCAACATGTTTTCTACAATTTTGTAAAAAAAAGTAATGAATGCTTATTTTTCGTTTAACTTTTACTTTCCAAATTATTTTATTTTAATAAATCCCTTATAGTTATTATGGATTGAAAGTCAAATATCGTTTATTTTGTGGTAGTTTACATTCTATTGAAACATTAAATTATACAAGATCATTTTTTATTGGAAATTATATTTCTCATAAATATATATATTCATTATATCATATATACAATTATTTCCTAAATCATATTCCATATTTACATATATTTTTTACTCTGGAAGTTATTTGAGATACTAGAGAATTATTGAAAATCAGAATTCATTACTCAATATTTTCATTTATTGATAACAAATATTATTCATGATTAATATTGATTATTCAATATATGGGGAATTAATTGGACACACATTTATGGTTAAGACTCAATAATTATATATCTACTTGATGCATTAATGGGTCTAATGAGACAAATCAATTGACCAAAATAAATGGGTCTTTATCTGTTGTTTTAAATAGGCTTAGATAATGGTATTAATGGTTGAGAAATAATGATTTCTAAAATCATGATTTCTATAGTATGAATTTCCTTAATATATAATTAGATTATTATTATCCATGATATTTCTTCATTGATATTATCCATAGATGCATGTCAATCTAATGTTATTGATTTAATGTCATGTGTTTCTAGTTATTTATATTTTCTATATTTGGTATGCCTTGTTTACTCATGATTTATTCCATTTTACAAAAAAATACCAAGTAACTATGATCACGCATATTTTGTTCCCTTTCCCCAGTTAGTGGACATGGATCTTTTGATCTTGGTTAATAATGTAGAATATTTAATTTCACTATTTTTATAATTTATATCTAATATAAAATGGGAAAAATGAATTTTTCTAGTTTACCAATATTTTTAAACTATTTAGTCCTTTAGGGTGAAATTCCTTGTATCTATATCCAATGTATTATAATAACCCCAAATTTAGAGATATTGAATTTTTGATTATAATTGACGTAGATAATCCCTGATCTTATTCATTCAAGAACTAGACAATGATGGATTTTATGAGAATGATGACTTCTATCGAGCTGATGAACTATAACAATGATTTGTTGAATAGAAATAAGGATTGGAAAAATTATTACAATATGAGATTATATAATTTATCATTATCTAGATTGATTAAACCCCAGAGAAAAGATGATTTTAGATCACCCAAGGGCATCTGGAGATGATGATAATAGGTTATGGATATTTTTGTCACTGAATTCACTATATATAGGTGAATAATTATGATAGAGGGATATATTTTCCCCAGTTATCTAATAGTGAGGATTGATTTTACTACACACTACATGTTCATTTGAATTCCCTAATGATGGTTCAAAGAACATCATGCTTGTTGGGGCTTGATATTCTTTGTGGCCTTCGAGATTGTGAATCATGTGAGGTTTGTTTGGAAGCTTGATTTTTTCTACAACCATAGAGATGGATTTATATAAGAAAATAATACCATGGTGTTTATATTTCTTATTAAAATGATTAGGGATGAGAATTTTCATTAATGATTTTGATCCAATATTAAACATAATCAGTCTGAGAGGATGATGGTTTTGAGATATATTTGAGTGCTTATTGAAGAGTTAGATTCATGTGAAGGATAATATTTTTTAAGGGAAATTTATTGTCACATTATTTTAAAAAATATAAAATATTCATGCCAACATGATATTACACATGGAAATAGGGGCAATAAAATTTTTATAATGCAAAAAAGACAAACAAAATCTTACAAATACTCTAGAAAGGGGGACATAGAAAAACATTTTTTAAGAGGATAAGTCACAAATTCGGAGGAGATGAAATTTCTTAATAGAATGGTAAAGATATTCCAAGGATGGAAGATAGTTATATATGTATTGTATCGAGATTTAATTTAACTCTAGGGATTATATTTTATTCTCCATTAATTTTTCTTCTATTGTTTCTAAATTTCTTGTTATTTTATTTTCAATCAGTTTGAACATCAACTATTCTTTATTGACTTGGGAAAATTAAAATGGTGAAGCTTATAAATGTTTTCATTATATTTATTTATTAATTTTCAAATGAAAATCATTCTTCTTTATTTCATATCTTTTGGAAGAAAATTACATTTCATGGGAGTAGTTATAATTCTCTAGGAAGATTATAGTAGTTTCAAAAAATAATTTTATATAGGATTTGAAATACTTTTCCTAATTATCATATCTCTTTATGGAAATTCATTGAATTTTATCATGACAATACTATGTAAAAGTATTTAATATTTAATATGGTTTTTTTCTTAACAATATTAAAACTTTATTTCACATCATCATTAGACACACACTGTTCAAAATAAATTTTCACGACTATAGTTTTAGTTTTTACTATAATAAAACATAAATAATCCGTAAGACCATCTCATCCACCTTTTCTATTGTATTAATATACCCAACACTATCAAGTATTGAGTTGTAAAATACAATCTTTAATTTTAATTCCAAATCAATGATCGTGCCAATCAAATAACTTGAGAAAATTTGAAGGATCACTATTGGGTTATCATTATTCATTCCATTCAATTTGACAACCTTATAGATTATCAAATGTATACTCAGATTTAGTTTGAAGAAATTTTCTAAAATTTAACGTCTTATAAGGCATAGAGAAAAATATTTATATACGTATGTATATTGACCATGAGTGTCATATGTCATTGACCTTTCCCTATAACAATGATGTCTTACTTCTTCTATTGTGGTTCTCAGGATCCCTGGTTATTTTCAATTTCTAATTTTGGTTGTGTGACTGATAATGCTCATTATCCATGTGTAATTCATGTGTATACTTATAATTTTAACTCCTTGATCTCATTCATATAATGTAGATCATATATGTACAATATGAAATAAGATTAAGAAATATCTATGAATGTTAAAATGAAAAAAATTAAAAAATGGAAGAGGGGAGAAAATAATGAACCTACCAATCAATACATGATTCCCAAGAAACATTTGTTTCCATGCTTATGTAATATTTGAACCAAAAATATTACACATACCTAGGAAAAATTAACTCCTACTTGATTTGAATATAGATTAAAATTTTGAACACATATCCTTAGTCACTAAAAATATAAAAGTTTTATTTTGGAATTTAGATTCATGAGTTGAAACTATAATAGAAACAAACTATCCAGACCTCATGAATCATTATTTATTATTATATCATAATATTGTATTAATGAGTAATTTTTGAAAAAATATATTAAGATAAAGAGATATAATAAAAATTGTACCCTAAGAAAAATGAAACTTGGGTTGACAAACCTTTGATTAGAAATAGTGAAAACTAATTGATTTCATAGTATGTTTTCCTAAAAGTGATGATTAATTATAATTTTAAGTAAATAAAGATGATTAATTTTGAGACTTAATTAAGCAAAAAAATCCACTTGGTCTGTGACAATTATAATAACCTATGTCTATGTGATTCCTTTGGTCTAGGAAACCTAATAAGACCTATATGCAATAGGTTCGATATCAAAAGTAAAAGGTAGAGTTATGGTTATCTCTCACTCTCCCAAACCCATATATCACAATAGGGTTCATCCCTTAATCACCCTGAATATCTTTATATGTCTATGGGATAATATTTAAATAGAAACAATGTGAAATTAATCTAATAATAAATATTTAAAACTTCTGATTATTAATGTAAAATATTAATCCTCACACACTTAATCCACCAACCCTTAAGCAACTGCTCACCCATGATTAATTATTCATCCATAACAAGTCAAAATAGTTGAATCGAGTGATGGAAGACATAGACACAAATGAATATAAAACAAATTTCATATATAAAGAAAAAAATTAATGCTTACCCCCACAAAAACCTAAATCTAAAAACACAGATACAAATAAAAACATCAATGTCTAACAAAATTTGAAAATTACCCTTTAAAATAATTCCCATTAATTATTTTTTACACATGAAAACCTACTCTCTCCTAGAGTTTCAAATTTTGTACCCCCCTCCCCAAAGAAGATATCTTTTGAATTACATTGTCCAGTCATCACCATTGAATATCAAATGAGAATGCACCATGGTGTAATGAAAACATGGATTTATAAGAAATTGTTTGACTCGATCAATGAAGTGAATAGGTCTCTTCAGCATGGTGGAAATTTATCTTATTTTGAATCTAAAACGTATGAAAATATAGATATATATATATTAATACTTATATCTATAATTTGAAAAGTCATTGAATATATTTTAGTTGGTTTATGATTAACAAGTGTTAAGGAATATAGGTCAAGTAGTATGATTTCCATGGATCTTCCAATTTAGGATCCAGTACACCTTGGTAGGAGAGATATAGAATAGATGTGGTGTGGTTAAATCTAGTCAATACCATTTTATGACCCTATGTTCCATGGAATAAGATTTATAATCAAGGATGGTCTTTTCGTCCTAAATTTTAAAGTGACATGTCTTATATATCATTCTAATTATTATGGGGAATTAATACATATCACCATGTGTGATGACACATTTTCAAATTCTAAACATTTGAATAATGTTATGTGTCACCTTGGTGGAGTAAAACAAGTATTGGTGAAATATGTATCAAGGCTCAAAAATTTCATAAAAGGAACCCTTATTAAATTATTGGGCAACTCTGATGTTCATCCATGTATATCCTTATGTAATCATAGAGTGACATTGGACATTGTTAAATTTCAATTTTTACATAAATGCTTCTGTGTTATGGGTTATGAAATCCAATGTAACAGCATGGTGAAACAAACCATCGATACTTCAAGAAATTTACCGAAATTATATAAAAGTTTATGGTTTTATGGGTTACACCATGAGGATTTCCATTATATAGAACTCAACTCTCCTTTCATTAATCACACCATGGTTTAGGGGATATTGATGAATTTGGCACCTTATTCCGATAAAATATCTAAATCCCATAAATTTAGATGAATAAATTAATTTATCCCAATCCATTGATAAATAAACATAAAATCTAGTACTTTACCAAAAAAATAGAAAACAAATTGGTCAAAAGGTGTAGATAATTTAGAGACCCTTGTAGGATTTTTCAAAAAATGGTTTTATGAACTGTAAAAATAATATGTTTTTATTTTTTAAAATGGAATGGGATAGATATTTTTTAATAAATAATACACTGTAATCTATCTGAATCATTTAGAGAAATCATACTGACTAAATTTTTTCTCACCACAACCCACATATATATATCTATCTCAGTATATGTTGTTCTTCATAATCCTTGAAAGGGAAAATCCACAGTATTCAATTGTTGACAGAAAATAAGATACATATTAATGGTGGTACATGATGGAACATGGTTGGGAATCCTTAAATGATTTTCAATCTTTAGTGGGCATATGTTTGTTATCCACCTTTGGTTAATGTTTCTGGGTTAGGAAACTCGTTTATAGTTGCATTGTGAACCATTATTTTCTTTATGGCTATTATAAGGGATCGATTTTTTGTTTTAATTTTTTTTCACTAATATTATTAATATTTATTTATTTATTTTTATTGAAATCATTCAAAAATTGTGTTATGGTATTACTAAATTGTAGTTACAAGACTCTGGAGATCATGGAAGATGGTTCAGTCTACATGTTAATGTTTTCAAGGTATAAGGATTGTAATCCTTGGGCTGGGTTATTTCATAATAAACTTTTATATAGATAATTTAACCAACCCAATCCCTATTTTCCTAGTACTATGTAAAATAAACCCACTTAACTAAGATCACTATGAAACCAGATAAGAATAAATGTATTAAAAGAGGGAATGTGGAACATTCCACTTACCATTGTCTAACAAGAGAAATCCCACCCATTAATCCAATTATTTTTAAATATTTAGAATTTATTAATTATATAAAACCTCTCAAAAAATATATTTTATAGCAAAGGAATCCATGAATGAAGTGAAAAAAGGAGACATGTGTGCAACGAGATAACCTTGCCTCTAGGATCCCAAACCTACTTGATGATAAATAAATAACTAATGAATATAGATTATAAAATAAGAGGAAGGGAGATAGAATATGTTCATGTGTAACCCAAAGAGTATCCAATCAAATTAAAATAGTTTGGTGGAAGTATTATAGGTTTTAATATTTAATTTAATTAATTTAATCTAATAAAAAATATAAAAAATTTCCAAGGGGGCCCACCGATGTCCTAGTGACCCTCCACTGGATGGTTTATAGAAAAGCAGTTTCTACAATTCTACTTCTATCCCCATCGGGATTCAACTGGCACCCCACTAAATTACCAGTGCGGGATCACTACACCCTAATTTGGGATTATCAATTTCATGAACCATGTGATTTCCCCAAATTATTTCCCAATAATTCCAAAACATATAAAACATCCCATTAATATATTAGATCATTCGAAAAGGATATCACATCAAATCTAAACACCCAAATCCAAATCACACATGATTTTACATTTAATGGTGTTAATTTTTATATATATTCCACTTATATATATGGGTATAAGTCATTAAAAACTCCCCACCACACTACTTTTCACCCTTTAGAAGTACCCAAACTATTTCAACAAATATTAATTCCATATATGAATCCCAAATCACATAATTTCCTCAGTATAAAAGAGAAAAAATAGTGATATATTTCCAATATATAGAAATATCATCCATAAAAATCACTAATATGTACAACAACACTTATCAGTTTTAACAAAAATGGAAGTCATTATAATAAATATAATTCATTATATTTTAACACACACAAAAATATTCAAATAATATACAATTAGATAATATCGTCTCAAATTCTCTAACTACATGACACCCAAACACTAGAAGACTCTACTAAATAAAAATAGCGATGTTACAACACCAATGAAACTAAAAATACATAATTATCAATATCGACTGCAGCCTAGATGATACTATTTACCTAATCCCAAGTATATCTCATCAAAGATATTATTAATATCTCTATACTATCTAAATATTATTTGAAACTGTGGATTGAATTCTATTTTACAATATAGTTTATCAATTCTGTGGTACTATGACTACACACCTTTTATGACAAAAAATAAATTAGTTCTAACACTAAATCGATCCTTAGTGATTTAATGTAATGAAATTAATTGATAATTTTAAATACAACACCCAAATATTTTAATTTATTATGATACATTCTACTTATCTTTTCAAGTGATGGTAAATCTATCCATTTTTCAAACTCTAACCTGACATGTATTATGTGATTCAATGTCACATCAATTCTAACACAAAAACTCCATTATCGTAGTCATAAGTCAACCCAAAAAAATACATACAAGAAAACACCATACAATACTCATGATAAAGGTTGTGTTTTAAGAATCTATTGTGTCCCACCCACCATTGTATTGTCTGTACCTCTATTACCCAAGCATTAAGGAATGTATAACATAACATTTCTTTTGTAATGGAAATCAAGAGACATTCTCAGGATAACAGTATTAACTCAATCAATCTAATTGATTATATATTAAATGATTTTACACTACTATCAACCAATGGTAATGCAAGATCACCACATTTCATAAACCCCAAAAACCATATTACACGACTTATTTGATACTTCATTTATTTTTCATGAGACAATTCTCAAATATATCCAATCTTCTCTTACAAAAATAATTTCTAAGAACACATGCATTGATCCAAGGGGTTTATACCTACCGCCATAATTTCATAAAACCTCCAACATCCTACACAATTTCATCAGGAAGTGAAGGATATCTATCCTATATATAAAAATCCATAATTATTATACTATATTATGGTTTATATTTAAGGAGCACACTATATAATTATAATAATTATTCAATATTTTTCAAAAAGTGATGATACTAATGGATTCAATTATTTTCATGAATTGTGTAATGAGAAACGAGCTTTCAAAACTATAATGAATTTTTTACTAATTGAAAATGATATATAAATTTAAATATTTGAAAAAAAACATTCTTCATATACCATCTTTATAAAAATTCTCTTAGAGAACAGAGAGTACAATTTCACCTATGATGATTATTTATGATATCTTCTTAAATCTACGTGACCCCTTACTTGTATGAATCACTTTTTAGTATAAATAATGGAAATGATGCACATATCATCTAGGAACAAAAATTCATTTTATTATGAATTTTTTTCCGATAGTCCATTATTCAAATTATAGCATCTTAGTTACACTTCAAAAAATTAGAAATGAATGAATAGATAATCAAAATAAAAGATAATCTAATTTTGACAATTGAATTCTCTATAGATTGTCTTTTTAAAAAAATACAATGGTTAATTATCCTTTAATAATTATCACTACAGATCCTGAAATATTATAATGAACCTATCTATCAATAATCTCCTATTTGAGGTTCATAAAAAATAGTAAAAAATATGATGGTCATATAATCTCGCTTTTATAAGATAATAAATCAAAACAAATCCTGATTTGTCTAATAACATTAGTGCTAAAATTATATGGCTGATCATTAGTCTAGAAATTCAAAATGTTTTACATTTATATACTTCTAACCCACATATTACCCATAAATGCATCTGAACTATATTCACTTATGGTAACATCCCTATCTGATCTAAGACGCTAACCTAAGCTAACTCATAGAATATATTATAGCCTACATATAATAAAATACCACTGATAAAAAATATCAATTATAGAATTACATCCTATCACTCAACCTAAATAAAATGAAACATGTATGATAGAAAATATATTTTCCTTTTAAAATTTAAAAATCTATTTAATATATAACAATTAATATGATATACATTAATAGCCTTTTATTTAAAATAATTGTTTACCATATAATCTTCTATTTCAAGTTAATATTATAAACCATTTTACTATTACAACATTGCATTTGGAAGAAAAACATATTTAATATAACTATTCAAGAATAATATTCTTTAATATCTAATAGTAGTGTACAAATAAGAAAATTAAAATATTCTATATGTAATTCAAAACTAACCAGAATATGAATTATTAATATAAATTCTTCAATAAGAAATAATGAATAAGAAATAGCTATATTGACATACATTAGATAAACTTGAATTATTTAAATCACCCAAAATATAGAATTTTGGGAAAAAATTATTACATTATTAGATTCTTAATAACTAATTAATGTAATTAACATTTAATAGTAAAAATGTGTCTGATGAACTTATAAAAATATGACAATATACATAATCAATTCAAGAATATAGAAAACATGATCCTAAAAAAATCCATATAAAGGTTTTCAAGCCTCATCATTGAATTATCTTGATAAATCCTTTTTGTGGGTTAATTATAATGTTATGATAGTGCTAGATACTTATTAGAAAAATAAAATCTTAGGATAACAAATAACGAAACTACTAATCCTTATAATTAACAATTTCTTAGTCCCTTATTGACCAAAACTGAACCTCTACAAACCCCAAGATTAGTCACCATATCCATGGTTTGGAAACTAAAATATAGGTAAAAAATAATGTGTTGGTGGAAGTAAAACCCTAAAAATTACAATATGGTTCAATAACATACCCTAAAAACCATCAATACCAATATTTACATTGGAAAATTTTGAAATTTTAATCAGGTTTTTAAGGGAATATTTATGATGGGGCATTAGGTATAACAGTATAAAATATGATATACCTGAATATAACTAAAAAAATTTATTATAAACATATAATAAATAATTTTAAAATACATAAACATGGATTAATGATAGTAAAAAATTAATCTAAATAATTATTGTGATGTACTGATATAGCTCATGGAAAACATGACCTTCTATGCTCTAACTCCATAGTGGAAATTAAACTCGATCGTATTCCATAAATGTATACAAAATCCCTAAGTATTAAAAATAGATATATATATATATATATATATACATTTCAGAACATTGAATAAAATATTTGGAAATACTTGTCAAAAAAGTTCATACCGAGTATAATTACAAAGATTCAACCAGAAACTAAAAAATCCATTTTGTATGCTAGTGTATATATGGAATAAGATTGTATATCATATAAATGTTTCCACGAACCAGATCTGGTCGCCACAATTACAGGCACCAAACTCAGCTCGTTCTAAAGCCCGAAGGGAATTACTTATCCCCATGGGCTGGAACAAGTGCCCAGGTATCCAAAAAATCAGGTTTGGGAATGATTTACCCGAGTATGAAAGCATAAAACATAAAAAAAGAAATCAATAATAAGAATATGAAATTTTCATGATAAACAATTCTTAACAAAACCATATCTGAATACATTTGTTTAAAGACACTATAATTGGTCCAAATAAAAATAATTATAATAGAAAGACATCCCCAAGGACTCCACACGACAAGGTGGTCATCACCCGCAAGCCATCTCCTCAACTCCGCCCCAGCGATGGGGACTAACACCCTGAACCGCCATCACCCTTGGCTTTTCCTTTAACTGAGTCTAACATATCAAGTCTACCAACACCCAAGGGGTATAATTAGGGTGCGAGCCTTATACCAATAGGATACCACCCAATTATTCCAATGAGGATGCAATACAATGTGAAAAAGCAAGCAGTTTTAGTACGCAAAGAAAGACAGTGATAAAATCCAAGTAATGTAACTTTGAATTGGAAACAGTTTTCAAGATAAAATTTTCAGAATGTTCAAAAATTTAAATAGAAATGTTATATTCTGTAAATTACTTCCAAAAACACCCAAATAAAATGGAAAATATCACAAACACAATGAGCAACATAATTGGGAACACCCCTAGGCACTAGATAGTCACATGCCCCATGTACCTCATACCTTGGTGTAAAGTAACCATAGTAAAATCCATTATCATGAATGAGAAACTAGTATGGAACATAACCATAACCTATTGGTCCCCAATAATCATCCACAGAGTTTATTTAGAGTTGTTGTTATCAAAATTCTAGGTGAAACAGGGACAAAACCGATCTGGTCCATTACCCGTACTAGTACACATCCGCCCCACCTAGATACCCAGGCTTCCCCCTTTGTGATCAAACAAATTCAGCAGGCCAAATGCATCCATTTTCATATAAAAACACCAGTAATGGTCACTTACCAATAATACTACATATATACACACTTTATAGCATTTAAAACACACAACAAAAAACTTTGATTTTCCATAAAACAATTTCTCAAATACCCGCATTGTTTTGCACCCAACACTCCCTAAAAATCCCAATTTTCACACTATATACACCCCTATAAGTTAACAAAACATATAAATCAGCCTTAAAATTTCCATTAAACCAAAAAAATCAATTTTAGGGCATCCCCATGTGATCCACGAAATGTAATAATTGTAAAACTTCTATTTTTAAATAATCATGACACTTAAAGTTCACAGGTTCCACAACACCATTAAAACCAACTTTTGTAGAAATAAAGAAAAGGCATAAACATTCAAAACATTATTTTCAGCCTAATTACATCACAATAAAATAAAATAAGTAGTGATAGGGGATCCCCAAAAGAACCAACAAGAGACTTCTATGAAAAACGCCCAATTTCACCTAAAATAGGCATTAAAAATTCATTTGCCTTACAAAACCCAATAAAACTATTTTATTTCAGCAACCATAAAATTAAATAAACAATAAAATATCATAAAAACATCATGTCAATTAACATATTTTGCATACATATGGAATCACCTACCAAATTAGTTAAAACCTTGAATCCTTTGTGCGAAAATCAAATCGCACCACCACCACACCAAGAGGGTCCTAGATCAAACCTAAAACCACAAGAATTGGAAGAGAAAACCCAAGGGTAAACCGTAGGTTTGAAACCCTACCCCCAGGTCATTTGGGACTTCATGTAAGAGGGAATAAACCCTAATAAAAACAAATGAAGCCATAAGCAGTTTGAAAGAGGAAAGAAATGGACTCATTTACTTGAAATATCCTGAAGTAATCACTCCAAACCAACAAAATCAGAAATTGAAAACAACCAAAATTCAGGGGTTATTCTAAAAATATATAGGAGGTAATTTAGGAAATGTAATGGTGGGAACAAAGTAATAATTGAGAGAGTTAAGAAGGTATTAAGTTACTTCTTCAATTCTAGTCGATTTGAGACACCCTATTATGTTTTTCCCTAATTCACGATATAAAAAACTTCAAGGAGGGGGGAAAGGAACTGGGAGCGTTCTTGGGATTCTTAGGGTCGAGATGGAGGTGGAATACCAGAAAAATGCATTATAATGAATATGATATTAAAAAATTAAATAAATAATTTAAAACTAGAAAATGGGCTTTAGGGTTGGCCCAATTCTTAAATAAAAACCCAAATACCCCATTGTTATGGATTTCTAAGGGGTCCAAATTGGATTTTTCGTGTTAAAAGGTCAGTGGAAGATATTTTTGAAGTGTAATGGGTGAAATATATTTAAAAATGAAATAGTTATAAAATAATCAAAATCAGTTTTTAAATCTGGAAAATGGGTTCTCGATTTACCCCAAATCATGAAAACTCACCCTTTCCTCCAGAAATGAATGAGAAACCCCTAAAACAAAGAATTAATGGAGATTAAATGAAATTAACCTTTTAAATAATTTATTTATGTGACAATTCTCCCCACCATGAAAACTTTCCGTCCTGGAAAGTTAACCTGAAGCTTGATCAGAAAACAAGAACAGACACTCTTTCTCAACCCATGACTTCCACTCCCATGTCTCTTGTGTATCATTACCATGATGCCAATGCACCTGAACTAGTGGAATAGACTTACCTTGAAGATACTTCTCTTGGGAGTCCACTATTTGAACTGGTCACTCAAAAAGTGACATGTCAGGCTTAATCTACAGTTCCTCCCAACTCATCACATGGGACGGATCCAGGTTGTATTTCTTCAACATGGATACATGGAAGACATCATGGATGGACAAAAACTAAGAAGGTAAGGCCAACATGTATGCCACATTTTCAACATGGACGGTGATCTCAAATGGGTTAATATACCGTGGCGTCAGCTTCCCTTGCTTCTTCATTCGACGACGGCCCAGACGAGGGGCCACTTTCAAGAATACCCTATCACCCATAGAAAACTCTATGTCTCGACACCTTCGATCAGAATATGATTTATGATGAATCTGAGCTGTAAATAAACAATTCCTGATTAATTTTACATTATTAGATGTCTCCTACACCAGACTCGTCCCAGTAGTGAGGTCTCACCTACATCATCCCACCACAGGGGGGACAGACAAGGTCGACCATAGGGCGCCTCAAAAAGAGCCATTAGAATTGAGGATTGGTAGCTGTTATTAGAAGAAAACTCAACCAATCCCAAATGGGTATTGCAGGAACCACCAAAGTCTAGGAGACATTCACAAAGCATGTCCTCCTAAATCTGATTCGCCAGCACTTTCTGACCACCCGTCAGAGGATGGTATGTTGTGATCATCTTAATATGGGACCCCAAGGCCTTCTAAAGGCCTTCCCAAAATCAAGATGTGAAGTGGGGGTCTCTATCTAATACAACTGATGATGGTATACGATGGATTCTCACCACTTCCTGAAGATACAAATGGCCCAACTCATCCACTTTAGTTGTATCTTTTATCAGAATGAAGTGGGCTGATTTGGTCAGACGATCAATCAAAACCCAAATGGAATTCTTACCCCAAGGTGTACGAGCTAAGCCAACAATGAAGTCCATGGAGACCTCATCCCACATTTAGGTAGGAATGGGTAGTGGTTGGAGTAAACCGGAGGGCCTTTGGTGCTCTTCTTTCACCTTCTGTCATGTGTAGAATCTCGACACATTGTCCTCTATGTCCCATCCCATACCAGGCCACCAAAACTTTCGATGGACATCATAATACATCTTATTGGCACCCAGATGGATAGACCACTAAGAATGTTGGTTATCCTTCTTCACCACCTTCCACAAATATAATGGCACTAATAAACGTCCCGTGAAGCACAAGATGCCCTTGGGAGATGAAGACCAATCAGAGGATGTCTCCCCAGCATGAAGAAACTACTTCAACCGCTGACAAAGATCATCACTAGGCTGTTCCTGCTGAATCAACTCTAACAGAGAAGGAGTCAACTAGACACCCACCAAGAATGCCCCTCCACTATGTTCCCTGGTCTCCACATGTTTTTGAGAAGAGATCCCCATCAAATTCCACTCATCATTGTACTTCCTTAAATCCTTCACTGGAACACTTCTGCTCAAGGCATCAACGACCACATTACCATTTTCCTGGGGTATAAACAATGTCAAAGTCAAACCCCTGCAAGTAATCTATCCAACGATGTTGCCTCAAGTTGAGGTCTTTTTGCGAGAAGATATAGGCGATGATTTTGTGATTAGAGTAAACCATAAACTTATCTCCAAAAGGGTAGTGACGCCATGTCTTCAAATCATGCATCACCGCTGCCAACTACAAGTCATGGGTTGGGTTGTTATTTTCATGTGGTCGGAGTTAGCGAGAGCCATACGCCACCACATGATCAGCCTACATAAGAATGCACCTAAGATCCATACTAGAAGCATCAAAATAGACCACATATCCCTTTCCAACCTCTGGAAAAATCATTACGGGT
Source organism: Viscum album (assembly GCA_963277665.1). Taxonomy (NCBI): domain Eukaryota; kingdom Viridiplantae; phylum Streptophyta; class Magnoliopsida; order Santalales; family Viscaceae; genus Viscum; species Viscum album. Next base: position 344,658,742 of record OY728127.1, on the reverse strand, counting down.
GTAGTAGTCAACCACCTCTTCAGCTCCTCGAATGATGCCTGACATTATAGACCCCATACAATTTTCACCTCTTTCTGGGTGAGCACTATCTTTAGTGAAGCTAGCTGAGAGAAATCCCGAGTGAATCGCCTATAATAACCAGCCAGGCCATGGAAACTCTTGATCTCGAACACATTTTTTGGCTGCTCCGATGACATAATCGAACTAATCTTCTTGTGGTCTACTGAATCCACCTGCTTAGAGATCACATGCCTATGAAATTTCACCTCCTGGATCCAGAATCTGCACTTTGACAACTTTTCATAGAGGCAGTGATCCCGTATAGTTCCCAAAACGATTCTCAAGTGATGATCGTGTTCCTCCTCAGTGCCAGAGTATAACAGAATGTCATCCACGAACACCACAAAAAAGGAATCAAGGTACTGATGGAACACCCTATTCATAAGTTCCATAAAGACCGATGGATCATGGGTCAAGCTGAAGGGAATGACCAAATACTCAAAGTGGCCATACCAGCTTCATAAGGATGTCTTTGGGATATCGGACTCCTTCACCCTGAGGTGATGATACCCTAAACGCAGGTATATCGTTGAGAACCAACTTTCCCCCTTCAACTGATCAAAGAAATCATCTATTCTGGGCATGGGTATTTTTATTTAATTGTTACCTTATTCATCTTCTGGTAGTCAATGCACAACCGGAGGGATCCATCATCCTTTTTCGCGAACAATACAAGAGTGGCCCAAGGAGACACACTCAGGTGAATGAATCCTTTGGATTATAAGCTTTCCAGATGTATCTTTAATTCCCTCAGCTCGGTGGGGGCCATGCGATAAGAGGGAATAGATATCAGTTGTGTTCCTGGTGCCAGATCAATCGAAAACTCTGCATCCCGTTCTGGGGGAAAACCTGAAAAATCATCCGAGAATACCTCTGAAAACTCATTCACTACATGAGGTAGTCCAACTTCAAGGGAAAGACCTTCCTATAGCATGAGCGAAGATAACTGGAAGATAACACTTCCCAACTCTGGGAGTGGAGGCCATGGGCGACCTGAATGAGGATCCCAATCTCCATGAAAAGCATGACGACTCCCATCAGGTGCCGTGAATATCAAACACTGTCTATAGTAATCGATGTGTGCCTAGAAGCGTACTAGATAATCCATTCCAAGTATTATGTCAAACATTTCCATATCTAGAACCAGGAGGTCCCACTCTATCTCAACCCCTGACACAGAAAGCACACATGAAGGGCACCTGAGGCCCTACTCCTTCTTCTTTCCATTTGGCGTCACCAACTCCATCACAATTGACATCAAATATATTGGAAAATTCAGAATTCCAACAAAATGGGAGTAAATAAATGAAACAGGGGAGCCAGTATCAAAAAGGGCAGTAGCTATAGAAGATGCGATCAGAATGGTACCTCGAACTATCGACGGTCCTACCTCTGATCCTACTGGTGCATGATCCACTACATAGAGATGTCCAGTATCTTCTTGAGGACGACTGGTAGTTTGTGTCTATTCCTTGAACTGGATCTACCCAAAATATGATTCATCCATACCACCATTACTGCCAAATTGAGATCCCCCAGTCCTCAATGACTCGGACTGTGCTGGCACTCCTCTTGAAGCCACTGTCCCTGCCCCACTTGGGAGTGGACATGTGTTTCCTCTGGAATTGGGGATAACCTTGTTGATTTAAGGTTCAAACATTCCAAGAAGTTTCAAATGGGCTTGTTCATATAATTGGAAACATCCAATGATTCTATATCCATTTTGACCTACTTTCCAAAGGTAGGTGCTCATTAGTTGTGAACTGATGAGGCTTAAGAATTTTCATTGGTCGAGAGGATGGGAGGTTGGACTCATCACACCTTTTTAGGGGAATTATTGTCTACTCAGGGAATCTATTTATATATTTATGTTATGTTCATGAAACCTTATTAAATTACCAATTATTAAAATGATCTTTCCTTTAGATATGACAATCAATGATTAGTATGTATGAAATTTTGAGAATCTTTTATATGTATTCGAGGTTCTTCATCGATAGATAATCATCTTTATTGGTTAGAGATTCTTATTCAATGGTATCCTTCAAAAAATTATATAGAAATATCTTGGTCATTATGATAACCATACTAGTTTTAAAGCCACTCAGGGGGGAACTTGATGTTTATTGTCATTCAGAAGGACATGGATTATTTCATAGTTGGGATCATACCCGCAGATAGGCTACCTACGTATCCTCTATTTGAGAAAAGGAATCTGAACCCATGTAGTTTGAGTAAATAAGTATAAGTTTTATGCATGATTGATGGCTCAAAGAGAGATTTCATAATTACTTTCACACTATAAGCTCGCGTGAGTCATGCTTAGTGAGAGAAACAAGAGGTATTGTTAAAATGAGAAAAATTTTCCATGAAAGATGCAATCATAAGAAACGATGTGGGGCTTATGTATGTATGACTACCCAAATAGATAGATACAGGGACGTATTTCACAGAAAAAGTTCAGGAACAGGGTCCATAAAGGTATATGTTCTTTTTTGGAGATTTGGATACTCTAACATGGGGCTTACTCCTGAAGAAGATTCCCACATTAGGAGGGAACATGATGATTTATTCCTTAGGAGGATGCCCAAATCAAAATAAATTAAGACTGGTAAAATAAATTATGACTAGGGCTTATTCATTAGAAGGAGGCCTAGGTTAAGGGGAATTATTACTGGAGCTTAATCCTAAGGAGGATTCCCAAGTTAAGGGAATTTGGAATTTGGGGCTTACTCCTAAAGAGGATTCCCATATTTTGGAACTTGGGGCTTACTCCTGAAAAGGAGGCCCAGGATAGGGAACATAAGAACTGGGGCTTATTCCTGAGAAGGAGGCCCAAATTTGGGAAATTATGATTGGGTCTTACTCTGGAGAAGGAGGCCTAGTTTATGGTTCCTAGTGATTTACATATCTTCATCTCACTAAGGTGAGAGATTTCATTCATTCAACCTCATCCTTTATGATGAGAGATGTTCTACAGAATTCATTTCAGGTAAAGAAGGAAACAAAGGAACAATGTCATAAATGACTTTGAAGAGGGTTTTGAAGGCTAGATTTTGAAGAGGAGTGGTGGATTTAAAGAAGAGAGGTGAATAGAAAGGAAGGGCACCCAAAAAGAAGAAGGCTCATAGGTCCTGTGTGGGTGCGCATGTCCTGTTCGCGCAGGTATAGATGCACGGCACAGGTGTACCTGCGCGACAGTTGACCAAAAGGGTAACACTTGGGTGAGACTTCGCTCAAGACCTTAGTATTATCCCTAGGGACTTCCAAAAGAATGGTGCACAAGTTCTGTTGAAGGGATAAGGCATTGTGTAGGTTTAATCATTTCCCGTAAGGGTTAGACACATAGGCGCGCAGGTGTTGATGAATTTCAACACATAGGCCTTATTTCCCCTGATTAGATCATCAATTATAGGTATGAAATTACCATAGAAGTGTTCTGAAAACTTCTAGAAGATACTAGGGCGTCGGGAGCTGAAATCTAGATTTTAGAATTTTTCTTCCTCGAAATGGGGGACCCAAAAGGGGTATTTATAGGCTACTGAAGACCCCGGGAAAAAATCAAGTAGGGCGCGCAGGTCAACTGAATTCCCAATATGTGGTGTGCAGGTATACATGCACGACCATGATGACACCTGCGCAACCCATCTTTGACCAAATCCTTCCTCATGCCTTTTTCAATTTTTGATGTTTCTTCAAAGGATGGATCACTTTGGACTAAGGTATTTCCCTTTTTCAGTCATTTAGACTCTGTGACGGAAAGGAGCGTCAACAAAATTCCCCCCTCAGAGTTGGATCAGAAATTAATGAGGATGTGACTCTGAGGTAAAGAAGAAACCAAGGAAGGCCGGCGCGCAGGTTCTGAACATGTAGAAATTGGCGCGCATGTGAGAGGCATGAAGGATTGGGTGCGCAGGGGTGCGGCCTGGCCTATAAATATGCGGCCATTCTCACGCAAAGCACCCGTCTCTCAAACATTTCCAAAGGTTTATTTCGTCACACATGTGGCTGATTTTCTGTGGTATAGTATTTTTTTGTGTCGCACTACTACAGAGGTATTTTGACCTGCGCGGTGATACCTACGCGCCAAAAACCTGCGCGACACGGTTACTCCTGCATACCAAAATTGGACTTGCGCGCCTAAATGACTTAGCCATTTTTTCGAATTTCTTCACAAATTTTATGAAAAAACAACCCACTTAAGAGTTAATTATTCGATCTTTGTATAGATTCCATGGCTCCTAGAAGAATCGGAATAGTTGATGAACTGGCTAGCAAACGGATTGATGAGATGAAGAATGTTGTTGTCCATGATTATTATACTGTCTGCAACAGCACTCTCCTAGACATGGCCAAGTACTTAAAGAAGTATCATCTTAATCTTCCAGAGAGAATCTACTTAGCTCTGTATGGGCATTGTCATCTGCAAGGAGTCAATGTTCCAAATGCAATTAAAAATCTTCCTGAGATGCAGCTACACTGTTACTCCTCTATTTTGGTTATGTTGTGCATTAAGAGAAACAACAATGGTGTGAACATTCAAATTTTTCTTCCATGAAATTTCCTTGCAAATATGAAAATGGTAAACCCCTGGCCTAAGATGTTTTCCACTGCCGATTGGTGCAAAGATAGAACCGTATCTGAAAAGAATACTCTCTCAAAATGGTTCTTTACTTCCAATGATCCATTCTCAAATCCATGTATCCATCTTCCAAGTCTCTTGGACAAAAATAGAGTCACTGTCTGATCAGTAGAAAATTTTCTCAATCCGCACTCAAGAACATCATTTTACAATTGTTCAATGAAGAGCTGGTTTCACTACATCTCTTATTGTATCCAGTTGAATGTTTGAATTCTAGGTGGCTGCTGATGAATCTCAGGATGCTGTAAATCAAATGACGAGTTATATTGAAAGCCTTATTTAATTCCTAAAAAATAGAAGAGACTCTAGTCTGTGGATGTCCTTCTAACTTATGTGCATCAATGAAAAACACTTTCATCTTCAATCATTTTTTCATGCCATCTTTTTCTACTTTCTTTAAGTATATACCTAAGAAAATGGTCCTAGTAAGCATAGTTTGATTTTTTCTAGGATTATTATAAATAATCCTACAAACATTGAATCTTTAATTTCTCAATATTACCTAAATCATATGAAATGTATGTTTAGTGAGCTGGGACATGAATTTTGTTCATAATTTCCTTGTCTTTTGTGGGAAGTTTAATGTCATACACGTCGAACAAAAAAAGGATAATGTTTAAGGTCGAAATATATTTGACTGAATGGATTAAAATTGACTCAATTCCTTGATAATTTATCTGGAAAGATAATACCATATCCAAGTATGGAGGAAAACATGTAATCTATGACTTATGAAATTTTGAATATGAGGAATGATATGAAAAAGGGCTAAAAGGAATTATAAGAAGTAGTTCCCAAGAATTAAGTTAACACTATTTAACAAACCTGTTAGGGGGTTGAATTATGAAGGGCTGGTTAAGGGCATTGGCTGCATTGTCAAATAATAACATCTTTTGGATGACAGGTCTATTATATAGACTACTTATGAAAGGCCGCCTAAGGGAACGTGATGCATAGTCAGGAAAAAGAACTCTTAGAAATTTTCTTTTATACTGCTAAAAATCCAGTTGAAGTTTATGGAGATTCAAATTTTCTAAAGCATAGAGTTTGTTGTATGGAGAGAGGTACTTGAATATGGAGCAGATATTTCCAATCAAGATTGTCTAAGAACTAGATGAACATCACTCCTACGAATGTATGACCCAAATGTTGGGAAGGGAAATATAAACCATAGACTTGAATAATTTTAGATCATGAAAAAGAGTATGGGACAAATATGTTAGGGATGGATATTTTTTGGAGATCTCTACATATTTTCATTAAGACAACTAATGAAAGAAGAGGTTTTCTTCCAAAGAATGAAGTTACCATTATTTGAAAAACCTGTTAGGGGGTTTAATTATGCAGGGCCACATTAGGGCATTGGCTGCATAGTCAAATAATAGCATCTTTTGGATGACAAGTCTGTTATGTAGACTGTTTATGAAAGGTCGCCTAAGGGAATGTGCTGCATAGTCCGGCAAAAGAACTCTCAGGTATCAGACATTTTGTGACCATAAGTCAAGAAAGGGTTATGAAAATCTGGAAGTATTTAAGGTTAGGAGTATGACACATAAAAATGGGCATTGTTCAATGCATGTAGGGATACACAGACCAATACTAACCATAATCATGTTGTGGCTGGGTCCTGAATTGAGATGTTAGACTTCACTACATATCTCATTAGAATGATAATCAAGCCAAATGTAGTTCTTGAAATAAACTTTAACGTCATATGGGATAAGAGTATAGGAAATCTTAGTTTATGGTCATAGAGCTCGGACCAAGGGACTGAAAGTGGAATTTGGGGTTAGGACCAAATATATGGCCCTAGATTCGAGGGATGCTCGAACGTTCCTATGTATCCCATAATAAAGGGAATCAAGCCGCACATAGTTCTTGAAATACCCTCTATACATATTTGGTTCATACAAGTGAAGGGTGAAAGGGGACTTTATTGCAATGATGGTTTGACCCAAGATAAAAGGTTCATGAATTTCCATGTATGCACGTAGTCTATGGAGTATAACATGATTGGAGATCAATGTAAATAATGATTCCCTCTCAGGTGAGGGTGTCAAAGAATGTTTTAGTTTATTGTCGTACGAGACAAAAGTGTTGTACAGTTTAATGGCATATAGCACGGACAAAGGTGAACCATTGTAAAAAAAATATTGGTTCTGGGGGTTACTTCACGGATCAACATCATATGAGAAGGATGTAAAACGAAGTGAAGAGATTGGTGTTGGGCTTGAACCTCAGGAGGTTGCCTACGTACCAAACCTAGAAGGCACAGATCAAAGTCCACGTTGTTCGATTAAAGAATGAATTGGTAATCAAGTTTTTCTGGAGGGAAAAGACCCAAAAAAATGGTGTTGGGACATACACATGTTTAGCAGCCCAGATAGGGTGTTACGATTGATGTTTAATCTAAGCTCACATGAGTAATACTCGGTGTGAGAAACAAGAGGTAGAAACAACCTTAACGATGCATAGTTTTTAATGTCATGTGGGACATATGAAGGAACTATGCTGTTTAAAGTCTTGCAATGAGGAATATTGGTGCTACATAGTTTATTGTCATGTAGCAGGGACAAAATAATGTTTAACCTCATGTAGTATGTATTAAGGTACTTTGAACAGTTTAACATCATGTTGGACATAAACACAGTTCTGCGTCATGTTGGACAATAAGGGTGTTGTACAGTTTAGTGTCCTGTATCTAAGACAATGGGGACAATACAATTTAACTTCATGTTGGACAAAAGGGGGTCTGTGCAGTTTAATGTCATATAGTCAGGAAAAAATTGGACATCGTTTAACGTCATGTTGGACGATAGGTACTTTTTCACAGTTTAACGTCATGTTGGAAAAATGTGCGAATAGTTTAAGGTCATATTCTTGGACCAGTGCTACACAGTTTAGCGTTATGTAGCTAGGACAGCACAGTTTAACGTCATGTTGGACATTTTTGAGATTTTTATTACACAAAATTATTCTTTAGAAATCTGGCATTGGTTGGAGTCGTGATGAGTTCTCCATCCATTGAGATTATGGAATAATCTCCATTGGAGTAAACCTTATGTATTGAATCAGGTCCTTCCCATTTTGGCTCTAGATTGGGAGGTTTCTTTCTGGGTATCATTGGAGTTCTGAGAACCAATACCATTTCTCCCTGAATGAATGAACGGAGATGAACTTTTTTGTTGAAAGCTTGTGCTATTCGATTCTGATATACTTTCAAGTGGTGAAAGGTGTAAAATACTTTCTCGTCTAATCGTTCTAATTCATATAATTTATTTTGAGATTGTTCATCTATATATGAATGATCACAAATGGCTACCCTAAGTGAGGGTGATTGAACCACAATGGGCAAGACTGCTTTTGTTCCATATACCAATGAATATGGAGTTGACCGCATAGTAGTGCGGGTGGTGGTCCGATAAGCCCATAAAGCATGAAAGTGTTTATTAGGACATGATTTCTTATCTTTATACACCATCTTTTGCAGTATGTTTTAAAGAGTCTTGTTGAAGGCTTCTATTTGGCCATTGGATGTTGCATGATACCGAGAGGAACTATTGGATTTGATGTTGTATTCTTAATACAACATCCATACCTCAGATGAACAGAAGTTGGTTCCATTGTCCGTCAATATGGTATGAGGGAAACCAAATCTAGTAATAATGTTATACTTGATGTACCTAATAATGCATTTAGAACTGACTTCTTTGAGAGGTATTTCTTCTGCCCACTTGGAATAGATGTCAGTAGCAGTGAGAATTTACTTAAACTACTTGGTTGTAGCTGAAGGGTAAGGTCCCACCACATCCATTCCCCATTTGGAAAATGGCCACAAGTATCTATCTATATGAACCGACTCTAGGGGTTGATGAATGAAGTTGTCATGTACTTGGGAAGAATGACACTTCTTTATGAAATCAACACAATATTTTATCATTGAAGGCCAAAAGTATCCAAGCCTTCAACTTTGATCAGATAGTCTATGTCCAGACTGGTGGGCACCACAGACTCATGCATGTACTTAATTTATGACAGACATTGTCTCTTCACCATCGATGCATCTGAAGAGAATTCCATCAAAACCCCTTTTGTATAGAATTTTCTCTAGGTGATCCGGGCTATCATAAAGAGTAAAATTGACCACACGTCATCAGATTTGTTCTTTGCCGGCTCTATCATGTGGAAGTGTTCCATTTTTAAGGTATTCCCTAATAGTTTTCATACATCCTATAGTATGACCATATGGTTTAGTAATAGGACTAATTTCATTAATTTCCTCTGTTCTGGCTTGAACATAAGGTGAAATTGTACGAGGGTGGGAAATACTGATGATTGTCTCATCCCAGTTTGGATATGTCAGAGTTGTGGCTATATTAGCCAGTGCATTAGCTTGGGAATTTTGTTATTGCGAGACTTAAGAAAATTTCGGTTCTGCAGGAAATTCCTCCATTAACTATCTGACGTAATCATACAAAGGGATTATTTCTTCTTTTCTGATTTCATAATCTTCATTGACATGTTGGATTACCATGTCTGAATCACATTTCTCCTTTAAGTGATTCACTTGTGCTTGAAGCGCAAAATCAAATCCTGCGATAAGAATTTGGTATTCTGCTTCATTGTTTGTCCCACCTCTCAATATTGAGAAGGAATAGGGTATCACTGCCTTTTCTGGAGAAATGAGCACAATTCCTAACCCAACTTTGTTGAATTTAGGATCTTCCATTTTCATCCCTATTGTTCTTCTGGAAGCTCCATCAATGTAAATTTCCCATGTTTGATGACTATCTTGAATAGTGAAGACTTCCTCATCAGGAAGTTCAATATCTGAAGATGTATCTTCTATTGAAGGATGTTCAGCAATTAAATCATCCAGATCTTGGACCTTTATTTCCTTTTGAGACACATATTGAATATCAAATTGTTGCAAAATAAATGCTCACCTTTCCAGACATCCTGTAAGCATTGGATGACTAAGGATGAATTGGACTAGGTTATTGCGAGATACCAATTGGACCTCATGATGTTGCAAGTAGTGTCTCAACTTCTGAACAACAAATATTAATTCTAAGAAGAACTTCTCAATAGTTTAATATTGGGTTTTTGCTGCAATCATTGTCCGAATGAGATAGTAGAGGCTGATTTCATTCTCATCATCATTCTTCTAGGCAAGGAATGCCCCCAATGATCACTCTAAAGATGTAACATAAAGAATCAATGGTATTCCTTCAATAGGTGGCATTAATACTGGTGGACCCAAGAGATATTTCTTAATAATATTGAATTCTTCTTGACATTCTTCATTCCACTGGTAAGTAACTCCCTTCTACATCAATTTGGTGAAGGGTAAACTTTTGTCTGCCAAATTGGCAATGAAATTCCAAATATAGGCTAAGTTTCCTTGAATTCCTTTCAATTCGTTCAAATTTCAAGGAAGTGACATACCAAGGATTGACTTCGCCTTCTCAGGATCGACTTCGATACCACGATGGCGTACAACAAAGTTGAGAAATTTTCCTGAGGTTACCTCAAAAGCACATTTTAAAGGGTTCATCTTCAAATTATATTGCCGAAGTTTGTGGATTATGATTTCAAAATCCGCCAAGTGATTAGAACATTTCCTTTATTTAACCATAAAATCGTCCACATATCATTCGACAAAAATTCCTAAAAAGTTTTTGATGATAGGATGCATGGAACGCTGATATGTTGTGCCTGCATTCTTCAGGCCAAAGGGCATTACTCGATAGCAAAAAAACCCTGAGGGGCTCTGAAGGCTTTTGATTCCTAATATTATGGAGCCATTTAGATTTGATTACATCCATAATATCCATCCATGAAGGAAAGATCTTCATATCCAGCTGTAGCATCAATTAAGAGTTCTATTATCGGATCTAAAAAATCATCCTCAGGACAATAACGATTAAGATCTCTGAAATCAATGCAAACTCTAATTTGTCTGTTATTCATTATCATAGGGAAAATATTATCCAACCATTTGGGATATTGAACTTCTCTGACGAAGTTATCTTTGATAAGCTTATCCACTTCAGCTTCAATTTTGGAAGCATAAGTTGGGTGTGTTCTTCTTTCGGCTTGCTTAAATACTCGATGTTCATCTCGTAAACCCAACTGATGAGTAGTAACATCAGGATCAAGCCCTGGCATCTCTGTATAGTTCCATAAAAATATATCTCTATTTTTCATTGAAAATGAAATATACATTTCATGATCTTCAAGAGTCATGGCCGCACTAATTAAAGTGGGGCATGTATCTTCTTTTGTACCTAGATTTATTTATATGATTTCATCCACAGTAGTAGATATACCTTTTTCAAATGCTGGAGGAGCATCCCTAAGATCTTCTTATTCTTCTTAAACATGTGTTATTTCTTCTGTTTATACTTTCATAGTAGATGAAAAAGTAGAATTTCCATGATCCGAAGAGATGTTAAAATTTGAACATCTTGAAAAAGAGTCTTCCATTTATGACCCTATTGATGATGAAGGGTCTTCCTTGGGTAATAAAGAGGAGATGACAAATTGAGAATTGACATCATCATTCACCTCTGACATTGATATAACTTCTTCTGGCCTGGTTGGGGATGTATAGACTTGCTGGATTTCAACGGATAAAATGAAGACATCTCCATTTGAGCTTTCATCATTTATTGGTGAATAACCACATTCTCTCATGTTGTATGGATTGATTGTCGTAATTGATATTATGGAAGTTTCCATAAGATTATTTGGATTTGGGTCTATCCTGTCAATTTGACTGATAGCAAACACATAATCTGTACTCACATGTGTGAATGGGTTTACTGTAATCTTTTCCAAACCATATGGAGCATTAACTTTGGTAACCTCTTTTGTTGTGGATTTCTCCATACCCTTCATGTGATAGAATTCTGACTCAATGTATTGAGATTCACATGTTTTGAAGGGGCCTTATCACTATAAAATATCCCAATTTTACCATAAAAACAATATTTGAGGCATTGATGGTATGATGAAGGGATAACCGTATGTTGATGTAGCCAAGGTCTTCCAAGAAAAGTATTGAAGGATATATCATGATCAACAACCATGAAATTTGAATTGGATACAAGGTCTCCAAACTAAGTTCTGAGTGTAATCTCTCCTAGTGGTTCTTGTTCGTTTTTATCATATCCATGTAACATTAGAGTAGAAGGAGATAAATTAGATTCTGTGAGGCCCAATCGATGAAGTGTACAAATGGGGATGAGGTTGACTCCTGAACCATTATCAATGAAAGCTCTGAGGATGTCTACCCCATTGACCTTTCCAGATAAGTACAATGGTCTGATATGTCCATGCACAACATCATCTTCATCTTCATCTATAAAAGATATCACTGCATGGAATTATGAAGGACCATTCTCAACATGGTAGATTTCAGCCACAACCATTTCAGTTTCAAATTCCCGAGGACTTGACAAAGCCTCAATGAGTGGCTCCCTAAAGATATTTCGATAAATTAAAGGCATTTATAATTGATAACTTGGCCGGTACATGGTAAAAATGTTTCAGGACATCATACTTTTGGTCAAAAGGTCTATGTTTCCCAACAGAGACATGTGGTTTCGCAAGTGCCTTAGAAGTTGATGCATTGGATGTAGATGCTTCCTGTATCGGGGTAAGAGTTGGATATACTCCTAGATTTGGTAAATTAAACTGAATAGGTCTATTTACTTGTAGAGAGAACAAAGACGGAACCTCTAACCTATCCTCCAAAATAACTGTGTTAGGACTGAATCTATTATTGGTGGAAGAATTTTCTTGTTCTTGTTGAACCCACTAAAGGTCTCTACCACGAGTTTCTGCTAAAAATACAGTTCTAGCAGGGGTAGAATTGGAATAATGGATTCTGGGATATCCACGTCTTCCTCTGTATCCCAGACCTCTAGAACTCCCTCTAATCCCTCTGTTTGATACGGGGAATTCAGTCTCATCGAGATCGAAATTGTGACTAGCATAAGGATCTGTTAAATGAATCATATTAACAAAACCAAAGATCAACTCTTCTTATGATGAAGACTCTTCCTGATTAGCTAGTTTAGGTTGTGCCGTTTAGTGGGGCAGTGCCCATGAATTTGAAGTAGATGGCATAAAATCTTCCATTGTCAAAGACAACTTGGGCTTTGACACGATCTCATCATCTTCTGATTGTTCCTATTTCATTTAATTATTCCATTTCATTAAGGATTTTCCCTCTGATGAATAGGGTTTTGTTTTGGCATTCATAGCAGAAGACACAATTGGTTTCTTCAATTGCGTTAGAAAAATGGCTTGAGTTCGGTTGATCGTTTTTCTGACCATCTAATCATCATATTTTCACGCATTATTTTTTTTGACTTCTTTCCACTCACATTCTTACTATGGATTTTTATTAGTAACACATGATACCTAAGCTGAAGAACCTTTCAATTTGACTTATCCCAAGTCCACCATATTTTGTAGGAGGACCTTGAAGATAAAACACTCTTGAATGGGATGCCCCAACATCTGATGAAATGGGAAATAGTTGGGATGGTCTTCATCTCCTTCCTTTTTTTTCCTTTTGGGCCTTGGAATTTGAACCCAATTATTTTCCAAAGCCAAAATGAAGTAACCAGGAACTTGTTCATTTTAGAAAGAATAAAATTTTCTCTTCAGATCCTCAAATTGTTTTTTTCTTTGATCTCTTTGATCATCTTCACAAAACAGCCTCTGTTGTTAATGCTCAGGAGGTGTATCCCTTCAATAAGATGAAGGTTTTTAAGTAGAAGCAGGTATAAGTGCTTGTTTAAGCTTGACTGTAGCAGTCTATGCTTTACCCATTCTCCTTCCTGGAGCTGATGGAATTAAACGAGTTTTATCCTTAGTCTTCATAATAGAGTCTTAAATATACTGAGAGATTTAAGTAAGGTCTGAAAATCCTCATGTGTATTTCATAGGGATCAACGGTGTGCGTAATTCATCAAGTAGATTTTCCACACAGATTGGTAACAATTATTCTTGATGGAGTGCTAGGATCAGGGAATATGTTAATCCCTTACAGCGAGTAACGATATATGAAACTCTTTCATTCTCCCTTTGCTTACATTTTGTAAGATCAAAAACTATTGTCTTTGGAAAGGTTGAGCTGAATTGAAGAAGGAATTGTGGATGGAGATCCTCCCATCCGGTAACTGATCGGGATTGCAAGCTTGTATACCAAACAAAAGAAGGTCCTTGTAATGACTGTACAATACACCTGAGATTAACTAATTCCTGTTACTGAGGGGTTCCCATCATAAGATCACAATGAGAAACAAAATTTTTTAAGTGTTACTCTTGCTCTCCCGAACCATTAAATATTGGAAATGTGGTACTTGCAAAATTTGATGGGGGAGGAATTGCATCACCCCCTTCAGGGTAAACTCTATTTTCTGGTTTAATTTGAGCATGTTTTCCCACCATAGCTTCCAACTGAGCTGTTAATGACTCAATAGTAGTGATTAAATTTTGAGAAACATATGGTTGTGCTTGGACCTGAGCAGGTGCAATAACTGGAGCTTGGACAAATCTGGTGGCTGGTACTGCAACTGATGATAACACCACCAGTTGTTGTTGCACCTGACCCATAGGATTAGACCTGTGAGGGTGTACTAATAAAGGAGGATATTCTTGATCCATCTCAATAGCTAAAAAAAATTTCCTTAGCTGACTGCCTCTAGCACACTTAGGAGGAACACTACCTTGAATTAGTTCTACATTCAGCCTCCTCAATTCCTTCATTTCATCCTTTTGTTGTGTGAATCATTACTCCAATGATAGCGATTGGCCTTCTCCAGAGGAAGGTTATGTAACATGATTCATTCCTTTCCCCTTATAGGAAACCTTCCGAAAAGGGGTTAGTGGGTTACTTGAAGGATTACCTAGATTCAGGGTATGCCTTTGATTTCGTGTACACACACATTCTTCATTTGTGTATATGCATACAACTTCTTGAGCAGGAACCTCTTCATCTGATCCCTCTGAGTGAGCCTCATGTTCTGCAGGATCAGCAACAATGGCATTGATGACATTAATTGATGCCTAATGCATTACATATTTTCTATCGGCAATTCTGTGATACTGTCTTTTTCAATGTCATTGATCCGACATTGCCTTTTGTTGATTTGATCCCTCATGAACTTCTTAACAAATCGTAATTTGGAGGTAATCTCTTGATAATTCAGTTCTTTGTTTCTCTTGTGGATTCTTCCCTAATCGAGAGAAGACTGAATTTCTCTGAGGGAGAGATTGAGGATTTTAAAAAGTCCCCAGTCCTATAGACTAGGGTCATTCCTTCTGTTTTTTCTCAACTCCACGAATCATATTTGTTGATTCTGAGGGTTGGGTTAAAAGAGTCCCCAGTCTAGAAAGCTGGGGTGGTTCTTGAGCTACTACATCTGAGACATTCTTGAATTCTCTCCTGATCATGCAAACTTTAGTCTGGAAATTGGCTGGATGCATCAACCAACATCTATTCTTATCACCCATCTTGAAAGACCATTGGATGATTTCTGACACTTCTGTCAATTGATTATGTGCATGCTCCAAATGAGAATCATGTTTAATATTCTCGTTCACTTGATGCAGGAGTAATTCAAAAACGTTTTCTCTGTATTCATGACATTGAGAAGATCTAGTTGAGGCATCTTCTTGAGCGAGACTCTGATTACAAAAAAAGCCAATTGGTTGTGGCCGTCCATGGGAAATAACATTGCATGAGACCATTTTCAGCGGGCTTTGATGGATGGATAGTATAGTGAAATTTACTGCTCCATGTCCACCCCATCCCCTGATATTAATACTAGATGGGGCATTGGCAATTAACTGGCACAATCTTCTTAGTGAGACAAGGAATGAACGCTAAAGTGCTCTCTTCTACTTTTCACCCTTTGGATATCGAGAAACAGAGAGAGATGCCAAGTTAATTTGGAATTGTAACCCTTGTATTATCTTGAAATTATCTTCATATTCATCATAAGATAATATTTTCTTTTTCAACTGACAAATAGATTTCCATATGTTGAGATGAATATCATGAATTCCACATTCCCTCAACATCTCTGGAATGTCATACTGAGAGTTATCCAGAGGCCAAAACATGATTGGCACTTAACCTTTCTCCAGTTGTTTTCTCATATTCAGCACTTCCTCTTTATCATTTAATGTAGATTCTTCTACCTGAGTAGACCATATCTAGTGCTTCCTTGTTGCATCATCAAATTCAACAAGATTGGTAGAGAATTCACTGATCAAACTAGAAGATGAACAACCCAGGGGTGGTTCAGAGAATGACCTACACCCCGTGTTATATTATGGTTGAGAAGGTATTTCATCTGCTACCGATAAAGCATCAGACATGAATGGCTTCACATTTTCAAGTGCCTTAAGAAAAGACGTCTTTCTCATCACTACATTGTCCATTGGAGCATTTTCCAGGCAATGTAAATTACTACTGTGGGGAGGACTTTCGCAGCTAAATTCATCATCATGGGGAGGACCACCATGGTGGGTTATAGAAAAAGATGAATCATTTTTCTCCTTGGTCTTCTTGCCACAAAGAGGGTTCTTGTGGCTCTTATCTAAAGATGAAACTTAGAGATCGACTAAATTGTCATGAAGCAAGCCTTCATGGGGATGTTTATGTTGATGAGCATTGGAATTAATTTTCCCACTATTGGGAAATGGGAGAGTAGGATCTTGAATTCCAAAAGATAATTGTCTGAGGGCTTCAAGGACTCCAGCATTAAGTAAGGCCTTATTACAGATTGGCCTTTGATTTAAAGACTGTTCTTCATGGGTCTTCTTCTTAGACTCCTTCCTACTCAATTTGGGAACCACTTGTTGATGAAAGTGGTTATTATTTGTAGGTGTATGTGCCTGCTCAAGAGAAATGATCAGGTTAGGCTGATTATATCCACTCAAATTAGGTGTATGTGCCTGACTTGGTTGTCCTTATAAGATGGGGGAGTATGCTCCTCAACCCTCTTGGACTAGAACAGAGGTGTGTGTCTGTTCTGGTGTGAACTGTTGATGTGTCATTCCACTGGTAGAGATAGATCTGCATTTATTTCCCTATGATGTTGTTGAAGCTATTATAATATCCTGATAGGCATCCAGAATATGAGCAGGGATTTTCTTATGCTCATTCACCACTGAAAAAATATGCTTGGTGACTTCTGCTGTCGGAACGGGGATATACATCCATTTTATTCTTGGAGTAGGTGTGTGTTCCTCCTCCTCTCCTCCTTTTCCTGTCTATGAATTCTGACAGTACTCATGTGTGGGAGCAGATAGTTGAGTCTGCCTCCTATTTGTCATTGGGGCTTTCCAATTGACTTATCCGTGTGCTACCAAATGAGACTGTTGGAAGGCTTGATCAATACTAGCAGGTGTATGTGCATGGTGATTGCACTCTGCCGAACGCGGTTGATGAAGTTCCTTCAATACTGATAGAAGAGGATGCTGGCAGGATTGATGAATGTTAGCAGGTGTATATACCTGTTTACCAGTTTCCAACACATTGGGTTGGCGGGCTTCATCATATGTAGTGAAACGAGCCTGATGACTAGCTGATGATTTATAAACAGGTGTACCATCTTGTCTATAGTACTCTGCTAGAATTGCTGGGTGGGAATGGCGTGCTTCTTCCAGACGAGTCAGCTCGACAACAAAATTAAAATGGACGGGTGTGTGTGACCGCTCGTTGCTTTCCACCAAGTTAGGTTAGTGGACTTCTTCTAAAATGGAAGAGATAAGAACCTACTCACTATTGAATAGATATCGCCTCAGGCAGTTCGTCTTGCATGCTTGGGTCTGAGGTACCTGAGCCAAACCCCTGAAGGTGATACCCTCATCACGTTGAAGGCGCACTGCCACACGATCCTGGTGGTGATTTTTGATGGGAGCCATCGGGAAGGACTCTTGTCTGCTTGAATTAAGGCCTTCATGTGACCTTCTCATTCACCTTACCAGAATATGGGAGAGACTGTTGATTGTGTTCCGGGGATAACGGCCTGAAACGGTTGGAGATGGTGGTTGGAACCACTTGCTTCTTGATCGCTAGTCATCACTATGCGGACAACCAGGGTGAATTATTGACTGGGGGGGCTTGTCGAGCGGCCTCCAGAGTTGGAATAGTATCATTTTGATGGTATTCCTTAACCAGCGCATTTGATACCCAGCGTTGAAGACACTGAGTAGGTGATGTCATCCTTATAGCGGACAACGATATAATAGGAGTAGCAGTAGAGGCATTCACAACAGAGGCATTCACAGGTGTGAACTTAAGAGAAGCCATTTCTGTAATGCAGAAGATCTTGGAAAAGAGTGAATGTTTGATATAATAGACATAATAAAGATAAGTTTGGCCACTATATCTTTTGGATGAGAACATATGTTATTTATTTTTTTGTTGGCCATCTCATTGAGTTTTAAATAAGGGCCTAACAAATAAGTAATATTAAGGATTCACGTCGGGTTCACCATTTTTTGTTCCTCTGGAATTGGGGATAACCTTGTGGATTTAAGGTTCAAACATTCCAAGTGGTTTCTAACGAGTTTGTTCATAGAACCGTAATCATCCAATGAATCTATATCCATTTGGACATACTTTCCAAAGGTAAGTGCTCATTAGTTGTAAACTGGTGAGGCTTAAGAATTTTCATTGGTCGAGAGGATGGGAGGTCGGACTCATCACACCTTTTTTAGGGGAATTATTGTCTACTCCAGAACTCTCTTTATAGATATACGTTATGTTCATGAATCATTATTAAATTACCAAGAATGAAAATGATCTTTCCTTTAGATCTGAAAATCAATGATTAGTATGTATAAAATTTAGATAATATTTTATATGTATTAGCAGTTTTTCATCGATAGAGAATCATCTGTATTTGTTTGAGATTCTTAGTCAATGGTATCCTTCAACACATTATATAGAAATCTCTTGGTCATTATGATAACCATACTGGTTTTAAGGCCACCTAGCGGGGCACATGAAGTTTATTGTCATTCAGAAGGACATGGATTATTTTAGAGTTGGGATTGTACCTGCATATGGGATAGATACATATCCATTGTTTTAGAAAGGGAATCAGAACCCACGTAGTTCGAGTAAAGAAGTATGATATTTATGCATGATTGTTGGATCAAAGAATGATGTAATTATTACTTTTACACTCTAAACTCACGTGAGTCATGCTCGATGTGAGAAACAAGTGGTATTGGTAAAACCAGACAACTGTGCCATGAAATATGAAATCATTAGAAATGATTTGGGGCTTATGTATGTATGACTACCCTAATAGATAGAGATCGGGACTTATTTTAGAGAAGAAGTCCAGGAACATTGTCTATAAAGGTATATGTGCTTTTATGTAGATTTGGATAATCTATCTTGGGTCTTACTCCTGAGGAAGATTCTCAAATTAGTAGGGAACGTGGGGAATTATTCCTAAGGAGTATGCCCAAATGAAAAGAAATTAAGACTGGATAACAGAAATTAGGACTGGGGCTTATTCCTAAGAAGGAGTCCCAAGTCAAGGGGAATTATTATTGGGGATTACTCCTAAGGAGGATTCCCATGTTAAGGGAATTTGGAATTTGGGGCTTACTCCTAAGGATGATGCACATAATTGGGAACTTCGGGCTTACTCGTGAAAAGGAGGCCCAGTTTGAGAGAACAAGAAGACTGAGGCTTACTCTTAAAAAGGAGGCCCAGGTTAGGGAACATGAGAACTGGGGCTTATTCTTGCGAAGGAGGCCTAAATTTGGGAATTTATGATTGGGACATACTCCTAAGAAGGAGGCCCGGGTTTAAGATCCTCTCATATTAAAGGATGAGGTTGAATGAATGAAATCTCTCACCTTAGTGACATGAAGATATGTAAATCACTATGTTTTTGGAGATGTTCCACAGAATTACTTTTAGGTAAGGAATGGAACAAAGGAACCATGTAATAAATGACTTTGAAGGGGGTTTTGAAGGCTAAATCTGGAAGAGGAGAGTTGTATTTGATGAAAAGAGGTGAATAGGCAGGAGGGGTACCCAAAAAGAAGTAGGTGTGCAGGTCCTTTGTGGGTGTGCAGGTCCTGGGTGTGCAGGTATACCTGCACGGCACAGGTGTACCTGCACGATGATTGACCAAAAGGTTATCACTTGGGTGAGCCTTGGCTCAAGACCTTAGTATTACCCATAGGGAATTCCAAAAGAATTTACCACAAGTTCTGTTGAAGGGATAAGGCAGCGCGCAGGTGTCTTCATTTACTGTCAGGGTTAGACACTTAGGCGCACAGGTGTTGATGAATTTCAACACTTAGGCCATGTTTCTCATGTTTAGATCTTTCATTCTAGGTAAGAAATTACATTAGAAGTGTTCGGAAGGAATCCAGAAGAGTCTAGGGTGCCAGGATAATAAATATAGCTTTTGGAATTTTTCGTCCTCAAAATGGGGGGCCCACAAGGGGTATTTCTAGGTTTCTGAATACCCCGGGCGAAAATCAAGTAGTGCACACATGTCACCTATGCGCCCAATATGTGGCATGCATGTATACTTTCACAACCATGATGAAACCTACGTGGCCCATAATTGACCAAATCCTTCATGATGCCTTTTTAAATATTTGATGTTTCTTCAAAGTATGGATCACTATAGACTAAGGTATTTCCCTTTTTTTAGTCGTTTAGACTCTGTGACAGAAAGGATCATCAACATCATGCCACACCGCAGAAGCGTTGAAAATGACCCATACCTCCACACTAGTAACAAAGCTTCGGAGAAATTGTACATGTCGGTCGGATATGCCCAGGCCTCCCAAATTGGTGGCACACGAGCGATCTCGTATCAGAAGTCGCAGAAGAAAACTACCGGGAAGAGTGGAAGAAACCGCCCCCTCATTTCTTCACATGATCCTCCCACTTCCTTTTCTTCTATGAGGAGCTTCCACTACCCACTACTGATATTGAACCAGAGAAACTAGCCCTTCCTTTCCTATCAATCTCCACCATGAACTCCCGATCAACGACCTCAGCATAGGTCCCCACCTTAAATAAGAACACCTGGGATTATATCTCTAGCCACAAGCCTTTCTCAAACCTCTGGGCCTTTGCCGAATCATTGAAGACAATTTCTGGAGCATACCAAACCAACTCAGTGAAACGGTTGTCATAATACATCAAAGATAGATTCCCCTGAACAATGTTCATGAACTCTCTGGACCAAGAATAAGCCAACACCTCAGGGCAGTATTGTTCATTGAAGACACATTTAAAATCTCCCCAGTGCATTTTCTCATTCTTCCCAGTCTAAAGCATTGACTCCTACCACTTATGGATGGGACCCTCCAATAGAAAGGAGGAACACTTCACCCTATGCTCCTCAGGTTTTTCCAAGAACTCAAACATATTCTCAATCTTCTCAAGCCATTCCTCTATATCATGGGGTTCTAAGCTACCTCAGAAAGTCAGAGGCTTGTTTTTAAGAAACTCTTGAGCTATATCTTTTCTAGGAACTATCTCTTATACCCTAACAGGAATAAGAGTAGGAGATGGTCTCTATCCCAAATCTTGGATAGCCCGAACCATAGTATCCACGAGCCTCTGATCAATCAGCGTTGGAGAACTCTCTCCATCTTCCTCATGTGGGCATGTGGGAGATTTCCGGGGAGGCATGCTGCTACAAAATGAAACATTCACAAAACAATAGTCAATACCACAATTCTTAAAATTGTAATCAAATACATAAAATATAAATAAACTAAACACATTTCAGTAATAAAATAAATAACTACACCACATCTGCTTGATGTCCACTTGTGGTCTGTAGCCCACACATCTCACCTAGAAGTGAAGTAAATCTTTAAATTCCAACATCCCCTGGGGACTCAAGGTTTTCCATGAGAGGTGAGGTCTAGGAACCCTACACACAAACAAAACCCAAATCCCGGACAGTCCTATCTGCTGTCTATCCCGACTCATCACAAAATAGCAATATAACTAAAAAAATTTAACCTCCTTTGATACCATTTTTTCATAAACCAGATCTGGTCGCCACTATTACCAACACCAAACCTAGACTGTGCCAATGCCCGAAGGGCATTAACTATCCCCACGTGCTTGAAAATGTGCCTGGATAACAAACAAAATCTGGTTTGGGAACGATTTACCCGAGTATGAAATCATAAAGCCTAAAAAAAGAAATCAATATTAAGTATCTGAAATTTTCATGCTAAACAATTCTTAACAAAACAAGATCTGAATAAATTTGATTAAAGACACTAAAATTTGTCCAAATACAAATAATTACAATAGTAATACATCCCCAAGGACTCCACATGACAAGGGGGTCATCACCCGCAAGCTGTCTCCACAACTCTGCCCCAGTAATGGGGACTAACACCCTGAACCACCATCACCCTTTTCCTTTCCTTTACCCGAGTCAAACATAACCAAGTCTACTTACACCCAAGGGGTGTAAGTAGGGTGTGATCCTAATCCCAATAGTATACCACCAAATTATTCCAAATAGGATGCAATACAATGTGAGAAAGCAATCAATTTCAGTACGCAACGAAAGACAGTGATAAAATCCAAGAAATGCACCTTTCAATTGAAAATAGTTATCAAGATAAAATTTTCAGAATGTTCAGAAATTTAATTAGAAATATTAGATACTATAAATTACTTCCAAAAACACCCAAATACAATGAGAAATATCACAAACACAATGGGTAACAAAATCAGGAATACCCCTAGGCTCTAGACAGTCTCGGGCCCCATGTACCTCATACCTCGGTGTAAAGTAACCACAGTAAAATCCATTCTCATGCATGAGAAACTAGTAGGGAACATACCCATAACCTAGTGGTCCCCAATCATCATCCACATAGTTTAGTTAGAGTTTTCATTATCCAAATTCTAGGTGAAACAGTGACAAAACTCATCCGGTCCACTAGCTGTACTAGTACACATCCGCCCCACCCAGGTACCCTGGCTTCCCCCTTTGTGATAAAACAAATTCAGCGTGGCACATGCATCCATTTTCATATAAAAACACCAATAATGGTCACTTACAAACAATACAGTATCTATACACACTATATACCATTTAAATCACACAATAGAACTCTTTGATTTTACATAAAACAATTTCTAAAAAACCAGCATTGGTTTTCACACAACACTCCCTGAAAACCCCAGTTTTCACACTATATGCACACCTATAAGTTAGAAAAACAGAAAATTCCACCTTATAAATTTCAATTAAACCACCAAATCAATTTTAGTGCAGCCCCATTTGAACCATGAAATGTAATCATTGTAAAACTTCTATTTTTAAACAAACATGACACTAAATGTTCACAAGTTCCACAACACCATTAAAACCAACTTTCACAGCAACAAACTAAAGTGATAAACATTAAAAAAGTATTTTATACCCTATTAAATCCCAATAAAAAATATGTAGTGAAAGGGCATCCCCAAAAGAACCAATAGGATACTTCCAGGAAAAACCCCCCAATTTCAACTAAAATTGGCATTAAAAATTCATTTGCATTACAAAAACCACTAAAACTATTTTTTTGAAGAAGCCATAAAATTAAATTAACATGAAAATGTCATAAAATCAGCATGTCAATTCACATAGATTTCATAAATATGGAATCAACTACCAAATTAGTTAAAACCTTGACTCATTCGTGCTAAAATCAAATCACACCACCGCCACACCAAGAGGGACCTAGATCAAACCTAAAACCACAATAATTGAAAAAAAAACCCAAGGATAAACCTTAGGTTCGATACCATAACCCCTGGTCATTAGGTACTTTAATGAAGTGGGAATAAACCCTAATAAAAACAAATAAATCCCTATGTAATTTGAAAGACGAAAGAAATGGACCCACTTACTTGAAGTATCCTGAAGTAATCACTCCAAAAAAACAGTAGCTGAAATTGAAAACAGTCAAATTTCAAGGGTTGTTCGAAAAATATTTAGGAGGTAATTTAGGAATTGGAATGGAGGAAAAGAGTAATAATTGAGAGAGTTAAGAAGGGATTAATTTACCTTTTCAATTCTGGCCGATTTGAGACACACTATGAAGTTATTCTTTAATTAAATATTTCAAAGAGCTCCAAGGAGCGGGGGAATGGAAATGGGAGCACGACTGAGATTTTTATTGTTGAGGGGAGGTGTAAGCACCATAAAATTCATTATAATGAATATGTTATTAAAATATAAATAAAAAATTTAAAACTGGAAAAAGGGCTTTTGGGTTGGCCCAATTCTTAAATAAATACCAAAATACCCCATTGTTATGGATTCTTAAGGGGTACAAATTGGATTTATGGTGTTAAAAGGTCAGCGGAGGATATTTTTGAAGTGTAATGGGTGAAAAATATTTAAAAATGAAATGGTTATAAAATTATCAATACCGTTTTTTAAATCTGAAAATAGGCTCTCGATTTGGCCCAAATCATGAAAACTCAACCTTTCCTCTAGAAATGAATGGGAATCCCCTAAAACAAAAAATTAATGTAAATTAAATGAAATTTACCTTTAAAATAAGTTATATATGTGAAAAATGTAATTATTTTGGCAATCAAGAAATCATGGAACATAATAATAGTAATTGTATTGTTTTTGAGTCACTCACCAGGTTATCAGTATGTATTTATTTTTATTATTTAAGTTATTTAATTTCATTTAGTTTGCCATTATGTAAGGGATTGAAAATATATGAAATTGGAAAAAAGGTATCAAAAAAATATTATCAATCAGTTAGTGATAATCGAGCACCCACACCATGCAGTTGGGGAAGGATCTCTCTAGTGCGGTTTTCAGAGTAATAGCATGGGTCTCCAAAACATGTTTCTCACTAAGAAAACATTATAGATCTTGTTTGATATGTTATAATAACAATCTTGATTAGTGCACAGATTTTGTAACAATGCATACAAACTGTAAAAATGTCTCATATATTTATTGGTTCCATTCAGTCACACCTTCATGTTTGTTACACAGTTTCCCAAACCATTTGGTATTCCTAGTTTTATAAAAATCATAAAACTATATATATTTCACTATTGAATTATAACTGTATCTCCTTTATTTTTCCCCATTTTGACAACACAATATATACCCATCCATAGGGTATTATTTCTATAGGATATTTTATGATTTTTTATGGGTCATTGTGGAAATATACAACAGAATCTATTGATTTCTCACATATTTTTACTCCACTCCTCTTCTAACAAGTTATTATTCCATTT
Organism: Viscum album; assembly: GCA_963277665.1. Lineage (NCBI taxonomy): Eukaryota > Viridiplantae > Streptophyta > Magnoliopsida > Santalales > Viscaceae > Viscum > Viscum album. The sequence goes on along the minus strand of OY728127.1, from coordinate 344,633,723 downwards.
TTCATAAAATTATTTCATATTTGATATAAATGATTCCAATTATAATACTATATTTGGGTCTCATTTATAATTTCATAGGATTATAGTAATATGAGAATCCCTTCTCTTTTATTAAGGTTATTAAATAAGGAGACAAGATTACATTAATTGAGGTAGGTGACTCCGTAGATTTTTATTTTTAGGAATTTATTTTGGTGCTTTCGGTTTCTAAATTTTTTTCCTATATATAAAAACATATTATTTGATACTTATAATTTATTTAATATAAAAATAATTTTTTTATTCTTTTTTACTTATATAATAATGGAAGGAATTTATAATGACAATATTTTTTCATATAAATCACATATATATTCATGCTATATTATGGTTAAAATTATAATGAATATTTTCTTTAAAATAAATGACATATACATGATATTATGAACTAAAAATGATCTATAAAGTTAGGTATTCCATTTTTATGAATATTCATTACAAAAAAATGGGTGTTTTATTTTACTAAAATTAATAATGACATTGTTTCCTGATTGTGATTTTACTTTGACATTATTAACACATTTATTCGATTTCGCATTGTTTAACATGTGTTTTTCAAGGACAATCTACTCATGTTTGTGTATCAAATTTTTTTTAGAAATGTAAATCCTTTTATTGAATCCAAGAGCTTATTATAAAATATAATAAACTGTTTTCGATGGGGTAAGTGACACGATATGTGTGGTTTCCATTTAGTAGTGACTTGTTTTAATATAGTAATATAGTATTATGAATGGGTTTTTATTGAGAATCAATAATAAAAAAGTGACTTTTTGGAATATTATATAGAGGTAAGTTATAGTATTTACATAGTGTGAAAATTATTATTATAACGTGATATTATGATTTGATAACTCACATACTTTTGAGATATTATAGTATAATTTAGTAAACATGGTGATACATTTCTAGAAATATGATATATGAGTTGATACTATGTACTCTATAGTAGAATTTTTTACGATTACACTCTATATATGGATTGTTTTTTGGATGGGGTTAGATTAGAGTCTGTGAGTAGGGAATTATGGAAGGACCATGATTCATATCGGAAGATGGTTCCACATAAGAAAATCTATATACGATCTCATTAGTTCCTATTGTGATGTCTTGTGATGAGTGTTATACGTTCTGTTTACATTATGACCTATTTTTCATTTGAGATACTTTATTTCTTAGTTTAATTAAATTATTTTCTGTACAAATATGTTATGGTCTATATTTGATATTATAATGTTAAAATTTCCATTCCTTATTTTAATTTATTCCTCGATTTTCTATTGATGGTGATTTTATAGTGTCTGTTCATCACATTGATTATATTTTTAGGAATACGTAATGGTTATAAAAAACTATTAGTTTATTTCTAAATATTATTGTTTCAAAATAGAAATTTTTAAAAACAATATCTTAACATATTTGATTATTATTAATTTCCATGGTGGATTTATATAAGTTATAAAATGATGTGTTTTGGTGTTTAATTAAAGCACAAAGTTTATTTATTAGAGCCTTTAAATATTATTTGTTTCAAAAATATAGGAGAAACAATATATATATTCTATATACTTACTATAAAACTATTTTCTTAGAATTGGCATATAAAATTATTGATATGGATTCATGGTGGTATCCTACTGGAAGTTGGTTCACACTCTACATACTCAATTTGGGGGTATATAGTCTTTATTTTTTATATATGTAAATGGTTATTTATTTATTTTTTTGGTTTATTCTGACATCGCTTGGGAATTTAGTGGATATTGGTACTTTTTGTTGACTTTTGAGTCATCAGAAGAAAAAATGGTTGGTTTCTGAGTATATTTGTATTATTTTTTGACATTTTGTGTATGGAACTACTTATAATTCATTTCACATTTTGTTTTTAGTTTCTAAATCAAAGTATTATATAAGGTATTTTTGGGTAATTTATTTTTAAGTGAATCTTGTAATTCCTTATTGATATTACTTTTTAGTTTTTTATATATCTTTGAGAATGGGTTATTAATCTAGTTTGATTATCCAACAATTTGATACATAATGATAGGTTCATAGTCCATACATGTTGTATGGTTTGTGGTGTTTTGCGTGTGAAAAAATTCCATATGATTCTATTTTTATACAAAGGGTTCTTATCAAAATCCCCTGGAAAATGAGAATTGTCTTCAAACCTTATGGTATGCTTCCCAGCTAATGTGGAAGGTTGACCCTAGTTGGTTCGTTACACAATTATATTACAAATATCTTGTTATTTGGTGGATTAAAGGTAGGTTAATGATATGGCTATCAGAATATGAGAGGTGGTGAGGGGGTAGTGCTAGACCATAACTCCTGCATGATAAACATTGAGTTTCCATGGGAAGTTAAACATTATTTCATGTAATTTAGAATTTTTTCATGTATTTTTATGGTTTTTTGAATGATTTTATAATAAAATTAAATTTATAGAAATATGTAGATAAATATAGGTATTTACATGATTCACTATTAAAAGGGGAGGAGATCCTAGAGTTAGGGTGCATTGTTGGTCAAATAATTCAGAAACAACAAGAGCTATGTTGTATAACATCTAGTATCTCATGTAAGTTTGGAGGAAAGTTTTAAAAGCCGTTTGGTCAAACCATATGCAATGGTAAAATATTAAAATTTTTGTTCTCTCAGCATTGTTATTTAAAATTTATATCATGATCATTGCTACCTTATTAAGAATAATTGGCTGTGTTTTATGGTCTATGTATGTTATTATCCATGATCCATGGTAGCACTTAATGATTGGGTATTTTAATTTTTTCCATAATGAATATATTTTTTTGTTGAAGAATGTTTGTGTGAATTTTTTGGAATTTAATTATAAATTATTTAGATAGAGTAATGATTTTGGGTTGTATTATTTTTTAAAGAACAATTTTTATAAGTTTTTAAGAAGATATAAGGTCATTTAAAAATTATTTATAATAGTTATATTTTTCATTTTAGTTACATATATTATTACTCTTTATAATTTTCAATGACCCCATTTGGGGTTTGGAATTTAAAGAAACATCTTGTGAGATTTTTTAGGACTCAATAGATGACGTGTGATGTAATTAATTTTTAATAATATGACATATCTATAACAAATTTTGGGAAATAGATTATAAATTTTTCTTTTATAAATTCATATAAAATTTTACATTTCGATAAATATTTTTATATGATAGGTATTTATGTGAAATGAATTCTAACATTATATTTTTTGTGATTTTTTGAAATATAATATTTTTCCAACTATATTGGGATTTTTGGGACTTTTGATTGAATTTTTTATTTTTTGATGGTTTTAAATATTTCCAGTAGAAATTATTTTTATGTGTTAATAAGGGAATTCCTTAAGTAAAAATATGTATGGTAGTTATTATAATAACCAAGATATATAATTTCAATTTACTATATTTTACAACAATCTAGATTGAGTTGAAAGGTCAATCTTGTATCAAACCATGGTCTATAAATAATACTTTATTGATTAGATACCAACAATATTTTATGGTGATCAAGGACCTCAAGAGGTGATGGTGTGGATATAAATGTTTTAGAAATTGTTGATATTAAAGGAACTATAAAAACAAATAAGGGGATAGTTCCTATGATTCTACATGGGAGATTAGGTCAATAATAGTGGAAGATCGTGATCCCTACCTAAAAACTTGAATTAATTTGTCCAGATTAATTCATTATTGTTTCCATCATGTCTGTTATCCAAATTATATAAATTTAACAACATTAATAAATTTATGAGTATCGACCTAGGTGGTGAGAAAGTAAAGGAATATACTGAATGTTTCACTACACTGGTGGTTTTCTATTCTTATATAGTCTCTAAATAGTTGAAGAAGGAATGAATCATTTTCTACAGGACTTCATATATATTTTATCATAGTGGTGTTTCTATTTTTCCCAGCTACATTTATAGAAGTGGTTAATAAAGAGATCAACATTGATGAGATTTAGGAAACACAAATGGTGGTAAGTATTATTTCAATATAGTTAGGTTAGAGTGAAGGTAGTCTGATCAATGAGAATTGGAAGAAAGATAAAACTAGTAAATAATGTAGTGATGATGAATATATAACATAAAAGGATAATATTTAAAATTATTTAATAATACTACCACTCTTACTTTTTATTGTCAGAAATTGGGGGATTCTAAGCTATCTTGTGATGTGACTTAAACGATCAATTATTAATGTGGATGAATTGGTCATCTTTTGTGTTTTTGTAGACCAAAAATAGATATATAGAGAGGGAGTCCTCAGGACCTACTTAAATATTTCTAGTAATTTGTGGTTCTATTTCTTCCGGATTAGTTGGTTGTAAATTAATGAGAAGTTAGGGTACCTTATTCTTTATCATCATTACATCTTGTTCAATATTATTTTTACCCAATTACCTTTGTTAATAATTGATAAATTAACTATAATATTAATTTTTATTTCAATTGATAATTTATTTTTATTTTTCCTATTTGGAAGAAGTAATTCACTTATAGAATTTGGATTGAATGGAATATAAGGATGTTATTTTTCTCTTATGTCACTTCTATTTTTTGTATGAGTTGTGTTAAAAGTTTAATTCCACAAATTAAAAGATTATCATCTATTTTTATCTAATGAGTATAATTATTTATACTAGTGAGACCTATTGTTTCTCCTTATTTTACAATTAAGAGTAACAATGTGATCATTCCATTCTGGTAAATTTATTTATCTATATTTGTTCATTTTTTGGGTATTCAATTTAGTTTTAGCATTGGCTTCCTCTGCTTAATGGAAGAAATTGTTGAGTTTTACATAGATTGGAAGATTTTAAAGATCATGTTATTTAGGATATGATGGTATATCTACAATTCAATATATATCATATAGAGAAAACATCTCTTTACCTATGTTATTTAAATGGTTTTATATATGTTTTCTCTTGAATATATTCATTGATGAATATACATTCCAAAATAATGAATGTGTTGTAGAATAATGAATTTGAAATATTGATGGGATGTTTCACATAGTAATATAATTTCTGGTATTCTCAGTTTTTAGGAAAAGGGATCTTGTAGAAAAACTGAATCGTTATCTTATAGTAGGAAGATTTGTGTTTCCTCTTTTTTTTAAAATAATTAATTACTTATTGGGGGTAAAATTAATGGTGATAATTGTGACTCACACTGGATCACCAGTATGAATTTATTTTGATGATATCACTAATTTATTTTCTTTTGGGTGTTTTAGGAAATCAAGGACTAAAAATATGAGAAATGGTTAAAACATATTTTGGTGTATTAGTAGTTAATTATTAATCCAATCAACACACCCAAATAATGATGCATGGAAGGATATTTCCATTGTGGATTGAATTGTTACTATATGGTTCTCTGAACGATATGGATCCCCCAGAAAACCATGTGACCCTTTTTTGATATGTAATGGTAAGGCACACAGCTGACCCATATTTAGGGGACTAATGTAACCAAACAATTTGAATGAGTCATTCATATAATGGTTCCATCTAGGGGACCAATAAAAGTTATCATATATTTTTAAAATCCTTAAAGGAAAACCATGTAGTTTTCCTAGTGTTCTAAACATTAGTAAATTTTATATGTTCCCATATCGAATTATAGATCCATCCCCTTCTATTATCTCTATTCACATGACCCATTAGCTTATCGACCATGGGTTCTTCTTGATCCCATATTCTTGGTTACATCTTGTGGTTTCTAATGAAAATATACAATGTAAGTTCCTCATTTCTCTGAAAACATGACACCAGTAACCCAATTCTAGTGGTTATATTATTACATTTTCATAAGATACAATATATTTTATCCTTAAGGGTAAACTAGTTTTTAGTCCTATTAGAGTAGATAAATATATTATTCTCACATTATATTTTAAAAAATTTAATTTAATATAAAATTTATTTAGAAATTTTTTATTTATAATAGTGTATCCCTATATTAATTCATAGATCACTTGTTTGGGTCATGGGGAATGTGAAACATAATAATAGGGTGGACTCAAATGCTCAGTAAGTGAAGGAATACACCATAAACTATCATAGAATGAATAGATAATTAATGATATTAAAGAGATAAACAGTAAAAAAATATTCCACATAACTAATATCATTAAAGGGTAATATGTCCATAGATGGCATAATAATATAAATAATCACATGGATAACAATAACTAGTTTCATAATGATATAATTCATAATGTACGTTATCAATGCCTAATATTCAATTTTTTGTTCTAATATATCATAACTGAATAGTTAACACATATAGAAAATACCCAAACTAGTTTTTCTCATGAGGATTAATGATGCATTGAGGGGCTATAATAGGCCTCTCCTGCAACTTACTCTATCCAAAAAATCCATCTTATGAATGCAAATAATTATAATAAAAATACATAATCAATATAAATTTTTTTATTAAAAATTAGAATACATGAAATTTAGATTTTCCCCAGTCAATATGTAGAACAACATGATCATAATCCATCTATAGAAATAATCTTTTTTGTATCATTAGAGTATATATTTGGTAATGAATAATGATGATCAGTGGATGTTGAAAGAGTTAAAAATTTCTTTAAAAAAAATTTGAGCCTTTATATGAAAAAATGTGAAAAATATTTTTTTGTTTTAATTAAATTTTAATTAAATTTTTTAAAAATATATAGAAATTATTTTATTTAAGAATAAATAGGAAAAATTGTAATGGAATCCTCAAATAAAATAATAGTAATGATAGTTGGAAAAAAACATTCATTCCGTAAATTTTAAAACAAATATTCCTTTCACACTTCTGGTAAAAATTAAAGTGTACATCATCTGGAAAAAGTTAATAAGATTCCTTTTAAAATTTGAAAATAAAGTCAAATATTTTTGAAAATGTTTTCAATTCTTTTGATCATAGAAAAAACATTCGTTATAAAATTTTAAGAAACATTGACATGAAATAAAAAGGTCACCGACCAAAGTGAAAAAAGTGAGGTTGTATTAAAAAAATATTTTCTTGATCAAATTAATTACCAAATAGAGGAAAATAAAAGGAACATGTGTAAAATCTATAGATAAATGGCAGATAATATATTATATGGATTTTAAAACTAAAATGTCTTATTATTTTCCTCTATGGATCTTTAATCATAAACAATCCTAAATAAAAATTAGATTGTAGAATAAACAATTACCTTAAACTTATTGTTGGTCGTGAAAGTTATATCGTCAGGGATAATAAATTAAAATTTATTAAATAATTTAATGTGAAATATTTTCATATATATATTTATGCTTTTAATTTCCTTTTATAATATTTTGGAATCTATTCACTGAATTTTTCATTCTAATATTGACTACTTAATGTTGTTCGATCAATTTAACAAAAATAACTTTTGTATATTGGCCATAGTTAAAGGTGCTATGAAATGGATCCATCACCCCAAAATGTTAGTAATGGGTGGAATATTTGTTTTTCATTATATAAATTTTAGAGTCAACCATGTATAGTGGTAATTGAAACATGAATCGCATCACATCAAGGATATGGTCGTCCACATGTATGCATGAATGAACAAATAATTATCCAACATATGGATGCCTAAGTTGGTAGATGATATATTTTGTTTAAAGAGTCATAATTATTTCTTAAATACTATATTTTTTTCTTTGATGCATATTTATATCCATCCATGAATAGTTTTAATGGAAACAAATTTCAGTGCTCCGTGAAGATTCTAGGTTATACGTACAAATGAGAGATCTTTTCATTTTTCTTAGGATGGAATAATGAATGAAAATCGAGGCACCGTTAATATATATATAGATATTATAATAATTTAATTATGTTAATATGGTTATTGATTATTTTTAGGAGGTTTTTGTAAAATGGATCTTGAAAAACCTATATTTGAACATATAAATTTTCTTTTGATAACCTATGTGGTATTAATCCTTATTCCTTCTTGATGTGGTATTTTGTTTATAGATGTACATTTAGGACACGAGGAAGGACTTTTAAATTTTATTTTTCTAGGGCTTGGTATAAGTCCACATTTATAAACATTACATAATATTGAGGTAATTTTATAATTTTAATTTATTTCGCATAGAGAATATTTTCATGCTTATTGGTCTAGATAATTAGGGCATAACTCATATAGAAAATAACCATAGAAATAAAATGTGTAAACTCTCAATAGTATCCATTTCTTCCATAAAAAACATTTAAAATGAAACATTATTTCTTTACATGTTTAATCGTAATGTTTCTTTAATCCCATCTTTTAATATATTCTTCTTTAATTCCAATGAAATTTATTTCAAAACATGGGATGCGTGTAAAAAGATATGTAAGGGATACATAAATAAGGAAAAATATTATTTTTATGAAAACATGTAAAGAATGAATACTTTATCAAAAAGTAATACTTTTCACCACTAAAAAGTAGTAACATACTCTTTACTAAATAGAAGTTCATTGCTTACCTCTTTTGAAAACAAAATATTACCATAAAACCCATAGAAATAAACATAAAACATATAAAGGTGACTTGGAATATAATAATACTTAAATGGAATAACCGTACAGTTTACTTCCACATATATCATTAAATGGATTAGTCATACAGCTTACCTCCATTGTTAATGCATTAGAGGATATACCATTAACACCCATCATTAATTTATCACAGGACAAAACATATTTAGTTTATCATGTAACCACGCATATTTGGTTTATCATGTTACCACCCATCAAATATCCAATTACCATTTTATAATCACTATACATAAAAGATTACAAATATCAATATTTCACTTATAAGAAATAATATCATGATATTGAATTAGTCAATCTATTTTCAACACCATTTTCAATAACAAAATACAAAAAAGGGAATAGGGGATTTCATTTTCCATTTAAGAACATTTAGGCTTCTAGAGTAATCCAAATATAAAATAATGGTTATATAAGTAAAGAAGTCTTTATCACCGCATATGTTAAAATTTTCCTTCAATAGTTTAGTAAAATGATTCATTTAAAAAAAATCTGTTGGAAAATCATTGAATTAAATTCAAAAATATATAACAAATGTCCTTTAAAATCCTTTTGTATCTATATAATAAATATTTTAATTAATATTATGAATAACAATATTTTATAATTAAATCCATAAACGTTCAACGTGTCCCATTCCAATTGGACCATTTATATCTAAATATTCATGAATTAATACATTTACAAAAACATTAAATAACATTATTAGGGATAAAATATAGATATGAAATGTTATAGTGGTATTATATAATCCTTATAAAATAAGAAAAAAGCATATTATCAAGAAATGCCTCAATGAAAGGAGATTGGGATGAAGTCCTTTACAAAGATCCTATCATTAGATTAAGGATAAATTAATGAAAAAATTATGTGTAAAAAATATAAATACACCTGATATATTTTTATATTTAGTGTAAAATAATCATAGTTCATTCTCACGTATTCTTGTATAGAAAAACCAATGACATGGTTATTTTACTTAATGAATGGAAAATGAGTTATGTTTTCCCTTACCTAGAGTCCAACTTGTCATATACATTCTTTTCTCCTGAATAATATACTTACATTAATTTATACTTTCTTGGTAACATTTTTCATGTTTACTATTCCTTTTATATCACTTATTACCATGTTATAAAAATTACATAACTATTTAATTCATATGCGATGATTTTTTGATATTCGGTACTTAAGTCAAAAATAAACATGTTTTGATTCCAATTGTCCATCTAGTCAATATTTAATCATCTCTAGAATAGTATTAATGATTTAAATATCATATATATCTGGTATATATGTATTTATTATAGTCCAAAATATTTTGAGATATGAAATGAAATGCACCGTTCATGGAGACGGTGGGGTGTACATAAGTATGAAAGCTACTTCTATTTCTTTGTCATATAAAAAGAATAATAATTCAATGATATAAATTTTAATTATAATACCATTATTTAATTAATTCCATATATTTATCATAGTTTTAATAAAATCATCTTTTATACGTTCTGTGTATAGTAGGAAAAGTCATATTGATTTGAGGGGGCTGTAGTCCACACTTCCTCAAATGAAATTATCATATTTATACAACATGGAAAGAATAAAGGAATGTTCTAAATAAAAACTAATGAATAATTGAGAAAATAAAAATATAATATATATCATATTTAAAAAATATTCTCCATTATAATGGCCAATATTAGAGGTAGTAGGGGAAATTGAACAATCATCATTTCATGATGAAGTAGTTCACCATACACAGGAATAATACCTTCGTTACCCATTAAATAGATGTGTGTGTTAGTATATATCAAAAACATATAATTAAAAAATATTAATATATTAATTATAGTGGTGTTTTAATGTAATAAAAGAATAATAATAGTATAGGTATTGGAGAATGTTTGTGAAACTAAAAATCATGAGGTAAGCCATTACCTCTTAATCAAGTAACTTCTTTTGGTTTATACCAAAAGGATTATTCAGGAGGCTTTATTTCGTAAGGGAGACATATAGGATGAGGGTAGGTATTTTGGGAAGAGTTTTTTCAGGTGTTGGATAATCCAAAGTGTTTTTGATGTGTGATTATTAGAGAAGACAAGGTACATTTTTATAGTAGAGTGAAGGGGAACCCTTGGAAACTATAAAATTTGTGAAGAAATAAAAATTAATATTTTAATTCAAAAGTATCCAAACTATGATATTTATAAGATATGATTATTTTATTTAGAAAAAATCTCCTCCAATACTTTTTTGTATTGGTATTTATTTTATTTTAAACATTATATTTTCAGTTTACCCTGAATTATTCTCATTTAATTTTACTTATAGTAACAACATTTTAATTTTAAAGTGGCTATTAATTTTACTTATATGGGGAAGATTTCCCATAGTTGGACAATAAATGATCTTTTAGAACTTATAACAGTCACTTTATTATTTTTTAAGATTTTTTGAATTTTTATATAATTTAATAAATTTCCATTTTTATAAAACATCGATTATGTCAATTTTTACACTATCCATTTTGTTGAATTTAAATAAAATCTAAATAGATAGATAATCATGAAAAAAACCATTTAATACCCTTTTATCATTCCATATTAACCTATAAAAATCATGGATGTCAGAAATTATAACAATTAATAACTATTTTAATATTTATAATATAATTTATTTGATTCCTTCATTATTAAAGAAATCGGTGCATCATCATTGTGTCATAATAAAAATTTATTTATTTATTGTCTTAAATTTATGAATAAAATAGAATGATATATTAAATATTTTTATATTTCTAATGACTATTTTTAGTTGAATAGATCACTTAGATAAACCCTTAATAAAATCATTTTTCTAAGAAGATTCTTGTTTGTAACTTATTTCCCAATACTTTAATTTAAAAGTTATATGTGTCAAAATCTCACCCAATTGGATTCCAAAGGAAAAAATTTCATTCCAAGGGTTTTATGAATTGACCATATCTCATCCGATGGGACTTCGACAAGTTTTAGGATAGTTTTATATTATTATAATATTATTTTTACCCTTATTTACCTCATTTACCCTTTAACCCTGGTAAATAAAAATAATAACTGAAATGACTATTCATAATGTCCAAAAATAAAAGTGACTTATTTAAATTATTTGGTCCTTATAATTACAAATATTAAAATTATCAAAAGATTGACATGTGTTTATATCCAATTTCAATGTGAAATTACTTACAAATTACCAAAATCTTATTAAGTGATAAAAACATAATCTAAATATAATTTAAAACCAAATAAAAAGATATTATATAAAAAAATTAGATGAAAAGTAATCTTTTCATTAAAATACAGTGTTTTTCACTATTCACTAAAATATAATTCTTTTTTGAAAAAATCCAAAATTTCTTCCTAAGTAAATTTTGATGTCCCTTTTCCAAATAAGAATTTTATTTTGATAAATATAACATATAAAAGTGATAGAAACTATTTTTAGAAAGGGTTTTCCATCAAAAGGTAGTAAAACAACAATTTAAAAAATATTAGATTATTTTATGCCTGACATTCGGTTTATTCTCATTTTAAGGCTCTAAAATTTATTTACTGAATGCAAAAACATATGAAAAACGTGTGTAAACATAATATAGTTAGTTTTTTTCATTACCACCAATAAAATTATAAGACTTTATCTATCAGAATAATATTAACGATGTATTATTTTTCAGTATAACTCAGTTTTATTTGCAATGTAATATTTTGGAGAAACCTGTTATTGCGTTTCAGGTACACTATCAGAAAAAGAATCCCCTAGAATTTAAAATAAATAATATATATATATATATGTGAAAATTTATTGTTCTACAATTACCTTATATGTTACTCTTGGTCTAACTATTTGTCCCATTTAGTGTTTATAAGAGAGGAGAGGGGGTTCCCTTTTATAAGTGAGGTTGGTGGAAAACTAATAAATACTTGAAAAATTATTATATAATATATTCTTTACTGAAGTGAGGAGTAAAAAATTATCATACATATGAATATGATAAGTTCAATGTTGAATTAAAACCAACCAATTAGGTTTAGGTAAGTGTTTTTCATTATCTTAAATCTTTATCCCATTATTTTATTACTTTTAATTCATTTTACCCTTATATGAAGTGATAAATATTTTCCTTGCTAACTATTCATTGTGAAAAAAAAAATTAATTTGAACCTATTTAATTTAATTAACTATGGGGATTAAAATATTGAAATCCATTTTATAGGATTCAATTTTCAGAATTGGTACAAATTTTTTTAATAAATGTTCACTAAATGCATTGAGAACCATATTTAGAAAAATGTTTTATTTAAGCATAACAAATTTTTACCAAAAAATAAAGCATAATATTGTTTATAATTTAATTTATTGGAGTATGATAAATATAAGGTGAATTATTTTTTAAAAAATAATGATAAATATTATGGAACCTTGTAAATACTTTATCAACAGAGAAGAACAATTTTTTATTTAACAGAAAACATTTCTTAGAATTATAAAATTATAGGAATATATTTGAACATTAAAAATTATATTATTATATAATGAAAATTATTTTATAACTAAATATTAGTTATAGAAAAAATTTATCATAAATTTCATACTATTTGGGTGACATTATAATTCCAAGAAAGGGATAGTTTTTTGTAAAATTAATATTTTTCACGATTCACCCAAAAATGAACTACTTCTAGAAAATATCAAAAATTAAACTTAATATAACATTTATTTGATTAATTCAATAATTTAATTTATTTCATCAAATTAAAACTATGCAATCTTGGAATTTAGGTTTTAATCATATATTTTAATGAATCTTTGTGCATTCTGCTATTACTTCTTTAGAATGAGAATTTTACTTAATATAATTGATGATTGAGTGTTAAAATTTCCATTGGATATATCATTCACTCATATTTTAAAAATTTATATTCCATTTATTCAGTGAATTTTTTACTCATAATCTATGGTGGATAATTATAAGAACTATTATCATTTCTATAATGAATCTATCAGGATTCTATGATTTTGAAGAACCTGATCTCGCATTTACTATGGTTATCGAAAAGGATATTTGATTCCATTGATAAAGGATAGAATATCCATACCATTTAGTATATTTTAGAGTTCCTTTGTTGCTTTTGTTTTAAAACTTGTTTTTATAAATTGATAAATATAATAAATTAAACTTATAACAATTTTATCGTGGAAATATATTATTTTACTTTGTTTTTCATAGTTCATAGTGGAAGGAATTTATAATTACAATAAATATTTGTTTCAAACATATATCTATGTATGATAGTTTTATGATAAAATTCAAATTATGGTTTGATAAAAGACACTTATATTTTATATTCTAAATAAAAATGATTTATAAAGTTGGGATTTCCATGTTGTAAGAGTATTCTTTATTAAAAAAGGATGTTCTTGGTTTATGGAAAATTACCAGTATCCTTTTTTCTTGATTATTATTATGATTTGAAATTATATAGAGGTTATTTTAATTTTACATTGATTCCAATGTTTTTTTATAGATGATCCATATATTATTTTTTCACCCAATGTTTATTTATGAATTCAACATTTTTATTTAATATGGAGATTATATTGTCAATGTAAAAAAATGTTATCTACATTAGAAGTAAAATTGTAAGTTTTGTTGATGCTTTGTCGTGAATTATATTATTATGGAAATTATTTTATATGATAAGGTTATTATTTATATCATTGATAAAAGGGTCTATTTTTTTAATGGTGTACAATGGTGAATTTTGAAATTTACGTGGTGTTATTATTATAAATATAATTGTATATTATGATTTTATACCTTACCTCCTTTATAAAATTCATGAGAAACATTTCATAACATAGTAGAAAATTTTTAGATAAATTAAATACTAGTTGAGATTTCATAATGGATAGTAACCCATAGTTGATATTAACACCTAGATATGGGGAGTTCCTCTAATGAAGCAAGATAAGAGTGAATTGGGAAGGATAATTGGTAGTATTGGGATATATTTTAGAAGTTGGTTCTAGTTAAGCATGTTTTCCTATAAAGTATTATGTTAAATGTTTTCAATATAACTTATTTATCATATGAATTACTTTTTTTTCTTGGTTTACTCGTATTCTTATCATGATGAGTAATTTTTGGCCAAGGATTTATGTTATAAAGTTATATTTTTCCATTTTTATTTAATCCTCTATTATTATTACACATTTATTTCATAATGACTCTCCTTCACTTTGATCGTATTTTTTTGGAGTATGTAATGGTTTTTTTAAAATAGTGGTTATTTTAGAACTCTAGTGTTTCTAAATAATATTTTTTGAAACTAATTTCTTTATATATTTGAGACATACTGTTTTCAATGTAATATTTATAAAAATTCAATGAAGACATGAATAAGTGTTTCATAAAAGTGGAATGTTTTGTAAAAGGACCATTTGAAGTGTTATTTATTTCAAATATGCATGAATAACGTGAAATATATTTTATATATTAACTTAAAAATAGTTAAAAAAAATTATTTTATAAATGTAATGATATAGATTCTTGGTTGTATCCTACTAGTCTTTATATCACACCCCACATAGTCACATTTTTAGGTTCGCAGTCTTCAATATTTTTGTATGTAAATAGGTTTTGACTCCCATGTATGGTTTATTACACTCTCCCTTATGGAGTTGGTATATTTCGATACATGGTGGTAGGTCTGATTCACATAGAGATAGATTGGTTTATTTTTTTGGATATTTTGATTATTTTCAAAATTGACTTTAATAGACATCTTAGACAATCATTTAACATTTTAGTTTTATTTTTTATAATCAAAATATTTTAAATGGTATATATATATATATTTTATAATATATTTTGAATAGATTCATTTTATTAATTATTGTTGTTCTTTATTTGGTTTTCATATCTATTTTGGATGTCCTTATTTATCTATCATGATTATCTAATGAATGGATATATCTTATCAGGTTATAAGTAGGGGCCCGTTTTATTGGTTGTGGGATTTTAGGATGAAATCATTCCCAATTACCATGTTTTGATACACTTATTTATTTTTGGTAGCCTGTGGAGATCGAGAATTTTCTTTTGGACTTCTAGCAGGATGACCAAGATAACATAGAAGATTGACCGAGTTGGTTAGTTAATATTTTAATACAATTAATAGATCCAAAAATTATACAGCAAAAAAATATGTCTTCCATGTAATCAGTTTATAATATGGAAATCCAAAAATCAACATCTATATATTGTTATATTTTATATCTTTTTCACTAGTTCAACAATGTATTACACATCCACTATGATGTAACCCATACACCTTGGGATAAGGCACTCTCTATGAGTATCATGTCTAAAATGGGTAAACTATATAAGAAGTGATATTCCTTGATAACTTCAGATAGGACATAATTTTTCATAAATCACCACTATGTAGGGTTAAAGAGTTTAAAATGAACATCATTATGGGACATAATAGTAATAAAATAACCTATATTATTCATAACATTAGAGTATTATATATCTTGATATTAGGACCCATATAATCCTTCACTATATATATATATATTCTCCTAGTATATATATATATATACATGTCTGTATATTTATGTGTGTTTATGTAAACATATAATGGGTAATTGGAGTTCCCATTCCATATTTCAATCTAATCTTTAAGGACACATTCATCAGTAACGAGGGACCTATAAACTATACGTAATAAAAAAAATTCCCTAAACCAAAACAAAATATATAACCTAAAAACATATATATCACTAATTATATTAAACTAATATATATTTCCCTTTTTTTATATCGAGAAATACATTAGAATATAAGTATTTATGCATGAATAAAAAACCTTTAAAAAATCCTTTAATTTCCTTTTTTAGTATTGTATTTAAAAAAACATTTAAAATATAAGAATATTTTCATACTAGTATCAAAATAATTGATAAATCTATTCTCAAAACATAATGATCCCAAAAGAGTTAAGGTATCATGCCCTATTATGTGGTTACCTCTCAAGGGAAACTAACTTTGGGATTATATACATTACCATACTATTATTTCATTTAGATATCCAAATTCATTAAACTATAACTCACTGATCAATCATGATTCAATAAAATTGAACTATAGTCATTGTTATGATGGATTGAATCATATCAAAAAAATTTATTGATATTGGTTGAGGAAGAAAGTTACTTGACCAACAAGAAAACTCTATTTTAGTATAATATTCCTAATGTAATCCATTATGAAAAGGTATATCATTACATGGGATGTAATTTTAAAACATTATTCCATTGGATCCAAGAACCCTTATATGACCCACATTAATGATAAATACCTTTTAAATTTTTAAAATTTTATTATAAGATATCATAATACATCAATATATAGGGTCTAGTTGATATATTTTGCATAAGATATAATGTGTCGGCCTTAAACCTTACTTAATATTGAATTAAAAGAATAATTCACATTGAGGATCTTTTTAGGTTTAGATTTTTAGAGAATTAGGACATAACTATTACATCTCAAAAGATTACAAAGTATACACTTCTACTAAGTTTCCATAAAAATAAAAACTCTTAAAAAGAAACATGTCTAGTTACACATTTTATATAGCATGACATTCCCTTGATCCCATCATTGACCCTACTCTACACTATGTCCTGTGAAAAAAATTTCAAAAAAAACTTGGGGTGAGCGTAAAAAAGCTCTGTAAGGGATACACAAGGAATGAAAACTGTTAGTTTTTCAAAACAAAAAGTAAACCATATATACTTTATCAATGTAATAACTTTCACCTTTATGAAGTAGTAAAAACTCTCAACTGAATAAAATATCATTACTTACCCTTTTGTAACCAAAATATTACCATAAAACCCATATAAAGAACACATAACATATAAATGTAACTTGGGACATACACATACTTAAATGGAATAACCATACGGTTGACTTCCACACATATCACTTGATGGAATAGCCATACAGATGAATTCCATACCCAATGCATTGGAGGTTATAATGTAACCACTCGTCCTGGTATTCACAGCACCACCTGTCATATGGTTTATCACGTAACCACCCGTCAAATGTCCAAGTACCATTATAAAATCATAATACATAAAACAAAAATAATGGAAAGAAAACATTTCCACATTTCAAACACAATATATCACTTAAAAATATTGACATAAATAATCCATTATAAAAACTATTTTAATTACCAAAATACATAAAAGAGTATATGGTATTTATTTAATTTTGAAAAACATCACAGCTTATTGAGGAAGCCAAAGACCAAATAATACTTGCGGCGGCAGAAATGGTCGTTGTCACTGTGTACGTTATAAGAAACATTCTTTTTTTTATTTTTGTAAAAAGATTCATAGAAAAAGACTCCATTTTTATAAAATTAAAAGTCAAATGGGTTTATACGCCGTATAAAAGAAATCCTTGAATTAGAACAAAATATGCCTCAATGAAAGGAGATTGAGACGATGTCCCTTACCTCTTGTCCGATGTGACTCGATTGCTCTTTAATCTGCTGAATAATAAACTAATGTTAATTTATACTTGTGTAAGAACCTTTTTCAAGTTTATTATTCCTTCTATATAACTTATTTCCATGTTATAAATGTTATGTAATCATTTAAGTTAATAATGTTTGTTTTCTCGATATTTGGATCTTAAGTCGATAATGGACTTCTTACAATTACAATTGTTTGTCTGGTCAAAGGTTCATTATATCCCGAATGATATTCATTATTTGGATATCATATATATCATATATACCCAGCATATACTTTTATTTATAATTTTACATAACATTTATAAGTAAGAAATGAAATGCACCGTTCATGGAGACGGTAATTCGTACGTACGCATGAACGCTACTTTCATTTCTATGTCGTATTAATGGAATTAAAACTAAATGAGAGATATGTATATTTTAATTACAGAATTATATTTATCATTTAGATGTAACATACATCATATATATCCAATATATATATGTACTTATAATAGTACATTACATTTGGGAATAAGAAATGAAATGCACCGTTCATGGAGACGGTAAGCCGTACGTATGCATGAACGCTAGTTTCATTTCTATCTCATCATTTTAATGGAAAGAAATAATAATGATATAAAGGTATATTATAATTCCAGTATAACATCATATATTATAACTTTAACTCCATCCTTTATACGTCCCACATATGGCATTAACGAATCAAATCACTTTGAGGGGGCGGTAGTCCACACTTCTTAAAATGAAGATATCATGTTTACCCATAATGGAAACCATAAAGGTATGACATAAATGAAAAATAAAGAAGCTTAAGTAAAAAATAAACATATTATATATCATATATAAATATATAGACATCTTAATGGCCACCTTTTAAGGTGTTATATGAGTGTTGAACAATCATCGTTTCGTGAGGCAGAAATTCACCATCCATAGAAACAGTATGTTCATTAACCATTATATGTAGATGTGTGTAACTGTAGCTAGAATCCTTCACATAAAAACATCCTAGAATATTGAAGATAATGGTTTTGTTACAAAAGAAAGGAATAAAAAGAGTTTAGGGGGTTGGAGAAGCAAAATAAAACATAAGAACACAAGAGAAAACACAACCTTTAAAACGTGTAACTCTTTTTGATTTGAGCTCAAAAGCTTTCTTGGGAAGACTTCTGCCCAAAGTGAGGCTTCTAGGAGTAATAGAGGGATGTGGAGAGACAAAATGGGAAGGTTTTGGCCGAGAAAAAGGCTTGAAAGGTCTGGGTAAGGCAGTAGAGGTGGGGGCCTTTTATAAGAGGAGAGGAGGGGCACTCTTGGAAAAGTTAAGAAAAGATATATTATTATAAAATGATTTTCGAATAAAAAAGGTCCCAAAATTATAAATTTATAGGATAAGGTGATAAGGGTTCTAAATACACCCATAAAATAGGTTTTTTACAAGTTTAGGTCTTAGAGTTTACATTATCTCTTCATTTTATTTAAATCGTTTAATAATGAGGTAATCGCTGCATCATCATGGTGTCACAAATAATTTAATTTATATAATGTATAAAAAATATAAAAAAATAACATGATGTATAAAATAGTTTTATCTTTCCAATGAATATTTATAGTCAAAATTATGACCTGTATAACCCCATTTATAAATTTTTTTAGTAAAACATCTCACGTTTGTGACATTTTGATTTTTACTGTAAATAAAAGGCATTAATGTCATTATCTTACACAAGTGGCACCATGGGGTCCCAAAAATCGACCCATGGGTTTTCTTGGTTGGTCAGGACTCATAAAATAGGGTTAGGACAAGTGTAAAGATATTTTCATTTTATTATAATATCATTTTACCTTAAATCACACTAATTACATTTAATCGCGATTAATAAAACATAAAAGTTACTTTTCATCAAAAATTATTTTCATCCCATTGAACCAAATTTTACATAAAAATGAAAATCATTTATATTTGATTTTTTAAATTCAAATCATAGAAGTGGTAATGTTCCTTTTAAACGAATAATCAGTTTTTGTAACTACCACTTTGTGGTTTCACTATTCATAAAAAAATTAAGGTTTTTCAGAAAAATACCAAAACTTCAACCTAAGCTATATTTGATATTATGAATTTAAAAAGATGTATCTTTTAAGAAATTCAAAACATATAAGTTTCATTAATTAATTTAATAATTAATTCCCACTGTCAAATCGAATAGCGTGTTTTTAAGAAACAATATGTATCAAAAGATTGACACTAGTTTAAGTCCAATTTCAAAGTGAAATTAATTCCAATGACCACCATTGGAGTAAATGGTAAAAATATATTATAATTTAACTTTAAGACCAAATCAAAAGATAAACTAATCATATAAATAAATTAGATTAAAAATAGTTTTTGAATTAAAATACAACATTTTTCACTATTCATTAAAAAATGAACTTTATCGGAAAAATACCAAAAAATTTAAAGAAAGTAAATTTTGATGTCCCAATTCTAAAGAAGAGTTTTATTTGGTCCAATAGAATGTATAAGAGTTACCAAAACTATATTTAAAGAGGGTTCACCATGAAAAGGTGATAGTTCGACCTTTTAGGGAATATTAGAGTATTTATGCCTAAAATTGAATTCTTTTTCTTATTTTAAGCCTTTATATTTTATTGGATAAATGTAAAAACATTTAAAAAACATTTATAATCATATTTTATTTATTTCTATTCATTCTCGCCAATACAATGGCTACGTGTTAACTACCATTTAAAATAATATTATTTTATAACTAGTGTGCAACGTACGATTTCAAAGAAAATCTTTGTTGTGTATCGGGTAAGCTATCGAACATAGAAACCCCTTTAAAGTAAAATTAATATTTAATTCGCAAATATTAATAAATATGAAAATGTTTTATTCTTTATTTACCTGGGATGTTACATCCTTCCGCCCTTTTGGGAATTGCATCCTCACGATTTTATTCACTTATCAAAATAAGTGGGGGTATTTATTCCTCATAGCATTTTCAGATTCCCACGTTTCCTCTTCAACCATATGGTTTTTCCATAAAACCTTTACCTGGTGAATTAACTTATTCCGCAACACCTTCTCTCTACAGTCAAGAATATGAACCGGTTGTTCCTCAAAAGATAGATTCTCTTCCAACTAATCTACCTCTAGGCTCAAAACATGAGATGGATCTGGCATATACTTTCTCAACATCGAAACATGAAAAACATTGTGTACCTGAGATAAACTCAGAGGTAAAGCCACTCGATAAGAAACTGATCCAACTTTCCCCAGAATTTCATATGGTCCAATGAAACTTGGACTCAGCTTTCCATTTTTACCAAATCACATCACATTTTTCCATGGTGATACTTTTAGAAAAAATGATCACCTACATCGAAAGATAGATCCTTCCTCTGGTTATCTGCATAACTTTTCTGTCTCCTCTGAGCTGTTCTCATGTGTTTCTGAATCAACTGAACTTTTTTTGAAATCTCTTATACGAATCCTGGTCCCATCATCTTCCTTTCACCCACTTCATCCCAAAAAGCTGGAGTTCGACACCGCTTCCCATATAATGCCTCAAACGGAGCCATCTGTATACTGGAATGAAAACTGTTATTATATGAAAATTAAACAAAATAAAGTTGTTGGTCCCAACTTCCCTGATAATCCATAGAGAAAGAACGTAGCATATCCTCCAAGGTCAGAATTGTTCGTTCTGATTTCCAATCTGATTGAGGATGAAAAGTTGTACTAAAACTTAATTTAGTACCCAATGACTTCTGAAGGTCTTTCCAAAAGTTAGAAGTAAACCTCGAGATGTCTTTGGTAATCCCACAACAAAGTACATGGATATATTTTCCCATTTCCACTCTGGCACTGGTAAAGGCTGAAGCATCCCTTTCAATAACTGCCACTCTGCTTTAACCTGCTGACAAGTCAAACACTTCATAGTAAAAGAAGAAATATCTCTTTTCATTCCATCCCACCAGTAATACTCCCGCAGATCTCTGTACATCTTAGTACTGCCAGGATGAACTGAAAACAAGGAACTATGAGCCTCACAATACAACTCATTCTTCAACTGTGAATCACCAGGCACACATAATCTCTTCCCAAACCTCAAAACACAATCATTATCAATATTAAATTCATGCAACATACCATTATAAACCAGCTCTACCTTTTTCTGCAACCCACTTTCTTTCTTCTGCTCTTTATTAATTCTGTCTGATAGAAATGATCTCACTGATACCTAAAACAAAACAGATGAACTTCCTACACCAACAACTTCTATGCCAAATTTCATCAAATGAAAAACCAAAGGATCTCGTTCCAAACATAGCATGGTTAATGAAGCATTACTTTTTCGACTCAAAGCATCAGTCACTTTATTTGATTTTCCT
The DNA here is from genome assembly GCA_963277665.1 of Viscum album. Lineage (NCBI taxonomy): Eukaryota > Viridiplantae > Streptophyta > Magnoliopsida > Santalales > Viscaceae > Viscum > Viscum album. Next base: position 344,611,079 of record OY728127.1, on the reverse strand, counting down.
TGATGGTAATGAATTGTACAATCATAATCATTTATTAATTCTATCCATCTCCTCTATATCATGTTCAATTCTTTTTGAGTGAATATATACTTTAAACTTTTGTGATTAGTATATATTTCACACTATACTCCATACAAACGATGCCTCCAAATTTTTAGATCAAAAAAACATCAACTAATTCCAAATCATCTGTAGGGTAACTTACCTCATGAGTTTTCAACTGACGTGTAGCATAAGAAATTACTTGGTCATTCTGCATAAGGAAACAACCAAGTCCCTTCAATAAAGCATCACTGTAGATAACAAACTCACCATTCTTGGAAGGAAGTGCCAAAATTGGAGCATTCACTAATCTTCTTTTAAACTTTTGAAAACAATCATCCCATTATTTTTTCCAGATAAACTTAACACCGTTCCGAGTTAGCTTAGACATTGGACTAGATAACAGACCGTCGGTAGTAGCCTGCCAAACCAAGAAAACTACGAATCTCAGTTACATTTGTGGGTCATGGACATTCTTCAAAAACCTTTTTTTTTTGCAGGATCAACAGTTATCCCATTGTTAGAAACAATGTGACCATGGAAAGAATTTTTTTGCAACCGAAACTCACACTTGCAGAATTTTCTATACAGTTTCTTTTCTTTTAAGGTTTTTAAGATAACCCTTAAATGCCTTTCATGATCCTATTTTCTTTTAGAAAACACCAAAATATCATCAATAAACACAACCACCATTTATCACCTGATTCAACTGAGCCATCAGTGCAGTAAACTGCTCAATTCTGATTCTGACCATCTCTGGTTGATGATTCGAAAGGTAATTATACTATGTATGCCTTCCTATAAAATCTTCTCTATTTCATTTATGGAAAACCATTCTTATCATAGAAATATCTTAGGTGAAGCAACATGGTAATCTTTAAATTCTATTTCATTTCAATCATACCCTAAATTAATTTATAATTTAACAATTTTCAAACTCCTAAAGTTGTCTAAACTGACCTCTAATACCAACTATAAGGCCCCGGCCTTAAACCATACTTAATATTGAATTAAATGAATAATTCAAATTTAGGATCTTTCTAGGTTTAGAGTTTTAGGGAATTATGACATAACTATTACATCTCAAAAGATTACAAAGTAGACACTTCTACTAAGTTTCCTTTAAAATAAAAACTCTTAAAAAGAAACATGTCTAGTTCCACATTTTATATAGCATGACTTTCCCTTGATCCCATCCTTTTACCTAATCCACATTAAGTCCTATGAAAAAAAATTCAAAAAAAACTTGGGGTGAGCATAAAAAGCTCAGTAAGGGATACACAAGGAATGAAAACTATTAGTTTTTCAAAACAAAAAGTAAACCATGTATACTTTATCAAAGTAATACCTTTCACCTTTATGAAGTAGTAAAAACTCTCCACTGAATAAAAGATCATTACTTACCCTTTTGTAACCAAAATATTACCATAAAACCCATATAAAGAACACATAACATATAAAGGGAACTTGGGACATAAACATACGTAAATGGAATAACCATGCGTTCAACTTCCACACATATCACTTCATGAAAGAGCCATACAGCTGACTTCCATACCCAATGCATTGGAGGTTATAACGTAACCACCCATCCTGGTATTCACGGCACCACTCGTCATATGGTTTATCACGTAACCACCTGTCACATTTCCAAGTACCATTATAAAATCATAAGAAATAAAACAAAAATAATGGAAAGAAAACATTTCCACATTTCAAACAGAATATATCACTTAAATATATTGACATAAAAAATCCATTATAAAAACCATTTTAAATACCAAAATACATAATAGAGTATATGGTATTTATTTCATTTTAAAAAACATCACATCTTTTTGAGGAATCCAAAGACCAAATAATACTCGCGGCGGCGGAAAAGGTCATTGTCACCACGTACGTTAAAAGAAACATTCCTTTTTGTCATTTTGTAAAACACTTCGTAGAAACAGACTCCTTTTGAATAAAATTAAAAGTCAAAGGGGTTTATACATCGTATAAAAGAAAGCCTTGTATTAGAACAAAATATGCCTCAATGAAAGGAGATTGTGACGAAGTCCCTTACCTCGTGTCCGACGTGACTCGGTTTCTCTTTAATCTCCTGAATAATTAACTAAATTTAATTTATACTTGCTTAAAAACCTTCTTCAATTTTATTATTCCTTTTATATAACTTATTTCCATGTTAAAAACGTTATGTAATCATTTAAGATAATAATGTTTGTTTTGTTGATATTTGGTTCTTAAGTCAAAAGTTGACATCTTATAATTACATTTGTTTGTGTGGTCAAAGGATCATTATATCCAGAATTATATTCATGATTTGGATAAAATATATATCATATATATCAAGCATATACATGTATTTATAATAGTATATAACATTTAGAGGTAAGAAATGAAATTCACCGTTCATGGAGACGGTAAGCCGTATGTATACATGAACGCTACTTTCATTTCTATGTCATATTAATGGAATTAAAACTAAATGAGAGATACGTATATTTTAATTCCAGAATTATATTCATCATTTAAATGTAACATACATCATATATATCCATTATATATATGTACTTATAATAGTACATTATATTTGGGGATAAGAAATGAAATGCACCGTTCATGGAGACGGTAAGCCATACGTATGCATGAATGCTACATTCATTTCTATCTCATCCTTTAATAGAAAGAAATAATAATGATATAAAGTAATATTATAATTCCAGTATAACATCATATATAATAACTTTAACACCATCCTTTATACGTCCCACGTATGGCATTAACGAATCAAATCACTTTGAGGGGGCAGTAGTCCGCACTTCCTAAAATGAAGATATCGTGTTTACCCATAATGGAAACCATAACGGTATGACATAAATGAAAAATACAGAATCTTAAGTAAAGAATAAAAATATTATATATCATATATAAATATAGTGACATCTTAATGGACACCTTTGAAGGTGTTATATGAGTGTTGAACAATCATCGTTTCGTGATGCAGAAATTCGCCATCCACAGAAACAGTATGTTCATTAACCATTAGATATAGGTGTGTGTAAGTGTAGCTCGAATACTTCACATAACAAAATCATATAATATTGAAGATATTGGTGTTGTTACAAAAGATATGAATTAAAAGAGTTTAGGGGGTTGGAGAAGCAAAATAAAACATAAGAACACAAGAGAAAACACTACCTTTAAAATGGGTAACTCTTTTTGATTTGAGCTCAAAGGCATCCTTGGGAAGACTTATGCCAAAAGTGAGGCTTCTAGGAGTAATAGAGGGATTTGGAGAGACAAAATGGGCAGGGGTTGTCCGAGCCAAAGGCTTTAGAGGTGTGGATAAGGTGGTATAGGTGGGGGCCTTTTATAATAAGAGAGGAGGGGCACTCTTGGAAAGTTAAGAAAATATATTTTATTATAAAATGGTTTTATGATAGAAAAGGTCCAAAAATTAAACATTTAGAGGATAAGGTGATAATGGTTCGAAATCCACCCATACAATAGGTTTTTTACAAGTTTAGGTCTTAGATTTTACATTATCGCTTCATTTTATTTAAATCATTAAATAATGAGGTAATCACTGCATCATCAATGTGTCATAAATAATTTAATTTATTTAATGTATAAAAATTATATAAAAATATAAAGATGTAGGAAATAGGTTTACATTTCCAATTAATATTTATAGTCAAAATTATGACTTGTATAACCCCATTTAAAAATTGTTTTAGTAAAACATCTCATGTTTGTGATATTTTTATTTTTACATTAAATAAAAGGCATTAATATCATTATCCTACCCAAGTGGCTCCATGGGGTCCCAACAATCAACCCATGGGTTGTGTTGGTCTTACATGACTCATCCAATAGGGTTAGGACAAATATCTAGATATTTTGAGTTTATTATAATATCATTTTTACCTTAAATCACACTAATTACCTTTAATTGTGATTAATAAAACTTAAAAGTTACTTTTCATCAAAAATTATTTTCATACCATTGAACCACATTTTACTTAATAATGAAAATAATTTATATTGTATTTTTGAAATTCAAATCACCAAAGTGGTAAAGTTCCATTTAAACGAAAAATCAGTTTTTGTAACTACCACATTGTGGTTTCACTATTCATCAAAAATTAAGGTTATTCGGAAAAATACCAAAACTTCACCCTAAAAAATATTTGATATTGAGAATTTAAAAATGATTTATATTTTATGAAATTCAAAACATATAAGTTGCATTAATTAATTTAATAATTAATTCCCACTATCAAATCAAATAGCGTGTTTTTATGAAACAATATGTATCAAAAGATTGACACTAGTTTAAGTCCAATTTCAAAGTGAAATTAATTCCAATGACCACCATTGGTTTAAATGTTAAAAATATATTCTAATTTCACTTTAAAACCAATTAAAAAGTTAATATAATCATATAAATAAATTAGATTAAAAAGAGGTTTTGAATTAAAGTACAACATTTTTCACTATTCATTAAAAATGAACTTTATCGGAAAAATACCAAAAATTTACAAAAAGTAAATTTTGATGTCCCGATTCTAAAGAAGAGTTTTATTTGGTCCTATAGAATGTATAAGAGTGAGAAAAACTATATTTAACGAGGGTTCACCATCAAAAGGCGATAGTTTGACCTTTTAGTGAATATTAGAGTATCTATGCCTAAAATTGAATTCTTTTCTTATTTTAAGCCTTTATCTTTTATTGGATAAATGTTAAAACATTTAAAAAACATATATAATCATATTTTAGTTATTTCTATTCACAACCGCGAATACAATGGCTACGTGTTAACTACCATTTAAAATAATAATATTTCATTACTAGTGTGCAATGTAAGATTTCAAAGAAACTCTTTGTTGCGTATCGGGTACGCTATCGAACATATAAACTCCTTTAAAGTAAAATGAATATTTAATTCACAAATATTAATAAATATTAAAATGTTTTATTGTTTATTTACCTGGGATGTTACATAATATGTATGTGGAATGTAAGGAAAAATCCAATGTTACCCTACTTTAGTACATGAGACCACACAAACCCTATCAGCCATGTCCTAGACTACAACCACCCCCTTTGACCATATTTCTATCAATACATGTATTAATACTCATATAAACCATGGGAATACTAATGGTAGAAAATACCATATAACATCATGAAAATGTTTGGCCATCAAAACTAGTTGATTCATCATCAAATTTAAGAAACTATATAAATAAAGAAACACTCCAATATAAGGACTATATAGTGAAAAAATTTATGAGTGAGTTAGAACAAGAAATAAATATTTGTTGGGAGATAACCTATCCTCTTACATATTTCTTCCACCAATGGATCAATTAATAACTAAGGATTTGGGAATTTGGAAAAGGGTGAAGGGATATGCAAAGAGTTTTATGAACCACCATTAACATCTAGTATAAGTAAAAGAGAGTGATAAAGGGAGTGTTGTGTTTAATATTAAAATCAACATATTTAATAAAATAAAAAATAAAAATAACTTATTATTAAAGAAACTATTGTGTAACCCCTATCAAATGTGTTGTAGAATAGTAGTTTTTGAAATTTTACTACAATTCCCACAATGATTGTAGTGTCACCCAATTGAAAACTTGATGAGGCATCAGGTATCCTAATTTATTATTCAGAATACTGTTACCCTAAGATTTAAATCAAAAAATTTCCCTATTTAAAAAACCATAAAACCTCCGTTTTTGTTATTATATGTAGAATAGATCTAATGTAACCAATCACTAGACAAACTTAGGAATCCCAGTCAGTTAATCCTCATCCCACCTAGAATGAAATGGAATGTACACAAAAAACCTTTTTTTTATTAAATATGACTTCACAACAGCCCATTATCCTAAAACATATTACATTCCCTAAAGTACGATGGTCTAAAGACAAATTTTGTGGCCTATATGGAAAATGGAGAAACATGAATCATGTAGTGTCAAAAATTGTATGTGTTGACACCCCTTGCTAGTAGTCGTTGAATTGATTCATTTGGGCATGTTTTACATCAAATCCTATCAATAATTGAGTAATAATACTACCCTATAATGCACTATGGACGTTATCCACTAAAATCATTTAAATATTTTGGTAAGAGGGATAAATGATTGGTGATAGCACTTCTATGTATATTTTGAGCCACCAACACGGTGATGCCTTGTGTGGTGCTCTGATACATCACCTTCCTTTCCTGATGTATCATTTGACCCATCCCATGACTTCATAATCACTGTCATGAAACCCATCTATCCTACAATGAATGTACATGGGGATTAGCGGCTAGTTAATATGCTATGGCTTTTCCATCCCACTTTTGAGGTATTCCAACAGAAGATACATTCTTGTAGCCATACTTTACATCCTTCATATTTCTTAGATCGATTTTTATGGTCCAACCATGACACCATCTATCTATAAATAATTTCCTAAATTACCTATAGAATAATGGATTTAAATGGGCAATATGCCCAAATATGTGTTTGAAATCTCAATTTTGGGGAATAGTTTTGCAGCTATAGTGTTTCTACAATACCTAATATAGTACTACTGTAGTAATATCAGAAATAACCCCCCATTTTAAACCTAGGTATATGATACCCGATAACTAGGTATCCTATACATGGGAATGAAACCCAACTGTAACCCTTTAATTACATAAAACATTCTTAAATAATCCCTCCTCATGTATAAAAAATCAAAATCAAAATTCCCCTCAACTCAACATTCAATATAGTATAGTTCACTCTAAATTCCATTGATATAAATGTGCATGGTTAATTTTAATTTTATTGTATTATATAAGATCATGATTATAATATTTTAATAATAAGGAGAAATTCAAACATATCAGGGGTGGAAAATATAAAAATCCATGTGTATTTTTGTGCAATAGATCCATTCATATAGAAATTTTTTAATAAGGGATTTATTTTCATAAACAATTTGTTGTATATTATACATTTTTCAATTATTGAAAATGATTATAGAGGTGTGAGGTTTTTTCAAAATTGTTCATATACAAAATTTGATAATGTAGATTTAAAGAATTTGAGTTCAATGGAGTATTCAAACTATAATTTATCTCAAATTAAAAATGATAATGAAAACGATAAGATAGCTATGAGATTATGAAAATTTTTACTTAATTATACAATGAAGGAGAAATGATTGTTGACATTTAACTACAGTTAAATTATGTTTATCTAGATGATCCAAAGTTGGGGAAGTTCAGTAGTCTAAATATTATCATCTCGAAGTCAAATAATGTATTGCACAAGCTAAGTAGGGTTTATTAGGAAAAATAATCATAGAAGATGATCAAAGATGAAAGATTCCATAAGTTTAGAATATTATAAATTTAGGATAAAATAATCACATAATTTTCACAATTTTTGAATCTAAGTATATGATAAATTCAAAATTGGAAAAGGTATGAAATGTATAATGATTTCATAGAAAGATACTATTAAAAAACCATGATATGCATAATATATTTCATAGATTCATAAATTTATAAAAAGAATAATCCAATCTTAGATATGTTATGTTTTCTAAAGAAATTAAATTAAATAAAGGCATGAATTCAATATGGTACTTATAGTATTCTCATGATAAATAATTCAGAAATGTACATGAATTTCATTAAGATGTGAAATATATATAATATTTTATAAATTAATTTTTTTTATTCAAGAGAAGTATTAATTTGGGAAAGCTAAAAACATTATATAATAAATAGAGGTAAAAAAAAATTACTAAAGGGACTATGGTTATAGAATATGATTCAAAGAATAATCCATAAATGATATGTAAGAGTTAAAAATATTACATAAGATTCATCAGTAAGAGGAAAAAATATTTGGAAATGTTAAAAATAATATTTAATATATATGCATAATAATTTCTTTAAAAAAATTCAAGCATTATATAAATCATCAAAAATTACATGATTCTTACTATATACATAAGTGTAAAAAATTACAGTAGGACCACCAATTAAATAAACAAGACGGTCATGGTGGTAATTTTTTTATGTTGGGATTTTATTGAAATTTTAAACATCATGTTGTTTTTTAGTATGTATGATTTTAAAATATGGGTTTTGATTAATAAAGAATAATAATTTCATATGATCATTATTGTTGAAGATCATGACTTGATGCTTCTGTAGGATGAATTATAAGTCAAATTTAATTATTCATGTTGAGATTTTGTTATATCATGAAGAATATGGCCACACCATAGTGCGTGATGGGAATCATTTAATGTGACAGATTCATGAAGCAACTTTTCATATTTAGACGCATGCAAAAATTGGAAAAGAATAATATTGGTTTTGATAAAATAAAAGTCATTCATAATTATTTTTATCACGTAAATATTAAAGGGTAAGTCTATAGGAGGATTAAGAAATAATAATTATGATCAATTTTATAAAATATTGGAGATCCAAAATGAATAAAATCTACAATGATGTAATATTCATGTGAATATATAGGAAGATAAGAGGAAGAAGAATATGAATTTCGATGCTAATATTATCTTCAATATTTAATAAGTTTAATTATTGAAGATGGAGAAAGAAATTATAATTATCCTTTATGTTTTGTATTTCAATTAATGGAGAGAAAAAATTAATATATGAGAGATTATCTTGTTCATTGTTGAAAAATATGTTTGTAAGAGAGAGAAATTGGTGAAACATCCACTGATCATCTAAATCAATGATTAAAATTGAGAGTCACACCTAAGGATAATTTTACCCCATATGGTATAATACATATTATTAAATTTATCATTGGATCTAATAGAGAATTACGGAAAATGATATCAGTATATTAAGTGTTCAAAAGTAGAAAAATTTAGAACTTATGGCTATTTTTTGTCAATGAAATAGATAAGATCAATGAATTCATAAATTGAAATAATCCTATAATACAACAGATCATACTTTAAGGTGTTAAAAATACAATATTTATTTTGGAGATAGATTCTTACTAGGTTCCAAAGCATAATAATTGAATGTTGGTTCTTTTCTTATTATTATTTTTTCCATGATTATAGTTTAAAGGATTTGAATATTGTTTTGTCTATTTTTTTACAATGAAATGGAATTAATATATGTGTCGGATAAAAACTAATGTACACTAGGGACATAGTCTTCTATCATGGCGGTGAACCTCAATAAAAAATCCATATGTTCTTTTTTTTTAATTTCATTCTTAATATAATTTCTTTCAAACCAATGATGAAAAAACTGCAAGAGATCCATTCTCTATATAGATTTAGTGGTAAGAATGGGTATTTTAAATTATAAATATTTATATATCAGTAATTCACCACACCTATCAGGGTGTATTACCAATCCTAGTTGAATATAAATTGGTATCAAAGTTATGGTTCGACCTCATATTGTATTCTCAACATTTTTAAGATTTGATGTTTTTCTAATTCTCTCCCAAAGGCTTCATGAACAATAGATTTAAATAATTTTGTGAGTTAATTATCAAAGAACTGATGGAGGAGATATATTCAATAACTTTTTGGAAGACGAATAAATGGAATTAAAATAAATTGAGAAAGTCCATACCAATGAATTGTGTTAATAATAAATATCTACAAATTGAATATAAGTAGTGTATATATCATTTTATTATATAAGATGGTATATATGATGGTAAATATTCACTTAAAACATATATTAAGAAGAATTTCCTCATAAGAAAGGATTGAAAACACACTAATACCACCTGTTCCGATCATTGAAAAATTAGAGATAGCATGATTGGGGATGATCTGGTCGAAAAATTCATCAGTAAGGGACCAAGATTAATTGTAGAATATCACATATCTACAAAAAAAAGATAAATAAAGTTATATTATAAAAATATTCCTTCAAATTTTTCATAAATAAATAATAAACATTATTTTTTCCCTTCTAAAAACATGTTGTGTGAGATCACCCAGTATAAAAATTATTGTTAATGCATATACAATGATTTGGAAGAAAAGGTGTTGACATGTGTAAAATTCAATAAAAAAGACATACCCATAAGTTCCATGAATGTAGATATTAAATAAATATTCCATACATTTGATAATGACTATATTAATAAAAATAAATAGGAGGAAGAATAAAATAAAGGGATTTAATGGAAAATCTATGTGTTGGATTAAGGGAAAAGTCCAAACATTTATGTAAATAATGCATAATTTTAAATTAGGGAACATAATATTAAGTATCAAAAGAAATCAATGCAAGATGAAAATAAGAATCAGGAATAAAATGAGAGGAATATTGGGATAATGAGAAATGTGTACAAATGAAAGGTGTGATTAGTTATGTATGGGAAATATATAAACAACTTGATATGTGTTTTTCTTGAAGTCATGTTAACAAATTTGTATGTGATATTAGATAAATCCTCACAGTATATTGATAAAATACCTTTATCGATGCGTATTGAATATAATAATATATTATCAAAATTCCTCAATGCATTTACAAGAATATAGTGAGAATATCCAATCATAAACCAATTACAATCTCAAAGATAAATAAATAATTTGTTTTATAAAATTCTATTTGTGTCATTTCTATTTATTTATATATTTTTTAGGTTTTAAATAAAAATATTAATAAATATGGGTTAAAAAATTGTGAAGAACAAACCATTATATCGATGGTGTTTGTATTTATGAAAAAAAGGGAGTCATTACCCAAAATATGTCCACATAATTGAAAAACAAAAATATTTGTTTACTAGAGAGGGACATCTTATATGAAGAATAAAAAGATAAAGAACTTTGGTATTTTTTTGGTGTTGTAAAATCATAAAGAAAAGGTATATTTATTATAGGTATAAGATATCCATTTTATGAGATTATAGGAACCTTATATCAAGTATGTGTGAGGATGGTGTAATGAAATGTACACTTAAATTGGATAAAATTATTTTTACCTCTAACAAATATTAGTTATTAAAAAATTCATTGAAAAATGATATTAAGGTGTTCACCATGGAGAGGCACGAGGGATTAAAAAACACATCATGTGTCTAAGGTATTTTAATGAGGAATAATACAAAAGTTGAGAAGATATAACGATAATAAAGGAGGCATGTTTCCCCTAGGTCAGAAGTAAATGATGAATATTTTCTAAAAAAAACTCAAAATTCCAATGAATAATGCATTCAAAAAAAGTAATTTCATTTATATTGGATGAATGTAAAATATCATGGATGAATTAAAGGATACCCTCATTTTGGGTTTTTATAAATGAAATCTAGTGAAAAAGGTAAAATCAATTAAAAAGGTAATAAAATGATTATTTTTGTTTTAAATAATTTCTAGAAAACCATGGGAAAAAACCAAGAAACCCACATGCAATCCTGAATAATTCATGTCCTTTTGGAAAACCTAATTGGATATGGTATGAAATATTGAAATATACCAGTAAAGGATTATATATATAGAAAAAACGATATTTTACATGAAGAATATATAGATTTTAAGAGGGGATGTTAAAAGGTGATAATATAGGATCTAATTAGATGATGTGTAGGTGATGTATATAAGATGGACATGGTTTAAAATATTACATGATCGTATTTCCAACATAAGAAAAGATAATTAATAAAATAAAGAAAACACGAGGAATATCATGTTATTTAATGGATAAATGAAATAATTATCTAAATAGTGGGAATAAAAAAGTAACAATAAGTCCATGCAACTTAAAATTTCAACATTAAATACATAGGGATAATGCATAAAGTATTTTAACCAATATGGAGTGGAAAATTGAGGATATTGGTTGATAATTATGTCTTAACATTTCCACTATGACAAGTGAGAAAAGGAGATTGAGAATCATTCAAGTATATGATAATTTTATTCTTTATATATGTGGAATATTAAGAGAGGCATGATTTTGTGGGAGAGCTCAAAAAAATTATCATGATATAATTACTATTCTAGACTTAATGGATGTAATCATCTTGGAGTGATCTCAACATATTGTATATTTAATATTATTTTATGAATATGTCAATATTAATAAAATGAATAATAATTGTATCCATTGAGGGTGAGAAGTTATGGAAATATGTAAAAAAAAATTGTGTTAATATATATTTCTAGAAATTGATTAGAAAACATTCATTGGAAATGTTTTTTCTTATTATCTCGCTATTTGTTTTTAAAAAAATTATGATTTTAAGGATGGGAAATTTTTTTTATCATGGGAATAAAAATATACAGATTTTGAGAATTTTGAGTGTTTATTTTTTAATCCTAACATACTTATTATTTATAGTGTTTTTAATATACATTTTTATAAGAGTTCATTAATATTCATTTAAAAGGAAAAAATAACATCTAAGAACGTTAAAAATATTTTTATTACCCTAAAAACATTTGAATATCCCATATGAAAATAATTTGATATTGGAAAAATATTGTACACTTTTTGAAGTCTTCGTATCAAGAATAACCCCTTTTTAGTATTTTATATTGCATATGGATCATGTAATATTAGAGTGGGATAATTGATGAAAATTTTCATTAAATAAATTAAAACCCCCTATATGTAATAACTAATATATTATAATATTAAATAAATATTTCTAACACCCAAAGCTTCCATGGTAAGTTTAACTTTAAATAATACAATAGCTTGTGTTGTACGCAACTTCGAGTTCTAGCCCGTCACGACCAATCAAACTAGCAGTTTAAAAAGAAGTTATGAATTTTAATACCAACTTTTTGAGATATTATAAATTTTATTTTTCAAAATTGAATTCATTCATAGATTTAAAATATCAAAATTAGCTAGGGTGAATTTTTGGAATTTTGTCTAAAAACTATCAATTTTTGATGAATAGTGAAAAAACTGCATTATTGTTTAAAACTGGCTGTTATTTAAATAATTATTATTTATATTTAAATTTAATAGATACATAATACCTGTATTAGTACAATTTAATTCATTGGAATCATTTTATATTAATATTAGATATATAAAATTTTATTAATTTTTTTAACGCCTTTTACCCGCCTTATAGGCACATTTAAAATTTCGCATAAAATGTAATTTTACCACATTTGTTAATTGATTTTAAAAATTATGAGAGATAGGTTTGACATCAGTAAGTAAAATTTGGTTCAATGGGATGAAAGTTGTTTTTAATGAATAGTCAATGTTTAATATTATTTACCACTATTAAAAGTAAATAGGGTAATTAAAGGTAAAAATGATATTATAATCACCCTAAAAAATGTCCAAATTCTATTGGATAAGATTATTTTGTCCAAAATAAACCTTATTAATAAAATATGTTCCTTTTTATCCACTTGTATTAGATTATGACATTTATTGTTATTTTATTTTAATAAGAGTTTAAATTGTTAAATTCAATGTTTAATAACTAAACCATTTTTAAAATAGGTTTATACATAAGATAAATTTTACTATAAATATTCATTATAAATATAAAAATACTTCCTACATCATTTTATTTATTTATAAATTTTATACATTATATAATTAAATATATTTAGGACATAATGTTGATGCAGTAATTACCTTATTAATGAAAGATTAAAATAATTGAATTTATAAATATTAAAATAAATGTAAATTGATACTTTTGATGCATTCCATAAATTTTATTGGTGAATATTACATGTTAGGATTTATTAAATAAATTTTTTTGTAGTGATAATGTTTTTATGACTTTCACAAAAACCAAATACTATATACTGTCAAAATTAGCATAAATGAGTGTTAAAAAAATACTATTTTATTAAATTATATAATATTAACAATAATATAAATTTTGGCCAAAGTACTTATATAAGGATATATAGGTAAATAATGAACCACTTGGGGTTTTATTGGCTTTTTATAGTATGTTTATTAACCATTTGTTAAAATAATACATGAAGTCATGGTAAAAGCTAAACTACTTAACTATGAGTTAAAACTAAAAGATAAGGTTAATATGGTGACATAAACTTGTCTAAAACCTTTTCGTTGAGATTTTTTCTACCCAAAACCCACATACCATTGAATAAATCTTTCTTTATCCATTAGATACCAAAAATTAAATTATAATAAATTAATATTCCAAGCATTCTTAAAGTGACCCTCACCTCTATTATAAAATGTTACTTCCCCTTCTATTTAATACACACCTATAAATCCATTTATCTCAGCCAAAACCTACCCAAATATCCTCCAAAATACCCTCACTTCCACCTAGATGCCTTACATTGATCATAAATACAACCTAAGGATCCATTTTGTTCAAATAAAAAGGAAGAACCTAAAGAAGAGGTAATTATTTCATCACCTCTTTCAAAATTCTTTTATTTTTACACATCCTCATATTTGTTGATTCCATACCAAAATAATAAATACAGTAAATTATACAAAATATGATATTATTATAAATATTGGATAACCATATTCATTATCTTATTCCTCATATGAATGATAAAGTCACCATACATGCGTATGTATGGATCACCGTCTCCACATCGTGGAGTGGTTTGTTATTCAACAATTCATTAATTGGATTGGAATAATAATGAGTATAATTGATTTAAATAATAAATATAACATATTACTGAATTATTATATATAATATATCATCCAATTACATACAATTTCACCATTAATAGAATTATATTGTCGCTCGTGCGTATGCACGTCTCACCGTCTCCACCATGAGATGAGTTTTCATTCCCCATCCTAACCATTCCAGAATAATTTTTATTTGATGATACAAAATTATGTTTATAGAACATAATATAATTTTCTATATTAATAAAATATATCATATACCTAACATACATGACTTATGTAACAACACATATAATGGAAAATGAATCAGTAACACCCAAAACAATAATACTAAGGCAATATTATTAACAATGAAATATTAAAGGATCATATATCATATCATATTTATGTATGTTGTTGTTTTATATTTTAACATTAATGATTTCAACATTATAAAGGGTTTTAACTTACCCTCAACTAAGGGAAATTACAAGTAAGGGTAAATTTTACAATCTCTTTATTATCTGAGTTTGTTTTTAGGAATGTTTCTAGAGGGACTTATTTATCACCCACATCTGTGTTTCTTAAAAATTTATTTCAATTTTATTTAAATATTTCCTATAACCTAGTTTAAAGTCATTTAAACCCTTTTTTTACTTTTAATAATATTTTTTTAAAGGAATCTTTTCGTCATTTTTGAAACAGGGTACATTATGACCTTTTTGAAAAATTAAGGTAAGAATTATTTTTAACATATATGGAATGTGCAAATATTTTATTCTATTATAACACCTTAAAATATTCCCATATAGGATTATAAAAATATATTAAAAATAAATGTTTTCTTTTATAATTATCTTACTTTCAAATGGTTTCAAAATAGAAAAATATATTTCTCTCAAATAGTTTTGATTTAATCTATGTCTGCATACATTGATGGATTTTACACATGTATGAAGTTGATTTATTGTGATAAAATCATCCATATTTTATTGATTTTTTCGGATATCTTTGACTGTTGATGATTTATTTTTATACCATTCATGGTTTATGATTAAATTATTAACATTTCGTATGCTAGTTTAAATATGAATGTTTATGTTATGATTCAACCTTTTCATATGAGTAATGAATAAGACTTAGTAAGTGATTGGTGGAGCCTGATATTTCTCCTCGATTCAACGTTAGGTTTCATGTGACAAACTAGTGTCTTGGCACAATTCCATGATAAAATTTTATTTGTAGTCTTGGCAAGAGGCCTTGACTATATGAATGTTTCTTCTATATTGTTTTACTTAATGAGAGTCTATGATCACCCCTTTCTATTTTTTATTTTTTTCAAGATGTGATGATTAATATTATGACTAACTTGAAGAGATACGCTAAGGGATATAAGTGTGTTCAGAGGAGACATAATGTAGTTGTTTTTCATTACATGATTTAATGTAAAACTTATGCATGTATCTAGTACATCCAATGCTAATAAATTAATCAGTATTTCGGGACATCATCTCTTGTGATCATGAAAATGTTATGTAATAAAGCACTAACTCTGGGTAACTAGGGTTGGGGCGTTATAATTGGTATCAAAGGATGTTTAATACAATCCATGGAATCTATTTTTAGAAAAATCTAATTATTTAACATCAACCTAAGATAAACATTGAGGATTAGTATAGAAGAACATCCTAGAATTTTTTTTATTGTAGATATTTTGTGAGTTTTCCAAGCAATAAATCCATGTCAGGATACGGTCAGGTATAATCGGCTCTAGAATAGATCTACCTAGGAGTGGAGACCCCAACAAGGAGTTTCGGGATTGACCCGGGGTATCCCGGTACATGACATCGGGCCTTGCTGCACTCTTGTTTAAGACAATCCTATGGGATATGGTTAGTATGATTCACATATTCTTTACAACCCATTATGAAGGATTTATGAATAAATATTTCCTCAAATAAAATATTTTTATGATTATGGATTATATGCATAAATAATTCATTTAGTGTTAGGTATTTTTTATTTTTGGAATTATGCATTGCGATTCATAAACTAATCTAGTGTATGTTGTTTTTTTAGAAATGGTGCCTAGATGAACGAATAGAAACCCTATCAATGCATGAAATCCGTGTATAGATTTCCATTATACTCAAGAAAATTATAGTAGAGCTAGTGATGCAACTGGTACTGAATTGATTATAACTATATTGGGATAACTCACTTAGGTTATGAATAATAACCATTCCCATATAGATCACCCTGATCCAAAATGTGGAGGATCAATGTCAGACTGCTTCATGAGGCAACAACCACCAACATTCAATGGGACTACAAATCCACTTGTTTCTGAATAATGGATAAATTCCTTAGATAAAATATTTCATACATTGGGGAGTTGCGAAAGGGAAAAAGTTGTCATGGATTTTTATTACCTCAGAGGAGATGCATATAAATGGTGGTCATTAATTCAAAACACAAATGAGTATAAAGAAGTTTCAAATATAGAATAGAGGGAATTTAAAGATCTTTTCTTAGAAAAATACTTTCCTCGTGACCATTGAGCATATATGGAATGTCAATTTTTGAGTCCAAGGAAAAAGGCAGATGAGAATGTCGCAAAGTATGTGGATAATATTACAAGGTTAGAAAGGCATCCAATAGATTATATATATTACCCTAGGAGTAAGATTTATTGAATCGTTAATGGGTTAAAAAAATTCTTAATTGAGAATTAGTCTCAAAGTACTTCTCATAGTATGAAGCTGTTGTCTCATGTGTTATCAATAAAGAAAAAGAAATTCTCTAAGTCTTACAACTTTAACGAAAAGAAAGAGAAGAAGATTTTGGGTGAACACTATGGAAATGGAAAATATGGGAAAAAAGGAAAATTTTAATTTCCATCCTATAGTATTTTTGTGAAGAAACACCCCAGTACTTTCCTGAAGGGAATGGGAGTCTGTTGCAAGTGTGGAGAAAAAGGCCACCAATCTCGTGATCATTAGGGAAAGAAGGTGGTTGTCAATGTTGAATGATATAGTTGTAGGGAAATGTGGAATTATTTAAATTAATGTCTTAAGCCCCAGAGAAACATACCTCATAAAAGGCCAAGGGATCAAGGTCAAGATTATGTGATCACTCGCTGAGTTTGAAGCTCATAATGACGTGGTGGTAGGTACTTTAATGGTTTCCTAAAATTCTGTCAATGCTTTATTTGATTCTACTTAATCACATTATTTCATATCTTCTTAGTTTCCTAATAAAATTTGATATTTCCAATTTTATTTAACAAGGGATTTTTCAGTCAAAACTCATAAGGGATGTATCATTTCGACAATGTTTTTTGAATCAGTTCCAATTATGGCATATAAACATGCTTTATTTTCTATTCTTGTCATCATACCCATGATTGAATTTGATATATTCCTTAGAATGGATTGAATTTCAGAACATGATTTGAAAATTAATTGTAATAATAAGGATGATACAATTTTTGATGATGATAAGGAATCCCTTATATTTAAAGAAGAAACATCACCATATACTTCTCATCTAGACCCCCCCCCCCCGTAGCTCAACTAAATTAAATTATTGGGGAGGGAGAGAGTGAAATAACTATGGGTGAGGAAAGGAATGCCCAAATAGAGGACGTACCTATTGTTAAATAATATGTTGATGTGTTTCCATATGATTTACACGGACATCCTCTAGAATGAGAAATTGAGTTTCCCATTGATTTAATTCCTGGTTCAAGGCCCATATCGAAGAACCCTTATAGAATGGCCACTGTGGTTTTAGTGGAAATAAAGAATACAATAGAGGAGTTGATTAAAAAATGATTTATTCACCCTAGTGTTTCAGCATGGGGAGCCCATGTTATTTTTATTAAGAAAAAAGATGGATCTATGAGGTTGTGCGTTGAATATTGGGAGATAATCATTATAACAATAAAGAGCATGTATCCCCTACCTCGCATTGATGGTTTTTTTGATAAAATTCATGGAGCAAAATATTTTTCAAATATTGAACTTCGATCTGGATACCATCAATTGTGGGTAAAGAAGGAAGACATTCTAGAGACAGCATTTTGTTCCAGGTATGGGCATTATGAGTTTACAGAAATGCCTTTTGAACTGACTAACACACCCTCTGTTTTCATGGATCTAATGAGAAGAGTTTTCAAGAAATATTTTGATGACTTAGTAGTGGTATTTATTGATCATATCGTGGTACACTCCAAATGCTATAAAGATCCTAAAAAACACTTGCGCACTATTTGTGATACACTTAGAAAAAATGAATTATATGGGAAGTTCAGCAAGTGTGAATTCTGGCATCAGGAGATTTATTTTCTTGGAAACATTGTCTCTAAGTATAGAATCTCTATTGATCCTTCTAAGACAAGAGCAATCCAAGAATGACCATAATTGGAAATTATAACTAAGTTATGCAGTTTTATTGGTTAAGTAGATTATTATTGGTGCTTCGTCTATAATTTTTCTCGATTAGTGAAGACATTAAACAAAGAAAGAAAATGGTTTATTCCTTATGCAGAATGATAGAGTTATTTCCTATGAATCACGGTAGCTAAATATTTAGGAACAAAACTATCCCACTCAATATTTTGAGTTTGCAGCTATAATATTTTCACTAAAAATATGGAGACACTATCTATAGGGTGAGAATGTGAGATATATACTGATCACAAGAGTTTGAAGTATATTTCATCACAGAAATAAATCAACATGAGGCAAAGGAGATGGCTTGAAATACTCAAGGATTATGATTTTAGAATACACTAACATTGAGGGAAGGAAAATAATGTGTAAGATGATTTTAGTAGAACAGATCATGGAGTTCTGAACAAGAAGGGAGTTTAAAGGGATCCTATGTTCATGGATCTACTAATGGTGTATGTGGGAATAATCATGGAAGGAGAAACATTGATACTTTTTCAAATGGTTTTGAAACCATCGTTACTAGAAAGGATAAAATGTTCTCAGACCAATGATGAGGAGTTCCAAAAAAAATTATATCCATGAACACTGGGAGATTGATCGACTTCGTATATGAAGATGTAGTTTTGAAATTTGGGAAGTGATTTTGTGTTCTTGATATACCTGATCTAAAAATAGAATTTTTGGAAGATGCTCGTAGCTATAATTTCTCTATACACCCTAGTAACACTAAGATGTATAGTGATTTGAAGGAACATTTTTGGTGGGAAAACATGTAGAGGGAGATTGTTGATTATGTGTCAAGATGTATGGTTTGTCAATAGGTGAATACGGGAAGACAAAATCCAGGAGGAATCATGCAACCACTTCCCATACCTAAGAGGAAATGGGATGATATAATGATGGAATTTTTCATGGGGATACCAATGAATCCTATAAGGAATGACGTAATATGGGTCATTGTTGACCGTCTTACAAAGTGAGCACATTTTATTCATATAAGAGATGATTTTCCACATGTAAATTTAGCAAGACTATATATAAATGAAGTTGAAGACTTCATGGTTTACCCTTATCAATTGTTTCTGATCGTGATCCCCATTTTACATCAAGATTCTATAACTGTATTCAGAAATCCATGGATATTAAAAATCATTTGAGCCCAGCTTACCACCATCAAACTGATGGACAATTAGAATAGGCAATTAAAACTATAGAATACATATTGAGATCTTTCTCACTTGAAATTCATGGTATGAGGGATTAATATTTATCTCTAGTAGAATTTTCCAATAACAATATATTCCATTAAAGTATTCAGATGGAACCATAGGAAGCATTATTTGGAAAGAGATTTCGGACACCAACTTGTTGGGATGATGTTGGTGAAAGAAAACTCGTTGGACGAGAAAGTTTTCAGTAATAAATAGAAAAGGTGAAGATTATCCAAACCCATATCAAAGTATCTCAAAGTAGGAAAAAGAGCTATGCTTATAACCAAAGGAATGATTTGGAATTTCACGTAGTAGATCATGTTTTCTTGAAGGTATCTCCATGGAAGGGTGTTTTATGATATAGTAATAAGGGTAAATTGTGTCCCTGGTATATAGGACCTTTTGAAATTCAAGAACGGATTGGAGTTGTAGCTTACCATTTGAAAATGCTGCCAAGTCTCTCCAAAGATGATGATGTGTTCTACATATCACTATTGAAAAAATACATGCCTTACCCAACGCTTGTACTCACCTATGAAGAATTAGAACTGGAACCCGATCTGTCTTATTGTGAAGATCCTATCAAGATTCGTGATACCAGATAACAAGTGTTGAGAAACTGGATGACTCGTCTGGTAAAATTTCATTGGAGAAACCATAAAATGGAAGAGGAAACATGGGAACCTGAGGAATATATGATGAAAACCCACACAAATCTTTTTTTTCAGTAATATTCTAGAACTTTTTAGGATGAAATTATTTGATGGAGGGGAGAATGTAACACACCAAACTTCCACGATACGTTTCACTTTGAATAATGCAATAGCTTGCGTTGTACAAAAATTCAATTTCTAGCACATCACAACCAATCAAACTAGCCGTTTAAAGAGAAGTTATGAATATTACTACCCACTTTTTGAAATTTTAGAAATTTTATTAATAAAAATGGTATTCATTTTTGGATTCAGAATATCAAGATTATCTTAGGGTGAATTTTTGGAATCTTTCTGAAAACATTCAATTTTTTATGAATTGTGAACAACACAGCGTTATTGTTTAAAACCGACTTTTATTTAAATAAATATTATTTTTATTTTAATTTATTTAAAAGTAAAAATATATGCTTAATAACTATATTAGTATAATTTAATTCATTGGAGTCATTTTATAATATTATTTCATATATAAAAATTTATTGAACATTTTAACGTTTTTTACCCACATTCTAGGCCCATTTGAAATTTTTCATAAGAATTGATTTTACCTCTTCTATGAATTGAATTTCAAAAATTGGAGATACATAGTTAACATCATTAAGTAAAATTTGGTTCAATAGGATTAATATAATTTTTTTGCTGAATAGTATCTTTTGAATTTTATTTACCACGGTTTAAAGTAAATATGCCAATTAGTGGTAAAAATGATATTATAATTACCTGAACACATGTCCTTATTCTATTTGATAAGTGTATTTTGACCAAAATCAATGTTAGGAATAAAATATGATCCTTTTTATCCACTCGGATTAGATTAGAACATTTAATATTATTTTAGTTAAAGAAGTGTTAAAAGTGGTAAATTCAATATTTAATAAATAAACCATTTTTAATATAGTGTTATAAAAAAGACCAATTAGACTATAAATATTCATTATTATTCTAAAACATTCCTACATCATGGTATTTTATTTATAATTTTTAGAAATTAAAATAAATAAATTTATTTATGACACAATGATGATGCAGTAATTACCTTATTAATGAAGGATTAAAAAATTGATATTATAAATATTAAAATAAATGTAAATTGAGACATTTGATGAACTCCACAAATTGTAAAGGTTAATATGACATGTTAAGGTTGATTAAATAAATTTTCTTCGAAGAGATAAAGTTGTTATGACTTTCACAAAAACCAAATACTAAATAGTGTCAAAATTGGCATAAATGGGTTTTTAAAACAAATAATATTTTATTAAAAGATATAACATTCTTAAACATATAATGTTAAGAAAAAGTAGTTATATAAGGTTATATATATCAACATGAACCACTTGGGTTTCAATTGGATATTTATAGGAAGTTTATTAACCATATACTATATTAATACAAGAAGACATGGTAAAAGATAAACTATATAAAAAGAGTTAAAAATAAAAGATAAGGTTAATGTATTGACCTAAACTTGTCTAAAACCTCTTGGTTGGGAGGTTTTCGACCCATCCCTACCTTATCCTTGAAATAAATCTTTTCTTTAGCCGTTATAAACCTAAAATAACTTTATAATAAATTAATATTTCAAGATTTTCTAAAGTGACCCTCACATATCTTATAAAAGGGTACTTCCCCACTCTTAAATTCACACCCCCAAATCCATTTTTCTCGGCCAACCCCACCTCAAATATCAACCCAACTGACCTCACTTCAACCAAGAGGCCTTAATATGATTAGAAAGCCAACATAAGGAGCCATTTTGTTCAAATCAATAGGAAGAACCCGAAGAAGAGGTAATTATTTATCACCTCTTTCAAAATTCTTTTCTTCATCCACTTCCTCTTCCTCTGTTTTTCCATTACAAAATAATAACACCAGAAAAATATAAATAATTTGATGTTGTTATAAATATGGTACAACCATATTAATTATCTTATTCATAATATGAATGAAAAAGTCATCATACGTGTGTACATACGACTTACCGTCTCTATGTCGTGGCATAGTTTTTTTTTCAACACTTCATTATTTGGATGGGTATAATAATTTGTAAAATTGATGTAAATAATAAATATAACATTTTATTGATTCTTTATATATAATATTTGATCCAATTACATACTATTTCACCTCTAATATAATGATATTGTTTCTCATGCACACTTACGGCTTACCGTCTCTACGACGGGATGAGTTTTCATTCCCCATCATAACCATTCAATTATAATTTTCATTTGATGATTAACAATAATGATTGAAAAACATAATATCAATCTGTATATTAATCAAATATATCCTATATAAGGACCTGGACCTAAAACATTACATAATAATTAATTAAATGAATAATTTATATTGAAGTTATTTTCAGGTTTAGATTTTAAATAATTAGGAAATAACTATTACATCTCAAAAGATTACAAAGTAGACACTCCTACTCAATTTCCATTTTTTTCAAAAAATAAAAACTGTTAAAAAAATGTATAGTTCCATGTTTATATAGAATTTATTTCCTTGATCCCATCCTTGACCCAATTCATCTTTAAGTCATGGGAAAAATATTTCAAAAACATGGGATAAGCATAAAAACCTCATTAAGGAATATAAAAATACGGAATTAAAACATTAGTCCATGTATACATAAGAATCAATGAAATCATACATTACTCATAAAACATAAGCACGTCAAAATACCTCATGAAATCATATTATTTATGAATAAATCATCGAAATCATAAGACATAAAGGTAACTTGAGGAATTCATAACATTCTTATGCAGGGATTAACCCTAATGGTTACGTTTAGAATACCAATCATAGTATATTCCCTAAATCTTTTCAGAGAAATCATAGAATTTAACTGCATCACATTACCCAATGAATTGGAGAGCTATCTCGGGATCACCAGCCCTTATTTTATCATGGAACCACCCGTCTTCATAAACAATTCCCAAGAACCATAACATACTCGTTTCACATAAAACATGCATAAAGGAAACATAACATTTCCACATTTCAATCACAAGATATCAAAAACACATTGATATAATAAAAACATTATCAAAACCATTTTCAATAAGAAAATAAAAAAAATAAAACATGGTGTTTATTTATTATTTAAAAAAGTTACGTCTTGTTGAGGAAGCCGAAACTCAAATAATTGTCACGCCGGCAGAGAAGACATTGTCGCCGCATACGTAAGAAAAAACATTCCCTTTTTTCGTTTAGTAAAATGCTTTGTATAAGAAGATTCCTTTTGAATAAAAGTAAAATTCAAGGGTGTTTATACACCATAAAAAATAAAGTTGTGTATAAAACAAAATATGCCTCAATGAAAGGAGATTGAGAACAAGTCCCTTACAAAGATGGTATCCTTAGATTAAGGATAAATAAATTACATAAATAAGTGTAACAAACATAAATACACCCAATATAAGTGGATATTAAGTGTAAAACAATCAGATTTCATCCACATATATTCATATCATGACATAATCAAGAAGTTGAGGTTTAACCCAAATAATTGAAATTGGGTTATGAAGTTCCCTTACAGAAATTCAACAGCCTAACGGCGTCACATTAAAAATTCATAAAATGAGTTGATGAGAGATAAAAAGGGTATCTCATCACTTGGACATAACATTTATAATAATAAGGATATATAATAACATATTCCAACATAAGAATATGTAAATTAAAAGACCTAACAAAAAGAAGTCTTTAAAAAGAGGAGGGTGAAAGGTTCCCTTACCGATTTGGGTAACTCTGAAAACGTACACCCCATGAAATAACGATCATACAATTAAGTTGTAAATACCCATAAATTAAATTATATTACACAAAGAATAAAATCATGGGCAGTACACACACCACACAAAATTTAATAGTGGTAAATGTAGCGTGAATCTCACTGGGACACAAAGTGAGATAAAAACTCCTTACCTCGTGGTAATAAATCGAGTCATATGACCAAAAGATAATAAGAACCAAATGAATCACAGAATTCCATGAATATAATGATAATATATATATCAAAATTAATAACACAATACACCAAATTAGATAAATAAGTGCTGAACAATAGAAATCACACAGAATTAAAAGTGATATAAGAAATCCCTTACAAAATTTCGGCAGCCTAACGACGCCACTTAAAACTTCAAAAATTGGATTGAAGATATCAATTAGGTTATATCATAATATAAATATAAAAATTAAATTAATAGGAATATATAATAACATCCACAAACATAATAAAAATGAGCTTAAAAGAAGTGACATAAAAGAGGGTACTTAAAAAGAAAGAGAGAGGTTGGATCCCTTACCTCAAGTCCGACTTGTCATGTTCATTTCTTCATATTCCTGAATAATAAAAATTGGTCAATTTATAATTTCTTATTTACCTCCTTTAATGTTTATTATTCAATTAATATCACATATTATAATGTTATAATAATTATTTAATTATGTGAGTTCATATCAGTCATTTTTGTCGATGTTCGGTACATGAGTCAAAAATGAACTTGTTTGAAATGAATTTTCCATGAAGTTATAATTTAACCATCTCCAGAATAATTTTAATTATTTAAATCTCATATATATCTAGTATATATTAATTTTATACTATTTCATAACTTTTGGAGATAAGAAAATGAAATGCACCGTTCATGGAGACGGTAGGCCGTACGTATGCATGAACGATACTTTCATTTCATTATAACATTAATGGAATTAAAAATAAATGAGATATATATATATATTATAATTACAGTATAATATATATGTTATATATGTCACTTAGGTTCATTTATTTAATTCTTTATACATTCCATGCATTTTATGAACGAGTCACATCACTTGATGGGGTGGTAGTCCACACTTCCTCAAATGAAATTATCGCATTTTCACAACATGAAAAGGATAAAGGTATGTTTTAAATGTAAAATACAGAAGAATAGAGAGGAAAAACATATAACATATATCATAAATAAATATATTTACATCATAATTTCCACCATGAGAGGTGTTAGGAGAATATAAAACAATCATCGTTTCGTGAGGCAGTAATTTTCCATCCACAGAAACAAAATGTTCTTTAACCATTAGACGGAGGTGTGTCTAAGTGTAGCTCGAATAATTCTCATAACAACATCCTAATATAATTAATATAATTGTTTTGTTACAAAAGAAATTAATAAAAGCATATTAAGGGGTTGGAGAAGTAAAATAAAACAAAAGAACATAAGAGAAGACATTAACTTTAAATCGGGTAACTCCCTTTAATTTGAACCAAAAGGGTTTCTTGAGGAGATTTCTGCCTAAGTTAAGGCTTATAAGATGAAGAGAGGGATGTGGAGAGATAAAATGAGCAGATTTTGGTCGAGCCAAAGGCTTGAGAGGTGTGGGTAAGGGGGTAGAGGTGGGGGCATTTTATAAGAGTGAGGAGGGGCACTCATAGAAAGTCTAGAAAAGTTACTTTATTATAAAGTGATTTTCAGATATTAAAGGTCCAAAAATTATATATATATAGGATAAGGTGATAATGGTTAAAAATAAACCCATACAATAAGTTTTATACAATTTTATGTCTTAGATTTTACCTTATCTTCTCATTTTATTTAAATTGTTCATTAATGAGTTAATCACTGCATCATCACGGTGTCATATATAAATTTATTTATTTAATTTCTAAACATTATAAAAAAAATTACTATTATTTAGGAAATCGTTTTATATTTACAATTAATATTTATAGTCTAAGGGATCATGTATGTAAACAAAATTCAAATTGTTTTACTTAGTTGATACATACTTTGGTTACATTTTCCTTTTTTTTTTAAAAATAAGATAAAAGGTCACTATCACACTAAAGTGATTCCATGGGGTCCCAAGGTTGGCACAAGGAATTACATGGTAGTACATGACACCACCAATATAATTAGGACTCATGTTAGGGTCATTTTATATTTTTATGATATTATTTTATTTACCTTAACTACCCGATTACTAATTAAACACGATAATTGAAGATAAATACCGTCATTACTATTCATAATGTTCAAAAATAAAAGATTCTTAATTAAATAATTTGGAACTTATGATTACAAATATGGAATCCATTTTATCAAATTAAAAACACATAAATTTCAGTAATTAATTTAAAATAATTCCGTTGTCAAAACCAAAGACGGGTTTTTAAAAAGTAAAATCTATCAAAAGATTGGTTTGATTTTACATCCAATTTAAAAGTTAAATTACATAAAATAACAAAAAAATTATTAAATGATAAAAACATAATCAAATTACACATTAAAAAAATGAAAATGACAATATAAATATATAAATATATTGGATGAAAAGGTAGTTTTGAATTAAAATGCAGTATTTTCACTATTCATTGAAAATGAACATTTGTCAGAAAAATACCAAAAATTCACACTAAGCTATATTTGATATTCCAAATTAAAAAATGATATAAATTTAACCAAATTCAAAACATAGAAGTTTCATTAATTAATTTTATAATCAATTCCATCTATCAAAACAAATAGCGTGTTTTTAAGAAACAATGTCTATTAAAAGATTGAAACTTGTTTATATCCAATTTCAAAGTAAAATTAATTCAAATAGAAACCAATGGATTAAATTGTAAAAATATATTTAAATTAAACTTTAAAACCAATTAAAAAGATAATCTGACCATATAAATAAATTTGACTGAAAGGAGGTTTTGAGTTAAAATACATCATTTTCATTATTCATTAAAAATGAACTTTATCAGAAAAATAACAACAATTTAGACGAATTAAATATTTATGTCTTCATTCTAATGAAGGATTTTATTTTGTCAAAAATAAAATATAAAATTGTCTAAAATTGGATTTAAAAATGGTTCGCCATCCAAAGGTGGTTAATCGACCTTTTAAAGAATATTACAATATTTACGCTTAAAATTGGATTCAGTTGCATTTTAAGCCTCTAAAATTTATTGGATAAATGTAAAAATATTTTACAAACATATATAATCATTTTTTAGTTAGTTCTTTTCATTCCCGCCATTACAATGGCTAGGCGTTAACTACCATTTAAAATAATATTATTATATTATTAGTGTGCAATGTCAGATTTCAAAGAAACTCGTTGTTGCGTGTTGAGTACGCCATAGAACATAGCATCCCCTTTAAAGTAATATTGATATTTTATTCACAAATATTAACAAATATGAAAATGTAATATTCTTTAATTACTAGAGATGTTACATCCTTCCCCCCTTTTGAGAATTGCATCCTCGCAATTTATAATTGGGCTCGGAAACTTCACTGAAAGTCCCACATTGGAACAAGAGTCAGTAAAACTATCATTTTAAAATAAAGAAAGAGAAGTACAAAGGTCACCCGAGTTAACCCATATAAGGATTATATTTATTAAAACATGGATATGGAAGAGAAAACAAAGGGTCAAATTGTGATGGAGAGTGGTATAAAACATGATTAGGAGAAAGTTAACCCCATGAAAATCACAAACCTGTGATGGGTTAAACGGTATTTGATTCCCTAGTAGGAAAAAATAACCAACAACATTTTCGTTTTATGTTACTTCTCATTGAGGAATTTATTTATGAGATTAACTAAATCACAAGGAAACATACTTACTTGTCGTGTAGACATTCATCTCTCACTAGATTTCTTACACAAAATCATTTTTTTCTCCAAAAGACGAGTATTTAGGATGACTTGTTCACATTAAGAGCACTATAATAAACTTCTAGAGAGTCACCTAATCCACAAAAGATAACAATATATTTCCCATTCCTTTAGAGAAAAATCAAAACCAAAAATTGTTAGTATGAGATCAGATAATACCCAAAATGGATAATCCTTTATAAAAAGAAATACTACTCTTAATCTCCAAATTTTTCCAATAAAACCCAAAGTTCAATGAAGACCATTCGATAAAAAATTGTCCATAAAATTATTCAAAGTAAAACAAACTAATATTGAAACCCAAATATTTGAAGGATTTAATCACATAGTCTTCCAAGGTAAATATTAACATTTATCTCCAAATAACATCAGTTGCTCTTAACGTCTCATTTTGAAAAGTAATTAACCTAATCATATATCTTCCATGATAGGTCAATAATTTCCTAGATAACCAAAAATCAACTTATTCTTGATTAATAAAATTATATACCTAAAATGAATTTTTCATACTATCCACGGACTTCATGTAGTCCAGTGGTAGGCGATAAATACCAGTCGCACTTTGGTTATGGGTTCGATTCCCACAGCTTTGTCCGACGCGACGGGTTATCACATGGTCTGTGTGTTGTCCTTTTTTCAAAACTATATAATTCTTAAAACATTCCCAAAAAATAGATAAAATCATCAAAAATAACCATAACATAATTTAACCTCAAGTTTATCTCATGCCTTTAATTTTCTATCATAACATATAGTAACCCATAATTACGTCAAACGTAAGGATTTTATAAAACCTAATGGTTACCTTTATAATTATTACCTGAACATCAACATCGAGTTGGTTCTCTCACAAATTATGCATTTGAGAACTCACCAAGGTTCAAGTGGTTGATCATGACTCTTGATAGTTGGTTTAGAATAACCACCATATTTCTCATTGAATCCCCCATTTCATCCAGTCTCTTAATCAAAGAACCACCACAGTTTCCATCAAACTCATTGTGACTTTGGTTCCTGCTAGATACATCCATTTACTAAACCAAAAATGTCAGTGTGAGTATATCAACAAAATCATCATGTTATAATGAGGAAGGTAAACACTAATATATACTTATCCATGTTTTCTCAAACTCATTCTAACTTTCAAAAAAAACAATGACTCCATCTAATATAATAACCATTGTGGTTATACACAACTTGTCACTTATGCTTAAACAACACTCTAACCTCTAAAGTTATCTAAACCTCCCTTTGATACCAACTATAAGGACCCAACCTTAAAACATTACATAATAATGAATTAAATGAATAATTCATATTGAGGATCTTTTTAGGTTTAGTGTTTTAGAGAATTAGGACATAAATATTACATCTCAAAAGATTACAATGTAGACACTCCTACTCAGTTTCAATTTTTTTCACAACATAAATACTCTTCAAAAGAAACATGTAAAGTTCCATGTTTTAGATTGCATGTATTTCCTTGATCCCATCCTTGACCAAATTCATCTTTTAGTCCTGTGGAAAACATTTCAAAAACATAGGATGAGCATAAAAATCTCAGTAAGGAATATAAAAATACGGAATGAAAACATTAGTCCATGTATACATAAGAATCAATGAAATCATACATTACTCATAAAACATAATCACTTCAACATACCTCATGAAATTATAATATTTATGAATAAATCATACAAATCATAAGACATAAAGGTAACTTTAGGCATTCATAACATTCTTACGTAGGGAGTAACCCTCATGGTTACATTTGAAATATCCATCACAGTATATTCCCAAAATCTCTTTGGAGAAACATTAGCGTTTAACTCCTTCACATTATCGAAGGCATTGGAGATCTATCTCGGGCTCACCCACCCTTAGTTTATCACAGAACCACCTGTCTTTATAAACAATGCCTAATAACCATAACATAATCATATCACATTAAACATTCATAAAGGAAACATAACATTTCCACATTTCAATCACCAGATATCAAAAACATATTGATATAGTCAAAAAATTATCAAAACTATTTTCAATACCCAAATAAAATAAAATTATAACATAGTATTTATTTTTTATTTAAAAAAGGTTATGGCTAGTAGAGGAAGTCGAAACTCAAATAATGGTCACGGTAGTGGAGAAGCCGTTGTCGACGCATACGTAAGACAAAAATATTCCCTTTTTTCATTTTGTAAAATGATTCGTATAAAAATATTCCTTTTGAATAAAAGGAAAATTAAATGGGGTTTATACACCGTATAAAATAAAGTTCTTTATAAAACAAAATATTCCTCAACGAAATGAGATTGAGACGATGTCCCTTACAAAGACAATATCCTTAGATTAAGGATAAATCAAATAAAAAAAGTTGTGTGACAAACATAAATACACCCAATATAAGTGGATGTTAAGTGTAAAACAATCAGAGGTCATCCACACATATTCATAGAATGACATAATCAATAATTAGAGGTTTAACCCAAAGAATTGAAATTGGGTTAAGAAGTTCCCTTACATAAATTTGACAGCCTAACGGTGTCACTTTAAAAATTCATAAAATGAGTCGATGAGTGATAAAAAGAATATCTCATCACTTGGAAATAGCGTTTACAACAATAAGGATATATAATAAAATATCCCAACATAAGAATATGTAAATTAAAAGACCTAACAAAAAGAAGTCTTTAAAAAGAGAAGGGTGAAAGGTTCCCTTGCCAATTTGGGTAACCTCCAAAATGTACACCCCATGAAATAAGGGTCATACAATGATGTAGTTAATACCCATAAATTAAATTATATTACACAAAGAATACAATCATGGTCAGTACAGACATGACACAAAATAAAATAGTGTCAAATTTAGCATGATTCTCACAGGAACACAAAGTGAGATAAAAACTCCTTACCTCATGGTAATAAATCGAGTCGTATGACAAAACGATAATGAGAACAAAATGAATCACAGAATAACATTAATATAAAGATAATATATATATCAAAATTCAGTACACAATACACCACATGCAATAAATAAGTGGCGAACAATAGAAATCTGACATAATTAAAAGTGAGATAAGAAATCCCTTACAAAAATTCGACAGCCTAATGACGCCACATAAAACGTCCAAAAATGGATTGAAGATATATATTAGGGTCTTTCATCATATGAACATAAAAATTACAGTAATAGGAATATATAAGAACATCCCCAAACATAACAAATAATTTCTTAAAAGAAGTTGCATAAAAGAGAGTACTTAAAAAGAAAGAGAGAGGTTGGATCCCTTACCTCAAGTCTGACTTGTCTTGTTCATTTATTTATATTCCTGAATAATAATCATTGGTAAAATTATAATTTCTTAAGTAAATTATTTAATGTTTATAATTCAATTCATATCACATATTATAATGTAATAATAATTAGTTAATTATGTGAGTTCATATCAGATGTTTTTGTCGATGTTCGGTATATGAGTCAAAAATGAACTTGTTTGAAAAGAATTGTCCATGTAGTTATAATTACACCATCTCCAGAATAGTATTAATGATTTAAATATCATATATATCCAGTATTTATTTATATTATACTATTTCATAACTTTTGGAGATAATAAAATGAAATGCACCATTCATTGAGACAGTAGGTCGTACGTAGCATGAATGCTACTTTCATTTCTTTGTCACATTAATGGAATTAAAAATAAATGAGATATATATATATATATATTAATTATAGTATAATATATATGTTATATAGGTCAGATATTTTCATTAATTTCATTCTTTATACATTCCATGTATTGCATGAATGAGTCACATCACTTGAGGGGGAAGTAGTCCACACTTCCTTAGATGAAATTTTCGCATTTGCACAACATGAAAAGAATAAGGGTATGTTTTAAATGTAAAATACAGAAAATTATTGAGGAAAAAAATATAATATATATCATAAATAAATATAGTTCAATAATAATGGACACTATGAGATGTGGAAGGAGAAGATATAACAATCATCGTTTCGTGAGGCAGTAATTCTCCATCCACGGAATCAGTATGTTCTTTAACCATTAGATGGTGGTGTGTGTAAGTGTAGAACTAATACATATAATAACAACATCCTAGTATATTGAAGATACTGTTTTTTTTTACAAAAGAAAGGAATAAAAAGAGTTTAAGGTGTTGGATAAGCAAAATAAAACAAAAGAACATAAGAGAAGACATTACTTTTAAATCGGGTAACTCGTTTTGGTTTGAACCAAAATGGTTTCTTGAGGAGCTTTCTGCCAAATTTAAGGCTCATATAATGTATATAGGGATGTAGATAGATAAAATGAGAAGATTTTGGTCGAGCCAATGTCTTGGGAGGTGTGGGTAAGGGGGTAGAGGTGGGGGCTTTTATAAGAGGGAGGAGGGCCACTCTTGGAAAGTCTTGAAAAGTTACTTTATTATAAAATGACATTCGAATATTAAAGGTCCCAAAAATTCAATATTTCTCAGATAAGGTGATAAGGGTTTTAAATAAACCCATCCAATATGTTTTAGACAAGTGTATGTCTTATATTTTACCTTGTCTTCTCATTTTATTTAAATCGTTCATTAATGAGGTAATCACTGCATCATCACGGTGTCATAAATAAATTTATTTATTTAATGTCTAAAAATTATAAAACAATTACCATCATGTAGGAAATATTTTTATCTTTCAAATTACTATTTATAGTCTAAGATATCATTTATGTAAACAAACGTAAAACTTTTTTACTTAGGTGATACATACTTTTGTTACATTTTCCTTTCTTTAAAAAAATATGATAAAAGGTCACTATCACACTAAAGTAATTGCATGGGGTTCCAAGGATGGGAAAATGAATCACATGGTCTTCCATGACACCAAAAATAGCATTAGGACACATGTTGGGGTCATTTTATATTTTTATGATATTATTTTATTACCCATAACTACCCGACTACAAATTAAACATGATAATTAAAGATAATTACCGTCATTACTATTCATAATGTGCCAAAAAAAGAGTATTAATTACATAATTTGGAACTTCTAATTCCAAATATGGAATCCATTTTATCAAATTTAAAACACAGAAATTTCAGTAATTAATTTAAGATAATTGTCATTGTGAAAACCAAAGACGGGTTTTTTAAGAAGTATTATCTATCAAAAGATTGATTTGTTTTTACATCCAATTTAAAAGTGAAATTATATAAAATGACCAAAATTTTATTAAATGATAATAAAATAATTAAATTAAACATTATAACCAAATAAAAAGACAATTTAACAATATAAATAAATTGGATGAAAAGGTGGTTTTGAAATAAAATGCAGTATTTTTCACTATTCATTGAAAAAGAACATTTGTCAGAAAATACCAAAAATTCACCCTATGATATATCTGATATTCTAAATTAAATAACAATATCAATTTTACCAAATTACTAACATATAATCTTCATTATTTGAATTTATAATCAATTCCCACTGTCAAAACAAATAGTGTGTCTTTAAGAAACAATATCTATTAAAAGATTGACACTTGTTTATGTAAAATTTCAAAGTGTAATTAATTCCAATGACCTAAAATGGATTAAATGGTAAAAATATATTTTAATTACAATTTAAAAACAATTAAAAAGATAACCTGACCATATAGATAAATTAGAATAAAAGGAGGTTTTGAGTTAAAATACAGCATTTTCACTATTCATTAAAAAAATGAACTTTGTCGGAAAAATAACAAAAATTTACACAAAGTAAAATTTTCTATCTTGATTATAAAGAAGGATTTTATTATGTCAAAAATAACATATAAAATTGTCAAAATGTGGATTTAAAAAGGGTTCTTCATCAAAAGGCATTTAATCGACCATTAAAGGAATACTAGAATATTTACGCTTAAAATTGGATTCATTCGCATTTGAAGCCTCTAACATTTATTGGATAAAAATAAAAATATTTGACAAACATATATAATCATTTTTTAGTTATTTATTTTCATTCCCTCCATTAAAATGGCTAGGCATTAACTACCATTTAAAATAATATTATTATATTATTAGTGTGCAACGTAAGATTTCAAAGAAACTCATTGTTACGTGTTGGGTACGCCATCAAACATAGCATCCCCTTTAAGGTAATATTGATATTTTATTCACAAATATTAATAAATATGATAATTTCATATTCTTTATTTACCTGGGATGTTACATCCTTCCCCCCTTTTGGGAATTGCGTCCTCGCAATTTTAAAATTGGGCTCGGAAACTTCATTGAAAGTCCCACATCGGAATAAGAGTCGGTACAAATATCATTTTTAAATAAAGAAAGAGAAGTACAAAGGTCACCCGAGTTAACCCATATAAGGATTATATGTAGGAAAACATGGATATGGAAGAGAAAGAAAAGGCTCAAATTCTGATGGAGAGTGATACAAATCATGATTAGGAGAAAGATAACCCCAAGAAAATCACAAACATGTGATGGGTTAAACAGTATTTAATTCCCTAGTAGGAAAAGTTAACAGACAAAATTTTAGTTTTAAGTTAATTTTCATTGAGGAATTTATTTTTGAGCTTAACTAAATCACAAGGAAACATACTTACTTGTCATGTAGACATTTATCTCTTACTATATTTCTTACACAAACTCATTTTTTTCTCTCCAAAAGACGAGTATTTAGGATGACTTGGTCACATTAAGAGCACTATAATCACCTTCTAGAGAATCACCTAATCCACAAAATAGAACTATATATTTCCCATGACTTTAGACCTAAACCAAAACAAATAATTGTTAGTATGAGATCAGATATTACCTAAAAAGGATAATCCTTTATAAAAAGACATATTGCTCTTAATCTCCAAAAATTTTCCAACAAAACCCAAAGTTCCAACAAATACAATTCGATAAACAATTGTCCATAAAATTATTCAAAGTAAACAAAAATAAGATTGAAACCCAAATCATTGAAGGATTTAATCACATAGTCTTCTAAGGTAAATATTAACATTTATCTCCAAATAGCATCAGTTTCTCTTAAAGTCTCATTTTGAAATGTAATTAACCTAATCATATATCTTCAAGGATAGGTAAATAATTTCTTAGATAACCCAAAATCAAATTATTATTGATTTATAAAATTATATAACTAAAAATAATTTTTCATGCTAACCATGAACTTCACGTAGTCCAGTGGTAGGTAATAAATACTAGTCACACTTTGGTTGTGGGTTTGATTCTTGCAGCTTTGTCTGACCCGACAGGTTGTCATACGGTCTGTGTGTTGTCCTTTTTCCAAAACTATATAATTCATAAAACATTCCCCAAAAATAGATAAAATCATCAAAAATAACCATAACATAATTTTACCTCAAGTTTATCTCATGCCTTTCATTTTCCATTATAACATATAGTAACCCATAATTACCTCAAACGTAAGGATTATATAAACCCCTATGGTTACCTTTATAATTATTACATGAACTTAGACATCGAGTTGGTACTCTCATACATTATGAATTAGAGAACTCACCAAGTTTTAAGTGGTTGGTCATGACTCCTGATAGTTGGTTTAGAATAACCACCAGATTTCTCATTGAATCCACCATTTCATCTAGTCTCTTAATCAGAGAATCACCACAGTGTCCTTCAAAACCATTGTCACTTTGGTTCCTACTAGATCCATCCATTTACAAAACAAAAAATTTTAGTGTGAGTATATCATAAAAAATAATCATGTACTAATGAGGAAGATAAACACTAAGATATACTTGTCCAAGTTATCTCAAACTCATTATAACATTTAAAAAAAGACTCCATCTAATATACTAACCATTGTGGTTATACACAACTTGTCACATATGCTTAAACAACACTCTAACCTCTAAAGTTATCTAAACCTTCCTTTGATACCATCTATAAGGACCCGACCTTAAAAAATTACATAATAATGAATTAAATGAATAATTCATATTGAGGATCTTTTCAGGTTTGGAGTTTTTGAGAATTAGGACATAACTATTACATCTCAAAAGATTACAATGTAGACACTCCTACTCAGTTTACTTTTTTTCAAAAAATAAAAACTCTTAAAAAGAAACATGTATTGTTCCATGTTTTAGATATAATGTCTTTACTTGACCCCATCCTTAACCCAATTAATCTTTATGTCTGGTGGAAAACATTTCAAAAACATAGGATGCACATAAAAATATCAATAAGGAATATAAAAAAACGTAATGAAAACATTAGTCCATGTATAAATAAGAATCAATGAAATCGTACTTTACTCATAAAACATAAGCACTTCAACATACCTCATGAAATAATAAGATTTATGAATAACTCCTAAAAATCATAAGACATAAATGTAACTTGAGGCATTCATAACATTCTTAAGTAGGGAGTAAACCTCATGGTTACATTTGGAATACCCATCACAGTATATTCACTAAATATCATCAGAGAAACATTAGCATTTAACTCCTTCGCATTACCAAATACATTGGAGAGATATCTCGGGCAGACCAGCCCTTAGTTTATCAAAGATCTACCCATCATCATAAACAATTCCCAAGAACCATAACATAATCGTATCACATAAATCATGCATAAAGGAAACATAACATTTCCCCATTTCAATCACAAGATATCAAAAACACATTGATATAATCATAACATTATCAAAACCATTTTCAATA
The DNA here is from genome assembly GCA_963277665.1 of Viscum album. NCBI lineage: Eukaryota > Viridiplantae > Streptophyta > Magnoliopsida > Santalales > Viscaceae > Viscum > Viscum album. The sequence continues at coordinate 344,573,607 of OY728127.1, read as the reverse complement.
CCAAAATAAAATAAAATTAAAGCATGGTATTTATTTTTCATTTAAAAAATTTTATGGCTTGTAGAGGAAGCTGAAACTCAAATAATGGTCACGACAGCGAATAAGTCGTTGTTGCCGCATATGTTAGACAAAAACATTTCCTTTTGTCGTTTAGTAAAATGCTTAATATAAAACGATTCCTTTTCAATACAAGAAAAAGTCAAAGTTTGTTATACACCGTATAAAATAAAGTTGTCTATAAAACAAAATATGCCTCAATGAAAGGATATTGAGATGAAGTCCCTTACAAAGATGGTATCCTTAGATTAAGGATAAATCAATTACATAAATTTGTGTGAAAAAACATAAATACACCCAATACAAGTAGATATTAAGTGTAAAAGAATCATAGGTCATCCACACATATTCATAGCATGACATAATCATGAAGTACAGGTTTAACCCAAAGAATTGAAATTGGGTTAAGAAGTTCCCTTACAGAATTTCGACAGCCTAACGACGTCACTTTACAAATTCAGAAAATTAGACCATGAGAGATAGAAAGGGTATCTCATCACATGGACATAACATTTAAAACAATAATGATATATAATAACATATACCAACATAAGAAGATGTATATTAAAATAACTAACAAAAATAATTCTTTAAAAAGAGATGGGTGAAAGGTTCCCTTACCAATTTGGGTAACTTTCAAAACATACACCCCATGAAATATGGGTCATACAATGAAGTTGTAAATACCCATAAATTAAATTATATTATACATTGAATACAATCATGGGAAGTAAATACACCACACAAAAGGAAATAGTGGCAAATGTAGCATGAATCTCACAGGGACACAAAGTGAGATAAAAACTCTTTACCTCGTGGTAATAAATCGAGTCGTATGTCCAAAAGATAATAAGAAACAAATGAATAAAATAATACCATTAATAGAATGATAATATATATATATATATAAATGAAGTAAAAAATACACCACATGCACTAAATAAGTGGCGAACAATAGAAATCTCACAGAATTAAAAGTGAGATAAGAAATCCCTTAAAAAAATATGGCAGCCTAACAACGCCACTTAAAACATCCAAAAATGGATTGAGGATAACAATTATGGTATCCCATATTATTAACATAAAAATTATAGTAATATTAATATAGAATAAAATCCCCAAACATAAGAAATGGGAGCTTAGAATAAGTGACATAAAAGAGAGTACATGAAAAGAAAGAAAGAGGTTGGATCCATTACATCAAGTCTGACTTGTCTTGTTCATTTCTTTATATTCTTGAATAATAAACTTTGGTCAAATTATAATTTCTTAAATACCTCCTTTAAAGTTTATTATTAAATTAATATCACATATTATAATGTTATAATAATTAGTTAATTATGTGAGTTCATATCAGACGTTTTTGTCGATGTTCGGAACATGAGTCAAAAATGATCTTCTCTGTAAAGAATTGTCCATGTAGTTATAATTACACCATCTCTAGAATAGTATTAATGATTTAAATATCATATATATACATTATATATACATTATATACTATTCCATAACTTTTGGATATAATAAAAGGAAATGCACCGTTCATGGAGACGGTAGGCCGTACGTATGCATGAACGCTACTTTCATTTCTTTGTCACATTAATGGAATTAAAACTAAATGAGATATATATATATATTATAATTAAACTATAATATATTAGTTATATTTTTCAAATAAGTTCATTAATTTCATTCTTTATACATTCCATGTATTGCATGAATGAGTCACATCACTTGAGGGGGCGGTAGTCCACACTTCCTCAAATGATATTTTCGCATTTGCACAACATGAAAAGCATAAAGGCTTGTTTTAAATGTAAAATACAGAAGCATAGAGAGGATAAAAAGTATAATATATATCATAAATAAATATATTTCCATCATAATGTCCACCATGAGATGTGGTAGGAGAAGAGATAACAATCATCGTTTCGTGAGGCAGTAATTCCCCATCCACGGAAACAATATGTTCTTTAACCATTAGACAAAGGTGTGTGTAAGTGTAGCACTAATACTTGTCATAACAACATCCTAGTATATTGAAGATACTGGTTTTTTTACAAAATAAAGTAATAAAAAGTGTTTAAGGGGTTGGAGAAGCAAAATAAAACAAAAGAACATAAGTGAAGACATTACCTTTAAATCGTGTAACTCTTTTTGGTTTGAACCAAAAGGGTTTCTTGAAGAGATGTTTTTCAAAGGTAAGGCTTATAGGATGAAGATAGGTATGTTTCGAGATAAAATTATCAGATTTTGGTCATGCCAAAGGCTTGAGAGGTGCGGGTAAGGTGGTAGAGGTGGGGGTCTTTATAAGAGGGAGGAGGGGCACTCTAGGAAAGTCTTGAAAATATACTTTATTATAAAATGATTTTAGGATATTAAAGGTAACAAAATTATATATTTCTAGGATAAGATGATAAGGGTTCAAAATAAACCCATAAAATATGTTTTAGGCAAGTGTAAGTCTTATATTTTACCTTATCTTCTCATTTTATTTAAATCGTTCATTAACGAAGTAATCATTGCATCATCACAGTGTCATAAATAAATTTATTTATTTAATTTCTAAAATTAATAAAAAAATTACCATCATGTAGGAAATATTTTTATATTTCCAATTAATATTTATAGTCTAATATATTATTTATGTAAACAAAATTAAATTTTTTTACTTAGGTGATACATAGTTTTGTTACATTTTTCTTTCTTTAAAAAATATATGTTAAAAGGTCACTATCACACTAAATTGATTCCATGGGGTCCCAAGGCAGGAAAAACACATCCCATGGTCAGACATGACAACACCAATATAATTAGGACACATTTTGGGGTAATTTTATATTTTTAGGATATTATTTCATTACCCTTAGCTACCCGATTACTAATTAAACTCGATAAATAAAGATAATTATCGTCGTTACTATTCATAATGTCCAAAAACAAAAGAATATTAATTACATAATTTTGACCTTCTGATTCCAAATGTGGAATCCATTTTATTAGATTCTAGACACAAAAATTTCAGTAATTAATTTAAAATAATTCCCTTTTTCAAAACCAAAGACGGGTTTTTAAGAAGTAAAATCTATCAAAAGACTGATTTCTTTTTACATCCAATTTAAAAGTGAAATTACATAAAATGACCAACATTGTATTAGATGATAGAAAAATAATTAAATTACACATTAAAACCAACTAAAATTACAATATAACTATATAAATACATAGGATGAAAATGAAGTTTTTATTTGAAATGATGTATTTTTCACAATTTTTTGAAAATGAACATTTGTTAGAAAAATACCAAAAATTAACCCTAATCTATATTTGATATTAAAAATTAAAAAAATTTATTGGTTTTACCAAATTCAAAACATATAAGTTTCATTAATTAATTTTATAATCAATTCCCGCTGTCAAAACAAATAGTGTGTTTTTAAGAAACAATATCTATTAAAAGATTGACACTTGTTTATGTCCAACTTCAAGGTGAAATTAATTCAAATTCCAACCAATGGATTAAATGGTAAAAATATATTTTAGTTACATTTAAAACCAATTAAATGGATAATCTGACCATATAAATAAATTATACGAAAAGGAGGGTTTGAATTAAAATACAGCATTTTCACTATTCATTAAAAAAATGAACTCTATCAGAAAAATAACAACAGTTTACACAAAGTAAATTCTGTTTTCTTAATTCTAAAGAAGGAATTTATTTTTTCAAATATAACATATAAAATCGTCAGAAAGTGGATTTAAAAAGTTTTCTCCATCAAGAGGCGGTTAATAGACCTTTTAAAGAATATTATAATATTTACGCTTAAAATTTGATTCAATCCCAGGTTAAGCCTCTAACATTTATTAGATAAAAGTAAAAATATTTGAAAAACATATATAATCATTTTTATTTAGTTCTTTTCATTCCCTCCATTGCAATTTCTAGGCTTCAACTACCATTTAAAATAATATTATTATATTATTAGTGTGCAAAGTAAGATTTCAAAGAAACTCATTGTTGCGTGTTGGGTACGCCATCGAACATAGCATCACCCTTAAAGTAATATTGATATTTTATTCACAAATATTAATAAATATGAAAATTTCATATTATTTTTTTACCTGGGATATTACATCCTATCTATAACAAACATGACTTATGTAACAAAACATATAATGGAAAACGAATCGGTAACACCTTAAAAAATAATACTAATGCAATATTATTAACAATGAAAAAATAAAGTATCAGATATGATATCTTATTTACATATGTGGTTCTTCTATAATTTAATAACAACTATTTCAAAAATATACGTGATATTAAAGTACCCTCGACTAAGAAAAAGTACAAGGTAAGGGTTAATTTTACAATCTCATTATTACCTGGGGTTTTTTTAATTAAATATATACTGTGAATTCTTTATCATCCACATCCATTTTTCATAAAAATGTATTTCAAAACTTTTTTACAATTTCCTATAATATGTGTTTAATTTATTTATACCCTTTTTTGGCTTTTTATAAAAAAATTGAGAGGAATATTTCGGTCGTTTTCCAAACAAGTAACTTTATGACCTTTTTGACTAATTAAGGTAAGAATGTTTTTTAACATATATGGATGGTGAGGATATATTCTGCCATTATAACACCTTATAAGCTTCCCTTAATAGATTATAACAATATTTTCAAAATAAATGTTTAATTTTATAATTATGTGACTTTTATATTATTTCAACATAAATAGAGATATTTATCTCGAAGAGTTTTGATTACATATATCTCAACATCCTTTGATGGATTTTACACTTGTTTAAGTTCATTTATTATGATACAATCTTCCATAATGTATTGAAGGTTTTTTATATATTTTACTGTGTATGTGTTATTTTAATACCATTCTTGGATTATGGTTAAATTATTAACATTTCATAAGCTATTTTAATATGAATTTTTATGTTATGTTTCAACCTTTTTGTATGAGGGATGAATTGAACTTAGTAATTGATAGTTGGAGCCTGCTATAGCTCCTTGATGCATTGCTAGATCCCATGAGACAAAATAGTGTCTTGGCATAAGGCTTTGACAAAATCTTATTTGTAGTCTTGGCACGAGGCCATGACTATGTGGTTATGATGTCCTGCATTATGCATTCCATCATTATGAAATTATCTATTGATATTACATGTGATTATTCGACTATAGAATATCTATGTGAATAAGTAAATGGGGTTATTTGATTTATTTTTTCCATATTATGCTGAAATTTAAGTTTAAAATGCTTGTGTTTTTATCTTATACATTTCCTTAAATTTTTATGATTATTTATGAAATTTTCTGCTATATTATTATCCTTACTGAGTATCTGAGCTCACACCTTTCTATGTTTTGTTATTCCCAGGATGTGAAGAAGTATATTATGAATGACTTTTAGGGATATGTAAGGGATATGAGTGTATTCAAAGGAGACACAATGTTTTTGTTTTTCATTTCATAATGTTATGTAAAACTTATGTATGTATATATTACTTCCAAGTATAATAAACTAATCAGACTTTCGGGACATGATATCTTGTGATCATTCCAATGTTATGTAATAATAAACCAACTGTGGGTAACTAGGGTTGCGGCATTACAATATTTAATAATGAAAGTATTGTCATGTCACACATTCTGTAATTTAATTATAATAGTACAAAAATTTATGATAGAATAGAAAACGAGGATATTATATCTTTAATTAGTGTTAAAACCAATACCACTAAATAGGTATGAATATACAAAAAAACCATAATATTGAACTCTATTAGATAATAATAAAAAAATAACAACAAGAATATAAGTTACATTTTTATTAATAATAAAAATATATGAAATATATTAAACTCGGTACAGATTCAAGGAGATGTATATATTTGATTTTAAGTTTTATAATGAAGTGTATGTATAATTGTAAAATGAATCATTGGAAGAATATGATTTTTGGAATATAATCATTGGGAGTCTGAAAATTGTGATATTAATATTACCATTAAATATACAAGTGTGTATTGAAATGAATAAAATCATTTTATATTATTATAATTAGTGACTATACAAAATATATAACAGTAAATGAATAATAATAAAATATCGAATATATGTCTTAGAATGATGTAATTTTTAATAGATGAAGAGTTTTTGAATTTTAGGCTCTAAATATGTTATTTTTATATATTTAGGTGTTTAATTAAATTTCACAAGGATACATAATTATTTTCATAAAAATTACTTTATATTTTGAATCATAATGTTGAAAGTATCAAATAGTGAATTTTTATTAATGTTCTAAGATAATAAAATTTCTTGGTAGAAAATGAAATAAGATTTAAGTATACAGTATCTATTATTACATTATAATGTCATAAAGTAGTTTAATAAATAATAAAAACTCTATCTTCACCAAAAAATTATTTATTCATTATTTTTTTTATTATAAACAAAAAAATCCCGCTAAGCATAATGTATATTTTATGTTTTAAAATAAAATGTTTTTGTATATGGATTTTTTCCAAATCCCAAATAATATATTTTTATGGGATTGATTTAATAAACAATTAAAAACCCAAAAATAGTTCATACGTGTACACTAGAAAGGGATAAAACATAGGGAAGGACTTTGTTTTCCTATTTTTTATAACCTAGTGTCTAAGGTAAATTATTTCAATAAATAAATACCCACATTTAAAATAAATACCCACCCATTCTCACATTTCTCCCCAATTTTAATTAATTATGTTTGATTTTACAACTATTTTAACTATCAATGGTATCTCTATGAATTTTATAATGTTATAAATAAATCTTCTCAATATTTAAGGAGCTACATTACAAGGTAAGGGTTCATAAAATCTTCCCTAGGTTTATTTTTGCAACCCGTCAATTCCTTTTTTCAATAATAAATGTTATTATGATTCTGGTTAATAAATTCTCTATTGAATTATCAATGAGAGTTCAAAAATCCCACTAATTATACCACCTTAATAATCATTTATAAGGATCAATCATTCCTATAACCATAAAACATTCAAAAAATTTATTTATAGGAAAATGTGAGTGGTTTCCTAGAAATTAAATCCTTATCTTGATATAAACAAGTTGATGTAGGCTTAGGCTCATATAAAACTAGGTGTAATAAAACTAAAAATGGTTAGTTGTGTATTTTCTCAATATTCACTTGTTTCATAAGTAATAGGCCTAACTACACACACAGTTTGATACTCTCAGGGAGATACTCTGGATAATTCATGTGCTCTTTACATACCATACCAATGGATTGTTATATATATATATATACCATGAAAATAATCATTAATAATGACTTTTAAAATTTCCATTGATATAGGTACTTTCAATTAAACTCTTATTATCCTATCATTTAAATGTTTATTGTGATATATTTACCTTGATATCAATATCATTACATTGAGTGGGGAAATATTTATATTCTGAATATCCATATTTTTATATGGAAAACTATTGACTAATTAGACATGAATATATATGTTGTTCCATAGGGAAAATTTTGATATATATATTTTTACCGATTATATTAATATGTTGTATGCACTTGACTAATTATATAATAGGAGGGTCTAGAATTATATATCCCGTTGATGCACTAGCAGGTGTCATGAGAGAAACTAGTTGGATATATGGTACAATCCATAACAATTTATAATTGATATCTTAGCATGGGGCATTGATAATATGTTAAATATTTTATTATTATGCATTTCATTAATATGAAATAGTTTATTCTTATCCATGAATTTATTTTTTTTTGTTATACTATCAAAGGATATATTATAATCATAGTTCCATTTGTTAGGTATTTCATATATTCATATCATATTATTAATTACATTCTTATATATGGTATCCTACACTATATGGTACACTTTAATAATAATCTTATCTAAGAACATTATATTTTTCTCCTTCCCTTATGAAACCATGAATATTATTATGTGTGGAATATATATTTTCAATGAAAATTAACAAATTTTTATGTATTTGGTTGATGTATGTTAACATTTTAATGTAATGAAATGTTAATCTATGAGTCTTGTTTCATAAGGCTATTAAACTATTGGATCTTATGTATTTCCAAATATGTGTCCTATACTATAGTAAAAAAAGAACTACTATCTCCAATATACTACATTTGGGGTGTTATAGTTTTTATTCGGGAATGTTAGTTAAGTTATATGAACTATATTTAGAATTACATAGTTAGAGAACATAATCTTATGAAAAACACTTAGGAATCAAGAAATATTTTTAGATTATGTGATATTTATTTATTCTAAATTTATTTAAATTATATAAAATGATTGATAGTCTTTTAATTGAATAATTATGTATGTTCTATTATCTGGAAATAATTTCAGATGGAAGGAACTAAAACCATCTCAACACCCATAATAAATGCATGGATTTCCATCCAGTGGTCAATGAGGCATGTGTTAGAGAAGATCGTATTATAACTATGGTAGGGTAGTTGACTTAGGTTATGAAAAATTACCATTCACATATTAAAAAACTTTTTCCTCAATGTAATAGTATAACAATATTGTACCACTTTATGAGGCACCAACCTTTATCCTTTAATAGAACCATTAATCAATTTTTACCAGAATAATGTGTCATGACCCTATATAAGGTGTTCCATGAGATTGGATATAGTGACATGGAAAAGGTTATTATCTATGTATATCGTATAGGGGAGACATTGAACAAAGGTATTAATTAATTCAAAGAACTATGAAATAAGAGGAGATATAGAATAAATACGGAAGTTGTTTAAGTTGATATTTTATTTAAACAAGTCCGAGACACATTTTATTAAAAAATAAAAGCATATTACAAGAGTCTGAAATAATGAATCTTATTAAAAAATTTATCATAAAGTGGAAGAGGCTCAACCAGCAAGTCATCCTTCCAAGTGATGCGCTGGTTGATTCCTTTGTTAGCAAGACCATCAGCAACCATGTTAGCTTCTCAAAAGGCATGTGTGGCAATAAAATTAGAACTCATAAGAGAATCAAGGCATCTTATCTAGCATGTGCTCAGTGGCTAAGCAAGATGCACTACACCCTCCCATATAGCATGAACTATAGTCGATGAGTCACTTTCAATCCAAATATTGTTCCAGCCCTTTTGTCTGGAAAAGTTGACGACATGTATCACACCCATAATTTCCGCCTCCGGAGACAAATCTGTACGGCAGCTTCCAAAGAAACACCAAAGACACTGGCCACAGTAGTCTCTAAAGATATCCCCACATCCTGCGGGATTTAGGTTTCCTTTGGAAGCACCATCCACATTCACTTTGATCCATCCTAGAAGCGGGGTTTTCCAGAATACCTCAAAAGTGTGCATCAACTGTTTGTATATCCCATCAATCCAAAGATGATGAAGGATCTCTAAATCTCCAACAGTGTTGTTGTAATTCGCTTTCTGGATCAAGTCAGCCTCCCTAATGGTAATGAAAATTCGCATCATACCAGCATTAAATATATAATCTAGACATTAGTATTGATCAATTTATGAATTGGATGAAGAAAATATTTCAAATGGAATTAATCTCTCAAACATTTTTCTCATATGATGTGATAATTTCAAGTACTATGAAGACTAAGAATGAGTTTTACCAGTCTTTTACATTTAAAGGGAATTAAGAGAAAAGGTGGGTATCTAAGATCTACGTTGAAAAGAAAATTTTAGGTTGGGATAATGGAAAGGTAGGATTGTATACATGAAATAGCTATAGGAAGAGACACCATGGGGATTAATATAGGGGAACTTGAGTTTTTTTATAAATGTGAATATATTGGAAATCAAGAACATGATTTAAAAGGAATGAATGGATACATAAATGCATAATTATTAAATTACAAGGTGGTGGTACAATATTCAAAACAATGGCCTATGATTTAAGGGAATATACCTCTAAAGAGGCCACGGGATAAAGGGGGCATAAACAATAACAATAGTATAATTCGAGGACCTAACTAATGTTATTATAGGTACTTTAATCATAAACATAACACTAGCCGATACATTATTTTATTATAGATATATTCTTTCATTAATATCTAATAAATTTGATTAGAACACCGAATCATCCCCCTAATGAACCATGTAATGAGTTGTTAATTTATACTCCTTAGGAAAATCATATTTTAAAAAAGTGTAATGTTCATTTTTTATTTATATGCATGGAGGTATTTAGTTTCAAAACTAGTTGATATACCAATGGTGTACTTGTATATAATCCTTATGATAGATTGGGTATAAAATTATAATGAATGAATTTGTTATTGAGATAATGATATTTTAATCACTATGTATTGAAAAGATCCTCTTTTGGATAGACTTAATTTACCAGGTCTTATTTGAAACAATGAACATCAGATTATAGAAATGATATTTTTATAGGGAATGAGTGAATTAGTAAGAAGGATATTATAATAATAGAGGATTTATATATTATATGGGATTATAATGACTTATTTCCCCTATAACATACTATATATCCACCTGATTAGGAGGTCGAATTCTTTATTTACCATATACATGATGGAAAACCCATATACTAGCCTCCCAAAAGAATATATCCTGTTAAATTTGATAAATTATAGAAACAATTACAAGGTTTTGTGTGATCATGGGTTTATATTCATTATTGCAGTAGTATCAAAAGAACATGTGTTTTTTCTGAAGATAATGGATGGGGCAAGGATGTTTTTCATATATTATAGGGAAATAAATGCCATCAAAATTATTAATAAATATCCATTACCTCATATTGATGATTGGTTTTATGAACTTCAAGATTATCAATACTTCTCATTGATTTATTTATTGTATGGTTATCATCAATCTAAATTAATTAAGGGTGATATATGAAATTTGATGTTCAATATAAGGAATTATCATTATGATATCATAGTTATTACTTTTGGGAAAAAAATTCACCCATGATTTTTGTGATTTAATGAATTGTCTAATCAAGGATTATCATGATAAATTATTTGTGGGGTTTTATTGATGATATATTTATTCATTATAAGTGTTGTAAATATCATGAAGACTATTTTTTGATTTTCCTTAAGACTCTAATGGAGGAGGAGAAATATGGTAAAAACAATAAGTACAAATTTTGGACTTAGAAAGCTTATTTTCATTTATATATTATCTCAAAGTATTGAAAATAAATTTTTTCATACCCATAGATCCCTGAATAACATTTTTGTGTCTTTCCAAGGCCTTGAGGTCTCAATTTGGTGTTTGGGGTCTTCTTCCAACTGAAATTTTTCATGTTGTTCTCATAGTCATAATTTTCTATGTCATGGTCACAGTTGTAATCATAATAACAATTTTACTTCTATAGATCATAGATGTTCTATAGAACATCGTTTTACTTCTCATAATCATTATTGTAGTAACAATGCTGATGTTTTTGCTCACAATTTTAGTTGTTCTCACAGTTACAGTTTTATTTCTCATGCTCAGAGTTGCTCTTAAGGTCGTAATTTTCATTCTCAAGGTCACAATTTCTCTCACAATCATAATTTTCTATTTCATGGTCTAGTTGGTTCTCATGATCATAGTTTTTCGTATCACAACCATATTTTGTTCTCACTATCATAGTTTTTCATCTCAGTAATATTTTTTATATTAAAATTATAGATTTTTCTTATGGTCACATCTTGTTTTCACTGTTATAGTTAGTTATCACTGTCACATGATTCTCTAACAATCAATAAAAGTCACCCAAACTGTTATTTCATTTCGATTTTTTCCAATAATGTCACTAATATATCTTTTAAATAAATATATTGTTTTAAAACCATTAAATTATGTTGCAAAGAGAATATTTGTATACTTTCTTTTTAAAATGCCTAATGATTTTAATATGGATAATTCAGCTTGTGAATTAAATTATTGACCTTGTAAACCATCTATAAAACATATCTAGTTTCTTAAATGAATGCAAAATTTTCAATTTTACTTTAATTTATTTTCTTAGACTTTGGGTGAGCCAACATCTTTTTCTTGAACCTTGAAGATTCATCTGTATCCATCAAGAACCTCCATGTTCTTTTTTCTGGGGGTGTTCAATAGTTTTTATTGCACTCTTTTTTCCTATATTAGTGAGTCGTGTTAGGGGTAGAATATTTTTCTATATTTTATTCGACTTTCTCTACAAGACATAAATTTTTTATTAATAATTTACTTTCAGGATATCATGGTGGTGACGTTCTGTTCTTTCCCACTATTTTTGGTAGAGTATATTTGGGAATCATTCTTTCAAGAAAGAGGTTTCTGTAAATCTTATTCAATATAAGTTTATTTGGGAACATCATGTTTTAAACTCACTTGATAAAATGGTACATATTTTATTAATAAATATAATTAATTATGTTAATTGAAATTGAAGGGAATAGCAGAAATCGCATGAGTTTTACTTGTTCTTGTAATTTTTCATTATTATTGAGCATGCTGGTTTTTTTTTCAAAGCCATTTTATTTTTTTCGTGATCTATTGTTATGGATGTTGAGTTTTTTAACCTAGTTTTATTATTGATTAAACTCATCACTCTTGTAATCGTCTAAGAACTTAAATCCGAAAAAAAATTGGTTACACATGTAGTCTCATATTTGGGTTAGAATACCCCATAAAATTATAATGTAATTATGATGGAATCCCTTGTTGAAAAAAATTCCATGTGTTTTGATGGTTGTGATGTATAATGGTGGACATGTATGTTATGTTGGGTGGTTTTTATGTGAGGTTCGTTGAATTGAAATGGATGGGGTGTTTTGTGTTGTGTCACGTGGTTTCTTAATAGCTGTGGAATATAGTTAAATTGTTAAAATGAATTTCAAAATGGTATGGTTTGGAATGATTACTGAACATGGGTGGAAATTAATGAGGGGTGATAAATTTAATGTATAGAATGGATAAAAATGTGAAGGAATTAAATATGAAATGGAAAAGGCTTGTTAAATTAAGATGATTGGTAAATAGAAAATATTTTAATGGGTTTTTTGAAATAGATGATAAAACATGGTTTTTATGTGGATTTATTTTATGGTGGGATTAATTAAGAGGTGGTTGTGATGGTGTCATAATTTATGAATCCTTGTGGTGATATTATGAGTTATGATGGAACAATTATCCTAAACACCTAGGTTGGGATTGTGTGTTTTCTATATATAATTTTTTGTGATTTATATGCTCAAACCACCTGAGTCACATGTTTACACTGATACAAAAAAGGCTTTTGGTTTCAAGTGTTTTCCCCAAACATCCATTATATTGAATATGGAATTATATCTACCTCATATTCCCTATTATTTCATCCATGTGTAATCGATACACACAAGATGTGATGTAGAGAATTCAAAAGTGCAGTAGAGGTGGTGATTGATGAGGGGATGTAGTGTTTCATAGTGGGGTTCATTAAAGGTAGGATGAGGGCACAAGTATGATTTGTCTATTGTGTGAAATAGTATACTATTTTGGTTATGGTAGTGGTTTTGGTTTGATGTCATTCACCGGATGTCTCCAGGCATTATGTCATGTGGTTACAAAGGTTTTCATAGCCAGGATGTGTTACAATTTCACAGGATTCATTTGGAATAGTTATTACATAAAGGATGTGAGCACTAAGATGTATGATATTTGGTTGAGGTATAGGAGAATATATGGGAAAGTGGTGTGGTGTACCCTTAATAAATATACTTCTTAATTTTGTTACTACTCATTTATGTGTTACTTCATGAGAGTGCCATGGTGAGGTTGGGATTAGTAAATAGACCTATTTCTAAGTTGTTTTTTTATATCAACACTTCAATTTATTTCACACATAAACATATTTTATTACATAAGACATTCCCTTGATAAAAAATAGAATATATATATTTCTAGGGTCCTATTAAATTAGGAATATTACATGGAAACATAGAACATAAAACATAACATCTTTATTGAAAACATTATTTTACATGACCACAAAATTCCTTCGTACTTAACAATGCATGGGATAACCTGAGTACTTGAATAAGAAAAGGGTGAGCTATAAATCTTTGTAAGGGAGTAAAAAATGCATAACATTAAGAAGAAAATTAATGTTAGGTATTATGAATATCAATGGAGCACAAGAGAAACATGAACATAAATTAATGATATAACATGATTATCATAACATGGAGATACCGCCAAAACATTTAACCTGATATTAGCATGAGCCAAGGATCATTGCACATGGATCATGAGTAAAAACCCACTTCACTTGAATTATAATTAGTAAACCCTCATTTCACTTGACCTATCAATATACTAATATTTACCCAATGCATTGGAGCGCTATCAGGGCACACCCTTCTTAATCATTTCCTTTTATGCATAAGTGTACCACATGGATCATATAACATGGACTAAATAAATACCATCCTTTATTACATGATAAAAGAAAAGTGGAATTCATATATGAAACTCTATAATCAATAAGTAAATGTGAATAAAGGTGAATACCCTTGATAGAGATATGGGCATGGTATTCACTACACAATGACATTGGTTTGAAAATTCGTGATGCAATTTAGGCAGCATAACGGCGTGAAATAAGAATTCCGAAAAATGGTTGAGGAGAGGGATAGGAGTGTCTCATAATATGTACACGAAACATATAGTAATGGGGTCATAAATATACATGTTCCAACATATTTAATGGAATTTATATTCATAATCCAAAAAAAATTCTTGAATGTAAATGAGGAGAGAGAAACCCAATATGGAATTTCGACATGGTTACAGGTATACGTGGGAGGAATTTATGAGAGATAAAGGGGTCTATAATCATTAAAAATTATGGAGGTATGTATAGGGGAGGTAATAAATCATACCCCAACAATTTTAATTGAAAATACAAGGGTATAAAAACATAAAGAAACATTGACGAAAATGAGGGAGGAAGAAATCCCTTACATGGATGTGTGATCCCAATGGCTTGGGAGGGGCTTCAGAGAGGCTTCTTGTAGAGGCCCGTATCTTGACATACATGGACATTGCATTAATTTTGCGGAATACTTGGTACATAACAAAAACACACACTAAAGGATCGTAATAGTTTAGTGTCTTTGGAAACTCGGAACGTAATCTTCTAATCGTGGTGAAAGATCTTCAGTATCTCCCATAAATATCATCCCTTTTTTTTTACCTAAAACCTTTATTTATATCCTGGGGAAAAGAAAACATAAAAGGGTGAGCTCAAATGCTCAGTAAGGGTATACAAAAGAAAATCAATCACATCATATTCATAAGAACATAACTTTTGGAAATCTTAACATGCAAAAGAGCTCATAATATCATAACATGGGATAAATCATAGAAGTGAAAATGAGATCCCCATAATCATAACATAAGACTTGATACTTTGTGGCATGCACACATAATCATGGAAAATCATTTCTTGTTAGTCATGACTCATTGCCAAGACTATCTTAGTGGACAAAGTCCCTTTCTGAACCGAGTTCACTCCTCGTTTCAGTCCTGTATCACTGAACCGAAATAACCTTCCGTTCCAGCCATGTCTATCTCATGAGATATAAAATCTTTACCCAATGCATTGGAGGGAGATATAGGTCCCACCCATCTTATAATGAATCCTTTCTTATGTGTGCCACATAATCATAAATCATACATCATCACATAACCCATGTAATAAAAAATGGAATTCTTAAACAACATGACATCATAAAACAATTCATATAAGATAAAGGAATTCATAAAAATGTTTCCATCACAACATAATAAAATCCATGTAATAATAGGGATAGAAACAGAACCCTTTTATTATCTTAGATGGAAAATAATTTTGATAAAATACTTGAACTTCATTCTTGAGGAAAATATCCTTTCTTCTTCAAAAACACTTTTACTTTCAAAACATGTCATACAATTTTAAACTAAAAGAAGTTGATTAAAAATAAACTTGAATACTTGTAACGGAAGCTTCTTTGAAATAATGTTTTAAAAATCCATTCATGCCGTATAAGTTAAAAAAAACATTCTTCGTACTTTTGTCGGAAAAGTCAAAAAGTA
The DNA here is from genome assembly GCA_963277665.1 of Viscum album. Classification (NCBI taxonomy): domain Eukaryota; kingdom Viridiplantae; phylum Streptophyta; class Magnoliopsida; order Santalales; family Viscaceae; genus Viscum; species Viscum album. Next base: position 344,557,395 of record OY728127.1, on the reverse strand, counting down.
CCTCGTACAAAAAAACGACAAAAGATTCCTTTCATACGTATTACTAAAAACTCACCGAAGGGTAAAAATGTATTTAAACAATTTTAGGTGGATGGAAATAATATTACAAATTGAGTAAACATGGATATGGATGATAAAATACACCCCAGTAAATACTTACGAATAAACAATCTCGGATATAAATGAGATTGTGATATTTCCCTTACCTTAGGTCCGACTTGCTTTGTAAGTGTCCGAACCTCCTGTATAATGATTTAAATCATGTTATTGACTTATTAAAGAATCATATTCATTGTTATGATATCATATATGGTTCACTTATGACATTATATTACCCGTTCTTTTGTAAATTCCATGTTAAAGAAGCGTTTTGGGTAAAATCGTTTCATTTATCGTAGGTGTTTTGACTTGTTGTTCTTGACATCATTATTACTTATATCATGATTTACTTACTTCCAGAATATAAAATATGATTTATATATCATATATTTTCAGTATATATATATATATATAATAGATAGATAAATAAAATGAAAAACACCGTTCATGGAGACGGTAATCCGTACGTACGCATGAACGCTGTTTTTCTTTCCTTATTGTCTTGAAATGGAAGTAAGTAGATGACATATATATGTATATATATACATAAATCCAGTAGCTTTATAATGTCATATATTTCATTAATATTTCTTATATATACATTATAATCATTCTTAAATGGTTAACATGGAGAATGAATCTCATCGTGTCGTGGAGACGGTAGTCCGCACGAGCGATGATATCATTTCTATAAATATTGAATTGAAATGGAGTGGATTATACAATATATCAGAATCAATATGATGTTGTAATAACTATGTATAGTTATTCTTTACACCATTATACCCATCCATATAAGGTGGTGGTGGAAAATAGATTACACCACGGCGTGGAGACGGTATTCCGTACGTACGCACGCGCGGTGATTTCTTTTTCCGTAGGATGGATAGATGGTGAAATAGGGTTGTTTCATACTTATAATAACATATCAGTATATGAGTGATACTGATGTTATTACTTCATAATGAAACAACCTAAGAAGAAGAAGTGGAAGAAGAAATAAAGATGAAAGAATTGGTAACGGTAATTACCTCTTCTTTGAAGTGCCTCTTTGAGACCTCCTCTTAGGGCACTAGAATTTGTCTTTGAGGAAGACCAGAACCTCTAGGATGTTGCTAGGGAAGTGGAGAAGAGATTTTGGCAGGGGTTGGCCGAGATTGAGTGCTCAAATTGGTGTGAGGAGGAGGGGGAGGAGGTGTCCTTTTATAAGGGAGGAGAGGGGCACCTTAGGAATATCTCAAAATATTATTTTATATTAAAGTCAAAATCGGTTTATAATGGTTCCAAAGGGTCTTATTTCGAAGCTAAGGTGGGGATGGGTCGCAATCCTATCAACCAATAGAATTTAGACAAGTTTAGGATATTATTTTAACCTTATCAATTAGATTTAACTCTAAGTTAAATAATTTAACGTTTACCATGTCTTTTTGTTTTCTTTCACTATATGGTTAATAAACTTACTATAACATGCCAAACGAACCACAAATTTTTTATTATTAATATATATATCCTTATCTAAGTCATTTGGCCGAACCTTAGATTTTTAGGAATAAAATAACAATTAATAATATAATATTTGATTTAAAAACTATTTTGTGTCAATTTTGACACTATTTGATATATGATTTTTGTGAAAGTCATAACAGAATTATATGTTCGAACCAAGTTGATTAAATCAACATTAATATATCATAATAACCTAGAAAATTAGTGGAATTCATAAAAAATCTCAAATTACATTTATTTTGGTGTTTATAACATCAATTATGTCAATATTTCATTAATAAGGTAATTACTGCATCATCGTTGTGTCATAAATAAATTAAATTATTTTATATCTAAAAATTACAAATAAAATACCATCATGTAGTAAATATTTTTAGCTTTCTAATGAATATTTAAAATCGAATTTATCTTATGTATAACCCCATATTAAAAATGATATACTTATTAAACTTTGATTTTGACTATTTTAACCTTTCTTTAAATAAATTAATAATAAATGTCCTAATCTAATCCAAGTGGGCCTAAATGGTCATATTGTATTCCTAAGTTTGTTTTTGGTCGAATTAAACTTGTCCAATAGAATTAGGACATGTGTTAGGGTAATAGTAATATCATATTTACCCTTAGTTACCCTATTTACTATTAACCGCGGTAAAAAAAGTAAAAAGTTACTATTCACCAAAAAATTATTTTCATCTCATTGAACCACATTTTAGTCCTTGATATTAACCGTGTCTCTCGGATTTTTGAAATTCCATTCACAGAAGCGGAAAAATTAAGTTTTATGAAAAATTCAGTTTTTTTAACTACCACTTAGTAGTTTCACTATTCATCAAAAATTGATGTTTTTCAGAACAATGCCAAAATTTCATCCTAAGCTATATTTCATATTCCGAATTCAAAAATGAAATCTATTTTACCAAATTCATAACATAGAAGTTGCATTAATTAATTTTATAATTAAATCCTGCTGTTAAAATAAATAGCGTGTTTTTAGGAAACAATATATATCAAAAGATTGACACTTGATTATGTCTGGTTTAAATGTGAAATTACAACCAATGACCAACATTGTATTAAATTGTAAAAATATATTCTAAATATACTTTAAAACCACTCAAATTAATAATTTATCACTATTAATTATTTCGATTAAAAAAGTTGTTTTTAATTATAATTTAGTAATTTTCACTATTCATCAGAATATGAAAGTTATCCGAAAAGTACCAAAATTTCACCTTAGGCTAAATTCGATACTCCGAATCCAAGAATGAAGTTCATTTTGAAAAATAAGATTTACAGAATTTTAAAAAGTGGTTATTACTATTCATAACGGCTAGTTTTAATAATATTTTAATAGCACATCGTTGTTTAGTGAAACTCGGTATTGCGTATTACACACGCTATCGAGGAAGGTCGTGATTGCGTGTAATGAAAGTCAAGACAAGGATGTGTGTTGTGCAATCTCCTTTTAGTGTAGCGTACAACACAAGACATTAATAAAATTAATAAGAATATTTTTTTTTTATAAAATCTTGGGCTGTTACATTCTACCCCCCTTAAAATGAATTTCGCCCTCGAAATTCGTCGGGGTTATAAATGGTTTACTATTCGAAAGTTTCTTTAATAGAAACCCACATCGTAAAAAAGAATACCAAAACTTGGCTTTAAAAACTAAAGTATGAAATGTAACGATTACCCAAATAAACTAATCATTGGGTTTCCACATAGGTGAAAATATGGATATGGAAGAGAAATCTAACCATCATGTTCTGATGGAGAGTGGTAGAGAACATGGCTATGGAAAATCCAGTAATCACATATCCATAGATTTGTGATGATATAAGGTACCATCTGATTCATCAGGTATAAGATCACTAGGACAACATTTTTGGTTTTCAAGATCATTTCCCCTAAAGTTGAAAATTTGAATTAGAATAAATACTTACTTTATTTTGGTACAATCTCACTGTTGTTCGTGCCTTGAACAATTTCCACTTCATCTCTTAAATAAATGAAGTTGAATTTGTTATTCGTGAAGTGTTAGCAGATCATGTGATAGAATGGCGGGTCATTCCATCTATCTCAAACAAAAGGTTAGCAAAAATTATATGCATAAATCGATCTATAGTGAGATTAATCATATATGGTTCCTAAAATGGACTTATACTTCATATATCATACTGCTTAATATAATAAAACTAGTTTCTACTAAACAGGGACTTCCTGTAGGTCAGTGGTAGGCGATAAAGGCCAGTCGCACTTCGGTTGTGGGTTCGATTCCTACAGCCTTGTCCGAAGCGATGGGCTGTCGCCCGTCCTGCAGGTTGTCCTTTTTCTAAAACTACATTACTATAACATCCCATCAATAATATCGAAAATCTTCTATCCTTAAACAATACTAACTTATGTCCAACATAATCCAGTTTAATCTTTAGGCTTATACATAATACTGCAGTCCACTCTCATAATATAGTGACAACGATTACCAGAGATTTAATACTGTCGTTGATCCCCAGATATCATAAGATATGTCTTGTTGGTCACATTCCAAACATTCAAAGTCCTTAATCGTGTATTCTCTTGAATACCTTAGTGAAAACATGAGTGCAGTTAAAAGTTAACACTTTCCACATACCAAAATCCTCAAAATTCTATATACTCAAACCATGATATCACTTAGTCCTTATATCAATCATGAGCTCATGAATACTATTAAACATTTCATTTTCTCGTCTTCATTATGCGCATATCATCTTATTTCCAAAAAAAAAATATCTCAATCACTTTGAATACCACATCAATAAATATTGCAATACTCAATGATACAACATTATTTTGGAATCCCATTACATAAACGCTTAATCATTCCACCACATCGTTATCATATTCAACATCGCCAATAGTGATCGCATGTGACTTCCCTTTGTCCTTTGCCTTCAGTGGTTGCTCATGTTGATCATCACTAACCCTTGGATTAGGGCAATTATTAGCATAATGCCCCATTTCCTTGCACTTGAAGCATTGAAGTGTTGGTGGTGCGTTCTCTGCAGTGTTTGCTTTATTCACATCATTAGAAACCCTTTTTCCATTACTTCAACACTCAGCTGCTCGATGACCTTCTTTTCCACACTTAAAACATTTTCTAGTTCCTTTAAGACAATCTCCACCATGCTGCTTTCCACACTTTGTGCATAAGGAAACATTCATCTTCTTTTCACCATTATTATGAGATTTCTCCTTGAACTCCATCTTTCGTTTCTTGTCAAAACCATGAGATGGATATGTAACACCAACTTCCATTTCTACCTTGATAGCACAACGCACAATTTCTTCATAGCTACTGAAGTCTCTTATAGCTAATGCCCTTCGAAGACTTGGTTTTAAGCCACTGAAAAATCGATCAACTTTACTTTTAGGTTGGATGATAATACCAGAAGCATACCTTGCAAGTCTTGTAAAATTTGCTTCATAGGTACCAACAGATTCATTGTCCCTTTGCTTCAGTTCAAGAAACTCTTTCTCCATCTTTGTTCGAAGAATACGAGGGAAGTACTTACTGAAAAACAAGTTCTTGAACTCGTCCCATTCCATGGACTCAATTTCATCCCTTGGCCTCGTATTCTTGATAAGATTCCACCATTGATCAGCTTCACCTTCCAAACGATATACTGCTAAGATGACTTTATCATGTTCAGAACATTGAAGAACTGAAAATATCTTTTCAGTGGTACTGATCCATTGTTCAGCAACAAGTGGATCGGAAGTCCCACTGAAAGAAGGTGGACGTTGCCTCATGAAGGACTCAATAGAATATTGTTCCCTTCTCTGCTCATTTAGAAGTCCAGAATGATTCATAGCTTGTGTAAGTATAGCAAATAAGATTTTGCACTCCATCTCCCATAACATTTGTTTGTTCAGGAGGGCAATCATTGCATTGTCCATTGCATTGATCAACACGGTTCCTTCGGGTTCCAGCCATCGTCTAAAACCCAAAAAGAATTGTGTGAGAGGCAAAAATCATGCTAGGGAAAACAACATAATAAAGGGGGAGTACCTTCAATATCCAACATATTAGGTTTAATTCTATGATCGTTAGCGTAATTCTATTACTATAACCTATACGTATACTTATCCCTAGGGACATCCCTAGACATACCTTAGAAATATCTCTAGGGATCTCACTAACGTTTTCGCATCCTAGTTTCCAAAGGTTGACTAAACCTTTCCTCTGATACCAACTGTAGAGGCCCGTATCTTGACATACATGGACATTGCATTAATTTTGCGGAATACTTGGTACATAACAAAAACACACACTAAAGGATCGTAATAGTTTAGTGTCTTTGGAAACTCGGAACGTAATCTTCTAATCGTGGTGAAAGATCTTCAATATCTCCCATAAATATCTTCCCTTTTTTTTTACCTAAAACCTTTATTTATATCCTGGGGAAAAGAAAACATAAAAGGGTGAGCTCAAATGCTCAGTAAGGGTATACAAAAGAAAATCAATCACATCATATTCATAAGAACATAACTTTTGGAAATCTTAACCTGCAAAAGAGCTCATAATATCATAACATGGGATAAATCATAGAAGTGAAAATGAGATCCCCATAATCATAACATAAGACTTGAAACTTTGTGGCATGCACACATAATCATGGAAAATCATTTCTTGTTAGTCATGACTCATTGCCAAGACTATCTTAGTGGACAAAGTCCCTTTCTGAACCGAGTTCACTCCTCGTTTCAGTCCTGTATCACTGAACCGAAATAACCTTCCGTTCCAGCCATGTCTATCTCATGAGATATAAAATCTTTACCCAATGCATTGGAGGGAGATATAGGTCCCACCCATCTTATAATGAATCCTTTCTTATGTGTGCCACATAATCATAAATCATACATCATCACATAACCCATGTAATAAAAAATGGAATTCTTAAACAACATGACATCATAAAACAATTCATATAAGATAAAGGAATTCATAAAAATGTTTCCATCACAACATAATCAAATCCATGTAATAATAGGGATAGAAACAGAACCCTTTTATTATCTTAGATGGAAAATAATTTTGATAAAATACTTGAACTTCATTCTTGAGGAAAATATCCTTTCTTCTTCAAAAACACTTTTACTTTCAAAACATGTCATACAATTTTAAACTAAAAGAAGTTGATTAAAAATAAACTTGAATACTTGTAACGGAAGATTCTTTGAAATAATGTTTTAAAAATCCATTCATGCCGTATAAGTTAAAAAAACATTCTTCGTACTTTTGTCGGAAAAGTCAAAAAGTACCTCTTACAAAAAAACGACAAAAGATTCCTTTCATACGTATTACTAAAAACTCACCGAAGGGTAAAAATGGATTTAAACAATTTTAGGTGGATGGAAATAATATTACATATTGAGTAAAAATGGATGTGGATGATAAAATACACCCCAGTAAATACTTACGAATAAACAATCTCGGATATAAATGAGATTGTGATATTTCCCTTACCTTAGGTCCGACTTGCTTTGTAAGTGTCAGAACCTCCTGTATAATGATTTAAATCATGTTATTGACTTATTAATGAATCATATTCATTGTTATGATATCATATATGGTTCACTTATGACATTATATTACCCGTTCTTTTGTAAATTCCATGTTAAAGAAGCGTTTTGGGTAAAATCGTTTCATTTATCGTAGGTGTTTTGACTTGTTGTTCTTGACATCATTATTACTTATATCATGATTTACTTACTTCCAGAATATAAAATATGATTTATATATCATATATATTCAGTATATATATATATATATATAATAGATAGATAAATAAAATGAAAAACACCGTTCATGGAGACGGTAATCCGTACGTACGCATGAACGCTGTTTTTCTTTCCTTATTGTCTTGAAATGGAAGTAAGTAGATGACATACATATGTATATATATACATAAATCCAGTAGATTTATAATGTCATATATTTCATTAATATTTCTTATATATACATTATAATCATTCTTAAATGGTTAACATGGAGAATGAATCTCATCGCGTCGTGGAGACGGTAGTCCGCACGAGCGATGATATCATTTCTATAAATATTGAATTGAATTGGAGTGGATTATACAATATATCAGAATCAATATGATGTTGTAATAACTATGTATAGTTATTCTTTACACCATTATACCCATCCATGTAAGGTGGTGGTGGAAAATAGATTACACCACGGCGTGGAGACGGTATTCCGTACGTACACACGCGCGGTGATTTCTTTTTCCGTAGGATGGATAGATAGTGAAATAGGGTTGTTTCATACTTATAATAACATATCAGTATATGAGTGATACTGATGTTATTACTTCATAATGAAACAACCTAAGAAGAAGAAGTGGAAGAAGAAATAAAGATGAAAGAATTGGTAACGGTAATTACCTCTTCTTTGAAGTGCCTCTTTGAGACCTCCTCTTAGGGCACTAGAATTGGTCTTTGAGGAAGACCAGCACTTCTAGGATGTTGCTAGGGAAGTGGAGAAGAGATTTTGGCAGGGTTTGGCCGAGCTTGAGTGCTCAAATTGGTGTGAGGAGGAGGGGGAGGAGGTGTCCTTTTATAAGGGAGGAGAGGGGCACCTTAGGAATATCTCAAAATATTATTTTATATTAAAGTCAAAATCGGTTTATAATGGTTCCAAAGGGTCTTATTTCGAATCTAAGGTGGGGATGGGTCGAAATCCTATCAACCAATAGAATTTAGACAAGTTTAGGATATTATTTTAACCTTATCAATTAGATTTAACTCTAAGTTAAATAATTTAACGTTTACCATGTCTTTTTGTTTTCTTTCACTATATGGTTAATAAACTTACTATAACATGCCAAACGAACCACAAATTGTTTATTATTAATATATATATCCTTATCTAAGTCATTTGGCCGAACCTTAGATTTTTAGGAATAAAATAACAATTAATAATATAATATTTGATTTAAAAACTATTTTGTGTCAATTTTGACACTATTTGATATATGATTTTTGTGAAAGTCATAACAGAATTATATGTTCGAACCAAGTTGATTAAATCAACATTAATATATCATAGTAACCTATAAAATTAGTGGAATTCATAAAAAATCTCAAATTACATTTATTTTGGTGTTTATAACATCAATTATGTCAATATTTCAATAATAAGGTAATTACTGCATCATCGTTGTGTCATAAATAAATTAAATTATTTTATGTCTAAAAATTACAAATAAAATACCATCATGTAGTAAATCTTTTTATCTTTCTAATGAATATTTACAATCGAATTTATCTTATGTATAACCCCATATTAAAAATGATATACTTATTAAACTTTGATTTTGACTATTTTAACCTTTCTTTAAATAAATTAATAATAAATGTCCTAATCTAATCCAAGTGGGCCTAAATGGTCATATTTTATTCCTAAGTTTGTTTTTGGTCGAATTACACTTGTCCAATAGAATTAGGACATGTGTTAGGGTAATAGTAATATCATATTTACCCTTAGTTACCCTATTTACTATTAACCGCGGTAAAAAAAGTAAAAAGTTACTATTCACCAAAAAATTATTTTCATCTCATTGAACCACATTTTAGTCTTTGATATTAACCGTGTCTCTCGGATTTTTGAAATTCCATTCACAAAATCGGAAAAATTAAGTTTTATGAAAAATTCAGTTTTTTTAACTACCACTTAGTAGTTTCACTATTCATCAAAAATTGATGTTTTTCAGAACAATGCCAAAATTTCATCCTAAGCTATATTTCATATTCCGAATTCAAAAATGAAATCTATTTTACCAAATTCATAACATAGAAGTTGCATTAATTAATTTTATAATTAAATCATGCTGTTAAAATAAATAGCGTGTTTTTAGGAAACAATATATATCAAAAGATTGACACTTGATTATGTCTGGTTTAAATGTGAAATTACAACCAATGACCAACATTGTATTAAATTGTAAAAATATATTCTAAATATACTTTAAAACAACTCAAATTAATAATTTATCACTATTAATTATTTCGATTAAAAAAGTTGTTTTTAATTATAATTTAGTAATTTTCACTATTCATTAGAATATGAAAGTTATCCGAAAAGTACCAAAATTTCACCTTAGGCTAAATTCGATACTCCGAATCCAAGAATGAAGTTCATTTTGAAAAATAAGATTTACAGAATTTTAAAAAGTGGTTATTACTATTCATAACGGCTAGTTTTAATAATATTTTAATAGCACATCGTTGTTTAGTGAAACTCGGTATTGTGTATTACACACGCTATCGAGGAAGGTCGCGATTGCGTGTAATGCAAGTCAAGACAAGGATGTGTGTTGTGCAAGCTCCTTTTAGTGTAGCGTACAACACAAGACATTAATAAAATTAAAAAGAATATTTTTTTTTATAAAATCTTGGGCTGTTACACTTCTTGGGACATTGGGTCACCTTGGGAGAATTTTGGAGAGATAATGTCAAGGTAGAGACGTGATCGAAGGGTTTTCAGGGAAGAGAAATGGGAGCTTCAGTGGCATTATATATTAAAAGAGATGGAATTCTTCATTATTTAGGTTTTGGACAGCACAAATTAAACTTATCAAAACAAAAAACTAGACCATGGTATTTTCCATTTTTTTTTCAAAACATAATGGTAAAAAAAATTATATGGCCAATGGCTGATCTTTTTAAAATATTAGGCTTTCTTTTGTAGTTGTGAGTCACACTCTGAAGGAAAAACATTTTAAAAGGATAAAATATTTTATAAGCCTTTGAGGGTCCGCTGTTGATTTGAAAAATAAATAAAATAAACCTAAAATCCTATTATTTTAGTAATAAAAAATATATTGGCTGAGAAACCCATTTATATCATATTATTTCATCACTATTGGGACATTATGATGTCATAAAACACATTATATAATTAAACGTTATTTTGTTTTTCCCCAAAAATTTCATTATCTCAAGAAATTATAAAAATTATCCATTGGATAATTTCGACATCCTAAATCCAAAAAAATATTTATTTTATCTAAATAATTTTCTAAACAGGTAAATTTTAACATTTTAAATAAAATATGACATTTATTGAAAATCCATGGGCTCGATAAAAATAGTTTTCAAACCTTAAAAAAAATTAAAATTGTATTCATAAAAATCATACTATCATTTATATATAATAAAAATTAATTTAGAAATAATATTTTATTAAAATGTTATTTATTTTAAAAATTCATTAAATTATTAAAAAATATTTCTTAAATGAATATTACTTAGAAGTTATATTTTTTCATTAATAACCATTTACAAAGTAACAATAATAAATGAATATATATTCATTATTCAATAAAAAAATAATGTACAAAACCATAGTGATAGGATCTTGTTACATAATAGCTTATTACAACCAAATAAGACCTAAGGGTATGGTGTAAGATGGTGACAGACTCTTGGGGGGGGGGGCTAAGATTACATCGCTCGGGTGGTAATCTCTATAAAATTTCACTTCTACCATTGGTGGTTCCATTCGAGCTTAATGTGTTGAAGATTAGCTTGGGATTGGTAAATAGAGAGGCCCAATGATTCCACATACTTTCTGAGCACAAAAAAATGGTCTTCCTATAGATCAATTCTACTGTATGAGGATATCACTTACTTTTTCTGAGTAAATTAGATTTGTTGAATCCCTATATTTATACTAATAATGTTATAACAGTTTAATGAATATATTCCAAATGGTAACAATTCTTAACAGACTTTTCAAATACAAAATAAAATAACCAAATAAGTGGATATTTTATATAACCATTTTACAAAATAATACATTTAATTAGATCATGATGAATTTTCATTAATAAAAGTTTGGGTTGTTATAATATTTCCCCCTTAAGAAATTCCACCCTGGAAATTTATTTTTCCTACAATAAAACAGATATGGGTAACTTTGCTTCATCACTTCATCTGATTCCCATGTTGCCTCATAAAACTAGTGGTTTCGCCACAACACCTTAACAAGGGTAATTTTATTATTTCATATAACTTTTTACCTATGATCGAATATCTTTGCTGGATTCTCTTCATAGGAGAGGTCATTCTCCAATGGTACAACCATTGGATTGAGTACATGTGATGGATTTGGAATGTACTTTATCAAGAGTGATACATGGAATACATCTTGTACAAGAGATAGGATCGGTGGGAGTTCTACTAGATATGCCACATCTCCAATGAGATCAAGGATATCAAAAGGTCTGATGTACATTGGACTATGTTTTCCCTTGTTCCCCAATCCCATAACTCTTTTCCACGATGATATGCAGTGGAATACCATGTCTCTGAAATCAAATTCTAGGTCTCATTGAAAATTATAAACATAGCACTTTTGTCAACTATGAGCAGCTTTAATGTGCATCTAGATGATCTTAACCTTCACCAACATTTCTTTGACCAATTATGGACCTAGGAGTTTTCTCTCCACAACTTCATCCAATCACGATGGTGTTCTGCACCTCTTCCCATAAAGGGCGTCATATTTATCCATTTGGATGCTTGAGTGGAAATTCTTATTGTAAGAGAACTCAACCAGAGGAAAATGTTTATCCCATCCTCCTTTTAATTTCATTGAGCATTATCTCAACATGTCCTAAACTGTTTGGATAGTCCACTTAGATTGGAAATTAGTTTGAGGAAGATAATATGTACTGATGTTAATCTCAGTATTTAGAGCTTGTTGAAGACTATTCCAAAACATAGAGGTGAATCTTGGATCTTGATCGGATACAATATAAAGAGGTTCTTCATGAAGCCTTACCACATATCTGATATATACATGTGCCAGTTTATCCAATGAGAAATCCTATCGAATTGCAATGAAGTGTGCAGTCCTTGTAAGAAGATCCACAAAAACCCAGATATCATTGTTTCTATTGGATTTCTTTGGATGTCTAGTGATAATGTCAATGTTGATGTTCTCCCATTTCCATGCTCGTATGGGTTATGGTTGCATCATCCCATTAGACTTGTCCCTCTCAGATCTCACTTGATGAAATATGAGGCACTTTAATGTATACTCAGAGATCTCCTTCTTCATGTTATACCAACAATAATTCTCTTGCAGATATCAACACATCTTTGTGTTCCCTGGGTGAATGGAGAAATTTGAACTATGTACATCATCCAAAATTTCATTATTTAACTCTGGATTTGAGGGAACATAGTGTCTTGACCCAAATCTCAAAATTCATTCTTCATTAAAATTGAACTCAAAGTATTTCCCTTTTTTGATAGTTTTCACTTTCATTATAATTCCCACATCAACCTTTTGAGCATCCATTATCCTTTCTAAAAGAGTTGGTTGAGAAAAAATTTGTGAAAGGATTGATGATGTTCCCTTCATTATGATTGTCATGTCTATGTTCATCAAATCTAAGAAGATTGGATCCATTTCAATTCTCAACAATGACAGAATCATTGGATCCTTTCTAGTTAGATCATATACCACCATGTTCTCTTTCCTAGGGATGTAATGGATTGAGAATTCATTGTCTTTTACTAGCTCTAACCATCTTCATTTTCACATGTTCAACTCTCTTTTTGTGAATATATACTTGAGGATTTTTTTATCTGTATATATTTCACACATCTCCACAAAAAGATAATGTCACCAAATTTTCAATGAGAAGATTACTGAGGCCAACTATAGATCATGTGTTGGATATTTTTTGGAATAAAATTTCATTTTCCTTGAAGCATAAGCAATGAATTTTTTATTTTTCATCAACACACATCCAAGTCCCTTCTTCAAAGCAACACAAAATACCAAAAAACTTTTTCCACATGTTGGTAGTGTGAGCATGGGCATAGTGATAACACTCCTTTCCAACTCCTTGAAGCTCTCTTCGAATGCATCACTCCATGAAAACATGACTCCCTTCTGAGTTATCTTTATAAGAGGGTTGGAAAATCATATGATATTTCTCACAAATCAGCAATAATATCTAGTTAAACCCAAGAAGCTATGGATATCTATTACCGATGTTGGCCTCAGTTATCCATCAATTATATATGTCTTAGAGGGATCCACAGATATACCATTTCTTGAGATGATATTACCCAAGAATGAGACCTCCTTCAACAAGAAGTCACACATGATGTACTTTTTATAGAGCCTCTCCTTTCGTAAGGTCTCTAGTACAATGATTAGATTTTTTCCATACTCCTCCTTAGTTTTGGAGTATGTTAGAATATCATCTACAAAGACTACCAAAAAAATTTCGAGGTAATATCTAAATAATTTATTCATTAAGTCCATGATTATTTATGGGAAATTAGTAAGTCCAAAAGGCATTACTATGAATTCATAATGCTCGTATCTTGTAGGAAATTTAGTCTTGTGGATATCCACCTTCTTCACCATTACTTGGTAATATCCTAACCACAAATCCACCTTATCGAAGTATTGTGCTCCACATAGCTGATCAAATTGGTAATCAATTCATGGAAGAGGATACTTGTTCTTTATTGTGATTTTTTTGAGCTCACAATAATCAATAAAAATGCACATTGACCCATCCTTTTATTTGACGAGGAGGACTTGTGCACCCCATGGTGAAGCACTTGGGTCTATAAACCCTTTATCCAGATTCTCCTTTAGTTATTTCTTCAGTTCCTCAAACTATAAAATTGACATTCTATATGGAGTACTTCAAATTAGAAACTCCCTAGGTATAGGATCAATTGATAATTAAACATATCTTCTAGGAGGTAGAGTAGTAATTTCCTCGAGAAACACTGTAGTGAATTCCATCACAATAATCATGTCTTTAAGGATGGATGCTTCCATAGACTCAATCATCTAAGCCTGATATGTGTGCTCATAGGGAATTAATATCCTTGCTTGAGATGATGGTGCCAAAGAAGATTCATCCACCTCCTGACACTTGTAAAACATCGGGGGCCGATTCGCTATATGGGGAGTGATTTCCCTCTGATGAAAATTTATGTAGGCTATATATAAAGAAAGTTGATCAATGAAAATAATTTCATAAAATTCCTCAAAAGGGAGTATGACGAGGTTTTTCTAGAAGTTCAATCCACAAATTATGATAGGGTAGGAGTTATATTCTTTGGTAAAAATAATTTAACCATTTTCCATTCTCCCTTACTTCTTTACATCCATGATATGTGGTGGTGTTGGGATTGTTATACTAAACATTTGGGGTATGAAATAATGCATATAACTAGAATAAAAAATTACATTTTCTATTCTGGAATAAATAACTAGAGTACCTATCACAAAATTGTTGTTGGTGTTCACTCCAATAGTAGTGATGGAAATTTCTTGCCCTTTCCTCCTTGGAGGTTATTGGTTTCCTCCAAAAACCCTTTGGATTAGGGAATTGGTTTGCAAAGATCCCTGGTTCTTTCCAGTTAATGCAATGAACAACTCATTTAGTGTCGAACAGTGTGTTCCTTTCCTCTATCGCAATGGCAGGTTTTTCTTTTCGGCATTTAATGGTCAGGTTCCCTTCTCTTCCACACCTAAATAATTTCATATTCCCCTTTAGGAAATTTCTAGGGTGCCTTTTCCACACCATTGGCATGTGGGGTGCTGGATTTTCTTATCACCATTTGATCTGTCCATCGGACTACCTATATTAAAGTAAACCTTATGCCTTGTATCCCCATGACACCTCTAAGATTCAACGATCTCCATTTCCACTTTGAGGGAATATAATACAATTTCATCATTGATCTTGAATTCATAGATCACTAGGAATTTCTATAGGATTGGTTTTAGCCAACTAAAGAAGTGGTCTACCTTGCATTTTGGGGTAACGATATAGTCTGAGGCATATCATTAAATCCTTGTAATTTTTTCCTCATATGCTCCAGTAGATTCATCAACTTTTTTATCAAGGGAAAGGAAGTCCATTTACATCTTATGTTGGAGGTTGTGAGGAAGATATTTTCAAAAAACATTTTCTATAATCCTTCCATTCCAACACCTTGATCTCCTCCTCAGACATAGAATTTTTTGATCAATTTTCAACATTGATCATCTTCATCCTCTATATGATAAGCACCCATAATAACCTTCTATCGATCAGAGCATTGAAGGATGGAGATGATATTTTTAATGGATTTGATCCATTGTTCAGAAATTTAGGGATCAGATGATCCATTAAATGTAGGAGGCCTTTGTCTCATGATGTTCTTGATTAAAAAATTTTCTTTCCATGGGGGGGGGGGTTGAATGTTCCTATTCGCCCATGTTTATATTCAAAACATGAGTTAACTGATAGAGAATTATGAAAAAGTTCGTGATTCCCACTGCTATCAGATTGGGCATATTATTAGAATAGTCATCACATTGATCTATGTATTGGTCGGTTGTTCAAGTCATCCTATTACTAGACATTGGATGGAATAAAATTAAAGTTAGTTGTAACACATAATGGTTATTCAAAAGGGAAAAATGTATGACCTATAAATTACTTTTATTTACTTAAATTATGAATTTATAAGCTTCAATATATGTTATCCATGATCTACATCCCATCATATATTCTTAGGGGAATTTTTTTATTCCTGTAACAATGGTTAATAATAAGATTGCGAATATACCAAATCCTATCCCCCATGAGTGTCGTAACCAAGAGTGTATCAAGGACGATTGTTGTGCACTAGTTCTCGTTCGAGTCTAACTCAAAGCGATGTGTTAGGGTTTTACCCTTAGTTACATATGTTCCAAAGAAACATCTACTTGATCATATCCAGAGAGGGATTTATTTTCTTGATAAACCATTTAATTTATACTCACCAAAATTTTGTGATGTTTTTATTATATTTAATCTTATCTTGAAGGATTTCAATAGGGTTTTCAAATCCAAATCAAAAAATTAACTAAAACTATCCTCTGATACCAACTATAACATCCCAGCTATTTATTTCACTATTAAAAATAATTTATTACATAAAAAATACACTGGATAAAACATAAAATATCAAGAGGTCTAGTTTATTGGGAAATTATGAATATTATATGACAACTTGGAACATAAATCACAACATCATTATTGAAAAAAAAATCTTCTCATGACCACAAAATTCCTTTTTTACTTAACATTGCATGGGATACCCTGAGGACATGCATAAAAAAGGGTGAGATTGAAAGACTAATTAGTGAGTGAAAAAGGGATTAAATGAGTAATAAAATACATGTTAGGAATTAGGAATATCAATGGAGCATAAGAGAAACATGAACTTAAAGGCATGATATATCCTAATTATCATAACATAGAAATGTTGCAATGACATTAAACATGATATTAGCATGAGTTAAGGAAAATAACACATTGAGAATGAGTAAACCCTCATTGAACTTAAATTATCAGGAGTAAACTATCATTTCAATTGACATATCATGATACTAATCTTTACCCAATGCATTAGAGCACTATCACGGAACACCCTTCTTAATCATTTCATTTCATGCATAAGTGTGCCACATGGATCATATAAAATGGAATTGATATACATAATAATTTATTCCATGATAAAGTAATATGTAATAGATACCTCCATCTCTATAATCAATAGGTAAATGTTTATAAATTTGAATACCCTTGATAGAGAAATGGGTATTGTATTCATTACACAATGACATTGGCTTGGAAAACCGCGGTGCAATTTCGTCAGCATAGCAGCATGACATAAGAATTCATAAAAATGGTTGATGAGAGAAAAATGGGTGTCTCATAATTCTTACATTAAATGGACAGTAATGGGGTCATATAGATACATGTCACAACATATGAAATGTAATTTAGATTTATAATCCAAAAGAATTACATGGATGTAATGAGGAGAGAGAAACCCCTTATAGAATTGAGGCATGGTAATGGGTATACATCAGAGGAATTAATGAGAGAGATAGAATTATATAATAATAAAAACATAAGGAGGTTAGTATATGGGCTGTTTGAAATCATACCCCAAAATTTGTAATTGAAAATACAGTGGTGTAGAAACCTAAAGAAACATGGACAAAAATGACAGAGGAATAAATTCCTTACATGGATGTGTGATCCCAAGGGATTGGGAGGGGATTGAGAGAGGATTATTGGGATATTGGGGAACCATGGAAGGATTTTAGAGAGAGTTAGGAAGGGTAGGGACTTTCTCAAAGGGTTTTTAGTGATGAAAAATGGGATCTTTGGTGGGTTTATATAGGAACAGAGAGGATATTTTTATTATTTAGGTTTTGGGCACCACACATTAAACCTATCAAAACCCCAAACCATATCATGGTTTTTTTCCATGGTCTTTTCCAAATGGTATTGTAAAAAATTATTTTATAAGGCCAATTTCCTATCTTCTTAAAATATTAGGCTTTCTTATTTGTAGGTGAGTCACACTCTCAAGGAAATAATTTTAAAATGATAAAATATTTTATAAGACTTGGAGGGTCTACTAAACATTTGTAAAATAAATAATTAAAAATCAAAAATTAACATTATTTTAATTCAAAAACATATATTGTCCAAAAAAACCCATTTATTTTATTTTATTATATCACTATTGGGTAATTATGATGTCATAAAACAATTATATAATTAGACGATACTTAATTTTTATTGAAAAATTTGACTGTCTCAAAAAATTTTGAAATGTTCACCATTGTATAATTTAGACATCATAATTCCAAAAACAATATTCATTTTATCTATGGTGACAGACTCCTGGGGTGGCTCAGATAACATCACTCGGGTGGTAATATCTATCAACTTCCACTTCTCCAATAGGCATTTCTGTTTGATCTTAACATGTTGAATCTCGGGTTTGGGCTTGGTAAAGGGTGAAGCCCAATGAAGCCACCTCATTTTCGGGCTCCGACAAATGGGTTTCTAATGGATCAATTCAACTGGATGAGGTTATCACTTCCTTTTTCTGTGTAAATTGGATTTGATAAGGACTTATATTTATAATAATCATGTGATCACAGTTCAACGACTATATTAGTAACTATAAAAACTCTTAATTGTATTTTTAAATGAAAAAAAATAAAACCAAATAAGTGAATGTGTGATATAACTTTTTTACATAATAATACATTTAATTAGATCAAGAGTAATTTTCATTAATAAAATTTTGGGTCATTACATTGGATTAACTATTTTATCATTGTTTCATTAGTATTTTCTTTTCACATGTTCATGAGAGTCCATAGGTTATGTTTCTTATAGGTAAAGATACATGATATGTATATATATCATGATTCATTATTTTCATTTTTGAATTGGGTGGTCTTGGGAATGTTTAAAGTGAATTAATTTAATAAATAATAATACAAATTACAAGATAATATGATTACAGTTTGTCATTGTTTCTATGGAATTGATTATGGTCTTCATCCACATGTAGCTTAGGCAGTAGTGGTTTTGCAAGCTAATTCAGTAAATTACCAGAGGATTGTCCTGATAGAGAAGGATGGTGAATGGAATATGGATATGCCTTCAATTGTAATTTATAGGTTCAGTAGGGATGTCAAATGTGTATCATATCTAGAGAAAGAGAACTATTTGATGGATCATGAGATCAATTTCCTTTTAATTTTTTCTCAGGTGGTTAACTGGGTTCCACTAGCATTCAGTCAGATGATGGGACCAATAGATTTGTGCGGGATGTTGTATCTTACTGAGTGGAAGAAAATAAATGTTTCATGGGAATAATTTTATAAGGATATTTTGTTTGTTTATCCTATTATTGACCATGAATGCAGCAAAGAGGTAGGATCCACTTTCTCTTTAGTAAGGGAGTATGACTGTGAGAGATCAAGGGATCATGTTTAGGAATAATCTTCATTTAATCGTTAATATTTTTCTTCCAATGTACTCCAATTCATGATGTCATTAGGATTATATCCCCACATTTATCAAATATAAGGGAATTCTATTTATGTTAATGATATATTCTATGTTATAGAAAACGTTATAGGTGATCTAGATTATGCACTTATGAGAAGTGTTACCATGATAGGGGAGCCAAAAAAGTTACAAGAGGAGAAGGGTTGTTAGTAGCATACCCCGGATTATAGAACCATTAATATTTTGACCAGAAAGGAGTTGGTTATAGCCAACTAATAAACATTTTCATGGGGCCAGTAGTTCTCCAATATCTATCAGGGTACTTCCATTCACATGCTTTACAGGTTGTGTTTATGGTCACTATCAGACTTAAGCATTAAAATGCATAGCGATAAACGTTTAATTTGGGAAGTCATTCCTAACCACAAAAGAAATAGAGGAATCCACAATTTGTTAGTATATGAGGGGAGATAGAGTTTTTTGGGGCTATCCCCATGATGGCCCTCATCCTTAGGGATCTTAATGGAAGTGTGATCATAGAAGTGGCTATTATCAATGACGTATAAGAACCTAGTATAGATAATAGGATTCTATGGAGGTGTTGGAACCAGATGGACCAGAGGTCTTCAGCAGTATAATTAGTTTATCATATAAACTTTATCCTACCTTGAATTATTTGGGATTCTTACACTGCTTTGTTTCTCCTACATGGATTTATACTTTGGTAATGATAGTGGAGATTCTTACCATTTACCTTGTGTTGGATAATACTTTTAATAGACAAATATTCTTGTTTAAATTGGGAAGGGGGTTATAAGCTAATGATGGGGAATCATCAGTCATGTAAAGAAACTTTTTTACAAATAATACCATAAAATTT
Source organism: Viscum album (assembly GCA_963277665.1). Lineage (NCBI taxonomy): Eukaryota > Viridiplantae > Streptophyta > Magnoliopsida > Santalales > Viscaceae > Viscum > Viscum album. The sequence goes on along the minus strand of OY728127.1, from coordinate 344,537,010 downwards.
CAGGCTTATCATTGAATTTATTATTCTATGTGGCTATACCTCACTTTCTTCTATAAATATTTTATATTCCTGAATTTGGATGGTTAGAATAAATTTTTCATCATAAAACAGTGTTATCATATGGCTAATTGGAATTTAGAACCCCTTTTCTAATTAACTAAATAGTTATCACTAATTTTATTGGCCACTGGGTTTGTGGAAACTCTTAGTATTTTTGAATAATTTATTAATGTTTTCATGATGACATTGTAACACTATTCCCCTATCATGATGTTGAGTATGGGATCATGTTGAAATTGGGAGTCTCTATGATCTCAATGGGACCTTCTCTTTTGACTTTTTCTGAGTTATGGGAGTTAAGGATTCATATTTTTGACCTAATGAAGAGAGGTTTAATCCGGGCCAGTGTGCTTCAATGAATTCTCTAATGTTTTTCACAAAGAAGAAAAATGTTAGTTTGAGATTGTGTGTAGAGTAACAAAGGAAAAATTAATTGATAATAAATTACTATTTCAATATTATATGGATTTATTAACTTTTAAAATAGTTTAGGGGAGGTAGTTTGTTTTCTATGATAGATGTATTATCTCCATATAATAATTTGTGAGTTAAGGGGAAGATATAACAAAGATTTGATTCTGGTGAAAGTATGAACACTTTATATATGTGTTCATTCTATTATGTGACATAAATGTAATAGTTGTGTTCATGGTTCTTATGATAATTATATTCCATGAGTTCTTCTACTAGAATATAGATGAATTCATAAATTTCTTATTGATCTACTCAAATAGTTTAGAGGATCATGCCGATCATCTCCGAGTTATCTTGTACGTGCATTGATGCCACTAGCTATATAAAAAGTTTTCTATGTCATTTTTTTGATGAGGGATGAGTGTTTCTTTGGTAATTTTGTTTCTTATATGGGTGTGCCCATAGATCCATAAAATTTAAAAAGCGGGTTTCTCATGGAAAACACTCAATAACGTGGTATATGTGGATTGTTTTCCCTATCTCCATGGATATTATAGGAGGTTCATGTTTGATTTCACAAGTATGACTTGAAATTTTAAATCTATAACTATGAAGGATTAGTATTTAATCAAGACTAACAAGTGTTATGAAATTTTTTACATCATTAATTGGAGATTGATTAGTGATCTTGATATTTGGTTTCCTACTATAGGGTTAATGGTTGATGTTTTTAGTGAATATTTCTATATACACTTGGTATGTGTCTTAATGTAGTAGAAGGTAGTGATCTCTTATGGGTCTCATAAGGTATTTTAACATGAGTTTAACTGTTACACCAATGATATGGAGATAGTGGGTATTGTGTTCTGGTAATTCTATGGTGAAATTACCTCATTGGATAATGATTTATTATCATTACCAATCATAAGATCTTGAGGTATATTTTCTATTAACATGAAATAAATTTGAAAAAATGGAGGTTGAAGTAATTTTGTTATGAATGTAAATATTTTGGATACAATAATTAGTAAATAGTTATCTTTTATCAAAAATGTTGTCCAGGAAGTTAGGAAAGGATATTTTTTACAATTTTGGGGATTCTTAGAGGGCGATGGAGGAATTTGAAATCAATTACCTAGTTAAAAACGTGGATTATGGGAGAGGTAATTTATTTGAGATGAAATTTAATACTTATAAAATAAAAAAGGTGGAGGATTCTCGATAGGGAGACTCTAAGGTACATGTTATTTCTGACCATTTTAGAAATGGTTATGCCCCTGAGGGACTATCAAAGGATGACCTGAACTATAAGTTGTTTCATGGTATTTTGTTCATATCAATGTAGATGCATGAGGGTGTCCTTAATAATTTTTGTATCTCACATTTATATATGAATATAGGAGTATGTAAGATTTACATTTTTTGAGGATTCATTTTTTGTGGCTCAAGATATGGGGGGAAGTGATAGTGTTCATGACTTGATGTTTGGTTTTGTAGTAGATAAAATAAGAAGATCATGTTCTGATAATTTTATTGTAGACCCTAAAGGATCATAAGTGGATTTTGAATTAAATATAAATGGATTTCACCACCATATTTCCCAAGGACGAGGTAGGATATGACATTATTTGGGTAGTCATGGATCAGCTGATGAAATCATCTCACCTCCTAGAAATCAAGGAGTCATGTGCTATGTATGGTAAGGAAAGGATGTTTGTGGATGAAGTCTTATGGAAACATGGAATTATAAGGATTATATTCTTGGATCGGGATTCTATTTTAATCTTGTTTGTATGGAGAATATTGTAGTGTGGTTTTAGCACTTAGTTTCACCTCATCAAGAATTCCCTCTCTCATGAAGACACGTAGATGGAGTAGACTATCTATATGCTAGAGGATATTTTTTGAGCATGAATCCTCAAATTTGGATCATCTTGGGTAAATAACTATCTTTTCTCATTCTATTATAAGAATAGTTACCACTAATCCATTAACATGGCTATATTTTCAGTGCTATTTGGGAGGCCATATGAATCCCCACATTGCTAGACCATGGATGGAGAGTCATCTATTCAAGGTCCTAAGGTAGTTCATAGAATAACTGAGAATTTATAGGATTATATTTAATTGATTAAGGTTGTATAGGGATAAAAAAATTATATTCATTGGAAGATACATTTAGAGTTAAGGGTTTGGGGCCATGTGTTCTTGATAGTTTCCCCTTATCGGGGGCTGTGGATTTTTGGATGTGGAGTAATATATATCCCAATATCATAATTCCCTTTTAGTTTTTGGAGCCTGTTAGTTTGAAGGAATATTTTTTGGTCCTCCACTGTGACTATATTAGATCCTCGATTTCTTTCACATGATTCATCTTCATTGGAATATTTACGATAAATCTCATGAATTTAAATAGGGAGGGTAAGATATATGGGATGATGCAATGATTTTAGAGAGACCAATGGAGATCCATGAACATTAAGATGTTTTGATTCATTGATAAAATTTTTTGTTGGTTATTGTGTAATAGGGGAATGCTTTCTTAGAGGGGATTACTTAGTAGCTTGAGATGAATATGCATGCCAAGTACCCAAAGTTATTTTATGTTTTGAACTTCTCTCTTTTTCTTAAATGATATGATGTTTGGATGTTGTCGATTAAGGGATGTGTATTCTTCCCTTACTGATGATGGGTGTTATGGATTCCTTAGCATGAATAAGGGAGAACCCCTTCCCAATAAATATGTGTTATATTTATGAAATGTTTTAAATTGATGTGAGTGTGTCATTTCTTCCCATAGCAATATATATCTTGATGAACCTCCATCTAGTTAATGATCATTTAAGGTTTATCTACTACCCCTAATAGCCACTCTATTCTTATTTTTGGGCATATTTAACAATTTTTCTAGCACTGTTTTTTAAATAGAGAGTAGTGTTTTAAGTGGGATCTTTCTTCAATATAATATTAGCCTTTATATTTTATAGTAAATTTTTTTATTAATATATTACCTTTAGGATATAAATATGTAAAAAATTTCTTCATTCACCTATTTTTAGCGCATCAAGGTTTGGAAAATCCATTTCATCATAGGGGACTTTTTTTATTCTTCTTTAGATTTATTTATGGTATTATCTTGATGTTTCCTCATTTGGGAAAATTTTATATATATTATTATTTAAAATAATTATCTAGATTAATTGAAATTAAATGGTATGGGATAAGTCACAATAATTTTACTTTTTCATGTGTTTGTGGTTTATATGATTGAGCATTCTGGTGGTTTTTTTAAATCCATCTTATGTTATTCCTGATGTTTTAGAGTGGTTTTTTAATTTGTGAACCTTGTAGGATTATTTATTAAACTCATCACAAATGAAAAGGGATATGAACCTATAATAATCTAATAAATTGGTTTCATTATAATATCATTTTTGTAGAATTACCTTATGAATAATGAATTATTTGTGATGGAATTCCTTATTGAACTAAAATGTGATGTGTGATATTGGTCCATATTTGTGTGATATAGGGTGTTTGGGATGTGAGTTTCGTTGAAAAAAATGTATTGTTTTTTATCCATGGAATGTGGTTTCCTAGATATTATAGAATAATCCATAAATTCTATAATGAACAATTAAATGTTATGTGATGGAATTATTATTTAATGGTTAAAAAATAAAATGTGTGGGAAATAAAGTAATGTAAATAGTGGATGATAAATGGGAAAAAATTAAATACGAAATAAAAATTCATATTAATTGAAAATGGTTGATAATTATAAAACCTTGTAATGGGTTGTTTGAAAAGGAATTTTTAATGTGGTTTGGGTGTCTATAGCTTGTGTGGTGTGGTGAAATTAAATCTTGTATCGATGGTGGTTTATGTTTTTAGACATTTTGGTGACATTTTGTATTATATGGGAACTCTTTTTGAGAACCCCTAGTTTGGAGTTTCATGTTCTGTACATATCAATTATATTTTATGTGATTTATATATAAACCCCACCATAGTCATGTGTTTACAATGGGTCCCAGGTGTTTTTCCCATACATGAATGATGGTGGGGAATACGGTTTCATACCCCCAATCCCCACTCTCTTTGAAGTGGGGTAGATATGCTTGGGTTGTGATGGAATGAAGTTGAAAATTCACCAGAGGTGGCGATTGATGAGAGGATGAGGTGTCTATTCATGGGGGTCATGCATATAAGGGGATGTAAATTAAGTTTATGTCTTTTATGTTCACAATACACTATAATTATAGTTACGATAATGGTTGTGGGCGTAGTGGTGGTGAAGGTGTCTTCTAGATGGATGGGATATGCTTTCCTTTGATTATAAGGGTTGGATGTGTTGAAATTTCCTAGGTGTCTTTGAGATTATTTTTGTGGAATATCTGAGAGATAAAATTGGTATGATTTTGTTGTTTGATATCAGAAAATTAGTGGGATATTGGTTTGGGGTACCCTTTATCGAGATGCATCATATTATGTTATTATACTTTGTTCTGTTTTTTTAATGGTAAAGGTGAAAACTTTTATTGGAAGAAAGAAAATGAAAGTAACAAATGAAAAGGGAGAGGGAAAACATGGAACATCAAAAACAAAAGAAGCTATCTGTTTATCTTTTTCAACAGCTGCTCGGTAAGCCTTTGTTCTTCATCTCTAATAGCATCCAGCTCCTCCCTTCCACTACTACATCCCCGACCTCTCATACTCCCTCTTCTTGTACTTGCCATGTTCTATAGCACTTGTAGTCTTTCCTAAATTGTCTCTGAATCAGTGCTCTCAGTATCTGAGCTATCCTATGAGTCATTCGTGCATTTGTTTGTAGATACATTTTTACAAAATGGTGTCTTCATTTCTTTTTCAATAGGCTACTCAAACACCATTGGGGAAGAAACTGAGGGAGATGACTTCTTGTAAGAAACAAGTTGGATTCCCTCATTATCCACAATAGGATTCGAAGTAGAATGACGGGGTATAGAGATGATCGGGGAGTAACAATCTAATATTTTATTACATTTTCAAATCACCGAGTCAATCATAGTTCCCTATAGTTGACATTCTTCTTCCATAACATGTTCTTTTCCTGGAAGAGAAAATACATAATGGTTTTCTTCATTCTTATAAATATTAACCCAAGATTTATTTTTGTTTCTAGAAGGGGGAGCACAAAACATGGGTGAGACAGGACAGTCTTCTTTTGTTTCAATGTTATATGACTCTTCATGAGTAACATTTTTTGCCTCTTTCTTAGAAAGATAAGAAACAGTGCTCAAGTCTTCCACACTCCTACACAAGTCTTTACTATCTTCATGTAACAGCTGAGGGTCAGATTTCAAATTATATGCAGATTTTCTCTTCTTGAGACAATTATTCTCGTTGTGATCACACAATGAACAAAAGCTGCAATCTATAGACCGTCGAGAAGAAGATAATTCAATACCAATGACTTGAAGTCCTTCCAGAATTTAGGAATTTTTTCATAAACAATCTTCAGTTCAATTATATTATAATCAGTCACAAGAAATACTTTTTCAACAAGAGGAAAACCCAGATAAACCTCTACTATAAACATAGAAAAGTTTCCAAAACAAGAAACCTCTGTTTCCTTATCAATTTCAATTGGAATACCAATGGATAAAGAAATATCATACAATATTTTGGGATGAAAACGTATCCAGTTTAAGCCATACACTCTAAACCATATTTGTGTAGTATTTTGACCAACCTCCAAGGGATTGAACTTTTTATCCCATTCATGCAAGTGAATAATTTCCGGTTATAGGGAAATGGATCCAATGCCCCATGCTCGAGTTTTCAATTCCACTGTGGGGAAAACCATATGAAAGTATCCTCGACCGAGTGAGACACACTTCCATGAGGAAAATCCCCAAAACAATGAAACATGTCCGTGAGTTCTTCAATTTTCATAGGTTGTGAACCTTTAGGAAGGAAGAGTTGAGAAATGATATAGAAATCACCCATTTTGATCCGTTCGAAGACCGCAATGGGATATTCTTTAATGTGAGCAATATTTCCTTCTCTTTGAATGGGAGAATCAAGTCCTCCTTTGAGGGAGGCAAAGGAGTGAACGTGATTTCCTTCCTGGTGAACTGCCTTAGCAGACTCCGTAATATGATCAGTAGAACCTGTTCCAGCAGATGCCCCCTTAGAGTCCACTCCATTGAAACCCTGAAACAACTTAGTGAGCGAAGATTCACTGCCCACACCAGACGGTATACCTCCAACCTCCATAATCTCTTTCAAATTGCCATCACAAATCGCAACAGCCTCCATAGAGCCGTAGGCCAAAGATCATCTGATCACTGCATCCGCAGTAGGGTGCAGCATCCTCACACCATCATACATCGCTTCCTCCCTGCCCTCTGTTCCAACTGCATCGCCCGAGGACCCACCACAATGAAATACAGGCGTCAACTTCATATGGCCAGAGGTCATGATCTTTCCGATCATTGCATCCATGGAAGAGATCTTATTCTTTGCAGCATCAAAATACTCTACCTCCATTGTAACTTTTCCAACTACAACACCTGAGGTCCTACCATCATTTTGAGTTCTAGACAACATCGACGGTTTACACAGATTCGTACCACTGCACACGCTCTCCACCAAAGACCTGTAGCAGTCGAATCTACCCCGAGGAAGGAGATCCGCAGTAGACATCATAGCTGCCGAAAGTAAAAAACCCTAGCCGAAATGATTTCTAAAGTGAGAAGATTCCACTTCTCTCATCCCCAAATTCATCGTTACTATACTTTGATGTGTTATTTATGGAGTATGTTACGAATTTGTTTGTATTGGATAGTTAACCCTTCAAGCTGTTTTTGGTTCTTCTATTTTCTCATTGGCGCATTAGTATTCTCTATTCACATGTACAAAATAGACCATGGTTATGGTCCTATTGAGTATACATGTAATGCTTTCCCTATGTACATAAAAACTATATTTTAGGATTCTTGGAGGATTATGGTGAGTGATATGGAGATTATAATCCAAAAAATTTGGAGTTCATTCTATATCACAACAATAAGATTCATTTTCATGTTTCATTGGGAGTATTTATTTCAATATTTTTACATTATCCATGTATTTTTGGATGTTTTTTTCATTCTTTCTTATTTTACGACATGGAGATTCTCAGTTGTTTTTATCATATATCAGGATACTTATTTATCTTTTAAGGGTAATGCCTTCCATTTGTGAGATTTTATTCCCTCGATGATAATCTCCCACTCAGGTCCTATTAAATGAATTATATTGAGGTCATTATATCTCTTTCATCATTACTATCCCAGGAGGTGTACATCTTGACAGAAGTGTAATGAAAAATTGAAACTGAAAAGACAATGGGTGTTACATAGTATCCCACAACAATGAATATAACTAAGATATGTAGTTTCTTTAGTTTATCTAGATATAATCAATGATTTGTGGATAATTATGCCTTATTTTCTAATTCATTCACTATGCTGACGAGGGGTCAAATACACATGGTCTAAGGAGTTTAAATAAAAAATTGAGAAATTAAAGAAATGATTGATCAATGAAACAATCTTGGCCTAAACATCCAGAATGTAAATATTTTTCTATATATAGTGAAGAATCAAATTATGAAAATGGGTATACCGTTATGAATAATAATGGATTAGCTTATTATGAATCAATAAAATTGAATTCCCATGGGAAAAATTTTTCAACTCATGATCTTCAGTTATTAGTTGTAATATTTGTGTTGAAAATATGGAGACACTATATTTAAATAGAGAGATTTGATTTATAAAAAAATCAAAAAAAATTTAAAATCTATAGTCATGAAGAATGATCTGAACTTGAGATAGAGGAGGTGGTGGATACTACTCAAGGAATATGTCACTAATATACACTACAACCCATTGAAAGATGAACAATTTAGCCGATGTGTTGTGTAGGAAATATCATGATGTCTTATCCATGATGGGGATGGACAAGGATCCAATATTAATTAATTTTATAAATTTATATATGTACATTATTGAATTAGGGGGGAAATTTCCTTCTATGTAATTTCCCAACTATCATTTACAGATATGATAACGTTGTCTCAATAAGATGCTAACGGTTTTAAAAATAATATTAAAGACATGGAAAGATGAGAGATCAATATACTTCATTTATAAAGTGTTTGTTGATGTTTGGAAAGAGACTACGTATACCATTACTACTAAAGCTAAAGTATTAATTAAATGAAAATACCAAAAGATAAAACTTTTCTATACACCCGGGTATTAGGAAGAAGTATGGGAATCTAAAAATAAAACATCTATATGAATAATGTGATGTTGAAAAATATAGAAATCGTTTCAATATTCAAGGTTTTCCAAAAATTAAATTTTGAGATTCAAATTATAAAGGGTTTTATAAAACCTATCCCTATACTAATGTTGATATGGGAAAATATAAAGATGAAATGTTCCACTTGAATTCACATGAAATCTAATATAAACCAGGATATATAACCCATTATAGATTATATCTCCCAGTATTCACATCAGTAATTGAGGTATTACCCTTTTAGTATCTTCCACAACTCTATATTAACAGGATTGTGATACTTCATGGCGAAACTTTATCAATTATTTCTGATCATGACCCTTTATTCAAATGAAAATTTTATAGGAGTCTTTTAAAAGGCTTTGAATAATAATGTTCTTTTGAGCATTTCCTATCTCCCATAAACTGGCAGGATTTATAAAATGAATGTACAATCCTTAATATAAATATTGAATTTATTCCCTCTTTATGTAAAAGGAACATGGGATTAGTTCTTATCAAAAGTATATTTTTCATAAACCAATAGCTTCCATTCAAGAATTATAATAGAACATTATGAAGCCTTGTGTATATACTGATAATATACTTTAATATGTGGGTTAGAAGATGTGTAAATGATACTAGTTGGTCTTGAATTCATTTTGGAAATAACTGAAAATATGTGATCTATCCATATTATATCAATACTTCTCATAGTTTACAGAAAAACATGCGAATAATTACCAAAAAAATTTAGAATCACATGTGGGGGAAAATGTAATCTTTAATGTATCACCATGGTAGGGAGTGAAAAGGTTTTTTATGAAAAGGAATCCAAGTCCAAGGCACACTATACCTTCTGAAATATTAGATAAAATTCGATTTTTGGATTATCATTTCATTTTTCTTCCCAACATCTGAAAATTGAATGGATTCATTCATGTTACAATATCAAGGGAGGAAATTTGAGACCCAATAGATGAAATGAAAACTACTAATGTAGATCCCAAACATAACATGCCATATAATGATTATCCTACCCATATTATTGGAAATATATAATATTTGTTTTGGAATTAGTCAAACTGGTTGGAGAAATTACATTAGAGGAATCATAGGTTGGAATAAGAAACATGGGTTCTATAGTAGGCAATGAGGAAAACTTACACTAACATGTTCCTAGAAAGATGTAAACCCCAAATTTCAAGGATGAATTTGTTTATGGGTGGGATATTTTAATAACTGATATTTTAGTATTATAAATACAATCATAATAGATAAAATTTTAACACAATGTAAATTTTATTATTTAATTATAATAGTATAACATGTTATACTATAATTTAAATCTATGATATTAAATTGATAATAAAATCTAAAAACAATACTATAAAACATTTCAAAATATATGGCAACAATATAATCTTCTAAACTAGTGGATAATACTCCAATAGAATTAAAAATATATGAGGTGCATAACCACTAAGTAGTGAAAATAATCAATATAATATACATGGTCTATCAATTAAGATAAGTATATAATTTATTTTTTCTTCTAATATAAAAATTATATATAATAGGAGAAATGGCCATTATAATCTAACCATTTAGAATTTGACTATTATAATAATATTATTTCAATTATAAAAATGAATTAAAAATCAAATCAATAAATCATTGGATAATCTTATAATTAATAATTATTTAAAGTTCATATTAATAAATGAAGAGTAAAGTAAACACACCCATATACCTTAGAGTAAAATTGGATCTAAAAAAAAGACGAGTTTTCAAATTTTTGGCACTTGATATGTGATTTTAAAATACATATCATTTCTATTTAATAACTAAAATTCATATAGTTTGAAAATTATTATAAAAATGACTTTAAATTTGGAATCAACAAGTTGAAATTGTCCAATTATGAATAATTTATAAATTTCTGAGATGTTAATTTTTTTTACAAAATCTAATATGTTATATAAGTATATGGTCAGTATAAAGACATCATAATGACTTAAAATGATGTAATATATAATGAAAGTTATTATTAAAGAGAAATGGATTTATTTAAAAAAATCATTTATTTTAATTCACTAAAATTTATTTTTCAATAATGTAGAGAATCATCTGAAACCTATAATATATATAAATATTTAAAAAGGGCTTCATTATGAATAATGAATTTTCCACTTAAAAAATAATATATTTTTAAGGTAGTTTCATTTTTAAAAAATTAATTCAAAAAACAAATCCAATCATGTCAAATCCAATGGGATAAAACAACGGTATGACCAATGATTTTGTATTTTCTTATAACTTAGGGTCTGAATCCCATGCCCAGAAGTTATTAGATAAGTCCCTATCATTTTCTATAAATACCCACCCATTCTCCCGTTTATATCCACTAAAAATCCATTTACCACTAATTAAATATCACTTTCACACTCAATATTTTACCCAAAAAGATTCTATGTTTCTAGAGTTCTCCTATCAAGATTTAAGGACTTCGATTTAAAGGTATTAATTCTTAGCCTCTTATCTAATATTATTTTTTTCATTCCTTATAATTATCTTTTTAAATGAGAAATGTTATAATGATTAATTTTTTTAAAATTACTCATTATATTATCCATGATAGATCGATATTTCCTCTAATTATATATCTGGCATGGGGGTCAAGTGGTACTCTGTCGTTTCCTCAGCATCATAAGGTGTGGTATTGATTCCAACCCATAGTAATTCCCCCTGTGGGATGGGATAGCTGTAGAGGAAGCATTATTCTGGTTTTATCTGGTGGTGGATATAGTCTCATGACTAGTGAGGAATAGTGGAAGAGTCATGTTCAGATTGACTAAGGCACATTCTTGAGAGGCAATGAGGAACAATTGGTGTTGGTGATGGAAATCCATCTAGTGAGGTCAGCTGAACGATGATGTTAGCGGTTGATAATGACTCATGATGTGTGAGGGAAGGCATTACGATCTCATCTAGATGGAGGTGTGATGGGATGTGACAAGGTATGACCAATTTAGATGAGGAAAGGAAATTGAAGATGCTACTATAGAAGAAGGTGGATGGAGAGTGACACATGTTCATCTAAATGGAGATATGATCTGGGAAACTGGTGGTGGGGGACTATGATCTGTATGTTTTCATGAAGAAGGTGGACATAAAATTACTAGGACTATGGTGATTTTACCTAAATATACGGCCTTGTTAAATGGGATTCTTGTAATGTGATTTAATTCCCACTATGTTTATAATGGTCATATAATGGGATATCTCATTACAGACGATTAGGAGGTTCTTTTACATTAATAAATTAATAATGAATGACTTACCCTACCTATTTTAAAAACAATTTCCTCTCATTATAATGATTCCATAATCCATGTGATGCTGAAATATTCTAGTACCCTTAAAGTATCCAGTAATTTTGATATTGTAAAGAGTGTATTGTTTCCTTGAATATAAATCAGTTTTTAAATAAGAAAAGTGTTTCTAGGAACTGGATCAGACATACCTTGGAGTAATATACCTTAAAAATGTTGGCTGAGTATTTACTCGTTCTTCACTTGACAAAATAACAAGTGTATATTACTACGCAACTAGTTTTGACACTCCCAAGTGTGATGTTTTGAATGTTTCATTAGCTCATTATGAACTATAATTAGGGATTATTTCCCATTGATATCACTACACCATGATTGTAATATTCACATTTACCTTTTTTACATTGATTTGATCCATGTATTTTTTCATTAAATTGTGAATATCCTATTGTATCTATGTTTATTGTGGGATATTCAAAAGGATAACTATATTTTTACACTAAATGAGGAAATATTGAAATTTTTTATATCAATATTTTTAAATAGTAAACTATTAAATACTTTTCCATGACTATATAATGGGTTCCATATAGGGCAGTATTATATGTATTGTTTAAAAATTCACTTCATCTGGTGGATGAATTAGATATATTAGGTGATGTTTTGAGCATCGAAATATATAATCCCTGGATGCATCAGTAGGTCACATATGAAAAACTAGTAGGGTATTTGGTAGAATCCATATCTATTTATGTATAATGTCTTATAATGAGTTTTTTACTACTTGTTTATAATGCCCGATATTATTAATTCCATCACTATGATATCAATTATTCTTTTCCATGAATTTATTTATTATTATGTAATTTATTGATATCATATACTAATAGTTTGATTTGTGATGGAATTTATTTATTTATTTGATATTTTTAATTCCATAGTTAAATTTGATAGATATCATAGTATGATAATTCTTATTTATCAACTGACCTCAACCCTTTATATTTTTAGGCTTTCCACATTAATGGTTGAAGATTTAAACATCTTTCATATGTACTTGAAAGTATAAATATTAAATATTCAAGTATTCAGTTGATGTATCATAAATTTTCAATGTAATGTAATGTTCATATACTTATTGAGTTTCTAGAGTAAACTATGGGATCATACATATTTCGATCTGTGTGTTATATACCATAGTAATAAAAATAACTACTCGCTCTAGGTTATTGGTGTCAAGATGTAACACTCTCTCAATTTTTCATTGTTTTTAATTTTAATAAATTATAGAGAGAGTCAACCCGATCATCATCTTACAAGAGTTAGACACATTTATATTATAATATGTCATCTATTTCTAAAATTGGATTTAATGATATTTTAAAAAAAAAATTAAAATATTTAACTTTTCTAAAAAAATTAATATTCTGTATAATTATTTTGATATTTATTAAAATATCATCCATGTTCCATTAAGGTATCAATTTTTCTATTGTAGAAACATTCATGACCATTAAATAGTAAAAACCATGATATTATGGAAATTGACAAAAAGGATTAATGGGGGTTTAAACTAATAAGTAATGGTTAAAAATTACCTAAAAAATATAAATATAACAATTTCATATTAATTATAGTTATAATTATCCTATTTTTTAATTATATCAATTTGGCTCTATTTTAAATACAAAACTATATTAATTTACTTTAATAATTTCAGAAAATCTAAGAGTGCCGCTCCACTCACATGTAAATAGGATCCTACTCTCCTTTGTTATTCAAAATTTTTAAGAAATATATCTAGGAAAATAACATCTCTAATACAATAATATATAACTAAAAACATCATATATCTTTGGTTCTTTCCAAAATACCACCCTTTCATGGTATAAGGTGTAACCAAAAGAAGGTTTCCCAAAAAAGAGGTAGAACTCTTAACTGAGCATTTTCAATTTTTTTCTTATTATAACTCATTTAAATATATGTAATAAAATAAAAATTAATAAATTAATAATATTAAATATAACCTTTTTTTTATTCTGATGATGTAACAAATGCTTTTAAAATACCTCACATCCACTGGGAAATGATAACATCGCTCATTCCTACGTATGGACCACCACCTCCGTGAGGAGATGTGATTTATTTTCCCCATACATTTAAATGGATGGTAAAAAGAATGATGTTATATAGTATATATTATTTAAATTATATAATAAGGACTATTTAATGGTGAATTATTATTTTCCTTTCTTTTGTTTCATCCTTCAAAAACTGAAAACAACGACTATGTGTATGTATGACTTATTGTCTCCATTAATGGTGTAATTCATTTTCAATATCTATATTTTATGGATGACTATATATATATATTTAAGATAAATTATTTTTATATCGTACTTAATATTATGGAGATGATGAAATTTTGATCAATGTACATGGACCAAGACAGGAGAACTGAAATATTCATGAAAAACGAAGCAGTTATCTCCTGGAGCAATGATTTGAGTAACAAATTTTAAATAAATGGGTTATAAAATGTAATAATAAAATAATATATGGTATGATATATATTATTATGATTCCAAAATATATTTATAAGAATTATATATATATATATATATTATTGGTGGTTCGAACGTGTTTGCAGAAATACAAGACATGAGGTAATGAATTTTCGTCTCACTTTTATTTATGTGAGACACATGCCATATTCACAACATTTTAATTTTATGTCATAAATAAAAATATTTTATAGATTTTATACATTATAATTTAATTTTATTTGATATATATTTTTTACAAAAAATAACGAGTTTAAATTACATTACATGCAATAATGATTTTTAATGAACTTCAATATAATATTAATATTAATATTTAAACCTGATTATTATAACCTTGTCATTAAACATACTAGTATAAATAAATATAACTAGTTTTTAAATATTAAGTATAATGTTTTTATATAATTAAATAATATTGATAAATTTAATTGATTTTTATAAATTTCTTTATATCATTTTAAAATTCAATTTTCACTAAAAATGTTTTTATAGGATTTTGTGAAAAAAATAATAAAATATATTTTCAAAACACTAAGAAAAAATATTTTAAAAAAATAATATGATTTTTTAATTAGGATATAAAAAATATATTAGGGTGGGTTTTAGGAATTTTTATGAAATGTTTCATTTTTTGATGAATAGTGAAAAACACTTACTTTTATTAAAAACTTCTTTTTTTGTTTAAAGAATTAAAACACCACATTTTATTTTAATGGGTATTTATAAGTAATATTAGTTAAATTAAATGTTTATTAATCCATATTATTTCATTGAAATAAATTTCATGTTTAATTTTGATATAGAAACTTTTTCATCATTTGAATGTTCTTCTTTTTGAAAACCATTTTTTGACATGTCTATGAGTTTAATATTATGTTAGATTATTGTAACTATTTGAGTTTAATTGGTTAAAATGGATTCAATAATTTTAATCAAAATAATATATATTTTCTAATAGGTTCAACTTAATTTTTAACCACAATTAATAGTGAAAATATGGATACAAAATTACCTTGGCTAAAGTAAAAACATGTTTACCGTGATGTTTGACTAAAATGGTAGGGTTTAAAATGAAATTAAATATGTATAATTCATATATTATGGTCTTATATAGACCTTATATCTTTTAATTGTCGAAAATGGTCCATTTTTTTCCTTTTTCATGTGAAAGATGAGGGTTGATTCTTTATTTTCAAAAAATTCAAAGCAAGTCCTCTACCCCACTTATAAAAGTCAACCAATATCCTATATTTTTTAAACTAAATAATCCCATTAGTTATTAAAATACCTAAAAAATAACTTATTTAATTCCCCAACATCATCCTAAATTCCATTTTTATCATAAATTTATCTTATGGAGGCGTTTTGGGTAACCTAAAAAAGGATATCTAAAGAAGAGGTAACATTCTTCAACTATCATTTTTATTTTATTTCTTCCTCCACATCATAAAAATATTATTCTACCATGATGATATGAAAACCAAGTATCTCAAATAAAATATATGTTTTTATATTATGGTTATACCTATATCCATCTCCTCTTCCCTAAAATGGTAAATGATAATGTCGATCATGTGTATGTCAGACTACTACCTCACAAATCGATGGGACTCATTTTCCATCAACACCTTTCACGGTTGGGAATGATGAGGTATATAATGTATATACATAATATTTATTTAAATTATTAGTTTTATTTAAATATAATATCATATATTCCTTTTTTATATACAATTCCATGGTAGATAGGATGAAATCATTCATTTGTACGGAGACTACTTCTTTCTGATATGATGTGATTCATTTATTACCTATGATTTATATATAAGGTATTAAGGATAAATTTAATAAATATATGTGATATATATGACATAATAATTATTTTTAATGGTAAATTATCATTTATTTTTCTTTTCTTCCATCCATTGAAAGAATGGAAACAACATTCATGCATACATACAACCCACCGTCCCCATGAACAGTAAAATCCATTTTTCTATCTCTTATATAGTGAATAAAAATAAATATTTATTTTATAAATATATATTATAATTATATAATTTATAAATTAATTGAGATTATGGATCTATGATTAAATCCTGAGGACCAAAATCACAGTATGATAACATACATGAAAAACTAAGTAATTATCACACAAAATATTGATTTTAACAAATAATTGTTAATAAATAGGTGGTAAAAGTATTTAATTAAATAATATATGTTATAATAAATATTATTATGGTTATATAATTTAGTTATAATAAGACTATATTTTTTATACATGATTTTTGAATGTATGTGAAGGAATTCAGGACTTATTGTAATTGTATTTCTAGTGTAACTTTAATTTCTAGGAGACTTATTTCATATTAACCACTCATTTATTTTGTGTGGTTTATATAATACCTAAATGACATGATATATCATGAATATAATTCATTTAATTATAACTAATTTTTCTATTTATTTTAATCTTTCATGGGGATTACAATTTACAAGGTACCAAAATGGTATGGGTTTAATGTTACAAACTCATTGTTTATTGGTATTGTTTAATATTTTTATTTTAAGGGGGAAATATTATGATAAATTTATAAATAACATAATTACTTGTTTTTTCCTATAGTTGTTTATTAAGAATACATTTTCCCTTCATTTCTCATTTTTTATGTACCTAATATTCAAAACGAATGTTTTTTAAAAAATGACCTCAGTTATCTCATTGGTCGAAAATCATTTTTCATCCATAGTCATGTTTCCAAAAAAATTAAAAAAAATGTTTTAATGTTCCCCCATGATTGATTAAATTCATTTTTACCCTTGTTAAAAAAATTAAAAAATTTAATGGGAACCTCTGTGTCATTCTACATACAAGGAGCATTTAGCTTTTATCAAAAATGTGAACGGAATATTTGTTATAAATTGTATAACATGAATGAAATTTCATTCCATCATAACTGATAATTTCTTTAAGTCCTACATTATAAAAATCAATGAATAATTTTAAAGAAAATTATTTTTAATATGCTTTATGAATTTCTATATGTCAAAGGAATTTTCAAAGTGAAAAGACTATTTTCCAAATTAATTTTTTCATGTTATCTTTCAAAATCAGTTTTTATCTAAGATCAAATATTTTTATGGTATTTATGTTACAACATGGATATTAATAATTTATACCAATCATATTCATTGTCTTAATGGTTTCTATTTTTAATGGAAAGATGTTTATCAAATATATTTCTTTTTATGATGAATAATATGATGAATGTTTTATGATCTTATAAAACACATATATATGATATTAATTTTATGATGGGTGGGAAAAATATATAACATAAATTAATTGGGTAAATATTAATGTTCAATGAGATGAAAGGGTACATATGAGGTCTTAAAAATACTAAAAAAGTGGTTACATGGGTGGTTATCCCATGTCTGTATAATGTACGCAAGTGGTTATCCCATGTATGAAATGTTATTAATGTCTTGATGGGTATCCCAGACATATGGTTTTCTTTGATTATGTGTATGCCACAATTCCATATCTTATGCCTACATTATGATATCAATGCCAGTTTTATTTTATTCCATTATTATTTATGTCTTATGAACTACCAACCATTATGAAAATTCTTATGTCTATGATATTCAGTATTTAGGGTATGGTTTTAAAATGTTAAGATATTTTTCTCTTACATTTATGATCATGTTATGATTTTTTTATCATTTATATCTAATTTTACTATCCTTACTAAGAATCTAATATCACCCTTTCTAATGTTTCCTTTACCTAGGTTGTGAAGATAGGTATTATGTATGATATTTATAAGGGGATAACTATATGAGAATATCCTAATGGGAGATGTATAAGATCTTTCACAAAATAAGAACTTTTTTCATCTACTTTATGAAGGCACTAAATTTTTTTATCCTCGAGCATTTTTTTACATAATGTAATTAATATTATTATAAATATATTTAATAATTATTTAATAAAATCTGGGGTTGTTATAGTTTGTGTCATATCAAAGGTTTAGATATCCTTTAGAAACTAAGATGAGAAAACATTAGTGAGAACCTTATGGATAATCTTAATTATATGTGAACATTTCATGTTATGGTTAATAATGGAGTGCGTTTTCCAATAAATCCTTCCATATATAGATAATATACGTGGAATTAGGTATGAAATATATATACCTAGGGGTTATAACTCTGAAAAAGGCATGTTGGGCTTGACTCAAGCATTACCTGGTACACGAAAATGAACCAAACTTTATACCTAGTTTGACACTTTTGGGGGATATACATTTGTTAATTCACATTTCCCTTATGAACATTTATAATGTAAATGAATATATCAAGTATAATCATGTTTAAATATAATGATACATAGTTTGAATTTTTTTTAAGTAAATTATCATGATTATATGGTATTCCACTGTGATTATTATTTTTCATACTATTTTTATTATTTTATTGGATGGATAGTACATGATGGAACCAGGTTAATGCTAAATGAAGTGGAAAATTAAATGATTTTCCTCCTTAGAAACAAAATTCCAGGGCATCTAGAATGAAAAATATAATTTATAAGCTCACACAACATTCTCAGGATATGAATCACAATGGACTTATAAACTAGCAAAAGAAGGGAACAAAATTCCATTGTGTCATTACTAAGGGGATGACCACCTTCTTTCAGTGGGTCTTCTAATCCAGTCATCATTGAGTATTTTTTTCAACACATTTAGAATTATATTTTCTATACTAAAATTTTTGGAACAAGGTAAAGTAATTTTGGTAGTGTATCATTTGGAAGGTTAAGCGGATCAATGATGTACTCTTATAAAGAACACATGGAAATATGGAGAAATTTACTAAATGGAATGATCTATGTTGAAAACCTTATTTTTGAATAATTACTCCATAATATTCTTTGTATGATAATGTATAAGGTTTTCCAAGTGAAAAATTAAAAGGAGGATGGATCAGTTGGTACCTCTGAAGTAAATTTTTCAAGACATGTTATGCATAGTTCCGCTATTATCATCAATCAAGAATGTATGTTTGATCGATTCTTCAGTGGCCTAAAACCAAATACCTATATGTAATTATCCGGAATAAAAATTATTCGATATGAATAAATAATTCAATGTAATATCATGTTTGAAGTAGAGATTGGAGTTACCCATCAACAGTACGATTATGATTATAAAAGTAGATATGGAATTCAATGCTAACTTGAACAACCATGGAGAAAAAAAGATAATATTTATTACATGATTGATGTGTGAAAGGATATTTGAAGGAAATAATCTTAAGGGGACTAATATTTTTTTTTATCATGTAATGGTGTTTCATTGAGTGTTTCAATTCTAATGTGATGGGAAAAAATTATCTATTGATAAAAACAAACATAAATATCCATATAATGAACCTCCCCCACTTCAATGTTTAAAATAAAAGGAGTTTTGGAATTATGTTAATAAGTGTTAGAATCCAAGGGTTAAGGATAATGATCAATATCAGAATCCTATTAAGCTGATGGAAAAAAGAAAATATCATTTGATCACTATTTTTTATGAGGGGTGTAATAGTGACATAGTTAAGTGTATACTTACCATACAATCTAGAACATCTAAGGTCTTATTTTAATATGGATTTACCAATTATTTCAAATTTTAATAATTTTCTAATGCTATAAAAATTCCACCCCAATGATTCGATGTATAATTAATAGTAAAAACCTAAAATGGTATAATAATCGATACTGAAGTCTATGATTCTTCTCCAATTTATGTTTGTGGGAATGTGATTCATACTAATCATTTAATTATTCCATTGGATGAATTTTATGTTATCTTAGGAATTTATTTTCTTTCACATCATAAATCCCACATCAATTTCTATAGAAGGGAAGACATCTTTGATATTACAAACAAACAATCAATCATCTACAAGAGCAATGATAAAAGTGAAATTCCAAGGGAAATAAAATCCATTATATTGGTATTAATTCTTATGAAAAAGTGGTGTATATCTCATATGGTATGGTAGAAACTCAAAATTCATGATATTCCTACTTTTCAGAGTTTATTGATGTCTTTTAGGAATATTTTATTCACCATCCACCAAATTATGAAGTTTAATTCTCAATAGAACTATTATCTGGCTCCACACATATTACAAGGACTCTCTATAGAAGGGCCTTGACCGAGTTGTATAAATTGAAGAGGAAACTCTAGGAGAATAATGAAAAGATATTTATTCAACCATGTGTGTCACCATAGGGGTCACATTTCCATTTTGTTAAGAAGAAAGATGGATTGATGCAACTATGTAAGATTATTGGGAACTGAACAAGATAAAAATCAAGAAAATGTATACTTTACACATAATGACAATTTTATTGAACAACTTAATGGATCTCATTAAATTTATAAGGTTGACCTCCATTATAGATATCATAAATTGAGGGTTCTTTTGAGGATATTTTGAAATATTATTTCATTCAAGATGGTCACACTATGAATATATATTTAATCAATTTTTTATTATTAATTCCATATATATCTTTAGGTATTCAATTAATATGCACTTTATATATTAAATTGATTATTTTTTGGTAGTATTTATAATTGATGTTCTAATATTTTCAAAGATAGTGGAAGAGTATTAAGATCACTTGAGAATTTTACTAAAGACCCCATGTAAGGAGAAACTATATGAAAAAAATATGAACTGTTATTTTTTGTTAAAATTGTTTTATTTTGGTGTTATATATATTATCAAAAGTGGGTATAGGTTAGGGTCTATCAATGATATAGGATATTGAATATTGGCCCAGACCAACCATGGTAGTTGAGATCCAATGTTTTCTTGTTTTGAGAAGATATTATCACAGGATTGTGGAACATTTCTCAAAAATATCTAATCAAAACACCATGTTAACATGGAAGGGATCTGTGATTATTTAGACAGACTAATGTGAGGATATTTTTAAAGTACTGAAGAGAATATTAGATAGTGAACTAGTGATTATTTTACCCTATATCCCAAAAGGATTTATAATATTTTTTGATACATTGAAAAAGGGAATGGGATGAGTTTTTATGAAAAATTATATGATAATAGCATATGTCTCACATTAATTTAAAGTTCAAGAGAATAATTTCCCAACTCCTGATTTGGAGTTTTCTATAATTTTTTTTCACTAAATATATGGTGGAATTACCATTATTGAGAATAGTGTGAGATATATACTAACCATAAAACATGATAAATATATTCACTCATAAAGAGTCGACTATGCACCGCATTAGATGGTTATATGAGAATAAATATTACTTCATCTAAATACACTACCACTATGGGAAAGTGAACGTAGTTGAAAATGCATTGAGTCAAAATAATCATACTAGATTATCTATGATTAGTATAAAAAAATATCCAATAATTATGTATTTTTAAAATATGGATGTTCAAATATTGAAGGAAGGGGAGGAATATTATATTTCTCAAATAAGTGTTCAGCAATATATCTATGTGTGAATAAAGGAGGCTAATAAGGTTGACCCATAGCTACAAAAGAAGGTGAGGAGTGTTCTGGAGTTTAAGTGTGATCATGAAGAAACGATAAGTTTCAATAACATTGTATGTTTTACATCCATACTCGACTTGATGAAGTACCAATTATAATAACCATATAGTTCTTAATTATCTATTCATCATTCATGTATGATGATTTATTTTGATTTTAAAGAGTATTTCTAGTGTAATGAAATTAATATTGATATTTATGACTCTGAATCATGGTACTTTTTATATCAATAATTTAAGGCTAAGGGAAATTCGTCTAACTGGATGTCACAACCATTACCCATACTAGAATATAAATGGAAAAAATATATGGATTTTTTATAGGACTATCCAAAAAAGTATAATGGGAACAATATGATATGGGTTCAAGTTTACTTCCTTACAATATAAAAAAATCATCACTAAAATGGAATAATTATATCTTCAATTTCTTTCCAAAATATATATTAAGGAAGTGGTAAGATTTTATGGAGTACCAAATTGTATTTTATCTAATCGGGATATGAGGATTACATCAATATTTTGGTGAATTTGTCAATACACTATGGATATAGAATGAATCATGAGCATTGTGTATTATCCTCAGATAGATGGTCAGTCTGAGAGAACAATTAATACCCTATAATATATGTGACATATTGTTATCTATATTTCAAAGGTGGTTTGTATAAACACCTTCATCTAGTTTATTTTTCATAAAATAATATATTTCACTCATGTATTCTGATTGATCTTTATCAGTACCTCAATGTAGTGAAGTGTAGATCTATAATGTATTGGGATTAAGTTTGAGAAATAAATAGTTTGGGACCAAAAAAAGATGAATAAATTGACAAGATGGTTATAAATACTCATAAGCACATAAGAGTAGCACAAAGTCGACAGAAAAGTTATAATGAAAATCATTAATGCGATCTGGAATTTGATGTTGGTGTAAAAGTGCTTCTAGGAGTTTTCCATGGAAGACTGTAATGATGTTTATAAGGAAAGGTAAGTTGAGACATACGAATATTTTCAGTTTTGAAATTATTGGTTATTTTGAGATAGTATATTACCATTATTAACTTCCACCGAACCTCTTAAATGTCAATGATATTTTCCATGTATATCTCATGAGGAAGTAATACCTGATCAATCACATTTACTGAACTAAGATGTATTTCCACTGGAGAAATAGAATTATTATGAGGAGTAGAAAATGACGATTTTACATTATAGAGATAATTTTCTATGAAATAATACTTCTCACTTGGCCAATGTGTTGTGAAAAAAAAACAATATTTTGAATAAGTAATGTGGGAACCTAGGGAAATTATGCTGTATAAGTACCAACATTTGTTTGTAGTGGAGTTATGGAATTTCTAGGTATAAATTAATTTTAATGGGGTATATTGTAACAACCTGATATTTTATGTTTTTATTTCATGTAAAATTAACTTCTTCAACATCTTACATTACACACATTACTGATTTTAGTTTTAATTGCAGATAACGATGAGTTTTAATGAACATTAATATATAATTACTATTTTAATTTAAGCATGGCCATTATAACCTATCCATTAAACATAGTGTTATTAATAGTAAAAATTAATTTTAAAATATTAATTATAATATTTTTAATTAATGAATACATTTAGATAAAAAAAATTCATACGTTTTAGAAAAGTATTTATATGATTAGAAAATAATATTTTATAAAAGAATGTTTTTATAGAGTTTTATGAAAAAATAAATATAAATTTAATTTTTTCATAGATATAAAAAATATAGTTTACAAAATAATATTTATTTTCTAAATCATCTTATCAAAATTAAATTAGTTTTAATTTTTTTTATTTTTGTGAAAGTTTTTATTTTTCCATGAAAATTGAAAACATCGATTTTTATTAAAAACTAAATTATCATTTATATAATTTAAAATGAAAATTTTATTTTAATGTGATTTTTAAAGTAATATAAGTTAAATTATATATTCATTAATCCTAATTAGGTTATTGGATTCAATTTCATTTTGAATTTATATATAAAAACATTTCCATCTTTTGAAGGTTTTTTTTGGAAAACTATTTTATCAATGTCTATGAGTTTTATATTAAATTAAATTATTCAACCTCAAAGATTTTAATTTATAAAAATTAATTAAATATTCTCAATAAATAATATTTATATTATCTATTATTTTCAACTTAATATTTTTCCACAATGAATATTAAAAACACTAATTTTTTAACTGCGGTTAAGGTAAAAAATGTTTTATCATCAGTTTAAACTAAAACGATAAAGGTTAAAAATGGAAAACAATATCTAATTACTATTTTATGGACATATTTAGACATTATTTATTATAATATTTTATTTTTTTTCATATTATATCCTTTTTTCATGATAAAAACTTTGGTGGAATTTTTTATTTTCATAAAATTCCAAGTGTGACCTCTCACCCAATTATAAAAGGCCACCCACTCTCCTATCCTCTTTATATATAAAAATATAATAATTTAAAAAATAATATTTACCAAAATGAATTATTTAATTTTCTACCATAATCTTATACTCATTATTGTTATCATAATACCATTTGAGGAATTATTTTGGTGTAAATTTAAAGAAGTTACTTGAATAAGAGGTAATGTTATACAACGAGGATTTTTATTTTATTTCTTATTCTACCCCATTAAAATATTAATATAAAATTATTGTATAATAAAATTATTATCTTACATATACTAAGAAGTTTTATAATAAGGGTATTAACCAAAACAATCTCCTCTTCACTCAAAAGTTAAATTATAACGTTGACCGTGTGTACGGAAGACAACCACTTCACAAACTGATATGACTCATTTTCTGTGAATGCATTTAATGGTAGGGTATGAAGAAGAATATAATATATATAACTGATATTTTTAAATTATTATACATATGTAAATATATTATCACATATTCCTTTTTTTACATTCCATTTTAGCGGGAATATATGATAATGTTGTTCATGTGTACGGTGGACTACTAACTTGGAATGTGATGTGATTCATTTGTCACTAATGTTTTACATGGAAGGTAATAAAGATAAATTTAATGAATATATGTTATATTTATGACCGAATAATAATTTTTTAAAGTTTAATTGTCATTTAATATTATTTTTTCCTTCGTTGAAATACTGAAAACAACACTCATGTGTAAGTACGACTTACCATGTTCATACACAGTGTAATCCATTTTTCTATCTCTAATTTTATGAATAAAAGTAAATAAACATATAATAAACATATTATATATTTATTTCAAGTTTAAAATTATGGATATTATTTAACTATGATCAAATTATAAAGAAAACATCATTGAATGATAACATACATGAAAAATAAAGCAATTATCAACAAAACCAGTGATTTTAACAAAGAATTGTGGATAAAAGGGTAATAAAATTATATAAGTAAAGAATATGTGTTATGATAAATTTGAATATGGTAAAATAATATATTTATAATAAACCAATATTTATTATATCAGAGCATCTAATGTGTATGAAGAAAGTTGAGACAAAAGGTAAGGGGATTTCTTATCTCACTTTAATTTCCAAGAGACTTATGCCAAATTCCGCACTAATATCATATATGTGGTCTATATATTACCCATATGAAATTTTATATAATTAATCACAATAATTTCTTGATAATTAATATTTATATTGAATTCATTAATTCATATAGATTATGATTTAATAGTTATCAATGTATCAAGGGTATAAACATATAATCTCATTATCTATTGGGATTGTTTATGATTATATTTCAATAATGAAATATAATGAAATATCTCTAAAAAATCCTAAAATTTATTCTCATCTACTTATTTCTCTAGAATACATGTTTTTCTATTCATTTTTCACACTTTATCTACTGAAGATTCCAAAATAATGTTTTTAAAATATAAATAGTTGTGTTTTTCTCTTCAATAGAAACCGATTTTTAATCTATATCCATGATATAAAAAAATTAATGTTCATCCATGATATTTTAATGACATTTTTTCACTTTTTTATTTTTTAATTTTTTAAAATGAATATTCATGTAATTTTATAATCTAGGAATGTTTTTCTTTAACAAAAAATGTGAAATGAATTTTTGTTTTAACTTGTATGTCATGAATGAAGTTTTCAACCTTCATTAAAAATATATTATTTGTAACTTAATTTATAATAATACATGTTTATTTTTGACAAAAATGATTTTGAATATTTGTAATGAATTTTTTTTATTATTTTCTTTTCAATATAGAAAGTCGGTATTCCTCAAAATTATTTTAGGCGGTCTTTCAAAATCATGATCCATATAAGTTGACATAATTTGATATTACATAAGACTGTCTAGGTACATGATCCATTTAATCCATTAATATTATTTCTCTAAATGTTTTATGACAATGATTAAATGATGTTTGGGAAACCCATTTCATTTTATTGGTACCAATATGATGAATGTTTTATGATATTCAGGAACAAATATGTTTGATTTTCATTTTGTGATGTGTGGGAACTGTATATAACCCCAATTAAATTGGTAAATATTAATGATATATGTGCTAAAAGGGTACGTGAGTGGTTATCTAATGACCAAAATGATGATACACTGGTGTTTAGCCCAATACCAAAGTCGGTATATATGTGGTTATCCTATGCCTAATATGTTATGAATATCTTTGTTGGTATCTATGACATAAAGATTTATATGGCTATGTGTATTCCATAATTCGATGTCTTGTTCCTATGTTATGATCAAATGGATTATGTTATTTGATCCCTTTATGATTCATGTCTTATAAACTACAATGATTTATCCCATGTCTCAAGATTATGATCATTGAAATGTTGGATATGGTTTTAAAATGTTAATATCACATTCAAATACCTTAATCCACATTTTATTCTTATGTGATCATCTATATCTCAATTAGTTATCCATACTAAGAATCTTATCTCATCCATTAAAATGTTTCCATTCCCCATGTTATGAACATCGTTATAATATATATATTACATAGATGAGTACTATTTAGAAAGTTCTTTTTTATACATGTTAAATATATTATAAAAAAATAAGAACATTGTTCATCTAGTTTCTAAATACACTAATCTTTCAGGAACTTATGTGTGTTTTTATGTAATTTATTTAATATTTATCTAAAAAATGTAACATTTATATACGAAAATTCTCCATCACTATATAAGTGTATTCTATATTATTTATTAATTTATTTTATTATGATAATCATGATAATTATTAGTATTAAAATATTCATCTTTTATTATCTCCTTCCTGAGGGATTGATTTGAAATTTCCCAAAGCAGCAAAAAAATTAAGTTTCGATATGGATCAAGATATTTCATCATTGGAATCATAATCATAAAAATTCCAATAGAAGATGAGATTGTTTCAATAAAATCTTACTACTTGGTAGCATTAAATGATACTCCCCATATAATAAAATGATATTAAATAATTCATAAAATATTATTAAAAGGATGAGATTCATTATATAACATTTTCAATTCTAGTTTTGATGGCACCAAAATATGTTTAGAGGAAAATCAATCGCAAAGAGGAAAACAACTCCAATGAGGCCGCCTCACGAAGCATGTTCGCAGAGCCCCAAAACACCGCAGATGGCGTGAAGCTTCCCCCTTTTCAGGTGTCATGAATCAAATAGGCGGGAGGCTCTGCACTCTAAAATGTGTTTTCGAAGTCATTGTGAAGCAAAAAGGTGGGAGGCTCCATGATCTGAAAAACATTTATGAAGCCAACACAAAGAAAAAATGCAGGAGGATTCGTGTTCTAAAAGATTTTTTCTAAGCCACCATTATGCAACAGGTGGGAGGCTCCATGGTTACGAAAAATCTCCATGTGGCTTCATGTCGAATGATCCCTGCTTCATGCTGCCCCTTTCCTAGAAATATCGAGCTTCCCCCGAGCCCAAAGGATGGATACTCTAACCTTTCGCCTTCTCAGGTCTCAAATCATGAAGCACTTTTTACTCTATAGAAAATTAGTTATTCATAGTATATTATCATCATGAAGTGCCTTTACCTTGGCTTAAACACATCCCTCTTCATGTAACGATGCCCTTCACGAAGCTCAGTGTCCTTCGTAAAGGAAGGAGATCCCTAAGGGGGCTTGGGTCTTCGTAAAGCACTCATTCTTTGTGAAGTACCTTCCATGAACATGTGAACCATGTGATAAGGAAGGATAACCATAATTTGTGAGGTATAGTTCTTCGCAGTTCTATTCTTCATAAGGCACCCTTGCTTCGTGGATCCCTACTCTGTGAGAGCCTTTCTTCTTCGCGAAGAACCCTCCATGTGAACATATGAATTATTCCTAGGCTAGGTCACTCCACTACACAAAACAGACCCCTTCGAGAACCCCTTGACTACATGGTGCACTAGAGCTTCACAAGGCCTCTTCCTATGAACCCCATTTCTCTGCAACCCCTTTCCCTGTACAACCCTCCATGTTTGTACCGAGTGATTTCAAAGTCCCTTGGTCGGTGCTTTACATTGTGCTGCTCAACATTATGCTTTTATCAGAGGAACTCTATTTACTATTGCTTCTTCACATAGCCACGTTAATGTGGGACCCTCAGTGGATCACTCCATGACACCCCCTCACTACGGAATTGCCAATGCCTTCCCATACCCAAGGGTGGGTGGGTATCAGTTATGTAAGTCCTAAGAGTGAGGAGTAAACCCCCTTGTCTAAGCTTCAGGATGTTAAACTACCAAGTACCATGGTCCTTGTCACATGCTGTTAAACTGTGACCTCTCCCTATGTATCTTATGTGGGGTTCCGCACCTCGGACATTCTCCATGCATACTGGTCTCCACGGGAGTGAAATCTCCCTCACAAGAAATTTGATCCACATTGTGGGAGAAGTGGTTGTCCGTTGGGAGGGAAACCATTTTATTGTAAGCCCCTAGTCATTCTTGTAGGAGGTAGCACCCCTGATCCTCCTCTCTTCTTCAGTTCCAATGACTAAGAGGAGATATGGGCACATGGACCTATTGGAATCACCTGTTTTGATAATCCCAAATCATGCATAAACGTTGATGATGATGTATTAAAACCTTGCATTAATCTTATTATTCTATGCTTAAACGTATTTTATTCTAAACAGTTCATATTCATACTCTCATAACTTTACTGTAACAGCTTACAGTAGTATTTACATAAGTTTAGTATTGTTAGCCAACAGTCAGAGTTTTCTTTTCAAAGTCACAGTTACAGCTAACTGTCACCTTAAGTTACTGTTGCAATAAGTTCACAGTTACAAGGTTACAGTCGAAGACTAATACAAGCTTACAGTCACAAGTCTGCCGCTATCTATTGTCAAAGCTCACAGACGAAGGTCACAGTTACACGACTTCTGTTCAAAGTTTTCTCTGCTCAAGTTCACAGTCGAACAAGTCTACAGTTGGATCAAGTTCACAGTCGAACAAGCCTACAGTCATAAGTCTACAGTCAAGGTTACAGTTAGACAGCTTCTGTCGACTAAGTCTACTGATGATCGAGGTCTACAGTTGACAAAGGTTACAGTTCTACAAATTTGATATTACAAGTCTACAGTTAAAGAGGCTACAGTTACATGGAGTAAAAGCTACCATTGCAAGCCTACAGACAGCAAGCCTTTTTGTTGAAGTCAGCAGTCAGAAGGAAGTCCACAGTTGGAAGACCACAGTTGAAGTCCACAGTGACATACATTCTCGACCAGTCTATTATTATTATATTTATACTTTTTTCTTTACCAATTTGATTAATACTAATATAACGGTCATGTCTAGACAAATTAATACACCTAAAATTATTTATTGATATTTGCAGACATATCAAGAAATAATACAATGTATGAGGAAGATTGCACGTGTAACTCAAGACTATTTATCTTGTCGGCCTCGGGTGAACAAAAAGGGCATATATGGAGGAGTATAAAAAGAAGAGAGAAGCATTCAAGAAAAAGGATGAATGGAACAAAAAAGAACAGTGACATACACGAACAAGAATAGAGGAAGGACACACAGAGTCTATCATCTAGAAGAACTCTTGAGCATTCTTTCTGAAGAACAAAAGAGTCTCAAGTGAACCGACTGAAAGAACCGTCTCCTAAAAGCCATGCTGTGAAGCACTCAAACTCAAAGAAGCTGATCACTTGAACATCTGGAAGTCTGGAAATCACGACACTCTTTTTTAGTGTCAACTTACAGAAAAAGGACCAAAGCTTCAATTCACTCATTCCTACGAGTCCAGAACTGATCTGCCAACACTATAGAGCACTCTAAACCTTCTTCTTTCTATCTCTTGCTCTACTGTGTTTAAGTGTTTTACATTTGTGAGCAGTGTGTTAGTATTACACACAGTGTCTCCTGTGCTTAAACTGAGGGATACTGAAAATCCCTATCCCAAACCTTTTTACATTTGTTACCCACGTATAACTGTGCAAGAGGCCTGGTGTGGCTTGGTCATTTTTTTTCCCACGTATAACTGTGGCAAAGGTTGTCAAACCTGGACAGTTTGTGAAAACTGTTGTAAAGCCCGATACAGGCTGTGTATCAATCTTTTTTATAAAATTGCTTGGTGTCAAGTGATCACCAAGTGGAAGAGGACTAAGTCTTAGCTTAAGACTGAACCTCTTGTTTGAAATATCTTGTTATTCTTTTCTTTACTTTGCTTTCCCTTTTTCCGCTGTGCTCCTTTTTGTAAACAAGAAATCTGTTTTTGCAAATACTCTGATAGTCAATTTTGGTTAGTGTGTATAAGAGATTTGTTTAGTAAACTTGTTTCAAAAGTAAAGTTAGTCATCAAACTAACCTTACTGAGGATTAATCAACCTTAGAGAAACCTGTTGAACAATAAGTCACCTATATCTCTACTGCCTTAATTGACTGGGCTGTTTTTCAATTTGGGGGATTTAATCTTAAAGTTTTTAACAGAAATTTTTAATTGGAACTCAATTCACCCCCCTCTTGAGTGTCCACTCCGACCAACATTTGGTATCAAAGGATGTGTTTATCTCTGTTATACTTGCTCAAAGTTTTATTTTAACTCTCTGTTTTTAAACTGTGATTGTAGTTTTATCTAAAAGATCTTAAATTTCTGTTCGTTCTAAATTTTATCTCTTTAAAACATTTTCTAAAATTTCCTTATGGATAATAGACTAGAAGGTGCTGCTACTAACAGGCCACCCTTCTTTAATGGTGTGAATTATGCCCAATGGAAGCTCAAAATGAAAATTCATTTGGAAAGTATGGGTTTTGATATTTGGACTGCTATAGAGTCTCAATACAAGATTCCAGAAACTGAAAGAATAACTTGGGATGAACCTACTAAGGTATCTTACAATAATAATTGTAAGGCTGTGAATGCTCTCTACTGTGCTCTAGGAGATGAGGAATTCAATAGAATTTCTGCATGTAAAACTGCTTTTGAAATCTGGGACACCTTAGCTATTTCTCATGAAGGAACAACTAATGTCAAGGAAATGCGGTTAAATACTTATACTATCAAATATGATAACTTTAAGATGAAAGCTGATGAACCTATTTCTGATATGTATCTCAGGTTTAATGAGATAGCCAACGCAATGAGCTCACTCGGAAATATTGTTTCAGCAAAGGAGCAAATCATGAGATTATTGAGATGTCTGCCTGACAGATGGAGAGGCACATCCGTTTCAATTAGAGAATCCTGTGATATTGGAACTTTGCCTGTCAAGGAGTTAATTGGTAAGCTGATGATGTACGAAGAAGAGCTCAAGGTAAATAAAGAGGAAGATGAGGAACCAAAACGAAAATCTGTAGCTTTTAAGTCTACTGCATCAAAGAGCAAAGACAAGGAGAAAGTGCATATACCAACTGAAAGCTCATCTAGTGAAGACTTAGATTCTGACAGTGATGCCGAGATGGCACAAATAGCAAGGAGATTCAAGAAGTTCTATAGGAAGAAGAAGTTCTTCAGAAAACCAAACTACAAGGGTAAGTATGATAGACAAGGTAAGTGGAAGAATGATTGGAAGAAAACTGATAAAGAAGAAGACATAGTTTTCTATGAATGTAAAAGGAAAGGACACATCAAAGATGACTGTCCTAAGTTAAAATTCAAGAAGAAATATGAGTACAAGGACAAGAATTATAAGAAAGCTATGAAGGCCACCTGGAGTGCTTCAGAAGATAGCACAAGTGAATCAGAATCCAGTGATTCTGAAAGAAATCGTGCTAATATGTGTTTCATGACAAACACATCTGAGGTAACCTTAGACACTCCCACTTTAAACTCTTATTATTCTGAAGGTGAAGCAGAATCTGGTTCTGATTCTGAAAATATGTCTAAAGATGAATTGATTGAATACTGTAATATGATGGAAGAAACGTGTAATGAACTAAAGGATAAATAGAAGTCTTTAAAGAAACAGCATGCTCTTACTGCAAGTTTCAAGTCTGCACTTGATGTAGAAAAAGAGAAAAATGTTCAATTATTAAAGGAGAATACAGAACTGAAACTATCTAATGAACAACTTATAAAGGACTTAGAAACATTCACAAATGGAAAAGATACTCTAACCCAACTGATAGGAAAGAAATTTGCACCTAAGTATGCTACTGGCTTGGGATACCAACCTGGACAAAGACAGTTTACTAAAACCCGATTTATTCCCAAGTCTGGAAAAAATCCTGCTAGTTCCAGTTTTGGAAATTCGTATGCCTCAACTGGTTATTTAAGTAGTTGTAGATCAAATAAAGTATATCTCTCTAAATCTGTTGCATCTATTAATTGTATGGGACCCATAAAACAAATCTGGGTACCTAAATCCTTGATTGCTAACATATCTGGACCCAAGAAAATCTGGGTACCAAAGTCATTTCTTGTCTAATCTGTTTTGTAGGAAATCTGTTTGAAAAGCAATTACAAGAAGGTATGGTACTTAGACAGTGGATGTTCAAGACACATGTCTGGGGACTATTCGTGCCTCAAAAGCTTAATAAAGGTTGATGGAGGATATGTCACTTTTGGTGATAACTCAAAAGGAAAAATCATCGGCTTAGGCCAGATTGGTAACACTGACTCAGTATCAATTTCCAAAGTTTTATTTGTTGATGGACTTAAGTACAACCTACTTAGCATTTCTCAATTGTGTGATGATGGTTTTAATGTCAAATTTAAAAACAATTCTTGTGATGTTTATAATTCCAAAAATGCTTTAATATTTTCTGCCTTAAGAAATGAAAATGTTTACGCTGTTGACTTAAACACTTTAGCTAAACATAATGTTACTTGCTTAAATGCATTTCATAAAGAGTCTTGGCTGTGGCATAGGAGATTAGGACACTGTAACATTCACTCACTTAGAAAACTCTCTAAGAAACACCTAGTTAGAGACCTACCTAAGCTTGAATTCCCAAATGACAAAGTGTGTAATCCCTGTCAAAAGGGAAAACAACACAAAGTTTCTTTTAAACCAAAGAAAGAAGTTTCAACTTCTCAACCACTTGAACTGGTTCCCATGGATTTGTTTGGACCATCAAGAATTTCAAGTCTAAATGGGAAGCACTATGTTTATGTTCTTGTAGATGACTTTTCTAGATATACTTGGGTATACTTTCTAGCTCACAAAAGTGAAGCCTGCTCTTCCTTTGTTAAATACTCTAAGTCTGTAGAAAATCTTGGTGGACTTAAGATTAAGACCTTGAGGAGTGATCATGGCCGTGAGTTTGAGAATCAAGAATTTGAATCTTACTGCTCACACAATGGCTATGCTCACAATTTTTCTGCTCCTAGGACACCTCAACAGAATGGTGTAGTGGAAATAAGAAACCGAACCCTGCAAGAAATTGCAAGGACTATGCTTAATGAATATGACCTGCCTGTTTACTTTTGGGCTGAAGTTGTAAATACAGCCTGCTATGTTATTAATAGAGTCTTGATTAGACCGGTTCTTAAGAAAACCCCTTATGAGTTGTGGAATAATAGGAAGCCTAAGGTTAATTACTTTAGAGTTTTTGGTTGCAAAGTCTTTATTCTGAATACTAAAGATAATCTTGATAAATTTGCTCCAAAAAGTGATGAAGGAATTTTCCTGGGTTTCTCTATGTCTAGTAAAGCCTATAGAGTGTTCAATAAGAAAACCAAATGTGTGGAAGAATCTGTTCACATCAAGTTTGATGAGACTGATCCACATGAGTCTAAAACTTCTCTTGAAGATGTTGAAGAAGACTTATCTGTTCTGGACCTAAATGACAAATCTAAAGAACCTTTAATAAAAACATCCAGTTCTGGACTTTTTCCAGAATCTTCCTCTGTGGAACCCGAACCTATAAATGAACCTGAAATCTCTAGTTCAACCTTTACCAAATCAACTAGGATTCTAAAGAATCATCCTTTAGATGCTGTTGTTGGCAATCTTGATAGAGGAACACAAACTAGAGCTTCTCTAAGAAATCAGGTTGAACATCAAGCTTTTCTTTCATAGCTTGAACCCAAAAATGTCAATGATGCTATCAGTGATGAATTCTGGGTAATGGCTATGCAAGAAGAACTAAATCAGTTTGAAAGAAACAAAGTTTGGGAATTAGTGGAAAGACCTAAAGACACTCTTACCATAGGCACTAAATGGGTGTTTAGAAACAAATTTGATGAGTTTGGTAATATAATCAGAAACAAAGCTAGGCTAGTTGCACAAGGGTATAGTCAGGAAGAAGGAATAGACTATGAGGAAACCTTTGCACCCGTGGCTAGACTAGAGGCCATTAGTATATTACTTGCTTATGCTGCTCATCTGAATTTCAAACAATATCAAATGGATGTTAAAAGTACTTTTCTAAATGGATATATAATTGAGGATGTATTTGTGGAACAACCTCCTGGTTTTACAAATCCCCATTTTTCTAATCATGTTTTTAAACTATCTAAAGCTTTATATGGTTTAAAGCAAGCTCCAAGAGCTTGGTATGATAGGCTCAGCTCTTTTCTTATTTCGATAGGATTTACTAAAGGGATAGCTGATCCTACTCTTTTTATTAAATGGATTTCTAAAGATGTCTTAATAGTACAAATTTATGTGGATGATATTATTTTTGGATCTTCTAAAAATTCTTTATGTGTTGATTTTTCAAAAATAATGCAAAATGAGTTTGAAATGAGTCTAATGGGAGAACTCAAATTTTTCCTTGGATTTCAGATCTTTCAAAATAAAAATGGTATTATTTTGAACCAAAGTAAATATATTAAAGATCTTCTAAAACGTTTTTCTTTGGATGGCACCAAAGGCAGTGACACACCTATGAGCACCACTTGCAAGTTGGACAGTGATGAAACTGGTGAACCAGTGGATCAAACCAATTACAGAGGTGTGATAGGTAGTCTACTGTACCTTACTGCCAGTAGACCTGACATCATGTTCAGTGTATGCATGTGTGCTCGGTTTCAAGACAATCCAACAGAGTCTCATTTGACTGCTGTTAAAAGGATTTTCAAATATCTAAAACATACTCCCAATTTGGGATTATTTTATCCAAAAGGACAATCATTTGATTTATTAAGTTATTCTGATGCTGATTTTGCTGGCTGCAAGTTAGATAGAAAGAGAACCTCTGGAACATGTCACATTTTAGGCAAGTCACTAGTATCTTGGTGTAGTAAGAAGCAGAATTCTGTTGCATTGTCTACTACCGAAGCTGAGTATATAGCTGCTGGTAGCTGTTGTGCACAAATCTTGTGGATGAAACACACTTTACTAGACTATGGATATCAATTCAAACATGTCTCTATAAGGTGTGACAATAAAAGTGCTATTAACATTTCTAAAAATCCAGTATCTCATGCTAGGACAAAATATATTGATGTGAGACATCACTTTCTGAGGGATCATTATCAAAAAGGTGATATCACTCTTGAGTTCATTGGAACTGAACATCAGTTAGCTGATATTTTTACAAAGCCTTTGAATTCTGAGAGATTAAGTTACATCAAACATGAGTTAGGTATGATTAATTATAGCACAGTTGAAACCTCGCAGTTGAAACCTCACAGTTGAAACCTCGCAGTTGAAACCTCACAGTTGAAACCTCACAGTTGAAACCTCGCAGTTGAAACCTCGCAGTTGAAACCTCACAGTTGAAACCTCACAGTTGAAACCTCACAGTTGAAACCTCGCAGTTGAAACCTCACAGTTGAAACCTCCCAGTTGAAACCTCACAGTTGAAACCTCACAGTTGAAACCTCCCAGTTGAAACCTCACAGTTGAAACCTCACAGTTAGACCTCACCGGTGTACCTCACTGATTACATCTCTCTGTAGGCTGTTTCGCTGTTTAACCTTATTTTATTTTTGCGGGAATTCGAACCGTTTCTTTTCTTTATACTTTTATTTCTAAATCCCTAAATGATAAAATTTAGAACATCGAACATATCTCAATCCACTCATCTCGACCCTTGCTCTCTCAAGTCCCAAACCCTAAACCTTCAACCGAACCTCGAAACCTCATTCAGTTCCAATGGCCAGAACAAAGCGACCCCCGACTGTCAATGAAGATGCACCAATGCCAAAGAGGACTCGAGTCGAATCCAGTGGCACCGGGAACGCCTCGATAAGACCTGTTAATCCACATCTGACTAAGAGAGAAATAGTTGCTGAGAAGGAGCTAAGTGAAGAGTGGATTTTATCGAGCAGATCATTAGTACTGGCAGTGCTTAATGAGCAAGGATGGACCGAATGCTTTGCAAACAATAATGGACCGTACTACCCGAAGCTAGTGAAGGAATTATATGAATATCTACAGTTCGAGGAAGAGGATGATCTGCATAGACTGGTATCTAGAGTAAACGGCAATGAAGTCAGTTTTTCATCCGTTGAAT
This sequence comes from Viscum album, assembly GCA_963277665.1. Lineage (NCBI taxonomy): Eukaryota > Viridiplantae > Streptophyta > Magnoliopsida > Santalales > Viscaceae > Viscum > Viscum album. The sequence goes on along the minus strand of OY728127.1, from coordinate 344,499,805 downwards.
GGGCTGCATGTTTAAGAGTTCCTCATGAGGGTATTTACAACTACTATTCTGGAGAGGCTCCTCCAAATAGTGGAATCTTTGATCATGAGACGGCTCTGGAAGAACTGACAGGCAATGGCACAGTAAGAAAGATTATTGCTGCTGAAATGAGTGGAGAGGACAGGCTCCTGTTTAAGTTTATTCAGCATGTACTGAGTCCTAGAAGAGGAGATTTTGCAACTCTGAAGCACCAGGATATTTACTTGATGTACTTATTAAAACATGGAAGGAAGGTCAACCTTTGTAGGTTGCTGATGGCTCAGATGGAGGACATGATAAAGGCAAGCTCAAAATCATGTGCCTTGTTTCATGCTAAACTCATTTCGGTAATGTTGAAAGTGAAAGGTGCAGCTGGAAATCAGGAAGAGTTGATAGTGGCAAAGAACAGTGTATGTATCTCGAAAGTAATCTGCAAATTCATGAGGATCAGTTGGAATCCCTGGATGAAATCATGGGTGAATGATGAGGAGAGAATCTATGAGAAATTTAGCCCTTCTACTCATCCCTCTAGACCGAGAGATAGGAGAGATACAGGCTTAAAGCCTGATGAGCCTGAACCTGTATACTCAGATGATGAACAGACTGCAGTAGTTGGTGACTCTGCAAGAGAGAACACCCCAATTGATGAAGGAAGTGATCCTGAGACTACTCACAGTCCTGTCAGGACAGTGACGTTTGGAGCAGCAAGCCCTCCAAAAGAACTACCTAGTAGAGAACCTGTTCTAAGAGACAGTGAGACTGAGTCTACAGAAGAAGAAGAAGAAGAAGAATCTCAATATTTTGTCAAGGACACCTCTGACGAGGATGATACAGTCGAAGCAGAAGAGGCTGGAGCTTCAAATGAAAATCAAGAAACTGTTGCAGAAGATGAAGAGGAGATCCGTGGTGAAGAAACAGAAGAACTTAGTATGAGACCTCTGATAGGGTATACAGACAAGTCAGTGTCTGACCAGGAAGCAGGAGTGGTCTCTACTACTGTTGTCCTGGAAGTGGTTGATGACTCAACAGAGAGGGAGGCTAACCTCACTGCTGAACCTACAGAGGAAGAAAATATGGAACCTGCTAGAGCTACAGAAGAGAACTTAGAGTTACCCAGAGTCGAGCAGATAGTAGAAAATGTTCAGGAAGGAGCTCCAAGTGAGGGGGAGCATTTTGGTTCCGTCTCTGTACTGTATGATATAGAAGGATGGACCTCAGATCCAGGATACATGGTGTTAGGACTCAATTATGAGGATTCAGATGAGGAAAACCAACCACCAAGAAATCCAGTTATCCTAACTAACAGCTCTCCAGTGTTAGAAACTGAAATATTGGCCACCAAGGAAGACCTTGAATCCTTAAAGAATGAAATGAAGGAGACCATCAGACAGTCTGTTGCTGAATTGAAAACCAGTCTTTTTGATGAGCTGAAAAATGTAGAACAATCCTTATAATTATCTCTAGGATGTGTTGTGGGAAGTCCAATCAAAGAAGTGATGGATGAAATGAAAGTGTGCCACACTCAAATTGAAAGCTGGACTGGAGCAGTAGTGGCCCTCAGACAATCAGTTGCTTCTTTAACTGCCCTGAGCAGTTCTCAGACACAAGTGGCCAGTGAGATTCGATACATCAAAGAAGTGGTCAAGCAGTTTGTGGAAGTATTTGAGGCTTTAAAGAAATCAGTAAAAGAACACTTTAGCAATCAGGATGCTGTCATTCAGAAAGTGATTGGAAATATGACTCAGTCTTTCAAGGAGACAATGGCATTCTCAGTCAAGTCCCTTCCTTCATCTAGCTCTCCGGTAAACCTTGAGCAGTTTAGAAGCCTGCTCAGAGAAGAGCTTACTCATGCCCGTGCAAATGACACACCAGACCTACATATCCTTGCTACTACAAGAGAAGTCAGTGGCTTTGTTCGTGAGCACCTGCAGGCTGCTACTGCTTCTCAGGAGGCCATCAAAAGTAAAGTGGATCATTACTTTGATCGGATTTTCACCAAGCATCAGTTGAACCATCACTTCAAGCTCATGCTAGAAACTATGAAGCTGCCTCCTGTTACTCAAGCTTTCAAAGAACAAGTTAGCAAGCTACGAGAGTTGACCCCGGCTTTGGATAAATTCTTGGAAAACAAAAATGACTTCTTATCTGCCATGGACAGAGGAGGAAACATCATCATGGATTTCAGGAATCTGCTCCTACCTTTTCTTCATGTGGACTGCACACCTGTTATAGTTCCTCCTGCCCTACCTGTCTCCAACCCCAGTGGTTCTTCTGTAACGTCTCCTACTGATGCCCTCAGAAGCCTTAGACCACTGATACCTCGGCAAGCTACTCACTACAGGCCTTCAGGAGCATCTGTTGCTGCCCCTCCAGACATTCCTGTTACAATACCTAAGCCTGTTGATCATTCACCTACTGCTCCATCTTCTTCCTCCAAAGGAAAAGATCCCTTACCTACAGATGGAGAGGATTGAGTCTGTTTATGTTTTTTTTGATAGGGATCATGTATTCACGTTTTGGGTCATGTAATGTACTCATTATTAAAACAATGTTTATTTTCTCTCTCTCTGTCTTTCTTTTTGTTAATCACAAAGGGGGAGAAATAGGGAGAAATAGGGAAAACTCGGGGGAGAAATGAACCTATACAAAGAGGGAGAAATCCTTGAGGATTATACCTAATTTTTGTGATCATATTGCTAATACTGTGTTTTGCACACTTCTCTCTGATACATCTATATTTCATTCCATACTGACATAATTTGTGATTATCAAAAAGGGGGAGATTGTTGGAATCACCTGTTTTGATAATCCCAAATCATGCTTAAACGTTGATGATGATGTATTAAAACCTTGCATTAATCTTATTATTCTATGCTTAAACGTATTTTATTCTAAACAGTTCATATTCTTACTCTCATAACTTTACTGTAATAGCTTACAGTAGTATTTACATAAGTTTAGTATTGTTAGCCAACAATCAGAGTTTTCTTTTCAAAGTCACAGTTACAGCTAACTGTCACCTTAAGTTACTGTTGCAATAAGTTCACAGTTACAAGGTTACAGTCAAAGACTAATACAAGATTACAGTCACGAGTCTGCCACTATCTATTGTCAAAGCTCACAGACGAAGGTCACAGTTACAAGACTTCTGTTCAAAGTTTTCTCTGCTCAAGTTCACAGTCGAACAAGTCTACAGTTGGATCAAGTTCACAGTCGAACAAGCCTACAGTCATAAGTCTACAGTCAAGGTTACAGTTAGACAGCTTTTGTCGACTAAGTCTACTGATGATCGAGGTCTACAGTTGACAAAGGTTACAGTTCTACAAATTTGATATTACAAGTCTACAGTTAGAGAGGCTACAGTTACATGGAGTGAAATCTACCATTGCAAGCCTACAGACAGCAAGCCTTTTTGTTGAAGTCAGCAGTCAGAAGGAAGTCCACAGTTGGAAGACCACAGTTGAAGTCCACAGTGACATACATTCTCGACCAGTCTATTATTATTATATTTCTACTTTTTTCTTTACCAATTTGATTAATACTAATCTAACGGTCATGTCTAGACAAATTAATACACCTAACATTATTTATTGATATTTGCAGACATATCAAGAAATAATACAATGTACGAGGAAGATTGCACGTGTAACTCAAGACTATTTATCTTGTCGGCCTCGGGTGAACAAAAAGGGCATATATGGAGGAGTATAAAAAGAAGAGAGAAGCATTCAAGAAAAAGGATGAATGGAACAAAAAAGAATAGTGACATACACGAACAAGAATAGAGGAAGGACACACAGAGTCTAACATCTAGAAGAACTCTCGAGCATTCTTTCTGAAGAACAAAAGAGTCTCAAGTGAACCGACTGAACGAACCGTCTCTTAAAAGCCATTATGTGAAGCACTCAAACTCAAAGAAGCTGATCACTTGAACATCTGGAAGTCTGGAAATCACGACACTCTGTTTTAGTGTCAACTTACAGAAAAAGGACCAAATCTTCAAGTCACTCATTCCTACGAGTCCAGAACTGATCTGCCAACACTATAGAGCACTCTAAACCTTCTTCTTTCTATCTCTTGCTCTACTGTGTTTAAGTGTTTTACATTTGTGAGCAGTGTGTTAGTATTACACACACTGTCTCCTGTGCTTAAACTGAGGGATACTGAAAATCCCTATCCCAAACCTTTTTACATTTGTTACCCACATATAACTGTGGAAGAGGCCTGGTGTGGCTTGGTCATTTGTTTTCCCACGTATAACTGTGGCAGAGGTTGTCAAACCTAGACAGTTTGTGAAAACTGTTGTAAAGCCCGATACAGGCTGTGTATCAATCTTTTTTATAAAACTGCTTGGTGGCAGGTCATCACCAAGTGGAAGAGGACTAAGTCTTAGCTTAAGACTAAACCTCTTGTTTGAAATAGCTTGTTATTCTTTTCTTTACTTTGCTTTCCCTTTTTCCGTTGTGCTACTTTTTGTAAACAAGAAATCTGTTTTTGCAAATACTCTGATAGTCAATTTTGGTTAGTGTGTATAAGAGATTTGTTTAGTAAACTTGTTTCAAAAGTAAAGTTAGTCATCAAACTAACCTTACTGAGGATTAATCAACCTTAGAGAAACCTGTTGAACAATAAGTCACCTATATCTCTACTGCCTTAATTGACTGGGCTGTTTTTCAATTTGGGGGATTTAATCTTAAAGTTTTTAACAGAAATTTTTAATTGGAACTCAATTCACCCCCCTCTTGAGTGTCCACTCCGACCAACAGGACCTTCATTATCCTATCCCTCTCCCTCTGGGCTTTGTCACCATTGCACCTCCATCCTGGAGTAAGTACCAATCTCCATCTCCCGGGGCCTCTAACCACACGTAATCCCATGTTTCCTCTTTGGGCCACTAACCATTTGTAATCCCCATTCCACTTCCCAGAGATGCACCTTTTACAATGTGATCTTTAGGTATTTACTACCTCTTGGTTATCACACCGAGCTTGACTCACGTTGGTTTAGAGTAAGCACCGATCATAACATCCTCTTTGGGGTTCCCAAGAGTGTTCTCCCCAAAACATCCCTAACTACATGGATTTGACCCTTTCCAAGGAAAGGTATATTTGAAGGCTCCCCAAGCTTCAAACCCAACACATATTTTTCTGGAACCCCTTCACATCAGTTCACTAAACTCTCCTGAACTACATGTACTTTGATCCTTTCCACAGAAAGCTATGTAAGAATCCTCCTTGAGGTTCATGCCCAACACATATTAGTCTCGAACCCTTTCACTTCGCTTCACAAAATACTCCCAAACTACATGGGATTTGATCCTTTCCAAGTTAAGGTATGTAGGAAGCCTCCCTGAGGTCCAACCCCTATCGATGGTAAGTTGTTGTCAACCCCTACCAGCGGTAAGCCATTCGAACCTCAATCAGTGGTATGTCGTTGTCAACCCCAACCAGCGGTAAGCTGTTGGAACCCCAATCAGTGTTAATCTGTTGTCAACGCCAACCAGTGGTAAGCTGTTATGTTCCCCAACCAATGATAAGCTATTTTGTTCCACATTTGACAGTAAGTTTTTATAGTCCCCTTTATTGGGACACACATCTATGGTCCACCCTCATGATGTCAGACCAACCTTGGGAATATAACAACGTGTAAGCCCCATCATGTCGTCGGGTCGATGTCCTCTAAATACACCCTGATTCTATGGCCCCCATCCTAAACTACGTGGAATTTGATACTTGCCATGGAAAGGTACATAATAAGACTCCATGAGGTTCAATAATATCACCCATATCTCATCCTATTATCTCTCCCTCAAGCCTATGTGTTTTGGGAAGGTCATCCACCAACCTAGAGGTTCCACTTCCTTTGGGTCCCATCCATACGGGCCCCCTCCTTAGGTGTCCCATCACCTAGATGAACTATGCAGACTTTGATTCCATGCCACGTGGATACGTCGGAAGTATCTCTGAGGCTCAAGCCCAAAACTACAATCACCTTCAGGATGGTTCCATCTCATTCCCCCACCACTTCATTCAATTATCCATCATCCATCATGATTCCTACCCGGGATGGAACATCCCTGTGAAATCATGTCACCCATTTTCTCACTACTCTATATAGTAATCGGGTAACTAACTATTATTTATCCCTAGTATCAGTGTTCTCTCTAGAGGGTGAACCCATCTGATCCACTCTTATCAGTGTTCTGATCAATCCAACCCATCTCCACTGGATGCCAAACCTACCGCATACCCTATGTTAAACAATAGATGATTTGGAAAACCATAGAGACATGCCTATATCATATAATTCCCCGCATTCAACATGGGAGGCCTTGCACTTCCTCAACCTTGAGAAGCCCTATCATAAGGGAAAAGCCCAGACACACTGGTGTTCCAGCATCCAGACACGCCAGCGATGTCCAACATGAATACTACCCCGACCGAAGGTTGGTGCCTTGACTGGACCCTTTGGAATGTACTGACAGAAGTAATGTAATTAACTCATGTCCATGAAGACATGGCACGGGGAAGAGTTTAACGAACAACGTATTAAATATATGATGGAGACCCGTACAATTTAACAAGTTCTGAGGAGGATTCCACAGAAGGAGGAACTGACATCATATAATCTTATTTCGATCAAGGAGAAAACATCCCAAAGTAAGTGATGGATGTATCCCGCCATTGGAAAGATGGAATGCAGGGAAACAAGCAGCGCATAATCCTCTGAAAGAGAAGGATTTGTGCCCTGAAAAAAGTATCAGAAATAGAAATGGAGAACCCAATGTGAATTTGTTCTCCTCAATGTCGTGATTTGTGGCATTCGAGACATAACTGTACAAGTGTGTCACCGGATCCAGTTATCCAATGTCAGGTCCCAGCAAGAAAATGGTGGGCTTGGTGTAAAACTCACCAGAAGTTGGGGAAGTTAAACGTTGGACATCCCAGTCTGTGATGTTGTCAGTGTGAATCCCTCTTACCATCCATGGAAGACAGAATGGAGTTGGGGAACTCGACGTTGATTTCCTTCATGTATTACTAATGGTTTAATCTCCCTACCATCCAGGACCCAATCTAACATATCCGGAAACCGAACGCCATCCACATACCGATGAAGGGGAAGTGGAAACATCATCATCGAAATCTTGTGTGGCCTCGTTTCCCCCTTGGCAGCCTCTACGTCCATAGCTGTTGAACGCCCACGCCCCATTTACCCATATGAATTAATTTAGAGAAGGGTGATAAAAAACATCATATTATGATACTAGGAGGAGGGGATTATACCAACTAGGGACATGGCCCAACATTAATTATAGGAATCCGTAGCTCATCCCCACCACCTCCCCAAGGTTTTTACAGGGAGCCACTACTACCCATTGTAACCCAAAACTGTTTCGGGAGTCTCTACCTAGAATTCATGATGACACCCTCCCCTACATCGATGAGGTGAGGAATGTTCGGGCCAGCCTGAGCAGGATCCCTTTCAAGGGGATCACAAATAGGGAACCCATTAGGAAATTCCACCACCACCACCCGGACTCACGAGTTGAGGAACAGGTAAGCTATGCACCGTCACCACTAGCCCCAATCTGACTAACCTGATTCCAGTGTCAGGTATGAACTAAAGAGGAAGCTCGCCGATGGGCGTCGATGTCAATGACTACTGTGGATTGTGCCACCACCAACATATACCATCATTCCCCTATTTACGCTGATCAAGGGAACTCATACACCTATCCCAGATCGAGGCCCCAACCACCCCATGGGAATGGTCAGTCGACTCCCCTGGTTTACTGTGTAGGTAGTGCTCGCCACGGGTTGACCCGCAGCAATGACACCCAGTACGGAGTTCATCCCCATACCTCCACCATTGAGATTACAGGTCATCCCTGCTCCCTTGTTCGGCATTGAGTTACTCCCCATGCCACCTTTAATCTGGATGAGGGTTCTCTCCAATGTAGTGACGCTCAGTACAAAAGCCTCCTTTGGACACGTGACCTCAAGTATGGAGCCGTTCCTCCTGTCACAGGCCTTTGGTGTGAAGGAATTATATTCTTGGTTAACCTACATCGTGGGGGTCTTACCCGTGTTCATATAGCCACTGACGAAGGTCATCTTTGTCTCAACAACATGGGAAGCGGAGGTTTTACTTGCTTCATAAACACCCATATCGGAGGTCCTAACCATGTTCTACTCTGCTAGTACGCGGAACATCATCATACTAACATGGTTTGGGTACATAAGCTTGGAGGTCCTACCCATGATCCCACTAGATCCAGTGGAAGTCCTACCCACTCCGGTACTTCTCACAGAGACTCCCTCTACACGTTAGCCAGTTGACACGGAGGTCCTCCCCATATTATTTTTGACATCGGCCTTGGTGCTCCTCACACCCCAGATCACTCAGGCAGAAGTCCTCTCCACCCTAGCACCAGTTCAGATGAAGGACCTCCTCGATCAAGAAATCTTCCTTTCCATGATGATCCATCCTTGGGTAGGAGGGTGGGTCTTCTCCACCACAAATAGAATTCTGGGGAGATTGAGACTAATAATAAACATGTGTGCTTCCCATATTCTGAGGTGAATATGATTCAACAATGGAACCCTCGCCTCGATCCTTCATGTCAAGGGCCGGGGTAGGGGCGAGGTGTATCAGGCTCGAACTTCTAGAATGGGGGGTCCATCGAATCCCAGCCTCGCTCTATAGATACATACAGCAAGACAAGGATTTGGAATCTCCCCAGGTTCTATCCCAGAAATATCCACCATCATCACCAAGAGCACCGTCTACCTCGAATATAGATCACAGAGTGTTGTTTTGGGGACCGATTATGGATGAAAACATCATGAATCACTGCCATCAGTCATAGTCTCTAAGCCAGAAACAGTGGTCACCAACCCCTCTTATCATGATGTGGTGGATAAGTCACTACACACTTCAAATGATAGCTTGAGAGGCAGTGGATTGTTTGTCCGCTCGCCGTTTTCTCCACCAACCAGCATACCGTCTTAGCGGTCTACTTCAGAACCACAACCGATTCCCCTGCCTCTCTAGTTGATGAGTGGGAATACCATGGGCTAGATCCTAATTCTGAGCTGAGGAGCTTGTGGGACATTCTTGCGGAAGACCATTTCCCAGAGATGATTTGGCCAGTTTCAACACCAAATTACTGGGTACCCGAAGCACTCTCCCAGGAGGAGGTTGGATGATTTTTCCAGACCCTCTAGATGACTAAATTTTATATTCCCCATCAATGAGTAACCTACCCAAAGATTCAATAGGACTTCGAAGACATTGGTCAACAATTATGTTTTTTTGATTTTGTTGTACTCCTCGTGGCCCAGTGCCCAGATTCACCAGGACGCTATAGAACCCTCAAAAAATGATTCATTCAGAGCTTTAATTTTCTCTAAAATATAATCATGGAGGCTTCCCCTCATGTTAACATCCATGGTTGGGGTAGTATGTGGCCCTCCATTTCAGTTCTATCCATCACCAGCCTGACTTCCAAGGCGATATCTAGGATATTAATTTAGTTAGAGTTGTGATTTACATTGCCAATTTATTGTAGAAAGAGATAGAGACTGGAATACATGGAGAAAACATACCGCCCGGGGGTGTGCTAAAACTTTTCGACCCATCGGTAAGGGTTACTCTCTAGCAGAGAAACCTACTGGTCTTCTCGTGCCCACTGAGGCTTTGGTCTTTAGCTGAAATCCCAATAAGGGTAAGTAGCACCTCAGAGCCATCAAACCCTCCGACCTGTCTGGATTAGTAAAAAAGACAGAGGATGATCCCGAAAAAGTTGTGTTGCATCAACAGCTCACAGAGAATAAAAATATGGTCGATAAACTCCTCGGTGAGTGTGCTGTGAAGTGATGCCCATAATACATTGATCCTCATCTGGGGCAGCAGAATAAAGCACAACTTCCCCCCCAGAAAATTACCCCTATGTGACCCCGACTATCCTACCCACATAGACAGGATAAAGGTTGGAACTTATGGAAAGAGGGCGTGGTACGTGTCACTAAATCCTCACAAGTGGCTTGATAATCCCTGGGACCAGGATCAGGTTCCTCCAACTGCTCCACAGGTCATCCCACCTGCCGCTCCATGAGTCATTGGGCCTGTTTACCACATTAAAAAAACTTCCAATACACTGGTGGTCAGTCAGGGATCCCCATCAAGATAGGAACCCCCACCCAGATGATCTGATGGCGGCACTCATTGCTCGCCTCGAGGAAATGGAGACTCAGAAGGTAGTAATCCCTCCTGATGGTAAACTGTATTCGGCATGGGTTGATGATATGCTAGCACCCCCCAGATTCAGATATCCCACATTTCCCCCCTTTAATCTGACAGGAGACCCACTGCAACATCTATCCAAAATCATCTCAAGGTGTGGACCCATCCTGGGAACTCCGGTGCAGAAGGAGGCTGCCAAACTCCGATGCGTCGTATAGACATTAGAAGGACCTTCATTTGTCTGGTATAACTAGCTACCCATCGGGTCAATATCCTGCTGAGAAGATATTCGTTGGAAATTTAATTACTAGTTCAGTTCCACTACTCAGATGACAGTTATTGTAGACCTCTTAAAATGAAAACAGAGGCATGACGAGTGCGTCACAGACTTGGTCACTCGGTGGAAAGGACTCACTTACTCCTTGGACATGCCACAGACTCAGGAACAGCTGCTGATATTGTGTGCAGGGAATGTCAAGTCCAAACTAGTCCTATCTCTCATTACCCCTAATTACCCCAGGGGATTCCGAGATTTCTATGATAAGGCCCAGTGCCTGGAGGAAGCCTTACAGTAGGCCAAGTAGGCAAGGATGTTGCCCAAATCAATTCCCTTAAGAAGGGTCGCTAAGTCTGAGCCCGCTATAGTGGCCCAAAGAGAGGGCCCCAGGCAACTAGATTTATTACTAGTGGAGCCACCTCCACATCCTCATAGAGGACCTCCACCTTAGAAGTAGACTTCGGCCTAGCAGTGCCCACCTCAGAATCGGTAGGTTATGCCATGTATTGCGCTACCACCACCCAGGAAAGATAACCAAGTTCCACATCCATGACTGTAACAACCTGAACATTTTAATAATATTTGATTCATAATTTTATGTGTTTTTGTTACTCAAAAAAATATATAATTTAATTAAGGAAGTGTGTATAATTAAATGAGTTCATTGGGTTTTGACTGTTATATGACTGTTGGTCAATATGACCATTGGAAACTAAACTCTTAACATTAAAATTATTGTTTATAAATACAAGTGACCGTGGTTAATTAATAGAGAGAGAATATTTGATGGCCTCATCCAATAGACTCGGTCTATACAAAGCCCATTTGTCAGAGCTTGGGAATGAGGTAGCATCTCTGGGCTTTGTACTCGACCATGCCCAAGCTGAGCATCAACATGTGAAGCTTGAACGGAAGCGCCTAAGGGAGAAGTTCAGGCTGCTAGAAAGCACCACTCGGGAAATGTTGTCCGAGCCGCCCCAAGATTCTTTCACCATATATCACCTTACACTTAGGTATTTTTTAGGTGTTATAAGGGGCTATGTAATTAGGCCTTAGATAATTTTTGTAATCCCTTGGTATAAATAAAATTATTTTTTCTCATTATGGTAAAATTTGTGAATTTCAAATGTTTGGATGAATACAGATGAATATTATTGATGAATTTTATAAAAGGGTATTTTAAAATATTCATGAAAAAATTAAATAATTAATAATATGATATGATTTTCAAAAAAAGGTCTTCAACACTTGTGATCAGTAATAAATTTAGTTCTAATAAGATCAACATAATTTTTAGAGAATAGTAAAGTATGAATAGTAATATTACCCTTAAAAATAGTATTCTGACCAATGGAATAGTAACCTCACTTAAGAAAGTATAAATATAATTTAGGCATCTTGAATGGTGATGTGATAAAATAGCATAAGTATCTGTTTTAGAAATTATTATCTATATATTTGTATTTTTTCATGTAAATAGTGTTTTTAACTTAAAATTAAATATCACATAATTAAATTTTTTATTCATAAAATGGAGTTCATTTTTGAATTCAAAGCATTAATTTTAGGATAGAGATAATTTATGAGACTTTTATAAATTTTTTTGTTTTTTAGTAAATAGTAAAAATGCAGTTTCGAGTTTCGGTGTGATTAATGACATCATTGATGATGTAATAATGATGTAATAATTCTAGTCGACTTGTGAATAGTAATTTATGTTATTAGGTGTCCCAATTTTCCAATATAATGGGAAAATACCTTGGGCAAGCCCATTGTTTTGTAAATACTGCCGATGAGGTGTCCCTTGAAATTTAATTAAATATTCCCCAACTTTTACTATAAATACCAAGAAATTACCTCATTCATTTCATTAAAAAATCCTTGTGAATAATGATATGGTCTTTTTACCGCCCAATGAGTCCTCTAAAGGTTCCCTCATGCCCCCAAGGTCCCAAACTTCGAGAATTTTCAGTCACTCTTCAATGTAAGGGAACCATTCACCCTCTTTTACGTCATGACTTCCTTTATGTTATGTCTTCATGTTTCTGTTTCATTATGTTGGGGTATGTTCTTATATATCCATATTTCTGTCCATTTTATTTCTAAATGATGAGAGTCCCTTTCCACTCTCATCAACTGGTTTTCTGAAATTTTAGTTGATGCCTTTAGGCTGCAAAATTTTCGTAAAAGAAATCACATTTTCTCTTTTCTTTCTAGTTTCCTTTTCTTGTGCTAGGTCATTAAAATATCCATACCATGAACCTATTTCCAGTTTATTTAATCCATATATAGTATTATTAGTTATTTTTGAGAGGTTTTCCCTTGTCCCCACTCTTTTTAATGTTTTCAAAAATCCAGTTATGTAGTCGTTATTCTGCATAATTTTCGTTTCAAAATCTCTCTCTTTTTCTTATGAAATACTCTTACTGTATTAATGTGAATTACCAAATAAATTTTCATTTCCAAATGTTTTAAAAAAGACATAAAATTGATCTATTTTATTCTGTAATTGATATACATATAACCCTAACTCCCTATTAATGGGTTATAAATGACATAATGAACTTATTTTTATGCACTTTTGAAAACCTCACGATTTTGATATGTAACCCATTTCTCTTATTATATATGGGTTATTTAGGGAATATATGATTATATCCATGTGTATCACATTAAAATAACAAAATATTAATGGTGTTCCCTGATTGCACACCAATGTATTTGGTAAAGAATTTAATCTCTACATGTGACAAGTTTCAGGATACCTTAGGGAATAACCTAGGTAATTTTTATAACACCATGGGGATGAACCTTGGTTATATGTTCATAAATGTCTAAATTAAATTTTGTAGCCACATATTCAAATTATAATTCAAGTTATTTTCATTATTATGTGCCTATAATTCCAATTCTCATGTCTTTATGTTTTTTATCAAGTTCTTATTTATATCACAAGTAAACTGACTCCCTTGCTTTCCTTAATGGGACATCTACTCACCCTTTCCTTTGATTTATGTCTCTAGGTTATGAGATTTAGTAGTTTTACATAGAATAAACTTTTAAATTAGTTTTTCAAAGGGATTTAAAAGTTTGTTTTATGTTTTCATGTATTTTTATCATGATTTTCAAGATAATATATTTTTAAGGATCTATGTTTTTAAAATGTAATGAATAGTTATGAATTAAAAAGGCAGGATTCCATAATTGATATAAAAGGATAGTTTAGTTATATATTGATATAAGGATATGAATACATTAGAATGAACCCTATAGAAAAGTTCAAATATTGGAAAACATCCTTTTATTTTGGTGAAATATTAAGTAAGTGGTATCCGAACAAATAAATCCATGTCTAGTTACAAACAAGTTTATGTGGCTCGGGCACAGATGTACCTTGGAGTGAAAACTATGACAAGGAGTTTTTGGATTGAACCAAGGTATCTAGGTACATGACAATGGGGCTTACTGCACTACTGGTTTGACACTCATAGGGGATATGTTTGGTTAATAGCAATCTTTTTATGAATCATCATGAAATATTTATATAGAAATGTAATTTCTTAAGCATGGTGTCTTAAGACATAAAATCTTTTATAGTTAAATGATTCATAAATGAAAAACTCTTCACACTAAGGTTTAATTATTTTAGAAAAAGGTGGGAAATAGGAGGAACTGTGAAAATGGTAACCACAATGGACCATGCACAGACGGCCCTCCGATGGAAGTCGTAATGGATAATTTCATGCGAATGATGAACCAAATAACTCAAGTTGTGGGAAATAACATGAATCAAGATGAGAGAAAGATCTCACTATAAAGGGAACAACATTTTGTTGAATTGTTTATGTGTCAATGACCACCAACCTTTAGTGGATCGAATGACCAATTGATTACGAAATAGTGTTTCAGCTCTATCGAGAAAATCTTTTCTGTGCTCCACAATTCAGAACAATATAAGGTCACCCTGGCTATTTATCGCATAGAGGTAGAAGCAGATCAATAGTGGGAGAGGAAAAAAAACATGAGTCCAAGAGTGTAGGTTGAAGCTACGATGTGGGAAGAGTTTAGATTTATCTTCTTCAGTAAGTATTTCCCTTGTTCCATGAGAATAAGAATGGAGAAGGAATTTCTCGAGATGGAGCAGAATGAGAATGAATCTATGGAATGCTTTGAGATAAACTTAAAATTTCCTTCATGTTACACCTCTAGATTTATCATGGATCCAAATGTTAAGTTTGATAGATTCATTAGTGGACTGATACCTCATGTATGGAATATTCTAGTCAACCAAGACTATGGTAGCTATGAGGAGATCGTGCAGAGTGCGATGGAAGTCAAACAGGTGTTGGGTGAGATAGAATGGTCTCATAAATCCAATGACAAGAAAATATCGATGGAGAAAATCCTAGGGAGGACTTTTGATCATGTAAGAGAAATAAAGAAAATGAAACTTCCCACCTATAATAAATGTGGGAAGAACCATTCGGGGAACTGCCTGCTTGGGAGCCGGAAGTGATACATGTGTGGAAAAGATGGCTATATCACACAAAACTATCATGGTGAGGTGAAGCCTCAACTCCCAAACACTAAAAAAAGGGAAAATGGTTCTAGCACTAGTTTATATCTATTTCGATAAGTGTATACATCTTGGGAACTTTTCCATTAACTATCTAAATTTTAGGGTAGTAGAGGGGAATCACCCTCAGCCTTAACATCACCCAAGGGAAAAAGGTCATACTTTTACAATCACTATGGATGAAGTTGATGTGGAAAATGATGTGGTGGAAGGTACTCTTTTTGTTCTCACAAAAATAGATAGTACTTTTTTTATTATGGTTCTACACATTCCTTTATTTCTTCTATGTTTATAAAGAATTTAGAATCAACCAATGATTTGTTAAAAGTAAAGTTATCAGTCAAGACTCCTAGTAGGATTATCCAATCAATGTCAGTGTTTAGAAACTCTAGTATTTACATTAGTGAGCACAATCTTATCGCAAATCTAGTAGTCATTCCCATGATGAAATTTAACATTACACTTGGGATGTACAGTCTCTCAAAGTATAATTCTAAGATCAAATGTAGAATCAAGGAAATCTCAGTAGTCTTGAATAGAAATCTTATAGTTATCTTCCAAGGGGAGATATATCAAACTGATCTTTATCTAGAAGATCCTCCTATATCATTCTATATGGATTTGATCAGTGAAGAAGAAAAAGTATATTAGAGTTCAAGGACAGAAAATTTCCCCATCATCAAGGAATATGTTGATGTATTTCCAGAGGAGTTACTCGGACCTCCCCCAGAAGTAGAGGTCGATTTCTCCATTGAATGCATACCTGGATCTCATTTGATATCAAAGAACCCATATAGAATTGATTACTTATTTAACCAACTTCATGGGGATCAATTCTATTCTAAGATTGATCTTCGATCTGGTTATCATCAATTGAGGGTGAAGAAAGAAAATATTCAAAAAAAATGCATTTCGATCAAGATATGGACATTATGATCTTGTTTTTATTCCATTCAGACTGACTAATTCACATGCTATTTTTATGGATTTTATGAATATAATATTTAGTGAATACATTGATACCTTTGTGGAAGTTATTGTTGATGATATTATTATATATTCCAAATGTCATGAAGATTATGAGGATCATCTAACGGTTATTTTGCCAACTCTACAAAAGGAGAGTCTTTTTGGGATGTTTAGAAAATTTGGACTCTATTTACATCAAGATTCATTCTTGTGGCACATTTTAACCAATGAAGGAATCACAGTTGACCCTACAAAAAAACTTTTTAGATGAGTGGCCTCAACCTAAAACAATAACTGAGATTCTTAGTTTCCTTAGATTAGTGGGATATTATAGGAGGTTTGTGAAAAAACGTTTCATGACTTTTTAATCCATTAACCATGTTAACTAAAAAAGGGGACAAGTTCATCTGGACAAAGGAGTGTGAGGAATGCTTCCTAGAGCTGATGAAGAGATTGTTTATTGTACCCATGTTAACTCTGCGCTCAAGAGGAGAAGGATTCATTATTTTAAGCGATGCATCACAAAAAGGGCTTGGGTGCAGCCTCATGAAAAATGACAATGTCATTGCTTATGCATATTGACAGTTGAAGACTCATGAGTCGAACTGTCCTATGCATGATCTAGAGCTCACTGCAGTTGTTTGTTCCTTGAAGATATAGAGGCATTATCTTTATTGGGAGAAATGTAATATATACACATACCATCAAGGTTTGAATTATATTTTCAAAAAAAAGGAATCGAACATGAGGTATAGGAGAAGGTTGGAACTTCTCAAAGACTATGTTCAATTCATTAACATCTTGAAAGATCTAATAAAGTCGTTGATGCATTAAGCAGGAATGACCCAGTTGTTCTTTCCATGATGCGGATTCAAACAGATCCCTTGATCAATGAACTACTAAAGTTGGACATGTTTTTTATAAGGGAATGGACATCATCAACCCTAACACAAATTATTTCTCAACCATAATAACTAGAGAAGATCATGCATGTTGAGAAAGAAGATCCGTTATTACATAAGAATATTGAGGATGTGAAGGACCAAATGTTTAATGAGTTCAATATTGATCCAGAAGTTGTACTGGGATTTTGTACAAGAATATGCGTTCCATATATTCCAGAAATATAGAAGGAGATGATGGATGAAGATCATAGCTCCACATTCTCTATACATCTAGGAAGTATGAAAATGTATGGGTATATTCATGATTATTATTGGTTGGATAATATGAAAAGGGATATTTCTAAATACACTTTTAGGATCCCGGTATGTCAGTAAGTGAAGGAAGAGTGAAAAATTCCTAAAGGGGTATTGCAACCACTACCCATACTAGCATTTAAGTGGGACAATATCACTATGGACTTCGCCACTGGTCTCCTGAGAACTTCCAAAGGAAACAATTCAATATGGGTTACTGTGGACCATCTCATCTAGAATTCCCATTTTATCTTCATTCAGGAAGATTTCTCTCTTGATCAACTAGCCATTATTTACCTAAAGTAATTCGTAAGGGTTCCTAGAGTTCCACTTTCTATCATATCGGATCTTGATCTGGGAATCATATCAAAATTCTAGATAAGTCTTCAACATGATCTGATCACTGAATTGAATTTTAGTACGACCTATCACCCACAAAATGATAGCCAATCTAAATGGACTATTCAAACACTCCCGGATATACTGAGAACTTGCTCAGTGGAATTTAAAGGTGGATGGGATCAACATATCCCTTTAGTTGAGTTCTCTAACAACAACAGCTTCCACTCGAGCATTTAAATGGAACCCTATGAAGATATATATGGTATGTGATGTAGAAAACCTACTTGTTAGTATGATGTTGGTGATAGAAAGCATCTTGGGATTGATCTTGTGCAAGAGATGAAATAAAAGGTTCATGCCATCCAATAACACATTAAAGCTTCTCAGAGATGAAAAAAATCTATTCTGACAACTGTAGAAGGGACATGGAGTTTGATGTTGGTTACAAAGTCTTTCTTCGGATTTCACCAAGGAAGAGAGTCATGATGTTTGGGAAGAAAGGGAATCTCAAATCTAGGATCATTTTCCCCTATGAAATCCTCGATCGCGTAAGTGCAGTGGCCTATCAGCATGAAATTTTTCCAAATCTAGAACAAGTTTATGATGTATTCCACGTATCCCTCTTGAGGATGTACATACCTGACCCTTAACATGTACTAAATCTAGAAGTGGTACAAATAGAACATGACCTCTCTTATAAGGTGCATCTGGTGGAGATCATGGATTGTAGAGATAAGGTTCTACTCAACGAGACTACCCACCTTATTAAGGTGTTATGGAGGAACCAAAAATATGAAGAATCCATGTGGGAACCAGAGGAATATATGAGGCATAAGTACTCACACCTTTTCTCTTATGAGGGAATGAGTTAAAGATTTTAGGATAAAATTTTTTTTAAGGGGGGAACAATGTAACGTCCTGAACTTTTGAAAAATATTTGTTTCATAAATTTTTGTTATATTTTATACTGAAAAAAACTATATACTTTAACTAATGAAGTGAGTATAATTAAATTAAACTGTTGGGTTTCGACTGTTATATGATCATCGGTCAATATGATCGGTGGAAACTAAACTCTTAATGTTACAATTATTGTTTATAAATACAAGTTATCTTGGTTAATTAATACCAAAAGTAGTGTAAATAGCCTCATCTACTAGACTCAGGCCATATGAATTCCATCTATCAGAGCTTGGGAATGAGGTAGCATCTCTGGGCTTTTCTCTGGACCAATCCCAAGCTGAGCTTCAACATTTGAAGATTGAACAGAATTGCCTAAAAGAGAAGTTGAAGCTAACAGAAATCACCACTCGGGAAACGTTGTCTGAGCCACCCCAAGATTATATCACCATAGTACACCTTACACATAGGTAATATATAGGTGTTATAAGGGGATATGTAATGAGGCCTTAGATACTTTTTTTTAATCCCTTGGTATAAATAAAAGTTTTATTTCTTATTATGGTAAAATTGGTGATTTTCAAATGTCTGGATAAATATAGGATGAATATTATTTATGAATTCTTGAGAAATGATATTTTAAAATATTCCTATAAATTTTAAATAATTAATAATGTGAAATGATTTTTGAAAAATGTAATTCTATAGTTGTGATCTGTATGAAATTTAGAGACTAATAAGATCAACGTAATTTTTAGTGAATAGTATCGTATGAATAGTAATATTACCCTTATGAATTGTATTGTTACCAGTAGAATAGTAACATCACTTAACAAAGTATAAATATAAATTAGGCATGTTGAATAGTTATGTGATATAATAGTATAAGTAAATAACTGTTTTAGAAATTTTTAGTCGTGTATTTGTATTTTTTTTCAGGTAAATAGTGTTTTTACAAAAAAATTAAATATCTCATAATCAAAGGATTGTTTTCAAAAAATGGATTTCAATTTTGAATTCATAAAATAGATATTAGGTTAGGATGAATTTATTAAATTTAAATAATTTTTTTGTTTTTCAGTGAATAGTAAAAATATAGTTTTGAGTT
The DNA here is from genome assembly GCA_963277665.1 of Viscum album. NCBI lineage: Eukaryota > Viridiplantae > Streptophyta > Magnoliopsida > Santalales > Viscaceae > Viscum > Viscum album. The sequence continues at coordinate 344,480,171 of OY728127.1, read as the reverse complement.
TTGGTGTGATTAATGACATAATTAATGATGTAATAATGATGTAATCATTCTTTTCTACTTATGAATAGTATGATATGTTATGAGGTGTCCCTAGTGGAAAATATCATGGAAAAATACCAATGGAAGGCCCATGGTTTTTCAAATACCACCGATGAGGTGTCCCTTGGAAATTAATTATATATTCCCTCACTTTTTATATAAATACCATGACATTCCCCCATTCCATTCATTCCAAAATCCTCCTCAATTAATATCTTTCCTTTTTGACCTCCAAGGAGTCCTCACAAGTTTCCCTCAAGCCCCCAAAGGTCCCAAACTTCGATCATTCAAAGTCACTCTTCAAGTTAAGGGAACCTTTCACCCTCCTCTTTTATGTCATGACTTCCATTATGTTATGTCTTCTGGTTTCTATTTCATTATGTTGGGGTATGTTCTTATATTTCCATATTTCTGCCCATTATATTTCCAAATGATGAGATACCTATTAAACTCTTGTCTACTGGTTTTCTGAAATTTTAATATATGCCATTAGGATGCTGAATATTCGTAAAAGAATTTACATTTTCTTTTATCTTTCAAGTTTCCTTTTCATGTGGTATGTCATTCAAATATCCATAACATTCTCTTATTTATATTTTATTCTTTCTATAAAATTTATTATGAGTTATTTATATGTGGGTTACCTTTTTCCCCTATCTTTTTAATGTTTTTGAAAATCGTGTTACATAGTCGTTATGCTGCAGAATTTTCATCTCAAAATATCTCTTTTTTTGTCACAAAATTCTCTTGTTTTTTTATTTGAATACCCAAATATATTTTTATTTATATAGGTATTGATCAAGACATAAAATTTATCTATTTTATTCTGGAATTAACATACATATAACCCTCACTGCCTATTCATGGGTTATAAATGACATAATGAACTTATTTTTAAGAACTTTTTCAAATGTCACGATTTTGATATGAAACCCATTACTTTTATTCTATTTGGGTTATTTTTGGAAATTATGATTATGATATATGTGGATCCTTTGAAAATATATACATATTAAGGGTTATCCCTAATTGTGATCCAATGTATTCGGTAAATAATTTAATCTCTAGAGATGAAAAGTTTCATGATACCTTAGTGAATAACCTTGTTTATTTTTAAGACACCTTGGGGATGAACCATGGTGATATGTTAATGAATGTATAAATTTAATGTTGTATCCACATATTCATGTTATTATTGAAGTTATTTTCATTATGATATGCCTCTACTTCCATTTCTCATGTCTTTTTGTTTTTTATCAAGTTCTTATTGATATCAAAAGTAAACAGATTCCCTTGCTTTCCTTACTGGGACTTCTGCTCACCCATTCCTTTGAATAATGTCTCCATGTTATGAGATGTAGTAGTTATACATAGGATGAACATTTCAAGAGGCTTTTCCTGAGAATTTAAAAGATCGTTTTATGTTTTCATGTATTTTGTTCCTAATTTCCATGACACAAGTCTTTAAAGGTCCTCAGTTTTTAAAATGTAACGAAAAGTTATATATTAAAATGGTGGGATTCCATATCGATAGGATCCTCCAGTGCCAAGAGCTCACAGAGAATAATAAGATGGATGATACACTCTTTGGTGATCGTGTCATGGAGTGACGCTCAAACTACATTGATCCTCATCAAGGGAAGAAGGATAAATCACAACTTCCCCCACCAAATTGCCTCTAGGTTACCAAGACTATCCTAACCACAAAGATAGGGTAGAGGCTGGAAATTATGAAAAGAGGGTGTTGTAACTTTCACCAAATCTGCCGAAGTTATTTGATAATCCCTAGGACCCAGCTCAGGTTCCTCCAATTACTCAATAGGTTGTCCCACCAGCCGCTCCATGAGTCGTTGGGCCTGTTAATCAAATTGAAAAACCTGCCAATGCACTGGTGTTTAGGGATTCAAATAAAAACTGAAACCTGTGTCGAGATAACCTGATGGCAGCACTCATTTCTCACCTTGAGGCATTGGAGCCTTATAAGGTGGTAATCTCTGGTCATTGTAATCTGTATTCGGCGTGGGCAGATGATATTCCAGCACCCCCAGAATACGAAGATCCCACATTTCCCCCCTTAAATATGATGGCAGACCCACTACAGCATCTGTACCACTTCATCTCAAGGTGCAGACCCATGCTAGGAACCCCATCAAAGTAGGAGGCCTCCAAACTCTGATGCTTCAAACATACATTGGAAGGACCTCCATTTTTTTGGAATAACCAGCTACCCATCGGGTCAATAGCCACCTGGGAAGATCTTCATTGGTAATTTCATTACCAGTTCAGTACTACCACTCAGATGAAAGTTATTACAAACCACTTCAAATGAAAACAGAGGCCTAATGAGCGCATCACAGACTTTGTTACTCTTTGGAAAGGACTCACTTACTCATTGGACATGCCGCTGACTTAGGAACAGCTGCTGAGAATGTGTATGGGGAATGTCAAGACCGAACTGGTCCCCATCCTTGACTATAACAACTCGATCATTTGAATAATATTTGTTCTATAATTTTTTTTGTTATTTTATACTCAACAAAACAATATCCTTTAATTAATGAAGTGAGTATAATTAAATGAGGCCATTGGGTTTTAACTGTTATATGACCGTTGTTCAATACGACCCTTGGAAACAAAAATATTAACATTATAATTATTGTTTATAAATACAAGTGATCTTGGTTAAATAATATAGAAAGAAGAGTTTATGGCCTCATCCATTAGACTCGGGCCATACGAAGCCCATCTATCAGAGCTTGGGAAGGAGGTAGCATCTCTGGTCCTTGCTCTGGACCAAACCCATGTTGAGCTTCAATATGTGAAGCTTGAATGGAATTGCCTAAGTGAGAAGTTCATGATGATAGAAATCACCACTCTGGAAATGTGGTCTGAGCCACCCCAATATTCTATAAACATATCAAACCTTACATTTAGGTCATAATCATTTGTTATAAGTGGCTATGTAACGAGGCCTTATATACATTTTTTAATCCCTTGGTAACGATAAAATTTTTATTTCTTATTATGCTAAAATTTGTGATTTTCAAATGTCCAGATAAATACAGGATGAATATTATTGATGAATTTTGGAAAAAGGGTATTTTCAAATATTCATGTAAACATTAAATAATTAATAATATGAAATGATTTAAAAAAATGGTCTTCTACATTTGTGATTAGTAAGATATTTAGAGACTAATAAGAACAACATATTTTTTAGGGAATGGTAAAGTATGAATTGTAACATTAACCTTATGAATAGTATTGTGACCAATGGAACAGTAACCTCACTTAATAAAGTATAAATATAGTTTAGGCATCTTGCATGGTGAAATGATATAATAACATAAGTAAATAACTATTTCAGAAATTTTTAGTTATGTATTAGTATTTTTTTCATGTAAATAGTTTTTTTAATTAGAAATTAAATTACTCGTAATTGATTTTCTTCCTAAAATGGAGGTCATTTTTTAATTCAAAGCATTTATATTAGGTTAGGGAGAATTTTTGAGATTTTTATAATTTTTTTAATGAATAGTAAAAATACAGTTTTGAGTTTCGGTGTGATTAATGACATCATTAATGATGTAATCATTATAGTAAACTTGTGAATAGTAAAATATGTTATTAGGTGTCCCAATATTCCAATACCATGGGAAAATACCATGGGAAAGCCCATTGTTTTGAAAATACCAGAGATGAGGTGTCCCTTGGAAATTAATTAAATATTCCCTAACTTTTACTATAAATACCAAGTCATTCCTTCATTCCATTCATTCCCAAATCCTCTCCAACAAAGATCTGGTCTTTTACCTTCCTAGGAGTCCTCCCAAGGTTCCCCAAATCCCCCCAAGGTCCCATCCTTCGATCATTCAAAGTCACTCTTCAAGGTAAGGGCACCTTTCACCCTCCTCTTTTAAGTCATGACTTCCTTTATGATATTTATTCAAGTTTCTATTTCATTCTGTTGAGGAATGTTATTATATATCCATATTTCTATAAATTTTTCGTCCAAATGGATAGAGACCCTTTACAGTTTCATCAACTGGTTTTTTTAAATTTTATGTGACGCCATCAGGCTGCCGAATTTTCGTAAAAGAAATCACATTTTCTCTTTTCATTCATGTTTCCTTTTTATGTCATATGTCATTAAAATATCCATACCATGATCTTATTTCTAGTTTATTCTATCCATATACTATATTATTATTTATTTCTGAGTGGTTTACCTTTGTCCCTTCTGTTTTTATTGTTTTCGAAAATCCGGTTACGTAGCTGTTATGCTGCATAATTTTAATTTAAAAATCACTTTCTTTTTCACACTAAATACTCTAGTTTTATTAATGTGAAATCCCAATTAAACTTTCATTTCTAGATGTATTAATCAAGAAATAAAATTGATAAATTTTATCCGGTAATTGACATACATATAACCCTCAATCCCTATCAATGGGTTATAAATGACATAATGAACATATTTTTAAGCACTTTTGAAAACGACACGATTTTGATATGAAACCCATTTCTCTTAATATATTTGGGTTATTTAGGGAATTTATGATTATGATCCATGTGTATCACATGAAAATAAAGAAATATTATGTTTGTGCCCAGATACCACTCAAATGTATTGTTTAAATAATTTGATCTCTATAGATGACAAGTTTCATGATACCTTGGGGAATAACCTTGGTAATATTTATGACACCATGGGGATTAACCATGGTGATTTGTTCATGAAGGTATAAATTAAATATTGTAGCCACATATTCACGTTATTATTCATGTTATTTTCATTATGTTATTCCTATACTATAATTTCCCATGACTTTATGTTTTTTATCAAGTTAATATTTATATCACAAGTAAATTGATTCCCTTGTTTTCCTTAATGGGACGTCTGCTCACCCTTTCCTTTGATTTATGTCTCTAGGTTTTGAGATGAAGTAGTTTTACATATAATAAAAATTTCAGGAGGATTTTCAATGGGATTTAAAAGTGTGTTTTATGTTTTCATGTATTTTTTTCATGATTTCCAAGACATTTGACTTTAAAGGTTCTCTATTTTTAAAATGTAATGGAAAGTTGTGAATTAAAAATGCAAGATGCAATAGTTGGTATCGAAGGATATTTTAGTTATTTATGGATATTAGGCTATGAATACATTAGGAATAACCCTATAGAAAAGTTCAAATTTAGGAAAAATTCCTGGTATTTTGGTGAAATATTAAGTAAGTGGTTTCTGAAAAAAAAAATACATGTTTAGGTACAAACAAGTTAATGTGGCTCCAGCACAGAAGTTCCTTGGAGTGAAAAATAAGACAAGGAGTTTTGGACATGACTCAGGGTATCCTGGTACATGGCAACGGGCCTTTCTGCACTCCTAGTTTGACACTCATGGGGGATATGTTTGGTTAATTGTAATCTTTTTATGAATCATTCTGAAAAATTTATATATACATGTTATTGTTTAAGCATGATGTATTAATACATAAAATATTTTATAGTTAAAAGATTCATAAATGAAATATGCTTCTGACTAAGGTTTTATTATTTGAGAAAATGGTATGATATAAGAGGAACTATGAAAATGTTAACCACAATGGACCATGCACAGATGACCCTCCGATGAAAGCCGAAATGGAAACTTTCATTCGAATAATGAACCAGCTAACTCAAGTTATGGGAAATAACATGAATCAAGCTGAGAGACCAATATCACCATGAAGGGAACAACATTCTGTTGAATCTTATATGTGCTAATAACCACTAACCTTTAGTGGATTGACCAACCCATTGATTATTGAACATTTGATCTTCTCTATCGAGAAAATCATTCATGTGATCTACTGTTCACCACAGTAGAAGGTCACCCTAGTTGTTTACCTCTTAGAGGGAGAACCTGATCAGTTGTACAAGATGATAAAAAAACATGTGTCCAAGAGTTGAGGTTTATTCTATGGAGTGGGAAGAGTTCAGAGATATCTTCATCAGTAAGTATTTCCCTCGTTCCATGAGAAAAAGAATGGAGAAAGAGTTTCTCGAGCTAGAACAGAATGAGAATGAATCTATGGGAAGCTATGAGATAAACTTCACAATGCTTTCATGTTACACCATTATCTTTATCATGGATCCAAATGGTAAGGTTGATAGATTCTTCAGTATACTGAGACCACATTTGTAGAAGATTCTAGTCAACCGACACTATGATTGATATGAGGAGATCGTGCAGAGTGCGATGGAAGTCGAACTGGAGTTTGGTGAGACGCAATGGTATCATAAATCCAATGACATGAATAGATCAATAGATATAATATTTGCATGAAATTTTGATCATGGAAGAGGAGGAGTGAAAGTGAAATGTCCAACATGTAATAAATGTGGGAAGAAGAAATTGTAGAACTTCCTGCTCCGGAGCAAGAAGTACAACATGTATGGAAAAGTTGTCTATATTGCACGAAACTATCGTGGTGAGGTGAAGCCTCAACTACCAAACACTAAAGACAAAGGGAATATAGTTCTATACTTACTTAATGTCTATTTCTATATGTATGGACAACTTGGGCACATTTCCAATCACTATCTAAATTTTAGGGTAGTGGAGTGGAATCACCATCAGCCTCAACATCGACCAAGGGAAAAAAGGTCAAACTTTTACAATCACTACGGCTGAAGATGAAGTGTCAAATGATGTGGTGTAAGGTACTCTTGTTGTTCTCTCAAATCTAGAAAGTACTATGTTTGATTCTGGTTTTACGCATTCCTTTATTTCCTCCAAGCTTGCAAAGAATTTTGAATCAACCCCTGATTTTATAAAAGTAAAGTTATCAGTCAAGACTCCTGGTGGGATTATCCAAGAAATGTCCGTGTTTAGTAACCCTAGTATTTAATTTAGTGAGCACAATCTTGTCACAAATCTAGTAATCATTCTCATGCTGGAATTTGACATTACATTGGGGATGGACAGGACCTCAAAATATAATGCTAAGATCAAATGTAGAAGTAAGGAAATCATAGTATTCTTGAATAGAAATACTACGGTAATATTCCAAGGAGAGATATCTCAAAATTATATTTATCTAGAATATCATCTTATATCATTCTTTTTGGAGTTGATCAGTGAATAAGAAAAAGTAAATGAGAGTTTAATGATAGAAAATTTCCCCATCATCTAATAATATGTTGATTTATTTTCTAAGGAGTTACTTGGACCACCCCCAGAAATAGAGTTATATTTCTCCATTAAACTCATACATGGATCTCATCTAACATCAAAGACCCCATATATGATGGAAAATGCGGAGTATGAGAAATTAAATAAACAACTCCAAGTTCTTCTAGAGAAAGGTTTTATCCAGCCGAGTGTGTCTCCATGGGGAGAACCAGTTCTATTTGTGAAGGCGAAGAATGGATCGATGTGGCTATCCATTGGTTATAGAGAACTGAATGAGATCACAGTGAATAATAAATACCCTCTGAAAAGAATTGATGACTTATTTGACCGACTTCTTGGGGCTCAATTCTCTTCAAAGATTGATTATTGATCTGGTTATCATCAATTGAGGGTGAAGAAAGAATATATTCCAAAAAATGCCTTCCGATCAAGATATGGCCATTATGATTTTGTTTTCCATCCCTTCAGACTGACTAATGAACCTGTTATTTTTATGTATTTGATGAATAGAGTATTTAGGTAATACCTTGATGACTTTTTGGTAGTTTTTATTGATGATATTCTGATATATTCCAAAAGTTACGAGGATCATGAGGGTCATCTAAGTGTTATTTTTCAAACATTACAAAAGGAGAGGATTTTTGGATTGTTCAGAAAATTTGAACTCTTGTTAACGTAAGTTTCATTATTTAGGCTTGTTGTAACTAATGAAAGAATCACATTTGACACTACAAAGACAAAAGTTGTAGAGGAGTGGCCTCAAACTACTAAAATAACTGATATTCTTTGTTTCCTTGGATTAGTGGGATAATATAGGAGGTTTGTGAAAAACATTTCATGAATTTATAATCCATTAACTAAGTTAAATCGAATAGGGGACAAGGTCATCTAGACAAAGGAGTCTGAGAAATGTTTCCAAGAGCTAAAGAAGAGATTGGTTACTCCACCCGTGTTAACTCTACCCTCAAGTGGAGACGGATTCATTATTTTTAGTGATGCATCACTGAATGGTCTTGGGTGCATTCTAATGAAAAATGAAAACTTCATTGCTTATGCAAATTTACAGTTGCACACTCATGATCCCAACTATCCTTCGCATGATATGGAGCTGTCTGTGGTCGTTTTTTCTCTGAAGATATGGGGCACCATCTTTATGTTGAGAAATATGATATATACACATACCATCAATGTATGAAGTATATTTTAAAAAAGGAATCGAACATGAGGTATAGAAGATGGTTAGAAATTCTCAAAGACTATGATTGTTCAATTCATTAACATCCCGAAAGTGAAAATAAATTCATTGATGCATTAAGCATGATGGACCTAGTTGTTCTTTCCATGATTTGGATTCAAAGAGATCCCTTGATAAATGAACTACTAATGTTGGACATATGAATTATAAGGTAAGGGACATCATCAACCCTATCCCAGATTATTTCTCAACCATCATTACTAGAGAAGATCATGAAAGCATAGAAAGAATATCCTTTGTTACAAAAGAAGATAGAGGTAGTGAAGGACCTATTGTTTCTTGAGTTCAATATTGATCAAGAAGTTGTACTGAAATTTCATGCAAGAATATGTGTTCTATCTATTACAGAAATATAGAAGGAGCTAATGGATGAAGCTCATATCTCCACGTTCTCTATACATCCACGATGCCTGAAAATGTATAGGGACCTTCTTGTTTATTATTGGTTGGATAATATGAAAAGGGAGATTGTTGACTACCCTTAGAGGTTCCTTGTATGTTAGTAAGTGAAGGAAGAGTGAAAACTTCCTAAAGAGGTATTGAAACCACTACCCATACCAGCATTGAAGTGGGACAATATCACTATAGACTTCGTCAATATTCTCCTAAGAACATCCAAAGGAAACAATGTGATATGGGTTATTGTGCACTCTCTCACCAAGAATTCCCAATTTATATCCATTCAGCAATATTTCTGTCTTGATCAACTAGCCATGATTTACCTATAGGAATTGGTATGGCTACATGGAGTTACACTTTCTATCATATCTGATCTAGATCTGAGGTTCACATCAAAATTCTAGGTAAGTCGTCAACATGATCTGATCAATGAATTTTATTTCAGTATGACCTATCACCCACAACCTGATGGCCAATTTGAAAATACTATTCATCCACTCGAGGATTTACTGAGAACATGATCGTTGTAATTTAAAGGTGGATGGGATCAACATTTTCCTTTATTTGAGTTCTCTTACAACAACTGCTTCCATTCGAGCATTAAAATGGCACCCAATGAAGCAATATATGGTATGTAACGTAGAACTCCTACTTGTTAGCATGAAGCTGGTGAGAGAAAGAATATGGGGCCTTATCTTGTGTAAGAGATGAAATAAAAGGTTAATTCCATCCAATAACACATTAAGGATGCTCAGAGTCGGCAAAAGATCTATTCTAACAACCATTGAATGGACTCGGAGTTTGATGTTGGTGACAAATTATTTCTTAGGATTTCACCATGTAAGAGAGTCATCAGGTTTGGGAAGAAATGGAAGCTCATCCCTATGTACATTGGCCCCTATGATATCCTAGATCGCATAAGAGAAGTGGCCTATCAGCTTTCAATTCCTCTAAATCTAGCACAAGTTCTTGATCTCTTCCACGTATCCCTCTTGAGGATGTACATACATGACCCTTCACATGTACTAAATATAGAGGTGGTAAAATTTGTACAAGACCTCTCTTATGAGGAGCATCCGGTGGAGATCGTGGATAGTAGAGACAAGGTTCTACGTAACAAGATTTCCCACCTTGTTACGGTGTTGTGGAGGTACCACACATATGATGAATCCATGAGGGAACCAGAAGACTCTATGAGGTAGAAGTTCCCACACCTGTTCTCTTATGAGGGAACGAGCTAAAATTTCAAAGATGAAATTTCTTAAGGGGGGAAGAATGTAACGACTTTAACTTTTGAATAATATTTGTTTCATATTTTTTTGTGTTATTTTATACTCAACAAAACTATATATTTTAATTAATGAATTGAGTAAAATTAAATGAGACCGTTAGGTTTCGACTATTATATGACCGTCGGTCAAAATGATCATTGGAAACTAAACTCTTAATATTACAATTATTGTTTTAAAAACAAGTTATCTTGGTAAATTAATACAGAATGTAGATTCAATGGCTTCATCCAGAAGGCTCAGGCCATATGAAGCCCATCTATCAGAGCTTGGGAAAGAGGTATCATCTATGGGCTTTGCTCTGGACCAAGCCCAAGATGAGCATCAACATGTGAAGATTTAATGGAATCGCCTAAGGGAGAAGTTCAAGCTAATAGAAATTACCACTCGGGCAACGTTGTCTAAGTCGCCCCAATATTCTATCGTCATAGCACACTATACACTTAGGTACTATATAGGTGTTATAAGGGGCTATGTAACGAGTCCTTAGATACTTTTAATAATCCCTTGGTATAAATATAATTTTTATTTCTTATTATGGTAAAAAATTTATTTTTAAATGTCTGGATAAATATAGGATGAATTTTTTGATGAATTTTTGAAAGAGGGTATTTCAAAATATTCATATAAATTTTAAATAGTTAATAATGTGAAATAATTTTTGAAAAATGACCATCTATTGTTGTCATCAGTATGAAATTTAGAGATTTATAAGATCAATTGAATTTTTTAGTTAATAGTAAAGTATGAATACAAAAATTACCTTTATTAATTGTATTTTGACCACAGGAATAGTAACATCACTTAAGAAAGTATAAATATAAATTAGGCATCTTGAATGGTGGTGTGATAAAATAGCATAAGTAAATAACTATTTTAGAAATTATTAGTTATGTATTTGTATTTTTTTCAAGTAAATAGTGTTTTTACATAAAAATTAAATATCTAATAATTAAAATATTATTTTCAGAAAATGGAGTTCATTTTTTAATTCAATGAATCGATATTAGGTTAGGGTGAATTTATGAAATTTTTATAATTTATTTTGATTTCTAGTGAATAGTAAAAATATAGTTTTCAGTTTCGGTGTGATTAATGGCATAATTAATGGTGTAATAATTATGTAATCATTCTTGTCGACATGTCAATAGTAATATATGTTATGAGGTGTACCTAGTGTCCAATACCATGGGAAAATACCAATGTAAAGCCCATGGTTTTGCAAATACCACCAATGAGGTGTCCCTTGGAAATTAATTAAATATTCCCTCACATTTTTTATAAATACCATGCCATTCCCTCATTCCTTTCATTCAAAAATCCACCTAATTGAAGATCTTTCCATTTAACTCCCAATGAGTCCTCCCAAGGTTCCCTCAAGCCCCCCATGGTCCCAACCTTTGATCTTTCAAAGTCACTCTTCATAGTAAGGGAACCATTCACCCTCCTCTATTAAGTCGTAACTTCCTTTATGTTATGTCTTCTAGTTTCACTTTCATTCTATTGGGGTATGTTTTTATATTCCCATATTTATTTCCATTTAATGAACAAATGATGAGATACCCACTGCACTCATATTCTGGTTTTCCGAAATTTTAAGTGATGTCATTAGGCTACAGAATTTTTGTAAAAGAAATCACATTTTCTATTATATTTCAAGTTTCTTTTCCATGTGTAATGTCATTAAAATATCCATAAAATTCTATTATTTATATATTTTTATTTCCATAAAATGTATTATGAGTTATTTGTGAGTGGGTTACCTTTTCCCCTCTATTTTTAATGATTTCTAAAATCGTGTAACGTAGCCGTTATGCTGCAGAATTTTCATATCAAAATCTCTCTTTTTTGTCATGAAATTCTCTTGTTTTATTTATTTGAAAACCCAAATATATTTTAATTTACATAGGTATTCATAAAGACATAAAAAAGTTTCTATTTGATTCTGGAATTGACATACATATAACCCTCACTCCCTATCCATGGGTTATAAATGACATAATTAACTTATTTTTAAGAACTTTTTAAAACATCTCGATTTTGATATAAAACCCATTTATATTGTTATATTTTGGTTATTTATTGAATGTATGATTATGATATATGTGGATCACGTGATTATATATATATATTAAGGGTTCTCCCTGATAGTGCTCCAATGCATTCAGTAAAGAATTTTTTCTGTAGAGATGACAAGTTTCACGATACCTTGGTGAATAACCTTGGTAATTTTTATGACACCATTGGGATGAAACTTGGTTATATTTTCATGAATGTATTAATTATATCACTAGTTCTGAAAACGTTATTTACGTCGATTAATTTTCATTTTTTATGTTGGGTTTTAACCGACGTTAATACGGACGTTGTTATAAATAATGTTTTTTACGTCGGTTATTTAAAAACTGACATAACAAACATAACATAGCGGTGTTTATCAAGTCGGTTAATTAATAACCAACGTGAAAAAACCCGGGGGTGGGGTTTATAACGTTGTTTATTATATAACCTCCGTGATAAACTAGGGGGGCTTTATCACATCAGTTATACAATAATCGACGTCATAAACACGTGCGGGGGAGTTTATCACGTCGGTTATTTAATAACAGACATGATAAACTCCTGGGATATGGTTTATCATGTCGGTTATTAAATAACTGATGTCCTAAAATAGTCTCGGGAGGGGTTTATCATGTCAGTTAATCAATAACCGATGTGATAAAAGGCATGAGATATGGTTTATCAAATCAGTTATTAAATAACTGATGTGATAAACCATCTCCCAGGCCATTTATCACGTCGGTTATTGATTAACGGACGTGATAAAGCATTTCTCGGGTCCTTTATCAGGTCGGTTATTACATAAACGACGTGATTAACAATGCCACAGGTTTTTATCACGTCGGTTAAGAAAAAACCGATGTGATAAACGCTTCTCGATTTCTTTATCACGTCGGTTATAAAATAACCTACGTGAAAGAAAAAAAATTAAAAAAAATCCACTGCAATCCTCTGCTCTCCCCCAAAATCAACCAGAAACCAAATCAATAATTCGTACCAAAAAAACAGAAGGAGATCAAAACTTGTACTAAAAAAAATTTAAGCATTTACATTGATAACATATAAAACTTACCCCACTTGATAGCCCCCACCCTCATGTATACCCCTTGTACAGCCCTCCCCCACCCCATTGGAGCTCCCACCACACCCCTAGACTACCCCCCGACCCCCTGGAAAGCCCCAAACACCCCTCGACAACCCCCCCCCCTCCTAAACAGCACCCCCTCACCCCACTTGACAGCCCCCACCACATCCCTGGACTGCCCCCGACCCCCTGGACAGCCCTAAACACCCCTCGACAACCCCCCCCCCCCCCCCCCCCACCCTCATGTATACCCCCCATACCCTGGACAACCCTCCCCCACCCCATTTGAGCCCCCACCACACCCCTAGACTCCCCCCTCCCCACCCCCCTAAACAGCACCCCCTCACCCCACTTGACAGCCCCCACCCCATTGGAGCCCCCAACACACCCCTGGACTGCCCCCGACCCCCTGGACAACCCCAAACACCCCTCTACAACCCCCCCCCCCCCACCCTCCTGAACTGCACCCCCTCACCCCACTTGACAGCCCCCACCACACCCCCGGACTACCCCCCGACCGCCTAGAATGCTCCAAACACCCCGGGACAACCCCCCACCCTCATGTATACCCCCCCACACCCTGGACAACCCTCCCCCACACCATTGGTGCCCCCACCACACCCCTGGACTGCCCCCAACCCCCTGGACAGCCCTAAACACCCCTCAACAACCCCCCCACCCTCATGTATACCCCCCACCCCACCGGACAGTCCTCCCAGACCCCTGGACACCCCCAACCCCACTGAACACCCCCCACACCCTTGAAACCCCTCCCCCCAGACCAGAATCCATACCAGAAAAACCATCATAAGTAGAACAAAACAAGAAGTAGAGAAAAATTAAACATTCACATATATAACATTCAAAACTTGCACTGTAAACTTCAAAAAAAAAACTAAATCCAACCTAAATGACTACCAAATACACAATTACAACGAAAATATTCACATTTACATTTTACATTAAAAACAACTAAAATTTAATCAAACCTGTAAAATAATTTGACTACTCCACTTGTAAGTGTTTGATGTCTTCAGCATTATAGGGTTGAGGGTCATAAAAAAGCTACAAGTGAAAAGGATAGTAGTTAACATGTATAATGAGTAAATAAAATTGAAATATTATGGAAAAGTTTAAGAGGAAATCTTACGAGGTCAAAATTCACTACTGTCCCAGTTGTTATTATTTCATACATAAATCTTAACATATAATATCCGCATTCGATGACGCCTTGTTGTTCATGAAAATTCTGTTTGAATGAGTATAAATTCAATATATTATTTTAATGTAATAAATCAAAACGTACAAATTATAAATGGATATTTACCTTCGCATTTACATATTTGATCTCTGCATTCCTTTTATTTGTGTCTTTTCAAAAGTAGGCCCACGCCCTGTTAGAAAATAATACTAATCGGGTAAATTTAAAATTAATTATAATATATAAAACTATTATGAAATTGAAACTTACTTTTCCAATATATTCTTAAAACATTCCTGCACATCATCATGGACAGAGCATATCCAATAAAGTGCTTTCTCCCTTGGGCAAAAAACCACTAACATCCAATGATCACTACTAAAAGGAAACTTAACATTAGTGGTTTTTTATGTTAAAAGATAATTAACTCTTTGAGAGAGATGTGTTTCATACCTCTCACAAAAAGGAATCATCCAACATTGTGTGACTATATTCTTTTCAAGTCTTTCAGCAATGTAAATCATTCTTTGTTCCTCATACAATGCACATGCTTCAGGGGAAATCAATTGCGGTTCCATGAATCCATATACATCTTTCAGCTCATTCCTCTCACAAATTTTATAAAGATACCTAATAAAAAATAGACATAAGTATACATTTTTAATAAATATAACACATGGAAAAGGTGTTAATACCTACATGGAAAAAAGTTCCACCACGTTGATGCCCAACTTATCTCCAGTAACAAGATCCATGATATCAGTTTTCATAATCCCCACAATTATTTCACGTCCACAAACATGAGCTTCCATTGGAAACTCATAATGACCCGCCAACAAATTTGAATATCTTGACAATCTGTCAAGACTAATAGAATCTGTATCTGATGTAATAGCCATTTGTCTTTGTTGTTGTCTATACAATATTTCTTTACCTTTGATGTATTCCTGTAAAAATAAATTGAAAAATATATTAGTTTTCAAATGATTAAAAAAATTTAATACAAAAATTAAAAATTAAAGATATCACATTCATACCTCTATGGAAATTAGTCGAAGAAGTCTGGATGGCCAAATTAAAAAATGGCCGATACTATGTCCAACTGTCGCTACCTCATCTGTAGGTAATGGTACCTGAGCTGATCTATCTATAATATCATGTACAGTGCCCCTCTAATTCTCTACCACTAATTGTTGATGATGAACTGTATATCCTATACAATATACCAACACATATGCTACTATATTCTATTGAGAATCATCAACATACAACTCGCAATAAGTAGGAAGCTGCGGCAGAGGAGTAGGATAAAAAATCGGGTCAGCAGGATGAGGTGGGGGAGTGGGAGCTACTGGTGGAGGTGGAGGATAAATAATGGGGTCTGCAGGGGGAGGTCGAGGAGTGGGAGCTGTAGTCTGAAATTTTCTTTGCATGTCTACAAACATATACTGCACCGATGCTCTAATCTTTTCCTCCATCGTCGCATTAATATTATGAACTTCAGCCTCCAAGGATTCAATTTTTTTTCTATAAACCCCCTCAACATTTGAAGTTGAAGAACATGGCAACACTTTTTTACTGATACACCTGCCGAATATCCTCTTGCACGACCAGGATGTTCGGGCCTTCCCAATGCTACAGATATAATATCTTCCCTCCCAGTAGCTATAAATGTCCCCTGTGAACTCTTCTCCTCAATAGAGTCCTGTATTAAATAATATAACATTTTTGTAATGATTGAAATTATATGAAGAAAATGGTTAACTTAAATAAATAAAATATATATCTTACAATCCTCTCAGCTACGATTCTAAATTCATTAGAAATATATTGCCCTTTTTTCCCTTTCGAGCCCTCTTCCATTCTTCATGTCTAGATGGAGGGGATGTAGGGGCCACCTCTCCAGAGCTTGAAGACTCAGCTCTTAGTTGTTGAAATTTTTCCACCATCATTTTTTCTTCCAATAATGCATACCCTCCCCGAGATAAACTATGAGGGTATAAATTTTTAGATTGGATCTCCTGATGAGATTTCCTTGTTTTCTGTAAATTAAGAATAAGAAATCATTAACAAAATGTTAATAAGATCATTTATATAATAAATCTTATAAAAGTTTAAACTGCCCTTACCAAAAATGACTCTTTTATTCTACTTTCAAAAAATTGTCTCCATGTGTCTTCATCTATAAAAGGATATATATGACATGGATTGTCATGAATCCTATGACCAAAAATGAAATCAGATGAGAGGGTTGATTTGAAATCCCTCCATCTCCTGGAATCCAATGATGAGCATTTCTTCCTGACTCCTCCAGTGTCAGGAATATCAAATTTCATCTGATAAAGAAGAGGTTAAAAATATTATATATAGTAGAAACTTTTAAAGAATATTCAAACAATAACAAAAGATCTTACCAAAATCATCTCCCATAATTGAGATATTATCGCTTTATCCACACTTCTCCAGTCATCATACAAAATGAATACTTTTCTCTTATCCTGAGTTGCTAAAAAACTCTTAAAATCTTTTGCATTTGGACCTCTAGTAATATCATCATCATCAAACTCAACGACTATCCTCTGATCCTGTGTACGAGCAACTGATAATTTTGGTAAACGTGTGCACCCATGTTCACCAACCTTTAAACTCTTTGTTGTAATAGGAGCATGTGAATGTTACTCCCCAGAGGTATGACCAATATGATCATCTTCAGAATCATGTGGTTGATCAACTGAATGATCTGTCATTATCCTTCAAATCAAAAAAACAAACACTAGTTCAAAAATATACAAATTAAAATATTTTAATACTACTGTAATCAGAAAATAGAAAAGTGTACTAAGTTACGTAATAGTAAACATTGGTAATATGGTAAGCATGTTAAACAATGGTAAAGATGGTAAAGATGGTAAACATGGTAAACATGGTAAACCTGGTAAACATGGTAATGTAATTGTCACCGAACAAAAATAATAGATATATAATTCATGTAATGGTAAAAATGATAAAGTAAAATAATCAAACTTAAAACAAACAAAAACTTATACTTATTTTGTTTTAAAACATGTTTTAATAAATAAAAAACTTACAACATCTAACATTTATGAAAAAACTAAATGTAAACAAGAAATAAACATATGTTACCTGTAATTTTAGGAATGTAGAAATGGATTTTTTTCCCAAATTCCTTCGTCATGATCATTCATTATGGCACAAACCATGTCTTCAACATGCAAATCATTATGTTCTATTAATCTTTCTATGGAAGTAGGGATATCACATAAATCAGCATCTTCATCAACTTCATCCTCACCAAAATATTGTTTTTTCCCTTGTAAAACAACAGCCCACTGCATATCTGATTGATCTACTATATAGAAAATTTGTTTTTCATGTGTTTCCATTATAAAAGAATCAGTTGTGTCTTCCAATCTATTCATATTAACAAGTGTCATTCCAAATTCATCATGTCTGACACTGTTGTTACCGATAAACCATTTACAGTTAAAAACAGGAACTTTATTTTTAAAGTAATCAACCTCCCATATGTCTTCAATCACTCCATAATATGCACTTGATGCAGAAATTGGGTTTTTGTCCTTAGACTCGAAAAATGCATTGCTTCTAAAAACACCAATACTCCACTATTATGAACTGCACTTCTGTTGTCCTGAGCTTTCGTATGAAACGTATAGCCATTAATGTCATAACTGGACCATGTTATCACATTTAAACATGGACCATCCACTATACATTTTAATGCCTCTGATACATCTAATCTACCATGAAATGTCTTTTTAATCCATGAAAAAAAAGTTGTGTTGTGCTCATTCGAAATCCACATTTCTTTCTTCTTTGGATGACATTGTTTCAACTCATTAATATGTAATGTGATATACGGTTGAGCATCAACTATGTTATTCAAGATGTATGATTCTAACTTCTTCATCTGTTCAGCTGAGAATGATTTGACTTTCAAGCCATGAATCCTCATTCTCTCATTATTAACTCGTTCATGGTGAGATAGAGGCAAACCTATGTGTTTCCTCGCAGCCAAGTAGCTCGTACAAAACTCTGCTACCTCCTCAGAAATATACTTTTCAATAATGGAGGCTTCAGGTCGATATGGATTTTTAACATAACCCTTTAATATTTTCATATCCCTTTCAAAAGGATACATCCAACGAAGATATACAGGTCCACAAAGCTTTATTTCTCAAACCAGATGAATCATTAAATTCACCATTATATCAAAACAAGTTGGATGAAAATACATTTCCAATTGACCAAGTATAAAAATTGCATCATTTTCCTAAATGTTCAAAGCATTCACATCAATCGCCTTGTTACAAATTTAATTGAAAAAATAACACAACTTCATCATAGTCTTTCTGACATGAATGGGAAATATTCCACGCAATGAAACTGGTAGAATTTGTTGCATCATGACGTGACAATCATGTGATTTCATACCTATCAACTTCAATTCCTTCAATGCAACAAATTTTTTTACATTTTAAGAATAAACTTGAGGCACTTTGATATCTTGAAGACACTGAAAAAAGCTAATTTTCTCCCTCTTCGATAATGTATGAAAAGACGGGGGAAGAAATGTTCGTCTTCCTTTAGGAGTGGGAGCTAACTCCAAACATATTCCCATTGATAGTAAGTCTAATCTTGCATTCAACCCATCTTTAGTCTTTCCTTTAATATCTAACAATGTTCCAATCAAACAATCACATATATTCTTCTCCACGTTCTTGACATCAATATTATGTTTAACTTCATGATACCTCAAATATGGTAGCTCAAAAAATATCGACCTTTTCTTCCAAATATGTCTATCATTACCAGATTTCTATGTCTTTTCCAATGTCACATAAAGGTTTTTCAGCCTCTCAAAATACAGATCCGGGGATAATGGTTTTGGAGCAGTATCAAATTCTTGTAAGACATTGAATTCCTTTTTAACTCTTTTATAAGGGTGTTCCATAGTCAAATATTTTCGATGACCCATGTACACTGTTTTCCTCCCATGATACAATTGACAATATGACGTCTGTTGTTCACAAATTGGACATGCTTTATGCCCTTTACCACTATATCCAGAAAAATTTCCATATGCTAGGAAATCATTTATAGTGAACAGAAGCACTGCATGCAGTTGAAAATATTCAATTTTATAAGAATCATACACCCTAATACCATCAGCCCATAACAGTTTCAAATCATCAATCAACGGTGACAAGTAAACATCAATATCATTGTCGGGTTGCTTTGGACCAAAGTTCATTATACTCAACATGACATATTTGTGCTTCATACAAACTTCATGAGAGGGGTTGTAAATTACCAATAAAACAGGCCATGAACTATGTGTGCTACTGAGGGTTCGGTATGGATTCATTCCATCTGTGCACAACCCTAATCTGAGACTTCTTATTTCATTTCCAAATGTAGAATATTGCGCATAAAGTTTCTTCCATTGTGGAAAATCAGCCGGATGATGTATTTTTCCATCACATACCTGCTCATCAGCATGCCATATTAACCCTTTTGCATTATGTGAATTTGCAAATAAACGTTTGAAACGATGAATTATAGGAAGATACCAAAATACCATTGAAGGGAGCTTTGTAATCTCTACATCAGCCGGTGATTTCTCTTTCACCTTATACCGTGATGTTCCACATTTAGGACACTCTAAAAGAAATTCATATTCCTTCCTATATATAATGCAGTCATTCGGACAGGCATGTATTTTCATGTATCCCAATCCCATCGGGCATAACATTTTCCTGGACTTGTAATGTGAATCTGGAAGATCGTTATCTTTTAGAAGAATGTCTTCCATCAATTGTAGCAGCTCTATAAAACTTCTGTCACTCCATCCATGTTTCTCCATCAGGTTAATCAATCTTAAAACCGCCGAAAAAATCGTAAAATCTGTACAACCAGGATATAATGGTTTTTCATCATCACCATATAGACGCGCAACTTTCGGTTCTATCTCAATTTGTTCTGCTACAATATCATGAATCACTTCTTCAATTCCATCAGAGTTACCATCTTGTGAATCATCATCATCAGTGACATTTTGTCCAGTTTCACCATCCCAAATCCCAGGGCTATAACTCCGATTAAAACCATGACATATTAGATGATATTTTATCTCTCTACTTTTCAACTTCATCATTTTCAAACATTTCAGGCATGGACAGAACAAAATGTCACTACTTGGAACATTTCATTTAGCAAATTCCAAAAAGGCATCAACACCTTCCTCATATTCATTGCTCATTCGATGTGCCATAATCCAACTTTGACACATTATTACCTATAACAGATATCAAAAATATATATATTTTTAAGATAAGACAAATATAATTTTATATGAAAAAAATCTTAATTTTAATGTAAATTTTTTTTGAAATATAAAACAAATCTATGCGTATATAAAAAATATGCTTGAAAATTATTATTAAAAGAAAATATAGTTAGATATAACAGTTTTAAATTCCATTGAATAAAAGAAAACCATGGCACCTACATGGTTGATAGAAAATTGGTGATAATGGAATAAACCTGAGAATCAAATAATATTTAAAATAAAAATTCAGATGAAGAAAATCACCCCTCCTCGACACCACCCCCCACCCCCTACCCCCTTGGACACACCCCCTGGACACCCCCAACCCTCTGGATAGCCCCCACCCCCCGGACAACCCGCAAAACCTTCTGGACAGGCCCCCACCCCCTTGGACAGCACCCCCCCCCCCCCTCACACACACACCCTTGGACACCCCCTGGACACCCCCAACCCTCTGGACAGCCCCCTACCCCCCGGCCAACCCCCAAAACCCTCTAGACAGGCCCCCACCCCCTTGGACAGCCCCCCACACCCACCCACCCCCTTGGACACCCCTCGGGACACCCCCCAACCCTCTGGACAGCCCCCAACCCCCTGGGCAGCCCCCAACCCCCTAGACAGCCCCACCCCTCTAGACAACACCCCCACCCCTCCTGCACACCACCCCCACCCCCTACTCCCTTGGACACCCCACTGGACACCCCCCAACCCTTTGGATGGCCCCCACCCCCTGGACAGCACCCCACCCCTCCAGACAGCACCCCACCCCTCCTGGACACCACCCCCACCCCCGACCCCCTTGGACACCCCCCTGGACACCCCTAACCTCTAGACAGCCCCCACCCCCGGAAAACCCCCAAAACCATCTGGACAGGCCTCCACCCCCTTAGACAACCCCCCCACACACACCCTCCCCCTTGGACACCCCCCTGGACACCCCCCAACCCTCTGGACAGCTCCCCACCCCCCAGACAACCCCCCAAACAACGGTTTACATATAAAAACTAGGCATGGTGAACAACTAAAAACACATGAATTTAATATATACTTCAGCATGAAATAGATGGAATTAAATATTATTAAATATGGCTACTTAAATGATCGTATGATAATTAAAAATAACCATTGATATTCAACTAGTCAAATGATCACATGTTTTCTCGATAACTAATATCATAATGAGGTAATGGATAATTCTAGAAATCTTAAACATATTGTCGAGGCCTTGGACAAGGCCTCAAAAAATACTAGGGTAAGCCCTCAGCAGAACCCATTTTTATTTGGAATCATGAGACATAGCGATGCATCGAAGGTCCATAGAGGTCAACAGCCATTACATTATATGTCTAATATATTCTTATATAATAGAGGATAAACATAAGCAGCAACAACACATGAAATATCATTTTAGAATTCGTACATTTAATCAATAACCATTCTATGTAGTAATATAGGTGAATGAGATCACTAGTTGTTAATGACAACAAAAATTACCATCAATGTCGGGCATTCACGAAACAAAAACAAACTAAATAAAAGTAGTTGAGGCTTACATGATTATTTTGAGTCAATCTAATAGATCTAGGGATGATAAAGAAGATGATGATGGAAAAAAGTGGTAAGAGGGTTCAAAATCGAAGAATCTTACCTAGTTTAAACACAAAAATCGCAAAACATAAATATAGACTATCCGGGAAAAAAATGAATGAAATAAATTCATGGAAGGCTTACTTGAGTGATGAGAGTTGAGATGATAGATCCGAGGAGAGTAAATATGATAAACGATGAAGGAAAAATGAGTTTAACGCGGCAAGATCGACGAGTTGAGTAGGGTTTACCGTGCGAGATAGACGAGCCGCTGGACTGTTGATCGAAAAAACGTAAATGACAATCCACGGGGATTGTTAATTTTTTAAATGTTTTATAATGTCGGTTATTTAATAATTGACATTATAAACTGTTTGTTTACATTTATAACGCTGGTTATTATAATAACTGAAGTTATAAATGTATTAGATACAGATTTTTTACATCGGTTATTTTATAACCGACATAAAAAATCCTCTTGTTGGTTTTTTACGTCATTTATTCTATAACTGATGTAAAAAAGACCTTAAAAATCACAATTTTTTATGTCGGATATTGTTTAACTGAAATAAAGAACATTCTGCGGGTTGTTTTGTTACATCGGTTATAAAATAACCGACGTCAAAAAGGCCTCAAAAGTCGTGTTTTTTACATCGGTTATAAAATAACAGACGTAAAAAAACCCCGCACTTTGTTTTTTTATGTCGGTTATTTTATAACGGACGTAAAAAACACCCACACTTTTGTTTTTTACGTTGGTTAATTTATAACCGATGTAAAAACTGAACACGCACGATTTGTAACGTCGGTTATTAAAATAACCGACATTAAAAATCTACTCACCGCATTTTTTATGTCGGTTATAAGATAACCGATGTAAAAAACCACATTTCACAGATTATCACGTCAGTTATATATAACCGACGTAAAAAATGGTGATGTAAATAACGTTTTCTGCACTAGTGAATGTTTTATCCACATATTCAAGTTATGATTCATGTTATTTTCATTATGCTATGCCTCTACTTTCATTTATCATGTCTTTATGTATTTCTTTATCAAGTTCGTATTGATATCAAAAGAAAACTGATTCCCTTTATTTACATACTAAGACTTATGCTAACCCTTTCATTTGATTCATGTCTCGAAGTTATGAGATGTAGTAGTTGTATATAGGATGAAATATTCAAGAGGATTTTCATGAGAATTTAAAAGATTGTTTTTTAATTTCATGTATTTTGTTCCTAATTTCCATGACACTAGACGTTAAAGGTCCTCGGTTTGTAAAATTTAATGAAAATTTATGTATTAAAATGGTGGGATTCCATATCAACAGGATCCTCTAGTGCCAAAATCTCATAGAGAATAAGAATATGGTCGATAAACTCCTTGGTGAGTGTGCCGCAGAGCGATTCCCAGACTATTTTTATCATCATCCAGGGCAGCAGGGGAATGCATTACTTCCCCCCAACAAATTTCTTCCATGTGACCCCGACTACCCTACCCACGTAGACAAGGTAGTGGCTGGAACTTATTGAAAGAGGGTGTGGTACATGTCACCAAATCCACCCAAGTAGCTTTATAATCCACGGGACCTGGCTCAGGTACCTCCAATAGCTCCACAGGTTATCCCACCAGCCGCTCCACGAGTCATTGGGAATATTTATCACATTGAAAAACCATCCAATGCACTGGTGGTAAGGGATCCCCATCGTGACAAGAACCCCTGCCCAGATGATATGATGGTGGCACACATTGCTCGCCTCGAGGCATTGGAGACTCAGAAGGTGGTATAGCCTCATCATGGTAAGCTGTATTCAGCATGGGTGGATGACATGCTAGCACCCCCAAGATTCAAATATCCCACATTTTCCTCCATTAATCAGATGGGAGACCCACTACAGCATCTGGCCCACTTCATCTCAAGGTGAGGACCCATGCTGGGAACTCTGGCGTAGTAAGAGGCATCCAAACTCTGATGCTTCGTACATAAATTGGAAGTACATGTGTTTTTCTGGTATAACCAGCTACCCATCGGGTCAATAGCTAGTTGGGAAGATCTTTTTTGGCAATTCCATTACCAGTTCTGTTCCACCACTCAGATGACAGTTATTACAGACCTCTTCAAATGAAAATAGAGGCCTAACGAGTGCATCGTAGGCTTTTTCACTCAGTGGAAAGGACTCAATTAATCCATGGACATTCCACTGACTTAAGAACAGCTGCAAACAATGTGTGTCTGGAATGTCAACACCAAAACTAGCATCATCCTTGATTGTAACAACCCGAACATTTGAATAATATTTGTTTCATAATTTTGTGTGTTATTTTATACTCAAAAAAACTATATCCTCTAATTAATGAAGTGAGTATAATTAAATGAGTTTTTTGGGTTTTGAATATTATATGATCGTTGGTCAATATAACCATTGGAAACTAAACACTTAACATTACAATTATTATTTTTAAATACAAGTTATCCTGGTTAATTAATACATAAAGAAGATTCGATGGCCTCATCCAGTAGACTCGGGTCATACGAAGCCCGTCTGTTAGAGTTGTGAGGGAGGTAGCATCCATGGGCTTTGCTCTGGACCAAGCCCAAGATAAGCTTCAAAATGTGAAGCTTGAATGGAATCTCCTAAGGGAGAAGTTCAAGTTAATAAAAGTCACCACTCGGGAAATGTTGTCTGATCCGCCGTAAGATTTTATCAACAAATCAAACCATAAAACTTAGGTCCTATTCAAGTGTTATAAGGGGATATGTAATGAGTCCTTGGATACTTTTTCCAATCCCTTGGTATAAATAAAATTTTTATTTCTTATTATGGTAAAATTTGTGATTTTCAAATGTCTGGATAAATACAAGATGAATATTATTGATGAATTTTAGAAAAAGGGTATTTTCAAATATTCATGTAAACCTTAAATAATTAATAATATAAAATGATTTTTGAAAAATGATCCTCGACAGTTATGATCAGTAATAAATATAGAGTCTAATAAGATCAACATAATTTTTTGGGAATAGTAAAGTATGAATAGTAATATTACCCTTATGAATAGTATTGTGACCAATGGAATAGTAACCTCACTTAAGAAAGTATAAATATAATTTAGGCATCTTGAATGGTGAAGTGCTATAATAACATAAGTAAATAACTGTTTTAGAAATTATTAGTTATGTATTAGTTTTTTTCATGTAAATAGTTTTTTTAACTAAAAATTAAATATCACATAATTAAATTTTTTTCATAAAATGGAGTTCTTTTTTAATTAAAAGCATCGATATTAGTTTAGGGAGAATTTATGATATTTGTATTTTTTTTGTTTTTTCATGAATAGTTAAAATATAGTTTTGAGCTTCGATGTGATTAACGACATCATTAATGATGTCCTAATGTTGTAATCCTTGAATTATAATTTAGAATAGTAAGATATGTTATTATGTGTCCCAATTTTCTAATACCATTGGAAAATACCATGGGAAATCCCATTGTTTTGCAAATACCAGAGATGAGGTGTCCCTTGGAAATTAATTAAATATTTCCTAAATTTTACTATAAATACCAAGACATTCCCTCATTCCTTTCATTCACAAATCCACCTCAACAATGCTCTGGTATTTTTACCTCCCAAGGAGTCCTCCCAAGGTTCCCTCAAACCTCCCAAAGTCCCAACCTTCGAGCTTTCAAAGTCACTCTTCTAGGTAAGGAAACTATTCACCCTCCTTTTTTAGTCACGACTTCATTTATGTAATGTATAGAAGTTTTTATTTTATTATATTGGGTTATATTATTGTATATCCATATTTCTGTCCATTTTATGTCCTAATGATGATATAACTTTTCCACTCTCATCACACTGGTTTTCTGAAATTTTATGTGAAGCCTTCAGGCTGCCGATTTTTCGTAAAAGAAATCGCATTTTATCTTTTCATTCAAGTGTTATTTTCATGTGGTATGTCATTCAAATATCAATACCATGATCTTATTTATAGTTTATTCTATCCATATAATGTATTATTAGTTATTTCTGAGTGGTTTACCCTTGTCCCCTCTCTTTTTAATGTTTTCAATAATCCGGTTACATAGCCATTATGCTGCATAATTTTAATTTCAAAATCACTCTATTTTTCTCACAAATTACTCTTGTTTTATTAATGTGAACTCCCAAATAAATTATCATTTCTAGATGTATCAATCAATACATAAAATTGATCTATGTTATTTTGGAATTGACATACATATAACCCCCACTCCCTATTATTGGGTTATAAATGACATAATGAACTTCTTTTTAAGCACTCTTGAAAATATCGCGATTTTGATATGAAACCCATATCACATAATCTATTTGGGTTATTTAGGGAATGTATGATTATGATCCATGTGGATAACATGAAAATAAAGAAATAATAAGGGTGCTCCCTGATATCTCTCAAATGTATTGGGTAAAGCATTCAATCTCTACATATGACAAGTTTCACGATACCTTGGGGAATAACCTTGGTATTTTTATGACACCTTGGGGATGAACCATTGTGATATGTTCATGATTGTTTAAATTAAATGTTGTAGCCTCATATTTATGTTTTGATTCAAGTTATTTTAATTATTATAGGCCTGTACTTCCATTTCTCATGTCTTTATGTTTTTTATCAAGTTCTTTTTTATATCATAAGTAAACTGATTCTCGTGCTTTCGTTAATGGGCCTTCTTCCCACACTTTACATTGATTTATGTCTCTAGATTATGAGATGAAATAGTTTTACATATAATAAACTTTTCAAGTGGATTTTCAAGGGGACATAAAAGTGTATTTTTATTTTTCCATGTATTTTGTTTCTGATTTCCAAGACACTAGACTTAAAATATTCTCTGTTTTTAAAATTTAATGAAAAGTTATTAATTAAAAAGAAATGATTCCATAGTTTCTATAAAAGGATAGTTTAGTTATTTATGGATATTAGGATATGAATACTTTAGAAATAGTCCTATAGAAAATTTCAATTATATAAAATCTTCCTAGTATTTTGGTGAAATATTAAGTAAGTGGTTTTTAAACAAAGAAATCCATATCTAGGTACGAACAAGTGAATGTGGCTCTGGAACTGATGTACCTAAGAGTGAAAAATAAAAAAAGGAGTTTTTCCCTTGACCTAGGGTATGCTGGTACGTGACAATGGTCCTTGCTGCACTTTTGTTTTGACACTCACGGGGGATATGTTTGGTTGATTTCAATCATTTTATTCATCATTATAAAATATTTATAAAGAAATGTAACTGTTTAAGAATTATGTTTTAAGATATAAAATCATTTATAGTTAAAAGATTCATAAATGAAATATTCTTCTCACTAAGGATTTATTATTTTACAAAATAGTGGGAAATAGGAGGAACTATACAAATGGTAACCACAATGGACCATGCGAAGACGGCCCTCCGATGGAAGCTGGAATGGAAACTTTCATGTGAATGATGAACCAACTAACTCAAGTTATTGAAAATAACATGAATCAAGCTAAGAGACCAATATCACCATGAAGGGAACAACATTCTGTTGATTCTTTTATGTTTCAATGACCACCATCCTTCAATGGATCGACTCACCCATTGATTACTGAATAGTGGATCATCTCTATTGAGAAAGTCTTTTCTGTGCTTCGCTGTTCGGAACAATAGAAGGTCACCCTGGCTATTTACCTCTTAGAGGGAGAAAGTTATTAGTAGTACGACCTGATAAAAAACATTATGCCAAGAGTGTAGGTTGAAGATATGGAGTGGGAAGAGTTCAGAGAAGTCTTCTTCAATAAGTATTTCCATCGTTCCGTGAGAATAAGAATACAGAACGAGTATCTTGAGCTAAAAAAGAATGAGAATGAATCTTTGGGAAGCTATGAGATAAAATTCACAAGGCTTTCACATTACACCA
The DNA here is from genome assembly GCA_963277665.1 of Viscum album. Lineage (NCBI taxonomy): Eukaryota > Viridiplantae > Streptophyta > Magnoliopsida > Santalales > Viscaceae > Viscum > Viscum album. The sequence goes on along the minus strand of OY728127.1, from coordinate 344,451,778 downwards.
CTAGCTTTATCATGGATCCAAATGGTAAGGTTAATAGATTCATCGGTGGACTGAGACCTCATCTGCAGAATATTCTAGTCAACCGAGACTATGATAGCTATGAGTAGATCATGTGGAGTGCGATGGAAGTCAAACTAGAGTTTGATGAGACTCAATAGACTCATAAATCCAATGACCAGAAAAGATATACAGAGAAAATCTTAGGGAGGACTTTTGATCATGGAAGAGGAGGAAAGCAAGTGAAACATCCCACCTATAATAAATGTTGGAAGAAGCATTCAGGGAACTGCCTGCTCAGGAGCAAGAAGTGCTACCTCTGTGGAAAAGATGGCTACATCGCACGAAACTATCGTAGTGAGGTGATGCCTAAACTCCTAAACACTAATTACAAAGGAATGATAGGTCTAACCATAACTAATGTATATTACTATAAGTGTCGACAACTTAGGCACTTTTCTAGTCAATATCTAAATTTGATGGTAGTGGAGGCGAATCACCATCAATCTCAACATAGACCAAGGTAACAAGGTCATACTTTTGCAGTCACTACGGCTAATTTTGAAGTTCCAAATGATTTGGTGGAAGGTACTCTTGTAGGTCTCCCAAATCTAGAAAGTACTTTGTTTGATTCTGGTTCTTGGAATTCATTTTTTCCTCCAATCTTGAAAAAAAATTAGAATCAACCCCCGATTTTCTAAAATTAGAGTTATCAGTCAATAATCATGGTGTGATTATCTATGTAGTGTTATTGTTTAAAACTCTAGTATTTAATTTAGTGAGTACTATCTTATCGAAAATCTAGTAGTCATTCCCATTCTGAAATTTTAAAATACATTGGGGATGGAGTGGCTCTCAAAGTATAATGCTAAGATCAAATGCAGAAGAAAGGAAATCTCATTAGTATTGAATGGAAATCCTACAGTTATCTTCAAAGGATTGATATCTCAACCTGATCTTTATCTAGAAGATCCTCATATATCATTCTATATACAGTTGATCAGTGAAGAAGTTAAAGTAAATGAGAGTTCAAGCATAGAAAATTTCCCCACCATCCAAGAATATGTTGATTTATTTCCTGAGGAGTTACTCGGACCTCCCCAAGAAATAGAGGTAGAGTTCTCCATTAACGTCATACCTAGATCTCATCTTATATCAAAGACCCCATATAGGATGGAAAATGTGGAGCTGGAGAAATTAAAGAAACAACTCCAAGATCTTATGGAGAAGGGTTTTATCCAACTGAGTGTGTCTCTTTGGGGAGAACCAGTTCTATTTGTGAAGAAGAAGGATGGATCAATGTGGATATGCATTGATTATACATAATTGAATGGGATCATAGTGAATAACAAATACCCTCTCTCAAGAATTGATGAGGTATTTGACAAAATTCGTGGGGATCAATTCTCTTCTAATATTTATCTTTGATTTGATTATCATCAATTGAGGGTGAAGAAAGAAGATATTCCAAAGAAATGTCGTCTGATCAAGATATGGGCATTATGATTTTTTTTCTTCCCTTTAGACTAACTAATGCACCTGCTATTTTTTTGGATTTGATGAATAGAGTATTTAGGGAATTCCTTGATAACTTTGTGGTAGTTTATATTGATGACATTCTGATATATTCCAAAAATTTTGATGAGCATGGGGATCATCTAAGGGATATTTTTCTAACTCTACAAAAGGAGCGGATTTTTGGGATGTTCAGAAAATTTGAACTTTGATTACAACAAGTTTCTTTCTTGAGGTACATTGAAACCAATTAAAGCATCACAGTTGACCCTAAAAAGGAAAACTTTGAAGAGGAGTGGCCTCAACCAATAATAATAACAGGGATTCATAGTTTCCTCGGATTATTGGGATATTATAGGAGGTTCGTTAAAAAAAATTCATGACTATCTAATCCATTAAACATGATATCTCGAAAAGTGGTCAAGTTCAACTGGACAAACGAGTGTAAGGGATGTTTCCAACAGCTAAAGAAGATATTTCTTACTGCAGCCATGTTAACTCTACCCTTATGTGGAGAAGGATTCGTTATTTTTAGAAAAGCATCACTGAAAGGGCTTTGGTGCATCCTCATGAAAAATGACAACGTCATTTATTATGCATATTGATAGTTGAAGACTCATGAGCCAAACTATCCTACACATGATCTGGAACTGGATGCGGTCGTTTTTTCTCTAAATATATAGAGGCACTATCTTTTTAGGGAGAAATGTGATATATACATATACCATCAAATTTTGAAGAATATTTTCACAAAACAAATTAATCGAACATGTGGTATAGGAGAAGGTTGGAACTTCTCCAAACTATGATTGTTCAATCCATTAACATCCCAAAAGAGAAAATAATGTTGTCGATGCATTAAGCACAAAGGAACCAGTTTTTCTTTCCATGATGTTGATTCAGAGAGATCCCTTGATAAATAAAATACTAAATTTGGACATGGGGATTATAAGGGAAGGGATAACATCAACCCTAACCCAAATTATTTCTAAACCGTCATTACTAAAGAAGATCAAGAAAGCTCTGAAATAAGATCCTTTATTATAGAATAAAATTGAGGTTGTGAAGGACCAAATGTTTCCTAAGTTCAATATTGATCATGAAGGTGTGATGAAATTTGAAACAAGACTATGTGTTCTATATATTCCAGAAATATAGGAGGATCTGATGGATGAAGATCATAAATCCACTTTTGTTATACATCCAGGAAGCCCAAAAATGTATAGGGACCTTCATGATTATTACTGGTTGCATAATATGAAAAGGGAGATGGCTGACTACACTTTGAGGTTCCAGGTATGTCTGTAAATGAAGGCAGAGTGAAAACATCCTAAATGGGTATTGAAACCACTACCCAAACTAGCATGGAAGTGGGACAATATCACTATGGACTTCATCACCGGTCTCCTGAGAACTTCCAAAGGAAACAATACAATATTGGTTATTATGGACCATCTCACCAAGACTTCCCATTTTATATCCATGCAGAAATATTTCTCTCATGATCAACTAGCCATGATTTACCTAAAAGAAGTTGTAAGGCTGCAAGGAGTTCCACTTTCTATCATATCCGATCATGATCTGAGGTTCACATCAAAATTTTGGATAAGTATTCAACATGATTTGGTCACTGAATTGAATTTCAGTACAACCTATCACCCACAAAATTATAGACAATCTAAAAGAACTATTCAAACACTCGAGGATATGCTGAGAACATGGTCAATAGAATTTAATGGTGGATGGGATAAACATCTCCCTTTAGATGAGTTCTCTTACAACAACAGCTTTCACTCGAGCATTCAAATGGAACATTATGAAACAATATATGGTAATTGATGTAGAAATACGACTTGTTAGAATGAAGCTAGTGAGGTAAAGCATCTTGGGCCTGATCTTGTGCAAGAGATGACATAAAATCTTTATGACATCCAACAACACATTAAGGCTAATCAAAGTCAGTAAAAAAGATATTCTGAGAACCGTCGAAGGGACTTGGAGTTTGATGTTGGTGACAAAGTCTTTCATCATATTTCACCATAGAAGAGATTCATGAGGTTTGGGATGAAAGGGAAGCTCATCCCTAGCTACATTGGCACTTATGAAATCCTCGATTGTGTAACAGCAGTGGCCTATTGGCTGGCACTTCCTCCAAATCTAGCATAATCTGATGATGTATTCCACATATTCCTCTTGAGGATATAAATAGCTAACCCATCACATGTACTAAATATAGAGGTGTTACGACTGGAACATGACCTCTCTTTTGAGGGGCATCTGGTGGAGATCTTGGATAGTAGAGACAAGGTTCTACATAACATGACTACCCACCTTGTTATGGTGTTGTAGAGGAACCAAAAATATGAATAATCCATGTGGGAACCAGAGGACTCTATGAGGTTGAAGTACCCACAATTTTTCTCTTATGAGGGAACAAGTTAAAATTATGATGATGAAAATTCTTAAGGGGTAAAGAATGTAACGACCCGAACTTTTGAAAAATATTTGTTTCAAAAAATTTTGTGTTATTTTATACTCAACAAAACTATATCCTTTAATTAAGGAAGTGAGTATAATTTAATGATATCATTGGGTTTCAACTATTATATGACTATCAGTCAATATGATCATTGGAAACTAAACTCTTAATGATACAATTATTGTTTATAAATACAAGTTATCTTGGTTAATTAATATAGAATGTAGAGTCAATGGCCTCATCCAGAAGACTCGGGCCATATGATGTCCATCTATCAGAGCTTCAGAAAGAGGTAGTATCTTTGGGATTTGCTCTAGACCAAGCCCAAGCTGAGTTTCAACATGTGAAGCTTGAACGAAATCACCTAAGGGAGACGTTCAATCTAATAGAAATCACCACTTCGGCAATGTTGTCTGAGCCGCCCCAAGATTCTATCGCCAAAGAAAAACTTACACTTATGTACTATATAGATGTTATAAGGGGCTATGTAATGAGACCTTAGATACTTTTTTTAATCCCTTATTATAATTAAAATTTTTATTTATTATTATGGTAAATTAGTGATTTTTAAATGTGTGTATAAATATAGGATGAATATTATCGATGAATTTTTGAAAAAAGTTATTCTAAAATATTCTTATAAATTTTGAATAATTAATAATGTGAAATGATTTTTGAAAAATGGCCTTCTATAGTTGTGATAGGTAAGAAATTTAAAGGCTAATAAGATCAACTTAATTTTTAATGAATAGTAAAGTATAAATAGTAATATTACCCTTACAAATTGTATTGTGACCAATGGAATTGTAACATTACTTAAGAAAGTATATATATAATTTAGGCATCTTGAATGGTGGTGTGATATAATAGCATAAGTAAATAACTGTTTCAGAAATTATTAGTTATGTATTTGTATTTTTTCATGTAAATAGTTTTTTTATTTAAGAATTAAATATCTCTTAATTATAATATTATTTTCAAAAAATGGAGTTCATTTTTGAAGTCAATGAATAGATATTTAGTTAGGGTGAATTAATGAAATTTTTATATTTTTTTTGTTTTTCAGTGAATAGTAAAAATATAGTTTTGAGTTTCAGTGTGATTAATGACATAATTAATTTTGTAAAAATGATATAATAATTCTAGTTGACTATTGAATAGTTATATATATAATGAGGTGTCTCTAGTGGCCAATACCATGGGAAAATACCAATGGAAAGACCATGGTTTGTAAAATACCACTAATGTGGTGTCCCTTGGAAATTAATTAAACATTCCCTCACTTTTTCAATAAATACCATGTCATTCCCCCATTCCATTCATTCCAAAATCCTCCTCAATGATGCTCTTATAATTTTACCTCCCAGGGAGTCCTCCCAAGGTTCCCCCAAGCCCTCCAAGGTCCCAACCTTTGAGATTTCAAAGTCACTCTTCAAGGTGACGGAACCTTTCGCCCTCCTCTTTTATGTCATGACTTCCTTTATTTTATCTCTTCTATTTTCTATTTAATTCTAATGGGTTATGTTTTTATATACCAATATTTCATTCCATGTGATGTCCAAATGATGAGATACCCTTTCCAACCTCATCTACTGGTTTTCTGAAATTTTATGTGATGCCTTTAGGCTGCCAAATTTTCATAAAAGAAATCACATTTTCTCTTATCTATCATGTTTCTTTTTCATTTGGTATTCCATTTAAATATCCATAAAATTCTCGTATTTAAATTTTATCCTTTCCATAAAATTTATTATGATTTATTTCTAAGTGGGTTACCTTTCCCCCCTCTCTTTTTAATGTTTTTTAAAATCATGTTACGTAGCCGTTATGCTGTAGAATTTTCGTCTCAAAATCTCTCTTTTTTTCACAAAATTATATTGTTTTATTTATATGAATAACCAAATCTATATTTATTTGCAGAGGTGTTCATAAAGACATAAAATTTTTCTATTTGATTCTGGAATTGACATACATATAACCCTCACTCCCTATCCGTGGGTTATAAATGACATAATGAACTTATAATAAAGCACTTTCTAAAACGTCATGATTTTGATATGAAAACCATTTCATTTATTCTATTTGGGTTATTTATATAATGTTTGATTATGATCTATGTGGATCACTTGAAAATATAGGCATATTAAGGGTGCTCTATGATAGTTCTCCAATGCATTCGCTATTGAATTTAATCTCTAGAGATGACAAGTTTCACGATATCTTGGTGAATAGCCTTGTTAATTTTTAGGACACCTTGGGGATGAACCTTGGTGATATGTTCATTAATGTATAAATTAAATGTTTTATCCACATATTCAAGTTATTATTCAAGTTATTTTCATTATGATATTCCTCTACTTCCATCGCTTATGTCATTATGTTTTTTATCAAGTTCTTATTGATATCAAAAGTAAACTGATTCCCTTGCTTTCCTTACTGGGACTTCTGCTCACCCTTTTCATTGATTCATTTATCCATGTTATGAGATTTAGTAGTATTACATATGATGAAATTTTCAAGAGTCTTTTCAAGAGAATTTAAAAGTGTGTTTTATATTTTCATATATTTTGTTCCTAATTTCCATGACACTAGACTTTAAAGGTCCTATGTTTGTAAAATGTAAAGAAAAGTTATGTATTAAAAAGGCAGGATTCCATATCGACATGATCCTCCAACCCCCCCCCCCCCCCCCCGTTAGGGTCAGGCTCCCAGATCCCCATTCCTAGATAGAGGAAACCAGACCTACTCATTCAATGAGGCTCAGGTCCCTTATTATTTCCATAGTGTTCTAGAACTGTAAATTCTACGCTTGACTGAATGCAGGAGACCAGAAGAGGTAGATCTTACTAATCACCCCAACTACTGCCCCTATCAATGGATCTTAGGGAACACCCTCAAATAGTGCTATGTGTTTAATGACTGGCTTCATGACCTGGTTGAGAACAACATAGTCATGTTTGGCCATGCTCCAGAATTGGTGGCATGTGTTTTCAAGAAGCCAGGCAATGGAAGTGACAATGAAGGTGAGTGGAATCAGGTTTCTGACCACGAATCCTAGAAGTAAAAAAAACAATATTTCTAGTAAAACTTTTGACTATGACCATGTTATTATCTGTGCACATCAAAATTGACCTAATCCTTTAGAAGATGTTGCATCACCTGTGGCTAGTACCTCTATTTCAGCAGCTCAACTGTCCTCTTCCCAAAAGAGAAAGCATTAATGACGTAAGGGAAAAAAGAGATTCCCCACTAACTCCATTATAATTCCATAATCTCATCTAGTTCATGCCCCCATAGATGGTGATTCACCCTAGAATCCTTCCAGTGGTTGAGGGTTCTTCAAGTGATAATTAAGTGTTTTCCTTGGTTAACATCACAGAGCTGGTAAACTCCTACATGATTCCCAATGAAGAGGAGCACGATACGGATATTCCAAACATCCCTAGCCATCGCTAGTGCCAATGGAGCTGTGACTATATGGGTCATCGGAGTTCCTCAATCATCACTTCTAGCAAGGTTGTGCATGCCACCGAAACTAGACCATTAGCCCAGCGTAATGTGCAACACGTGCATCATTCTCATCTGATGTCATCAGGTATTCCTTCGCCTCTGTTTGTGCAACTGGATCAAGAAGAGCTGCACCGACTGCACCGTGATTAGCCTCGCTCTGCTACGGGTCAGTCTTAGTCGTCTTGCCCTCTTCCAGTAGTAATTACACATGTTTCGTCCAATGAGCAGTAGGGCATTCCTAGCACTAGTCAGCTGTCGTTCCAGTCGACAGGGCTCACCATACCTCGCGCCATAGAGAGACCTCCCTTAAGTAGAATTTAACGTTCCACATAGAAGTATGATGTCCTCCAGAATCTTTCCAGCATTACAGTGAGGCTCTCTATCCTTGAGGCTCTTCGCCTATCAGCATATATGAGGGAAGCCCTCGCTGATGCTTTAAGTAACCCCCTGTAATTTAATATGTAGGTAGAAATTCCAGATGCCTTCCATGCTGAGGCATTCAATCATGCTGAATACGAGGCCATTATCTCGTTCTCTGGAGAAATTGAATGCTCTCCCATACAGGGGCACATCTTCCCACTATTCATCGCTATCCATTTTAATGGTGTGGAGGTTCGTCACTATCTTGTCGACACAATCTCTAGGATCAACCAAATCCCGGCTTAGACAAAGAGAAAATGGGTGTTTTTCGAGGATGATATGAGTCCCTTTGTCCTGAAAAATCAAGGTTATGATAGGAAAAAATAGACACTGGTCGACAAAATATGCTTGAAGACCCTATTCGGTGGTCTAGTTTCCAGCATCGATTAATGGTTTTATCCCAATACACAGCCTACAATGCTTTTATGGGCATTCCATGGCTCTACCTATATGGGGAGGTCCATTCATCATAGCACTGATGCTTTATGTACTCCCTTAATTGTTGAGTGGGCGTACTCTAAGGGGACGTGTCTCCCTTTGCCTCTTTTGAAGCCTGTTATCTAGATGCCAACTATTACAAGAGCAAGGACATGTAGATTCTGGCTAACAAGGTTGATCATGCTACTGTTGTGACCGACCCATGGACGGATCTGGATGATGTATATATATTTCCAATCCACCAATTGGAAGCTATGACCCCATATATGGGACTATGCTTCATTGTTTTGGAATGAGGGGTAGCACATTCCCAAGTCTATGTGGTGCCAGAAGATCACCTCATATTCCTACAGAAATCTGGCTTGGGTGATCCCAGACCCCCCTACACCTATAAGGTAATAGGATGTATTCCCAATGGAAAAAAATACGTCATACTTGTTTGTTTCCTTGTTTGGGATAAAACGACTCAAGAGGATGTGTCACTATTGCTTAGATATCTTCATGAATGACCCTTTGTGAAGAAGATGAGATGGGATCTGATCAAAATCTTTCATTTCAATGGTTTTGGAAGCACACGAGTCCCTCAATGTAGGGTCTACGACCGCTCAGGCTAGTACCAGTATCCCATTAGGATCTGTTGACTTAGAAGATATTCCTCCCACAAGGACCCCTCCTCGATAAGTGAAGAAGAGCACTTAGAGGGTTCTCCTCCTACAACCAAAGAGGATTTCTCTACCATGGCTGATGAACTGGTGTAGGTGAATCTTGGTGGTGAGATTGATCTGGAACCCACATTGATTAGTGATGATATGCCCCTGTAGGAGAGATAGTAGTACGTGGAATGCTTGAAGTTGCACCGTGATGTATTCACCTGGAGTCACAATCAGATGTCGGGACTAGATCCCTAGGTATATGTCCACTACCTCAGTCTCCCATAAAATAACTACAAGTTTAAGAAACCTCCCAGAAAGATGCACCCATCTCAAGGTGCCACGGTCAAGGTCGAGGTTGATAAGATCAGTCGAGCCAATATTTTCAAGGAGTCCCAGTAGCCCATATGGCTAGCCATCATTGTGCTAGTTAGGAATAAGAACAGATAGATCAGATTCTACATCGACTTTTAAGATCTCAATTGTCAATGTCCGAAGGATGGTTTTTCCCTTCCTCTAATGGAATTGTTGATTGATTTTACAGTTGTGTTCCAGGCCCTCTCATTCATGTATGGGTACTCTGGGTATAACCAAATTTTAATGGATCCCAAGAATGAGGATTCTATGGAATTATGGGAACCACAGGTTTATTTCTGTTACCAATTTATGCCCTTATTTTTAAAGAATGTAGGTTCCACCTATCAGCGGGATATGCATCACATATTCAAGCTTCTCCTTAGGACACTGGTTGTAACACCCGACCCCAGCTACCCTAAGTAGGTTAATTATTACGTATCATTGGCCTGATCACAAAATATGAAGTCTCTAAAGACAGATTATTTTAGTAGTCTTGGAATCACTAGATATATTCATAAAGGTTACATTATATCATAAAGTGAAAAACTACAACAACATCTTGTCTCCATAGACCACACTCATATCCTCATAAAATACCTAAAGGTCATTCATAAACTAATTCTTCACATCATTTTAAAAATAAAACATATAAAGGGGTGAGCTCAAATGCTCGATAAGGATAACAATATAGTGGAAACATGCACAAATAAGCATAAACAGTTAAGGCAATCTATAACTAAAACAAAAGCCTTTTAAACTTGAACTTCAGAATAATATGGAAAAGATAAAATGAGATAATTCCATATTCTTATTCACATGGATATTCTACTATTTGAATGTTCACATGAAATATCAATAACCACTTTCATAATAATGGAATGTATAAATCATTACTATCATAACCGCATAGTCAAGGCCTTGTTCCAAGACTACAAATAAGATTTTGTCAAGCCCTTGTGCCAAGATACTAGTTTGACTCATTAGACCTACCGATGCATTGAGGAGCTATAGCGGGCTCCACCTGTCACTTACTAAGTCCAATGAATTCATCATATGAAAAGGTTGAAACATAATCTAAACATTCGTATTAAAACTAGCATACAAAATGTCAATATTTCAACCACAAACCATGAATGGTTTAAAAATAGCACATCCACACTCAAACATAACTCATTCAATACAATATGGAAGATTTTATTATAATAGATCAACCTCAATAGATAATAATGAGATATATTTACATAGATGAAAATAATCATCAAAACTATTTGAGAGAAATATCCCCCTTTTTCTTGAAAACATTTAAAAGTCTCACTATTTATCAAGAATCAGTTTTAAATATATTTTTGAATCAAAGTTTCCCATACCACTTTGAAACCTAGAAAAGGAATTTTAATTTCAAAACATTAATGTCCATATGAATAAATCATTAAAACCATTTTTAAAACATGTACATTGATGAGAAAGATTTATAGTAATAAATATTTAAAAATTTTAAAATGATATTTTAGTTAGAGTTCATAACCAAAAGAGAGACACTTGAATACAAATTATTGAGGTAATCAAAACATTGTAATATCATGAGAATAAATGGATTCATGATATACTATGTCAAAGTACATTATATACACCATATAATAGTGATTTGGTGTATACCAACAAAAGAGTCTCAATGGAATGTAAATTGAGATGAAATATCTCATAAAGACCGTATCCTTAGGTTAAGGATAATTCAACGATATAATTATGTGTGAGAAATATAAATACACTCAATATGATGAGATATTAAGTTTAAAACAATCAAAGGACATTAACATATATTCTTGTAAATACAGCACCAATTAATTAGATGTTTAACTCAATAAATGGAGATTGAGTTAAAATTACTCTTATCAACTTCATATCGATGAATTGATAGAATTTATCAATGGAGTGATTATGTGTATCAAAATTATATCAACATAAAGGGGAGTTTAAATTATGACATAAGAAAATAGTTAGTGATTCCACACATAATCTTGGAGTAAAATAATCAATGAAGTATTTGTAAAGCCGAATGAGTGGAAATTGAAATTCCAAATTACCTTATTGATTTGGTAAATTTTGAAAGATAGACCCATGAAAGAAGGATAATAAAATGATGATATATATATATATATATATATATAAATTAAAGTATATTACGCAATGAATACAATCATGGGTAGTACACAAACCACATGCAATAAATAAGTGGGGAACCATGGAAATATCACAGAATTAAAAGTGAGATAAAAAACCCCTTACTTTATACTTTTTCCTTGGTATAGGGTAGGTTAATCTCCTTTATAATGGTGAAATAATTGTTATTGAATTATAAAAGTATCATATACATTAATATGATATCATATATGATCTTTTAACAATGATTTGTTGATAATATCTTAGTATTATCGTCGTTTTGGCTATTAATGGATTTTTTTCCTTTTTAATATTTGTTAGGTGAGACATATTTATTATGTATGGGAAGTATCTTAATAATATCCATAATTATATCATGTCACTAAATATTATTTTTAATCATCAAATGAAATTTATTATTGGAGGGATATGATGGGGAATGAACCTCATCGCGTTCGTAGAGACGGTAATCCGTACGTACGCACGTATGGTGACATGTCTTTCAAAAGATTGATAGAATAATGAATATGGTTGTACCATATTTATAATAAAATCATAGTATATATAAGATACTGTAGTTATTATTTTATAATGGAAATATCAAAGATAGAATAAGTGGAAGAAGAAAGGAACTTGAAAGAGGGTGGTGAAATCATTACCTCTTCTTGGGGTTCATCCTTTTGCTTTGATCAAAAGGGCTCCTTAAGATGGTTTTATGAAAAAATGAGGGCCTATAGGATGAATTGAGGGAAGTTTAGAGGATATTTGGGTAGGTTTTGGCCGAGCCAAAAGGCTATTAAGGTTTGATTAATTGGTTTGAAGTTGTATCTTTTTATAAGTGGGAGGAGGGCCTCTTTAGAAAAAACATAAATTATTATTTTATAATAAATTAATATTCGGTTTCTAATAGCTCCAAATTTTATAATTTAAAGGTTCAGGTGGGGATAGGTCTAAATCCATAGAACCAATTGGATTTAGATAGGTTTTAGTCACTATATTAACTTTATCTTTTTTATTTAACTCTTAGTTAAATAGTTTGACATTTACCATGTCTCTTTCTATTTTTTTATTATACAGTTAATAAACATACTATATAATTCAAGAGACCACCAAGTGGTCCATTAATGATACAACTATCATGATTTAAGTCTTTTTTCTGATCCTTATATTTTTAGGAATAGAATATCAATTAATAATATAATATTTGTTTTAAAAACTCATTTAGGTCAATTTTGACACTATTTAATAATTGATTTTTGTTAAAGTCTTAAAATCATTAACAATTTGAAACACATTCATTTAAGAAATACTAACTTGTAATATTAACCTATAATATTCATTTATGTCATCAAGACTTTCAAATTATATTTATTTTAACATTTATGATACCAATTATATTATATTTTCATTACTAAGGAAAATATTGCATCATAATTGTGTCATAAATATATTTAATTATTAAATGTATAAAAATTATAAATAAAATAACACTATGTAGGAATCTTTTTATCTTTCTAATCAATATTTATAGTAAAAAATATAACATTTATAACCTTATGTAAAAATTGTTTTTCTAAAAGATATATGCTTATGTCATTTTTGTATTTACTTTAACTTAATTAATATAAAGTGCCATTGTCATTTACAAGTGGATCCATGGGGTCCCAAAATCGACCCAAAGATTCCCATGGTAGTAAATGTATCAACCAATAGGGTTATGAAACTTTTTATGTTAATTTATTAATATTATAATATAATTTTGTTACCCTTGTTTACTGGATTTACCCTTTAACCATGGTAAATAAAATATTTACCGAAAAAATTATTCAAAATGTATAAAAATAAAAGTTACCTATTTAAACAATTTGTACCTCATGATTCTAAATTGGGAATCCATTTTTATAAATTAAAAACACATAGGTGGCAGAAATTAATTTAAAATTAATTCTCGTTCTCAAAAACAAAAAGCGTGTTTTTAAGAAATAATAACTATCAAAAGATTGACACTTGTTTATGTCCAGTTTAAATGTGAAATTACGTCCAATGAACAACATTGTATTAAATGGTAAAAATATATTTAAATATACTTTAAAACCACTCAAATTCCTAATTTATCACTATTAATTATTTCGATTAAAAAGGTTGTTTTTAATTAAAATTTGTTAATTTTCACTATTCTTCAAAATATGAAAGTTATCAGAAATGTACAAAAAATTCACCCAAAGATTATTTCCATATTACAAATCCAAAAATGAAGACCATTTTGAAAGATAAAATGTATAAAATTTCAAATAGTGGGTATTACTATTCATAACGACTAATTTGATTGGTTGTGGTGTGTTAGAACTCGATGTTGCATACAACACACGCTACTGTATTGTTCAAAGAGAAATGTACCATGGAAGCATGGGGTGTCAAATTGTTGGAATGATACCTAGAAGATTCGGTTTTCAAATATCACCAACATCAGGTCCATATCAAAGACATTGAGAAAGTGTTTGGCTTCCTCTATTCTCACCAACCTATAGATGAACCCAATGAAGTGTGCCTTCAGGGTCGCCTCTGGAAAGTTTCTCAGCTTTGTTGTCAGATACAGGGGCATTGAGATCAACCTGAAGAGGATCAAGTCCATTATCCAGATGTCTCCCCTAAGAAATATTTGGGAGCTTCGAGTCCATATGCCACCCGTTTCTGCAAATCCACTAGTCTTCATGTGACTACCCTGTAACAATATCTCGACACCCTTCTCACCCAAAAGAACAATGAGGGGAAGTAGAAAATTCTCTACTATCTCATCCTCATGCTCCTTGATATGGAGACCAGATAGTCACCTATCGAGAAAAGCATCCTTGTGCTGGTATTCATAGTACAAAAATTATGACATTACTTGTAACACTATGAGGTACACCTGGTGTCCTGAGTGGATCCACCGAAGTACATCCTAAACCACCAAATATTGATTGGGTTTCTAGATCGGTGGGAAGTGATTATCCAATATTTCTACATCAGGTTTTTTCCTTAGAAGTATATCGAGGGGAAACTGTTTGAGGATTTTCTTGCCGCCCATACAACTCCCGCAAACCTGTCTCTCGGCCTTGATTTTTCTGATGAGGAATTCCTCTCAATAGACCTAGCCATTCCGTGTGGGAAAATTCACATTGATGGTGCTTCCAGGAGCCCTACCTACAAAAGGATCAATAACCGTAGACTCAATTGAGTAGGCATGGGTATCGTCTTCATCACTCAATGAAAATTTATTTTCCCTCCTTCTATCAGAGGGTTTTACCAACAATGAAGTAGAGTATCAGGCTCTCATCACTATCCTTGAGTTGGCCCTCGATATTGATTTTCCCCACATTCATGTGAAAGGGGACTCTGAACTAGTCATCAAGAAAATAAATAGTGACATTGTCTTAATAAATCCAGAACTCCTAACTCTATTGGAACACACCCTCCACCTGATAGCGTAGTTCCCATCTCGGCCGCAAGTTACCCATATCCCTCAATCCTAGAACGGTTGAGCAAGTGCCTTGTCTAGCCTAGCGGCATCTCTTGCAGAGTCGGGTCAATATGATTTGATTATCCACCTGGCACACCATAGATTCATCACCCTCGTCACTCCAGATGACGATTATAGCCCGTAGGTAATCCACCATACCATCAGTGCCTCAACGTCCGGACCCCCGAAGTTCCTTTGATGTAGTGTTGGAAGTAACACAAGATTGGAGGAATTCAGTTGTCGAGTATCACCAGCAAGGTAATCTCCTGACAGATCGAGCCAAGCACAAGAGAATCTGTCACCGCGCGTTGTAGTTTACTCTCCAGAGAGGTCCCGATCTTGAGAAGATCCTTTAAAAGTGTGGGTCTGATGGGGTTATCCTCCATTGCATTCAAGAAGATGATATTTTTCATGTCATGGAGGAGGTTCATTCCGGTTCCTGCAAGGATCATCATATTGGGCTGATGGTGTTTCACAGGATCTGATGGCTGGGGTATTTTTGGCCCTCCATGATCCATGACTACATAAAATTTTCCAAGAGGTTCCATGAGTGCCAAATTCATTCCAATTTTCTGCATCGGTCATCAGAGCTTCTCCATACTACCATGTACTCTTGTCCCTTTTCTGTCTGGGGACTCGAGGTCATGGGACCATATCTAGTGGCGACAGCTCACCAATGCAGGTTCATTCTGACAGTTATAGATTTCATTTCTTAGTGGGCTGAGGAAGTCCGGCTCAAGGAGGTCAAGGCCTAATATATCATTGACTATGTGATCTCCAATATAATCTACCAGTTCAGAGACCCTCACGCCATCCTTACCAACAACAACACCAGCTTCTGGGCGGTCGTGTTGAAGAAATTGTATGCCACATACAACATATGTTTTAACCATACCTCCCACTATTATAGGTAAAAAAGGGTATATCAAGGCGTTCAACAAGACCCTCTCTAACATTATTCAGATAAAGGTTGGTTAGAACAAAAAAATTTATCTGAACAAACTCCCTAATTCCCTATGGGCCTATCAGTCAATGACTCGCAATTCCACATAGGTGACCCCAAACTCCCTAGTGTACAAAATAAAAGTCATCCTGCCCATCGAGATTTAGTTTCCTTCATTACGCACAATTCATTATGATCAGTATGCCCCAGATAATGTAGCTGAAATATATCTGGCAGAATTGGATGCCCTTGACGAGAACAAGCTTCTTGCCCTGCACAATCTAGAAAGGCATCAGAACAAGATATCGAGAGCTTTAAACAGGAAAGTTTACCTCATATATTTCATGCAAGGTGACCTAGTGTTGGCCCTGAGAACACCAATGATACCTGATAGGAAACCACCCAAACTAGAGCCCAAATGGTATGTACCATACACCATTCATAAGGTTTATCCCAATGGAGAATACTCCCTGGTTACCATGGATGGTGAGATTATAACTCCTCCCACCAATGCCCTGTTCATTAAGAAATACATGGTCTGAGCATAAAGGGTCCCACATGACCTTAAACTATTATTTCCCACCTGAGATTAAACTGTATGTCATCCTGCAGAATGATAAACTATATCTGGTCCTACATGACTTCAAACTATTATGTCATGGAGACATTAAACTGTATGTCATCTCGCATGACTTTAAATTGTAGAAAGTCCCGCCCAACCTTAAACTATCAAATTCCCTTGCTGCATGAAGTTAAACAATACAAAACATCTGATAACTACATATGGCTTGATTCCCATCCTTCCGGGATATGTAGGAATGCTCAGATGCCTCATCTTGAGTCCAGCCACCAGATTCCTCTTTGACTATCCCCCTTGGTATAGTTCATTTTGAGGATCCTTCATGGTGTCGTGTAGGATTATTTGGACCCACTCATGTTAGGGTTACTATAATCACACCATTTTCCATCTCCTCATTCTTCTATTCTCCCATGTCCTCATCACATGACGTTAAACTGCATGGCCTTCATTAACTACAGGTGGCTTGATTCCCATCCTTATGGGATGCGTAGGAATGCCCAGATATTTTTTATATCAGCCCAGCCTTAAGATTCATGATATCCCATCAGGTCAGAAAACATGGGTTGATGCCAGCTTTTTCCCTCATTTACGCCAGGTTCATTATGACCGCACCATATATCCATCTCCCTAGAGATCTCCACCTCTTCCACTATCCTTCTAGATGTTTAAATTAAATGGCATCGTTTATGATTCACACACTCCCTTTATATGGGACTTCATTATCTTTCACATCCAAATGGTCCCTCGAACAGTACAAATACTTAGGCTAAGGGCTCTCCTATCATTTCGAGAAATATCCCTCAAGGACCTCGAATGAAAAATTGATACAATCCTCATACTGTGAATATGCTCAACGATCGATACTCATTTGTTGTTCCCTTTCTAGGTCACACAATATGGATGTTTTGTTTTGAACATTGTCAACAGATATCCTTCATCATTTTCACAACCCCCATATGTCCCAAATATTGGGTCTATTGGTTCATTTTGTCCCTCTATCCATTCAAATGTCATTCTACTTTGGGTAGAAGTGTGAGTCTAGCTGATGTACCCTTATATGTTGGGGAGATCCGGGTCCAATTCCATGTTTCCCACACTGATCATTGATCACCTTGGATTAGGATTTTTTGGAAGGAAATACCCTCATGATATTTCATGTGTCTATGGTACAAGCTATAAGACCATAAACTAAGATCTCAATCATCCTCATTGTAAGACGTTGAACTGCAAACTGGCCTGGATGTCCTATATCTGGTCCCTCATGCCTTTTTGGTCCCTTCACCCATGTTCTCACTCAGTATTGTGCGGTATGGCTGTGACTTTATGTCCTCATTCGTGTCGGGCTATTTTTTTCCTTCCGCATACTTCCCCTTGAGAAACCCCTACATTATCATCCTCACCGCAAGACATTAAATTATGAACTAGATGGGACTTCCCGTCTTGGATCCCTCTACCATTGCACCCACTGGCCCAAGATCTCATTTGGGATTTCACGATACGGTATGATCTTGTGTCCTCATTCACGTCAGCTTACTCACAATGTCGTACACACCCCTCATTGAGATACCTTGTCCCTATTTACATCCTTCCCACATGATGTTAAAGTCCACAATATCTTCCAGAAATATGTATGGATTGATTCTCATCCTCTTGGGAAACGTAGGAATGCCCAAACATTTTGTTTTTGGGTCCATCCCTATTTCTTGGAAACCTCCTCATCTCTATGGCCCCATGGCCTGAGTTCTCTAGAAGGGATGGTATGTGATGTCGTATGGGATTATGTCCGCATTCACACCAGGTTTGTAACAACTACACCATATACTTATTTATCCCGATAACTCCTCGTTCCCCTATTCTACACTCATCTCCATGAGTCGCATGCTCTTGAATTGGGTCCCTTGACCCTTATTACTGGTTCATAATGTGCCCAAGGGCACTCTGGTTTAGGACCTAGAGTATCAGATTCTTCCAAAACATGCTCTCACCCATTTTTAGGCTTCATGTTCCACTTCATTTGGGATTTCTTCATATTACATGTCCAAAAGGGCCCTTTAATGGATTGAATGCTCGGCCTAAGGGCTCTCCAATAATTATGGGCCAACACCCTCAAGGACCTTGAACAACAATTTGATACATGTCCCATATTGTGAACACGGTCAACGATCGATGCTCATTTTTCATTCATCATTTAGGTAACGTGATACGACTGTTGTGTTTTGAATACGGTTTCTAATTATCCATTATTCTCACACCAACCCCATCAACTCCTATATGTCAGTTTCATGATTCATATCATTTACCACTCTATCATGTCCATGTGGAATTTCAACACACTTGGTATTATCCCTTAGTGTGCATTTTCATGATAGGAGGACAAAGATAGGGTATGGTGTCATTCAGGGCTCTACACTGATTTCCATTTCATACATTCCACGTGTTTCAAATAAATTCTCCGCGCATGTTTCCCACATCAAGCATAGCTCACGTGGGCTTATGGATTAGATTAAGGTTTGCACTCTCCTGTAAGTGTTTCTCTTCTCCATGTAATGAACATAAAGACCTTAAAATAAGATCTCCTTCTATGTCTGTTCTTTATTTCATAATAATTGTTACTCTAGATCTATGTATAGCTTGATTCACATGATCATCGGATATGTAGGAACTCCCAAACATCTCGTCTTTGGGTCCAGCATTGGTTCTGCTAATTACCTCTTTTATTCAACCTAGTGGCCCTAGATTTCACGAAATTGAAAGTTGTGGCCTAGGATTTATGTCCTCATTCATGTCGGGTTTAAAATAGATGCACCATGTACTTCCCTTCCAGGAGCTAGTCTCTCTTGCCCCTCATCCCACAAGATGTTAAATTGCACCCTTACAACTACGTATAGCTTGATTCGCATCCTCATGGGATTCATAAGAACACCTGGACGTTTTTCCATAGGTCCAACCCCATAATTTCTGACATTTTATGGCCCCTATTCTTGAGGTCTCTTCCCTGTAATTGCACATGATATAGTTTAGACCTCATCCTCATTCATGTAGGGTACACATTATCACATCATGCACATCCCCCCCCAAACCATGTTTCTCTTGTATGTGTCCAATCCAAATGACATTAAACTATGATGCTGGGTCCCAGAAGACATTAAACAATTTTTTCTTTATTGCATGACATTAAAATTCTTTGGTAGGTACTATCGTACAACCCTAATCTATGACATTTTCAGCCTAGCCTCATGACATAAAACGGCACTACATTGTGATGTCCTCACTCAAGGTGACGTCATGTTGGGTATTGGTCCTCCACCATACCATTTTTCAATACCTATATATGGAATGATTCCAGTAGAAACACTTGGATTCTCCATCCTAGGTTTATCGCTTCACAAAAAATAAACACATCCATCCTAAAGAACAAACATGATCTACCAAATGTTTCTTCTTTTGGTGTGTCGGCTAGACCCAAATGATAGTATTGTCCCTGGAACTGGTATCTAACCATTACACTTCTATAAATATGTTCGGCATGATCCTTATCATAATGGGGTATGTTGGAACACCTAGTAACTTGGCCTTGGGCCCAGCCCAACTCCCATTTTTTGTCCGTCGACTAATGATTTCCCTAGGGTGCACATGGTGTGATGTGGGCTTATGTCCTCATTCACACTATATTTTTCAATTACAGCACCACGTGTCTCCCTCCCCCCTTTCTTTTTATGGTCTGAGATATAAGACCATTAATCTATGATCCAACCATCTTCTTTGTAGGACACTAAACTACGCGACATCCTTTAGAACAATGTATGGCTTGATACCCATCCTCATGGGATATGTAGGAACACCTAGACATCTCGTCCATGGGTCCAGCCCCAAGAATCTGAAATACACCCCCTTTTTTGGCCCCTTGGCTCAAACTATTTTGGAAGTATGTAAAGTTTTGAGTGCCTCTTGGGATCTCATTTGAGTTTGGGTTTGCAACAACTACACCGTGTACCCCAGCCTAGTCCGAGTTCTACAATCCTAAACTAAAATCTCTCTAAGGGAACTACGCATCTATTTCGACTACATTTCCACCCTGCGAGCACTCCAATAAATCAATTCCACTCTTAATGGTACACTCTATGATCTTAAGATAGAAGAGTGCAACCCCAGGATCCTTTTCATTGGAAAGGGAATCAACACCCTCTATCTGATTCATCTTATTTTCGTACTCACATGCATCGGGACAAAGATCCCAAGGTGTGTAATACTCACATGAACATTCCCTCATTCCATGTATAAGATCCATGAGACTGTTATTTGTATCATCATCCTCTTCCATGTGTTAATGGACCCCATTTAAGGTTTGGTCTCATTGCATAATGGCTCAATTGCTGTATTAGGCCAACGCCCCTGAAGACCTCAGACAACATTTGCGACACGTTTCATATTTCGAACAGGATCTGTGGTCAACCTTCATTTATCTATCCCAGATCTTAGATAACATGAAACAAATTCTATTTTTCCGGCATGGCCAGCATTTATAATCTAGCTTCATGCTACTATCATTGTGATCCAGATCACTGGCACCATGATTCACATCTTTCCACTTCCTTATTGTCATGTGGAATTCTAGATCCTGGTTTTACACCTCTGTGCATCTATGTACATTAATCAGGAGGGTCAATAATTATGGGATGTCCCTCACCTAAAATTCCATTTCCCCTAATGTGTGCCTTCTCGTACTCTGATATCCCACGGATACCCCTTGTTTCTCACATCGATCATGACTCATTTGTGCTTAGTAGTTTTGGTGGGGCGCATTCTGGTGCAGTTATGTCCCATGGAACCTTCGTCCCACATGACGTTAAACGGTGATTCCAAAACAATGTCTGTCTCGATTCCCCTCATAATGGGTTATGTAGGAACGTCCGAGAACCTTTCATTGGGCCCAGTAAAGCTCTCACCCTTTTTCCCTTGACTAAAAACATCCACTAGGGATATGTGGTGTGTTGCAGACTCCTTATGTCCTTCTTCACAATATGTTTATAGTTATGGCATAACCTACTCTCTTATTAGGATTTCCCCTTTCACTCCCTATCCTATTGTATGATGGTAAACTACATGAGTCCATGTGTCCTCAATGTGTGACACTAAACTTTGGTTATACCCTGAACTAGTTCAGGATTCCCCATATTAACTATGGGATGCACCAGTTTCCTCGTTAGATATGTTTTCCTCTACCAGTGTCTGTCTCTGAGCATGTTGTGCATAAGAACTACATTTTCCTTGATTCTCAGCCTTATGGGATACATAGTGACACCCACACATTATGAATTGGGGCCAGACACATGGTCATTAATCCTTTCCCCCTGGCCTCGATCACGATCCAGTCTCTATGAAATTAAACAATGACCCTATAATCCATGTAACATGACATTAAACTGTTGACCTAGGTCCAGGATGTATGACCATACAAATATGTGCAATTTCCTAGTTATATGATGTTAAACTATTCCATTAATAATATGTATCCATATGATGTAAAAATGCAAGGCATTCATAGTCCATACTAGAGAGGCCCTTAATGAAAATAAGTTTGATCCATGATTAGACCGATGAACCCAATTAATGTTCTTCCACCATGATGGGGTAATTTCAATAGTGTTGGAATCCATTCGAACAACCCATCACTACTCCCCCCATTCATTGCGTACCCTTTATTCGGACCCTCATACTATTTCATTTATAGAAGAACCCCCTAACAATATGGATTCTTGGCCTATGGATCACCTACTATCCTGGGCCAATAATCTAGAAGACTAATGGATAAAAATTTGAGTCATTCCCAATGTTTTTAACATGGTCAGTGGTCAGCCCTCATTTTTTTCACCATTTCAAAATAACACATTAAGGGTACAATGTTTCGAATATGGTCAATACTTACACTTCATTATCACGCCAACCCTACAGTGTTCTAAATTTTTGGTATCATGATTCACACCTTACATTCCCCTCTATTTGGATTGATTCTACTTCCCCTGGAATTACCCTACTCATTAACTAGAGCACGATGGAAAAGGCACTTTGACTATTTTGAGAACATCGCCCTCTAGTTAGGCCTACCCCCATTTTCTCTCTAGAGGTCCGGATTCCTTTTTTATACCGTGGATTCCCAATGCTTGGTCATCACTCTCATATTTTGATGGCACAATGAGGTGGTCATCCCTTGTCTCCCACACCAAGCCTGACCCACGTGAACTTAGGTATTGATCACTGGATGCTTCACGAATGAAATAGATTTGCAGTAGACCAAAACAAATAGCAGAACCCATGCATGAATCTAGCATCAACATTAAGGGCATGAAAGTATGTTTAATTTTTTTTTCACATTATAGCATCCGAGAATAGACCCCTCCCTTTGATGGGTAGACCTCTTCGATAGAGCGTTACAGCTCCGCCACTCTCTGGCATATGGCATCCAAGATCTATTATCACCTGTTTACTTTCTGCTCCTCCTCGGTAGTAATGGGGTGTAATTCATTATCCACAACCTAGTCCCTCTCCTCATCCGCCCAGAAGGTGGACATCGCCTCGAAATATTTCTTTATTAATTATTCAGCCTCTATCAGTTGGGCCTTCAGGTGAAAAACGAGATCCAATTGTGCATTGAGGAAAGCAGAGTTCTCATCTTTTCATTCCTGCAACCGCAGAACCTCCCCTTCAGCCTCCTAAAGCCTCCTG
This sequence comes from Viscum album, assembly GCA_963277665.1. NCBI lineage: Eukaryota > Viridiplantae > Streptophyta > Magnoliopsida > Santalales > Viscaceae > Viscum > Viscum album. Next base: position 344,428,507 of record OY728127.1, on the reverse strand, counting down.
ATCTTCACGGATTTCCTCCATTGCTAGCCCACACCGAGGCTACGACCATTCTCCCAAATCTTCTTGGCCGTGAAGTTCAAAATGAGGATATGGGTCCGTTGGTTGTCTACTACCCCATCACATAGCTAACAAATCTAGGAACAAAGCCTTCCCATATAGTCTATCCTCTGCATTTGGATAGTCTTCCTGATGAAGCACTTGACTAGATTCCATGACCGATGATGGGAAATCTTGTTGTCTTCTTTGTTAGAGGTCGTCTTATCTCGGTCTGTGGGGTCTATAGGTTCATATGTGGGGAACAACTCTTGGAACTCATTATCAAGAACTACATCTGGTGTCAGATCAGGTACATCATGACCCATGTTGTCTAGTTGATGCACTTCATTGGATCTCACCTAAATGATCTTGGGCTCTGTCCTACTGACAGTCCCACTAGAGATCGGAAGCTCTGCAACCTGGTCGTTTTGAACGTCTGCTTCCACGACCACCGGTGTTTCCCCGGGTAAGGCGAAACTAAGATCTCCAACCAACATTGCTAATGTAGCCAATTCCATTTGAATAACTATGCATACAAAAAGTGTATGGACATCAGTTGACCTGATCAATGGATGATGATTACAAATTCTAGAAAGGAGACTTCCAGAGAACAAAAAGATGGTCTCTTTCTTGAGTTGTTTCCATTGGAACCCTAAGGTGTGGCCCTCCATATATTTTGGGGAAGTCCCAAGGCTCACGTAGGAACACCCTAGGAGTCACAGCACCGGCCGACATGATGATCTTCATGGCCCCGGGCGAAGATCCCAAATTCCCCGAAGTTGCATCTACTATTGGGTGGATGAAATTTTTGCATATGATTCCCTCCTACATAGTTCAAATGTTAGGTGAAAAGTCCTAAACAACCTAGGTTAAGACTCATAGGAAGTGGTTATGGTTTTACCTCAAGGGCCTCCATGAATTCCTCCGACTCCGGGTCTAAATAACCAACCTCACCTTACTCCAAAGGGCTCCCTCCACCGGCTTCCTCCCCCAGGAGGGCATATCTGATTCTTCCTGTAGAAGAAAGTGTTATCTTAATTCAGCAGATGAAAAATGTGGAGATCCAGCAACACCTTCACCTGATCCATCATTGGGCATGGAGCACCCCTGGAGTGCACAAAAGTCCTCCATCTCGGACAGTTATTACTCCCCCTCCACTTAGGATACTGCAAAGCCAGCCCTGATAGGACTGATCCCTAGAAAATCCATCCTGGGATGGTTCAAGTGTTTCCACATCTCTGACGGGCAAAGGAATTTCCTGTTGAAAACCCATATTTCCCAAGCCTCTGGGATGATAGTAATCTCCGTCATGTCTATTTGGTGAAACCGCTTCCCCAAAGCCCAGGCGAATATCCTACAGAACCCTCTAGATAGCCTCCCCTCTAGATTACTCTATCCCTCTAAGATCACTGGATCCCCCGCTTCTTCCTCCCTTTCAACCAGTGCAGGCCTCATTTCCACAGCAGCCCTACCACCACAAAATGTCCATGCCATTGTCCAGCGCTAGCCTCGAGGTTGAGGAGACACCCCATCACTGACCTGGATGGTTGGTTGCTTCAAAATCTCCCCTTGGTAAACCGCCCCCTAAATCCTGCCGTACTCCTTGACCAGTCCGAAGACTTCTATTGGAAGAGGCAGCTCATTTTGCCTCATCCCATCCTCCCACCTGAACATGAGCCACAACTGCCTCATCCAACACGGGTTCTCCCCGTGGCGCACCCCCGAAGTAGACTCGCCGTGTCAGCCACTACATACACTGAAACTGTCATGCGAAATGGTGTGGAGTGTACGATTTATAGAGATAATAGTGATCAACCCATTCCACTAGGACTCCACCATGAAAGGAAAAGATGTAGGACTGATTCTCTTCCTCTCCCCATCTGTTATCAGTGAACACACATGCTGGCAAAGAGAATATGTGGATGTTGAACTCATCCACCTTCCAAACCTAGTTCATCACAAACAATGGTATCAGATTAGACAAAAATCTCCCCACCACATTCAGAATGGTTGGGTGAAAATTCTATCCTTGAGGGGAGATGTGGTTTCCATATTCATAGATACCCCTAATATGTGCCGCTATCCACCCATACAGAAGGTGAAATGACGTGAATATCCTCTGTGGCTTCATTACCTCAGTGATATTCCATAACATCATAAACAACATGGAGAGCATTGGTATCTCGAGGACGGCATGTCCCCCAATCCCTTGCATGGACTCCATAATAAACGTTCTCAGTCACACACCCATGTTCGTCTCCCTTACTAGTAGGATCCAACCATAGATAATCCCTTCAATGGATATAACTAAACTAACCACTATTTGCTGCTCTGTACTAACACTGAATACCCAGGTATTATACTAGTTGTCCTCTAATAGCCACCAGTATGTGTTCTCCTTTCCCTTTTGAACCCCATTCGGGTAGGTCTGAGGCATCATAGGGAATTGCCCATCTTTCAGGAAATTTATGAACTACTTGAACCTCCTTTTGAAATGGACGTCCCCCACCGACTATTTGTCCTCCCCTAGCACCAGGTCCATCAATGCCCTTTACAATGGTGGAATTTGCTCAGGGTGCTCCCATGCATTCAAAATGGGGAGGAACTCATCATACATTTCCCCAATTATCAGGACCCCAATGATCTAGTGCAGGTCCCATAGGCTAAAGTCGACCTCTCTATGGTGAAAATGAAAATTGTTGGTCCTCAATGACTATCGTCTAAGCCGTTATATCATAAACTGCTTCAGCTAGTAGATATGGAATTGGGAAGCCTAAGAAGCCTCGTACAGGCCCACTCACCTAAACTCCACCCCAAATTCCTTGCACGAGTCACATACCTAGTAGGACCCGACCTAATCATCTGTGAAATTGCTACCCTCGTGTAGGCCCCACTTTTCATTCCACATCGTCTCCAAGTTCCCTAGGGCCACATTAAATGTGGTGTGGTACAATGGGGGGATGTCTAAGGATGTAGTGCCTTTCCGTCAACATCATTCACATTATTGTATAGGCAATCAACGTTATCTAGTGTGATGTCATCCCAAGTATGGTCGCCAGCCGCCTTGAACCACAAGTGCTGGCACGACGTGCTTCTGAACTGGTAAGTCAGCATGACCCTGCTCACCCCCGGAATGAAGATGTCATCCCTCAGACCAAATCCATATAGAGGAAGCCTTTTTTGAGTGGGATGTTCTTTTGGATCTCTGAGATCATCTCTTCCAGAAAATCATGATCCGAATGGATTCAAATTAATTCCTCGATGGTTTGACTATTCTCTATCTCTTACCTCCTGGCAGCATCTGCAAGGACCCCCTAGAAGCTTCCAGGTGATCCATTCAGTTTTCAGAACTTGAACCATTTTTTGTTCTAGTTCACTATGCTCGTTCATTGAGCTCATTCACGGAGATCCTTCATGAAGCTCGTATCCAACCAGAAATCGTGGAGCCTTTCCCCCAACCTAGTAGACACAAGCTGCTGAGTGTACCCTCATAGAGTCAAGGGACTCGTTGTGTGCTGCGAAGTAGAATGCCCAATTCATAGTGAGTAATCACGGAGTGCGTAGAGCATCTCGAATCGAGATCACTATCCCCAAAATGCATAGGTGAGAAAGGATAAATGAGAGGTCATCCTCCCCCATTTTTTGGAAATGACCTGTTGTACTTCACAGCGCATCCGGCCACGGCGATCTTCACAGCACTATCAAACCACACGTCGCCTCTCCACATTGCGACCCCCCATCGCGAGCCTTCCTTGAAATTAACCAAAAAAATTTGGCGATTAACTCTCAAACTTAGACCCTCATATTCTCATCAAATCCATGTCTTATGGGGGGGGGGGGTTGATGCCAAAATAGGGTGGGAGGAAAATCAATTGGAAAGAGTAAACCCCCTCCAATGAGGCTGCCTCGCAAAGCCTGTTCACCGATCCCCACAACACCGTAGCTGGCGTGAAGCCACCCCATTTTCAGGAACTGTGAAGAAAAGATGTGGGAGGCTTCCCGATTTGAAATACATTTTCGAAGTTTCTGTTATGTATTGTGGCATGAGTCTCCATGATCAAAAGGGCATTTGCGGAGCCACCACGAAGGAAGAGGTGGGAGTCTCCGCAATCCGAAAAATGTTTGAGAAAATGCCGTGAATAAAAGAGGCAGGAGGCTTCATGGTTACGAAAAAGCACCATAAGGCATCGCGTCAAGAGATCCCTCCTTTGCACCACCTCTTGCATATAAATATCGGGCTTCCCCCAATCCCAAAGTATGGATACTCCAACCTTTCACCTTTTCAGCTCTCAAGTCATGAAGCACTTTCTCTTCATCTAAAAATGAGTTCCTTAAGGTACTTTATCATCACGATGTGCTTTTCCCATGGCTTAAACATAGTCCCTCTTCAAGAAGGGATTCCCTTTGTGAAGACCACTGGCCTTTGTAAAGGTAGGAGAGCCCTAAGGGGACTCAAGTATTCAAAAATCGCTCATGCTTATCGAAGTACCTTACATGGACATGTGAACCACAAGCTAAGGAAGAATAACTCTTCTTCGTGAGGCATAATTTTTTTAATGCTATGCTACATAAGGCACCCCTTCTTTGTGAAGCCCTACTCCATTAGAGACTTTCTGCTTCACAAAGCACCATCCATGTGCACTTATTCCTTATTCCTAGGCTAGGACACTCTACTTCATGAAACATACCCCTTCGCAAAGCCCCTCCACTACATGGAGCACAATAGCTTCATGAGGCCTCTTCCTATGAAACCCTTTGAACCTGAACCCCTTTTCCCGTATGACCCTCCAAGTCTGTACAAAGTGATTTCAATGTCCCTTGGGCGCTGATTTACGTTGTGTTTCATAGCCTTATGCTTCTTCACAGAGGCATGCTAACAACTATTACTTCTTCACATAGCCATGCTAACGCGGACCCCTTAGTGGATCACTCCATGACACCCCCTCACCACATCATTGATGATGCATTACCATCCCTAAGGTGGGTGGTTATCAGTTATTTAAGTCCAAGTTTTAACACCCAATTATTAAATAGTATGTTAATTTCTTTAAAGTAAGTCAATAGCTTGCGCTACACACAACACCAAGTTTGAGCGCACCACGACTTACAAAACTAGCCATTAAAAAGCCGTTATGAATAGTTTTAATTGAATTTTGAATTTTATATTCTCCATAAAATTTTAGAATCCATATTATGTGTTTCTTAAACTTAATATTAGAACAAATTCATTTTTTCAGAAAAAAGAAGTATTTTTCAAAAAAAATGCAATTTTACCACCTTTTAATGGAAAACCCTTTTTAAAACCAATATATTACACTTTTATTTATTAAATTTAATTAAAATAAATTCTTCTTTAGAATCAGGGCATAAAATTTTATTTTGGATAATTTTTTTGTAATTTTCTAATAACTTTTATATTTTGATGAATAATGAAAAATACTAAATTTTAATTGAAAATAACTTTTTTAATTGAAATAATTTATAGTGTCAAATTATGTATTTGAATGGTTTGGAAGTATAATTAGATTATATTTTTATCATTTAATACAATGTATGTGACTATGAGTAATTTTACATTTAAATTTGACATAAACAAATTTCAATCATTTGATAGTTTTTTACTTTTAAAAAAACTGCTTTTCGGTTTTGACAATAGGAATTAATTTTAAATTAATTAGTGAAACTTCTATGTTTTAAATTTTCTAAAATAGAATTCATTTTTGAATTCGGAATATCAAAATTAGCGAAGGATAAATTTTTGGTATTTTTCTGAAAACATTCAATTTTTGAGGAATAGTGAAAAAACACTACGTTATAGTTTAAAACTGATTTTTATTTAAATAATTAATAATTTTTTTATGTTTATTTTTAAGTCAAAATAGATTTATAATACCTATATAAGTTCAATTTAAATCATTGGTGTCATTTTATAATAAAATTAGATGTATAAAATTTTATTGAACTTTTTACCGTCTTTTACCCACTTCTTAGGAGCATTTGCAAATTTACATAATACATAATTTTACCACTTCTGTGAGTTGAATTTCAAAAATCCGAGAGATATTGTTGATATTATTATGTAAAATATGGTTCAATAAGATTAAAATATTTTTTTGTGAATAGTAATTTTTTACTTTTATTTACCACGGTTAAAGGTAAATAGGGTAATTTAGGGTAAGAATGATATTATTATTACCCTAACACATGTCCTAATTATATTGGATAAATGTAATTAGACCAAAAAACATGTTTAATAAAATAGGATCCTTTAGGTCCACTTGGATTAGATTTGGACAATTATTATTATTTTATTTAAAGAAGAGTTAAAAGAGTTAAAATCAACGTTTAATAACTAAAACATTTTTAATATAGAGTTATACATAAGATAAATTCGACTATAAATATTAATTAGAAATATAACATGATTTCCTACAAAGTTTTATTTTATTTATATTTTTTAGACATTAAATAATTTAATTTAGTTATGACACAATGATGATACAGTAATTACCTAATTAATGAAATATTAAAATAAAGGATATTATAAATATCCAAATAAATGTAATTTTAGACTTTTTATGAAATAAAATAATTTTATATGTTAATATGACATGATAGGGTTGGTTAGATGAATTTGTTTTGAAGTAATAATGTTGTTATGAATTTAGCAAAAACAAAATTCCAAATAGTGTCAAAATTGACATAAAAGTGTTTTAAAAAAATATTATATTATAAATTGATATTCTATTCCTGAAAATCTAATGCTCAGCTAGAGGTCATAAATAATATTATATATGTCATTAATTAACCAATTTAGGTTCTCTTGGAAGTTTATATGAAGTTTATTAAACATATAATATAAAAATACAAAGAGAAATGGTAAATGACAAACTATTTAACTAAGAGTTAAATCTAAAAGATAAAATTAATATAGTAACCCAAACATGTCTAAAACCTATTGGATGTGTGGTTTTCGACTCATACCCAGCATATAATTTAAATAACTCATTTTTTGGCCATTATAAATTGAAAATGATTTTATTATAAAATAATATCTCAAGCCTTTCCTAAGGTGCCCCTCACCCCTCTTATAAAAGGGCACTTCTCCTTCTCTCTAATTCACAACTTCAAAGCCATTTTTCTCATCCAACCCCTGCCCAAATACCATGTCAACTGTCCTCCCTTCATCCCAGAGGCCTTAATTTAGTCATAAATTGAACCTATGGATCCCTTTTGATCAAATCAAAAGGAATAACCCGAAGAAGAGGTAAATATTTCATCTCCTCTTTCAAGTTCCTTTCTTCTTCCACATCCTCTTTTTTTGTTGTTTCAATTATAAAATAATAACTCTAGTATATTCTATATACTGTTATGTTATTATAAATATGGGACTATCATATTCATTATTCTATCCATCCTCTAAATGACATGTCACCATATGTGCGTATATACAGCTTATCGTCTACATGTCATGGTGTAATTGTTATTCAATACATTATTATTTGTATGTGTATAATAATGATGTATAATTGATTTAAATAATAAGTATAACATGAAATTTTTTCTATATATATGATATAACATCCAATTATATATTATTTTAATATCAAATGAATGATATTTTCACTCGTGCGTACATACGGATTACCGTCTCCACGAACGTGATAAGATTCATTCCCCATCATATCTATTCAAGACTAATTTTCATTAGATGATTAGAAATAATGTTTAAATACATAATATAATTCTTAATATTAATAAGATAAATCCTATCCAAAACAAACATTACATACGTAACAAAGCATATAAAGGAAAACGAATCAGTTAACACCTGAAACGACGATAATACTAAAATATTATTAACAAAGAAAAAGTGAAAGATCATATATGATATCATATTAATGTATATGATTCTTGAATAATTTAATATCAATAATTTCACCATTATAAATGAGGTTAACCTACCCTCTACCACGGAATAGTACAAGGTAAGGGTTTTCTTATCTCACTTTTAATTCTGTGAGATTTCCATTGTTCGCCACTTATTTATTGCATTTGGTTTATTGTGTACTTCCATTTGATATATATTATCATGATTCTCTTTATATTCACTGCATTCTATGATTCATTTGATTTTTATTAACTTTTCTTTGTAGAAATTTATTAATTACAACAAGGTAAGGAGTTTTCATCTCACTTCTTATTTCTGTGAGATTTATGCTATATTGGCCACTATTTCCTTTTGTGTGGTGTATGCACTTCCCATTATTGTATTATAGGTGTAATATAAATTAATTTATTGGTATTTACATCTTCATTGTATGATAATTATTTCATGTGGTGTAAGTTTCATAAGTTACCAAACCGTTAAGGAAATATCAAATTTCAATTTCTACTCATTGGGATTTACGGATACTTCATTGGTTAGTTTACTCCAAGATTATGTTTGGAATCAATATTTATTATTTATGTAGTAATTTCCACGCAAATTTCTATTGATATAATTTTGATACACATAATCACCCCATTTATAAATTCTCAAGTTATCGATATGAACCTGATAAGAGTAATTCTATCTCAATCTCCATTCATTGAGTTAGACATCAAATTCATTAGTGTTGTATTTACAAGAATATGTGTGAATGTTCTCTGATTTATTTACACTGAATATCCAATAATATTGATTGTATTTATATTTTTCACACATAATTATGTCATTTATTTATACTTAACCTAAGGATATGGTCTTTATAAGGGATTTCATCTCAACATACATTCCATTGAGCCTTTTTTGTTGATATGTGCAATTCACTTTTATTTGGTGTATATACTGAACTTTGAAATATTATATCATGAATACCTTTATTCTCATGATATTATAAAGTTTTTATTACCTCAATTATTTGTATTCAAGTGTCTCTCATTTGGTTATGAACTCTAACTAAAATATCATTTTAAATGTTTTAAATATTTATTCTTTTAAATCTTTCACATTTATGTCTATGTTTTAAAAATGGTTTTAAGGATTTTTTTATGGACATTAATGTTTTCAAATTAAATTTCCTTTCAAAATATTCATAGTGGTATGTGACACTTTGATTCAAAAATATATTTTAAACAGCTTCTTGATAAATAGTGAGACTTTTAAATGATTTCAAGAAAAAGGGGGTTATTTCTATCAAATAGATTTGATGATTATTTTCATCTATGTCAATATCCTTCATTATTCTATATTGAGGTTAATCTATTACAATACAATCTTCTATAATGTATTTAATGAGTTATATTTGACTATGGATGTGCTATTTTTATACCATTCATGGTTTGTGGATTAAGTATTGACATTTCATATTCTAGTTTTAATACTAAATTTTATGTTATGTTTCATAATTTTCATATGAGGAATAAATTGGGCTTATTAAGTGACAGGTGGAGCTTTCTATAGCGACTCCATGCATCAGTGGGTCTCATAAGACAAAATAGTGTCTTGGAACAAGGCCTTGACAAAATCACATTTGTAGTCTTGGTACAAGGACTTGACGATGTGGTTATGAAAGTCTGGAATTATGTATTACATCATAATTAAAGTGGATATTGATATTTCATGTGATTATTCAAAAAGTAAAATATCAATGCAAATAAGTAAATGGAATTATTTGACTTTATCATTTCCATATTGTGCTGAAGTTCAAGATTAAAAGGCTTTTATTTTAGTCTTATACATTGCATTAAATATTTATGCTTATTTATGAAAGTTTCCGCTATATTGTTATCCTTACTAAGAATCTTAGCTCACCCCCTTCTATGTTTTATTTTTTCTAGGATGCGAAGAAGTATATTATGAATGACCTGGAGGGATGGTCTATGGGATCTCAATGTTGTCTTTGCAAAAAATGTTATTGTAGTTTTCTATTTTATGATGTAATGTAAACCTTATTAATGTATATAGTACTTCCAAGGATAATAAACTAATTGGCCTTTTGAGACTTCATATCTTGTGATCATTCCAATGATACGTAATAATTCACCGAATCTAGGCTTCCGGGGTCATGGTGTTACATTTGGTATTAGAGTAAGTTTAGTACAAACCATGGAAACTACATTGAGATAAACTAGGATTAGATCACACAACCCTAAGATTGACTTTGATGATTAGTATAGAATAACTTCCTAGAATTTTGGTATTTTAGAGATTATGTAAGTTTTTCATGAAATACATCCATGTCTCAATACGAGCAGGTAGAGGTGGCTTGGGAACATATATACCTAGGGGTAAAACCCGAAAACACCACTTTGAGCTAGACTTGAACGGGAACTGGTGCACGACAATGGGCCTTGATGCACTCTTAGTTATGACACTCTCGGGGGATATGCTTAAGAAAATTCACATTTTCATTAAAAAATGATTTAAAGGATTTTAATATAAGCTGATAATAAATAACTTTCATTAATCCTAATGTGTTTTAGATTGAAAATAAGGTTTTATGATATTATCTAAATTATTTTATGACTCACACTATGTATTTGTGTGTTAGTCAATGGCTGGATTCCAAGGAAGTCATTGTAACACTGAACATGATGTAAAAGGTGGGAACGATGGAGGAAATGATCAATGGAATAGAACATTGATAGTTGTAAAATATATCGTGTTCATGACGAATCAATTTTCCAAAAATATGATCAAAAACATATATATTAACGAACTCCCAGACTCAACAAAGAATAGAATTTAGGTGAATGATAAGAGCTCCAGTACTGGAGACCTTGGAGAAAAGAATGATCAATTTATATCATGCAGGAAATGTGGAAGGAGACACCTAGGGAAGTTTCTCATTGGAACAAGGAAATTCTTTATGAGTGGGAAAGAAGGAAATAAATTAAAGAATTGTCGAGGAAAAATGAAGAGTACAACGGAAGAAAATAAAAATTATCCCAAGAATCCATTTACAGTCATTTTTTCAAAATGTAGGGGACCTGGGCATTACCCGAGTGAATGACCTATTCTATAGGATAACCTCTTGGTGAGGGAAAAACCTATGTGGAAATAAATGCATGGTTAAATGTTTAAAAGTATTAGTGGTATTTTTTTATGTGATTACATTGGAAGACTATTCTCTTAAGCGTAACCCTGCAGTTTATTATGTGAAAATTCTATTTTAGAAATAATTGTGTTTTCTATTGTTGATATAGTTATAAATAACCATTTGGGTTTATATAAGCCCTGAATTTTAGGAAATCACATGTTATTAAATTTTTGGATGAAAATGTGAGGTATGAGATAACCTTTGTGGTGAAATTATGTCATAGTTATTTTTTTTGGAATTTATCTCATTTTGGGAACATTATAAAATATAGCATTTAAAAAAGTACAACATGCAGACTGTGTGACAACCCATCGCGTCAGATAAATCTGTAGGAATCGAACCCACAACCATAGTGCGATTGGGATTTATCACCTACCACTGGACTATGTGAAGTCCTTGGTTAGTTTGACTAATTATTTTTAGTTAAATTATTTTATTGATCAATAATAAGTTGATTTGGGTTCTTATGTCTTATCAAATGGATATCCTTAGTATAGGAAAATTATTTAGGGATTAAGTGATAAATGTTATTTTGGAAGATATTCTCTCTGTTGGGATTACTATATGACTAAGGAAAATATAATACTATGTGATTATCCTTTTGGGGATAATATGTTCTTACACTGACCATTTTTGTTTTTTCTAATCTCTAAAGACAAGGTAAATATATATAGTTTATCATTTGTGGATTATATGATTCTCTAGAAGTTGATTCTAGCGATTCAAGTGTGACCAAGTCATATTGAATACTCATCGTTTGAAAAAAGAAGATGAGTTGGTGGTAGAAATTTATTAAAGGATGAAACTCTACTTCAAAAGTAAGTATATCTTTTTATGTTTGTATCCAATATCATAAATCAATTCCTCATGTTTATTAAATGGAACTTAAATCATAAAAAATGTTATCCGTTTACATTTGCTACTAGGAAACTAATGAATATTTATCTCATCACAAGTATGTGGTTTTCTTGTATTTAACATTCTCCAAATCATGTTTTATATCACTCACCACCAGAACATGACACTTATTTTATCTTCCATATCCGTGTTTTTTTATCATGGAATCCGAGTGTGGGTTATCTCGGGTGACCTTTGTACTTCTCTTTCTTTATTTTAAAGAGATAGTTTTATTGACTCCTTTTCCGATGTGGGACTTTAAATGAAGTTCCCCATCACAATTTTTAAATTGTGAGGACGCAATTTCCAAAATGGGGGAAGTATTTTACACCCCAAGATTTCATAGTAGGTTATTTTCTTTAAAGTAATTCAATATGTTGTGCTACTTACAACCCCGAGTTCAGGCGCACCACGACTTACCAATCTACCCATTCAAAAGTGGTTATGGATAGTATTAACTGAATTTTAAATTTTATATACCCCATATAATATTATAATCCATATTATGTGTTTCTTAGACATAATATAACAACAAATTCGTTTTTTCAGATAAAAAAATTATTTTTAAAAAAATGCAATTTTACCACCTTTTAATGGAAAACCCTTTTTGAAACCAATTTTTGACACTTTTATATATTAAATTTATTGAAATTAAATTCTTCCTTAGAATCAGGACATAAAAATTCATTTTGTATAAATTTTTGGTACTTTTCTAATAACATTTATATTTTGATGAATACTAAAAAAATACTAAATTTTAATTGAAAACACATTTTTAATCGAAAAAATTTATAGTGATAAATTATGTATTTGAATGGGTTGTAAGTATAATTAGATTATATTTTTATCTTTTAATACAATTTAGGTGATTATAAGTAATTTCACATTTAAATTGGACATAAACACAAGTCAATCTTATGATAGTTTTTACTTTTTTAAAAACCCGCTTTTCGGTTTTGACAACAGGAATTAATTTTAAATTAATTAATGAAACTTCTATGTTTTGAGTTTGGTAAAATAGAAATTATTTTTTAATTCAGAATAACAAAATCATCTTAGGGTAAATTTTTTGGTATTTTTCTGAAAACATTCATTTTTTGATGAATAGTGAAAAACACTATATTATAGTTTAAAATCGTCTTTTTATTTAAATAATTATTATTTTTTATTTAAATTTATTTTAAGTAAAAATATATGTATAATACCTATATAACTTCAATTTAATTCATTGGTTTCATTTTATAATAAAATTAGATATATAAAATTTTATTGAACTTTTTACCATCTTTTACCCACCTCCTAGGAAAATTTGCAAATTTACATAAAACTTAATTTTACCGCTCTTATGAGTTGAATTTAAAAAATTTTAGAGACACAGTTGATATCATTAAGTAAAATTTGATTCAATAATATGTAAATAATTTTTTTATGAATAGTAGATTTTTACTTTTATTTACCATAGTTAAAAGTAAATAGGGTAATTAAAGGTAAAAATGATACTATTATTACCCTAACACATGTCCTAATTCTATTGGATACATTTAATTCTACCAAAAACAACCTTATGAATAAAATATGATCCTTTAGGTCCACTGGGATTAGATTATGACATTTATTATTATTTTATTTTAAGAAGAGTTAAAAGAGTTAAAATCAATGATCAATAACTAAAACATTTTTAATATAGGGTTATACATAAGATAAATTAGACTATAAATTTTCATTATAAAGATAACAATATTTACTAAATAATGGTATTTTATTTATATTTTTTAAACACTAAATAATTTAATTTATTTATGACACAATGATGATGCATTAATTACCTAATTAATGAAATATTAAAATTATTGATATTATAAATATCCAAATAAATGTAATTTGAGACTTTATATGAATTAAAAAAATTACATGTTAATATGACATGTAAGGGTTGGTTAGATGATTTTTTTTAAGTAATAATATTTTTATGAATTTAGAAAAAACAAAATACCAAAGAGTGTCCAAATTGACAAAAAAAAAGAGTTTTTAAAACAAATATAACATTACTAATTGATATTCTATTCCTAAAAACCTATGGTTTGACCAAAAAACTTAAATAATAATATATATGTCATTAATGAACCACTTGAGGTTCACTTGGATGTTTATAGTATGTTTCTTAACCATATAATATTAAAATATAAAGAGACATGGTAAATGCCAAACTTTTTAACTAAGAGTTAATTGTAAAAGATTAAGTTAATATAGTAACCCAAACCTGTCTAAAACCTATTGGTTGAGTCATTTTAGACTCATTCCCACCATATCCTTTAAATAATTAATTTACTATCCATTAGAAACGGAAAATTATTTTATTATAAAATAATATTTCTAGCTTTTCCTAAGGTTCCCCTCACCCCACTTATGAAAGGGAACTTCCCCTTCTCTCTAATTCACCCGTAAAATCCATTTGGCTCGGCCAAACCCTACCCAAATTCTCTATAAGTTGTCCTCACTTCATCCTAAAGGCATTCCATTACTCATAAATCCAACTTAAGGTGCATTTTTGATCAATTCAAAAGGAAGAACCCGAAGAAGAGGTAAATATTTAATCACCTCCTTCAAGTTCCATTCTTCTTCCACATCCTCTTTATTTGTTGGTTCCATTATGAAATAATAACTCTGGTATCTTCTATATACTATGATGTTATTATAAATATCGTAGAACCATATTATTTATTCTATCCATCTTTTGAATGACATGTCACCATACATGTGTATGTACGACTTACCGTCTCCACATTGTGGTGCAATTGTTTTTCAATACATTATTATTTTAATGGGTATAATAATGATGTATAATTGAGGTAAATAATAAACAAAACATGATAATTTTTATTTATATATGATATACCATCCAATTATATATTATTTTTACATCAAAAGATTGATATTGTCGCTCGTGCATACGTACAGATTACCGTCTCCGCAAACGCGATGAGATACATTCCCCATCGTTTTCATTCAAGATTAATTTTTATTAGATTATTAAAAA
The DNA here is from genome assembly GCA_963277665.1 of Viscum album. Taxonomy (NCBI): domain Eukaryota; kingdom Viridiplantae; phylum Streptophyta; class Magnoliopsida; order Santalales; family Viscaceae; genus Viscum; species Viscum album. The sequence goes on along the minus strand of OY728127.1, from coordinate 344,413,453 downwards.
TAATTTTTAAATACTTAATATCATTCTTAATATGAATAAGATACATCATATCAATAACAAACATTACATTGTAACAAATCATATAAAGGAATGCGAATCAGTTAACACCTGAAACGACGATAATTCTAAAATATTATTAACAAAGCAATATTAAAAGATCATATATGATATCATATTAATGTATATGATTCTTGTATAAATTAATAACAATTATTTCACCATTATACAGGAAATTAACCTACCCTTGACCAAGTAAATTTATAAGGTAATTAGTTTCTTATATTACTTTTAATTCCCTGATATTTCTATTGTTTGCAACTTATTTATTGCATGTGGTGTATTGTGTACTTCAATTTGATATATATTATCTTTATTATATTTATATTCATGGAAGTCTATGAATAATATTATGGTTATTATCTTTTGGTCATACAAATTGATTAATTACAATGTGGTAAGGAGTTTTCTTCTAACTTCTTATTTCTGTGAGATTCATGCCATATTGGACACTATTTCCTTTTGTGTAGTGTATGTACTGCCCATTATTGTATTCTTGGTGAAATATACTTTAATTTATGGGTATTTAAATCTTAATTTTCTGATACTTATTTCATGGGGTGTATGTTTCAGAAGTTACCAAATCGGTAAGGGAATATCAAATTTCAATTTCCACTCATTGGGATTTATAGATACTTTACTGATTATTTTACTCCAAGATTATGTGTGGAATAAATATTTATTATATATGTAGTAATTTCCAAACACCTTCATATGGATATAATTTTGATACACATAATAACTCCATTTATAAATTCTCAATTCATCAATATGAACCTGCTAAGAGTAATTCTAATTCAACTTCCATTCATTGAGTTAAACATCTATTTCACTGGTGTTGTTTTTACAAGAATATGTGTGAATGTTCTCTAATTGATTTACACTGAATGTCCAATAATATTGATTGTATTTATATTTTTCACACATAATTATGTAATTCATTTATCCTTATCCTAAGGATAGAGTCTTTATAAGGGATTTCATCTCAACTTACATTCCATTGTGTCTTCTTTATTGTTATGAGCCATTTCACTTTTATTTGGTGTATATATTGTACTTTGACATATTATATCATCAATACATTTATTGTCATGATATTATAATGTTTTTATTACCTCAATTAGTTGTATTCAAGTGTCTCTCATTTGGTAAGGAACTCTACCTCAAATATCATTTTAAATGTTTTAAAGATTTATTCTTATAAATATTTCTCATTTATGTCCATGTTTTAAAAGGGGTATTATGGATTTATTTATATTAACATTAATTTTTTCAAATTAAAATTATTTTTTAAAGTTTCAAAGTGGTGTGGGACACTTTAATTCAAAAATTTATTTTAAACAACTTCATGATAAATAGTGAGACTTTTAAATGATTTCAAGAAAAAAGGGGATATTTTTCTCAAATAGTTTTGATGATTATTTTCATCTATGTCAATATCCTTCATTATTCTCGATTAAGGTTATTATGTTAAAATACAAAATTTCATATTGTATTGAATGAGTTATGTTTGACTGTGGATGTGCTATTATTATACCATTCATGATTTGTGGATAAAGTATTGACATTTTGTATTCTAGTTTTAATACGAATGTTTTTCTTATGTTTCAAACTTTTCATATGAGAAATGCATTGGACTTATTAAGTGACGGGTGGAGCCCACTATAGATCCTAGATGCATCGGTAGGTCTCATGAGACAAACTATTGTCTTGTCTTAAGGCCTTGACAAAATTTAATTTGTAGTCTTGGCACAATGCCTTGACTATGTGGTTATGAAAGTCTGGCATTAGGCATTCCATCATTATGAAAGTGGTTGTTCATATTTCAAGTGATTATTCGACTAGTAGAATATCCATGTGAATAAGTAAATGTAATTATTTGATTTTATCTTTGCCATATTATTCTGATGTTCATGTTTAAATGGATTTTTTCTAGTTTTATACATTTGCTTAAATGTTTATGTTTATTTATGGAAGTTTCCACTATATTGGTATCCTTAATGAGAATCTGATCTCACCCCTTTCTGAGTTTTATTTTTCCCAAGATGTGAAAAAGTATATTTTGACTGACCAGTAGGGATAGTCTATGGGATCTCAGTGTTGTCTATGGAAACAATTTTGTTGTAGATTTCTATTTTATGAAGTAATGTAAACCTTATGAATGTATCTATTACTTCCAAGTGTACTAAAATAATCAGTCTTTTGAGACTTGATCTTTTGTGATCATTCCAATGATACATAATAATGCACAGACTCTGGGCTTCGGGGGTTGGGGTATTACACTAGGGGTGCGTAGTAAACCTACCTCATCTGAGCTGGAGGACGTTAAACTGCCAAGCACCATCATCCTCAGCACATGACGGTAAACTGTGACCTCGCCCCATTCATTATACATGGGGTTCCCCACCTCGGACATTTTCAATGTCTACTGGTCTCTACGGTAGTAAAATCATCCTCACATAGAATGAGATAATCTTTAATAGATTGGTGCCTATCCGTGAGGAGGGAAAGCATTTTGGTGTAAACCCCTAGCCTTTCTTGCAGGAGGTAGCACCCCTACCCCTCCTCTCTTCTTCGATGCCATTGACTAAGAGGAGAGAAGTGCACATGAACCTTCGTTATCTTGTCCCAATCCCTGTTTTATTTTTCTGCATATGCCCTCCATCCTGGAGTAAGTCCCAACCTCCATCTCCATGGGCTACTAACCACACTTAATCCTTGTTTCCTCTTAGTAACACTAACCATGTGTATGCCTCATTCCACTTCCCATAGATGCACCTATTGCGACATGATCATCAAGTCTTTTCTATGTCTTGTTTCTCACACTGAGAATGACTCACATGGGATTAGAGTAAGCGCTAACCATTACATCCACATGGGGGAGCCCTAGAGTGTAAGCCGCAAACCATCCCGAACTACGTGTAATTTGTTCCTTGCCAAGGTTAGGTACATAGGAAACCTCCCCAAGTTTCAATCCCAACACCTATTGGTCCATACCCCCTTCATGTCGGTTCAACAAACTCTCTAGAACTACATGGAATTTGATCCTTCCCAAGGCATGGTACGAAGGTATCCTCCCTGAGGTTCAATCCCAACACTCATTGGTCATAATCCCCTTCATGTTGGTTAACAAAGCACTCCTGAACTATGTGGGATTTGATCCTTGGAAAGGAAAGCTTTGTATAAAGCCTCCCTAAGGTCCAACCCCGATCGACAAAAATCCGTTGTCATCCCCAACCAGTGGTAAGCGGTTGGAACCCCAATCTGTGGTAATATGTTTTCATCCCCAAATAGTAGTAAGCTATTGGAACCCTAATCAGTAGGAAGATGTTGTCAACCCCTTCCAGTGGTATGCTGTTATGTTCTCCAACCGAGGGTAAGCCGTTGGGTTCCCTATTCGACAGTAAGCTATTGTAGTCCCCTTTGTTGGGACCCACATCTCTGGTCCACCCCCATGACGTTAGACCCACCTCAAGCTACTAACTGCGTGTAAGCCCCAGCATTTCATCTGGTCACTCTCCTCTGCGTACACCCTGATTCTATACCCCCATCCCAAACTACGTGGACTTTGATCCATGCCAAGGGAAGGAATATAGGAAGCCTCCATGAGGTTAAATCCCATCACCCAAGTCTCATCATGTTCACTCTCCCTTGAGCCTATATGTTTTAGTATGGACATCCATGGACTCGGAGGTTCCACTTCCTCCGAGTCCCATCCATATGGGCTTCCTCCTCAGGTGTCCCATCGCCACGCCGAACTACGCATACATTGATTCCCTACCATGGGGATATGTAGGATATCTCTTCGAGGCTCAAGCACAACACTACCATCACCTTAAAATCAGTTCCATCTCATTCCCCCAACACTTCATTAAACTCTCCATCATCTATCCTGATTCTTACCTGGGCTGCCACATCCCGGTGAAATCATGTCATCCACTTTCTTAATGCTCCGAGCAGTAATCGAGTAACTAACCACACGTTTTCCCTTGTATTAGTGTTCTATCTACAGGGTTCACTCATATGATCCACTATTATGATTGTTTTGATCATTATGATCTATCTCATCTAGACATTAAACACGCAGAATACCCTGTGTTAAACATGTGAAGCTGAGGAAAAACTCAAAGACATGCATATGGAATTAATTCCCTAAATTCGACATGGGATACCTCAGGCTTATGCACCCTTGAGTAGCCCTATAATAAGGGGAAGAAACCTAGATGAAATATTGTTCTAGCATCCATACATGCCAATTATGTCCAACGTGACTACTCCGCCGACCGATGGTTGCTGCCCTGACCGAACCCCTTGGAATGTCCTGAAAGAAGCAATGTAAATAACTAGTGGCTATGAAGACATGGAACTTGGAAAAGATTCATAAAAAATATTAAATCTATGAGGGATACCTAGACTAGGAAACGACTTCCGAGGAATAATCTAGGGAAAAATAAACTGACATCCCATCATCCTGTTTCAACCAAGGAGCAAACATCCCTGAATATGTGATGGATGCCGCCAACCTTTTGAAAGAAAGAATGCATGGAAATAGTTTCATGTCCTCCAATGAAAGATATGGATGTACACCCTAGTGAATTCTTTGTAAAAAAGTATATAAACCTTATAAAATAATATATGTTCTTAATAGAACACCTATCTCAAAGGAGGAAAATTGAGACAAAATTACTTTAAGGATTTGGTATCTTTTGAAACATAAACCCCATGAAATAATGTTAATAAAATGGATATTTTAATACCCATGAATTTAATTATAATTATCATAAAATAAATCCATGGTCAGTATGCACACTACATAAAAGAAATAGGAAGTTATCATGGCTTGTGTCTCACAGAAAATTAAAATGAGACCTGAAAACTCTTAATAATTGAGAAACATTATAATCATGATCCCTAGGAATAAATAAAATTTATTAAAGATATTAATATAATTAAAAAAAGTAAATTAGTGATATAAATTTTCATATGAACGTATATACAGCACACAAAATTAGCATGTTGTGAATATGGAAAGTGTCTCACACAAATAAAAAGTTAGATGAAATTCCTTTATCTTAAGTCTTCAATTTATTTGTACACGGTCAAACATCATGTATAATTTATATAAGGTTATTGTCAATCTAACACAGAAACATATTATTATATCTAATAGCATTTATGATTCACTTATGACTATATATTAACCTTTAATTAACAATTCAATGTGAACTTAATGTTTTGGGTAATAATATATTTGTTTGTCGTATATCTTTTGACTTGTTATTATCGATCCTATTATATAGATAATGATTTAAATATTTGAAGAATTTAAAAAATTATCAATATAATATATATATTCTTTTAATAAATATTTATAGTAATCTATAAAATATAGAAATATTAAATGAATTACTTCATTCATGGAGAGGGTAGGTCGTACATATGCAAGGACGTTGCTTCCGTTTTATTATCATAATGTAAAAATTAAAGTAAATGAAATATATGTATATATAAATATATAACATCATTGTAGAAGAATTATAATTTCATATATATCATATTAATATACCAAATCCATTATGAATACATTCCATGTAATGTGTGAAATAATCACATCGCTTTGGGGAGTTTGTAGTCCGCACTTCAACAAATGAAGTTATCATAAATCCGCAATATGGAAATAAGGATGTTATGATTTATAAAACAATAAAAAAAATTAAATACCTAATAAAAATAATATATATAATAAAAATTGATTTTTTATCCTAATAACTACCCATGATTGGTAATAAATGAAAACAGCTAACTTCATTTTGTGAGGCGGTAGTTCTCCATACAAAAAAATGGTAAGTTAGTTACCCATTAGATTAATGTGTGTGTAAGGGTAGGCAGAAACTATATAATAAAAAATAATTAATTAATTTATTATAATAATTTTATTATATAATAATGAAATAAGAATACTTTGTGGGAGGATAATGTAAATAAAAAAAGGGTTCTTGGGGAAGGATGATACCTCTTTGTTGGGAAACTCGTATTGGTTTGCACAAAATGGATCCATTGGATGGATTTATTCCTAAAGGGAGGATTATAAGCGAAATTTAGGTATGTTAGGAGATTATTTGATATGGTTTTTTGTGATTCAAAGGGCTTGAGAGGTGTGAATAAGGGGGAGGGTTGAGTTCCTTTTTAAATTGGTGGATGAGTGGCATTCTAATAAATTTTGGAAAAAGGAATTCCAATGACATTTTTACCATGTAAAGTGACTCCATTAAAAGAAAAATTATATTAAAGGGATTATAGGGTAGAAATATTAATAGAAAATTTCTTTTGGAAATGTGTCTAGGTCATTTGTCCCTTAAGTTTAAGGTTTAGTCCCATTTTATGTTATTTTCCCTCTTATTTGTTGTAATTAATTTTAATTAAATTCAATAATATTTTGGGTAAAAAATAATTTGAACATATTTTTAATTAAAAATATTCATGCTTAAAATTTTTAATCTATGTTTCCAAACTTGAAACACATAATTGGTAGATCTTAATTTAAATTTAATCCCACTGATGGGATGACAATGAAGGTTTTTAATGTAAAAATGTTCAAATGATTAATAAGTTTCTATATCTAATTCAAAATTTAAATTTATTATAACAATCTAAATTGTATTAATTTTTACATAATAGATATAATTAGACTCTATAAAAATATAAATATAATTTATCCTAAAAAATAAACGAGGTGAAAAAGTAGTTTTAAATGAAAATCCAGTATTTTCCACTATTCATCAAAAAATGAAACTTCATAGAAAAATACCAATAATTCACCCTAAACTAGTTATTATTATTTTTATTTCAAAAAACTAAATATATTTTTATATTTTAAATTTTTAAAATTTAAAAAATTAGATTTCAATTAGGGTCTCCCTTAAAGGGCAATAAAAGTGTTTTTTAAAAAATATCGGTTTTTATGTGTAATATTTGGTTTGTTTCTATCTGTTGCTCATAAAATATATTTGAGATAGAAAAAAATTTATATTATTGAATATATAAAATATATATTTAATTAATATTATTCACCAATAGTATTAAATTTAATTTATTTGGATAAAATTACTTTATTAGCATAAAAGTACTTTTTATAAATACATTACCTTTCTATTCCACTTGTTGGTATTTTCATTTATTATTAATTGTTAACCAATTATTTCAACTATTTATTTTTATAACGTTTTTAGTACTATTCATAACCACCATGTTAGCTACATGGTTTTAACATATTATATAAAAAAATATTTTTATTAATAGATAATTTTTTCATAAAACATGGTCTTGCATGTTTTAAAAAACATCAAGGAAAGTAATCCTTATGTGAAATGAAAGTTAACCACAATGTTCTATGTAGAGAAATAAAAAATTAAATTGTTTGTTAATATTATTAACTTAGTTTTTCATATAACACAAATCAATCTTGGTGCTTTAATATATAAAAAAATTATTTTCAGTGTAGTGGGAAATGCTGAATATCAAAAATAATAAATTAATTTGAAAAGAAATTTAAAAAATATTTGTGTGTTACATTATTCCACCCTTAAACTGAATTTCACCGTATAAATTTATTTATTTAATTTAATTTTTAATACTTGAAAGTTTAATTTCTAGAAACACAAATCCTAAAAATAAATATTAAAACAACTTTTAAGAGGGGGAACTTGGAAACCTAACAATTATACAAAGCAACATGTAACTAGGTTTCCACATAGGATAACATTTATTAAAATTGAAAATATGGACATGTGAGTGAAATCTAAATATTAGTTCCTGATAAATAGTGATAGATAACGTGGTTACGAGAATGTTAACAATCACAAAGACATAAATCTTCCACGATCTAACAATCCATTTTATTCATCAGAAATAAAGGTATTGTGATAACATTTTTGTTTTTTGGTCATTTTTCCATAGTGAATGAACAATAACTAGAATATAGACTTACTTGATTTTATTCCATTACATATGAACAATCTCACCATTAGGTTATTCTTTAGTCAATTCCCAATCCTTCTACAACTCTGAGGAATTATGGTGAATTTTTCATTCCTAAAGAACTAACAGATCTTGAGATCCATAATTATACTGATAAGTCATTCCATAAGTCACTTTTTATCACATGAAAAGTTCATCAAAACTTATCCAATCAGAATGAATCCTCCTATAGTGATATTATATTTTAATCTCATAAAACAACATATGGATTTTAGCTTAAACAGTCTATAAATGGTTAACATTATAACGCTTACTAAAGATGATAATCTAAAACATTAGATGTATGTTCATGAAATAATCTTAACATTGATCCTGCATATATCATAAAGAATCTATTACACACATATAATCACAAAAAAATTTTAATGGGATATTAAATAGAGTTACAAGGAAATAAAGGGGGCCTACAGAAGTGATGAACCTATGCATCTCCAATTACAATATCAGCAACCTATGGGGGAAGGGAACCAATGTTGGTAAACTCCCTCGAGGGAAAATCCTATAAGGTCTTTGAACCAAGAATGTCATCCATCATCTTACCTCATTACCCTATATGGGAACACTCAATGATTATAAGAAAAGATTGATTTGAATTGACAAATCATGTAAGTGATATTCAACAGAGTGGAAGAAATTCATTTTAAGGATATCCATATATTATTCAAACCCCTCTTCAAAAAATAAAAATGTATTTGTTTCGAGTGAATCATATGAATTCCATTAAGAAGATCCTCCACTTCTACCCTAAGTGAATATTCATCCCCCTAGAAAGAACAAAAGGAAATTAACCACCATACCCTAGGGCTGGGACACAAAACTCCTCCCAACATTCTTCCTTGATTTTATGAACCATATGTATTCAATTTCAGAACATGTGAAGGTGGAATCCATCTCACCCAATGATCCACCTTCAGAGGTCTGGGCATGGTGTTAGGATGCCTTCTGACTATATGAAACCTAATATAGGGATCTTCCTCACATTGGTTTAGAAGTCTTTCAAGAGATGCTCTTAAGATTTTGGTCCTCATTGCAAGAGCCTTAATTAAAGGAGGGACTTGTCCCATTCTTGCTTCATTACATCCCACAAGCTCTCGTATCCCAATTCAAGAAGGATAGATTGGGTCCACTAAACATGTTTTTTCTGCTGTGGGTTCCTCTGAACTAAAATTTATGAAACTCATCAATGGAATACACTAATGCATTGAAAATGATTTAATCTCTCATAATTCTCCAAATCCATCTGGCCAAATCACTTTGAAAAAAGTGGTGGATCAAGTTCTCCTCCTTATAGTTACTGCAATAGGATAATCTAGAAACAATGCAAATACCCTTGCTTGTCACATTCCAAATATTTTAATACCATATTTATATATTCTCTTGATACATAGTAACAACCAAAATTTACATAAATCCTTTTTAAAAATTGGCATGATTCCAAAATATAATAAATCCTTTATTCCTTAAATAGGATCTTATTTTAAAAACATATTCTATTAGAAACTTTGGTTCATCATTGTATGTCTTCTAATTCAAGGTGATTACACTAACCCCAAATTTATATAGATAGAGATAATAAACTCTTAGAATCATTTTATGTTTCACAAAAGGATGAACATCAAGATTTACATATATATTACTTTTAAAAATCCATTAGGAAATTCACTACTATGGACTTCCTCAATTATCAAGGTTCACTTCATCTATTTTTATTGAATATGATTTCAATTTTTCCTATGTATTCATAGGATAATTTCATTGATCATCATTATTAAAACTTTGATTTTGGAACTTTTTTAAAAAAAACCCAAAAACCCTAGAATTAAATCACTATAGTGTGGGAGGTTCATTACATGGAGTTCTGTAATTGTTGGAATCATTATATAACTTTTTCAAATCACTTTATCATTCATCCACATGATGTACTTGCTTTCCACATTTAAAAATATTTACTAATACCATTAATTCAATTCCCTACATTCTTCTTTCCAAGTTTAGATCATGATAGAAGGCTCATATTCTTATGTCTAAGGTTTTTATATTTTCATATTAACTCTGTCTTCCTATTTATGTAAAAACTATTTGATTGATATGTAACTCCAACCTCCATTTCAACTTTTATTTTACAATGTACAATATCTTCATAGCTACTAATATATCTTTTGTCAATTTCCCTTATAATGATTGGATTTAATACATTTAAGAACCTATCAACCTTAAAATACGATTGGATGATAATTATAGAAGAGCACCTCACAAGTCATGTTAAATTATCCTCTTAGGTACCGGCAGATTCATCAACCATTTTCTTCAACTCAAGGAACTCCTCTTCCATCATTATATGAAGAACAAAAAGAAGGAAATTATTGAAGAATAAGTTATTGAAATCATCCCATTATATGGTTGAAATTTCATATTACCTCCTTGTATTCTTAGTTAGAGTCCACCACTGGTTCTCTTCACCTTCCAACCAATAAGCATTCAGAAGGATTGTTTCATGTTTTGAACACTAGAGAATGGAAAACATCATTTTAGTGGTATTGTTCCAGTGTATAGAAATGCGTGGATTAAAAGAAAAACTAAAAGAAGGTTTAAATTGCCTCATGAAAGAATCAACAAAATGTTGTTCCCCCTTTACTTAGTTGGAAGATCAATATGATTCATATATTTAGAATGTTGGGTGAGCATAGAAATGATATTTTTCAATCCACCTCCCAGAGAATTTGGATGATTAGGAGAAAAATAATTCCATTATCCAACACAATCACCATTAGCACAGTTCCTTTAGGTTCCAGGTATTTACTAAAACAAAAATTATTAGTGTAATAAATATTTTTCATAGTGAGGAACCACGTAATCATAAAAAACGCTTACATGATTTTTAATTATGAAACCTTCATTAATACATTTCACCCTTAGTTTATATTAGTTTATTGGTATAAAACTTCTTTATAAATGCTTTATGAAGGTTAGTGAAGTGTTTATGAATAACAAAATCATATGTCCCAACATATACAAACCAGATACACAGTAAGGCATGTTGTCATGTACTAGGTTATGCTCGAGTTAAGCTTGATGCACCTTGTCAGAGTTATTACTCCAAGGTACATCTATTCTAGAACCATGTCCACTTGTAGTTTCCAAACAATAATGTATTTCAAATAAACCAATCAATCCATCCTATACCAATGATTCCATGACATTTTCCAATAATTTTATGTATCATTAGACTTATCCGTAGACATGTCCTTAGAGTTCTCACTTAGGGTTTCTCATCCTTGTTTATAATGGTTAATTAATATTTTTATCTATTAACAAATATAGCATCCCTTTCATTTCATACAATTCCATTTCATAATTTTTTCAGTATAGTAATATATTACATGGAAAGACACTCAAAGACTATATTAGTCTAGTGCATTTGGAAACATGGAAACATAAACAGTGGTATATAATTTAACTACATTATCTCACACTCTATTCTCCAATACTATCACCATTGATATACATATCAAACATAGTACATATCTTCATAAACTAGGGAAGTAAATATAAAAAAAGGTGAGATCAGATGGTCACTAAGGGTAAACAAGGGAGACATGTAAGCATAAACATAATCATATTGGTATGACATTGTTACCAAGACATTAAAATATCATAACATACATATCAAGGATCATCAAAAATAATCATGTCATAAATATACCTAGTTCATAAGACTTGAATCATAATGAAATCAGTATCATAATCTATGAAATCATAACATAGGAGTAAGACATGGAATTTGTGGTATTCATATTGGCATAAAAAATATTATATAATGGATACCTACCAAGACCACCATAACATGTTAATATTGAGCTAATCACCCATGTACCTGTATCGGTATTAGGATAACAACCCATGTACCCTCCTATTTTAGGTTTTCTATACTACCCATGTACCCCTTAAATTATAGGATTGGGATATAACTCATGTACCTTCTTATTTTCCGGCTTAGTCCATAACCCATGTACCTTCTTGTTTTTGGGATTGCGTTATAACCTATGTACCCTTTTAGGTCATATACCATTTTTATTACCAATTTAATTGGATGGAGATATAGGTCCAATCGACATCATAATGAAATCATATATACATGTTCATAAATATCATAAACAATCACATCATTACTTATTAATTGATGTTTTTATCATTAACATTTAGGAATATTATAACATTTTTAAAAGTGACAGGTTTTACAATCATTTCATAAATGAATATCCCATGAAAATAAGCATGTTTCACTAGAATATAACCCATGAAAGACAAATGGGTTTTATAAACATCGTGTAATTGATATATAAATAATTCTGAGAAAGAATATGAAAGAAACCTTTCGATAATTTCCCTATAAAAGCATGGGTTTCACTAAAAAATGTTATCATAGGGGGAAATAATTGGGAAAGGTCATCTGAAATCATTTAATGAGGAAGTTTTCCTTTCTTAATTGAAAAATTATTTTTAAAATATAAAATTTATTTAAAAACGTTTTCATGAAAATCATCTTCCAGACTTATAATGGATTCTTTAATAACATGTTGATATTCCAATTCTTGAAAAAATTATAAAAAAATCTTACAAATAATTTAAAACAAATTTAAATTTTTTTTAAAAAAAAATATTTTTCTTTGAAATTTTTTAAAAAAACATAAATATCCATATTATTAGGAAAATAATTTCTCTAAAAAATAATCTTGTAAACTTATAAAAGAATATCCAAGGAAAATATGGTCAGGATGGAGGGTATGTCCATACCTACCAAACATTCCATTTTGTACCTCAAAAGATTGGAAAAGTGGATTGGTCATAAAACAACAAGAAAAATCCTTTTAAAACTATTTTAAACAAGGTAACACATGGGTAATTTTTTTTTGTAAACATCCTAGGATAATAGTAAAACTTTTTTGGATTTTCTTCCATATTTCAGTTTTGAATGATCAAAAATTTCAAACAGAAAGGGTAAATAATGTCAGATCTTTTTAAAAGACATTAATAAATATATTATGTTATAAGGAGAGGGAAAAATGGAAAAAACACAATAATATATCATTTATAACCATATAATAATAAAATTAATGAGTTATATTATGATATGGATCATGATATTTCATCAAGGTAAGCGAATTCATAGGCAATCCCGATAAATGATGAGATTGTTTCAATAATCTCCTACCAGTTGGTAACATTTAGTCATACTCCACAGGAAAGAAATTGACATTACAAAATTAAATTATATTATTAAAAAAATAATACGCAAAATATAACATGTAAAATGGCAGTATATATAACTTTTAAAATAATATAGATGCATAATAAAACATGTGTCATAAAGAAGGAAAACCGAGACTAAATTACATCACTAATTTGATAAATATTCCATTATACACCAAGTGAATGAAATTTCATAAAATAGATATTTTAACAAACATATATTTAGTTATAAGAATCATATTTTAAATAAATGGTTAGCCTAGAAACTACATATAAGAAATAGGATGTGAACATGTATTATGTCTTATAAAAAATAAATGTGGGATGAGGAAACTATTACTACTTGAGTATCATTAGAATTGTGATCCCCATGAAATAATAACAGTACATTTATATTTTAATATCATTATATAAATGAAATTAATGATATAACATATCATTGGGTAGTATATACACCACAAAATAAAGGTATTTATGAATTTGGAATGAATCTCAAGAAAATAAAAAAGGGGATTAAATTCACTGATCTTAAGTAATGAGGTTCTTTGTACATGATTATTCCTCCTATATAATAAAAACACGTTTATTATAAATCTACCATAAATGAAATTGTTATATCCAATACCAAATTTTATTAACTTATGAATTTATATTACATGTTTATTAACAATTCCATATTAATGTAATGTTTCAGGTAATAACCGCTTTGTTTATCATACATGTTTTGTATTGATATTATTAATCATATTAAATAGATCATTATTTACATATTTATAGAATGTAAAATATGATTTATATATTATATATATATTTAGTTTAAAAATATTAATGATAATCTGTAAAATATAGAAACATTAAACAAAATACACCTTTCATGGATATGGTCGGTCTGATGTTCGCATGAATGTTGGCTCTGTTTTATTGTTATATTGAAAGAAAGAAAGTAAATGAAATATATATATATATATATATAATTATATTATCATTATTATATCATATTTATCACTTAATTTTTCAAAAACATTCCATAATACATTCCATGTAATGTGTGAACGAATCACATCACTTGGAGTAGGCGATAGTCCAAACTTCCACAAACTACGTAATCTTATATCTAGAATATGGGAAGCCTGAAGGTATATTTTATATAAAGATTAAATTAGTTTATATAAAAAATAAATATAATATATATCATATAAAAATATATTTTCCATCATAATTTCCTCCCATGGGAGGTGGTAATGGAAAAACAAACAACATCTTTTCATGAAGTTGTAGTTTTCTATACACATGACTGTTAAGTTGATTACACATTAGATGGATGTGTGGGTAAGTGTAAGTATGAAACTTTTAATAAAAATATATATGTCTATATAGGATACTGATGTTATTATATAATCAAGGAATAATAATATTTTAGGTGGTGGATAATGATAATAAAACAAAAGATATTAAGGAAGGATGACACCTCGTATTTTGGTAACCCCTCTTGTCTTGTAGCAATGGGAACCCTTGTTTGGATTTCATTATAATGGGAGGATTATATGAGAAATGGAAGGATGTTGGGAACTTAATTTATCACATTTTGGCTGAGTCAAAGGGTCTGAGTGGTGTGAATAAGAGGAAAGGGTGAGTACACTTTTTATTGTGGAGGAGGAGTGGAATTCCTATAAATTTTGGAAAAGGGAATTCCAATCCCGTTTTTCCCATGTCGCATGGCTCAAATAATGGACCAAATTAAATCCCAATGAGTATAGGGTCTATATATGAACATAATATGGATTTTTTACATGTTTTTATATCATTTTATCCCTAAAGTTTAATGATTGGTCCCTTGATAAGCTAATTTCCCTCTTAATTGTTATAATTGATTTTAATTTCATTAAATAAAATTTTTGGTCAAAAACTATGTTGAACAGATTATACATTATGAGTTATTTTCATTCCATATTTTTATTCAATTTTTCAAAATCCCAATCACAACATTGTATGAAATTAATATAAATTTAATCCCACTGACGGGAAGATAATATGGGTTTTTAAAGTAAAATTTTTCAAAAGATTTCAATGTTTTTATATAAAACAAAAAATTTAAATTTATCCCAATGAAATAAATTTGAATAATTTATATATAATTAAGATAATAATACTATAAATCCAATTGTAAATATATTTTATCCTTATAAATAAACTGGGTGAGAAAGCTATTTTGAATTTAAATTCAGTATTTTCTATTATTCATCATTAAATAAATCATTATAAAAAAATAAAAAAATTCACCCTAAAAAAATTTATTTTTTAAAAATCAATAATTAAGAATATTTGGACATATTAAATTTATAAAAGTTCCTAATTTTAAATTTAAAATAGGTTTTCCATTAAAAATAGGTAAAACTACTACTATAAATTTATAGGTTTTGATGTGAAATATTTGGATTGTTCCTTTATTATGTCTGTAAAAAATATTTTATGAATGTAAGAACTAATTTTATCTAATATATAAAATATTAATTTTATTAATATTATTCACCAATAGTAATCAATTAAATTTATTTGGATTAAATTCCTTTCTGAGAAAGTAGTTTTTTTATAGAAGCATTCCCTTTATATTCAATTGGTTTTTATATTCATTTCAAATTAATTATAAACTAGTGATTTCAACCATATATTTTCATAAAATAGTAAATACTATTCATAATCACCAACATAATGGTTGTGTTATATATTATTATATTAAATAATAATATTTTTAATAATATATAATTTATCAGCAAAACTCGGTCTTGGGTATTATGAAACCCATAAAGGAAGTCAGTACTGTGTGTAATGTAATATAACCTCAGTGTTCCATGTAGATTAAGATAATAATTATGTTTTATGTAGTAAATAATAAAATAATTATTGCATATAACGTAATCCAAAATTATTGTTTTAATATAAATAAATTATGTTCATTGTTGCGTCAAATGATTAATATCAAAATGACTAAAATAATATAAAAAATATTTAACAATGTCTCAGGGTGTTGTGTCTCCTAAAAGGAAATACACACTACCATCCTTATTCATGACCATTTCTTTATAGTGGATCAGGTTATACATTCTTACAATGTTGGATCAATCCCATAGACTTGTTCCCATCACTATCTTACGAGATAGATATATTTACCTAATGAATTAGAAGGGGATATTGGTCCCACCCATCATATAATTTATAACAGGCTCAAGTGATGTAATCTAGTCCACCCCATAATATAAAATGTAACTGGCTTACCCGATGCAATCTGTTCCACCCCATCATATTAACTGTATTTTGATTAACATGTGTTATCTAGGCCAACCCATCGTATAAGATATAAAAATCTTAACTGACTTTATCTAGGCCACCAAATCATATATGCTATAATAGGATTAGTCGATGATATCTGGTCTACCCTATTTTTAAAATCCTTTTCCGTGAACCACAATATGAATAAATCCCAAGTATCAATCATATCATCATAAAAACATATTTAAACATCCATTATTTCATAACATGATTAATCCATGGAAAAAAATTTATTTCATGTCTATATCATTGAAACATGATTATCCAATAGAAAATACATTGGTTTGATAACAATCTCTTTGAAACATTTTTTTCTCAGGGAAGTGAAATGGGTTCCATGAACATTATGCCTTCAAAACACAAACTATTCACAGAAGAAAATGTGTGGTATCATAAGATAATATCCCTTGTAAATCATAATCTATATAAAATTATTTTATCTTAGATGTAGAAGGATTTTGAATGATCACTTGTAATATAAATTTTATTTTAATATCAATTATTAAAACAAATAACATTTTCAAAATCCATTTCTTTGAAAAACACTTTAAAAACAAGTAAAATAACATTTTTAAAACCATTTTGGACACTTTTTAAAACAAAAAACAGTGTTAAAATCACTTTTCTTTAAATGCATATAAATAAATAATTTTAATTGTTTTTAAATAATTTATGAAAACATGGGTTTTGAATGAAATGGATTCCTGGTCAAAGAGAAAAATAAGGTCATATTTTGTTAAAAATATTTTATTAATTATATTAAGTGAAAAAGAGTGGATAAATGTTACCATTATATGAAGATATCATGAACAACAATAGGAGAATATAATTAATAATATTTCATGAGATATGTATCATATGATTTCATCAATGGTTGAATAATAAGGAACAATCAAGATAAACAATGAAATTGTTGCAATAAACCTTTACCACTTTGTAAAATTGGATCATAATCCCCATGAAATAATAACATTATTGTAAGGATAAAATATAATAAAAAATAAATATATTAATGATATAACATCTAAAAGGTTAGTATATACACATCATAGAATAATATTGGTGCATCACATGACATGTATCTCAATGAAGGAAAATCAAGTCAACATTACATTAACAATTCGGTAACTTTTGAACCATAGACCCCATGAAACAGTGATCATATATGGATATGTAAATAACCATAACATTAAGTGTAATAATCCTATACTACATTATTGTGAATTATATAATCCATAAAAAACAAACTAGTGATGAATAAGGAATAAGTATCATAGAAATAAATGTGAGACTATAAATCCACAATCATCATGAGTAACTTTTGAATAATGAGACCCTAGAATGAATAAAATTAATTGAAAAGTTGAATATCATGATGTCAAATAACTTTTTTAAATAAAATTTTATAGATTAGTATAAAAATAACACAAAAATAATATGTGTTGAATATATAATATATCTTGTATAACTAAAAGTGATATGAGAAAACCCTTATCTTAAGTCTTGACTTTCTTTATACATTTTCAAAACTCATTTTTGGGTAAATATTTTTGGTTTGAACCAAATGAATTACTTGGTTGGATTCCATCCCAAATTGGGGATTCTAGGAAAATAATAGGGATTTTGGGAGCTTATTTGAGTATGGCTTAGGTGGGCCAAAGGTCTTTAGAGGTTTAGAGAATTTGGGGGGGGGGTTCCATTTTATAGTTGAGGAGGAGCAGAATTCTTGTAAATATAAAATGGTAAAAACAATTTAGAGGTCTCACTTACATAATTTTCCTCCAATAATTTTCAATTTTCGATCCATGAGGGTACATGGTCTAAATATGTCCATACAATGTATTTTTGACATGATTATATGTTATTTGGACCCTTCAATTAACTTTTAACCACATAGTAATCTTGTTTTTACATTTTAATGACATTCAATAATAATTATGTTTTAAAAACTATATTTACCTTCATATAAATTTCAAAATATTATTATTCCAAATATCAAATCCATTTTTCCAAATTCTAATGGAATTAGTGGAAGCAATTAATTTAAAATTAATCGCATAGACGTGTCGCATCAGCGAGTTTTGAAGAGATAATTATTTAAAGTTTTAAATGTTTTTATAACAAATTTTAATGTAAAATTGGTTAAAATTACCTAAATTGGAATAATTGACGTAAAATTGACCAAATTACACTTAAAAAATTTAAAACACAATTTATTTATATCAATAAATTACAAAAAATATGTTTTCAAATTCAATTCATTGTTTTCCACTTGTCCTCAACAAAATAAACATTTGAGAAAAGTACAAAAAAATCACCCAAATTAACTTTTGGTATTCGAATTTTAAAAATGATTTTTTTTTTGAAATAATTTTTTTTAATGTTTTCCAAATTAGATTTTAAATTGGATCACCAATAAAATATGGTAAAATTTTATTTTATACAAATAAATCTATTTATTTATATAATTGAATTTATTATAATATTATTCCTATCAAATCTTTTGGATGTGTTTCAAAAAATTTAACATAATATATAGTATATATATTTTATATAAAATATTCACCAAAAGTTAATTATTAAATTTATTGAGATAAAACATGTTTATAAATTAAAAAATACTTTTCTTTGAAGAGGAATTTATTTATTAACCAATATTTATTCCAATAGATTATAACTAATTGATTACTAGAGGGTTATTTATATATATGTGTGTTTAAACCATATTTTTACAATTTATATAATATTATTCATTACTTCCATTCCAATAGCTAGGTGGTAATTATAATAATATTTAAATAACCTATATTATTTGTATGTTGCAGTTTGGTAGAACACAATCTTACTTGTAATGCAAGCTATCAAACGAACTCAAAATTATATGTAACACAAGCCAAACATAGTTTTTATTTGGCCAAAACACTTAGTTGTTTCATATAATAAATGATATATTTAGTGTTGTGTTAAATGAAAAACATATAAAATTTAAAATTAATTCAAAAAATTACAGGGTGTTACATTCTACCCCCATTCAAAAAATTTCCATCAAAATTTTTCTGGGTCTTATAAGTTTTAATACATGATTATTCCATTAATATAAACTCATATCAACAAAATTAATACTAAAATTCTATTAAAAAAGTAATGTTGGGAATATAACAGTTACCCCATGAAACTCATAACTAGGTTTCCAAATAGAACATCATAGGTTGGAATGGATGATAAGACATGTATGAAAAACAAAAATAATTATATAGTATGATTGCGGTCATTGATCAGAACCAATTAAATGATAAATAGAAATTTAAGTCCCTCAAAACCATAAATATATAATTATTTATAACACCATTGGTTCAACAAAAATGAAGCAATTAGGATAATTATTTTTCATTATAATTTTCTGATATTTTAGGATTCATTTTTATGTCTACAAATATTGGGTAATATACTTGCTTTATTTAATTTCATTCCATATAAATATTCTCACCCTTGGGTTGTTCCTTTCACCTTTTACACTTCATGTATTACTCAATGAAATTAAGGTGAATTTTTCATTCCTAAAGTACAAATAGATCATGATATCCATAAATACAATGATTGGTCATCACATATCTAATTTTTTACCATCACACCCAAATTTTTATCACAGGTTATCCAATATTCATAAATTCCTTTAGTCTCTAAAACCTCAACCGATGTTTAAATTAGAACATTATAGAAATGGCTAACCTTGTAACCCTTATAAAAGATTTAAATGAACAAAATTAGAAAAAAGTTCACTAAATTAACATATAATTGATCCCAAATATATCATAAAGTTACTCTTGGTTATCAAATTCCAAACGTGTGAATACATTCTTTGTATATTCTCCTAAACGATTCTAATATACTAAATTGTCATAAATCCTATTAGAGAACATTCAGGTTTCCTTATTCCAAATATTAAAATATATATTCCTTAAATCCAAGCTGAAAAATTCATCAATGATAACATATCCCACTTTTTCAAAAAAAAGGAATCACTAATCATTTCCATGGTAATCAAAACTATGTATTTTAATTTATCACTATCAATCATATCGTTATCTAAGATGAACACATTTTTCCCAACATGAGGAACACATTAAGGGGTACATTCCCTTAATCAAAATATCACATTTCTATAACATCAATTTTCTTGGTTATCAAAACCATTCAATAAATTTTTCAAATCTTTAATGGAAAGCAAATATTTTATGATTTATATAACATAATTCATGTATTCAAATACCTATACACATCAATAATCGAACATTCTTCATTAACCATTTCCTAGGATTCATTATCTTATTCCTTAATACTCCATCATAGAATATGAAATATGAATCACGTCTTAAGGTTCCTCAACCTCAATATAATAATTCTTATAATGTTTAATGTACACAATGCTATTAGAAAATATCAAACATTTCACATGTCATTCATAGTCTATTTAAATTTAGTAGTATAAGAAATGAGATTATAGAAATAAAAAATGTATATTAATACATTAATATAATTATCATGAAAATATAATACATTTCACATTTTATTCTTACATTTCATCAATGAGAGCATAATCAAAAACAATCTCGATAAACAATTAGATTTTAGTAATAAACGTTAACCACTTTCCCAAAATTGAATCATAATCCCCATTAATGAATATATATACATGAAGCATAAAATAACATTAATATAATTATATTAATGATATAAAATGTAAAAGGTATGTATATACACCTCATATAAGAATATATGTGGGACACATGGCATGTGTATCAAATAATGAAAATTGATACCAATTTACTTTAGTAATTTGGTAATATTAGAACCATAAACACTGTGAAATAGAGATCATCGAATGAATTTATAAATATGCATAAAATTATGCATAATAATCCTATAAAAAATTCATGAGATGTATATAAACCAAAAATAAATAAATGAGTGTTGAGTAAGGAATAATTATTTTGGAAATAAATGTGAGACCATAAATCCCCATACTACTTTAGTAACTTTTGAATCATGAGAGTGTTGAAAAAATAACATCACTTGATACAATGAATTTCAGGACATAATATAAATTCATAAAATAAACTTTAATTGAAATTATACACACCAAACCTAAAGAATAAGTGGTTAGTATAGAGTATATCTCACAGAAATAAATGTGAGATTAGAACACTATTACATTAAGTCTTGATTTTTTATTGTGCATGTTTAAACCAACTTTTCTAGGAATGTAATTTTTTTTTTCACCAAAGGCCTTCATTAGTTAGATTTATTATAAAATATATGCTTTTAGTATGAGAGGAGGATTTCTAGGAAATATTTTGGGTAGGTATTGGGTGATCTAATTGGATTGAGAGGTGTGAAGAAGTGAGGGGGTGAGGGGCCTTTTATAGTATAAGAGGAGTGGAGTTATTATAAATACAAAATACAAAATATATTTAGAGGTCTACCTTACAAAATGATCCTCTTATAACTGACTATTTTTTATCCAATATGGTACTTGGTAAAAATATGTCAAGCCAACTTATTTCAATATGAATCCAAAAATAAATGGTCAGGTATTATAGAGGATCAGTTTGAACCTGATGAGTTGATGATTTTGTGTATCTTTAAAGATGTCATCTTATCAAATTTAGTAGTCACTAAATTTAATATAATGTTTATTTATTGTATTTTTTCTACTCATGTATTCCCATCCACATTATAGTGTATATTAGTCATTCTTGGAGATACCCTACTAAGATATATAGTCACACCCTGGACAATAACTCTGGTGTGCATATATCATTCATGTTCTCTATGAGGTTTATGTATTAGGAAATATAGATAATTGGGGTATAACAACTCAATGGTTATCAAATATTTGGATAAGTCTTATGGATGGTAGTAGACTCCATGTGAATTGTTTCACATCTTCAATATATGGGATCGTCTCAGTGGCATATTAGTATATGTTTTGTATAACAAAATAAGTTTTATATAGAATTATTTTTTATTGTTTATTCTATATACTCTAATTTTAACGAATGTGTATAATGGTTTTTTATATTTTATTGTTCTTCCACTTGTATTTGTGGGTATAGTATCCCCATTTCATGGATTCATAACTCATTGCTAGTCGACATCCTCTTTGGTATATAGAGGATCTATTGAGCCCACATGGAACTCTAGTTTGGATAATAGTTCAAGACAGACACATCACATACTGGTATCAAAGTAATATTTCGTTTTATTATTTCTATAGATGGTAGATAGGTGATGATGGATTGTTTTGGGGATTGTGATGAATATTAGACTGGTTCATCAATTACACATTTTCAAAAAGAAAGTCAAGGTAAACAAGTGTATCATAATTGTTTGATAGTTTTAAATGTTATGGTTATATGATTCCAACATGGGTAACACACTTGAAATATAGATATATGATTCATTGGTTTTGTCTTTAAGAACATTTATAGGATCCCCACATAGATTTATCATATTTTGTATAAAGGATTCACATGAAACATGTGTGCTTTCATGTGGGTTTTTTTCCTGATGTGAGGTTTAGTTTAATTAGTTGTAAATGAAAACTTATACAATGATTTCCAATATAACATGTTTTCACATTATACTCAGTTATACCAAGATGTAATTCCTTTCAATGGATGTTCATGTGGGTCTCATGGTGGGAGGATATTTGATGATGGTAATACAGTCCATTCATTAAGGGATCTATGAAGACAAATAGTGGGTCAGTTTGGCCATTGATGCCCTGGAAATTAGTCGATGAGTAGACTGTATGCATGAGAGGTGATCTGATGATGGTAATGAGTTTCCTTGATCATATAAGTTTGGTTAAATAATTTTTCTTGAAAAATCTATATATATATTTACAATATTTCTTCTTAGTGATAACTACATTATTGATCTAGGAAGATGATGGAAGGATTATGAATTAATTGAGAGTTTTGGATGTGAAGTGGTGGGAGAAATTCTAGTATGGATGAAAAGGTTTGAGGTAATCATCTATTAGATTCTAGACCCTCTTAGTTATATCATTTTTTTAGTGGTTTGGTGGAATATTGGGTGGATTCTAATAGTTTCGAAATGAAAATTGTGTTGGTGGTGATCATACAACTAGGCATAGTGTGGGAGTTGTCATAAAAATTTTTTTGAGATGGCATGCTCTAGTGATTTGCTAGTGTGTTAGGTGCATGATCTTGCATTTTATGGGATGAAACTCATGTGAGTGTGAATTGAGTTCCGTGTTCATTTATCATGGGGACATGAAACAATTTGGTTTGAATTACCTTGAAGTATTATTTTGTATAAAAACTTTGAGCAGATAATTGGTGGATCACATCACCTATAATGGAGGAGAGAGAGTGATGGAGAGTATTTTTGGACCATTTTTGGTCGGTGATCAAGGAAAAATGTATGTAAAGTAATACATTATGTATTATACCATTAGATGTTGAAGTAAATGGTCAACTTTTTGAGTGGATTGTTTAACATCAAGGATGGTGTTCCTAGAAGGTCTAAATTGGGAATCAGAAATATTTTATAAAGGAGCTCGAGTATGAGAATGATAGTCACATCCATTAATTATGTGTTTTAATGGATATATCATGGGCCATAGAGATAAGTTGTCTGGTTGGATGAGTGATTATAATGATATTAATATGTTGGGGACTATTGTATCTTCCATGGGTGAATGACCACCATATTGGATGTTCTTGGGTATATTGAGACTCGTCGATGGATGGATTAGGTGAAACATGATGCCAATGTCTGGGAATATCTAATTTTATTTTGTTGGGTTTACCAGATTTGATGATTGTAAGTGGTTCTTATTGGATTTGGTAAATTGGAATCAATCTCATGGAGGAGTTGGCATGATCATAGGTTGAGTTATATTAGAGTTTCAATAGAGCTCAGGTTGAAAACATGATAGATTGATTTGGTAGTTTGTGATATAATCATTTAATTACACGAAAAAGCATTTATTAGACAATGGTGTGGGCATTTAGATGATATTTGGATTCCTCTAAGAGTCAGGGAATCATGGTTGGGTGGTGTCAGGATGTGTCAGATAGTTCATCCTAGAATTTTTTTTATCAAAGTTGCTGATATGAGGTTCAACTAGAATTTTGATTTGGAACTCGATGAATAGTGGTGGAAACCTCATAAAACTTGTTTCCCAGATCATGGTAGAAATATATATGGTCTGATGGAAGTTAAATTTTATTAAGATATTCTAATAATATAGACCACCATGGATCTGAATCATCCTTTTTTCTAGGATTCATATAGTGGAGAGCACCATAATATTCATATTGAATCAAATGAGGACAAATTGGTATCTCAAGAGAGATATAGAGAGGGTCAATGACCGCTACCAACTTCTTTATGGTAGAGAGTGGGGGGATCAACTATTGGTGAATAGTGAACCTTGATGTTTAAAGTTGTGAATTAGAATCATTTTTGAAGTTAAAATATGGAACATGGTTAAATATTGATAAAATAGTTTTCATTGAAGGTTTGGAGGCATGGTATGAGGACTACCACATCTTCATTGGTTGGGGATGAATTTTGGTGTGGGAGTTTATAATGTCACACAAATTTTCAATTAGATGTTTTTTTAGAGAAAGTTTGATTTTTCGATCTGTGAGTGATTTTTTATGTATGGGATTAATATTTTAAATAAAAACATTTTACTATCCTTGATATGTTTTTTTGGATGTGTTTTTTTCTATTTAGGTTTCCCAGGTGTTCAGGGAAGAGTTATATAATGGATAAGTGGTTGGGAAACAGAAAAAAAACTATAGTTTCCAATTCATGGAATTTCATATTAGTCGCACTATAATATTAATGTTGGATAATTGGGGGTCTCCATTTTATAGGTGATTCATAGCGTGATCATTTTTTAATTCCATGAGAGGAGTTTTGTTTTTTTAAATAATAGGTGGCAGACCGTCATCCGAGTTTGGCCAAATATATGTGCATGGAGAGGATGTTTTGACTAGTGTGTCCCCCTTAATTTTAGATTATGTTTCCCCTTGATTTGGGGTGATTTGAAGTTTTCTTTAATGATGGATTTGAGGTATGTTGTGTAATATTTCATCTGTTCTATTTCATCTTCAATAGATGGTGTATCAAGTACAATATTATTTTGGGGTTCGGTTTTGATTCCAACAGATCTTGGTGGAATCAACTGATTTTTTTTGGAGATTTTCTGAGCTAGTAAATAGGAGGAACTCATATGAAGTTAATATATAGTTTCACACCATTTCAATAATGGTACACACATGTATGATGTTTCTTGTGGTATTTGGTGAAATTTCGGGAAATTAATTATTATAAGGGGTGTATTAATTGATTATTTATCATGTATTAGGTTCTAGTTCATATAGGGAGTGGACAACACCCTTTTACTCAATGATTCGATGAGAATATGACACTAAGTGAGTTTTTAAGCATTTGTGAACATTTTTAATTTAATTAAATAATTTTTTATAATTTTTTATAATTAATTATTTATATTGCTTTGGGTGAGAAAAGTTTCTCTGAGTGTGAATGAGGCTCAGCGATGATCAGTGAGGGTTTAAATCCATGTTTGAGGTAGTTTGACCCTGTGATTAAATTTTATATGAAAGTATATTTATGATTGTTCATTCCTTTAAAACTACATGTGTTCATGAATGAGGTAGAAGGACTGATAGAGTACTTAGGTGAGGTGACATGGTGACATTGATCCTCTTGGGATGAGACCAAGTACACTTTAGCACCTTGGGTAATTAGGGATATTTGGGAGACTATGTCCCCAAGGGGAAAGTGCTTTGGTTAAGCTAGACAGATACCTCTGAAAGGTCTTGAAATGTGATATGATGTGAATAATATCCTAGTTTAGATTTATAGGGATAACAGATAGGTATAAAGGGGATAGTCTAGAGTAATGATGGTTGAGATGGCCTTGAATCTCGTCTGTGACTAGGAACTCCAACATTAAGCTATATGAGAGTTTCGGTGTGTGTTGTGATAGGGATAAGTCCTATGGGTCATGTATTATATTACATAGATGGGTTTCCTCAGGGTGATGAGATAAGGGATTTACCTTTTTAGATATGTGATGAGACCTGATTGAAGGTTCTTGGGACATAGTTGGGACATGGAATTAGTATTCCAATGGAGATTTGATTAGTATTCATACACCTCCTATTGGGGATAATGTTGGATAGATAATATGGCTAGGGATGGTATCTGGGTAATTGGATGAGTAAAGCAGATATAATTTAGAGAGGTAGGATTAAATTTTGAGGTATGGGTTAGGATCATCATTCAGTCTGTGTTCTCACCAATTTGTGATTTTGTGAGATAATATCTTGGAATAGAGACCATGGAATGTTTTAAGGACTCGGAGGGTTCCCTAAACCAAAGGGAGAAGTGTGTTTGAGATGAGGGACTATGTCTCAAGCGACTATCATCTTGGGATCATCTGGTGTGTTGTGTGATCGAATATGTGCCCTAACAGTGTTTCATGTTCTTGATGTGGCCCCTATTGATTGTGATGGTATGGGATGATGTGCTTTATGTGACCTCCCTTTATCATGAGGGGTTGAAAAGTGTAACACCCCGAGATTTTATGAAAAATATATTTTTTTAATTTCATTAATGTCTTGTGCTGTAGAAAACACCAAAAGGAGCTTCCACAACACGCATCCCTGACTTGGCTTGCATTACATGCAATCACAACCTTCAACGATAGCATGTGTTGTACGCAATACTGAGTATCGCTAAACAACAATATGTTATATGAACTAACCGTTATGAATAGTATCAACTAAATTTTGAATTTAATAACATTATTATTAATCTTACACATTTTCTAGAACATGGTATGAGAATAAAATCAATTTTTCGAGTAAAATAAGAATTTTTTAAAAAATGTAGTTTTTCCGCCTTTTGATGGAGCACCCACATTAAATCGTGTTTTTGACATGTCTATAAGTTCAATTTGACAAAATAAAATTCTTCTTTGGAATCAGGATATAAAATTTTACTTTGGATAAATTTTTCATATTATTCTGATAACTTTCATATTTTAATGAATAGTAAATACATGCTATATTTGAATTAAAAACAACTTTTAACATCGCAATAATTTATATGGTTAGATTATCTTTTTAATTTGTTTTAAAGTGTAATTAGAATATATTTTTACCATTTAATCCAATTTTTTTCATTGGAATTAATTTCACTTTGAAATTGGATATCAACAAGTATCAATCTTTTGATTGTTTTTGTTTCTTAAAAACACGCTATTTGTTTTGATAACGGGAATTAAATTTAAAATTAATTAATGCCACTTATATGTTATGAATTTGGAAAAATAAACATCAATTTTTAATTCGGAATTTAAAATAATTCTTAAGCTTAATTTTTGGTATTTTTCTGAAAAACATCAATTTTCGATGAATAGTGAAACCACTTAGTGGTAGTTAAAAAACTGACTTTTTATAATTTAAATTAAATTTTACCACTTCTGTGAATTGAATTTCAAAAATCCGAGAGACATGGTTAATATCAAGGACTAAAATGTGGTTCAATGAGATGAAAATAATTTTTGGTGAATAATAACTTTTTACTTTTATTTACCACGGTTAAAATTAAATAGGCTAATTAAGGGTAAAAATGGTATTATTATTACCCTAAAACATGGCATAATTATATTTTATAAGTTTAATTCGACCAAAAACAACCTTAGGAATAAAATATGACTATTTAGGCCCACTTGGATTACATTAGGACATTTATTATTAATTTATTTAAAGAATGGTTAAAATAGTTAAAATCAAAGTTTAATAACTAAATCATTTTAAATATAGGGTTATACATAAGTTAAATTCGACTATAAATATTCATTAGAAATCTAAAAATATTTCCTACCTAATGGTATTTTATTTATAATTTTTAGACATTAAATAATTAATGTTATATATGAAACAATGGTGATGCAGTAATTACCGAAATAATGAAATATTAAAATAATTGATATTATAAATACTCAATTAAATGTAATTTGAGACTTTTTATGAATTAAACTAATTATTTAGGTTAATATGACATGTTATTATTGATTTGAGTAACTTTTTTCGAACTAATCATGCTGGTATGATTTTCACAAAAATCAAGTACCAAATAGTGTCAAAATTGACATAAAATAGTTATTAAAACAAATATTAACTTATTAATTGTTATTTTATTCCAAAAAATCAAAGGTTCGGCCAAATTACTTAGATAAGGATATATATATATTAATAATGAACCACTTGGGGTTCGTTTGGCTTGAAATAGTAAGTTTATTAACCTTATAGTGTAAGAAAACAAGAAGACACGGTAAAAGTAAAATTATTTAACTTAAAGTTAAATCTATATGATAAGGTTATAATAGAAACCTAAACTTGTCTAAATTATATTGGATGAGAGTATTTCGACCCATCCCAACTTTATCTTTGAAATAAATCAATTTGGAACTATTAAAAACCGAATATGACTTTATAATAAGATAATATTTTTTGTTATTCCAAAGGTGCCCCTCTCCTCCCTTATAAAAGGGCACCACCTCCCTCTCTTCCTCACACCACTTTGAGCCTTCAAGCTCGTCCAAACCCAGAAACATTATGTTATAAACTTCCCTAGAAACATCCTAGTGTTCCTGGTCTTCTTCAAAGAACAATTTTAGTGCCCTAAGAGGAGGTCTCAAAGAGGCACTTCAAAGAAGAGGTAATGTCCGTTACCAATTCTTTCAACTTTATTTCTTCTTCTACTTATTCTTCATTAGTTGTTTATTTATGAAGTAATAACATCAGTATCACTAATGTAATGATATTTTATTATAAGTATGAAACAACCCTATTTCACCATCTATCCATCCTACGGAAAACAAAATCACCGTGCATGCGTACGTACGGAATACCGTCTCCACGCCGTGGTGTAATCTAATTTCCACCACCACATTACTTGGATGAGTATAATGGTGTAAATAATGACTATATATGATTATTGTAAATTGATATTGATTCTTAAATAGTATATATTCACTCCAATACATTTCCATGATCATGGAAATGATATCATCGCTCGTGCGTACATACGGACTACCGTCTCCACGAACGCGATGAGATTCATTTTCCACGATTAACCATTCAAGAATGATTATAAAGTATATATAATGAATAATAATGAAATATATTACAAGATAATTCTACTGTATATATGTATATATATATTTATGTCATCTATTTAATTTCATTCAATTCAATAAGGAAATGAAAACAATGTTCATGTGTACGTACGGCCTACCGTCTCCATGAACAGTGTATTTCATTCCTTTTATCGATCTATAACATATAAGTATATAATGAATATATATTATATATAAATCATGTTTTACATTCTATAATTATTTAAATCAGGATATAAGTAATAATATCAAGAACGACAAGTCGAAACACATACGATAAACAAAATGATTTTACCCAAAACGCTACTTTTACATGGAATTTACAAAAAAATAGGTAATATAAAGTCACAAGTGAAAAATATATGATATAATAACAATTAATATGATTATTTAATAAGTCAATGACATTATTTAAATCACTATACTCGAGGTTCAGATCCATACGAAGCATATCAAACCTAAGGTAAGGGATAACCTTTCCAATCTCGTTCTTATCCGAGATTGTTTATTTGTAAGTATTTACTGGGGTTATTGTTCTCATCCATGTACATGTTTCCTAAAAATGGTTTCATGTATGTTTAATTTCATTTTTACCAATTGTTTTCTTTTACTACATGGTATGTATGGAATCTTTCTTTTACGAGGTACTTTTTGACTTTTCCGGCAAAAGTACGAGAAGAATGTTTTTTTAACTTATACAGCACGAATGGATTTTCACGGTTTTATAAAGCCTTATTTTCATGAAATTTCTTCCAAAATATTTCATGACTATTTTCAACAAAACCCTTTTATTTTAAAATTTCATGACATTTTGTGAAAAGAGAATGATTTTGAAGAAGAGAGGATATTTTCCTCAAGAATTCATTTCAAGTGTTTTATCAATACCAATTTTCATCTAAGATGACATTATTTCATATGTGTGTGTTTCAAGTATAATGTCTCTATAATTTACATGGTTTCACTTTTCTTATTATGAAATGATATCCATTTCTTTCATATGGATTATGTGATGATGAGATGATGTTTATGAAACCCATTTTATTTATTGGCTTATTATGAATGATATATGTTTATTTTGTGGCACAAGTAAGAATGATTTAATTATGAGATTGGTAGGACCTATATCTCCCTCCAATGCAATGGGTAAAGAATTATATCTCATGATATAGACATTTCTGGAATGGTATGTTAATCTGGTTCAGTGTTACAGGACTGAAACGAGGAGTGAACTCGATTCAGAGTGGGACATTGTCCACTAAGATGGTCTTGGGAGCAATGCCTTGGCTAATATAGAAATCATGACATGTGTTGAATTGTTTCCACAATTACATGTTTTACTCACATTATATTTTATCATGATTGATGTTCCATTATGATATATGCCTTACGTACTTCCACGATTTATGTCTTTGCTCAAGGTTTTAATGTTTAGATTTCATGTTCATGTTTTTGCTTTCAAATTTTTATGTATTGTTTTATGTTCTATATGTTTTCCCTTACTGAGCATTTGAGCTCACCCTTTTTATGTTTTATTTTCCCCAGGAAATAATGAAATGTTTTAGGTATGGAAAAAAAGGGGAAGATCGTTATGGGATATGTTGAAGATCATTCACCATGATTAGAATGTTATATTCTGAGTTTCCAAAGACACTAAACTATTACGGTCCTTGTGTGTATGTTTTTTTTATGTATTAATTAATCTGCAAAAGTAATATAATGTCCATGTACGTCATGATTCGGGTCTCTATAGTTGGTATCAGAGGAAAGGTTTAGTCAACCTTTGGAAACTAGGATGCGAGAAATTTAGTGAGATCCCTATAGATATTTCTAAGGTATGTCTAGGGATGTCCCTAAGGATAAGTATAAGTATAGGTTATAATCCTAGAATTACGGTAACGATATTAGAATTAAACCTAAGATGTTAGATATTGAAGGTACTCCCCCTTTATTATGTTGTTTTCCCTAGAATTATTTTTGCCTCTCAAAGAATTCTTTTTGTGCTTTAGTCAATGGAGGGAACCAGAAGGAATTCAGTTAACATTGAATCCAGTGGACAAATTGGTGACTATGAGCAACAAAATTATGTAATTCCTAGAGAGAAAGATATTGTGATTATGCCGAATCATTCATAGCGATATATGATTAACAAGGTGAAATTTAGTGGTATGGCTAATTCATCAAATAACAGGAAGGTAAACTTTTATGCATGTTCACGTGTTGAGGAGCATAAAGAAATGAAGATTGAGATTTCTAAATAAGGGAAGAAGAACCTTGAGGAATACCTCAAATGGAGGGACATATGTTATCTGTGTGGTGAAAAGGGTCATAGAGTGACAGACTGTTAATGAGTTCAATGTCTTATTTGTGGAGAACATGGGCATTACCCAACTCAATGCTCTGACCTAAAAAGTTACTTCTAAATCAAGGAAGGACTTATTCCATGACAATCATTGAAGAGGATAGATTGAAGTGTTTATGTATTGGTATTCAAGAATAATGTTGTTGAGGTACATTTATGGAGTATTATAATATTTTTGAATTAGTCTATTGTGGTTTTCAATAATTTTATGGTACTGGTAACCATGGAAAGTTATTCAAATATTTTGGAAAGCAGATGATATGAACATAATGAAGGGATATAGAGAAAATGAAATGTTTGACAGTATTCATGAGCTTATTATTGATATTAGGACTAAGTGATATCATGGTTTGAGTATATAGAATTTTTGGATTTTGGTATGTGGAAAGAGTTAACTTTTGACAGCATTCATGTTTTCACTAAGGTTTAATGGGAATTAATTTTTCAAGAGAATACATGATTAAGGTATTCACATGATTGGAATGTGACTGACAAGATATATGGGGGATAAATGATGGTATTCGCATGCTTGGTTGATGACATTTCAAGTAATCATTTTCTTTATACTATGAGCTTGGACCGAAGTATTTTAGATAAGACTAAAGATTGAAATGGATTGTGTTGGACATAAGTTAGTATTGTTTAAGGATAGAAGTTTTTTCGATATTATTGATGGGATGTTATAGTAATGTAGTTTTAGAAAAAGGAAAACCTGCAGGATGGGAGATAGCCCATCCCGTCAGACAAGGCTGTGGGAATCGAACCCACAACTGAAGTGAGACCGGCCTTTATCACCTACCACTGGCCAACAAGAAGTCCCTGTTTAGTAGAAACTGTTTTTATTATATTAAGCAGTATGATATATGAAGTAGAAGTCCATTTTAGGAACCATATATGATTAATCTCACTATAGACCAACTTATGTATATTTAATAACTTTTTCTAACCTTATGTTTGAGACAAATGGAATGACCCGTCATTCTATCACATGATCTACAAACACTTCACAAATAACAAATTCGACATCATTTCTTTAAGAGATTAAGTGGAAATTGTTCAAGGCACGAACAATAGTGAGATTGTACCAAAATAAAGTAAGTATTTATTCTAATTCAAATTCTTCAACATTAGGGAAATGATCTTGAAAAACAAAAATTTTGTCCTAGTTCCCTTATATCCGATGAATCAGATGATACCCTAGATCATCGCAAATTTATGGCTTTGTGATTGTTGGCTTTTTCATATCCATGTTCTCTACCACTCTCCATTAAAACTTGATGGTTAGATTTTTCTTCCATATCCATATTTTCACCTATGTTCTCCTACATGGAAACCCAGTGATGGGTTAATTTGGGTAACTGTTACATTTCATACTTTAGTTTTTTAATCCAGGTTTTGGTATTCCTTTTTACGATGTGGGTTTCTATTAAAGAAACTTTCGAGTAGTAAACCATTTATAACCCCGACGAATTTCGAGGGAGAAATTCATTTTAAGGGGGGTAGAATGTAACACCCCGAGATTTTATGAAAATTATTATTTTTTAATTTCATTAATATCTTGTGTTTTACGCTACACCAAAAAGAGATTTCACAACACGCATCCCTGACTTGGTTTGCATTACACGCAATCGCAACCTTCCACGATAGCGTGTGTTATACGCAATACTGAGTTTCGCTAAACAAGGATATGTTATATAAACTACCCGTTATGAATAGTATCAACTAAATTTTGTATTTAATAACATTATTATTCATCTTACACATTTTCTATAACATGGTATGAGAACAAAATCAATTTTTCCAGTAAAATAAGTATTTTTCAAAAAATGTAGTTTTGCCGCCATTTGATGGCGCACCCACTTTAAATCTTGTTTTTGACATGTCTATAAGTTAAATTTTACAAAAAAAATTCTTCTTTGGAATAAGGATATAAAAATTTACTTTGGATAAAATTTTTATATTATTCTGATAACTTTCATATTTTAATGAATAGTAAAAACACGCTATATTTTAATTAAAAACAAAATTTTTCATCGTAATAATTTATATGGTTATATTATATTTTTAATTGGTTTTAAAGTTTAATTACAATATATTTTTACCATTTAATCCAATGTTGTTCATTGGAATTAATTTCAATTTGAAATTGGATATAAACAAGTATCAATCTTTTGATTGTTTTTATTTCTTAAAAACACGCTATTTGTTTTGATAACAGGAATTAAATTTAAAATTAATTAATTCCACTTATATGTTATGAATTTGGAAAAATAGACGTCAATTTTGAATTCGGAATATCAAATGATGATTAGGATGAATTTTTGGTATTTTTCTAAAAAACTTCAATTTTCAATGAATAGTGAAACCACTTAGTGTTAGTTAAAAAACTGACATTTTTTTAATTTAAATTAAATTTTACCATTTCTGTGAATTGTATTTCCCAAATCCGAGAGACATGGTTAATATCAAGGACTAAAATGTGGTTCAATGAGATGAAAATAATTTTTGGCTGAATAGTAACTTTTTACTTTTATTTACCACAGTTAAAAGTAAATAGGATAATTAAGGGTAAACATGATATTATTATTACCCTAACACATGTCCTAATTCTATTGGATAAGTGTAATTAGACTAAAAACAACCTTAGGAATAAAAATGACCATTTAGGCCCACTTGGATTAGATTAGGACATTTATTATTAATTTATTTAAAGAAGGGTTAAAATAGTTAAAATCGAAGTTTAATAA
The DNA here is from genome assembly GCA_963277665.1 of Viscum album. Classification (NCBI taxonomy): domain Eukaryota; kingdom Viridiplantae; phylum Streptophyta; class Magnoliopsida; order Santalales; family Viscaceae; genus Viscum; species Viscum album. The sequence goes on along the minus strand of OY728127.1, from coordinate 344,378,418 downwards.
CTAAATCATTTTTAATATAGGGTTATACATAAGATAAATTCGACTATAAATATTCATTAGAAAGATAAAAAATATTTACTACCTAATGGTGTTTTATTTATAATTTTCAGACATTAAATATTTTAATTTATTTATGACACAATGGTGATGCAGTAATTACCTAAATAATGAAATATTAAAATAATTGATATTATAAATACCCAAATAAATTTAATTTGAGACTTTTAATGAATTACACTAATTTTATTGGTTAATATGACATGTTATTATTGATTTAAGTAACTTTTTTCGAACTAATCATTCTGTTATGATTTTCACAAAAATCAAGTACCAAATAGTGTCAAAATTGACATAAAATAGTTTTTAAAACAAATATTATATTATTAATTGTTATTTTAATCCTAAAAATCTAAGGATCGGCCAAATGACTTAGATAAGGATATATATATTAATAATTAACCACTTGTGGTTCGTTTGTCTTGTTATAATAAGTTTATTAACCTTATAGTGTAAGAAAAAAAGAAGACACGGTAAAAGTAAAATTATTTAACTTAAAGTTAAATCTAAATTATAAGGTTAAAATAGAAACCTCAACTTGTCTAAATTATATTGGATGAGATAATTTCTACCCATCCCCAGATTAGCTTCAATATAAATCAATTTGGAGCTATTAAAAAGTGAATATGACTTTATAATAAGATAATATTTTTGGTTATTCCAAAGGTGCCCCTCTCCTCCCCTATAAAAGGGCACCTCCTCCCTCTCTTCCTCACACCACTTTGAGCATTAAAGATAGGCCAAAACCTGCCAAATTATCTTCTCCACTTCCCTATAAAAATCCTAGAGGTCCTGGTCTTCTTTAAAGACCAATTTTATTTCCCTAAGAGGAGGTCTCAAAGAGGCGCTTCAAAGAAGAGGTAATGTCCGTTACCGATTCATTAAACTTTATTTCTTCTTCTACTTCTTCTTCTTTAGTTGTTTCATTATGAAGTAATAACATAAGTATCACTCATAAACTAATATTTCATTATAAGTATGAAACAACCCTATTTCACCGTCTATCCATCCTACGGAAAACGAAATCACCGCGCGTGTGTACGTACGGAATACCGTCTCCACACCATGTTCTAATCTATTTTCCACCACCACCTTACTTGGATGGATATAATGGTGTAGATAATGGATATATATGATTATTTTAATGTTCTATTGATTCTGAAATAGTATACATACACTCCAATACTATTCCACAATCATGGAAATGATATCATCGCTCGTGCGTACGTACGGACTACCATCTCCACGAACGTGATGAGATTTATTTTCCATGATTAACCATTCAAGAATGATTATAAAGTATATATAATGAATAATAATGAAATATATTACATTATAATGCTTCTGGATTTATGTATATATATATATGTATGTCATCTATTTAATTTCATTCAATTCAATAAGGAAACGAAAACAGCGTTCATGCGTACGTACGGCCTACCGTCTCCATGAACGGTGTATTTCATTCCTTTTATCGATCTATAACATATATGTATATGATGAATATATATTATATATAAATCATGTTTTACATTCTGTAATTATGTCAATCAGGATTTAAGTAATAATATCATGAACGACAATTTGAAACACATACGATAAATGAAATGATTTTATGAAAAACGCTGCTTTTACATGGAATTTACAAAAGAACGGGTAATACAAAGTCATAAGTGAAACATATACGAAATAATAACAATTAATATGATTATTTAATAAGTCAATTACATTATTTAAATCATTATACAGGAGGTTTGGATCTATACGAAGGATATTGGACCTATGGTAAGGGATAACCTTTCCAATCTCCTTCTTATCCAAGATTGTTTATTCGTAAGTATTTACAGGGGTTATTGTTCTCATCCATGTCCATGTTTCCTAAAAATGGTTTCATGTATGTTTAATGTCATTTTTACCCATTTTTGACTTTTAATACATGGTATGTATGGAATCTTTCTTTTACGGGGTACTTTTTGAATTTTCCGGCAAATGTACGAGAAAAATGTTTTTTTAACTTATACAGCACAAATGGATTTTTACGGTTTTACAATGCCTTATTTTCCTGAAGTTTCCTCCAAATGATTTCATGACTATTTTCAACAAAACTGTTTTCTTTTAAAATTGCATGACATTTTGTGAAAAGAGAATGATTTTGAAGATGAAAGGATATTTTCCTAAAGAATTCATTTCAAGGGTTTTATCAAAACCATTTTTCATCTAAGATGACATTATTTCATATGTGTATGTTTCAAGTATAATGTCTCTATAATTTAAATGGTTTAACTTTTCATATTATTAAATGATATCCATTTCTTTCATATGGATTATGTGATGATGGGACGGTGTTTATGAAACCCATTTTATTTATTGGGTTATTATGAATGATGTATGTTTATTTTGTGGTACAAGTAAAAATGACTTCATTATGAGATGGGTGGAACCTATATCTCCATCCAATGAATTGGGTAAATATTTATATCTCATGAGATATACAGGGCTGGAACAGTAAGTTAATCCGCTTCATTGTTACAGGATTGAAACGAAGAGTGAACTCGATTCAGAAAGTGACTTTGTCCACTAAGATGGTCTTAGCAGCAATGCCTTAGCTACTATGGAAATCATGACATGTGCTAAATGGTTTCCACAATTACATGTTTTATTCCCATTATATTTTATCATGATTGATGTTCCATTATGATATATGCCTTACGTACATCCACGATTTATTTCTTTGCTCAAGGTTTTAATGTTTAGATTTCATGTTCAAGTTTTTGCATTCAAATGTTTATGGATTGTTTTCTGTTCTCTATATTTTCCCTTACTGAGAATTTGAGATCACCATTTTTATGTTTTATTTTCCCTAGGAAATAAAGAAAGGTTTTAGGTAAGGAAACAAAAAGGGGATGATCATTATGGGAGATGTTTAAGATCTTTCACCACTATTAGAAGATTATATTCCGAGTTTCAAAAGACACTAAACTATTACGGTCCTTGTGTGTATATTTTTGTTATGTATTAATTATTCCACAAAAGTAATGTAATATCCATGTACGTCAATCTTCGGGTCTCTATAGTATGTGTGCATTATGTTACCTCCCATGAGTAATCTAGGATGGGTTTATGTTAATAATGTTACGACCCTTGATTGTGCAAGGATGGGCTGTTTTTCTTGATATGACCCACCTTGTGTGTGGGGGGATGGGTTAGTGAACTTTATTTTGATATTTCCATAGAAATATTTGGTTTAAGACCACATGTGAGTGGTATGGGTGATGGTATGATGTGATACATGAAAAATGGACTGCTCATTGAGCTATATGTTCATGGGTTAATAAGTGGATGTATGAACATGACATATGTCTTTGTTTATTGGGTCGAGGTTTGGACACATCCCCACCCTAATCCTTTAGGTACAAGCTATAAATATTTATGTGGAGAGGTGATGAGTGGGATACAACATGTCACTAAATTATGTATAGTTAAGTATTACGATGTTCTAGTAAACAGACGATTACTTGACATCTATGTGTCTCATTGTGGGTCATAGTGTCTATGTTATTTCACATCGACTAAGATAACATGTTTATTTATTATATTTACTTTTCTTGTGTATGTATTTTCATATACCAGTATATAATAGAGGATCTTGTGGAGGCCCTACTAAGTTGTATGCACACTCTATCCAGGAGCACTCCAGTGTACATGCAGACCTTTTGATTTCTTTCTAGGTTTGGGAATATGACATGAAGGGGATCATGATGGGGTAGTTCAATGAGTATAAATTATTGGAATGATTCTAATGGATGGAATTATGGCTAGTGTGCATATTTTCATCTATTTTATATATTTGACCAACTCAATTAGTAATCTAGGAATGTTTTTTTATGACATCATATTCTATATTGAGCCATGTTGTTTATTATTTATTATGTGTACTCTGATGGTTATATATTTCTATGGTGTTTTTATTTCTCACATTTCACTCTAATTCAAGGACATAGTCCCCCCATTGCATGTATTTGGCCCGCACCACTGTTTCGTATGCTCTAGAGTACATGGATGTTCTCTTGTGGCTACATTGAACTCAAGTTTAGATGGTGGTTATGGAATGAAGAATCCTAAAAACAAGAATTTAATGAATGGAATACGTGAAAACCATAAAAATGACTATATTATAATAAAATATGTAGATCTTACATTAAAAACGAACATTTAATTTCCCACAATGATAATTGATACACAAACATTCTTGATAAAAAAAGATATTGTAACATAAACCGTTTCCCAAAGTCCCAATTACATCACACACGTCATCCTTTACTATAATAAATTTATTCTTAATATATCTCTATATCATAACCATACTTATAATTGTATTACTATATATCAATTTTATATAATTCCAAATTATGAAATTATTAAAAATTATCATTTAAAAATAGCATTCAAGTGTCAACTGATCTATTTTCCACATATATGTTGATTTAGAGATTTTTATTCTTTGTCATTTGTTGTGGATTTATATTCTAGAAAATATAATCATGTAATAAATAACATATTTATTTATCAAATACACATTTATAACTATCCATGTAAGGATGTGATTAAAAATGAAGTACATCACTTCATGGAGGTGATAGTCTGCATGAACACAAGGGTGATGATTTTATTTTTAAAAGTATGGAAGAAGAGTGTTAAATAATAATTTATATCTATAAGAAAAAAATTATAGTTTAAATAACTCATATATTCATTAAATACATTTATATAACCTTTCATGAGAGGTGACGATGAGAAATGAAATGCATCGCTTCATGAAGGTGGTAGTCTACTAGTATGCATGAGAAATGTTTTCATTTTCTATTATATAGAAATGAGGTATATATTGATTATTATACCAATATAATAACATTTTATTGTATTTATGATATTTATTTCAACATATTAGTATAAATATAATAGATTCAAATGAGGTGAAGAAGAAATAAATTAGAAATCAATTGGTTTATATAATTACCTTATATTTTGGTATACTACTTTGAATTACACTATAAGACCAATTAGGTCTATATTTTGTTGATAAAAGAACCTCTAGGAAAGGGGATTGGGGTTTTTAAGTTATTTGGGTAGAGAATAGTTGATATATGGTTCTAAAAGTGTGGATAACTGAGGATTGGAGGCTCCTTTTTATAGGTGAGGAAATTGTCAACCTTGAAGATACCAATAACATGACAATAATATGAAGAAAGTGTCATTAGAAATATAAGAAAAACATGAAAAGTATCAAATATAATGTATGGTTGTGTCAAAATCAACTTATAAAATAAAATAAAGATAGTTTTTTGGGATATTATATGTTTTGATTTCAAATTCATGTATTTTTTTGATAATTACATTTTTTTAATATGCCCATTTAAGTTTTTTATACAGGTGAAAATATAACATCTCTTCAGTCCACCAATGTATTCATGTATTCTACCACCTATGCTCCTCTATGAAGTGGTCTTCATGATCAAGGGGTTGTAGAAAGAAGGGATCAGGGTCCCTGATCTCGAGGAGCGGTCGATTGATTCAGGGACGCAACCCCAGGGGTTCTTTCAAGTGTTTATCCCCAGCTACAAGGGTTTCTCCATCTATTTCTATTATTTATTCCCTTATACGAAATTTACAGGATTAAGAGGCCCCTGACATGACAACTCACCTTATGAGTCTTCGATGCAGGAGCAGAAGACTGTAATGCTGGACGATTTCTTCCACACCACTCCGGCCGGGATCTAGCCAGACATGAATGCATTTGTGATCCAGATGGAAGGGACAGAAGGCGAGGGGGAAGCTAATGGAATGCGATGGAGCTTTAGGGAGATGGTGGTAACCTTCAGCTGGAATTGGGGAAATGAGACCATTTAATACTCATACCTCTCCACTCATATGAAGAACAATGGTGGGGGAATTCAAGAGGCGGTGATCGCCATCGACGGCAAGGGTTCATGAACCAAGGGGTCAGCCATAAGGTATTTCTCTTCCAACAGAACTGTGCATATGGTTCATGAAGATCTGGTTTAAGATATGCATGATGGAGCTCAGGCACATTACGTCGGGCTCAAATAGATCTAGATCTGGATAGTGGCAGCAGACTCAAATAATAGAAATTCACTTACAGTGCTATGGTGGACTTGGACTACATTTGATTGTCCAAGGGGTCAGTATTGGAGATCTCAGACTTGGCCATCATGACCCATACCGTCTGACATGGTTTTGTAGCGGCAATAAAATGAAACTTTACCCCTGGTAAGGGGGTTATCAGTTTGGTTTTTTCTTCCTTGTTGGTTCTTTATTTCATGTTCATATCAGTTCTATGTTGTTGCTTTTCTACTTGTTTTAATCTGTTATTATTGCACAATGAAAACACATGAGGACTCTTCCCAATGCACGTAGGCCTATTGAATGAAGCACATAAATCAATATTTCCATTTTACTACTTTCTATTTTTTTGTTTGACCAGGTTCATTCAAAATATCCTCTTTTGGAATTTATTGCCAAATCTGTTTTGAATTTATTTGATAATGATGGATTTATCCGAGCCTTGTTCATCTATGGATTTTTTTTCATGGTTCTACCTATGTTTCATGAAATATTCTTGATTCTACTCTTGTACTGGTCATTGTCATGTGTTTTTGTTCGTTTTTTTTACATTAGTTTAATCCTTGGTATTATAATTGTTAACAAATTTATTTTATTGTTTATTGGATTTTGTTAATATAACCAAAATAATAAAAATGTTTTTTGATTATCTATTTTTTTGGGGATTATGCAAACTGAAGTGTACCCAATGGATCCCAGCTATTCTGATGAGGGACATCCTTCGTTAGGACAACCTCCCCCAATAGATTCCATATCCATTTGTTTAACCCCATTCAACCCATTTTAACCTTTAATCCGATAAATTAAAATTTATAGCATGTTAACTTGATTCTATGTCTAAAAATGATGTTTAACATATTAATATTTTTTTACATTAAAATTCAAAATTTATAATAAATTTTTTTGATTCAATTTCAATAGGTGATAGAAATGAATTTTAATATAAGTATGAAAAATAAAATGAAATTTTTTAAAACAAAATCCATTTTAAATTAAAAATGAATTTACACTAAAATAACATATATAATCAATCTACCAAAAAATTATTGAATTATAGATAAATAAATAATAGTTTTATGACTTTAAAATAAATCTATAATGGAATTTAACATTTCAAAATACTTATGTAATGGATAATTACTCAATTTTTTATTAGAATAAAATATAAATTAAGCTCGAAAAAGTAAAAAATTACTTTTAAAATTAATCATAATAAATTTAAATGGTTTATTTTTATCTTTAAATATTTATTTTTTCTATAAAAGACTTAATACATTATTCATTCATAATTTTATCATAATGAGGCCGTAAAATTTTGCAGTTTTGTAAAATTAATCCCTCTAAATTAATTTTTTCATTTTTCTAAAAAAAAATTATGGTTTAGTGGTAACTGTATAGGAAGCCAGAATTTCAGAATAAAATTTCAAATTTCAAAAAGGTTCTCAACAAAAATTATAGATAAAAAATTACTTCTGATTCCATGTTAACAACAACAGAATTCAAAATTCAAAAGGACACGATATAACGTATATGAAATTCAAATTCACCATCAACATCAAGTCAGCCATCCCATTGTGATCAAGCATTCCAAGTTCAAAAATAAATATGTTCCTCCAACACAACACCAAGAAACCCTCAAGAAATGATAACCAATAATATATCATACTTGAGATACACCTCGAGACTTATCGGCACCACCAATTTCGGATGAGAATCCATTAGAATATGACTTCCGAAACTAATATATAATTCCATAAAAAACTCTCTATAATCCTTTTGCAATGGATGAAGACTCATCGGTCTCACCTATTATAACTATGGAAACAAATCAAAAACCACACATCCCAAAACCACTGGGAAAATAACCACACCGGACTGACTTGGCATAAGAGAAAAGATAAGAAAACAAGATCAGAGAGCCACAATCTTCAATAGTGACTTCATCCCTATCATATAAACACATCTAGGAGAGTTAACACCATATAGTCAAACCTATAAAATCTAGTAATAAATCTATCCATGGAATCCATCAAGAAAATGGAAAAGACCAAAATAAGATACCAGACTCAACATCCATCATCCATGAATTGTTGAATACCCACATCACAACTATAGCCAATGCTGCGTCATCCTCACTCGCCAAAATCTAATCCACCGTGAATGAAACAAAACCAAACACCGTCACTAGAGAGAGAACACAATAATGAAACTTAATCTATAAACTCTAGAAAAAATAGAACAAATCTAACCCAAAAAAATAGAGTAACCATTATCACATGCCTCTCCATAACAATCCCAAGCCACCACAAGACACCATTGTGCTAGACTAAAATGGGGTCTCACGTGATGGGTTGTGAGGTAAGGTCATGTAAGGATGGTTGAAGGGGTTTGAGGACCAAGGAAACCCGAGAATGAAAATAGAATGAGATAATTGTAAGTATTCAATGGATGAGCACTCCACTAACACCATCCCAAGACATCAAAGAGCCTTCGAGTCTAACCATTGATGGGGTCTCACAGAAAAGGTCTGGAAACAAGGATAGTGGTGGATACTATATGAGGACCTCAAGTCAAACAACCACACATATATAATGGGGAAAAAAGTTAATCCATGGAAGGCAAGGAGTAGAGCCATCATGAGATGAGAACATGAAGAAAGGAAAAGTAGGGAAAATGAGGTGAACTCCATGATGAAAAAACATTTATATTCAACTATATATAATTATTAAATAACTAATAATTAATTAACATATTTTTTTATTATTTTTCATCTAAATTTTACATAATATTTTTCCATTTTTATTGTAAAAAATTTATTTTATTAATTAGGATTTGTGTACGTCATAATCTGTAGAATTAAAAAAAATTTATAAAGGAAAATATATTCTAAACTAACATTTTGTTACATTCCACCCTATTATTGGAATTTAACATTAAAAATTATACCATTATAAATGAAGAATTTTTGGATAATTATACTTTATTAAATCCTTGGGATCCCATGTAGATTGATAATATATGTGCCTTTCACAACAAGACTTTGATAATGTGGGTAGTCATATTCCATAACACATTAATATCCACTTATCATTCCCCATAAGAAAGATCATACACCTTCTATACAAACTGTATGTTTGGTACAACTGAATGTCTGGGTATGTACTTCATCATATTAGATCCATGAAACACATCATGTACATGAGAGGTTTAGTGGAATTTCTAAGAAATTTGCTACTATCATGATGTTAATAGGGTTCTCATAGTGATAGATATATGTCAGTATCAAATTCTATTTCCTTCCAAACATCATAATATTTTTCCATGAATATATCATAATAAATATAATTTCCAAAAAATTGAACTCTAGATCACTCTATCAATTTTCAGCGTAACTTTTTTATCGATTATGAGATGCTCTAATGTGGGGTGAATGAATGTTATATTATCAGTTATTTCCTCAGTAACCATATGTCCCAATAGATTTCTTTCAATAAGTTAATTATATATATATTGGTGTTTTGACCATCTTTCAATGTATTAATTCATAAGGGGATATGATAACGCTCTAGTGAAATCTATTGTAATAAGAAAATTAAACTAGAGGAATGTGTTGACCCAAACCACCATTGGAAACTATATAGAATTATATTAATATATATTGTAGGGTTTTAATGGTCCACTCATATTGAACATCTATATAAGATTGATATGCAGTGTTATGTCTTTTCTCTATATTCAATTCTTGCTGAATATTTTTCAAGAACGTCAAGGTAAATCAGTTTGGTTTATCAAATATAATTGGGAGTGGTACTCATGGAAACCTTACAACCTCTTTAATTAATTTCTTATAAGTTTTTTCAAGTGAGAAATATGTTCTCATATAAATGAAATGCAATGAATTTTTAAAGAAATCAACTAAAACCAAAATGATACTATGAAAAATATATGTCTTTCGGAATCTTTTGACTAAATCTTTTGAACCTAAATGTTTCATTTGTTGGGAAAGTTTTTGCAATATGTGTTTGATTAATTTGGATTAATTGACGGTGCTTCATGATTTTTTATGGACACACTTGATGGAAATTGATTTCATTCTTGATAAATTATCAATATCAAATTATGATGATGTTTATGATGGTCTTTAAACAAATTCAAGATAAGTTTTGACTATGAAGTAACATTGTCTAAAACAATTATAAGACCATAAAAATTATTGATTTCATGAAGAAATATATGAATTATATGTTTTTTTATTGTATGAGGAATTTAGTGAACCTAATGAGAAATGTATTTAAATTTTACAAGAAGAATTAGTGAGGATTAAGAAGAAGAGAAAGTTTAATTGAGAGTATTTTCTTTGTCATTTTAATTTTTTAATTGATTTTCATTGTATTCTACACATATAATTTTTCAAATTATGTTTTTGTGGACTTTTTTAAAAAAATTGTCCAGGAAGTGGATACAAAATGGCCAGCTTGATCAAGGGATTATGTAAGACCTAGAGGTCAACCATGCCTAAGGGAACCATCTGTGGCCTGCTCACAAGTTGTGGAAGAGGAGGGAGACTTTCCTACAAGGGATTTGTATTTGGACATATGGATTTTAGGGGGTGCATAGCATTCCTACAGAGTACCAGTGGATCTATATTGGTCGAGATTTTTCTACGTGCATTCTTTGTGTGTGTAAGGGTGTTGATTCCCCATGCCCAACATAGAAGAGTACCAGCATGAGTTGTGTAATAAACCAAAGAGGGGGACACCAGGAAATTCGATGAGGGACATGAACCATACATATCACTATTACTCTGCTTAAAATACACATATATATAATGTAGTTCATATAATTGAGTTAATTTGAGTCATCCAATCACCATAGTGTCATCTTCTTTCTTATTTGACGTATGATCATTCTAAGGAAGAGGGTTTACAGTCTGAGAAACCATATATCAATCCAAATACCATGTAGTATCATCTAAATCTCTTCGGATGTTTGAAAATCAGATAAGTATGGATTTATACAAATCATAAAAATAATTCTCTTTTTTTATTTTGTAAAGATTATCATAATGAAGAAGACATAATGAAAATGGGGTTTTTCAAGCAGAAACCTAAAATAACTTCGAATACCATGAAAGATCAAATAAATATTTATTATTTTGATAAATAGTAATGTATGATTTTCCACAAATCATATACATGTTTTTTGAAGGTGGTTTGTGGGTGAAGAGTGACAAGAAGGCATGAAATATTATGAAAACCAGTAACTTTGAAAAAATATTCTTTTTCAGAAATTGTGTATTTGATGAACATGCATATGTTTCATGGAGAATGTTGTGAAAATGTATGAGTTCATGAATGAAGAGCTTGTGACCACACTATATGCAGACAAGAATAAAAATTTTAGGTTGGGATAAGTATGTAGTGAAGATAGTATGAAGAGAATCCATGCTATGTGAATCATATTAGTTTGGGGAGTACCATGTTAAAATTTGAAGAATTTGTTTTGTTATGTTTTATAGAAAATAGATCTATTATTTGGATGAGTTATATGTAGACGATATTAGTTTACGGATGAAAAAATTGATATGTGGTGAAAATTATCATTTGATTTGCGGTGATTTCTCTAACATGAATATACATCATAATGGGAATGATAGGAGAAGGCCAATATGTTTTATGGTGATTGGAGATGTATTTTTTCTGTTTTATACAAATGAACAACTTTGAACTAATTACCCTATTTTGCAAAATTATTCTGCGATAACAACTAGAATAATTGATGATTTCTTACGTATAAATTGTGTAGTTGATACATAGATTATGTAAGAGTGTTATCGTGGAAATTAGATATTTTTCTAAGAAAATAATTTGATACATGTAGTGAAAATATTATTTCGTCAGGTGGGAAATCTCTTGTGCAGTAAAAATGTATAAATATATATAAGTGTAGATATTAGTTTTTAAAGTATTACAATATTGTGAAGACAAAATATGGTAGTATAAATGTGAAATGCGATAATCATTTAATATTCATAATAATTATTTTTTATACTATATGAGAAAAAAATAGCTGAGATGTCAAGAGGTAGAATTTGAGGAAGAACATTTTTTGTGATGTTCTTTAGAAAGTGATCATATTTTATTTTATTTTTCATGAAGGTTCAAAATAAACATCTACAAAAAATCTCACAGAACCTCTCAACATTAAAAAGTGATATTTTATGTGTTGTTTGTAATATTTTTTTTGTAATATAAATTATGAAACTTCTTTTCCAATGACACTCTAGAAAGAATAGTGGGACTCTATGATTATGAGGAAATGTATGTTGTAACTGATTTTGATTATAATGTGTAATTTATGTCTGGGGAGACTAACAAACCACAACCTGGAGTAGGTTCACATTGAGACTAATCATCTTTAAAATATTGTGTTATAGTGTTGTTTATTTTTAGAACATTTGGGAAAGATTGAGTTATCATAATAGTGGATTAGATCCTAATTTTTAAATAGATGTTAGTTTCAATAGAAATAAAAATTTTAAAAATTACCACTAATTCAACCCCCCACCTTTCATAGTGGTGAAACACCTCTCTGGACACTTCAATTTGTATTAGAGGATAGGTTCCCTTTCTTAGGATCCACTATGTTTAGATGAAGGATAATCTGAATTTAGTCAATTCTAGGGGTGTTCTAACATTCTATTGCATGAACTAGCATAGTTGTAAGAAAATGATGTTTCCCTATCTTCTATCTCCAAGCCATAAATTTAACGATACATTAATTGTAAGACTCCAACGTATTAATGAAACTATTTTTGTGAATTTCACTTATAAGAGAATAATTTTTGTTGATGGGAAGGTTGAAACTGAAATTTTGATGTATATTTTAGAAAAAAGTTACACAAAGGTTATGGGACTCAAAAATGTTAAAGAATTTTTTGATAAATTGGAAATAATCTATAAAAGAAGTATAAAATTATAGGAATCCAAATTACAGATTTGGAGGATAAAATTAAAAGATATCATGATGGGTGAATATGAAAAATTGATTAATATTTCACAAGTGTAAATAAAATTATCATTAATATTTGGGGTTTTAGAGAAAAACTGGATGATTCAACTATTGTCAAAAAACTGATGAGAAATTTTCATGATATATTTAATCCAAAAATATCATCTTGGGAAGATAGAGATGATCTTACTCTTGATGAATTATATATTCTTCTCATTTCATATGAAATGCGAAAGATCTTAGTCTTTAAAATAAATTCAAACATCATATGGATTTTGAGTCCATGAGAATGCTCAAAATCATAGATAATGAAATTTCAGAGCCAAGTAAATTTGGTGATTAATATAATGATGAAGATTATAACATAATAATGGATCTTCTCTAAATATATTCAATAAGGGAAATTTTATGGGTAATGTAAAACTACCACCATGATGTTATAATCATAATGACACTAGACACTTTGAAAACAATCTACCTAATGAAAAATATTCCACAAATGAATCAGATATTGAGAAACCTATGAATGAGAAATACTGTAAAAGAGAAAAATATTCAACCAAATTTGGTCCATGAAAGAAAGTGTTATTTATAGGTAAAATAAGAAACTATGTGAGAGAAAAAAGATGTTGAATCTATATCTTGAAACCAAATCAGAAGATGAAACTAATTTCCAGGCTATGTAGAAAAAGGGTTAGATACTATGATTAGTGAAGACGATGAAATTAAATAATCAGAGATAAAGAAAATATTAAATAATTAAATATAATTATTTATTGAGAAAAAAATTATCAATAAGGATAAGTGGCTGCTATTGAATGAGAAATAAAAATATTTCCAAAGAAATAGAATAATTTATGGGAGAAGTTATTTTCACAGAAAATAAATCATGATATATAAAATAAATGTTGATGAAATGGATTATATGATAATAGTCCTTGAATAAAATATTTTTATCTAAGAAAAAACCCTCCAAGACTTAGTCAAAAAGCCTTGAAGAATATAATATATTGAAAATAGTATGATAATATTCTAACAAGGCTGTTAATATCAAGGCGGCATCATCACTAGCTGGTTAAAAGATAGTTTCAAAGAAAGAGGTCAATATAGCTGTATATGAATTTCAAAATAAATCTATTTTCATTAATAATGAAGGTCCAAAAATAAATTATATACCATTTTGGAAGATGAATACTAGTGATAAATCATCAATTAATTCATGGGAATAGAGAGATTCTCTAAGAAAATTTCCCCCCAAATGGATTCAATCACAAAATATTGAAAGACAATATCAGTAATATTTTGGAAAACAATTTTATTAATAGTAATATCTTTTTTTAGAAGTAACTATTTGTGGAATGGAGTATTTTAGAACAAAACATATTCATGATATTATAACAAGTCTTCAACAAATATGATACAGGAACTATGAGGGAGATATTATAGGAAAAAGAGAACAAAATTTCCAAGAAATCAATTAGTTATTAGGTATCCATTTTATATAACAACGTAGATAAAAATTGAATGATTATAATAAATATATACATGATGTGTTAAGAACGGTCATATTTTTATACATTTTAGGACTTTTCTTCCTGTGAAAATATAAATCTTCGAAAAAGGAATGGAAGTTCAAAAGCTGAATAAAGAAAAATAATTATTCACTGAAGTTTCATTGAATGTTATTAAAATAACAAATCCATTAATTCTTGATAATAGATATTCATCAAACATGAATTGTGAAAAAAAAAATTATTAAAAACATTAAGAATCTAGAAGGCGGATAATTATTCTTTGGAAGTGATTTTCCTCTAAAAGTTAAGGGGGTTAGAAAAGTAGAAATTGTATCCCAAATTCAAATAACCAATAATGTATTATATGTTAAAGGGATAAATAAAACTTTTCTTACAATCAACCAACTATGTGATGATGCACATGAGGATGTATTAAAAATTTATTCATATATTATAAAAATTAAAAAGGATGGATGGATCATCACTGAGGGTAAATAAATAATTTAAATCAATTTCACAATTGTGATTTGACCAATTCATATCCCTTGAGTTCCAATGATAAAAATTTCTTATGGTATAGAATGCTTGGTCAGCTTGGTCAATGTAGTAAAAATAAATTATTAAATCATGATGTTGTGGGAGATCTACCCATGATAAATGGATATTGGGATGAAATATGTGAAACTTTTCAAAAAGTAAAATTGGATCAAGGTACACATATCGAAGTTGATATTCTATCATATAGGCCACTTTAGCTTTTTCAAACTAAAATATGTGGTCTAATAAAGAAAAAATTATGTTATAGGTAATATTTATTTCATTACATATATTGATGATTATACATGATTGAATAATTTAATTTTCATCAAACACAAGTTAGAGGCAATTAAAGTGTTCAAGATGTTTAGAAAACAATATGAGAATGAGTTGGGTCTCTATATTATTAAATTGAGCTAAGATAATGGTAAGGAGTTTATATGTGATTCTTTTGAAAGCTAAATTTAAAAAATGGAATCAAACATCAATATATCACATCATATACATCACAAAAAATGGTATGAAAAAAGAATTAAAAGAACCATAGTTTAGATTATAAGGACTGTGTAAGTTGAACACAAGATCTAATTGTATTTCTATAGACAAGTTGTTTGTACTACTATAAACAAACAAGGCATCTGTCTAATTAGACTTGAAAAAAAAAATATTGAATATGAAATGTGGTACAAGAAAAGTGAAACTATTAAATACTTCATAATTTTTTTAAGTCCTATAATTGTATAAATCAAGAAGACTAATCTAGTAAAATTTTAATAAAAAGATAAGGTATAAAATTATATGGGATGTCTATCTAATGGTAGTGGAAAAATATGTTAGAAAAAATGGATAGATAGGTTTTTTGTGTGTAGTGATTTTAATATTAATGAAAAAAAGAATAAATATGATATCTTAATTGATATATATTTATAATTTTTAGTACAAATTGATAAAAATACGTTAGAATAGAATAGTGATGAATTTATTAAGAAAGAGATAATCAGAGTTGACACTAATTCAAAACGAACTCGTGATATAGACAAAACTAATTTAAATAAGAGAAAATGGTAAAAAAATTGAATAAAAATTTTGAAATTAAAAATATCATTGAAAATCGATAGGCTCATATTCGAACTATACGAAGATTGAGGATGAATTATCATACTAAACTTAATTATCAAATTAAACCTCATAATGTGACAGATATATTTGAGTATGTGGAGTGGATACACTCAATGAATGAGGAACATGATCAGATAGAAAATAAATCTACTTTGGATCTTATATCAAGACCTAAAAATGTTATTGTAAAAAATTTGTTTTTCAAAAATAAAATTAATCTGAAAGGTGAAGTATCAAGGAACAGATTTAGGCTATTGTGAAAAGGATATTATCGAATAAAAGAAACTGAATTTGAAGAAACTTGTACACCAGTTGAAATACTATAAGTAATTAAAATATTCATGGTAGTAGTATTAATAAAAAATTATAAATTTTACCAAATGGATGAGAAATATGCCTTTATAAATGGTGATATGGAATAATTTGTCTATATTTAACAAACTAATGGTTTTGTCTTATGAAATAATGAAATCAAGGTATACATATTGAGGAAATATTTTATGGTTCGAAATAGGCACCTAGGAACACGTATTCTAGATTAGATATCTATTTAGAGGATTTGAAGTTTACAGAAGGTAAATTTGATGGTAAGCTTTATATAAGAGAAATTTCAAAAGTTACTATCATAGTCATTATGTATGTGGATAAAATCATATTTCATAATACTATGGAATTTCTCTATGAATAGTTATCTGAAAAAATGAAAATAAATTTGGATATTTCCTTGTTTGGGTAGATGACATAATTATTAGGATATCAGATTGAGCAGAAACCAAATTCCATATTTCTATCTAATGAAAATTTTTATGGAGAGTTTGTGAAAAAAATTTGAATGGATAACAAAAAAATTTCATCCCCCTTTTTAGTTTAAATAAAATTATTATAGGATAAGGTTGGAATCAGTGTTAGCTATCAATAATTCCAAATAATCCTGGGAAATATGATTTATTTAATAGCATCATGGATATATATAACTGATGTGGTTACTCTATCTACCAAATTTTTGATTGTCCCTAAAGAGTCTCACTTGATGGATGTTAAGTGAATATAGAGATATGAGAATAGAACACTAAATAATGGGATTATATAAATATAAAATGAAGATTAAAAACTATTGGGTTTTATAGATTCCAATTGGGTGGGTGATTGTATAGACATAATATCAAATTACGGTGGAAGCTTCTTTATGGGATTAAGTTTTATCATTTGGTGTTGCAAGAATAATCATTCAGTAACACTTATCATGGATAAAGATGAATATTTTTTAGCTACACTTGCATGCACACAAATTAATTGGCTGTAATGAATGTTAGAAAATTTTAAAATTTAGACTAAGAGACCATTGCCAATTTCATGCGAAATTCAACATATTATTGGGTTTTCTGAATATATAATACAACATTTAACATCCACAAAATTTCATATCAGGTATAATTTAATCAATGAAAAAGTTGAAGTTGGAGATATCTATCTATAATACTTTTCTACAAATTACTAGTTTGAAAATATTTTTACCAAATTAAATACAAGAGATAGGATTGTAGAGTTGTGATTAAAAATTCATGTTCATCCTTATCTTATCAATTGAATGATAGTAAGATGTATCTCTTTATTCCCAATTATTTTATATGTATTTTTCAAATATATATATAATTTAAGGATCAGTTTTTTTCATCATGTATTTCATTTCATTCCATGACGATGAAAATGAATGATCTATTAAGGGGGGGAGTTTTTGAAATTTGAGTATGTCTTTCCCACAATTACCTCTTACTCTAAATTGTATTTATTAAAGGTTAATGTTTTATTAATTAAAATACAAGACAAAAGTGGAATAATTTCTATGCACCATATCTTTAAAATGTGTTTGATAATGTCTAAGCATGATTTTATATTTCATATCTTCTCAACCACTGATTTGAGAACTTCTGAGCTTGATTTCACATGCATAGAAACATAATAGATAACTTAAATATCCTTTGTTATATCTCTCTTTTCATTACACTGGTTACACCCATGTTAACATAGAGGTTATTAAATAAGGCTCTTTTCCAAGTATCATGTGATATCATTATTTATTTTAAGCAAATAAGAAAAGAGGTTATTTAGAAAAAAAGATGATAAAATAGGACCCCACAAAACCATTTCATTTAATTTCCCCTAAGGGGGTGTAAATATAAATCATCATATTGAATCTGATGATGTGAAGGGATTATGAAAAGAAAATAAATGTGGAGGGGTTGAACCAAAGTGTTGTATTTGTTGTCAATGTTTTGTCAAAATTTGTTTTCTGTGATTGGATGATGTGGTGATGATTTAATAATAATTATTGACTCTCTTGATGTAATTGTATGAAATTATTGATAAATTATCCATATTAAATATTGTTCATTTTTTTGTTGATATTAAATGTAATATGATAAAGGGTTTCATTATTAAGGAAAATTTTCTACCACAATTATAAGACCATGAATATTATTACTTGCATAAAGAATGAGATAAATTCCTTGTTTTATTATTTTATAAAGAGGTAGGACAATTTAATGTAAAATATATTTAAGTTTTACATGAAGAATAAGAGAGGAATAAAAAGATATGGATTAATGGAGAGAAATTTTGTTAGCATATTAAATTGAGAATGTATTTTTTGTTATATTTGATACTTCGAATTTTTCTAAGAATTTTTTTTGGACTTACAAAAAAATAATTTTCCCACTAGAATCCAAGCCTAGGATAGCTCAACTTAGAGATCATGTGGGACCCATAGGTCAATTATGCCCAATGGAACCATCCCTAGCCCCCTCATAGGTGGTAGAAGGGGAGGGATATTTGCTCGTAGCAGGTGTGTAATAGCCCCTATTAATGTTAGTGGGAACATATCATATATGTATGGAGCCTGTGGAGTGGTGTGGGTGTGCACGGTGTATGGGTGATGATCTCATGTGTTCATATTAGACTGGTAGTGGCATGGGTGGAGTAATAAACCAATGAGGAGTTCACTAGGAAATCCTACGTGGGACATGTGCTATGTTGGTAACTATTAATCTACAAAAAAACATAATTATAAATCATTTCCCATTCAATCAAGTTAATCTTAGCCATCCAATAACAAAGTTAAATATTAATTAAAATTATGGGGAAGAGGTTTCTCAGCATGATAAACCACATATGAATCTGAAATCTGTGTGGTATCATCTAAATCTCTTCGGATGTTTAAGAATCAGGTAATTATTGATTCCTGCAACGCATAAAAAAGAATTGAGATGTTGATTTTGCGTAGATGAACATCATGCATAAGACTCTATGAAAACATTATTTTCTATCTAGAAAATGAAAAATGATTTGAGTTAAATGATAGATCAAATAAATCATTGAGATTTTGAAAAATATGAATGTATAATTTTATGTAAATCATAAACATCAATTACAAAGGTGGTTTGAAGATGGAGAGTGGTATGTAATAATAAAATAGAATAAAAACAATTTAAAATTTAGAGTTGTTTTATGCTAGAAGTTAATTATGTAGTTAACATAAATATGGTTTGTGGATAATGATATACAGATGTATGATCTAGAAAATTCCGGGTTTGCGGCCACTCAGTTTGCGGTCATGAATAAAACTGTTATGCAAAGATAAATTAGGGGAAAATAAATCAATAAGATATTAAATGATTATAAAATAATATTAGTATATTTAGTGTCATGATAAGATGTGAAAACCATTATTTGGTGAATATATTTAGAAAGTAGAGAACCTGTGCAGATGATTGCTACATGAATGGGAGTAGCTCACAGATGAACCAATTGATATGCAGTGAGATTTATCAATTGGTTTGCAGTGAGAGATTTGTGGGGAAATTTCTTCATGGTTGACATACTATTAAAAGTACATTATGTTCTCTAATAAGAGGCGGTGTATTTTTTGGTGTCAGCTATAAATGATCAACTTCAAACTGATTACCATTTTCATAACATGTTCATGTGATAACTACTTGACTAACTATTGATTTGTTGCTTCTAAATAGTTGGTTGATTCCCAATTTAAGTAAGAGAACTATAGTGAAAAGATGATCTTTTTATGAGAAAATCACTTGTCACAATTAGTGATAATACCAGTTTGTGAATCAATAAATCTATTATGTAGTAAATATTTGGTAGCATATATAAGTTATGATATTAATTCCCATAGAAATAAAATATTGTACTGAGAGTTTGTGGGATCATTAATGTACATTGTGTTAATAATTTAAAATAAAAATTTATTATTTCCCATACTATATGAGAAATATATAGTTGATAAGTGAAGAGGAATAATTTGAGGAAGAACCTGTTCATTGATGTTCTTCATAAAGTGAGCATATTCTATTTTATTTATCTTGAAGTATCAAGAGAAATATCCATAATAATTGTTATGGAAGCAGTCAATATTCAACAAGTGATCTTCTATGTGTTGTTTATAATCATTTTTATATCATGTAGTGTGTAACTACTCTACTGGTTGAACTCTAAATGGAATAGTGGTATACTATGATTTTGAAGAAATGTATGTTTAAATCACTTTGGATTATAGTATATAATCTATGATTCAGGAGTCAAACCAATCATAGTAATATTTTATCCAAAATTAAAACCAAAAAATTTAAAAATATAATTTTTCTTTACTGTTTTTTATTACTAAATTTGGTAAAGGTTATGTTATAATAAGAGTGTGTCAGATCCTAACCAGTCAAAAGAGGTAAATTTCAAAATAAATAAAAATTATAAAAATCACCATTGATTCAACCCCCTTCTCAGTGGCGGAACACCTCTATGATCACTTCAAAATCCCTGGTCCAGTTATTCTATTTCAATATTGTCTAGGTTAATGGTTTCATCATCCATTTATATTTTTGATATTGAGACATAACTAGTTAATATACCAATAATTATGTTACATTCCCTATAATATACCACTACATGTTTTCCAATAAAAAATTCTGCTAGATATCTATATAATTTTTTATGCATCCATGAAGGATAAATATTGAAGGTATATTTTCATTATCCATTAGATCCTTCATCAATTATGGTATTTAATTGACACATTTTCGATTTTATAACCTTAAATTACTAGGATGGACATGGTGGAACTCTAGAATAATCATTACAATATTTTTAGTTCCAAAGCCTCCTTCCACCACACTTTAACCATTACATGGATGGATGGTTAAATATTAATATAATAATGATAGTATTTCAACCCATTACATATGGTTGTGAGGTTCACACTCTAAAAATACAAAATTATTTGATTTTATTCAATCCTCATTATTGGAATGATAGTACGGTAAATTTGACTCAAGGAATTGACCATCATGTTCTATTTCCTTGAGTTTTAATATATTGATAATTTATAGTATTTAATGGACTCCAACCATATCATTTGGAACATATAACACTATTTCAATGTGAATAAAAAATTTAAACTATTATGATAAGTATAAGTAACAAAATTTTCGAGAAAAACATAATGTGTCTTTATTTTCAAAGAAACAATTACCACTACTAACTCCAAATCACAAGTATGTTATTATTTATCATAAGTATTCAATTTTCATGTGGTATATGGTACATCTTTATCAGTATGCTTGAGAATATATACAAATTCATTCAATCATAAATAAATCTACATAAAATACCATTCTATATGAAATCTTAGTGTGAACATAGGTTCACTATACACCCTTGTCTTCGGCTCATTTAAAATTTCACATTAATCGTCTATCTAAAGAAACTAAGATCTATTTTATGTCAAATTTTTTATCAGATTTTTTTAACTCTAATAAATTTCCTATAATGATTTGTCAGTATATAGCCTCTCAATGAAAACTATGGATATCAGTCACAATGATTTTTGAGGCCCACTATTAAAAAATATCAATCTTTGAAGGACCCACCAATATAAATAGTCTTATAATTATATGAACCATGAATGATGCTTTATGTATCTAAAATTCAAACTCAATTAATTTGGCATACATGAATTCCTTCCTCAATGTCTCCAAAACAATACTCCAATGATATTAATGATATTATTTTCGCTTAAAATATATTATAATATCATATATAAATACTTCAAAATACAAATAAAGGTAATCAGTAAAGACTCTATACATTATACACATGAAGATAATAGGGGATTTGGTAAGACTCAATTGAATCATTATAAACGTATAATGACTATATGTTATATAGAAGGAAATATTGGGTATATACTATCCTTTATACCAAAACTTGTGATATGTATATTGATGATAAATCCTCTAAAATTATTCATCTATATGTATTTGATTAAATAAATCATCAATACTATAATGACCAAACCTTTTACACATGTTATTACATGATTTTAAACATAAATATCCATAAAGTACAAACTAAGGATCGAGAACACCTAGTGTGTTTAGAAAACTAGGTACATAATAAAACATAAGGAAACTAAACAAATAATTTTCTATTTTTCTCCATTATGATCTCTTAAAATCCATTGATTATTCTAAAAATGGAAACGAAAATATGGGGAATACATACAAAAAGGGGTGAGCTATAAATCCCAATAAGGGAATAAAAATAGAAATAAGAATTTCATTTACATGAAAAAAAATAACATGATTACATAAATGGTAGTGATAATGAATAATAATAATGATTCATATCATAAAGAGCACTAAATGGTAAGATCATGGTGACATACAGAAGTGGTAGCAACATAAGACGTAATCTTTATTTGAGGATAACTGCAAAGATAATATCACATGGTGGAGAAAGTCATGTAATGGATTGGGTATAATACCTAGTCCCAAAAATGAAATATAAGGATGTCAAAAGAGGACATATTGAATTGGAATACTATTGGGGAACACCCATCATAACATGTGGATCCTTATGTGAACAACAATAAAGGGAATCATTTATAAGGCATAAACCAAAGTTATTTGAAAATTGAACTTATGGTTTATATATCCTCATAAAAGGATGTTATTTGTCTTTATATATATTTAATGTAAATATATAAATAATTTATAATCATTTAATAATATAAAATGAAGAGGAAAGGAGAGTTAGACATAGAATGTTCCATAACTGAATGAAAAAGGGTGATTCATAGAGATCCCTTACCTTATATCGAAATCTGTTCTGAAATTGTTCATTGTGTAATGGATAATTATATTAAATTGATTAATTATAAAATTTAAAAAATATTAAAACTCAAATTTATTTATTTGTATTTTATTATGCTCATTTATAATCATTTTAATTAGATGTAATGTGTGTTTTTTTCTCATAGGGTGTTCGTTTCACTGTTCCACGGTCGAATCATTTTAAGATAATTATATAAGATCATGAAAAATGGGACTAAAACAATATAAATGTATTGTAATTTTATTCACAACTTTACATAATTTTAATCATCCTGAATTTCATTTTTTTTGTTCATATCTACAGATGATTATTTTAGTAAAAATACTAATGTTGTTTGGTTCGTCCATCTTGGCGGTTTTACCGACCATCATGAATTAGTTTCTTTTTATCTAAATTTTTTTGGTAAATTATTTATAAAATGTGATAAAATATTTAATTACATATTATATAAATTTTAAACAATTATAAATGAATTTAAACCTGTGCTGAATGTAGTAAAGGGAAACAAAAACTCATCATCAATGAAGGTGGAGAATTGACATATCACGGACAATGCATTAGTTTCTTCATTAAAAGGAGAAGAGAAGAGGTTTGAAGATTAATATATCTTTAATATAATAAAATTATATTATATATATGGTACTGAATTTATAATTACACATTTTAAGGAGGGTAAGGTTAAGGTAGAAGAAATAAAGCATTTAAAAGAGAATGATTGAGGATTTTACCTCATGAAATCTATCTCCTTCATAACCCCTTATGTCAATTTTAATTCGAATTTTGGTTATAAAAATAATAGTACGTGGTGGGGAAGAGGCTCATGAAGGTAATTTGGAGGTTATTTGACATTATACAAGGCTTATATAGTTTGAGGATAAAGGGTGGTGTCAATTTGTTTACTATTTTGAATTAAGAAAATCAATTGTTTCAATTAATGTGACAATATATAATAACTAGAGCATGTTTGTTCTTGATAATGGGTTCTTACATCATCTATGATTTAAAAATTCATTTATTTAACTTATAATATTAAATACCATTATTTACCAGATTTCACCATTCAGTAAAAATATATGAATTTTAGAAAATTACCAAAAAATAACTTTAATCATTTTCTAATTGTTATATTTTATAAATGAAATCCATTTTATGAAAATGATTTTATAAATATGATAAATTTTATTTTAAAATAAAATCCCCATTTATTTGAAAAATACCAGTTTTAATAATATGATCGATTTTCAAATAATTTGAAAATTTTCTTATAGTCTCATAAAATTATCTTATCATTATAATGAAACATAATATTAATTTATAAACCCTTTTTAGGAAAATAAACCATATATTAAATAAATATTTTTTATGAAAATATATAAAACATAGTTGTTATATATAAATATGAAAACTTATTTTGTATTATTTTAAGTATTTATTTACTTTTATCATGATATAAATGTGCCATATTTTCATTTTATAAGGTCTATAATTATTATTTGACACTTCCATATGTGAGTTTACTATTGTATCAGTCTGAATACTATTCCTAACTAGTATATTACTATTCCAATGGTCATTTTATTATTCCAATAGTTAGGTTACTATTTAAACGATCAGATTTTTATTCCAACAATCATATTTGAATCAGTCATATGGGATACATAATTCCTATTAATACCTTATATTTTATTTGTTTATTATTCACATCCATTTTATCTCAAGGTTATACATATCTTCAATTTCTAAATGCATGTTTCATTACTAACATCATTTTGCTTCATTTTTATAGTGGTGATCATGAGTGCGCTTATTCTGGAGGATCTAGTGGATCCAGATTTATATGTTTTGGATATCTTATTTTATATATTTTATCATATTGTATTTTTTACAATTTTTTGAAATTTTTTATTCTCTAAATGTAATATTCATGTTATTATAAAAAAACGTGGTTAGTATTATCATGTGGTAAATGTTCATTATATTATATTACTAAATATAACAAAAATATAAGGAAAATTATATTTATATAAATTAAGGGTCTATACATTCATCCCCCATAAGAAATTTCACCCTTGAAATTTTGTTGAACCAAATATGGTGGAAATAGGTTAGGGTCCTTCTATTTCATGGCTTCCTTTGGTTCCCATGTCTCCTTCCAATACATATGATTTCTCTATATTACATAGACAAAGTGAGTTATCTTGTTTCATATAACTTTGTCTCTATTGCCCAAGATATTCATTGAATTTTAATCATATGAGAGATCACATTATTGTTATACCACCTATGTGTTATGTATATGTTAGGGATCTGATATCTACTTCTTCAAGTGGTATATGTTGAATATGTTGTGCAATTGAGAAAGGGTTGGAGGGAGTTTCAGTCAATAACCAACAGCTCCAAAGAAATAAAATTTCTTAATGGGGCCAATATACCTGATAAATAGCTTACCATTATCCCTAAATATAATTCCACGACTACAAGGAGATATTAATAGGAAAAACATATCTCCAACCTCAAACTCACGTTCTAAAAGATGACTTCTAGTATAGATCTTCTATCGACTTTGAGATTCTATGATGTGTTGTTTGATAGTGTTGACCTTTTCCACCATTTTATTGAACATTTTAGGTCTCAACATCTTACCTTCACTATCATCATCCCTCCATGAAGATGTTCTACATAATTTCCAATAAATGGATTTATGATGATCCATTCATATGTTGGATTTATTATATGAGAATTCAACTAGATGAATATATTGATCCCATCAACCTTTGGAGCCCATCAAGCAAGCTCTCAATGTGTCTTCATGAGTTTAGATTGTCTTCTCATACTGACCCTTTGTTTGGGGGGTGATAAGCAATAAAAATGTTCAAATAAATGTTTAGAGTATGTTAGGGACTCTTATAAAACTTAGAGGTAAATATATATTCTTGATCAGATACAATTGATAATGGCGTTCCATGCTACGTCACCACTTCTATGATGTATATACTTACAAGTTGAATGAGTGACATTTCCTCATAAATTACCATGATGTGAAAAGTCATTGTATGAATATCCACCACAACCTATATAAAATTATATCGTCTTAACTAGTAACAATGTCCATTAGGATGTTTTCCCACTTCCATGTAGGTATGTTTAACAGTTACATCATCACCTTAATCTTTTTTCCTTTCAACCTTCACTTGTTGTGGTAAAAAAAATTATGTATATTCTATGATCTATTTATTCATATTTTCCCCCAAATAGTTCTCCTGGAGATATTGATACATCTTCATGCTCCCTAGGTAGATGGAGAAGGTCAGGCTATGTGTATCGTTAAAAAGTTACATATTTATTTCTGAATTTTATGACATACCTAGTCATGAAAAAATTCATAAAACTCATTCTTCATCAAATGTTTAGTCCAAATATTTCCATTTTTTGATATCATCCACTTTATTATGAATTTCCACATCAATATTTGAGAATAATTTATTTTCCCTATAATTTATGTCTTTGAAATCCTTTGATAAAGTTATTATGATGTTATTCCCTTTATGATTTCCACGTCCATCAATTTCATGTCAAAGATGATTGTATCCATATCAATTCTTAACAGTGATAAGGTGCATGATCTTTTATTCTTATAGAATCTGCTACATTATTTTCATTCCATGGATAGTACTAGATTAATAAGTCATAATTCTTTATTATATCTAACCATCAACATTGGGGAATATTATTATCATTCTATTTGAAAATATACTTGAGGCTATTTTGTTATATATATATATATATTCCATACTTCTCCCCATGTAGATAATGCTTCCAGATTTACAATATGGAGATCACCATTACCAACTCCAGATTAGGAATTGGGTAGATTAGTTCATAAACCAACATCTACCATGAGGTTTAGTCTATTGATTTCTCATTCTGTATTAGTACGCATCTCAAGTCCTTATTTGATACATCATTGTATAACACAAAAAATATCCCCAACTGAAGGAAGACTTTTGAATGGTGTAGTGATAATCTTATTTTTCAACCATTTAAATCATTCATAACAATCATTGGTCCATAGAAACATCACCCCTTACATGTCCTCTAGTTAGTGGGTTTGAAAATTTGGAGAAGTTTCTAAAAAATCATTGATAAAACCCAGATAGTCTATAAAATGTATAGATTTCAGTTAAATATGTTGGTCTAGGACACAACACAATTACCTTTATCTAAGAAGGTTTTATATATATCCCTTTTCATATGATTATATTCCCCAAGAATTATACTTCCTCTATCTAACACTCATATTTACTCTACTTTCCATACATGATCCCATTTTAGATAATTTTTAGAAGAGTATTCAAATGATCCCCATAATTATACTTTCTTTTGGAGTATAATAAAACATCGTCTATAAAGGAATAAAAATCGAGGAAATATATAAAGACTATATTCATCATATCCATAAATATTTCTGGGGAATTATTGTGTCCAAGGGGCATCACAATAACACTACTAGAAAAATACCATGTACCAATGGTTTGAAACCATTGGTATATGCCTCTAAATTGTTGGTATATCCTATACCACCAGTTTGGAGAACCGTTGGCTAATAATCCATGGGGACAGGTCTATACCAAAGGTTTTGAAAAAACCATTTCTATAGACCTCTACCAACAATTTTTAAAATCATTGGTATAAGTAATATGAAAAATCTATACCAATGGTTCCATAAAACAGTTGGTATATGAATTTCAAAAAAGTAGCATTCTTTTGGTTTTGATCCCATTACCTCCGGTTTATGATTGAACAACCTAACCACTAACCTAACTTGAAATTTTTGAATATAATTTCATAAATATATATATATATATTATCATAAATATTTTAAATTTTTATTTATTTAATGTTCTCTATAAGAATATTCTATAAAAAATACATGTAACTACACCAACGGTTCTCAAAACCATTGGTATAGACCTATACCAACGGTTTTGAGAACCATTGGTACAGATTCATTGATTTTGGGACCTATACCAATTATTTTGGACAAACCGTTGTCATAGGGGGGACCTATACCAACTATTTGGCCAAAACTATTGGCATAGGTCCATAATAGAGAACCTATACCAACGTTGTTGGACAAACCATTAGTATTGGTCTCCCCATATGCCAACGGTTAGTCCAATACCATTGGTATAGGTCGAAATTAGTTACATATACCAACGGTTTTCCCAAAACCGTTGGTATAGGTCCCTGTAGGTGAACTATACCAATGGTTTTCCCAAAACCATTGGTATATATCTTATTTCTAGTAGTGTAAACACATATTTATTCTATCTTTTTCAAAAGATATGGTTGGGAATATCATCTTTATGTAACTTTAATTGGTGATATCCTTACTTAAGGAAAAAATTATAGAAATAAAAAACCACACATAATTGATTGAACAAGTAATTTATATATGGTTCGTGATAATGTTTCTTTTTCTTTATTTTTTTAAGTTTACAATAATCACTGTAGAGGCACATTGACCCATCGTTATTCTTGGAAAACAGGATTAGTCCACCCCATGGTAAATCTCTCGGGTGTATAAAACCCTTTTCAAGAATCATTTTTAAATGTATTTCTATTTCTTCTAGCTCAATGATGGACATTCAGTAATGAGTATTTGATATAGATAGAGAACTAGGCACAATTTTGATTGGGAAGTTATCTCAGTTAGGTGAATACCAATAAAATATTTAGGGAATACATTAGTATAATTCCTCATAATGGGCTTTTAATAATGAGAGAACCTCTTCATCTACTTATTTATATGGTATAGATATGTTTTCTCATAAGGAAATGAGATCCAAAAATTTTATAAACATTCCAAAGCATATTAATCATCCTATTTACACATGTGTGTAATCTGAGGATGAATCTTGATTTGATGTGTGATGCCATTTTTTCAATAGTTGTTGTTATATTTATACAAGGATATCCAATAGATTCCCAATATATCATTAAACTCCACTAAAGGATGTAGGACAAGATTAGCGGGGAGGATCGGCCAAAAAAGGATGACCAAGGAGGAGTTCTATATTTGGGAGGCAATAATTTCCCCATTTGTTGTCTTCAAAGATAATTGATCCTCTATGATTTGAGGTAGAGTTTAAATAACTCTACTAAACTATTAAGATATGAATGAATGCATAAAATTAGAACCAAAAGGTATGTTTTCTATTATTTAATGAATAACCATTTTACAAATCACCACATCATTTATGGGATCTAGTTCTATAGTAGTGATACCATGTTCCCTTCCTTTCACTATAATCCTTTTATGTTTTTATCATTGATTTATCACTAATAACCCTTGTCATAGGGAATTTACTTTCATAATTCTAATGTTTATTGTATTTAAAACACTAGACTATAGGTTTAGTATTAATTTTAATCATCCATTCCTCTATCACATTAGTGATTTTCTTCCTATCTCCTTGAAATTAATTGGATTGATGAGCAACTCTTCAATATCATAGAAATATCCTGATCCCCTTGGCATAGTTTTTGGGATTTTTCATTTATCATTTTCTACAAATGAGATATTGGGTTTTCTTCCCTCCATGATGTTTATCTGTTGATCCCCCAAACATAAACACCATTTACTCCTCTTATCTTTGAACCCTGAAAACCACTAAGACTCACTGATATACATCTCAAAATTAATGGAACAAAAAAAAAATTTCATAGTTATTAATTACTCAAATAGCTATGGATTGTAATAGGCTCAACATTAACTAAATAAGGAATACTTTCACATAGATTTTGGTGTTCATGAAAATACCAGAGGAGTATCGTGTAAGCCATGTGATGTTTGCCTCATATTCCATGATATAATCATATATTTTTATTCTATCTAAGTAAATCCTTATCCATTTTATGATGGTTAATTCATAAAAAAATTTATAAAAAAATTCTTGAATCTTTACCTCTCTATGGAATCAATATCCAATTTGTCCTTTACATTATTGATCAACTTTAACCACTAATAAGCTTCACATCCATGTGATAAATGACTAGAAAAAGAATATAGTTTTCCAAGAATTAGAGGACATATAATATCTTATAAATGGAGGTAATACATTATCTTGGATTATGGCATCATCATATCCACTAAACATAGGAGGCATTTGTCACATAAAAGGATCTACTGCAACTTGATCTTTTATAAGCGGAGGATAAAGTTCCATAAGATTCATATTATTATTCATAACATAAGCCTATTGTGTCTATCATTATATAAAATTTTTAGCTTTTTCCCCATGATGTTAGGAATATCATTAGGTAAATCACCACATTACCTTTAACATTGGTTGTTGGCATGAATTTTCCTATTTCCCACCATTAACATTAAAGGGAAAGAAAAATGGGATAAGAAAACATTACCTCGTAAACATATAAAAGGGGAACTATGGACATATAAGGAATAACTTTTTAGTGAAAATTACATCATAATTTATGAGTCTATATGTTTCTATCTAGTTTATCCAAGATAATTTCCCATTTTGGTTTTCTAAATTGTCCATTATCCCATGTCTTTATGGATGGTTTGTAAATACTTTGTGAATTTGCAAAGAATATCCATCGGGACTCTCAAACTAGATGTACATCAATGCTTACATTCATATATGAGTTCCTGATTGATTCTATATTAATAAAATGTTATTAGGATTATTACCCCTAGATACATCTATTTCATTGTCTAATAAACTGGTAGTATAAATAGATGAATGTATTTTCTTAGAAATTGATCTCTCTAAACATAAACAAAATTATTGTATATTTCCCATTACCTATATGTATAATTATATATATCTCAAGGGTTCTCACTAAGTATTGTAGTTATAATACTGAAAAATTAATTGAACTAACTCTAATACCTACTATAACGATCCAAACCACTTACACATATTATTACATGATTTTTAACATTAATATCCACTAATTATAAAGTACAGATCAGGAAGTCTGTGTGTGTTTGGAAGACTCGGTACATAAGAAAACATAAGCAAACTAAAAAATAAATTTTCTATTTTATTCTCTATTACATGATCCTAAAATCCCTTCGAGTGCTTAAAAATTTAGAGGATATCCTGGGGATTACATAAATAAAATTGGTGATCTGAAAAACCCTATAAGCTTATAAACATAGAAATTTGAATAAACTTTTTGTGATAACTCATGACTTCATAACATAAATGGAATTTATAATTAATATTCTCATGGTGAATAATATAAATATCTTTGAATAATAATATCATTAATACATAATTAAGTGGTAGCAACATAAAACAAGACACAAACATGTGTCAAAGAAAAATTCCAAGAAAATATCATGTGGTCGATAAATTACCATAACAGATTAGTTTTACATTTTAGTCCCATAAATGATTTATAAAGATATGAAAACATTACAAAAAATTAATTTTATCACTATCTTGGATCACCCATCATACCATTTTCATGAATATGTGCACCATAAAAAATGTAATCATTCATAAGGGACAACCAAATAGTATTTTAATAATTGATCATATGGCTTATATTACCCTCTAAATTGAAGTTAGAAGGATTCATATTTTTTTATGAGGCATATATAAAGAATTTAGACTCATTTCATAATATAAAATAAAGATAAAAGGTGAGTTGTAGATATAATTTTTCACAATCCAAAGAAAAATGGTGATGCGTAGAGATCCCTTACTTTATGTCAGAATCTGTTCCACACAAAGACATAATGTATTATATATATAAATTACATTAATTAATTATATAATTAATAACAATTTATGTATATATTTTATTTATTAATGTTTTATTATTATCATTTATAACAGTTTCAATGAGATATAATGTTTTATTTTATTGTTACGAGAGCATTCATTTCAGGGTTCCATGGTTGAATAATTTTTCAATAATTATATATTTTCTTGGGAAATGGGAATAAATATACATCACTTTAAAGAAATAGTATTCATTAACATACAAAAAATTTTATAGTCCCAACAATTATTTTATGTTCCTATACAAGGATTATTCTTTTAGTAAAAAAGTTAATGTTATATGCTTCATTCATTTTGGTGGTTTTACTAACCTTCAAAATCTAGTTTCTTTTTATCTTATATTATGGACATATATAAATAAAAAATATTATAAAACATATAATATACATATTATGGTGATCCTAAGATACTATATGTTAATTTAAACCTTACATTAAAGTGGTAATGGGAAATGAAAACTCCTTATACATGAAGATAGTGAACCGTTATATCATAGACGATGTTTTAATTTTATTAATAAAAGGAGAAGAGAAGGGATTTGATGTTATATATTACTTTAACATAATGAAATTATATTATATTTATATGATAATGTAGTTATCATTGAAATTTTTATTGGGGACTAAGATAAGGTAAAATAAAGAAATAAATTAAAATATGAATATGAAGGATTTTACGTCAGGAATGGAATCTCCCAGAGGCCCCCATAAGGAACATGGAATCCAAAATTTAGTGATACCAAAACACAATGATTTATAGAAGGTACATTTTTTGGTAAGTGGGAATAATCTTGGTAAGAATAATTTCTTAGCATGTGTAGGATAAATGGTGTTGAGGGGTGGTATTTATAAGGGGATGGGAGGGTTGTTTTTTATTATTATATTCATTAGTTTTTTATATTGGATAAACAGTACGAATAGTATTGATTCATGGGAATATATAAATTACAATTTTCATTTTAGTTCAATATAATTGTTTTATACATCATCCATGACTCAAAAAATCATTAATTGAACTTAAAATGTTCAATCCCGTAATTTACTATATTTCACTATTCTGAAAAAATTCAACTATTTTATAAAATTACAAAATAATAACCCAACACATTTTATTAAATTTAAATTTGAAAAATTTTATAATTTTTATGAAAATAAATTTCTAAATATGATAAATTTAATTTTAAAATATAATCCTCATTTATTCGAAAAATTCCAATTTTAATATTATGATAGATTTTATGACCCTTTAAGAAATTATATATGGTGTCATAAAATTATCCTATAATTACACTAGAATATAATATAAATTTATAAAGGTATTATATGAAAATAAAAATGAATCATTATATTTGATATAAAAATGTATAAAACATAGTTATTATATAAAATAATGAACACTTATTTTTTAATTTTTAAAACACCTATTTACTTTTATCAAGATATAAATGTGCTATATTTTTTTATTATAAGACTATTAAATATTATTTTCACTTCCAAAGATTTGTTTAATATTATATCAATATTTTTAATATTCCAAATTTTTAGATTACTATTTCAATGGTCATGCTACTATTTTAATGTTCAGTTTACTATTTTAATAGTCAGATTAAAATTCCAAATAACAGATTTGTAATGGTCATATGAGTTCTATATTTCATATAATCACCATATATTTAATTAATTCAGTATTAATTTCCATTTTCACTCATGTTTATACATATATTCATTTTCATAATACATATTTCATTAGTAACATTTTTCTTCATTTGTACAGCGGTGTTCATTGTTGAGCTTACATTGGTGGATCGAGCAGATCAATATTTTTATATTATGAATACCTTGTATTCAATCTTTTATACTAATGTAATATCCATAATTCATATAGGAGTTTTTTATTCTCTAAATGTTATGTTCAAGATATTAGAATAAATTGTGGTCCATTTTGTCATGTGGTGTATGTGCATTATATTATATTAAAAAATATAACACAAATATAAGATGGAAAAATCTATTTATTAAAATTATGGGTCATTAAAAATACATCGTATAAGATAATTAATCTACATATTGATATTATTATGTATCTAATACTCAATTAAATGACAGATTGACCCAAATTTATTGTTAATAAAAAGAATAAGCAATCCCTATGGTGAAAAAATAGGTCATATGAATCCCTTTTCCATATTATCATATAGTTTCTTCATTCATATAAATCAATTGGGTCCATTCTATAATAATCCTTTGATATATGTGTATCACCATGTATAATTTATATTCAAAACTCTACTTCCCTATTTTGATGAAAACTTGGAAACTATTCAAGAAATAAATTAGAAAATTTCCAAACAATAGGCATATATTCAATTCTTGAGGTTTCTACAATCATTTGAAATTAATACCCATTAAGAATATGTTGTAATACCCATATAAGGGAAATAATTTCCATTATAAGTTCATGGTAATCCTAACACCAATAGATGATCATATGTTGATTCAAATATCAATTATGAATTCCCTTCTCGAGTAATTGATATGGTATCAATGTATAATGAGATAGTACATGTCTAAAATAGAAAAAAAATTGAATATTGGGATAATAAGAAGATATAAAGGAATTATATTCAAACTAACTTTTATTACATATGAGATATAAAATTGATATGAAATCACTTTACTATTAATTTTTTTCATCATTAAATCAATATGTAATCATTGAGGCAGTGATGTGATACTCCTTCAAAAGTTTTAAAATATAAATTGGTTGGTCTAACCTCAGCAAAATATTAAATTTCTAGTCATAAAGTGTATGATAAGTGTACCTTCCACCACATTGTTCTCATGATCCATTAAAACATTTTTTTTATTTTAAAATCTTTCATTTTTTTCATTGAACTACGAGGTCTTTTATGATGATTTTCACTACTAACCCTTATTTTATGCACTAATGTGCATAATTTTTACATGTTTTCAATAATACTATTGGAGTTTGGGTGGTGCATTGGGCTATTATTTTTCTCTGTTAATTTAATTTGTATACCTCTTTACATAAATCAAGTATTCATTTTCTCTGTGGAACATTTAATATAATTATGTTTTTTACCAGTCCCCTTATAGTAATTTCATACATTATACTATTTATACATTCAACATTATGAACTATTAATTTTCATTCCCCTCTATTTTTTATAATTTATATTTCCTCAATAATCCATTTATCTCTTCTTTCACCTAAATCGATAAGATATATAACTATTTCCACAATATATTTCTCCCTAGAGAGAACATCGAATGATTTATTCATAGGTATCAAAGTCTCATATGACCAATGACACTAGGTTACATGGTCTTCTTCTATTAATGATTAAATTAATTTTACATTCAATGTATATGATAAAATAAAGGTCATACCATTAATGTCCTTTGATATTTTCTTTATAGGTTTCAATGGATCAATCATCCTTCTACTTCAAATCCATGAATTCCATCACTATTTTAGTGCAAAGAGTTTGAGGAAAATAATTTATTAAAATCATCCCATTTCATGAAGTTAATTTATTTCTCTATAATTATATTAGTGATAAGAGTCCATTGTTGATCAGCATTACCTTCCAAATGATACAGAACTAATATATCCCTCTGATGGGTAATGAATTGTATAATGAAAATAACATTCCTATAGCACTTATCAACTTCATATAAATAATTAGATCAGAGGAAATTATGAAATATGGTGGATGTTGTCTCTTAAAGGAATCAATATAATCTTTCTCCTTATTTTATGTATCCAGGATTTCAATGTGGTTTATGTTATTTTTAATAAATTATCAAAATCGGGTATGAAATAACCAAATATTTTCACAAAAACACTTAATTTATTTCGATTCTTATCAGGGAAGTCAGGAAATTGTCCATCACACCAATTTTTAACTAGATTCATCCAAGTATATCTTTTTAATAAAAGAAAAAATAACATTGTCAGTGTAGAGTATCAATAATCTAAATGATTAATCATATGATAATGTAAATCATTCCTAGGATTCAATAACTTATCCTACCTTGTAATATACAAATTAAATTCTAGTTTTTTACCTAATATATATTAATAACCCAGATATTATTTCATAAAGAGAATGTGAATTAACCAACAAGTTTTCCTGAGAAGTTTCAAACTAGTTGTGCAGTTAGTTCCCTTTTTTGGTATTGGGTGATGATGTAGTTAATAACCATCCAATGTGTTTTTTTGGGTTATCAACTATGGGTAAATCTATGATAGAGTCTAAATCCCCTTGTTGGTGTCCACATTTGGATTTCATTTATATAAAATTAGGCACTCAATAAATTACTATTATTTATATTTTTGCATATTTTGACCTATCTAATGGGTTATCACTAAATTTTTCTAATCCAAATCCTTAATAATAACTAAATGCTACTTCGATACACACTATGGTGACACACTCCTCAACAATATAAATATTACATTATATTAGATAAATATTCAATACATATTAAAATAATATATACAGAACAACTATAAATGTTTAGTTTCATTATATATTAGAAACATAATAGAATTATTTCATGAAATATCTTAAATATCTCCAAAAATCTCTAATCAAATAATACACTTCATAGATATTTCATACATAAAATGTTTCTTCAAAACCCATGGAAATGAAAACATAAGAATGGATGAGATTTGATTCTCAGTAAGTGTAAACTTGAGAGAAATCAATCAATGATAATAAGTGAGCATAAGATAATATTAAGATAATTATATCATGATAATAACATATAATATCATCCCTAATATGCTAAGGACAATAAAACATGAGTCATGGAAGAGGGAATTTTAATTAAAAAATGACATGAGTTATAGGAGTGTGGAATCATCAAAAATCAATCTTGATACCTGAAATAACATCATTGGAAGAAGAGATCAGCTTGATATACACACATATGCATAAAAAACAACATCCATAGTCAAGTATCACTCCCAATAATATCCTATAATATAGTGTCCCATAGTGGATTGAATTCACTCCCCTTTCCTTTTAATATAATACCATGAGATATTCATCATTACCAAATTAATTTAAGGGATATATAATTAATGTATCACTTGTCACATAATGAAAACCATATATATCTGTGACACAGTATCAAAAAAAACATTGATCATTTCATTATTGCTGAAATAAACCTTGAGAAAACAGTGAGTTTCATAAATACATCCATGAAACATTATAAC
Source organism: Viscum album (assembly GCA_963277665.1). Lineage (NCBI taxonomy): Eukaryota > Viridiplantae > Streptophyta > Magnoliopsida > Santalales > Viscaceae > Viscum > Viscum album. The sequence continues at coordinate 344,340,782 of OY728127.1, read as the reverse complement.
CATAATCTATCCATGTAATGGAATTTTATTCTATAATTATTTCATAACCCTTATGAATCATTAAAATACATAAATATTATTATCATAGAAGAAAATTACATTTACAAAATCACAATAAATATGATTTCAAAAAAAATAGAAAACATATGTTTTTGGTCACATTTAATAACTAAAAATTCCTTAAAAAATGGGAATCATATTTTATTTATAAAAATCTAGATAAATTTAAACTAGGCTTCATTATAAAAAATTTTCATGACAATGGGAAATATATTCATGTCATAAAATTTTCAAAAACCTTCTTAAAACTTTTTTAAATGAATTGGAAAATGAAAAATTCCAAAAAAATACTAACATCAATTTAAAAGGTTTAAAAAGAATGAAAAATTTAGTATAAAAATAACATTTTCAATATTTAAAATGTATCTAAGATAATTAAAAAATAAATTTTAATAATATTGACATATAAGAGAATGAATCCCGACCAAAAATGAGAAATATAATATGCTTTTCATAGAAATAGTAATTTAGTCATTTTGAGTACTGAAGAGTGGGAAAATTGAAGGAATACCTGAAATATTTTAAAATAACCATATATTAAGAATGAATATGTGGTTTATAGTATAATTAACAAACAACTTCTTTTAATGGAAATTGATACATAAAAAATGCCTAAAAAATATGATTGTAAAATAAACCTTTTCTTTAAGTCCTAACATATTTCACACAAACATTAACATCATACATAATAAATTTATAAATGTTATGTATCTGAAATAAAAAACATAATCATGATAATATAACTATATATAATTCCATTACAGTTTCTAATTTCTTATTTTGTTACAATTCATCATTAAAATCAATATCTGAGTGTAAATTGTTTTGTTTTCCATGTAAGTTTATGTTTGGTGATTCTGGTACATGAATATTGTTCATGGTTACATCAAATCCTTGATCATAATCTTATAAAAAATATAATATTTATTAATTCTATTCAACTTTATAAATATCTTTATAATATAGTGATGTAAAATTAATAACATGACATTATGGAGGTGGTAGTCTGCACATACACATGAAAGATGCATTACTTTTTTAATTAATGGAAATAAAAGAAGGAAAAAATTATCATTAATGAATTATATTTATCTTATAAACATATTATATATTCATCCCTATATATTACCCATTATTAGAGTTGGTGATGAAAAATTAAATACATCACTTCATGGAGGTTGTAGTATGCTGGTACGCATGAGTAGAATTTTCATTTACCATTAGATAGAAAATAGGTAATAATTGATATTAAATTAACATTATAAAATATCATTATATTTGTTGAACTTTTATAAAATTATCTTAATGAATATATTTTTTTTAGAGGTGGTGGAAGATTATATAATCATAGAAGAACTTGGTTAAGACAATTTCCACTTCTTTGAGTATCCCTCATTAAATTATACTTGAATAATTATTAGGTTGATCATTTGGTGATAAAAAAATATAAGAAATTGGTAGGATACTTGGGATATAATTTGGTAGATCTTTGTAGACATAAGTTTCTCAATGTGTGTGTATAAGTGAGGAGTGGAGCTTCCCATTTACTAGCAAGGGGAGTGGATCCATTATAAAAACACCCATTACCTTAAAATAATATAATGTTTGATTCAAGGAAAATACGAAAAAATAATACTAATTTCAAAAATAATATTAAATGATGTTCAAATCTAGTCAATGATTAAAATAATGATAATGTTTTTTTTGGAATTAGAAGGCTTATCTTTTTGTTTAACACCTTTTAACCAATTTTAACCATTATAATGATAATTTTGCTTTTTTAACATGGAAACTTATTATTATGAACAAAAATTAAATTATATTACAACAAAATGTATAAATGATTATTATAAATATTTATTCCATTTTATCATATTAAATATCTAAATCTGGCATAAATTAAATTTAACATATGTATAGAAAATGCAGCAAAAAATAGTTCTCAAAAGAATTTATTTTAAATCATAAATATGAATTTACCCAAAAATAAAATATAAAATAGATCTCCATGAAAATTATATATTTATGTACAATAAATAAAAGTTTTAAAACATTCAAAGAAATAAAAAACTAAATGGTATATTGTGAATACTCATCTAAAGGAAGAGGAATAAAATTGTTTTTATAAGAATAAAATAAAACATTGGTTCCCAAAAATAAATAATTGGATTCCGAATTCAATATATGAGTTTTAAATTCATTATTTTACTTCGTGAACAAAGATTTTTTCAATAAAATGGTCTCATAATTGTTTAACATTCTAATATCAAAATGATGTAATAAAAGTCAAAATATTTTTAAAATCAATAATTTTTACTATTCAAATAGATTTCAACAATTTTAGAAAAACTAAAAAATTATCCTATAGAAATTTTGAACTCATGAATTAAAAAAATAATTAAATTTGTTAAAATTAAAATTACAAAATTTTGAAATATAAATTTTTATAAAATATTTATTTTTTATAATGAATGCAATGTTTTTAATCAAAAAATTTCTATTAAAAATAAATAATTAACATAGTATATAATATAATTATTTTGATGATTTTAATAATTTAGATTCATTTATTTTTATCAAAATATATTTTTATTTGTTTCATAATTATTAGACTCATTAATTTTATTTTTCATGCAACACAAGATATCAAATGAACTGAATTTATTTTGAAGAAAAATATATTCTGAATGCATAGTTTGTTAAAAGATGTCATCATCTCATCTTGTGTTGATTTTAAGAAGATGTAATAAAATATTTAATATTTAATATTGATTTTCTCACATGATTAATTCATTCCAATAAAATTTTTGAATAACGGTGAGAAACAATTGAGGCATGACTATTTGGTTTTGTGTTAGAGATATATCCACATGAAAGGGTTTGAAGAATGGATTATGTTTCTACCAACATTAACTAATAGTTGTTAAAAGATGGAAAATATTATTTAGGATGGGATAATATTCCAGTTTTTTTATTTCTAGAATATATTTAGTAAGATATTTGGAAAATGGTTTTTATGGTGTATTCATCTTACATGATATTATAACTCCCTGAAGAGGTTGATTGTGAAACTCGGAAATATATTTTTGTTGTGGGAAATCATCACTGAATTTTTAAAGAAAAATAACTGAAGATTAATGTTTATCTAATCTTAGAATAGGTTAATGTAGATGAAAATATGTTAATAATTTTTTTTAGTACGAAATCTATTTTTTGGAAGTCATGATAGAACCAATGTATTTTCAAATTGCAATTTTGTGTAGAAAATTTAATTTTTTATTTTAGATGCTTGTGTGGGATAATATAATCATTTTAACCTATAATATTATCTTAGATAATTTTTTGGTAACCATTATAATTGTCATGTAATAGAGTTTTTACCCAACGACATGAGTTTGGTGTAATATTGAACATTTCTAATTAAGGTTGAATATTTAATATTTAATACTTAATTACTTAAATTTTAATTTATTTTCACAAATTTTTTGGAGATATATTTTTAATAGAGAATCGTATTGATATTCCATCTATTTTGTTGATTACATAAAATGGATTTTTTTCTAGGTTGGGTATAAACCTATCTTAGTCATTGGGGTGTGGTTGGACCCCCTTTTCTTTTATTTTATTATTATTTATTTTCTCTTATTTTTCTTTTTTCCCTTACCTAGCCTCTTTCATACACCCCCATGGGTCTTCCTCCTCTATGTGACCAAGATATAAGAGGGAGAGGGAGAGGGAAAAATAGAGATAGGTTATGTTAGTTACCACTATGGAGCTCAGGATGAGCCAGATCATCATGCGGTAGTGTTGCAATGAAAACCGCTATTCCCTTTTTCATATCCCATCATATCAATCATAATACATTTCCTAGAATATTGTTGAAATGAAACATAAGAAATGGATGATCTTAGATGATCAATAAGGGCTTGAATACAAAAAATCTAAAAAATCATGAATAATATCGAATGAATAACTGATATTTAAATAATTCCATAAAAATTTTCACATGAGAAAGAAACTCATCCATGTGTAAAAAAAATAATCCAAATTGACATAAATAATAAAATTCATAAATAATGAATACTTAATTCTTGACTTCTGAAATTACATTTAGTCCTTGTATAAGACATTTGAGAATAACAACAAGGCCTTGTGCCAAAACATCTGAAAATAAATGTGTTCAGCCTCATCCAAAACCCAATCTAGTTTTCTCATAAGATTTATCGATGCATCATGTGGCTATATCGGCCCAGAATATCACATACTCAGTCCAATGTATTCCTTATATAAAAGGGTTTGAAATGTAAACAATAGAATCATTTTTATTGGTAACAATAATACGAAATGTTAATAGTTTCCACAATTAAGAAAAATAGTCATAAACCGTCCAAAATAATATAGGAAATTGTTTAAAATTAGTATATCCCAATTAAAATAGATCATAAAACATCTAATAAAATATTATATATGTAATAATTAGTGTATATAATAAACATAATATTTATGAAATGATGTTTACATAGAATAAAATACTTTAATAATATATCATTAATCATTTTTATTCAAAATAACATTTTCGCATTGAAATTTACTTTTTAAAATCTAAAAACATAATAGATATTAAAAAACAATTTTATTTGAATATAACCACTAAAAAACTAATGGAATCTTCAAATAATTTATAATTCATGATAGAGGTAAATAACATTCATTCTAATAGGTTAGAAAACAATTTTTGTCCTTTTTTTAAAAGTCAAATTTTCCTCATTCAGAAAATGACAAGAAGAGTCCTTTAAAACCATTTAGTAAAAGGTAAAACATAATAAAAATTATTAAAAAAATCATTGTATGATATTAAAAATATTCTACAAAACAGCTGTATATAAATATGTATATGGATGAAAATTTTTCCCCTGCAGAGAGTTGAACGTAAACCACATTTAATAACGATGAGAATGTGAATTAAACCCTTACCTTAGGTATGATTTCCTTCATACATGCCCGAACTCATTTATAATAAATATTTATTTAATATACATCTATTAACAACCATTATAACAAATATCATCCTATATATTATCTACCTATAACCTTTTACCACTTTTTTATTAATATTGTTTTGTTAAAATCATTATTATGTGTGTTAACTACATGGTTCTTCATGTATGTTTTAGTTTGGTAATTTTCATAATTGTACAATAATTATGGTTACATCATATATAGAATTTTATTCCTTGTATAAATACCATATATATTCCATATATAGATATTTACATTCATTCATAAAATATAGATATAGAAAAATAAATCACACCATTCATTGAGACGATATGCCATACATATACTGGAATGTTGTTTTCACTTTTCGATAGAGGAATGTAAATAAATTTAGTAGTGATAAATATCTAAATAATAATATTTTTAGTAAATATAATATATAATATTTGCATCATATTTATAACCATCCATGTAAAGCGGTGGTGAAAATGAGTTACACCGTTCTGTGAGGACAGTAACCATACGTATGCACAAGCGAGGTTTTCACATTTCAGATGATGGAAAAGAGATGGAGTGTGGTTTAACAATAATTATAATAAAATATCAAAATATTTATTATTATAGAGTTATTATTATTGGATTAGTAAACCAAATAAAGAGTAATTTGATGAATAAATAACATGAATGAGTCGGTAAAGAAGATTACCACTTCTTTGATGGACTCACATTCAATATCTCTTTAAGTGAACTTGTGTTGCTTATTTTAATGTAAAATAACTAAATTACATGGATAAGTATGTTGAGAAGAGGAATGTTTAGGGTTTGGTTTATATTCTTAACTCTACGTGGTATAAATAAGTAATGTAAGGGGTTCCATTTTATAATTAAGGTGAGGGGGGTTTTTTAAATTCTTAAAATATTAAATTATTATAAATATTTTTTTTTCAAAAGGGAACTGTATCATTAATATTAAAATCTATAATTATTATGATTAATAATACTCTAATCCAATACTAATTATAAATTTTTGGAAAACATTTTGTTCTTTCTATATTTATTTCATCCTTTTGTGGACTCTTTTGATAAATACTGTAATATTAATGTTTTCTACCCTTTAGGGGTAATTAATGTTACTATAAAATGAAAAATGACCTATAAATGGAACATTTTTTATTTTTACAACCATATACCATCCATATATCCAAATCAATTATGTTTTTTATTTATTTTATTTAATGAAATATTATTTATTTTTTAATATCATCAGTGTTAATTTTAGAACTATTCATTCACATTAAAATTAATAACATCTTGAAAAATTGAATTTTAATAAAATAAACCACATATAATTATTATGTCATGTTTATTTGGATAATTCATAGGTCAAGTTAATTATTTAAATTTATACTAATTTAAATAATTTTAATTTAATTTATTTTATTTTTTCATTAATTGATTAATTACTGCTTTAGTGTTGTGTATGAAGTTAAGGTAATTAGTTATTAAATTAATATTTAAAAACAATTACCATGATGAACATAAATTTATTAAATTTTAAAATACTATTTATAAGATAAAACATCTTATGTCTATACCAATTTTAAAAATATTATTCTTACTAAAAATAAGATTGTGACATTTTTAGCATTTCTTTTTACCAAATATTTTAAAGGTCAAAATCATGCCCAAGTAGAAATAAATTCATATATTCAACTTTTAGATGATTACGGATGATATAGATGCATACAATAAATTTAATAAAGGTTTTACAATAATTTTTTAGTCTTTATCATCTTATTTTCAACTGAAATTACCTGATTTACCCTTTACCATTGTAACAAAAATTACCTTTGTTACTATTCATAATGGAAAAAAATAAATTGTAATGATTTTATAAATTCTAAAATCCTGATTAAAATTATGGAAACCATATTTAAATATTCAATTTCAATATGTGCAATAAATTTAATTCAAATTAAAACCCCAAACGCAATGAAACTGAATTTTTTTAATAAAGCTATTTTATGTGTACAATTGTTTTTATATTAAATTAAATCGTAAAAATGATGAAAATGAAATTAATTTTATTATTAAAATATAAAACAACTTATTTTATCTTGTAAACAATTTTAGAAAAAAATGGTACTTTTAAAATTCTTGAAATTAAAATATTTTTTTCAATTGAAAGTTGTATTATCACTATTCGCGTGAAAATAAATCTTCTAAAAAAACTCAAAAATTCAAAAAAAGAAAATATTCATATGATAATATAAAAACTTATTCTCATTTTATAAAATAAATTTCCTAAAACATGAAAACGTTAATTATATTATTAGTCATAAAAATTAATAAAAATCATTTTTGGAGAAAACATATAAAATGACTTTACTAATATTTGAGTGTTTATTTCATATGAATTAATCAATAAACTTTTATTGAATAAATTACTTTTTTATGTTTCATAACATAGTTAATACTATTAATACTTTCTAATTTAACATCTATTTTATAATTGTCATAATTAAATAACAATAATTTGTGGTTTATTTAAGCTCATTGATGCGTGTTGTGTACATTATCAAGAATTTTATTATTTTAAAATGTAATAGTGTTAAATTTGAACTAATTAATAAAATTTCACCAAGAAAAGTTTATATTTTTATTTAAAATTAAAGTTTTGACTTTTTAGAATTTTCTTTTGGGAAATCCACATCTTAATAAAGGTTAATACAACATCCTTCTAAATATAGGCAATGAAAAATATTAAAGCCATCACAAAACTAGGTTTCTATATATGAAAACATTTGTGGAAGTGAAATTATGGATATATAGGATAAAATAAAAAACCAAAGGATTAATATATAGTGATAGAGAACAGAATCAATATACTATTAATGACCACAAGACCCAAAATCATTTAGGGGGTAAAGACACCATCAATTTATAGAAGTTTAAAGTAATATGATAACATTTTTATTTCTATTTCCTTTTCCTAAAGTTCATAGATACTTTTACTATATATATATATATATTTCTTTAGATAATTTAACTATTTTATGTATTAAAATTTCTTAATAATAATCTCCTCAATTGGTTTTTATTTGATAAATGTTTGCTTCATATATTACTCTAAAAAATGAATTTGAATTTTGATGCCTTAAGTAGGAAAATAAACATTTAAAGAATCATAATATATATAAGTTGTCATTTTTTCATCTAAATACTCACCAAAACCAAAATTTCAATGAAAACTTTTCAAATACCACGAAAATATTAACTTATTAAATTCCATATATATTTAACATTAAGGCTCCCCAAAAAAATTATGTCTGAAAAAATTCGTCATCCAAAAATAAGGTAACCAAATATCAAAAATCAACTTAATATCAATTCCATAATGTTAATATTAATATCAAACACCAAATATGTATATAAAATGATCATATATTATCCTAAAACATGGTGATCACCATAAAACCCTAATGAAAACAAGCATACTTCTTAAAATTAACTATTTACTTTTTCATTAAAATATCACATTATCAAATATAATCTGTAGTCATCATTATTTATTTATTTAAGAAATGTACAAGAACACTAAAAAAAATAAAATTACAGGGAGAAAAAATAACAAGAAGAGTCCTAATTCGGGTGGTCTTAAATTATGAAGCTTAAGAGCATCACCTCTAAATAAATTCACCCCCTCAGAAGGAATGTCATGATCATTGTGATAGAGTTTAATGTTGGCCAACAGATTGGATATTAAAGTAAGAGAATCTTTCATATTATTGTCTTCTTTCTAGGTATTCAAAATATCAACTTGGCTTCACATGAGGACCTTACATCTATATACTATATAGGCCATTGACCATGGGGTATCATGGGTATTCTTCAGAAAATATTATAGAATTAAAGAGTTAGTTTCAACTGCTATTAGACTAACCTCCCTCTTCATGTATATTAGAAGACCAAAGAGTATAGCTAGAGCCTTGTCTTCGAATAAGTCACTAGGACCAATGCCTAATGAGAAGTCTATGATGATATTGCCAAATGGGATGTGTACCACACCTCTGCCACACATGAAGCCCATAAAAAAGAATGATCTATGATGATTTTGAAGCCATATTATTATAGTTTCCAGTGTACCAAGTGTCCTTACAGAGCACCACTAATGTGGTGGGAGGATACATACTGGAAATAAGAGGTCTCAATTTTTATGTGGATAAGTCATACGATCGTGTTGAGTGGAATTTCATCATTAAGGTGTTGTAAAAAAATGGGCTTCTTGACATGGGTTGTTGATCTTATTTTTAAATAAATGGTTTCCTCCTATATGTTCATCTATTTCGTATGGAATACCAGTGGTTTTTTCAAAACGTCACTTGGGTTAAGGCAAGGGGATCCTCTTTCCCCAACCCTTTCTATTCCAGCCCAAGATTCCCTTAGTATTAATTTCAACTAGAGTATTTGTAGTAGTGACTCTAATCCCTACCGTTGTAAGGCCCTGACAACAAGTATTTTTCATTTCATGTTTTTGAATGATACAATCATTTTTGTTGAATTCCAGCAAGATGTTAGTTAAGAATACGACCAGGATCATGGGAAACTTGTTCAAATAGAGTGGGCTGGTTATCTACAAGGAAAAATTATTTTTATATACCTATCTTCAATGAATCTCTAGAAGGGTATCTGATCTACGTTGCATTATGGGTATCCAAAAGAATGTTTTTTTATGACTTACCTCGAGGCTCCCATATCCCCTTATAGGATTAATATCCATCATTTTGATCATATTGTAAAAATTATCACCTTCCATGCAACAAATTGAAAGAAAAACTATTTATCCATTGGGGGGAGGATCACCCTGGATAACAGTGTACTCACGTCCATTTGGATTTAGGCTCCCTAGGCTATCTGAGTCAGTAAAATAGTCATTGATAATATCGATAAGATTCTTTCATATTTTAGCTTCGGTGCTAATACACATGGGAAATAAGATTGGAAATCTGGGAAGGGAATTAATAGGTATACTAAGGATGGAGGCATTAATGTGAAGAATGTTCAAGATACCCTTCATGGAATGCATGTATATATTACATGGGACATGATGGAGGGAACATCTCTTTGGGGTCATGCAAAGGAGTTTTTGATCAATGGGTAGAGGGAGGCTCTAAGAGGTTCTTTTTATCATGTGGTTAAGCCTCATATTTCTAATATTAGAGGACATTCTTGTTGGATTATGGAAAGGGTTGAGATATCTTTTTGGTTTCGCAACTAGGTGGGAGTTTATTTTTGGTTTCCATGCTATCCAAAACAGAACATACCTTTAGGTATGATAGCCAGCATCGGGATTTTATTAATGAAGTTATAGACACTGATCAACAGGCTCTTTATGATTTAATTTGTGTTAATAATGATTGGGACTGATGGGTTTTTACTGACTCTTCCTCAAGAGAATTCTCTATGGAAGACTACCACAAACAGCGTACTCTCAAGCATTAGTTGGATCAATGAGGTTACATCCTATGGTAAAAATAGTAATCAGCAATGCTATAATTTCTTATATGGAGGATAACAAATATGTCTCTATCCACATATGAGAATATAAAACATCCATGAATCAATATGGAATCTTGTTGTTCATGCTATGAGGATTGGAAGGAGGAAAGTTAAGATCACTTAGTCTCTAAAAGAAATTTTTCTCTGATTACTTGGAATGATTTTGGTAATTTACATGTATTCAATTTTTTGATAATATGGACAGGTCCTTTCTCTTCACCGGTGGTTCTAGGGAGCTGACCAGGCGAGCCATGAGAGAAAGTCCAGGGCTCTAGATTTTCATGTGGGTTGTTGGTGTCAACGGAACATGAGAATCAATGTTCAGTTTGAGAGATGTTTCTCTACGAGGAGAATGTTGGCCATCAAATATAATCCATAAATCCAGAAAATTAAATAAACTCTATCAATAATAACATAAACCAATTTTCATGAAATGAAAAAATATTTCCATTGTATTTGGTATTATTGCATTTAATTATTCAATGTAATTATTTTATTCATACCAACAAAAAATATTAACTTTAGTAACATATTATGTTTATTATTTTAGTTTTGATTTAATAATATCATAAACTTGACCTGGAACCTTAGCTTTATCTAAGGAATATTTCCTTAACATAGGGGGTATTCATTTACATAGTACCCTATATACTTACAATTAAAATGTTGAACATTATATGTTTCATTCTTACCCTTTGATTCATAATCCAGATGATATTTCTCTCAATAGTTGAAGACAAATCCCATTCCCTTCAAGAAAGTACTTGGGTGTTTGTTTTCATAACATTCACATGTGGGAAAATACTTTATTCCAATCTTCCATTTATCTATTTTTTTCTACATTGTCCTCTAATACCCTTTCATTCCATTAAATCCATAAGGCATGGATAATTATTTCTCTATCATGATATAAAATGATACTATGTCTGCATATGATGAGATGTTTTGGGATACTAGTTCCCTTAAAAGAAATGTATTTCACCCATCCAGAATGTGGTGAATCATACACTTTAGATTATGTACCTAGTCTGTAGAATGCCTTTTTAAACATGTAATGTTTGCAACATTTTCCTCTTCCTTCATTCTTATACTCAGTAAATGTCTATCCATATCATCTTTTTATTTATGAGGAAAATTTTTTCCCAAAAAATTTCATCAAAATCTTTAAATTCCATGCCCGTTATTTCCTCATCATCTTTTTTATTTTGAATAAATGACCATCATTGATCTATATCCCCTAAGATATGATTAACAACTATGAAAACATATTCTCTTTCATTCATTACCAAAGTGAGAAATATGATTTTTATGAAAATTAATCATTTCTTATCTAAAAATGGATTACTAGTTCCACTTAGTGAGGAGGGTTTTTGATGCATGAAATGGTCGAAATTTGATACAATGTGTTGCAGATCTACATGCTAATTAATACGAGCAAGATTTATGATCATTAGTTGATTTAGTTTCACAAATACATTTATAATTCATACAGATCCAAATGAAGTTATATCTCTAGATTCATTATCTTGTATAGGAGAGAAATCCCAACATGGATTTTGTGAATTGATATGATTTCCATTCTGTCCAACATGTTCCATTTCTAACCAAAGTAACACACTATATCTGATCATGAAATTATGAATCATAATGTATAATTTATTGATTTGTGAAATAATTAAATTGAGAACTACACTCGTAATCATAATATTGGTTTATATGGGAATATTCTCAAAGTAAATCATATAGTTATGTTATCTAATCTATTTTTATTTATAAATTTTTTTTCCAAGGTTTCTACTAAACTTCTCTGATACCAAATATAAAGACATAAAACCTAATAGCCTAGAGTTTATGGTTACTATATTACATTTGAATTAGATAAATTGAATCATATCTTGATAGATAGTATAGTTCATTATTATTGGATGACTATATAAATACATTAATCTCAAATTACAATTGAAATCGTTAAATACATGAAAGTAATTTATTTTAGACCATCACTATTCATTTTTTCATATCCCTATATATCAATCGTATTAAATTTCCTATAATCTTGGGGGATTAAAGTATAATAAATGCATGAGCTCAGATGATCAGTAAATATATGCATATAACAGAAGTGAATATTGCATGAATAATATTGAAATAATAAATTATTGTCAAATAATGACACAAAAATAATCACATGATCTAGAAATTCATCCATGTATAAAAATTAAATATTCCACATTGACATAAGTAACATAATTAATAATGATGGAATAAATAATAATGGACATATGAAACATGCCATAGATGACTTGTCTAAGGCATACAAAAATAACAATATTTCGTCAGTCCATGACTTCTAAAAATAAATTTGTAAGGTATCATCCAAAACCCGATATATTTTTTCTCATGAGGACTACTGATACATTGAGGGGGCTATAGCGGGCCGAACTGATCATTTATTAATTATAATTATTCAATCATATGGAATGGGGTAAAACATAAAAAATTTAAGCACTCTTATTGAAAACCTTATTACAAATTACTAATAGATTCCCCAATCAATAAAAATAATCATAAATCATCCACTGTAATGTGGTGAATGGTATCAAAATAGAACATCCATGTTCAAATTAATCATAAAACATTGTAATAAATTTTATCAGATAATATCATTATAGTATACCCTCAATAAAATATTTATTAAGGATGCTCAAATAGAGGAAAATAATTTAAAATTTTCATTGGAAAATTTCATGAGGAAAAAACCCCTTTACACATTGAAATTCACTTCATAAAATATAAAATCTCCACACATATAAAAGAAACTATTTTATTTGATAGAAAACATGGAAAATGTAACGTAATATTCAAATCATTGATCATTCATGATAGTAGGAAATTATGTTTTTGTTTTATCTCATAAATAAATTACACTTATACTTTTGATAAAAGTAAAAAAGTATGTAGTCGGTGTGTGCGCTAGGTGGTCCCTTGCGGTCTCCGAAATTTGGGAAGGCAGAAATGAGATCTATGTTCTGGTTTTCGGTATTTTCAGAGTTCTTCGGAGCTTGGGTGGGCTTTGGCATGGTGATGGGTTCTTAATCTTGGATCTATTCAGTTTTCTTTATTTCGAGTATGTATTTTGTTGTTGTTTCTCATGTGTTGGTTCAGTTTCTTGATTGTGCATTCGAGTGTTGTGGATGGATCTACTCAGGGGATCTCCTTGCCTTGCATTGTGTAATGGTGGGTACTACTCTTCCTGCATTTTAGAGTTATGATTCTTGTTGGTTGGTCGATTTTTATTTAGGCCTTGGTGTCTTGCTCGGTTTGATTCGGGTATTTTGGGTTTTGCAATTGCGAAGAACTGGTGATGGTTTGCAGTCGTGCTTTGGTATGGAGGTGGTGCTATGGAAGAGGCCAGAACGATCAGAAAAGTGCATGATTCTGGATAAATTTCGGTCTAGTTTTAAAGGCTTATGGGTTGGGGTGATTCTGTTGAGGTTTGATCTTCTTGGTGATGTCCTGCAGTCTGTGGTAAGGTGTTGCTGGAGGATGCACCCTTGATTTCCTTTGCCTTGGTGAAGGTTGATTTGGCTTATGTTTATGTTCATTGTTTTGGATTTAATGGTTTTCATTTTTCATGTTTTGTGGCACTGTAGATGGGAGCATTCTAATTTTCATTGATATTTGGATTTGGATGTTTTGAGAGGTTATGGATTTTGCCATCAGTATTGGGCCCGTACATTCTTGTTCGAGACAGCTAGCTGAGTAGCAATGGGAAGGTGAACGCTAATCATATCATTTTTGTTGTTGGTTGGAGATTTTTCTTGCTTTTTTAAGTGGACTGTATTTGGTCTTCATCATATGGGCTATGGGGCTTGGTTGTGTTTTATATCTATGATTTCATTTTGGTTTATCACATTATCCTTAAAAGTTCTTTTGAAATACAAATTTAATTTTCATTCAGCCACTTTTCAATAAATTAAAATAATGAAAGCTAGATAGAAATTAATCTCTTCAAAATAATCTTTTTTAATGATAATAATATATAAAAATTAGATTAATCATTATAAACATCCATGTAAAATGGTGATAATGAACATTTTACACGGCTACGTGGTGACGGTATGTTGTACATAAACATGATTTTTGTTTTTAGATTTTCTAAAGTTGTAAAATAGATGTAATATGGTTTAAAAATTGTAATAATAACATGTATGAGTATTTAGGGTTTTGGATTTTTTATTTTAGGATTTTTATAAGACACTAAAATGATGTATAAGAATAAATAACATGAAAGAGTTGGTAAAGGTGATTAACTATTTTTCGATATAATCCCTTTATATATCTTCCTATGGGGACTAGGGTTGATATTTTGAAAGGGATATAGCCTTGAAAACATATATAATAATTTTCATTATAGTATTTGGAAGCGTTTTTTTCTTTGAAATAGGTGTCTCAATGAGGTGTAATAAAGTAATGGAGGAGGAGCCCTTTTATAATTGATGTGTGGGAGGAATTTGGAATTTTCTTAAAATATTTAATTAATATAAATTAATTATTTTTAAAAATGGCTCAAAATTGATATGATTTTAGGATAATATGATTATTAATAAAAATAATCCATTCAAATAAAATTTTTACAATTTTTTATAATATTTATATCCTTATATTTTTATTTTTATCATTCATTAATCCTTTTTAAAATTGTCATATTACTAATACAGAATAAATTTTTAAGGATGTTTATGTTCGTATAAAATTAAAATTGAATGATGAATGAACTATGGTTTATTTATACCACAAGTCCCATTCATTTTTAAAATATTATTATTTTCATTAATTTTATATTTTTAAAAAAAATATTATTTATTATAAAATATCATTAATGTTAATTTTATAACTATTCATTTACGTTGATATTAATAACACAAAGAAAAAAAGTTACAATAGAATGAATAAAAAACATTATAATTTATATTTTATATCCATAAGATTAATATTTCAAATTAATATTTTCAAATTATACTTATTTTAATTATTTTAATGTCATTTATTTATTTTTATCATTAATTGACTGATCACTACATCAGTGTGGTTTAAGTATTTAAGGTAATTATATTTCACAAAAAAAATTAATTACCACGATTATTATAAATAAATTATATTTCCAAATACTATTTATAACCGAACATATCCTCTTGTTGACCCAAGGTAAAAAAATTTATTGTTATTTAAAATAATAGTGTGTTGTTTTTAATTTTCTTTGTATAAAATATTATAAAGGTAAAAATCATGAGAAAAATATAAACAAAAGGTCTTATATTACAAGTTTTAACAATTATTGAAGAAATATACTCAACCAATAAAAATTTATTCATGTATTTGGGAAATTTTTGAGTCCTAATCATATTATTTTTTCCTTAAATTAAATGATTTACCCTTTATCATGGTAACAAAAATTAAAATTATTACTACTCATGATGACAAAAAAAGGTAAATATTTAAATTTGGTCTTCTTGATTCAAAAACATGATCCCATTTTTTAATATTCAATTAAATAAGTGGAAGAAATTAACTTAAGACTAACACACAAAATATGGTGGAAATCAATTTCTCATAAAAATGTCTTCTTATGTATAAAAATGTTTTCATAATAAATTAACTAATAAAAATGATTCCATGGAAATAATTTTCTTATTATTAATATAATAAATCTAATATTAATTTTAATATATTTTATAATAATATGGTACTTTGAAAATTCAAGAAAGAAAAATACATTTTTCAATAAAAACTGTATTTTTAACTATTCACTAGAATATCAATCTATTCAAAAAAAATCCAAAAAATTAAAACTAATATAATTTTGATATGATGAAGTAAAAATGAATTTCATTTTATAAAATGTGTTTTATAAAATTTTAAGTAATTAATTAAATTCTTTTCACATAAAAAGTAATAAAAATCATTTTTCAAGAAAATGTATAAAATGAATTCTCTAAAATTTGATTATTTGTTTCCGAATAATTAATCAATAAATTTTTATTTTTTAATACCTATATATATTTCATAATATATTTAATAATATTCACACCATCTAATTTAATGTCTATGTTATGATGGATGTATTTAACGAATAGTATTACATAGTTTTTTAAGCACATTGTAACATGTTGTGTATGCTACTGAGAATTGTCTTCACTAAAATATCAAGGTGTTACATGTTCTATCTATATATTACTAGAATCTGAAAATCATATTTATAGTATACCCATTATCAAGAAAATTATAATATCAGTTAAAATTTTCTTAAATTCATTTTCTTTTTTATACATTTTCATAGATGACAATAGTAAGAATTCCCTAAGCTAAAGAATCTATTCGAAATCTCCCATTAAATCATGTTATAGAACTGAAAAATCATAACCATGTAAATAAAAACCACCATATCTTATTTTATTAAATATTAGTTGTCTTTATGCACTTCTCAATAGATATATGAGATAAAATAATCATCTTATTACATGTTTTCAATGCTTTAATCATTCTAGTTATCAATATAGAAACTACTTTTCTTTGTCACCTAAAAGATTCCATAAAGTTATAAATTTCAATTTTTTTATATTTCATACATTAATTACACTTAAAAAATATTAATTCATGTATTATATATCATGTATCTAATCTAATTTAATAATTTAATTCCATAACCAAAAGGTTTTACATAAATATTTAGTCTCACCAATTCATTTAATATATTCAATCATATGGAATATCATTTCACGTACCCGTTAATATTGCAAATATGAGATATGACTAATATTCATTTAGTAATTTTTCAGAAAATTTCTTTAAAACAAAAAAGGTATCACTCTATGATTCTATAATCTTCTAGTATCAATTATTTCATAATTTCAACAACTGATTTCTGATGATGGAACTTTTCAGACACATAGAATTTTTCGAAAGTAATCATTTTAAATTACCAGTCATTCTTAGGAACTTATATTTTCTTACATGTATTAAGAGTATATTTAATTAGTTTTTTTCATTTAAATGATTAATTATAATGTTTATCTTGATGATGATAATGATATTTTCTAAACAAATTTTTTTTCATAATAATATCATGTTTTATAAAACATTTAATTTGGAATTTTATTAAATTGGATCCCATTAAAATGAAGACCCCCTTTTCAATATACATTTCATCCATTAGATATCCAAGATATATATTTAATGATGACATAGATTGATTATCATGTAAATTATCCATGAATATATATGGTATAGAAAATTACTCAATCATATCATTTAGGACTGTAGGAAAGTTGAATGGAAAACCTTTTATCTAATCTATCATATAGCTAAACACAATTGTATTCTTATGGTATCATAACCGTTATGGATTTTCATCAAGTATAACCCTGCATAAACACCAAGAATATAATAATCAATGATAATCAAGGTATACTCATGGTGATATGGGGAATACTACCATGACAATCCAAATTAAATTTTAACTTTATTTCCTTGCACATTATAATTTATGGGTACTTGAGTTGAGCTTGAAAATACCCTATTAAATGATTGAGGTCGAGATAAGTTCCATTTGGGATAGAATATAAAATTTAGTTTTTAAAGGTTATTCTCTTCTCACCATCATATCTCATTTTATTCTCTTTTTCTCTATGCATGATTATAGTAATTTATTTTGGAATCTTTTTCCCTTGAAAAAATAAATATGTTTAAACAACTTCGATGTTTAACTCATTATACAATCCATAGGTTTATGTTTCATACCCAAAAAAAGTAGTCCAATATATTCATACTTATCAAGAATAATCACATACATAAGTTATATGATCACTTTATAAAATGGAATGGAATTATATTAATGTTTCAATCTCCACTTGAGTAAGCCTAGAGTGATAGATATACAACCCCATTCGTCATCCTTAACAAGGAAGAAGCCTCCTCATAGGTATGTAGTCTGAACCCAAGTCCATTTACACAATTATACTTTACTCAAGAGTGAATACAATAAATCATAACTCTGACACATAATATAAACAACCTATATTTGACAACAAAAAAAATTATAGTGACATCATTTCCAAATATAGTTCAAGGTAGTCGAAAAACTAAATTTACTAAGGAGTAATTCCTGTCATGAAATTACAAGGCACTCTCATAGAATAAATATATCAAATATATTTAATATTTCAAACATTCAAAATATAAACAATTTATAACTATGAATAAAATAGTGAATAACTGTTAAAAAAATTAACAATTTAAATATTTAAACCCCAGATAAATATTTTCGAACAATTCATAAATGAAATCAAGTTATAAATACATTAGAAATTGAAATGTAACATTATGTAAATTCCATAATTTTGAATATAAACATTTATATTTTTGAAATCATTCATATTAAACATTTTATGACATTTAAATCCTAAATATAAGATATTAAATGAATAGTAAACATTTTAAAATTCAATTTTTATCATGTAAACATTTTATGCAATCTAATATCGCATATTTAATCCTTAATTAAACATCAATCATATCAATAATCTAAATATTATTGATTTTTTAAAATAATATATAAATATGGATATAATTTATTTTGAAAATTTTAAAATAGTTAATGAATAAAAATTCATCATTTAAATATAAAAAAAATTATAATTTGTACTTATTTAGAAATTTATAAATATTTATAAGTTATTTTATTATGATTCCAAAATAAAGACTTTTATCACTATGTCATAATAATTTCCATATAAAATCATATCTTGATTAATAAAATTTAATATTCGTGATAAATAGTGGTTTAATTTATATATATACATTTATTTAATTATAAAATATTTATAATATATATATTTATATATAAACCATTTAAAAATTAAATACTCAAAAAAATCTTTTATTATGATTTATAAACATTTTATAACCCATTAAAAAAATTTAAAATTTTAAAAAAACTAAAAAAATATTCTACTTACCCTTATATTGGAACCTATAAATTCATATCGGTATCCTCCCATTACCCTTAAATAGCACCGACATGAGGTACTTGCATAATGGAAAGTCACAAAATAACTTTATATAGATCAAAAATCCGCTATGTAAAGGTACTGAGAATATTACCTTTAAATGAGTTCTTCACTTAAGGGTTGATATTTTTATACCATTACATGTAATGGTAAAGCACCGGTGAACATTATGTAAACACCTTATATGAGGGTATTTTCTTACCAAAACCCATTTTCAAATAGGTAATAAGAGGTTACCCTTATGCAGACCTTCTGTGTAAGGGTATCGTATAAGGGAAAGCAACTTTCTACCTTTACGTAAACCTTATAAAGATTCATAAACCATTAAAAACCCCTTATTTCAAGTATGGTAATGTCGTGATAACCCTTTCACATACCACTCTATATAAGGGAAATTCCTTAGTTTCCCTTACGCCTCTTAGTTATATAAGGGTATGGTTTTATTTATCTATCCTAACTATATTAGTGTAAGTTTTTAGCTAACTTCATGTTCCCCAGTATGTAAGGGTTAACCCATTTCCTATATTGTTGAAAAAATAGTCAAATAATTCTTTGTTTTCTCATTTATTTGACATTTTAAGGCATTATTTCATAATTATTAATCATGGATCACTATGATACCATTAAAGGGTTCTATTAGTTTCAATAACAATTATTAGAAAGATTGGAATAATGTAAAACCCCATTTTTGTGTATCTCCATGGATGGTAACATGAAACTACTCATAAAATATATAATTTAAGAACTATAGAAAATATGAACACCATAAAATGAAGAGATTTTGCATTCTTTTAATCATTTCCTGATGATCTAGATAAAGGTCACTAAAGTAGAAAACATAATCATTCCTCCATTTTAGGTTATCCATAGGATTCTCTTGATTCACTCAATATTTGAGTAGGTTATTATCTTCTATCCATGGTATATTATAATATTTATATGAAAATGAGGAAGATGAAAGACCTTTGGGTTTTAGGGATATTTGACCAAAAATCAACATGCTTCACACAAAAAACATTCCAACATATGACAGTAGATTCGATATGAAATCAAGGACCCTCCTTTATTATCATCAAATTTATTCATGCATTGAAAAAAATGAATAAATACAATGTCATGTTATTGTATCATAAGAATTTACTTATTTTAATTATATATCATATATCTACTTAATAATTTATCTCCTTTATTGAGTTAAACTATTAAAATACTAACACACATATTATTCATCTGTTCATTTGATCAATAGTGGTAATATGCATGAAATTTTATTTTATGCATTCATCGTGATATACCATAAAAATGATATATCCATTCATCATATACATCCTATAGCTATAGTGTATATCTCATTCAGAGAAATTGAAACTCAGGCCATAACCCTACTTGTTCCTATAACAACCATGTGAAATTTTCTGGGGTACCCAAGGGCCATGTCCATCAAAGTAGGGTGTGGGTAAAAAACATAATGAGGAACCACTAACACATCCCCATATAAATACAAAATTCTATGATATTTGAATATGATATAATCAGATAAATAAATGACTACTGAAAATAAATATAAGAAAAATAAAAGTTAATCATTATGTTTGAGACCCTTATTGAGAAAACCTATTTTGAGTAGTGTTGGGGTGTCTATGATCACATCATGATGACCTTTCCTACCCAGTAACATTTGGGATCCAATTATACAGAATCACTAACCATATTCTGATGGATATGGGGATCCATTCCATGAAAATCCAAACATATGAGCTCTGAATCCATGGTATCCAAAACAATGAGCTCCATGTGCATGGTATCTCCAATTATATATCTGCTCTAAATCCATGGCATCCCAACTATGCATTCAGATCTAAATCCATGGAATCCATAACCTTTTCCTCATGAATCAAAGGTCCTATCAAATTAAAATCCAACATCTGAGATCCAAATAAGTGGTTTTTCTAATAACAAGATCAAACTCTATGGAAGCTCCATCACTGATCTCTAACTTCATGGATCATCCAACCATAGAACCAGCTCCAAATCATTTAATCTTGTCCTTGTACCCCTAAAAATCACCACCCCTGGGAATTTTTCACACATAATAAAATAGGAATAAAGGTATAAAAGAACACCCACACTCATCATCAATGCCGCAACCCATTTAAATGTCATATTCGGTTCAGTATATATTGTGACATCCATAAACATTTTTATACATATCAATACAAACTTTATAAGGGTTAATCCTTCACTAGGAACTCACTAGGATCACATATTTCATAGTATAATATAGGCACCCTCACATGGTTCCTCAACCATAATAAAAATCTCTTTCCACCACCACGTGATTTAATGACATCACATTCCATGAAATCAACATAGTGTTACATGGAATCTCCAAATACACGTGGTTAAAAACAAATGCAATAGTCAAATGGTGGCGTACAAGCCGTCTCAGTGGTTAAGGTCACTATCTTTTAGCCCACTCACCCAACTATTCAATCATAGCATTTGGTTTATCCACATTTTCTAAGGATATATTTATGATCAACACATGGCTACCGGGGTCTCCCATCTCAAGTCACATCACCCCATGTTGGAGGTTTCTAAGTGTTAAGGTTAAAGTCAATCCCTCGAACATCCGTGACCGATATAATAAAGTTAGTTCCAAGGACACTCTTCTCCATGGAACTTTATATAGTCCATTCAAGTATTTTAGTTTAGAAAACATTCTATTCGCTAAGTTCATTTCTGGCAGTGGTGACATGACATAAGAAAAGCCATGTAAAACATTTATAAACCATATTTATAGGTACAAAAGACCACATACCATTTTAGAATATTTCCCATTGATTTTCCAATGGTTGGAATCATCTTCCAAGGTCCTTTCAAGCCCATCCAGTCTCACCCATGATCAACCTATCTTGTATCAATGATTCGAGCTCCTATCCCAAGACAATAGACAATAATTAATTAAATATAATTTTTTTAATTAATTCAATTTAAACATGGGAAATTAAAATAAAACACATTGTGTCTCTGCCTCACACCAAAACCAAATCCAACAAACTGAGGGAGAACCACAAGGGACTCTGAACTTTATTCCTGATAAAGGACCCAACCCATGATATAATTATAATCAATTTTTAATTTTTTTTCATTTTAACAAGAATCATACAAAATTATACAATTTGGCATACCTTATTTAAAATAATGAAAGATGGTAGGTGGAATTAATCTTAGTATTTGATCATTATATACTACATGAAATTCCCATCTAATGGGGTGATTTCTACCATGTTATGGCGAAAATTTCTGAACACTATAAACAAAATCATACTGAAATTACTGTGGATCAACTGAAAGTAAAATAAAAGAGTATAAGATGGATAAAATTACTTCCCATATCACCAAATTTTACTTGTAACCATAAATAATGGAGGATAAGTGAGGGAGGGGAGCTTTGGCATAGCCCTAATCGTGGTACATATCTTTCCGATGAAGAATGGGTGGTCCTAGGAAAATTTTAAATTAAAAATAACAAGTTAAATATGTGCCTTAGTGTGAAACCTATGGATAGTTAATAATTTTATGAGCAGTTCCATTACATGCATCAAACAACTTTCTTTTATACCCAGAATCCCCCCGGTAAAACCCATGAAACATATTCTTAGAATGAATGTGATATTACCACAATAAATTACATTAGTTGCACTTTTTCAATTCTGAATCCCATGTACACTACTTTTGAATTCACCTTAACCCTAGGGATGTCCACTAAAATATAAACATTGTGAAAAACAAAAATATTCAATGTTCAAACACTCAAAATTCTACTATGAGTCTCAGTTCCCAAAACATGTCATCCACAAAAAAGAAAAATCAAATTCCTTCTAAATTTCATCACTCAACCAAGCATGGAGTATTATAGGTTTAAGGGATAAATATGATTTGTATGATTTGAATATGGGATATTATTAAAATTTTGAGAAATTATTAAACATTTTATATGTAAATGATCATAGTTAATTTCATCATTTAAAAAGAGTATAGTAAGAGGAAAATATTTTTATTCATAGTATAAAATATTTAAATATCAATTACTTATTCTACTACATCCTTAAAATTCTGATATATCATACTAATAAATTCGAAATAATATCATTATGCATCTCGTACAGTGATATTACTACTAATCCACCACATAATCTTCCATTAATCTTGGTATGTTCATGTTTGGGTAATTTTAACCACCCAATTGAAAAATATTATAAATTTATATAATGAATGACTATAAAAACTCCATTACATAGAAAATATAATATAAATATATAAATGATTATTTTTTAGTTCTTTAATGGTAAAATTATTGTTAAACTCAATAATTAATAAAACACCATTCATTCATTAAGAATCACCAAAATATGATCATAATTAATTTCATATTAATGGATTTTAACCAAAAATTCCATTGAATGGATTTATAACATTATATATATCATAGAAAATATATTATTTTACCTTTAATTATTATGAAATTGTGAAATTTGAAACAATAATTAATAAGAACATCATTTATACTAATCTAGTTCTAAACGCTCAAGATCACTCACATCGAATATCAAAAATAGATAATAACCAATTAATATACATGGGGATAATAATTATAAATAAATTTTAGGATATGTTTTTTATATTAAAAAGTTTTATAAATTATAGATTAACATAGTTACATTTTTAATATCGGTGGTTAGAGCTCATTTCTACAAAGAAAGAATTAAGTTAATGTCTTTTTTGTATCAAATTTCAATTCATTGCGATATTTTTATATTATGAACCATGTTTTCTATAGTATGGTGTACTTAATAACCCATTAATATTTTATATTTTGATTCTATATTTAGTCATTTTTAATGTCCCATTTTAAATTCAATCCTTCATGGGGTTTTGATATGAATGTTTCTGATGTTGTTAGGGTTTTCTTGGTCTCAAATCTGCTTATTTGAGACATATTAGAATTTTGCACCATGTTTTCCTTTTATATTGTATTTACTACCAAATAATAAATCATAATCATATGATTTTATTGTTTCATGTGATATAATATTCCAACTAATATCCCCAATTCAAGTTGATTTTGTTTTAATTTTTACCCCAATAAAAAAGGATTTTCTGTAACTCAACTTTTGTTCATTGACTTATAATCCTTCTCCTAAACATATTTCAAATATATCCTATTAATTCATCCATATATTTTATTATGTTTTATTCCATCATTTTTTATATGAATTTTCAATCCTACCACATTAGAATTTGATTATTATTTCTTCCTTTATGATGTACATTGTGCATAAAAAATATTGTCAGTTAAAATCTCCTTTCATTTAGTTATAATGCATTATCTTCATCTTTGTTCTTACATGTTTGGATTCTCCCACATTAATAAATTATTATATGAAATTTTATTATCAAATTTTTGAATATTATTTTTTTAATTCAAAGAATGTTTTATTATTCTTTTTTTCAATTTATATGTTCAACAAAGATAATTTCAAACTATTACAATGATTCCATTCATATTCAAACGTTATTTATTGGGCTCCATAATTCCAATTAATAAATTTATATCATTTTCAAGGATCAATTGTGGGATATTATTTTTAAAATTGAAATCATTAAAAATATTTTCCTTCACAATTAAAAAATTTACATTTCACAATGACATGTAAGTTTCTATTTTACATAGATGATAAAAATGATTTCTAAAATCTCAATTTTTTTCACATCCTATTACATTTTCAAATTTAATAGGATTTAAATTCATGGAATTTATGATAAATGATTTATCCTCTAACAAATATATATATATATATATATCTATATAAATTAGCATATTGAACTCGCTGTATAAAATATTTTATTTCTTAATCATATATTTTGTGATAGAGTTTGAAGTATTCTATTGCAAGGATGTTTTCATTTATGTCAATATCATTTTTTTATTCCTTTTCCACGCTAGGTAATTACTAAATTTTAGCTATCCAACTTATTTCTATGGATGTCTTATGTAATGTTTTTTTTTCTATCAAATGTTTGATACATAACTAGCTTTGTATTTCCTAACCATCCTCTAGGAATTGACATAACTTTTCACCCAATATCGTTCTTTGTAAATACCATATTTTCCATTCCATTGATTTAAGGGTGTTCACATAGATATCATACATTGATTGTGTGGGAAATTATTGGCTCAAAATTATAAAATTATAAAATATTTTTTAGATTCATGAATTATTACATAGAAGTATATTCAATTTATTGGTTGGGAAACTATAGAATATATATTTTTTATTCACATAAGTATTTTTTTTTATTAATTAGAAAATATGACTATGTAATGTTTAACACTACACATTCATTCTCTCAGTGCATTTTCATAATTTTATGCCATTTATTAACATGGAAAATTATATTGGTGTTCCATATGTTTTAATTTTAATATAGATGATTATTATCTAGAATTATAATGCCTTTTATTACTAATTATCTCATAAGATGATTGAATTGGACTTAAATAAGTAAAGGGTGGGGCTCGTAATTATATAATCTATCAATGAATGGGTAGGTATCATGAGAAAAACATGTTTGGGAATTTAGTATATACCTTCCTAATTTAGAAACAAATCATGATTGTAGTTTTGATGATAATAATAATGTATTGGATATAACCATGATAAAAGGAATTATGTCTTGTATGAGGCCTTGATGGTAAGATCTTGATGTTCGACATTATGCATTCCATCACTATGAATTCAGTTATTGTTATATATGTTTCCAATTAATTTTTATGACTATCCACTATTATATTATACCCTAAATTTATATATATTATGGAATTATTTTACATTATCTCATCCTACCATAATATTGATGATATTTTTATTCCATGAATTACTCAATTATATGTTTTTCTTATTGAGTGTTTCATATCACCAATTCCTATGTTTATATTTTTTCCCAATTTATGAAGAAAAGTGTTAAACATGATCTAACTAGAGGAATAGAATTTTTAAAGTATTTTTAGACATCTTAAAGAATTATTATTGATTACTTATTTTCTTATATAGTAGAAAAAATGTCCATTTGAAATCTATATAGGATTTATTAGTTTATTATTTTTCATAATTCTCAAAATCTGTAAACATAAAAGGTATTGGAAATATATTTAAGGAAATATTTAATTTATTTTATGTATTTATGGGATAATTATGTCTGGGAATATACAGTTGGTGTAAAATCTAGTTTGTAAAGTATGTTATTTGTGTATCAGAATCAGTAGTGTGGGTCTGTAGTGAAAAAAATGGTATTAGAGAACGTTTTAGATAACTTTTCATATATGTATATTATTTTTTACGGTTATAAATGTCACTAAGGAATGATAACTTCTGGTTTATCATAATTTTTGAATGGTCATTGGTTTTCATATAAGGTGTGGATCCTTTTGGTTTAGGATTAACTTCTTATTTATAGTCTATTATGAATACTCTTTGAGGTTAAGCGGTATCAAGAGTCTCAGTGGCTTGTTCGAAGCCCAAAACCCAGCTTTCTATGGAAAAAATATGCCACATTGTTAGTAGAAAACATTTTGGGAAGGTCACACTATTACTACTAACAATGCAAGGTTGGATATTAGGGTCCTACAGAATACGCGGTTTGAGGAAACCATGTGGATAGAAGCACATGACCATTTAGGGAACATTCAATTTTTAACTGAGTATATTTCATGGTTTAGGCAAGGTCATTCCAACCATGCACAGTGACCTTGCGAGGTTCCCCTACTTACAGTATTGTGTACATGGTTGGTGCATGTCTTGGCGAAATTTTCTTCCAAACCATGTGACCCATGTATTTTTTGTAAATGAACGTATTTTCCTTCAAAAGTTTTAAAAACCAAAAACCATTTTTTTTCATTTTTTCACATTGGATAGTGGTGCGATGTGGGAGCTCTACCTGATGCCTAAACTATGATTTGGGTGATCATCTACATTCAAACATAGAATCAAGATTTTTTCATCTTACTAGATTCCCATAGGTGGTTAATCAATTTCTTTTTTTCATTATTCATTTGTCATAGTATCATATTATCTATTTAGGTTCAAGCTAACTTTCCGTATTTTCAATTTCTTCATCTTTTCCTCAATTTCCATTTTATTTGAATCAAATCAGAAGCTTATATAACATTAACACTCTACTATATACTTATTTTTGTTGGTCTATACCTTTCTCAAGTTGTTTGGTTATTTAATAATCTATTTTTCATTATTCCACCCTCTTGACCTTCCAGTGAGGCCCCAAAATTGAATTTATAAATTGATTTAAATGAAATAGAACTTGTTAATGATTCCTTATAGTTCCTTTGAGATGTGTTGGAGGTTTTGACCCAACCAAGGCCATATATGATGTGTTTTATGTTAATTTTATATTCCTATGACTTTGCTAAAGCACCCATGGGTGAGTAGGTGATTTCCTTGTTAGTGGAATCCTATTATTATTTGAATTGAACATAATTTGTTGAATATGATATTGTTTTCTCTATTTCATTTTGGTGATTTTTATTGAATGCCTTTTATAGATATTGTTATATGAGTGTGTAATCTCATGAAATGGAATTTAATGTGAATTATTTCATGAGTGGATATACTCATGGAATTTGAATATGAATTAATGTATTGTAATATAGAACACCATGTGTGTGCTATGGCATTTTCCATCGAAATGGTAGACATAGAATTGGACCTGTATAATCCATGGATTGTAATTACTTTGGATTTTTTGGCCTTGCTACACATTGGATCATACTTGTTTTCACTCAAATTGGAAATGGTTGGAAGACATAATCCTTGGACCAAAATTCATGCCTAACTGATTTTCCATTGAGATGATACATGGACTCGACCATAATGCCTTGTTCTTCTATACCTTGGAGATGGCTATGTAGGGTTTGAAACATGGTTTATTTGACTCGAGAGTGGTTTTTATGACACTATGATTATATGACACAACTGTGGTAAATATAATAATTTTTTTATGACTTATCCACGAATGATATGAAACTTATGGTTATACAGAATGGTTATGGTTGTCATGATATGTATATATGTTTATTAAGGATGTGTTAGTCGCATTTTAATTTATTTTAACTTCATCATCATTCGATATTGACACATGTTTCTAGGGATTCTTTTTTTACTACATATTATCACTTGTTTTTTTGTACATGTTCCATGAAAACATTCCTTTTTTATTACTGATTACACGTGATATATATATATTACTGTTATTTAGCTTGTTATATTTCAAATCTAGGATTTATTATAGAGATTTGGGTGGTTATCTACTAGTATTGTATGTCACACCCTATTTAGGTTACCGTTGGGTACTTGAAAAAACTTCATGGATGAAGGTATGGACCAATAAAAGTGGTCATCGTTCAATACATGACTTTATGCCATGCTTAGGTGTAGGGGGAACGTAGGACCGAGGTGAGGATCATGATTATATTTTTAAATTAAATTTTTTTGGGTATTATGATTAATGTATTTTATTTTAATATTGTATACCTATTTTAGATTCCATTTAGACATGTGATATGATCATCATTGTATATGAGATACTTACTAAATTATTTTTCTATCATGTAATTTATATATTGTATGATTGTGATGATTCTTGTTCTATTTTTCTTTATGTTTTCCATTTATGTTTTACACTCTGGTATGAGGTAATAGTCTCCCCAAATATACACCTTGGGCCATCACTTATAGTTGGAATCCTACAGAATTTATAGAGATGTGCATGAGGCTATATATCCAACTCGGCATCAGACACTGTTGACTGGCATCTGGGTTTCAGATGTTACAAAGTATTATTATAGGAATTTTATTTTTCTAGTTTATTATTTTGAGATAATAGAGATATATAGGGGGAATAAGAATTTGTTAATGAGTTTTTCCTAGGAGGAGGTTTCCCATGTATAGGAATCACTGTAATTTCCTAGAGTGGAAATTATTGTTTTCTAGATTTTGGCTATTAAAGTTGACTTGATTCCTCCATTGGGTGATTTTCCATAATTGTGATGTTTTTATTGATATAATTGTCTGTTATATTTTTTCAACCCATTGATATGAGGTTACCCCATCTCATGAATCATTTTTGTAACTTGTTCTAAATCACATTTCGTGCAGTATGTCATTCCATATAGGATGGATTTCCTATTTCCATGATGTTATGATTGGTTTTTTTGGAGATATACCTATTATCCTGATAGACATTTGTGCATGAAATTGAGATACACAGTTGGTACTCAGAGTTCCTTCAATAACATAAGAAGTGTTTTCATGATTATGAAAAAATATACAATTAGAGAAATCAATTGTGGCACGTTGAGTCGTGGACCTTGAGTCACATGGAATGGAAGATGTTGTGGTGTGGATAAGCTGGGCGCCATATTTCATTTCATAAGATGTATGATCCCTTATGAATTAAAAGTGATTCATTATTTTGTTCAACCATTTAAAATTAATTTAAAATTAATATGAAATTAAAATGGAAAAGTGAAATAATATATAGATAAGTCGACCTAGATCCGGATTTTGAGTGGGCAAGATGCAATGTATCTAGTGACTTTTATGACTTTTTATTAACATCCCAGGTAAATAAGGAATAATACATTTTCATATTTATTAATATTTTAGAATTAAATATTAATTTTACTTTAAAGGGGTTTCTATGTTCGATAGTGTACCCTATATGCAATAATGAGTTTCTTTGAAATCTTACGTTGCACACAAGTAATGTAATAATATTATTTTAAATGGTAGTTATCACGTAGCCATTTTATTGGTGGTAATGAATATAATAACTATAATATGATTATATATGTTTAATAAATTTTTTTACATTTATCCAATAAAAGATAAAGGCCTAAAATAAGAAAAAAAGAATTCAATTTTAGGCATAGATACTTTAATATTCACTAAAAGGTCGAACTATCTCCTTTTGATGGAGAACCCTATTTAAATATAGTTTTGGTCACTCTTATAAGTTCTATTGGACCAAATAAAACTCTTTTTAATAATCATGACATCAAAATTTACTTTGTGTAAATTTTTGGTATTTTTCCGATAAAGTTCATTTTTTAATGAATAGTGAAAAATGTTGTATTTTAATTCAAAACCACTTTTTAATCTAATTTATTTATATGATTAAATTCTATTTTGAATTGGTTTTAAGTTACAATTAGATTATATTTTTACCATTTAATCCAATAGTGGTCGTTGGATTTAATTTCACTTTGAAATTGGACTTAAACTAGTTTCAATCTTTTGATATATATTGTTTCATAAAAACACCCTATTTGTTCAGACAGCGGGAATTAATTATTAAATTAATTATGATAACTTATATGTTTTAAATTTTTTTAAATAGACATTATTTTTGAATTCAGAATATCAAATATATCTTAGGGTAAAGTTTTGGTATTTTTCTGAAAAACTTGAATTTTTGATGAATAGTTAAACCACTAAGTGGTACTTAAAAAACTGATTTTTCGTTTAAATGAAATTTTACGACCTCTGTGTTTTGAATTTCAAAATTCCAACATAAATGGTTATCATTATGAATTAAAATGTTGTTCAATGGGATTAAAATATTTTTTTTGGTGAATTGTAACTTTTAAGTTTATTAATCTCGATTAGGGGTAATTAGTGAAGTTTAAGGAAAAAATAATGGTTTAATGATATGAAATGACCTATACACATGTACTAAACTTATTTTATGTGTCATGGCCGACCAATATAATCCATGGGTCAACTTGGGGACCCTATGTAGACACTTTGGTCGGAAAATGACATTAATAACTTTTTAATTAATGTTAAAATAAAAATGTCACAAACATGAGATGTTTTACTAAAACAATTTTTAAATGGGGTTATACAAGTCATAATTTTGACTATAAATATTAATTGGAAAGATAAAATGATTTCCTAAATAATTATATTTCTTTATAATTTTTATATATTATATAAATTAAATTATTTATGACACCATGATGATGCAGCGATTACCTCATTATTTAACAATTTAAATAAAATGAAACGATAATATAAAATCTAAGACCTAAACTTGTCAATAACCTATTGGATGGGTGTATTTCTATCCCTTATCACCTTATCTTCTAAATTTATAATATTGGGATCTTTTTTATCTGAAAATAATTTTATAATAAAGTAAACTTTTAAAACTTTCTAAGCGTGTCCCTCCCCTCCTCTTATAAAAGGCCCCAAACTATACCACCTTACCCACACCACTCAAGCCTTTGGCTCGGCCACCCCCTGCCCATTTTGTCTCTCCACATCCCTCTATTACTCCTAGATGCCTCACTTTGTGCAGAAGTCTTCCCAAGGAAGCCTTTGATCTCAAATAAAAAAGAGTTACCCGTTTTAAAGGTAGTGTTTTCTCTTGTGTTCTTATGTTTTATTTTTCTTCTCTAACCCCATAAACTCTTATTATTACTTTATTTTGTAACAACATCAGTATATTAAATATTCTAGGATGTTTTTATGTGAAGTATTCGAGCTACACTTACACACACCAACATCTAATGGTTAAAGAACATACTGTTTCTGTGGATGGAGAATTTCTGCCTCAAGAAACGATGATTGTTCAACACTCATATAACACCTTAAAAGGTGTCCATTAAGATGTCACCATAATTATATATGATATATAATATGTTTATGTTTTACTTGAGCTTCTGTATTTTTAATTTATGGCATAACTTTATGGTTTCAATTATGGGTAAACGAGATATCTTCATTTTAGGAAGTGTGGACTACCGCCCCCTCAAAGTGATTTGATTCGTTAATGCCATATGTGGGACGTATAAAGGATGGAGTTAAAGTTATTATATATGATGTTATACTGGAATTATAATATACCTTTATATCATTATTATTTCTTTCCATTAAAGTATGAGATAGAAATGAAAGTAGCGTCCATGCGTACGTACGGCTTACCGTCTCCATGAACAGTGCATTTCATTTCTTTTCCCCAAATGTAATGTACTATTATAAGTACATATATATAATGGATATATATGATGTGTTTTACATCTAAATTATTAATATAATTCTGTAATTAATATACACATATCTCTCATTTAGTTTAATTTCATTAATATGACATAGAAATGAAAGTAGCGTTCATGCGTACGTACGGCTTACCGTCTCCAGGAATGGTGAATTTCATTTCTTACCTCTAAATGATTATTTAATATTATAAATGCATGTATATACTGGATATATATGATATATATGATATCTACATCATGATATAATTCTTGATATAATGGATATTTTACCACATGAACAACTTGTAATTATAAAGAGTTTATTTTTGACTCAAGTACCAATGATCGACAAAACGACAATTATTAACTTAAATAATTACATAGTGTTCATAACATGGTAATAAGTGATATAAAAGGAATAATGAACTTGAAAAAGGTTCTTACTCAAGTAGAAATAAACTCAAGTTTAATATTCAGGACGTTAAAAAACGATCAAGTCAAGTAGGACCCGAGGTAAGGGACTTCGTCTTAATCTCCTTTCATTGAGGCATATTTTGTTCTAATAAAAGGCTTTCTTTTATATGGTTTATAAACCCCTTTGACTTTTAATTTTATACAAAAGGACTCTTTTTCTACGAAGCGTTTTACTAAACGACAAAAAGGTTTGTTTCTTTTAACATACGCGGTGACAACGACCTTTTCCGCCGCTGCGAGTATTATATGGTCTTTAGCTTCCTCAACAAGCTGTAATTTTTTTAAAATGAACTAAATACCATATAATATTTTATGTATTTTGGTATTGAAAATGGTTTTTATAATGGATTTTTTATGTCAAATATTTAAGTGATATATTGTGATCAAAGTGTGGAAATTTTTTCTTTCCATTATATTTGTTTTATGTCTTATGATTTTATAATGGTAATTGGAAATTTGATGGGTGGTTACGTGATAAACCATATGAAAGGTGGTGCCGTGAATTCCAGGACGGGTGGTTACATTATAACCTCCAACACATTGGGGGTGGAAGTGGGTCGTATGGCTATTCCATTAAGTGATATGTGTGGAAGTCGACCGTATGGTTATTCCATTTAAGTATGTTTATATCCCAAGTTACCATTATATGTTATGTGTTATTTATATGGGTTTTATGGTAATATTTTGGTTACAAAAGGTTAAGTAGTGATATTTTATTCTGTGAGGAGTATTTACTACTCTATAAAGGTGAAAAGTTTTACTTTGATAAATTATTCATGGTTAACTTGTTGTTTCCAAAAACTAACAGTTTTCCTTCTTTGTGTATCCCTTGCTGAGATTTTTATGCTCACCCCAAGTTTTTTTGAAACGTTTTTCACAGGACTTAATGTGGAATAGGGCCAAATATGGGATAAAGGAAAAGTCATGTTATCTAAAACATGGAACTAGACATGTGTCTTTTTAAGAGTTTTTATTTTATGGAAACTTAGTAGAAGTGTCTACTTTGTAATCTTTTGAGATTTAATAGTTATGTCCTAATTCTCTAAAACTATAAACCTGAAAATATCCACAATGTGAATTATTCATTTAATTCAATATTTCGTAAGGTTTAAGCCTGGGGCCTTATAGTTGGTATCAAAGGCCAGTTTAGACAACTTTATGAGTTAGAAAATTGTTAAATTATAAGTTAATTTATGGTATGATTGAAATGATATAGCATTTAAAGATTATCATGTTGCTTCACCTAAGATATTTCTGTGTTCAGAATGGTTTTCCACAGAGGAAAAAAACCAGCTATGTTGGGACGACATCAAGAGGAAGAAAACCTTCCAAATCAGCAACCTGAGATGGTTGGAATTGGAACTGAACAGTTTGTTGTAGTAATGGCACAGTTGACTCAGGCTATAAATGGTGGTGGTATCCATGCACGAGATCAGCCAGATCAACCGCAAAGGAACATGTCAGTGGTGGAACATTTCATGAGGCAACATCCCCCATCATTTTGAGGATCATCTAACCATGTGCTAGCTGAAGGGTGGATTAAAGAACTGGAGAAGATTTTTGATGTCATGGGGTGTTCAGAACATCAAAAGGTTAGTCTTTCGATTTACCGTTTTGAAGGTGAAGTAGATTAGTGGTGGTCGATGATGAAAAATATCAGGGATAGTGATGAGATTGATTATCTTCACTAGGACGAATTCAAAGGTATGTTTCTTGAGAAATATTTTCCTAAGGTGGTTCATCTTAGGATGGAAAAACAATTCCTAGAATTGAGGCAGGAGGATGATTTAGTGGCTGCTTATGAAGAAAAGTTCACTCAAATGGAAAGTTATGCTCTAAACTTCATACGAGATCTTGATAGTAAAATCAACTGTTTTAACGCAGGGTTAAAGCCAAGGTATCGAAGGGATTTAGCTTCTCGTGAGTTCAAAAGTTATGAAAAACTTGTTCGATGTGCAGAGAAGGTGGAAATGGATTTTGCTGATGATCAGGTGTTCTTTGACAAACAACAGAATAAGAGGTCCAATTGGCAGGCAAAGGAGAAGAATTCATCAAAGAAACAAGGAGTTAAGAAAACCAAATATCCATCCTATGAGAAGTGTGGTAAAATGCATCCTTGAGAATTTTTATCCAAGTCTTGAAAGTGCTTCCGGTGTGGTAAGTCTGGTCATATTTTTCGTAACTATAAGGAAGATGAACAAGAAGGCAATGAAAAGCCAGTGGTAAGATATTTTAAGTGTAATGAAATGGGTCATTATGCAAATGAGTGTCTAACAAAGAACTAAAATGAGGTAAGTAACCAGACTACAATCCGAAAGGGGTGGTGAAATCCTTTGCAACTACTTCAGAAGATGTTGGGGCATCGAATGAAGTAGTATCAGGTACACTGTTTGTTTGTTCAGATTATGCCAATGTGTTGTTTGATTCAGGGTCTACACATTCTTTCGTTTCTGAGAAGTTTTCTAGTAAATTGGAAATTCCATCTCAAGATATGAATCCAGAACTTATGGTAAAAACACCAGGAGGGAATGTTGAGACAAAAAGAAGTTATAAGAACCTTCATATCCTTGTGTGTAGAAAGAATCTACTAGAAAACCTTATTGTTTTTCCTCTAGTAGAGTTTGATGTTATTTTGGGCATGGATTGGCTTTCTATTTATCATTCTAACATTGACTGCAGAGCTAAAATGGTTTCTTTTCAGAAAGATTTTCATTTTGTGTACAAGAATAAACCCTTTCTTTTTATAACATATCAGGAAGTTGAGAAACTAGTAAAATATGGAAATGAATGTTACCTTGATCATGTTGTTGAAAATAAAGGAACTATTCAGATTAATGATGTGCTAGTGGTAAATGAGTATCTTCATGTCTTTTCTGATGAGTTTCCTGGTATTATTCATGATCGAGAAGTTGAATTTACTGTTGACTTAGTTCTTGATTTTAAACCAATTTCAAAACCCCCTTATCGAATGGCTCATTTTCAACTTTTAGAGTTAAAGAAACAACTGCAGGAGTTATTAGATAAAGGTTTCATTCGACCTAGATCATCACCATGGGGTGCTCCTATCTTGTTTGTTAAAAATAAATATGGTTCAATGAGACTTTTCATTGATTATAGTGCCTTGAATAACATTACTGTTAAGAACAAGTATCCTTTGCCTCATATCGATGATTTGTTTGATCAGCTCCAGGGAGCTAAGTATTTTTCAAAGATTGACTAGAGTTTGGGGTACCATTAGTTGAAATTAAAATAAGCAGACGTTCCGAAGACTGTGTTTCATACTAGATATGGCCATTATGAATTTCTAGTTATGCCGTTTGGGTTAACCAATGCACCAGCTGTATTCATTGACCTTATGAATATAATTTTCCATGAGATCTTGTATAAGTTTGTGGTTGTTTTCATTGATGATATTTTGGTGTTTTCTAAAAGTAAATAGGAGCATGAAAGTCATTTAAGGGTTATCTTGCAAACCATAAAAGAAAATAAACGGTATGGAAAATTCAGCAAGTGTGTGATTTGGTTAAAAAAGTTTTTTCCCTTGGTCACATTATTTCAAAAAATATCATAACTATTGATCCTGCTAAAACAAAAGTTGTTGAAGAATGGCCAAGACCCACAAATGTAACCGAGATCCGTAGTTTTCCTGGTTTGGCAGGTTACTATCGAAGGTTTGTTGAAAATATTTCACGGTTATCTAGTCCAATGACTAAGCTAACTTGGAAGGGTGTTAAGTTTATCTGGACAAAAGAATGTGATGATTGTTTTCAGGAGTTGAAAAGAAGATTGGTGAATGCTCCAGTTTTGGAACTTCCTTCCAGGAATGGTGATTTTGTTATATACATCACTGCTTCATTGAAGGGACTTGGTTATGTCTTTATGCAGAATGATCAGGTAATTCCATATGCTTCACGTTAGTTGAAAACTCATGAGGTAAATTACCCTACACATGACTTGGAATTACCTGCTGTTGTTTTTGCTCTAAAAATTTGGAGGCATCATTTATATTGAGTAAAGTGTGAAATATATACTAATCAAAAAAATTTAAAGTATATATTCACTCAGAAATAATTGAACATGAGACAGAGGAGATGGCTAGAATTAATCAAGGATTATGATTGTACAATTCATTACCATCTGGGAAAAGAAAATAAAGTGCCTTATGCTTTGAGTCGAAAAAGAAATGATTCATTAACCATGGTACGTTTGGAACGAGATCCTTTGGTTTTTGATTTGATGAACTATGTCATAGAAGTTGTTGGTGCAGGAAGTTCTTCTGTTTTGTTTCAAGTATCACTGAGATAATCCCTATCAGACAGAATTAAGCAAGCACAGAAGAAAGATAGTGGGTTGCAGAAAAAGGTAGAGCTGGTTCAGATGGGTAAGTTGCCTGAATTTAACATTGATAATGATTTTGTTTTGAGGTTTGGGAAGAGATTATGTGTGACTGGTTATTCACAGTTGAAGAATGAGTTGTTATGTGAGGCTCATTGTTCCCCGTTTTCAGTTCATCCTGACAGTACTAAGATGTACAGAGATCTGCGGGAGTATTACTAGTGTTATGGAATGAAAATAGATATTGTTGATTTTACTATAAAGTGTTTGACTTGTCAGCAGGTTAAAGCAGAGCGGTAGTTACCGAAAGGGATGCTTTAGCCTTTACCAGTGCTAGAGTGGAAATGGGAAAATTTATCCATGGACTTTGTTGTGGGATTACCGAGGACATCTCGAGGTAATAATGAAATCTGGGTTATTGTTGATCGATTGACTAAATCTGCTCATTTCCTTTCTATTTGAGATAATTTGTCTCTAAATCAACTTGCTCGGTTGTATCGTAAAGAGAGAGTCAGGTTGCATGGAGTTCCCCTCTCCATTGTATCTGATCATGATCCCAGGTTTACTTCTAACTTTTGTAAAGGCCTTCAAAAGTCATTGGGAACTGAATTAAGTTTTAGTACAGATTTTCATCCACAATCAGATTGGCAGTTAGAACGAACAATTCAGACCTTGGAGGATATGCTACGTGCTTGCTCTATAGATTATCAGGGAAGTTGGGACCAACATCTTTCTTTGGTTGAATTTTCATATAATAACAGTTTTCATTCCAGTATACATATGGCTCCGTTTGAAGCATTATATGGTAAACAGTGTCGAACTCTAGAGTTTTGGGATGAAGTGGGTGAAAGGAAGCTGATGGGACCAGAATTAGTAGAAGAGATGGCAGAAAAAGTTTAGTTGATTCAGAAACACATGAGAACAGCTCAGAGCAGGCAGAAGAGTTATGCGGATAACCAGAGTAAAGATCTATCTTTCGAGGTAGGTGATCATGATTTTCTCCAAGTTTCACCATGAAAAAGTGTGATGCGATTTGGTAAGAAAGGAAAGCTGAGTCCAAGGTTCGTTGGACCATATGAAATTCTAGAGAGAGTTGGATCAGTTGCTTACGGAGTGGCTTTACCTCCAATTTTATCTCAGGTACATAATGTTTTTCATGTTTCTATGTTGAGAAAGTATATGCCATATCCATCTCATGTTTTGAGCCCAGAGGTAGTTCAGTTGGAAGAGAATCTCTCTTATGAAGAACAACCAATATAGATTCTTGAGCAAAGAGAGCAAGTGTTGCGAAATAAGGTAATTCACCAGGTAATGGTTTTGTGGAAAAACCATATGGTTGAAGAGGCAGCATGGGAATCTGAAAATGCTATGGGGGATAAATACCCCCACTTATTTCGATAAGTGAATAAAATTGCGAGGAGGCAATTCCCAAAAGGGGGGAAGGATGTAACATCCTAGGTAAATAAAGAATAATACAATTTCATATTTATTAAAATTTGTGAATTAAATATTAATTTTACTTTAAAGGGGTTGCTATGTTTGATAGCGTACCTGATACGCAATAATGAGTTTCTTTGAAATCTTACGTTGCACACTAGTAATATAATAATACTATTTTAAATGGTAGTTATCACGTTGTCGTTGTATTGGCGGGAATGAATAGAATAATTATAATATGATTATATATGTTTTTTAAATGTTTTTAAATTTATCCAATAAAAGATAAAGGCTTAAAATAAGAAAAAAAAGAATTCAATTTTAGGCATAGATACTCTAATATTCACTAAAAGGTCGAACTATCTCCTTTTGATGGCGAACCCACTTTAAATATAGTTTTGGTCACTCTTATACATTCTATTGGACCAAATAAAACTCTTCTTTAGAATCGGGTCATCAAAATTTACTTTGTGTAAATTTTTGGTATTTTTCCGATAAAGTTCATTTTTTAACGAATAGTGAAAAATGTTGTATTTTAATTCAAAACCACTTTTTAATCTAATTTATTTATATGATTATATTATATTTTGAATTGGATTTAAAGTATAATTATAATATATTTTTACCATTTAATCCAATAGTGGTCGTTGGAACTAATTTCACTTTGAAATTGGACTTAAACTAGTGTCAATCTTTTGATATATATTGTTTCATAAAAACACGTTATTTGTTCTGACAGCGGGAATTAATTATTAAATTAATTATGGTAACATATATGTTTTGAATTTTTTTAAATAGGCATTATTTTTGAATTTTTAATATAAAATATAGCTTAGGGTGATGTTTTGGTATTTTTCTGAAAAACTTCAATTTTTGATGAATAGTGAAACCACTAAGTGGTACTTAAAAAATTGATTTTTCGTTTAAATGATATTTTAACACCTCTGTGTTTTGAATTTCAAAAATCCGACGTACATGGTTTTCATTAAGAAGTAAAATGTGGTTCAATGGGATTAAAATAATTTTAAGGTGAATAGTAACTTTTAAGTTTATTAATCGCGATTAGAGGTAATTAGTGTAGTTTAAGGTAAAAATAATGTTTTAATGATATGAAATGACCTAGACACATGTCCTACCCATATTGGATGTGTCATGGCCGACCAAGAAAATCCATGGGTCAAGTTGGGGACCCCATGGAGACACTTTGGTAGGAAAATGACATTAATAACATTTTATTTAATGTTAAAATAGAAATGTCACAAACATGAAATGTTTTACTAAAACAGTTTTTAAATGGGGTTATATAAGTAATAATTTTGACTATAAGTATTCATTGGAAATATAAATAGATTTATTACATAATGATATTTTTTTTATAATTTTTAGACATTAAATAAATTAAATTATTTGTGACACCATGATGATACAACGATTACCTCATTATTTAACGATTCAAATAAAATGAAACGATAATGTAAATTCTAAGACCTACACTTGTCAAAAACCTATTGGATGGGTGGATTTCGAACCCTTATCACCTTATCCTATAAATTTATAATTTTGGGACCTTTTTTATATGAAAATAATTTTATAATAGAGTAACCTTTTATAACTTTCCAAGAGTGTCCCTCCCCTCCTCTTTTAAAAGGCCCCCACCTCTACCACCTTACCCACACCTCTCAAGCCATTGGCTCGGCCAACCCCTACCCATTTTGTCTCTCCACATCCCTCTATTACTCATAGAATCCTCACATTGGGAATAAGTATTCCCAAGTAATCCTTTGAGCTCAAATCAAAAAGAGTTACCCGTTTTAAAGGTAGTGTTTTATCTTGTGTTCTTATCTTTTATTTTGCTACTCCAACCCCCTAAAATCTTTTTATTCCTTTATTTTGTAACATCAAAAGTATCTTAAATATTTTATTATGTTGTTATGTGAAGGATTCTAGCTACACATACACACACCTACATCTAATGTTTAAAGAACATACTGTTTCTGTGGATGGAAAATTTCAGCCTCACGAAACTATGATTGTTCA
Organism: Viscum album; assembly: GCA_963277665.1. Classification (NCBI taxonomy): domain Eukaryota; kingdom Viridiplantae; phylum Streptophyta; class Magnoliopsida; order Santalales; family Viscaceae; genus Viscum; species Viscum album. The sequence goes on along the minus strand of OY728127.1, from coordinate 344,299,694 downwards.
ACACCCATATAACACCTTATAAGGTGGCCATTAAGATGTCACTATATTTATATATGATATATAATATGTTTATGTTTTACTTGAGCTTCTGTATTTTTCATTTATGGAATAACTTTATGGTTTCCATTATGGGTAAACGCGATATCTTCATTTTAGGAAGTGCGGACTACCGCCCCCTCAAAGTGATTTGATTCGTTAATGCCATATGTGGGACGTATAAAGGATGGAGTTAAAGTTATTATATATGATTTTATACTGTAATTATAATATTCCTTTATATCATGATTATTTATTTCCATTAATGTATGATATAGAAATTAAAGTAGCGTTCATGCGTACGTACGGCTTACCGTCTCCATGAACGGTGCATTTCATTTCTTATCCCCAAATGTAAACTACTTTTATAAGTACATATATATAATGGAAATATATGATGTATGTTACAACTAAATGATGAATATAATTCTGGAATTAAAATATACATATCTCTCATTTAGTTTTAATTCCATTAATATGACATAGAAATGAAAGTAGCGTTTATGTGTACGTATGGCTTACCGTCTCCGTGAACGGTGCATTTAATTTCTTACCTCTAAATGATTATGTAATATTATAAATGCATGTATATACTGGATATATATGATATATATGATATCTACATAATTAATATAATTCTTGATATAATGGATATTTTACCACCTGAACGACTTGTAATTATAAAGGGTTTATTTTTGACTCAAGTACCAATGATCGACAAAACGACCACTATTAACTTAAATAATTACATAGTGTTCATAACATGGTAATAAGTGATATAAAAGGAATAATGAAATTGAAAAAGGTTCTTAATAAAGTATAAATTAACTCAAGTTTATTATTCAGGACGTTAAAGAATGATCGAGTCAAGTCAGACCCGAGGTAAGGGAGTTCGTCTCAATCTCCTTTCGTTGAGGCATATTTTGTTCTATACAAGGCTTTCTTTTATACGGTTTATAAACCCCTTTGACTTTTAATTTTATACAAAAGGAATATTTTTCTACGAAGCGTTTTACTAAACGAAAAAACAGAATGTTTCTTTTAACATACGCGGTGACAACGACCTTTTCCGCTGCTGTGAGTATTATTTGGTCTTTGGCTTCCTCAACAAGCCGTAATGTTTTTAAAATGAAATAAATACCATATAATCTTTTATGTATTTTGGTATTGCAAATGGTTTTTATAATGGATTTGTTATGTCCATATATTTATGTGATATATTTTGATCAAAGTGTGTAAATTTTCTCTTTCCATTATATTTTTTTTATGCCTTATGATTTTATAATGGTACTTGGACATTTGACGGGTGGTTACGTGATAAACCATATGAAGGGTGGTGCCGCGAATACCAGGACGGGTGGTTATGTTATAACCTCCAATGCATTGGGTATGGAAGTCAGCCGTATGGCTATTCCATTAAGTGATATGTGTGGAAGTCGACCGTATGGTTATTCCATTTAAGTATGTTTATGTCTCAAGTTACCATTATATGTTATGTGTTCCTTATATGGGTTTTATGGTAATATTTTCGTTACAAAAGGGTAAGTAATGATATTTTGTTCAGTGAGGAGTATCTACTACTCCATAAAGGTGAAATGTATTACTTTGATAAAGTATTCATGGTTTACATGTGGTTTTGAAAAACTAACAGTTTTCCTTCTTTGTGTATCCCTTACTGAGATTTTTATGCTCACCCCAAGTGTTTTCGAAATGTTTTTTACAGGACTTAATGTGGAATAGGGTCAAGGATGGGATCAAGGAAAACTCATGCTATCTAAAACATGGAACTAGACATGTTTCTTTTTAAGAGTTTTTTTTATGGAAACATAGTAGAAGTGTCTACTTTGTAATCTTTTGAGATATAATAGTTATTTCCTAATTCTCTAAAACTCTATACCTGAAAAGATCCTCAATGTGAATTATTCATTTAATTCAATATTAAGTAAGGTTTTTGGTCGAGGCCTTATAGTTTATTTTTATAGTCCTAGCTTTATGAGTATGATGTGTTCTATGACCTGTATATAAGAATTTTCTGACCTATCATACACTTTTCATGTGATAAAATTGATATCGTTCTTTTTTTAGTTTTATGTCTGGCATTTTAGAGACATAACCCCCACGATAACCTCCGGTCTTACACCATGAGAGGGGAAACGAAAATGCTTTAGAGGTCATGGTCCAAGGGTTACCGCTAGATCTCCTTTAATTCCAACTCTAGAACCAGTAGTTTTACTATACATAGGTGATGATGAAAATTTATATGAGGGGTTTTACAAATTCATTTATACTTTTCAAGTAGCACTACAACACATGTTGTTAATGGATTTTTTGATTCATGTGTTCTAGCAGTATGATCTTCTCAGGTTTTCATGGTATTGAGGTTCATAGGATAATGATATATGCCTTGAGGCTACTCTATCGATATTAGAGAATCTGGGGACACCTCTGGAGAGGAGTGTCTAACTCACAACTTATATGATTCAAGGATTAGAAAAGTGTTACTGGGATGTTATAAACTAGGCTAATAGGCTGCAAGATATGGTTTTGGCTAATGTCCAAACAAGGTTATGTGACTACTTTTTCCCCTATACACATTTGGAAGAGTGGTCTAGTGAGTAAACATGTCTAGAGTTGGGTGTTATGAATGTTATGGAGTACTTGATATGGTTTACTGAGCTACAATGGTTTTCACTGACATACATTGTTGATGAGTTATCAAGGATGAGATGCTTCAGAGAAGGTCTCTAACATTCCATTAAATCTTAGTTCTACATGACTTTATTAACCTCAATTATTAATTTTTTAAATATATTACCAATTACATTGAGTAACAAAATGAAATCGAGGGGTGTATAGAAGTATAGTGTTGTCTCTCAACATAGTGGCTCGATTTATTGTAGCTGGAAACAATGTTTTGAGACCTCCTAGGAGATGCTTTCCATCCATACCACTAGTGGTGGTAATGAAATTTTCTATCATTAGTGTTTTATATGGGAAAACATGAGGAATCAGTGTGATAAAGACCTAGTAATGTACTGAGAGTATGACTGAATTAGTCCCATGAAATTTTTTGGTGGGACCTTCTCACTAGTAGTGATTGGTAGGGGTCAACTCCTACACTAGGTTTAGGTACGGGTTTCATAACTTTGTACAAGTTGGGGTATAGAGAATTATCGGTTGATCTGACCATATTGGTGGTGGTCATCCCCAAGGAAGCCATACACGATAATCATTGAGATGGTAGAGTGGGGCGAATTTGGGTAGTGAGGATGTGTCATAGGGTTGGGGTTCGAGCTAGAAATTTTTTTACACCCTACCCCTGTGGAGAATGGTTTTGGACTATCTGTGGTGAAAGGTGTGGTCTTTATAGTTTTAACTCCTATATCTCCCCTTTTTGGAACCTGATCATCATATAGTTTTATATCATCTCCTATGATGGAAATCTATGGGCAAGTTGTATAGTTTTCTAAGGGAGTTATGATGTTGGACACTCTTTTGGGGATCAGAATTAAGGTTATACACTATTTTTAATTGTGTATTAATTTTCTATATCCCTATTTTTTTATAAATTAAATTTACATAATATTTTATTATAATACATTTTAAAAAAATAATATTAATATTTAACATGTTTTCATAATTTTTTTGGATATTTTTTACATTTTAATATTTTTAAATGGTTTTCTATGAAATTATTTTAATAAAACCTTATACCCCACTTATGGGGACACAAAGGTATACCATTATGGGAGGTCTAGAATGTGAGGATCATATAGTGATTACTCTAAGCATAGTGCTCGTAAAGAACAAAATTGGCCAATGTATAATGTTGGGACAATGAATTCATAGTGTGGAATTTGTTCACCCACAATGTGTGTAGTGTTGAAATGATTTTGGTCATTACAAAGAGAGTTATGGTTTATATACCATTTCTTCTCCCCTTTCTCAATTCGATGTGGGAAGCTAATTTTACACTGAGATTGAATCTCAACCATATATCTCCTCTACACTTTTCTTTAGCCATGTGATTACTTATCTATGCGGCCTCTTTGTATCCTTCTATATTGTGCTTTCAATTTTGATCTCCCAAAGCATATTTTATCTCCCATACAGTTCTTCTTTCTTCCTCCAATCAATTTTATCCACATCAAGTCAACCGAAATCATCTTTCTCTGGAATCCTTTTCTTCAAGATCTATGACATTTTCAATTTTTTTTCTTCATGATATATTGTGTTTTTATTCATTGTCATTTATCTTACTTATTATCTCATGTTTATTATGGTCAATTTTCTTCATTTGATTCAGGATTCCACTCGAAAAAAAAATGAAAACATATGTTCTTCTTCATCATTCACCCATATTAATTCTCATCTTTCTTCTATTGTTTTCATGTATCCTCAATCGGTTTCACTTGGGCTCACCATTGGAAGATCTTCACAGTGGGAAATTTTTGTCACTGTTGGTTTTTACCAATGGTGTTATATTCATGTCACTATTGATAAAATCTGAAAGTAAATGAATTTACTCATTGACTCTGTTCAAAAATGTGTAAAATTTTTCAAATAAATTTATGCTTGAAATTTTTTATTCATTTCTCAAATGATTTAGTATTGTTATCCTCTTTCTCCTCTAATTGATCATGTTACTTCTATAAAATTCTATTTTTATCATATGATGTATTTGAAGTTTTGTTTAATCTTTTATATTTAGTCTTATAATAATGAAAATTCTATTTTCTATTATGGTTTCCAGTTGATTCTTGGTATTTTTTATTCATCTTTGAGCATTAATGTATGGTAGTATATTTTATTTAAATTCATTGTATTTGATTATAAATAATTCATACTTATTTTATTTCATTAATAATGTTTCTTTGTCTTTAAATATATGCATATGTTTGGCTCTAACACACCAATGGAACCCAATGGTAGGTAATTTTCACACCATTGGATTTCCAATGGTAGGTTACCTTTTATTTTTCTCCTAAATTTTTTGGATGATAGGAAGCATGGAACTATTTTTTTGTTAGAATATTTTTATTTTATCTAAAAACATTTAACGATAGGTAATACATTGTTTTCCCATTGTTGGAAATTTCCAATGGTTAGTAAGGTCTCACCATAATATTTTTTCAATGGTGAATCATGACTCACCATTAGTTAAAAAAATTAAAAATATATATTATTTTTAGATAATGTTGTAAAAATGAATTATACTATAAAATGCTAATTTTTTTTAAAAAATTCAATTGAAAAATTGTTTAAAAATAATTGTACCATTTTTTCTGGGACATCTACTCATGCAGATTTTGTTTATACGAAGCTGTATTTTTTGACATGTTGTTTCAATTGTAAATATGAAGAATTATATTATTATCTTAATTAATTTTCAATTGTGTTTTGTTTAATAAACATTAATCTTAATATATTAAATATTTATTCTAATATTTCATGAATAAATATTGGTTTTTGTGTATTTTAATTTCAGGGTGGTTTCAATAAATTAGGTAACAATCATATTATTTTATTATTAAACACTAACAAGTGTTGTTCTTAGATTGGAAACAGAAATTCTCTTATTGATATTCATTTTTATTGCTTCTGGAGTATTCTTCAAGAATAAAAGATTAATACCAAAGTAGATGTTTCCTTCCAAAAAAGGATATGAGAAATAATTTCCATCTCTGAAATATGATCAAGAAACTTCTTTTTAATATGATATTATTCTAGGATCACTGAAGATCTTCGTCATCTTTATCTTCCTCCACTAATGTGATTAAAGAACAAAAGATTCAACAAATATCCACATCATCTCCTCAAGTTAATATATTCATTTTTTTATGTTATTACTCTATTTTAATTATCCAAATCAATTGTTTTTCCTTTAGATATTTGGTTTATGCTTTTACCATACAAAATATTTCATTGGGTTAATAATCCCATCAATAAGGAATGTTGGGTCATTCTTTGTAGACAAAAGGACTATTGGTAATTCCTCCAAAACAAATTTAAGTATGGTTATGACTCCATCAAAAGTTAGGGGATATTCCACTGTGTGTGAAAATTTTATGATTTTATTGTTTGCAATAGGATTATCACACCCATTAAAAAGTTAGGATTTAGTGCATACTAGTCTCTTTGAGAGGTATGAGATATCAAAGATAGGACTAGGATCTTTGTTATCTAAACCTCTATAAATGTTTCAGGTGTTATTTGTTTTCTTTACACTGCAACATTTACTAATGATATAACTCTGATAAATTCAATAGTTATAATAATAAATCAAAAAGGACTATTCACCCCCCCCCACACCTATAGTCACTAATTCTATATAATGTGGCATAAAAATTGGTATCAGAGGACGGTTCCATTTTTAAGGATTTATATTTAAATATTTTATTATCTATTTTTGAAAAAACTATTATCCTATACTCAAAATTATATGGAATAGATCCCCACCTTTGTAATGGATAATGAGAATTTTGAGATACTAAATCCCATTAGAATATATAACTTAAAGGGAAGTGACTAAGTCTATAATTAGGAAATTATGGATGTATTTCTTAAAAATATAGGTCTTGATTATTGGGCTATAATTTAGAAAACTGTATAAATTTCCCGAAGATTTTTTAGAGACTCTTTCTAGTAATGATGGTTCCCAATGTGTTTTAAATTACAATGTTATCATTTACTTATGTTGTTCATTAAATAAAAATAAGTATAGTCATATTTCATCTTGTAAAATTTATAATGAAATTTAGAGGACTTTAAAAGTCACTCATTAAAAAACAAGAAATTTGCAGATAACCAATCCATGTATACACCAATATGATTTTCAAGATTTTAGTATTTCTAGTCAGGAAATCATAAATGAGTTGGCCAATAGATTCAATAAAATTTTTAACATCATGGTTTCTCTCGAAGAGACCATGAAGAATGAGTCACTCATTGAAGGACTACTTCAATATCTCCCCAAAATATGGAATTAAAATAATGTTTCTATTAAATAAATTATTGATTTTTATGAATATTCAATGGATGAGTTTATAGGATCAGCACTTAAATACGAGCTAGAAATGAAGAATTATAATGATGATGATAATGATAAAAGGAATGGAATAGAATTTAATTAAAATATAAATATTATTTATAACTATTATAATTCTAACTGAAAAAAATGTGAGAATGATGAAATTTCAAATTTCAAAAAAGGTGTTTACAAGTACATGAAGATTAAGAGACAATTTTAGAAGAATCCTAGAAGAGATTTACAGAATGATGAAATAAAGGGTTGTAAAATAGGTAAAACTAGTAAATATCATGTTTCAAAATTAATGTGCTATGACTGTAGAAAAAAATTTAACATAAAATCAGATTGTGCCAAATTAAAAGGAGAAAGAAAGGATAAGCAATGCAATAATGATCAAACGAAGGCTTATCATAGAGGATGGAATTGTATAAAAGAGTCACACTCAAGTCATGATGGTTTTGAATTTGAAAAAGAATCTAAAAATATTTGTTTGATGTATATTACTTTTAATGAGGAACACTCTGACTATAATTAGAATTATATGTATGAAACAGAAATTGAAAATTAATTTAAATAAATAATTTCTTAAAATGAAAAATTTAAAAGTGAAATGTCGAGAATGGATGAACTGTACAGGGAACTTCAAATAGTAAATAAGAAGATTAATGAAAAAAACAAAAAACTAAATGATTCTATTTTAATTATTATAGAATAGAAAAAAGGTTTTAGATTCAGATCATATAAAATTTAAATATGTGAATATAAGAACAAAATCATTCTTCTCAAAAAATGATAAATATCTAAATTGAAGATTTAAATTATTATATTATAATTTATATAAAATTAAATGAAATAAAAGATTCATAAACATGAAAAATATGAAATTGGAAACTTCTAGATCATGTAAAATGTAATGGAACTGGATGAAATGTAATTTATTCAGAAGTAGAATGAAATAAATAAAAAAGAAATAATAAGTTTAATGGAATATTTAACTTTTTTTTTGTTTGAGGGAAAGAAAAATTTGAAGATAATGGGCATGAACAAACCCAAATATGATAAAAAGATTTGTCGATTTAATATGCCGTTTCCTCATATAAATAAATCAATTATTGTTAAATACATATATATGAATATTTTGAATATTTCATATATTAATTGTAACATGAAAATGGATTATGAAATTGAATGTTCCTTAAATATTTCTTAGTCTTTAGGTCATACTAAGACATTAATTTCTAAAAACAAGCCCTCAAGATTACCCTATAATACTTATATAAAATGTATATGGGTACCTAAATCATTTTCTACTAATATAGTTGGACCCAAACAAGTATAGTTACCAAAATAATAATTTTCCTCATTATTTTTTGAAGGATTACTACATGACGAGTTATAAATTCATATGTTATATGGATAACATGGGCTCCAAATAGATGTTTCAAATCTTATCAACACAAATCTGGTCAGTATGTCTAGATAATTTTATTTTTAATAATCATGTACAATATCTACTATAATATAGTTTAATATAATGGAATAAAAGATATCAGATATTTTTTTATATAATCTATTTATTTCATATTAAATCATCCTATTTAAATCATATATATTTTTCCTTAACAATTTAAATTATTGTACTTTACATTGTTAAAAATTAGTTTCTAAATATGATGATTGTATGTTAAAATTTTTTGGAAAAATTATAACAATATTATTCTATCATTATTTAATGATGTATGAATTCAGGGGGAGTTACCCCTTGTTTGTTTATTAAAAAAATATACTATTATGTAATTTTAAAATTAGTGTTTTTAAACAATTTCAATATGAAAACATAAAATTCCTTAGACTATTTGAAATAATTTTTCAAAAATTGATCAATGTAATTCTTTAATACACTTCTAAATATCTTATGTTCATTATTATTTAGTTTTTTATAATTCTCAATTGAAATATTTTATGAATCATTAATTGTTTTAAATAATTATTTTATTTTAAAATTTATTTAATTTTGATAATAAAAGTTGTCTTGTTGATCTATTTTTTAATAAAATATTTCTATTATTAATGCTGGGGAATTTTTATTTTAAAATAGATTTAATTTTGATAATAAAAGTTGTCATTTTTATACATTTTTAATCTCATATTTCTATTACTAAAACTAGGTAATTTTTTTCCTTAAAATAATTAATGAAAAGAAACTATTTTTTTCTTGTGGATTTTTTTTGTTTTATCTAATCTATTTATGAAAATCAGTTTTTTTATCGAATGTAACAATGTTTTGTTCTTTTTCATGTGTTTAAACTTAACAAATAAAACTGAACATTTCTATTGTGTGTAAATGTTTTGAAAAATACTGATCACTATGATTTATTGATAATTAGATCATTCAATTTAAAAAATATATAAATAAACCTTTTGAATTATTCTTTTATTGAATATTTAACTTTTTTACTTTTATAGTGGTTGATTTTTTATTCAGAAGGGAGTATTTATTTTATACAGTAATGTATGTTCTTAGTTGGGTATGATGTAAGATTAACATTTTCCAAGTATAGTTTCTATTTTTGATAAATATTTTTAATATATTTATTATTCCTTTTGTAATTGAAAGTTATTTATTATATTCGAATTATTTTTTTAAATAACATTGTTTACTTGAACATTGTAACTATCTCCTTTTTCTTTATCTTACTAATATTTTCAATTATGATTAAATAATAATTAGATCACAATGTTTTAAAATTTTGATAGTTAAACAATAACAATGTATTATTTTCTTAAATATACACTCTATCTAAATTTAATATTTTACATTTCATGTTTCACTATTTTTTAAATAAGTACATTTTAATATATTAAAAAAATGGGGATAATTATTTTAAAGTTGCAATATTTTTTTATTCATTTGTTTGAATATTAAAACATATTAGGTTTCTTAATTTTAGAAAAGGTGGATATTTTTTGTAATTGTTTATTAATTTTTTTATATCTCTCTTTTTTTTGATAAATTAAAATTAAATAATATTTATGTAATTTCCATTTCATTTTGTAAAACAAATTTTATGTTTTATATTTTTTTTCTTTTGTTTTTGTTTTTTTTTTACTTTTTTGTAGTTAAAAATATAAGGCCTCCAGTGCATGCCATTTATAAAAACCTCATACAACTCTTAAGGGGACCTAGAGGTATACCCATGTGGAAGGTCCAACATGTGAGGCTTGCAAATATCCTAATCGGAGCATAGAGCTCGCAAATAACTAGGTGGGACCATGTTTAAGGTAAGGTCATCATGTTCAATGGGTGGGCTTTGTTCGCCTCCACTGTTTGTAGTGTCCTTTTCTATACATTGTTAAGTTTGTTCTAGATTATATACCGCTCATGTTATGCATGATCAATTTTATATGGGAAGACAATTTTACACTGGTATTGAATCTCATCCATTTATATCCTCTACACTTTTCATCAGCTATATGATTAATTCTCTATGAGCACACCATGTATCCTTCTATCCTGCACTATCATTTTGGAAATCTTGAACTACATTTTTCATTGTTCATGCTTCTACATTCATCCTCCTATTGATTTCTTCAACTGCATGTAATATGACTACATATTTCTCTATCATCCTTCTCATCCAGATCGATGACATCTTCTCATATATTTTATCTTCCTAGGATGTTTTTTATTCCTTCCCATTTATATTTCTGATTCACTCATGTTTATAGTGGTTCTTTTTTTCTCATATTGTATAGGATCCCCCTTTTATACAATAAAAATAGATATTCTTATTCATCATTCATCTATCTTCTTCATCAATTTTTTTATAATATTTTCATGTCTCCTCTATTGGTTTCACTTTGACACACCATTCGATGAACTCAACAGTGAGAAATTTTTGTTGCCATTGGTTTTTACCAATGGTGAGACATTCAGGTCACTGTAAAAAAATTCAAATGGTGAGTAAATTTACTCACTGTTACTTGTTAACAGTGTGTATGTTTCTTCCACTAACTATATTCTTGTTATTTTTTGTTTTTTTCTCAAAGGATTTGGTAGTAGCATATTCCTACTCCTACAGTGGCTATTTCTTCTAATATCAAATTTCATTGTTTTTTACTGAATTATTTGAATATTTTTTAATTTTTTATATTCCATTTAATCATAAAAAAACTTATTCTTTCTATACTATTTTCTGAGACAATATTGGTGCATTTTATGTATCCATGTGCATTAAAGTATGGTATTAACATTTATTTAAATTCATTTGGTTTGATTTTTAATATTCTATGCCTCTTTGATTTACAGTTTTAATGTTTATCCATCTTCAAATATATTCTGATGTTTGTATCTGACCGATTTTTTGAACCCTATAATAGGTAATTTTTTCAACTTTGGTCTTCCAATGGTAGGTTATTTTTAACTATTCTCATAAATTATTTTTATGAAAAGATTCATTGATCTAGTTTTATTTTTTTTAATTCATTTTTTTTATAAAATCATAAGTGGTGGGTAATACTATGGTTTCCACTTTTGAACATTTCCAATGGCGTTCTCTATTTTCAATGATGACTCATGATTCACGATTAGTTAAAAAAAATTCAAAATTTTTATTTTATTAATTTTAATTAATGTTGTTAAAATTAATTATTTTGTCAAATTCATAATAGTTTATGTTGCAATATTATATCAACATTTTTACAAATTATTATAACATTTTTTCAATGAAATCTGATAATGTAAATTAATTTTATATGATGGTTTGTTTTTAGGACATTCTACTACATGTAGAAATATGAAAAATTATACTATTTTTTTAATTAAATTTCTCTTGGTATTTTTTTTAATAAATATTACTCTTAATTAATTAAATATTTCTTTTAATTTTAGAGAAATAAATATTGTTCGTGTAGAGTTTTTTTCACATGGCATCAAAAATTTAAGGTAATGGTCATTAATTTTATTATTAAACACTAACATGTTTTCCCTTATATTGTACATTGGAGAAACTTCTATAGATCTATCTTTTTTACGTTTAATTATATTTATTTAAGAATATAACACATGTACTAGTGCATATGTTTCATTCAAAAAAACGATACCTGAAATTATTTCCTAGTGCTCTAAAATTTGAACAATAAACATTTTTGACATCCACTGCTCGGTTGTAATCACTAGAGATCATCATCTTCTTCATCATCCTCAACTAACAAGATCAAATAACATAAGATTCAATGAATTTTCACATCATCTTTTCAAGCTGTTATTTTTATTTTTCATTATCCACCCACTATAGTTGTTCTAATATCCAATTTTTCCTCTAGAGTTTTGGTTTATTCTTTTCCCATCCAAAATCTATCATTGGGTTATTCCTCCCATATAAAAAGATGTTTGATTTATTCCTACTAGACAAAAGGAATGTAGGGTTATTCTTACTAGACAAAATGAAGGATGGTTTTGAGTCCATCAAAAGCCATTGGTTATACCACCAGGTTTGAAAAAGGTACATTTTTATTTTTTGTAATCAAGTTATCAATCCCATTAAAAAGTGAGTATTTAGTGCATGCTAGTCTTCTTGAGGATTATAGGAGATTGAAGAGAATATTTGGATCACTGTGATCTTAAACTCTTTAGAAATATCTTCTATAATTTGTTTTCATTAAGCTATATCTTTTATCACAGATATATTATTGATAAATTTATAAACTATGATGAAAAATTAAAAATTACTATTCACCCACCCCCTCTAGTCAATAATTTCATACCAAGGGACCAAAAATAAACCAGTTCAAGGAGTTCCCCGTAAGGTTTATGTGTTTCACTTTATCTGGAATCTTTTTATCCTCAAGATGATATGGATTGGAATCAAAGTTAGGATAGAATGGATAGTGTATTATCAGGCCTATGTTGACTTCTATCATTATATGGTGACTTTCACATCACTAGAAGGTGCATTTTATACTCACAAGGGTGAATGGGATGTCCAAGAGAGTTGAGTTGAACCAAAGTATCAGGGGTTGGGCGGGATGAAATCCCATATCACTAGTTTGCATCTAGATGACTAGGGAAAGTGTTATGTGGAATTTCCATTAGTGTATGATCATTATAGAAATGTTTTATCATATTACATGTATGTTTTACCTCAGGAGGAAGAGGATTAGTTCTCCATCGATCTAATTCTAGTAGCTACACTACTATCCATTCCTCATTAAATTATGTCTACTATTGAGTGTCGGAGTTTAAGAGGTAGCTAAAGGATTTGGAGTCAAAGGGGTTTATTTGACTCAATACTTTTAGATGGGGTTCTTCGGTTCTTTTTGAGAAAAAATAAGATGGTAACCTTAGGCTATGTGTGGGTTATCTGAAATTGAACTAGATAACAGTTAAGAAGTATTATCCATTTCCATGGATATATGACCTCTTTGATTATCTTTGAGGAGATCGAGTGTTCTTGAAAATTTATTTGTGGTGGGGATATCAATAGGTATGTGTTCGAACTATAACCATACCTCATAAAACATTTCATTTCAGGTATGGTCTATACAAGTATCGGGTTATGTTGGTCAATCTCACGAATGCACCAATGGTTTTCCATGAGCTGATGAACCAAGTCTTCCATCCTCATCTAGATATGTTTGTGGTGGTTTACATGGATGGCATCTTGACGTATTCTCAAAAAGGACCCAACCATGTCAAATGGATTGATATAATTTTGGATACACAAAAAGAGAATTAGTAATATACTAAGATCATAAATTTCTACATCTTGATGGATATTATTCACATAATAGGTTATATTATCTCATATACATGAAAATAATCTAACCTAAAGAAGCTGAGAGCTATAATTTTTTTTGGAGCACCCCAAGAATGTATTTGAGAGACACAATTTCTTAGGTCTTGTTGGATATAACATGCATTTCATATAGGAATTATCATTCCTATAAGCACTACATATGGGATTTAATATGAAGGGTATGATGTTTGTCTCCATATATACTTATGAGAAATACTTTTAATAGATCAATGGAATATTGACTTCAGCAATGGTCTGATTCTTCCACGGAAGGGAAGAAGCAACATTGTATATTGTGATTCATTAGGTATGAGGATTGAAGATGTAATTATTAAGGGGGAGAGAGTTGTGGTATACAGGTCTCATAATTTGAGGCAACACGAGAGGAAATAATTGACACATGATCTTGAATTACATATATTGGTTCATGCTTTAAGGTATTAGAGACACTACTTATTGGGAGATCATTTTGTTGTGTAAATGTACCAAAAAATCCTCTCAAGTACATGTTTACACAGTATGATATGAATCTGAGGAAGAGATAATGGGTTGAGTTCTTACATTATTTAAACTTTGATCTTGTCTTCACTCATAGTAATCGTGATGAATTGGCCAATGCACTGGGCAAGTGGACTCACATATAGGTAGTTAAGTAGCACAGTAGAGAGTGGAAGCTTATGGACTTGTTTATGAGATTTAACTGGAGGTGTTGGAAAATTAGGGGTATATTTTCATATCATCCATAGTTGTGACCTCTCCCTTACTTTATTCAGTGAGTATGAGGTAGCTATCAGATTCTGAGGTCCTGGTCATATGGGAGAGTGTGACAGGTGAGAACCCACCTCCTAGTTGGACCTTAGGCAAGGACGAGATCTTGGGTATTAATGGTCTCTTTTGGGTTTTAGTGGATATAAGTGAGGATATAATGTGGGAGTTTCATGCCATAGTTTGGGTATTACCTTCCACTATTACCAAGATTTACTGTGAATTTTTCTGTCATTAATGGTGGTCAGGGATGAAATGTGTGGTAGATAGTGTTTTTACAAGATGTTCAACCTTTTAATTTGTGAAGGTGTAACATCAGTGACCATACAAACTTTTACAGGAGTTCCCTATTCTGGAGTTTAAACGATATGAAGTATATATGTATTTCATGACTATTTTTCCGAGATCACCTTGAGGTAGATATGTTTTTTGGGTTTTTCTTAACAGTCTCAAAAAAATTTCTCAGTTTTTAACGATCAAGGAGAACTTCAATGTAGATGTTCTTGGGAGGTTATAGATCCATGAGAATGTGTGACATCACGGGGTCCCATGCACTATCATTTTATATTGGGACACTCAGTTAACATCTTTTTTCTAAAAGATTTTGTTGTGGGTGATGGGTACACAAGTTATTCTATGTATGGTATACCACCCACAAATAGATGTCCAATCAGATGGTATGATATAGGTTCTTGAGGACACGATATGATCATGTGTCCTAGATTTTTGTGGGTCTTGGGAGAGGAATATAACCATAGTTTATTTCACCTACAACAATCGATATCAAGGAATAATAAAGATGGGAACTTATTATGATTTGTATAGTAGTTCATCCCTGTCGACCCTGTGATGGTTAGAGGAATGTGAGGGAGATTTACTTGGACTGCATCTCGTGTTGGAGACTTCTGAGTATGTGAATTTGATCAAAAAGTAGATGGATAATATATATGATTAATAGAAATATTATGTTTATCATTTTCAATAACCTCTAGGGTTAGAGGTTATGGATCAAGTATATTTACATATATCATTGTGGTTGGGAAACACACGAATCTAGAGACAGGGTAAGCTATCACCAAGATATGTCAGGCCGTTGAAGATTTACGATAGACAAGGCCTAGTATCCTATTGGTTGAAGTTACCTCAGAGGTACCAAGCCATGCAATATTTCTTCCACATATCTCATCTGCACCATTATAATTTAGAACCATCAAACATTCGACAACCTAAGGAGGTGTTTTATAGGAAGACTAATCCTTTAAGTAATATCTGAATCTTATACATGAAATGAGAAAAAAGGTACTCTAAGGATGGTAAATTTAACTAGTATAGATGCAATTGATCTTGATAATTCACAGGATGAGAATTTTGAGTGGGAGGCCGATGTACATGCCAAGTGTCCATATTTACTCTCAGATGAATCTTGACCACTCTTGAGAGAGAAATTTGGGGGTAAATTATTGGAAAGGTGGAAGATTGTAAGATACCTGGTTTTCATAAAAGGTTTGGATCCACTTTTTCTTTAAATGCTTGTTAAAATCCTTTGGTGAATTCCCTTTGAGGATATGGTGGTATAGGGAGAGTTTGGGGCTTTTTCAAAGCTCGAAAATGATATTTTTTATGAAAAAAGATAGTGCTAATAGTTATTAAAACTGTACAAGGTAGGTTTCATGGTTACCACTAATCATGCAAGGCTGGACAATTGGGTCATAAAAGCCACATGGTTTGAAGAAATTGCATGGATGGAGAAGTGTGACCATGTGTGGAACATATTATTTTTATCAGATCTGAAATGCATGATTTCTGCAGGGTTAGTAAAATCTTGTGTAATGACCATGTGAGGTAACCCTCCATAATTCATTGGCTGCATGTTTAGCACACAACATGAAAATAGTGCATGGAAACTACTCAACCCAAGTTTTTTTGGGTGAATGCCCATATTTCCAATAAAATGTTTTAATACGATAAAATCTATTTCTTTTATTTTTTTTCCATTGGACATCGGTGTGATTTGGTTTCTCTCCTTGACACATAAACTAGGATTTGGGAGATCTTCATCATTCAGAAATAGAATCGAGAGCCATTCATCTCATTGGACTCCCACAAGTGATTACTCAATTAATTTTTTCCATTATTTATTTTTTATGGTATCGGTTTTACAATTTTGGAAAATGATAATATTCCCTATTTATATGTTCTTTGTCTATTTATCATATTTTTTCTTATCTAAGTTGAATCAGAAGTTTATACTAGATGATAAATCTGCTACATAGCAATGGTATTGATTATATATTTTTATATAATTATTTGGTTCTTGAATAATATATTATTGATTTCTTTACATGTTGTACCTTCCGTTGTGGCCCCGAAATTGAATCGATTAATTGAATAAAATTAAATAGAACATGATAGAGATTCTCTTTAGTTTATTTGAGATGAGTTTTTGGTTGTTTCCCCTATGAAGGCCACCCATGAGGTGTCCAATATGAATTTCCTATGCCTATTCTTTTGTTAAATCATTAATGGGGGAGTTGGTTCTTACCTTGTTAGAGGAAGCCTATTATTAATTGAATTGGACAGTATTGGTTAAATAAGAGATTGTTTTCCACCTTTTAGTGATGATGGTTTTGATTGAATATATTTAATTTCAATTATTATATGAGTGGATAAACTAATGGAATATAATATAATATGAATTTTTTATGAGTGGGTATACTCATGAAGCATTAATTCTAATTGATGAAACATCATATAGGAATCCATGTGTCAGTTACACTATTGGTCATGGACATGGTATAGAATACATTAGAAATGCATAATCCAAGGATTTTGATTTTGTGGGATGCCTTGGGGATTTCTACCCAGTGGATCTATTTTATTTGGGTTTATAGTAGTCATCTTCATTAGACGTGCTCCTTAGACCCCAATTCAATACTAACTAGGTTTCCATCGAGATGCATATAGGACTCGATAAGGATGACTCAGTTATCTATACCATTGATCCATCCATGTGCGGTTTGACACATTCTTTATATAGATCGGTGGAGGTTGTTATAACACTATGATTATACATATCAAATGTGGTAAATTTGATATTTCTAGTTTTACAATGCATCCATGGTTGATATGACACTTCTAGTTATACTAATAGGCCATTTTTGACATTATATGTATAGATGTATGATAAGGTTGTGATACTAACTTTTGTATTGCTTGCAGCTTCCTTTTTTTTAAAGCTAGACCTATGTTTTATTAGGATCCTTGTTGGGATATATAGTATCACTTGTGTTGTAGTGAATATATTATGGTAAATTTCATTTTTATTGATTCTTACACGTGATATATGTTTCACTCTGATTTAGCTTATTATATTACACAACCAGGATTTTGTATAGACTATTGAGAGGTTACCTTCTAGGATTGTATCTCAAACCCTTTTCTACCACCATTAGGTACCTGAATTAACTATATAGATGCAGGTAGAGAAGGAGGAAAGGACCCTAGTTCAATGCTTGACAATGTTCAATTCTTAAGAGCAGGGGATCACAAGACATATTTAAGGCTCATGATGATATTCAGAGATATCAATTTTTTTCCCCTTTTGGTATTTTGATACATGTATTGAATTGTAAAACTGTATTACTATTTTGGATTCCTTTTATACACATGAAATGATCATAATTGTATATGATATACTTCTAGAATTATTTATTTATCCTTCTATTTATCTATTGTTTATTTATTATTTTTCATCTAGTCCTTGATCTGTATGTTTTCTACCACTGTGTTGCACTCTGTTAAAAGGGTATAGTCTCCCCCCAGACACACCATAATCCCTAATTTATTGTTAGAAATCTCAGTAATTTTTGGAGATGCATTTGGGGCCATGTAGCCAGCTGGGAATAGGGCATTGTTGAGTGGAATCCAGGTCAGGGATGTTACAATTAAAAAGGTATAAAAACCCATTTAGCTTAATTAAGGTCATTTTAATTATATATGGATTATGATAATAGAACATTATTGAGTGTCCATATAATAAATCCAAGAAAAATGATATGTATAGGATGAGATCAGGATGTTTTGGTAATTTCTTCGGTTTTTAATTTTCCTATAAAATAAATCATTGTTAGGATATTGGAATGTGGACAATTCTACAGAATAGATGAATCTAGGTTCAATCACTATGAAAATGATGGTTGAAAATTGACTAAATATTCACTCCGTTTTTTGTTGAATATTTGTAATACTACACACCGAGATTTAATCTCACTAGGGATATGATTTGGTTGATAATATGATCATTTTGAACCACTATGACAGATTGATTTCAAATTTACTTTGAGGGATTGGGTTATAGAGTATAAAAAAGATAATGAATGTGCAACTTCAGTTGAAAAAATAATTATATATGTAGATCTATGGATAGTATAGGTTAATCTAAGAGTGTTATATGTTACCATAAAATAACAATAAGATAACATTATTATGTGACAAAGTAGGAAATCATCAGGTAAAAGTTTCATAATATTCATATGATGTTAATTTTTCGTCAAATATGTTAAGACATTTTGGTTTTAGTAACTAATGGACCTAGAAGGAAGAATGTTACCAATAGATGTGAGGAAAATGTAGTGACTATCTCAAAGATCACTCCATAGAAATGTGAAAATGATTTTGAAATTTAGTGATTATGAAAACTCACCAATTGTGAATATGATTAAGGATGTGAACATAGTTGAAATCCTAAACACACCAAAGATGATGTGGAATGATTCTCAAGGAAGACCGAGGGTTAAATATATGAAAGTAAAGAATAATATATTTCTTTTATATCAAATCTATAAAAAATAATGAGGGAAATTTAATTAAAGGGATAAATAGATGCAATAATTATGGATACTAAGTCTACCACACATAGAGATTTAAGAGTAAGAGTGAAGTTACGAAAACATATTACTCCATTTGTAGGGTAGTTGTGAATTATGTGACTCGATGTCCCAATAAAAGGTACCAAGATGAAAATAAAAACCCACAACCATGAATATAATGAAAAACCTATGATAATACTAATAATGTAGCATATATTCAGTTTTCAAAATATATTTTATGATTTCATTTGTAATGAATGTTTTCCCTAGCTATTAGATATTGAGTTAAAAATGAAAACACATGGGGCTAGGATTATTGATAAATAATTTTCAATGAATATTGAATGTTTTTCCGAATAGACCTAACTCTTCATCCTAAAGTGGAAATATATGTGATATTTAAAATGGGTTAGCTCCCTTTATAAGGGACTTGTAACATTTTTCACATAGATAATCTCACTCCGCAACATAAAAAACCCATGGTAATCCAAAATTTGAGGTTAATCGTGAAATCCCTATATAAATTGCATTGGTCTTGTGAGAAAAATTGTGATGAAATAATTTACATAATGGTGGAAAATGTATCACCTATAGATTTTAATATATTATTAGATTTAAATAATTCAATGTGTTTGATAACATGTTCACCATGCAATATGTGAAATAAATGAAATTGTGATATATTTTGTTAAAATATAAATATTTAAGTATATCCATTAGAAAATATCCTATAAATTCGTAGGAATTAGTTGGAGAAACTTATTTTTTAAATACTTATATAATTAAATCAAATTCTACTTTTAATATGAATAAAATTCAATTAGTATAGCTAAAATTACTAATAAGATCATTTTATTCTTAGAATTGTATTTTTCTAAAATATTAACTACTTTTTTACCATAATAATCATCTAATTAATAAATTTTAATATATATTAATATGACTAATTATTTAACACTAATGAGAAAATGATATAAACTAATAAAAATAATAGATTGTGTTATAAATACTTGTTTTCCATATAAAATAGTAATTTATTATATATTATATGTTAATTTAAAAGATACATTTTTAAATTTTAGAATTTTAATTTGAGAAAATGAACCTTATTTTTATTTGAGATATTATTATTTTCTTAATATTTTTTTGATAAAATTTAATAAATATTGATTTAATGTGAATAGTGAAATATTCTATTTTTACAAATACCTTGATTTAATGAAATTATTATTATTTCATAGAAATTTATGAAACATTTTTATACACCATATAATCATTTCAGAAGTGAAATTTCAAATCTAAAAAAGTATTGATTCTTGTTTAAAAACATATATCTAATATTTAGAAACATATGTTCTATTTTTCTCAAAAAAATTGATTTTAATAGATTATGAAATTCTTATTTTAAAATTAATTCTATCACTTTTTGAAATAAAATAAAATAAAATATGTTTAAAATTTAGAATTAATAGTTTAAAATTAATTAATAATTACACCTTATTTTAATTTATAAATGAAAAATTCCTTAGGTAAAAAATAGTTAACGTGGTAATAAAAAACTATAGTTAAAATCACTGATCCTAGTGAAATAGGATAAAAAAAAATTAAAACATGTGTGATAATGTGTGGTTGAGGACTTTCTCAACCATATCACTCACATGATTCAATTTTGGAGCCACATTCCTTGATGGTGAATTTCCATTATTAATAATTTATTTTTATTTTAAATAATTTAATAACATCTCAATTATAAAAGGGGCATCCCTCCACCACACCAATACCAATCCTAAAAGTAGATTTCCCATAAAAACCTATATTTTTTTAATACCTAGGAATCATATTCCACCTCTGAGATCTTTTGGTCATAATAGGTTATCTTTATCCTTCATTTTCCAAGGCATTCTCAAAGGAAAAGTCAAATATCTCAATGTGAGTAATCACTTTTCCTTAACATCATTCATTTATATCATACCTTTAAAAATATAATATGTAAATAAATATGAAAATAAATATGTAAATATATCATTACTGGTAGTATTATTAATGTTATAATTATATTTCAATAACCATTGTTGTGACATCCTGACCTGGGTGCCACGTGTCAATGCCCCAAGTTAGTTGGCCACATGACCTCCGGTGCACCACCCAGTACACCAGAGGCTTCCAACTAGAAGAGAAGGTATAATATCAATCATGGGGATACTATACCCTCCTAATCAAGGAAGAACAAAAATAAAAATAAATAAATAATAAAAAATATATATAACCAATAACTCAACAAAACCATTATTACATGTTGACCAAAACTGGAATACAATACCCAAAACTGAACCATAGATATTTCTTTCCCAAAAATGTCATGTTTCAAATGAAAAACCATAATAAAGATTCACTGAAACTCCCAAGTGTGTTCTGGCACCATTTTTGATCCCACCATCCATGACTCATCCCTACATAAACATCTAACATAGGAATGTTTCCCTTATCATGTCCTGTAAACATGAAGTCTATTCAGGTACAGATCAGGAAGCCTGAGTATGGTGTGACTATAACCATAAAGGCCACCACAAATGGTGTATAAAACAAAATCTAGTCAATAATAGTGTATTTATTTTGATAAATAATTTGATAAAATAAATAAAGTACATCATTTACATATATTAAATTAATAATTATTTACCCACATAAACCAATGGGTTCCTGGTGAAACTCAAACCCTCAATACCTATTTTATCCCATTCCCATGTCTGAATCATAAGATATATTTAATTCAAAAATTAGTATTACATATTGTCTTTCATTTCCTATTTAATTTCAATTAAATATCATGTCTACGTGGAACCATAGTCCAATGCCAACATTTTTTGGCCTAGAATACATTGTCATGTTCCCTACGAGTATTTGAAGCATCACTCTATATCACAAAAATAATTTATCACTAAGATATTTTTAAGAATATTTCCATGTCCCACACCTTTATATCATTAAATAGAGTATGGTTTTCTGGAGTAGTAATCCATGTCCCACCACGTTTATTAATCAATCACATAAGTGGAATTCTGAAGTAGTAGTCCATGCCCCACACTCATATATCAATTAAACACATATATCATATTTGTCCTAGTGAATCATAATTCAACCAATAATTAACAATTCACATCAAGTTATACCATTATAATTTATCACATTAAATAATATAATTTATTCACTATTAAAAGATTTTATAGTATTAAATTCATATAACTCATTGACCTATTAAAGTCAAATCAACCATGTCATATTACCCATTTTAAATTAATTTATATCATAATAACTAACCAATTACATAGTCCAAATTTTCTAAAAATTCCACAATCACAACATTCAATTAATTAATAAACCAATTAATTAATCGAAAATACACCAATTTTAGTTTCTCTAATTTAACCCAAATCATTATCGTATTAAAGTTAAACTAAATAAATTCAATCTTCAATGAAATTCCCCAATCATGTAAATTTATAATTTGAAAATAACATAAATGTAATTAAATCAAGACTATGGGATTTGATATTTAGAGCACTTGTTTTGAGATTGATGATGATCGGTCACCAGTAGAAATCCTTAAATAAAGAGGAATGATCTAGAACATGATGAGGTTAATGATCTAGATCCGAAACAGAGATAAAAGATAAAATTTATTAGATATATAAAAACCTAGATATAGATCCACTGCATATGGGGGGAAACCCCTCAAAGGATGACAGAAAGAAGTGAGAGAGGGATGAAACCATATGGGTTGAGAACCTCTTACTGTAAAAGGGGTTGATCTTCGATCTAGGATTTTATTAATCAAGAACAGAGGCTAGAATTCTTGTCAATCCATCCACAATCCTCTAGAAATGAGTTGAAATGTTTAAGGTCATGTTGGGTCAACTTATGGTGACGTCTAAGGGGTTCATGAAATTTCTATCTAGTTTTTGGGGGTTTAAAATTCTACACATATGGTTTCCTACTTGTATAAAAAATTTTCCCCTATTTGTGTGCCTAAATGTACACCTCCTCCTAGTGAGCCACATGGTTACTATTTAAAGGGTTCTTTGTTTGAGAATAACTTTAAAACTTTTAAATTCCTATTTATGTTTGTTTTTATGGTTTGAGGTGCCGGGTGCACGATTTAGGAAAACCATGAGCCAACCATACACTGCCAAAAACCCTAAAAACATCCAATTTTCACCTAATCAAACACAAGATAAAGCCCAAAAAAAATTACTCAAAATAAGGAAAAATAAAACCTATAAATGAACTCAATACTTATATAAAAAATGTAAGTATCTTAAAATATCCCCACCTTATAGCAGCTCTTCCTCGAGCTATACTCCCATGCATCTCTATGATTCCTTGGAAAAAATATCAGTAAACATTCCCTCATATCTAATTCTCTCTCTCAATTATCCTCATGACAAGGACAATGATTCCCCAAAATAGAAACTATCGGCATAGTCTTTCCTCAAAAAACATTCTCACTATGATCCAACACACATATTGGATGCTCCTCAAAGGACACAATGTTCTCAAGGTCAACGTCATCAACATAAATCACATGAGAAGGGTCAGGGTGATACCTCCAAAATGAATGCACATGAAAAATAACTTTCATGGAACTATTCGTTGATGGAAGATATGATTGGTATTCCAAAAGACTGGTTTTCCCTAAATCCACAAATGGTCTAACAAAACTAGGAACAAACAATCCTTATCTCTGTATCATATAGTTAACCAAACTTGGAGACACCTGAAAGAATACATGATCACCCAATGTAAACTCAATGAGTATTATTTTTCTATCATCATATGAATTATTTCTACTATGATTCGTATCTATATGTTTCTAAATCATGTGATCCTACTTCGACGTCTCCTATAAGAGACTTG
The DNA here is from genome assembly GCA_963277665.1 of Viscum album. Classification (NCBI taxonomy): domain Eukaryota; kingdom Viridiplantae; phylum Streptophyta; class Magnoliopsida; order Santalales; family Viscaceae; genus Viscum; species Viscum album. The sequence goes on along the minus strand of OY728127.1, from coordinate 344,275,284 downwards.
ATCCCTACAACTCTGACCCGCCTTCATCTATCAAGCATAGAGGTGATATTCTTGTCCAACCACAAAGTGCCTCATATAGTTCCATATGAATAGTTTCTTTATAAAAATTGTTATATATTAACACTGCTAATGCATGGTGCTTCCCCCAATATAGACCAAATATTATGACCCATTCCTGAGGCATATCTTCTAGCAATAACATTGTATCTTATGACTTCACATCTTTATGTGGGTAGAATGTCATAATAAGTAAAAATAGTATACCAAGAACCTTTTGTAAGACCTACCAAAATCACAATTTAATGCATGAGTTAATATTTGAAACAATACTCCATGGCACCCCATACAGACAGACTATTTCTCAAATATACAATTATCTAAAATTCTTCCCTGAGAATGTATCCTATTTAGACAAGAAATTCACAATAATTATCATTCATTCTACAACCACCAAAATTGAATCATTCATATGAGGTGTCCTTGGGAGACCCACCACAATTTATATTGTAACCTTGTCCCATTTCCATTTTGGAATGAACATTGGTTATAGTAAACCACGCAGTTTTTTTCTTAGCCCTCACCTCTTGACAGGTGTATGATCATGTCACAAACCCTTCTATATTTTTTCATGCTTGACTAACAAATCGATCATTATAGGTCATGGTAAATTTTGGTTATACGTGGATGCACCATCCACAAAGAGGCATGAAGTTCACTCTGGAGATCCTCCCACATACTCATAGGTCCAACAACCCAATTCCTAACAAATATGATCTCGTCCTCATATACAGTTCAAACTGAAGGTGACTCTCTAACATAAATGGTATCCTTTGTGACCAAAAATTATGGATCCCCATACTACCAGTCTCTAATATAGCTCAAAATGGAAGAATTTACTAAATTTTATATGAGATTCATCTTTACCTGGACCTCCTAGACCAAAAAATTCCTCTAATCTAGTAATGTCATCATTTTTCACATAGAACTATACTAATAAAATTTAAGAGTCCTGGTTTTGCATCTTAGAATTTTTGCATCACTATTTCCCTTCCCGAGCATATATTCTAGTTCAAAATCAAATTAATGAATATACTCAAACAACCTCCAATTCCATAGATTCAAATCTCATTGCGAAATGATATACATTAAGCTCTTGGGATTACTGTATATAGGAATATTTTCAATCAACAGATAATGCATCCAATACTTCAAATCATAAACCCTAGTAGATGACTTGAGGTCATGTGTAGGGTGGTTTTTCTCATGTGTCCTCAACTTCTGTGACCCATAAGCCACAACTCAACCTCCCTTCTTAAACATCGATCCAATTATGACTATAAGTTCCAAAAAACACTATATATTCCACACCTAGCACTGGTAGGATCAAGATTGGTTTCATAGTCAAACACTTATTTATATCCTAGAAGGAATACTCACTTGATACTAACAATTAACACATTATCCATTTCATCATCATGAATAAAATAGGTGCTTCTATGCCTTAAATATCATGGATAAACCTCAAGTATATACTTATAACTTCATAAAGAAACAGATATCAAATAAATTCTTTAGATACTTCAAAGAAACCACAACATTATCCCTATATGGAAACACTAACACTCATTCCTCTTTGATTATATGACACAATAAGTGTACCTACCAATCCATAATTGACACATGGATAGCTTATCATATATCTTATTCTCTCCTGTTGTACTCAAAATGATTTCAAGATGTTGGGAATGATCATCATTGGTCTTATTTTAGACCAAAATTTCATCCACAAACATGACCACAAACTGATCCATGTATGGATATAAGATTCTATTCATCATGGTCCTAAATATTGCAGGTCTGTTTTTCACATAAAAATCATCAAAACGAACTCATGAAGGCCATACCTACTTCTAAATGAATTCCTTAGTATATCAGAAGCTAAAAATATCAAATGATGATACCCTAATCTTATGTTGATCTTAGAGAAGAAAAAATAATCTATAAACTATTCAAAAATGTCTTTGATATGCATAAGAGGATACAGATTCATCACATTTATCTATTTAAACATGTGGTAATCAACACAAAAGAACATAGTGTTATTAGCCTTATTATTAAAAAAATTGGTGATCCCCAAGGCACTATAATCTAATAGATAATCTCATTATCCATAAACTCTTTCAGTTTAGTCTTAAACTCGTGAACCTATATTGGTTCCTTTCAATATGGCTGAATAGAAACTTGATCATCCCCTAGAATGAGCTCAATTGAAAATTCCAAATCACTATCAGGTGGAATCCATAAGAATCCTTTTGGATGCACATCTAGTAATTGATCCACTACATGTGGAAAGAAATCATTACTTTCAACTCCATCATCGAGAAACAGTCTAACAACCAATGCGGGGAGATCCCCCAGTTCCTGATGAACAGGTCCTACATGGCCCACCCTGATATCTGACTCTCCATAGTGAATATATTTCTCACCCAAAGGAGCCGTAAAATTCATTCTCCCATATTTTATGTTGGCTTCGTACACCACCAACCATTTCACACCCATAATTAGTTCGAATATTTACTTATTAATAATTTAAAGATCCCATCTAAAATGATACTCCCCAAAGAAGTGAGAATATCCCTTGTAAAAATATATGCCTCCTAACCAAACTCCCAAAGGTGTATCTATCATCATAACCCCACTCACAAAATCCCCATCATGGCTCAAAAATTTTAGAAGTTGTGTAGATGTAAACTAATGAGAGGCCCCAATATCAAATAAGTTACCAACTAGTCTAGAATAAACATGAATCATACCTTTAATTGTTAACGGTCCAACCTCACAATCCAAAACTGCACGGTGAACCATATGCAACTGTCCTCCCCTTATTCCCTATGATGTAGTCTAAATCCCTTGAGATACATTACTCTATTTATAAAGTCTCTCTTTTTGATAAACACCTCATCCACTGCCTCTACCATAATAGCCAGTATAAATCCTCCTTTTAGACTGATACGGTGTAGAAGCCCCCCTTCCCACACACTGATTCTACATAGTTTATCCATCATTACCTATATGTCATGGGTTCCTACAAATATTTATAGATGTCTCATCCTTTAATAAGATTGAGAATCTACCAGTGGTCATGGGTAATACCTATGAAAGTGTCCCAACCTACTATATTGGTGATAGATCCCCCATGTGAGGCCCTATGTAAGTGATCTTTCCCCATAGCTACTCTACTTTACACTACTCCACTCCTCGTTATCATAATGATACTTATGACTCTTGGAAGTTTTACCTCCTAATAATCGAGTATAGACAACATTTCCTCCACTGGAAGCCTACTTTTGGTTCCCCTCATATATGAGAGCATGATTTAACACTTCAGAAAACATTTTCATCCCAAAGATTTTCAACCAGGAATTAATTTAAAATTTATTCTTAACCATAAATATCATTGAAACGGTTTCCTCGTATTGGACCAATGCTGGAACAATGAACTGAAAATATTTAAAGTGACTATCATAGTCCATAAAGTTCATACTCCCTTAAGTTAACCTAATAAATTCATCCACTCTCTCATGTCTAAGTGTCTCTAGGTAAAAGAGCTTCGAGAACTTGTCTTGAAAGTCGTTCCACTCCATATTTTTCATCAGTCCATCCCAATTACATATTTCCTACCAACGCTTATCCAAACTAGATTACAAATAGATAACCAATCGGACACTATTATCCAAAAGAGTGTCCAAGTGGCCAAGTATTTTTTAGATGGACTCAATGAAGAAATCAACTATTTCATGTTCACCCTCTTTAGTTAATATTTGAAGGTGCTGCAACTGAAAATCCAATATCAGTTTAAGAATACTCTTCAAAAACCACCCAAGGTATCTTTCTATAAACATTATAAATCAATAAAATTTCTCATAAAACTAATCTTCTACTTCTTCACTTCGATGTATTGGTGCCTCATGTTCCACTATTGGTAGATCATATAAAGCCTTAACCACCCATCGCCAACTCGATTGGCATCGTTAGGGAGGAATATATCTATAATTCTGAATACATTTCTTAGGAAACCTAACAAAACATTAAAACATTTATACATGATGGATTTAAAATAATCTATAACAATTCATTCCCCCAAACCATACCACATAGTAATAATCGAGGTCTTATCACTACATTTAACCATCCTTCACTAAGTCCATAGTCAAAAATAGGTATGCACATTCTCATTATACAGGTCTGACATTAGAATCCCATTTCCAACACTTTTCATCATTTTAGAATTTTAAATTTCACATTAGAAAAATTTTTCATATCAATTAAACAAGCAAGGAAAACATTTCAATCTCAACAATTTACCATAAACCCTTTTTCATGAGAATGATTATAAATGATTTGTGCCACAATAACAATCTTGGGTTCATAGATTTATGAATGCTTACTCAAATATAATTCCATACATGGAAATGAGTCAAATCATAGAAAATATGAGAATGAATAATCACATCACACAAAATGTGCATTAATTGAGATGAAATAACATCCAAATGTGAAAAAAAACATCAAAAATAGAAATCCCACCATGCATACATTGACATTACCCTCTTATATGAATTAGATACTCCCAATAATGTTCTCTTAACCAAGGCCCTACTCATCCTATTCTCTTATCTACATTACCAAAATAGTAATAAAAAATAAAAAAAGTGAAATCCAATTTGATACAACTTTGTGTTGTCCCAACCAAAGTTCCACAAGATGGTGCCCCGAGTTGATTGTCCACATGACCTCAAGAATGCCTCCCCATATTCCAAAAAATTCCATCTATCAGTGAGTGTCTAATATAAATCATTTGAAACTATGCCATATTTATAAAATCATAACAAAAGGGGAAATAAATAAACAATATCCAAAATATATAACCAATAACTCAAACAAACTAGTATCACATGATGACAAAAACGTGAATAAAATATCCAAAACTGAAAAATAGATATGTCATGACAAATATGTGTCAAGTTTCAAATGGAAAGCCATATTAAAGACACACTAACACTCCCAAGTGGGTCCCAACACCATGTCTTGGCCCATCATCCAAGCTCAATCCCAACTCTACCATCGAACATTGGACTCTTTGCCTCATCCTTCATTGCAAACATGATGCCTATTTAGGTTTTGATCCAGAAGCCTGATTAGGGCACTGGTTAAACTCAAAAAGTCACCACAAATGACCTCACTAACAATATCCTATATATAAAAGTTTAGGTAGTTGTATAATTAACAATGTACAATCAATAAAGGAAACAATTTACACATAATTAATTATTCTTTATTTGACCACAAAAAACCCTACAGGTTCTAGAGGACAAATAAACCATCAATACATACTTCATCCTATGCTAGAGAGTGAACCATAAGACATATTTGATTCAAAAATAATTATAACACATATTATTTCATTATCCCATTCATTTCAATTTAATATCATTTCTACTTGGAACCATAGTCCAATGTCAAAAAATTTGCGGGTAGAATGCCCGGTCTAGCACCCCTTGGTATTTGAAGCCTTATTTTGTGTCCTGAAATCATATATTGACTAAAAAAATATATCACATTTATCTCGGTTAATCTATAATAACTCATTCATACACATTTCACATCCTTTAATACCATAGTATTTTATCACAACAAATGCTAGTCAATTTCTTTAATCACATGAAATAATTTGATAAATTCATCATAAAACCATTTTTCAATATTAAATTAATATAACCCATTAACCCATTTAGTTTTATAAAACCATCTCATAATCCATGTTTTTAATTAATTCTCATCACATTAATTGAGAAATTACAAAATCCTAAATTCCGATCAATTACACAATCACAACAATCGACTAATTAATTATAAAATTAATTAATTCAAATCCAACCAATTTCAATTTCCCCAATTTGGCCCAAATCATTATCATAGGAAAATAAAATTAAATCAACTAAATCATAAATTTTATTTCCCAATCATGGAAATTACTAATTTCAAAATTACAAACAATTAATTAAATCAAGTCTATGGGTTTTAAAATTTAGACCACCTACCTCAAGAAGGATGATGAACGCTCGACAATTGAAACCCCCAATTGAAGTGGAATGATCAAGATCATTACAAAGGACAAGATCTAGATCTGAATCCTGGATCCAATATCATATGGATTAGATCTATCAATACATATATCTATATCCACTACCAATGCAGGAAAGCATACCTATAAAGGATGAGATAAATAAAATAGGGAGGGTGGAAACCATACGAGAAGAAAATATCTTATTAGGAGAGGTTAAAATATTCAATTTGAGATTTGATTCATCATTAAAGGAGGTTCTATTGAATTTAAACCCATATAGGATATTATTTTTTTACGGTCAATTTGGGTCAACATAGGGTTATTTCTGATGGGTATGGTAAATTTTAATCTAATTTTTGGGGGTTTACAATTCCAAACACATAGTTTCCTTATTGGGGTGTATGGTTTCCCCAAACCATGCTCTGAAATGTAAGCCTCCTCCAAGGGAGTCTCAGGGATTGAAAAACCCATGTTCCAACATTTAAATCCCCTTCTATCTTATGTTACATTGTTTTCTAGGGTATAGTACATGATTTGGTAAAACTCTGTGTCAACAATGCACTACACAAAACTCCTATAATAACATAAAATTTTCACCCAAATGAAGCCAATGTAATATAAAAAGTGAACTCAAAACTAGGAAAAAGAGTACCTTCAAATGATCTTGATACATCTCTAGAGAATGGAGGGATATTACAAAAAACTGCATTACCCCACTTCCCTTATGAAAATTTCAAACGTGATTGGTGTGTATGTGCGTGCTACCTCCTCCACAAAGAAACATGTTTTTTTTCCTTGACCACCTATCAATTATGGTCCAAAAAAGGAATTTAATATATAATTAATATATTTACAAACAATTTAATAATCTAAAATTATAAAAAAATACTCAAATTTCTCATTCTATGTAAACAAAAACATAATTCATGTGTACACACATACAACCACCTCTTTCAAATTATATATTCCAATTTTTGTTACCACCATTCCTTGAAGGTCCTAATAATGTGTTTAATGTGTAAATATGATTTTTTTATAACCTTAAGGTTCTAGTATAATATATTTGATAACCTATTAATTATATGATCATGAAATGATTGTCACTAATTCAATCATTTAAAAATGAATAAAAATTTTAAATTGTTATTATTCATAATATATAATGTATTATTATCCATTAATTTTTCAAATAATTACTTACAATCCAATTATATCACAATAATAAACATGATAGAAGATCATTAATCTTCTTTTATAATTGTATTACAACTACACCACCACATAATCATCCATTAATCATGGTATTTTCATGTTTGGGTCGGTTTAACCACATAATGGAACAATGCTTTGAATTTTTATAATGAATAAAAATTGGAATATAATTATTAGTATAATATGGCATGATTATTTAAATAATTATTTGTTTGGTTCTGTATTTTTTTACTTACTATTAAAATCATTAATTAACAAAACATGTTTCGTTTGATAAGAATCATTGAAATATGATCATCGTCGATTTCATATTCATTGATTGTAACCAAAACTACCATTCAATGAAATTATACATTTATAAATATCATGAAAAAATGTAACGACCCATTATTTTATCAATAAAAAATCCCTTTTTAAAATTATGTCACATAATCACATGAAATAACAACACAATGAACAACTATGTACTATGAGACCTTTAAACATAATATTTTCACTTCTGTGATTTGAATTTTGAAAATTTGACATACACGGTTGTGATCATTAAGATGTTTGGAGTCTAATGGATTAAACTTATTTTTTAGTGAATAGTAACTTACGGTTTGTGAATACTAACCAAGCCTTGTGAATAGTAATATAACTCTTATAAATATTAAATCTTCTAATAGAATCGTAACCTCACCCATGAATGTATAAATAAAATTTAGGAATATTTTAAATTATATTATGACCATAGTAAGATTGTTGGTTTTCTTGTAAGTCATAATTAATTAACAATAATTAAATAAATAATTTAATAGAAAATTTATTTTCCTAAAAGGTTTTCATAAATTATCAATTTTATGTCTTCATGTTTTAAGATAATTTTATAAGACCTTATGTATTTTTTGAAAGCATTATAAAATCAGTTATATTTTTATAATCTACATTTTCCAAGTAAATTGTGATTTTAATTAAAAATAAAATCAATCATATTTATAAAATTACTTTTGAAAAATAGAGATCACTTTTGGATTATACACATCAAAAAATTGTTGGTTTGAATTTTTGGGATTTTTCTAAACTACATAAATTTTTTATGAATCGTAATAAACTATACTTCATGGTAGATGTTAAAACCTGAATTTCTGCATCATGAATGATTAATGGATTATGTAAATGTCCATTGATTCAAAATCAATGAAAATATTAATGTTTTTGGTCACACGATTCATTAATATTTCGTGTCTTATGGAAAAATGATATACTACTGGTTAAAATATTGAGAAAACTCTCCCCTCCACTATAAAAACCACCCACACTCCCATATTCTCCTCACTTCTCTCAAGCCTTGTGCCTTACCTAAATTCTATAAAAATCTCTCCCCAAGATCCTCCCCCACATATATCAGCCCTTTTCTCTTCAAAGGATCAAATACTCTCCCCTAAAGAGGCTCTCAAATGAAATAAACTCAAGACGTAAATTTCTCTTTCCAAATCATTTATTTTCTTTCACGCTCATTTATTTTCTTTTTTCATTCTGTGCCTCACTTCACCGAAATGGTATGATAAATCTAGTAACATACATGTACTATAATTATATTATTATAATGGGATACTTTATCATAATATATTATTCCCCCTCGTTTTGTAATATAAATGAAAACATTGTCCAAGAGTTTTTGATTTATCACATTCAAGGACGAAGGGTTTTCATGTTTCATTACCATATTCTAGACTATTCATCAAACTAGTTTAATGGGTTAAATATTTAATAATAATATATTTATTTTATATTATTTAATTTTTTTTAATCCTAATAAATTCATGATGTAAAATAACAATACAAAACCAGTAAATTGTCATCCAAATTTCCATGTTAATCCAAAGATTTATCATTATGGTTGAAAATAATAATTCACCATCACTCAAAATAACCAATTAAATTTTAAAACCAGGTAACCTTATGTATTTTCAATAATAAAATATAACTTCAATTATGGAAAACCACTCTCATCATACATCTGTATCAGAACATGAATATAAGTGAACCGTCATTAAAACCAAAGAAACAAAATATACCTTAACAATGAAAATAAACCTCAAAAGCAATCGAAAATTTTATAAATGAACACAAAAAGATTATAATAAATTATTTAAATGTAAAATGGGTTCTATAATTATTAATTGATGAACCTAATTTGATTATTCGGGTCATTAATATTTAGGGGAGAACACCATCAGACTTAAGGTAAGGGGTCATCTCTATTTCACTTTTATTCAATAATTTCCTCTATGTATTCCCTATTACGTATAATTCATAATGATGGGGTATGATTTAAAACCTTCCCCATACTACCCTAATAATTTATAAAAGATGATAAATCCATTTATCTCTCCTTATGCCCTCCTATGTACACCTAATACAATGCTGATATTCTGTAAGGGATTCTACCCAATCCGCCGTTATTCCTTCAGGTTTCCCTATATTTTTTTACCCAAATGATTTTGTCAATTATTTATTATGTAATACCTCTAAATACGGTGTATATTCTCCAAACACATGTTTCAAGATCAATACCTAAATCTCTTTTGGGGATATACATTATTTTATCTGATTCCATCCTCGATACTTCCCAATAAGCAAACTTGTTTTAAGGGATCTACCGAAATTTATACCCAATTCCATGTTCACTCTACCATTTATTTTATACCACTATTGTTTTAATAAAAAGATTAATTTTATTATGAATCCATATTTTTTCAGTTTTGGTTTTATATAAAATATTATTCTCTTTTCAATTTTAAATGCTCTTTAGTATTTTCCATAAAACAACACCAAAATGATTAAATGCTATGAGTTTCCTAAATATCATCCTTACATGTTGTCACTTCTATTTGACATCACAAATAATGATATATTCCAATTTTACCTTATTAATGTCTATTTATTTTTTACTTATTTTCTCTCATGGACACTTTTATGATACGCCCATTCATTATGCTTTATGCCATGAATGTGATACCCATTTCTCTCCATGGGTTCCCTTATGTTAATTTATGATTGATTATGTATGATTATTTATGTGTCAAAATATTTATGAACATTTTATTATGGGTGTTCCCAAATAGCTCTCCAATTCATTTGGTAAATTTTACTCTCATGAGAGGTTATGTGCAACGGTCTTGGCGGTTAGCCTTGACTTGTGATACCATATGCAACGGTCGTAGTGGTTAACCTTGAATTTTGATCCACTATATACAATGAGCTTTGAATCGTTCTAGATTCCTGATTTATGTTGATACCAAATTACTATGAATTCATGTTTATAGTATTTTGTGCTTGTATTTTATTATTCTATATGTTCTTTTATATCATTATCTCATTATATCTAACACTTGTGATAAAGCCTTATAATTATTTTTATTTATATAATGGTATTTTATCTCATCCCTTTGTTCATGTGATCCCAATGGTACCCTATGAATATTTATGGTCTCAAAGGACGTTATGAGATCTATATAAATATTAAATAAAGAAGTGTGTTTTTATTTCAATGTTTTATCTTTTATTTACCTAGTCTTCTAAGAAACAAGACTTCCTAATCCTTGGTTTGTATTATGATTTATAGTTATGCTTGAAATTATTTAATGTTATGTGTAAAAGGATAGTTTCTCTATAGTTGTTATAAGGGGATGTTCAAGTTATTTTTGGAGATTAGTAATAGAAATTTTTAGTAAGAACCATAAGGATGACTCTAAGTATAAGAAAACAACCCTCAATTTCAGTATGTATACAGTAAGTGGTTTATCAAGAAAATACATCCATGTTTGTATACAAATAGGTAGAGGTGGATCTGGAACAAATGTATCTAGAGGTAAAACCTAAAAACACCACATAGATCTATACTCAGAGGAACTGGTGAATGACAATGGGCCTTGATGCATTGTTGGTTTGACACTCCTGAGGGATATGATTTAGTAAATTCATGAGCTTGGTACAAAACATTTCTAAGGGAATGAAAAAAACCCCATAAGAATATATGTTATTAAATAGATCAAGGATAACATAGATTGTAACATAGGTAATCCGAAGTTAAGATAGAATCATCCATTAAAATTTTATCCTCTTATGTTCAAGGTTTCATTTTTATTCTTAATAGCTAATTATTCAAACCCTCTAATTGTATGTTCTTTTTCTTAGCTAATGGCGGGGAATATAAAAAAATTCTAATAATAAATGTGATAGGGAATGTGGAGATTTCTCTAATGAAATGTCTGATATGATGGGAATGGGTGCTCAAAACATCATGAATGTGCTTTCTCACCTGGATCATGTTTTGAATAATAACATGAATCTTGTAACCACCGTCCTCTTACAAGGAAAGTGGAAGTTTATGTTGAATCCTTCATGAGAAAAATGCCTCACATGTTTAGTGGTTCATATGATCCCCTCCTCATGGAACAGTGGATTAACTCCATTGAAAAGACATTTTAATCCTCCAGTGCTCAGAAGAAGAGAAAGGTGTACTATCAGTCTATCGTTTTGATGGAGAAGATGATCAGTGGTGGAAACTGATCAAGAATACGAATACCCAAGAGGAAATTGATTCTATGGATTGGGATGAATTCAAAAGAATGTTTTTTAATAAATCTTTTACCCAAACCCTCCTTCTCAAGATGGAAAGAGAGTTCGTGAGACTCAATTATAAGGATGATGAGTCAATAAGGGCATATAAAGGAGAGTTTACAAGGCTTTCAAGGTACGCCTATGGGGTTTTTATTAACACTGAAAACAAGGTGGATTTATTCTTTAGTATACTAAATCCAAGTCTACAAAAAGTTATGCTGATTCTAGACATAAACAGCTATGAGGATATTTTCTGTTGTGCCCTTATGGTGGAAATGGAGATCAGAGACTCTCAGTGATATCGTGGGCCTGGTAATGAAAAGAGGAAAATGGAATCTAATGTGGTTGGCCCCGAAAATAAATTCCATGATGGAATGAAGCTCAATTATCCCACATATAAAAAGTGTGGGAAGAAGGATCACGTGAACAATATATAAGAAACCAGGAATTACTTCAAATGTGAAAAGTTGGGACATTTGGCTAAAATATACCTACAGGATTTGAAAAATATTGCTATTGTGAAAGAATAATTGAAGGTTTAGATCAACACTTATCATGTAGTGTAGTGTTATAAATGCAAGGAGTATGGGTATTATGAGAACAATTTCCCTAAGATGAGGGTTGTCAGAGGCCATCAACAACAACCTATAAGGAAACATGAAGGGATTATACTATTACTACTATTGAGATGGAGCTACAAAATGATGTGGTGAAAGTTATGAAAGGTATTAATTCAAGAATAGGGAACTTACTATTTGATTCTGGTTCTACACATTCATTTATATCATGCAAGTTTAGTAGAACTATTTAAAACCCATCTCAAAATTTGGAAGATATGTTATCTTTGAGAATATCAAATGGGGAAATTATTTAATCCATGTTTTATAACTTCATCATGGTTAATTTTAGTGGATTGTAACTCCCAACAAATATGGTCATACTTCCTTTAGTGGAGTTCGATGCTATCTTGGGCAGGGATTGGCTATCTTTCTAAAAATCCAAAATCAACTAATGGGAAAGGGAGATCGGTTTTCATATCCCGAAGCATCATACAGTTCTTTAAAAGTGTAAAGAGTAAGATGAATCTCCTTTAGAATCATTATCTCATGTGTGGATTCTAATTCCTTATGAGAATTCATGTCTAGCTCAAATGATTGAGATGAATAATAGAATCATGCTTAATGAAATTCCCATCATGAGGGATTACACAGATGTATTCCTTGAAGAGTTTACTTGTCTTCCTCCTGATCAATAGTTTGAGATATAAATTGGAAATATTTCTTGACCTCTAACTATATAAAAGAAACCTTATAGAATGGCTACCATAGAGATGGATGAGCTAAAGAGGCAGCTACATGATAATCTTGATAAGGGTTTTATACGCCTGAGTGCTTCTCTATGGGGTGCACCAGTCCTCTTTGTCAAGGAGAAGGATGGATCAATGCACCCCTACATTGATTACTATAAGACCAATAAATAATGATAAATAACAAGTATACCCTTCCAAAGATAGATAACTTGTTCGATCAGCTTCATAGGGCCAGTTATTTCTCTAAGGTGGTCCTTCATTCGAGAAATCAAAAATTTATGGTGAAAAAGGAAGATATACCCAAGAATTCATTTCGAATGAGCTATATACACTATGAGTTCATAGTGATTCCCTTTGGTCTCAATAATGCTCTAGAAATTTTCATGGATTTAATGAATACAGTCTTTAGAGATTACCTTGAAAAAATCATGGTAGTCGTTGTTGATAATATACTGATATACTCCAAGAGCAAGGATGAACATGATGAGAATTTGAATACTGTGTTAAAGACTTTTTGAAGGGAGAATATGTATGAATATTATATTAAATGTATGTTTTGGATGGATGAAGTATCATTATTGGGACATGTTATCCCAAGCAAAGGGATATTTATGGACCCATCAAAGACAAAGGCAATAGAAGAGTGGCACATGCCAACATCGGTAATGGAAATCCACAACTTTTTGGGTCTACCAGGGTATTACTGATAATATTTGAATATCTTTTAACAATTTTCAAACCTAATGACCATGTTAACGTGGATGGGAGTGATGTTTGTATGGACTCAAGAATGTGAAGACTGTATTAAGATTTTAAAAATAGGTTAATCACAACGCCAGTATTCACAATCCTAATAAGTGGATAACTCTTTGGGTTGTACAGCAATGCTTCAAAGAAGGGAATAGGTTGTGTGCTGATGAAAAATGATAAATTGATAGCCTACACCTCGAGGCAGCTGAAAATCATAGCTAAAAACTATCCCATGGATGATCTGGAGTTTTCATTTGTGATCTTTGTGTTAACAATCTAGCATCATTATTTCTATGGGGAGAAGTGTGAGATATAAAATAATCACAAGACTCTCAAATATATATTCAAACAAAAATATCTTAATATGAACTAGGGAAAATGGATAAGCTCATCAAGGATTACGACTGCTTAATCCACTACCATCCTAGAAAGGAAAACAAGGTGGAAGATACTCTATGTAGAAAGGATCATGCCTCTTTATCAATGATGATAATTGAAAAGGATCAAATCATTTTAGATTTGTATATTAGAGACATGTGGGTCATTAAGGGAGTAACATCATCAATACTTTATCAAATTATTGATCAACCATCCCCCATGGAGAAAATAAATGATTCTCAAAGAAAAGTTGTGAAAATATAAAAAAGTATGGAAACCATTAAAAATGGGAAATCCTATGATTTCAGGATTGATGAAAAAGGAGTTGCAATATTTGGTTCATGATTATCTATACCATCCGATCTAAAGATAAAGACGAAGATTTTGAATGAGGCACATAGCTAAACCTTCTATATTCACCCAAGAAGCACAAAGATGTATTGAGATCTCTGAGAGAGTTTTTTGTTGGACAATATGATGAGTGATACTATGGAATATATATTAAAGATCCTTGTATGTCAACAAGTGAAAGATAAAATACATATTTCTAAGGGGATAATGATACCACTACCCATACCAACATGGAAGTGGGAGAACATCATCATTGACATTATCACTGTGCATCCAAGTACATCTAAAGGAAATAATGCTATATGGGTCATTGTGGGTCGCCTTATGATGAAAACTCACTTTATTGAAATTATATAGGAATTATCATTGGATAAAAATTCATGGATATATATGAAATAGGTGGTAAGCTTTAATGGATTACCACTATCTATTTTGTTCGATTGAGATCTGAGATTCTCCTCGATGTTCATGAAAAGTCTCCAACATGATCTAAGCATTGAACTGAATAACAGTACAGATTATCATCCTCAAACTAATTTCCAATCTTAGCATACAATTTATACACTGTAAAATAACTTAAGAGAATGTTCTATGGATGTCAAACGAGGACGGGATCAATATCTTCCCCTGGTTGAATTCTCCTACAACAATAGTTTCCACTTGAGCATCTTAATGGCACCATATGAAGTCATTTATGGGAAAAGGATCAGAAAAGTGGTGTGTTGGGATGGAGCCAGTGAGTGTAATCTTATAGCACGTGGAATGGTCAAAGAAATGTTGGAGAAGGTGAAAACCATTAAGAAGGGAATCAAGGTAGACCAAAGTTAACAAAAGTGTTTTGTAGAAAACCTTCAATGAGACCTTGAGTTTTAAGTTTGATATATGGTATTTCTAAGCATATTTCCATGGAATAACGTCATGAGATTTGGGAATAAAGGAAAGCCATATCCCAGTTACATCATCCCCTTTGATATTATTGATCTTGTTGGGGCTATGTCCTATCAACTGGCACATTAACCTACCATCTCCAATGTATATGACGTTTTTCATGTATCCCTATAAAGGATGTACATGCTATACCCTTTACATGTACTCTATTCAGATGTGGTACAATTGGAGAATGATCATTCTTATGAGGAAAAACCAATGATGATCATGGATCACAGAGATAATGTTCTATGTAACAAGACTAATCACTTGTTCAAAGTATTATGGCAGAACCATAAGTATGAAGATGAAACAAAATAACTGCATGAGGAAATGAGGGAAAAGTTCCAACACCTCATTATTTCTTAGAATGTTATAAATAACTTTTGAGGGAAAAATTTTATAAGGGGGGAATAATGTAACAACCAAATATTTTACCATTAGAAAATCCATTCTTATAATTATTTCATATACTCACATGAAATCACAACTCAATAAACTACTAAGTACTATGTGACCTTTAAACATAATATTTTAACTTCTTGGATTTGAATTTCAAAAATCTGACATACACAGTTGCGATCATTATGAAGTATGGAGTCTAATGGAACAAGCTTAAATTTTTATGAATAGTAACATACCCTTATGAAGAGTAACATACCCTTATGAATAGTAATATAACCTTTATGAATAGAAACTTGTCCAGAAGAATAGTAACCTTTTCCATGAATGTATATAAAAATTTAGGCATCTTATAAGTGATAATATGAGCATTATATAAGAATTGGTATTTTTGGAAGTCATAAATAATTATTTAAAATTAATTAATTAATTTAAAATAAAATTTATTTTCCTAAAATGTTTTTATAAATTATCAATTTTATATTTTTTGGTTTTAAGATAATTTTATAACACCTTATTTAATTGTTTAAAGAATTATAAAATGAGCTGTAGATTTAAAATCTGTATTTTTCAAGTAAATTCTGATTTTAATTAAAAATTAAATTAATCATATTTAAGAAATTATTTCTGAAAAGTGGGGGTCATTTTTTCATTCTATACATTGAAAAATGGTTAGGGTGAATTTTTGGGAATTTTCTAAAATACATGATTTTTTTATGAATAGTAAAATATGATAATTCAATATAGATGATAAAACCGGAATTTCCGCATCATCCCTGAGTCATGGATGACGTAAATGGACATTTGTTTGGAATAACAAGAAAATATTATTGTTTCTCATCACAACAATAATTGTTATTTCTTGTCTTATGTAAAAATAAATAACTAATCATTAAAATATTAAGAAAACCCTCCTCCACTCCACAATAAAAACCAACCGCAATACCCTCTTCCCTTCACTACTCTCAATCCTTGTTCCTTCCCTTAATTATTCAAAAACCTCTCCCCAAGCTCCTCCCCCACTTCTATCATAGCATGGCCTCCTCAAAATACCAAATCCTCTTCCCTTAAGTGGCTTTGAAAGGAGACAAACTGAAGTGGTAAATTCCTCTTTTCCATTGTTTTATTTTCATTCATGTGATTTTATTTTATTTTTTTCATTCCCTTCCACCCATCACCAAAATGGTATGATAACCTTAGTAACATAAATTTAATTTAATTATATTATTATAATGTTATTGTTTGTAATAATCTCTCCCTCCCCCTATTTTTATACTATATATGAAAACACTGTCTGATATGTGTTGATTAATCACATTCAAGGACTGTTTTATTGTCAAATGAGCATGTACCCAATGGGTAAGGGATCCCGCTTGGAATCCAAGAGACATAGGCTCAATATTGGGTAGAGGTGAATTTTCAGGGTACTGTAGAAGTACTATAAAAGGTACTTCAGTAGGTACTATTCAAAACTGTAGCACCCAGAACTATTCATCCAATTTGGGCCTTCGGGCCATCGGTTTGGGCCTACAGATCTCAAGGTCCTTCAGTTCGTCAAATTCCTTTAAACCTCAGGGCCTTCAGGCCACAAAGACCATGGATTATCCCATTTCACGTAGAGAAGGACCCAGAAGAGGTTTATAGCAACAAGAGTAGAAGTCACCAGAAGTAGAGTTAACCGAATTATAAGAATGAGAGGGTATGGAAACCACCATCATGACTAGGAACCGTGTTGCTTTATATGGGATAATTATATCCAATCATAAATGAAAGGTGGGGAGCTAGGCGATCAATGATTCAGAAGCTGTGGAGGGGCAGTTCTAGTGGGATGGGCCTATGAGTCATGTATTGGCCATGGTATGCCTTTGGGCCTTCGGGTCATGTATTGAGGGTCATTTCGGGCCTTGTGCATTGGGCCTAAGGGCCATTTATGGGTTCCCCTCCATCCCCTAAAAGGGTTATTTTCATAATATAATAAAAAGAAGGCCTTCGGGCCATTTGGGCAAGGACGGTGGGATTTCAAGTTGCATTACCATTTTCTGGACTGGTCATGAAACCATTTTAATGGTTGAACCAGATCATAAAATATGTATTTTATATTATTTAATGTTATGAAATCCTGATAAATTCAGGATGTAAAATAATAATACAGAACAAGTTAATTGTGAGCCAAATTTCCAAGTTAATTATATCATTTATCATTAATGTTTTATATAGCTATTCACCATCACTCAATATAACTAAATTAATATTATAGCCATGTAACCTTCAACTTGTTCAATAATAAAATATAACTTCATTTTTTGACAACCACTATCATCATACATATTTATCAGAACATGAATATAAGTGAACTGATCATTAAAACAACAAAATAAATGGACCCAAACAATAAAATTGAACCTCATAACCACCCGAAAAGGTTATGAATGAATTCAAAAGTGATATAGAAAATAATTTAAATGTAAAGGAGGTTTTGGAATTAATAATTAATAAACCTAATTTTATTATTTTGTTCATTAATATCAAGTAGGGAACACCCTTATACATAAGGTAAGGGATCCTCTCTGTTTCACTTTTATTCAAGAATATCCTCTATGTTATGCCATTTTACGTAAAATTCCTAATGATGGGGTATGATTTTGATCATTCCCTAGACTTCCCTCGTGATTTTAAAAAATGATAAATCCCTTTATCTCTTATTAATCCCTCTTATGTAAACCATATACCATGTTGATATTCCGTAAGGGATTCTTCCAGATCTGCCTTTATTCCTTCGGTTTTCTCTACCTTTATTTATACCCAAATGATGTTGTCTTTTTGTTTTTATGTAAAACATATACATGCTATATATATTCTCCAAAATCATGCATTATGATCCATCCTTCATTCTCTTTTGGTGATATACATTCATTTAAGTGATTCCCTCCTTAATACACACCAATAAGCAAACATTTTTTAAGGGAACATCCAAAATATTTACCCAATTTCATGTACACTCAACCGTTTGTTTTAATTCACCATTTTTTTTTAAAAATCAGTATTTTTATTATTAAAGTCTTTTTGTTTCATGTCTGGTTTTATATAACATATAATCCCCTTTTCAATTTTAAATGTTCTTTAGTATTTTTCTTAAAACCGCACTAAAATTTTTTCTGGAAACTAAATTCCTAAATAAAATTCTAACATGTTTGTACTTCTATTTGACATATCTTATATTTCTATATGCATATTATACCTTATTAATTTCCATGTATGTTTTAATTCTATTCTCTTATGGACACATTAATGATATGATCATTCATCATTCTTTATGACAATAATGTGATAAACATTTCTCTCCATGGGTTCCCTTATGTTTATGTGTGATTGATTATATATGATTATTTATGTGGTAAGAATATTAATGAACAAGTTAAGATGGGTTCGAACTGACAGTTCTCAATTGTATTCGGTAAAATTTAGTTTCATGAGACATTATGTGCAATGGTCTTGGTGGTTAGTCATGACTCGTGCAACCATGTGCAACAGTCTTTGTTGTTAACTTTGACTTATGCTTTTCTATGTGCAACTATCCTTGACTTATTATAAATTCATGATTTATTTTTCAACTATATTATTTTGAATTCATGTTTTCATGATCTCATTCTTGTATGTTATGATTATATATGTCATTTTATATCATTATGTCAAGATTTATAACAATTTTCTAAAGCCTTATTCTTATGTTTATTTTATTAATTGGATTTGAGACCATCCCTTATTTCATGTGATCCCTATGGTTCCCGATGTAGATGTAGGGTCTCAATGGAAGATAAAAGATCTATATGAATATTAAATAAAGAAGTTTTTTTTAGTTCCATTTTTTTTGTTTAATATATGTAGTCTTCCAAAACACTACACATAAAAATCCTTGTCATGTATTATGATGTATAATTATTCTTGAAATCATGTAATGTTATGTGTAAAAGGATAGGGTAACTATAGTGTGACACCCCAAAATGATAAAGTGTTAAATGACTAAATCATATAACTCATGTAAATAAGGTTCACCTTACTTTTTGAGAGCCTACCTGGTTACAAATCCATAGTTATTTGTGCTTGGCCTGGAGTAGTGACCAGGATGGGTGGCCTTCTGGGAAGATTATCAGGGTGTGTGTGACTAAGGAAAAAGCACACTGGAAAGGACATGTGTTGTCATGTGGGGACTATTATTAGTCAGATGACCCATTTAAGCATGTGAGTGGGCCCTATGGTGGGGACCATGTGTCTGCGGGGCAACTGGTGGTACCCGGTGGGCTAGGATGCGAAGATCATGTTATGGCAGGTGGGTTTGTGTTGTTACCGAGACTGAATTATTACATTGGGTATTAGAGGTGGTACCCAGCCTTAAGTGTGGTGCATTGCCTAGGTTGAGTTGTAGGGACAACAATGCGGACAATGTGATCTAAAGGGAGGAAAATGTAACACCCTGAAATGATAAAGGGCCAGATGGATAAATTATATTACTCATGTTCACAAGTTCCACCTTATTTTTTGGGAGTCTACCTAGTTAGAACTCCACAGTTAAGCATATATGGCCTGGAGTATTGATCAGGATGGGGGACCTTCTGGGATGTTTATTAGGATGTGTGCGAGTGAGGACAAATCATATTGGAAAAGACATGTGTTGTCTTATGGGGACTGTCATTATACAGATGGACTGTTTGGGCATGTGGGTGGGCCCCAAGGTGGGGACCACATGTCTTCGGGGCAACTGGTGGTACCTGGCGGGGCAGGAACCGAAGGCCATGTTAAGGTGGGTGTGTCAAGCTATCACCGAGACCCAATTGTTACAAAATATTTTCCATAACCTTTAATGATCTTGGGAGTATTAATTTATTAATATGAATTAATACCAAAACTATTTTCATGAAACTTGTTCAAAATGATGAAGATTACACACACCCAATATCGAAAATAAATAATAACTAACTAATATAAATATGGATAATAATAATGAATAAATTTAATCGAATGTTATAAATTTGAAATAGGTTCTGAAATTGGTAATTAATATATTTTCATTTTTTATACATGAGGTTATAGTGTATTTTGACTAAGTAGGAATTAAGGTAAGGGTCTCTTTATCTGAAATTTCAATTACTTCTGATAGGTTTATGGTACACACCATGTTTTCTATTAAATGGTGTACTTGTTTCTCCTTTAATATTTTATATCATAATTATACTATTATTCATGGTACCTAATATCCTATTATAAATTCAATCCTTTATAGGGTATTTAGTGGAATGTTTCTTAAGTTTAATGGGTTTTCAAGTTCTCAATTTCGATTCGTTGAGTCATATTACATTTTATACACCATGTTTTCCATGTATGTTTTATTTAATTACCATAGATGTGATTTTATCCAAATTATTTTCTTATTTTATAGGATATACTAAGATAAATCAAATTCCCTTCTCGAATTTGTTATTAATGAATTTTTTACCCCCAATTGTAAGGACTTTTGTTAACACAATTTTCATTCATTGAGTTTATATCATTCCCTTGAAATTATATTATTTAACAAGGGTAAATGGTATCATTTATTGTATTATGTTGACATATCTCATTTATTTACACATATTTACATTCCTACCACATAAATCATTGTCAAATATTTCCTACCTTATAATGTATGTTTCTTTTACGGGATATTGATTGCTCAAATCTCATTTCATTGAGTTATAATGTTTTTTTGGGGACATTATTCTTTCACTTTGGGGTTCTTTGACCAAAAAATTTCACTGTATGTTATTTTATAATTCACTTTGGGAATGATAGGTTTTAATACAATGAATGATTTATTAAAATTTTTACAATGTCAGATTTTAACAAATTCAATTTCAATGTATTAAAAAAGTTCATTCCATAATCAAGTACTTCTTATTCAGATCTGCATTTCCTAGAGAAAACATTCTGAATATTTCTAGGATCTATTTTTAGGGATTATTTTTTAAACATAAATGTTTTAATAATATTTGGCATCCTTTTTTCTATATTTTCTTTTTAAAGTGACTTGTATGTATATCTTTTATGTTAATGAAAAAAATGTTTTTTAATATATTTTTTTTTGTTTTCACCTCCAATTTCATTTTCATATTCAAAAGGATTCACACTCATAGGATATATGTTGCATGATTTATCATATAATATATATATATATATATATATATATAATATTTAATTTTTGGGGGGAATTGATGGTATTAAATAAGAATTTTCTTTATTATTTCCTGTGAAATATCATTAAAATCGTTATTTTTCATGGTTTTTTCCATTTATGTCATCATCCCTACGAGTTTACTTTATTACAATGGGTTTATTTTCTTTCAAAATATTCCTCCATATATATATGCATGTATTATGTAATATTATTTTCTATCAATGATATGATCCACCACTGCATTTTTCATTCCAAACCACATACTATGAATATGAATAAATTTTTCTCCAATTCCTTTTCTTTGTGAATACTTTGTTTTATATTTATTTTATTAAAAGATGTTCTCCTAAATTATATAAAATAATTTTTTAGGGAAATTTTTACTTAACAGTATTCAATTACTCTTTATATTTTTAGATTTGGGTATGCATACATAAAATACTAGTCTATTTAATGATTGTGAAACAATTGAAAATCTATATAATTTTGTAATTCTATTAGAGATGTTAATAGATTACTCATGAAAGTTGACTATTTATTTTCTATCCATCCCCCTCCCTTTTACAAATCAGTTATGACCATAAATACCTTTTGATGACATTAAGATAATTATTGATGTTCTATATTTTTTTTGATCCAGCATAGATGATTCTTGGAGATGATGATTATGTATGTTTATTTATTATCTCATATGATCAATTCATTGGAATTAAACAAGTTACATGTGGGGATCGAGATTTTATAGCCTCTCGATTCATAGTATGGTCATATGAGACAAACATGTTTTGTTATTTTATGTATTTATACATAATTCAATATGATTTATTTACATATGTCTTAACAATATGAATAATTTCTTATTTATGACCATCAAGGAAATAAAGTTGTATTTTTTAGGGCATGATGATAAGAATAATATGTCAAAAATTATTCAATCCATCACTAACAATTTAGTTTTTATTATCAATTTGATATATTTATTTTCATTCCTATTCATGGATATATATAAGTTTAACAATTTCAATTGATTATGTCATTTTTTTGTTCCATATTCTAGTCATAATATTTAATCCATGTTTATGCCTGGAATTACTCAACTGTATGTTTTCTATTACTGAGAATTTATGATTACCCCTTCTTATGTTTTAATTTTCCCATGTTATAAATAAAATCAAGACACGTGATATGAATAGAGTAATAAAATGTGTGCGGGGTTTTGAAGGATATTGATGACTTATTGGGGATTAAGTATTTTCTTTTATAGTGGAAAAAATCCATTAGTATAGAAATACATGAGCAATATTAGTTTATGATTTTTTATAATTCTTTAAGTATTAAAATGTTAATGGTCTTGGGAATGTATATAATATAATATTTTTAGTAATTAATTTAATTATGGGATAGTTATTTGTGGGAGTCTATAGTTGGTATCAAAGCCAATATGTAATATAAGTGTATTAAGAATTTGACCTGGCAGTGAAGCTTTTGGGAGACACTATCCGCACATAGGTAAATAGGATGAATGTTTCTAACATCGAATTGAGAACTTATTTGTTCTTATTTTGTGGGGTTTATCATGGGATAGTGAGTTTAGGTTGGGGACCTCATTTACTCATTGATTATTGTGACTCAAGTCAATATCCAATGATACATCTTGTTGAAACATATTTTTGATATATCCTATATGAATGTGAATCTTATATAGCTTTGTGATGTATTTTTCGTTATGGATGTTGATTTATTTGATAATTTTCATCTTTTGATGAGATGAGAGTTAGTTTCTTGGATAAATATTATGTGTTACGTGGGAATTCATGGAGATGTGTTCTCTTACTAGATGTTTTCTCCTATACGTGTGTTCTCCTATTTTGGTACAACATTTTATGAATTGATAAATTATAGGGAGACTGATGCTTGATCCTCAAATCCTAGGGATGTTTTACTTACAATCATTGTGGGTTTTTATTAGATACATATCATGATTTTTTTGGTAGTTATGGTTTATTATGGAGTAATTTTTAGATTTTGGGAGATTTATTCCTCCGATTTTCTCATGTTGCTTCACCATCTAACTCACCTCATCACATAGGCTGTGGTAATGAATCATTCCAATTACTTAGTGTTTGAATAAATACTTTATTTGAGTAAAAACTGGTATATTGGGATGATCGAAACATTTTTTGTCACTAAATATTTCTTATGTCAATTAAATTAGGGTCCCTTTGAAAAAAAATTATGAGTTTGAGAATGCGTTTCTAATTTTTATGGAATTTTTTATTTTGTCCATGGTTTGGGGTGCACTATTTGTGGTGTATGGTATTGAAAAAATATTATGGGTTTCATTAATTGAGTATGTTTTTAGTTAATTTTCAATGTATATAGTTTTACATTCATGGGTAGCTCATGATTTAAGGGACAATTAGTAATGAACTTATGACTTCACCCTATTGATTAGAGTTTCCTGTCATGTGGCTTATTATTAGTTAATAAAACCATGAAAAAGGAAATTTATAGGTATATTCTAAGTCTAGGTGTCCATGGACATAGCTCGATCATAGTTATAAAAAATTTATAGACTCTGTAGGAGTAACTATGGATGGAGTTTTTGTTTAGGTATCTTTAACTAAAATGATGGATCATGTTTTACCAAACCATATGGCATAACAATGGAAGTTTCCTAGAATAAATTAAAAGTGGATATCATATTTCCCCCATTTAATTTGTAGATCCTTAAGGCACTCCCCTATTTTCTCCCCCAATCATCAATTCCATGTGAACAATAAAGGGGTATCCATATCCTCCCCCTTTGATTTTAAGGCATCTCTAACATATTTTCATATAGATTACTTCTCTGTGAGCCCTCTATTCATCTTATTTCTTCTCACCATCACTTATTTTGAGTTTCCCACTCCTATGTGATTCCTATGTTCTATTTGGATTGATTTGAGGGATTTGGGTGATTGATTCATTGTGGTTTTTTCATTGAGGTTTTTATTAAGGTCATTTTTTTGGATCATTCACTTTCCTTGTTATTGAATTTTTATTTAATTTATATTATATCTGGGTAGGGATTTTTTTCATTTCAAAAATTTATATTCATGTGAATTCATGATAGTTTTAAATGTATTATTTGTAAAATTAATCGTATATATGGTAGTATAGGTGGGTTTAATGTTGTTCAAAGTGTGTTTTCATTTTGTAAAATATATTTTTATGGCATTTCAAGTGGTAAATGAAATTAAAAGTAGTGATAGTTGATTAAATATGGTTTTAATTTAAATAATTATTTTTTAATGTTCATTGACAACATTTCATTTCTGATGTAAATTGGGAAGTACGGTTTTGGACTTTTTAAGGCTTTTTCTTATAAATCTATGTAGTGATTTAAATTTTCCAATGTTTTAAAAAAATTGAAAGCTTAATTCTAAATGTAGGATGATGCTTCAAAATTTATTGACACATTTGTGTCATGAGTTGTGATAAATAATGTTCTTTAATCTCTTGGTGATTTTAAGAGGTTAATGAGCTGAGAATTGAATGTTTTCATCGAAATGTGTTCGGGTGGAATGTTTTGGTAAGACGATTTTTAATTGGTCTTCAAGGATGTATTTTTAATAATAGTTTTTAGTCTGACATCAAACCATATAATAATAACATGGAATTTATATACCTTTTGAGAGAGGCCAGTATGAAACTTTTATTTTTTTATAAATGGTTTGTGGGTGTGTGTGTATAATACCCTTCTAATATAATTTTTTGTATTATGAGATTCTAGTTTGATGTTTCATATTTCTTGATGGTTAATGTGTCGTAAGAGTCATGATTCATATTTTTTATTAGATGTGAATTAAATGTGAAGGTTACTGTTCTTATGAGTGTATTGGTGGAGAGTTTTCATTTAATGTTTTTGATATATTAATGCATCTGATTGATCAAAAAAATTTATACATGTCATGGGGTGTCCAAGGAGACCATGTAATGGTATAGAAAGTTAAATCCTTAGTTTATATTATTTTATTACTAGTGAGTGTTTACTGTTAGACCAAGTGAGAAAGTGGAACATATGGAGGCCCACTAGACTGTGTGATCTAGGCGAATATGTTATGGATTGTGGTATCATTATTAAACTTGGTGTTGTATCTTAGGATAGTTCCATAGGGATTCTTAGGACTTAGAAGATTCATGAGTTCCAACATAGAGATCATGACTTCAGTTTTGACCATTTTACCTGAGTCTAAGAATGATCCTAAAACACTTTGATACTTTTTAGGAAGACTTAGATGATTTTAATGTAAATCAGTTTTCTATATATATTATATCAATTTAATTTTTTGTATAACTATTTTTATTATGTCCCCTTTGGTGGATTTTATTATTTGGGTTCCATGAATGTTTATTTATGGTTGATTTGTTGTTTTTAATCTCTTTTAAAATATTTATGAAAATTCTTTGAAAATTTGATTGGGAAAGAAATTGGTGTCTTTTTGAAATGAATATTTGAAAAACATCATTAAATGAGTAAAAATAGATTTTTATTATTCAAAGATTCTAAGGAATTATTATCAATCAATATTTCCAAAAAATATGGTGAAAATGAGGGTTTCTAATTCTGACATTATTTATTATCTATGAAGGATGAATCATTTTATTAAGAAGTTGAAAAGGACCTGGAAAATGATTTTTAAGTAATTTTTTTTTCTTTTAATCAAAATATGTATATTATTTTCAAATGTGTGAATTTGATTTTTCTTTTATATACTTTAGAATTGAAATCATGTTTTCTATTTTATTTTCAAATTTTCCTGGAAGGGATTTCATTTTGTGAAAAATTATGGAAACTATGTAGTGCTTACTTACTGGGATCAGTTTCACTCCAAACATGTATATTCCACTCAATGCATAGAGTTATTATTGATTATTTCTCTCTATTAGGATTTTAAATCCCATGTGATAAATTGTGGGTTGTTTGAGATATTTGGTTTAAGACATGGAGAGTGACTGAGGGTAATATAGGTATTGTAGACATTAGTTTTAAATTAATTTCCTTTGGGATGGAGTATTTTATTGCATATATCCTTTTCATTTTTTTAAAAATTTTAGATATTTATTAATTTATTATCTATTTTTATGTCTGTGATGAAACATTTTATATTATTTAGTCTTTAGTTTTCCTCATTTATTATGATTCTTAATATGACGTGGATATAATATTATTGATCTATTTGTTTGGTCAGGGGTGAAATAATTCACAATTATTTTTTCTATAACTTTGGTAAGTGTTTTTATCATGGGGATATTGAAATAATTCTTCATTTATGTCTTCAATTAGCTTATGTATCTTATGGTTGATCACTCTAGTTAGTTCCTCGTAGGAGGGTATTAACTAATCATGGAAATGAGTATGCTTTTAAGGAATTTCTTTGTAAACATTTTTGTTAGTATGTTCTTATTTTATTCTTCATTTTGTTGAGGTTGTGTAATAATTGAATGAGTTTATCAAGACTTTAACTAATCCAAGAAGATTAATTGAAACTTTTAATTCATAAACGGTGTAACAATAATTCAAATCCCCTCTCATTGTTTCTTATTAGAATGTTCTATAAAAATTTCAATATATTTGGTTCATCATCAAGAATAATCATTTCTAAAATCACATTCCAATATTCTATAATTACATTGTTTCTTTTATTCCCTTTGGATCCCTAATTTTCAACTTTTTTATAGGCACAATCATGACTAAATTCCAAATAAAAACTCTGTTAATATTCTCTTCACCATCACAAGTCACAAAATTTTAGTATTTTTTAGGATTTACAACCACCAAGGATTATAATTTAAAATAATAAATGATTTGAAAATACTCAATATCTATCTCACTTGAAAAATTATCCAAAGAATTTTTGAAATTATTTTTCCCCAAAAAGATTTCTAATGATAATGGATTTTTTTAAATGATATTATTTAGTTTCTTATTTGGGTGCTATTATCCTATTATATGACCAATATTTATCATTGGTAACATAGTAGTAAGAAGACCAAATTTTTATATTCGGTAAAAGGGTGGTGTTCATCATAATCCAAAAAAACATTTTCACCTCTTCATCTTATAAGATACAAATACACTTAATTCTTCAACATTTTCCATTGACTTGTTATACATATATGTTCGTTCATGGATTTGATAGAAACATAATAGAAATTTTTCTATCTATTTATACCCCTTGTCCTATTTAGATCTCATAATAACATATGATTATTCTTACATCCTCAAGTGACACAAAATTCAAGTCTATTTATTCAATTATAGAGACCTTTATATTAAAAAGAATAAGAAACCATTTTCATATTAGTTTAATAGTATCAATATATTGAATATATTCCCTATGATTTCTAATGGAATTAATATTTATAAAATTCTATTAAAAATCAATCAACATTCATAGATAATAATATATTAATAATTTTAAATGAATTAATGATAATTTATTTTCTATGAAATTTGAATTACCTTTATAGTATTACCATAATTATCCAATATATTATCACATTTATATAGATCTATTACAATAATTGAAATTTTTATCGATATAGATAAAAAATAGACTTTTGGGATTTAATATTAATTTCCAATTCATGTGTATATTTATCAATGGAAGTTGATGTTTTATATTTTAAAATTGAAATTAAAGAAATAGTTTCTTAGTACACATCTATACCAAGGGACATAAATTAATACCTCATTTAGGTTTTCTATTATGAACAATTCATTTTATAAAAAATATAAATTCACATGCAATTTACTACAATCTAAAAAATGAAGACAAGAAAGAAAAAATGGCAAAAAAACACATGAGGTCCTCCAATCACAGTCATTATTACCATTTTTTTCTAAATAGTTTTTATATTGATAATGAAAATGACGTTATAGGGGGAGAATAAATCTAAAAATAATAATTTTTAAACTTCTAATATATGTTTAAAAACATATAATTTATATTGTTGAAATATTTGGACGAGTTTATGTAATTACATATTAGAATGAAATATAGAGATTAATTACACATGAAATATAAAATTATTTACTTTATTCCCCTAATAATGGTTTAATCCAATGCATATGAAACAGATTTTTGAATATAAAAACAACCTATAATGAATACATATTACATAAAAAATTAGGATGAATTTATATATAAAAAGTTAATGTTTATGTATCACTTCTACAGAAAACTAACATTAAAAAATATGAAAAATATAGAAATAATATAAAGACTAGATAAAGTTATAACTCATGAAAAAAATCATTAGTACAGTTATTACCTAAAAAACACCACCCAACACCTTGTTCTCTTCCTTCTTATATTTTAAATATCTATATTACTAGAATTTATATACTGAATATATTTTGGCATTTCAACAACCTTTAATGATTATACCAAAATCCAAAAACTCAGCCATCATACTGGAGTTTGATATCAATCCATATAAATATATATATATATATATATATATATTGAATGTTAGTTTTACATGTATATAATGAATCATTATGATGATCGACCTTTCTATATTTGAATAAAATATACGATAGATAAAATCTAAGAAACTCACAAACATAGAATCATCACTACCCTTACCTAAGAGACATGATCATATTATGTTAAATAATTTATTGTTTTATGTATCAAACTTTTGTGAAATTTATGTTCTATGTTATAGATTAAACAAGTGTCCAATGAAATTCATCAATGACTTCAAAGTTATCAAGGAAACATATTACCACTATCATTACAAAATGTTCATGTTTCTAATGGTAATGGTATACACTTTGATATTATACAAAATCAATACATAGATTGTTATTCCATCAACAATATTCAATTATTGATTAATGGATAATGATATATGGAATCTATATCAGTGGTTAAAAATTCGATAAGATGTGATCTAACCACCTTAAAAAATTACAAAATGTTGTAAATGGGGATTAAATGTTTTATAGTGATTGTTTCCTCTATATGTATAGGATGAAATTTTTGATATGGCCACCCTTTGAAATATCTATGATTGTCAACTACAGTAGAAATTTTTAACCACGTCTATCCTTATGCCATATAAAATTTCATAAATCTATATTAGTTACATGTTCACTGACCTCGATATCCTATGTATCCTTTTGAACATGAATTATTCACATATATGATTACTTTAGCTGCAAAATAACTCTCAACTTATTCATATATAACAATTTTTGATATCCAACAGGTGCACTACACATTGAAAACATGATCCTAAGCATTGGTCATGCATTTTAATATCATCATTCATTATTTTATGATGGAGTTCTATAACTAGTGTAACCATATATAACATTTTTTAAAACCTTCCAAATAATAATTAGTAAAATAAAAAATAAAGAAATACCAGAAGATGGGTATTATTTTCCCCATGAATGAAATGGAAGTAGGGGATGGTCTAAGACTCGCAGATCATATTATCCTCTAAAGGACTTGTGATCACACTACTGGAAAATAGGTCTATACCCACGGTTTTGCAAAAAAAATGTGGGTATAGAGTACCCCTATGCCCACAGTTTTCCAAAACCGTGGGTATAGGGATAGGATGTGAACCTATACCCACGGTTTTCCAAAACCGTGGGTATAGGTCAACTATACCTACGGTTGTGCCAAAAACCATCGGTATTGTTTTCTTTTAAGACCTATACCAATGGTTTTGGAGAAAACCGTGGGAATAGGGTATTTTCTGAAGACTTATACCAACAGTTCTTCAAAACTGTAGGTATTGCGGTTTTTATTTTGAAGACCTATACCCACGGTTCTCTAGAACCGTGGGTATAGATTTTCCACTTTATGGCGGGAAAAAAACATTAGGCGGGGCACGAACAAAATTTGGCGGGGAGACATTTTTTCATGGATCATATTAATATATATAAGCATATGAATGTGTATGTAATAAGTAACGATGTCAGCTCGGTTGGTGCTTTACTGAAATGCGCTGTTGAGTCCCTTTGTGAGATGCCGGTTAGAGTCTCCATAGCAGCGGTTTTTGAATTTAATTAACTTTTATATTAATATATATAGGCCGATATATGATTAATTTACAGATTAAATTCACAGCTTGTTTGGTCCGATGAGGGGAGCTGGCGGGACGTATTGCTGGAGGCGCGGGTTCGAATCCCAGAGGCATCATTTTTTTAATACGCGATGTGAGCAGATTAATTTATATTATCTTATATATTTATATTTAGCATATAAAATTCGTAGCTCATTTGGTTCAGGGTTTTTCTCTCAGGTATTAGGTGCAGCGTTCGAACCTTGCGGAGCGTGTTTTTTTTAAAATTAATATATTCCCCAGGGTTTGAAAACCGTGGGGAAAGTGCCTGCCACGGTGTACACCGTGGTGTTGCTGTGTGACACACATATACCCACGGTTCTACCAAACCGTGGGTATAGGTCAAGACGCCTATACCGATGCCGTTCCATCCCACGGTTCACAAAACCGTGGGTATAGCCTATACCCACGGTTTTGGGGGCTATACCCACGGTTTTGAACCGTGGGTATAGGCCCTTTTTCCAGTAGTGTCACATGATAATCTCAGGGTCATATGAAGTTCCCACGCATGGTGTATAACTCATGTCACACCTCATGGAGCCCCCTTCAACAAGTCTTGCCTCACATTTGAAGGATCTCTAGAATAGTTGTGGCTGCATAATGATAGATGAACGAGTACCCACATGCTATATGGTTTTTCATTAGAATGATCCTTAAAAATCCTAAAAAATCCTTCAAAACTAAAGCGGGATGATATTCAAATAGAGAAACCCTCATATTTCATGAATCTTAGGTGCCATATCTTCATTTGAAAGAATATAATTATTTGATGATATCTAGGGAAACGCACATTAATTTGGACCCTTTATTGGATAATATGAATGAGACAAAAGGGAGGAGGAAGCTGGGGATCGTGGTCATTGAAATACATTATACACACCACCAATACCTCAGTGGAAAGCCCACCTCATCATGAAACATCCCTCGTACTATCAGCATCGTCATATGTAAGTCCTCGAGAGTTTCTAGAGAACTATCTGGCACTATAAAGATAGACAGATAGACTTATTCATTGTATGGTTGAGAACCCTTACAGGACCCAACGTGTGTGGTTCCAGACCCCATCGTTGACTCCATCTTGTACTCGTTCTAGATAAACTGCACAAACTGATCAGTATCTGGGGGTGCTGATACCTATAAATTCTAAACTCCATAAAAATAAAGGATTGGATTTTTTCCAGCAGCTACTATATGAAGGGAACTCTCGAGAAGAAAAGGTCTCCCAAATTACAATGACTTTCTTAGAGAAAATAATCACATAGCTGACCACCCTTCCATTAGGTAATACACCATCAAGTGGCAAGAGTAAGCATGCATTATACATAAGGTACTTTGTGTGATCATTCATAGATCACACAAATGATCTCTATTAGGATATGCAAATAATATCCTGCAATCCCACCATATTAAGTGGAACCCAACACAATATGACCCAAAATAAAACAAAGGCATTCACAATGTAAGGGGAGAGAAAAGATCAATAGTGAGGGACTTAAGAGAAAAAAAATTCTCTATAGCCTTCATGCACTTCACATTAGCCATCCAATGACCTGATATAGTTTTAAAACATTTCACCCAGATCTTAGGATATTAATTCGACATACCTTTTGGAAAATGAGAAATAATCAATACATGTTAGAGAACGTAACATGATTCCTTGTAGACACCACTTCAATCTTATAAAACCCTCTGATTTTGTCATCTGAGACTTGCAACATCCTTTATACACACCGCCCTAACAATATAACAGTGCCTTCTCATGTCATATTTTTCTTGAGAAATAATCAACGCAGAACAATCAAGATCTTGTGGCACCCTGTGGGAAAGTTAGCTAAGACTCATGAAATCCAATAGACATGTCAACCTAGTTTCTCTATGTCACCCAGAGGTGTTAGCCATGATACACGGCATCCTTCCGACTATGTCACACAACATATTGAAACACCCTATATTTGTGTCAATCCAGGTCATTCAATAGATCATAGAACTAGGAAATTGGGTCTTGTGACACCCACCAAAGAAGATAACCATATCAATATGGCATCCCAGGGCTTGATAACATCATATTTACACGACGTGTAATCCCCAATCAATAGGTAAGACTTAATGTGTAAACTCCTACATAAATGGAACTATGATGGCTCTGATTCTTTCTATATTCTGGATTTGTAGGCCACCTATCTTCGAGGTTCGAGCTCTATAGTGATAATCCATGGAGGGACCTACATATGAATCCCTTGTTGAAATAAATTAAATTGATTACATATTATCCATTGTTTCTCACAAACAATCAGGGAGCACATGGTCTTAGGGAGTTGTAATGATCTTATCATCTACACTATAAACCTCCAAAATGGTATAGGGAAGCCTTAGTGTGTAATCCCCAATGTAAAATGAAATATGATAAATCTAACTCTGGTCATAACCCAAATACGTAGGACACATTTCTATTGCCTCAGCTCAAATAATAATATAATTCAATGTAATAATTTTGTCGATGAGATTTCACACATCAGAACCTAATCGTCCCAGGATCTAATTACATTGCATCATCTATTTGGGGATTGAGAAATAAGCCGAACTATGATGAATCTGATTCCTGTAATTATCAAGATACTTAGGACACCATCTTAAGGCCTAAGCTTCATTCCAAACACCACAAAGACCTTCCCAATACATAACTACCATAGATATATTCCATAAGGCTAATAATCTAGTACCCTTGTTTCTCACACCAGGAGTAGCTGATGTGGGCATATAGAGAAGTGAATAAACACTTCCTTAGGCATCATGAATGAATACCCCTTATATAAGGGAATATACCTTGGGGCCAATCCCAAGAGCATCAATGAAATACATTGGATTTGATTCCTGTAATACCTAGGACACATAGGATGACTCATAATGGATCAATACCCTCCTAGGAATATTAACTCCCTACTCACATGGTATCACATTCTGAAGAACATGGTTATATGGCTACAACACATAATGCTGCTATTATCTGTTATGGAAATAGATGATAAAACTTAGATACATACAGATGGGTCCATTAATGAGACCCCCATTCCCCAAGAAATGAGAAAATCAACTGATAGACCATGTTTTTAGGGTAACCGGTACCATATCGAGATAAGGAAGTGGTCCACAAACATATCATTAATCTATAAGAGAGTCCTAAAGTAGGAAATAATTCCCCCCCAAAGTGTGCGATGAGCCCGAACTCCCATACTCTTGACTAAAGCGAGTCCCAAAGAGTCGATGGGCCTAAAACCCCAGCTGATTGTTAGCCTTTGGAAGGTAGTTATGTAACTGGCTATATATGGGGGAACAATTTTATTTTTTTTGGGAAAAGTGAAAATTATAGCCTTAAGAGAGAAAACATTCAACATTTATGAAAACCTGATGAAAAAAAAAATGGAGAACCCAACATGAATCTCTCCAATGAAAAAATGATTGGATTATAATGCACCAGGAAACATTTTTTTGAAAACACTATATAAACCTAGCAATAAGACTAAAAAAAATTTTAAATGATCTTCTGTAACCAGGGTTCTCATAAGTCCATTCTCATTTTAATAAGCCTAAATGAGTGGAATGGAAGAATCAGGAATAAAAGAACAAATGAGTTAACCATGAATGTATGATTGAGTATAATATGCCTATGATACTTCACTCACTAGTAACCTTGTTCTTTTTCATTTACATGATTGTAGATTCTGATTTAGTATCCTGATTCAAGATGATATCATCATCGTCCAACATTCATTTCAAAAAATCATCCACAAATTCTATATCTAAGTCTTGCAAAATAATTTCATCCTCATAGTGACTCGAAAAATAGGTGGTGAATACGATGGTTTTAGAGTACAACTAATATGGTATCATCCTGACCATGGAGGTTGTTCGTGAAGCTCTCCAAATGTAATGATCGGAGATTCCACATCATCAGGGGAAGGCTACATCTAGACCTATGGCTCTCGTCACCATGACCAATAGATTCAAGACCTTAACTCCTGAGCATGATAACTACCACCTTCTATATTTGATAAAGTTGGACCAAGAAGCCAGATGCATCTCCCCTTACATTCAAAAGCCACCAAGGAGGGCTCCTGTTAACATCCATCACCAACACCATATCACCGGTAACCATCAGTTGCCTACTAAGTGTATGATCTAGCACACATCCTACTCGGATGCTCATGAATGGGATGTAAAGAAGACACATTGTAGGAGATAGTTTTCGGATATCTAGGAGACGGAGAATATTCTCTCTCCTATTGATGATGACCGCCTGCATACTTAGATAGGAACCTTCCATCATCCTCATATCCTTTCAAGCTCTGAACCAATCTATGGGAATATTCCCACAGTAAGAATAGTGGAGGCTCATATTACTAACCCCATATACAAATCCCATCGGTATAATCTTGTGGAACAAGGAGGAGAGATGTAGGCACATATTTTCACTTCAATATAAGACATTTTCCAACTCATCATAGAGATAGAAAATGTGTAGGCTCATATCCAAGAACACTTTTTTCTAAAAATTACAATACATTTTAGCTATAGTTAAAGAATTATTTTGACATATTCTTGCACTATTATAGATTATGGAACTTTCACATGATCTTATACATATAGTCAGGCTAGAATAGCACTCTGATAATCATGAACATGCGGCTACACCATAACAAGAACACACTCTTGATCCCCACGAGGAGGATAATCACCATATTCTAATGAAAGGAGAGGCATCAGATCAGGCTCATATCCCTGTTCCAAATGGGTCGCACCAAGTAAGAGGGGCACAAATCATAGGATATGGGAACATTCATGTTGAAAAAGTCTGTAGGATTACTCCAAAGCCCCATGATCAAACACATAACCCCATTCTATCAAAGGCTCACCAAGTGAGAATGACACAATCCCTAAGAAAGGCTTATATTCGTGTCAATGGATTTGTCTGGCATACTCTAGAAGACCATGGAATCAGGGTGCATATTCCTACTTCTAATCAAAAACAACTACACCAACATCATTCCAAGGAAATACAGGAGGAAGATCATATTCCTTCTCCCATTCTAGAGGTCCTTTAGCATATCCCGGTGAGGAATGCATATTTAGATCAAGAACAGATTATGTATCCAAAAGGAAAACAAAGTGATAGAGGAACATGCCTTCAAGAATGCTCATACTGCTGCCAAGAAATATTGGCAGCATATTCCAGAGGCTCATGATCGATCTCATATTCCCATCCTGACTGAGGCCCACCAAGTGACAGTGGAACGTGCCTTAGGATTGGATCACATTACAATCAATAATGAGAAATCTCATCAGTATATTCTGGTATATTTTTAGTTCCTAGACTCACACTATAGAAGCATCTGACAGTAATATACATGTTTTGGCAACCATTATACAGCAGGCGCATACCCTTACCCAACTTCAATATTCAGGTAAGAATATTACAACCACGGTGTAGAAAATGGCCCATATTCATAATCATCCCAATTCCAGTGTCCTTGAGGTTGTTTAAGACACATTCTCAACACCTCAAGGTACTATCAACTCCTCTATTGATGCAGAAGAAAAAGTGGTTCATTACCATGATAGTCCTCCTCATGGTAGTGTGGAGAAGGATCGTAGGTACTCTACTTCTAACATTCATCATGGTCTATCTCCACACGGAGATATCTCCCATGGGTAAGAAAATCCTCCATTTTTTCAGAAACATCTATATAGATAGGTTAACCACACCCCAACACCCTTATAGAGAGAGGTGCTCGAAACACTGGGGTCAATGGTATACAGTTTCCCATCAACTTCCTGTAATAGTCCACTCTCATCCACATGCGACCATTAGAGCCATATTCTATGGTATAACCAGTTGGAGACATATAATTCTGATGAGAAGGTGGATGAAAATGAAATATTGATATAGTTAGATTGAAATAACATCTCCATCATGTTATGGCCCTTCATTACTAATAACAATGAGAACCTATATAATTTAGAGAATGAGTACATGACTTATCTACGCCAGAATATGTGGGCCACTCATCAATGATTGAAGGATCGAATCTCCCTCGTATATGATATGAGTTTCACCATTATAAGATAAATATACTATATTTTCAGATAGACCCGAATACTATCTCCATGGACCGAGATCCAAAACCGAAAAATCACCGTGCAAATCTGCAACATGGGTGCTACCATTGCATCTTGACACTTTGGAAGCTGATCTCTAAAGCCACATCATGAATATTTATTTGAGGAAGTAGAATGTTTGAGGCATTGAAATTTTCTTCTCCCTTATAGTAGAAGATACCTTCATATATATAATCCTTCAATGTTATATCCTCTAGTGAAATTAGGTGACCGAGTAATGCTTGTGTGAGTTGGTCACCGAAAAAAATGTAGATGATTCAATTGTGCCTAGACACAACATACAAGGACAAAGGATATCAAATATGATGTCAAACTGAGCCCTTAAATATAATGGGATGGTATCCCAATCATGGAAAAAAAAAGTTGCGACCACCCGGACAACTTACCATAAGTAATGGTTCCCATCATGGGATGCCATCGCACCCAACTCAATTTCCAACACAGTTACACCATATCACGTGGACCATATTAGAAGCATCTATAGTGTTCGTATAGGAGTGGAATCAGCCCACTAGTCTAGGAGAATATCAACCATGACCTTCACCCCTAAGATCGTCAATTCCTAAGATGATTCAGGATACGCAATCATTACCCATAATTGAACCCCATCCTGTTAGGATGGGGCAATTCACATCTCAATCACCACTCCCATGTTCATTTCCCCTGAGGGGACCCTGGATACATCATTGGTGATCCCCACACAACCCCATCCCAATTGTATGGGGGAAATTATATCATCATGTCCACCCTAGGAATCATCAACCCCCCCCCCCCACCAGAGCCATTAGATCCTCAAAAACATGACCAATCACTTCCAATAGTGTCCCCAAGTGACCAATACAACATAGGGATGGGGGAATTTTGGTCATCATTATCACCACATAGAAAATTATTCTTCTCTAGGTTTGGAGAATGAAATCAATGATCAAAATTCCACCTACTCTTATCATCATGAAAGAAAACTCTATTGTTTAGGGATCAGTTGAAAACACAAAATAAAAACTCCCTCAGTGTCATTGAATATCATTTGAGATGAGTGGAACATACAGAAAAGGAAATCAGACCCCTTTGGGGTTGCAATCTAAAAGTCCAAGGGTTCAAATAATGACTCTGATGGAATTTTTGGAGAATCAACAAGTTGTATAGAAAGAAATGGAAGAACCACCATTTCTTGATATTCCCCCTATGAATTTCATCACAATAAACATGGTAGACAATGATAATACACAAATTCATAAGGCCGAGACCTCAAAAATATACCGCATTAGGAGGGTGATATGGATAGACCAAAAGAGGTTGTGCACTCCTAAAGTCAAAGAAGGACTCAAAATTTGGCACCACTGAATAATGAGCATCTACCTACCTAGTGGAATACTAGAAAATAATAATTTAAGGAAGGGACTACATATTAGTTTCCAAACATAGAAAACCAATTTCCATAGTATGAGAGTGAAATATGAGCTCCACAACAACTCAATGAGGAGGTACTCAAATACAATACCCCTGCTAGATATTGTCTTGAACTAGAGACGAATATTCCACCTCTTATAGTTGATCTTCTTGCAAGTGTGGTATTTGAGCATCTGATTGGATCCACATCAATAAAGCCAGTATATATAAATGAAGAAGTTAAATATGATTGTGAATTCCCTTTATTGAAGAAACAACCTCTCCCCCACCATGATAATTGTTCAGTCCTAAGATGAATATAAAATCAGAGGGATATGAAGGTAGGGCCACCTCATAAACCCCCCCGGCTCCCCACAGATATAAGATAGATCTGGAACCATTTTCCCTGGATCTCCTTAATGTCATCGATTCCTTTTCTACTCAAATGGAAGTAATGGAAATCTTGTACGTGCTCATGCAGCCTATAAGGAAGCAATATCCTGAATGGGTAGTTGATACCATTCCTCTGTTCAATTTTGAAAATCCTACTCTTTATACCGTTGGAGGTGTGGGTGACCCCCAAAAATATCTCACAATGTTCATCTCCAGATGTGGGCCGATTATGGGACCTAGGTATCAATAGGAGGCAACAAAGCTGAGATTTTTTGTATAGACCCTAATTGGGTCATCCTTTGTTTGGTATAAAAGTCCTTCAGTAGGATCTGTGTTAGGATGGGAAGACCTTCATTGTGAATTCTTTTATCAACTCAGTTCTACACTATGGAAGACAACAACCATTGACCAAAAAAACTAAAAATAATGTAAATATTAGATGGTGTCTGATTTCATAAAAATATGGATGTGTTTAACCTATTCACTAGGAATCTCTCTCTCACAATAGTAACTATTAGACCTCTATAATGAAAATAAAAGGGATGTGTTACAGATTCCCCTGATTCAAATGATATATCCAGGTAAATTTTTTGAATATTATAAAATAGCCCAATGTTTGGAGGAGGCTATTTAGAAAACCCAATTTGTGTAGTTTTCACTCTCTTGCTAGTGGCGACACCTGTCCAAATTCCAATGTAGGCCTCGAATCATCCATCACCTTCTATCAAGTGGTGATAAACATATAATTACTATTGGCCAGATGTATAGTGAAATCAAGGTCATCATTGATTTGAATGAAAAATGAATAAGGTGTACTTCTTCCAGAATGAATTGGTCCCTTATTATTTACTGGAAGCCATATAAAGTAACCTACTCACACATCCGAAACCCAAAAATCTCAATGAGGTCAACCTCACTAATTTTCCTAATTACTACACCTTCCACCGAAGGCTGGGTCATAAATATCCAGTATTGTTTCTAATTAAAACATTTATATCAAGGAATGATCAGTTCCTAGAAATTAGTGCTAGATAATTCTCTAGAGAAGGTGGATTTCATAACCATGGTCCTTTTGGAAGAAGAGGATAATTGGAAGAATGTTTTGCCCATACGTGTGTAAAAATTTGACAACTGGATGGTTCAAAAGATATTTGATCAAGTGCATGCCATTCTAAGAGAATATTTTCACAAACCAGTAGTAAATCCTCTACTAAAGGAAGAGGTTTCAGATATACCTCCCAAAGGTAGGCGTGACCACTATAGGTGGGATGAAACATAAGATGAAGAATCGTATTCTCCACTAAGGTAAGAATTAACTCTCTCTGATTTCTTCCATGTGACATATACAACATGGGAACTGCCACACCAAACGGAATCCTCATAGGAAGAAGAGATCCTATATGGTCTAGTCAACTCAATAAACTTGAGAAACCCCTTCTCTGATGATGAGTATGCCCTTGAATATGGTTTCTCATTGTGTAACTAGGGAATATGTGGCCGCATGCACCGGATAATAGGATACATGGGATAGCACGAGTGTGGTCAGACTCAATATTCCAGTTATTTTTCTATGTAAAATATATATGAACCCAAGAATCATGGAAAATCACTTTAGTAGGTTAAACAGATGTAAGGAGGTGAATTAGAGCCCTCCTACAGTTTCCTAAATCTGATTGTCTTACATGACCACTCAGTGGGGATTCAATACGGTCAACCTAGGAAATGGGGAAGGCCAGTATAACCTACACCGCTAGCAGCACATTCTCTACGAACCTATGGAAAAACTACATGTATATCTACCTCATATGGTACCGCATCTGAATTACATATCTAGGATTATCCCCACATCCGAAAGTGATGACCACTAGGATAAAAGTACAAAATTATATAACTGTTGGTGTCAGACCCTGCCAAGATCCCTATCTTTGATGCACTCCATCTTTCAATAGAACTCAGGGAGGCACTTGTTGTAGAGTCACGATGTAGTTTCTCGGATCACTCCTGCTGGGCTAGGGTTTGCGCCGCCTCCTACTCTAGTGCCATTTCCTCCATCTTCTTTTCTCGGATCCCTCTCGCAATGCTCTGGTCCGATCTCTGTCCGTAGGACCACCCATCGACGTCTACTCCACGATTCGTTTTACTCCCCACATGCGCGTACAATCCGACATCCTGCGTAGTTGTCCCATCCTGGATCCAACCAGCGATGTCGACTACTCTTGATCCCAAAAGTAGGAATCCCAAAGGCGATTCCCTAGACTCTTCCCCGAGGGTGCTATCCTCCACTGCCAACACCTCCTGCCTCCACGAGAGAGACTAAGTCATGTGTCCCTCGGCACCCGGATCCTGTGTGTGTGGCATGCAATATATCATGTGGAAGCGATGTTACGGGCTCATTTCTTGGTTTTTTGTTCAGATCCGTCTAGTTTCGGTGACCATTGTTCTTCATGATTCAGGTCCCCCACTTCCAAGATCAATTGAGATCTGGTGTGTTAGTTCTCTTCCCCATCGACACTGGGTTGGCTCTTCTGATGCGCAGAATCGTTGCCTAGGGTTTACATGGGCAGCTGTGGTGCGGGACGCACGCAGACGCTTGCACGAACACCGGCCATTCATCCTTGGACTAGTTTGTAGGTACCGTGGATGTCATGGAGTTATGAACCTGGATGGTTCAACATTTCTTTGGTTCCCTCTGCCATTGCATCATGCTCCATCGTGCGTGACCCAAATTTAGTTGGGTTCGATGGATTCCATGATTCATTGAATTGTGCAGGTGGTCATAGTTATGATTGAACTTTTAGAGTGTTCCTTTGTTGGTTCTACATGTTGATGTGTTTTTGGGAGTATTTGTTTGTTTTCTGGTTACTCTTTTGAGAGGTTTTGGAGTTGAAAGTGGTTCCAAATCACACCCGCATAGGGTTCTCATTGATTGTTTCGGTTCTCACTAACCCCAAAAGTGACTTATTTGATAAAAAAGATGTTTTAGTCAGGGAGGAACTTTTTGAATCCCTTTAGATCCCACAAGAGATTGAGATACAAGTCACTTTCTTCAAGGTCTACATTATGGAGACTATGTCCTTATAATTTAATGTCTCTATATCATTCACTGATGAAAATCAAGAAGAGTCCCATTATAGAAACATTAGGACCCTATATGTCTCAAGTAGACTCAATAATGTCAATGTTCATAGGTCTCTGATTGATAATGGTTTCGGGATCAATATTATCCCAGTACGAACATTAAAATTTTTTAGAAATGTCAAAGGGGATTAATCTCCCACAAAGCTAACCATCCAAGGGTATGATAAATTCAGGTAGAGACCTATTGGGGGAATCAAGCTCACATCCAAGTTTTGTGATATTGCATCAGATTCCAAGTTTATGGTAATCCAACAAGAAACTTCATATAATTTCTAGCTCATAAGTTCCTAAATTCATATCCAATTTGAAATACCTTTAACATTCCATCAGTTTCTGAATTACCCCATCAATGGAATGGTAGAAATAATACATGGTGAAAATGCCCCTTAGAGACTTTTAGAGCCACATATACTGAAGTGAATTTCTATAATAATGGTGTTTATAAACCATTGTTAGATAATGATATAATTTTTGCATCTCCCAATGGCTTAGGGACCACCCCTTTGAATACTTGGAGCATGCTTGATGATGATTATGTGCTTCACATAATCCTGGTTGAAGAAGTGAATCTATTCCCAGAATTCCAAGACTCCCCAATCATTAGTGATAATGATAATATGTGGAATCCCTATGTGAAACATAGATAGAAATGGATTTTGGTGTCTCTTCCA
Source organism: Viscum album (assembly GCA_963277665.1). NCBI lineage: Eukaryota > Viridiplantae > Streptophyta > Magnoliopsida > Santalales > Viscaceae > Viscum > Viscum album. The sequence continues at coordinate 344,232,115 of OY728127.1, read as the reverse complement.
GTCGCCTCCCTCACCCTAATATAGATGGGGGCCTCCCAAACTGCCATCTTCACATGAATATGTCTCCACAACCATAGAACTAAATTATCTCAGTAATTCCCATCCAGCATTTGAGGATAGTGTCTCTCCCACCATATATGATCATAAGTAGATAAATATGTGAACATAAGAAGACCCATGTCCTACTAAAATTAGTTCATCTATGTCCCTCAAAGAGTAAAATATGTATATCACATTTCTATAGAAACATTGATATGTGTTCGTACGTAAATACATTGAAATTCATGGACTGAATCCATATGTGGCTATGCACCATTTTGTACATCCTAATGAGAATCATTCCTTCAAACATGTAGCTAGGAGGATTCATCCATCTCATTTCACCAATTTATGGGTAGATGTTGATATTTTGATCAAATCCTACAATGTTTGAGAAGTGAAATATCCAAGATTGCTTTCCAATATCATCCTAGTAAAGAAGATATTGGCACCAAAATTTGGGAAGAGGAGAAGCAAGGGTGACGCCCTTGGGAATACGTCCTGAATCTCACTTGTGAAGCCCCATAACACTATATCCATTGCGAATCTCCCCCTCTACAAAGTCGCCATGGAGTAAGGAGGAAGGAGGCTCTGCGAGCCAGATTGACCTTTGCGAAGCCACCACGGATCAAAGAGGTGGGAGGCTTCGCAAACCAGAATGACATTTGTGAAGCTTCCATAGAGAAATGAGTAAGGAGGCTCTGCAAACATGGTTGATGTTTGTGAAGTCATCATGGAGCAAGGAGGTATGAGGCACAGTGAACCCGATTGATGTTCACGAAGAATCTACGGAGCAAGGAGGTGGGAGGCTCCGCAAACCCGATTGACATTTGATAAGCTGCCGCGGAGCAAGGAGGTAGGAGGCTCCATGGTAATGATAAAATTCCATGATTCTTCATGCCATGTGAACTCTGCTTCAAGGTGCCTCTTGCCTATAAATATAGGGCTCCCCTCGAGCCCAAAGGATGCATCCTCCGACCATTCACCCTCTTAGCTCTCCAATCACAAATAAATTTGATATCTGAGAACCATGAGAACTTAAACGTACCTTAGAATCATTAAGTGCCTTTACCTTCACTTAAATTCAACCCCTATTCAATGGGTGATTACTTTTGCAGAGCCCACGGGCCTTCACGATGTAAGGGGAACCCCAAGGGGACTCAGGTCTTGGAAGAGAACTTATTCATTGCAAAGTACCCTCCGTGGACATGTAACCCACATGCTAAGGTAGGGTCACTAGACTTAGTGAACCACATTGCTTCCCAATGCTATGCTTCGTAATGTTACGCTTTGTAGGGAACCCTTACTTTGTGAATCACTGCTCTGTCAAAGCCTTTCCACTTCGCAAAGCACCTTCCATATGCACATATGCCCTGCACCTAGGCTAGGCCACTTCACTTTGTGAATAATTCCCCTTCACGAATCCCCTCCACTACATAGAGCACTAGATATTCATGAGGCTTATACATGTGAACCCCTTTGCTCCACAACTCCTCTTCCTGTGCGACCCTCCAGGTTTGTACGAAGTGATTTCAAAGTCCCTTGGGTAGTGCTTCCCATTGTGTTGATCAGCCTTATGCTTCTTTGCATAGGCATGCTATTGGATATTTCTTCTTCACATAGCCATGCTAATGTGGGCCCCTCATTGGAACACTCAACGACAACCCCCTCACCACAACATTGCTAATTCCTTCCCTTCCCCATGGGCAGGTGGGTGTTAGATATGTAAGTCCAGGGGTTGTGGAGTGAACCCACCTCGTCTGAGCTGAAGGATGTTGAACTACCAAGAACCAACGTTCTCAGCACATGACGTTAAACTATGATCTTTCCACAAGCATCATATGCAGGGAAACCCACCTCAGACATTCCCCATGCCCGCTCGTCTCCACGGGAGTGAAATCTTGTTCACAAGGAATGAGATCCTCTTTCTTTGAGCGGCGTCCATCCATGGGGAAAGGGAAACCACCTTGGTGTATGCCCCTTTCCTTTTTTATGGGAGGAAACAACCATGCTCATCCTTTCCTCTTTCATTCCATATCCCTCTCCTGTTGGGATTTTTCGCCACTCAGGCCTCCACCCTGGAGTAAGTCCCAATCTCCGTATCCTTGGGCCGCGAACCACGTGTAAGCATGTGTTTCCTTTTTGGGTTGTTAACCACATGTAAGCCTCACTCCACTTCCCATGGATGAACCTTTCACAACGTGATCATAAAGTATTTTTTGCCTCTTGTTTCCCACACCAAGCATGAGTCACCTGGGTTTAGAGTAAGAATTGTCTATGACATCCTCTCTAGGCCACCTTAGAGTGTAATTTCCAAACCATCACAAACAATGGGGGAATTGATCCTTTCCAAGGAAAGGTACGTAGGAAGCCTCCCTGAGGTTCTAGACCAACATTTTTCTCCCAAACTATGAGGACATTGATCCTTGCCAAGGAATGGTACATAGGAAGACTCCCTGGGGTTCAATCCCAATAACGACTTGTCCCGACCCTTTCACGTCAGCTCACCAGCACCATTCCAAACTACATGGACTTTGATCCTTGTCAAGGCATAGTACGCAGGACGCCTCCCTAATGTTTAAGTGCAACACATACTAGTCCCAACCACTTCAAATAGGTTCACCAACCATTCCGAACTATGTGTACATTGATCCTTACCAAGGCATGGTATGTAGGAAGCCTCCCTGAGGTTCAAAAGCAACATTGATTGGTCCTGACCCACTTCACATTGGTTCACTAACACCTCTTCCAAACAATGGGGAATTTGATCCTTACCAAGGCAAGGTACGTAGGAAGCCTCACTGAGGTTCAATCCCAACACCCATTGGTCCTAACCACTCCATGTCGGTCTACCCACATATTGCATGATGTTAAACTATTCACCAATTTTGTCCTGCATGACACTATAATGTCCCCTATCAAGCAGTAAGCTATTGTGAACCTCATTCAGTGGTTAGCCATTATCAACCCCATGCAGCGGTAAGCTGTTGTTCACCCTAACCCAATGGTGAGTCATTGTCATCCCTTTTGTTGGGGACTTCATCTCTAGTCCATCAAAGCGGAGTCAGACCAACCTTGGGCTGCTAACCCTGTGTAAGTCCCAGTATGTCATTGGGTCTTTTTCCTTTGCGTACACCCTAATTCTATGCCCCATTTTGAACATCATGGACAATGATCAATTCTAAGTAATGGTATGTAGGACACCTCCCTGAGGTTCAATCCCATCACCCATGTCTCATCCTGGACTTTCCCTCGAGCCTATGTGATTCTATAAGGTCATGCCCCACCCTGGAGGTTCTACTTCCTCCAGGTCTCATCCATACGGGTTGCCTCCTCAGGTGTTCCATTTTCCCCCGAACTATGCATACTTTGATTCTCTAACATTGGAATATATAGCAAGTCTCATCGAGGCTCAATCCCAATACTACCATCACATTCACAACAGTTACATCTCATTCTCCCACCACTTCATTCAACTCTCTATCATCAATCCCAATTCTTACCCAGGCTGCCACATCCCGGGGAGATCATGCCAATTCACATCTTCATTTCTCCTAGAAGCACTCGGGTAACAAATCAGGTTTTATACCTAGAATTAGTGTTCCCTACAGGGTTTGAACCCATCTAATCCACTCTAGTAAGTGTTCTGATCAGTCTGATCTGTCTCCTCTAGACATTAAACCTGTGGCATACCCTATGTTAAACATGGGAAGATGAGGAAAACCTCAAAGACATGCCTATGGAATATAATTCCCCGTATTTGACGTGGGACACCTCCAGAATTTGTGCCCTCGAGAATCCCTATAATAAGTGAATGAAACCCAGACATGGTAGTGTTCTAGAGTTCAGACATGCAAGTGATGTCCAACATGACTACACCCTCGACCGAAGGTTGCTGCCTTGACTGGATCATTTGGATTTTCCTGAATGAAGCCGTGTAATTAACCAGCGTCCATGTAACGCCCCGACCCTAGTTACCTAGAGTTGGTGAATTATTACATAACATTGGCATGATTACAAAAGATCAAGTCTCGAAAGACCGATTAGTTTGGTAGTCTTTGAAACACTAGATATATTCATAAGTCTTATATACATCATCATAAAGTAAAAAAAACTGCAACAAAATCTTGTCTTCATATCCCCTCAGACTATTCCTGCAGGTCATTCATAAATAACTTCTTCACATCCTGGGAAAAATAAAACATTGAAAGGGGTGAGCTCAGATTCTCAGTAAGGATAACAATATATAAAAAACTTTCATAAATAAGCATAAAAATTAAATGTAATGTATAACTAAAAAAAGCCTTTTAAACTTGAACATCAGCATAATATGGTAAAGATATAATGAAATAATTCCATTTACTAATTCACATGGATATTCTACTAGTCGAATAACCACATACAATATCAATAACCACTTTCATAATGATGGAATGCATAATTCCAGACTATCATAACCATGTATCCAAGGCCTCGTGCCAACACTAAAAATAAAATTTTTTCAAGGCCTCGTGCCAAGACACTAGTTTGTCTCATGAGACCTACTGATGCATCGAGGAGCTATAGCGGGTTCCACTCGTCATTTACTAAGTCCAATGCATTCTTAAAATGGACAAATTTAAACATAACATAAACATTCATGTTAAAACTAGCATACGGAATGTCAATACATTCTCTATAAACCATGAATGGTATAAAAATAACACATCCACAGTCAAACGTAACTCATTCAATACAATATAAAATATTTTATTGTAATAGATTAACCTCAATCAAGAATAATGAAGGATAAGGAAATAGATGAAAATAATCATAAAAAATGTTTGAGAGAAATATCCCCCTTTTTCATGAAAACATTTAAAGGTATCACTATGTTTCAAGAAGCTGTTTAAAATAGATCTTCGAATCAAAGTGTCTCATACCACTTTGAAACTTTTAAAAGTAATTTTGGTTTGAAAAATTTAATTTACATGTAAATAAATCCTTAAAAACATTTATAAAACATGGATATTAATTATTTCCAATCAAAATTACTTTTAAATGTTTCAAAGTGGTATAGGGCACTTTGATTCAAAGATCTATTTTAAACATCTTCTTGAAACATAGTGATACTTTTAAATTTTTTCAAGAAAAAGCGGTATATTTCTCTCAAATAGTTTTGATGATTATTTTAATCTATGTAATTTTCCTTCATTATTATCGATTGATGTTAATCTATTACAATACAATGTTTCATATTGTATTGAATGAGTTACATTTGACTGTGGATGTGTTATTTTTATACAATTCATGGTTTATGGAGAAATAATTGACATTTCATATGCTAGTTTTAATACGAATGTTTATGTTATGTTTAAACCTGTTCAAATGAGGAATGCATTGGACTTAGTAAGTGACGGGTGGAGCCCTCTATTGCTACTCGATGTATCGGTAGGTCTCATGAGACAAACTATTGTCATGGCACGAGGCCTTGACAAAATCTTATTTGTAGTCTTGGAAGGAGGCCTTGGATACGTGGTTATGATAGTCTGGCATTATGCATTCCTCCATTATGAAAGTGGTTATTGATATTGTATGTGGTTATTCGACTAGTAGAATATCCATGTGAGTAATTAAATGGCATTATTTCATTATATCTATGCCATAGTATGCTGAAGTTCAAGATTAAAAGGCTTTTGTTTTAGTTATACATTGCCTTAAATGTTTTTTCTTATTTATGAATGTTTCCACTTTATTGTTATCCTTAATGAGCATCTGAGCTCACCCCTTTCAATGTTTTATTTTTCCCAGGATGTGAAGAAGTTATTTATGAATGACCTATAGGAATATTATGAGGGGATATGTAGACAAGATTTTGTTGTTGTTGTTTTACTTTATGATGTAATATATGACTGATGAATATATTTAGTGTTTCCAAGACTACTAAACTAATCTTTCTTTCGAGACTTGATCTTTTTTGATCATGCAAATGTTATGTAATAATGCATCGACTCTGGGTAACTATGGTCAGGGCTTTACAGTTGGTATCAGAGGTAGTTTATTACAAACATTGGAAGCTATATTTAGATAAACTCTGATTAGAGCACATAGCCCTAAGATAGACGTTTAGGATTAGTATAGAAGAACTTCCTATGAATATTGGTATTGTATAGATTTTTTGAGTTTTCCAAGAAATACATCCCTGTCTGGATACGAGCAGGTAGAGGTTCCTCTGGCACAGATGTATCTAGGGGTAAAACCCAAAAACACCGCTTTGAGCTAGAATCGAACGGGAACTGGTGCACAAAAATGGGTCTTGCTGCACTCTTGGTTACGACACTCCCGGGGGATATGCTTAGGATAATTTATATTTTCTATACAAACCAATTTGAAGTATTTTAATATAAGATGAGAATAAATGACCTTGGTTAATCTTAAGTTGTTTCAAATTGAGAATTTGGAGTCATGATATTCTCTAAATGATTTTATGGCTACTGTTACTCACACAATACTTTCTGGTTTTAGTCAATGGATGGAGTCCAAGGAAGTCACAGTAACTTTGAGAATGATGTACAAGGTGGGAATGGTGGTGGAAATGAGCAACAAAATGGAATGTTGATAGGAGTAAAAGATATCGTGTTCATGGCAAATTAGTTTTCCAAAAATATGATCAACAACATATATATTAACCAACTCCCTGACTCAATAAAGAAGAGAAATGTGATGAATGATATGAGCTCCAGCAGTGGAGACCATGGAGAAAAGAATCCTAAATTTCCATCATGCAGGAAATGTGGAAGGGGACACCCAAAAAAGTGTCTCAACGGAACAACAAAATTCTTTATGTGCGGGAAATAAGGACATAAAGTGAAGAGTTTCCGAGGAAAAATGAAGAGTACTATGGAAGAAAATAAAAATGGTCCCAAAAATCCATTTACAGTCTTTTTCCGTAAATGTAGGGGACCTGGCCATTACCCGAGTGAATTCTCTATTCTATAGGATATTTTCTTGGTCAAAGAAGAAGCTATGTGGAAATAAATTGTTGGAGAAATGTTTAAATGTATTATTTCTCCTTGTTGATGGGATTAATTTGGAATAATTTTCTCTTGTATTTGTAACCCCGTAGTTTTCCATGTGAGAATGCTATTTGAGGAAGATTTATCTTTTTTCTTGTGGATATAGTTATAAATAACCATTTGGTTTTATATGATCATTAGGATTGAGGCAATTATAAGTTATTATATTTTAGGATGAAAATCAAGGTATGAGATAACATTTCTGGTTAAAATTATGTTATAGTTATTTTGAGAAATTTATCTCATTTTAGTAATATTATAAAATATAGATTTTGAAAAACGACAACACGCAGACCGTGTGACAACCCATCGTATCGGACAAAGCTGTGGGAATCGAACCCACAACCAAAGTTCGAATGGGATTTATCGCCTACCACTGGACTACGTGAAGTCTCTGGTTAGTGTAACTAATTATTTTTAGTTAAATGATTTTATTGATCAATAATAAGTTGATTTGGGTTCTAATGTCTTATCAAATGAATACCCTTAGTATATGAAAAAATTTTGGTGATTAAGTGATAAATGTTATTTTGGAAGATGTTTGCTTTGTTGGGAACACTATATGCCCAAGGAAACTAGAATACTACAGGATTTCATTTGAGGAGTAATGGTGGATTTTTATCTAAGTTTTTATTGTGGATTTATAGTGATTTGGGTTATTTATGGAAATGATTAACCTATAATACAGAATATGTGATTAGGTCAATTACTTTTAAGTATGTTTCTTTAAGAGTAGTTGATGTCATTTGGAGATAAAATTTATCTTGGAAGACTACATAACCAAATTCTTATATGTTTTGGATTTCAATATTAGTTTGGATTATATTGAAGGATTTTAAGGACAATTGTTTAGTTAATGGTATTTATTTAACTTTGGGGTATTGTTGGTTTAATTTTATGAATTAATATTAGTGTTTCTTTCTCTAAAGGAGTATCCTTTTGTGGGATCATCAGATCTTGTACTAACCGTTTAGGTTTTGATTAATCTCTAAAGACAAGGTAAATATATAGTTTATATTTCATGGATCATGTGATTCTATAGAAGTTTATTCTTTCTCTTCCAGTGTGACCAAGTCTTATTGAATACACATCGTTTAAAAAAATTAGTTAGTGGTGGAAATTTATTAAATAATGAAACTCTACTTAAAATTTAAGTATATATATTTATTTTCTTAGTCAATATCATAAATTAATTCCTCATCTTTATGTAATGTAACTTAAAAAAATGTTGTCCGTATACATTTCCTTCTAGGAAAATAATGATCGTTTGTCCCATCACAAGTGTGTGGATTTCTTGTTGTTAACTTTCTCCTGATCATGTTTTCTATCCCACTCCATCAGAACTTGACACTTAGTTTATCTTCCATATCCATGTTTTCCTACATGGAATCCTAGTATGAGTAATCTTGGGTGACCTTTGTACTTCTCTTTATTTCTTTTAAGGTGATAGTTTTATTGACACTTTTCTGATGTGAGACTTTCCATTATATTCCCAAGACCAATTTTAAAAATTTTGAGGATGAAATTATTTGAAGGAGGGGAGAATGTAACACCCCAAGCTTCCACGGTACGCTTCTCTTTGAATAATACAGTAGCATGTGTTGTACACAACTTTGATTTCTAAAACACACCACAAACAATAAAACTAGCCATTATGAATAGTAATACCCACATTTTGAAATTTTATAAATTTTATCTTTCAAAATGGACTTTATTTTTGGATTCTTAATATCGAAATTATCCCAGGGTGAATTTTTGGTATTTTTCTGAAAAGTTTCAATTTTTGATTAATAGTGAAAACACCGAGTTATTGGTTAAACCCGACTTTTTTTTAAATAATTATTTTTTATTTAAATTTATTTTAGGTCAAAATAGATACTTAATACCTATATAAGTTCAAATTAATTCATTGGAGTCAGTTTATAATAATTTTAGACATATAAAAATTTTATTGAACTTTTCACCGTCTTTTACCCATCTCCTAGGAAAATTTACAAATTCAAATAAAACATAATTTTACCACTTCTGTGAGTGGAATTTAAGAAATCCGAGAGACACGGTTAATATCGAGGAGTAAAATATGGTTGAATAAGATAAAAATATTTTTTGTTGAATAGTAACTTTTTACTTTTATTTACCACGGTAAAAAGTAAATAGGGTAATTAAGGGTAAAAATGAAATTATTATTACCCTAACAGATGTCCTAATTATATTGGTTAAGTATAATACGACCAAAAACAACCTTAGGAATAAAATAGGAACCTCTTTGGTCCACTTGGATTAGATTAGGAAATTTATTATTATTTAATTCAAAGAAGTGTTAAAAGAGTTAAAATCAGTGTTTAATAACTAAAACATTTTTAATATAGGGTTATACATAAGATAAATTAGATTATAAATATTAATTAGAAATATGTAATTATTTAATACTTAATGGTACTTTATTTATAATTTTTAAAAATTAAATAATTTAATTTATTTATGACACAATGGTGATGCAGTAATTACCTAATTAATGAAATATTAAAATAATTGATATTATAAATATCCAAATAAAGTTAATTCGAGACTTTTTTATGAATTCCAATAATTTTATAGATTAATATGACATATTATTATTGGTTATATTAATTTTATTCGAAGTAATAATGCTGTTATTAAATTATCAAAAACAAAATACCCAATAGTGTCAAAATTGAAATAAACGAGTTTTTAAAAACAATATTATATTATTAATTGATATTATATTCATAATAATCTAAGATTCATCCAAAAGACTTATATAATTATAGTTTTATCATTAATGGACCACTTGGGGGTCGCTTGAAAGTATATAGTATGTTTATTAACTATATAATATAAAAATACAAAGAGACATGGTAAATGTCAAACTATTTAACTAAGAGTTAAATCTAAAAGATAAGGTTACTATAGTGACCCAAGCCTATATAAAATCTATTGGTTGAGTGGTTTTAGACCCATACCCACCTTATACTTTTAATAATACACTTTGGAGCCATTAGAAATCGAATATGAATTTATTATAAATCAATACTTTATGTTTTTCCTAAAGAGACCCTCCTCCCCCTTATAAAAGGACACCACTTCTAACCAATTCCTCAGACCTATAAAGCCTTTTGTCTCATCCAAACTCTTCCCAATGAAGCTCCCTACATCCCTCTCCTCCTACTATAAGCCTTACCTTATGCATAAGGCACTTCAAGAGTCCTTTTTGGTTCAAACCAAAGAGAGTTTCCCAAATTAAAGGTGACGATTTCTCTTAGCTTCTTTTCTTTTATTTTACTTCTCCAACCCCTAAAATATTCTTATTCATTTATTTTGTAACAAAAACAGTATCAAAAAAATACTAGGAGATATTTATGAGAATTATTCGAACTACACTTACCCACACCTCCATCTAATGGGTGAAGAACATAATGTTTCTATGGATGGAAACCAAACGCCTCACGAAACGATGATTGTTCAATTTTCTCCTACCGCCTCTCATGGTGGCCATTATGATTGAAATATAATTAAATATGATAATAATAATATTTATTTTATATAAAAGCATCTATAAATCCATTTTATAGCATACCATTATTCGTTTCATGTTGTACATATATACGATAATTTCATTTGAGGAAGTGCAGACTACTGCCCCCTCAAAGTGATATGAATCGTTCATACCATACATGGAATGTATAAAAGATGGTATTAATGAACTTAAGTAACACATATAAGATGTTATATTATACTGGAATAATAATAAACTTATGTATCATTTTTTTTATTCCTTTTGAAATTAAAAATGAAATGGAAGTAGCGTTCGTGCGTACGTACGGACTACCGCCTCCACGAACACGATGAGATTCATTCCCCATTGTATCCATTCAAGTATAATTCTCATTTTATGATTAAAAATAATTTATAAGGACTTTATATCGTTTTGTATATGAATAAGATACAACCTATCCATAACAAACACAACTTATGTAACACAACATATAAAATAAAACGAGTAAGTTAACACCCGAAACGACGATAATAATAAGATATTATTAACAAAGAAAAGTTAAAAGATAATATATGATATCATATTAACAAATATGATTCTTGTATAATTTAATAAAATTGATTTAACTATTATATTGGAGGTTAACCTACACTCTATCAAGGAAAAGTACAAGGTAAGGGGTTTCTTATCTCACTTTTAATTCCATGAGATTTCAATTGTTCACCACTTATTTATTGCATGTGGTGTGTGTACTGCCCATGATTGTATTCATTGTGTAATATAATATAATTAATGTATATTTACATCATCATTGTATGATCCTTCTTTCATGGGTGTATGTTTCGTATGTTACCAAATCAATAAGGGAATTTGAAATTTCAATTTCCACTCATTCAGCTTTACGCATACTTCATTGATTATTTTACTCCAAGATTATGTGTGAAATCACTATTCATTTGCTTATGTCATAATTTCCACTCCCCTTTATGTGTAAATACTTTTGATAAACATAATAAATCCATTGATAAATTCTCAATTCATCGGTATGAACTTGATAAGATTAATTTTTACTCAATCTCCATTTTTTGAGTTAAACATCCAATTCATTGGTTTTGTTTTTACAAGAATATGTGTGAATGTCTGTTGATTGTTTGACACTGAATATCCCATCATATTGAGTGTATTTATATTTTTCACACATAATTATGTCATTTATTTATCCTTAACCTAAGGATACATCCTTTATAAGAGATTCCATCTCAATTTACATTCCATTGAGACTCCTTTGTTGTTATACAACAAATCGCTTTTATATGGTGTATATAATGTACTTTGACATAGTATATCATGAATCCATTTATTCTCATGATATTAAAAAGTTTTTATTACCTCAATTATTTTTTTCATGTGTCTCTATTTTGGTTAGGAAATCTAACTAAAATATCATTTTAAAATGTTTTAAATATTTATTATTCTAAATGTTTCTCATTAATGTTCATGTTTTAAAAATGGTTTTAAGGATTTATTTATGTGGACATTAAAGTTTTAAAATTAAAATTCCTTTTAAATTTTTCAAAGTGGTATGGGACAATTTGATTCAAAAAACTATGTTAAATGGATTATTGAAAAATAATGTGACTTTTAAATGTTTTCAAGAAAATAGAGGATATTTCTCTCAATAGTTTGATGATTATTTTAATCAATATCAATATCCTTCATTATTCTTGATTGAGGTTAATATGAAACAATAAAATCTTCCATATTTTGTCCAATGAGTTATGTTTGACTGTGGATGTGCTATTTTTACACTATTCATGGTTTGTGGTTAAAGTATTGACATTTGGTTTGCTAGTTTTAATACGAATGTTTATGTTATGTTTCAAACATTTAATATGAGGAATGCATTGGACTTAGTAAGTGACGGGTGGAGCCTGATATAGCTCCTCGATTCATCGGTAGGTCTCATGAGATAAAATAGTGTCTTGGCACGAGGCCGTAACAAAATCTTATTTTCATTCATGGCACGAGGCCTTGACTGCGTGGTTATGATAGTCTGGCATTATGCATTCCAACATTATGAAAGTGGTTATTGATATTGTATGTGGTTGTTAGACTAGTAGAATATACTTGTGAATATTTAAATGGAATTATTTACTTATATATTTTCCATATTATGTTGATGTTCAAGTTTAAAATGCGTTTTTTTAGTTATACATTTTCTTAAATGTTTATTCTTACTTATGAATGTTTCCGCTATATTGTTATCCTTACTGAGAATCTGAGCTCACCCATTTCAATGTTTTATTTTTCCTAGGATGTGAAGAAGTTATTTATGAATGACATGTAGGAATAGTATGAGGGGATATGAAGAAAAGATGTTGTTTTAGTTTTTTTACTTTATTATGTAATATAAGGCATATGAATATATCTAGTGTTTACAAGACTACTAAACTGATCGGTCTTTCGAGACTTGATCTTTTGTGATCATGCCAATTTTATGTAATAAGGCACTGACTCTAGGTAACTAGGGTCGGGGTGTTACAGTCCAAGAAGACAAGGATCTGGGAAGAGTTTCCCTAACAACGTCTTAATCTATAAAGGAGACCTGGACTAGGTAACGTGTTCCGAGAATGAATCCGTAGAAGGAGGAACTGACATCCCACCGTCCCATTTTGATCAAGGTGAAAACGTCCCTGAATAAGCGATGGATGCCACCTACCTCTGGAAAGCAGGAATGTGGGGCAACAATCAGTGTGTCCTTGATAGATGGACGGATGTGAACCCTGACGAAAGCATCAGAAATAGAAATGGTGAACCCAACGTGAGATTATTCTCCTTAATTTGGAGATTAGTATCGTTCAAGACATCATTAGACTAGCATGTCACCAGATACAGTAATTCGGCATCGATTCTTGCCAAGTAAATAGTGGTCTAGGTGTGAAACTCACAAGAATTCAGGGAAGTTAAAATGTTTCACATCTCGATTTGTGATGTTGTCAGTGTGGAACCTTCTTATCATCCATGGAAGAAGGAATGACGCTGGGGCACTGGACGTCAATTTCCTTTTTGCATCACTAATGGTTTAATCTTCTAGCCTTACAAGCCCCAAGCGGCCGTAATAGGAAACTAGTCACCACCCATCCACTGACATAGGGGCAGGGGAAATGTCAACATGACAGTCCCACGTGGCTCCACCACTTCTATGACAATCATCATGTCCACAACTATCGGGTGCCCACGCCCCATCTCTCTATCTGAATTCATTCAATGAATTGTGATAAATGACCTCATCTGCCAATATGAGGAGGGGATTATCCCGACTCAGGATATGGCTTGTCATGATTTAGAGGCATCTGCGCCTTGTCACCATTTCCACCTTAAGGGCCACGTAGGGAGATTCTACTCCTAACTCCAACATACAACCATTTTGGGAGCCTCTCCACGTAACATTTCGATGACACCCCCCCCCCCCCCTACACCGATGAGGTTGGAAATGTCTGGGCCAGCCCGGCCAGGATCCTGTTTCAGGGGTTTCTGAGGAGGGCCCCCTAGGTAGCGCTAGTGCTGCCACCCAGCCCCATCGGTTGAGGAGTAGGTGAGCTATGCACCTGCACTGTCAGCCCCAGTCCGGCTGACTTGAAACCACTTTCGGGCGCAGGCCAAGGACGACACACACCAAGGGGCTTCAACATCATCAACTACAATGGATCAGGCCTCCGCCAACATATATCATCAACCCCCTATCTATGGGGATCAGGGGCCCTCATACACCCAGCTCAGATCAAGGCCCCAACCGCCCCATGGGCAGGCTGGGTCGACTCTCTTGGTCATCTGCGTAGGGAGTACCCACCGCAGACCGACCCGCCGCAACAACACCCAGTACGAAGGTCCTCCTCATACCGCCACCATAAAGAATGTGGGTACTCCCCACTTCCATGCTCAGCATGGAGGTCTGCAACGTTCCACCTTCATTCTGAGTGAGGGTCCTCCCCATGACAACAACACTTGGTACTAAAGCCTCTATCATGCTCATGAAATTGGGTATGGGGTCATTCCTCCTTCCATAGGCCGCCGAGGTGGAGATGTTACACATCCGGTCAATATTCAACATGGGGGGCATCCCCCATGTCCTTATAGCGGCAGGAGAATATCCACCTCACCTAATAAATCATAGGAGTGAATGTCAGCCTCGATTCATTGGTACCCAGCACGGAGGTCCTATCTGTGCCTGGTTTTACCACTACGAGGACCCTCCTCACAAAGACATTGGCATGGTAAACATGTACGGATGTACTACCCATGCTCCTATCAGCTCCAGCAGAGGTCCTACCTACTCATGCACATTCTACATTGATTCCCTCCACACATCAGTCTGCAGACATGGAGGTCCTCCCTATGTTCCCTTTGATATCTATCTAGGTGCTCCTCGCACCCCAGCTCACTTAGGAAGAAATCCTCTCTGGCCTAGAAACAATATAGACAAAGGTCCTCCTCGTGCCAGAAATCTACCCTATCCTGGAGAACCATCCCGAGGTAGGAGGTAAGGTTTTCGGTACCATAAAAAGATTGACGGGAAGATTCAGACGGAGATTAAAGCAGTCTGCTTCTTTGATTCTGAGGTGGAATATGACTCAGCGATGGAATCCTCATCGCGATCCACCGTGTTAGGGGCCATGCTAGGAACAAGGCACATCAAACTCATACTTGAAGAATGTGAGTTCCATCGGATTCATGACTCCCTCTATAGGTTTATCTAGGAGTACAAAAATTTGGCATCTCTCTAAGGTCCATCCATACAATCACCCTCATCATCACCAAAATCACTCTCTACCTCGACTATAGATCACATAGAGCTATTCTGGGGACCAATGGGGGATGAGAAACATCATGTTCCATTGTTATAAGCCATAGTTGTTGTGTCAGAAACTGTGGTTTCCAACATTTCTTATCGCGTTATGGTGGCTAAGTCACTACACTCTTCAGAGGATAACCTGAGATGCAACGGTTTATCAGCTCACTCATCATTTTCTCCACTAGCCAGCTTTCCATATCAGTGGTCTGCTTCAGTACAACTACTGATTCCCCAACCACCTCCAGTTGAAGAGTGGGGAAATGAAGTTCCAAACCTTGAATATGGACCAAGGAGCTTGTGGGATATTCTCATAGCACGCCATTTCTGAGATATATTTTGTCCAGTTGCAGAACCAAATTTTAGGGAACCAGATGCACTCACCTAGAAGGAGGTTGGATGCTTTCAACAGACCCTCTAGGTTAATCATTTCCATCTTCGCAATCGATGAGTGGCATACCCAAAGAGTCAGATGCACTTTTAAGACATAGGCCAACAACACTGTTTGGTTGATTTGGATGCACTCCCCGTGGCCCAGCACCCTGAGTCACCATACTGCCATACGACCCTCCAACAATGATGCATCCGGAGCATTAAAGTGCTCCAAAAGATAAGCAAGGAGGTCCCCCCATGTACATATCCATGGATGGGGGCATTACGTGGCCCTCTATTTTAGTTCCATCTGGAACTATCCTAGTTTTCTAAGCAATATCGAGGATATGACTTCAGGTAGGGTCACAGTTATCATGGCCAACCTACCAGGGGGCAGAACGAGCTAGATCCTCATGGAGAGGACCTAACCCCCGAGGGAGTATCCCACATATTTGATGTGTTCGGAAGTATTACCCGGTAACAGAGAAATATACTGGTTCTTCTCATGCTGACTGAGGCGTTGGTCTTTAGCCAAAATCACAACAAGGGTAAGAAATTCCTCGGAACCGCCATACCCTCCGACCCATCTGGCTCAATGCAGGAGATGGAAGATGATCCCAAAAAAATCTGTTGTGCCAACAACTCACAGCACACAAGAAGATGGTTGACGAACTCCTTACTGAATGCACTGTGGAGCGACGTCTGGACTATGGTGATCCTCGACCGGGGCATCAAGGGAATATGCAACTTCCCCCTGTGAATTGCCTCTAGGTGATCGTGAACATACTATTCATGCAGACAGGGTTAAGGCCAGAACTTATGGAAAGAGGGCATGCTATGTGTCACCCAATCCACCCGAGCGGCATGAAAATCCTTGGGACCCAGCTTAGGTTCCCCCAACCACTCCAAAAGTTGTTCCACCAGCCTCTCTAGGATTTTTTGGGCCTGTTTATCATGTTGAAGAACCTACCAATGCATTTGTGGTTAGGGATCCCCATCAAGACTGGAACCCCCAGCCATATGATCCCATGGTGGCCCTCATTTTATGCCTTGAGTGTAGAGACCCAATGCTTGACGTACATGGACATTAAATTACTTTAGCGGAATACTTAATACATAAAAAATATACACACAAGGATCGTAATAGTTTAGTGTGTTTGGAAACTCGAAATATAATCTTCTAATCGTGGTGAAAGATCTTCAACATCTCCCATAAGATCTTCCCATTTTTGTTTTCTTACCTAAAACCTTTCTTTAAATCCTAGGAAAAAAACATATAAAGGGTGAGATCAAATGCTCTGTAAGGGTAATCATGGATAAAATAAAACAAATCATATACATTTGAAATTCAAAACATGAACATAATATTTAAACATCAGAATCTTGAGCAATGACATAAATCATGGTAGTACGTAAGGCATGGATCATAAAGAAACATTAACCATGATAAAATAGAATGGGAATTAAACATGTAATTGTGGAAAACCATTAAGAACATGATATGATTTCTATAGTAGCCAAGGCATTACTGCCATGACAATCTTAGTGGACAAAGTCCATTTCTTAATAGAGTTCACTCCTCGTTTCAGTCCTGTAACACTGAACCGTATTAACTTACCGTTCCACCCATGTCTATCACATGAGTTATAAATCTTTACACAATGCATTGGAGGGAGATTTAGGTCCCACCCATCTCATAATGAAATCATTCTTACTTGTGCCACAAAATAAACATACATCATTCATAATAACCCAACAAATAAAATGGGTTTCATAAACATATTCACATAATCCATATAAAAGCAATAGATATAATTTCATAATAATAAAAGTGAAACCATTTAAACCATAGAGACATTATACTTGAAACATACACATATGAAATAATGTCATCTTACATGAAAAATGGTTTTGATAAAACACTTGAAATGAATTTTTGTGGAAAATATCCTTTCTTCTTCAAAATAATTTTCTTTTCACAAAATGTCATGAAATTTTAAAATAAAATGATTTTGTTGAAAATATTAATGAAATATTTTGGAGGAATCTTAATGAAAATAAGGCTTTATAAAACCATAAATATCCTTTCATGCCATATAAGTTAAAAAAACATTCTTCTCCTACTTTTGTCGGAAAAGTCAAAAAGTACCTCGTAAAATAATGATTTCATACATACCATGTAGTAAAAGTCAAAATTGGAAAAAGGAAATTAAACATACATAAAAACACATTTATAAAACTTGTATATGGATGATAACAATAACCCCAGTAATACTTACGTATAAGCAATCTCGGATAAAAATGAGATTTGAAAATTATCCCTTACCTTAGGTCTGATATGCTTTGTACGTATCCGGACCTCCTATATAATGATTTAAATAATGTCATTGACTTATTACAGAATCATATTCATTGTTATGATATCATATATGGTTCATTTATGACTTTATATTACATGTTCTAAATTCCATGTTAAAGAGCGTTTTGGGTAAAATCGTTTCATTTGTCGTCGGTGTTTTGACTTGTAATTATTCATATGATTACTTAGATCATGATTACTTAATTCCAGAATATAAAACATGATTTATATATAATATATATTCATAATATACATATAAATAATAGATCGATAAATGGAATTAAATACACCGTTCATGGAGACGGTAGGTCGTACGTATCCGTGAACGTTGTTTTCGTTCCCTCATTGAATTGAATGGAATTAACTGGATGAAATACATATATATATACATAAATCCAGTATCATTATTATGTAATATATTTCATGATTACTTATTATATATACTTTATAATCATTCATGAATGGTTAATCAATGAGAATGAATCTCATCACGTCGTGTAGATGGTAGTCCGTACGTACGGACGAGCGATGATATCGTTCCCATAATTATTGAATTGAATTGTAGTGGATAATAAAATATATCAGAATCAGTATAATGTTATAATAACTATGTATAGTTATTCTTTACCCCATTATACCCATCCAAGTAAGGTGGAGTTGGAAAAACATATTACACCACGGCGTGGAGACGGTATTCTGTACGTTCGCACGCGTGGTGATTTCGTTTTCCATGGGATGGATAGATGGTGAAATAGGGTTCTTTCATACCTATAATAAAATATCTCTTTATGAGTGATAATGATGTTATTACTTCATAATTAAACAACTAATGAAGAATAAGTGGAAGAAGAAATAAAGTTGAAAGAATCGGAAACGGACATTACCTCTTCTTTGAAGCGCCTCTTTGAGACCTCCTTTTAGGGCACTAAAATTGGTCTTTTTATCTTTCTAATGAATATTTATAGTCGAATATATCTACTGTATAACCGTATATTAAAAATTATTTAGTTATTAAACTTTGATTTTAAGAATTTTAACCCTTCTTTAAATAAATTAATAATAAATGTCCTAATCTAATCCATGTGGGCCTAAATGGTCATATTTTATTTCTAATGTTGTTTTTGGTCGAATTACACTTATCAAATAGAATTAGTACATGTCTTAGGGTAATAATAATATCAATTTTACCCTTAATTATCCTATTTACTTTTAACCATGGTAAAAAAAGTAAAAAGTTACTATTCACAAAAAATTATTTTCTTCTCATTGAACCACATTTTATTCCTTGATATTAACCGTGTCTCTCGGATTTTCGAAATTCAATTCACATAATTGGTAAAATTTAATTTAAATGAAAAAGTCATTTTTTTAACTACCACTAAGTGGTTTCACTATTAATCGAAAATTGCAGTTTTTCAGAAAAATACCAAAAATTCAGCCTAAGAATTATTTGATATTATGAATTAAAAATTGATGACTATTTTTCCAAATTCAAAACATAAAAGTGGCATTAATTAATTTTAAAATTAATTCCCGTTATCAAAACAAATAGCGTGTTTTTTATGAAACAATAACTATCAAAAGATTGATACTTGTTTATATCCAATTTCAAAGTGAAATAAATTTCAATTACAAACATTGGATTAAATGGTAATAATATATTCTAATTACACTTTAAACCGAACTAAAAATATAATCTATCCATATAAATTATTGCGATGAAAAAAGTTTTTTTAAATTAAAATATAGCGTGTTTTTACTATTTATTAAAATATGAAAGTTATCAGAATAATATGAAAAATTTATCCAAAGTAAATTTTTATATCCTGATTTCAAAGAATAATTTTATTTTGTCAAATTAAACTTATTGACATGTCAAAACAAGATTTCAAGTGGGTGTTCCATCAAAAGGCGGCAAAACTACATTTTTTGAAAAATAGTTATTTTACTCAAAAAATTGATTTTGTTCTCATACCATGTTCTAGGAAATGTGTAAGATGAATAATAATGTTATAAAATTCAAAATGTAGTTGATACTATTCATAACGGCTAGTCCATAATAATATTATAACCATATATCGTTGTTTAGTGAAACCTGGTATTGCGTACAACACACGCTATCGAGGAAGGTCGTGATTGTGTGTAATGCAAGCCAAGTCAGGGTTGCATGTTGTGCAAGACTCCTACTTTGTTTCATATAACACAATACCCCATATTTCATTTATACATTGAATATATATATATATACACAATCAATATTTCGTAGAATAACTACTATCAAAATTGTGTGTAACATGATCCAAGAATAGGGTTTTGTATATTGAAAGATTATACGGTGTTTTGTATAGCGCAAGGTAATCTTGTTGTACTTACAACACAATACATCAATGAAATTAAAAGAATATTTTTCATAAAATCTCGGGGTGTTACATTCTACCCCCCTTAAAATGAATTTCGCCCTCGAAATTCGACGGGGTTATGAATCGTTTACTATTTATAGAAACCCACATCGTAAAAAGGAATACTAAAACATAATTTTAAAAATGAAAGTATGAAATGTAATGATTACCCAAAGTAACTCATCACTGGGTTTCCATATAGGAGAACATAGGTGAAAATATGGATATGGAAGAAAAATCTAACCATCAAGTTCTGATGGAGAGTGGTAGAGAACATGGCTATGAAAAAACTATTAATCACAAAGCCAGAGATTTTTGATGATCTAAGGTACCATCTGATTAATCAGATATAAGGGAACTAGGACAACATTTTTGGTTTTCATGATCATTTCCCTAAAGTTAATGAAATTGGAATTAGAAGAAATACCTTCGTGATTTTGGTACAGTCTCACCGTTGGTCGTTCTTTGGACAATTTCAACTTCATATCTTAAAGAAATGAAGTTGAATTTTTCATTTGTGAAGTGTTAGCAGATCATGTGATAGAATGATGGGTCATTCCATCTGTCTCAAACAAAAGGTTAGAAATGTTATCAAAAATACATAAGTCCATCTATAGTGAGATTAATCATATTTGGTTCCTAAAATGGACTTATACATCATATATCATACAGATTAATATAATAAAACTAGTTTCTACTAAATAGGGACTTCATGTAGGCCAGTGGTAGGTGATAAAGGCCTGTCACACTTCAGTTGTGGGTTCGATTCCCACAGCCTTGTCCGACGCGATGGGCTGTCACCCATCCTGCAGGTTGTCCTTTTTCTAAAACTACATTACTATAACATCCCATCAATAATATCGAAAAAAGTTATATCCATAAAGAATACTAACTTATTTCCAACATAATCCATTCCAATCTTTAGGCTTATCTAAAATACTTCGGTCCAAGCTCATAGTATAAAGAAAATGATTACTTGAAATGTCATCAACCAAGCATGTGAATACCATCATTTATCCCACATATATCTTGTTGGTCACATTCCAATCATGTGAATACCTTAATCATGTATTCTCTTGAAAAATGAATACCCATTAAACCTTAGTAAAAACATGAATGCTATCAAAAGTTAACTCTTTCCACATACCAAAATCCAAAAATTCTATATTCTCAAACCATGATATAACCTTCTCCTTATATCAGTCATGAGCTCATTAATACTATCAAAACATTTAATTTTATCCTTATCCCTTGATTATGAGCATATCATCTACTTTCCAAAAATATCTGAATAACCTTTCATGGTTACTGGTACCATTCATCATACACTTTCAAAACGTAAGGAAAGACAATAGTGTAACAATCCTTAGATGTCTTTTTATTCCATAGTACCATGAGATTACTTATAAAACATTACACTTGATAAACATGTAATCATTCCACTACCTTCTTAAACCATTGACCAAGCTTCAACAATTCTTTCTTCTCACATATAATTTGTAGTCTCTTCATCATCATCAACATAAATAGTACCCATACGACCATACTAATTCTCTTCATGCGACTTTCCCTTAGGGAATTGGTTTGCATAATGCCCGTACATTCCACATTTAAAACATTTAACCATTGTTGATGTCATAGCAATACCATTATCCTCATCCATGGTGTTAACTGAACCTTTTCCTTTGCAATTACTGGCTGCGAGTCCTTCTTTTCCACACCCAAAACATCTTTCAATTCCTTTGAAACATTCTCCTTGATGCCTCTTCCCATATGATTTACATAGGGGAAATTGAACTTTCTTTCCTCTATGATCATCATGAAACTCCATCCTTCTCATATAAGATGAGTCAGGAAACATACCAAATTTGAGTTTATTGATCATATTATGAGATTGCTGATTTGGCATAATAATGATTTTTGTACTTCCAAATCCCATTTCATTTGGTTTCTCATTAAGAATATCATTCCATTGTCCATAATATCCTCCATTATCGTGAATCATCTTGTTTCCAGCCATTTTATAAAACCCAAAAAGAATAGTGTGAGAGGAAAAAATCATAATAAAGGGGAATTAACTTCAATATCTAACATCTTAGGTTTAATCTAATGTCGTTACCATAATTTTAGGACTATAACCTATACTTATACTTAACCTTAGAGACATCCCTTGACATACCTTATAAATATCTCTATGGATCTCACTAAAGTTTTCGAATCCCAGTTTCCAAAGGATGACTAAACCTTTCCTCTGATACCAACTGTAGAGACCCAAAGCTTGACGTACATGGAAATTACATTACTTTTGCGGAATACTTAATACATAACAAAAATAGACACCAAAGTACCGTAATAGTTTAGTGCCTTTGGAAACTCGGAACATAATCTTCTAATCATGGTGAAAGATGTTCAACATCTCCCATAAGATCTTCCCCTTTTTGTGTTCATACCTAAAACCTTTCGTTAAATACTAGGGAAAAGAAAACATATAAAGGGTGAGCTCAAATGCTCAGTAAGGGTAATCATGGAGAAAATAAAACAAATCATATACATTTGAACTTCAAAACATGAACATAATATTTAAACATCAAAATCTTGAGCAATTAAATAAATCATGGCAGTACGTAAGGCATTGATCGTAAAGAAACATTAATCATGATAAAATAGCATGGGAATTAAACATGTAATTGTGGCAAACCATTAAGCACATGAAATTATTTCCATAGTAGCCAAGGCATTACTTCCATGACCATCTTAGTGGAAAAATTCCCTTTCTTAATTGAGTTCACTCCTCATTTCAGTACTGTAACACTGAACTAAATTAACTTATCATTCCATCCATGTCTATCTCATGAGATATAAATATTTACCCAATGCATTGGGGAGAGGTGTAGGTCCCACCAATCTCATAATGAAATCATTCTTACTTGTTCCACAAAATAAACATACATCATTCATAATAACCCAACAAATAAAATGGGTTTCATAGACATCTTCACATAATCCATATAAAAGTAAAGGATATCATTTCATAATAATAAAAGTGAAACCATGTAAATCATAGAGACATTATACTTGAAACATACACATATGAAATAATGCCATCTTAGATGAAAAATGGTTTTGATAAAACACTTGAAATGAATTCTTAAGGAAAATATCCTTTCTTCTTCAAAATAATTTTCTTTTCACAAAATGTCATGCAATTTTAAAAGAAAATGATTTTGTTGAAAATAGTCATGAAATATTGTGGAGGAAGCTTCATGAAAATAAGGCTTTATAAAACCATAAAAATCCTTTCATTCCATATAAGTTAAAAAAACATTCTTCTCGTACTTTTGCCGAAAAAGTCAAAAAGTACCTCGTAAAAGAAAGATTCCATACATACCATGTAGTAAAAGTAAAAAATGGGTAAAAAGGACATCAAACATACATAAAAACACTTTTAGAAAACATGTACCTGGATGATAACAATAACCCCAGTAATACTTACGTATAAGCAATCTTGAATAAAAATGAGATTTTCAAAATTATCCCTTACCTTAGGTCTGATATGCTTCGTACGTATCCGAACCTCCTGTATAATGATTTAAATAATGTCCTTGAATTATTACAGAATCATATTCATAGTTATGATATCATATATGGTTCACTTATGTCTTTATATTACCCGTTCTTTTGTAAATTCCATGTTAAAGAGCGTTTTGGGTAAAATCGTTTCATTTCTCGTCCGTGTTTTGACTTGTAATAATTCATATGATTACTTAGATCAGGATTACTTAATTCTAGAATATAAAACAACATTTATATATAATATATATTAAGAATATACATATATATAATAGATCAATAAATGGAAAGAAATACACTGTTCATGGAGACGGTAGGCTGTACGTACGCATGAACGTTGTTTTCATTCCCTCATTGAATTGAATGGAATTAATTGGGTGACATACATATATATATACATAAATACAGTATCATTATTATTTCATATATTTCATTATTACTTATTATATATACTTTATAATCATTCATGAATGGTTAATCATTGAAAATGAATATCATCGCGTCGTGGAGACGGTAGTCCGTACGTATGCACGAGCGATGATATCGTTCCCATAATTATTGAATTGAATTGGAGTGGATGATACAATATATCAGAATCCATATGATGTTATAATGACTATGTATATTTATTCTTTACACCATTATACCCATCCATGTAAGGTGGAGTTGGAAAAACAGATTACACCATGGCGTGGAGACAGTATTCTGTACGTACGCACGCGCGGTGATTTCGTTTTCCGTAGGATGGATAGATGTTGAAATAGGGTTGTTTCATACTTATAATAACATATCAGTATATGAGTGATAATGATGTTATTACTTCATAATGAAACAACTAAATAAGAAGAAGTGGAAGAAGAAATAAAGTTGAAAGAATCGGTAACAGACATTACCTCTTCTTTGAAGCGCCTCTTTGAGACCTCATTTTAGGGCACTAAAATTGGTATTTGAAGAAGATCAGGACCTCTATAATGTTTATAGGGAAGTGTAGAATAGAATTTGGCAGGGTTTGGCCGAGCTTTAAGGCTCAATGTGGTGTGAGGAAGAGAGGGAGGAGGTGCCCTTTTATAAGGGAGGAGAGTGGCACCTTAGGAAAAACTAAAAATATTATTTTATTATAAAGTCATATTCAGTTTTTAATAGATCCAAATTTATTTATTTCTAAGATAAGTTGTGTGTGGGTAGAAATACTTGCATCCAATATAATTTATACAAGTTTAGGTTTCTATTTTAACCTTATCATTTAGATTTAACTTTATGTTAAATAATTTTACTTTTACCGTGTCTTCTTGTTTTCTTACACTATAAGGTTAATAAACTTACTATAACAAGCCAAACGAACTCCAAGTGGTTAATTATTAATATATATATATCCTTATATATGTCATTTGGCTTATACTTATATTTTTCGGAATAAAATTACAATTATTAATATAATATTTGTTTTAAAAGCTATTTTATGTCAATTTTGACACTATTTGGTACTTGATTTTTGTGAAAATCATAACAGCATTATTAGTTTGAAAAAAATTACTTAAATCAATAATAACAAGTAATATTAACCTATAAAATTAGTGGAATTCATAAAAAGTTTTAAATTACATTTATTTGGGTATTTATAATATCAATTATTTTAATATTTCATTATTTAGGTAATTAGTGCATCATCATTGTGTCATAAATAACGTAAAATATTTAATGTCTAAAAATTATAAATAAAATAAAATTAGTTATGAAATTTTTTTATATTTCTAATGAATATTTATCGTAGAAATTATCTTATGTATAACCCTATATTATAAATTATTTAGTTATTAGACATTGATTTTAACTATTTTAACCCTTCTTTAAATAAATTAATAATAAATGTCCTAATCTAATCCAGCTGGGACTAAATGGTCATATTTTATTCCTAAGGTTGTTTTTGGTTGAATAAAACTTATAAAATAGAATTATGACATGTGTTAGGGTAATAATAATATCATTTTTTCCCTTAATTATCCGATTTACTTTTAACCGTGGTAAAAAAAGTAAAAAGTTACTATTCACCAAAAATTATTTTCATCTCATTGAACCAAATTTTAGTCCTTGATATTAACCGTGTCTCTCGGATTTTCTAAATTCAATTCAAAGAAGTGGTAAAATTTCATTTAAATGAAAAAGTCAGTTTTTTAACTACCACTAAGTGGTTTCACTATTCATCAAAAATTGCAGTTTTCAAAAAAATATGAAAAATTAAGCCTAAGCGTTATTTGATATTCTAAATTCAATATTGATGTCTATTTTTTCAAATTCAAAACATAGAAGTGGAATTAATTAATTTTAAAATTAATTCCCGTTATCAAAAAAAATAGCGTGTTTTTTAAGAAACAATAACTATCAAAAGATTGATACTTGTTTTTATCCAATTTCAAAGTGAAATTAATTCCAATGAACAACATTAGATTAAATTGTAAAAATATATTCTAATTACACTTTAAACCCAATTAAAAAGATAATCTATCCATATAAATTATTGCGATGAAAAAAGTTGTTTTTAATTAAAATATAGCGTGTTTTTACTATTCATTAAAATGTGAAAGTTATCAGAATAATATGAAAAATTTATCCAAAGTAAATTTTTATATCCTGATTCCAAAAAAGAATTGTATTTTTTCAAATTTAAGTTATATACATTTCAAAAACAATATTTAAAGTGGGTGCGCCATCAAAAGGCGGAAAAACTACATTTTTTGAAAAATACTTATTTTACTCGAAAAATTGATTTTGTTCTCATACCATGTTCTAGAAAATGTGTAAGATTAATAATAATGTTATAAAATTCAAAATGTAGTTGATACTATTTATAACGGCTAGTCCATAATAATATTATAACCATATATCGTTGTTTAGTGAAACCTGGTATTGCGTACAACACACGCTATCGAGGAAGGTCGTGATTGCGTGTAATGCAAGCCAAGTCAGGGTTGCATGTTGTGCAAGACTCCTCCGTTTTTTTGTATAATAGAATCCCACCATATTTCATTTATACATTGAATATATATATATATATATATATATATATATCTATGCACTCAATGTTTCGTACAATAACTACTATCAAAATTGTTTGTAACATAATCCAAGAATAGTGTTGTGTATACTACAACCTCATACGGTGTTGAGTATAGTGCAAGGTAATCTTGTTGTAGCTTACAACACAAGACATCAATGAAATTAAAAGAATATTTTTCAAAAAATCTCGGGGTGTTACATTGAGGCATTGGAGACTCGACAAGTGGTTATCCCTCCTGATTGAAAGCCATATCCGGCATTGGTGGATGATATTCCAATACCCCCAAGTTTCATAAATTCCACTTTTCCCCCTTCAATGGGACAGGGGACCCGCTGCAGCATCTGGACAATATTATCTCATGGTATGGACCCATGTTGAGAACTCCAGCACAGGAGGAAGCCGCCAAACTCTTTTGTTTTGTGCAGACATTGGATGAGCCAGTGTTTTTCTGGTACAATCAGCTACTTATCGGATCATTAGCTGACTAGGAAGACCTCTGTAGGAAATTCCTCTACCAGTTCAGTTCCACCACTCAAAATATGAGTGTTTCAGACCTCTTCAAGTGAAAATAGAGGCCTAATGAGTGCGTCGTAGACTCTGTTTCCTGATAGAAAGGGATCACCTACTCCCTTTACATGCCACTGACTTAGGAGAAATTTCTGAAGATGTGTGTGGGGAATGACAAGGTAGAACCGGTCCCCTCCTTTATTACTCAGAATTGCCCAAGGGATTCCAAGACATCTCTAATAAGGCCTACTTCCTAGAATAAGCCTTGCAACAGGCTAGCGAAGCACGTCCACTGCCTCCTCCAATCCCCAAGAGAAGGGTCTATAGGACCGAGCCTACCCCGGTGGCCCAAATAATTTCCCCCAGACACCTTGAATTATTACCGATGGAGCTACATCCAGAACCTCACAGAGGCCCTCCACGGCAGGCACAGCCTTCGGCCCAGCAGCACCCAACTCAGAATCGGCAGGTGCCCCCTTGTAATGTGCCACCACCACTCAGGCAAGATAACCAAGTTCAACCACCTTGATAGGCACCTCCATCCCCTCCTTAGGGATGCCTCCAAGAGCCCCCTTCTCAGACCAGAGGAATCAGACCTACTCATTCAATGAGGATCAACTCCCTAGTTATTTCTACAGTACCTTGGAATAGGGGATTGTACATTTTCTTGAATGTAGGAGGCCAAAAGAGGTGAACCTCGTTGATCGCCCTAATTACTACCCCTATCATAGGATCATCGGTCACACCCTCAAATAGTGATATGTGTTTAAAGACTAGCTTCAAGACCAATTTGAAAATAACATTGTTAGGATGGGCCTAGCTCCGACACATGTAGCATTTGTCTTCATGAAGCCATATAGCAGTAATGACAGTGAAGGCGAGTGGCATCAGGTTTCTAACCATGGGACCCAGCAGTATGACGATTGGATGGCTTGTAAGACAATTGCCCATACTCGTGGTATCATCTTTGCGTGCCTGAATTGGTCTAAACCTTCAAAAGATGTCATCCCATCCACATCCAGTACTTCTGTGTCAACGGTTCAGCCATCCTCTTCCTATAAGAGTAAGCATCAGAGATGCAATGGAAAACAAAGTCCCTCACCAATGCCATCTTCCTCCCATACTCTCGGTGACTTCATGCCCTCAGAGATGGAGATTCCACCCATAATCCATCCAGTAGTGGATGACTCTTCGATTTACGGTCAATGGTATGCCTCGATTAATATCGTAGAGCTGGTAAACCCCTTCATTATTCTGGATGATGAGGAGCACCATACGGATCCTCCAAACATCCAAGCCATCACCACTGTCGACAGAGTTGTGGAAATATGGGTAATCGTAGTACGTTGTTTAGTACTCCTAGCCAAGCTATTCAATATACTGAAACCAGATAGTAGGCCCAGCATAGAGCTCTGCATGCACAACCTTCTCATATTGTGTCATTAGGTCTGCCTTCACCACTGTTTGTGTTTCTTGATTAGGAAGAGACATAATGACCTCATCGTTATCGGCCACACTCTTCTATGTACCGGTCTCAATAATTTAGGCCACACTCGGTTGTCACTCCATAGTCTTTGAATAGGGAGCAGTGGGATATTCCCAGCACTAATCGACCGCCGGTCCAGTCAGTAGGGCCCACCATACATCTTGTCACAGAGCGACCTCATGTAAGTAGGAGCTCACACCTGGTACGAAAGTATGATGTCCTCAAACATCTTGCCAATATTCCATCATGGCCCTCTATCCATGAGGCCCTTCGCCTGTCAGGAGATATGTTTGAGGCCCCTTCCATGACTTTAAGAAGCACCCTCAAGTTTGAGGCGAAGGTAGCGCCACAAAATCCATCCATGCTGAGGTGGTCAAGCATCCTGAATGTCGATCCCTCATCTCGTTCTATGGAGAAGATGAAGGCTCCCCCATACAGGGGAATATTCTCACACTATACATCACCGTCCAGTTTAATGGCATTGAGTTTTTCCACTGTCTGGTCGACACAAGCTCCGGGATAAACCTAATCCTGACTCAGAAACTGTGAAAATTGGGATTGTCCGAGCAGGATCAAAGTCCATTTTACCTAAAAATTAAATGTTATAATAGGAAGGAACTAACACTGGTTGAAAAGATCCGCTTGAAAACCCAGTTCGATTGCCTAGTCGTTGGCACCGAGTTCATGGTTGTCTCCCAGGACACTGCTTACAATGCATTTATGGGTAGGTCGTGGCTTCACCTGCATGTGTTGGTTCCTTCATTGTATCACTAGTGCCTCAAGTACTCCCTTAATGGTCGATTGGGAATCCATTAAGGTGACGCATATCCCTTTTCCTCTTTTGAATCCTGCTATCTATATTATAACTGTTACAAGATCAATGGTAAGAAGATCCAAGCTAATGAGGATGAGCATGCTATGGTTGTGATCGTCCTGCGGACGGATCTCAAAGATTCCTACATCATTCCAATCCACCGATTGGAGACTAAAACCCCAAACATGGGAAAATTCTTTTTTGTTTTAGGAATGATGGTGTAACACATTCCCATGTCTATGAAGTGCCATAAGATCACCTCGTTCTCCTATATAGAGTAGGATCAGGTGATCCCGGGGCCTCCGACTCCCATAAGGTATCGGGATGTCCACCCCATGGTGACGACAATATATCATACTTGATTGTTTCACTAGGATGGGATTAACCATCTCAAGCTGACACACCACTATTGCTCCGATATCGTCAAGTGTGGCCCCTTGGGCTGATGACTAGGTGGGATCATATCAACATCCATCATCGCTATGGTTTCAACAATACATGAGTCCCCTGATGTAGTGCCCACTGCCGCTTAGGCTGGTACCAGCCTCCCATCAGGATCTGTCGACTCAGAGGAAACCCATCTAGTGAAGGGTCCCTCATCTATAAGTGAAGAAGAGTAATTAAAGGATGCTCCCCTTGCCTTTGAAGAGGGAATCTCCATAACATTCAATGAATTGGTACCGGTGAACCTCTTTAGCAAGGAAGACCTGAAACCCACATTGATCAGTGTCGTTATGCCTTTCGAAGAGAAACAGAAGTATGTGGAATTTCTCAAAGAACATCGTGATGTATTTTCATGGATCTATGATGATATGCTAGGACTATATCCTCAAGTATCCGTCCACCGTGTTGGCCTCTCAGCGAATAATTGTGGGTTTAATCAGCCTCCCAGAAAGATGCACCCTTCTCACAGTGCTACGGTCACAGCCAAAGTTGATAAGCTCATCAAAGACAATTTCATTAAGGAAGTCTATTACCCCAAATGTATAGCCAACATTATGGCAGTCAGGAAGAAGATCAGATAGATCAGATTTTGCATCGACTTCTAGGATCTCAACCGTCATTGCCTGAAGGATGATTTTCCCCTCTCAATGAAAGAATTGTTAATTGATGCCACTACTGGATTCCAATCCCACTTTTTCATGGATGGGTACTCCAGGTATAATTAGACCTGAATGGATCTTGAGGAAGAGGATTATATAGCCTTCAGGGTGGTACAAGGCACTTTCTGTTACAAATTCATGCCATTCGGTTTAAATAATGCAAGTTACACATACCACTGAGCTATGCATCGTATATTTAAGTTGATCCTCGGGACATTGGTGGAATGCCATGTAGGCTATCTGGTGGTCAAATCACACCAACATCAGGAAAATCACAATGAACTTGGGAAAGTGTTTGGCTTCCTCTGTTCTCACCTCCTAAATATAAATCCATTGAAGTGCACCTTCAGGGTCACCTCTGTAATGTTTCTCGGCTTTGTTTTCAGATACAGAGGAATGGAAATCTACCCAAAGAAGATCAAGGCCATCAATCAGATGTATCCTCCGAGAAACCTACAGGATCATTGAGGGATCCATGGCCACTTGGACTATATACCCCTATTCATCGAAGATTTGACTGGAAAGTGTAAGACATGTTCCTAGATCATAAAGAAGGGAACTATCTACAAGTGGGTTGAAGAATATCAGACTGATTTTGAGGAAATCAAGGAGTATCTACTCCAGTATCTAGTTATAATGACACCTATCTCTGGAAATCCATTAGACCTTTATGTGACCACCCTGGAATGATCCCTCGGCACCCTTTTATCCCTAAAGGACAACGAGGGAACTGCAAACAGTCTCTATTACCACAGCCGCATGCTCCTCGGAAAGGATACTAGATACTCCCCTTTTGAGAAGAGCAGCCTCGCGCTGTTATTCTCAATACAGAAATTACGACATTAATTACAACACCACAAGGTATAGCTGGTTTCCATTGTTGATTGGCTGAAGTACATCCTGAACCGCCCCATGTTGACAGGTCAAATAGATCGGTGGGAAGTAATCCTTCAAAATTTCGACATCAGTTTTGTTCCTCAGAAGGCTATCAATGGACATGCATTGACATACCTCCTTTCCTCTCATCCATATCTCACGAATGAGTCCCTATAATTTTATTTTCCTATTGAGGCAGTCCTCTTTGTAGACAAAACCATTCTGTGCTGGAAAGTACACTTTGATGGTGCTTCCTGAAGCCCCACCTATAGAAGGCTCAATGACCCTAGGCTCAATAGACTAGGCCTAGGTATTGTCTTCATTACCCCAGCACAAGCGATTCTTCCATATTCATTCTTGTGGTTAGAAGGCTTCACAGAAAATGAGGTGAAGTATTAATCTCTCATTACTGGCCTCGAGCTAGCCCTCAAGATTGACGTTCCCAACATGCATGTGAAATGGGACTCTGAACTATTAATCCAGAAGATCAAGGGTGACCATGTCATTAGAAATTTAGAGCTCGTACCATTGTTGGAACACACTCTTCAGAAGATGGCCCAGTTACCGTCACAGAGAGAAGTTACTCATGTCCCTCAATCCTATAACGGTCGAGATGATACCTTTGATAGCCTAGATTTATCACTTACAGAGACCAATCAATATGATTTGATTATCCATGTGGCACACTAGAGATTCATTACTCTCGTCACTCTAGATGATGATGACGGCCCATAGGTAAGCCAACTTACCGTCATCGCCTACATGTTAGGACCTCTAGGTCCCTCTAATGTGGTGATGGAGGTGAATCCTAACTAGAGAACCTCCTTCATCGAGTATCTCCAAAATGGTAATCTCCCAATGGATCTGGCTGAGTGTGAGTGAATCTGACACCACGCGTTATAGTTTACCCTTCAGGATAGTCTTGGTCATGAGTAGATCCTCTAAAAGTGTGGTTTTGATGGGATTATCCTCAATTTCATCCATGGAGTTGATATTTCCCAAGTCTTGAAGGTGGTTCATGTCAGTTCCTACAGGGCTCATCAGACCGGGATGAAACTATCTCACCAGATCCAGAGACTGGGTGATTTTTTTCACTCCTTGTTCCATGACTGCATCGAGTTTTCCAAGAGGTTCCATTCATGGAAAATTCATTCCAAATATTTTGCATTGGTCTCTAGATCCTCTAAGCACTACCAATAACTCTTGGACCTTTTCGGTCTAGGGACTTGATGGCGTGGTAACATATCCACCGGTTAAATCTCTCCAGTGCAGGTTCATCCAGACCGCTATAGATTTCATCTCCAAGTGGGTAGAGGTAGTCCTTCTCAAGGAGTTCAAGGCATGATCCATCATTGACTTTTAGAGAACCAACATTATCTACCAATTTAGAGTCCCTCGTGTTGTCCTCAATAATAATGGCACAAACATCCAGGCAGTTGAGCTGAAGAAGTTGTACGCCAATTAAAACATCCATTCTAACCATACCTCCTACTATCACGCGCAAGAAAATGGATATATTGAGTCATTTAATAAAACCCTCTCTAACATTCTATAGTAAATTGTCGGTCACAACAAAAATAGTTAGTCGTACAAGATCCCCAGCACCCTCGGGGCTTATCAGATAACGACTCGTGATTCCACCTAGGTGATCCCATATTCCCTAGTTTACGGAACGGAGGCAATTCTTCCCATTGAAATTAAATTTCCCTCATTGTGCATAGCTATCTATGATCAGAAAGCACTAGATTAATTAGCTGAAATCCATGTAGTAGAGTTGAAAATGCTCAACAAGAACAACCTTCGTGCCTGGCATAATCTGAAAAGGAATCAAAACAAGATAGCTAGAGCTTTCAACCAGAAAGTTCTCTCCTTCTCTTTCTTTCAAGGTGACATGGTGTTGGACCTAATAACACCAATGATACTAGGTTGGAAACCACACAATATGGAGCCCAAATGGGAATGACCTTACAAAATTCACAAGGTTTACTCCAATGGCACATACTCCCTACATACCATGTATGGTGAGGGTTTAACTCCTCCCACCAATGCCAAGTTCCTCAAGAAATACTTTTCCTATTTAAGATGGGTCCTACATGACCTTAAATTGTCTAGTCCAATATGAACTTAAACTATACACTACCCCACATGACATTAAATTGTATGTCGTCCCACATGACGTTAAACTGTACATTGTCCCACATGAAATTAAACTGTTTGTTATCCCACATGATGTTAAATTTTACATTGTCCCACATGACAATAAAACTAAATGTTGTCCCGCATGATGTTAAATTGTATACTGTTCCGTGTTACATTAAAATGTATGTCATCCTGCATGATGTTAAACTGTATTCGGTCCCACATGACATTAAATTTTATTTTTTCCTCCAAGACGTTAAACTATGTGTCATCCTGCAAGATGTTAAGCTGCAAGAGCTACGTATGGAATGATTTCCATTATCATGGGATATGTAGGAATGCTCGGGCGCTTCATCCTGATTCCATCCAGCAGTTTCCACTTTAACTATCTCCCCTTGGTAAAATTCTCTTGGAGGATCCCACATGGTGTCGTGTAGGCTTCTTCGGTGCCACTCATGTTAGGATTAGGAAGATTGCACCATGTTCCCTCCCACATTCTTCTCTCCTCCCACATCCTCACCGTACGATGCTAAACTACACGGCCTTAAGAACTATATATGGTTGTATTCCCATCCTTACGGGATATGTAAGAATGCTTGGACATTTCGTCTGTAGGCGCTACCCTAAACTTTAGGATCACCCATTGGGTCGAAACACATGATGTGGTGAAGGCTTCTTCCCTCATTCACATCGAGTTCATCATGACCATACAATGTGTCCCTTTCCCCGAAGATATCCACCTCTTCCACCATCTGGCTTAAAATTAAATTGCACGGGCACATTCATGCTTCACGAACTCCCTTTACTAGGGACTCTGATATCCTTCACATTCGAAGGCACACCAAAATGAAATGGATGCTCGCCCCAAGGGCTCTACTACCATTAAGGGCCACGTCTTCGAGGGGTTCAAACAACAAATTGATACAAGTCCCTCATTTAGAATATGGTCAGCGGTTGACACACATTTTTTGTTCCCATTTCAGGTCACACGATATGGATGATGAGTTTTGAATCTAGTCAAAAGTTATCTTTTGTCGTTGTCACCACCCCCATATGTCCCAAACATTGAGTGTAGTGGTTCATTATTCCTCGCTGTCTCTTCAAGATTCAGTCTGCCTTGGGTAGGAGTGTGATTCCAGCTATCAGACCCTTATATGATGAGGATATCCTAGTCCTATTTCTTGTTTCACACACCACACATTTCTCCTGTGAGCTTAGGAGCTATGATAAGGCAATGCCCACATGATAGGTCATATGGATATCATTGGTCGGGACTCCCAGCCTCAGGTCCCTCAAACCTTTTTCCCCCCTTGACTAACTTATCATTTAGTATTGTGTGGTGTGGTATGAATGTAGAGGCCCGAAGCTTGACGTACATGGACATTACATTACTTTAGCGGAATACTTAATACATAACAAAAACAGACACACAAGGACCGTAATAGTTTAGTGTCTTTGGAAACATGGAATGCAATCTTCTAATCGTGGTGAAAATCTTCAACATCTCCCATAAAGATCTTCCCATTTTTTTCTTACCTAAAACCTTTCTTTATATCCTGGGGAAAAGAAAACATAAAAAGGGTGATCTCAAATGCTCAGTAAGGGTAAGCATGGATAAAATAAAACATACCATATAAATTTGAACTTAAAAACATGAACATAACGTTTAAACATCAAAAGCTTGAGAAATGACATAAAACATGGAAGTACGTAAGGCATAGATCATAAAGAAACATTAAGAATGATAAAATAGCATGGGAATAAAACATGTAATTGTGTAAACCATGAAGAACATGATATGATTTCCATAGTAGCCAAGGCATTGCTTCCAAGACCATCTTAGTGGACAACGTCCCTTTCTGAATCGAGTTCACTCCTCGTTTCAGTCCTGTATTACTGAACCGGTTTAACCTGTCGTTCCAGCCATGTCTATCTCTTGAGATATAAATCTTTACCCAATGCATTGGAGGGAGATATAGGTCCCACCCGTCTCATAATGAAATCATTCTTACTTGTGCCACAAAATAAACATACATCATTCATAAAAACCCAATAAATAAAATGGGTTTCATGAACATCATCCCATCATCACATAATCCATATAAAAGAAATGGATATCATTTCATAATAAGAAAAATGAAACCATGAAAATCATAGAGACATGATACTTGAAACATACACATATGAAATAATGTCATCTTAGATGAAAAATGGTTTTGATAAAACACTTGAAAAGAATTCTTGAGAAAAATATCCTTTATTCTTCAAAATCATTCTCTTTTCATAAAATGTCATGCAATTTTAAAAGAAAAGGATTTTGTTGAAAATTGTCATGAAATCTTTTGGAGAGAGCTTCATGAAAATAAGGTTTTATAAAAACCCGTAAAAATCTGTTTGTGTCGTATAAGTTAAAAAAACATTCTTCTCGTACTTTTGCCGGAAAAGTCAAAAAGTACCTTGTAAAAGAAAGATTTCATACAAACCATGCAGTAAAAGTCAAAAATGTGTAAAAAGGACATTAAACATACATAAAAACACTTTTAGAAAACATGTACATGGATGATAAAAATAACACCACTAAATACTTACGTATAAGCAATCTCAGATAAAAATGAGATTTGCGAAATTATCCCTTACCTTAGGTCTAATATGCTTCATATGGATTCGAACCTCCTCTTCTTCGATACGCCTCTTTGAAACCTCCTCTTAGGGCACTACGATTGGTCTTTGAAGTAGACCAGGACCTCTAGGATGTTTCTAGGGAAGTGGAGAAGATAATTTGGCAGGGTATGACCGAGCTTGAAGGTTCAAATTGGTGTGATGAGGAGAGGGAGAAGGTTCCCTTTTATAAGGGAGGAGAGGGGCTGCTTTGGAAATCTTAAAAATAATAATTTATATTAAATCTAACCCCACTTAAAAACCACCAAAAATGACTCATATTCAAATATTAGATGAGATAGGGTTGTAATATCATCAACCAATAAAATTTAGACATGTTAGGAATTTATTTTAAACATTATCAACTTGATTTATCCTTATTTAATCAGTTTAATTTTATTTGTGTTAATAACATTCTAAATTTTAAATTATAACAAATATTTACTTATTGTGGTGAATTGTCTATAATTGGATAATTTATAAAATTTTAGACCATATATATTTAAATTTATAATTTTTAAATATTTTTGTGATTTTTAAACAATTTAATAATATATTATTTTTATAATATAACAATAGTGTCAATTTTGACACTATACATTTATTTGAATTTAAATAAAATCTAAACAGAGGATATATTCGAACTAAAATATTTAATAGATTCCTAAAAGGCCATATGTATCTATAAAATTAGTTTATAACATTAAATAGTTCATATAATATTTATTTTATTATTTTTAAAACCATTTATGTGGTTTATCTCTTAATAAAATAAATACTACAACATTTTTGTATAATGATTTAATGTAGTTATTTGTTGCATAAAAATTTAAACTAAAATCCTATGATGAAGATAAATATATTAAATTTCATAATAATACTTTTACTATAATTTATCCTCTTAAAATAACAATATTTAAATTCTTATATTTATTAAATTATGAAGGTGACAACTTTGGCATCATTTAAAATAAAATAATATAAGTGTCATAATCGCTTTTATAAGGCTCACAATGGTCAAATATTCGACCATTGGATGATTATGGTTTACATTTACATTACCAATATGTTTTGGTCTGGGTTTTGTGCCTTTTATGGTCACTATTAGTTTAATAAAAACTATATTCTTGATTTTTCACTAGATAAACAATTTCTGCATCACTGTTGTGTCACAATTAATGACAATTATTTAATCCATAAAAATTATAAATAAATTCATATGATGTAGATAATTTTATGAGCTTTCTGGAGACTTCACATGTTCGAAGTTTCATGAAGTTTTTCACTAAATTTAAATTATTATACTTATAATATTTAAGAGAGTGAGATGTTGTCACTTTCTTTGGTTTTAATAATAATTAAATTATTTTCATGGAAAAAAGACCATTAAATGAATTTAATTCGACCCTTAGGTGATATGGGTCAACTTTTAGTCATCCAATAGAATTTTTTCATGTGTTAGGGTAATTTTATAATATTATATTTACCCCTAATTACCTGATTTACCTTTAACTATGGTAAATAAAATTTACCGTAGTTACTATTCATACTTTCAAAAAATAAAAAGTAGCATATTAACATAATTTGGACCCACTGATTCAAAATATGGAATCCATTTTTCTAAATTCAATACACAAAATTTGCAGAAATTAAATTAAAATTAATCTCGTTGTCGAAAGAAAACGGGTTTTTGTTTAAAACATTGCAAAAGATTGAATTGATTTAACCTACGAATTCAAGATAAAATCAATTCTAATGACATACATTATATTAAATGGTAAAAATAAATTATATTTATACTTTAAAACCATTCAATATTATAATTTAACCATATAATTTATTACGATGAAAAAAGTTTTTTAATTAAAATATAGCGTGTTTTTACTATTCATTAAAATATGAAAGTTATCAGAAAAATATCAAAACTTTATCCAACGTAAATTTTTATATCCTGATTCATAAGAAAAGTTTATTTTGAAAAATTGAACTTATAAACATGTCAAAAACTAGATTTAAATTGGGTGCGCCATCAAAAGGCGGCAAAAATGAATTTTTTGAAAAATTCATTTTGTTCACAAACCATGTTCTATAAAATGTTTAAGATGAAATAATAATGTTATAACATTAAAAATTAAGTTAATACCATTCATAAAGGCTAGTTCGTAATAATATTATAACCATATATCATTGTTTAGTGAAACCTGATATTGCGTACAACACATGCTATCGAGGTATGTTGTGATTGCATGTAATGCAAGCCAATTCAGGGTTGCGTGTTGTGAAAGAATACTTCATTGTTTTGTATAACAGAATCCAACCATATTTCATTTATACATTGAATATATATATATATACACTCAATGTTTCGTAGAATGACAATTATAAAACGAACTTGAAATTGTGTGTAACACAATCTAAGAATAGTGTTGTGTATACTTCAAGCTAATACAGTGTGGCGTATAACACAAGATAATCTTGTTGTAACATAAAACACATGACATCAAATAAATTAAAGAGAATACTTATCATAAAATATCGGGTTGTTACATTCTACCCCCCTTAAAATTAATTTCTCCCTCAAAATTCGTCGGGGTTACAAATCATTTACTATTCATAGAAACCCACATCGTAAAAAGGAATACTAAAACTTAATTTTAAAAACTAAAGTATGAAACGTAACGGTTACCCAAATTAACTCATCACTGGGTTTCCACATAGGAGAACATAGGTGAAAATATGGATATGGACGAGAAATATAACCATCAAGTTCTTGATGGAGAGTGGTAGAGAACAGGCCTATGAAAAAGCCTACAATCACAAAGCCATAGATTTTTGATGATATAAGGTCCATCTGATTCATCGGATATAAGAGCACTAGGACAACATTATTGGTTTTCAATATCATTTCCCTAAAGTTGAAAATTTTGAATTAGAAGAAATACTTGCTTGATTTTGGTACAATCTCACTGTTGTTCGTGATTTGAACAATTTCCACTTCATCTCTTAAAGAAATGAAGTCAAATTTGTTATTCGTGAAGTGTTAACAGATCATGTGATCGAATGATGGGGTATTCCATCTGTTTTAAACTAAAGGTTAGCAAAAGTTATCAAATATACATAAGTCCATCTATGGTTAGATTAATCATATATGGTTCCTAAAATGGACTTATACTTCATATATCATACTGCTTAATATAATAAAACTAGTTTCTACTTAAATAGTGACTTCCTGTAGGCCAGTGGTAGGCGATAAAGGCCAGTCGCACTTCGGTCGTGGGTTCGATTCCTACAGCCTTGTCTGACGCGATGGGTTGTTGCCCATCCTACAGGTTGTCCTTTTTCTAAAACTACATTACTATAACATCCCATCAATAATATCTAAAAAAAACTTTTATCCTTAAACAATACTAACTGATGTCCAACATAATCCATTCCAATCTTTAGGATTATCCATAATACTGCAGTCCACTCTCATATTATAGTGAAAACGATTACCAGATATTTCATATAACAAGCATGTTAATACCATCTTTCATCCCCATATATCATAAGATATGTCTTGTTGGTCACATTCCAAACATTCAAATGCCTCAATAATGTATTCTCTTGAGAAAAATTAATACTCATTGAATCTTAGTGAAAACATGAGTGTTGTCAAAAGTTAACTCTTTCCACATACCAAAACCCAAAAATTCTATATACTCAAACCATGATATAAATATTTATTTATATGAGTCATGAGCTCATGAATACTGTCAAACATTTCATTTTCTCCTTATCCCTTCATTATGCGCATATCATATTATTTTCAAAAATATCTCAATCACTTTCCATGGTTACCGGTACCATAAAATTATTGAAAACCACAATAGATCAATACATAAATATTCCAATATTCCACGATACTATACACAACATTATTTTGGAATCCCATTACATAAAAACATAATCATTCCACCACATCGTTGTCATATTCAACATCTCCAATAGTGATTGCATGTGACTTCCCTTTGTCCTTTTCCTTAAGTGGTTTCTCATGTCGATCATCACTAACCCTTGGATTAGGGAATTTATTAGCATAATGCCCCATTTACTTGGACTTGAAGCATTGAAGTGTTGGTGGAGAGTTCTCTGTTGTCTTTTCTCTATTCACATCATTAGCAACCTTTTTCCCATTACTTCGACAATAAACTTCTCGATGACCTTCTATTCCACACTTAAAACATTTTCTAGTACCTTTTAAGAAATCTCCACCATGATTCTTTCCGCACTTTGAGCATAAAGAAACATTCATCTTCTTTTCACCATTGTTCTGAGATTTCTCCTTGAACTCCATCTCTCGTTTCTTGTCAAAACCGTGAGATGGATATGTTACACCAACTTCCAGTTCTACCTTGATAGCACAATGCACAATTTCATCATAGCTACTGAAGTCTCTTATAGCTAATGCCATTTGAAGATTTGGTTTTAAGCCACTCAATAATCGATCAACTTTACTTTAAGGTTGGATGATAAAGCCAGATGCATACCTTGCAAGCCTTGTAAAATTCTCTTCGTATACACCAACAGATTCATCATCCTTTTGCTTTAGTTCAAGAAACTCTTTCTCCATATTTTTTCGAAGAATACGAGGGAAGTACTTATTGAAAAATAAGTTCTTGAACTTGTCACATTCCATGGACTCAATTTCATCTCTTGGCCTCGTATTCTTGATAAGATTCCACCATTGATCAGCTTCACCTTCCAAACGATATACTGCAAAGATGACTTTATCATGTTCAGAACATTGAAGAACTGAAAATATCTTTTCAGTGGTACTGATCCATTGTTCAGCAATAAGTGGATCAGAAGACCCACTGAAAGAAGGTGGACATTGCCTCATGAAGGACTCAATAGAATATTGTTCCCTTCTCTGCTCATTTGGATGTCCAGAATGATTCATAGCTTGTGTAAGTATAGCAATAAGATTTTTCACTCCATCTCCCATAACATTTTTTTATTCAGGAGGACAATCATTGCATTTTCCATTGCATTGATCAACACGGTTCCTTCGGGTTCCAGCCATCATCTAAAACCCAAAAAAATAGTGTGAGAGGCAAAAATAATTCTAGGGAAAACAATATAATAAAGGGGGAGTACCTTCAATATCTAACATCTTAGGTTATATTCTAAGATTATTACCGTAGTTCTAGAACTATATCTTATACATATACTTATCCTTGGGGAAATCCCTAGACATACCTTAGAAATATCTTTAGGGATCTCACTAAAGTTTTTTCACCCTAGTTTCTAAAGGTTGACTAAACCTTTCCTCTGATACCAACTCTAGAGGCCCGAAGCTTGATGTACATGGACATTACATTACTTTAGAAGAATACTTAATACATAAAAAAACAGACACACAAGGACCGTAATATTTTAGTGCCTTTGGAAACTTGGAACGTAATCTTCTAATCGTGGTGAAAGATCTTCAACATCTCCCATAAAGATCTTCCCCTTTTTTTCTTACCTAAAACCTTTCTTTATATCCTGGGGAAAAGAAAACATAAAAAGGGTGAGCTCAAATGCTCAGTAAGGGTAAGCATGGATAAAATAAAACACACAATATACATTTAAATTTAAAAACATGAACATAATGTTTAAAAATAAAAAGTTTGAGAAATGAGATAAAACATGGAGGTACGTAAGTCATAGATCATAAAGAATCAATAATAATGATAAAATAACATGGGAATAAAACATGTAATTGTGGAAACCATGAAGCACATGATATGATTTCCATAGTATCCAATGCATTGCTGCCAAGACCATCTTAGTGGACAAAGTCC
Organism: Viscum album; assembly: GCA_963277665.1. NCBI lineage: Eukaryota > Viridiplantae > Streptophyta > Magnoliopsida > Santalales > Viscaceae > Viscum > Viscum album. The sequence continues at coordinate 344,189,489 of OY728127.1, read as the reverse complement.
CTTTCTGAATCGAGTTCACTCCTCGTTCCAGTCCTGTATTACTCAACCGGTTTAACCTTCCGTTCCAGCCATGTCTATCTCATGAGATATAAATCATTACCCAATGCATTGGAGGGAGATATAGGTCCCACCCATCTCATAATGAAATCATTCTTACTTGTGCCACAAAATAAAAAGATATCATTTATAAAAACCCAATAAATAAAATGGGTTTCATAAACATCATCCCATCGTCACATAATCCATATAAATGAAATGGATATCATTTCATAATAATAAAACTGAAACCATGTAAATCATAGAGACATGATACTTGAAACATACACATATGAAATAATGTCATCTTAGATGAAAAATGTTTTTTATAAAACACTTGAAAAGAATTATTGAGGAAAATATCCTTTCTTCTTCAAAATAATTCTCTTTTCACAAAATGTCGTGCAATTTTAAAAGAAAAGGATTTTGTTGAAAATAGTCCTGAAATATTTTGGAGATAGCTTCATAAAAATAAGGCTTTATAAAAAACCTTAAAAATCTGTTCGTTCCATATAAGTTAAAAAAACATTCTTCTCGTACTTTTTCCGAAAAAGTCAAAATTTACCTTGTAAAAGAAAGATTTCATACATACCATGTAGTACAAGTCAAAATTTGGTAAAAAAGGAAATTAAACATACATAAAAACACATTTAGAAAACATGTACATGGATGATAAAAATAACCCCAGTAAATACTTATGTATAAGCAATCTCGGATAAAAATGAGATTTGTGAAATTATCCCTTACCTTAGGTCTGATATGCTTCATATGGTTCTGAACCTCCTCTTCTTCGATACGCATCTTTGAAACCTCCTCTTAGGGCACTACGATTGTTCTTTGAAGTAGACCAGGACCTCTAGGATGTTTCTAGGGAAGTGGAGAAGATAATTTGGCAGGGGTTGGCCGAGCTTGAAGGCTCAAATTGGTGTGATGAGGAGAGGTAGGAGGTTCCATTTTATAAGGGAGGAGAGGGTCACCTTTGGAAATCTTAAAAATATTAATTTATAATAAATCTAACCCCACTTAAAAACCTCCAAAAATGACTCATATTCGAATATTAGATGAGATAGGGTTGTAATCTCATCAACCAATAAAATTTAGACATGTAGAGAATTTTCTTTAAACATTATCAACTTGATTTATCCTTATTTAATCAATTTAATTTTATTTGTGGTAATAACATTCTAAATCTTAAATTATTACAAATATTTACTTATTTGTTGTGAATTGCCCATAATTGGATCATTTATAACATTTTAGACAATATATATTTAAATTTATAATTTTTAAATATTTTTGTGATTTTTAAACAATTTAATAATATATTATTTTTATAATATAACAATAGTGTCAATTTTGACACTATTCATTTATTTGAATTTAAATAAAATCTAAACAGAGGATATATTCGAACTAAAATATTTAATAGATCCATAAAAGGTCATATGTATCTATAAAATTAGTTTATCACATTAAATAGTTCATATAATATTTATTTTATTATTTTTAAAACCATTTATGTGGTTTATCTCTTAATAAAATAAATACTACAACATTTTTGTATAATTATTTAATATACTTATTTGTTGCATAAAAAATTAAAAATAAAATCCTATGATGAAGATAAATATATTAACTTTCATAATAATACTTTTACTCAAATTTATCCTCTTAAAATCACAATATTTAAATTGTTATATTTATTAAATTATGAAGGTGACAACTTTGGCATCATTTAAAATAAAATAATATAAGTATAATACTCTCTTTTATGAGGCTCCAAATGGTCAAATATTCGACCATTGGATGATTATGGTTTACATTTACATGACCAATAAGTTTTGGTCGGGGTTTTGTGCCTTTTATGGTCACTATTAGTTTAATAAAAACTATATTCTTGATTTTTCACTAGATAAACAATTTCTGCATCACTATTGTGTCACAATTAATGACAATTATTTAATTCATAAAAATTATAAATAAATTCATATGATGTAGATACTTTTATGATCTTTCTTGAGACTACCCATGTTCGAAGTTTCATGAATTTTATCACTAAATTAAAATTATTATACTTATAAGATTTAAGAGAGTGACATGTTGTCACTTTCTTTGGTTTTAATAATAACTAAATTATTTTCATGGCCAAAAGACAATTAAATGAATCTAATCCGACCCTTAGGTGATATGGGTCGACTTTCAGTCATCCAATAGAATTTTGGCATGTGTTAGGCTAATTTTATAATATTATATTTACCCTTAATTACCCGATTTACCTTTAACTATGGTAAATAAAATTTACCGTAGTTACTATTCATAATTTCCAAAAATAAAAAGTAGCCTATTAACATAATTTGGACCCACTTATTCCAAATATGGAATAAAGTTTTCGAAATTCAATACACAAAAGTTGCAGAAATTAAATTAAAATTAATCCCACTGTCGAAAGAAAACGGGTTTTTGTTTAAAACATTGCAAAAGATTGAATTGATATAACCTATGAATTCAAGGTAAAATCAATGCTAATGACATAAATTATATTAAATGGTAAAAATATATTCTATTTGTACTTTAAAACCGTTCAATATTATAATTTAACCATATAAATTATTACGATGAAAAAAGTTGTTTTTAATTTAAATATAGCGTGTTTTTACTATTCATTAAAATATAAAAGTTATCAGAAAAATATCAAAACTTTATCCAACATAAATTTTTATATCCTGATTCAAAAGAAGAAGTTTATTTTGTAAAATTGAACTTATAAACATGTCAAAAACTAGATTTAAAGTGGGTGCGCCATCAAAAGGCGGCAAAAATGCATTTTCTGAAAAATTTATTTTGTTCACATACCATGTTCTAGAAAATGTGTAAGATGAAATAATAATGTTATAACATTAAAACTTTAGTTAATACTATTAATAAAGGATAGTTCTTAATAATATTATAACCATATATCATTGTTTAGTGAAACCTGATATTGCATACAACACACGCTATCGAGGAATTTTGTGATTGCGTGTAATGCGATCCAAGTCAGGGTTGCGTGTTGTGAAAGAATCCTTCATTGTTTCGTATAATAGAATCCAACCATATTTCATTTATACATTTTATATATATATATATACACTCAATGTTGCGTAGAATGACTATTATAAAACGAACTTGAAATTGTGTGTAACACATTCTAAGAATAGTGTTGTGTATACTTCAAGCTAATACAGTGTGGCGTATAGCAGAAGATAATCATGTTATAGCATAAAACACATGACATCAAATAAATTAATGAGAATACTTATCATAAAATATCTGGTTGTTACAATGAACTCATGTCCACATTCACGTTGGGCTATTTTCCCGCGCCACACATCTCCACTTGAGACATCCCTCCTTCATTAATCATCCTTTCCGCAAGCACAGGCCCCTCCATGCTTCGCGAGCCCCATAATTTGGGTTTCCATCATATTCTATATTCAAAAGGACCCCTGAATATTGTAGAGGCTTGGCCCTTGGGTTCTCCTACCAATTTGGTCCAACGTCCTCGAGGACCTTGAATGAAAAAATTGATACAAGTCTCGTGTTTTGAATATGGTCAACAGTAGATTCTCAATTCTGAGCCCCCAAATCTTGGTCACACAAATAAGGATATTGTGTTGAGAGCATGGTCAATAATTATCCTCTATCAACATTTCTGGTTTGTGGTTTCCCAGAGGTACAATGATTCACCCTCTTTACTCAGTTGTCCCACACACATGAAATTAAACTAGGAATCTACGGTATGAGCTATATTACCTTAAACTAAGATCTCCATCATCCTTAACGCCCGACGATTAATTTCACGACATCATTCAAAACTACATATGGCTTGATTCCCACCCTTATGGTATGCGTAGGAATACATGGACACTCTGTCTTCAGGTCCATCCGAGGTGTATTCCCCCTTCCTTTAAGCTATCTGTTCAGAATTCTCTTCAGGAATCACGGATGGTATGGAGTGTGGGGGATTATGCCCTCATTCATGTTGGGTTACTCTCCATTCCATACACATTCCCCCTCTTGTCCTTACCGCACGACATTAAACTGCATGACATCTTTTCGTACTACGTATGGCTTGATTCCCATTTTCATGGGTTATGTAGGACCGCCCGAACAACTTTTCTTCAAGTCTATCCCCATCCCTTGTAAACTGCCATATCATTATGGTATCTTAGCTTGATTCGTTCCAATGGAGGGGTATGTGGTGTGGTATGGGATTATGCCCTCATTCACATAGGGTTTATAACAACCAGGCCTTGTACCCCTCTCTCCTGAGTGCCCTTCACTCCCTTACATGTTGTCATCTTTTCGAGTCGATTTCTCTTATGTTGGGTCCCTCAACCCTCTTTGGAGATTCACCAATGTGCCCAGGAGTACTCTGGTTTAGAACGGACAGTGTCGGATTCTACCTGGACATGCTTTCACCCATTTTTCAGGATTTTTGTTCCCCTTCATTTAGGCTTTCATTATCATTCACATCCAAAGCGACCCCCAAATGGAATGGATTCTCGGCCCAAGGGCTCTACTACCATTACGGGCCAAAATCCTTGAGGGTTTCAAACAAAAAATTGATACATGTCCCACGTTGCTAATATGGTCAGTGGATGAAGCTCATTTGTTGTTCCCATTTCAAGTCACACGATGTGGATGATGTGTTTCAAACATGGTCAATAGTTATCCTCCATCTTTATGACATCCCCATAAAGCCTTTAATTCTAGTTACATTATTCACATCATCTTACACCACATCATGTCCAAGTAGAATTTCAACACTCTTGGTACTATCCCTCAGTGCAAATTTGCATGTCAGGAGGGAAAATCCATAGTAAGATGTCATTCAGGGCTCCGCACTGACTTCCCCTTTATGTGTATCCCATCTGTTTCAATGAACACTTCCTCCCTTGTTTCCCACACTGAGTTTTACTCACGTGGGAATAGGGATCAGATCGAGCTATGTGCCTTCTTGGAAGAGTTTCGCTTCTTCATGGTCTGAGCTCTAAGACCTTAAACTAAGATCTCCTTACTCATCCTCTTCTCATAACTATTTGTGGCTCGATTCCCATCCACATGGGATACATTGGAACACTGGGAAATTTCTTCTACAAGTCCAACCCCTTATTTTCTGACCTCTAATGGCCCCACGGCCTGAGGATTCTTATACAAAATCATGCATGGTGTGATACAGGCCCCGTCCACATTCACATAGGGTATGATTTAGCACGTCATGCACATTCCCCCTATAGTCTCAAATGACTCTAATCTATTGTTTCTTTATTTCACGACCATAAAATTCATGGTTGATCCTACCACACGACCTTAAACTGTGACATTATCGTCATGGCTACACGATGAAAAATGGCACCACATAATGGTGTCCTCACTTGAGGGGACATCATGTGGGGTATTGGTTATCCACTATACCATTTTTCAATGCCTACATATGGCTTGATTCTAGTAGCGATAATGGGTTTTATGTCCTAGGTTTTTCTCTTCAAAAAACACACACACATCTACCATAAAGGACAAACAAGATCTATCAAATTCCGCTTCTTTTTTGTGCAAGGGATAGACCCACATGACCTATCCCTAGCACTGGTACCTTATCATGCTATCTCTATAACTACATAAGGCTTGATTCCCATACTCATGGGATATATAGGAATGCTCAGGCATCATGTCTTCAGGTGCATCTTCAAGAATCTAAAATCATGCCCCCTCTCTTTATCCTCTTAGACCAGACTCTTTTGGGAAGATTTGGTGTGGAATGTACCTCTAGGGTTCTCATTCACATCTAGTTTTGAAATAGGCACACCATGTTCCACCCTTGCCTTTTCCCAATCTGGTCCAATTTCAATAACCCTAAACTAATATCTCCCTATGGGAACTAGGAATCGGGTTTGGCTACATCCTCACACTGCGCAAAGTCCATTAAATAAAGTTCCCACTTAATGGTCCACCCTAGGACCTTAAGATGGAAGTGTGAGACCCCAATACCCTTTCCCATAGAGAGGGACTTTACTCCCTCTACCTGATATGTCTTATTATCGTACTCAAATTCATTATGATAAAAGAGCCCGAAGTTTGGAATTTTCATCGGGACATTCCCCTCATTTCATGTCCAAGTTGTGTGAGCTTGTTATTTATATCCTCATCCTTTTCCATATCTGAAGGGACCCCCTTTATAGCCTAGTCCCATTCCACATTGGCTTACCTACCATCTTAGGCCAATGTCCCTGAGGACCTCAGATGACATTTGCGACAGGTCCCCTGTTTCGAACATGGTCAGCGGTCGACCCCCATTTATCTTTCCATATACCAAGATAACGCAATATGAATTCTATTCGAACACAGTCAAAATTTATCCCCTATTGTCATTCCACCATCATTTTGGTCTAGATCCGAAGCATCATGATTCACATATTTCCTCTTCCTTATTTTCATGTGGAATTTTAACAAACTCGTTTTTACCCCTTCTCGCATCTATGTGTGTTAATTAGGTGGGTCAACATTATTTGGAAATCATTCACCTAGTGTCCCATCACCCCTATCATGTGCCTTCCCATTCTAAGAAAGTCCCATCACTACTCCTTCATTTCCACATTAAGCACGACTCATGTGGGATTAGTAGTTTTGGTTGACATGTACTGGAGCAATCATGCTACACATCCCTTTCATCATCCGGGATGATGTTAAAATGCGTTCTCAGAACTATGTATGACTTTATTCTCATCTTTATGGGATACGTAGGAATGCCAAGGAATCTTGTCTTTGGGTCCAGCCCTAGTAATCTAAAATCCTATCCCTTTTCTAGCCCCTTGGCCCAAATCTGTTCTGGAACACATAATGACATAGACTCTAATCATCCTCATTCATGCCAGGGTATGTACTACACCGCATGTTTATATTATGAATTACCATGTTCTCAACGCATGACATTAAGCTGCAACAATAACCTGAACAAGTTCGGGATACCCCATGACAATTATGAGACGTGTCATCTTCAATGCCAGAGAGGTCCTATTTGGAAGAAGGAATGAGCCCTGATCAGACCGAAACACCCACCTAATGTGTTTTCTCCATTTTTGAGTAATTTCAAAAGTGTTGGACTCCTTTCGAAAAACCCACCACTCCACCTTTCAGAATTTGCATGCTTATTATTCGGACCGTCGTCTTCATTCACGTCTAAAGAAACCCCCCTAACAATAAGGATGCTCAGCCTATGACTCGCCTACTGTCCTGGGTCAGTGTTACAGAAGACTAATGGATGACATTCTGAGTCGGGCCCCATGTTTTGAACATGGTCAGTGGTTGTCCCTCATTGGTTATACCCTTATCAGCCTAACACAATAAGGATGTTGTGTTTCGAACATGTTCAACAGTTATACTTCCATATCACACCACCAAAATAGTGTTTCGAATCCTGGGTGTTGTAATTCACAATCCCTAACCCACTATGTTTGGATCAATTCTAATACCCCTGGAATTACCCCACTCATGGACTAGAGCACATTGGGGAGATGTAACTTAGATTGTTCTGAGACCTTTGTTCTCCAATCAGGCCTCCCCCTTTCTTCCCGAAAACCTGGATTGGTTGTTCAAACCCCGGATTCCAGAAACATGGTTTTCCCTCTTATATTCAGATAGAATACCAAGGTGGTCATCCCTTGTTTCTCACATCAGGCCAGACCCATGTGAGCTTAGGGATTGATCGTTGGATACTTCATGAATGTAATGGTAATGAAACAAACCCAAACGAATAAGAGAACTCATGCATGCATCCAAAATAAATATTCAAAGTATGAAAGTGAATTCAAATGTTACATGTACCACAACACCTGAGGATCAACCCCTCCCATGGAAGGGTTGGACCCTTAAAAATAGTGTTGTAGCTCCTCCACCCTCTAGCTTGTGGCATCCAGGATTCGATGTCACCTGTTCAGTTCCCGCTCCTCCTCGGCATCAATGGGGTGTGTAAAGACCCGTAAATTTCAAGGAAATTTTTTTTCTTAATTTTCTTTGAATTTTTCAAGAGCGCAGTCTCTGACGGTACCTGATTCCGAGGCCCGGTGTGCCCAGAATCATTTTCCGAAGTTTTGGCTCGGGTACGTTCAGTGAACGGACGAGCGGGTTTTTCTAACTTTTGAACCGGTGCCCGGAATCGAATTCTGGGGGCACCGATGAAATCGCAGCGCCGATATTCACTTAGAAACTCCTCTTCCGGAGTTGTGTTTGCTCGGGTGTGGTTTTTAATTTTCGGGCTTAAAGTTAAGGAATAAAAATAATTTTGCGACAACTTTATTTTATTTCACTTAAGCCACTTGGAAGCCACTTGAAGCCACTTAATGACGGCTTGAACTGAGTTAAACTAGATAGGATTCTATCCAGTAATATCCTACCCCTTGGTAGGATATTTGTGAGGTGGGGCCCGCACGAGCTCCGTCGTTTCTTTCTGCTAAGAAACGCACCCGCGAAAACCCGTCTTTATGAAAGTCAACTGATGCGTTTCTTAAAATATTAACAGACCTTTTAATTGGGCGGTTTATTTCGTGAATTAAATGGGCTATTTCTTTCGTGAATTAAACGGGCTATTTCTTTCGTTGAATTAATTCAACAAATTGATTAGTCGTTTCTTAACCAGTTTTCAAATTCATTGGCGTAATAATAAAATAAGGCCAATGCTCGACCTCTGGTTATTTGCGCGTTGAGAAGATTTGAGAGGACCCTTGTATCTTCTTCTCCCTCGCAAAGAAAACGAAGAATGCGAAGAACGCGAAGAACGCAAAGAACGCGAAGAACGCCGAACCCGGAAATCGACGACGCTTCCGTCCGAGACATTCTTCCCCGCTCCGATCTCCGATCACCAACCATTTGAGGTGAGTGATTTTGGATTTCCTCTCAAGGTTCTTTTTGGTTTTAAATGAAACACAGATTTAAATATTAATAATTTAAATCTATTTTTCTTGGTCCGTTGAGCTCGCCGACTCAACGCCGGATTCCGCGATGACGCTACGCCTTCCCGCGACGACGCGATGATCCCCCTCTTCCGCGACGAGCTTTTTCGCGAAGAACGCCCGCGCACGACGATCAACGAGGTAGGGATTTATTTGTGGGAATTACCCCCTTTTTATTATTTCCCGTAAGTGTTTCTTTAAAAAAGTTAAAGAACCAGTTTCAAACGAACAATTTTATTTTATTAAAATTGTCGGTTCATGTGTTGAACAAAATTCTCCCAGTTGTTTATCTCTGACGCGGAGGGTGCGGGCCAAACGAACACGGCCCGACGACCCTCCGCCGTTCTTCGTTTTGTGCGGATTTGACGGGCGACGAAGGAACGTGCCGCAAGGGATTTTTGACGATCCCGCAGTGAAGAACGAGTCCCGAGAGGAGCAATGGCGCAGACGGGAAGAGAATCGGACCACCGGAGCGATCCCGGTGGCCCGCGGAGCTCGCCGGCGGCGCGGGTTGCCGGTGCGGCGGTGCCGTCAGCCGGGAGCAGCGGCGCCCCGGCGCGCCGCCGGACAGGCCGCCGCGGCTGAAGCCCTGGCGGCGGCGGAACCCGCGGACCCGCGGCCGTGCGGGCCCGGTGCCCTCGGACGCGGCTGAAGCCGCGTCCCGACTCAACGCGGCCCCACGCGGGGGGCCGCGGCACCACCAGGCTGCGGGGGCGGCGCCCCGCGTGCCTCGGCCGTTCGGCCGCTCGGCCAAACCGGGCCAGGCCGGTCCGACCGTCCGGGCCGCGCCCTGGCCGGACCGGACCGGGTCGGGTCGACCCGGTTCGGCCGACTCCTGGGGGGGGGGGGTCGGGCCGAGTCGGCCCGAGCCCGTACCCCCCGTCTTCGGACGGTCTCCGTTCAAATGGATGTATCTTGAACTACGGGCCTCCAAACGACCCGCCGTCAGTGGAAACGCAATCCTTGGATCGAGACAGTCGTTTCGGTATATTGCACTCAAGGTTTCGGAATACTTTGATTTCGGCCGGGTTGGTTTGTACACGAAACCAACCGGGCCCTCGGAGCGGAAACGCTCACATCTTGAGCCACGGACGTCCGATTGACGTGCCGTCAACTTTATTGAATTCCTCTAAGTGAGACGGATCTTTTGGCATACTCCGCCCGAGGTTTGGACGCAGGTGGAGTGCGGTCGGGTTGGTTTTGCCTTAAAAACCAACTGGGCCCCTGGGACGAAGAAGCCAATAACTCTCAGACCGGGCGTCCGATCGACGCGCCGTCTGCGACGCTAAGTTCCTGTTGACGATACGGAACTTTTGGATACATCAACTTCGTACTTTGTGTCAGTTGATGTACCGGCCTCTCGGCTCGTGGAGCGGACCCTCCCGAACGAGCTTGCTGTGTGCGGGAACCATAGAGGTGGCTGCGACTGCTTCTTCGACAGCGACGACCGTGCAGAGATCCTCAGTGGACTGCGGCGACGACTGTGCAGAGATCCTCAGTGGACTCCGACTGCGACTGTGTAGAGATTCTCCGTGGACTCCGACGATGACCGTGCAGAGATCCTCAGTGGACTGCGGCGACGACTGTGCAGAGATCCTCCGTGGACTCCGACGACGACTGTGCAGAGATCCTCAGTGGACTGCGACGACTACGGCACTCAGCGATCCTACGTGGATCAGTGCTACAGGTCCTGTGTGGGCCCGATCCTGTGTGGGTCCGATCCTGTGTGGGTCAGCGCTCAGCGGTTCTGTGTGAGCCAGTGCCTACAGGTCCTGCGTGGGCCCAGTCCTGTGTGGGCCCGATCCTGTGTGGGTCATTGCGGGGGTTAGTTACCTATCGATCCTTCGTGGGTCTGACGACTTAGATGGATCAGTGATCATCTTTATCGTCATCCGAAGAAGTATACCTTTGTGAGCTGAATCTTGTGATTCTCTCCTTTGTGGATCGTGTTGAGCTATCCTGTGTGGATTTACTGTTTAATCTCCTTTGTGGATTGTGTTGAGCTATCCTGTGTGGATTTACTGTTACTCTCCTTTGTGGATTGTGTTGAGCTATCATATTTGGATTTACTGTTTACTCTCCTTTGTGGATGGTGTTGAGCTATCCTGTGTGGGTATACGTTTTGCTTTCCTGTGTGGACTGGGTTGTGCTTGGGCTCGGACGTTGGAGCTGAACGGGAATTGATGACTTAGATATATGTATGGGCATATACCTAAGCCGTGTCAGATGTTACTTCGTGATTGTATCTTTCCTTTGTGGATTATCCTTTGTGGATTTCGGGAGACCTTCGGGGGTCTCGGGGTCCCTACTGAGTAACTTATACTCACCCCTGCACGGGCTTTGCCCGCACTACGTTGTGTTGGTTGCAGACGACGGACAGCGCTGATCGTGGTGGAGGCGTGCGGAGCAGGACGGTACCTGGAGGTGGACCACTGGGCGGGACGTACTCGGAGCGGTCAGGTGGACCCGAGGAGCAGTGGAGGCTATCTGTACCCACCCTTCAGGTGGGATTTCCATAGGATGGCTCGACGCTGCAGTTTTCCCTTTTTAGTTGCTGTTTTTCTTTTCAGTTGTACCTTACAGTTGGGCTTGTATTCCCGACCCCTTTTACTTTCAGCACAGCTTGTACAGTTTTTACTTAGTGTTTACTTTCAGCTTTCTTGCTCTGTGGTTCTTGTTTACTTTTCAAAGGCAATGCCTTCCCTTTTTGTTGGGATTTACGCCTTGGTGCTAGTCGCCAGCCCCTGGCCTATGGAAGGCGGGCTTGGGGTAGTCACGGCACGAGCCCCGAGGACGGACCGTGAAAAATTGGTATCAGAGGTGGTCGTTTCTACCGCAGACTCTGATCTTTCTTCTATGTGGAGAAATAGTGTTTAGCGTATTGAGTGTGGTTATCAGTCCAGGGAGTCCAGTTTTGGTGCGGCGGCCGACGTATCCATACACCAGGACCCTGACTTCTGATTTCCGACTTAATGCACGAAAACATTGATTGCATGTGTGTTTCAAGTTTTCTCTGTGATTACTTGTGTCAGCTCACCAGGTATACTGTTCTGACCGTGGCATACTTGTTTCCTTTTCAGGATGGCACGACGACAGCAGCCAGCTAGGGTTCCTAGAGTAGAGCGTGACGACAGCCCGCCGAGCGACGAGGCCTCGGTACAGGGCCCGTTGACAGCAGAGGCACCGGCGGTACCTTTACCCGTCGAGCCCCTGATGCTTCCAACACTGGCAGCTGATGACGCACGATGCCTTGGAGCTCTGTACGAGTTCCAGCGCCAGCGACCACCCAGGTTCCATGGAGAGTCGGACCCCCAGGCAGCCGAGGACTGGCTGGAGGTGGTCGTCCAAGTTTTCAGGCTAGTGAGGACACCAGCTGACCTCATGGTGATCCTCGAGGCGAGCCTACTGAACGCAGCAGCAGGGCGATGGTGGAGCCTGATGCTCCAGGTACACGATGAGGCCTCCCTCATCTGGACGGACTTCGAGATCCTCTTCCGCTCAGAGTTCGTCCCGGCCACCCTCCGTGCGGTGCGCATCCAGGAGCTTCTTCAGCTGCGGCAGGGCAGCTTGACGGTCGCCCAGTACGCGGCGAGGTTCACCGACCTTTCTCGCTACTCGACAGACATGGTATGGGACCCCTTCTTCCAGGCCCGGACCTTCGAGTAGGGATTGAGACACGAGATCAGGGCATCGCTGATCTCCCTCAGCATCCCGACCCAGGCAGGAGTACTGGAGCGAGCCCTCCTGATCGAGAGCTTCCTAGCTGAGTCCACAGCGAGACCTGCCGCAGGGCGGCAGATAGCAGAGTCTTCGGAAGCAGGTAGTCGACGGATGACTCAGGGTTCCAGGCAGACCAGGCCTTCCGGCAGACGACCTCGGGACACTAGCTCAGCGGTGCGGGGCACACAGCGCGGAGCCAGCCTTCCGAGAGGCATACAGTGCTACGAGTGCGGCAGGCAGGGCCACATGGCTCGTGACTGCCCGACCCGTCATACCGAGGGGCAGCAGACGGTGGAGGGACCACCCAGGCAGAGGCAGAGGGTCGACCGTGGCGGTCCGCAGGGAGGAGGCGGACGAGGCAGAGGAGCTGGCCGAGCAGCAGGTGGTGGGCGACGCTTTGAGGCTCTGCCACCACCACCACCAGGAGGCCCGCCCCGACCACAGGGAGCTGGCGGGCAGAGACAGGCTCTGCTCCAGGCAGCAGAGGCCTACGACCACGACACGCCAGAGATGATATGAGGTACGATCTGTGTCTATTCCACCCTTGCTGCAGTTCTAACAGACACAGGAGAGAGTCACTCTTTCATAGCCACTGCCCTTGTTCGGAGCTCGGAGATTCCGACAGAGCCTTTGGCTCGATCCTTATGGCTAGATACTCCTACGGGAGCAGACTCGACGATTACGCACTGGTGCCGGCAGTGTGAGCTTACTCTAGGAGGTGAGAGCTTCAGCTGCGATCTTCTTGTAGCGACGTCGAGGCCTTACGACGTCATCTTGGGCACGGATTGGTTATCTACGGTCCATGCTCAGATTGACTGCTTTAGGCGCAAGGTGCGATGTGTGCGCACCGACGGGAGTAGGTTCACCTTCACCGGCAAGAAGGGAGCCTTAGCAGCGCAGGATGGACTCTCGCAGAGGAGAGGTCAGCCCATCACTCATCAGTTGGCTAGCCTCATCCTGGGAGCAGTTGACGTGCGGAGTCCCAGTTTTCCTGCAGTGGTGGATCAGTACGTGGACGTCTTTCCCAACGACGTTCCAGGACTACCTCCTCACAGAGAGGTAGACTTTTATATTGACATGTACCCTGGGACAGCCCCGATATCCACTCCAGCTTATCGGATGGCCCCCGCTGAGCTTCGAGAGCTGCGGGTACAGTTGGAGGACTTGCAGGGCAAGGGGTTCATCCGACCCAGCGTTTCACCCTGGGCTTCCCTGATATTGTTCGCCAAGAAGGCGGATGGGAGCTTGCGACTTTGTGTCGATTATCGTTGCCTGAACCAGGTGGTAGTGAGAAACAAGTATCCGCTACCCAGGATTGATGACCTCTTCGATCAGCTCAAGGGAGCATGGTGGTTCTCGAAGATAGACCTCAGGTCAGGCTATCATCATCTCAGAGTTCGAGACGAGGAAGTGCAGAAGACGGCCTTCAGGTGTCGGTATGGCCACTATGAGTTCTTGGTTATGCCTTTCGATGTGACCAACGCTCCATCAGTGTTCATGAGCCTCATGAACAGGATCTTCCAGCCATACCTCGATAGATTTGTCGTAGTCTTCATCGACGACATCTTGGTGTACTCGACCACGGAGGAGGAGCACGCCTACCACTTGGGTGTTGTACTAGACACACTCCGAGAGCACCAGCTTTATGGAAAGCTCTCAAAGTGTCAGTTCTGGTAACGTGAGGTCCACTTCTTGGGGCACGTCATTTCTGAGGCGGGAGTTGCAGTGGATCCCGCGAAGATCGAGGCAGTGCTAGCTTGGAAGCCACCCAAGAGCGTGACAGAGGTGCGGAGTTTCTTTGGCCTAGCCGGATACTATCGGAGATTTGTGCCGGACTTCTCCAGAGTTGCGGCCCCACTCTCAGCATTTATGAAGAAGGGTAAACCCTTCGTGTGGTCAGACAGATGTCAGCAGAGCTTCCAGGAGCTGAGGCTGAGGTTGACCAGCGCACCTATTTTGAGGTTGTCTGAGGAGGGAGTTGGATACGTAGTCTACTGCGATGCATCAGGGACCGGACTCGGGTGTGTCCTGATGTAGGAGCGGGCCATGATCGCCTACGGATCACGTCAGTTGAGGCCGCATGAGCAGAACTATGCTACCCATGACCTGGAGTTAGCAGCAGTGGTCTTCGCCCTGAAGACATGGCGGCACTATCTGATGGGCGAGCGCTTCATAGTCTTTTCTGACCACTAGAGTCTCAGGTACATCTTCTCTCAGAAGGACCTGAACCTGAGACAGCGGCGATGGCTCTAGTTCCTCCAGGACTATGACTTTGAGATAGTCTATACTCCTGGGAAGGGGAACGTGGTAGCCAATGCCCTCAGTAGGAGGACGGGCATCCAGCTACTTGAGGAGGCGACAGAGCAGCTAGCTGCCTTGCGGATATCCTTCGTGGATAGAGACGGAGCATCCTTCCTTCAGTCTCTCACAGTATCTCCTCCACTTCTACAGCGGGTCAGAGAGGTACAGCGTGGGTACGCTGACTGTGAGACACGGAGTGCACAGATATCCTCGGGACAGGCACCTGATGGTTTCTCCCTTGGAGCATAGAACAACGTCCTTTTCAGAGGACGTACCTTGGTACCAGTCGCTTTACGAGAGGAGGTGCTGAGAGAGTTTCACACATCTCCTTTGGCGGTACATCTTGGAGTGGCGAAGATGTACCAGGATCTCAGACGACAGCACTGGTGGCCGGGCATTAAGAAGGCTGTGGCAGAGTTCGTTTCACATGCCTCACCTGCCAGCAGGTGAAGGCAGAGCATCAGGTACCAGCAGGCTTGGTACAGCCCTTGGAAGTCCCGGAGTGGAAGTGGGATGACTTATCTATGGACTTCATGATTGGACTCCCATGCACTTCCAGAGGTCACGACTCCATTTGGGTGATTGTTTACCGACTCACCAAGTCGGCACACTTCTTACCCATCCGAGAGCAGGGCTCAGTGGAGATCTTGGGGTGTCTCTACGTTCAGGAGTTTGTACAGCTTCACGGTGTTCCATCGACTATCATCTCCGATCCGGACGCTCACTTTACTTCCCGGCTTTGGAAGGGGTTGAAGGAGGCGTTCGGGACGCGGCTACGTCTGAGCACCGCCTTTCACCCTCAGACGGATGGTCAGACAGAGAGGACCATTCAGACTCTCGAGGACATGCTCCGTGCATGTGTCCTTGACTTTGGTCGCATCTGGGAGGACCACCTACCCTTGGTCGGGTTCGCGTACAACAACAGCTACAACTCCACCATCGGGATGGAACCATATGAGGTGTTGTACGGAAGGACTTGCAGATCTCCTTTGTGCTGGACAGAACCTGGAGAGTCAGCACTTGTGGGACCAGAGATGGTCCGGGCCACGACAGAGAAGGTCCAGGTCATCCAGGAGAGGATGAGGACAGCTCAGAGCCGGCAGAAGTCATATGCTGACAGGAGGCGGAGGCCACTAGAGTTCGAGGATGGCGACCACGTCTTCTTGCGTGTCTCACCTCGACGTGGTTTGCGGAGATTTGGCTGAGGTGGCAAGTTGTCTCCACGCTTCATCGGGCCTTTCCAGGTCCTCAGCAGGATTGGCGAGGTGGCTTATCGCCTGGCTCTACCACCTCAGTTGCACCGGGTGCACGACGTCTTCCACGTATCCCAGCTGAGGAGATATGTGCACGACCCGACGCACATCATTGACTATGGGGAGCTAGACGTGGATGATGGGGTGACTTTTGCAGAGGTCCCAGTGGAGATAGAGGATCGACAGGAGCGGGTCCTACGTGGGCGATCGATTCCTCTTGTGCGCATCAGATGGCAGCACGGGAACCTCCAGGAGAGTACTTGGGAGCGGGAGGCTCAGATGCGTGCTCAGTACCCACATTTGTTTCCCAAGTTTTTGATGTATCTTTACGGGGACGTAAAGTCCTGAGGTGGGAGTAATGTAAAGACCCGTAAATTTCAAGGAAATTTTTTTTCTTAATTTTCTTTGGAATTTTTCAAGAGCGCAGTCTCTGACAGTACCTGATTCTGAGGCCCGGTGTGCCCGGAATCATTTTCCGAAGTTTTGGCTCGGGTACGTTCTGTGAACGGACGAGCGGGTTTTTTTAACTTTTGAACCGGTGCCCGAAATCGAATTCTGGGGGCACCGATGAAATCACAGCGCCGATATTCGCTTAGAAACGCCTCTTCCGGAGTTGCGTTTTCTCGGGTGTGGTTTTTAATTTTCGGGGTTAAAGTTAAGGAATAAAATAATTTTGCGACAACTTTATTTTATTTGACTTAAGCCACTTGGAAGCCACTTGAAGCCACTTAATGACGGCTTGAACTGAGTTAAACCGGATAGGATGCTATCCAGTAATATCCTACCCCTTGTTAGGATATTTGTGAGGTGGGGCCCGCATGAGCTCCGCCGTTTCTTTCCGCTAAGAAACGCACCCGCGAAAACCCATCTTTATGAAAGTCAACTGACGCATTTCTTAAAATATTAACAGACCATTTAATTGGGCGGTTTATTTCGTGAATTAAATGGGCTGTTTCTTTCGTGAATTAAATGGGTTGTTTCTTTCGTTGAATTAATTCAATGAATTTAATAGTCGTTTCTTAACCATTTTTTAAATTCGTTGGCGTAATAATAAAATAAGGCCAACGCTCGACCTCTGGTTATTTGCACGTTGAGAAGATTTGAGAGGACCCCTCTATCTTCTTCTCCCTCGCGAAGAACGCGAAGAACACGAAGAACGCGAAGAACGTGAAGAACGCCGAACCCGGAAATCGACGACGCTTCCGTCCGAGACGTTCTTCCCCGCTCCGATCTCCGATCACCAACCGTTTGAGGTGAGTGATTTCGGATTTCCTCTCAAGGTTCTTTTTGGTTTTAAACGAAACACAGATTTAAATATTAATAATTTAAATCTGTTGTTCTTGGTCCGTTGAGCTCGCCGACTCAACGCTGGATTCCGCGATGACGCGACGCCTTCCCGCGACGATGCGATGATCCACCTCTTCCGCGACGAGCTTTTCCGCGAAGAACGCCCGCACACGACGATCAATGAGGTAGGGATTTATTTGTGGGAATTACCCCCTTTTTATTATTTCCTGTAAGTGTTTCTTTAAAAAAGTTGAAGAACCAGTTTCAAACGAACAATTTTATTTTATTAAAATTGTCGGTTCATGTGTTGAACAAAATTATCCTGGTTGTTTATCTCTAATGCGGAGGGTGCGGGCCAAACGAACACGGCCCGACGACCATCCGCCGTTCTTCGTTTTGTGCGGATTTGACGGGCGACGACGGAACATGCTGCAACGGATGTTTGACGATCCCGCAGTGAAGAATGAGTCCCGGGAGGAGCAATGGCGCAGACGGGAAGAGAATCGGACCACCAGAGCGATCCCGGTGGCCCGCGGAGCTCGCCGGCGGCGCGGGTCGCCGGCGCGGCGGCACTGGTAGCCGGGAGCGGCGGCGCCCCGACGCGCCGCCGGACAGGCCGCCGTGGCTGAAGCCGCGGCGGCGGCGGCACCCGCGGACCCGTGGCCGCACGGGTCTGGTGCCCTCGGACGCGGCTAAAGCCGCGTCCCGTCTCAACGCGGCCCCCACACGGGGGGCCATGCCACCACCAGGCCGCGGGGGCGGCACCCCGCGTGCCTCGGCCGTTCGGCCGCTCGGCCCAACCGGGCCGGGCTGGTCCAACCGGCCGGGCCGCGCCCTGGCCGAACCGGACCGGGTCGGCCCGGGCCCGTACCCCCCGTCTTCGGACGGTCTCCGTTCAAATGGCCGTATACGGGCCTCCAAACGACCCGCCGTCAGCGGCAACGCGATCCTTGGATCGAGACGGTCGTTTTGGTATATCGCACTCAAGGTTTCGGAATACTTTGAGTTCGACCGGGTTGGTTCGTACACGAAACCAACCAGGCCCTCAGAGTGGAAACACTCATATCTTGAGCCACGGACGTCCGATTAACGTGCCGTCAGCTTTGTTGAATTCCTCTAAGTGAGACGGATCTTTTGGCATACTCCGCCCGAGTTTTGGACGCAGGTGGAGTGCGGTCGGGTTGGTTTTGCCTTAAAAAACCAACCAGGCCCCTGGGACGAAAAAGCCAATAACTCTCAGACCGGGCGTCCGATCGACGCGCCGTCTACGACGCTGAGTTCCTGTTGACGATACGGAACTTTTGGATACATCAACTTCGTACTTTGTGTCAGTTGATGTACCGGCCTCTCGGCTCGTGGAGCTGACCCTCCCGAACGAGTTTGCTGTGTGCGGGAACCCTAGAGCTGGCTGCGACTACTTCTTCGACAGCGACGACCGTGCATAGATCCTCAGTGGACTGCGGTGACGACTGTGCAAAGATCCTCAGTGGACTCCGACTGCGACTGTGCAGAGATCCTCCGTGGACTCCGATGATGACCGTGTAGAGATCCTCAGTGGACTGCGGCGATGACTGTGTAGAGATCCTCTGTGGACTCCGACAACGACTGTGCAGAGATCCTCAGTGGATTGCGACGACTACGGCACTCAGCGATCCTACGTGGATCAGTGCTACAGGTCCTGTGTGGGCCCGATCCTGTGTGGGTCCGATCCTGTGTGGGTCAGCGCTCAGCGGTTCTGTGTGAGCCAGCGCCTACAGGTCATGCGTGGGCCCGGTCCTGTGTGGGCCCGATCCTGTGTGGGTCATTGCGGGGGTTAGTTACCTATCGATCCTTCGTGGGTCCAACGACTTAGATGGATCAGTGATCATCTTCATCGTCATCCGAAGAAGTATACCCGTGTGAGCTGAATCTTGTGTTTCTCTCCTTTGTGGATCGTGTTGAGCTATCCTGTGTGGATTTACTGTTTACTCTCCTTTGTGGATTGTGTTGAGTTATCCTGTGTGGATTTACTGTTTACTCTCCTTTGTGGATTGTGTTGAGCTATCCTGTGTGGATTTACTGTTTACTCTCCTTTGTGGATGGTGTTGATCTATCCTGTGTGGGTATACGTTTTTCTTTCCTGTGTGGACTGGGTTGTGCTTGGGCTCGGACGTTGGAGCCGAACGGGAATTGATGACTTAGGTATATGTATGGGCATATACCTAAGCCGTGTCAGATGTTACTTCGTGATTGTATCTTTCCTTTGTGGATTATCCTTTGTGGATTTCGGAAGACCTTCGGGGGTCTCGGGGTCCCTATTGAGTAGCTTATACTCACCCCTGCATGGGCTTTGCCCGCACTACGTTGTGTTGGTTGCAGACGACGGACAGCGCTGATCGTGGTGGAGGCGTGCGGAGCAGGACGGTACCTGGAGGTGGACCACTGGGCGGGACGTACTCGGAGCGGTCAGGTGGACCCGAGGAGCAGTGGAGGCTATCTGTACCCACCCTTCAGGTAGGATTTCTAGAGGACGGCTCGACGCTGCAGTTTTCCCTTTTTAGTTGTTGTTTTTCTTTTCAGTTGTACTTTACATTTGGGCTTGTATTTCCAGCCCATTTTACTTTCAGCACAGCTTGTACAGTTTTTACTTAGTGTTTACTTTCCTCTTGCTTACACTATGGTGCTTGTTTACTTTTCAAAGGCAATTCCTTCCCTTTTTGTTGGGATTTACGCCTTGGTGCTAGTCGCCAGCCCCTGGCCTATGGAAGGCGGGCTTGGGGTAGTCACGGCATGGGCCCCGAGGACGGACCGTGACAGGGTGCAGTTCGTCCTCTGGGATCTGGGCCCTCTACTCATTGGTTTGAATGAAAGCCATCACCTCAGAGGCTTTCTTCATTCACTCTTCGGCATCCACTAGCTAGTCCTTCACCTATGATATTATCTCTGATTGTGCATTGAGGAAATAGAAATTCTCATCTACCCAGACCCGTAGCCGTTGATTCTCATTTTTCACCTCTTGGATCCTCTTGATGTTCACGTGTTTCTCCGCTACCATCCCACACCAAGGCCACGGTCATGTTTCTGAATCTTCATTTCCATGTGATCTCAGACGAGCATGTGGGGAATCTGGGCATCCATTGCCCCCCTCCCCGCACACAGTTCATGTAGTCACGAATGAAGTCTCTTCGTCTGGTATATCCATTGTTCTTGATGGGTGTCATCGATGAAGCACATGATCAGCTTCCATGACTAGAGATAGATTATTTTTCTATCCTCTTCATCAGAGGTTGTCTCGTCCCAGTCTGGAGAGTTGGCAGACTCATACCCAGGGAACTCCCCCAAGAACTCATTAGAAGTGTCCACATATGCTGTCTGATTGGGTATGGTAGGACCTGTGATGTCCGATCGATCTTCATCGTCGGATCCCACCTCAAGAATCTTAGGCTCTTCACTGCTAACGGTCCCACTAGTGATCAGGAGTGTCATAGATCGGTCAATCTAGATATCCTCCTCCACAACCATCGGCGTTCCCCTGAGAAAGGCACCACCAGGAGTACCAACCATCCTCACCAAGGTAGCCCGTTCAATTTGAAGAACTGTGCATACCAAAAAGGGAACGAACGTCAATTATCATGGTTAATGGGTGGTAGTCCTAAATTCTTTAAATAAGACATACATAGATCAAATTTTTGGTCTCTCTCCTGGGTTGTTTCTATGGGGACCCCAAGGCGTGACCCTCCATATTTTGTTTGGAAGTCTGAAAACTCCATAAAAACCACTTGGGGTGTCTTGGCCCTACTAGACGCGGTAATCGCCACAGTCTCAGGTGTAGATCCCAAAGGCCCCACATTTGCATCTATTGTAGGGGCGGGAACTTGTGCTTCATGTAAGGCCCTAATGCACAATTCATATATTAGTGAGGATTCAAAAGTAACCTGGAAGCAGGCCCTGAGTAAGGGACTTAGGGTTTTACCTTAAGGGCCTCTACAAACTCTTCCATTTCGGGGTCTGAATCCCCAACTTCACCCTCTTATAGAGGACTCCCTCTACCGGCCTCCTTCCTCCAAGAGTATTCGTCTGATTCTTCTAGCAGAGGATTGTGCTCCATCAATTTCACAATCGACAATTGCAGAGGGGCCATTCGATCCAACAACACCTTTACCCAATCTTTCATTGGATGTGGGGAACCACAGTAGTGCATGATGTCCTCCAACTCGGTCAGGTATTGCTTCGCCTCCACCTAGGATACTACAAATCCAACCCTAATAGGGATGATCCCCAAGAAATCCATTTGGAGATGGTTCAGGTGTTGCGACATCTTAGACGGGTTGGGTAATTTCCAGTTGACATCCCATATGTCCCAATCCTTCGAGAAGACAGCGTTCTCCAGCATGTCTAAGTGACGCAACCAGTTCCCTAGAGACTGAGTGGATATCCTACATAATCCTCTTGGTGGCCTCCCCTCTGGATGACTCTGCTCTTATGGGACCATCGGGTCCGCTACCGCTGCTGGATCCGCTACTACCTCCCCATCGACCGGTGTAGGCCTCGTAGCCACTGCATCCCCGCCACCACAAGATGTCCTCGACACATTCTGGCCCTGACCTCAAGGATGGGGATGCACCCCATCACTGGCTGGAATGGTTGGCTACTTGATAATCTCCCAAAGTAGGCCGCCTCCCAGCTCTTGGTGTACTCCTTCACCAGCCCAAAGGTGGTCGTGGGTGGAGGCAGCTCATTCCACATCTTCCCATCTTCCTGTGAGAACTTGAGCCACATCTGCCTTATCACTCAAGGGTGTTCCTCATAGATAACCCTGCAAATAGACCTGTGTGGTCAGTCGTTTCATGCACAAAAATTGCCTTGCAAACTGGTGTGGGTTGTACGGCTCACATAGGTACTCGCAGTCCACCTGTGCCACCAGGACTCCAACTCAAAAGGCTAGGAGGTAGGACCGATGATCTCCCGTTCCCTGGCCATCATCTGTGAACACACCCATTGGCAACGAGAACAGGTGAAAATTGAACTCATTTTCCTTCCATACATGGTCCAGTACCACCTGCACTGTCATCTTGGACGAGAATATCCCTACACCATTCAGAATGGACGTGCAGAGGTTCAGTCCTAGAGGGGATATGGGGTTTGGATATTCATAGATTTCCTTAATATGCACTGCTATCCACCCATATAGGAGGTCGAATAGCCCGATTATTCTCCATGTCTTCTTCCCCTCACTGATATACAAAAAAATATTTTATATCTTGGCGAGCTTCAGGATCTCAAGGTTGACCCATCCCCAAGTCGCCAACATGGACGCCATGAAAAAACATGCTCGGTCGCACACCCATGTTCATGTCTATCGCCAACATGATCCAACCGCAGATGAGCATCGCAATGAATACTTCCAACCTGAATACTGGTTGCAATTCGGTTCTGATGCGGAATACCAACATCTTCCAATGTTTATCCTCCAAGAGCTAACAATACGAGTGCTCCTTGCCTCGTTGATCCCCCTTCTGGAAAGTCCATGGCCTCACATGGAACTACTTATTTTCTGGTAAGTTTAAGAACTGCATGAACCACCATTTGAAATGGACGTCCCTCGTCAACTACTTGTCCTCTCCTGGAAATAGGTTCATCAACACCATCGCCAGTGGTGGAATCTACTCTAAATCATCCCACACACACATAACAGGGAGTAACTCATCATACATCGTGCCCAGTATTGGATCCCCCAAAATTTTATGTAGGTCCCATCAAGTGATGCTAACCATTCCATGGTTCAAATGAAAGGTATTGGTCCCCAATGACCTTCTGCTCAGCAACTCTGGCCTCAGCTACTTTAGATGATAGATATGGAAATGGGAAGCCCAAGCTGCCTCATACAGTCCAACTCTCCTCATCTCTGCCCCAAATTCCTCACACAAGACACCTACCCAGTAGGACCAGGCTCAATCATCTGTTAAGTTTTAACCCTATAACAAATCCCACTCATCGTACTACCCATTCTCTGGGTTCCACAGGATTGCCTTCAAGGTACTATGGTACAGTGGGGGAGATGTCTCCCGCTTCAGTTCTTTCTCGTCAATGTTTTTAAGTGATTATACATACATTCAGCATTTACAGGCATTAAGTCCTCTCGATCATGGCTGTCAGCCGCCCTAAACCACTGGCACTAGCACAACATTCTCTTGAACCAATAAGTTGGTTTTTCGGAGCTCACTTCAGGGATGAAGATGTCATCCCTCAAGACAAATCCATACAGAGGAAGCCTCCTGCGCAGTGGATACTCCTTCTGACTCTCTAATAGTAGTTATACTAGTGAATTATGATCCTAATTGATTCTCACAAACTCCCCTATTCCTGATCTATCAGCCATTTCCTCCCTCTAGGCAACATCCACAGGGACCCCCTTGGCAGCCTCTTAGTGAGCCATTCAGTTTTTTGGAAATTTGGGCCTTTTAGGTTCTAGTTTGCAAAGCACCTTCGCATAGCCCATCCACAAATCTCTTTCGTAGAGCTCAATCCCAGAAAAGAAATCGCAGAGCCTTGCCCCAACCTTTAGGCGCAAGCCACAGAGCACACCACCGTGGAGCCAAAGACTCGTTGTGCTTTGCGATGCAGGAAGCTTGATTCATAGAGAGAAATCCCGAAGTACATGTATCTTCATGAATCGAGATTTCTATCACCAAAATGCGGAGGTGATAAAAGAAAAAATAGAGGTCATCCCCCCAATATTTATTGGTGATGACCCCTTGCGCTTCGTGGAACGTCCAACCGCGGTGTGCATCGTGACAAGCACAGCCTATGCATCGCCTCTCCATCTCATGAGCCTCCTTCGCGAGTCTTATTCATGATTGACCAAGGAATTTTAGCTATTGAACCTCATACATAGACCCTCGTTTAATCCTCAACTCCAAGTTGGAGGGGAGCATATGTTGGTGCCAAAATTTGAGAAGAGGAGAAACAAGAGAATAGCCCATGAGGATTCCTCGCGATGCTCACCTGCGGAGCCCTGTAGCACTGTGGTAGGTGAAAAACTACCCCTCTTTGAAGCTACGATGGAGCAAGGAGGCAGGAGGCTCCATGAGCTGGATTGATAGTTGTGAAGATTCCATGAAGCAAAGAGGTGGGAGGCTCCATGAACCCAATTGACATTTGGGATGCCACCGTGGAGTTAGGAGGCGGGAGGCTCCTCAAACCCAATTGACGTTTGCAAAGCATACACGGAGTAAGGAGGCGGGAGGCTACGTGAACTCGATTGGCGTTTGCAAAGATGCAGCAGATCAAGGAGGCTAGAGGCCCAGTGATCCCAATTAATGTTTGTGAAGCCACCGCTGAGCAAGGAGATGGGAGACTCCATGGTTACGATAAAATTCCAAGTGTATTCACTCCAGGAAAACTCTGCTTCACAGCACCTATTGCCTATAAATACTAGGCTCCCCTAAATCCCAATGGATAGATCCTATAACCTTTCACCTTCTCATCTCTCCAATCGTGAATCAATTTTTTCACCATGAACCATGAGCTCTTCACGGTACTTTAGCATCGTGACGTGCCTTTAACTTTGATTAAATTTATCCCCTCTTCAAAGGGGGATTCCTTTCGTGGATCCCACTTGCCTTCATAATTTAATGGGATCCCCAATGGGACTCGGGTCATCACGAAGCACTTATGCTTCAGGAAGTACCCTCTGTGAACATGTAACCCACATGATAAGGTCGGTTTACTATGCTTCACGAAGCATAATGCTGTGCAATGCTACACTTCGCATGGAACCCTTTCTTCAGGAAGAAATACTCCGAGAAAGCCTTTCCACTTCACAAAGAACCTTCCATATGAACCTATTCCCTATGCCTAGGCTAGGCCACTTCACTTCGCAATGCATATAACTTCGCGAAGCCCCTCTACTACATCGATCACCAGAGCTTCACAAGGCTTCTACCTACGAACCCCTTAGCTCTGCAACTCCTCTTCCCATGTGACCCTACCGGTTTTCACGAATTGATTTCAATGTCCTTTGGACAGTTCTTCCCATTGCATTTCTTATCCTTATTCTTCTTTTCATAAGCACTCTAATGGCTATAGATTCTTTGCATAGTCACACTAACATGGGACCCTCATTGGATCCCTCCACCCCCCCCCTCACCAAAACATTGCCGATGCCTTCCCTTCCCCAAGAGCGGGTGGCTATCAGTTATGTAAGTCCTAGGGGTGCGGAGTGAACCCACCTCCTCTAAGCTGCAGGACATTAAATTGCCAAGTACCAACATCCTCAACACATGATGTTAAACTATGACCTCCCCTCGTGTATCATACACGGGGTTCCCTACCTTAGAAATTCTCCATGCCCACTCGTCTCCACGAGAGTGAGATCTTCCTCACATGGAATGAGATCCTATTTTCTGCAGTGATGTTTGTCCACTGGGAAAGGGAAATCACCTTTATGTAATCCCCTATCCTTCCTTGCGGGAGGCAGCATCCTTGCTCCTCCTTTCCGATTCTATGCCAAATTCCTCTCTAGTTGGGCTTTGTTTCAACTCAGGCCTCCACCTTGGAGTAAGTCCCAATCTCCATCTCCCTAGGCCGTGAACCACGTGTAATCCCCTATTTCAATTTTTGGCCACCAACAACGTGTAAGCCCCACTCCACTTCCCACAGATGCATCATTTGTGACATGATCATCATGTCTTTGCTGTATCTTTTTTCTCACATTGAGCAGGACTCAGGTGGTCTTAGAGTAAGCATTGACCATGACATCCTCTTTGAGCCGCCTTAGAACGTAAGCCCCAAACCATCCTGAACTATGGGGTCTTTGATCCTTTCCATGGCTAGGAACGTAGGAAGCCTCCTTGAGGTTAAATCCCAACAACCAATGGTCTCCACCCGTTCAGGTCATCTCACCAGCACCATTCTGAACTACGTGGACTTTGATCCTTGCCATGTCAAGGTACATAGGACGCCTCCTTGAGGTTCAATCCCAACACTAACTGGTCCCGACCACTTCATGTCGATTCACCAACAATTCCGAACTTTGTGGACATTAATCCTTTCAAAGGCATGGTACGTAGGAAGCCTCCCTGAGGTTTAATTCCAACACAGATTTATCCCGACCCCTTTCACGTCGGTTCAGAAACACCTCTTCCAAACTATGTGGTCTTTGATCCTTTCCAAGTCAAGGTACGTAGGAAGCCTCCCTAAGGTTCAAGCCCAACACCCATTGGTCCCGACCACTCCCCATCAATCCACCCCCATCCAGCATGAAATTAAGCTATACATCCCATTTTTTCCGCATGACAATAAATTGTTCCCTATCCAGTGGTAAGTCGTTGTGAGCCACATTCAACCGTAGGCCATTAACAACCCCATGTAGTGGTAAGTCATTGTCAACCCCAACCTAGTGGTATGACGTTGTCGTCCCTTTCATTGGGACCCTCATTTCTTGTCCATCCTAGAGGCATCAAACCAACCTTGGGTTTCTAACCAAGCATAAGCCCCAGTATATAATCAGGTCATTATCCTCTGCACATAACCCGATTCTATGCCCCATTTTTAACTATGTGGACTTTGATCTTTTCTAAGGAAAGGTACGTAGGACACCTCCCTGAGGATTAATCATATCACCCATGTCTCATCCCAATCTTTCCCTCAAGCCTATGTGTTTCTAGAAGGTCATGCCCCAACCCAGAGGTTCCACTTCCTATTGGTCTCATACATACGAGTTGCCTCCCCAGGTGTACCATTTCCCCCCAAACTACACGGACATTGATTCAGTGCCATAGGGATATGTAGGATGTCTCTTTGAGTCTCAATACCAATAATACCATCACCATCATGACGGTTTTATCTCATTCTACCACCACATAATTCAAATCTCCATCATCCATCCTGATTCTTACCTGGGCCACTACATCCCGGTGAGATCATGCCAATTCAACTCTTCACTACTCCTAGAAGCACTCAGGTAACTAACCACATTTTATCCCGAGCATCAGTGTTCCCTCTAGGGGTTGAATCCATTTGATCCTCTCTTGTTATTGTTCTGATTAGTCTGATATGTCTCTGCTAGATGTTAAACCTACAATATACCCTATGTTAAACATGGTAAGCTGAGGAAAACCTCAAAGACATGCCTATGGAATATAATTCCCCACATTTTATGTGGGATTAACCAGGCTTCCACGCCCTCAAAAGCCCTAAAATAATGGTAAGAAACCCAGACGCTCCAGTTTTCCAGCTTCTAGACATGCTAGTGATGCCCAACGTGACTACTCCCCCGACCGAAAGTAGCTTCCCTGACTGAACCCCTTAGAATGTCATGACATAAGTAGTGTAATTAACCGACATCCATGAAGACATGGCACTGGGAAGAGTTTCACAAATAATTTCTTAATCTATAAGGGAGACCCAGTCTAGGAAACAAGTTCCATGGAGGAATCCACAGAAGTAGGAACCGACATCCCATCATCCCATTTCAATCAAGGTGAAAACATCCCTGAATAAGCTATGGATGTCTCCTACCTATGGAAAGCAGGAATGTGGGGGAACAATTAGCGCATCCTCAATAGACAAACAGATGCGAACCCCAAAAAAAGCATTTAAAATAGAATAATTATGGCTAGATTAGGGACTTCATTGATTTTAGAGACCCTAATCAACAGTTCCCAAAGGATGATTTCCCAAAGCAAATCAAAGAACTCTTGATCGATGAAACTGATGGATTCCAAGAACTTTACTTCAGGGACGAGTACTTGGGGTACAATCAGATAAATATGGCCCTCAAGGATGATTAATACACTAAATTTAGAGTGCCTTAGGAGATCTATTTCTATTAGTTTATTCCCTTTGGCTTGATGAATACAGATTCCACATACCGGAGCATCTTACATCTCATCTTTAAGTAATTCCTGGGAAGGATTTCAAAAAATAATTTCGATGATCTGGTGGTTAATTCTGAATGGTGAGGTGATCACATCACATACCTTCATAAAATTTTCAATAAGCTGCAATAGCATAGTCTAAAGTTTAATCCACTAAATTTTACCTTTTTTGTAACATTAGTAATGTTCTTTGGATTCGTGGTATGTTACCACGACAATGAGGTTGACCCGGAAAAGAACAATGTTATCCAAGTAATTCCACCCATTGGAATATCAAAGATTTGAGGGGGATTCAAGGGAACCTTTCATACATTATGAGGTTAATTTCCAGCATGTATGTCAAAGATCTCCCCTTTACTAATATAATTATGAATGTATTCACCACCCAATGGGAAAATGATTGCCAAAAAAGCCTTCAAAAGTCTCATCCAGTACTTGCGACACCCACTGGTCTTGATGCTTCCGGTGGAAGGGGGAAATCATCTTATATCTGGACACTATAAAAAACCTATCAGCTTCCATCCTCACACAAATGAATGATGTGGTAAGTGATAATAGTCTCTGTTACTTCAGTCAGAAAATGATAGGTACTGATATTCAATACACTGATATCATGAATAACAACCTCACGCTCATCTTCATAGTGAAAAATCTAAGACATTACATTTATCCACACAAAGGCCAATTGGTCTCCCGTATTGATCCAGTTATGTACATCCTTGGTCGGCCGATTCTAACGAGGTTCTTGGACTGATGGGTGGTCATTCATAAAAAATAATACATCTAGTTTGTATCAGAGAAGTCAATGAATGGGAAATACCTTGATTATTTCCTCATATAATGTCTTGCCCCATAGAAAGTTCCATAGGTAAACGATATTATTGAAGAAGAGTTCTTCCATGCCCATGAAACTCCCTAGACATGGTAGATGTACTTTAATGGAACCTCTCAAATTCTTATTGACAAAATAATAGAAAACCAAAAGCTCAACTAAGTTTTCCTGGGGATTGCATTCATCTCCCCAGACAAGGTAGTACTTCCCTACTCTTTATCACTTTTTGAAGGCTACACAAACAACAAGGTTGAGTATGATGCTCTCATCGTTGGCTTAGAACAAGCCATGTATACTCAAATAGCCTACATGAATGTGTAAGTGGGCTCAGGGCTATTGATGTTATTGATAAATCGAAAATATGCTATCAAAAGGATGATCTGCCTCCCCCCTGCTCACTAGATTTTTCAAGGGGTTGATATTAGAATTCCCCATTGATCCCACATTGAATTATTTTTCCTGATCATAGATTACTCCTGCAGATGCGTAGGATAATTCATCTATTATCTTGGATGACCACAATCTGGAAGAAGAAACCTTTAATATTACAAATCTATGAGTGGTCCCATATATCATCATGTGTGATATGGAAGAAATCAATCTTGTCAACACTTCCCTAGAGCATGATGATCCAATGATCACCCCTAGATGGATGTTGCCTAAAATCATCTATCTCTTATATGGTACTGTCCCAATGGATTGTGCTGGAAGGGAATATATTTGGTGTCGTGCAAGAAACTTCGCTCCATAGGGTGTCCTAAACTAGAAGAAAGTACCCTGCAAATGAGACTATGATGGAATTATCCGTAAATACATAATATAAAGAGAATATTCCACCCTTATAAAAGAATTCCATGTTAGATCCTGCCACAGCCATTAATTTGGAACCAGGATCACCTACCAAATTAGGAGGTTGGGGTATTTCTAAATATCCATGATATAGGACTATGTAGAATTTACCAGGAAATGTCATGAATTTTAGATTCTTGAAAAATTCATCCATCGGCCCTAGAAACAGCCGTATATGGAAAAATATTCCTAGCCATTTTTTGTTTTGAGGATGGATGTTGTCGGTCCATATAACCCAGCTACAAAAAAATGATAAAGTATATAACTACTACAACCAAATTATTTTCAAAATGTTCTAAGGAAATACACCTCAATGAATTCGATATGATGAATGACATCAACATAGTGATGTCCCATTTTATCACTAGGTTCAGAGTCCCTCACACAATCATGACATACAATGGTACCAACTTCTACCCCTTAGAGCTGTAGAAGTTGTACCAGGAGTACGACATCAAGTCCAATCACTCATCCTATTATCATGTAGTGGTAAATGGGTAGATGGAGGAATTCAAAAAAACCCTATCAAATATACTCTAGATGATGGTGAACAAGGATAATTAGTCTTTTCCAATCAAACTCCTCCATGTTTTATGGGAATATCATACCACTACACGTACTACCATAGAGGCAGCACCATACTCACCAGTATAGGGGAACGAGGTAGTGTTTCCCATATAATTCCATCTACTATAACTATAAATTTATTTTTGAGGAAAACTCATAAATTATGAAAAATCACAAAAAAAGTTGGAAGACTTTGAACAGATAGATGAGAAATGGTTGCACACATTTCCCAATATAGAGATTCATCAAAATCAGATAGCACAATACTATAATAAAAGGTTTCTCCTATGCTCATCCCTTCAAGGAGATCATGTACTGTCTCTTAGAACCCCTGTAATATCAGCAAAGAAGACCTAGAAACTAAAGCCTAAATATTAAGTACCTTTAAAATTTCATAAGTTATATCATAACAGAGCCTACTCATTGGTATCAATGGATGGGGATCATTTTACACCACCCACCAATGTAATATTTCTCAAAGAAAATTTAATTATATGTCTCCATGAGGGAATCAACATTAGAGTAAGTCTCATCAATCATCCTGACCACATTATGTTGAATTGTATAATGTTCATCCAATCAGTAAGACATTAAACTGAATGTCACCTCTATTCCTTACCATAACACATTAAAATACACTACCAATGTCCATACTTTATGACATAAAATTGCACAGTTCCATAGTTCCCCCTTATATCGGGTAATCCATCATCCTCACTACATGAAATTAAACTGCAGTGATCATCACGTCCTGGTAGCAAGATGTTAAACTACAAGGAACCTTTTATCCTCACCGCATGACAGTAAACTGCATGGATCATCATGTTCAGGTAGTGATACATTAAACGACATGGCACCTTTTTTCCTTACCATGTGACACAAACTACATGCATCTGGGATGACTGTATCTATTCATGTCGAGTCACCATCATCTTTGCTGCATGATGTTAAATTGTAGAGGTATTCTAGAACCACGTATGGATTTATTCTCATACTTATGAGAAATCTAAGGGCACCTCGATCCAAAATATTGGTCCAACAAACAAACGATACAAAAATAATTTTTTGTACCCCCTTTTTTCTCTTCGTTGTAGGGAATCCTACATCATTCGTTATTTCTCACACCGAGCATAGCTCACATGAGCTAGGAATCACAGCAGGAACTCACCCGCATAATCAAGGAGCATAGGTACGTAGAAAGCCCATCACAGTCCTAAATAAAATACCATAAAAGGATGCCCTGATTCCTCTCTGCATGACATTAAACTACAAGATCAATGTCCTTGATAAATGATATTAAACCTCACTATTCTCCAAGAACTAGGCATGGATTGATTCTTATCCCCATGAGATGTGTAGTGATACACAAGTTTATGTCCTTGGTCCCAACCACAATGTCCCCACTAGTTTAGGTCGGTCCACCTTCATCCTAACCACATGAAGTTAATTACATAGAACTTCATGAACTACGTGTAGATTGATTCCCGAAATATCAAGATATGTAGTGATACCTGGATCTCCAATCATGGGCCCATCTGTAATGGTCAATGGAAATAATTCCCACCTCTACGTATGGGTTAGACCGGTGTAGAGTATTTCCTTATCAAGAACTACATATGACTTGCTTCTCATATTCATGAGACACATAGTGACACTAGAATTACCGATCTTGAGCCTAGTAACAACAATACAATATAAAAATATTTTCCCTATGTATGGTAAATACATACATAGGTGATATCATCATGAACTACATGTGCATTTATTCTCATCCCCATGAGATACATAGCGATGCCCATGTACCCATATTTGTTTGCAGATGAAAAATCCTACGACATTAATGTCGGCTATCCCACATCCTTACCACATGAAATCAATCTTCGTGGAAGTAAATCCTTTCAAGACAACCTTAAACTACATGGTATTACATCCTTAACGCATGACATTAAATTGAATGTAAGTACATCCTTACCATATATATTTGAACTACATAGAAGTATATCATTACCACATGAAATGAAACTACATGGATGTACATCCTTACCACTTGAATTTAAACAAAATGGAAATAAATCCTTATCAAAATAAAATGAACTGCATTAATGTATGTCCTTACCACATGAATTTAAACTTCAGGAAAGTACATACTTATTGCATGAATTTAAACTGCATGGAAGTATGTCCTTACGACATGAATTGAAAGTACATGGATGTATGTAATTACCAAATGATGTGAAACAACATGAAATTATGTCCTTACTGCATGAAGTGTATCTAAACAAAGAAACATCCCCACTACATGATGGTAATATGGGGAAACCATCATTCATCATCTCTCCTTATAAAAAGACAATAATAGACTTACCTTGGAAAACCAGAGAACGGAGTGCTTCGACCATCTTATAAAGCACCCACATACCATAATACATTATTCTTTCCTGGGGTGTAAAAAATCTAAAAAGTATTCCATGGCCCTTAGAAAATATATCTGGCTTCATGGACCATTTTTTTTGACTATTCCTACATTCCTATATCTCATGAATAAGTACCTATGGTCATAAACCTATTGTGTCACTATGAAAAAAATATAATCCTCATGAACCTTGACATCATCATGGTAGTACTCAACTCTTCACTGTGTTTGGACCACTCCTTAAATGGATATCCCACATTATTACTTCTGTCCCAATACACTCGAGCCATGATTTACAACATTCTCATCCCATGCCTGGGAAGATGTTGGAGTTCTCTAGACCCCTGTTATCCTAACTAATATCTTATGTATCATCCTCTATATTAGGTCTATGTTATTAATGACCATAAAATGCCTACATTTTGGTCAAAGCTATACAACCTTAAATTCTAACACATGATAGTCCATGTCACATGAATATAAACTAGTATCAAAATAGATAAAAACATGTCAGGTTGAAAACATGAAAAGGGAAGACTGAGAAAAAGTTATTTCTTCACCCGTTAAACTTTTCACCCCCAGAGATTAGGAAAAAATAAGTCCCTAAATAAATAAGGCATAAAGCACATAGAGTCCTCTCAATAACACCATTAAATGAAAATCTATTCTCACTAGACCCCCTGGTACAATAAAAATTTAGATTAATTATTTTTCACTTATCCCCTCTATGAGAATATGATCGTTAGGTGGTAGAACAAAATTTATTGTACTCGAACCACCTTAGATTTTACACTCCCCACAAATCACACTGAATGATCTGAAGTGTCTAAAATCACCATAACCATCCATTGTCCATGGGAAAGATATCCAACTTCAAGGAACCTTTACTTGACTATGAACACATGCCCATGGATCCAGAATATTTTCCTATGTCCATCAAAAAAAATTATTTTCTATGAAAAATGAAATTTCGATCCCCGTGAGCCTTGACAACATCAAGTCAACACTAAACACCTCTGTAAGTCAAAACATCCCCCTACGAGTGTCCCATATCATTCCTTGGCTCAAGAACTTTGGGTTGTGATTTAAAATCTCTACACAAAACAATCCAAGTATATTTGATATCCTCAATGTTAAATCACAATTTTTTGTACAATTTCTCAAGGATGGAATGTGTAACTCCTTTCTTGAACCTTTTTATGGCTCACACATCATGATTCAAACCCAAAAGGCATAGGGATATAGCTTTATGATTCAAGAGTTAATTTCCCTATGGTACCAGAACCCTTAATATATAGTCTTCTCTCCATACCCTACATCATCATATAGGTGTTTACGCCTTCAAAAACTTTTCATAGACCACATAGATTAGGGATGATCACATTTTTGTTTGGATTTATACTGATGCAAAAGATCATTGCCCCACCAACTAAATGCATCTTAACCTTTCCATAAAGGAGATTCAATCCTTGAGAGCCTTAGAAACACCATGATTAAACCTGGAATATTTGAATTTCATGGTACATACATGTCATGTCTGTACCATCTCATATTCATGGGCTCAAGATTTTGGGGTATGCTTTAAATAACCTACACTCAATCTATCCAGGAAGGCCTTGCATCCCTATTATTTCTCCATTAGTAGTATCACCTCAAGGAATTATCCATATCCCCTAAATAAGATTTATGACTTTAGGGATCCATTACATAACTATTAATACATTCCCATGGATCCTACATACACTCCTATGTACGTCAACCAAATGAGTCACTATGTGAAAGGGAATTCTAATCCTCTTAATTTTAAACAAAACCATGTTAGAACCCAACACCTTAGAGTGTTTTAGGATATTTATAGAATGTATGTACCATATCCAATGATTATATATATGGTATGACAAAAAATAATCTAAACTAAAGTGATATCAATAATGAGCTAGAAGGCATTAAACTGAAGTGATATCTGGTCCAATATGAAAGACCGTATACTAAAGCAACAGAAGGTCCAAGCTAAAAGACCCAAAACTAAATCGATATCATGTTGGAATTAATAGACCCTAAACTATAACAATAGAAGGTCTGAGCTAAAAGTCCCTAAACAATGCCTATACATGTCACCCATATCCCATTACATTCATTCAACCTGCCATTTTGGGCATACAATATACCCCAGACATGTCATAGCAAGTCACACGATACCACACAGACCCCACTTTTATCTCATGAAACCCTTAGACTCTGTCATTGCAGACATGATAATTCCTTAAAAAACACCACCTAAACCATATAACAGAGTTATATCATGTTATATGTGTCTACAAAAATCATCTATATAGAGAAGATAGACACTCATGTCACCATCTGGGCAAGTCAGCTGAGACTGTAGACACCCTTTAGACAAGTCGGCATGGGTTTGCGATGTATCCCAGATGTGTCATCCAAGATACATGACATCCTTTAGACTATGTCACACTACCTCTTGTGATTCCCCACATATGTTTAAAGAAATATCATGTGATGTCTCCTAGAAAATTTCCAATGGGTCTTGTGGCACCCTATAAAGAAGAAGGTTATTTCAATGGGGGAATATCATGTCTTGATAAAATCATTTGTCTTCAGCGTGTAAGCCTTGATCAATAGGTAAACCTTATTGTGTAAGCCCGAACATAAAGGGAACTACGAAGACTCTGACTAATTCCACATTATAGATATGTAGGTCACCGCTCCCCAAGGTTCAATCTATATATTGATTATCCTTGGAGGGACCATCATATGAGTACCTTATTTAAAGAAATGACATTGATTACTTGTTATCCCTTGTTTCTCACAAATGAGCATGGATCTTGTGGTATTATGGAGTTGCAATGATCATATCATCTACATTATAAACCTCCAAAATGGTACATGGAATCCTCAGTGCATAAGACCCAACATAAAATGAACTATGAGAAATCTAATTCCCATTATACCCGAGATACATATGACTCCTTTCAATGGCCCGAGCTCAAATAAAAATATAATTAGATGTAATCCTTATATAAATGATTTTTCAACCATCGGAACATGATCACTTCCACTTGCTGATTACCCTAATTCACCCATCAACAAGTTGGTAGATAAACCGAACTATGAAGACTCTGATTCTTATCATACTCATGATATGTAGGGCGTATTCTCAAGGACCTAGATTCATACCAATCACCCCATGGACTGTCCCTATACAAAAGTATCATACATATACGCCATGAAGATGGTAATCTATTCCCCTTGTTTCTAACACTGATCATTTCTCACGTTGGCTTAGGGAGATGGGAATGAACACCTCATTAGGAATCATGAATGAATACCCCCATATAAGTGCCTTTACCTTGGGACCAGTCCCATGAACCTCAACAAACTACATGTTTTTTTTATTCCTACAATACCCAGGACATGTAGAACACCACATAATGAATTAATCCCCTACTAGTAATATTAACCACCTCCTCGCATGGTATCACATTTCGAAGAATTTGGTTATATGGTTACATCATGTAAAGAATCTATTCTCCACTAGGGAAATAAATGATGATCCTCAGATACATTGAGATGATCCATTAATTAGACTCCCTTTACGCGCCTAAAGAGAAAATCTACTAAAAAACATTTTTTTAGGGTAACCGGTATGGTATTGGGATATGGAAGAGGTCCACGAACATATCTTAAGTCTATAAGAGTTCCCTATAGTAAGAAATAATTCCCCCCAAAAGGGTCAGATGAGCCTGAACTCTCACAATCTCTACCAATGCATGTCCCCTTGATTCAATGGGCCGGAAATCTATGATGAGCACTAGCCTTTGGAAAGAATTTCTATACCCAACTACAAATGGGAGAACCATTTGGAGTTTTCTAGGAAAAGTGAAAATGAGTGCCTGATGAGTGAAACCATTCCACGTTCACGAAAACCCAATGAAACAACATCCTAAATCCCTTCAATACTATTTATCATACTTTATCACATATATATCTATCCATCTAGGACTCTATGTTTTCTTTAGTGTAAGATTTTATTCATTGCGATATAATATTATTCTCACCAATAATACACCTAAATCCATTATTGATTCATTTTATATCAGTACTGATGCCTATAATAAAAAATGATTAATTTTGGTCAAATTTTTATAAAAACATGTCTTTTAATACTTCAATTACATAACATGCACATATATTTTTTATCATGACCCATCCATCAGGGCCCATGCCGCAACTACCCCAAGCCCACCTCCCAAAGTCCATGGGTTGGAGACTAGAACCAAAGGCGGTATTTCGAAAGTGGGAGTCATTCTCTTGAGTACCTGTATGAATACACACACACACATCCCCAGCCCAAAATTCTAAAAAGTAAACATGCATGCTACTAGGAAAACCAATTAGAGTAATAGTAAAAAACTAAAAGTAAAGGGGGCCAGAATACAAGCCCAACAAAAGACAAGTACCTACTCATGAAGTCCGTCAATGGTAAACCCTAACTAAAGGGTAGGTGCAGGGGGTACCGCCTAAACCCGTAGAAGTACATCTCATCTGTCAAATATCACTGGGCACCGACTAGTCCCAAACCACCAAGGTCTCTGTCGAATCATCTATCATCTACAAAAGACACGACACGTGCGGGCAGAGCCCATGCAGGGGTGAGTAACGCAATACATATTAAGGGCCCCAAAACACAATGGAAATACCACAAGGAAAGTATGGACAAAGTAGACTACCAAAGTGGAACCAGAAGTGTATCCCCTAAGTAGTATAGTCAAGAGAGAGTCACTAGAGTTATTTAACGCAAGTATAAACTAATGAAAGGAAAGAAATACTTATATTCATAACTCTCAACACATTGTTCTAATGAAGCACTAATCCTAGATGAGTGATAAGGTCTGTTGGGTCACCTAGACCCTCTCATCACTTAGGCTAGCTGGGTCACCAAGACATGCTCATCTTATTGGCCTGCTGGGTCACCTAGACCCTATCGTCTACTTGGCATGCTGGGTCACCTAGACCCACTCATCTCCTTGGCATGCTAAGTAACCTACACTCGCTCATCTCCTTGACCTCCTGAGTCACCCAGACCTTCTCGTCTCCTTGGCTTTCTGGGTCACCAACACCCTCTCGTCTCCTAGGCATTCTGGGTCACCTAGTCCCACTCGTAGAATTCTTGATTTTGGGAGAGTATAATTCTCATGAGATCAGTCATATATCAACTTCCACAAAATTACACTTAGTTTATACCAAATGGAATGCCTCATCACGAGGGTCACAACATTGCAAATAGATCATCAATCGGACGTACTGTTTGAATGTTTTGAGCCTTTTAGATAAAAGGGACCAGTTGGGTTTGGGTCCCGTCCGACCTGAACAGACCAGGCCCGATGTTCGTCAACCCAACCCAGGTCTAAATCATCCTGCGAGGTCCATCCCGAACTGGCGGGTCCACCCGGCCCACTACAGTGGCCCGACCGGCTACGTCAGCCCGACCCAAGCCACTGGGCGCAGTCTAGGGTTGGCCCACCTACCCAACCCATGCAACTAGAGTGGGCCTATATAATCCACTCAAGACACAACAGGCACCACACCCCCCTTGCGACTGTTTCCATAGGTCACCGCTATGGTCTAGTTAGACCTCCGCCTCTATTCGCGTGACCCGGCTCGGTAGCTACATCCGCTCGTACTTCCACTAGCCATTACTAGAGGCCCTTTCCTTCCACATGTAACATAGACACATGCCTCTTCTACTGCCACAGTGCACCTCAGGTGTGTGTTGCTTCCCGCACGGGGTCAATGCTATGTGCTGCCACTGGTCATCACATGTGTGTTCTACCACGAGCCACTAGACTCTTTCTGGTGGTCCATTTTTTATCTGGAATCTCCAATGTGTTCCTCATGTCACCGCCTCCACTACCGTGTTCTCCAAGATATCTGGTCGTCACTCTGGGCATCTTTCCATTTTTGAACCCTCTTGGAAAGAGTCAGACATGACCACATGGGTTCGTCGGTGAAGAACATAAGAGGGAGAGGAGATCACAATGAACCCTCAAGGCAATGAACATCTACCTAGTTAATTTTCCATTTGTTTAATTTTATAGAATTATAGATAAGGAGGTGTTTGGAATATCACTAGAATAATAATTCCAAATTTAATTACCACATGTCGATTCCCATTCCCGCATAGTCGACCGATCCGTGGGTCAATCTATTAGTGGACTGACATATGTTCAACGTTTGGAGAGAAGGAACGTGGAAGAGAGACCAAGAAGAAAATCAAAACCCCCTTACCTTGAGTATGGATCATTCTAGGATGAAGAATAGAGTTGCACCATTATTCCCCAATCCTCAATCCATCATTGGTGGTGATTCATCATTCGTCTCCATTCGTCTCTATTTGTTTCTTTCCATCTCTAGTCCTTTAGACGTTTAGATCAAATATAGAACCTCACAATGATCATGTATCTCTTTTATGTTATTAATTGATTAAACACATTTCAGTGTTTCTGTTACACTGAGTCACCATGTTGTTACGGTTAAATTTCCATGCTGCTACACTGTTTCATTTATTAAATAAAAATATGACTTGACATTTTATTGTAGCGAAATAAATTTGAATAAAATTAACTTTCTTCACTTTATTTTATTTTTCTTTAAATCACTCAAAAATTAAATATTACCCCTAACCCACTCCGGTCAAGGTTAGGTCCTTTATTAGGTAATGTCTTCATTCCAAACGCAATGGTCCCCTCATATTTTTTATCCGACCACATGTTTGGAAGCATCCAAAACTGCGCACATGTTCTATTTTAAATAAATTAAAAAATGTTCAAACATATATTCCGGTCTATCCAGGATTCATAATTTTTTTCCATCCCATCTTCTAGTCTCTAAATATTCACATATAATTTAAAAAAAATACATTGAATTTCTGGGACATTGCATTATCACCACCTAAAAGATTTACATCCTAAAAATCCAAAAACAGGGCTAAACAAACAAAAGGGTATACTAAACATGAATCTAATCCTCCCACTCCCACATGCTCTCTGGGAAATTCCTATGATTCAATTGAATGGGCACAGGAGGAATCAACTACCCATGAAGGACCCACTCTTATCGATCCTTAATCTCCATCGGGAACTCTGTAAGAATCACCCCATCATATATGCTCTGCTCTCCCTATTGGATGACATGTGATGGGTTATGAATGTACCTACTCAATTATGACACATGAAAGACATTATTCCCCAAATGAATTTTTTGTGGAAGAGTTTAGAATTACGCCACCTCGCCAACTCTGCTCAGAATCTGGAAAGGGTTGATGAATCGCAGAGACAACATGACACCCTGACCAAATATATGCAATCTCTATCGAGGTGAGACTTGAAGTAACACATGGTCTCTTTCCTCGAACACCAATGAACTCTTTATTCTATCAGTATAAGATTTATAACTGCTTTGTATAGTTCTCATCCACTCCTAGATTATCTGCACCTTCTCAGTGGTAGTCCATACTATCTCAGGACACATTAGTGCCAACTCCCCTGGGACTGTCCAGCATATTGATGATCTGAAAGATAACCCATACAATGCCTCACACATTGTCATACCAATAGTGGAGTAGTATATTTTGTTGTACGTGGACTCCCCCATCGGTAGTTGATCCTCCCAATTACAAGAGAAATCTAT
Source organism: Viscum album (assembly GCA_963277665.1). NCBI lineage: Eukaryota > Viridiplantae > Streptophyta > Magnoliopsida > Santalales > Viscaceae > Viscum > Viscum album. The sequence continues at coordinate 344,148,678 of OY728127.1, read as the reverse complement.
GATACAAGAACGAGTCATTTCCTCTAAAACCTAGATAGTTATTTCTGTCTGACCATCCGCCAGGGGATGAAATGCCATTCTCAAATTCATATGAGTCCTGAATGCCTCTTGAAATTCCTTCAAAAATCAGGATGTGAAGCGAGAAACACGGTGTGACACAGTCATCGAAGGCACCCCATGAAGCCACACTATCTCTTTAATGTAAAGGCATCCCAAGATCTCTACCAAACACTACTTCTGGATGGGTAGGAAGTGGGATGACATAGTGAGTCAGTCTACGATCACCCATATATTACTTTTCCCCCTAGACGTGTGTGGTAAACTTGTCATTAAGTCAATCAAGTTACCATCACACTTCCACTCCAGCACCTCGAGTGGCCGAGCCAAGCCATATGGAACCTAATGCTCTGCCTTCACTTGCTGACAAGTGAGGCATCGAGAAACAAACTCTTCTACTACCCTCTTCTTCCCCGAACACCAGTACTATGATCATAGATCATTCTACATATTTTTCACTCCTAGATATACCGCCAAGGGATAGGTGTGGACCTCTCTCAGAACCTCCTCTCGCAACATCCCTGGTACAAATTGTGTTCCCTATAAAAAGGAAAATTTGATCCCCATCTATCAAATATCCATCAGGGGATTTTCCTATGGATAACTGAGCATGTCAGGTCTCACATTAGACATCCCCAAGATGTGTCTCCCAAACTCACTGATAGAGTGGTGGAGTGATAACAATATACTAAATATAGGATTCCCCATCTCCATCCACGAAGGATATCTACATCGTGTCTAAACTACTATGATGCCTCACTTAGCAGTTGAAACCTGGTTATCCTACTAATCACGTTAGCCACCGCGTTCCCCATCCTAGAATTATAGACTATCTTGATGTCATTGTCCTATTATAACTCTTTCCACCTCTTCTATCTCATGTTCAAGTCCTTCTTGGGGAATATGTACTTGATACTTTTGTAGTCGTAGTAGATGGTAAACTTCTCACCCATCAAGTAGTGCCACCAAAACATAAAAGAGAAGACCACTACTTATAACTAAATATCATGGGTTGTGTAGTTATTATCATGATGCATTGAGTGTCGTAAACCATAGGCAATCACCACTTTCCCCTACATTTGGACACATCCCAGTTTGGTCCCTGATCCATCACAGAACACTACATATCCAACGCCCTCCTCAAGTTGATGCAAGATATGGGAACTCATTAGTCTCTGCATCAACTCTTGGAAAATATTCTATAACTTCTTCATCCACACAATGGGATGTACCTTCCATGATAAAGCTGATGAGGGCACTGATACCCAGCAAAATTTAGGCATGAACCTCTGGTAGTATCCATCCAAACCAAAGAAACAAAGCATCTCAGTCACGCTCTTGGGTGGCTGCCAAGAAGGAACTGCCTCTATCTTCATAGGGTCCACTAAAACTCCATCCTCAAAAATGAAATGTCTGAGAAAGTGATCCTCCTAAATCCAGATCTGTAACATTGAGATCCTCCCTTAAAGCTAGTTCTCTTAGAGAGTGTTCAGGACTATCTATAGGTGTGTCGTATACTCTTCCTCAGATGCCGAGTACACCTGGATATCCTCAATGAAGGCCATGATGTATCGGTCAAGGTAGGGCTGTAATATCCTATTCATAAGTCTCATTAACACTATTGGGTAATTGGTCATTCCGAATGGAATCACCCAGAAATCATTGTGGCTATACCGACATCTGAATGTTGTTTTTGGTACATCCTCATCCTGTACGTGAAGCTGATGATATCTAGACCATAGGTCTATCTTTGAGAACAACGTCTCTCTCTTATGATAGTTGAAGAGGTCATAAATTCTTAGTAGTGTATATTTTTTATTTACAGTCGCATAATTTAGGTGCTGATAGTCCATACACAGCCTCAAAACACCTGTCTTCCTTCTTGGAAAACAAAACTTGGGCCACCCAAGGTGAAAATTTGGGCCTGAAAAAGCCTTTCCTCTATAGATCCTCTTATTGTAGCCTCAACTCATGAAGCTCTACGGGAGCCATCTAATATGCCAGTGTGGATATTGGTGTCATATCAAGGTACATCTTGATGTATAAGTGAACCTCTATACAAGGAGGTAATATTGAATCTTCCTTAGAGAAGATTTCCTCATACTCATCAACTACTGCTGAAAATTGAGGACTCCTCATCCACCACACCAAGGGTATGGCTGGCCATATGGTGTGTCATCAGCTACACCCTCTTCTGAGAAATTATGTCTTTCATTGAATGTGTTCCCTTTTCATTGGTAAATGAGAACCTGGTTCCCTCTTTGTGGTAACACTACACTCTTCACCAAAAACAGTCAATCTAATCATGTACTATGGATAACCAGTCCATACCTAGAATGATATCGTAATGCCTCGACATCACTACTATGAAATTATAGACAAACCTCTTGCCTCTAAGAGTAATCTCACATTGCCTACACCAATGTGTGATTGTCGAATCCCCTACTGTATGAGGCTCTAATAATAAGGATTGAGCCAATGGCTCCACTGGAATCTCTAAGATCTAAAAAATGTCTATGGAAATGATTGTGTGACTATCACATATGGTTATAAGAATTGTATATAAGGAGGAGATGACACCGATTATACCTCTAATCATCTCAAGAGTGCAAGGTCTGTATGCCTCCATCGCCAAAAGTTGGCCTTGCCCTTGCCAATCGACTCCCAGAGCCCGTGGTGGACCACCTGGGGGTGGTGGTGGTAGTACATAAAACATATGTCCACCGCCTACTGCTCTACCTGCTCCCCTACCACGTATTACTCCTTACTGATTGCCCTACTCAACCCTATGCCTCTACATTGATGGTCCCTCAACCATCTGCTGATCGTCTACATGGTGGGTCAGGCAATCTGAGCCATGTTTCCCTGATTGTCGCATCAGTAGCCTACCCTACTCCTCTACTGACACCCTATTCCCTCATGGACTCACAGTGTTGATCTTGTGTCCTGGGATTATCTCCTAAATGTCTTGATCGGATTGGGTCACTACATGATCTGTCTGCTACCCACTGCCAAAGGATACACTTCCTGATGTCTACTGGTTTCTCCTACTGTCAGTGCCTGCTCTTCCATGAAGCTCTCCTGGAGTAGAGATCTCTCTATCCCCCCCTGACTGAGTAGTGATGCTATGTGATACCATGGAATCCCCGATATCTCGTCATTGTCCCTGATTAAAATCCCGATCTCAGATTAATGGGTCTCGTACCATGTTTGTAGTGTAATGAGAAAGCTCAGTGAATCTTGATGAGTACCTTGCTATTGTCATGCTACCCAAATGTAGTTGCAGTAGATCCTGAATACATAAAGAGTGTAACATCGTAGTAATGATGTCTAACCTAAAGAGGCACTCGATGTATGTCTAGGTGAGGGTCACCTCATTATACATATTGATTGTCATGATCCACCATCTCCCCACCGAGCCTTGAAGAAGACTTACGGCTAAGATCACCATCCGGTCGAGGGGCATCCCCGCTATACAGAGGAATCGTGTGACCACCTCAAGCAATGTTTAGGACACTTGGGGGGTCAGTATCACCCTTGAACGTGGGAGGCATCTACCTCTGGGACTTGTGTAAGGCACTGAGTCTACATTTTTCCTCTACCGGTAGGGTTGAAAGGAGCTACTAGTCAATGTGTAGTGGCAGTACTGGTGCAACACCTGGTTGGGCTACATCTAGTACTAGTCCCTAGACTAATTCCTCATCGCTAGGTGTACTTTCTTCATGGTCATGCATTGGGAAACATGATGGATGTTTGCATGGAGGCATCCTTAAATAGGTCAAGATGAACCAAAGTCAATATATTAAACATGGTGAGCTGAATTTGACTCAAGAAGAAAATGAGAAAAGTCTTAATTTCTATATGATTAATACAACCAGTGTTTTCATGTACTGAGTCGAAAATTAGAATTTGGGGTCTTTGTGTATGGATATGTCGGCTACCACACCATCTCTATACTCCCTGAGTCTGAAATTCAAACTCGAAACATTATTCATTGTTTCCCCAAAACAGAACCACAGACTCCTGGTACTTAATGTTGAACCAACCCCTTTTGATAGCACTCTTTCACGACCCGTCCCTTGGGGGATGTGCCATGACTTCCCCATACCTTCCTCCAAAATCCCTGGGGCTAGTGACAAGTGCCAAAGGCATTATCCACCAAGTGGGAGGCATTTATTGAGTGCCTATATACACGCACACACAAAACCCAAGACCATAATTCTAAAATGAAATAATTCATTCCACTAAGGAAAACATTGAGAGTAACAGTACAAAAATGAAATTAATGTTGACTAGAATACAAACCCATCAAAAGAAAAGTACAAGCTCCAGAAGTCATTCTATTGTAAACCCTACCTAAATGGAATGTGAAGGGGGTGCCTCTTGAATCTATAGATGTACGCATCTTCTTTCGGATCTCATGGGACACCGCCTGGTCCCGGACCACAAATGTATTAGTAGAAGCATCTATCATCTTTAAAATACATGACATGTTCAGGTGGATCACGTGTAGTGGTGAGAGACAAAATACTCAGTGAGGACCCCAAAATACAAAGGTAATAAGAAAAAGGAAAGTATGAACAATGTTGAATACCAAAGAGGTCTGAGAATTGTATCTGATGAGAGTGGTTTGTCGTGAACCACAATTCAATTAAATTCTTATTTACCTAATAATTCACCATAGTGGCACACCCTAGGGTCGATCACAAGGTGGCCACTTCCACACACAATCTTCCTATTGTCACTAATATAAACTAACTAATTTAAAAAGATAATACTAATATAAATGGGGGGGGATAAATTAAAATGTATAAAATATAGATATATTATTAATATATAAATATATTAAAACACAAAATACAAAGAAAGGGAATAAGATACACAAAGAAGTTAGAAGAATAAAACCATCGTTCTTGGGGTTTCATGGTGGAATTATCATTGTTATCCAAAATATTCATCAATGAGATATTTAATGTGGAGATAAAGACCTTTCACTCCACACACTTTTGTTTGAAATGTATTACCCTACACCAAGACCTCTGCATGTAGGAGTAATCTCTTCCACATCAATACCCAATCCAAACTCCACCGTTTGAATGAATTAGATATTGATGGGAAGGAAAAGTAATAAACAAGGAGGAAGAAGTCAATTGTAGAGAAGGTGGGGCGACCGATCACCACAATCATTTAACCACTACTGAATCCTTAGAATAAAACATTATAAATCAGTAAATCACATAAAACTCAAATACCACCACTTCCCCCCTCAAACAACAGTGAGGGTTATCTCTCCACAAGCATAGAGTTAGAAAGAAGCACAGTGGGAGAAACACATAAAATAAAAGAAATGAAAGAAAAGAAGAAATGAACAGAAGAAGAAGAAATATACACTAATATATATTATAACTATAAAGAACAATTACAAAAACTAAACTCAACCTTGACCCCTTGAAATGGATATCACTGTAAAAAGAGAAGAGATACATATTTATAGAGAAAATGGGAGAAGAATTCTCGCTCAAATTCTTTCCTCCGGATTGCACAGACATTTACTCCCATTAAATGACCGAATTGGTAAATTTTCCTTTCTTGAAACTTGTTCCCTATCGTCTTCCGCGTCCATCCACAGCATTTCAGACATATTTGTCCACGTATGATAGAGGTATGACTGTTTTGGTGCGGACAATTAAATCTGTCCATGTGACTCTTCGTCTTCCACAACTCCAACTTCACATGCATTTAATTCATTTAAACCAGCCGATTAAGACGTGGTCTAATTAATGAAAGATGTTAATTAATTATTCTTCCAGCTCCTTGTTGAATATCAGCTTCATTGGATAGGTCAGCTTCGAGATAATAGCTCAGCATTAAAACCTTCCAAATCTGTACACAGTTTTCAAGGTCCGGATTATGAGATGATTTTGCGCCTCCAAATGATTGATTTATCTGGGACTCTAGAATGATAGAATGAGGAAAATCATGTAAGGAAACCTATAAAAAGGGAATTTCATAATTTGGTTCAGTTTAGAAAATGTTATGGCCAAAATACAAAAGACAAATAAAACAGTTAAAACTAAAAATTAAGCCATTTCTACATTTGAGCTCAAAATACCACTAAAACATAAAAATGTGACAATTGCCTATAAAATAACACTTTTATGGGATTTAAAACATTGATATACAGTATATAATATGTGAAAATTCAAGCTTCATCATTCCCCCACACTTAATCATCGCACTCCCGAGCAATCATCATATATCCAAATCAAAATTCACACAAAAATCGACAATGAGAAAACATCAATGATCTCTTCCAAAATGACATTCCATCATGTCTCCTCTATGAAAAACAATTACCAATCATTTTCATTCCTCACATTTAAATTTTTTCAACCTCATAAATCCATCCATGGCCCAATCACAACATACCTCACCTTGAAATTTGTGTCACTCTTCACTCAAGAGAAATTAAATATGGAGTTATGCTCATACTTGGAAAGTGCATATATCACCATAGGCTTGTGACAATTCTCATCTCTCCACAGTGCGAAACATGAAAATGAATTTAATCATGAGGAATTTTTCAGGTGAATTCTGTGGCTTAGGGTTGGTGTGTCACGACCCGCCCTCGGGGCCCGTGCCGTGACTACCCCAAGCCCGCCTTCCATAGGCCAGGGGTTGGCGACTAGCACCAAGGCGTAGATCCCGGTAAAAAGGGAAGGCATTGCCTTTGAAAAGTAAACAAGCACCATAGAGTAAGCAAGCGGAAAAGTGAACACTAAGTAAAAACAGAGTAAAACTGAAAGTACGGAAAAGTAAATGGGCCAGTATACATACCCAAACTGAAAGTAAAGTACAACTCGAAAGGGAAAACAACAACTGTAAAGTAAAAGCCGCTACACCGAGCTGTCCACTGGAAATCCCACCTGAAGGGTGGGTACAGATAGCTCCACTGCTCCTCGGGTTCCGTCGTCCGCTCCGAGCACGTTTCGCCCAGTGGTCCACCTCCTCGTACCGTCCTGCTCAGCAAGCCTCAACTACGATCAACGTTGTCCGTCGTCTGCAACCAACACAACGTAGTGCGGGCATAGCCCGTGCAGGGGTGAGTATAAGCTACTCAGTAGGGATCCCGAGACCCCTGAAGGTCTCCCAAAATCCACAAAGGATAAACCACAAAGGTAAGGTACAAGCACGAAGTAACAACCGACACTGCTTAGGTATATGCCCATACATATACCTAAGTCATCAATTCCAATACGCTCCAACCTCCGAGCCCAAGTACAACTCAGTCCACACAGGAAAGTATACATATTCCACACAGGAAAGTAAAACGAAATCCACACATGATAGCACAACACATTCCACACAGGAAAGCAACAGGATTCAGCTCACACAAGTATAATTCTTCGGATGACGATAAAGATGATCACTGATCCATCTAAGTCATCGGACCCACAAAGGATCGATAGGTAACTAACCCCCGCAATGACCCACACAGGATCGGGCCCACACAGGACCTGTAGGCGCTGGTTCACACAGGACCACTGAGCGCAGACCCACACAGGATCGGACCCACAAAGGATCGGGCCCACACAGGACCTGTAGCACTGATCCACGTAGGATCGCTGAGTGCTGTAGTCGTCGTCGTCGAATCCACTAAAGATCTCTGTACTGTCGTCGTCGCAGTCACAGTAGCAGTAGCAGTAGCAGTCGCAGCCAGCTCTAGGGTTCCCGCACACAGCAAGCTCATTCGGGAGGGTCCGCTCCACGAGCCGAGAGACTGATACATCAACTGTCACAAAGTCCAGAGTTGATGTGTCCAAAAGTTCCGTATCATCAACAGGAACTCAACTTAACAGACGGCGCGTCAATCGGACGCCCGGTCTGAGAGTTATTAGCTTTTTCGTCCCAGGGGCCCGGTTGGTTTTTTAAGGCAAAACCAACCCGACCATACTCTACCTGCGTCCAAACATCGGACGGAGTATGCCAAAAGATCCGTCTCACTAAGATGAACTCAACAAAGTTGACGACACGTCAATCGGACGTCCGTAGCTCAAGATATGAGTGTTTCCGCTCTGAGGGCCCGGTTGGTTTCGTGTACGAACCAACCCGGCCGAACTCAACGTATTCTGAAACTTTGAGTGAAATATACCAAAACGACCGTCTCGATCCAAGGATCGCATCGCCGCTGACGGCGCGTCGTTTGGAGATCCGTAGCCCGAGTTGTGGGCATTTGAATCTAAACCGCTCGGTAACGGGGGTTTCGGGCTCGGGTCGTCCCGGCCCGAGACCCCCCGGATGGCCCAAAACGGGTCGACCCGCCCCGGAAAGGGTCGACCCGGCCCGACACTGCCCGGCCTGGCCCGGCGAACTGGCCAGGCGCGCCGGTTCGGCGCAAGGCAGCGCGCTGCCAGCTCGGCCGAAGGCCGAGCTTCCTGGAAAAACGGGGGGCTGCCTGCGCCCCTTTGTGAAACCGGCCCCCCCCCCTCATTATGGGGGGCCTATTAACCACCCGAGGGAATTAAATTCCCCCGGTTTCCACCATCTTGGCCGGCCCGACCTGGCTGGACGGCTTCATCTCAACAGGACCGGCAAGGGCCGGTCCTCTTCAGTCTTCCGGTACCGGCGGCCCGGCTGGCCGCTGGTCATCACGTTCCGCCGCGGCCCGGAACCGGCTGCGGACTTCGTCGTCCGGCGCGGTGCGACGGCACCGCGCCCCTCCGCCGCAGCCCCGCTCTGGCCGCGGCGCCTTCAGTTTCCTTCGACGCGGTGCGACGGCGTCGCGTTCATGATAATTCTTTCCACGGCGCGGCGCGACGGCGTCGCGCAATAATTGTCGTGTGATTCCCGCGTGGTGCGACGGCACCACGCCATCTCATTTCATCCGCAAGAAACATTCAAGAACAAAGGAGCGGGGTTCAGCCGTGTTTGTGCGGTCCGGCCCCCCTCTCGTTAGATGATAACACTTAATCATTTAACCTCAAAGATTGTCATGCTAGAACCAAGAACGAGAATAAATAAATTAAACAACAACAAACCCCTACTTCGGTTTCAAGAACGATGTTCGTCAACGACCCGCGGAAGACGAGCGTCGCGGTGGTCGGCGTCGCGGAAAAAGGACGTTGATGTCGTGAAGCGAGGATTCGAAGCTCTTTGACGGTGATTTCGTCACGGGAAACCGTCGCGGAAGAGATGACGCGAAAGAAGTACGTCGCGTCACGGATACGGCGTCGCGGAAGGATCGTGTTCTTCGACGGAGAGGTTCTTCGTTGAAGAACGGAATTCTTCGCGTTCTTTGTTGAGTTTGAAGAAGAAGAAGAAATCTCCAAATTATCTCAAGGTGGCTAAGGAGACTAACCAAAATAAAATAAGCTAAGGATTATTTTATTTACACAATTATCAACTTGAATTTCAAAGGTTTGAAATTCAAACAACTCAACTCAATTAATTAACCAAGTTGTTAAGTTAATTAAAGAGGAGTTATATGGAGTTTTAAAAAAAAGAAGATGAAGAGTTAGGGTTAGTGTGGGCCCCACCACACTTAATCCTCTCAAGGGAGGTTAAGTGGATGTGGGTCCCACCCCTAACTCCCTTTGGGAGAAGTTAACCAAAAAGATAAAAATAAAATGTGTTTCCACATTTTATTTAACTTCTTTTAATTTTTTCCCAAAACTAACTTTCATACCGAATAAAACGCAACCTCGGAAAAGGTCTCCTTAAGCGAATATCGGCACTGCGAGTTCATCGGTGCCCTCAGAATTCTATTCCGGGCACTGGTTCAAAAGATAGAAAATCCCGCTCGTTTGTTCACTGAACGTACCCGAGCCAAACTTCGGAAAATGATTCCGGGCACACCGTGCCTCGGAATCAGGTTCCGTCAGAAACTGTGCTCTTGTAAAATTCCAAAGAAAATTAAGAAAAAAAATTCCCTTGAATTTTACGGGTCTTTACATTACTCCCACCTCAGGGCTTTACGTCCCCGTAAAGATACATCAAAACTAGGGAAACAAATGAGGGTACTGAGCACGCATCTGAGCCTCCCACTCCCAAGTGCTCTTTTGGAGATTCCCGTGCTGCCATCTGATGTGCACTAGAGGAATAGACCATCCATGTAGGACCCTCTCCTGTCGATCCTCTATGTCCACCGGGACCTCCGTAAAAGTCGCCCCATCGTCAACGCCAAGCTCCCCATGGTCAATGATGTGCGTCGGGTCGTGCACGTATCTCCTCAGCTGAGATACGTGGAAGACGTCGTGCACCCGGTGCAACTGAGGTGGTAGAGCCAGGTCATAAGCCACCTCACCAATCCTGCTGAGGACCTGGAAGGGTTCGATGAAGCGCGGAGATAACTTGACGCCTCGGCCAAATCTCTGTATACCACGTCGAGGTGAGACCCACAAGAAGACGTGGTCGCCATCCTCGAACTCTAGTGGCCTCCGCCTCCTGTCAGCGTATGATTTCTGCCGGCTCTGAGCTGTCCTCATCCGCTCCTGGATGACCTGGACCTTCTCTGTCGTGGTCTGGACTATCTCCGGTCCCACAAGTGCTGACTCCCCAGGGTCTGTCCAGCACAAAGGAGATCTACAAGGTTGGTCGTACAACGCCTCGTACGGTGCCATCCCGATGGTGGAGTGGTAGCTGTTGTTGTACGTAAACTCCACCAAGGGTAGGTGGTCCTCCCAGCTGTGACCAAAGTCGAGGACACATGCGCGGAGCATGTCCTCGAGAGTCTGAATGGTCCTCTCCGTCTGACCATCCGTCTGAGGGTGAAAGGCTGTGCTCAAATGTAGCTGCGTCCCGAACGCCTCCTACAACCCCTTCCAAAGCCAGGAAGTAAAGCGAGCATCTCGATCGGAGATTATAGATGATGGAAAACCGTGGAGCCGCACAATCTCCTGAACGTAGAGACGTCCCAAGCTCTCCACTTATCCCTGCTCTCTGATGGGTAATAAGTGTGCCGACTTGGTGAGTCGGTCAACAATCACCCAAATGGAGTCATGACCTCTGGAAGTGCGTGGAAGTCCAGTCACAAAGTCCATAGATATGCCGTCCCACTTCCACTACGGAACCTCCAAGGGATGTACCGAGCCTGCTGGTACCTGATGCTCTGCCTTCACCTGCTGGCAGGTGAGGCATCGAGAAACGAACTCTACCACATCCTTCTTCATGCCCGGCCACCAGTGCGGTCGTCTGAGATCCTGGTACATCTTCGCCACTCCAGGATGTACCGCCAAAGGAGAAGTGTGAAACTCTCTCAGCACCTCCTCTCGCAAAGCGACTGGTACCATGGTACGTCCTCTGAAAAGGATGTCGTGCTCTGCTCCAAGGGAGAAACCATCAGGTGCCTGTCCCAAGGATATCTGTGCACGCCGTGTCTCACAGTCAGCGTCCTCACGCTGTGCCTCTATGACCCGCTGTAGTAGTGGAGGGGTGACTGTGAGAGACTGGAGGAAGGATGCTCCATCTCTATCCACGAAGGATATCTGCAAAGAGGCTAGCTGCTTCGTCGCCTCCTCAAGTAGCTGAATGCCCGTCCTCTTACTGAGGGAATCGGCTACTATGTTCCCCTTCCCAGGAGTATAGACTATCTCAAAGTCATAGTCCTGGAGGAACTCGATCCATCACCACTGTCTCAGGTTCAGGTCCTTCTGCGAGAAGATATACCTGAGACTCTGATGATCAGAAAAGACTGTAAAGCGCTCGCCCATCAGGTAGTGTTTCCATGTCTTCAGAGCGAAGACCACTGCTGCTAACTCCAGGTCATGGGTAGCGTAGTTCTGCTCATGAGGCCTCAACTGACGTGATCCATAGGCAATCACTGCCCGCTCCTGCATCAAAACACATCTGAGTCTGGTCCCTGATGCATCGCAGTAGACTACGTACCCTACTCCCTCCTCAGGCAACCTCAAGATAGGTGCACTGGTCAATCTCTGTCTCAGCTCCTGGAAGCTCTACTGAAATCTGTCTGACCACATGAATGGTTTCCCCTTCTTCGTCAAAGCTGTGAGTGGTTCCGAAACTCTAGAGAAGTCTGGCACAAATCTCCGATAGTATCCGGCTAGTCCCAAGAAACTCCAAACCTCCGTCACGCTCCTGGGTGGCTCCAAAGCTAACACTGCCTCGATCTTCGCAGGATCCACTGCAACTCCCGCCTCAGAGATGACGTGTCCCAAGAAGTGGACCTCACGTATCCAGAACTGGCACTTTGAGAGCTTACCATAAATCTGGTTCTCTCGGAGTGTGTCTTGTAAAACTCGCAAGTGGTAGGCGTGATCCTCCTCAGTCGTCGAGTAAATCAGTATGTCGTCGATGAAGACCACGAAAAACCGATCAAGGTATGGCTGAAAGATCCTCTTCATGAGGGCCATGAACACTGCTGGAGCATTGGTTACACCGAAAGGCATAACTAAGAACTCATAGTGGCCATACCGACATCTGAAGGCCGTCTTCTGCACGTCCTCGTCTCTGACTCTGAGCTGATGATAGCCGGACCTGAGGTCTATCTTCGAGAACCACTGTGCTCCCTTGAGCTGGTCAAAGAGGTCATCAATCCTCAGTAGCAGATACTTATTCCTCACTGTCACCTGGTTCAGGCGACGATAGTCGACACACAGTCGCAAGCTCCCGTCTGCCTTCTTGGCGAACAATATCGGGGAAGCCCAGGGTGAAACACTGGGTCGGATGAACCCCTTGCCCTACAAGTCCTCAAACTGTACTCGTAGCTCTCGAAGCTCGGCGGGGGCCATCCGATATGATGGAGTCGATATCGGAGCTGTCCCGGGGTACAAGTCAATATAAAAGTATAGCTCTCTGCGAGGAGGTAGCCCTGGAACGTCGTCGGGAAAAATGTCCGCAAACTGATCCACCACTGCAGGAAAACTAGGACTCTGCACGTCAACTGCTCCTAGGATGAGGCTAGCCAACTGATAAGTGATGGGTTGTCCTCTCCTCTGCAGAAGTCCATCCTGTGTTGCGAAGGCTCCCTTCTCGTCAGTGAAGGTGAACCTGCTCCCGTCGGTGTGTACACATCGCACCTTGCGCCTAAAACAATAAACCTGTGCATGGACCATAGATAACCAATCCATGCCCAAGATGACGTCGTAAGGCCTCGACGCTGCTACAAGAAGATCCCAGCCGAAGCTCTCGCCTCCTAGAGTAATCTCACACTACCGGCACCAGTGCGTAATCGTCGAGTCTGCTCCCGTAGGAGTCTCTAGCCATAAGGATCGAGCCAACGGCTCTGTCGGAATATCCGAGCTCCGAACAAGGGCAGCGGCTATGAAAGAGTGACTCGCTCCTGTGTCTATAAGTACTACAGAAAGGGTGGAATAGACACAGATAGTACCTCGAATCATCTCGGGCGCGCCGTGGTCGTAGGCCTCCGCTGCCTGGAGCTGTGCCTGTCTCTGCCCGCCAGCTCCCTGTGGTCGGGGTGGACCTCCTGGTGGTGGTGGTGTTAGAGCCTCAAAGCGTCGCCCACCACCTGCTGCTCGGCCAGCTCCTCTGCCTCGTCCGCCTCCTCCCTGCGGACCGCCACGGTCGACCCTCTACCTCTGCCTTAGTGGTCCCTCAACCGTCTGCTGCTCCTCGGCACAACGGGTCAGGCAGTCACGAGCCATATGGCCCTGCCCGCCGCACGAGTAACACTGTCTACCTCTCGGAAGACTGGCTCCGCGCAGTGTGCCCCGCACTACTGAGCCAGTGTCCTGAGGTCATCTGCCTGAAGTCCTGGTCTACCTGGACCCTTGAGTCATCCGTCGACTGCCTGCCGCAGAAGACTCTGCCACGTGCCGCCCTGCGGTGGGTCTCGGCGCTGGTGTAGTCTCAGCAAGGAAGCTCTCGATAAAAAGGGCCCGTTCCAGTACTCCCGTCTGAGTCGGAATGCTGAGGGAGATCAGCGATGCCCTGATCTCATGTCTCAATCCCTGCTCGAAGGTCCGGGCCCGGAAGAATGGGTCATGTACCATGTCAGTTGAGTAGCGCGAGAGATCAGTAAATCTCACCGAGTACTGAGCAACCGTCATGCTGCCCTGCCGCAGCTGAAGAAGCTCCTGAATACGCACCGCACGAAGGGTGGCTGGAACGAACTCCGAGCAGAAGAGGATCTCAAAGTCCGTCCATAGTAGAGATGCCTCATCGTGCACCTGGAGCATCAATCTCCACCATCGTCCTGCTGCTGCGTGCAGTAGGCTCGCAGCGAGGATCACCATGAGGTCTGCAGGTGTCCTCACTAGACTAAAAACTCGTACCACTGCCTCCAGCCAGTCCTCTGCTGCCTGGGGGTCCATCTCCCCACAAAACCTGGGCGGTCGCTGGCGCTGGAACTCGTGCAGAGCTCCAAGATGACGTGCATCGTCATCGGCTGGTACTGGAAGCATCGGTGGCTCGGCGGGTAGTGCTACCACCGGTGCCACTACTGACAAAGGGCCCTGCACCGAGGCCTCGTCACTCGGTGGGCTGTCATCACGCTCGACTCTCAGAACCCTAGCTCGCTGCCGTCGTGGGGCCATCCTGAAAAGGAAACAGGTGCGCCACGGTCAGAACAGTATACCTGGTGAGCTGATACAAATCAATCACAAAGAAAACATGAAACACACACGCAATCAATGTTTTCGTGCATTAAGTCGGAAATCAGAAGTCAGGATCCTGGTGTACGGATACGTCGGCCGCCGCAGCAACACTGGACTCCCTGGACTGATAATCACACTCAATACGCTAAACATTATTGCTTCACATAGAAAATATGAGAGTTCGTGGTAGAACCGAACTCCTATGATACCAATTTGTCACGACCCGCCCTCGGGGCCCATGCCGTGACTACCCCAAGCCCGCCTTCCATAGGCCAGGGGCTGGCGACTAGCACCAAGGCATAGATCCCGGTAAAAAGGGAAGGCATTGCCTTTGAAAAGTAAACAAGCACCACAGAGTAAGCAAGCGGAAAAGTAAACACTAAGTAAAAACAAAGTACAACTGAAAGTGCGGAAAAGTAAATGGGCCAGTATACAAACCCAAACTGAAAGTAAAGTACAACTCGAAAGGGAAAAAACAACTGTAAAGTAAAAGCCGCTACACTGAGTTGTCCACTAGAAATCCCACCTGAAGGGTGGGTACAGATAGCTCCACTACTCCTCGGGTTCCGCCGTCCACTCCGAGCACGTCTCGCCCAGTGGTCCACCTCCTGGTACCGTCCTGCTCAGCAAGCCTCAACTACGATCAACGCTGTCCGTCGTCTGCAACCAACACAATGTAGTGCGGGCATAGCCCGTGTAGGGGTGAGTATAAGCTACTCAGTAGGGATCCCGAGACCCCTGAAGGTCTCCCAAAATCCACAAAGGATAAACCAAAAAGGTAAGGTACAAACACGAAGTAACAACCGACACTGCTTAGGTATATTCCCATACATATACCTAAGTCATCAATTCCAATATGCTCCAACCTCCGAGCCCAAGTAAAACTCAGTCCACACAGGAAAGTATATGTATTCCACACAGGAAAGCAAAACGAAATCCACATAGGATAGCACAACACATTCCACACAGGAAAGCAACAGGATTCAGCTCACACAGGTATACTTCTTCGGATGACGATAAAGATGATCACTGATCCATCTAAGTCGTCAGACCCATGAAGGATCGATAGGTAACTAACCCCCGCAATGACCCACACAGGATCGGGCCCACACAGGACCTGTAGGCACTGGTTCACACAGGACCGCTGAGCGCAGACCCACACAGGATCAGACCCACACAGGATCGGGCCCACACAGGACTTGTAGCACAGATCCACGTAGGATCGCTGAGTGCTGTAGTCGTCGTCGTCGAATCCACTAAGGATCTCTGTACTGTCGTCGTCGCAGTCACAGTAGCAGTAGCAGTAGCAGTCGCAGCCAGCTCTAGGGTTCCCGCACATAGCAAGCTCGTTCGGGAGGGTCCGCTCCACGAGCCGAGAGACTGATACATCAACTGCCACAAAGTCCAGAGTTGATGTATCCAAAAGTTCCGTATCGTCAACAGGTACTCAACGCAACAGACGGCGCGTCAATCGGATGCCCGGTCTCAGAGTTATTAGCTTTTTCGTCCTAGGGGCCCGGTTGGTTTTTTAAGGCAAAACCAACCCGACCGTACTCCACCTGTGTCCAAACCTCGGGTGGAGTTTTCCAAAAGATCCGTCTCACTAAGAGGAACTCAACAAAGTTGACGGCACGTCAATCAGACGTCCGTAGCTCAAGATATGAGTGTTTCCGCTCCGAGGGCCCGGTTGGTTTCGTGTACGAACCAACCCGGACGAACTCAAAGTATTCCGAAACTTTGATTGCAATATACAAAAACGACCGTCTCGATCCAAGGATCGCATCGCCGCTGACGGAGTATTGTTTGGAGATCCGTAGCCCGAGTTATGGGCATTTGAATCTAAACCGCTCGGTAATGGGGGTTTCGGGCCCGGGCCGTCCCGGCCCGAGACCCCCCGGATGGCCCGAACCGGGTCGACCCACCCCGGACAGGGTCGACCCCGCCCGGCCCGGCCTGGCCCGACGAATCATCCAGGCGCACCGGTTCGGCGCAAGGCAGCGCGCTGGGCGCGCTGCCAGCTCGGCCGAAGGCCGAGCTTGCTGGAAAAACGCGGGGCTGCCTGCCCCCCTTTGTGAAACCGGCCCCCCCTCATTATGGGGGGCCAATTAACCACCCAGGGGAATTAAATTCCCCCGATTTCCACCATCCCGGCCGGCCTGACCTGGCCGGCCGGCTTCATCTCAACAGGACCGGCATGGGCCGGTCCTCTTCCGTCTTCCGGCACCGGCGGCCCGGCTGGCCGCCGGTCGTCACGTTCCATCGCGGCCCGGAACTGGCCGCGGCCTTCGTCGTCCGACACGGTGCGACGGCACCGCGCCCCTCCGCCGCGGCCCCGCTCCGGCCGCGGCGCCTTTGGTTTCCATCGACGTGGTGCGACGGCATCGCGTTCATGATAATTCTTTACACGGCACGGCGCGACGGCGCCGCCCAATAATTGTCGTGTGATTCCCGTGTGGTGCGACGGCACCACGCCATCTCGTTTCATCTGCAAGAAACATTCAAGAACAAAGGAGTGGGGTTCGGCCATGTTTGTGCAGTCCGGCCCCCCTCTCGTTAGACGATAACACTTAATAATTTAACCTCAAAGATCGTCATGCTAGAACCAAGAACGAGAATAAATAAATTAAACAACAACAAACCCCTACTTTGGTTTCAAGAACGATGTTTGTCAACGACCCGCGGAAGACGAGCGTCGCGGTGGTCAGCGTCGCGGAAAAAGGACTTCGACGTCGTGAAGTGAGGATTCGAAGCTCTTTGACGGCGATTTCGTAACAGGAAACCGTCGCGGAAGAGATGACGCGGAAGAAGTACGTCGTGTCGCAGAGACGGCGTCGCGGAAGGAACGTGTTCTTCGACGGAGAGGTTCTTCGTTGAAGAACGACGTTCTTCGCGTTATTCATTGAGTTTGAAGAAGAAGAATAAAGCTCCAAATTCTCTCAAGGTGGATAAGGAGACTAACCAAAATAAAATAAGCTAAGGCTTATTTTATTTACACAATTATCAACTTGAATTTCAAAGGTTTGAAATTCAAACAACTCAACTCAATTAATTAACCAAGTTGTCAACTTAATTAAAGAGGAGTTATAGGGAGTTCTAAAAAAATAAGATGAAGAGTTAGGGTTCGTGTGGGCCCCACCACACTTAATCCTCTCAAGGGAGGTTAGGTGGATGTGGGTCCCACCCCTAACTCCCTTTGGGAGAAGTTAACTAACAAGTTAAAAATAAAATATCTTTCCACATTTTATTTAACTTCTTTTAATTTTTTTCTAAAACAAAATTTCATACCGAATAAAAAGCAACCTCGGAAAAGGTCTCCTTAAGCGAATATCGGCGCTGCGAGTTCATCAGTGCCCTCGGAATTCGATTCCGGGCACTGGTTCAAAAGATAGAAAATCCCGCTCGTTTGTTCACTGAACGTACCCGAGCCAAACTTCGGAAAATGATTTTGGGCACACCGGGGCTCGGAATCAGGTGCCGTCAGAAACTGCGCTCTTGTAAAATTCCAAAGAAAATTAAGAAAAAAAATTCCGTTGAATTTTACGGGTCTTTACATGGTGGGAAAATGATTGAAAAATTTAAGGCTAGAAAGAGGAGGTTGGACTCTTAAGTACAATGCATGAATAATCAAGTGAAAAAACAGGATGAACCTCACTCAATCCCCTTAAAAATGTGATACACAACACCGACCCATTTTTATGACATGGGACATGAGCCAGCAAATGAATCCAATGAATGATTACATCCAAGTTCTCCCCTTTTTTTCATTTTTTTTTGTAAAGCTCCAGATAGGTACAACTTTATTTTTTATTTATTGTTTTTCATGGAGAATGAGCTGAAAAATTGAATACAATGATAAATTCAAGATCATCTCCATTTTTTCTAATTTTTTATTTTTTTGAAGGAGAACCAGATGAAACAATAAAGCATAATGAAAGGATTACCCATTCCCAATTTGATCATTATCATCCACTACCCAAAATGTTGACACACACATCACATCACCCATAAATGAAACACATCCCCAATAACGCACACGAAAAGCCCTTCCCCCACACTCAAACATGAAATATCCATGAAAAAATACCAAGAGTACAGGTAGGTAAGGAAAATTCGGCTTGTAATGTGTCTTAAGCCTATAAGGCAATTCATGGAATCTAAAGGCTAACGAAGTATAGATGTAAAGGTAGGTCTCAAGATAAAATGTGGCTAGCCAAATAGATGCCTCAATCATATTAAAAACATTCCATGAAATCCAAAGCTTCAAAAGAGAAAAATCAAAGTTCTGGTTCTCACACAAAATCCAAGCTTCTCTAAAGAAAGTGTGGGTATTAGAAAGAATATTTCAAAGTGGTTTATAATACCTCAGAGGACAGGAAAAATGTATTGAGTCAGTGTTTCATGGACATGAATTTCAGAAAATGGTCAAATTCATAAAAATTCTTGGAAATACAATTCAAGGAAAAAGTTTCACAGCAACAATCATTTAAAATCCATTTCTTCAAAAATGATTTCAATCATCTCAAAATCAATTGGTGTGTGAAAAATGATTAGAATATTCATTGATTCTCAAGGATCCTAAAAAGATGAAAAATAAAAATAAAAGCACACAAAACATCTAAGTAGTTTGACACTCCCCCCACACGTAGATTTCACTACCCCCATTGCATCTCAACAAAAGAATGATAAGGGTAGAAAAATAAAAGGAAGGAAAGATACAACCTGACTTTATTTTACAGTGGAAGACTTGAGTTAAGCTCCTAGATACTGCCACTTAACCTAAAAAGCATGAAATAACGAAAATATGAGAAAAATAAATTAAAATAAAGAGGAATGGAGAAGAAAGGGGATAATGCTTGGTTTGACCCCCAAGCGGGTGCTAGGTTTTTACTGCCCCTAGTCCAGTAGTTGCAGTAGTTTAACCCCAATCCGAAGGTGGATGAGGTTTCTTGCTCAGGAACCACCATAACTTCTTTATTCCAATTATCCTCAACGCATACAGGTCTTGGAGGAACCCACATATAGAGTACATCAACTCCTCCCCCTTTTCCATGTGGTACAAATTAGAATTTGGGGGGAGGATAAAGAATGAGTCCTCTTTGTTCATTGCCACAACTTGTATGGCCTATTCAACTTTAACATCCAGGGCTTGCACATGTGATGCTGGGTCAAAAAATTCAGAAGGGAAGTTAGAAAATAATTCCACTTGAATAATATTAAAACATGAACATTCAATATAAAAATCTTCCCTTTCGTGTAGGTCACCTTGAAATGCGATCTCTTCAGGCAAGGCCACTGGGAATTCTTTTTCAATAGGGACTTCTTTGTCTTATTCTAAAGAAAGAGAGGGGTATAGAGGTACTGATTATTCTTTGAATAAGATGATAGGATCACTTACCTTTTTTTATTCAACAAAATCATACCAATGTTCCTCCAATTCTTGTTGATCTCCCACAGTTGTATCAGCTGGGTTTTCGTCTTCAGGAACCTCTTCAAGCAATGGCCAAGGAGAGACGATTGCATATTCAAATTGAGTCTTCAAGTCCTCCTTGGGTTATTCAACATCAAATGTAGGTGGAACAACATTTTCCTCTTCTTCTTCATCAATGTACTTTTGTTGTTGTTTTCGTTCCAGCAATAATGTTTTAACTTATTCAACATCAGCCGCCAGCGATGCCACCATCATGCTTGCTTGTTCTAGAGTTTTGAAATTGTTTTGAATCATCGCGGAATCTTGTTCCATCTGCAGCATAAAATAATCTTCCCTACTAGAAAATTCATAACTAGGAAAAGCATATGAAAAATCACTAAAATAATCCATGAAAAAAATGATATTCAATGAAACACTTTTTTTTTAGTTTTTGAAATTTTTATTTTTTTGGGGTTTTTATGAAAAATAGAGTGTGAAAGTGATTGACCTCCCCAGAAACAGCACCAAATTGGTGAGAGTGGTTTTTCATGAACCAAAATTCAATTAAATTATTATTTACCTAATAATTCACCATAGTGGCACACCCTAGGGTCGATCACAAGGAGGCCACTTCCACACACAATCTTTCTATTGTCACTAATATAAACTAACTAATTTAAAAAGATAATACTAATATAAATTGGGGGGATAAATTAAAATGTATGAAATATAGATATATTATTAATATATAAATATATTAAAACAAAAAATACAAAGAAAAGGAATAAGATACACAAAGAAGTTAAAAGAATAAAACCATCGTTCTTGGGGTTTCATGGTGGAATTATCATTGTTATCCAAAATATTAATCAATGAGATATTCAATGTGGAGATCAATACCTGTCACTCCACACCCTCTCGTTTGAAATGTATTACCCTACACCAAGACCTCTTCATATAGGAGTAATCTCTTCCACATCAATACCCAATCCAAACTCCACCGTTTGAATGAATTAGATATTGATGGGAAGGAAAAGTAATAAACAAGGAGGAAGAAGTCAATAGTAGATAAGGTGGGGCGACGGCTCACCACAACCATTTAACCACTAATTAATCCTTAGAATAAAACATGATACATCAGTAAAGCACATAAAACTGAAATACCACCACTTCCCCCCTCAATCAACAGTGAGGGTTAGCTCTCCACAAGCATGGAGTTAGAAAGAAGCACAGTGGGAGAAACACATAAAATAAAAGAAATGAAAGAAAATAAGAAATGAAGAGAAGAAGAAGAAATCAACACTAATATATATTATAACTATAAAGAACAATTAAAAAAACTAAACTCAACCTTTCCCCCTTGAAATGGATATCACTGTAAAAGAGAGAAGAGACACATATTTATAGAGAAAATGGGAGAAGAATTGTCACTCAAATTCTGTCCTCCGGATTGCATAGACATTTAGTCCCATTAAATGACCGAATTGGTAACCTTTACCTTCTTGAAACTTGTTCCTTATCGTCTTCTGCGTCCCTCCACAACATTTCATCCAGATTGGTCCAATTATGTTGGAGTTATGAATGTTTTGGTGAGGACAATTAAATCTGTCCATGTGACTCTTTGTCTTCCACAACTCCAACTTCCCATGCCTTTAATTCCTTGAAACCATCCAATTCAGATGTCGACTCATTAATGAAAGATGTTAATTAATTATTCTTCCAGCTCCTGGTTGAATACCAGCTTCATTGGATTGGTCATCTTCGAGATAATAGATCAGCATTGAAACCGTCCAAATCTGTACACAGTTTTCAAGGTCCGGATTATGAGATGATTTTGAGCCTCCAAATGATTGATTGAGCTGGGAATCCAGAATGATGGAATGTGGAAAATTATGTAAGGAAACCTAAAAAAAGTAATTTCACAATTTGGTTCAGTTTAGAAAATGTTATGGCCAAAATACTGAAGACAAATAAAATAGTTAAACCTCAAAATTAAGCCATTTCTACATTTGAGCTCAAAATACCGCTAAAACATAAAAATGTGACAATTGCATATAAAATAACACTTTGGTGGGATTTAAAACATTGATATATAGTATATAATATGTGAAAATTCATGCTTCATTAGTATCCCCTTTGAATTATAGTCAAGGGAGAGTCACTAGAGTCATCTCACAACGTTTTAAACTAACTAAGGAAAGAAAGACTAATAGTCATAACACTTAACACATTATACTACTGAAGAACTCAACCCTAATGATTTCTTAGGTCTGCTCTATCACCTAGACCCACTCATCACATAGTCCCACTAGGTCACCAAGACCTGTGTGTGTCCTTGGCCTACTGGGTCACCTAGAACAACTCAGACATCTAGACCTGCTCCAATCCTTGGCATGTTGGGTTACCTAGACCCGCTTGTATCTGTAGCCTATTGGGTCACCTAGACCTGCTCGTCTACTTGGAATGATGGGACACATAGACCTGCTCATCTCCACGGTCTTCATGGTATCCTTGACCTTCTCTTCTTCTTGGCATGCTGGGTCACCTTGACCCACTCATAGAGAGCTTGATTCTTGGAGAGTCTAGTCCTCAAGCCATCGATCACAAGTGAACTTCCATGAAAGTCTACTCAGTCTATACCAAAAGGACAACCTCATCATGAGGGTCCCAATTCCACTAATAGATCATCAATCTAACATAATGTTTAAAAGATAGGCATCTTTTAGTGAAAAGGGGCTTGTGGGGTCTGGGTTCAGTCTGACCTAACCGATCCGCCCAGTGGTCTACCGACATAACCTAGGTCTGACCAGGAGGGTCAACCCGGCCTGCTATAGTGGCTAGGTTTGCTTGACCAACCGGGCCCACTGAAGCATGCCAATCCTATCTTCATGAAACATGAAAGGTGCCACATCCCAACCCCAGCTATTTCCATGAGTTGCTACCACATGATGCGACTTAGTAGTTGCATCGACCTGCACCACTACTGATCGCTCCCATCTTACACAGTCCACAGTCCATGACATTTCATTGGTCCTCCTCTTCTATCATGACACTCCATCAGTGAACGCCACCTCCTACATAAGTATGATGCCACATGCCACCGCTAGAATTCACCATGTGCCGCCACTACCCATAGCCATCGCGTGTGTGGGTTCTTCCACGGGCCACCAGACTCTCTTCTATGGTTTGTTTTCTGATTCAAATATTCTATAGCCATCCTTGGGTCACCACCTCTACTATTTTGAGATCCAACCTATCTATCCATCGATCTTAGGGTCCATAAATGTTCATAACCTCCTGTAAGGAGTCCCACACTACCACGAGGTTCATTGGCAAGGAACGCAAGAGGGAGAGGAGATCACAATGAACGCCCAAGGAAACAACCGTCATCCTTGTTTGTTTTTCCTTCATTTTTTTTGTTTTAATAAATTAGGGGGTCATTTGTAATATCCCTAAGATAATAATCCCATCTTTAATTCCCACATTCGGATTCCCATTTCCATGTTGTTGACCAATCCGTGGGTCAATCTATTAGTGTACTAACCATTTGTAACGTCCCGACCCCGGGTGCCACGCAACGGGTGCCCCGAACCCAGTTTTCCACGTGACCTCAAGCGCATTTCCCCAAATGCCAGAGGCTGCCGAATAGCAGTGAGGGTCCTGGTCTGATAGTGGGGAAACTATGCCCTCATTTGTCAAAGTGTAGCACATCGGAATTTAAATAAAACATACAACAAACAGTGGAAGCAGTAAACCATGCACAACTGAAATAAAAAACTGCAGTGGATATAACCAAAAAGATGTAAATAATGATGTTACATGTTCCAAGTTCTAAGAAAACAGCCATAACATGTTAAACATCAATACAGTACAACAAAATGTAGAGTACAACAAAATAAAGCAAAACAGCTGGCAGTGGCATCGTGAACCTAGGCTCGGTCCCATGCCCTCCTAATCCATAGAAACAGTCAGGTACTTGTATAGGGACTCTTTCCCCTATCCAAACCTGCAGAAACATAATCTGTTTGGGACGAAAAGCATGACCCAAAAGGGGTGTGAGAAATATATCTCAGTAGGAACCCACCAAAGACCCGTGTCCAACTGCGCATAAGCATGCAACAATAGTGTGCAGTTGTAAAATGCAATAAAGTAAGCAGTACCAAAAAGTAACTAACTACAAGTTATATTGTCATTTTATTATTCATTTAATCATTTAACTTAGTAACATTCTGTGCTCAACAGCACCAAGACCTCAGGCCAACCAAAAGCTTGCCCTCAGGCTAATATAGTAAAGCCACGCCCTTAGGCTTTCCCTCAGGATATCCAGAATCCAACCCACAGGTATTTCCCTCAGGTGTAACAAAAATTTCCCTCAAGCATAGGAATTGTCGCCCTCAGGCAAAGAAGTCAATCCCTCAGGCACGAAAGGTTGTCCCCACGCAAAATAACTACAGCCCTCGGGATAAATAGTGCAGTGCCCACAGGCTAATCACAACAATGCCCTCAGGCTAAACAGGTAACCAGGCCAGGCCCAACATATCAAAATGCAGTAAACAATCAATTCCTCTCAAAGAAATTCTACAAATACTACATTAAATGCATACCCTCGGGTATCCTGGCCAAACAGATGAACAGTGGAACACACCCCTGGGGTGGTTCCGAATCCAAGAAACGATCCCAACCAGCATTTTATTATCACAATTTAATCACCTATGCAATTATAGGCATTAAATATAGAAACGACCTCAGACACACGACACCCCAACATGGGTTCGTGGCATGAAAATGCAAAAAAAACGCACGACAGTTGGAAATTTACCCCAATCCACCTACCTTATTCGCCAATTAACGTTATACCCGAACACCGAATCTAGAAATGCCTAAGAACGACGTAGATCTGATAAAGAAAAAAACCCATTCAAACGTAAATATCTTCTGTTAGGGGAAGAATTGGTAAGAACCATACCAGGAGAGGAGAGGGCTTACCCGTGCGGTTCCAACGAGATCGTCCGAAGCTAAATCGGATTCCAGAAGAACACCCGGCAGATCTTCAAAGGTTCGGTCGTCCTCCTTGGCTCCAAAACGGCTCAAACGCCTCCTCTGCCAAATGAGGAGGCTACTGTCTGTTTTAATCCGAAAAAACAAAGTACACGGCGTGTACTTCTGAGTACACGGTGTGTACATATTTCATTTAACTGTTCCTCTGGTGGCACCACCACACTGTTCATCCGTCGACATGAGTACACATCATGTACTCCCAAGTACACAGCGTGTACTATCACCCAGCTATCGGCTGCTCCACCACCTTACTATTTAGGCTTGTTGACTGACTACACGACATTTAAGGTACCACTACACAGTGTGTAGTCGGTTCCTACACCCTTAATCACTGACAAGGCTACACGCCCCGTGTACCCATTCCACATGGCCAAAAGTACACAGCGTGTGGAAAAGTACATGGCGTGTAGTTCCAAAATTTAGGATTTTCCCCCATTTTCCATATTTTCTCAAAAAAACTTAAGGAAAAGAGAAAGGAAGAAATTTGTACCTCAAAAATAAGAACTGAGTTCTTACAAACTTCCCACCTTATAGCAATTCTTCCTCGAATTTCCCTTCCTAGGGTGGTGAAGATAAAGCTCAGAACATCTCTGGCCACTGAGCACGTACATCGGCCTCCCACTCCCAGGTCTCGTCCTGCACTTGACTATTCTGCCATAGCCCCCGTACAAGAGGAACTGAACGACCTAGGAGAACCTTCGTTCTCCTATCAATGATATGAATTGGATGCTCCTCAAAGGACACATCGGCCTCCAGATCAACCTCCTCGGGATGAAAGACCTGAGACGGGTCTAAATGATAGCGATGCAACTGAGACACGTTGAAGACGTCGTTCATGGCTCGGTACCAATGAGGCAACTGAAACCGATAGGCAACCATCCCGACTCTCTTCAGAATCTCGAATGGACCCACATACCTCGATGAAAGCACACCCTGTCTCCTGATCCGTTTGTGTCCCAGCCTTGGAGAAACACGCAAGAGAACCCAATCCCCAACCACGAACTCCAAAGGTCGTCTGCGGCGATCGACATATGACTTCTGACGAGACTGCGCGGTAGCCATCCACTTCCGAGTCAACTGGACCTGCTCAGATGTCTCTTGCATGAGCTATGGCCCCGGTAAAGCTGCCTCACCTACCTCTAACCAGCACAAAGGTGATCAGCATGGCCTACCATATAAAGCCTCGTATGGTGCCATCCCAATAGTTTCTTGAAAATTATTTTTATAAGAAAACTCGACTAAGGG
Source organism: Viscum album (assembly GCA_963277665.1). Classification (NCBI taxonomy): domain Eukaryota; kingdom Viridiplantae; phylum Streptophyta; class Magnoliopsida; order Santalales; family Viscaceae; genus Viscum; species Viscum album. The sequence goes on along the minus strand of OY728127.1, from coordinate 344,122,341 downwards.
TATATGCTTCTCCCAAGAGCCCCCAAAGTCTAGGATGTATGAACGCAGCATGTCCTCAAACACCTGTATCATACGCTCTAACTGGCCATCTGTCTGAGGGTGGTATGTTTTGCTAAGAAGCACCTGTGTACCCAGCGCCCTCTGAAATCTCTTCCAGAAATGAGACGTAAAGCGGGCATACCTATCAGAAATGATAGAATGAGGGACCCCATGAAGACGTATGATCTCTCGGATATGCAGCCTTCCGAGATCGTCCACACCGAAGGTCTCCTTGATCGGCAATAAGTGAGCTACCTTCATGAGTCTATCCACAACAACCCACACGGCGTCATTGCCTCAAGGTGAAATCGACAATCCCGTCACGAAATCCATCGCAACATCATCTCATTTCTACTCTAGAATGGGTAACTACTGTAAAATCCCACCTGGTCTCTGATGCTCTACCTTCACCAGCTGACAGGTGGAACACCTCGTAACAAAAAAAGCTACATCTCTCTTCATACTCGGCCACCAGTAATGATGCCTCATGTCACGGTACATCTTGGTAACCCCGTGATGAACTGCCCAAGCCAAACCATGAAACTCCTGCATCAGCTCCTCACGTATATCCCAAGGAACCCATACTCGTCCATGGAAACGCAGGACCTCATCGTCGCCTATCGTCCAACCAGGAGGAGGGTTCTCACTTGCCACCAACTCCCGTAGAACTAGGCCTTCTGAATCAGATAGTTGTCTCATCCTCACTCTATCCAGGAGGGTAGAATTCATAGCTAAAGAAGAAAGAAAAGTCTTCCCCTGACAATCATGCACCTCCAGATGCATCTCAGAGAACAAAGCCATGAGATTCCACTCACCACTGGCCTCCTGCACTGCTTGTATCTAAGTCTTCCTGCTCAGTATGTCAGCTACTGCATTACCTTTACCAGGTGTATAGGCAAGCTCAAAATCGAAGGACTATAGGTACTCAACACACCTTCTCTTCCTCAGATTCAGGTCATGCTGAGTAAAGATATACTTGAGGCTTTTGTGGTCGGTGAAAACCACAATATACTCTCCCAACAGATAATGTCTCCAACGGTGCAAGGCATGCACAAATGCAGCCAACTCGAGATCATGCGTTGGGTAATTCCTCTCATGTGGCCTCAACTGCCGAGACCCGTACGCAACAACTCGGTCGCCCTACATCAAAACTGCTCCCAGCACAATACCTAATGCATCATAAGAAAACTGTATAGCTCTTCCCCTGCTCTGGGAGTATCAGGATCGGTGCTGATGTCAACCTTCCCTTTAGGTCCTGGAAAGCTATCTCTCAAGCTTCTAACCAATAGAACTTCACACCCTTCTTAGTTAGACCTATAAATGGTGCTGCTAAGCGGGAGAAGTCCTTTATGTAGTATCTGTAGTAACCAGCCAGCCCTAAGAAACTCTGTATCTCAAACACGTTCTTAGGCTGCTCCCAGGAAACTACTACTCTCACCTTCTCCAGGACTACTGCAACTCCTGCCACTGAGATGATATGACCCAGGAAGTGAATCTAGTCCATCCAAAAGTGGAACTTTGAGATCTTATCATATAGCCGATGCTCTCTCAGTTAACTTAGTATGATCTCAAGATGGGTGGCAGGGTCGTGTTGAGTGTGACAGTACACAAAGATTTCGTCCACGAATACTACCACAAAATAATCATGATACAGATAGAACACACAATTCATCAGATTCATGAAAACTTCTGGCACATTCGTGAGTTCGAACGGCATAACCAAGTACTCGTACAGACCATATCTGCTCAGAAAAGTTGTAAGCAGTATATCCGATGGTCTCACGTGCAGCTGATGATATCTTGATCTCAAGTCAATATTCGAGAACACTTGTGCTCGATGAAGCTGATCAAACAGATCATCAATCGTCAAAAAGGTATATCGGTTCTTAACCGTCAACTGGTTCAACTTTCGATAATCCACACAAAGCCTAAGGGTACAATCCGCCTTCTTCGCAAAAAGGACCGGAGAACCCCAAGGAGAAGTACTGGGTTGGATAAATCCCTTTGCCTGCAACTCCTCCAACTGCCTCTTGAGCTCCTGAAACTTAGTCGTGGCCATCCTATAAGGAGAAATGGACACCGGTGTTGCTCCTGGCACAAGCTCGATAGAGAAATCTACCTCACGCACCGGAGGTAGACCTGAAAAGTCATCCGGGAAAACATTACTGAAACGATAAACAACTGGAGGGAAATCCGTCTGACAAGTCCCCTGATCATCCAGATATAAGCTTGCAATCTTGGACATGACTCCACCTTTCCCATGGTGCTTTGGTCATGCTCGACTCACTTGAACATCACATTCTCCATTGTATAGAAACTCTCCGCCCTCTGGTGACGTGAAACGCACCCTGCGACGATAGCAGTCTACAAAGGCTCGAAACCGAACCAACCAGTCCATCTAGAGGATGAAATCATAGCTCGTAATCTCCAAGACATAGAGGTCCCAAAGGAAGTGACACCCTCCAACATCAAGGGGGCACTCCTTACACTGATGCACACCAGCTGTACTAATCCCCAACGGTGTGTCTAGCATCATGATATCAAAAGAAGAAGAAACACCGAGCCCAAGGCTCTCCACAACAGGTACAGATATGAAACTATGTGTAACACTCGTATAAAAAAGCACTGAAGATAAGACATAAGCTACTAGAATAGTACCTCTGACTATAGAAGGTCTGAGATCCTGCTCTTGCTGGGTCTTTTGCACTGTATATGTCTGCCCAGTGCTGCGGCCCTACGACACAGCCTGGCTACCCGGAGCTGTCTTGCAATGCTGCCTATGAGATCCTGGCGTCTGGCTACCACAGCCATGACCACCATCTCTGCCTGTACGCCCTGACGTATTCCAGTTCCCGGATAGGTAAGAAGCCACTGGTCCTGCTCCCGCACACAGAGTCTACACAGAACCCCTATCACCAGCCACTGGTGGAAACGCCTTACAAAAGCACTGTAGATGACCCACCTGACCGCAAGCTCGACACTCCACTAGTTCTCGTGGACACTAGGGTCTCTTGTGACCCTCTCTTCCACACTGGTAGCACCTGATCGGGCCACCTGAAGACACTGTCTGGCTGGTACTGCCACCCTGAGAGAAGTCCATCTGTCTCTTCCTCTTTCCCGCAGAAATAGTACCACCAACTGGTGATGAACCGCCCGGTCCCACACCATTAGCTTCCCGCAGGTTCCTCTCGGTAATAAACGCCTGGTTCACAATAGCATGTACATTAGGCAACTTGAAAGCATTCACAAGCGCATAGATGTCATACCGAAGACCATCCTCAAAACGTCTGGCTCTCAGCATCTCATCACCCACTAGCACGGGTGCAAAACGCTGAAGCTCAGTGAAGTGAGCAGAATAGTCCATCACCGACATAGTGCCCTAATGAAAATTCATGAACTCTCGAGCTCTATCTGCCCTCAGTGTCTCGGGAGAGAAGAAGTCATAGAAGACTGCCTGAAAATCTTTCCACGCCATGTCTCTGTGATGCTCTGACTAAGTGGTAACATCCCACCACCTCTTGGTGGAATCACGCAGCATGTAAGTCGCGAGCATGACCCTCCGTCCTGGAGGCGTCTCCAGATGATGAAAAATAGTCTACATTGATCCTAGCAAAGACTCGGCAGCCTGAGGTCCGACATCCCCTGAAAACGTAGGCGGATGCTGCTGCTGAAAGATACATGGCAGCTCAGCCATAGATGTGGCAGCCTGTGGTGCTCCCTGAAAGGTCTGCATGAACTGCATAAAGCCTTCACGAAACTGCGCCTCCGCGCCTGTGTCCGGTATAGAATATAGTGCCACATCTGGCTCTGCGGGAGGATCAACTGGTAGCCCATGGCCCACCATCTCTGGAGTATAATCGTCTCTACTCTCCTGGAGAACAACTCGCGGTCGTCTATGCGGCATGACACTACAAGGTCAAAAGAACACATCAGATTCAAGATTATTAAGGCTGAAAGAAAAGGAACCACAAAGGAACAAGAGGAAGAAGGCATTTCAAAATTTTCAAAACAAGACTACACGGCGTGTACACTGACTACACGGCGTGTGTACTTCACTTCTCTCCCCCTGTCCGGGTCCTTCAACACGGCTAAGCCATACGGATCCCGTTGAACAAAAACTACACGACATGTATAATATCTACACTACGTGTACGGTGTTATTTTCCAACTGCCCGTGTCGTCTGTGACACGGCTGACTACTCATCTTAACACTACACGGCGTGTTACACCCACACACGACGTGTACACCACCCCGTTTCCCTGCCACATGGAAAACTCCACATGGTCTGTCCTTGGACAAGACTACACGACATGTCCCACAGGTACATGGTGTGTTCAGGGAGAGGTGACACCGGCTCGTGTTGTTAGTTACACGGCCGCGTCCACATGCCACACTACCCTGCGTGTTCGTCATTGACACGGTGTGTTTCTGTATAAGAGTTCACCGAACCGTGTTGTTAGTTACACGGCCGGACTCCGGGTCAATACTACACGGCGTGTCTATCAAGGAAACAGCGTGTTCTACCCAAGCCTTTCCCTACCCCGTGTCGCCGCCCACACGGTTTGTGACACGGGAAGAGACTACACAGCGTGTACTCTGGGTACAAGGCATGTACCCAAAAAGTTCATTTTTCTTCCCGAACAGAAGAACATACACAACGTGAAAAAAAAGTACTACACGACATGTATACTGGGTTTCCAGACAGTATGCCTCAGAAACATCCCCTGAACCCAGAAAATACTGAAAAACAACACCTAAGTGTCAAATTCCGACCCGTGAGGGACCATACTCACCACGAATCAAAGTTTGACATATTATATGTGTTATAAACAATAAACAATCAATGATCCACCAAATTCTGGTCAATGGGGACCATACTCCCAAAAACCAAAGTTTGGCGTCCATTCTATAACAAGATCACACAAGGAATATCCTATCATAGAGCAGGTATTTATCAGAGCAGCTATCACAACAACATGCTTTTCTCACACATCAACTATCACAACAACATGCGAATTCTAATGCACCTACATAGCATGGAAACTATGCATTGCATGTGATATCTATCATGTGCCTATATGATGCATGAGACGGCATACCATCATCTCATTGGGTTGTAACTAAATAGAACCCATAGATAAAATATAAACTGCACAATACAAGTGCATCACCCTACGGTGAAATCAAATCAACCGTAAAATTTCAAAATCAAAAGAATTGAAAAATATGATGTAGACTGGATTTTCCCTATACACGGGTTAGCTACGCCCAGGAACAGCTTATTACCAAATACCTTTCGTCTTATCCCTGAATACAACTCCAAATAGTAAGTCAAAGAAAAGAACACCTCTAATACCACTTTGTAACATCCAGGCCCCGGGTGCCACACAACGGGTGCCCCGAACCCAGTTCGCCACATGACCTCAAGCGCATTTCCCCAAACTCCATAGGCTGTCGACTAGCTGCGAGGGCCTATGTCTGATAGTGGGGAAACTATGCCCTCATTTGTCAAAGTGTAGCACAACGGAATTTAAATACAACATACAACAAAGAGTGGAAGCAGTAAACCATGCAAAACTGAAATAAACAACTGCAGTGGATATAACCAACAGGATGTAAATAATGATGTTACATGTTCCAAGTTCTAAGAAAATAGCCAGAACATGTTATACATCAATACAGCACAACAAAAAGCAGATTACAACAAAACAAAGCAAAACAGCTCACAGCGGAATCGCGATCCTAGGCTCGGTCCCATGCCCTCCTACTCCACATCAACAGTCAAGTGCCTGTATAGGGACTCTTGCCCCTATCCACACCTGCAGAAACGTAATCGGTTTGGGCCGAAAAGCATGACCCAAATAAGGTGTGAGAAATATATCTCAGTAGGCACCCACCAAAGGCTTGTGCCCAACTGCGTGTAAGCATGCAACAATAGTGTGCAGTAGTAAAATGCGAGAAAGTAAGTAGTAATAAAAAGTAACTAACTACCAGTTATATTGTCATTTTATTATTCATTTAATCATTTATCTTAGTAATATTATATTCTCAATAGCACCAAGCCCTCAGGGAAACTAGAAGCTTGCCCTCAGACTAATATAGTCAAACCACGCCCTCAGGCTTGCCCTCTGTCTATCCAGAATATAACCCGCAGGTTTTTCCCTTAAGCGTAACAGAAATTACCCTCAGGCGTAGGAAGTGTCTCCCTCAGGAACAGAAGTCAAGCCCTCAGGCACGAAAGGTTTCCCTTAGGCGAAATAACTACAACCCTCGGGCTAAATAGTGCAGTGCCCCCAGGCTAATCATAACAACGCCCTCAGGCTAAACAGGTAACCGGGCCATTCCCAACATATCAAAATACAGTAAACAAGAAATTACACTCAAGGAAATTCTATAATTACTACATTAAAGGAATACCCTCGGGTATCCTATCCAAATGGGTAAATAGTGGAACACTCCCCTAGGGTGGTTCCAGATCCAAGCAACGATCCCAACCATCATTTTATTATCACAATTTAATGACCTATGTAATTCTAGGAATTAAATATAGCAACGGCCTTAGCCACACGACACCCCAACATGGGTTCATGGTATGAAAACGCACAAAAACGCACTACATTTGGAAATTTACACCAAGCCACCTACCTTATTCGACAACGAACGTTTTACCCGAACGCCGACTCCAGAAATGCCCAAGAATGGCGTAGATATGATGAGGAACAAAACCCATTCAAACATAAATAACATCCATTAGAGGAAGAATTGGTAAGAACCATACCAGGAGAGGAGAGGGCTTACCCGTGCGGTTCCAACGAGATCGTCTGAAGCCGAATCAGATTCCAGAAGAACACCCGACAGATCTTCAATGGTTCGGTCATCCTCCTTGGCTCCAAAACGGCTCAAACGCCTCCTCTGCCAAATTAGGAGGATACTATCTGTTTCAAGCCGAAAAAACAAAGTACAAGGTGTGTACTTCTTATTAAATGACGTCTACTTCTTTCATTTAACTGTTCCTCTGGAGGCACCGCCATACTGTTCATCCGTCGACATGAGTACACCGCATGAACTCCCAAGTAAACGACGTGTACTGTGACCCAGCTGTTGGCTGCTCCACCACGTTACTGTTTAGGACTGCCGAATTACTACACGATGTGTAAGCTACCACTACACGATGTGTAGTTGGTTACTACACCCTTCGTCGCCAACAAGTCTAAACACCCCGTGTACCCATTCCACACAGCCAAAAGTATATGGAATGTGGAAAAGTACATGGAGTGTAGTTCCAAAATTAAGGATTTTCCCCCATTTTCCATATTTTATCAAAAACACTTAAGGAAAAGAGAAATGAAGAAACTAGTACCTCAAAAATAAGAACCGGGTTCTTACACCATTGTTCGATGTTTAGAAATAATAACAAGGTAAGGGAGACTAGGAAAAAAATCACAAACCCCTTACCTCATGGTTGGATCATTCGATGGAAAATATCAGAGTTGCACCGTCGTCTTCTATCATTCCTCAATCCTCAATCTTTCATTGGTGGTGATTCATCATTCATCGTTGTTCATCGATGTTCGTCGCTCACCAACACAAGTCATCCAGTGGTTTAGATAAAATCCAAAACTGTCCAGTAATCACATATCCTAGTAATGTTATTAATTAAAAAAAATAATTTAGTGTTTCTGTTATATTGAGTCTCCACATCGTTATGGCTCATTTTCAGTGCCGCTACATTGTTTCAATTATTTAATGAAACATTCGGCTTGACGTTGCATCACCGAAAAACAAATTTGAATAAATTAATATTTCTTAACATTATTTAATTTTCATTAAAATTCTCAAAAATTAACATTTACCCTCCACCCATGTCGGTCTAGATTGCGTCCTTTCATAGGAAATGTTTTCATTCCGGTCACAAAAGTGCCCCAAAATTTTTAATCTTGACACCCGTTAAGAAGCTGTCAAAACCGTGCACACACATGTTTTTAAATAACTTTAAAAAAAGTTCAAACATATATTCCAAGATAAGAGGGCCTTAGAATCATGTTCTGTTTCAATTCATGGTCTCAAAATAATCCCATATAATTTTAATACAAAATTATATGGAATTTCTAGGACATTACATTTTTACAGTCATGAATATTATTTAACATTAAATATACTTAATACTTTAAACATTTCATACATACATAATCCAAAACCAAATAGAATAAATTTATAGGGATAAATTATGTAAGTTCTTTTATAGTTGAGAGTATATAATACAAAAAAATATACCAATTAATTTAAAATATAGAGAGAGGTATATTATATTAATTAATTATATAGACATTAAAAATCATATCAGTGTATAAGAAATCATGAATAATTTATATGAATTATTAGGGATGTCTATTGAGATTGTATTAGAATCATATAAGAAGATAAAATACCATTTTACTAAATTAATTACAAATGATGATATATCCTACATCTTTTATGTGATATAAAATTCATAATAATAAGATTAATATCAAAGAAAAAATATAAATATTTTTACAATATTTTAAATAAAAAATATTTCTAAAAGGATATTATTTCATAATATATACAAAAATTTTATGAGTAGTTAAAAATTCTATGACATCAATCCATTAAATTTATAGGGTTGAGGGACACTAGAATTTTAGGAGAGAAATTTTTCGATTTAAAGTGAAATATTTCCCTTGGGGGAGACACAAATTTAAAATTATTATACACACAAAATGCGATAAATCCAAAAAATAATTAGGTTTACAAGAATATAATTAATACTATATTGGTATACATAAGAAATCCCAATAAATATATTATAACAAAACTGCTGAGAAATAATAAATGAGAAATCAAAATCATAGATAAATTTTATTAATATATGATGAAAAATAATATTTTATGAATTATTTGGGAGTACTTTAAATCTATGATTAAAGTTATTGAACACTAGATAAAATATTAACTGAAACAAAAAATATGGTGCATGAGTCAAAGGGCGAGAATCACCCTTGAGAAAAATAGAATCAAATATACCTCTAGGAAGAGAGATATTTTTTTATTCAAATGACTTGGTTGGAAAATAAAATATATAATCTTGAAACAATAAAATTTTTATGAAGAAATACTTGATCCAAAAATTTTATAAGATGTAATTTGTCTTTGGTCTGAATTTGAAGAGATTTTTCATATTATTCCATCCATTATCTTAAATTTTAATTATATCTAGAGGGTTAGAAAACATGGAGAGATTCATTATTTTGGTAAATATTATGACCCGACTATGAAATGCTCTTAATGATACTATTAATTGGTATTATGTTATTTAAATATAATCAATCTAACCTTAATGATAAATGATAAATATTTTACTATAATTAATCAAATTCCTTTTAATGAAATGTGATAAATAAATTATAGGTGGAAGTCAAATTCAAAAATTTAAAAAGATTATATATTACAATATTTTTTACATCGAGGTTTTAATAATCGACTCATTGAAAAAAAAAGAAATCCAAAAAGTTGGAAAGTTGTATAAATAATTTATTAATTAAAAAATTAATTCATTATCATTCCATAAAAATAATAAAGGTTTATTAGTATAAAATAAAAAATATTTTTCTATATCAATATCATCTCTTATATTTTAATATGTTTTGAATACTTTGCTATTAAAAATGAGAAAACATATATATGTTTTTATAATACATTGGAAAATTCCCTCTATATATGACTATATTATAATTCAAAAAAACACAAATCAAGTGTAATTTTAAATGATATAAGTTTAATATATTGGTTGAAAATATTTATAAATATTTATTTGAAAATGTGGTATTCTTTAAATTTAAATTTAAGGGGACACCAAAATAAAGAAAACACTTTTGAAATATATCTTCCTAAAAATTAATTCCAATTTATTCCTTAATTTGGATTAATTGTAATTGTTACCATGTTAATTAGTTACACATATATCCTATAATGATTTTTATTCCTTAATTATTTGATATGTCTATTAAGATACATCCAAATTTACATCTAGAATGTGTGAAAAACATATAGTATTTTTTGAATTGGGAAAAAATCCATGATCTAATTTTAAATGAACCCCATTCACATTTAGAATACATTTTTTATTTGTTTTATACTATCAAAGGGTGTAAAATATACTAAAAAATTTAGATAGATTCATAACCCCAATGAAAGGGAGAAAATTCTCACAAAATGTGGTTAATATTGCCCACCAAATTAATATATAAATGGGGAGTTGTGATGAGTACTTTTAATTATAAATATTTTATGAAAAAATTTATCATGTAGTTCCACACATGATATAATATGTGTGATTATTCAATGTTTTATTGGGTTAAAAGGAATAAGAAACAAATCTGAAGGAGGAGGAATTAAATATATCACATGTATAATTTTATTATATTTTTTAAAGATAATTCGAACACAATTCAATAATGAATAAAAAATGATAAATATAATATATGATATGGAATAAAATTAGATAATGGATAATAAAGGCTATGATATAGGGAATTATATATGAATACTCATGATATAAATACACTTATAGATGAATTGATGAGAAGAAAAAAATTTAATATTCTTTAAGAGAAAATGACCCAAATAGGTTATAATTATAATAAAATAATAAAATTATGTCAATATAAGGAAATTAGATTAATATAAATATGGGATGAGATGAATATTTTTAATCAAAGTACATTATAATATTACTATAAATTGAAATATCATAAGTTCACTAATAAATTTACATTCATTATAACCATAGGCACATGGTATGAGTGATTACTTTTTAGAAATTAAATGATTAATAGTCATTTATGGTTGATTAATTTTAAGTCATGAATGTATCATTCTTTTACATCACAAAAACTTTTATGTGTTTTTGATGAATTAATTAATCTCTAATTCAAATTATTTTCATTGGGATTAAATTTTAGGATATTTAATCTTAGATGAAAGATAATAGGATAATATATATTAGTGCGGTTTAAATAATTATTGAGGATCCAACAAATATAACATATGAAATGTTTTATAATTTTCTATGTTTAAAAATTAATATTTATTTTTATATAAGAGATATAGATAAAATTTGTTTTCTAAGTTTAATGGATAGAAAATATATTTTACTATAATCTATATATATAGAAAATATGAACAAAAAAGGACACAACAATCATATTAAGATATATTTAAATGTTTTGAAAAATATTATAATGTTTTCATTGAGTATGGGAATATATTAGAGATTATTGTAAAATCATAAAGGATATTAGAATTAATACAGAATAATTTTTCAAAAAATTAACATTTTATTTTGTAAAATATTTCATAGATTTATATTTGAATTAAACTTTTGTATAATAAAGGACGTAGTGATTTCTTCATCTAAAGAAACATGTTTGAAACAAAATTGATATTTTGTATCATAGAATAGAAATTAAGTGAGTTAGAATATTATTTAAAAGACCAAGTGTAGTGAATCGAATTACTTTCTTGGATTGAAAGAGGTTTTATGTGACCTAGAAATATAAAATTCACTCAATTTTGAATGTCAAAATATTTTCATGAGATGTTTCATGGATTGAGTATTGTAAAATTAAACATATATGATATATATATTTTTAATTCAATATCTTAATTGAAAAAAATTAGATATTTTAGGACATCGTTTCAATTTTTGAGGAAGTATTTAATAAAATGTAAAAAATTATTTATATGTAATCTTTATAGAATGGAATTCAAGGGGATGACTTTTTCTGACCAATGTAGATCAAATTTCCATATGAGCTTTATAGGTAATTTTTAAGGATGTATTTATTTAAAATATTATGGATTATGGCATAATTATTTATTTAATTAATAATAACACTTATATTGATAAAAAAATATTCATTAATAAAAGTGATATATACTTTATTAATGAGTTAATTTTTAAGAAAACCATTATTCAATAAGAGGAATGACTTTTTCATTGGAATTTAGTTTGAATCATGTAATATACGTGATTTGAAAAATAAATGGAGAAATTTTTACCATACAGATAAAGTAAATTAGAATGTAAAAAAGTGATTTAATGCAATGCATTTTAAAAGATTTACCTTATTATTGTTCGTTGAATAAAATAATAACAAAAAAAATTATAGTATGAGAAGAGTGTGGATAAATAAAATTTGTAGACTAGAATATATAAAAAAATATATATACTTTTACAATTATTTTGATCCAAGAGAGATAATACAATATTTATCCTTACATTACTATGGGGTTTTTCTTGATTAAGTTAATTAAAATATGGTAAATTTTCCCAAACAATTATAAATAAGCATTAGTGGGTTGTAGAAGATATCATTCTCATATATATTATTTTATATGTATGTACATTCATGGATTTAAGAAGATGACGATACCATTATATCTCCCATGTCTTCAATAAATATAAATTTGATTCAAAGATATCTATTACATTATTTTACATATGTCAGGTTCATTTATGTAATGTTATTCACTAGAACATTATGTAATTTCATGTTTTTTTTGAGATAACAAGTTCCATGATTATATAAATTTATTTCTATAAATTTCAAAGTTCCAAAGATAATTTCATATTTGAGATAAGGATAATACCATCCCAATCTTTATAATCTGAAATATTGTGAATTTTTTTTGAACTTGAAGACACTAGTTTCATGATAAGGTCATAGTAGACTACACTATGGGAGAAGATTGTATTTTTTTTTGATTTTTTTTCACAATTGAGAGATCTGAAAAGGTGAAAAGGGAATATGATTACAAAACAATAATTTCAACCCCGTAATGAATTCACACTAATGATTATACCATTTATGTAACTTTTTGGGTAACCTTGTATTTTAGATAACTGTACAAGGATAATATCACTAGGTTTCATAATAATTGTAAATCCTCAATGTTATGTGCATAAATGAATTGTTTAAGGATGAAATATTAGATAAATTCAAAAAAAATTCCACCAATTTATCTATGAGATATATATGGTGAAATTTAAATTAATCTGTATATAAATTTTAATGTTTTTATAAAAATAATAATGTTGGCTAAAAATTGTAAAATTTGGATTAATGAAGATTGATATAAATTTTTCACTAGGTCATCATTTGATAATGAGTGTATTCATTAAATTTTATTTTTAATAATTACATAAAAAATGAAAATTAATTAATAATAATAATAATATATATTTTAATTGTATATGATATAAAAAAAGTTATTTTGATCTATTCTAGATTCATTATTTGACTTTAGTGATTAGTTTTTTTCCTTTATAAGTTTCCTTAGTTATAAAGAAAAGAATCATGGTTTTAATAAATTAAATATTATATAACTTAATTTCATTATTTTGACTCATGATTATTTGATAAAATCTATGTATATCACATTTATATAGATTTACATTCACATATAAGTAGATTATTATTATTTAAATGATAAGATAACTTGTATATTTATAATGAAGAATGAGTTTCTATATTTTAGTTGGAAGTATATGGTAATAATTATATATTATGTTGGTTCTAGAATTATATAATTTCCATTATCTACCTTCCGTAAATAAAAACATTATTTTTTATTCATATATGGATAATAATATCATTTATTTTATGATTGTGTAAAAAATATACACAATATAAATTAGTCTAATGTTTTATGGTTTTGAGATTATAATTAATAGTTTGTAAATATTAAATATCAATAATATATTCTATAACATTCATAAAAATATATTCTAAATTAATGATACAAGAATCACTTATCCCTATTTTTTTTAATATACTTGTAAATTAGAATCACACTCAAAAACTCTCTTAGGATTTATTATTAGATTCATTTTATTCTTGATCATTTGAAAATTGAGAATCTTGTTTCCTAATAAAGATGATATAAAAATAATTTTATTGAAAATGAGAAATAGTTAATGGGATATTATTCTTAATCAATATTAATGCAGTTTTTCAATTGGGAACTCAGGATTATAATGTCTATGACTATTTTTCAACATTTACTAATGATTATAGTTTGTATGGTAATGTGTTTCTTATGAACCAGATGTTTGATACAATATAAATTATCTCTGTATTAATAAATGAAGAACAAAATACACATAGTAAAAGTAATAATTTAATATAATAAGTTGGATATGGGAAATAATTATGTCAAGAATTTACACATAATTCAAGAGAACATATAATTTTTTTATCATTACACTTTTAGATACCAAAAAATGGAATGGTGTATGTAAAATGAGTAATCATATATATTTTTATATTTTTGGATATATGATGATTTTATTTGACCTTTAAAAAACCATTTTGGTAGATCATCTTGTAACTAAAACTTTTCTATAAAACATTATTTTATTTAAGGTCGATATAGAAACACCATATAAGATATGGACTAGAAAAAATAAAAACAAATTAGGGTGATTAATGGTAGATATAATTATTTTATATTTAATGATTCATATTAAATTTAAAATAACTATTTTTATTTTTTATTTTTTATTTTTATCAAAATAACTAGTGAGTACTTTTTTTATGTTCTATTAGAAAGTTTTCTATTTTTGACTCTCTATTGAATGTTTCTTAAGAATTAATATATTTATCAAAGAACTACTGAGAGAGAATATAAACAGGGATATGTTCATGACCAATAAATAATAAATATTCAAATGGTAATATATGATATGATACTATAAGAGGTTATATAAGTAACATGATTAATGTAACACAATATACATTGTGTTTTGGTAAGATTTATCATGACATATAATATATAGATTTTTATTTCATAAATGATGTAGTTGAGTTCATAAAATTATAATCAAATACCTATAAAGGTTGTATTTCATTTTTTGATTCTATGACATATATTAAATTCATGAAATGTGACATTGAATACAAGTACGTAAACCATACTTCAAATATAGTCGATCCACTTGATATGTTGAAAATAAAATGATGTCAATGGAAGTTACAAAATAAAATTGACAGGGATTGTAAAGTGTATTTTTAAAAGGAAAAAATGGTGGTGAAAAATTATAAAAGGATTTACTATATTTTCTATGAATAAATATACTCTAATATATCCTTGCTCAATTTCAAATGGTTTATTATTATAAGATTATCTAATTTTTATATTTACCATAAGAAAATAAAAACAACATTTATTAATGTAAATATTTTCAAGGATGAGTATATGAAAAAACCTAACAATTTTGTAGATAAAATAGTTCTACAATATTATAGTATTTTAAATTATCCATATTTTGATTAAAAAACTACATATAGTAGTCATATGTATTTTAATTAAGAAATAAAAATATTTGGTTTAACCATGATCAGATATGAATCTTTTCGATAGTTGAATGTAATTGTGGGTGTTTTTTATTGATGGAAATCTATTGAAAATACATACTACTCAAAGGAAATGAAATCCTAATATTGAGGGTTTTAATGTTTTAGTAGGAAAACATTTCCCAATGAATTTAATTGGAAAATAAACTGACATATTAGGCATCATTATTAAAAATGATGTAACAAAGTGGGTTATTTCGTTAAGAAAAAATACAAATATTATTAAATAATTTAAAAAGCATAACACAAATAGCAATATGAAGAAATATATATTTTTTCATGGAATATCTATTATGATGGGTCAATTTATTAATATGGATAAAAATTAAGACACAATAATTTTATTCATTATGTTTCTAAAATTTTTTCCATTTTTCATGTGATCTTATGTACTCATTTTGATATCTCTTACAGTTTGAGTATAATATGTGGATACCAATTTGATTCTGGTGAGAGTCATTTGACTAAAAATTTTAATTTCTATAAAAACATAACAACAAATAAATTTGAAGTGGTAGTCAATTAAGTATAGGTAGGAATCATTACAAGGGGTGAAAATAATTCATGTTTCCAAAACTAAAATGATGAATCTAGATATAATTATTTATTTGTGTTCCCTATCAAGGGTTGTATAATTTTTTGAGGATTTTTAATAAACCTAAATTAGTTTATTATATATTAGATGTTAAATAAATCTATATATCAGATGTTGTAATGGAATCTATTCTGATATATAATTTCATTATTATACTAAAGGATATTCCATACTTTTCTAATTCAAAAGAAATATATTTTTACAATTAATTAACAATTATAAATAAATAAGAAATTTAGAGTCACTAAATGAAAAAATATATTCTTATTATATAAAATCTCATAAGAGGATTTATTGATAAGGGAGATACATGTATTCCTTATGTGAAAATTGATGATAAATTTGAAGATCCATTAACAAAATCATTTTCACAAATAAATATGATGATAATAAAATCCCTTGAATATTAAATAATTGAAGGAATTAATAATTTTTTTAGTTTTCTTTTCTAAACATAAAATCTATTTCATATGATTTAACACCAAATATTTTATAATCAATGTTTTATAAATAATTCTCAGTGATACATCAGAAATCATTTATTTTTGTTTTATTTTTTACACGAGATATGATTGGAGAAGAAATATTCAAATAAAATCTAAAATTTAGATAAGATTGATATAATTTATATAATTTCTACGGTTATATAGATATTTTATTATTTTTGTGTCTTTTGAAATGTATAGAGGCACATAGATTACTCATGACTCTCACATATGAAAGGATATATATATTGATTTATATTTATTATAATACAAGGAATATAACAAATAAATGTTATTCTTATACAGAGGAGGAAAACATTATAGAAATTCAGAAAACCAAATATTAAAAAGAAACCCTGTATCTAAACAATCATAAATTGATACATTCCTTATAAATTTCATAAATATTGATCTTATCAATGGTGGTTGGGTATATTCTTATTCATGAAGTTATTTTTTCATTACAGAGATATGATTTAGCCAATAGTATAATGAATATATGATTTGGAACCTGAGTTTATTTAGGATAAAAAAATTCCTAGTCTTCTATACAATAGTGACATCATATGTGTTCATATATTGGATGAATCACATGTGATGTATTTAATAATTTTAATATTTCAAAAATAGTGAATTGTAAGTGAAAAACATTACCTATAAATGATTGAATTTTACATGTTTCATTTCAATATAATTTTCCTTGGATAATGGTTGTGTATATGTATAAATATGTTCTATAAAGATAGATATTATTGAAATGATCGAATGTGAGTATGAATTTTTGATGGATGATATGTTAGATCATTTTATATCTTGATTAACTGTGGAATTTTTATACACGGAAAACATTACTTATCTATAATAATAATGAATTCATAATAATTTTCAATAAAAAAATGTTCTATTATAAAAAATTAATGTGAATAATGATTTTGATTATGGATCAAAGTGTTTTTCCAAAATTTAAGTTTTCTACAGGATATATTTTATCAAATATTTATTTTTGAATAATTAAAAATTCTTTTGTGAAATACATAAAATTATTATGTGGCATTACATATAGTGAGTGATTGAAATATATTTTTACCAATGTTGACTCATAAATAATGATATATTTTTTATCCCCAGTTGTTATCTATATGGATGTGTTGAAATATTTGATCTCACTTAATCGTTATGTTATTCATTCACAATGTTATAATATTTAGATGAAATATTTATTTTTAATATCAAAATATACATAATATTTTAAAAACAATTTTTAAATGTATATATATGAATTTATAATATGAAAAATTAATATTCAAACAATCCTTGTCTATGTATTTTGAATCTACTAATCTCTATGTCACTCTATAATAGGATAAAATAGGTCATTATAAGTGGAGTTATTTAACATGCTAACATATCCACTGATATTATTGTTTTAATCCAAAAATCAATTACAATTATTTACTTCCTTTATAAAATTTTTGAGATGATGAAAATCAACATATATATATATATATTTCAACATTTTTCATGTTTACATATGACAATTTAAAAACAAAAACGAATCTAATAACCTAATAGTTCAATATAATTGAATATATTATAAATTTAAATCATTCTATATAACATAATATAAATTTTATGGCATCCCACCTTTTTATTAAATATCTTTTCTTTACATTGTACAAGCAGAGTATATTTTAATGTTTAGTTTCTTGGAAATAAGGTACATAATACATGAAATAATAAAACAATATTTTGAACAACATGAAAGGATTATTCATTGGTTCATCTTAATTATCTTTACTTAATCTCATAAACTAGGGACATACATCAATGGAAAGGTTGATAATAATTACCAGTAAGGGAAATTATGGGAAACTGTTTACAAGTGATCTTGAGGAATATCAATAAGAACATGAGGAATATCATTGTAGAATGACTAGGAGAACATGAAGAATATCATAACCAATATATAATGAATTATAAAATTTAAATGTATATAAAACATTTACTTTAGACAATCATAATAATTTTTCCATGTTTTGTCCTCGAGGTTTCATAATTGAAAATTTCCAAGGTCATCACCAAGGTATCGTAAACATGTCAGTTCTAGATGTTAAATTATTTTCCAGATGAATTGGAATGATATCATGGATCACCATTAATATCAAATAATTAATTTGATCAAAAAAATATCATAATAAAACATTTCATAAATAACATATGGATAAAAAAAGAAAAGGGTTTCATATGAAAATCATGGCAATTCAAAAGTTCATAAAAAGATGAATATTATGTCATTTTCAACAAACAAAAAATGTATCTAGGTATTATCTATGTTAATAAAATAATCAAATAAATATTATTTAAATTTTGGTCAATACACTTATAATATTAAGATCCTTTTTTTCACAAGAAGAAAAGAAAATAGAATTTCTTGAGGGGAAGAGAGTAATTTTTAGAAGTAAATTCAACACCAAAATGGGTAAAAAAAGTAGTTTAGACAAGTGTAAAAAGTTAGAGGAAATGTGTATCCCATTTATAAAAAATAATTACTAATTATGGAAATGAATTATAAGGAAATAAGATATATTTACTATATCATTTAGATGCCATTTATAAAAAGAAGTTCTTCAATGGAAGAGAAAAGAAGGAAATTTCCCTTACCTTCAAGAGTAACTCCTAAAACATTAGGATTAGAACCTTGGATTCTTGAGGACACCTTGGGAGGAATCCATGGGAGGTAAAACTACCATATATTCATGTATTATGGAATGAGAGCGACATGAAATGGAGAAATGGGAGGGTATTTATAGAAAAAGTGGAGGATATGATTATTAATTTTTAAATATATGCCCTAGAAATCTAGGTTGTGGTAAATGAAAACTATAGTCTTTCCCATTGTTTTTCCCCTCATATTGGAAACATATGTCATATTTTATTCCATTTTAATCAAAAATAGTGGGCCAAAGTTTTATATTACTTATTTTGTTATTGAAATGTAATGTCTCAACAAAATAATATTTTTAAAGTTAAATTATCCATTTTAGACTTTGAATAGAAAATTTTAGGTTTTTGAATTCATCAAAATATATTTACATACTTAATATTATAAAGATAAAATATTTTATGTTGTCGATTGGGATTAATTAGTTATTACATCATTTTTTCATAATTATGAAGTCATTAAACATACAAATAACTCAAACTGTAGTTTTACTATTCTGGAAAAAATAAAGTATTTTAGAGAATTATTGTAAATTAAACCTAACATAATTTTGACATGATGATTTAAAAAATGAAATTTATTTTATCATAATATTTCACCCAATATGAGAATTCTGACATATAAATGTAAAATTTCTTATTTATTTAAAATAATAGCAGATTGAATATGAATTGTAATTTTTTGGCTCATGAAAAAACAATTTATCATTTATATTTAATTAATAGTTTTTTATTAAAAAATTCATTTAAATAATTATTATTTAAAATATATTATTTTATTATAAATATTTAAATCATTTTCATAAAGTATAATTTCTATTCAAAAAATCAATGTATCAAATATCAATACAATTTTATTAAGAAAAACTATTCTTAAAATAGAATTGATTGAATGAAAATTTAATTTATGCAATGGAATTAAAATTAAATTAACTAGTTATTTAACACATAACCACTTACAAAACCTGCCAATGAACTAATGGTATGGTGAGTAATGGTGGTAGATTCATGGGGCATCTCTGCAAACATCGTCTGAGTGGTAAATTCCACTACCTTTAACTTCTTTTATAGGTGATTTCTTTCTAAATTAAATTTTTTAATCTAATCTTGGGAATGGTCAGGATAGAACCCTAGTGATGTTATTTCCCTCCCAATCTCTGAAAAATGGGTTTCATATAGAATTAATCTACTAGTTGAGGCCATCAATTCTGCATTATTCATTATTCATTATTTATCATTTTTACTTACAAACACTAATTATAACATTAAAATTGTTATCAAGAGTATAGTTTCCAATGATTATATTAATCAACAGTCATATAAAAATCAAATTGTTATGGTAAAATTTCCCTTTATACACACTTTATTATTAGACATATAGGGTTTTTTTGGGTAGAAAAATAATATATCACACATTTTACCAGGAAACTATTATCATTCAAAAATTTTGGGTCATTACACTTTTTTCCATAACATTTCCTCGTAAATGATTACTTTATAGACATATAATGTAAAATATTATTCTCAATTACTTAGGGAATTGGAACATAGGAAAAAGGGTGAGTTTAAACTCTTAATAAGGGAGAGATATATCAGTGGTTCATAGAAAATTTATCATTAGATCATAAAAAAAAGTGAAGATATAATCATGAGATAAATGACTTAATTGTTTGAATAAGGTCATGGAATAAAAAGCAGTTTTTTTTATTCAAGATAGTATAACCATATAATAAGGTATAAGAATTTAAAAGTACATTTTAATAGACCATCTTTGGTCAACCAAACATGTCACTATAGATGGTTCAACACAAGTCCCAATGTGTATTCATGATTTCCCTGGGATAGGCACAGGCACCAGGGTACTAATGTAAAAAAAACATGGGAATGATTTTACCCAAATAGATAATATTAACATGAAACAATTTTAAAAAAATAATATTAATAGTCCGAGTAAAATGTGGAATAATGATACCCATCTTTCAAACATAAATGGACTTTCCAATAAGGATGAATCTAACAGAAAAACAAAAAAAATCATATCATGTCTCCTTGTGACTATTTGTCACCCTCATCCCCAAGCACTACTAGAATAGGAATGATCAACAGAAGATGTCATGTTATATAACACCATTCCCTTAACACGTAATCTTTATATCTAAGGCCACAAACACCCAAAGTAAGATGTAGGGTCTGTTTACTAAAGCCGAGTAGTATTACACCAAATAATATATACAATCCCAACACCAAGAAATCATTAGATCTTGTAATAAAAATCCAGTTAGTAAGTATTGTTTTTTTTAAAATGTTTTTTGAAAAAAATAATTTGGTTTATGTCTAAAAATAATAATATTCACGATCACCATGAATATGACATATACATCCATGGATATTCTATAAGATAAAAAAGTGAGAAACCAAGCATGAAAATTCACCACAGTGCATAAAAAATGGTCCCTATACTATGGGAATATTTACTCTAAAACATTATAGAACACTAAGCTGATATAGTGTGAATCCTACCAATCTTGAGTCCTTCTACAGTCTATCTATATCAACAAAGTAACACAAAAAGGTTCCCCACACATTAAGATTGCATATGTACTTTTCTGGATGCACCCAGCATTCCCATTGTGCTATGATTTCAAAAAAAAAACATTGAAAAACAATCTCACAATTTATAAAAAGGAATTCATAGTGAATAATCACTATATCTCTTCTTGGAAATCCATTTTAGAGTTAAAAGTTTCATTGATAAATTTTAGCAGGACCTTGCAATGAATAAATCTAATTGTAATGAAAATCCCCTTAAAATACTTAAATGAATCAATTAGTCATTTTCAAAACCCAACCAATGGAATTATAAAATATTTGTGATTAATTTTTGGGTCAACAATAATATATAGAGGCACCTATATCAAGAATAATGAAATCCCTCTTATAGTGAAAACTGGTGATTGGAAACTAAGTGATTGTGTTCACACAATCCTATATCCATGAGAAACATAACAAATTGTACATCTAAACCATTAATCAGGTTAGCATACCCAATATAGGTTTTCATGAAATGTCAAAATTCAGAGGCCATAGGTATGTCTATAAATATGATAAGAAAATAATTCAAAAGCATACATACCTCAAAGGGGTATATTAAGATCATTGAAGAAGCACCCATGATCAATGGGGAGAAGCATTTAGAGAACTGGGGGAAGTTTTATATTGACACCTATAGATTTTATGAGGTGATTATATAAAATCATTATCATGAAAATAATAGGTAAATTCTGTATTTTTAGTGGTGTAGTTCTAGGTCACAGTTAGAAAAACCATGAACAAACCTTTCTAGGCCTATGTCCATTGAAATATTGTGGAACACAATTAAATGTGAATACCTGCACACTTTAGGAAAATCATGTTCAAAATAGGATACACCTCTAGAAAACCACCCAAACAACCTTATAGTTTCTTTTTTGTTATTAATAGTTTGACCAACTATGAAAAAGTATTATAGTTCCTCATAGTGCTATACTATATGGTTATTACACTGTTAGTCCTAACCATGAGACTAAACCTAGAATGTGACATATTGTCTCCCAAAACCCATGATTTCAAACTCCAACTCTAGGACACCATAAGAACAACCCGATAGATAAACCAAGATCAATTTATAGAATATTTATTACCCAAAGATCCATTCATGTATCTAAACCAGAAAATATTTATGTCCCTAGAAAGGCATAGTAATTTAACAAGTGATAAGGAGATTTCAACATAAATAATGATTTCTATCCCCACATAACATTGTTATTCCATCCACATCACTAAATTACATGGACTATCGGAATTAATTTACCATGCAATATCTTATCCTGGAGATTCATAAACTGAACTGGCTACACCAACGCTAAGATGTTGGGATAAATATCAACATCATCCCATTCAAATACAAGAAATTGGACTAAATGTTACCTTATTCACTAAAAAAATATGACACGTCATTAACCAAAATCAATTAAAATTAAAATTAAAACTAATTCTCCACCTATAAAAGATGTTTAACCATTTTTAAAGGGATAAATAACCCCAATGTAGATGTACCCACCTCACATAAAGATGATAACCCAAATGAAACAACATTAGAAGAGAGACACCTGATCAATCACTTATAAATCCAACAAAAAATTAATGTTGTTTGAATAAATCTCATTTGGTTGATAACTACATACATAAATTAAAGATATAACCAAACCATTCATGTGTCCCCTAAAAAAGACACAGTCGTACAAAATTATATTCACCTTGACTTTCCTTACATCAAGGTGATTCACATGGTGTCTTATAAAACACTTCAACGAAAATATCATTAATCATAGATCATGGTAGATATAAAATTCAATATCCCATGAAAACAAGCATACACACCTGATACATATCCTCAATAATTAGTTTTTTTTGTCAAATCCAACAATCCATATGTAGATATAGAAACATGCTCCCCTTGACTGAGAAACCAAAGCATTCAACAATAACTTTTAGAATTGAGTACCAAATCACATGTATCTATTAGAAAGGGTAACCAAAATCACACCATGGATCTTCACAACCCATCAAATAAAACATTCATTATTTCCTACCCTAAAAATTTCCCAGTATGTAATGACACAATTCAATTTAAAAAATTAATTAATCATTACAAAAATATTATCTTCTTCCCTGTGAAGAGTTAGTGGTTTTAAAATTTAAAGTCTTATAGATTATTTATAAAACATTAATAAATTAATGTATAAGGTCATTCTAAATATGTCGGTCTGTGTTGTTCAATCCAAATTTTCAATTTGGAATGGCATCATGATATAATGTCTACAATTTACTAGCTCACTCTGGAAACTATCATTAATATATCAAAACATGACACATACTTGTATTCCGGAGTTCAAAAAACAACTAAAAATATGTAAATGATCCAAATATACTTTAATAGATGAAATAAAACAAAAATATATCTCTAATGACATAATACATCAATGGGAGACTGGGACCAAAATCCTGATGTCTCTGCGCCCTGAAAAGGATTCATTATAACCTTGACACCCAATATATTATAATGGTTTGATTCAAAATTGTTTACATAAGAATTTTTTTTCTTATAATATTTTCATATAAGAATTACATAGTATAAAAAATACTGAAATAATTCCTACAAAAAATATTACCTAATTATCGATTATCTATTGATTCTTTATGGCCTGCATTTCTAAAACATTTCTCAAAGTGACTTGGACCACTCCATTTTTTCTGATAGTTTACCCAATATCAAAATAAAATATATAATATTACTTAAACTACTATTTCAATCATAGGATGATATTTATCTGAGTGAAAATAAAATTTAATCATCCATGATATCAATATATATGATAATATTCTCACTGATGTTTTAGTGTTAGTAAACACCATGGAAATGAAAAACTATGATCAACTCAATGTAATTGTGAGATAGATTCATTCCATGAAGGAATAATTGAAGAAATACATATGACATAACCAATTTTATAACATCATGTCACGTGTCGAATCAATTCTTGAGGCATCATGGTGATATAATTATGAATTAACTTGGCATTACATGAGATAACACTGGAGAAAACGCTAACCCCACACATAGACTTTCAAAGTATTTTATGGTTCTTGATTGTCCAAAATGAGGCTATAAAAGAAAAAATTCCTATGAAAGGACTTCCCATGATATATAAATAGTCTAAAATAGTGTGTAAAAAATAACAACTACATCAATACAATCTTTGGTTTCACATTCTATTCAAAGGAAACTCCATAAGATCGCAACACCTAAACCATAAAATTGTATGCTATAGAAATGTACAAACAACGATGTGGGAATATGACGAAGCCTATAAAAATTCCTCATACCCAAGAAACATTCGAAATATGAGTGGATAAAATGAACTAAAAGATCATTATAATGGAACAAGCTAGTTCACCAAAACCCCCACATCTCAGAAATCCAAGCGATAGTTAAAAAATGCCTATCCCAACAAGATACTATATCAACTAGAACATTAATAAATTAAATTCCCATATTGAATGAATAAATGTATCATTAAGAAATGTATTTATAGAAAACACGTGAACTACTTTTGTTATTTAAGACCATTATAGCCTCTAGTATTTGAAATACTATTAAGAATTATAACTATTAGTAATATTGCTATTGTAAAATGATTATTAATATTATTATATATTAAAGGTTATGATAAAGACTGATTGAAATAGAATAAATAAGTTATGGCCTTGACCAGTTGGATAATACCCTATGAAACACATTTTTCCGATCTTCCATGGGAGACAGAATCTATAATATTCAGTTACTTATTTCAGGTACACTTTGTCCATGTTTTATTTCATCATCATAATTTGGGTGTCTTTGTGGGATTATTGTGGATGAAGAGACTTTATCAGGGAAAATAACCTAATGATTGGTAATATATGTTTTTTTAATTATTATATTCTAGGTATAAATGTGTTATAAAGGCTTACAAAGGTTTTTCCTAAGTTTAAAGAACACCTAGAGTTGGTTTTTGAGTTTTTCTTATTTCTCTATAGTTTTAGCCATCATTAAGGAATTTACCCACCCTGAAAGGGGGTTATATGATGTGTATTTGTATCTAAGAAATATGTCATGAACTGGTTCATGAGGTGAATAGTTGAAACACCTTGAAATAGGTTCACTGCATGTGATCAATAATTTCTGAATTTTAAATTCAATATGAAATGTTTTTTGGAATGTCTTTAAATTATCGTTTTACATGATGTCAACATGAATACACACCATGTACAAATATTGAGTTGGAATTTTTAGCTTCTTTATGAAAATTTACTCCACCATCTACCTGTATATCCATCCCTATTATAACGACCCAATCTTTTTGATTAGTATATTAACTTACTCTTAATGATTTAATAGAGATGTTAATGGTTAATGCAGAAAGAGGATTCGATGGCTTCATCCAGTAGACTCGAACCTTATGAAGCCCACTTATCAGAGCTTGGGAAGGAGGTGGAATCTTTGGGCTTCGCTTTGGACCAAGCCCAAGCCGAACTCCAGTGTGTCAAGCTTGAACAGAAACGCCTATGGGAGAAGTTCAAGTTAGTTGAGATTACTACTAGGGCAATGTTATCTGAGCCTCCCTCAGATTATCTCACTATAGCACACCTTACAATTAGGTCATATGCCGGTGTTATAAGGGGCTATGTGACGAGACCCTAGCTTCTTTGTGTAATTCTTTGGGATGAATGAATTGAGATTTCTTCCTTTAGCGATGTTTGTGAAATTTCAAATGTCCGGATAATTTTAGGATGTATTTTATTAATTAATTTTTAAAAAAGGTTATTTTAAAATATTTATGTAAACCCTAAATAATTAATGATGTGTAATGATTTTCAAAAAATGGGATTCTACAAAAGTGTTTAGTAATGAATTTGGAGTCTAATAAGATCAACTTAATTTTTTATGAATAGTAAATTATGCATAGCGATTTTACGCTTAGGATTAGTAATGTGACCAAATGGATTAGTAATTTCACTCAAATAAACATTTAATATAATTTAGACACCTTGATTAAGTAATGAGATTCAATAAAATGGGTAAATAATGGTTTCATAAATTATTATTCAAGTATTAGTTTTTTCGAGTGAATAGTGTTTTTTAATTAAAAATTTAATTAAAAATAATTAGAAAATGATTTTTATAAAATGGACTTTATTTTTGAACTCAGAGCATCGATATTATGTTATGGTAATTTTTGGGGATTTTTCTGAAAAAATGAATTCTCGATGAATAGTGATTTTATTTAAAAATTAATTTAAAATTATTTAGAAAATCATTTTTATAAAATGGAGTTCATAAATGTAATTAGAGCATTGATATTTGGTTAAGGTAAATTTTTGGGATTTTTCTGAGAAAGATGAATTTTTTCAGGGAATAGTAAAAATGCAGTTTTAGGGATTCGGTATGTTTAAATGACATCATAACTGTTTCATGATGATTTCATGAGATATTTTAAGAGTTTTCCAGCCAAGGGTGATGAATTATTGTATTGGGGCCCCATGTGGCCTAACTCCATGGTAAATGCCATGGGAGAGCACATGGTTTTGAGAAAAGCACTTGTGAGGTGTCCCTTGGCCATTAATGCCTTGTCCCCTCACTTTCCTTATAAATACCCACCCTTTCCTCCTTTAGTTTTCACTCCCAACTCTCCCCCAACTAATTTCGGGTCTCCATACCTCCCAAGGAGTCCTCGAAAGGTTCCCTCAAGCCCTCAAGGTCCAAACCTTTGAGTTTTAGGAGTTACGTTTTAAGGTAAGGGATCCGACCTCTCTCTTTCTTTTCAAGTAATATCTTTTATGTCATTCCTTTTATGCTCCATGATCTTATGTGGGAGGATGTTATTTTATATTCCTCTTACTTACCTTTTCATTTTTATATGATGATAGATCCCCTCTTACTCTCATCATTTCGTTTTATGAAAGTTTAAGTGACGCCGTTAGGCTGCCGAATTTTCAAGGGATTCTTTCACCCTTCTCATTTTTTTTAAGTTCTACTTTCATGTCAAGTATTTCAAGTTCCTTTTTATTATGTTGGGGTATGATATCTATATATACCATACTGATCTCTTATGATCATATTATTAGAGACCCTATTTTATATTGTCAATTCATTTTTATTGAAGTTTAAGTGACGTCGTTAGGCTGCCGAATTTTTATATGAGAAATCTTATTTCTGTCTTACTTCCATGTTTTTAATTTCAAATGGTATGTCCTTAAAATTTCATTAACATGAATCATATCCTTTATATTATGTCCCTATACTATTTTTATAGATCATTTATGAGTGGGTGACCCATGTCCCCTCTTTTTTCAACGTTTTCTAAAACCCTGTAACGTAGCCGTTATGTTGCAGAATTTTCATCTCAAAATGCCTCTCTCTTTTTCTCAAAATTATTTTATGTTATTAAGTGAATAATCAAATCTCTTATTTCTATAGGGGTATTCACATTTATATCAAAATTTTCTATTTTAAATTCTGGTATTTACATACATGAAACCCGCTTTCCTTTTCCATGGGTTTAAAGTGACATAAATATCATGTCTTTAAAGCAGTTTTTAAAACGTTATGATTGTGAAATGAAACCCATTTATTTTATGCTATATGGTTTGTTTATGAAATGATTGATGATGATATATGTGGCTCACATGATAATAAATACATGTCAAGGGTGCGCCCAGATAGCGCTCCAATGCATTGGGCAAAGACTTAATCTCTAGAGATGACTTTTTAGACTGATACCTTGGTGAATAACCTTGGTAATTTTTAATGACACCTTAGGGATGGACCTTAGTGAAAATAAATGATTGTCAATATTAAATGTTGCAGCCACATCTTCAAGTTATGAAAAATGTTATTTTTATTATGATGTATCTCATGATTTCTTTCTCATGCCTTAAAGTTCTTTTCATATCCTTATTGAAGTATCTCAAGTTCACATGTAAAATTTTTCTCTTGTTTCCCTTACTGGGCCTTATGCTCACCCTTTCTTTTGATGCATGTCCCCAGGTTATGAGATGCAGTAATGAACCTAGGATGAACTTAAGGAGAAGCCTTTCAAGTGTTTAAGAAAAGTTTTTTATGTTGTTTTCATGTATTATGTAACTTGTTTCCAAGACACTAAAGTTAAATATCCTCAGTTCCATGTAATGAAATGAAAGTTTATGTGATAAAAAGACGGGATGCTATAGTTGGTATCAAAGGGAGGTTTAGTTATTTGTGGAAATTAGGATACAAAAACTTTAGGAAGAACCCTATAGAAAAGTTTAAATATAGGAAAACTTCGTGGTATTTTGGTAAGTATTGAGTAAGTGGTTTATCAAACAAATACATCCCTGTCTGGATACGAGCAGGTAGAGGCGGCTCTGGCACAGATGTACATAGGGGTAAAACCAGAAAACACCGCTTTGAGCTAGACTCAAACGGGAACTGGTGCACGATAACGGGCCTTGCTGCACTCTTGGTTACGACACTCCCGGGGGATATGTTTGGTTCATCACAAGCTTTTTATGAATCATTATGAAAAATTATAGAGAAATGTAATTGTCTAAGAATGAAGTCTTAGTTAAAAGATTCATAAATTAAATAAGTTTCTCACTAAAGTTTTATTCTTTTAGAAAATGGCGGGTAATAGGAGGAACTGTGCAGATGGTGACCGCAATGCACCATGTGCTGACGGCCCTCTGATGGAAGCCAGAATGGAAACATTCATGCGAATGATGAACCAACTGACTCAAGTTATGAGTAATAACTTGAATCAAGCTGAGAGGCCAATCTCACCACGAAGGGAACAACACTCTGTTGAGTCCTTCATGTGTCAACGACCACCATCATTCAATGTATCTACTGACCCTTTGGTTGCAGAAAAATGGATAAGCTCCATTGAAAAGATCTTTTCTGTACTCCTTTGTTCGGAACAAGAAAAAGTCACCCTTGCTGTTTATCACCTAGAGGGAGAAGCTGATCAGTGGTGGTCACTGGTCAAAAACATGAATCCTACAGGAGATATGGAAGCTATGGAGTGGGAAGAATTCCAGGGAATATTCTTTAACAAGTATTTCCCTCGTTCCATGAGAAAGAGAATGGAGAAAGAGTTTATCGAGCTGAAGCAGAAGGAGAACGAATCTGTCGGAAGCTATGAGATGAACTTCACCCGACTTTCACGATATACCTCTAGCTTTGTCATGGATCCAAGTGGGAAGGTTGATAGATTTTTTGGTGGACTAAGACCTCATCCGTGGAAGAATTTAGCCAACCGGGACTACGATAGCTACATGGAGATCGTGCAGAGTGCAATGAAAGTCGAGATGGAGTTTGGTGAGACACAGTGGTATCATAAATCAAATGACAAGAAGAGATCGTTGGAGCCCAGTTTAGGGAATACTTTTGATCAGGGAAGAGGTGGAAAGAAAATGAAACTTACCACATGCAATAAATGTAGGAAGAAGTATACATGGAACTGCTTGGTCGGAAGTGGAAAGTGCTACAAGTGTGGAAAAGGAGGCCATATTTCTCGAAATTGTCTTAGTGAGGTGAAGCCTCAACTCCCCAACACTAACGACAGAGGAAAGGTGGTTCTAGCATTACCCGAAGTCCATTTCTTCAAGTGTGGACAGCTTGGGCACTATGCTAATCTATGTCCAAATCCAAGGGCAGTGGAGGGGAATCACCATCAAACTCAACAAAGGCCAGGGGAGCAAGGTCGTGCTTTTGCTATCACAACAACTGAAGTTGAAGCTCCGAATGAAGTGGTAGAAGGTACTCTTGTTGTCCTCTCAAAACTAGCAACTACTTTGTTTGATTCTGGTTCTACACATTCCTTTATTTCCTCCAAGTTTGCAAAGAATATAGAATCAATCCCAAAATTTCTTGAGGTAGAGTTTTCAGTCAAGAATCCAAATGGTATTATCTATGCATCAACAGTGTTTAGAGACTCTAGTGTTTACTTTAGTGAGAACAATCTTATCGCAAATCTAGTAGTCATTCCCATGTTGGAATTCGACGTTATACTAGGGATGGACTGGCTATCAATGTATAATGCTAACATCAAATGCATAAGTAAGGAAATCTCAGTAGTCTTGAATAAATGACCTAAAGTTATCTTCCAAGGAGAGATATCCCGAACTGATCCCTATCTAGAAGAACCTCCTATAGCTTTATTTATGGAGTTAATCAGTGATTATGAAGAAGGAAAAGGGAGCATAAAAATAGAAGATGTTCGAATTGTTCAGGAATACATGGATGTATTTCCTAAGGGGTTACCTGGACCTCCCCCAGAAAGAGAGGTAGAGTTCTCCATTGAACTCGTACCTGG
Source organism: Viscum album (assembly GCA_963277665.1). NCBI lineage: Eukaryota > Viridiplantae > Streptophyta > Magnoliopsida > Santalales > Viscaceae > Viscum > Viscum album. The sequence continues at coordinate 344,091,130 of OY728127.1, read as the reverse complement.
ATCACAACCGAAATCACAGACCCCATATAGAATGGAAAATGTGGAGCTAGAAGAGTTAAAGAAACAACTCCAAGACTTGTTGGATAAGGGGTTTATCCGACCGAGTGTGACTCCTTGGGGGGCACCAGTTCTCTTTGTGAAGAAGAAGGATGGATCAATGCAGCTATGTATTGATTATAGAGAACTGAATGGGATCACAGTGAAGAACAGATATCCTCTTCCAAGAATTGATGATTTATTTGACCAACTTCGTGGGGCTCAATTCTTCTCTAAGATTGACCTTCGATCTGGTTATCATCAACTGAGGGTGAATAAGGAAGATATTCCAAAGACTGCCTTCTGATCAAGATATGGGCATTATGAGTTTACTGTTATGCCCTTCTTCTTGACTAATGCTCCTGCTATCTTCATGGATTTGATGAATAGAGTCTTTGAGGACTACCTTGATAACTTTGTGGTAGTTTTTATTGATGATATTTTGATATATTCAAAAAGTAGTGAGGAGCATGAAGATCATATGAGGGTTATTTTGAAAACTCTGCGGAAGGAGAGGCTCTTTGGAAAGTTCAGCAAGTGTGAGTTTTGGTTACAACAAGTGGCTTTCTTGGGGCACATCGCAACCAATGAAGGAATCTCAGTTGACCCTGCAAAGACAATGGTTCTGGAGGAGCAGCCTCAACCCACAACAGTAACTGAGATTCATAGTTTCCTTGGTTTAGCGGGATATTATAGGAGGTTTGTGAAAAAATTTTCACGGCTTTCTAATCCACTAACCAAGTTGACTCGAAAAGGGGTTATGTTCATCTGGACAAAGGAATGCGAGGAAAGTTTACAAGAGCTGAAGAAGAGATTGGTTGATGCACCTATGTTAACACTACCCACTATCGGAGAAGGATTCGTTATTTTTAGAGATGCATCTCTGAAAGGGATTGGGTGCGTCCTCATGAAAAATGACAAGGTAATTGCTTATGCATCTCGATAGTTGAAGATTCATGAGCAGAATTATCCTATGCATGATCTAGAGCTGGCGGCAGTTGTTTTTTCTCTGAAGATATGGAGGCACTATCTTTATGGGTAGAAATGTGATATATACACTGACCACCAAAGTCTAAAGTATATTTTTACACAGAAAGAATTGAACATGAGACAAAGGAGATGGTTGGAGCTTATTAAAGACTATGATTGTTCAATTCATTGTCACCCTAGAAGAGAAAATAAAGTCGCGGATGCGTTAAGCAGGAAAGACCCTGTTGTCCTGGAAACAATGAGGATCCTAGGAGATCCCTTGATTAAAGATCTGGTAAAACTGGACATGGGAATTATAAGGAAAGGGACATCATCAACCCTATCCCAAATTATTTCTCAACCTTCATTACTAGAGAAGATCAAGAAGGCTCAAAAAGAAGATCCTTTGCTGCGGGAGAAGTTGGAGGCTGTAAAAGATGGGAAGTTCCCTGATTTCAATATTGATCAAAAAGGTGTATTGAAATTTCGTACAAGACAATGTGTTCCATCGATTCTGGAGATAAAGAAAGAATTGATGGATGAAGCTCATAGCTCTACTTTCTCTATACATCCAGGAAGCACTAAAATGTATAGAGACCTTCATGATCATTATTGGTGGGATAACATGAAGAGGGAGATTGATAATTACACTACAAGGTGCCTGGTGTGTCAGCAAGTAAAGGCAGAACGACAACTTCCTAAGGGGGTATTACAACTGCTACCCATACCAGTATGGAAGTGGGATAATATCACTCTGGACTTTGTAACTGGTCTCCTGAAAACATCCAAAGGAAACAATGCGATATGGGTTATTGGGGACCGTCTAACCAAGACAGCCCATTTTATCTCTATTCGGGAAGATTTCTCTCTGGATCAGCTTACCAAGGTATACGTGAAGGAAGTGGTAAGGCTTCATGGGGTACCACTATCCATCGTGCTTGATCGTGACCCAAGATTCACATAAAAATTCTGAAGAATTCTTCAACATGCTCTGAATACTGAATAGAATTTTAGTACGGCCTATCATCCTCAAACTGATGGCCAATCTTAAAGGACTATTCAGACACTCGAACAAATGCTGAGATTATGCTCAATGGAATTTAAAGGTGGATGGGATCAACACCTCCCATTAGTTGAGTTCTCCTATAACAACAGCTTCCATTCGAGTATTCAGATGGCACCCTATGAAGCTCTATATGGAAAGCGATGTAGAACTCCTACTTGTTGGGATAAAACTGGTTAGAGAAAGCTTCTTGGGCCTGATCTCATGCAGGAGATGACAGAACAGGTTCATGCCATCCAACAACAAATAAAGCCTGCTCAGATTTGGCAGAAGAGCTATGCTGACAATCGTCGAAGGTACTTGGAGTTTGGTGTTGGTGACAAAGTCTTCCTTCGAATTTCTCCATGGAAGAGAGTCATGCGGTTTGGGAAGAAAGGGAAGCTCAGCCCTAGGTACATTGGCCCCTATAAAATCCTTGATCGCATAGGAGCAGTGGCCTATCTTCTAGAACTTCCACCAAACCTAGCTCAAGTTCACAATGTCTTCCATGTATCTATCTTGAGGAAGTATATACCCGACCCTTCGCATGTACTGAACCCAGTGGTGGTACAACTCGAACATGACCTCTCTTATGAGGAGCGGCCAGTGAAGATCTTAGACCGTAGAGACAAGGTTCTACGAAACAAGACTACCCACCTTGTGAAAGTGTTGTGGAGGAATCATAAATATGAAGAAGCGACTTGGGATCCTGAGGAAACGATGAAGCAAAAGTACCCTCACCTTTTCGACTAGGCCTCAAGTATAAATTTCGGGGATGAAATTTCTTAAGGGGGGAAGAATGTAACGACCCAATCTTTTTTATTAGTATATTAACTTACTCTTAATGATTTAATAGAGATGTTAATGGTTAATGAAGAAAGAGGAGTCGATGGATTCATCCAGTAGACTTGGACCTTATGAAGCCCACTTATCAGAGCTTGGGAAGGAGGTGGCATCTTTGGGCTTCGCTTTGGACCAAGCCCAAGCCGAACTCCAACGTGTCAATCTTGAACGGAAATTCCTACGGGAGAAGTTCAAGTTAGTTGAGATTACTACTAGGGCAATGTTATCTGAGCCTCCCTCAGATTCTCTCACCATAGAACACCTTACACTTAGGTCATATGCCGGTGTTATAAGGGGCTATGTGACGAGACCCTAGCTTCTTTGTGTAATCCTTTGGGATGAATGAATTGATATTTCTTCCTTTAGCGATGTTTGTGAAATTTCAAATGTCCGGATAATTTTAGGATGTATTTTATTGATGAATTTTGAAAAAAGAATATTTTAAAATATTTATGTAAACCCTAAATAATTAATGATGTGTAATGATTTTCAAAAAATGGTCTTCTAAAAAAGTGTTTAGTAAGGAATTTGGAGTCTAATAAGATCAAATTAAATTTTGATGAATAGTAAATTATGAATAGTGATTTTACACTTAGGATTAGTAATGTGACCAAATGGATGAGTAATTTCACTCAAAGAAAGTTTTAATATAATTTAGACACCTTGATTAAGTAATGAGATTCAATGAAATGGGTAAATAACGGTTTCATAAATTATTAGTCAAGTATTAGTTTTTTCGGGTGAATAGTGTTTTTTAATTAAAAATTTAGTTAAAAATAATTAGATTTTTTTTTTATAAAATGGACTTTATTTTTGAACTCAGAGCATCGATATTATGTTATGGTAATTTTTGGGGATTTTTCTGAAAAAAATGAATTCTCGATGAATAGTGATTTCATTTAATAATTAAATTAAAAATATTTAGAATTTTTTTTTATAAAATGGAGTTCATAAATGTAATTAGAGCATCGATATTTGGTTAAGGTGAATTTTTGGAATTTTTCTGAGAAAGATGAATTTTTTCAGTGAATAGTAAAAATGCAGTTTTAGGGTTTCGGTATGTTTAAATGAAATCATAACTGTGTCATGATGATGTCATGAGATATTTTAAAGGTTGGACGGCCAAGGGTGATGAATTATTGTATTGGGGGCCCCATGTGTCCTAACTACATGGTAAATGCCATGGGAGAGCACATGGTTTTGAGAAAAGCACTTGTGAGGCGTCCCTTGGCCATTAATGCATTGTCCCCTCACTTTCCTTATAAATACCCACCCTTTCCTCCTTTATTTTTCACTCCCAACTCTCCCCCAATAACGTTCGGGTCTCCTTACCTCCCAAGGAGTCCTCCCGAGGTGCCCCCAATCCCTCAAGGTCCAAACCATTGAGTTTTAAGAGTTACGTTTTAAGGTAAGGGATCTGACCCCTCTCTTTCTTTTCAAGTAATCTCTTTTATGTCATTCCTTTTATGCTCCATGATCTTATGTGGGAGGATGTTCTTTTATATTCCTCTTACTTACCTTTTCATTTTTATATGATGAGAGATCCCCTCTTACTCACATCATTTTGTTTTATGAAAGTTAAAGTGACACCGTTAGGCTGCCAAATTTTCAAGGGATTCTTTCACCCTTCTCATTTTTTTTAAGTTCTACTTTCATGTCAAGTATTTCAAGTTCCTTTTTATTATGTTGGTTTATGATATCTATATCTACCATACTTATATCTTATGATCATATGATGAGAGACCCTATTTTATCTTGTCAATTAATTTTTATTGAAGTTTATGTGACGCCGTTAGTCTGCCGAATTTTTATAAGAGAAATCTTATTTTGTCTTACTTCCATGTTTTTCATTTCAAATGGTATGTCCTTCAAATTTCAATACCATGAATCATATCCTTTATATTATATCCCTATTATATTTTTATAGATCATTTATTAGTGGGTGACCCATTTCCCCTCTCTTTTCAATGTTTTCTAAAACCCTGTAACGTAGCCGTTATACTGCAGAATTTTCATCTCAAAATGCCTCTCTCTTTTTCTCAAAATTATTTTATGTTATTAAGTGAATACTCAAAGATCTTATTTCTATAGGTGTATTCACATATATATCAAAATTTTCTATTTTAAATTATGGGATTTACATACATGAAACCCACTATCCCTTTCCGTGGGTTTAAAGTGACATAAATATCATGTCTTTAAAGTAGTTTTTAAAACATTATGATTATGAAATGAAACCCATTTCTTTTATGCTATATGGGTTGTTTATGAAATGATTTATTATGATATATGTGGCTCACATTATAATAAATACATGTCAATGGTTCACTCAGATAGCGCTCCAATGCATTGGGTAATGACTTAATCTCTAGAGATGAATTTTTAGACTGATACCTTAGTGAATAACCTTGGTAATTTTTAATGACACCATGGGGATGGTCCTTGGTGAAATGAAATGATTGTCAATATTAAATATTGCAGCCACATCTTCATGTTATGAAAAATGTTATTTTTATTATGATGTATCTCGTGATTTCTTTCTCATGCCTTAAAGTTCTTTTCATGTCCTTATTGAAGTATCTCAAGTTCACATGTAAAATGTTTCTCTTGTTTCCCTTACTGGGCCTTCTGCTCACCCTTTCTTTTGATGTATGTCCCCAGGTTATGAGATGCAGTAATGAACCTAGGATGAACTTAAGGAGAATCCTTTCAAGTGTTTAAGAATAATTTTTTATGTTGTTTTCATGTATTATGTTCCATGTTTCCAAGACACTAAACCTTAAAGATCCTCAGTTCCGTGTAATGAAATGAAAGTTTATGTTATAAAAATACGGGATACTATACCTATAAAATCCCAAGGATCTCTAGGTAATTTTTTGTGATATCATCTCTTCTGAATAATTTTTTTAATATTTATCATTTTTGTTGTTTTGGTGCATCTCACAGGGTAAATATTCATTCTTTTATTTGTTGTTTTTAGCTATAAAAGATGTGTTGGACATGTTTTTTATATGGTTTCAATATCATTTGGAATTTTTTATCAATCATTTTCATTTTATTATCCTTCATTTCCTTTAAAATTCCAATCTCTTGGTTTCCAAACACCATTGTAGAATAAATATAGTTTTGTACCACTTTGAGGTAGGTTTTTCTATAAAATTTGTTATTTATATGAATTGGTTATCATTATCAATACATTTCATGTTTCTAAAGGGGGTTTTCATTAAAAATAGGATTTTATATGATTTTGAAATTGTTTTCCATATATATAAGTGGATTGGATTATCCTTGAATATGTAATATTAATTTTGAGTATGTTTTTAAATGTATTTTGACATGCTTAGATATTTGGGAACCTTAGGTGTGATAGAAAAAAATACATAAGAAGCCTTAGTTTGTGTGGCACCATTAGTGGTTGTTTGGATGATATAAACATACTGTGGGGGGACTTGATATTGGTTGGATCCAAAAATTGTCCTATTCAATATTCTTTTAATTTATAGTATGTATTTTTTATTGTCTAGATCCTGTATGATAATGTACTTTTTTAGTTATGGATATTTATCACATGATGGATTTTGGTATGGATTTTCTTCTCGTAGGTGAATATACAAGGTTGTATCATACGGCTTCACATGATGGCATTTCACAGATATGTTTGTGATTCTAGACATTAAATAGAATATTTGGTGTTATAATATTGGATTATGCTATCAAACACTACTTTTTTCCTTTGGGTGGCTATAGATATAGTATTAAAGAATATAGGTGATAGAAAAGGAATCACGTATCATGTTGGCTTCTCTATTTCTTTCATTTGGTTCGATATGGTTTGGAGGTGATGGTTGGTCAGTTAGAGTCTTTTGGTCTTCTTGATTCACACTGGTCTATTTTATCCTATTTTTATTGGTTTTATAGATCTTGGTGTATCTATTTTTTCTTAGTACTTTGGTTTTATGTGTTTTTTGGTAATATTAAAGAACGTTTCCTGTTATCATTATTATATAACACTACGACAAGCTAGCTCGGGTGGATTGTATAGTCAACACCAGTTCATTTATTAAAATTTAGTATCAGAGGGAAATCCCAACATGATTTAGGTTAAAACTACATGAGTTTGGTTATATGTATTCAATAGATAGAAGTTAGGACCATCAAAGTTTTGATAGTAGGTGTGGAAGTGGGGCCCCGACAACACACTCTTGTGATTGAATCTGAGTTAACATGACTGGTTAGGGATTTTTACAGGGTTAGAGAGATGAATTTTGAGTTCATTTGAATGAAAATTATAAAAAGTTTGTTTAAATAGACCATTTCATTTTAAAGATTTTCTCTTTTCATATATATAATTTTTAATGGTTTTAAATTCTTACTATTTAAAAGAATTGATATCAACACCTATGGTTGGTCCTATGATTTTGAAAGATTGTCATGATTTATTGTGTTATTTTCTTGTGATAATTAGACAATTTTTCTTAGAATATATATTAAAAATATGAGAGAAGAAGATGTGATATAAGATCCACAGGTGGATACTCCAATGGACCCTTATTTGGTAAAAGATCTAATCTGCACGATTCAAAATATGGGTCATGTTGGGGTCAGGAACCCTAGATGTTTGGTGGATAAAAACTTTGTGTTCACTAAGAATAATCCAAACATATTATATGATGAGATATTATCATAGTATTATGAGGGTTTTATTGATTATATTGAGAGGATCTTCAATTTCCTGAAGACTCATGAGGACTTTAGGTTGTTTTTTTCACGTACATGCTCGAGGGTCTAGGAAGGGGAGGGTGGGACTCTATTTTTCTAGCTATACTGCATGAGTATATTATATTGGATTATTTCATGAATGTGTTTATTCCGTAGTCTTTTTTCCTAAGATGGAACATGGAGAGATGACCTGGGAGTGTCTAACCATATAGAATGGAATCATACCGCTGGTTTATTCCACCTATTTTGCTGAGTTGGTACAATTGGCATTAGAGATTATTACTAATGGATACCTAAAAGTTCAGTGGTTGGAGATGTGGATAAGGGATGATATTTAGTTAATTTTGGTTACTATGTTCCATCCAAACATTGTGTAGGTATTTGATAAAAATATTTTCATTAGGCATACAAATAAGGGAAGGTAGGTTTGGGTGGTGCTTCAGTTCGCACAATGGTTAGTCAGAGTGTATCTTCAGTCAAGAAAATGAAATGCAAGGGCACTCAGTTTTCATAAGGAATGATATTATGGGATGTTTGGGATATAATTAAGTTATTTTCTATCATTTTGGATGGTTTGTTCATACTAATCCAAACTACAAGAAGGATCCCATAAATTATCATCATTGTGGACAATCTGCCCATCTGAACCATTTTTGGGATAGGTTATCCCAAGGTAGTAAGGCAAGATCCCCATTAACTAAGGGATCATGGGTTGATACATATGATTCTGAAGATGGTGGGTATAATCCTCATGAAAAGGGGTATGCTTATGTCGCTATGAGTAGATATATTTCTATGGCAGAGCATGCACATGAGAAACCTAAAGTCGGTCCAACTATTGTTAGAGGTATGTAGTTTATTTCTTCTTCTATAGTGATTGATTTTTGTGATATGGGTAATACTCATTAATTATTGTAATAAAGTATATTTTTCATGTGGGTCTTACATTCATATCTTATTGAATTATTGTTTATTTTTCCTAGCCTTTGGGAAATATGACATAGCATGGTTAGGAATGTACTGCATGTCGGGTGAAGAAAGCTGACTTTTAGGTGGTGTGGGACATCTTAGTGATCTATATTGACACATTTGACTTGATTATTGGATTTTATTATATGATCAAAATTATTTCCTAGATATATAGTTATCCTCATTGGGTACAGTTTTTATCTATCAATGGGTTCACTCATGTTTTTTGGGTGAGTGGGACTCTAAATCAGGAATGTTGGTTCATGTTTTTCTTTATTCTAGGGTAATGTTTTTTCAATTTTCAGGATTTGTCTTCATATTTTTTACCCTTTCATGGTATTTAAACTACCTATGACGTTTCATTCATATATAGAGGTATTTATAGACTATTTTCATTATTAACCTCCATGTAGGGATGTTTATTTTACTATAAACCCTTTTTGTGGTACGATGTTCTTTTATATTACATCTTATCGAATGAAACCAAATTAGTTAGTGGATCATTTGATCCAAATTCAGGTATTAGAGTCTAAGGGATTTATACATCCTATTGTGTCACTATGGTCTTCTCCTATGCTCTTTACGAATATTGAATAGAAAATTCACATACATATTGTGGACTATCGATAGTTAAATTGGGTGACTTTTTGGAAAAAATATCATTTTACTAGGATTTATGATCTTTTGATCAAATCCTGGGGGAATATTGTTTTTCCATGATTTATCAAAGGACATGGTTCCACCAGTTAAGGTTCTAAATTTTGGATATACCTATTATAGAGTTTAAGATATGGTATAGGAATTATGGTTATCTAGTTATGCATATCGATCTTAATAATGATCCTTCAATATTTAGGGCTTTGATGAACCACATTGTTCATCAGTTCATGGAATCTGTTATTATTATCATGGATAATATTTTTTTACTCCGATATATAGGAGGATAATATAAACCATTTCCATAAAATTCATATAACCTTGAGGGAACATCATCGGTATAAAAATATTTCAAAATTATAATTTTGAATTCAATAACTGAAGTTTCTAGGGAATGAAATATCAGTGGGGGTAATATGAATGAAACATGAAATGTGATTGGATTTTATATCTTGGGAGAGGCCCAAAAATTTATTTTATATCCAAATATTATTATTATTTCCTAGTTATTATAGGTGGGTTTTTAGGTACATCTCAAATATTTTATCTTCGATGATAACATTAACCAATAAGTGTATAAATTTTGAGTTGAAGGATAAGTGTCAATGATATTTTGAGGAAATGAAAGTGATATTTTATTTATCTCTAATTTTGATTCTTCAATAACTGTGTTCAAGTTATGATGTTTTATTCACTGTTTCTGTAATTTTTTTGGGATATGGATTGATTCATGGGAAACATGTGGTGGAATATGTGTCTCACTAGTTATGTCCTCATGAGAAAAACTACCCCACCCAAAATATTGAGTTGGTATCAGTTATTCATGAACTCAAAATTCATAATCACTATCTCATTATGGAGTGATTTATAGTGTATTTTGTTCACAAAAACATGAAATCTATTTTTACTTCATGAGATCTAGAATTGAAATAGAGATGTTGGGATGAATATCATCAGATTTTTTTTATATTGCATACACTCTTGATAAAGGAAAATTTTTGCTGATTAATCAAGTAGAAAAGTCCCAACACAAGCCATGAAATAATCAGTTGAGGAGTGGTATCTTATTTTTTTGTTGAGATGAGATTGGGAGTATAGGAGGACAGTGGACAATTGTTCTTGGATTCAATTAAATATGAATTCTCGTTGGATGATTGTTCTTGACTTGATCAGGAGGTAGAAACTTTGTTGAAATACACTGTGAAAAACTTCTATGGTAGGGAGACCTCAGGTGAGTGGACTTGTTCTCCTAGTGGAGCTTTTGTAATCTGTAGTAGGTTGATTGATATCTTTTCCCTAAGGTAAGAGTTGATAGAATGTGGACACCGGTCTTGTTGGTATATACACCCTAGGGCTACCAATATGTATCTTGACTTGATATGTCAATATTTTTTGATGTGGATGAGGTAGTCTATTATGGATTTTATATCGTGGTGTCCTATTTTTCATAGTATTAAGGAGGAATACCAGAGACCAGTAAGTTTTTTTCATCCCTTACCCATTATACTATGGGTGTGGGATGATATTTCCATGAAAATTATCATTGGTTTACCATGGAATCCTTGTTGGAAGGATATAATTTGGGTGATTATTGAAACAATAATAAAATTAGTTCACTTACTCACTATTAAGGAGGTCATTAAATTTTATAAGCTCATATGTTTTTAAATACATGTTGTTGTAAGACTTCGTTGGGTTCCCATTGTGGTTGTTTCTTATAGGGACCAACAGTTCAACTTCCCAACTTTTGAAATATTTATAGGAAGTGATGAGTTCCCAGTGGAAATTGAGAATTTCATATCATCTACATACAGTTATATAGGTAGAGATAGATATCAAGGTTCTTGAGGATATGTTCAAGTCTTATGTGCTAGATTTTGGTGGATCTTGGTAAAATGATTTTTCTCTGGTCATGTTTTCCTATAAATTTAGATATCATTTCTCAATTTAGATGGAACCATTTGAGGCTTCATATGGGATTCCATGTATATCTACCATGTGGTGGGTAGTGTTAGTAGGGTGGTCCTTTGTTGGTATGAGTCTTGATTAGGAGATGTTGGAGACAGTTCAGTTGATCCGAAGCAGATTGATCAAATCATAGAGTCATTAGAAATAATATGCATACCTTCATCATCGGCCACTATATTTTGAAGTTAGTGGTTGGGATTTTCTAAGAGTTTCACCTCAACTCTGAAATCATCATTTGGGTAGGCAGGGTAAGCTAGCACTGAGGTTTGTAGGACCCTTAAAGATTGTTGGATGACTAGGGAAGGTAGCCTACGGATTGGAAATACCATCATGTTTGACTTATATCCATGATGTATTCCATGTTTCCAATTTGAGGAGGTATATTCTAGATCCTTCCAATGTGATTAGGTGGGAGGATGTTGATCATAGGCCTGATACCACCATTTTTGAGCAGGAAGTTCAGATTATAGATCGTTAGGATAAGGTAGTATGATGTAAAAGAATTCCATGGGTATGGGTATTATGGCATTAAAGATGGGATATCCATGAGATGTTGGAGTGGGAATAATTGACATGGTATCCGTGAATTTATTTTTGAGGATCTAGTATATCAAGGACATTTTTTGGGAAAGATATCTTTTATGGTGGGGAGATTGTAACATTTTTTATTTCTTTTAGACACTCCTTTGTCCATGTTTGATTTCTTCATCCTCATATGGGCATGTTTTCGGGGATTCTTGATGATGGATAGAATTATTTGGGTAAAAATTTTCAATATATATTTTTTTAAATTAATGGATTCAGGGTATAAATTTTCAAAAAGTATTAGTGGGGTCCATCCTGAGTTTAGAGAACACACAAAGTTGGACATTGAGTTTTTCTTCTTTTCCTATAGTATCTATTATCCTCTAGGAATTTACACTCAATGGAAGGGGGTAACAAGATGTGTATTTGTAACCAATAATATTTTGTTAAATAATTCATGATGTGAAGGGTTTACATGCAACGAACCAATTTCACGTCGTGTATTCAGTGATGTCTGGTTTTTTAATCAAACAACATGTTTTTCAAAAGGTCTCCTAATTAGGGGTTTACATGAAATAAAATTTAATGCACACTGTGTATTTATCAATATTTAGTATTTTTAGGAATTGTATAAGATTTTACTCCTCCATATAACCATGCTTCAATTCAATTCATGTCTCAGGGATCTTCGAGTGATTTTGGGTGATCCCATCCCTTTCAGATTGCATCATTCGGTGATTGATCATCATTGTTGTTTCCACTCCAGGTATTAGTTACTTATTTTATTCATTTCATTTGGATGCGTAAATATAATTACTAGAATTTATGGTAAATATTTATGATTTTTTTATTTTTCATCAATCCAATGTAGTTTCTTATTGTTCATTGTCTTTAAAAGGTAAATATATTGGTCTCTAAAAACTTTTGTCAAAGGCGTATATGTTTATTTCATTTTGAGGTAGGTTTATTTATATAATGGGTTAATTACATAAACTAATTATCATTCAAAATAAATTACTTTGTATTGTTCATTAATTTTATGTAATTGTGGTTCAAAAGGAATCCATTGAAAGATAAATGTTTTTAAGTGTTTTCTATTTAGAAATGGTGTTTTATTTGATCCAGAAAATGTTTTTCAAATAGTGAAGTGGATTTCATGGATTTAAAAATGTTTTATCAAGATTGAGAAAATTTTAGAAATGTATTATGACAATATTATCACTTTAGGAAACTTAGGTGCATTGATAAAATTATATAGGAAACTTTATTGTTTGTGGAACCACTAGTGGTTGTTTGGTTTATATCAAAAGTCTCGGGAAGGAATAAATGTCAGTGAGTTCCAGTATTTTTCCAATTTATGTATGTTATGTATTGTCCCATGTTCTAAAGAAATTATGATAGTGTACTTTTTCCTTTATAGATATTTTTCATATGATGGATTTTTTCCTAGATTGTTGATCACATGTTTTTATATGACATTTTATCACGCATATTTGCATGATGATATTTGACGGATATGTGTTTAATCTATTATCTAATGATGCATGGATTTTACCCCTATTTTATCATATGTATTTATCGTATTCATAGATTTATCAATAATAAAAGGATTTTATGAAATAAAATGTTAAAAGTATTTATACATTTATTTGGATATATGAAAATTATTTTTTAAATTATTTTCTTTCAAAAGATAAAACTATTTCATTCATGATATTAGACCTTATATTGACTCCTTGCAGATATCCTATGGTTCATCATGCTCACATCCTACTTTTTTATTTTGGACGTTATAGTTGTTGTGTTGATGGATGTATGTAAGGGGAATGCAATATTTTAGCATGTTAGATTCTCTTTTTCGTGTCCTTCTATTCGGGATGGTTTGGAGGTGAAAATTAGTCACACAAAGACTTTTGGTCTTGTTGAATCATACATTTCTCGTTTATCCTAGTTGTATTTGTTGTATGGTTCTTGGTGTATCTCTTTACTCTACATTGTTCTCGGATTTTATATCCTCGTTTGGTTATATTCAAGATTTGTTTCTCCAATATTTATTATATTACACCATGATGGGATATCTCAGGTGGCTTGTCTAGTTAGATAAGGTTTTTCTGTTATATCATCACTTGACTTTTCCATTAAAGAATCCAAAGTTATGATTGAACAACTAAATCACGAGCATAGTCATTTATTAGAGAATTTTAAGCTCATCATAATTGTGGTAGAAACCATGTACGCCCAACCACCCCATGAAAGTCTCATCATCACACACATTACCCATAAGGAGTTATCTAGTGTAATAAAGGGTTATTAATCTAGACCCACACAGTATGAATTTCTATATTTTCATTTATTTATTATATTTATCCTTTTCTATTATTTATTTCTAAATTATTAGATAATGATTTCGATTAGATTTCGATACGATAAAACAAAAACTATATTTTTGGTAATCTATAATCAAGACACAATATTTTAATAAATTTAAGAACGTTTGATCTAAATTATATTTTTTTAATAAAAAAATTATTATTAACTTTTTTTATTAAATATAAATGATAATATATTTTTTCAAAGTCAAAATTAATTTTATAGGGGTTATAAAATATTTATTATAAAAAAATCGGCGTCTTTTAATAATTATGGATATTTTAATTAGAAGTGATAATTTAAAAATTTATTTAATTATTTGGATAGAATAAATATTTTTTTTTGAAATCATAATATAGAAGTTATATAAAGGATAATTTTTCATAATTTTTAGAGGTAGTTGAATTTTGTGGTCAAAATTGAATATGATATAAATATATGGAATATATTATGACATCGTAATGACCCAAAAGTGTTTTGATATATTCTATAAATGATATACAAGATCAAAATATCATTTCAACATTAAAATAATAATTTATACGTTATTTGATTAATTTTATAAACCATTAATGAACCCTAGAAGACCTATATTAAATTTTAAAGTTCTAAATTCAATTCCTTATAAATACGGATCACTTCCACATCACTGAGGATATTATATTAAGGAATTTGATTCATAGGCATATAAAATAATTAAAACTACTACTCCTTGTTATAATTTGTTGGAAAAAACTATTGTAATGATTTTGGTTTTTATTACTTTATCAAATGGAGTTTAAAACGTAGGTTTGTAAATTATTAAATAATCCTCCACTATTTTTCTATTTTAACCCACATATACTCCCATTACACTTCACTAAATACTCTAATATAACATAATTACTCTTCCCCCTATAAATCCTTCAAATTGGGTTTCCAAGCTCTCTGGAATATCCTTTAAATGATTTATATGTTCCATCTCAAGGTAAGGGGTCCTCTCGATCTCTATTTTATTCAAGAACTTACTTCGTATTACATATTTGATTTCCAATTCTTCATGTTGTAAGATGTTTTTCAAAATTCCTCTTACTATACTTATGGTGTAAATGTTATGATATATCTCCTCCAATCTAATTATCCCCTTCCATTAATCTATATGTTCCCCTATTATGATTCCAAAATAAACTGGTGATTTTCCATATAAAAAGTTTTTTTAGTTAATAACCATCCTAAATTTCACTAAAGTGTATTTAAATAGATTTAATTATCTATAATTTATTAGTTGTTTTGATTTAATTTAACCAAACCCTTTTATAATTGGGATAAAATTTATGTAAGGAATTTTTATTATATTTTATATATGTGGCACACTTATGCATTCACATAATATGATAATGATGGGTGCACCTAGATAATGATTTAATCCATTGGGAAATGTTTTATCCTCATGAGACATAATTTATGGAGTTAATGAGTAAACCTAATCCCTTATGGTATTTTTTAAACAATTTTATGTTTTATTGGTAATTATCCATGAAATATGTTTATGAAAAGATTTATGTTACTGCCACATTCTCATGTGGCCTTTATGATGTCATAGTATACCATGTATCGCTGTTCAAAAGTATAATTATCACCCTCTTATAATACATTTTTATTCCTAGTTTTAGACATTTAAATATTTAACCCATGTTATTATTGTTTTTCCCCTCATTTTTCTTTGTATATCCCCCATTTCTCATATATGTCCCCAATTTATCTCATGCAGTTTTAGAAGGACCCCGGAATTTTAGGATCTTGTTATGGATGTTTTCAATAATGTGTTTGTATCCCATGTTCAAATTATTATTCTATGTACCCAATTAAAATAATAAACTAGGATTCATGATATTCTATGTTGCGTTGTGTGTGATTTTATTTAATAAATAATGGATATAAGTTTATTAATGACTAGGGTTGTCATAATTTGTATAGAGGGAGGTTTTATTATTTTTAGGGTTTTTATAAATTCCCCGAGAATGCCTTAGGCATAAGACTAAAAATAACATGAAATCCCTAAATTTTGGTAACGTATATAGTCTATTTTTTCTAAGAAAATATATCCCTTTATGAAAACTACATGTGGATCTGGCTTTGGAATAAATGTACCTAGTGTTAATAACCCCTAAACGGCTGCAATGAGATTTGACTCCATTGTTACCTAGTACACTATAATGGGCATTATTTCACCATTGTTTTTAAACTCTTGAGTTATATTCTATGGTAAATTAAAAACGACATTATACACTATAATGAATGTAATAATGACTACCCTAAGATATTATCTTAAGAAATAGATCATAGAAAATTTAGTTTAAAACATATAAATGCTTAGGTTACTCATTTCATTAATGATTTATCACTTTAATTTCTATGGTTTCCCATTTATGTGTTTTTAAAAAAAATCTCATCCTTGATTTTCTATTTATTCTAGTCAATGGATAGAAATAAAAGAAAATAAGACAACAACCAATGTGATGGTCACTGTGATGGGTACCTAAATGATATGTTTAATATGATAGAGGATAAAGTGAGTCATTTTATATTATGAAAAACTAGCTATCCAAGTTATTATTAAATACTGGAATATATTTGAATATTCAAACACATTAAATAAGATGAGGAAAAAATCTAATAGATGTTCCTATGATAAATGTGATAATGGAATGATGATCTAATTTACAATGTGTCAAAAATAAAGAATGATACCCCAATGGGAAATTTCATAAAGAGAATCAAAGATATTTTAAGTGGGGGAAATTATGGAATAAATTATAATAATTATATGACATAAATTAATTTTATAATTAACATTATGGAGGAAAATAATGTTCAATATGATGTACAATTAACTGTTTTATTTCATAACTGTGGAGATGTTGGACATTATCAAAGAAAGTTCTCTATTCCAAGGGATAATAATCATGATGGGAACCAACAATGTTCAAGGTGAATGGAATAAGGAATGTCCAATGCTAAGATGGATCATGATGACTGAATTAAATGTAACCTCTAATCCAGAGTTGTTTATGTTTTGTTTTATTTCAATTTATTCAATATTTTCAAATCTTATGATTTTTTATAATAACTTTTAGTCACCACCCCTATTGGTTTTATATCACTGGGGATATATTTTTATGGGAAGTTACATCTTTGAAATTTTATCATTATACCATTTAAAAAAATCAATTCTATTTTGTGTATGGATCATCTCTCCTTATATGAAGACACCATAAATTTACATTTTATGGGAATCACCCTATGTATTGTGAATCAAACAACAATTCTATTCATGTGCAAGGAGGAGGATTAATCTTATTTGTTATCACAATCTTAATCATGGATATTGTTTCCTTATTATAAATCATACCCATCTCATACGGTTGATAGTAAGTAAAAGATCATTCATGATGGAATTCCTATTGTGAGGCAATTCACCTATGTGTTTCCCAAATAATTATCGGGTCTTCCTCTAAGTCATGAGGCTGAGTTATCAATTGAGCATATACTTAGATATTTTCTAATATCCCAAACCCCATATAGAATATACATTTTTGAACATGAGGAGTAGAAGAATAAACTATAGTAAAATCTAGATAAAGGGTTTATATGCGCATGTTCTTCACCGTGGGGTTCACTAGTCCTCTACATCAAGAATAAGGATGTGTAAATGTGCCTATACATTGATTATCATGAGCTCAAAAAAAGAATGATAAATAACATGTATCATATTCCACTAATTTATGATTTATTCAATCATCTATATAGATCAAAATAATTATCTCAGATCGATCTATAATCAAGATATTATCAATTAAAGGTGAAAACAAAGGATATCATCAGGACTACTTTTTATACAAGGTATGGGAACTGTGAGTTCAAAATGATGTTTTTTTAAGTCACTAATTCTCTAGAAATACTAATGGATTAAATGAATAGTGTCTTTAGGGATTAAATTGTCAAATTGTTTATATTATTTACTCTAAAAGAATATAGGAACATGAAGAGGATTTATATACCATAATAATGACTCTGTGGAAAGAAAAGAAATATTAAATGTACAATAAAAGTGAGTTTTGTTTGGGTAAAGTTTCATTCATAGGGAATTTTATAACCAATAAAGGGATATATGTAGACCCTTCAAAAACAATGTCAATTGATGTATGTCCCAGACCAACATCAGTGATGTAATTAAGTAGTTTACTTGGATTATTTCGGTGCTATCATCAATTCATGAGGTGCCTCTCATTAATTTAAAGATCACAAAACAAGCTTACTCAAATGGGAATCTTGTTTTTTGGACTTATGAATGCATGAATATCCTTAAGGAGTTAACGAAGAGGCTAATCAATACAACTTTACTCACATTACCCACCAATAGTGAAGAAGTAGTGATATATTGTGATGTGTTTAAAAATTTCTTGGGTTGTGTGCTCTTCCAAGAAGAAAATTTAATAGCATATTCCTCCTTACAATTAATGACCCCCGAGAAAAACTACTCAACCAATGATCTTGAATTGGATTTAGTAATATTATCTTTAATTATTTAGTGGAATTATCTATATGGGGAGATGTGTGATATATATACGGATCATAAAATACTCAAGAATCAATTCACTCAGAAAAAATGTTTATATGAATTAATGATTGTGGTTAAATATGATCAAGGATTTTGATTGATCAATCCATTATCATCCTTGGAAGGAGAAGAAAGTGGATGATTCCCTTAGTATAAAAGATCATACAACCCTATCCATTATAATGATTAAATGGAATCATAATTTACTGTACATACAATGTAGAAACATGGGAATAATAAAATGAAATTTATCCTAAATTTCAAAAATAACTGCTCAACCATTGATTTTTAAAGAATTAAGTAATCCAAAAATGATGATGAGGTGACACATTAGAAGGTAGAAAATATTTCGCAGTACAGATCTGATAAAGATGGAGATATATAGTTTGGAACCATGAAAAGTGTTCCATTAAAATATGAACAAACGATGAGCTTCTAGATTATGTTCATAAATCATCCTTATCTATTCATCCTAGAAGCATTATGATGTGTAGATATTTGTGTAAATATTTATGTTGGAATAACTAGATGACAGAGATTTCAGAATTAAAATCTAAATTCATGGTATTCCAACAAGTTAAGTGTGAATGATAAAAGTCTATGTGTGTGATGCAACCATTTCCTATAAAAATAAGGAAATAGGAAAACATAACCAATGATTTTTTCCTAGGCTACACTAGGACACAAAATGTAAACAATTCCATCTATTTTTTATTCAATCTCATTTTAAGGTCAGTGCATTTCATTGTTTTCATGTAGGATTCCTCTCTTAGACAAATATCAACGATATACATAAAGGAAGTTCTAAGATTGCATAGAGTTCAACTATCCATTGTATCTAATTGATATATTAGGTTTACCTCAAGATTATAATGAAGAATTCTGTGAGAATTGAATATAGAGATGTGCTTTAGTACTTCTTATCACCCATAGATGGATGGTCATTCTGAATGAACCATTATTACTCTACGGGATATGTTGAGCTCATGTTCAACTGATTTCCAAGGATGTTGGGATCAAATCATTCCTCTAGTAGATTTCTCATATATAAAAGTTTAAATTAAATCATTCAAGTTGAATTTTATGAGGCTCTATATAGGAATTGGTATCAGACTCCGTCATGATGGGACGAATTTGGAGAGAGAAAAAAGGTGTGACCTGGTGTTGTAAAAGACATAATAGATATGGTCGAAACCATCGATCATTAAATGAAATATACAAAAATCAATAAAAAATCTATGAACTCAATCATCGACATGATCTAGAGTTTTTGGTTGTAGAAAAAGTGTTCCTTCATAAATCTATATGGAATAAAGTCATGAGGTTTGGGATAAATGGAAATATTAGGCCAATAACCATCATTCCCTTTGATATCCTCAGTCGCATCAAAGTTGTGTCCTATAAAGTAGAACTCAATACTAGTCTATCATAAGTACATGATGTCTTTCACATATCCCTATTTGAGGAAGTACATACCATAACCATCACATGTACTAAATCAAGATGTGGAACCCTTAGATATGATGATAAATTGGTGAAAATATTATATCATGTATGAAAATTTATATGAAACAAGACAAATAATCAGGGTCAAACTATTATGGTGGAACAAAAGATTGAGGAACCTATATGGGAACCAAAATATGTGATGAAATAAAAGTACCCTCATCTATTTTTTGTGTTAAATAAAAATTTCAAGGGTGAGTTGTTTAAATGTGGGAAGAATTTAATGACCCAAACATTCATAATTGAATTTCCATTCATGAATGAATAAAAGTTCCATAAAATAATATAGTGATAGAAATCACATTCACTACTTTGGATATTTTGGAACATAATATCTTATCAGATTTAAAATATTATTAAGAATCATAACCAATGATAATATAGGTGTTGTATAGTGAACATTAATATTATTATATATATAGGGTTGTGATAAAGTCCAATTGACACTGATGAAAGAATTGATAGCCCAGAATAGTAAGATTGTACCTTTTGAATCACATTTATTAGAGCATACCCGAGAGATTACATCATAAGGATTTTCCCTTGATAAATCACAATCCAAGATTCAATAAATACGGCACAAATGAAACTATTTATTGAAAAATTTCATGCTCAATTAGATCATAACCCAAACCATATATTCCAAACCACCTAATGAATGTATCTCCATATAACACCTTACCCTTATTCCATTTTATTGTGTTATAAAGGGTTATGTATATATACAATAATAGTATGAATTTTCATATTTCATTTTAATGAACATATTTACCCCTTTTTATAATAACAAAGATAATGTATTTGATTAGATTCTTATATGATGAAACAAAGACTATTTTGTTGGAAATATATCACTAAGACATTTTATTGTAATAAATTAATGAACATTTGAAATAAATAATTTATTTTATTAAAATATTATTATTAAATAATAATTATTAATTATAATTGATAATATATTATTTAAAGTCTAGATTTATTTTATAAGGTTATGAAAAAAATTATTATCAAAAAAATATTATTCTTCAATAAATATGGATTTCTAATTTAAAAGTTTAAATTATTATATATAGATAATTAATTATATTAAATAAATTTTATTTTGGAAAAAATAATAATAAAAATAGCCAGTGGTTTTTTTTCATAATTTTATGAGTCTGTATAATTTTTTGGTCAAAACTAAATACATAATAAATATATGGTGTGTATTAGGAAATCAAGATGAACTAAATTTGATGTAATATACGATCAAAATGGTATTCATGATCCAAATCAAGTTTATAATTGAAAATAATATATTTTTGAGTTTTATTTATTTATTTTATAAACCCTTAACTAATCTTCCAAAAAACTATATTATATTTTATGTTTTTTAAAAAATTTCACAACAAACAATACTCACTTCCACATTATGAAGATTATTAGTTTAAAGATTTTATTTGTAATCCTAAAACAAAATTGAAACCCACACCATTTTGCTATAAAAAATGGGAAAATCCTTAGGATGGTATTATTATTAATTTTTCATGTAGATTCCAAAACCGATGTTTGGAAATTAATAAAAAATCCTTAGATATTTTTCTATATAAACCCAGAAAAACACCCATTCCTCTTGGTAAAAAAATATTAAATAATGCAATTAATTTTACCTTACCTATATAAATACCTAAAAAGGTGTTCCCAAGATCTAAATAAACTCCTCTAATACTTTTAGAAGTTCCCTTTCAAGGCAATTGTTCATATCCTTCCCCGTATTATTTAAGCGCTGACATGGTATTATTCCTTTTTATTTCCACATATTCATGTTTTAATATATTTATAAACATAAATATTTCTATAATTTTTATGTATAATTTATTAGATACCACTATCACTCCTATTAACCCTTTCCATTATTCTGTATGTATACTCATTATACATCCAAAATCACTCTGTGATTTTACATTCAATTTTTTTTTTAAGTGAAGACCCATCCTTGTTTCTACTCAAATGAATTCACCTAGATTTAACTATCCATAATTTATTTTTTATTTACATGGATTTGATCAAAAATCCATTATCATGGAGTTAAAATTTATGAATTTTATTTTTTATATATCACATATGAGGTATAGTTACGCAGGAAAATAATATGAAGATGATTGGTGCACCATGATTTCTCTCAAATGAATTGGTTAATTTTATAGTCTAATGATACTTAATGTATGATATTATTAAGTAAACTTAATACATTATGGGACTTTGTTCACCATGTGATTTTTATTTACATTCATCCTTGACATATTATTTTTTCATGATTTATCATGTTTTCACATTCCCATGCTGCCTTTATTTTATCAAGTTATATCAATCCTTGTTATTTTAGATTATGCTTCTCAACCTTTTATGTTACAATTATATGACTATTGTATCATATATACTATATTATGTTATACTATGCTTTGTTTTTTTCCTAGATACTATTTATAGATATCCCCTTTCTTATGTACGTTCCCCAGTTGTCCCATGTAGTTTTAGAAGGATGGTGTCCTTTTAGGAGAATATTAAGGATGTTTTCAATAATATTGTTTTATCCCATGTTATACTATTATACTATGTACCTAATTACACAAACACACTTTTATTCAGGGTATTTTGGGTTGTATTAGGTGTTCTTTTTTATAATAAATCATTATATAAAGTGTATTAAATATAAGGGTTTCCCTAGATAAGACAAGGGTCTAGTCCTAGGTAATGAAACTATATCAATGGTTACTCATGTTTATAAATATCAACCTAGTGGTCCCCACTATCCACCAAAAAATAATATATCAAAAATGGATCTATCAGTATTACCTTTCATGAAATAAAAGTTTCTTTTCCCATGCATAGCCTAAGGTTCATGAATCCTACAACACTAATCCCAATACAATGAAATACCTTTCTCAATAATGATATCCAATGTACAATGTTTATAGAGTGAACAAAAAATATACATAAGGAAACTCAAGAAGGACACTCTTATCAATGGTGAAACTAAATGAATACATCAAAGGTTATAGTTAATCAAGGAAAACCAATACTAAACCCACTATAGTACTAGAGAGTGATAACATGAATGAATTACCACACAAATTTGAAGCTTCACCTGAGAAGCCAATATTCCAAATGATAAAAAGAAAACAAGGAAATATAGTCCATAATAAACCATCTACTCAACCAAAAAGACAAGGTTCTCTTTTTAGTGTGAAAAGGAACATTTTCTTGATTCACCTCCATACAATCCACCACTTGAAAATCTATAGTTAATATAACTCTCATCACTCATTTTTAATTTTTTGAAATAAAAAATAGATGTGGAAAATTCACTATTATCAAGGAATCTATCACCCAAAAATTCATGAGACTCTAGAAATACCACTTAACCAATAAAAGTGGTGAAATCCATATGCTCATTCCTATTTGAGCACTTAAAATAACCCCAACTCAAAAAATATTTTCTTTTAAATAAAATATAAAAAAATAAAGAAAACAATTTTATTTTGGATTCCAAATAAATCCTCCTAAAGTGTAGACCCCTATTTAAAAATTATCTCTACGGAAACCTTCAAAAAACATTTATGCAGAAGCTTTGGAAACAACCCACATCAAAATTAAACATCATTCATTAGTTTGTAAAAAGGTTATAAGAAGGAAAATTACACAACTCCTCAACTACAAAATTAAATCTCTTACCTTTCATGCAAAATAATTTATTCATGATTAATTTTCCTCATGAAATTTATTTACAATTTTTTTAGGGTTATAAAAAATAAGAACCACCACACATATTTCAACAAACAATTTCTATAAAATAACTAATTATATTTAATTTATAATTAAACATTCAATTACATTTACTCGTCCAGATTACAAGATAAAAATATACATGGAATCTTTTTTAATTCCAAAAAACTCCCATTATAACTTAATTGTAACTAACCATTTCATTGAAAATATTCATACCATGTTAAAAACATTATTCATGGATGTAAGAATATTTCATGGAAAAACATTAACCCATTTGAAAATTAAAACAAGTTCCTAGTTTTCTTGAATAATAACCCATTATAAAATTTATGATATGGAAACTAAGAATCACTTCACATGAAATAAATATAGATTCAATTTTAAAAATTGTCACTTTCATAAATTCACTTTTACAAAATAAATAGGTTCTTTCATATATACACAACTAGATAATTCTATAATGTTTTGTCTAACATATTCTTAATATCACGATATCCCAAGAACCACCTTGATTTTTTTCCTCTCAATGAGTAAATCAAAGATTATAAGAATCTTGGATTCTAAGTAACTATATAAAAGGTATGTAGAGTGTTTATTGACCTATAAACATGGTTTTTTTTACATGAAATAAGCATTCCAAAACACCTTTAACTCTTTCAAAACCAAGATTCTAGTCACTTAATTTTTTATGAGGACATCGAGGTCCACTTCACAGTTTGATTCCTCATTCAGTTTACACCAAAAATCCTTAATAACTCCAAAATAATAGAACACATTCCAAATAAGAATATAACTGATAATATAAATCCATAAATATTTGAAAACATCAGTCATAAAATAAATTTTAACTTTCTATTGTATCTCAAGTGGCATAAAAAATTTTGTGATCAAGAATCTACTCCCTATGTATACATTGAGCCCCAAAAGTCTTAGATCTAGAAAACCATAGGCCATGAACTAAACCCACATAGTTTTATTAAAATAAAATTTGGTTAAGGTTTTTATTCCATTTTGTAACAAACCATCTCATGTTTACCTAAAAAATCACATATGTTGGCTCATCACATGGCCTGAATTGTTTCCCTGATCACCAAAATCAAGTAACACGCACCTAGGCACAAATGTACAAAACCATGGGAATTAGTTTTGTATCATGGATAAATAAACATGTCTATAATATTAAAAAAAAATACGTATTATAAAATGTATAATAATGATACACATCAATAAGATATACAAATGATATCCAATAAGGTTGAACATGAAAATAGAACCAAACAAGTGAAAGACTAAGTCTGCTTGGGGATATCTGTCCCCATTATCCCTAAACAATATGAGAATAATAATGAACATGAGAATATTTCTAGTCATATGATTCCATTCCCATTTACGTGTATCTAAATAAACCAAGGATAAAAACACCCAATTTAAAAATTATAGTGTGAGCACTAAATCCTAGTGGGATTCTGCCAAAGAATCTATAAAATGTTTAACACCATGAAACTGTTAGCTCTATCATTAAAACAGTACCAATTTATAAATAATTTTATATGAATAATTATTTTTGTTAAGCATTATTTGGTTATTTTACAAAAAATATAATATACACAATAAAAATTAATATGAAACGTAAAAGTAGTATATCATAAATGCACGAGTAAAAAAATATATGGATACACCATAAGATAAAAAATGAGTAACTAAATTAGGAAATGTACCATCATGCATAAAACCAAGAATGTACTAGGCTCTAGCATATGGGAATACATAATAACACATTAAAAGGTATATTAGGATTACTTAACGTCAATTCTTCTAATATTAAGTCATAACAAAGTCAATCAAGTTATGTAAAATAACTCTTATTGGTGCCACACTCAATAAAGTTTCATAGAGTTGAAATAGGGAAAGATTATCATGATTTTAATCAGAGGTATTCCAACAACCATTAATGGAAAAAATTCAATTTAGATTTTGGTTAGTTGAAAAATAAAAGTTAGTTCTATTTATTTTTATTTTAGAATTTTTCCCTCTAAATTACATTTTTTAGCTTTAATAATGGATGTGGTAATGCTTCAGAAATTCCCTCTTTCAAATTATCCTTCTTGATATCCAAAATTCATGTAATTATTTTAAAACTTATTTAAAATATATTGTATAAAAAATGAATTTTATCACTATATATAAACTTCACATTAATGTAAAATATAAAAAGAAAATTAATTTTTTTGATGATATGTGGAAATTTTTGGTGATTTATTTCAATGAACGTCAGGATCAACATATTCATTTAATCGAGTGCTCATATAAAACAAATTCCACTATTTATTTCAAATTGAACCATAAAAGGCTTGAAATGGAAATAAATGTATAACATTGACATAATAAGATATAATTAGAGAGAGAATGTTATTTTCAGGTGGTTTTACATAGGAAATGACATAGATGGTGGAATTCATTTATGAATATACTAAATCATCCCAATATTTACAAAATAACATAGTTGATATCATTTAATATATTAGGTCTCCAATTTTGGAGATAAACATTTCATATAAATATAATTATAGAATACGGTAATTATATCCATAAGGAAGTGAAATTGGAGACCTAGATACATCATCCCCATCAAGATCAAAGATCATGTATTAACTCTCATATATCAACTTTGGATTCCACGGAATATCTCCTAAGTACATGACATGTTCAATGTATTACTTTTTAGGAAGTATATACATGGTCAATGACATTAACTAAACTCTAAGATTATGTAAATAAATAATGATATATATAATAAGGAAAAATATTAGATATCTTGGATTATAGAGATAATATAACATGAAACAAGGCCATTTATATGGTTAACATTCTGTTTAGTAATCAAAGGTTTGATGTAGAAATATAGAAACTTAAACATGTAGATTCCAAAAAGTTCCCTCATATGTTTTCATATGAGTATTGCAATATTCAGGGACAAATTTGTATAAGGGGGAATTGAAAACCTACATATTTATTGTATTTAATTTAATAAATACCTCATGCTAGATTGCAAAAATTACAAACAACACCTAGATAAAATAAAAACAGAATTATTTTATTCATGTATAATAAAAAAATAAAAAATTCAATAAATAATAATTATTAATTAGAATGCTATGTGAAATAGAAATATTAAACATATAATTGGAATAAAATCATATGTAAATAAAAATATTATGATCTTGAGGAATTCATCCTCAATTTGTTTTAATAAAGATCAAACAAAAAAGTATAACATTGGAGAAAATAAAAAATAAATATAAATATTATAGATATTTTTAGAAAGTAATGGGACTGATAATTATATATATATATATATTTATTTATTTATATATTTCAATAGTAAATGGTCATTTGATCATTATATGGTTGGTGATTATATAGTCATTGGTTATATGGTCATTTAATGTATTTTTATTAGTTTTAAAAATTTACAATATAAATATTTAAAATTTTAAAATTTTTATTATTAATTTACTAATGTGTCAAAAATAATTAACATATAAAAACATTATTTTTTTAAAATTAAATGATAAAAATTCATTTGTCAAAAAAGTAGTTATTTTAATATTTTTTTCATTATATACAGTTATTAAATTTATTAATTATAGAGAATGTTGGTTATAAAATTGGTTAATAAAATTAATAGAATAATTTTAAATAGATAAACAAAATACAGTAATTATTTAATCAATTTTAAGTATATAATTTCAATTATTCGTCATCAAAAAATAAATGTTTTATTTTAAAAAAAATTCTTCCATATTATATATTTTTTTAGAAGTTAAACTTCATGCATCTGGATTCTAAAATTTAATTAAGTATATTATAGCTATATATAATAAATTATCTTTGATGGAATTATTAGTAATGTTCATGAAATGTTAATAAATTCATTTAATATTTAAAAATATGACTTTCAAATAAAAATTAAAAAAATGTGTCTCTATTTTAAAATGATTTCATATCAATTTAATAAATTTTATATAATAAAATGTATTTAAAATTTGGAATCAAAATTTGAAATTTAAAAATGAGGCTTTATTTTAGATTTCATGGGAAAAATTACTCACTAAATTAAAAATGAATTCACCATAGAAAATTGTAAAATAATGTAAGAGGAATAAATGAGTAAAGTCAAAAAAAATCCTGAATACATAACTAAAATATATGGATGAGGGAATTACAGGCCTATCATCATCCTTTTTCCATTTATTATCCAAGGTAACTATAATATTATGTTACTTATACATTATAGAATCATTCTGTTGAAATCCCTGTCAAACTGACTTATAAAAGGACTCATCCTCCACCCACTCAAAACCAAACATCTCTTTTTATTCTCTATGAAACAAAATAACCAACATCCTTTATAATAATAATTTAACACTTTTGGAATCCCATATCCAAAATAAGAACCCTCTTATCCTTTATTACAAAATAATGTCTCCAAAGGGGGTAAAGTTTCTATATACTATATAACAAGATAATTTGTCTATTTTACCACTATCTTCATGTAATACCTTATTAAATACTTTCTATCAATCAATTTTCACCAAAATAATATAAAAATAATTATATAATAATATTTCTGTTATGAAATAATATTATACCCATATATTAAATTATAGAGTATTATAGTTTGGGATGGTTTATCCACTTACAAGAAATTTGTAATAATATTTTCATTATAGATGACTACATAGACCTAAATTATAACTTTATATGGTATTAATAGTGAATTTACGATATGCCTTCAATTATATAATGTAAATGTTTATAAACTTTCATTAATGAATAATATATTTTTTATTTATGTAATCTTCATAAAAAATAAAAAAAATCTGATTGTTATTTATGAACCATTATCATATCTTCCGTGAAATAATCATTGTACATTCAAAAAATGTCAAAGGATTCTATATCATATCCATAAAATTTTTATAAGATATTAAAAAATAATTAAGCATCATAGAACGAAATTTATATACCAGGCAAGGAAGAAAAAATAAAACAATTAAAATATAATGAATCATATTTGTTGTGAATGTTTAATTACTTAGAAATTAAAAATGAAAATAATAATATGATGTAAAATAAATTTAAATAATGATTAATATGGATTTATAATTAATGTTAGTTTATTATATCGGTAATTATGATCTTACTCAAGCAAGATGGAATCCTCATTATGGTTTTTCATAACTCATTCAGTTTTCTTATCTAATATCATTCATTCTTAAACTTAGTCAGTAAATTTATTTATTCGTCCTCATAAATTTATTTTAAGAAATATAATTTTCAATGCATCCTAATTTACTTTTTAAAATTAAAATATAATTTTTTATTATATCTGATATAGTAAAAATATATTATTATAAAGAAAAACATTCAAAATCTATTTTTGTTATTTCTCTTCCATAACACTGTTTTTCATACAAAAAATATTAATTTAAAACTGAAAAATATATTTTATTAAATAATGGTCATATTTTTATTAAAATATATTCAAAATATAACTTTATATCAATTTTATTTTTGTGGGTAACATTGAAGTGTTAAAAATTCAAACAATTTATTTCATTGAACAACAAAACCATTTTATATCATTCAATTCATAATACTTCTATATTGTCATTATCTACATTCATGGTTACATTAATTTTATTTTTTCTATTAAAATATAGTTTTAATAAAAGAATTCACATTATGAAAATTATTTGGAATGTAACATGAATCTTTACTTTTATTAAAATATCGTCAAAATGTAAGAAAACCTCTTTTCATGATTTTACATACATTTTACATTATTTTTATGGAAGATAAACCATATTTTACTATTTAATTTAACACATGTGTCACCATAAAAATTCTCTTCTCATGTTTTTTTGAATGAATCAATTTTCATTGTCATTTTGTCAAATTATTTATTTCTTATTTTTAACAGAGTATGAAAAAGTTTTGTGACCCATTTTATTTTAATGAGTTAATCATGTTATAATGTATGTTTTATATTAAATGAAAAATATATGTATAATTTATCATTATGTGATAAGTCTACTAGAAATTACGTATCTCTCTAATACATTAGTTAGTGCTTCATATCTCATGATATTACTTTTGTATGAGGGTAATAATTATTAATACACTCTGTCATTGCGTTTATAAAGTGATTCCCAATCCACTATGTTGTATTTCCCAATCTAGTTCATTATGATATTAATAAAAACATTATTTGGTAATGTTTAGAATTTGTTATAATTATCCATGTATATTATTACCTTTTTAGGTCACTATTATTCATGATATATGATTTTCCATTCCTAATCTATGTTGTATTTTATGATTTTATGATGATCATTGAATGTGTGATGCCCTCTGAGTCACATGTATACTTTTGTTTGATATTTGTTTATCCATTGAGTTATTGTAGTGGTTTCTGAGCATCTGAGGATAAAAACCAAGTGTTTGGAGAAAATATTAATTGGAAAATTGTGTATATGTATATTTCATAATAACCATTTGGTATGGAATTATGATGCTCTAGTGGTGTTTTTCATAGTTTGATCAAGGGTTTTCAAACTATGTGTCTTTATAAAGAAATAATGTGGGTATTTGTGTGTTTTTCTATAGTTTTCACAAAAAATGAGCATGATTTTACAAATTCATGTGGTTATTACAAGGTGATTGTGTGCCTACATTTTTTATTAGATAGAGGTCGCACACAGTTGGCACATGGTTTTTTTATTATGAGATCACAAATATGAACCTAAAATATTATGATTTTCCCTATTTTCCATTGATAATTTGTATACCTTATCTTATTCTAAACTTCATAATGCTCATAATAAACTACCATCAGTTCTTTAGAGGCTTCTCCGCAGGGCTCCTTGGGGATTCTTAAACGATCTTGATGGATCCTTTTGAGGAATGTAGATTTCTTGGATGTTTTCTTCTCTTCATTCTAGATCTACCTTCAAACAATCAAATTATACTTATTGTGAAATTATTTTTGGGGGTATGATGACCCAATATACTACTT
Organism: Viscum album; assembly: GCA_963277665.1. Classification (NCBI taxonomy): domain Eukaryota; kingdom Viridiplantae; phylum Streptophyta; class Magnoliopsida; order Santalales; family Viscaceae; genus Viscum; species Viscum album. The sequence goes on along the minus strand of OY728127.1, from coordinate 344,060,077 downwards.
GTATAGAATATTTATGATGTTTCTCTTTGTTCTAGTCTTTTGAGGACATGATATTTTCATTTCCAATCATATTTTTTTCATGGATTTGGAGTATTTATAAAACTTGTATTATGTGTCTATATACATTCATATTTATTGATGAATTACATAATGTTTTGGTGTAATTAATTTTTTAAATGATTTATTTCATTCATCGTGTATTTGAATTGGGTTTTTAATGGAATTTTAAAATAATTATTTGTTTCAATTGTTCGATGAAATAACTCAATAATGATTTTCACTCTAAAATGAATTTTCCATTATAGATATGGTGGTGCTTCACAGTTAAAGTGTTCTATAAATATTGATAAGGGTTTCAAGGGGTTTTCTAAAAAAACATAAAAAATTTACCCATAAATTTATGGAAGAAAATGTAGAGATATGTAAACTTCAAAATATTTACATTTATGATGTCATGCCAAATATTCTCCATGATGTCCCTATATATCTTTGTTCAGTCTATCTAAATAGTTAAAAATTATTTTTAATGATTATCTAAAAGATCCTAATTCTATTATATCAGTTTTAGGAAAAAAATCATGTTCAAAATTTTATGACTCTAACATTTTCAAGGATTAACTATAGACTATTTTAAAAATTCTTCTATATATTTTTATATAGATTTACACACATTTGATAAATAAATATTACATTATTTTAGATGAATATTAAATAAATTTCAAAATAAAACATTCTTAATAACAATATCGGTTTATTGTATTCATAAAATAGGACACATAAAGAACTAGTGAATAAATTATCCAAATCATTTCCCGTTATGTTCTCTACATCTAGTACCATCCATACACATATTATATATAAATTGTTTACACAAATCCTAGGAAAGTAAAAAATATAATATGTGAGTTTACATGCTTAGTAAAGGTAAGAATATAATATTTCAACCAATGATCATATTTGAACATAAGATAAGTATATTGGTATGAGAAAATGAACATAATATTTAGTAATCATGCAAATATATTTTTAGATCAAAATCTTGAAACATGACATAATATGTTTTCAATATAATGTCATAATTCATAAGAGAACATAAGCATCAAAAATAAATCAGAACCCATGAGGGAATATAATATGAAACAGATATAATTTTTTCACATAAAAATAATAATATAAAATCATTTTTTATCCAAGGGTCATTTCAAAGACTATCATAGTGTATTTTTTTCACTAGCCATTCTATCATTTTCTTATACATGGTTCACTCTTGAGACTATATTAGTAGATAACAACCCTTACTGAACTCGGGTCCCCCCCATTCCCATCATTATTATTTCATGAGATATCCCAATTTATGATCTTCATTGGAGGGATATAATGTACCCATCTATCCTTTTTTATAATATGACCACCCATCCTTGGATTATAAAAACCACCCATCCCATAATGAAAACCATAAATATGTGTGCCACAATATCATAAAAAATCTATCATGTTATCATGTTATAACACATATAAATAATATTAGTTTGATAAATGTTTAATAATAATAATAATATTACCCAAAAATAACTAATAAATATGCTTATATGGGATCGTATCCCTAGTATATCATAATAAATAGAAAATAATGTTATTATAGATGAAAATTATTTTAAAATATCAATAGAACATTTGTTGGGAAAAATACCATTTTCATTGTAAAATCAATTACTTAAAATAATTTTTTTCCAAAAAATTCATGAAAATATATTATTTTGAATGAAACAAGGAATTTTATAAATGAATATTCAATGAAAAGAGTATTCATTATTATTAGGAGATTATTTCATGTGTATTACATTAATACAATAATTCTTTTCCTATTTTTGGTAAAAACTTAAAACAACCATGTTTCGAAAATGATAACTAAATTACATATAAAACAGGTAAATGAAGTAAAATATATTTTAAAATTTAATAAAATTGTTTTAATATATTAATATAAAATACCTTTAATCTTTTGAAATAAAATATTAACATGGAATAAAATATTAACATGGAATAAAATATTCTATACCAAAAAGATAATTGAAGTCATTTTATTTAAAAACTTTTTTTCTATCTTTTCTGTATTTAAAGTGACTAAAATGAAAAGGAAAAATGTAATAATTAAAAATAAATAGAGGAGAAAAAAATTGGGAGATATACATCAAATAATTTCATCCTAAAAAATTTAGGCACAAACAGTCCCAAAAATGAGATTGTTATATAAAACCCTTACTAAAGGTTCGTCTAGCTTCATCAGTGCTCGTGCTTCATCTTATTCGAGATACCACCTTTTGATTACATCACAAACCTCAATGGATTATACTTATAAGACGAAAATATATATATTATGAATGGAAGTATTCTATAATACTTTTGAATAAGGGTTGGATGAGCTATAAGGTAAAATGACATGAATAAGGGAGGAGGAACAGTTCCCTTTTATAAATGTGAGGATGGAAACATAAGGATTTTAATAAAATATTTTAATTATATAAGGATACATACATAGGGAAGTGGCATTGTATGGGTTGATATTTAGAGGATTTATAAGTTAATGTTTAAATGTCTTCAATCGAAAATAATTTTATATTAGTGGGTGGTAATACTATTAAAATATCTCGGTTTAACCCTTAGTAATCTAATTTTAACCTTAAGAATGGTAAAAATACATTTTTACTATTTAGTATGAACAAAAACATAGTTTCTTTTATTAAAATATATTAAATATTTTTATTCAAATATGGGATCCATTTTACCAGATTGAAGTCCTATAATTTGAAGAAATTAATTTTAAATATGCACACAAAGAGTAATGAAAACCGATTTAAAAAATTTAGTTTTTAATCTTAACACTTAATTAAATTCCATTAATTTAGTTTTAAAACACCTAAAATGAATATTAAAGTATTTGAATGAATATTCAATATCAAAATTAAATTTAAAAAAAATTAATTTACTTTTTTTGATAAAAAAATCATTATGCACATAGAAATATGTTTTAGGGTAATGTGTTTTTAATATTAAAAAATAACTTATTTAAAAATTAACTATAATTATAATTCTCATTTTATTAATTCAGATATTTATAAATAAATGATGATTATATTATTTAAATATCAAATTCAATACATAATGGTACGTTTATTTGAAAAAAAAATTATTGTATTTAAAATTATATATTTTTTAACATTAAATGCAAATTTTCATTTTTACCAAAATCCTAAAAACTCTGAATAAAATAATATTGAAATTATTATATAAAAAGTGATATACATTTCCTAAAAATAAATTTATAAATAATGGTAGAGATTAATTATAATTTTTTTGAGAAAAAAATGTGATAAAAACCATTTTTGAAGAATAAAACAACGATGTTAAAAATCGAGTAATAATTTATTATGAATTATAAAATAATTTTAAGTATTTTAAAACATTAATGATATTTTTCATAATGAATTAATTAGTATTTATACCTTTCAATTTAATATATATGTTATAATATTTTACTATATCATGGTTTTTATAGATTTGGTGTTGCGTGTAACCTAGAAAAATGAATACCTAAAGGATTATTTCAATGAAAATACCTTTAAATTATTAGGGAGTCACATTATATAGCGTTAAAATAATCTTTCCTCTAAATTCCATCAATGTTTTGTAAAAAATGATGATATCATGGATTTATCACATCCTCATATCCCTATATAGCATCCTTAAATTTCTAATTCCTCTAAATATATTTAACTAAGACAGTGGTATTGTTCAACAGAACTTTATCACTACAATCCTTTATTTTAACTAGTTTTTTTCCATAGGAAATGTCATGCTCATATTTTATAAAATTAAATATTAAAACATTTGAGGGGTCAGGTATGAACTTCATCTAAAAAGATATGTGGAACAAATCATGAACTTAATAGAGATTTGGTGGGACTTCTAAGTGATAAGAAACTGCCCCAATTAAATCAATAATCATAAAGGGACTAATATACATATGGATATACATTCCCATAATACTGTATCTCATATCCATATTTCATGAATAAATACAAAGGAAACATTCTTAGAAACATCACATTCTAGATATCACAGAAGATTTTCAGCACGACTCTTCTTCTCATACTTAGTGCCTTGATGTGTTGATTAATGGATCTAATAATATATCCCATTTAATCGGATCTCTCAGGTAAAAATATCATTATATCTCCAAATTTATCTTAATATGTTGGAGGTCAACACTTCTTTCCATAATAAGATTCATAAGAATACATATAGATATTTTAGTTAATGTTATTACTGTACAAAAACATGACTAGAGGAAAGTGTTGATCCAAAACACATTTTAAATCATAGAAAATATATCTCAACAGATTCTATAATGTTTTAATGTTCCTATTAGAATTACCAACTTCCTAATAATGATAAGAAGTTTTGAGAGAAAAAACATTACATCCAGAACTTTTTCGATACATTTCCAAAGCATCAAGTTTAGCCTCAAATTTTTATTAGATATAACAGAATGTGGTAATCCATGTAACCTTATCACATCCTTAATGTATATCCTAGAAATTTTATCAATAGATAAATATTCACTAATTTATATGGTTTTTCTTGACTTCATAAGATGGTGGAATCCAACATAAATAATATTATGGACTTTTGATGTTTTGGTGGGTCTAGTGATGAAATCCATGGTGATTTTGTTTTCAATTCCATTATGGTATAGGTAGATTTTTTATAATCACCTTATACTTCTATATATTACCCATAATTACTAATATACCATGAATCAAGATACATAAAATGAAATATATCTCTTCATATTTTACTACCAGAAATACTCTTTCATATATCTATACATCTTCATACTTAAATGACCAATATAGAATGATGAGCAGTGAGATTCTCATAATAGTTACTTCCTCATGTATGGTATTTATTGGACACATACGAAATTACTAAAACTTATACTTCCATAAAAATTAAGGATTAAATCAATAAAATTTCTCTCCCTCTTATACAACTTGACATCCAACTTTATGCCTATTTAATCATTACATGGATAGATGGTGGAACACTCATTTGAGAAAGATATGATTTCTTTGAATCCATCAAGAATTCTAGGTTCATCCATTGAAAATCCATAAATATTACATCCTTTTCAATGTTATCATATATATTATATCACAATCCATTCAACTTAGAGCATCATCCATATTTTTTTCTTTCCTAGGGTGATAGTGTATTGATAAGTCATCATATTTAATCATTTCTATCCAAATTCATTGGAACATATTGAAAAAAATATGTGAATATAAACTTTTATATTTTATTATTATCATATATATGAAACCTTTCTCCAAAAATAGAATTCCACAAGAGATTTAATATGAAGATTATCACTACTAATTGGAATATAGCCCCAATTGGACCTTTGGGCCACCGATTTGGTCCCCGAGTCCTTTAAGGCCTTCGGGCTACCCAGGCCTTTGGGTCAGTATGGCCTTTGGGCCACCTCAAGGCCTTCAGGAGACCATATGTGAAGATGCAAACCAGAAAACCTACAAGGAACACGCTTCAGAAGGAGGAGGAGCAAGGAGCTTTCAATATAGCAGAAGCTAAACGGATTGCAAGAATCAGAGAGTATGGCACCTGCCATCGGGAGAAGCATGTGCATGCATAGGAAATCCTAGACGAATATCCATGCAAATGTGGAGAGCTAATTTCACGATGAAGATGTTGGGGATGAACATTTCCAAGTAGTTCTTCTGGGTTGTATGTAATGTTTGAATCCTACAGGCAATGAATTTCCATAAGGCCTATGGGCCATGTAAAACTTATGCCTACAGGCCTTGTAAGGGTTCTACCTCACCCCTTAAAAGGTATATTATCAAAAATAAATAAAAAATGAAGGACTTCGGGCCATTGGAGGAACTCCAAATCATAAATCTGGTAATTTTTCCTAATTACCATCAAATGGAATGAGGCATAAGTTATTACCATATCATTTGGCATAAGAACACAACCTATCCCGTTATTTGATATATCAATATGAATTAAAAACAATTATCTATAGGAAGGTAGTGTGAGAATAGATTCCCTGAGTAACCTTCTCTTCAATTCCTTTAAATTTTCTTCTCATTCATCAGTCCAATAGAACTTAACTCCCTTCGAAGTTAACTTGGTGGGTCAATTATAAAGCTGTGAGATGTAATTCACAAATAGTTGATAATATGTATTCATTCTAAGAAGACTAATGATGTCGAACATATTTGTTGGTCTAGGCCAATGTTCAATAACTTCTATATTTGTTGGAACCATTGATATACCCTTTTTGATAATATATGACCCAAAAATGTAACATTATGTTATAAAAATTCAGAATTGGTAACTTTTTCATATAACATATCATTTCAAAGGTTCTTCAGTTCAATCCTCATGTGATATTTTTTTGTTCCCAACAATTTTAATATATAATAGTATCATCTATAAATATGACCCCAAACTGATCTAGGTAATATATTCCTTAAATAAATGATGATAGTGAGGGAATTAGTAAGGAAAATGGCATGAATATAAATCCCTAGTGTATATAGTTCAATTAGAATGTTGTATGGGTTATTTATTCACTTTTGACAGTAAACTGATTATATTGAAATAGAAGATCAATATTCGAGTATTATTGAGCTCCACATAATTGATCGAAATAAAAACTAATACTCAGTAGAAGATATGTATTCATGATCATGATCTTGTTAAGTTCCAGATAATCAATTCAATGTCACATTGACACATATTTATATTTAATACAGAGAATAGGTTCTCCCATTGGTGATACACAGAGATGAATGAATATTGTATCGTGATTCTCCTAGCATTTCGTCTTCAATTCATGAAATTCAAACATGATTATTCTATTTAGAGTATTTTAAATAGTGTAGTAGTGGGTATGGGTTCTGTTGTAAGATCAATTGTATGATTTAGAGGAGTACTAGGTAAATATTTTGGAGACAAATAAAAAACACTCAAAAAATAGTCATATCTTCAATGTTATGTTTCTCCCTGTCCATCTGAGTAAAATGCCTCCTTTTAAAAATTATCATGACCCATTAAATAGATTTAATTTTCATTAGAATATTATGTTTATCCTTTCATTAATAAGGTATCTTATGTGGGTTAAAAATATAAAATATGACTTCCTTATTCTAGAAATATATAAAGGATATGATAAGTGAGATGTATTAATTCCCAAAATCATGTGATATTCCATTAATGGAAGAATATTAATATTTTTATAGGTACTAATATTAAAAACATTAACATTACACCTCTATCTAGGGAGTGGATGATATGTTCTTCAGCACTATAATGATCCACTACTATAGTTGACATATCATTGGCCCTTCCTTGTTCTATGAGTAATCCAATGAAATAGGTATTTGATCTTGACAATTCCCAAATTTACCACATATATGACATTTATTTCCTTAAAAATTCATTTCCATAAACAATTTATTTTAGCAAAGAAAACATGTTCCCCTTCCATTGAGGCATTCTTATACATTATTCTTCCCACATTCATGACATAAATGAAATTGAAATTTCCTTCCTCCATGATCACTACCATATGAAATTACATAAAATTACATTTTCTTCTAATTTGAAATGTTAGTAAAATATTCAATGGTTATGTTTTAAATCAGTTATCATGATATATTATTGGGAATAATCATAATGTTTCACCTTCTATCTCCAATATCAATTAGTTTTTCAAGAGGAAAATTATTTCATTGTCCTATAAATTTAAAATTAACATGGTTTCTCTAGGTTCCATCCATTGACTAAAGCCAAAAAATAAATTTGTGATAAATAATATCATAATTTAAAACAACACAATCACAAAAAAATCATTCATATGATGTCAAAATACAAATAGCTTATTTGAAATCTATGAAGACATATGAATAACCTAGGTAATCCATGGTCATTATATATTCAAATCCTTTATAGTGGTTCTTAAATAAAATTTTAATTAAGAAAATAATAACCCCAAAGAGTATGAAACTAGGTACACAATAAGGGCTGAATTACCATGTACTATAATGGTGGTTGAGTTATACTTTATTAAGATCACCCCCATCCAAATACTTATTATATCAGGAGATATAAATCTTTAACCAAATCATTATATGGTTATAATGCACCCAACTGACCATGGAATATAACATAACCACCCTTATTCATTTTAAAACAGAACCACCAATCACATAATGAAAATCAAACATATGTGTGAGGTGAGATCATAAATCATTCACCATATCATCGTGGCATAACCCATGTAAAGGATATGATTTTAATAAAAATTTCATAATCATAATCATAAAACATCCTAAGAATGAATAAATATGGTAATATTAGATAATATCTCTAGTTAATCATAATAACCATCAAGAAATTATGTTATAGAAAAAAAATTCCATTATAGGATCAATTGAACAATTCATGAGAAAAATAATTTTTTATTTTGAAATCACATAATTAAAATATAATAATTACCTATTTACGAAGGAAAAAATTCATTAAAAATAACAATGGAAACTTATAAATAAATATTAAAATAAAAGCGTATCCATGATGGTAGGGAAATTAATTAATGTGGTTTATATTAATATTAAAATTATATCACATTATTAATAAAAACTTAATGTTTCCATGTTTAAAAATGACAAGAAAATTAATTTTAAACCATTGTAATGAAATTAAAATATTGTTAATTTTGACATCAAATAATATCTTTATAATTGTAAAAACATTCTTTAAAACATTTTAAATAATGTAGGAACCAGAATGAAAATATTCCCAATCAAAGAGAGAAATAATGTCGTTGTTCCTTAAATGTTCCTGTTTTTGTGTTTGAGTATGTAAAGAGGTGAAAATGAAAATAAAACATATAATATCTAGAAATAAAAAAATGAAATAATATTTAGGGGAGAATTATCATTTAATTTCATCATTATAAATCTAATAATAAATAATCCCCGTAATAATGAGATTATATCATAAAACCAATACCAAATGAACATGTTTCATCATAAGTGATCTAACATCCTATCCTTTTATAGAAATCATTTTACATATTACATATGAAATTAAGTATTTGACTTGTAAGAAGACCAGAAGATCTATGATGAATGAAATGATCCTTGGAAAACATTGAGTAAGGATTGGTTGAGCTAGAAGGCTTAACAATAAAAATATAATATGAGGATATGTAACCATTTAAAGTGATTGGATGGACACAAAAGAAAATTCTCAAAGGATTTAAATTATAAAATTTAAATTTAAATGGAAGGTGCATTAAAATGGCCAGATATTTAAAGGTAGAATAAAATTTGGTTTAAATATCAAAAAACAAAAAATAATTTGGATGGTGTTGTTTCCAATCCTACCCTTATCTTTTTGTTGAACCTCCTAGTAAACATATAGTTAAAACCTAATTATTTAAATTCTCACAATTCATGTTTATTATATTTTTTATAAGTTTACTATTTTATAAGAGAGTTTTAGAATATAATAAAATGTGATGAAAATTCGGCTAAATGGTGGGATGATCCACAATTTGTTCAAATGTGTCCCCACCAAACATGACTCATTATCAGAATGTCTCACCATTAATACAAATTTCAAACCATTACTAAAAATTTCTCACTAACAGATGAGACACCACTAGACATGACACAATGTTATAAGAGCTACCATGAAAATGATTCACCACCATCCTGAATAACTTTTAGTTCAATTGATTCATTTTTATTTCAACAAAGTTATATATAGAATAAGTCACTTATAGACTGACTCATCTCTAGGATGAGTCTTCACTAGAAGTATTTCTCCCCAAAAATCCATCATCATTATTCTACATAATTTGAATTAAATTCATCAACAGTTATACTAATACAATTAATTTAGAGGGTTATTTTATTATTCTTTTCTTAACAATTTTTGGGATGAAGTAAAGAAAATGTTAGAGTTCCATATAAGGATGTAAAACATCCAAATTACTATTCTTCAAACATTCACTCCTTCATGAAGTGGTATATATTATAAGAAGACACCCTTGTGCACATAATCTATGGGATGCTATAAATTTCTGAATAATCGGAGGATCATCACTCGATATCTTACACAATTAAAACTTAAAACAATTTGACTATGAATGAGTGTATTACACTGAACATCCAGATCATTTCCTATAGTTATATCAAAGTGAGGTTTTTGATGCTCTGTTTTATTGCTATTTGTTTTTGATACTCCTCACAAAGCCAGGTCTGAGGACACTCTAGAATATGAATCACATCAGAATGAGTAGCACTACATTTTTATTATCTTATTTATTACTCTTTATATTTGTTTAATTTTACATTAGAGTAGTGTTTTGTATTCACTTTTTAAAAAAACACATTGTCAAGTACGCCAGAACTAGATAATACAGGATATTCTCTTCAATCTATTTTTATCTTCCTAGAATCTGTGTTTGTGGAATATTTCCTTGTGTAACATGTGATTGTTTTTATTCAGGCGTATAATAGTGTAAGAGTCCATAGTACATAGATGACTTATTATTTGTTGTGTTTGCACTCATCTCTGATATATATCAAAATATAGTTATATAATATATGTGGTGGTTGGTGATTTCCAAGTGGAGGGGTTTAGATATCAGCTTGAGACCAAACCCCTTACTTTATTATGTTCTCTAATTTATTTTTTCCTTCTATCTATCAAAGCATTAAACTTTATCATTCTAATCAATATACAAAAATGATTCGTTGATATTTTATCTTAAATACTATTTATTTAATCCTCGTATTGAGTAAATTTATTTCAAAAGTTAATGTAATTTCCATATTGTTTTAAATAATCACTAATCAATCATTGAGGAACCTTTTAAAATATAAAAAATATATTAAACAACTATATTGATTAATTGGGTGGTTTTCTTAATTGGGGGACTTTATTTAAGATTTCTTTTAACAAAAAATTTATTGGGAACTCAATTCACCCCCACTTGAGTAACTAAATCTGACCCAAAATTGATATCGAATGGCTCTAATTATTTTTTCATCTATGATTTTAGTTTTTTTTAAGGACCCTAAATTTCTATTAATTCAAAATTTAGTTATTTAACAGAGAATAGACAAGATGGTTTTGCTTCCAACATGCCTCTTTATTTTAATGGAACTAAAAATTCTCAGTAAAAAATAATAATGAAAACGCATCTTGAGAGAATGTTTTCTTATATTTGGATAGTAATATAAGATAAATATGAATTAACTAAAACTGCTAGAGTTTTCATTAGTGATTCTAGTAAGTCATGTTATAACATTAATTTTAAATATATTAATTCTTTTTACTATCCTCAAGGTTATGTTGAATTCAAGTGAATATTTTCTTTTAAAAAATATCTTTATATTTGGGACACCATAATGGTTTCTCATGAGGGAACAAAAAATGTTAATGAAATGAGATCAACTATCTACACTTGGAAATATGATACTTTTAGGATTAATATTGATGATATAATTTCTAACATGTTTCTCCAGTTCAATGAAATTTGGAATAAAATGAACTCTCTGGGGAAATCTATTTCTAGAAAGGATCATGTCATGCGACTATTGAGGTGTCTTATAGAATAGTAAGAATCTGGGTTTTCGCACAAGGTAAGGATCCTTTTTCTTTTAATTTTAACTATTTTTTTGAGGCCTAATGTGGATGACTAACTTGACCGGGGGAGTTACGAAGGTGTCTGGGGCTTGTTCGGATCCCGGAAACAAGTTTTAGGCTGGAAATGGTCAGGCACACGGTTTGTGCACGGCCTGCGCATGACCTGGGTAAACTGTATGCCTTGGTGCAGGCTTGTTAGAAGCATGAGCACAGCATGCGCACAGTATGAGGAAACCATGAGTGGTGGCCGTGCAGTTTCCCCTTGCCTTCCAGTAAGGTCCTCACAGTCTCCGCATGGTCTTTCCAGGCCGTGCGGTTAAACCGTGCGACCTGATGTATTTTGATATTTAATTAATTTTTAATTAAATTAATTAAATTTTTATAAAACCTAACCTATCAGTATTCAACCGCACAACAGGGGGAGGTGCCTCGGAGAGCTCTCAAGGAGACTACGGAGATATTTGATCATATTTCTTCGCCCGATCTCAGTTTCCAATGTCGTTCATCTTGTTAGATCTGCCACGGTAAGTCCTCGATTCCATTTTAATCCATCTCGATCCTTCTGGTTATAAAGAATGCAGATTTGATTAAGGCTCTTATGCCCTAATTTCTTGTTCTTCGTCTTTTCTTCATATTTCTCCCAAATCAAGACAAATCAGAGACTGATACTGGACGAGCTATCCAATACGATCCTAAGGTTGGTGGTCTCGTGCTTTTCACTGATTGTCAAGCTGTTTATATATGTCGGAGTGCCACGCGCCCACTTTTGGGGTGTCACTTGAACCAGAAATTTAACCCTATTATTACCTAGTATGTTTTTATTAATCTGAATAGGATTGTATGCGCTTGAGTTAGGTTGTATACCTTGGACAGGAACCACCCCTTGGGTAAGTTTCCTTGAATGGATCTTTTATGTTTTTTCACCCAGGATGCCTATGAGGCATGCCTTTTATTTACCTTATGGGTTGTTAAAAATGGAATTTTTACATGAATGGAATTAAAATAAGATGAAATTTTGATTGAAATAGATTCAGGTATGGGATGGAGTTTGGACCCTTGACCCTTGTATGCTAATTATTGAATTGCTAGCCCTTGTGAGTTAAATGATTTTGAACTGCTTAAAATGTGAAACAAAGTCATGGGTGAACCATGGAACCAATGTGAATTTCCATGGACGGACTCAACAGGGCATGATATGTCATGAGTGATACCCGGATATTATTTATAGGATCCTGGGGATGGGCTCAGTTGACGGACTATACCGCACCTAGAGCGAGGCTGGGTACCTAGTAGGTTCGCCGGGACGGGCTTGTAGGGTGTTGGTGGATTTTCTCCCCGAGCGATGCCTGGTTTCTGAATTGAGTATTCCAGGAATGGGATCAAGGAATGTTTTGAACAATTTAATTAAGTGATTAAGGAATGGAATGGATACATGAAGTGATGAAAAGACAAAGAACAAGCTTGGGTCGGACTGGCTAGTTTCCCTAGTTTACTTCTTTCCATATTAGACTACATGTTTTATATATTCACTAACATATTAGAACAGATCATTGGTTGTTGCCTACTAGGGTTTAGTCTCATGCCCTGTTTGGGTCATGTTTTTTGGACCCAAGAAAATTATATGATTTCGGGTAATGATAAGGGAAAAATCTCTAGTACAGGTACTTGACTTGCTGCTCAAAGTAGGAGTGCATGAGACCATGTTAAAGATTGCGATGTGACAGGGGATACATTTTGGTTTCTTTTTGGTATTTTGGATACTTGTAATGTATTGTATTGACTTGAACCATTCTACATATATCATGTCTTTCTATTTGATATCTATTGTTGTTGTCTATGTGTTGTCTACTGGTTAACTTCTTCCGCTATTGTATGTTGTAATTCCATTGTGATACTTTAGTAATGAGGGAATAGTCTCCCCATGGACTCACCTAGGCCATCACTACTAGTTGGCACCCTCTGGCATTTGGGGAGATGCGCTTGAGGCCATGTGGCGACCGGTCCGGCTACCAGGTTGAATGGGAAGTCGGGTCGGGACGTTAAAAAGTGGTATCAGAAGATTTAGTTTTCTGATTTGACTTACTATTTGGCGACTATAGAAAAGAGTAGGAAGGGAAAGAACTTTGGTAATAAACTGTGTTAGGGATTTTTAAACCTGCGTACAGGGAAATGCCAAGTTGCCTCGTATGGAATTGTGTTTCTGGGTTTAATTATTACAGTTGTTCTGATTTCACCGTTGGGTGACGCACATGGTTTTTTCCGATACTATTGATATTATTGTGGGTTCTATTTCATTGAAACCTAATGAGATGAGGGTTTTCCATCTCATTCATCATATAGTAACCTTATTGGGAATCACATGTCATGAATTATTCCATGTTATCTAGGATGCATTAGATATTTCATGTTGTTGTGATAGGTGTTGTGTAACCATTGAATGATGTTTTGATAGTTTATTGATTGGTGTGCCTAATTTTGTGTTAGATTGGGTGCAATGAATGAAGAGTGACATCATCTTTCAATTCATAAGGTGTATGGGCCCTTATGGATTGGAAATTGATGCACCAATGGGATGTAAATTCTCAATTAAATTGAATTTCATGGTTATATGGGCATCAAATTTTGATTCATAGGGTGTTATGGGCCCTTAGGGATCAGAACTTGGTAAACCAATGGTTAATTCTTTTGAATAAAGGTATGTTAAAAGAATTAATGTTGAAAATAGAGCCTGACCTAGACCCGGCTTCTTATTGGGCATGAGGTAGTGACTCTAGTGGTTTTTGGTGACTATTCCTTATGTTGTCCTAGCTTTAGAAGCAGGCTCTGGGTTAAATTGGTTTTTAGGAAGGTCTTGACCTATCCTGTCCTGGTTCTTGTGCTCGTGAGTTTTGAATCTCGTTAAAAATATTGAACTGATGCATGTGCTTGGAATTTCATAGTCATTCCACAACGGCGACCACCGGTCGTACGTCGGGAGAGCGGTGACGACCAAGTTCTGTAGATGGTAGGCCATGGGATACTAGAGGAAACTCCAATTGTGGCAGCTACGGAACCAGTGGTTATACCGTACATAGGTGTTGAGGCACAGTTCCGTGTGCGTTTTATGAAGACCGTCCAGGGTACACCGAGATGTCAGAGTGGGACAGTTCTGGGTAGTGAGGTTGTATCATAGGGTCGTGGTTCAGGATAGATGTATTCAGTGCATCCTACTTATGAGGATCAGGGAATTGGAACATCTACAGTGAGAGGTACGATCTTAGTAGCATCTGTTATTTCATCTTCCCTCCTTGATACGGGTGAATCACACAATTTTATATCTACGCCTATAGTGAAAATCGTTGGGCTAGTTGTGTTGTCCTCTGATGGCATCTTGACATTAGACACACCACTAAGTGTTAGGGCAGAGGTTGTATGCCAGTGCAGAGGGTTCCCCCTTGAGGTTGGAGGGTGTCACTTTGTCTGGGATATTTATGTTCTTGAAATGACAAGTTTTGATGTCATTATCGGTATGGACTGGCTAGTAGCTTACCGATCCTACATTGATTGTTACTGTTGAAGGGTTATTTTCACATCACCATAGGGTGCAATGTATAATCTTAAGGGCGAGTGGGATCTCCTCCCAAGATGAGATGGACGAGAGCATCGTGGGATGGATGGGATGACATCCCAGATTGCTAGTTTTTTTCTGGATGATCAGGGAGTGATTCAGACAGACCTTCCTTGAGTAGATGAGCACTTCAGGGATGCTTTTCCAGATGACTTTTCAGGTTTACCTTCTGAGAGAGAGGTGGAATTCTCCATTAAGCTAGTGTCAGGAGCTGCACTAGTATCCATTCCTCATTATAGCATGGCTATGATGGAGTTGCAAGAGCTCTATAAATAGCTCGAATATTTGGAGTCAAATGGGTTTATTCGACCCAGTACTTCTCTGTGGGGTTCGCAAGTCCTTTTTAGAAAAAGGAAGATGAGACTCTTAGGCTATGTGTGGACTATCAGAAGCTGAACCAATTGACGGTTAAAAACTGATTTCCCTTTCCGTAGTTAGATGACCTGTTTGATCAGCTTCGAGGACCTAGGGTTTTCTTGAAAATTTATTTGAGTTCAGGGTATCACAAGGTGCGTGTTCGACCTGCAGACATACCTTGTACAACATTTCGTAGCAGTTATGGTTTATACGAGTATCTGGTTATGTTGTTCGGTCTCACGAACATGCCAACGGTTTTTATGGCTTTGATGAATCGCGTGTTCCATACTTACTTGGACTCATTCGTCATGGTTTTTGTGGAAGATATATTTGTGTTTTCACAAAATTGAAATGACTATTCCAACCATATTGAGATCATCCTGAATACACTAAGAGAGCATCAGCTATATGAAAACCATACAAAGTGCCACTTTTGGATGGATCAGATTGACTTCTTGGGCCATTTTATCTCTGAGACAGGAGTGTCTGTAGACCTATAGAAGGTTAGAGCTGTGGTTTCTTGGGAATATCCCAAGAATGTCTTTGACATATAGAGTTTCTTGGGGCTTACTGGTTATTATCATCATTTCATACAATATTTCTCACGCTTAGCAGCGCCGTTGACAGGAATGACTAAGAAGGGCATGAAATTTGTTTGGAAAGATTCTAGTGAATCATCCTTTTAGGAGCTGAAAGGAAGTTTGGCATCAGCACCAGTCCTGATACTACCAGAACATGGAAATAGTTACACGGTCTATTGTGACGCATCAGGTATTGGGATGGGTGTATTTTTTATGCCGGGAGACTAAGTTGTGGTGTACGGATCTCGGCAGTTGAGGCCACACAAGAGGAATTATCTGACGCATGATCTTGAGCTAGCAGCAGTTGTTCATGTGATGCACTGCTGGAGACACTATTTATTGGGAGAGCATTTTTTGGTGTACACAGACCATAATATCCTCAAATATATCTTTAATCAGTGTGATTTTAATCTTATGCAGCGACGGTGGGTGGAGTACCTATAGTCCATTGATTTCGAGCTAGCTTATACACCTGGTTAGGGAAATGTAGTGGCTGATGCATTAAGCAGGAGGACTCAAATACAGGTAGTGAAATAGGCTAGCAACGAATGGAAGCTTTTTCCCTTGTTCTCTGAGATGCATCTCGATGTGCAGAATATCTAAGGGAAGTCTTTTCTATCATCCTTAGTTGTGACTTCTAGCCTCCTGGACAAAGTAAGGATGAGACAACTATTAGATTAGGAAGGCTTAGTTCTATGGGAAGGTGTGTCAGGTGAGGACCCCCTCCTGGTAAGACGATAGGCAAGGTTGAAGTTCTTCGTATCCATGGATGTGTATGGGTTCCAATGGATATTAGAGAAGATCTGATACTGGAGTTTCATGCTTTGGTTTGGGCAGTTCATCCCGGAGTCACTAAGATGTATCGTGACTTGCGCCGACAGTACTGGTGGCCGAATATGAAGAGGGAAGTGGATAGTTTTTTACGATATGTTTCACTTGTTAGTAGGTGAAGGCAGAACACCAGCGGCCAGTTGGGCTTTTACAGAAATTACATATCCCAAAGTGGAAATGGGATGATGTTGTGATGGACTTCATGACTAGTTTCCCAAGGTCACCTTGAGGTAACGATGCAGTGTGGGTTGTGGTTGATAGGCTCATGAAGGTTTCTCATTTCTTTCCAATCAAGGAGACCTTCAGTGCGGATGAGCTAGGAAGGTTGTATATCCGAAAGATAGTACGACTTAACGGGGTCCTGCACACCATTGTTTCAGAAAGGGATGCTCGGTTTACGTCACTTTTCTGGAATAGTTTTAAGAGGGCACTGGGTACAAAGGTGCTTCTGAGCACAACATACCACCCTCAGACTGATGGTCAGTCAGTGTGTACGATACAAGTGCTTGAGGACATGCTGCGAGCATGCGTCCTGGATTTTCGGGGATCATGGGAGAGGAATATTCCCATAGTTGAGTTTTTCTATAAAAATCGTTATAAGGTGACTATTTAGATGGAACCATACAAGGATTTATATGGTAGGCCATGCTGATCACCCCTATGCTGGTTAGAGGTGGGTGAGGCAGCTTTACTAGGACCGCGTCTTGTTCAAGAGACTTTTGAGCAGGTCCAGTTGATACAGAAGCGGATGGCTACCACACAGTCTCTTTAGAAGTCATATATTGATCGCAAGAGATAACCCCTAGAGTTTGAAGTCAGGGATCAGGTTTTCTTGCGTGTTTCACTGAGGCTGGGACACAGGTGAATCAGAAGATAGGGTAATCTATCGCCGAGATATGTTGGGCCTTTTGAGATTATGAAGAGGATCGGGCCGGTGGCCTACCGGTTGCAGTTTCCTCAGAGGTACCGAACAATGCATGACGTGTTCCATGTTTCTTAGTTACGACGATACTATTCAGACCCATCTCATACCTTCCATCCTGAGGAGGTCGAGCTTCAGGTAATTGCATCCTTTGAGGAGAATTTGATTTATATCATTGATAGAAGCACGAAGGTTCCCCGAGGCTAGTTAGTTCCTCTAGTACAGGTGCAATGGCAGCACGACCGTTTACAGGATGAGACTTGGGAGCAGGAGGCCGACGTACGTGCTCAGTGGCCAGAGCTATTCGCATATGAATCTTGACCACCCTTTAGAGGGAAATTCGGGGACGAATTTCTATAAGGGGGGAGTATTGTAAGAACCCATGTTTTTTCATGAGGTACAGATCCTTTTTATTTTTGGTTTAACTGTTTTGTTGATGCCTAATGTGGATGTCTAACTTGACTGAGGGAGTTACGGAGGTGTTTGAGGCTTGTTTGGATCCCATAACCAATTTTTAGGCTAGAAATGGCCTGGCACACATTTTACGCATGACCAGTGCACGGAATGGGAAAACTGTGCACCTTGGTGCATGCTTGGAAGAGGCAGGAGCACGGCCTATGCACGGTTTGAGGAAACCGTGCGGGGTGGCCGTGCGGTTGCCCCTTGCCTTCCAGCAAGGTCTGCATGGTCTCCGCACGGTTTGTCCAGGCCGTACGGGTAAGCCGTTCTACATGTTGTGTTTTGATATATAATTAATTTTTAATTAAATTAATTAAATTTTTATAAAACCTAATCCTAACATATCCCTCTTCAACTGAACAATAGGGGGAGGTGCCTTGGAGTGCTCTCAAAGAGAATACGGAGAGATTTGATCTTGTTTCTCCATCCGATCTCCGTTTCGAATGTCATTCATCTTCTTAGATCCGCAACGGTAAATAATAAGTTCTATTTTAATCCATCTCGATCCTTCTGGTTATAACGAACGCATATTGGATTAAGGCTCATATGCCCTAATTTCTCATTCTTCATCTGTTCTTCAGATTTCTCCCAAATCAGGATGAATCAGAGCCTGATATAGGACAAGTTATCTAGTAAGAGCCTAAGGTATGTTTTCCTCTTTCTTTTCACTAATTTTCAAGTTTTTTATATATGACGGAGTGCCGTGTGCCCACTTTTGGGGCGTCACTTGAACCTATAATTTAACCCTGTTATTACCTAGAATGTTGTCGGTAATCTGAATAGGATAATATGTGCTTGAGTTAGGTTGTATACCTTGGACAGGAACCACCGCTTGGGTGCATTTACTTGAATGGATCTTTTATTTTCTTTGACCCAGGATTCCTATGAGGCATGCCTTTTCTTTCCCTTGTGGGTTGTTAAAAGTGGAATTTTTATATGAATGGAATTGTAATAAGATGAAATTGTGATTGAAATGGTTTTGGGTATGGGATGGAGTTTTTAACCTTGAACCTTGTATGATAATTCTTGAATTTCTATCCCTCGTGAGTTAAATGCTTTTGAACTACATAAAATTTGAAACAAAGTCATGGGTGAACCATGGAACCAATGTGAGTTTCCATGGACAGACTCATAAGAGACTTGTACTGAAATGCCGATTAAATCATGGATCCAGTGTGAGATTCCATGGATGGACTCAACAGGGCATGATATGTCATGGGCGATACCTAGATCTTATTTATAGTATCTTGGGGACAGGCTCAGATGACGGACTATACCGCACCTAGAGTGAGGTTGGGTACCTAGGAGGTTCGTCGGAACTGGATTATAGGGTGTTGGTAGATTTTCTCCCTAAGTGATTCCCTGTTTCTGAATTGAGTATTCTATGAACGGGATCAAGGAATGGTTTGAACAATTGAATTATGTGATTAATGAATGGAATGGATACTTGAAGCGATGCAAAGCCAAAGCACAAGCTTGGGTCGGTCTTGCTAGTTTCCCTTGTTTACTGCTTTCCATATTACACTACCTATTTTATATATTCACTGACAGATTAGCACAGATCTTTGGTGGTTGCCTACTGGGATTTATTCTCACACCCTATTTGGGTCATGTTTTTGGACCCAAGAAGATTATATTATTTCAGGTAATGAGAATGGAAAAATCCCTAGTACAAGTACTTGACTTGCTGCTCGGAGTAGGAGTGCACGAGACCAAGCTGAGGCTTGTGATGTGACAGGGGATACATTTTGGTTTCTTTTGGTATTATGGATACTTGTACTATATTATATTTAATTCCACAATTCTTAATATATCATATCCTTTTATTTGTTATCTATTTATGTTGTCTATGTGTTGTCTATTGGTTATGTTCTTCTTCTATTGTATGTTGTAATTCTACTGTGATACTTTGGTAATGAGGTAATAGTCTCCTCACGAACTCACCTAGGCCCTTGTTTCTAGTCATCAACCTCTGGAATTTGGGGAGATGCACTTGAGGCAATGTGGCGACTGGTCTGGCTACCAGGTTGAATGGGAAGTCGGTTCAATACATTACAAGAATGATCGGAAGGGATATCAGTATCAATAAGGGAAATGTGTGATATTACTAAGCTACCTTTTAAGAGATTATTATGAATCTTATAATGTATGAGGATTAACTTATGTTAAAAAAATAAGTGGATGATGAACCAAAAAGGACATCTGTATCCTTGAAATCCACTACCTCAAAATAAAAGAAAATGTTCAGGATGAAAGTTCATGTGATGAAGAATCACTAGCTGACAGTGATGAAGTGATGGTTCATCCACCTAGAAGATTTAAATGATTATATTATAAGAAAATGTTTTTAGGAAACAATGATACAAAAGAAAAAATAGTTTTATATAAAATTTTAATATAGACTGGAATAATGATGAAACATCAAATAAGATCATCTACTACGAATGTAAGTGAAAAATGAATTTCAAAGATATTTTTCGTAAGATTGAATAATAAAATAAGTGTTAAAAAAGATAGAAGATTCATTAAATCCATGAAATATACTTGGAGTTCCTATGAAGATAGTTCAAGTGATTTAAACACCAAATAAGAGTAAAAACAGGACAAATCTAAATTATGTTTCATGAAAAACACATATGAGACACCCATTATATTACCTTCTTCTAATGGACATAATTCAAATCATTCTAGAAATGAAAATAAAAATGAAAATATGTCAAAGGTTGTGAGTTTAGAATATTATAAAATTTAAAATATTCTTTTAATGAGCTTAATGATAAGTTTAAAATTATGGGGAAACCCCATTCTTTTACTATTAGTTTCAAAAATGAACTTGCTATAGCAAAGTAGAAAATGATGAACCGTTGAAAGAAAATAATGAAGTGAGATTGTATCATAATAAATTAAATAAATAAATAGATAATTTACTAATATAAAAAATACTCTCACAAAATTTTTGGAAAATCATACAATACCAAAATATACTATGGGCATATGATACCAACCTGGATAAAGGAGGATAGTCGAGAATTCATGTATTACTAGTTCCAGTACTACCACTATTTTTTATTCATCTAGACCCAAAAAAGTTTTTCATTTATCAAATATTAAATTCAACTTATAATAAACCAATTAAGAATGTATGGTTTTGTGAAGACTTAATTGATGTCATTTCTAGACCTAACAAAATTTGGGTACCGAAATCATTTTTGATATAATATTTTTTATAGGGTACATTATTAATGTGATCTAGTAAAATTATATGGTATATAGACAGTGGATGTTCCAATCATATGATTTAAGATTACTCAAGATTCCAATATTTGGTAAATTCTTTTGGTGGAATTTACACCTTCGGTGACAATTCTAAAGTAAAAACAATTATCATTAGCAAGATTTGTAATTTTAACTCAATTTTAATTTATATTGTATTATTTTTTGATGTCTTAAAGTAAAATCTTTTTAGCATATCAATGTTATGTGATGATTGTTTTTATATTATATTTTAAATTAATGATTTTAATGTTTTTTTTCTAAAAATTATTTATTGATTACTAATTTAAGAAGTGGTAATGATTATGTTATTTATTAGGATTATTTGTTTTCTCAATATTTTCCTTATATCAATTTCTTTAATAAGGAGTATTGGATTTAGAAAAGAAGACTAGGACATTGAAATATTCACTCACATAGCGAGATCACCAATAAAAGGATCTACCTAAACTAGAATTGCTAAATTATAATGTCCATAAACTTTGACAAAAAGGAAAAAACCAATAGATATATTTCAAATAAAAGAAATAACTTTCAACATCCCTACCCATGGAGTTGGATTACTTGGATTTGATTTGACCCTCTAGTATATTTATTTTAAATGGGATTCAATATATCTATTTCATTGTAGATGGATTTTATAGGTATATATGGGTGTTTCTTTTAGCTCACAGAAGAAAATCAGGTTCTAACATAACCAAGTATTCTAAATATATTAAAAATCATGGTGGACATAGAATTAAATCCTTTTTAAGTGACCATGTCCAAGTGTTTGATAATCAAGGATTTAAATCCTTTTTCCTAAAAAATGGAAATAGTCACAGCTTTTCAACTTCTAGGACCCCAAAACATAATGGTGTTGTAGAGAGAAGAAATAGAATACTTCAATAAATTTCCTGTGAAATTATCAATGATTATAAACATACTCTTTAATTTTAGTCAAAAGCTATGAATGTATCCTGTTATATAAAAAATAAAGTTTTAATCATACCAATCCTAATGAAAAACCTTTTTGAAATTTGGGATAGTATTAATACAAAGTTTAATTAATTTAAATTTTTTTACAATGTCTTCATTCATAAAAATAAGGATAATCATGAAAAATTATCTTCGAAGAGTTATAAATGAATCATCTTTGGTTATTGGACTACTAGTAAATCATATAGAATGTTTAATAGAAAATCCATATTGTTAAAGAGTCTGTATGTGTTATGTTTGATGTAATGGATCCACATGATCCCAAAACCTCTATATAAAATCTTGGGGATGATATTTTGTCTCTGAAAATCAATGTCAAAAATTCTGACACTTATGTGAAACAACGAGAAAAATAATTATGTTTTTTGGGATATTTCTCAACCAAAACCTAAATCTATATATGACCATGGAATAACTAAAAATTCAATTAAAAAATTGGTTAGAAACAATAGATATAATCCTCTAGATTTTGTAGTTGGAGTCCTATATAGATGTGCATAGAAACAACTTCACATAGAGACCGAGTTGAACATCCAGAATTATTTTAACAACAAAAATCTAAGAACATCAATGAAGTAATTAATGATGATTTCTGGGTAATAGATATGAGGAAAAACCAGCATGTTTTAAAAATATTCTTTTTCAAAATAATTTTTTAAAATTTCATAAAAAATCTGTATATAGTTCAAGATGAACCCCTACATCTTGGCATGATAGTATTAGCTACTTTCTAATTTCTAATTTTTTTCAAACGGTATAGTCGATCCTTCCCTTTTTATAATAAAATAATTTCAAAATATGTTTTTGTTTTTGAAATCCATGTTTTTAATATTATTTTTTGCGTCTTTTACAAATTCTATGTGTATTGATATTACAATGATGATGCAAAATGAATTTATAATGATTTTAATGGGTGAACTGAACTTCTCTCTTCATTTTTAATTTTTTCAAAATAATGATATAATTATTTTAAATCATCATAAATATTGTAGAGATATTTTAAAATGTTTTTGTTTGAATAGAGCTAAAAGTAACGAAACTCTCATGAGTACCACCTGTAAATTAGGTCTTGATGATGATTGGAAATCAGCGGATCCAACCAGTTATAGAGGTATTACATGATATTTGTTATAATTAACTAGCAGATGACCTGATATTATCTTTAGTGTGGGTATGTTATCTCATTTTCAATAAAATCATAATGAGTAACATTTAATTTATATAATTTTTTTTCAAATTTCTAAAATATAAAAAATATAATTTTTATACCCTATAAGATACGAATTTGACTTAGTTAGTTATTCTGATGCTGCTTTTCATGGTTGTATGTTTTATAGAAAAAGAACCTATAGAACAAGCCAGATTTTGTGAAATTTTATAATAACTTGGTGTAGTATGAAGAAAAGTTTGGTTACACTATCTACTGATGAAGCTAAATACATATCTTTATATATATTCTATGCTCAACTTTATTGGATGAAACACATCGTACAGTACATTGTATATTAATGAAGACATGTTCATATATATTGTGGCAATAGAAGTTCAATAAAAATTTCTATTAATCTTGTGTCTCATTCACATAAAAACATATTGATGTAAGACATAACTTTTTAAGGGATCATTTTCCAAAGGGTTATATAAATCTTTAATTAATAGGAACTAAACATCAGTTTGCTGATATTTTCACAAAACTATTTAATTCTGAGAGACAAAACTAAATTTAACATGAATTTTGTATAAATAATTTTGGATGTGTCTTTTAGTGTTGATAAGTCACCATTAATCAATATATTATTGAAAAGTAACCATTGGAAAAGATTCTATTGGTAAGTCACCATTTGAGAGTCACCATTTGGAAGTCACCATTAAAAAGTCGCCATTAGAGAATCACTATTAGATAGTAAGCATTGGTGAGGTAACATTTTCAAGTCACCATTGGAGATTTATTGAGGGAGAGTCACCATTGTTGAGTCACTATTGGCAAGTCACAGTTGGTGAGTCACCGTTTCATGATTCACTAATCTCTATTTCAAATGTTTCGACCATTAATAATGTTCATTTTTAGAATCCTATTCAATTTATTCATTCATTTTATTAATTTTTTTATTTATAGTTTCTAAATGATATATCGATCATTATATTTTAAATCGGAGTCTCTCTCTCTTGTGTTCCTTACCCCGAACTGCTTCACCTTCCTTTTCTCTATACCTTCATCCTTACTATTATATTTTCAATCCATAATTTCACTATAATGTTGTGAGTTATGAATGCTAAAGTATCCTCTCCCAAGGAATCGATACCTTCTAAGAGATCGAAAAGAGAACAAATCCATGCAGTTATCGAGTTGGAGAATTCCCAACTAGAAAATCGTATATTAGATTCTGAAAAATAATTTGATGAAAAATGGTTACATTCATGTAGATAATTAGTGTTAAATGTGATATGGAACCAAGGATCGGTATATTGGTTCTCTAAAAATAACTAACCTTTCAATCCTATATCGGTGCATCGATTTTATGAATATGATACATTCATCTTTGGGAAAAAGAATTATCTGATCTATTGTATATTTTATTGTAATAAGTTATAATTTTATTCCATGTAATTAGAATGGAATTTTAATGGGGCCCACTGAGGCGTGTCTGAATAAAATTAGGTTTTGATACCCAGTGACAGTAATTCATTTGGATGTGTTGTCTTTTTACTAGATTTGACAAGATATAGGACTTTGAGGAGACCATCATCTACTAATTTGGATAGGGAATGTAATATTCTATTTAAATTTGCTCAAAATCTATTATTTCACTAGAAAGGGGAATTAAATAACTTGAAATATCAATACGTGCAACTCATGATCCTTATGAAATAGGGGTACAAGTTCAATCTTTGAATATTCCTTATGGTACACATGATGAAGATGTGTAATTCAGCCTCCAGATCTAATTATCTTATTTATCCTAATTTTATTTATAATTTATTGTAAATTATGTCTGTGATTAATGAATATGAATAAGGTGAGATTAATGTTGGTGTATTCTATTTGAATAAAGTAATATTTAAAAGTATTTGGGTGAGATGGAACCCTTTAATGAATAAATGGGTTAAGAAATTATAATATTTATGAGGATTTTAATCCCAAAGATCATCCTGCTAAAAAAAGACCTAGTCAATCCAAGCATGGTTCTAGATGAAATAGTGGATTATCCTGATGAGGAATAAGTTTATACAGGTGCTTATGATGAGGTTTCTACTTCAATAAATGAGGTGAGTGATCATGACATTCCAAATTTCCTAGTTATAAATTATGTCCCGGATATTCCTCTTAACTCTCTTCCTACTAGAAATATTTAATTAATTGATAGAGATAGTGGAGATGATGTGGCATAATTTTTAGGTAATGAGAGGATTATAATATCATATTCTAAGTCTTATATTGAGTTTGTATAAGTTTCATATGATGATAATGAAAAGGGAGAAGATAGAAATGGTGATGATGATGAGGGAAATGATGGTGATGGAGGACTTAACATTGATATTGACAGTGTTAGGCTTCGTATGCCTCATCCATACTTTTTTTATCATGTTACATTAGCAATGTATGTGGATAGACCTTGCTCACTGGGTCCTACACATGTTGGTAGACACATTGGGCCATATTTTAGCCCTTGAAGAGATTTGTTTTAAACATCCTTGTTAGAGATGATACTTTTTCTAGTGTAGATACCATAGTGTTTGCAGAGTGGGTGAAGTCCCCTAGTTCTATCATAGTGGTAGCTTCTCATGCAAAATGGGTAAAATTAATCGGGTTTATATGACTTGGTTTGAACTATTTCGAGTCCAAATATTTTTATGGGGAATTTGTTAGAGAAAATGTAGATTCTCATGAATATGGTGAGCTATCCTATAATAGTGAGCCTTCCATATGATCAAGGATTATTATTTTTTGTATCTTATATTAATGAGGGAAGTCCCACAAAGGATGGTGGACCTGTTATTCCTTCTAGATAAGGGACATATCTGAATGGATCTATTGTTAAGCCTCATGTATAACATTCAAATGATGTACCTACATGCAGACCAGAGCCTTCAGTTGTTTATTTTCTTAGTGTTGAGTGGGATGTTATAACCAGTATTAAGACAACTATTTCTCTAGTTCCTACTGATTATATCTAAGGAAATATTTAGGGTCTTTTGGATAGATAATTCTTTCTAATTGTTTTTATACTTTTCAGGTCTAAGGCACCTCCGGTCACTCAGTTGGGTGAGGATTATGTGAGACACTTGTTTGATCATGTGTTATGTTATATTCAACAAAAGATGACTAATTATATTTAGGTAGTGGATATTTATAATAGATGGTTGTATAGTGAGTTGGAAACTTTCATATCAGTGGTGGAAGAGATGTAGAACTCCATTACTACTAGACAGGATACCATGATGGAGAGGAGGAATATCCTTCCATTAGTAACTTCTTCATATTCTGTTCCACCAGCCCATGTTATCATTGATGTAAAGTTGGTTTGATCTATTGTTAGAGTGGAACTTCAGGATGACTTGGTTAAAATTCATGTTACTCATTAGGATGATCTGAGACAAAGTCATTAGTATGGGGACCATATATTCAATCTGGTACGAGAATGTTAAAATATAGCCTAAAGTGATCATGAAACCATCACAAAATCCCTTAAATAAAACCTTTCAAAAGGGTATAAAAAACATGAATTCAAGATTCATTTCATTTTTTTGGTTGAGAATATCTGGATTCCCCCTATCACTAGGGAGTTCAAGGAGAAAGTAGATCTATTAAAAGTTGGGGCACCACTACTTAAGATCTTCATGTATGATAATAAATCCTTTTATAGTGCTATGGATATATGGGAAAATATTATGATGGATTTTTGGATCCTCATGAAGTCATTTATTTATATATCTAGTAATTTTTTTGATTTATAGGAAATCCCTATGAAATCCTTCATAGCCTCCCTTTATTTACAACCTCCATAGTAAAAGCTTTTCATTTAGTCTCCCATGGAAGTCATTTGAAATCTCAGGCAAGTCATTATCTGAGAGCTTCCAACTCCATACGTATATTCAATGTGGCTATCTATTGTTGCCACACAATAATCCATTACCTATGCTCCTACTACCTTATATAAGGAAAAGGTAACTTATGATCTGGCCTCTAGATTTGGGAGTTACTCTGATTGACTTTAGACATTGATAGGGATTTTTTTGTAATTTACAATATTTTTGGTGATGTAATGTTATCACTCATTATTCATAATGGATTAAATATCTATTAACCTTAATATATTTTATTATTTTTCCTATAATACCTGTTTATTTATATTCTATGATATGTTAATTTTTATTATTTATTCCATTATAATTCTTATTTACTATGTTACCATTTGTATAATCCTAAATGGGAGAAAGTTAGAGAAATTTGGATGATGAAAATTTCCTTATTCTTTCATAAATTGTTTATTAATCATTGACAAATTAGGATACATTACCTTTGATAATTCATTTATCTATCTTATGTTATGTACAATTTTTTAAATATTTTTTTTGGTTCATTAAATATTTGGAATACCTTATTATAATTGTATCCTTTATACCATATTTATTTGTGTTTATCTTTTATTATCATCCTTATTTGTTCTCTAGTACCATTTTTTGTGTATGATTTACTTTATCTTTGATATCCTTAATTACATTAATCATTGTTTCTGTGATTCTATTTTGATATAGGATTTATTTTGAATTTATTATTCAATACAAAATTTTTTATGGTTTTTATCCTCAGATATCACATTTCTTTGATACCTTATATTTTAAACAACATCTATTTATCCTTGATACAATTTTTTATGTTATTTAATTTTTCGAGATATGAAATGTTACGCATGTAGGATCCAGGTGAAATGGAAGCGTAGGATTGGTGTGTACCCAACTTTTCAAATTTTCAAAATTTATTATTAAACTGGGATCAATACCGTGATGAGTGAAAGTATCGGAGAAATTGAATCAATGATAAAATACAGAGGAGAGAACTGAGAAACGAGAAGAGAGGATTGACATAATTTTTTATAATTAATTTTATTAAATTAGAGAATTACCTCCAAGGTCATTCTATCATCGTTGATACATCCAACAATGGGTCAGAGGTGTAGCTGCATTGTGGTATAGAATCCAAGGATAGGAATCCTATACCAGTGAGAGTTACTTCCAAAGAGTTATCCTCGATTAGGTAGAAGAGGATATCACTCATCTGTGAGAGTGTTCTTGGGGAGGGAAGAGATTTCTTGGCTCGAGAGCTTTTCTCCAAGGATATTGTGTACACAACAATTTTGTTATCCAGAATAATTACCCCTTATCTAATATAGAGAATAATATCATAAGGGGTAATTTAATTCACTAGGTAATAATAAATAATTTACACATCTGTCATTACTTAATTTATTATTCCATGTGAAACCAAATGTTAAATAACAATAGTAATGATATTACTTCTATGACACATTCATAACATTCACATTATATTTAAATATTATTTAACCAAATAATATTTAATATTATTTCTCACCAAACCCATAACAAGGTCATCCAGTCCTCCTCAATGTTTATCGGGCCATGAATAATGACTATTTATTTTTTGGATAAATATAACTGCACTATCCACTAATAAAAAACTATTTCATCTGCAATATATTCTCTCTAATAACTCAAGATGTAATAAATGTGATTAGGAATACTTTAATAATTATTAAACCACAACTGGGAATAATATTTATTTATATTTATTAAATAAATAATTTATTTAACTGAGATACTAGCTACACTTAGTGTGTGACCCTCTAGGCCACTTTCTTATTGGAATTAGTCGGGCTTTCCTAAAATCCAATATTACTGTCTAGGAACAATTCAATGCACCCTAGAGAAATATATTGATGTCTGAATGACATGTCACCTCATATGAACTCTTAAAATGTAATATAATCCCTTTAACATGATATCTTTAATCAAGCAGGTTGCATGCAAGTTCCATCAACCCATGTGCTCGATTTCTAATTCACCAGAATTGAACTTGTCAAGAGAACACCATTTACATAGATTTATTTAGGCTATATAATTTCCATTAAAGGGATTGAGATTTATACTTTCATAGAAGTGACAAATATTTTCTCGTATTATTCATTAATACAGTATTACTCATGAAAAACACAACATATCCTACATCACTATAAAAATATATCATCACATTTTTCATCAATACATCTAAGTGTGTGAGTCATAATCTCCATTAATAGTAATCCTAATGTCTAAATACCAATACACACGTTTCTAGATAGGAACGTCCAATGACACTTATGAATGTGGATTTCCAAATGGTGGGTCTTGTTCTAATAATATCAACCTACATATTAGAAAGGGTACACACCATGAGAAGGTGCCTTAATGTTTCAAGATTCCCCACCCTTGAAATCATGTATCATTTGTGTCCCTTAAAATGATATCATCTATCCATAGAACATATATTATAGATACGTTTCATGGAACTTATGGGTTCTCATCATAGTAGGGATCCACTATGACATTTTAGTGTGACATCTATTCTTAGGATATTATCACATACTATGTCATGTAGAAGAACAATCATGATGTTATAAGGAATTTATAAATATTCATCTAATTAATATAGGTTTATCATAAAGTAAAAAGAAGTTGGTTTCAATGGAACCAACTCTAACATACAACCACTTTCACTTGAGACATGTGCTATCAACATTTATTCCACTACATCTCACATTCTATTCATGCTTTTTCTGAGATAGGCCTTTAGTAAAAGGGGTTTCCTTATCTTTAGTGGATACTCTAATCACTCCAACTTCACCTCTTTGATAGAAATACCTGAATAGGTGATACTTTTGGAGTATTTTCTTTGACCGTTGAAGTGACCTTGGATCCTTTTCAAGATCCACTATTGTAGTATTTATCACAACACTATGTAATGAGATCCTTACATATAGGTATCACATCAAGCTCTTGGACAATGTTATGAATCCATACATATTACATAGCTACATTAGAAGTCTCTATATATTCAAAATCTATTGTAGAATCTTTTAAAACATACTACTCTCAAATCTTCCAACTCACAGCTCCTCTATTGAGATAGAAAACATTACCTAATTACATGTTCAGATCATTCTGATCTATCTAAAAACCAACATCAGCATACCTTCTGATGACAAGCTCATCGTGTCCTCCATACACCAGGAACATATCCTTAGTTAATCTCATATACTTAAGGAAATTCTTGAAATCATTCCAACGTTTTTCTCCTAGATCTTCATGATTTATTCCTACCATGCTCGGTGCATAGGCATCATCAAGCCTGGTACATAACATGGAATAAATGATAAATCCTATCGATGAAGCGTATGGAATCTTACTCATCCTATCATTCACCTGCTTTGTAAGTGGACACATTTTCTTTGAAAGATTCATACCATGTGACACTAGAACCCATACCATCTTGGATTGTTCCATACAATATCTCTTTTGTATCTAGAAAATTTATGTACTTTGACATAGTCCAAGAAGCCTCAAAGATCTATCACGAATGATCTAGATCCCTAGAATGTAAGTTGCTTCACCTAATTCCTTAATGGTGAGGCACTTGTTCAACTAGTCCTTGAAGGACTGGAATACTGGTATGTTGTTTCCAATAAGAAATACATTGTCACCATACACTACTAGGATAACGACTACATTCCCATTAAAACACTTATAAACACATGGATCACATTCATTCTTAATGAAATTAAATTCTCTTATGGCTACATCAAATCAAATGTTCCATGATCTATATTCTCACATTAATACATAAATGGATCTATGAAACTTTCATAAAATTTAATCATCACCTGGTGTCACAAACCCTTATGGTTATGTCATATAGACATCTTCTTCAAGGTTCCGATTAAGGAATATTGTTTTGACACAAATCTACCAAATGTCATAGTCACAGAAAAAGGCTATAGAAAGTATAATTTTTATGTATTTAAGCATGGAAACTAATAATAAGGTTTCATCATATCAATTCCCTGACGTTGTTTAAAACCTATAGCCACTAGCCTTTCTTTATAGGTACTAACATAACCTTTCATGCCCAGTTTCTTTATGAATACCCATTTACATCCAATAGGCTTTACATCAACTAGTGCATCGATCAAAATCTAGACATGGTTCTAATACATGGAATCCATCTCAAAATTTATAGCTTATTTCCATATTTCAGCTTCATATCTCCCTACTGGTTCCTTATAAGAGAGAGGTTCATCATTTTACAACAATAATGAGTCACCTTCCTCAGTGACAAGGAAACCATATCTCTCTAATTCCCTTAACTCTCTACTATTTTTTACATTGTACTTGTGTTTCAGGAACTACCTCTTCCATGGGGATCTATGGAACTTGATCTTGTACCAACTCATGTGTATCTTGAGCATCAATTTCATCAAAGTTAATAATTCTTCAATTATCCGTTGTGAGGATGTGTTGCCTCTTAAGAAAGACAGACTATATAGAAACATTCACTTTCATGTTTTAGGGGTCGTATAGGTAGTATCCCTTTGTTTCCTTGGAATATCCTATAAAGATACAATTCATACCCAAAGGTGCTAGTTTGTTTCCCGAGAAATCCTTATCAAACTCCTTGCATCCTCATAAATATGGATCTGACAAAGTGGGCTTCTTTCCACTCTATAGCTCAAAGGGAATCCCATTTACCACCATAGTTGGTACTTGATTTTATGTTTATGCCTCAATTTTTAATGAATGTCCCCAAAATAACAATGGAAGATCATCGTGACTCTTCATCGACCTTACCATGTCTAACAAGGTATGGTTCCTCTTTTCACTAACACCATCCACTATGGTGTATATGGAGGAGTGAGTTCAAATAAAATCCAAGACTCTTGTAAAAGGGTGATTAACTCTTGGTTAAGATATTCTCTGCCTTGATCCAATCCAAGCTTCTTTATCTTCTTACCAAGATGATTATTCACTTCATCTTAAACACTTTTGATTTCACAAAGGACACAGACTTATATCTCATTATGTAGATATATCCATATCTACTTAAGTCATCAGTAAAAGTAATCAAGTATGAATATCCACCTGTAGATTCTACTAGAAATGGTCTACACACATTAGTGTGTCCCTATCATATAAGCTATGTGGCCCTTTAACCCTATCCAAAAAATGGTTTGTTGGTTATTGTCCATTGTAAACAAGGTTGAAAACTATCTAGTTGTTTTAGCTCAGAAGAGTATAAATAATCTTCATGATAGATCCTTGTCAGGAACTTCTTCTTTGCATGACCAAGGCGATGATGCCACAACTGGTTGTTTCATGAGTCTTGTGAACTTGGTTCATTATCAATTTCCAACACTTGGTTCTCATAATTTAATACATAAAGACTATTATTTAAATATTACATACCATAACATATGTTTTCCTTATAAATGTAACAATATAATTTTCCGAACATAGAAATAAATCCATATGTATCTAAACTCAGTATAGAAATTATGATCATGGTAACCCTAGGTACATAATAACATTCATGTAAACCCAAAATCATTCACATCAGAAATGTGAGGTGGTAGTCACCAATGGAAAGAGCATCCAACCACACCCCATTGGTAGCTGACAGATCCACCTCACCTATGGAAATTTTACAGAATCTACTTGGTTCATGCATTTGAATACAAATGTGAGCCACAAAAGTAGTATCTTATACCCAACATGTAGAAATGAAAATATTATATTTTAAAATTAATTCACCTTTGTCTTCCCCTATCTTCTATGTGTAATTCCTCTTCTAGTGGCCTTACATTACACATGAAAAGCATACTTCCATCTTTTCCTTGCCCTGACTCTGGATCTTCCTCTTCATAGTCTGATGGTTCTCATAGGATTTAGATTGTTTTCAAATACTAGGGCCCTTTTTCTTTTCCATCCACTTTTTATTAATTATATAGACTATGGGTTTTTCATGCCCCATGTCCTTATCATGATGGAGCTCTGAAATAAACTTCTCATTATTTATCATATTATAACGCACAGTAAAACTAGAGAAGGTATTATGAAGCGATGAAAGTATGAGATCTGTACACAACTCATCTGGGAATTTAATCCCTAAGATGTATAAACGCTCAATGTAGAAAATAAGGTTGAATAAATGTGGCCCAACTAGCACAGAATCTCCAAGATTTATAGTGAACAAAACATTGTAGATCTCATTCATATCCTATCTCTCCTTCTCTTGATAAAGATCCCGAAAGTGATACATCTTGCAATAAGCATTCATTCCATAATGTTTCTTTAAGAAATCAATGGTCATATATGATAGCATGAGGCACTGACCATCTGTAGTATCATTCATATGATTATCGTACACATATATTTCCTCATCACTCGCCTCATTTCTAGGATCAACTGGTAAAGCTTATTCTAGAACATAAAGTTTCCTCTCATGGTGAAGGATGACCCAAAGGTGTCTTTGCCACATGTCAAAATTAGTGTCAGTGAGAAGGTTTTTCTTCTTGAGTATGGATCATAATGATATGTTTGATGTCATTTTTATTTCTATTTCAAAAACTTAAGGTGAACAAAGTTTTTGTACTTTATCTTGATAAATGTAGGAAAATAAATTAATTAATATCTATCAGTCTCCCATTATTTTGTCAAAACCCAATAGCCCTCACCATTGTCATTAGAATATCCTATTTCTTGGGCCTTATAGCAAGAAAGATCCATATTTCCCTTTTCATTACCCCAACTAGGGTTTTTCAATCAACATGAAATGTTTTAGGTAGGCATTCCAAATGACAACTGGATTAAATCCTAGCTCCTTCATATGTAGAGTGGACTCCCCAATCCTAAAATCCTTAATTTTGGTTTTCCTCAACCATTCCGTCTTAGTTACACCAAGCCCTACTTGGGCAGTCAACCCTTGATACTAACTAATTTAATTCAACCCAAAACATCAAATTATAATTCCCTGATAATTGAAATCACCCCAACTAGGATTGTCCATGCACTTTGAACTATGGTTTGATTCTAACCAAAGTAATGGAAGGATATTCCAACTTAATATTTAGTTGAGGGTTTCTATCCTTTATGTTTAAACTTCCACTTATTATATTTTCACATGCTTGTTAATGTTAAGTGGGATATACATAAGGGATTAACCATTTATAGATAATATTTATGCATAATCCATTTTTATTTTAGTTCCATCTTGTATGATTATTATATCATTAATTATGTGATCGTTTCAATCATCCATAATGAATAACCATAAAATAGACAGAAATAAAATAATGTGTATGATCATGATCTTTACTATTAGTTAGTTTATCTAGCTGTTGATAAACTAAGTAAGACCTAGGTGATAAAAACCTTGAACCATTAAAAGTTCATTTTTACAGTTTTCCACCTTTCCACCTTTGTATCTCATTGGATTGGTTTCGCTTCAGCTCCTAACTTGAGTCACCTCTACTAGCATGGGAGCTCCATCTATTACATATTCTTTTCTCTCTCACATAGGTGGGGGGTAAAATGGGGTTTACATAAAAGAAAAAATGGGCCCGCATTCCCTACATATTAATGATGAGAAGGCATGTAGGGAAACAATTTTAATTTAATAAATAAATTAAAAGGAAACCAATAACATAAAATGTTATGGTCTGGCTCATGATCATCCACATACATGCAAAGAATTACACATTTCACAAAACTATCATTCAATTATTTAATCATTATTATTAATATAAATTTTGCATGAATCGATTAATAATTATATTTAATTAATCAATCCTTTTTATCATAATACCTTTCCAATTTTTCTTGAGATTCTCATCCATAACCCTGTACATAACTTATACCTTCAAAGAAACCCAGTGAATACCCATCCAAAACTACCCATCATGTGTTTATACTTGTATATAATTTATTCTTTATGGCATGTAGCATGTACATAGAATTATAATTGTAATACAAATCATACATGATGTGCATATCATTGAACATTATATAGATATTAATTAATCACACACACGCACACACACATATATATATATATAAATCAAACGCCTATCACCTGTTGTGTCCCAACTTTACACCCAAACAGAGGTATATGTATTAAGGGTTACATAATCAAATAATTAAATTATAATTCTACATAATCTTGAAACAGTACACGATGTGTAGATCCAACTACATGGTGTGTACCCTACTCACCATCTATATGAAGTACATTCCTGGGGAAATGGAGTGTGAGGTGTGATTTGGAAATATTTGGAGTACATGGCATGTCTAGTGGGCCACAGGCCATGTAGACTCCACATTACATGGTACCCAGCCAGGAAAGCCATGTATGGGATTTATGACTTGACCCTGAACTGAAGGGACCACATGCCATATCTTGTGGGCCACACTGTTTGTAGTCTGGATGACCATGTGACAGTCTCCCATAGTCAACAAGTGGTGCAAGAATTAACTAAACCATGTGTCATTAATTCATATGGATTGAGTAATTTCTGAATTTCTCTGGATACATTGAATGCAAATAAACAGTTTGTAGATCTGACTACATGACATTTATTCTTGGTTTATCTAGAATGAAGTGTCATCACCACCTAATGAGATCCTTGATTTAATTTTAATCATAAAATTATTTTTCTTTGTTACATCTGTGAGAAACGATAAGGGAGGAATATATCTTGAACTTCAGATAACAAGAGCGATTACACATGAATTGACATACTAAATTATTAAGGCGTAAATCATCAATGAATTATTTAAATTATTATAAATGTAAATATGGCTCTTATGATAACACTTATAGGTTTCAGGTGAAATGGAAGCATGTGATGGGCATGTACCCAACATTGAAAATTTCCATAATCGATGATTAATCTAGGAAAAATATGACGATGAATTTCAGTATCCACAAAATTGAATCAATGATAAAAGACAAAGGAGAAAACATGGAACTTAGCATAGAGGATCGATATATATTTTTTATAATTAATTTAAATAAATTATAGAATTACCACCAAGGTGATTCTTTCTTCGTTAATGTGTTTTACCATGTGTTTGTGGTGTGGATTACATATTTTATAGAATCCAATGATAGGAATCCTCTAGTAGTGATCCACAAGTGCTCCACGTATCTCCACACATCCCTGAAGGAGTCTCTAGGTTCTATACTAGAAAATCCTTGTGCTTTTGATGTCCACCTTCAACCACCATGTTAATCGATTCTAAATCCATCTCCTTGATTGGGTGGAGGAGTATCTCTCTCATTCTAGAGATAATTCTGGGAGAGGGAAGAGTTATCTAGGCTCGAGAGGAATTCTCCAAGGATGTTGTGAACACAACAATTTTTTAGCTGGTAGAACAACCCCTTGGGTAATGTAGAGAATAAAAACATAACTGGTAATTAAATTCACCAGGTAATAATGAATATTTAGACCAGTTATTGTTACATAATATATTATTCCATGTGAAATCCCATGTCAAATAATAATAATAATTCTATTATTTCCATGTCATGTGCTTAACTTTCGCATTATATTTAAATATTATTTAACAAAATAATATTTAATATTGATTCTAACTGGGCACATGACATGGTCAGCCAATCCTCCTCAATATTTAACAGGCATTGAATAATGACTATTTACTTATTAGATAAATATAACTGCATTATCCACTAATAAATAAATATTTCATCTATAATATATTCTCTCAAATAACTAGAGATGTAATAAATGTGATCAGGCATACTTGAATAATTATTAAACCAAAACCGGAAATAATATTTATTAAATTTGTTAAATAGATAAATCATTTAACTGATATACTAGCTACAATTAGTGTGTAACCCTTTCGGATAATTTCTCGTTGGCATTAGGTGGGCTTGCCTAAAGTCCCAGATTACTATCTAGTGACGGGTCAAGACACCCAATAAAAGTATGTTGATGTCATAATGACATGTCACCTCATACGAATTCATACAATGTACTATAATCCCTTTATCCGGATATCTCCAATCAAGTTGATTGCATGCAAGTTCCATTAACCCATGTGCTCGATTTCTCATCCTTCAACTTCCTGGAATTGAACTTTCATATAGAACACCATGGACATGGATTAAGTTAGGATATATCATTTCCACAGAATGGCTTTACATATCAACCTCTATAGAAGTTAAAAATGCTTTCTTGCATTATTCATGGATGCAATATTACTCATGACGCACCCAACATATCCTACCTCAATGGGAACATCAGTCATCATGGTTTTCTTCAATACGTATTAGTATGCGAGTCATAATACCCATTAATTATAATATTAAAGTCCAAGGACCAATACATACTCCCATAGATAGGAAGATCTAATGATACTTACGAATGTGGATTTCCAACTATAGGGTCTTATTCTCATAATATCCTCATGGATATTACCAAGAGTGAACACCATGAGAAGGTTCCTCAAAGATTCATGAGTCCCCACCCCTAATAGCATGTATCATTTGTGTCACTTAAAATGATTGCATCCATCCATAGAACATATATTCAAGAATAGTTTCATGGCATTTTTGGGTTCTCATCATAGTAGCGATCCTCTATAACCATTTAGTGTGAAATATATTCTTAGGACATTACCACATATTATGTCACGAAGAAGAAGAATAATTATGTGATAACGAGTTTATAAATATTCATCCAATGAATACAAGTTTATCATAATGTAGAAAGAATATTGTTTCTAGGGAACCAACTCCAACAATACATATTTTTATTATTTAAATTCATTTAGTTATATATATCTTCATCTTATAAATGGATTATAAAAATTACATGATTTTTTATCACAAGAGGGGGATATTATTAGATCCTAAATATTTCAATTCTCAAAAATAATGTTTATTACATTTATAATTAGTTTTTGGTTTTATGATAGAATATTATAATAAAATAAAGTATAATGAAAATTTGTATAAGTGTTGGGTTGAGTCACCGTTAGTTGAAATGACTCACCCCCAAACATGAATCATTGATATCATGTATCACTATTAGTATAAATGTCGCAACATTAGTACAAATATCTCACTACAAATGAGCCAACAGAAGACATGAATCACCAACATATGAGCTACCACCAGAATGTGTCACCACCATCTTGAGTGACCTTCAGTTCAAATGAGTCACCACAAGTTCAACAGAACTACAACCAGAACGATTCAACACAAAATTGACTCACCACCAGGATGAGTCACCATAAGAGGCCTTTACACAGAATATCCATCATCATTGTACTATCTATTTTGAATTAAATGATTTAATGGATATATTACTGCAATTAGTTAGATTGTTTTTTATGACTGTTTTCTTAACTGTTGTAGGGATCCATTAAAGGTAATGATATAGCTTAGTAGAAGGATGCAGAAGATCTGGATGATTATTCTTTATATGGAAAATCATTCAGGAAGTACCATATATTCTACAGAGACTGCCTCATGCATGTATGTTGTGGAATGAAAAAAAATTACGAATAATAGGACGGTCATTACATGAGACCTTACTATTCCATACTTACAAGAATTCAGGTTTTAAAGAGAGGAGTGAACTAAACATCCAGACCCATTACGATAGTTAGATCAAAGAGATCCCATTCGTGCTCTATTTTAATTATATTTTTCGAGAAACAAATCGAGCCACACAGAAATACACTTATATGGAAACTTAAGCATCAGAGGCTCTTCAGGACGAGTAGTGTTAATTTTTCTTTATCTTATTTCTTGATCCCATTTTTTACTTTTACATTTGATCAATGTGTTGTTTTCATAGTTTATCAACAAATAATAAATACTATTCTATAATTCAAGAATACAATATTTTATTTATTCTATATTTTTATCATCCTATCAATAGTGTTTATGGAAGAGTTCATTGTGTGTCTTATAACTCTTTTTATTCCCACATATAATTGTGTAAGAGGTTTTTGTGTGTAGGAATATTTTTAGTTGTTGTGTGTATACTAGATCTAGGTTTTAGATCTGATTATATTTATATAATATTCTTTAGAGAGGGTGATTTCCATTTCGAAGGGATTTGGTCATTGCTTGATATTGAACCCATTTTTCTATTCAATTGTGTTATGTTGTTTTTGTATCATTAAAATATTTAAAATAAATTTTTTAAGCTATAAAAAAATTGGTACTTGATTGTTTATCTTAAATAGTATTTATATTAGTATTTTATTGAGTAAATTTATTCCAAATGTTAAATTAATTTTCATATTGTTTTAACTGAGCACTAATCAGGCTTTGAGGAATCTTTTAAAAGATAAAATTTATATTAATAATATCTTCTGATTAATTGGGAGAATTTGTTTCAATTTGGGGAATATTATTTAAACATGTTTTCAATTGAAATTTTATTTTGAACATAATTCACAATCTTTACTGAGTTATTCACTCTGACCAACACCTTTTTTAATTGAAACCATAGTATTAAATTTATATTCTCCTTTCCTAATCATCATGACCGAAAATTAAGTTGAACATATTCGAGTATTTTAATTATAATGATTATATATATTGAATCCATTTTAATAGATTAAATATAAATAATATGTTTAATTTAATTTTAAATAAGAACACTAACTATAACGAATCTCCATTATAAAAAATAGTGTTTATGATTAAAACATAATTTCAATTGACACGATTAATTATAAAAAACAAAAAATTAATGTTAAAATATATTATTTAATATAAATATTTTTTATTATAACCATTATTCAATGGATATTAGTTTAATTTATTAATATAAAAGCACAATAGGAATATAAAATTTTTATTAAAAATCTGTTTTTAGGCCCAAACATTTACTTATACCAAAATGAAGAGTAGTAATGGTTATTATAAATGTAATTATAATTTTTATAATTAATGAGGAATTTATTAATTTATGTTAAAATTAAAAATACAATGGAACTTTTACATGAAAATAGATTATCATATTTTAAAAAAGTGGTATATTTCACTATTTTCTGAAAAAAAATATTAGCAATTCACCTTAAACTAATATTGAACACTGATTTCAAAAATGATATTCATTTTGTAAGAAATTATTTTAAAAAAATGGCACATATTAATTACCATTATCAAGCATGTAAATGTGATAAAATCAATTTTTTAAGAAAACATATTCATCACGCATAAAGTGGCCTTATCAAAAAATCTGAACTGAATAATTATGAATATTCAATAAAATTTAACTATTTAACACATTTATACAAAAACATTTAGAGTGGTTATTACTATTCATAGATAGAAATTTAATGACTATGTTATAATGATTTACTATATAACATTTCATATAGTCTTGGGGATACATGTAATAGATGTTATCAAATAATTAAAGTTTTATTTTGAAGAAGATAAATATTAAATCATTGGGTGTTTCATTATATAATAATTTCAGACATCCTTAATCAATACATGGAGTAATGGTAAAAAAATTATTCTCTAAATAAAGGATTTTAAACTAATCCCTTAAGACTTATATATCAATATTTTTCATATCAATGGCCATTGTTCCTTTTTAAATCATTATCATTGATAAGGTATCATAATACATTCTACATAAATCAAAAAACACATTTTCTATCAAATATTATAAATATATAATGTAATTATAGTTCTTGATCAATACTAAAAAAATCTATTAGTGAAAGTTCATATTATTTGATGTGAATATGTACTTTAGACTCTTATGATTTTATATATATCACAATTATCCTCATATTGATGATGCATACAAATATTTAATGACAATATTTCCACAAATTACTTTAGACCATGTTTGATTTATTTATTCTCATTATAATTTAATAAAAACAACTCATAAGTTTTTCCCATGTCATTTTACATTAGACCACAGCCCAAAACTATATTTGAAGCATCACTATATACCAGAAACACTTTTATACACTACGTTAGTGTGAGAAAATTTGTTCTTAATAACCTCTTTATAATAACATCTAATATTAATTTACAATCATTTTTGAGTAAAAACTTTAGTTCCATAACGTCTTTAGTGGGTATGCAAATTGGGAGAAATTTCACTCGAAGAATTGACTATATCCATAAAATCAAATATAAATATTGATATATATAACAAATACAGGCCCTTGATATTATTTAATCCCATATATCATTGATTTACCTATAGATATTCCCTCACATGTCAATATGTGGCCTAAGAAGGATATATTTTATTAACAAGATTCACACATAATGATTTTTATAATCAGATTATCTTTTGTTGTGGTATTTTCCATAATCCATAAATTCTTTTCATGTTCCACATTATCATATAATATATCAGAATATCATTAATAAAGGCATCCATAACTTTATCATGGTAATATCAAAAAAAATCATTAAATATAGGAATACAATAGAGTTATTTTTATGCTTAAAATGTATCACTATGAAATCAATATTTCCATGTTTTTTATAGAAAGATTTCATTGGTATATCTACCCTCTCTCCTTTATTTGATGACCGCAATACTGAACATGAACCTTTAAAAATTACTAATACCCCTTATATTGATAAATTAAGTCATAAATATATATTCAAGGATACTTTTCTGTTATTTTTATATTATCAATATCATAATAATAAATATAAAGACACATTTAACCAACTATCCTAAACAATATGATTATTCCTCCCCATGGTGAATCACTTGGGTATATAAAACCCTTATTAAAATTATCTTGAAATCTCTTATTCAATTTTAAAATTTTGATTTGGGAGCATTCAAAAGGGACTCTTTGATATAATCACATCATCGAGTATGATTTAATATTAAAAAAACTCATGATCTATAAGAACACTCATTATAAAATATATCAACATATTCTCATATATTTTATATTCTATTTACGTTATGTTTCTCCC
Source organism: Viscum album (assembly GCA_963277665.1). Lineage (NCBI taxonomy): Eukaryota > Viridiplantae > Streptophyta > Magnoliopsida > Santalales > Viscaceae > Viscum > Viscum album. The sequence continues at coordinate 344,017,253 of OY728127.1, read as the reverse complement.
TAACCATTTGACATGAATGTCAACCATTATTTGGAATCCAGACCCACATTAAGAAATTATTTTCCAAATTAATCCTACAATAATCGATTCATATAATATAATTACTCATGGAATTATTTGGGATATGAAATAAATTTCATCAATGTAGGTAATTGATATGATCTCTTGGTAGAGAGATCCAATTAATTCCCAATATCACATCATTTTCCACTAAAGTGACAATATATATATATTAATGAAGAATATTCCCTAAAATATCAATCCAAGATAATTTATATATTTCAGACGAAATCATCACCTCGTAATTTGTTTTAACAAACAAATAAAAATCAAAATCATAAGATAGTAGGATCAATAATATTTTCAAACAAGAAATATATGAAGAAAATTGAGGAACCCCAATAAAATATGATATTCATATAATGATATTATAATAAGTGTAATTCTTACCAAAAATTTTTAAGGATTCACTTATATAGTAATGATTATATTAGGTAATCCTTGATCCTTTTTCAATGTTACAAAAAATTTATTTTCACCATTGTTCCTTATATTGATGCATTGATTTTAAAAATTCACAAACTATTCAAATTTAAATAATTGAAGTGTTACTAGTTAATTATATATATATCTCTTATCTTTAATGGTGTCAATTTTACTTATTAGAAATAATCAGAATTTCCATACATAATTTCCTCCTATAATATAATTTTTTTACCTTTTTTGAGAAATATAACTAGGTGCTTCCTCCCAATTTTTTTACATGAAATAGTTTTGATTTCTATCCTATATGAGATTTTTCTTTTGAGATTACATAAATCTTTATTTTACATTACATATTACAAAATCTATTAGAATAATGATTTTTTCTCATTTACATTACATCATTAAGTGCACATCAAAAAATGTCATCGCATCTACTAAATACTCTTATAGCTAATGTTATTTGAAGAATTGGTTTTCAGACACTATAGAATCCATAATATATTTCATGATCAATGAAATAACTAGAGTTATACCATGCATGTGTTATTATATATTATTCATATGAACCAATAGATTCATCCAAACTTTTATTAAGCTCAAGGACCACCTACTACATTTTAATGTGAATATATTAGAAATAATATTGATGGAAAATATTTTCTTAAACTATTACTACTACATGGATACAATTTATTCATTTTTACAATGTTCTTAATCATATTAAATAATTTATTCACATTAATATCCAAATGATAAAAATTTAGAAATACATTTTTAGGATTTTAGAATTTTATAAAAAAAATAACTTTTTTTCCTTATTAATACATAACTTAGAAATTTTTGGATCAAAAGATCAACAAAATGTTAGTTGTCATTATTTTCATGATGGGATTAGTTGTGATTTTTTTCTTATATTCTGAATTTTGGATCTTAAAATGGTTCATGTTATTATAAATAAACATTGATATCATAGCCAATATTTATTCCACACTATCTCTAATCTCGTTTATATTTTTATTACAATGATATTCATATTATCCATTGTAATCATTATTCACTTAGTTCCGCCATGTTTCATTCAATTTTGGAAACATGTTCTTCTATCAAGTGTAACTATCATGAAAATTTGAGTAAACCATGATATGAATATGATAAAAATCAATACCATGTTTTCTTTACCTCTATCAACATCATCTCAATCTATGAAACTTTCAGTTCAACCTATGATTCATAAATATTTATCCACTTATAATTATTAACCATACCATAAAAAATAATCAAGCCACACAATGAAATATACTATTATGACATAAATATGTGATAAATATTTTTTATTTAATTTTACATGATTATACAAAATAACTAAAAAATAAATCACTCTTCCAAAACATAATTGTTTACTACCTTTTGGGATTACCCACATTTCTATATTATTTATTGGTATAAATTTTAATTATTCTATGAAATTTCATTTTAACTAATTTCCATAGGGACACATCATACATAAATTTATTATATGTTACCTTAATAAATAATAAATAGTGGTAAAGCTTCATGTTCAATTTGTTAGTAAGGAAAAAATATATCAATGAGTCATTGAGTATTTATTATTAGATCATGAACGCACAAGAAATATTAAAAATAAGAGATATTGAATAATTAATTTAATATGATAATGGAATTATAAGAACTGGTCATAAAGAAATTTAACATAATTTATATTAAGGAATAATACTATAGAACCATAACATGATCATCATGATAGCATAATATATACCATGACATATGAATGGAGAATCAAAAAACATGAACCATAAAGATATAATATAAATATTTTGATCCTATAAGAGTATATAAAATTACAATATATGTCTTGTATATTTTCCAAGAACATTATAATATTGTTTATTAGTATTTCCTGCCAAAATCCCATAATATATTAGGATGGGAATAAAATCCCATGTGTCATAAAATAGTGTATTGGGAATCACTACCAATAAAACTCCACAATCTCATCAGGTATGAATATTTAAAAAAATATTTTTTGAGGGATATATAATTTAGGTACCACACATCCATCCAATGGCTTGAAGGCCTTCATTTTTTATTGATTTTGATAATATACCTTTCCAGGGGTGATATAGAACCCTTAAAATTCCCATAGGCATAAGTATTACATGGCCCGTAGGTCGAGGGATTCATTCCCCATAGGCTTCAAACATTACCTACAACCCTGAATAACTACTTGGAACTGCTCTCCCAGCATATTCATCATGAAATAATCTCTCCACCTTTACATCGATATTCAGCTAGCCGATCTCATGCATGGATAGGCTTGTCCAGATGGCAGGTTCTATACACTATCATTCATGAAATCTGTGTAGCTTTTGTTGTGGTGAAAGCTCCTTGCTCATCCTCCTATAGAGCTTGTTCCTTGTAGGTTGTCTGATTTTCATCTGCACCTAAGGTGGCATGAAGGCCTTCAGGTAGCCCGAAGGCCTTACTGGACTGAAGGATTGGGTGGCCCGATGGCCTTAAAGGACTCGGGGACCAAATCGGTGGCCCGAAGGCCCAAACTGTGGAAAATTTCAAGCTGCTACAGTGCCAAATAGTGCCTACTACAGTTCCAGCTACAGTACCAACTATAGTACTTCACCATTCTCGCTACAGTACCTGCTATAGTACTTCTACAATACTACTATAGTAAAACAGAAAATGTATCTCCGCCTGGATTTGATCCTGGGTTTCCTGGATGCACTTAAGAGTCCTCACTAACGGGGATGAGGCTCATGTGCCACACATCACTTAATAATTAATCATACAGATGTGTTCCACATAATATGAAGCATACATCATTGCTGGATAAACCCATCAAAATTAAATGAGAAAAAAACATTTTTTAATGTATTTTATAAGAACAAATCGAGAATTATATTAGATAATGTCCCAAATTAAATCCAAAATCAAACCATATAAGAATTTATTGGGTGATACGTGAATGATATTAAATAATCATAGATGATTGATATTCTAGGGAAATATAGGAAAATTGTAGATAAATCATTAAAAGTGTTTTTTGAAAATTTTAATAACATTGTAATTAAGAAGATATAAGTCACAGTAAAAAACATTTTCATTAGGAGAAAATGAGTTTTCAAATGTATTTTAATAATAAATGTTCCATTAATGTAACCATAAAATTAAGTAAAGATGTATTAAAATATAAAAAGTGTTATATATTTTGAAATAAATTCATTATAAATATATTTAACAGTTTAAAGTAACCCACATTGATAAAAGGGATATAAAACTACCTTTTGAATATTGTTAATGAAATATATGTGAGTTATATGACCAAATAAATAATTTAATTTCAAAATAATATAAATAATCCATTTCTTAAAAACAATACATATATATTGTAGAGAAATAACCAAATTTAATATATAAGGTTCCCTTTCTGAAGATATATTTTTAAAAAATAAGAATCAATCAAAAAGAGTATTTTGAAAAGAAAAAAGTAAACTTGACAAAAAATTAAATTATATAGAATATAGTATGGTAAATGGGTTTAATAAAATAAACATAGATTAATAAAGTGATGGAAGTAAGAGTGTGAAACAACAAAAAATTATAGAGTTATGAAATACCTCACCATGGATTCCCACTTTCTTGAACACTCTCTTAAGTTCATATATAGATCATTTGTTAAAATTTAAGGATTTTATTAAAATCCTAGATATCCAAAATTATAAATGGTGTCTAAAGTAATTTTTCCCTATATATTCTCCCAAAACAAGATATATGATCCCAGGGGAAGGGATGTTGGCCTAGTAAAAGAGGTGAAAGAATCATCACGCATGGTTCATGATGCTAGGAAGTTAGCATCTTTTCCCCTTCCTACCATGTGTGAATTATATTTATCTAGTTATCCATAAGGTTATTAAATATCAGAATTTTATAACAAATAGAGCATGGAGTTTTGATACACTCTAACATAGGGTTTAGAATGATAGTAAAGTCAGTTTTAACTAATTCCATATCAATAACTTTATAATGGGGTAGTTCAGTCCCGTTAATTAGTATGTAAGATCTAGTAATAAGGGATTCACCACTTCCATTGAAGGAATTGAAAACATCAAAAAATGGATCCCATAAGGGTATGGATGATCACCCCCTACACGAGACCAATATTGCAAGACCCATCCTCATTGAGTATTATTACACTATTAGGTGGATTCCATCAAATCTGGTTACCTTGAGAGGGGGAATTCTTGATGGATGTGTATGAGATTTTTTCAACCATAACGTTCTTCAATGAGGGGGAAACCTCAAAATGCTTCAAGTTAAACCTATATAATCAATATATTTTTTTATTCATCGATATGATAAAATTATTTACATTTATTTATTTAATTTATGTGATAAATATTTTTTATTACTAATTTGTTAAACATTTATGGTTAATACAAATCTTCAGGGGTTAATTGTTCCATTTCTTCTACAATGGAATCAGTACGTCGGTTTTGGTCCTTTACATTTGATCACATTTTAATTATATATATAATTATCATCGAGATGGTATATATTTTCATGGTAGAGTTTTTTATTCCCACGATTATTTCATGGATGTTATGGTAACGATTCATCGAGTACAGTCATAAATTCTCCATTTTTATAAATATTGAATGAATGAAAAAGAAAAGTTTTTTTAATGAAAATAATAACATATATTCAAATTATATGCACAAAAAATATTTTAATTCATCATTAATTCCATATACTTCCAAAATTTTCCATTTTTTATTCATTCATAATGATAATAATATAGCATTGATCTTGTGGGTGGTTAAACCAACCTAATCAAAAAAATAAAATTTAAAGGGAGTGTATTATCTTTTATAATTATCACATAATGATAAAATAATGATATTGATATTATTTGGATTATTGTTAGGTGATAAATAAAAATCTATAGTGCATAATATTATAAGATAAAAGTAAAATAAACGAAGGACATTATTACTTACTATTTAAAAACATAAAATCCTTCAGAATCCTTCATTCTTTTGAAGGGTTTGGTCATCATTAATGAGAATAGAGGCCTAAAAACATGTAATGTCATTGTTATAGAGATTATATGCGAATTTATGGGATATGTAACTAAAGGATATGTGGGGTTTGGAGTGGGTGTACTTGGAGTTGTTTTATTGGTGAGTTTGAGTAGTACTTACAAAAATACTACAATCATAATTTATAATGAATGTAATTTTTCATAAAAATTTGGTCTAAAATGTACCAAGGACCGTGATTGTTCATGAATTACCTCAAATTATTGTTTTATAAGATTTTAATCTATTTTATTACTTTACTCTTTATTTTAAGAATTTCCCCCCATTTTCCCCTTTATCATGGTTTCTTACTTTTCAACATAGTATCATATTTTTTCCAAAAGGACGAAATAAACGATTTTACAAAATTATAAATCAAAAATCCAAAATATTGAATCCATTTTTTAAATTAAATTTTTATCTTTGAAAAAATTCACTTTTAAAATAGAAACACATAATGAATAAATATAATTTTCTAGAAAAGTATCTTGTTGAACGTTAATTACTTTTATTATTGACCCATACCAATTACAAAACATTCCATGTAATATATATATATATATATATAACCAAAATCTAATTAAATTCATACACTAAATGGGAGTAAATTATCATTTAATGGAAAAAATATAATTTATTATAAAAATATTATTTTAAATAATATGTTGTTGGCGCCGAAATATTGCACAAAAGGAAGGGACGGAAAAGAAGGCCGGCACGCCGCCTCACGAAGCACCGACGTGAAGCACCTCGAGCATCGCGGTCTCACGAAGCTCCGGAGACGGTAACTCTCTGCAAACGAGTTTTACGTTCGCGAGCGTGCCACGAAGCTCGGGAGGTGGTAACTCTCCGCGAACGAGTTTGACGTTCGCGAGCGCGCCGCGAAGCACCTGAGGCGGCGCGTGAGTTCTAATTCTCGGTGCCCCTTGCCTATAAATACTAGGCTCCCCCTGAGTCCCGAGGACAGACAATCCGACCTTTCAGATTCTCTTCTCCCGAATCGCGAAGCACCCTCTTCCCCCGGGAATCATGAGCTCCGCGAGGTACTTCTACTTCGCGCGACGCCTTCCCTTTGTCTTGTTTTGAGCCCCACTTCCGAGAGGGATGCCCTTCACGAAGCTCAGGGGCATTCGTGAAGGAGGGGGATTCCCAAGGGAACCCGGGCAGCCACGGAGCGTTTATGCTTCGCGAAACACCCAACCTGTACTAGTGATCCCTATGCTAAGGCAGGATCGCTACACATCGCGAAGCACACTGCTTCGCAGCACCCTGCTTCACGAGGAACCTCTTCTTCACGAGGCAGTGCTCCGCGAATACTGTTCCACTTTGCGAAGAACCCTCCACTCACGCCTATGCCCCATGCTAAGGCCAAGGCACTCCGCTTCATGAAGCACACTCCTTTGCTTGGCAATTACTCTTCCCGTGCGACCCTCCAGGTATGCACGATTTGATTTCAAAGTCCCACGGACAATACCACTCGTAGCGTTGCTTCGCCTAATGCTTCGTTTCATAGGAACGCTAACGGATATTGCTTCTTTGCATAGCCACGTTAATGTGGACCCCTCGATGGTTCACCCTACAACCCCCCTAGACTATGGCCTTGCCAGTACCTTCCATCCCCCAAGGACCAAAGGGTACCAGTTATGTAAGTCCTAGGGGTGTGGAGTGAACCCACCTCGTCCGAGCTGCAGGACGTTAAACTGCCAAGCATCACATCCTTAACACGTGACGTTAAATTGTGACCCGACCCCGTGCCTCGCATGAAGGGTCCCCCCAGCTCGAACATTTTTTACACCACTCGTCTCCACAGGAGTGGAATCACCCCTCCACAAGGGATGATATCCTCCTTATTGGAGCGGAGTATGTTCTCAGGAGAAGGGAGACCCTAGTTCCCCAACGGATGGATGCACCCCTGCATCTCCGTACTTCCCCACTACCAAGGTCAGTGGAGGGCATGACAGGGAATGAGGCACCTCCCATCATTGGTCCCAAATCCCTCTTTTGTTGCGCTTTGTCGCACTTCAAGCCTCCATCATGGAGTAAGTCCCAACACAATGGGCCGCCTAATGCATAAGCCCCTCTTCGCTTCTCACGGATGCATCCTTCGCGACGTGATCGTCAGGTCCCTACAACCTCTTGTTTCTCACACTGAGCATGACTCACGTGGGATTAGAGCGAGCACCGACCCTGACCCCCACCCACCAAACTACAAGGACTTTTATCCATGTCAAGGCATGGTACATAGGAAGCCTCCATGAGGTTCAAGCCCACCACTCGGTCATTTATTCACGTTGAGTTTCACCCTCGTCCATCATGACATTAAACTGCATGCCCTTGTCCCGTATGACATTAAATTGCACACCCATTTGAACTACGAGGTTTTTGATCCATGTCAAGGAATGGTACGTAGGAAGCCTCCACGAGGTTCAAGCCCACCCGTCATCTAATTCACGTCAAGTCCCATTTGCATCCAACATGACGTTAAACAACATTTCAGTCTGATGGAAAGCCGTTGTGACCACCCGAAATATGAGGACTTTGATCTGTGTCAAGGCATGGTACGTAGGAAGCCTTTCTGAGGTTCAATCCCAACAATCATTGGCCCAGACCGTCTCCTGGTCGGTGTGCCAGCCCCCCCCCCCCCCCCCCACTTTACCCGAACTACGAGGACTTTGATCCATGTCAAGGCATGGTACGTAGGAAGCCTCCCAGAGGTTCAAGCCCATCTCCCATCGGACCAAGGTCCCTCATTTATGTCGGTTTGCCGACACCCACCGCCATTCTGAACTACGGGGACATTGATCCATGTCAAGGCATGGTACGTAGGAAGCCTCCCATAGGTTCAAGCCCACCGCCCGTCGTTTATTCACGTCAGGTTTCACTCTCGTCCAGCATGACGTTAAACTGTATTCCAGTCCGACGGTAAGCCATTGCGACCAACCCGAACTACGAGGTCTTTGATCCATGTCAAGGCATGGTATGTAGGAGGCCTTCACGAGGTTCAATCCCACCACTAGTGGACCCCCGGGTCTACTTTCACATCGGTTCACCGATGAAACCCTTTGAACTACGAGGTCTTTTATCCATGTCAAGGCATGGTATATAGGAAACCTCCCCGAGGATCAATCCCACCACCCATCGGATGAAGGTCCACCTTCATGTCGGTTCGCTGACGACATTCATCGGGCCAAGGTCCACCTTCACGTCGGTTCACCGGCACCATCCCGAACTACGCAGACTTTGATTCCCTGCCACGGGGAGACGTAGGAAGAATCTTCAAGGCTCAAGACCAACTTCACTCTCACCCCTACGATGGTCCAATTTCATTTCCCCCTGCACTTCATTCATCTATCCATCATCCACCCTGATTCTCGCCCGGACCGACATATCCCGGTGAGACCATGTCGATCTGAGACCATGTCGGTCCGCTCCTCTTCACAGCCGCCCATGGGTTGGCCCCGGTATCGGCACCCTTATAGGGAAATACCTCAATCCGATCCATTCTAGCTAATGCTCTGATCAGGCTGATCCGTCTCCGCTGGACTTTAAACTCACGGCATACCCTGTGTTAAACACAGGAAGTTGAGGAAAACCTCAGATATGTGTATATGGAATATAATTCCCCGCGCTCGATGTGGGATGCCTCGGGCCTCTACGCCCTTGAGAAGCCCTGTGACCAGGGATAATAGACAGACATGCCAGGTCCCCAGCATCCAGACACACTACTGAAGCCTCAACATGACTACTCCCCCGACTGAAGGTTGCTGCCCTGACTGGACCCTTTGGAATGTCCCGACAGAAGCAGTGTAATTAACCGGCGTCCATGGAAACATGGCACTGGGAAGAGTTTCATGAACAATGTATTAAACTTATGAGGGAGACCCGGACTAGGTGACAAGTTCTGAGGAGGAATCCCTGGAAGGAAGAACCAACATCCCCTCATCCCGTTTCGATCAAGGAGCAGACGTCCCTGAATAAGGACTGAATGTCACCCGCCTTTGGAAAGCGGGAATGCGGGGCAAAAGTGCAGCGTGTCCTCCTCCGCGGACGGACGGATGCGTGCGCCCCGATGAAAGCGTCAGAAATAGAAATGGTGAACCCAACGTGAAATTATTCTCCTTAATGTGGAGATTAGTAGCGTTCGAGACACCAGTAGATTGATGTGTCACCAGATCTAGATATCTGGCACCTGGTCCTGCCAAGAAAATAGCGAGCCTGTCGTGAAACTCACCGAAAGTTGGGGCAGTAGAATGTGGGGCACTCCATTATGCAACGTGTTGGCGTGGATCCTTCTTACAGACGTGGAGAATGGAAAGACATTGGGGCACTGGTTGTCAATCCTTTTCCTCGCAGTACTGATGAGTTGATCCCTTCGTTTTACAGGAACCAGGTTGCTGTTGCGGAGACACGATCACCGCCTGCTCGCCTATGTAGGGGCAGGGGAAACACCGGCACAGCCACCCCGCAGGGCTCCGCTACCGCCATGACGGCTGCTACATCGCAGAATACGGGGCGCCCACAACCCCTCTCCCCATCAGAGATCATCCAGCGAAGGGTGATCAACAACCTTGTACGCAGGTACGAGGAGGAAGGGGTTATCCCAACTCGGGATATGGCCCGCCTGGACCTGGAGACATCCAGACCCCGCCGTCAACACCGCCCTAACAGGCCGCGCAGGGATCCCCTGCTCCCCACCCCAACTTTCAACCGTTTCGGGAGCCTGCCCCTGGAATGCCTCGACGACTCCTCGCCTTATTCTGATGAGGCGGGCGGCGTCCGGCTCAGCCCGCTCAGGGTCCCGACCCAAGGGCTCCAGGCAAGGGATTTTGTCCGGCCGCATTAGCTCCACTGTCCGACTGCGCAGGAAGAGCAGGTAGGCCATGCCCCTGCACCACCTACGCCAGCTTATCTGACCCGACGTCAGCGCCGGGCTCGGGCTGAGGACGCTTGCCCAGATGCGTCAACATCAACAACTACAGTGGCCCGAGCCACCACCGACGTGCATCATGGGGTCCCTACATAAACTAAGTAGGGGAACTCCTTCGCCCAACCAGGATCGAGACCCCAACAGCCCCACGGGCAGGCTGGGTTGACTCTCCGGGTTGCAGGCCTGAATGGTGATCACCGCGAACTAACCCGCGGTGATGTCACCCTGTACGGAGGCCCTCCCCATACCACTACTCCACAGAGCATGGGCCTTCCCCGCTCCGAAGCTCGTCATGGAGGTATGCCTCGTGCTACCCCCATCCCGAAGGAAGACCTGCCCAGCGACAATGACGCTCGGTGCGGAAACCTTTCCTGCGCCCACTATACAGGGTATGGAGTCCATCCTCCTGCCCCGACCGCTGATCTGAAGGCATTGTCCATCCGATCCTTCTCCAGTGTGGGGGCCCTCCCTACGTCCTCTCTACAACAGACGAATGTCCTCCTCACCCCATCAACTTGGGGAGTGAAGGTCAGCCTCGCTCTGCCCGCATCGACCATGGAGGTCCTCCCCATGCTCCTGTCGATTCCAACAGAGGCTCCGCCTACATGGGTGATGTCCATGGAGGTCCTCCCCATGTACCCTCCGACATTTTCCCCGGTTCACCTCGCACCTCGTCTATCTCGAGTGGGGGGCCCTCTCCGCCACGACGCCATTGCCGCCCCAAGGATACCTATTAGGGATCAACCCTGTCCCAAAGAGCCATCCCAGGGCAGGAGAGCGGGTTGTTGCCGCTACAAGAAGAGTCCTGGGAAGGCCCAGGTGGAGATCAAACCTGCCCGCTTCTCGGATTCTGAAGCGGAATGCGACTCAGCGATGGAACCTTCTCTCCGCTCCTCTGTATCAAGGACTAGGGCGGGAACCAGGAGCGTTAGCCTCATTCTCCCGGAATGTGAGGTCCACCAGATTCCCACCTCTCTCCGCAGATACATCCAGGAGGAAGAAATCATGGAAATTCTGCAGGCCTCGACCCTGCAATCACCACCATTGTCACCAGAAGCGCCCTCTACCTCTACAAGAGATCACAGAGAGCTATTTTGGGGGCCAACGACGGTAGAGCGACGACATGACCCATTGTCGGTAGCCGCGACTCCTGTGCTGGAAGCTGTGGCTATCAGCCCATCGTATCGTGACATCGTGTCCAGGTCACCTCACTCTTCAGAGGATGGCCCATAATTCGGCGGCCAGTCAGCTCGTTCACCGTATTCTCCGCCGTCGGGTTTACTATCCCATAGGTCTGCCTCGGTACCGCTACCGGTCCCTCAGCCGCACCCGGTTGACGAGTGGGGTAATACAGGGCCAGACCCCGAGTCCGAACCCAGGAGCTTCTGGAGTATTCTCGCAGTGGATCACTTCCCAGAGAAATTCTGGCCGACGGCGGCGCTTAACTTCCGCGCACCAGAGTCCCTTACCCCTGAAGAAGTGGGGTGCTTTTTTTGAACCCTATGGGTGACACAATTCCACCTTTGTTACGAGCGGGTGGTGTACCCCAGAAGTTGAGAGCACTTTTAAGAAATCGGAGAGCAATGCCGCCTGATCGATTTGGCTGCACTCCTTGTGGCCCAGCACCCTGAGTCGCCAGGCCGTCAGAGCGCCCTTCAACGGAAATGTGTTCTGAGTTTCAAAGTACTCCGCAGAGTCATCAGGGAAGCTACCCCCCATGTGCAAGCCCGTGGTTGGGGACACTATGCCACTCTCCACTTCGACCCTATCCGACGGCAGCCTGATTCGTTATGCGACATTGAGGAAATGCCCTCGAGAGGGGTCGCGGTCCACATGGCTGACATAGTGGACAAGGAAGACGAGCTGAGATTCCTTGATGGAGACTTACCCTTCGAGGGCGTACCACCACTGTTGGGCCCATCAGGGAGGGTTACCCGTCAGCAGAGAAACCTACTAGGCCTCCCCGTACCCACCGAGTTGCTGGTACTCGGTCGAAATACCAGCAAGGGTAAGGAGAACGTCGGAACTGTCAAGCACTCCGACCCGTCTGCCTCTGTGCAGAAAATGGACAAAGATCCCGAGAAGGCCACGTTACACCAGCAGCTTGCTGAGCAGAAGAGGCTGGTTGATGAACTCTTGGCTGAGCGCACTGTGGAGCAGAAACCTGACTATGGTAATCCCAGGCCGGGGAAGCAAGGGCAGGAACAATTCCCCCCCAGTGAGATTCCTTCGGGAAACCCTGATCATTCTACTTCCGCAGATAGGGCAGAAGCCGGAACTTAGAGCAAGAGGGCGTGATACGTCTCGCCAACCCCCCCCCCCCCCCCCCCGAACGATGGGGAAATCGGAAGAATCTAGTCCGGATTCCCCCAGTCGCCCCACAGGTCGTTCCTCCAGTCGATCCACGAGATGTCGATGCCATCTACCGTGTTGAAGAACCTGGAAACACACTTGTGATTAGGGATCCCCGTCAAGATAGGGAGCCCCACCCGAATAATCTTATAGCGGCACTCACTGCCCGCCTCGACGCATTGGAAATGCGGCAGGTGGCGGTCCCACCGGATGGCAAGCCGTATCCTGCATGGGTGGATGATATGCCCGCACCCCCGGGTTTTGGGAACCCCACTTTATCACCCTTCAATGGGACAGGGGACCCGCCGCAGCACTTGGCACATTTTTCTTTCAGGTGTGGCCCCATGCTGGGGACCCCGGCCCAGCAAGAAGCCGCCATGTTCCGATGTTTTGTAAATACATTGGAAGGTCCCGCATTCGTCTGGAACAACCAGCTCCCTATTGGATCGGTGACCGGTTGGGAGGATCTCCACCGGCAGTTCCTATACCAGTTTAGCTCCACCACGTGGAAGACCATCATTGCAGAGCTCTTCAAGTGCAAGCAATGGCCTGATGAGCGAGTCGCAGATTTCATCGCCCGGTGGAAGGGACTTACGTATTTCCTCGATATGCCACTGAATCAGGAGAAATTATTGACGATGTGTGTGGGGAAAGTCAAAACGGAGATGGTACCCTCCCTAATTACCCACAACTACCCTGGAGGGTTCAGAGATTTCTCAGATAAGGCTCAGCTCCTTGAGGAGGCTCTGCAACAGGCTAGTCAGGCACTTTCGTTGCCCCCTATGATCCCATCCAGGAGGACCGCCAGAGCCGAACCCGCCGCGGTGGCCCAAATAGAAGCCCCTAGGCAGCTGGAATTACTGCCAGTGGCACCATCCCCGCAACCCCGCAGAGGTCCTCCACCTCAAGCACAGGCTCCTGCCCAGCAGTGGCCGCCTCAGAATCGACAGGTTCCCCCGCGCAATGCGCCACCTCCACCTAGGCGAGACAATGAGGCGCTGCCTCCTCGGCAGGACCCTCCGGCCCCTCGTCAGGGCCAGGCCCCCATGGCCCCCTATCCAGAAATAAGGCACCAGTCTTATTCGTTCAACGAAAATCAAGTCCCTGGCTACTTCCGAAGTGCTCTAGAGCAAGGGATTGTGCACCTGCCCGAGTGCAGAAGGCCGGCAGAGGCGAATCTCACCGATCACCCCAACTACTGTACTTATCATCGGATTCTGGGGCACACCATCAAGAAATGCTATGTGTTTAAAGACTGTCTTCAAGACCAGGTCAAAAACAACATAGTCAGGTTGGGCCCGGCACCAACACAAGTGGCGGGTGTCTTTGCAGGGTCAGAGATCGGTAGCAACAGCGAAGGCGAGTGGCAGCAGGTTCCCAGCCGCAGATCCTGGAAATACAACGTTTGGATGGCTCATAAAATGGTCGTCTGTGCCCATGGTATCATCCGGGAACACCTGAGGCAGCCAGAACCTTCAGAAGAAGTAGCTGGTACCTCTGCATCGTCTTCACAACCGACCTCTTCCCAAAAGGGCAAGCAGTGACGACACAAGAAGAAGCAACGCGCTCCACCGGTGCCGTCGTCATCCCACAATCTCAGTGACTTCATGGCCCCTGAAATGGGGATTCCTCCCAGAATTCGCCCGGTGGTGGGTGAATCGTCAAGCGACATCCAGGGGTATGCTTCAGTTAACACCATGGAGCTGGTAAATCCCTATATGACTCCCGACGAGGGGGAACGCCAGACGAACCTCCCCAACGTTTCCAGTCGACGTCAACGTCAGTGGAACCGCAACCATGCCGGTCATCGAGGTACGTCATTGGGCACTTTCAGCCAGGCCGTGCACGCTACTGAGACCAGACAATAGGCTCAGCGCAGATCTCAGCACGTGCAACCCCATATAACGCCTTCGGCTCTACCTCCAGCGCTGTTTGTGCTACTAGATCAGGGAGAGCTGCCTCGTTCGTACCATAGTCAGTCTCTCCGGCTACAGGCCAGTCTCTGTTGTCCGATCCTAGTACGGCGTCTACTCTCCAGGATTCAACTAGTAGGTAGAAGGATGTACCTAGTACTAGCCGACTGCTGGTTCAACCGGCAGGACCCGCTATGCCTCCAACTGCCGAACGACCTCTTGTAGGTAGAGGTCTGCATTTGGCACGAAAGTATGATGTCCTGAATCACCTGGTCGGCATTCCGTCAAGGCATTATATCCTCGAGGCCCTTCTCCTGTCATTTAAAATGCGAGAGGCACGTGCTGAGGCCCTAAGGAGCCCCCTCCAGTTTGAGACAGAGGTAGCAGCTGCAGAAGCCTTCCATGCCGAGACAATTGAGAACGCCGAATGTCAGGCAGTTATCTCGTTCTCCGGTGAAGATGAGGACCCTCCTATAGAGGGGCATATTCGCCTGCTGTACATCACTGGCCACTTCAATGGTGTGGAGGTCCGCCGCTGCCTCGTTGACACGGGTTCCGGAATCAACCTAATTCCGACTTGGACATTGCGAAAGCTGGTCTGTTTGAAGGTGATTTAACTCCCTCTGACCTCAGAATCCAGGAGTACGACAGGACCGAGCAAACCCCAGTCGGAAAGATCCGCCTGAAGACTCAGATCGGTGGCTTAATTTCCAGCACCGAGTTCATGGTCGTCTCTCAGGACACCGCCTACAACACGTTGATGGGTTGGCCATGGCTCCATCTGCATGCAGCGGTACCTTCTTCGTATCACAAGTGCCTCAAATACTCACTCAACGGTCGAGTAGGCGTGCTCCAAGGAGATGTGTCTCCTTTCGCCTCTTGTGAAGCTCGCTATCTGGATGCTGATTATTACAAGAGTAAGGATAAGAAAATCCTAGTAAGTGAGGATGAACCCTCCCTGGTCACAAGTGATCCCTGGGCGAGCATGGATGACACATACATCCTCCCGATCCACCGATTGGAGGCCATGACCCCCGACATGGGGCGATGTTTTGTTGTTTCGGGTACACAAGGAAGGCATGTTCCCGTGTCCAAGTGACGGCAGAAAATAACCTCGTACTCCTACATCAACCAGGCTCAGGTGATCCCGGAACCTCCTGCCCCTGTATGGTACCGGAATGTCGAGCTTATGACGACGGAGGTACGCCATACGTGCCTCTTCCGCTGGGCTGGAATCAATCGACTCAGGCCGACACGTCACCACTGCTTTGATATCATCAAACGTGGCCCCTTGGGCCGAAGGCTAGATGGGATAGGGTCGACTGCCTTCATTGCTATGGTCTCAATGGAGAGTGAGTCTCCTAATAGGATGACCACTACTGCCCAAGCCAGTACCAGCTGCCCCTCAGGCTTTTATAGCTCAGGAGTATCTCCCGTCGCGGGAAATCCCCCCACGGGTGGAGAGGAAGACCAGTAGGATTCTCCCCCCGCCCTTGAGGAAGGCGTCTCTACCACGGTTGATGAACTGATCCAGGTGAACCTTGGTAGCGAGGAAGATCTGAAACCCACATTGATCAGTGCAGCCATGTCCCCCGAGGAGCGGCAGCAGTACGTAGACTTCCTCAAACAACACCGTGACGTGTTTTCCTGGAGTTACAACGAGATTCCAGTACTAGATCCCCAGGTAGTCGTTCACCGTCTGGGCCTCCCGGCAAACCATTGTGGGTTTAGGAAGCCTCCCAGGAAAATGCACCCTTCTCATGGTGCTATGGTTGAGGCCAAAGTTGACAAGCTAATTAAAGACAACTTTGTTAAGGAAATCCAGTACCCCAAGTGGCTTTCCAACATTGTGCCAGTCAGGAAGAAGAATGGGCAGATCAGAGTCTGCATCGACTTCCATGATCTTAATCGCCACTGCCCAAAATATGACGTCCCACTCCCGGTGATAGAGTTATTGATTGACTGCATGGCCAGGTTCCAAGCTCTCTCTTTCATGGATGGGTATTCCGGGTACAACCAGATCCGGATGGCCCCCGAGGACGAGGATTCCACTGCCGTCAGGGCTCCCCAAGGTACCTTTTGCTACCAAGTTATGCCATTCGGCTTGAAAAATGCAAGTGCCACTTATCAGAGGGCCATGCATCACATATTCAAGCCGATTCTCAGGACACTGGTGGAATGCTACGTAGATGACCTAGTGGTCAAATCATGTCAGTGCCAGGACCATCTCAAAGACCTGGAGATGGTGTTCTGTTTCCTCCATTCCTGTCACCTAAAGATGAACCCATTGAAGTGTGCCTTCGGGGTCACCTCTGGGAAGTTTCTGGGATTTTTTGTTAGATACCGAGGTATTGAGATCGACCCAGAGAAGATCAAGGCCATCATCCAAATGCCTCCCCCGAGAAACATTCAGGAACTTCGAGGCCTCCAAGGCCACTTAGCCTATATACGCCGATTCATCGTGAATCTGGCCGGCAAGTGTAAGCCCTTTTCCCAGATCAGGAAGAAGGGCGCCGCCTACGAATGGTATGAGGAGTGTCGGACCGCCTTCGAGGAAATCAAGCAGTATCTGCTCCAACCTCCGGTTTTGATGACACCCGTCTTTGGAAAGCCACTGGTCCTTTACGTGACTGCCCTGGAAAGATCCCTCGGTGCACTGCTCGCCTAGAAGAATAACGAGGGTACTGAGAACAGTCTCTACTATCTCAGCTGTGTGCTTCTCGATACGGAGGTCAGATACTCCCCTATCGAAAAGAGCTGCCTTGCGCTCGTCTTCATCATGCAGAAGTTGCGACATTACCTGCAGCACCATGAGGTGCAGTTGGTCTCCCGGGTAGACTCGCTGAAGTACATCCTAAACCGACCCATGCTGACTGGCCGACTAGCACGGTGGGCAGTGATTCTCCAATAGTTTGATATCAGGTTCATACCTCAGAAGGCCATTAAGGGACAGGAGTTGGAAGACTTTTTAGCTGCCCATACAACCTCCGCGGATCAATCCCTGGACCTGGATTTCCATGATGAGACGATCCTCTATGTCGATCATGTCGTCCCGTGTTGGAAAATGCATTTCGACGGTGCCTCCCGGAGCCCCACCGATAGGAGGCTCAATGATCCTAAGCTCAATAGAGTGGGCCTGGTTATTGTATTCATTACCCTGGTGCAATCCATCTTCCTGTTGTCAGAAGGATGTACGAACAACGAGGCAGAGTACCAGGCTCTCATCACCGGTCTCGAGTTGGCCCTTGAGATCGACGTGCCACATCTACATGTGAAAGGAGATTTCGAGCTGGTAATCAAACAGGTTAATGGCGACTACGTCGTCAGGAAGTCGGAGCTTGTACCATTGTTGGAGTACACCCTCCGCCTATTGGCCCAGTTCTCTTCTCGACCAGAGATTACCCATGTCCCATAGTCACAGAACGGTCAAGCAGATGCCTTGGCTGGCTTAGCCGCGTTGCTCGCGGAACCCGAGCAAGATGATTTGATCATACATGCGGCACACCGGAGAGTCATTTCCCCCATCACCCAAGAGGAAAATGATGGCCTGCGGGTAAGTCATCTCATAGCCGGACCCTCTACGCTAGGGGTCCCGGGTTCATCAGACACAGTGGTTGAAGCCACTCCCAACTGGAGGGCACCTTTTGTCGAGTATCTCCAAAATGGTCGCCTCCCAGACGACCGGGCCGAGCGCGAACGAATCTGACGCCGCGCGCTGCAATTTACCCTCCAGAGCGGCCCCAGTCTTGAACAGACCCTTTATAAGCGGAGCTTCGATAGCATCCTCCTCCATTGCATTCAAGGAGTAGAGATTCCTCAAGTTATACAAGAGGTTCACGCCGGTTCCTGTGGCACCCATCAAGCTGGGCCGAAGCTGTCCCATCAAATCTGGAGGTTGGGGTACTTCTGGCCCTCTATGATCCACGATTGTATTGGGTATGCCAAGAGATGCCACACATTCCAAGTTCACGCCAACTTCCTGCATCGGCCGCCATAGCCCCTCCACCCCACCAAGTACTCTTGGCCATTTGCGGTATGGGGACTTGATATAGTGGGACCATATCCACCGGAAACAACTCGCCAGTGTAGGTTCATCCTGACTGCTACAGATTTCTTCTCCAAGTGGGCAGAGGCAGTTCCACTCAAAGAGTTCAAGGTCTGTTGCATCGTCGACTTTGTGAGCTCCAATATTATCCACTGGTTTGGGGTCCCTCACGCCGTCCTCACCGATAACGGCACCAATTTCCGAGCAGCTGAACTAAAGAAATTGTACGCCAAGTACGACATCTGTTCGAACCATACCTCCTGCCACCACGCGCAAGAAAACAGAAAGATCAAGGCATTCAACAAAACACTCTCTAACATTCTGCAGAAGACGATTGGTCAGAATAAGAAAAGTTGTCTAGACAAGCTCCCCAACTCCCTCTGTGCTTATCGGACAACGGCTCGCAAGTCTACCCAGGTGACCCCATATTCCCTGGTGTGTGGAGATGAGGTCGTCCTACCCATTGAGATCCAGCTGCCATCGTTACGCACTGCAGTCTATGATCACCAGACATCAGATGAGGTAGCCGAAATCCGTCTAGCTGAATTAGAAGCACTGGACGAGAACCGGCTTCGTGCCCTGCACAATCTGGAAAGGCATCAGGATAAGATAGCGAGGGCCTTCAACAAGAAGGTTCGTCTCCATTCTTTTCTACAGGGCAAACTAGTACTGGCCCTTCGAGCGCCAATGATTCCCGGTAGGAAACCGCCCAAGTTAGAACCCAAATGGGAAGGGAATTATATCATCCATAAGGTTTACCCCAATGGAGCATACTCCTTGGTGACCACAGATGGAGAGAGCATAACCCCTCCCACCAACGCCAGGTTCCTCAAGAGGTACTTTGCCTGATCCTAAATGGTCCCACATGACCTTAAAATGCACGTTATGGTCCAACACGACCTTAAACTGTAGGGTCCTGCACAACCTTAAACTGCATCTTCATCCTGTAAGACGATAAACTGAAAAATGGTCCGAGCTCTATGACCTTAAACTAGGATCTCCCCCCTTCCTTACTGTAAGACGTTAAACTTCAATCCAGTCAGGCCTTCCTGACCGAGGCTCAGCCTCTGGCCCCTTGGCCTGTATTGACTCTGGCTCTCTAATGGGATTGTATGGTGTGGTGTGGGATTACATCCTCATCCACGTCGGGTTACCCGCCGTACCGTACATATACCCAGTTGAGACACATTTCTCGTCCAGAACAATGCTAAACTGCGGTTCAAGAACTACGTGTGACTTGATTCCCATCTTAATGGGATACGTAGGAACGCTCGGACGCCTCCTCTTGAGCCCAGCCCCAAGCTTTTCTCTTCCACTATCCCCCCTAGGAATAGTATCCTTGGAGGATCCTTGTGTAGCGAGGAGTAGGCTTTCTTAACCCCGCTCATACAACCCCGCTCATACAAGGATTTTAAGGGTTGAACTATGTGCCCACTCTCGTTCTTCTATCCTCCCACGTCCTCACAGCATGACGCTAAACTGCATGGCCTTCAAGAACTACGTATGGCTTGATTTTCATCCTCATGAGATACATAGGAATGCCCGGGCATTTCGTCCGTTGGCCTAGCCCGAAATCCAAAATCTTACCCTCGGGTCAAGACATATGGCCGGGTTCACACTTTTTCCCTAACTCACATCGAGCAAGCCTCGACACGGCTGCACATCCCCCTGGAGATGTTTGCCTCTTTCGTGGATGGATACAGCTATGCTTCACCCACTCCTTGACTGGGATTCCATCGTTTTTTACACCCAGAGGGACCCCCATGAATGTCCTGGATACTACACCCAAGGGCTCTCCTACCGATATGGGCCAACACCCCCGAGGGTTTTCAAGAAACAGGCCCATACAAGTCCCACGTTGCGAATTTGGTCAACGGTCAACGCTCATTTGTTGCTCCCATATCAGGTCACCATAGGAACGATGTGTTTCGAACATGGTCAACAGTGTCCTGGATCTTCGGGTCCACCCCGAGATGTCGCAAACATCGAGTGCAGTGATTCGTTCTACCCCATCCCGAAGTGACAAACTTCCCCCCTGGTGGTGCTAGCAGTCGGGCCCATGGCCCTGATTCCCCTATAAGGGGTGTACGGTGTGGTGTGTGACTAAGTCCTCATTCACGTCAGGATCATGTACCATGTCGTACGCCTTCCCTTAAGAGGCCCAGCCTTAGGCCCCTTGGCCTCCTCGGGTCCCCAGTCCCCGTCCTCATGTAAGATGTTAAACTGCAGACTACTCAGGCCTTCATGACTGATGCCTGACCTTAGGCCCCTTGGCCTTCTCGGGCCCCTCCGACCAACCTCTTACCCAGGATGTACGGTGTGGTGTGGGACTATGTCCTCATTTATGTAGGGATCATGTACCATGTTGTACGCCTTCCCTTACGAGGCCCAGCCTCAGGCCCCTTGGCCTCCTCGGGTCCCCGACCCTCGTCCTCACTACAAGACGTTAAACTGCAAGCAGTTCAGGCCTCCCTGACCAATTCCTAACCATCAGGCCCCTTGGCCTTTTCGGGGCCTGGCCCAGTTCCTCTCTTATCGGAGTGTATGGTGTGGCGTGAGGTTATTTTCTCATTCACGTCGGCTTCTTCGTCGTACCATACACCTCCCTTGTTTGGGGGTATATTACTCCCCCCCTCATCCCGTATGACATTAAACTACATTTAGAGAACTATGTGTGGCTTGATTCCCATCCTCATGGGATACGTAGGACCACCTGATTTTCTAGGATTCGGGTCCAGCCCCATCTCTCGGGAATCTTCATCCCATCTTGGCCCCTTGGCCTACCCTTCCTCCATGAGAGGATTATATGGTGTGGTGTGGGATTATGTACTCATTCACGTCGGTCTCGTAATGACCATGCCATGTACCTTGCCCTCCTGAGCTATTTCATCGATCCCTTTTCGGCGGTTTACCAATGTTCCTAAGAGTACTCTGGTTTATTACCTGGAATGCCAAACTTTACTCGGACACGCCCGCACCCGCTTTCCAGGCTTTGTGTATCCCTGCATTAGGGCTTCCATCATCTTTCACACCCGGAGGGACCCCCAAGAACGGCCTGGATACAACGCCCAAGGGCTCTCCTACCATTACGGGCCAACACCCCCGAGGGTTTCAGACAACAAATTGATAAAATCCCGCATTGCGAATTTGGTCAGCAGTCGATGCTCTTTTGTCGTTCCCACCCCAGGTTAATGCGATATGGACGCTGTGTTTCCACCATGGTTAACAGTTTTCCTCTATCGCCATGCCAACCCATTAAGCCCAAAATTTCGGGTACACAATTCACACCCTTCATCACTTCATCGTGGCAAAGTAGTGTCTCGGAACTCTTGGTACTTTTCCTCCGTGCACGTCTGCACGTTGGGGAAACAAGCCGCGTCAAAGGTGTCCTCTAGGGCTCTCTTTCGAATCCCCTCTGATGGACGCCCCAAGTATTGCGATGAGCATTCCCCCCTTGTTTCCCACACCGAGTTTAACTCATGTGGGCTTAGGGATCGGGTTGACGCCTGCGCTAACTTGGGAAGTTGTTACCATTTATGGTCTGAGCTCTAAGACCATAACCTAGGATCCATCTAGAACTACGTTCAGCTTGATTCCAATCCTCATGGGATACGTAGGACCGCCCAGATGCCTTGTCTTCGGGTCCAGCCCATTTAGGGAGCTAGTATCTCTGCCTTGTTTCACCTCTTACCTCTATATAGTCCCCTCGGCCTAAGGTCTCCCTCTCCGAGTGGCGTAAAATGTGATGTGGGATCATGTATCCATCAATTGTGTTTTATAACACTACGCACATTCCCCGCTTAGCATCACCTCTGCTACGTATGCGCTGCATGATGATAAAATGCACGCTTGGTCTTGTCACACGACTCTAAACTGTGACATTATTGTCCTGGCCGCACGATGAAAAAATGACACTGCATTGTGATGACCTCGTTGTGGAGGACATCACGTTGGGTATTGGTCACATGTCATGCCATTTGTCAATGCCTATCATGGCTTGATTCTTGTGGCGACACCACGGCCTACTACTCTAGTCCTATCACTTCACAAAAAAAAACCACTCACCTTAAAGGAAAAAACAAGATTTATCAAATTCCGATTCTTTTAGTGCAAGGGCCATGCCCGCGCTACCCTTTTCCCCTGGCACTAGTATCTTACATGTCACCATCCAGAACTATGTATGGATTGATTCTCATCCTTATGAGATACGTAGGAGAACCCGGGCACTTCCCCACAGGCCCAGCCTAACCTTTGTGTTTGGTCCCTCAACCCGAGCATTTCCCCAGAGAACGCATGGTAAGTAGGGCTTAGGTCTTCATTAATGTCAGGTTTTGTTGCCATGTGTCACATGCCCCCCTTTACCCATTTATGGTCTAGGTCCCATCCAGAACTACGCGAGGCCTGATTCTCATCCTTATGAGATACGTAGGAGCGCCCGGGCACTTCCCCGCGGGCCCAGCCTAACTTTCGATTTCGGTCCCTTGACCTAATACCTCTCCCAAGGGGGTCATGCAGTGTGATATGGGATTATGTCCTCATTCAGTTCAGGTTGTTCACCGCACCATAAAAACCCCCTATTCCCATTCACGCCAGGTGTTTGGGTTACTCCACCTTGTGCCTCTTATGTTTCCTCCTGCCCTTTGGTCCGAATTCTATGACCCTAAACTAATACATCCCTATGGGAAAGGACTCTGCTCCCTCTATCTAATACGTCCTGTTGTCGTATTCAGATGTGTTTTGACAAAGAGCCCGAAGTGTGGGATTTTCCTGGGGACATTCCCCTCGTCCCATGACCAAGCTTCATGAACTCGCTATTTGGATCCTCATCCTCTTACACATCCAAAAGGACCCTCGGACGAAATGGATACTAGGACTAAGGGTGATCCATGAATGTTGGACCTAAGGGCCCTCCAATTGTTTCGGGCCAACGTCCCTACGGATCTCTGGCAACATTTGTGACACGGTCCCGTGTTTCGAACATGGTTAACGGTCGACCCTCATTTGTCTGTCCCCATTCTAGGCTAACGCAATATGGATGCTGGGTTTCCGCCACAGTCCAAAGTTATCCTCCATTGTCACTCCGCCATCATCGTGATCTAAATCTCGAGCACCATGATTCACACATTTCCACTTCCTCATGTTCAAGTGGAATTCCATCATACTCGTCTCTTTCTCTTCGCGCATCTAGGTGCGCTAAATGATCGTGTTAGTGTCATTGGGATGGTATTTACCGAGCGTCCCTTTTCCCTAACCTACCCCTTTCTGTGTCGGGAAATTCCCACCCCTACTTCTTATTTCCCATACCGAGAACGACTCACGTGGGCTTAGTAGTTTTGGAAGGATGTGTAACAACACAGTCGGGCTGCTCCTCATCCCGCATGACGTTAAACTGTGCTTTCAGAACTACGTATGGTTTGATTCTCATCCTCATGGGGTACGTAGGAACGCCCGACCACTCTGCTTCGGGCCCAGCCTAATCCTCACTCTTGGTCCCTCGACCTGAAGAGTTTCCTCCGGGGGTACGTGGTGTGATTTGAGCTCCAAGCCCTCATTCACGACAGTTTCATATCTACCGCACCACACTCTCCCTGGGATCTTCCCCCTTATTCCATGTCATATCGTGTAATGTTAAACTGCAGGAGTCCATATGTCCTCAACACATGAGACTAAACTGCGGTTCTACCCTGAACAAGTTCAGGATGCCCCATGTTAATCATGGGATGCACCAGAGCCTCTACCAGAGAGGATTTCACCTGTCAGTGTTGGTCTATGACTGCACTGTGCTTCCAGAACTACGTATGGCTTGATTCCCATCCTCATGGGATACGTAGAGACACCCTGGTATATTTCCTGGGGTCCAGCCCATGGAAATAATTAATCCCATCCTTCCCCTTTCCGGCCCCCCTGGTCGGACCACTCGCCAGAGAGGCCCTATCCCAAAGAAGGAAGGATCCATGACCAAGCCAACGTGACCATCTGGCGTACTCCCACCACGGTGGTGTAACTACCTAATTGTTGGATTCTGTTCAGACAAACCATCACTCCATATTCCACGCTCTGTGTGCCCCTTATTTGGACCCTCGTCCCCTTTCATGTCTTACGGGACCCCCTAACGGCCTGGTCTCATGCCGCATCGGCTCACCTACCGTCCTGGGCCAACATTCCGGAAGACTGGTCATGTTTGGAAGGACCCCCTAATAGTATGGATGTTTGACCTATGGTCCGCCAACTGTCCTGGGTCAATGTCCCGAAAGATTGACTGACAATATTTGTGACACGGTCCCATGTTTCGAACATGGTCAACGGTTGACCCTCATTTTTGTCCCCATTACAGGCTAATGCAGTAAGGATACCGCTTCTCCTCCATGGTTAACGGTTGTCCCTTATTGTCACACCATCCCCACAACGCTCCGAATCTTGGGCATCGTAATTCACGCTCCCCGTTTTTGTTTTTTCGGACTAATTCCATTTTCCATGGTGTTACACCGTTTGTGCATGAAGGTACATTGAAGAAAAGGTAATTCGGATGTTCTAAAAAGTTCCTTCTTCGGTCAGGTCTTTCCCATCTTTTGAAAACCCAGACTGGTAATCCAAATCCCGGATGCCCGGAGCATGGTCTCTACTTCTATGTTAGGCGGGAAGAGAAGGAAACTATCTCCTGTTTCTCACATTGGGCTTGACCCATGTGGGCTTGGGGAATTATCGTCGAACGTCTCGTAAACATTTTAGGGATGTAACGAGGCGATTCAAACAGTGGAAATCATGCGTGCTACGGCATTCAAAACAAAGAAAGAAGAAACTGAAGCATGAAAGTACCAATAAAAATCTTTTGGTTTTTTACAATACCCGGGGGTCGACTCCCCCCATGGACGGGTTGACCCCGTCAAAAGAGCGCTATAGCTCTGCCACCCATTGGCTTGTGGCGTCCAAGGCTTGCTGCCGCTGACTCAGCTCCCGCTCCTCCTCAGTAGTGGCGGGGCGCAGTTCGTTAGCCTTGGCACTGGCCCTCTCTACCTCAGCCTGAATGACAACCATCTTTTCAGAAGCCTACCGCATAAGCTCCTCTGCCTCTTCCAGCTGAGCCTTCAATCGGGATATCAGCTCAGATTGCACATTAAGAGAGGTTGAGTGCTCATCCGCCTGGGTCTGTAGCTGTTGGACCTCTCTTTCAGCCTCCCAGAGCTTCTTGATATTTGTCGCCTTCCTCCGCTGCCAGCCCATGCTGAGCCCACGATCATGCTCCCGGATCTTCTCAGCCATAAGATCTCGGATGAGCGCGTGAGTACATTGGGCGTCCACTCCCCCAGCGCACAGTTCGCGCAACCATGAGCAGAGTCTGTCCATTTCGTCCATCCATAGCGCTTGGGGGTGTCCTTGATGAAGCGTGTGATTAGCTTCCACGACCGGCGGCGGACTATGCTGCTGTCTTCCTCGTCAGAGGCTGTTTGGTCCCAGTCTGCGCGATTGGCAGGCTCGTACACAGGATACCCCTACAGGAAGTCCCAGGGGGGATCTGCATCTGGTGTTGAATTAGGCGCGACATCTGGTGCCAAAGCAGGCGCGATAGGAGTAGGGTTGGCCGACCGATCCTCTTCATCGGAGTCCACCTCAATGACCTCAGGCACGACCCTATCGGTGGTCCTGCCGGTGATGATGTGTGTTGCATCTTGAGGAGATAGGGGGACTATCGCCACCATCACCGGCATGCCCCTCGGAGGGATTCCACCAGACATCCTGACAAGTCTTGTCGCAACAGCCCACGCCAGTCGAAGAACTGTACGACGGAGAGGGACATAAACGTTAGTTGGCATAGTCTACATATGATGACAAGGAAACCGATAGAGGAAACTTACGGAGATCGACCTCCTGGCGTTGCTCTTGAGCCGGTACTGACAGGACCCCGAGGCAAGGCCCTCCGTATACTGTTGGAAGGTCTGGAGATTCCGGAGGAGCCACCTCGGGTGCTCTGGTCCCACCAGACGCGGAACTGGACGCAGCCATAGGCGCAGGTTCTGAAGGTCCCGCATCATCACCCGCCAAGGGGCGAGAATGAGGCCTGCAAACAAGTTCCTCCTGCATGGCTCAAACATCGGTGAGAAGTCCATAGTGGCCCAAGAACGGACCGTAAGGAAAGAAGTTCGGAATGCTACCTCGAGAGCCTCTGCGAAATCGTCGGAATCTGAGCCTTGATATCTGACCTCGCCCTCCTCTAACGGGCTCCCTCCTCCAGCCTCATCCTCCTGAGAGGTTTCCTCTGACTCTTCTAGCAGGGGGAGGCGCTCCCTCAGATCGGTGGCTGACAACTGTGGGGGGACCGTTCGATTCAGCAGTACCCTCACCTGGTCTATCATTGGGTGAGGGATACCACTGGAGTGAATGTAATCCTCCAGCTCGTCCAAGTATTGCTCTGCCTCCACCGGAGACGCCATGAATCCATCCCGGACTGGGCCTATGCCCGGTAATTCCATCCTGAGGTGATTGAGGTGGGCCCATATCTCGGGTGGGCTGAGGAATTGCCGGTTGACATCCCAAATGTCCCAGGCTTATGGGAAGACGGCATCCTCTGCCATGTAGATATGATGTAGGCACTTCCCCGGATCCTGAGTGGATATCCTACGAAATCCCCTTGGTGGATGCCCCTCCGGATTGCCATGCTCTTCCGGAATCACCGGATATGTCGCTGCTGCCACACCCTCAGCCGGTGCGGGGCTCGCCGCCATGGCATCCCCGCCACCGCGAGAGGCCCTAGATTCCCTCCAACCCCGACCTCGAGATAGAGGATTCCCACTGTCACTGACCCGAATAGTTGGCTGCTTCATCATCTCCCCTGGGTAAGCAGATTCCCAACTAATGGCATATTCCCTCACCAATCTGAAAGCGGTGGTGGATGGAGGCAATGTAATTCACATCTTCCCATCTTCCCATGTGAACATGAGCCACAACTGCCTCATCACACATGGGTGATCCTCATGACACACTTCCAATAGACCTGTGGGGTCAGCCGCTGGAGGCATCGGAACTGCCTTGCAAACCGATGCGGGGTGTACGGTTCGCAGAGTGGCTCACGATCTACTCGTGCCACCAAAACCCCACCTCGAAAGGCCAGGAGGTAAGCCTGATGTTCTTCTGTTCCCCTTCCGTCGTCAGTAAGTATCCCCGTCGGTAATGGGAAGGGGTGGAAATTAAACTCATCTTCCCTCCACACCCGATTCAGCACCATCGGCACAGTTAGTTTGAACTGGAAGCTCCTGACTGCATTCAGGATGGAGGGGCGGAAGTTTGATCCTAGCGGAGAAATAGGGTTTGGATACTCATAGATCCCCCTGATCTGCGCCGCAATACACCCATACAGGAGGTGGAAGGGCCCGCATATCCTTGGCGGCTTCTTACCTTCGCTAATGTGCCACAACATTTTGTACAGTTTGGCGAGCATTGGAATCCCCAGATTGACCCGCTGCCCCATGGCCAACATGGACGCCATAATAAACGAGCTGGGCCGTACCCCCATACTTGTATCCCTCACCGGTAGAATCCAACCGCAAATGAGAGCCGCGATGAACACCGCCAGCCTGACTATCGGCTGTTGTTCAGTGCTGGCACTGAAACCCCTAGTCTTCCATTGGCTTTCCTCCAGGACCCGCCAATACAAGTTCCCCTTACCCCGTTGGGCCTCCATCAGACAAGTTCGAGGCCTCGGAGGGAACTCCCGATTCTCTGGGAAATTCAGGAAGCACTTGAACCATCTCCTAAAGTCGACATCCCTCACTGCCTCCTTGTCCTCTCTAGGGACAAGTGCCATCAGCACCGACGCCAGTCGCGGCATTTGCTCTGTATCCTCACACGCGCTCATGACGGGGAGGAACTCATCATACATGTCCCCCAAAATCGGAACCCCAGAAATCCAGTGGACATCCCACAGGCTGATGCCCACCTCCCCGTGATGCAGGTGAAAGGTATTGGTCCTAGACGACCATCTGCTCAGTAATTCTGGCATCAGTTGTTTCGGTTGTTAAATGTGGAATTGGGAGGCCCATGCCGCCTCATATAACCCCACTCTCCTCAGCTCGGCCACAAAATCCTTGTATGAGGCTCCTACCCAGTAGGCCCAGGCCCAGTAATTAGTAAACTTTCCGCCCTGGCGCAGGTCCCACTCATCGGACCATCCCTTCTTCGAATCCTGCAAAGACGCCTTCAACATGGTACGGTAGAGAGGAGGGGACGTATCCGGTCGCAGTGGCTTCCCGTCAATATCGTTCACATGGTTGTAGAGATAGTCAGAGGTGACGGGTGTGATGTCCTCCTGCACATGACCATCGACCGCCCTGAACCATTGGTCCTGACATGGTGTGCTCCTGAACCAGCAAGCTGGTTCGTCCCTACTCGCCTCAGGGATGAAGACGTCACCCCTCAACCCGAAGTCGTACAATGTCAGATTCTTACACAGTGGATAATTCTTCTGACCCTCCGATAGCAGATCTGTCAAATAAGCATGGTCCGAGTGGCTTCGGACCATCTCCCCAAGGCCTGGACAGTTGGCCATCTCATCTCGATGAGCGGCATCCACAAGCACCCCCAATACAGCTTCTCGATGGCCCATTCCAGTTCCGGCACTCAGAAAGGAATTTTTTTCAGAACGGACCGCGGAGACCTTTCACAAAGGTCGGTCGCGAGGCCAAGCCGCGGAGTCGGACCTAGGTCGGCAAGCAGAAGTTTGCTTGGCGCAGTCGCAGAGTCAGAGACCCGCGGTTCGCTGCGAAGCTCGATTCGCGGGGAGCAGTCGCGGAGTACACAAAGATTCGTGAAATCGAGAGCACAAAAAGACAAGTAAATCGCATGAAGACAAAAGACTTCGCCCCCCCCCCCAATTTATAGGTGGTGACCCCGAAGCATCGTGGCGCGCCACACCCACGCGGAGCATCGCGACGCATCCTGATCCGTGGCCCCGGTCAGTACCGCGGGCCCTCTTCGCGAAGTCGCATCGCGAACCGCCGACAATTTTGGCAATTTTCCCTCAGACTTCGACCATTCACCCTCCGCGGCTCCAAGTCTGAGGGGGGTATTTTTTGGCACCAAAATATTTCATGAAAGGAAGGGACGGAAAAGAAGGCCGGCACACCTCCTCACGAAGCACCGATGCGAAGCACCCCAAGAATCGTGGTCTCGCGAAGCTCCGGAGGCGGTAACTCTCCGCGAATGAGTTTGACATTCGTGAGCGCACCGCGAATATCAGGATCTGGTAACTCTCTATGAACGAGTTTGATGTTCGTGAGTCCGTCGAGAAGCTCCAGAGACGGTACCTCTCCGCGAACGACTTTGACGTTCGCGAGCGCGCCGCGAAGCACCTGAGGCGGAAAGCAAGTTCTTCTTCGCAGCGCCCCTTTCCTATAAATACTGGGACCCCCCTGAGTCCCGAGGACGAACAATCTGACCTTTCGGCTTCTCCTCTCTCGAATCGCGAAGCACCCTTTTCCCCTAAGAATCATGAGCTTCGCGAGGTACTTCTACTTCGCGCGACGCCTTCCCTTTGTCTCGTTTTGATCCAATCTTCCGAGAGGGATGCCCTTCGTGAAGCTCAAGGGAATTCGTGAAGGAGGGGGATTCCCAAGGGAACCCGGGCAGCCGCGGAGCGTTTATGCTTCGCGAAACACCCAACTTGTACTAGTGATCCCTATGCTAAGGTAGGATCGCTACACATCGCGAAGCACACTGCTTCGCAGCACCCTACTTCGTGAGGCACCTCTTCTTCGTGAGGCAGTGCTCCGCGAATACTGTTCCACTTCGCGAAGCACCCTCCACTCACGCCTATGCCCCATGATAAGGCCAAGGCACTCCGATTCGCGAAGCACACTCCTTTTATTGGCAATTCCTCTTCCCGTGCGACCCTCCAGGTATGCACGATGTGATTTCAAAGTCCCATGCACAATACCACTCATAGCGTTGCTCCACTTAATGATTCTTCGCATAGGCATGCTAACGGCTATTGCTTCTTTGCATAGCCACGCTAACGTGGACCCCTCGATGGTTCACCCTACAACCCCCCTTGACTATAGCCTTGCCAGTACCTTCCCTCCCCCAAGGACCAGAGGGTACCAGTTATGTATGTCCTAGGGGTGTGGAGTGAACCCACCTCGTCCGAGATGCAGGACGTTAAACTGTCAAGCATCATGTCCTTAACACATGACATTAAACTGTGACCCGACCTCGTGCATCGCACGAAGGGTCCCCCCAGCTCGAACATTTTTTATGCCACTCGTCTCTACGAGAGTGGAATCACCCCTCCACAAGGGATGATATCCTCCTTATTGGAGCGGCCTATGTTCTCAGGAGAAGGGCGACCCTAGTTCCCCAACGGATGGCTGCACCCCTGCATCTCCATACATCCCCACTACCAAGGTCAGTGGAGGGCATGATAGGGAACGAGGCACCTCCCATCACTGGTCCCAAATCCCTCTTTCGTTGCGCTTTGTCGCACTTCGGGCCTCCATCATGGAGTAAGTCCCAACACAATGGGCCACCTAATGTGTAAGCCCCTCTTCGCTTCTCATGGACACTTCCTTCGCGACGTGATCGTCAGGTCCCTGCAACCTCTTGTTTCTCACACCGAGCATGACTCACGTGGGATTAGAGCGAACACCGACCCTGACCCCCACCCACCGAACTACGAGGACTTTGATCCATGTCAAGGCATGGTACGTAGGAAGCCTCCACGAGGTTCAAGCCCACCACTCGGTCGTTTATTCACGTCGAGTGTCACCCTCGTCCAGCATGACGTTAAACTACATGCCCTTGTCCCGTATGACATTAAACTGCACACCCATTTGAACTATGAGGTCTTTGATCCATGTCAAGGCATGGTACGTAGGAAGCCTCGATGAGGTTCAAGCCCACCCGTCATCTAATTCACATCGAGTCCCATTTTCATCCAACATGACGCTAAACTGCATTTCAGTCCGATGACAAGCCGTTGTGACCACCTGAATTATGAGGTCTTTGACCCGTGTCAAGGCATGGTACGTAGGAATCCTTCCTAAGGTTCAAGCCCAACAATCATTGGCCCAGACCGTCTCCTTGTCGGTGTACCAAGCCCCCCCCCCCCCCCCCCCACTTTACCCGAACTACGAGGACTTTGATCCATGTCAAGGCATGGTACGTAGGAAGCCTCCCAGAGGTTCAAGCCCATCTCTCATCGGACCAAGGACACTCATTTATGTCAGTTCACCGACACCCACCGCCATTCTGAACTACGGGGACTTTGATCCATGTCAAGGCATGGTACGTAGGAAGCCTCCCAGAGGTTCAAGCCCACTGCCCGTCGTTTATTCACGTCAGGTTTCACTCTCGTATAGCATGACGTTAAACTATATTCCAGTCCGACGGCAAGTCGTTGCGACCAACCCGAACTACGAGGTCTTTGATCCATGTCAAGGCATGGTATGTAGGAGGCCATCACGAGGTTCAAGCCCAACACTAGTGGACCCCCGGGTCTACTTTCACGTTGGTTCACCGATGAAACCCTTTGAACTACGAGGTCTTTGATCCATGTCAAGGCATGGTACATAGGAAACCTCCCCGAGGTTCAATCCCACCACCCATCGGACCAAGGTCCACCTTCACGTCAGTTCACTGACGACATTCATCGGGCCAAGGTCCACATTCACGTCGGTTCACTGGCACCATCCCGAACTACGCAGACTTTGATTCCCTGCCACAGGGATACATAGGAAGCCTCTTCAAGGCTCAATCCCAACTTCACTGTCGCCCCTACGATGGTCCCATTTCATTTCCCCCTCCACTTCATTCGTCAATCCATCATCCACCCTGATTCTCGCCTGGACCGTCATATCCCAGGGAGACCATGTTGGTCCGAGACCATGTTGGTCTGATCCTCTTCACAGCCGCCCATGGGTTGGTCCCAGTATCGGCACCCCTTCAAGGGAAATCCCTCAATCCGATCCATTCTAGCTAATGCTCCGATCGGGCTGATCTATCTCCGCTGGACGTTAAACTCGCGGCATACCCTGTGTTAAACACAGGTAGCTGAGGAAAACCTCAGATATGTGTCTATGACATATAATTCCCCGCGCTCGATGTGGGATGCCTCGGGCCTCCATGCCCTCGAGAAGCCCTGTGACCAGGGATAATAGACAGACATGCCAGTTCCCCAGCATCCAGACACACTACTGATGCCTCAACGTGACTACTCCCCCAACTGAAGGTTGCTGCCCTGACCGGACCCTTTGGAATGTCCCGATAGAAGCTTTGTAATTAACCAGCGTCCATGGAAACATGGCACTGGGAAGAGTTTCACGAACAACGTATTAAATCTATGAGGGAGACCCGGACTAGGTGACAAGTTCTGAGGAGGAATCCACGGAAGGAAGAACCGACATCCCATCATCTTGTTTCGATCAAGGAGCAGACGTCCCTGAATAAGGAGCGAATGTCGCCCACCTTTGGAAAGTGGGAATACCGGGAAATAGTGCAGCGAGTCCTCCTCCGCGGACGGACGGATGGGCGCGCCCAGGCGAAAGCGTCGGAAACATATGTCAAATTATTTTATATTTTTGGTTTTTTCATTTTATTATTTTAAAAATTATGTTTCATATAAATTTCTTGTAATTTATTATTTTTTTATTCTATTTTATATTGGGATATTATATCATAATTAAATAAGGTGATGTTAACTTTAGTTTATAATTATGTTTATAATATGATGTCCAACATAAGGGATTTATTCAAGAGAATACTAAAAAATACAGGGTTTTAAATTACACCCCAAAAAAACAATGCTCAATATTTAATTTCATTAATGAATAATGGAATGTTTATTTTTATTTAATTACTTTTTCATGTTACCATTTAGCTTATTTGAACATATGATTACAACATATAACTTTTAGCAGATATGTTTTATTATTTTTTGTTACTTTATCTCTATGATCATAGATATCCATAAATTGTTCTTCATAAGAGGGATCATTATATAGATTCAAAAACTCATTTTCCAATATATATAATTGATCGTGTATGTAATTTTTTAAAAGTGACACAATGAACAAGTCCTATCATTGTGAAATGAAAAGTTAAATTACTAGTTGATATGATATAGTTCCCCTGACATCAATAATCCCGACGGGTACAATATATATAAATATAATAAAATTCATTCTTTCTATAATTCACAAACCTATTCAATACTGATATTTGGAGGAATAAATGTTTTATAGATTCAACTACCATATGCTATCAATTATTGTCAGTATAACTCTTCTATCAAATTTGTGTTGCATTAAAATTTCATTGAATAGTTTGAGCAATTTCTATAATTTCATGAAAGATATTTGGTCTTGAAAACATTATATCTCTAACCTTATCCTGATATATTGGAGTTCCTTATCTCTTCCTATAAAAATCCTCATACAATTTCATTTGAATTTCAAAGTGAAAGCTATTGTTATATAACATCTTGACTAGAGTAAGATATTGAGCCTATCACTTTTTTAATTCCTTTAAATTCCATCTTAGAATATATTCCAAACTTTTAATATTATTTTTATAATGATTATGACGTTGAGGAATATAAGTAGTGATATGGTTTATCCTTTTATCCAATTCTTTCTAAATACTTCTCTCGAACATTTATGTCAATCACGGATCTTGATTATGAAAAATTAGTTATGGTATTTCCTATTGAATTACTACATCCTTTTGTCTATCTTAACAATATGATTGATTGAGAAATCCTCTCAAATATAAATGGTGAGAAATAATTTTGTATATTGATTATCCAAAAAAGTTGTAGTTTCCTTTAAATGTACTACGATATCCCATGAATAAATATATAGTAATTATTTCCCGTATTGTTAATGGCATGCATAATGATTTCATTTTTTGTCATATGTTTAGTCTTAACTTATAGGTCGATAAAGCATTATGATATATATTCAACAATCTACTTATTTATGTTGACTCATGAGAAGTTTTTTAGGATACCTACATACATATTTGTATTTCATTATTTATAAATGTATTGTGAGCTATGTGAACCATTAAAAATAACCATCATCAGTTCTATTGTAGATAAGACAAATTTTTTTTCCTAAATCTCATTAATCCACCTCTTTCAAGTTTAAACTATAATTAGATTCAATTTTTTGGAGGTCCATATTATCCCTTTTTAATTATTGATCTTAGAATAGATGGATTTTTAGGAAATCATTAGGGAAAGAGATTATTTAATCCATTCGATTAGGATTTATTTGTCCAGGTTTCCCATATCCATGAATATTGGGTCTCATTCAATCCTCATCATAAAAAAGGATTCATGATCCATTATTCCATGAGAATAATCCAACTCGTTCAATGTCCACGATGGTAATGTGTTGAACAATTATAAACCTTGATCAACATTAATTGTCTCCTTTAAAATATTTTCTACTTCTTCCAGGTGAATCTATACCATAATATCTTATTGTCAATATATGTATATATATATATATATCTTTATTTTCTCATGTTAGACATTTCCTTAAAAAAATAATTTAAATATTAATATTTATAAATCTAGATATTTTATTTGGTAAATATTCTCATGAACCTTTGGTTGATATGAGAAATAAGTTATCATATTATCATTTCTTTTGAGAAGATAAATAAATCCCATCATTAATGAGTCAAAGAATACTAAAACATCTTCTCAACTATCAGGTAGTGTATGTACTAAGGCAGCAACCATCCTCTTCATGATATCCATGAGGATATATTCACATTAATATACCCAAATAAACCTTAGTACATTTTAGGTAATCATTTTTTGTATTGAAATTCTAGTTAAATTTGTCACAAAGCATCAATAGTTTGAAAATAATCCCTGAAAATCATAGATATCTATTATAAATTTATGTTCTATCCCTTCATCAATCATATATATCATGGAGGATCCATATATATATATATCCCCTCTTATGATTACAATACCTATGAATTAGAAATGTTTCCAGAAAAACTAATATATAGTGAATTTTACATACTCTTACACCATTCCTATGGTTTTTTACACAATCCATAAATATACATATTATTCCTCCTTAGTCATGGAATATTAAAAAATCATCATTAAATAGTTTGAAAAACATATTATTCTATTATCTAAAGAATCTATTCATTAAAAATGTGAGGATATCAGGTATATTTATAATCCATAATGTTATCATAATGAAATCAAAGTATCCCTATAAATTGTGTGGATGGTTTTATCAGTATTATTTTTATTTTTACCCTTAGTTGATGATAACCTATTTGAAGATCCAACTTTAGGAAGTATTGAGGAAAAAAATTGACAAAATAAGTCATGAATATAGGGTAAAAGATATTTTTTTCATTATATTAATCTTTTTATGATCAAGATAATCAAGGAAAATAGATAATGGGATCTACACACCCTTAGGAGAAGCGATTGGGAATATAAAAACCAAATCAAAATTCTAATATAGTTACCTTTTATATTACTATAATACAATGGGTCTATTCTACAAAGAAACTTTTACATGTGAATAAAAAAAGTATAAATTAAATTGAAATTCAACCACCTAATTAGAAGAAATACTATTAAAGTATTTATAAAATACATATTAATATTCTCATATAATTGGAATATAAAAAAATTCATTCCCAAAAAACATTTCAGCTCAATATCTTCCATTATTGAGCATCAATATCATTATTAAGGAATTATTCTTTAAATATTATTCATAATCATGAAAAAATATATATAATAATTTGATGAATTGGTATATTAAATATTTTTTCAATATCTTAATAATTAATTGGAAATCAATTTTGGTAGAGCAAATCTATGAATAATACTATATCATGTTCCAAAAAATAAAAAATAACTAGATATTTTTTTATTAAATTCCCATAATATTTAATATAATATATTTATATAACTAAGATGTAGTCATAACACTAGAAGTTGTTTTATGTTAATACTTAGTATCCAATATTTGAGTTTCTGAATTTATAATTGGGAAAAAACTAATAACATATTAATGTTTTTGAAGAACCAAAATCCAGTAAGACAATATTAGTAAATGATTAGAAAATTTTTGTACAATTACCTAATTAATTTTCAATATTTATGTTGGTGATAGTGATTAAATAATATTTTCCTTTCACAACATCCTTTTATAGTTTATTAGCTTCAATTTTCCCCATTATCCCTTGATTTGGTGTTTTTAGTTTTACAATGAGCAGACAAATAATTTTTTAATCAATGAATTGTTTATTGTATATTATGTGGAAATTTTATATTATCCATCATTCTATTTGGAATCATAATATTTCATTAAAAAATTTGTTGTTGAAGGCCTCCTCCAACACATATAAAACTTCTTCCAACAAATTTGAGAACATTCTTCATGTAATTTCTAAAACATTTTAACATGTTATATGTTAAATATATCATTCCTATAAGAAGTTTACCATTATAACATCGATAAATCACGATTTTTATTCTCTTATACCTAAATCTAAGAGAGTGTTGAGATTATCTAAAATTAAAATTCCACCTTAAGTTTCCATTAGTTATTATCTTCATATATACCAATTTCTCATATCCCAAATGTTTTTTGGAATCTTATATTTAATAAAATAATGAATCAATTTCTTTCCTCTTTGATAAAAATAATAAAAATAGAGGCATACCTTGAAAGTATCATGATTATTTATTCATAGGAAAAAATATATCCATATTTCTTGTACACACACCAAAGGAATTACCACTCTATTTTTATTTGACTTGTTTTGGGAAATAATATTTGAATGATATTTCAAAAAATCATAACATCCCATGGAATCAATTTTTTGTTTTTTCCTCATTCTATTGATAAATTTAACCCATTGTAAATCATTAAAATTAAAATAATAAATTGAAAAAATATATTTTCATGCACTGAACAATGAATAAAAAAAATATTTTCTGCCATGTTGATCTTTTTCTTAACAAATTGTGGATTAATGGATCCAATAAATAGTGGGGGACAAAGTGTCTTGATGAGACTATTAGAATGTTTTTTATTTTTTGATGAATTTGGTAGATTGTTATATCTAATATTTTGAGTCATAACTAGTGATAGAATAGACATGGATTTTTTTAATGATTCTAATACATCATTCAATTATATAATTTTATTTTTATCTCATTATCTATCACATTAATTGTTCACTCAAATAATAGAGGCTCTAACTACTTATTATTAAAAATATGTTTTATAAAATATCATATGTTCCTATACCAGAAGAATTACCAAGTTTGTGATGCCTCATGAACTTAGTCATTCCTCATACTAAGTCCAAGGATACTGATTAGCTTTCTAGTTCTAATAAAACACTCGGGGTGATTATTAAATCTAGTATTATTTAAAAAAATCATATAATTGAATTAAAATATATAACATTATAAACATTGAAGTAATGAAAGAGATCTATATTAAAATTATTACAATAAATAAAAAGTTAACACCATGTTATAAAAAATGTACTTATACAGGTAAAACAATAGAAAATTAGTACAAGACCACAAAATGGACACATAACATTCATTTTAGAAGTGAATTTAAAATAAAATGATTTATAATTACTATATTTGGAATTTCCTCAGAACAATCAATATATCCCTACAAGGATCCATTTTTCCTCATACATATACTATGTTCACAATGTAGACATATATATGAAACATTATATTTCCACGATAACAATGATTCTTGTACAAGGTTTGAGCAAAAAAAATAGTTAGATACCACTGATGGTTCCCCTAATAAAATCCATAATAGATTTGAATAGATTTTATAAATGAAAAAAAATCTATAAATATCAAATTGATGAATCTGTCACAATAATTAGTACTAAAGAATACACATTATAATAAAATAAAAAATTAGTAGGACACCACCAACTATTCCCATCTAATTTTTTTGGAATATCTATTTTAATCATTAATAATTTAAATATCAATATAAAAAATATCTCACATTTACCCCTTATTGATAACAAATAGAAATCATTATTAGTAAGAATTATCTTATACATAACTCATTATCCGATCATGATCGAAATTATATCTTCTACCACCATTTAAAATTTATCCCTTAATAAAATAGTAAAAATTAAATTACATTTCTCAATAAAATTAGAAAAAAAATCAGTCAACTATATTTGTACATTATAATTATCGGTGTAGAAAATAAGTGCTACTAGTATAGACATAAAATATATTTATACACAATTATAAATGTGATATAAAATCATATCTCTCATTATAGGGGTTGTTCAAGCTAATTTTATGGAATAATTACTTACATTAATTTAAAGACACATATAAAAAATATTCATTTATAAATAGGTTTATCCCATATAAGATTCATTCTAGCTAAACAAACTCTACAAAATACTAATTAGGTTTGATTTAATTAAAAAAATGACTTAAAAAGGGATTGTCATATATAAACAATGGAATTTTCCAATTTCTATACACATTTTATGATGTTGTAATATATTATTTATCTTCTAAACCCCTAAGGGTTTTACTCCATAAATTCTTTGTCATGGTTGGTTTTATTTAATAAAATAGTCCAAACATATCATTTTGATACCATTTGTTGTGTTGTGATGAAGCATTGTGATACTATGTAAGGCAGACCATGATATATAACACTCTATGTTTGAAAACATACATAGATTTATATTTATTAAACTACTTTATTCACCTCACATCCCTTTCATAAAATAAAAAACAAAAAATTATCCAAATAATTTTGATAATATATTTACTTTTTACCAATAGAAAAAACAATGATATTTTTTATCAACCTTGTAAAACTTTTCAGTTCATCTCTAATTTTATGGTAATTATTCATTATTTTTCCACTATTGATTTCTTATAATTGAACCACATTATTGAAAATGATTTTATTTTTCACTTCATCATTATTTTTTAGTGGAATTATATTTTTCATATAAACAAGTACAG
Source organism: Viscum album (assembly GCA_963277665.1). Taxonomy (NCBI): domain Eukaryota; kingdom Viridiplantae; phylum Streptophyta; class Magnoliopsida; order Santalales; family Viscaceae; genus Viscum; species Viscum album. Next base: position 343,977,388 of record OY728127.1, on the reverse strand, counting down.
AACATGAAGCATCTTAAGTATGCTTCATCTTTTTGTCCATTTATAATGGTTTTTGGTATATAACTTTTCATTCCATAGGAACATAACAAAATTTATTATTTTGTGGGAATTTACAATTCATTGTAGCATTCTAATCAGATGAATTCAATGGTTCATTCTCTATCTTTCTCAACAAAACCTTTTTATCTTTGAATAGATTTCATGGAATCTGTCTCGTATATTTTCACATTCTAAAATATTTATTATCATATTTCTAGTTACCCTTTGGGTATATTTTCATGTATTTGAAATCCTTCATCACATATAACTTCTAGAAAAAAAATTATTTACTTAATTATTGGATTCGTTCTTTATATCTTTCCATCATGAATCTTTTGAATTTTTTTTCATGGCCAACATGAAAAGGTCCATGATGTAACACTTTGTTTCACAAAAAAACAATCTCTTACAAGGTGTATAATCCCTCTCAAACTTCTTATTATACATGATTTTTCCAATACACATCTTTTCTTTATCCCCCAATGGATAATCATCTACATTTACCTCTTTTTCCTTATATTTCTTTATCATAATTCTTTATAAGCACATCATTTATTATTTTTAGATGTGATCTATTCCCCATTAACAAAATTACTATATCATAAAAAAATGCATGAAATTATCAATTTCCTAAAACCCGTTTTATATGAATAAATGTATATTTTTATATATAATTTTCAATGGTTTATCATGTTCCATTGATGTTGGCCATATGTAAAATTCCTTAAACTAAATGTTGTTTCAATAATTGATATAATTATCTCTAATTCTTCCACATCAGCAATAGTGAAAAATAAACCCTTGTCATATGTTTTAGTTTTAGTCCCTGAATATTTATTTCATTATTATTATTGGATGATAAATCCAAACATTTGAGCTGGAGGAACACTCTTTTTAAGGATGATTTTCCACAATTTATGCAGTGGGGTATATTTTTATAATCTTTTTCACCCATATTTTAAAATAATTTGGGTTATAATATATACCAGTATATAAACAATTTTATTATATATAGTATTTTCTAGAGAAAGGGATACATATTTCTTTTATCTTCAGTAGGCTGGTCTTTAGATAATCTCAATCTCTTCATTCCACTAAATTTTTTCTTTTATAAGTACAACTCTTATAATATGCATTCATATAAGATTATAACCCCTATAATGTTTGGGCTGATTAATCTTTCCTCACTTCATGATTTTTTAATTTCCATTCCATATCAATACACTATATATTTAGGGTATTTTTTTTCAAACTCAACTAATATAATCCATCATTCCATTCTTCTATAATCATTTAAATATTATCTTTATATATCAAGATATTTTATAAGAATAAAATTTGACTCTCTCTTATTATTTTTCCATTAACTTCTAATATAAAATTATAGACTTCTATAATGGATTCTTGAGTTTCCATTGAAGTGTAGAACATGTCTTCACTAATTTTACATTTATAGCATTTCTCATCAATAGAATTTGGAAGTATTTTTTGATGTATAATGTTTTTTATTTATGGATCAATAAGGAATATTATTTTTATTCAAGTTTTTTTATGGTAGAGTTGATATTTTTCAACTATATTCCATATGATTATTCCATTTTCTCAGCTTCCATCTCAAGCTATATTTTCTCATTCTATAGTCCCTTGATAGTCATAAGAGTATTTATGACGAAATAACTGGGGAAATATTTAAAATTTTCTACTATTTCAAAGTAAAAATAATCTAGGGATTTAATTTTAAAATATATTTGATAGGATTAACATAATTCTTGTATATGATGATTTTCAAAAAATATATAATTAATACACAATCCCTTTGATTACCTTCCTCTTTTAAGAACCCAACCCTCCATTGAGGTATAAAACCCTTTATTGTTTTTCAAGAGAAAAATATTTTGTATTTAGGGAAGTGTAAGAGGTAGTTCAAGGGGTCTCAAAGATGTTTATGATTCTTGTAATGAGGCAGAGGTATATAGTCCTAAGGATGCAGTCTCACTGAATAGCCCTTCAAAGGCCATCGACTAGATGGTGGACTTTCTAGAGTCTTAAAGAGCCCATGAAATCCCATCACTAGCTGTTGGGATGTGGAAAGATTTTTTAAGGGGTAAAACTAGTCATTTCTCTTTTATTACCCCTAAAACATCACCCAATTTTTCCGCCTTCATTCTAATAATAGCCACTCATGCTAGGATCATATCCTCTATTTTTAGACGTTTATAAAACTCTTATGTTCCTCCTTTATTTTATATTATGTTTGAGGTGATTGAAATATTGAGGTGAGTATAAAAAATAATATTCCATCATTTTTTTATTTTATTGAGTTATATATAAATTTTCTATCTTTATATTCAATTCACCCAATTTGAAAGGGTTTTTTAGTTCTTTGATTTCTCACATTTCTTCTCAAAATGGAGGTCAATTCTTAGAAAGTGGAAAACCAATAACATAAATTATGTGTTCATAAATCTATATTATTATGTTTCATCATGTAATAGTTTATTTTAGGGGATTTATTTAGGACAACATGTCGTTCATTTAACTAAGAAGCCAAAATTTGTTGGTTTTTTAAATAAAATGAGACTTATACACTTAAAGGAAAATGAATTTAGCATTGGGAGTTTTGAATTTTAGCCTTGAATAAACCTTTATGGGGAAATAAAATTTGTATTATTTGGTTAATATAAATGGGAAACTTGAGGGGTCTTATAAGATATTGAATAAACATTGGGTTAAATGAGAGGGTTCATGGGATGTTCATTGGGACACTTGTTTCTACTTAACATATAATACCCATGTAAATTTTTTAATTGGGTCAATTTCCTTGAAATTTTTTATAAATGAAATAATTGATGGTATGATTTAGATCCCTCCTATTAGTTTTAAATTAAATTATTTTATTTAACTATAAAAAATATGAATGATTGGATGAGCTCCTTGTATTATTTAGGATACATGAAGCTAAATTTATATGAATGTAAGGATAAGCTCCATTGATTTTATATGATACAAGATATTATATTGTTGGGATGATATCATTGTTTTCCAATTATTTGTTAATTATATTGAATTATTGGATGAGCACATGGATTTTAAAGGGACTAATTTCAGTCACCTAGAGTCGGTGCATACTTTATTACATTCATTCTAGATGAAAGTGTTCACATCCGAAAAAAATGAATAGATTATTAGTCTTGGTAAACTATATACATAGATTATTCCCTTTTACATTCAAAAATGTAAAATTCAAAAAATAATTTCCTTTTATAACATCCCTATTCCCTTTTTCATATTTATGAAAATCAATCATGAAGTGATTAATGGAATCCTATGGAATGTAAACATAAGAAAGGGTGAGCTCAGATACTCAGTAATGATATGATTATATCAGATGCTATCAATGATCACATAAGCATAACATGAGTATGTTGGTAGGAGAGAATGAGCTTAACATTTGAAAGGACATACCTTTCACATAAAAAATTAAAATCTTTTGGCATGGATTAATTATTGTAAGTTCATAAGACTTTAATTTTAAATAAATCAAAGAATATAGGATATAAGAGAATAACATTAGCATAATATGTGGAACTGTGTGAAACACATAGGAATAGACAATAATTTCAATATAAGTAAATGATTAATTCTATCTCTATCATAGTGGAATGTGTTCAATCACCAAATCATCATAGTAGTCAGGGTTCACTCCCATGACCATAATTTTAGAAAAAGTACCTTATAGAACTGGATCCACTCCCCATTCTTTTCCTATCTATATCAGGATATATAAATCATTACCCAAAGCATTTGACATTGATATAGGTCCCACCCATCACTAGATGAAATCATACATATCTGTTCCATAATATCATAACACATTTATCATATCATACCCTATAAAAAGAGATGTTTTTCATAAAAAATGCATCATATAATAACCAATGGAAAAGTGATAGGTTTCATATTAATTTATTTATCTCGTCATAATATATCCCATTGGAAAGGAATGAGTTTCATGAACATCTGTCATAATAATTGTGAATATAAACCATGAAAATAAATAATAAGGATTGGATTATATCCTCAATAAGTCTTATGTAACATCAAAAGTTGATGCAATGACCCACGATTTGAACCGGGTTAAAAAGTGGATAAATTTGAACTTTTCAATTACTGAACTGGTCGAATTTAATATCGGGCTTCGAAATGAGATTATGAAGGATTGGATCCTTCTTTTTAATGTTTTTGGACATGGGAGAATGCCCGTTAATTTTTCTGAGTGTCTTGAGGGGTTATGGGAGTGACGAACCCGAAGACGGCTGGTTTTTAAAGAAAAGATGAAGGCGCACAGTTGGCACATTGTTTCCCAAACTATGCGGCCAATGCTGTGCGGCCTAAATCAGGGAGGAAGAAGAGTCTGTACGGCCTACGCATGATGTACCCAAACAGTGCGGCCAACCCGTGCGGTACGTCGAGGGTGTCTAGTGGGGGACGCACGGTTGGCACAGGGTTTTCCAAACCGTGCGGCCCAAGCCGTGCGCCATTCCCTGTTTGGGCTTTTAAAATATTTAAAAGAAATTTAAAATAAAACCTAAACTAATAAACTCTCCCCTCTTCTTCACAGAACCCTCAAGAACCCCCTCCCATGGAGCCTCCAGGCTTGCGCAAGAGCCCTCTCTCAGCCGCACCTCCTTCTTCCACCATTCTCGGCGATTTAACCTTCGAATATCTGCGGTAAGCCTCCTTCCTCCTTCCTCCTCCCTTGTTGGATGGTTTTAGGGCTTCCCCTTGCCCTATTTTTTGTTCAGCCAAACCCTAGGGTTAGGATGGGTTTTTGATTTCACATTATTCTTTGTTTCTATTATTCTAGGATGATACGAATGGTCCATTGGGACTCCTTTGGGTGAGTTTTAGTGTCCTCCACCAAAGGCGAGGTGGTTTGCGATGGTTTTGATCCGCCGGTTTGATTTCGAGGTAAGGGTTTTACCTGTTTTTGGTTTTCGTAGCATTCAATTAGTGTCTTAGGTTGTTTTAAAGAGTTCCTGTTATGTTTTTTCATGTGCATTAGGCTGTTGGGAATGGTTTTGGTTTGTCGGAGCAGCAACGGTTCTTAGTTTGAAAGCGTCAAGAGCCGGAGTAGACGGATGGATCCACCTTGAGGTTGGGTCCCTCTCCTTTCCCTTTAATTTAAAGTGAAATATTTAAAGGGTTTAATATATTATTATTTTATTATTTTAATTATGAAAGTTTAGTCGATTAAATTCTTATGTTCAAATCATTTGAATTTCAGGAATTAGATAAAAGAGGTTGTTTGGTCACTAAACAAATGATTTAATAATAAATCCCCTTGATCAGAGGTTCACTGTCTTCAAGATAAAATTAGGAAGTAGATCCTTATGCTTGCCTGCGAAACTCTTGCTGCACTTGGGTGATAATTGATTGACGTCATGTTTCCTCTGAATTGTACTAAATGGTTATAGCATGACAGTTATGCTCTTTTGATGAAGTGGTTAAAATTGAAAGAAATGGATTAGGGTGGTAAGACCATGCCTTAGGGTAATGGAATAAGAACGCCTTATGTTAATGGAAAGGATACTTAAGAGGAGTTTCCTTAAGTATTAATGTGAATAATATGATAAATTTTGTGATAATGATACTTGAGATGGTTTGCCTTAGGTATATTTGAGTGAACGTGATTATGGGCTGTATGAGTGTGTGTGATTGTGATATGATACATTGAATGCTTACGAGGTAATTCCATAAGCAGTATGTTATAGACATGGTTGTATTGTGAGTGTGCACATACTGACGCCACGTAATGAATGATAATAAAGGCGAGTACATGTCTGGAAGGAAGTCATTCTTACCCCATTCCATTTGATATATAAGGATGTTTTACATGTTGTATGGGATGCAGTTTTACCCCATTCTAGTATTATAAATGTGTTGCAGGGGAGGCAGTGTACCCCATGATGGTTGAATTAACGTAATGGAAGGGTTTCATTCTTACCCCTTGCCAGTATCTTCTAGGAATGAGAGGCATTCTTACCTCGTTGCCATCGTATAGTAGGGAAGAAAGGAATTCTTACCCTGTGCCCACTATTTTTCTCTTTACATATATGGAAGGGAGTCATTCTTACCCCTTTCTAGTTAGTTTAGGGACAAGAGGCATTCTTACCTCGTTCCCACTATTTTCTATATATGTGAATGGAAGGGAGGCATTCTTACCCCCTGGCTAGTTGACTTATAGGGATGAGAGGAATTCCAACCTCGTGCCTGCTAATTATCCTATTAATGGGTGGAAGTCATTCTTACCACATTCCATCTATGATCTGAATGATTTTATATATATATGTATGGTGACATGATCAGGTTACTTTACCGGCACGAGCCGAAGCAGGTATAACCGTCCTGTGTCCCTTGGGAACCTGGACGGGTGTCATTTACTTATGAAATTTCTTCTTACTTATTTCTCCAAACATGTTCACTGTTTAATTAATACACACTGTCTGGATTGGGTTAGACACTGGTGTTTCCAGCCTACTGAGATTTATATCTCACACCCTACTCTGACCACCATTACACTGGTGTACGTGAGTAGGCCTTTCTTGTTTGCAGGACCTAGGTTGGTTGTTGTGTTGCTTGTACCTGGAGATAAGAGAAAATGACCAAGAAGGAGCTTGGGATGCTCAAGAAATCACCCAGAGAGATTTTCTGTCTTTTCTTCATTTCTTTTGTATTGTATTGAAATAATGTTGTATTATTTACTACTTTCATAAATGTATCATCATTTTTACATACATGCATCATAAACTAGTGGTTTCCACCTTTTATAAAAATAATCACTATTTATCTTCTGCTGTTGTTTGTTCATTTTTTATCTATTACTGTTTCCGCTATTGAATGCTATTTACTCTGAGATACTACTATTCAACTCTGATAAGAGGGTATAGTCTCCCCACCATCACCTCCTAAGGCAGTCACTGCTATTCAGCAGCCTCTGGCGTACGGGGAGACGCGCTTGAGGACATGTGGCGACCGGTCCAACCACCGGTTTGTTGGTGAGCCGGGCCGAGGCATTACAAAGTGGTATCAGAGGATTTTTCTCTTCTGATTTGTTTTACTATTTGGCGACATTAGACAGGGATAGGAAGGAATTGGAATTTGGTAATGAGTTTTGTCTGGGATTGGCCACCCCATGCATAGGGAAAAGCCAAATTGCCTCGAATTCAATTATTATTTTAATGATTTTGATTATTACGGTTGATTTTAATTCACCGTTGGGTGATGCGCATATTTTTTGTTGATATTGTTGATGTGATTTTGGGTTATATTTCTATCGCAACCCGATGATACGAGGGTATTCCATCTCATGCATCATATAGGCACATTGTTAGAAATCACTGGTCATTCCATCTAGGATGCATTAGTAATGCCTGCTGTTGTGATAGGTACTGTGGTAGTTATTCTATGCTTCTGTGATATAGCATGTTTTGTGTAACTTCTTATGATAACTTGTTGTTTTCATCAAAATGGAATTGGTTTCTTTTTCTAAATTAAGTGATTGTGGTTTCGATAGGAGCCAATTTTCAGTTGTAAGGTGTATGGTAGCCTTATAGCTGGGAAATGGTAACCTATGTAATTGGATTTCCGAAAAAGGGATGCTAAAGTTTTAATTATAAAATGGAATTGGTTTTTATTAAAGGGATCCAAATGCCAAACTGTAAGGTGTATGAGTGCTTTGCAGATTGGTAGGTGGCCACCCTTATGATTGGATCATTGTATTTGAACATGATAATTTTTGAGATGTGATCTATTTTGTTTAATGGGAGCCAATTTTCAATTTATGGAGTGTATGGGAGCTTCATGGGTTGGGAAACGGCAGCCCATAAAGAATGTAATGGAAGTATTCTTTTTGTGATGTTTATATCTGTAAAAGCTATTTGATTTTGATATTGAAATGTTTTGGCTTGTTGGGACCCTCGTAGGTCACCTAGTGGTTAAAAGGAGGTTGGTTGAAACTTGCATGTTATGCATTGAGCTCTTTGATTAATTGATCAAATGCCAAGGGATTTTTTTTTGTGGAAAAGGGTACTTGATGTGTTGAATTTAATCTTTTAAATGATTAAATGATAAATGTGAATAAATATAAAGGGCTTGGAAAAATGAACCTGGAGTGGTGTCCTCTGTTGAGACCCTGTGTGTGGGTAGGTTAAGTCTTTCTTGTGAATTCCTTGGAATGGAACCTTATGCATTTTTCGTAGGCTGTTTTCTTTTAAAAATGATGTTAAATGTTAGGCTTTGAGCCTGATGAATTTTTTTGGGCGTGACCAAGTGCTTTGGTCGATGCTTGTTTTTCATGAGGGGCTAGCTCGTGGTAGGTAGCGCCCTTAGAGATTATGTGCTTGGCTTGTTCAGTGAACTTTCTAAAGTTTGGTACTATTTGGGGACTGTTTTCCTGTGTAGGACTTCCAGTTATAATAACACCATTGTTCGAATGGGTGGTCATGTTTCTTTTGATCTTGTTAAGGGATTGATCATAGGGTAATGCTCTGTATCAGTTGGTTGGGCATGCCTCGGGCATGGTCGGTCGTCTTGTTGGTTGTTTGACCCTTTCTTTTTGCGCAGTAATGGATGACTTGACATGTCATCGTCTAAGCGAATGGTATTATGTGGAAATAAGATGTTTGGTTGTATCTATTGCGCTATTATGTACGGTCTCAGGTCATCTCCGTGGTAGAGTGACCTGAGCGTTTGAGAATAAAGTTGTCCCAATGCTCAGGATGATTTTTAGAAGACTTGGGTGGTTGACACGTTGGTCATGTTGCTTTGGATTATTTGTACGTTTTATGTGGTGATCGTGACTTAGAGGAGCGACGCACATCCGTTCGGTTAATTATGAACAACTCTTCTTATGAGCATCTTGTCTTTCTCCTTTCGATGACGCCGACCCTTATAAGGTGGGAAGTGTCGTGACAGCTGAGTAAATCATGTCTTTCCTGGTAGAAGGAATGCTCCAACAAGGACCATCTTGGAAAATAATCGGGTTTTTCTTGAATAATTTTGGGTTTTGGTGGTAAGGTTTATCGATGAATGCCTCGTCTGGGAAGAGGCATCTTGATCGGTTGAAATCCTGATGTGTCAGCAGGGGAAGCCGAGTTTCTTCTTTAGAGTCGACCAGGGGTGGTTCGGCTGATCTCCTTTCCAGTTTTTGGGTATAAATAACTGGAATCCGTTTTCAATCCTCTTAGTGTACTCTTCTACACGGCGATCTTGTCTCATATCTTGCTTTCATCCTGGATGCACTAAGAGAGCGTCGGTTTTACACCATGCTAATGTTTTAAAAATCTATTGAGCCTGGTTGGTTGGTTGTTCCATTTTGGCGTTGCACGCTACATGCATGGTTTCATTCATGGTTTGATCTTTGAGACGTCATTGAGAGTCAGGTATGAGCCTTTCGGTGAACGTCCTTGTGGTGAATGTAGGATGCCTTGGGAGAAGCCATCATTGTTCAGCTTGAAAAGCACCGGACGCCTAATCCGGAAGTCTTGTTGAATTGTCATCCATAGTGGCTTGACTCTTTTCGAATTGGGTTTAGAGGTCGATGGGGAAATCGACCATTTGATCGTTTCAAAATCACGCTAGGTGCATCGTTGGAACTCTTAGAGTGTGCTTTTGAAAGACAGTTCAAATGGTGGTGGAGACATGGTTTGAGTCTTGTCCGTTTAACGTGAAAAATCTAAGGTGGGAAGTACCTTTGATTAGATTCTTGATGAGATGATGATGTGATCATGTCTCTTGTGGAATGGGCTCAGGTAAGAGCTTTCGTGTTGGTTCGGTGGGAAAATGAGCATTGGCTCGGGTGTTGATGACTTTATTGTCGTGTGAATAAGTGGATGATCGTGGAGCATTGAATGTTTGGAAACGTAACACGATCATTGAATGAATCTTCATGACCCTTGTAGGTCGAATGAAGTGTGTGTTGTTCTCGAGGGCTTCTCGGGGACGAGAAGTTCAATGTTGGGAAGGTTGTAATGACCCTCATTTTGAACCGGGTTAAAAAGTGGAGATATTTGAACTTTTCAATAAATGAACAAGAGAAATTTAAGATCAGGCTTCGGAATGAGATTCTGAAGGTTTGGATCCTTCTTTTTAATGTTTTTGGACATGGGTGATTTCCCGTTAAGTATTCTGAGTGTCTTGAGGGGTTCTGGGAGTGTCAAACCTAAAGACAACTGGTTTTTAAAGAATAGCTGAAGACACACAGTTGGTGCATGGTTTCCCAAACCGTGTAGCCCAAGCCGTGCGGCCTAAATCAGGGAGGCATAGGAGTCTGCACGGCCTGCGCATGGTTTACCCAAACTGTGTGACCATCCCATGAGGGGTGTCGAGGGTGGCCGGTGGGGGACACACGTTTGGTGGACGGTTTTCCAAACCTTGCGTCCCAAGCCGTGTCTCATGCCCAGTTTGGGTTTTTAAAATATTTAAAATAAATTTAAAATAAAACCAAAACTAATAAAATATCCCCTCTTCCTCACAGAACTCGCATGAACCCCCTCCCTTGGTGCCACCAGCCTCGCGCGTGAGCCCTTTCTCAGTCGCACCTCCTTCCTCCTCCGTTCTTGGAGATTCCTCCTTCGAATCTCTACGGTAAGCCTCCTTCTTCCTTCCTCATCCCTTTTTGGATGGTTTTTGGGCTTCCCCTTGCCCTATTTTTCATTTGGCCTAACCCTAGGGTTTGGATGGGTTTTTCATTTCACGTTCTTCTTTGTTTCTCTTGTTCTAGGTTGATGTGAATGGTCTGTTGGGACTCCTTTGGGTGATTTTTGGTGTCCGCCGCCAAAGGTGACGCGGTTTGCGGTGGTTTCGATCCAAAGGTTTGATTTCAAGGTAAGGGTTTTACCCGTTTTTGGTTTTTGTAGTATCCAATTAGTTTCTTAAGTTGTTTTAAAGAGTTCCTTATATGTTTTTCCCTGTGTGTTAGGCTGTTGGAAATGGTTTTGGTTTGCATGAGCGGTAGTGGTTCTTAGTTAGAAAGCATCAAGAGCCGGATTGGACGGATGGATCCACCATGAGGTAGGGTCCCTCTACTTTCCCTTTAATTTAAAATGAAGCATTTAAAGAGTTTAATACAGAATTTTTTTAGTATTTTAATTATGCAAGTTTAGTCGATTAAATGCTTCTGTGAAAATCGTGTGAATTGTATGAATCAGATAAAAGAGGTTGTTTGGTCACTAAACTAATGATTTAATAATAAAACCCCTCGATCAGTGGTTTGATGTCTTCAAGATAAAAGTAGGAAGTAGGTCCTTATACCTGCCTACTAAACTCTTGCTACCCATGGGTGATAATTTATTGATGTCATGTTTCCTCTGAATTATACTAAATGGTTAGGGCATGACAGTTGTGCTCTTTTGATGAAATTATTAAACTTGAATGCAATAGATTACGGTGGTAAGACCATGCCTTAGGATAATGGAATAAGCACAACTTATGTTAATGGAATGGATACTTAAGAAGAGTTTCCTTAAGTATGAATGTGATGAATATGATAGATATTTTGATAATGATACTTGAGATGGTTTTCATTAGGTATATTTTTGTGAACGTGATTATAATCATTTATGTGGATATGGGCTCTATGATTGTTTGTGATTGTGATATGATTCTTTGAATACTTATGTCGTAATTCCATAAGCAGTATGTTATAGACATGGTTTTATTGTGAGTGTGCACATGATGATGCCATGTAATGAATGATAATAAATGTGAGTACATGTTTGGAAGGGAGACATTCTTACCCCTTGCCATTTGACTTCTAGTGATGTTTTATGTGTTCGATGGGAGGCAGTTATACCCCATGCCATTATTATAAATCTGATGGAGGGGAGGTAGTATACCCCATGACGGTTGAATGAATGTAATGGAAGGGAGGCATTCTTACCCCTTTCCAGTATATTCTAGGAACGAGAGGTATTCTTACCCTGTTTCCATTCTATATGAGGGATGAGAGGAATTATTACCTTGTGCCCAATATTTTTCTTTATAATTGTATGGAAGGGAGGCATTTGTACCCCTTTATAGTTAGTTTAGGGACGAGAGGAATTCTTACCTCATGCCCACTATTTTCTCTCTACATGTAAGGAAGGGAGGCATTCTTACCCCTTGCCAATTGACTTATAGAGATGAGAGGCATTCTTACCTCGTGCCCACTAATCCTCCTATTAATGGGTGGGAGGCATTCTTACCCCACTACATATATGATCTGAATGCTTTTATATATATATTTATGGTGACATGATCAGGTTACGTTACCGGCATGATCCCATGCAGGTATAACTGTCAGGTGTCCCATGGGAACCTGGACGGGTGTTATTTACTTATGAAATTTCTGCTTACTTATTTCTCCATACCTGCTCACTTTTTAATTAATACACATTGTCTGGATTGGGTTAGACACCGGTGGTGTTGGCCTACTGAGATTTATATCTCACACCCAACTCGGGCCACCATTGCACTGGGGTACCTGAGTAGACCTTTTTTGTTTGCAGTACCTAGGTTGGTTGGTGTGTTGTTTGTACCTGGAGATAGGGGCAAAGGACCGAGCGGGAGCTCGGGATGCTCAGGTGATCAGTCATCGAGCTTTGATGTTTTTTATTCATTTATTTTGTATTTTATTGAAAGCATGTTGTATTGTTTACTTCTTTCATATATGTATCGTCATTTGTACATACATGCATTGTAAACTGGAGTTTGACACCTTTTATAAAAATGATCACTATTTATCTTCCGCTGTTGTTTATTCATTGTTTATCTATTACTGCTTCCGCTATTGAATGTTATTTAATCTGAGATAAGACTATTCATCTATAATAATAGGGTATAGTCTCCCCACTATCACCTCCCGTGACCCTCACGGCTTGTCAATAGCCTATAGTGTACTTAGAGACGTGCTTGAGGCCATGTGGTGACCGGTCTGGCCACCGGTTTGATGGTGAGTCGGACCGGGATGTTACAGATGACATCATAGATAGACAGTGATTTTGAAAGCTCACTTAGAAATTTTTTGACGAAAATAACTTTTTTACATAGAAAATTATTTTTTAAACATAAAACATTTCAAAATACCTTTATTTGAAAATATGAATTAAATATCATTATAAATATTTCTTTAGGAAATACCCACTCTACTTTAAAATGGAAATTATATAAATAAATAACATTTTGAAATTATTTTCTATGAAAATAACCCTTTAAAATTTACATTAATCCTTATAATAATTTAATGCATTCCTTTAAGAATATAAACATTCTTTTGAAAATATTTTTGAAAACAAAAAACAATATCAAAATCCTTTTAATTTTGAAATAATTTATGGAACTATCAAAATTTTAGAAATAAAAAGTGAAATTTTTTCTTTAAATATAGCATTAAAAAAATATAATGGAAGTATGAAAACATTTAGTGTTCATGACAGTGGTTAAAACTGTTTATTCTGTACCTGTTAAAGACAAATATTCTTTTCACATTTTTAGTAAAAGTTAAATCGGGGTTGTTTGAAAAACATCATAAACATTAATTTAAAAATTATAAAATTTAAATAATGGTTAAAAATATATTTAAATAAATCCTTTCGAAAATTGATAATATTTTCTGAATTTTTCATATAAAACATGGTTTTATAGGATAACGGATTTTTGACAGAAGGGAGAAGTCACATCAGATTTTAATGAAAGCATATTTTTTATCTTGTGATTAAATAATGAAGTGAAATAAAGGAAAAATCCTATTATCATGACATAACTACATGATAATTAAGATTAAGAAATTATTTAGAAGAATATCATAATATTTCATCATCAAAACAATAATCATAAACAAGTAATGTAAATAATTATATTATAACATCAAAGATTTAACACCTTCATAACATTTAAATCATAAGAACCGTAAAATAATAACATCAATAAGAAGATTTAATTAAAATAATATGAGTTATATTCATGGTATATCATGTGATAGGGGTATTATATACACCACACAAAAGAAACAAGTGGTTATTATGGCATAAGTCTCCAATAAATAAAAGTGTGACTAGAAATCCTTATAAAAAGATCGTATAATTGGAGTGATAATAATTAAATGAAGTAATTATATGTCAAAAATGTAAATTCACACAATAAAAGTGGAATTAAAACATAATAAAATCATATGTAATTTCAAATATATTCATGTAATAACATAATAAATGAAGTATAGTGCAACCCAATGAGTAGAAATTGAGTTAAGAAACCCCTAACCATAAGTCTTGATGTCATATTTCCACATTCTTACCTCATATAAAATACATTTAAGTTTCTTATACATATATTATAGAAGAACAATAATATTTTTCATACATTATATGATTTACTTACGACCTCCCATAACCGTTTTATTTATAATTCCTTGTTAACATTATGTTTCTAGTAATGATTATATCATTTCTCATGTATATTTTTAGTTTTATGTTCTTGATCCATTTACATAGATCATGTTTACTTAATTTAAATAATTTAAACCAAGATATAAATATCATATATATTAATTATATATATATTTATTGTAATCCATTAAAGTTATAAATATAAAATTAACTACACCATTCATGGAGATGGTAGACCATTTATAAGAATGAATGTTGATTCCATTTTTTAGACAGATAGAATGTAAGAATGGTAAATAATATATACCAATTAGAAAATAAATATGATTTAATATTATATATATATATATACATATACCATATATAATCATTTAATATATCGTTATTACCATCCTTGTGAAACAAAAATGAAAAACACATCACATAGCTTCATGAGGGGGTAGTCCACCGTACACACGAGTGATATTATTGATATCCATTGGGGTGAAAGGTAAGAATTTATTTGGGATATTACATTTATATAAGAATTTTTAGTTCTTCTATATCACCTATGTTATTTAATTTTTTCCTTATCTCCTCCCATTTAAAGTATAGGTGAATAACGAATCACATCCGTTCATGAGGCGGTAGTCCATTATACACTTGAGCAACGTTATTCTATCCCTAGAGAAATGAAAAGTAAAAAAAGATTTATGTGATATCCTAATTAAATAATTATTATAATTTTTATATATATATCATATATGTATATACTTTAAATGAATCATTATAACAATCCATGATATTCTCTGATGGAAAACAAAGTATGCCCGTACACAAAGTGGTAGTCCTTCGTACACAAGATCGATGGTTTTCTTTCCCATTTAAGGGAATATGAGACGTATATAGGTCATGGAATTAACATAAAAAAATTTAGTATATTTAATATTATTAGGTTATTATATTATCATGGATAAATTATAATTTAATGTGGTTTAAGAATAAATAAAATAAAAATTCTCATTTGAGAATGTTAACTCTTCTTCGGAAAGCAACTTTTAATTTGCACAAGTAGATTCATTGTTTAAATTTATGACCATATAAAGGATTATATTATTATTTTAGGGATTTAGATAAGTTATTTGTTTAGGTATTTTCTATACCAAATGGTTTTGAAAATTTGAAGACGCGATGAGAGGGTTGTCATTTTATAAGTGAGGTGAGTAGCACACTTGTAATTTTTGACAAGAAAGAATTAAACCAATGTTTTTTCTTGTGAAATGGATATAATAATTGACCATTATAAATATAATAATTCATAAGTTCTAAATATTTCTACAAATTGGGTTTTGAAAAATTTTATAGTTTATTTTATTAATTATATTTTATGATTAACCCCATGTAAACTCGTTTTTCCTCAAGCGTAGAAATTAATTTTCCATGTATTTACTAATCATTATGGTAAAAAATTAAGTTGAAATTATTAAATTATAATTTTTATTATTATTATAAATATGGATTCCATTTTGCTAAATTAAATTTACCGATTTTGAAAATTTTAATTTAAAATTAATCATGCATACGCGATGAAAGAACGAGATTTCAATGAGAAAATGTTCAAAAGTTTAAAAGTTTTTTAAGTAAAAATTAAAAATTAAATATATTATAATGATCTTTAATAAATTTATATATATATATATACATATATATAATTTAACTAATATTAACTTTAAAATAATATCAAAAAATATGGTTTTTAAATCATTAAAAAATCATAATTCTTAATAAAAACCAGTATCTTAACTATTCACTAACAAATTTATATTCTAAAAAAATGATTAAAAATTCTCCCAAATATAATTTTGAAGTTATGAATTAAAAATTATTTTATTTTACTAAGTTATTTTATATTAATTTTTTAAAAAATTAATTTTAAAATAATTTTGTAAAAAGAGACAAAACTAATTTTTTTGAAAATTAATATTTTTTACTGTAAAATTGTATTTTTTTGTCTTATCTTATGTATATTAATCCTATTGGATTATTATAAAAATAATTGGTTGAAAATATAATATATATTTCATTAAAATAATATTCTAACAGTGAATAATTTGATTTATTAAGATAAAATGACATTTTCACATAAAAATAGTTTTTCATAAAAAAATTTCCTTTATATTAAATGGTGTTATTTTTTTCTAGTTAATAATTAATAAATGGATTTCATATGACATATATGTGTAAACCTTATGAATTTATATCTTAGTTAATGTTATTCATTACTTCCATTCCAATGGCTTGGGGATAACTATCTTATTAAGTAATAATATTTTAATAGTACGTCGTGTTTAGTTAATAATTGGAGTTTCATGTAATGAATGATTAACTTGGTGTTTTGTTTAATGAAATAAAATCCAAAAGATTAAATATATTTGAAAAAACTATATCACAAAATCTAGGAATTTTAAATTCTAGCCCATTATAATTAATTTTCCCCTCAAACTTCTTCTCAATCATTAAAGGTTTAACACTTGAGAATTCTTTCATTGAAACCCACATAGTACAAAGGAATAATAAAAATTCACTTAAAGAGGGAATTTTGGAAACATAAAGGTTACATGAAGTGATTCATCACTAGCTTCCCACAAAGGAAGAACATTGGGGAAAAATTAAAATATAAACATAGAAGAAAAAGTTAGATAATTATATAGAATGATAGAGATATTTTATCAAATGAAAGTGGGAAAACTAGAGAAGTTTACCGACCAAAAAACCATAAATCCGTGATGATTTAAGAGACCATTTGATTCATCAGAAATGACATTAAAAGTATAATTTTTTTCAATATATTTTCCTAATATTTAGGGATTACATCACCAGATAGATGATGAACATAGAGAAATATACTTCATAAGTATAATTTCATACATTAATCAATTCCCATCAAAATCACATTTGTTCCCATAATTTTTTAGTATTCATGATTAATTTATCATTCCATAAGCACTGGAATGAAATTTTAATGGATCTAATAATACAAAAAAAATGACAAAAAAATATTTCCCCATATCTTTAGAAATTAACCGAATCCTTAATGTTCAACACATGATAAGATAATTCCCAAAAATAATACACTCTCAAATTAACTTGCAGAGATATAGTTCAACTTAAACCCTCTAATAAATAGTCATCCTTAAGAATCCTATAAAAGATTGAAATCCAAAAATATTAAATATAAGGTCACTAAAATTAAAAAATAAACATATAATTAATCCCCCAAATATCATGAAGTATCCAATATTTATCCCATTACAAATATGTGAATACCTCAGATATATATTCTCCTTAAACATGGTAACATCCTAAATTACCAAAATACCACAATAAAAACATGGTTTCATTCAAATATTAACTCCTTCCTCATTCCTTAAATAAAATAAAATTTTATTTAATATAAACCATAAATCCAAAAAATCAATAAACTCTGGGAAATTTATCAGAAACCCCAGTTTCGTCATATTAATAATTAGTTCCAAGGTAATCAATACTAACCATTTTTTTCACAATAAATAAACCCTTTATATAATTATTATCTCAACATCATTAACATATTATGGTTTCTATTTCTATTAATCTTTTTTTCTCCAAAAATATCAACTTACCACCTCAATGACCTTTCTTGGTTACCAGTACCAATCAACACTTGCTTTAAAATCCTTAAAAAATATGTTTGAACAATCCTTTGATGTTTTATTACCCCATAATACTATAAATTTATTTCTATAACCTGATTCTTGAAATATAACACATAACTCCATCATTCCACTTCCTTCTTAAACCATCAACCAATCTTCATCATTTTATTCATTAACACTCATTTCCTCTCAAATCTCATTTCTAGTCTCTTCATCATCAGAAATATTATCATTACTCACGAAAACTTTCTAACTCACTTCATGATATTTTTCTATAGGAAATTTATTTCCATAATTCACATACATTACACATTTAAAACATTTAACTATTAATGATTCGTTTTTAATATGATTATTCTCATTCATTTTGTTAACTAAACATTTTACTTTTCTTTTAAAATTACATTATTTGTGTCCTTCTTTTCCACACCCAAAACATATTCCAGTTCATTTGAAACAATAACCTTGGTTCTTATTCCCACTTGATTTAAATCAAGAAAATTTAACATTATTTCCTCTACGGTCAACATGAAACTCCATATTTCTCTTA
Organism: Viscum album; assembly: GCA_963277665.1. Lineage (NCBI taxonomy): Eukaryota > Viridiplantae > Streptophyta > Magnoliopsida > Santalales > Viscaceae > Viscum > Viscum album. The sequence continues at coordinate 343,958,702 of OY728127.1, read as the reverse complement.
TTAAGAGGGTTAGGAAACTGATATATGTTGATATTATGGATCATATAATGAAATTTATAACTAACTATAATAATAAGGTTTAACCTTATAACTATAATTTTATTTGGTTTATCAAGGAGAATATCATTCAATTTTTTTATTCACCATTATAATGAATCTTACTATATCCATCCACTATCTGACACCAAAAATATTAGTGTGATAAAAAACAACCATAATTAGAAACCACATAATCATGAGAAATAATTTTTTAGATGCCTAAATTATAACACCTTATTTTTAATTTATAACACCTTATGTTTAACCTTGGTGATCCATGATTAATATCTATTTTAATCCATCTTAATGATTTTTATATAAAATGCAAATTTAACAAAGCATCTCACCAGGGAGTGCCAAACTAGGTGCACAGTAAGGCTCATTTCCTTGTACCAGGTAACACTCGAGTCAAAACAAAAGTTACTTTTTTGGTGTTATTACACCTATTTATGTATTCGATAGAACCGAGTTCACTTCAGTATCCAGACAAAGTTTTATTTCATGAAAAAACACATAATTTCAATTTTACCAAAACACTGGGATGTTTTCCTACACATAGAGTTTTACTTAAATCCTATCAGAGGGTTATGTTATCTAATATATGTTTTCATAAATATAATTTCCAATTTTTCTACTCAACATTCTCTGATACCACCGGTAAAGGCCACAAGTCTAGTAACACGGTGATGAGGGTTACATTATTACATTGGGTCTAGATACAAACATTCACATACCAAATGATTGAATATCTTATTAGCTATGGAAAAAAACTACAAACATGAATCTATTTTACATTTTAAAATATAAAATATAAAAAATCATTTTCTTTGAGAACACCATTATTTTCTTTACAATATCCTTATATATTAATAATAAAGCACTTATGGGGATCCATGGGAATATAAATATAATAAAGGTTAATCTAAAGTGCTCAGTGAGGGTATTCATACTATAGATGTTGCCAAAGATAACATAATAATAGCATATGTATATGGGTATGATAGCATGAACTTACCATTTTAAATTACATACCCCTAATGTCAAAGATCATAATCTTGAGGCATAGAATGTAGATGAGTAGTTCATAAGAAATGTATAATAATAGAATAAAATAACATAATCCATAAGATTATAAGCTTTTATAAGACATGGAGTTATGGAAAACACATAAGAATAGAAAATAATTTCCAATTTAGTAAAGGGAAAGTTCCAAATATATCAAAATAAAATGAATTCAATCCCCAAATCATCATATAAGTTAGGGTTCACTCCATATACCATCATACCAGGAAAAGTATTTTACTGAACTAGGTTCACTCTCAATTTCATTACTTTATATCTAATCAGATATAAATAACTAAAAAATTAATTGGATATAGATATAGGTCACACCCATCACATTATTAAATCATACATATGTATTCCAGTATATCAAAAAACATTCAAAATATCATAACCCATAAAAATAAATGGGTTTCATAAATATTTCATCTTATCATTACCTATATAAAATAAATAGGGTTCATAATAATTTTTTCATTTCATCATGGCATGACCCATGGTAATGTAATAGGTTTCATTAATTTATTTCATCATAATAAAGAATATAAACTATATATAGAAATAATAAGGATGGTATCATTGGATCATATCATCAATAAAACTTATGTAACATCACAAGATAAAATCGTATATAGAAAAGGATTTTAATAGATCTCTTGGAACAAATCTTTAGAAAAATAAATTATTAACAATGAAATTAGTTTCTTTTGAACCTAAAATATTTTAAAATACTTTTCTTTGAAATTAGGTTTTAAAGATCATTTTAAAACATTTCTTGAGGAAAATAGCATTTCCACTATTAAATATAACTTATAATGACGTAAAAAAAATTAAAATCAGTTTCACTAAAAATTACATTTGATACATATAAAGTATGATTATAAAATCATTTCAATAATTTCATGGGGAAAATAACCATTCTTTCAAAGATATATTAGAAAACATAAATATTTTTCAAAATAATTCTCACATTGAAATCATTTATTAATTTAAAAATTTCTCAAATATTGCAGAAAACTTTTTCATTCAAAATAACATCAAAACATTATATTTTAATCTTGAAATAATTATCTAGTCATGATAGCAGGAAATATTATTCATTTTATGCATGTTAAAAATAGATATTCTTTTCACATTTACAGTAAAATCCAAGTAGGCATTGTTTAGAAATTTCTACAATGATTTCTTTCAAAGAAAATTAAAAATTAATGCATGGGTGAGAATTTCATTCAATAAATTGTTTTCATATTTTTTAAAAAAATATTTAAATAAAATATTAACCTTGATTCTGGAGGAAAATTTATTTTTGACTGATGATAAATGAAGGTAGATTTTCTTAAAAACATCTTTTTTCCAATTTAGTAAATAATGAGAAGAAAATGAAGAAAAATCGTTTATTCAGAAGACATAACTAGAGGATAATTAATTTAATGAATTTATATTTTAATATAACACCATATTTTTTCATTAAAATAACAATGATAATCAATCCTGGTAAACAATGAGATTGTAATATAAAAACCTTACCGCATTTGTAATTTTTGAAACATAAACACCCAAAAAGAATAACATAAATTAAAAACTTTAATTATAATGAAAATAGGTATGTCCCTAATATATCATGTTATATGGGTAGTATATACACTTCATAAAAAAATGAGTGGTAATTATGGCTAAAGTCACTGAATAATAGAAATGAGACAAGAAATCCCATTATAATGATCAAAACATAAGATTGAGAATCAATAAATGAAGTGATTATGCGTGAAAAATGTAAATCCAAAAAACAAAAGTTTAAATACAATATAATAAATTCATATTTCATTTCACACATATTCATGGCATAACATAATCAATGAAGTTGATGTTTCACCCAATGAATTGAAATTGAGTTAAGAAACCCCTTCCCTTAAGTCACGAAATCACGCATACATGTTCTAACTTCATATATAATAAATATAATGTTATTATACATCAATTATAGAACTATAATAATGTGTTTAATATATATATGATTTGCATATTTCCTATCACTACCTTTCTATTGAAAATTAATTATTACAATTACATTTCGGGTAATAACAGTTTTGTTTTTCATATATGTTTTTGTTTGGTATTCCTCATAAATTTACATATATCATGGTTAAATAATTTTCATAATTTTAAATATGATATAAACATCATATATATTTAGTATATATGTAAAATTTTGGTGAATAATGAATCACATTGCTACATGAGGCAGTAGTCCTCCATACACACGAGCGACATTATCATATCCCTCATGAAATGGAAAAATAAAATGGTATATGTGATATCATAATTATATAAGTATACTAATTTTATATATATCATAAATATAATTTTAATTATTCATTATAACGAACCATGAAAGTGGTGACAGAAAATGAATTATGCTAGTTCGCAGGGCGGTTGTTTTCCGTACACAAGATCGACGATTTCATTTCTAATTTGAGGTAATATGAGATGGATATACATAATTACCTTAAAATAAAAACATATAAGTATATTAGAAATATAAATTTTATTATACTATATTCTTTAAATAAAAATTACATGAGGTTGAAGAAGAAATAAAATAAAAATGCTAGTTGATGAACATTACCTCTTCTTTGGACAACGTCTTTTGATTTTCACACAAAGCCTTCCATGGATGGAATTATGACCAAAAATGGATCATAGATTATTAGATGTAATTATATAAGTGATTTATTATTTTAATGCATGAACCATGTGTTTTTAAATATTAGGAGAGGATAGGAGATGGGGTGGCCATTTATAAGTGACGTTAGTGGAACACTTGTAGTTTTCAAAAAGAATGAATTCTAAAAACGTTTTTATTAATTTAAAAATGATCTAATAAATAAAAATTACAGATTTTATAAGTAATAGGTGTACATATGGTATGATAATGGGTTTTGGACATGTTTCTAGGTCATTTAACCCCTTATATTTTATGTTTAACCCTCTATAAACGTGTTTTTACCTTAATCATGATAATTAATTTTAAATGTTTTCACAAATAATTATGGTGAAAATTTCATTTTTCCTTAATATAAAATATAAATTATTCTTATTCCAAATATTTAGTCCATTTTTCAAAATTATGGTAACACATGTGGAAATTCTAATTTTTAAATAAATCTTGTAGATGTGATGGGAAAGATGTTTTTAAAATAGAAGATGATCAAAAGTTTAAAAGGTTTTTATGTCAAAATTTAATATTAAAATCATTCCAATTACCTATAATGGATTTATAGATATATAATTGAAAAAAATAATTTTAAAACTATCTCAAATTTTTGATGATTTTAAAATTTTAAAATAAATAAAAACTCCATAAAAACAAGGATTTTCACTATTCACTAAAAATGTATCTTTTTAGAAAATTATCAAGCATTAATAAAACATTAATTTATAAGTTCTTATTTCAAAAAAAATATTATTTTCTAAAATTAATTATATAAAATTGAAAAAAGAATTAATTTAAAATAATTTTGTAAATTGTGACAATTATTCTTTTTAGAAAAAATGAATTTTTTTGCATAAATTTTGTTTTGATATTTTCTTTTTCCAATAAAAACTATTGGATTAATGTAAAAAACATTTTATTCAATAATATAAATTTATATATTAATTAAAATCATTTACCTATAGTGATAAATTGTGTTTATTAAGATAAAATGCATTTGTGCACATACCAATAGTTTTTCATAAAATCATTTCCTTAATATTCAGTTGTTTTTTTCACTTATAAATAATTGATTATAAAATAATTTAATTATAGATATTTGTGTAAACCACATAAATTCATCATTTAGTTAATAAAATTCATTCACTTTATCGCAAAGGCAAGGTGATAACTGTCGTATTAAATAATAAAATTTTAATAGTAAATCATGTTGTGTTAAAAATTTGTGTTGCATATAATAAAATATTAGCTCGACATTGCGTGTAACAAAAAATGTTTAAAAGATTAAATATATTTGAAAAAAATTAAAAAAACAAGACATGATGTTTTATTGATTCCATTTTTTATATATGATATTGGGAATATTGTGATGAGTTCATGGATTCTATATAGATTATGATACTCATTAATGTCCTGTTGATCTTCTAGATTCCATATGATACATGATAAATTGGAATTAATGGATTATTTTTTGGTTTCCTTTTTTTGATTATGGATGGAATGGTCATTGAGTTGTTCTCAGAGACATCAATAAGTGGGTAAATCTAGTATGTTGGACATGGGTGTCACCGCAGAGTCCTAGAATTGATGGTATTTTATTTTTTTTATTTAATTGTTTGACTTTCTTACTTTCAAAATATATCAAAAATTACTAAATTGGTTCAAACTAGATATTATTTTGAACCCCTTGGGTTGGGTATCACTAATTCATACTAAAAAACTTATTGGGTCATCGGTTGGAACCCAATAAGAATTCACAGATGCTGGTTTAGACAAGTGAATGAACCTAATAGAAGATGTTGTCATAGGCTAGGATGTATATTTGATATGGTGAATGATCTAATACCTAGATCTCTTTTTTTATTATTTTTATATTTAGTAGTTTGGACTTGTAAATATTACCTTTTGACACGAATGACACTTTGATGGGTGTACAATTCCATTTGTTATCGAAAGGGTTATATGTTTACTTGTTTCATACATTATGACTTGTTTTATTTATTAATGTTAGGATGGATGGTATATATTTTATTTAATTCCTTGTTTTAAACATTGATATTGAGGGAATAATTTCTCCATGTTAATCTCATTGTCTCATGATGCTAGTCAACTGCCTTTAGCTTATGAGGAGGTGATTTTTAGGGCATGTGGCCACCAAGTCTAGTTACTGTTCAAAGTAAAGCATGGTGGGGATACTTTAATGTGGTATCAGAGCCTCATTTTAGTTTCCATACTATATATGAATGGTAAAAAGTTGAATATGTTGTTCTAGTTATTATTAATGATCTCATTCCTAGTAGTAGTTAAACCATGTATGTGAAAACTCCAATTCACTGAGAATGCGAATTATTTTTCTTGGTATTCATTATTATAGTTTACTGATTTTTACCTTGATTTGTGAACTTGACTAGGATTATATTGAATTATGGGATTATAAATCATAGTCTAATATTATAATGGGAATGTGTTCATGCATCACTCGGATAGGGAGGAATTCATGATATTGACATGGTCCCATCGCTATATTTATAAACTAATAGAATTAGGGTTGGTTATTTAAAGTGTCTGTACAAATTATATGGGGTTTTCATATAAATTCAATTTTTAATTTTACATAAAAATAAATTTGCACTGTTAAAAATTTTATTCATGGATGCATTTTAAAATTATAAGGTTATAGTTAAATTGGATATCAATCACACATTTTAATGTGTTTACATCCATAACTTATGGTCGAAACTCCATATATCCACACCCTTTCTATGAATCGTCTAAAATTATTATTTTAAATTGATAATGATTATTAGAAAAATTTAATAAATTTACATGAATCCTACTGAGTTGACCCTCATATGGGAATATGGGGCTTGGGGAAGAGGTAGGGTTATGCACACTAGATAATGTTATATGTATAGAGTAACATGGTATTATTTCTATTAATGATTTCCTTAAATTATGATATCATGAATTATTATATTATTTTGACCTCATATATGTGGTCTAATTCATAGATGAATGTCTACATGTTGGCCTATAATTGAGAAGAAAGAGGTTTTGGGCGAACATGCCCTTGAGGGTTTAAAGTAAGATCCTCATATTTCATCTGACATAATTGTAGATGACCAGCTCTGATTGAGTTTTTTGTGAGTGGTATAGGTGATGGCGAGGGATGATCCTCGCACTATAACTTTTATGTCATAGTTTACCAGTGTATTTCATCTCCATAATACACTAATGTTTTTTAGGGAAGATATACCTAATGAAGATGAGTTCTATAATGAGTCCCTTCAGGAAACCTATAACCATATTGAGACCTATAGGATAGAATTTTGATGTTTAATGTTTATATGCAACTTGTATTAGTGATACAATTGTGGTACATCTTATCTTGGGGGGGATATGAACATGGTCTTGGTCTATATAGACTTTTAGACTCACTTCGATGATAATTTATTCACAAGAGAACCTAAGGGTGGATTTGGCTAGGAAGTTCACATGATATAAAGAGGGGATTATGTTAGTAACGGAATATGATTACTACTTCAGTGACTTGCAATGATTTTCCACCTATTATTTTAGAACAAGGTATAACATAGGCATGTGTTTTTGAGGTTCAGATGAGGTATGTTATTCAAATCTAGGGGAATGCCTTCTAGTTTACCACATTCTCTCTAGTATTAAACTATGTTCATATTAATAAGAGAATAATTAGTGAGTTAAAAGAACCTAGGAACTAAACCTTCATATGGACTGGAAATGGGACTTAAAGTAGTAGGATGTTATGATATAAGAGGGTTCATCAAGGAAGAGGCTATCAAATAGGCTAGATAAGTGGTTCATGGAGTTCTAATAGTGATGTAGGTGGGGGCATATTTAGCCTCAACATGACCAATAATTTTTGGAGTGCTATGAATTTGGATTGATGGGCCACCTCAAAATATTTTATATAATGATGTAGTAGGATATGGGATATAGTGTGTCCTGAACAAATCAAGGTTGTAGGGTATGGTTAGGTATGCTTCGACATGCTAGAAGTTAGAGCCATACAAACCAATTGAGGCATTGTGAAGTCTTGGAGTGAAGGGCCTAGATTATTAATTATAGCATTGAATGGTAGGTGCAGGGATTCTGCCAAGATCACACGGTCATGGTTAATTCTAGTTACATGTTTTGAAACCTATTTCTACTAATCATTTTGTATCTCTATCTATAGTCTAAGGTATGATCATTGTACCCTCTAATATGGCCATTATATTATTTCATACATGGGATTATCATTCCATAAAATCATTATGGTTTGAGGATTTATTGGTCTTAGATGTGGGTTAATGGTACATAGCTTTTTTTGTTAACAATCCATTGAGAGTGCGGTCATAGGTCATTCATCATTGTCATTTGTATACCCAAGAGATTCGAGGTTGTAAATTTATTTTGGATATATTTATCTTAAAGATGAAATGATTTGACATGATCCTCTATATGAAAATTATTTTTTCAATACCATATACATATTGACTACTACTATAGTCACTTATCATTTACATATCAAGGTTTTAATCATCACATTCATGTCGTAAAATGTTACATTTAGGAAATCCATGCGGGACTAGATTAATATAATAATGGAGAGGTGAGTACCCAGGTCACCATTATGGTACTAGATGAGGGAGTGTTTATATTAGATGTTTTCACTCTGAGGATGGATAAATTCTGAAAAAAAAAGTTGAATGAATTCATATGAAAAAAACCCAATTGGTTGATCGATTTCATGGTCAATCATGTGTCAGGGGTAAATAATCATTCACATCCATTAAAAGGGATGGATTTTGTAGATATTTGGGAACTAAATATTCATATAAAGGACATAAGAGAACGGGGGTTCATGAGTCCAAGAACCTGTTATTGGGGATGTCCAATCCTAGTAAATTGAATCAAATGACCATCAATGGCTAGTACCCACATCCTTAGATTGAATACTAATTTGATTAGTTGAGAGGTACGAAATTATTTTTGAAACTTGATCAATGTTCAGGAAATCACTTGGTGAAGGTGATACTATTGGATGTATCTCATTTGGATTTCAAGAGAAGATATGGTTTTTTTCGTACATGGTTATGCTGCTCATCTAAAAAAAATTCTAGAAGTATTTATGGCCCTAATTAATTGGGACTATAAGTCATATTTGGATTAATTCATGGTAATTTATGTTAATGATATCCTTATTTTGACTATATGATATTCTAAATATTTTCAACATTTGGAGGTTTTATTAGGAATGTTGAAGGAGTGTACCCTTTATGTCAAGCTCTCTAAGTGTTATTTCTCGATGAACCAATTTTATTTTCATGCTCATGAAATATCCATGGTTAGTGTATCTATTAACCCATATAATGAAAGATATGTGGTTTATTAGAATATTCCTAATAATTATTATGTTATAAATAGCTTCTTGGGCTTTTAATGATACTACTGGGGATTTATTTAGGAATTCTTCTTCCTCAAAATTCCTTTGATGGACTTGACCAAGAAGGGGGAGAAGAATTTGCATTCTGACTCATTTAAGGATGAATTTTAGGAGTTTCAGTAAAAAAATTAACCGTAGAATTGATCATATCCCTGCCTAATCTCATTGGGGGTATACTGTATATAGATATGCACTAGGGATCAAAATTTTAGAAGCTCTCACGTGGGGAGGTTATATTGTGGATTATGGGTCCCAATAGTTGAGGATATATGAATAGAATTATTCTTCCCATGACCTTGACTTGGAACAACAGTGTGTACTCTGAGATACTAGGTTCATTATTTTCTGGGTTATAGGTTCATTGTTTATACAGAATATTAGATCTGCAAATATATATTCTTATAGTGGCATTCAAATATTCAAAAACAGAGGTTAGATAATTTCCTTAAAAAAATTGATATTCAGGTAGCCTATACCCCTAGAAAGGGAAATGTGTATAATGATTCATTATAGATGAATACTAAGAAATAGTTTTTATTGGAATTTAGTTGTTAATAGAGAGTAATAAAACACTTAATTGAGATGATTTTTTGTGAATTGGAGAATCAATCTATTGTTACCCCCACATCAATGTCTATTTTTTATTTATATCATAATCAAATTAATAAGACATTGTTGTCCAATATGGAGTGATTGGGTATGAGGGATAACATTGATGATGGGGATCCACCAGATTAATGGTTTATTTTTTATGATGAGATCAATTATGACAATCAGTTTTTATTGATTCCTACAGGAATGTGGGAAGAGTTAAGGAGAGAGAATCATTAATCCTCTTTGTCAGTCCACCCTAAGATTTCCAAAATGTGTCTGAATCTAAGAAGATAATATTGGTGGTTAGGAATGAAGAAATAGATGTTGTTTTTTAAAAGGTGCTCCACCTCTTGGTTGGTGAAGGTTATTATCCTACAACCATTACCCATTCCGATGTGGAATTGGGATAATGTTACAATAGAATTTGTGATTGTGAATCCAAAAAAACCATGGGGTAATGAATCTTTATTGGTGGTTGGGGATCTTAGGACCAAGGAAACTCCATTAATTTAAATTCAAGTGTATTTTTAGTGGATGATCTGGGAAATCATTATGTCTATGAGTTTGTGGTATTATATGGGGTTCTTTATTCAATTTTCATGGAAAAATATTTTATTTTCAAATCTTGTTTCTGGAAGGAGTTACATAACTAACTAGTTATGTATGTTATTATGAGCATTATATACCATCCCTTGACTTCTGGGCAGTTTGATTGAACCATATATATTCTTGAGGACATGTTAAGAGAATGTATCTTTGATTTTATGATCTCTTTGGGAGATTCCCTGGCCTTTTTAGAGTTATAAAGTAAAAAATATATATCCAAAAACCATTAAAATAGCACCATTGAAGTAATTATATTGGAGACCATATTGTCTCAGCTTGTTTTATATAGAGTAATGAGAAGAAAATGTGATTGTATTGGGTATCACACAAGAGATGGTGGAGCATTTCAAGTAAATAAATAAGTAAATGGAGACTTTATATAGTAGGAAAGAGTCTTATATGGATCAAAATTAAAAAACTATTTATTTATATATAGGTGATTGGGTTTTTTACATGTGTCACCATGATTGTGAAACCATTAGTTATATTGGTAGGGGAAATTAAACCCTAGTGCATGCGGACACTAGAGATTTTGGAAAGGGTTAACCAAATGGTCCACTGATTGCCTGTTCAACATTAGTTTAGTGATATGCATGAAGTGATTCATATATCTCTTCTCTAAAAGTATTACCATGATCTATCTAATTCTATTAATTCATGTGATATTGATCTAGAGGCCAATGCATCCTTTGAGGGGAGTCCAAATTATATTATGGACCTCAATTACGAAAATGTTTATGGAATGTTTATTCCTCTGGTGTGTGTAGTATAGAAACGTAGTTTTGATTAAAATTTAACATTGTATTGGGTTTCAATACATAAAGGATAAGAGGTTATAATTGTTTGATGTGGTGGATGGTGAAGTTTTAGGGTGTAACTCTTAGATAAACAACATTATTATGGGAATATTGTAAGACAATACTATTAATCAAGGTATAAACCCTATTAAAATTTGTTAAAACCCAATTATTTTAACATTAATGAAGTTTCCATAGGGGTATGGGGGTCTTGATGGCATTCTGAGTGACCAAGAGGAGCTCAAAGAATCGATCCTTACGGCGGATTTGCCACCAGACAACCAGTCAAAGGCCACCAATTGGACAGTGGGGACTAAATACGGTTTCCAAAGGGGATGATTGGATATTTCCTTGTTTACCCCTCAAACATCACCAGATATTTTCACCCTTTATTTTTATAGAAACCCCTTTTGATATGATCTTATCCACTCTTCCTCAACCATATTGTTTGTATTAGATTTTTTTGTTTTATGTCAAATTTGAGCCGATTGAAATATTTAGTTTATTCTATAACCAATCTTCCCCCATTTCATCATGTTATTCACCACCATATGTATTCTCACATATTTATCCTTATACACCCTATTTTTAATCATTTTGAATGGTTATTTTATTTATCTCATTTATGTTATAACCAAATGATGATAGTTGGACATTAAAAGTCTAATAACCTAATATAAGATGTATTTATGTTATCCTATAATGTATAACCATTTTAGAGTGTATTACATTTATATCATTGTGAGAGATTTCCAAATGTTTGACCAAGAAACCAAATTTAGTTGTCCCATTACCTAAAAAGAATCTTGAACCCTTTAATGAGTTTAATGTACCATTTTTAATTTTTAATTAAAACCATAGACAATCCATTAATCATAGCTGATGTATTTCTTTGTTTATATAAAAGTGGTAGTCTAGTATAGTTATATACTTTAGAATAGACCTTGTATTTATGGAGTGTGTACCAAGGATGTTTTCTTAGACCCATGTTTCTAGTTTACATGTTGAAAGATTCAAAATTTACTAATTGGTTAAATTGGAAAATGACCATTGATACAAGTAATACATGAAGGGATGCCTGATATCCCTCCTATTAGTTTTAAATGAATTAAATTTATTTCAATTAAAAAGGATAATTCCAGCATGATCTCATTATATTCCATGTGATAATTGATTCTAAATAAATGATAATGTTGGTATGATCTCCATTGATGTTGTATGATACATGATATGGGAATAATTAGATAAGATCCATGTATTTTTTTCGATGTGTGATACTTTTGAATACCGTGCTAAGTTTCTGGGTTCCCCATGTGATATATGATATTTGGAATACTGGGTTGAGTAATTGGACTCCATATGGATTATGATTATAGAGAAAACTAGAAAGAGTTCTTAGATTATATATTATATATGATATTTGAGAATAAATGGATGATTTCCTAGATTCTTTTTGGTTACATTGGTTGGAACGATCATTAAGATGTGCTCTGAGGAATTTAACACAAGCTAAAGTTGGTATACTTGAATCAGGTGTCATCAAGGAGACTAAGGATAGAGGTTATTATATTTTATTTATTTACTTTCATAACTCATTTATTTATAGCATAATTAAAATGTCAGAATGATGGATAACACTAGATATCATTTGAAACACTGTTAGTGGAAACCTACAGAGTATTACTCACACCCTACTTAGGTGATCGGTATGTACCCATCCAGACATCATGGATACATGTTTATATAAAGGAATATCTCAATGGAATATTCATGATGTTGGATTGGATTGAACATGGCTATGTTGACTAGCCCAGTACTCAGACCTCTTAGGGGTGTTTTTTAGTTTTTGTCTAGTTTTAGTCTTCTGAGTTTTTGGACTTTTACACATGTTCTTCTGACATGTATAGCTCAACAATGGTAACAAAATTCATTTTTTTAATTTAAGTTTATATTTATACATATTACCTACATTATTCATTAAATTATTTTTTAATTTCAAGGTAGATGATATTTACATTATTTATTTGTGTGGTGCACAGACTGGTAATAAGGTCATACTCACCCCAAGGTAACCACATTGGCCCTTACTACTAGTCAGATACCTCTGATGTATGGAGAGGTGTGCTTCAGGCCCAATGGCCACCTGATTATGTTACTATTCCTAGTGAACTATGTTGGATACACTACACAACTAATAGTTAATCCAAATTATCCTTTATGATTTTTCTCAATTTCATAGTCTCTTTGTTCTACATGTTCCTAAAAGCATTAGTATGAATCTTGAGGTATGTATTGATAGGGAAGAATAATTTATTTTTTAATTTTAGAAACAATAGAACCTTCCCCAAACATATTATTCATATATAATAGATAGTAATAATAATTGGGAATAAAGACAGATATAATAAGAGAGAACCTAAATTGTCTCGAAGTTTATGTTTCAAGTAGTATTATGCAAATGCGCGGAGTTGGGGGGGATCAAAGTGAACAAGTTTTAAATAATTATGTGATTTTTTTATTTCCCATATTAGTATCCAAACCTATATTTTTTTTATTATTAATGTATCTGCATATAAATTGAAAAAAATGTTAAAAGAAGTAAACTAACAATACAACAACAAATAATATTTATACATTGTTTTATCCTAATGTGAGTATCTACTCCATGTTTTTTCAGGACTAGTGTAAGAAAGAGATATCCACTAAAACAATTAGTCAAATATATATTATAAAGGTATCATCATAAACTCTAAGTCTATCTCCTAAAATAAATTTATAGTCTCTTGACTATTTTATAATCTCCTGATTGGTTCTATATATTGTCTCCCAACACTTTAAAATGAATCTACCAAAATAAACCCTGTACAAGCACTTTATGATACTTCATGATGAAATTAAATAAAAATTGAATGATCTTATTTAATAATTAGAGTCTTTAGTACTTGATATATAATATTCTACAATAGCATGAACTATAGTCTCTTAACGTGAAATCAATTTTCTAATACTTCTTCAAGTGTAACAGTATTATGATTATGTTCCTGGGTAGTATTAGTGCTGGCTACTATCAAATCTCATTTTTCTCTTTAATTTCCATGATAATAGGGAATATAGTATCTACTCCTCATTATCACCATTTTTATACTTACTAATTTTAGAAATTGATTATATTGAAATGTTGTAATATCAATTTTTTTCGCTTACATACCAACCATGTCATTCTCTTTTTCTTCACTCCTATATTCAAGAAGTCACATGGATATTTTTTTATATTCTGAAAATGGTAATTAATTTATATTCAAAATCATGATCTTCTCAATATTCCCATTTCATCTCACATAGAATCACATAGTAATTCTCTCGATGATCACTGGATATTATTATATCCTTAAAAACGTGTTTCAGATAATATTCAATAAATAGAAATATTCTTTTTTAAACTGGTTAGATGTTTATTCAAATAATTACTTCTTCTTTGAGAACCATTAAATATTTTTTAATATTTTTATTTTAAAATATATAAAAATTAACCAGTTTCCCTCTTAATTTAGTCTCATTAATTCCCCCTTCTATCTCTTCTTGAATCATTACTAAATTATCAATAATGTTATATTTAATCCATGAAGAATAACTTAATATCTCATGATTTTAATTTCTAGAATTATATAATTTTTATTAGTTGATAATCCTTATATAAGAAATGGAATATATTACAAACCACTTAAGCGATCTTAATATATCTTAAACATATTAAAAAATATCGTCTCATCCCAACTTTTTCTTCATATAATTATAGAAAACATCAATCTCATTTAAACAAATCTAGTATTTTTATTTTACAAACCTTTAATAACCAACCTTTTAGTTATTTTTATAAACCCATTAAAATATATGAAATACATTCCCTGAATGCGAAATAACCTTCTTCCATAATCTTGTTAATTAATTAATCTAAGAAATAAATACATTCACATTATTAAAATATATTTCCAAATTTTAAATGATTATTATGTAATATATACAGTGGAAGAAGGCTTTGATATAATTTTTCTCTAAGAACAAAAAAATATCTTTGACATACAACCTATATCAATTTTTCAATATCATTATCTCTATATCTATTATTGAAAACAACTAAAATACTCAGAATCGTATTGGAACATTATTCTAACCATTTGGGGTTTTTTTCAATAACCATTATAGAATACAATCAATTTTATTTTAATTTACACAATTTTATAATTTCCCTTCATATTAAAAACTATTATAAGGAGTATAGATTTTGGAGTATCTCACACACAACTCATGCTCAAATCTCAATTGGAACATTGACATCTCAAACCTTATTAAAGTAAACCCTGATTCACAAAGAAGAATGATATAAATACATTTATCTTAGAAATGTGTTATAGATTACTCAACTATATGTTTTGTGGGATATAATATGGTAAAAATATTTTATGACAAAATTATACATCAAATTAATCCATAAAACTGTTCAACAATAGTTACCATGAAATATTTTAATTTCCATGGCATGTTCAACTAAATTTTAAAAATTAATCATCAGAACTCAACTTAATGAAAACATGAAAAAAATAGAAATATAAATAGATTTATCCCCCTTCATGACACCTTCCATACCAAGAGACACCAACTTAATAATTATATTTTATTCAATCAAAACAAAAAATTTAAATTTAATTATCATACCTCAACATTTTAATTATCCATGTACTATTTATAAGTATAGATTTTATGGAATGTTTTTCATATTCTCAACTCCCCATGATGAGATAAACTCACTAAATATTTCATTGAAGTTTTATTTCATTAAATACGAACTCCATGGATGAATTTTTAATACATATTTAAGTGTTGATAGGATGAATCATTTTAACAATTAAATCACTCCATGATGGTAGACACTCGATGTGGTAACTTATTCAAAATATTTTATTCCTTACCATTAATGTATCACCTTAAATTATTAGCACAAATTAACAAAAAAAATATGTGGGACTAATATGGATCCTACTATTCTTCTTAATGATAGAATTGGGGATAATATTTTCTTCTCAACCAAGTAAATCCTTTCATTTTATCCAAAATTTTATGAGAACGCTTCGTGTTTTTACCTCGTTATATTTTCTAGACATGAAATTAACTAGTATGTGAGGTGTTATTTTTTAGTTAATATTTATTTTTATGTGAAATTAGAATTATTACATAGTTAATAAAATAACATAAACTCTCTTTTATCTGCTTAATCTTCTTATAAATTCCAAAAAATTATATCCATATAAATAATGACCAATTTACACACATTCCGAATTTTCTCCTTGTATAGAAATTAATTTTCTAGAAAACATTCTTAGAATACAGAGTGAATGATCATACAAGATAGTAAAATGGATGAATATTTGGGGGTTATATTCAATAAGTTATTAGATTTTAAATAAATTATTATATTTAAAATAATTAAGTAGTAGAAAATTAAAAAATGTACACATGAATTTTTATAGTTGTTCAAATCAAATTTTTCCAATTTTTAATCGTCTCTTACCTCTATCCCTAATAGAAATGGAACCCACTGAATAATGACTTTTTATGGGGAGTTACTGCCCAATTACAAAATCCTTTTCTAGTAGAGAAATAAACAACCAAAATAACTTTTGATGGGGAGTGACAACCCATTATAACTATCATTTTCCCAACTAGAAGGAAACTTAAGACTTGTGTTTTTCTTACTAGATACACAACACAAAAATTACTTCATTTTTACCTCTAGGAACAAATGATAAACATAGATTTTATTGGGGAATTATAACCCAACTAGTCATACATTTTAATTAAAGATCATAAACCATCTCTAATGTACATAAAAAATATATAAAGAATACCTCAGCATAATAAAAGTTTTAAAATGAAGAATAATCTTAATATAAATGTATCCTATATAATTTTAGTATATGTAGAGGAATACATATTTACGTATAGAATGTAAGATCATATCTATAGTGATCACAAATGTGTACAACATTACATCATATAGTGTTCCATGACATTGAAGGTTTTTAATGTTCATGTATTGTCGACATGTTCATATAACATTGAATTAAAAAAATAAGGTTTTATAAAAATATATTTCTGAATATTCTTCATGAATTCCATCATTAAAATTTTTAGTCATATTAACAACAACATAAAATATTCTATCCATCGTACTAATTTATTTTGGATGTAGTATTCTTGGACAATTTTTTAGAGATAGAAAACTAAATTTGAGTTTTTCAATTATCTATAATGTTTTCTTGATAGTTTCACATATTCTTTAGGTATTTTTCTCGATTTCAGGTATTTTAAATCAGCATTATTTATTTTCCATTAAAAACTTATTGTCAATCCTAGAGTGTTGATAATAATAGATAAGTCAATAATTATTTTAAATAAATAAATACTTTGAATAATCAAGCCTTAATCATGGATAATATTCCCCATAAGATATTAAAATTTAACTTCATTTAATATTTCTTCATCATTTGAATTCAAATATAATGTAAACAACTATTTCAATAAAATATTTTAAAATTCATAAAATAATTTTTCCTAAAAATTACATGTTTAAATGGTATGGATAATTGTCTACATTGTTATCCATTTTTTTGTAAATATCATTCGCCATAGGAATGAATCATTATTAGAATCATTTCTACATAAATATTATTTCTAATATCATTGAAAATCTATTTTTGAAATAAATATCTGTAACGAACCAGACCCGAATAGCCACATGAACAGTGTTAAACGGGTCGGGTTCTACTACTTTAGGAGCACCTCCCCGAACACCAAAGGCCACCGACTAGCAGCGAGGGTCTTATAGGTATAGTGGGGAGGATATACCCTCTCGAAGAATAGTAATAATGGTACTGGTATGAGTATTAATAATAAAGATGCAATGGAATAAAAACGCAGTAGAATCGAACAAGACCCGCAGAGCGAAAACACATTCAATATCAATAAACAGCAGAATCATTAAATATAATTGACAGCAGTAGAAATAAACACAATATAATGTGGATCACTTGTCACTACTACTGAACAACAAAACTTGCATCCAAAACAGGTCATACATATATAAATATAAAGGGCGCCAATGGCTAACCAACTATAGCTATAAACAAGTAAACATGCTGATACAAGAACGAAAGAAAAACATAACTAAACTCCATCTAGGTAATACCTCAATGTCCATACCCTTTCCATGCATAGCTAATGCAGCCTAGCTCTTGAAGCTGGCCCCTTTCCTGCACATAAATCCATAAAGTCTAAATGCGCCCTGAAGGGACCGTGTAGGGTGTGAGGTGAATCTCAGTAGGATACCACCCAATGGTGCATACCTAATATAAGTGTTTAAGGAGGCATGAATTTATAAGAAAAGAAGTAAACAAAATTATGTAAAAATAAACACAAACTCCACTGGTGCTTAGCAGCCACCATGGAGTGTCACTTGCTTCGACCAATGCTGGAATCTCTATCATATAACCCGGAACCATGTTCCCCCTAACAACACGTGTCTCAAGTACCAATGTCTTGAAGGCATAGCCGAGAAACAGAAACCCAGGAGAACAATGATTCCTTCCCTCAATAAGTATCTAGAGGGACAATGATTCCTTCCCTCCAAATAAGTAGCTGGAGGGACAGTGATGTCTGCCCTAAAAATAAAGTGTCCGGAGAGACAGTTATATCTTCCCTCAAATAACAGCGAGCATATGCCCCCAACCCGATAGCCTCAATGCTATCCCATGAAGGCTCCTCACCTTCCATGTGGCTTCCTAAGACAATCACCACCAAACCAATAGTACCCAAACCGCATCTAACGAGGGACTCTACCCACACGAGTGGTCAAAACCACCTCATCACGGAGTCTCTCTATGTGCATACTACTTAATGATTTGAGTGAGTGGTAATCACCAAAAAAATACACAACCACAACTCCTCTGACACATCATGTCCCTACAACCAGGCAGCTCAAGTCTGATGGTTTGGACATCCCAGTAACCCGGGCCATGCCCAACCTGACAGTCATCCTGCCTCAAATCGACGCACCTGATGCCCAATCTGGTGGTCAGAACCACCCAACGTAACCTGGGCCAAGACCAACCTATGATTAACATTACTCAACAATACCCAGGACCCACCTACCACAACCCAAAGGTTCCAACATATGCAATATCACACATCACATATAAAATCACAATGGAAAACATTAAATACAAAAGACAACAAAACAGTTGAATTACCCTAGCAAGGTGTTGTCACATACTAGCACTGAGGTCTTGAGAGCCTCTAACAATTCATATCAATGTTTAATAAACTAAACTCATCAGATAAAACATCCCAGCTCAATCATAATCATTTTGGCCTCCCCCAGCCAAAATGCCCCAATTGAGCAATGGCCCCTCGCCCAGCCCCGCTAAAGAAACATTTGTAAAGGTCATACCCAAAGGAATCCCACGGGTCTAATGAACAATTTAATATACAATATCAGATAAAAATGGGTCCCGCTCAAAATATCTAAAAACGCGCCGAAGGCCGCACCACCTAAATGACTACAAAAACACAAAAAGTGGTATACATCACCGACCTGAGACTAGTATGATTCTACTCCTCCAATAATAGCCTCCAATTATGTCTAAAACGTGGTATATCTATAAAAGGATCAAAATAGATCAAAAACCAATAACTCGTTCTAGAATAGAAATCGAAAAAATGGCTCAATAGGAATCAAGGTCATACTGAGGGGGTTCCAACGGATTCAACGGTGTTTGAATCGAGTCTCGGGCGAAGGAATAGGAGAGGAAATGAGCTTCGACCAGCTCTCCCCACTCAACCCGATGAAGGGGATGATTTTCTTCCTCAAAACGAGGGTACTGCCCATTTCAGTGAAAAAAAACTACACTGCATGTACATTAAGTACATATATTGTATCATTTTACTATTCATATGACGGCTGATATTTCACTAACTTAATTTCCATAACATGTCGACATGCATACACAACGTGTACCTAGGGGTACAAGGTGTATACTTAGTTTTTCTTCTCTTCCTCGACGACCTACCCACACACCATGTATATCCATCGCACACAACTATACTACATGGCGTGTCCAAGGAGGACACGACGTGCACTTGGCTAAATGATTATACCTAGACAACATGCCTACAGGCCATGTGTGGCCTCCACACGGTCATGGGTACACGGCATGTCTATAACTACAAGTCGTGTAGTATGAAATTCCTACACAGTCATCAGATGGCATGTACTCGGCAAGCACACGACCGGTACTCACCCAACCCATACACGATGTGTCCTCTAGAGTACATGGCGTGTAGTCTAGAAATTTCCAGAAACTGCCAAATTTCTCTCGTTTTATCTAGGACAATTCAAAAATTCAAACAGGGTCGGTATTTTCACCCATTCTAAAAACCTGAGTTCTTACAATCTCCCCACCTTAACAAATCTCATCCCCAAGCTATCAAAAAAACCCAAATATGGAACTAAACATACCACCCCGATCAAAGTAAACTGGACTTCCTCGGTCTCAAAGGTTCAGGCTAAATTCTTCAAGGGGCTCCCCCCCCCCTTAAGAATCGCCTAACTCAGTCTCAACACAATAAAACTCAAAACAACCAAATGTTCACTAACTTGTTTTCTGGATTCATATTCCTTTTGTGACGTATCATCACCCCTACTCCTCATTGGTGCTCCTATGTCGTTTCTGACACCCAACATATCTCGCACTGCATCGGTGTCCACCTCCACAAGGTCCTGCATCCCATGGATGCTCAAAAACAAACCTGGTGCCTAACACCTTAATTAACATGCATCCTTGATGCCCTGATGGCCAAGGCACCTCAAGTAACTTACACCCACGATGCCATGATGCCCACGACACCTCAACTAATCTGAATCCTCGTTTCCCCTGATTCTACGCATCTCATACATATATATAAATATATCTTACACCCGATATGGTGTTAATCCCACTGACCAACATCTAGTCAGTCCACATAGGTTATGTGCATCACGTTCACTCAAAACGGACATGCCTCTATAGTTCATGCCAAAAAGGAAAAACATGGAAATCACCACCACGCCCTCGATGTACCTCTAACCGTCAACGGCTCACCAGCCTACTCAGACTCTAGAAACTCCACGGTGTGCACCTGGCCTAAAGTACAACTGCATGATGCCTGACCACCCTGCGGTGCTTCTCCAGCCACTGGCCACTGACCCCTCAGCTGGATCCCACTGTCTCTGTAACATTTTCCATGTAAGGCTAAACCACATCTAACCTCCCCTAGTACTGAACCTGAACCAACTCCAGATTCCATTGTATGTCCTAGCCCCTACCTATCGGCTATCTGAGAAGGCTTCCAGCAAAACCTCTCAAGATGTCTGACCAGTCCACATTCCTGGAACTCCTTTGGAGGCCTATTTCACTGAGTCCGAACAGGTCCTGGTTCTCCACACTGAAAGAAAATCACTACAGAAATACTACGAGGTGGTATAGCTGAGACCTTGGCCTGACTGCCCTGTTGGAACTCATCTCGTCCTCACATCCTGTTGTCCAAACTGTCACCTGAAACTGTTCCCCGGCTAACCTAGGGCATATCCCTCTGGTTTCACTCTTCTATGAGCGCCTGGTTCTCTACCTTTGAGAATGAACCCAACCTTATGATATTCACCTGGATCTGAATGGTGTGTCATAATCCATCCTTGAAGCGCCTCACCCTTGTTGTGTCATTGCTAACCATACCAGGTGCAAATCAATACAACTCATTGAAAGTGGCTGCATAGTCCATGACATACATGTCTCCCTGATGAAGGCTCAAGAAATCCCGAGCTCTCTCGGCCCTTAGTGTCTCTATGTAAAAGTGCTCTAAAAACATATCCTCAAAGTCCTTCCATGCCAGTACCTCCTGCCTGCAAGCCTAAACCTGCACATCCCACCAATACTTTTCCGGTCCTCGCATCATGTACGTCTCCAGATTGACCCTCTACCCTGGAGGCATCTTGAGCTGCTTAAAGTTCATATGCATGCTCTCTATCAAATTCTCAGCCTCCTGTGGACCACCCTCACCCTGAAAAAGCGATGGGAGTTGCAACTAGAACTCCCGCGTCAGATATTCCATAGATTCCTCTGTACCCTGCACGCCTCTGTCGATCCCCTGCAAGACACGTATCAGGCTAGCTCGGAGCTTCTCATCGAGCCATGGTCCGAACGCTGCCAAACCTAGTTGTTGTCCTACCTCCACTGGATCCTGACCTGATCATGTACTTGAGCCTATACCTGCGGCTCCTGCTCTGCCTGCACCTGATCCTGAACCTGATCCTGCACCTGCGGCACTGTGTCATCACCCATCTGACGCTCCATTGAGACGTGCAAGAGGAACCCTCTGAATACCATAAATGGTCAGGCATCCTATATGTATATATAAGAATATATATTCAACATAGATAAGGAAATCAATAAAAGGAAGTGCATAAGTACTACCCTTACTCTCCCCCACCGCAACCATTCCCCATGGCATCCCGGCCTCATTTCCTCCTTACCCACCCTTAATAGTGCCAAGTATCAAAAGTACCCCGGGCCATGCCCGACCCGAAAACCCATGTTTCCTCAAATAGATGACTGAGTCGCCTAATCCTAGTGATCAAAATCACCTCAACAAATAGTACATGTCTACTCGTACAAGATCCGGACCCAAATACCTTGTCGCATGTAATTCTACAAATATACAAAGCATAAAAATTGAAAATTTTTACATGGTATTATCACTTCACAAAGCATTAGTGCAGTTATGAAATTGAAATACCTAAAAAATGTTTCTATCAAAAGCCAAGAAAACAAGCCTTTCCATACTGGGACAAGGTCCTATTCTCCCTTACCGTATTGTGTCAAGGGTTGCACATCACAATCAATAACATCACACACCATGTGAGCCACCGAGGTGGAAATCATATAATCTTTAATCTGAGAAAAAAAGCAGAAAGCAATTCCCAGCCCTGGAAACTTGGTCCATCCCTCATAGCTTGGGCTACAGGCGCCCAAGTACAATCTAGGAACCCAGTTCCAATCACAACCTACCTCCAGTCTACCATATCCCAAATAGTAAAATAAGAAAAAAAAAGAGAAGTTTCAATATCCTTATTAGCCAACAAAACACTGCAACTAAATCCCTGTCAAGAACACCTCAAATATCACTTTGTAATGACTCGGACCTAAGCAACCACCCGAACAGTGTTAAACGGGTCGGGTACTTCTACCTTAGGAGAACCTCCCTAAACACCAATGGTTTTCGACTAGGAGTGAGGGTTTTATAGGTATAGTGGGGAGGCTATACCCTCTCGGAGGATAGTAATAATTGTACTGGTCCGAGTATTAAAAATAAAGATGCAGTGGAATAAAAAATCAACAGACTCGAACCAAACCAATAGAGAAGAAACACAATCAATATCAATAAACAGTGGAAGTATTAAACATAAATGAGAGCAGCTGAAATAAATATAACAGCATGTTGATCACTTGTCAATACTACTGAAAAAATAAACAAGCATCTAAAATAGTTCATACATTTCCAAATATAAAGGGAACTAATGGCTAACCAACTGTAGTTATAAACATGTGAAAATGCTGATACAGGAAAGAAAGCAAAACATAAGTAAACTCCATCTAGGTAAAAGCTCAAGGTCCATACCCTCTCCATGCATAGCTAATGTAGCCCAGATCCTGAAGCTGGCCTCTTTCCTGCATGTAAATCCATAAAGCCTGCACACGTCCCGAAGGGCCCGTGCAGGGTGTGAGATGAATCTCAATAGGATACCACCCAACAGTGTGTGCCTAATATAAGTGTTTAAGAAGGAATTAATTTAAAATGAAAGCATTAAAAATAATGATGCACAAATAAACACAAACTCCACTGGTGCTCAGCAACCACCATGGAGTGTCACCTGCTTCGGCAAACACTGGAATCTCTATCATATAACGCAGTACCATGTGCCCCCTGACACTACGTGTCTCAAGTACCGACGTCCCGAAGGCATGCCTGAGAAATAGTAACCCAGAGAAATAGATATTTCTATCCTCAATAAGTAACCGTAGGGACAATGACATCTTCCCTCAAAATAAGTAGCCGGAGGAACAACGATTTCTTCCCTCAAAATAAAGTTTCTACAGAGATAGCGATATCTGCCCTCAAATAATGGCGAGCCTCTGCCCCCAACCCGATAGGTCAATGTTATCCCCTGAAGGCTCCTCACCTTCCACATGGCTTCATATGGAAATCACCCCCAAACCGATAGTACCTAAATCATAACTAATGGGGGCCTCTACCCACATGAGTGGTCAAAACCACCTCATCATGGAGTCTCTATATGTGCACACTATTCAAAGTCCTAGGTGAGCGGTAATCACCAAAATAGTATCCAAGACACAACACCTCTGACACCTCATGTCCCTATGACCATGCCGCTCAAGTCTGATGGTCTCGCCATCCTAGTAACTCGGGCCATGCCCAACCTGACAATCAACCTGCCTCAAATCGATGCCAATGACGCCCAATCCATTGGTTAGAACCACCCAACGTAACCTGATCCAAGACCAACCTGTGATCAACATCACTCTAAAATACCTAGGCCCTACCCAGAATAACTTGAAGGGTCCATCATATGGAATATAACACATCATATATATAATCACAATGGAAAACATTAAACCAGAAAGACAATGAAATAGTTGAATTACCCTAGCAAGGTGTTGTCCCATACCAGCAATGAGTTCTTGTGAGCCTCTAACAATTCATATCAAGGTTTAATAAACTAAAATCATCAGATAAAATATCCCAGTTCAATCATAACCATTTTGGATTCCCCCATCCAAAATGCCCCAATTGAGCAATGACCCCTCGCCTGGCGCCGCTCAAGCGAAATAGGTAAAGGGAATACACAAAGGCATCCTACGGGTCTAATGAACAATTTAATATGCAATATCAGATTAAAATGCGTCTTGCTAAAAATACATGAAAATGCCCCGAAGGTCGCACCACCCAAATGACCATGAAAACACAAAAAGAGGTATTCACCACCTACCTGAGACTAGTACAATGTTACTCCTCCGATAACGGCCTCCAATTTGGTCTAAAACGTGGTAGATCTATAAAAGGATAAAAACCACTCAAACCCCAATAACTCATTCTAGAATCGAAATCAAGAAAAATGGCTCAAGAGGAATCAAGGTCTTACCAGGGGGTTCCAACAGATTCAACAGTGTTTGAATCGGGTCTCAGATAAAGGAATGGGATAAAAAATGAACTCTAGCTGGCTCTCCCTGCTCAACCTGATGAAGGGGTTGAGTTTCTACCTCAAAACGAGGCTTTTGTCCGTTTTAGCAGAAAAAAAAAGAAACTACACGGAGTGTACTTTAAGTACATAGTGTGTATCATTTTACTGTTCATATGACGGCTGAAATTTTGCCGATTTACTTTCCAGAACTTTCCGATCTACGTCCACAGCATGTACATAGTGGTACACGGCGTGTACTTAGTTTTTCTTCTCTTCCTCACCGACTTACCCACACACCATGTATATCCCTCGTACACATCTAGACTACACATCGTGTCCAAGGAGGACACAGCATGCACAAGGATAAATGATTCTACCCGGCCAACAGGCCTACACACCATGTGTGGCCTCCACACAGTCATGGGTACACGGTGTGTCCATAACTACATGTCTTGTAGTAAGAAATTCATACATGGTCATCACACGACATGTACTCGGAAATCACACGGCTGGTACTTTCCCAACCCATACATGGCATGTACTCCGGAGTACATGACATGTTGTCTGAAAATTTTCCAAAAACTACCCAATTTCTCCAGTTTTCTCAGGGACAAGTCAATAATTCAAACCGGGTTGGGATTTTGACCCATTCTAAAAACCCAGGTTCTTACAAAATCAATTTCCAATTATTTATGTATCAAATAAGATGTGATTAAGGATCATTTATTCTTTTTGTAAGAATCATTTCTTATAATTAGAAATCATATTGTTCTTATAAGAATAAATTTTCTTCTATGTAAAAGTAAACCTTTAAAAAAAATTAACTATGATTTATTTTACATTTATATGGATTTTTTATTATGTGTAAGTTTGATTTTGTAAAACAACAATTATTATTTTTAAAAGTTATCAGGATCAGTCTTAAAACTAGAATGATTTTATCCAATGTTCAAAAGAATGTTTCAATGATTCCATATGGATTACAATGATATTTTATAATGATTATCCAACTATTATAGAAATTTTATTCAATACCTCTAGTGTGTGAGAGTTAAACTAACTCATATTCGTATGTATTTTTCTCAAAAAAATATTAGGGAAGAAAAAAATGAATACATTATAAAAATATAAATATATTATAATAATATTTAAAATAATATGAATCGAAAACGTATAAATGTTTTAAGGTCATTTATTTCTTCAAGATATAAAACAAGATTCAAAAAAAGAAACCCTTAATTAGTATTCAAAACTCTTTTTAGAGGGAATAAAAACATGATGTTTTAATTATAAAAAAAGTGACTTTAAAAGTATCCACTAAATAATATCCATCATTTTGATAATTTCAAAACCAATAATGAAGATTACAACCTTTTTTTAATAAAAAAATAATTTTTAATATTGTATTCTTTTTTGTGAGAGAAAACTATTTATAATATGTGTTAAATATTTAAAAAAATATAACTCCTAATAAGTTAATAAATACTACATCAGGAATATTAGATATAAATATAAATCTAGAAAAACATCATCTGATACTAAAAATGTAATATAGATGGAAGAAATAAAATCCCATTATGCTTAAGTACATATTAAATTTTTTATTAATTAATTTTTTCATATTTTCATAGAATGTGGGTTTAAATAATGAATCCCCCCTTAATTCATGCAATCTAAGAATAGAAACCAATATTAAACTCGGAATATAAATAATTAAATCAGTAATTCTATCCATTAATTAATGATTTAATGTATCCATACCAATGTATATAAATTCCAAACCTGTTATGTGCATAATATAAGAACTATTTTATAAAAATATAAGAGTTCATCATAAAAAATACTTGAAAAGATATAATAATCGACCAAAACATGCTATAATATTAATGGAATTATATATAGTAACTAAATGTTAAATAAAATTATTTTAAACAAAAGAATAAAATATATTTTACATGCATGTTTTCCATAAATAAGTTATAAATATATTCGTGAAGATTTATTTCAAAAAACATTCTCAATTTTCCATCATACAAAGTTCAAACATGATTTTCCCGAAATTAGTTAAATCAAAAGTATTTGAAAAAATACCATCTAATTGATCATCTATTAAAATATATCAAAAATATATTTCACATTTATTAACATGATATATATGAAAATTAAATCTAACATGAATATGGGTTTTTATTGAATGATATAAATGGTTTTTCAAAATTGAAATAGTTTTTGAATAATCACATAAAATATGAATCTTATCAAAATTAACATTCAAATATTTTAAAATACCTATATCCATAATGATTGATCACAACTATTAGAAACATATATATATTCATCTTCCAATGTTGATAAAGAAACAACAAGTTGTTTTTTTTTTGAGATCCAAGAAATTAAACTCTTTCCTAAAAAAGTGACACATACAATTAATATATTTTCTTTCAATTTTACATCTTCCAAAATAAGAATCGTAATTGTTTTTAAATCAAAATATTTATATCCAAGATAAAGAATAAAATATTTTAATAACCTTTAGTAAATTTATGGATTCATTCAACAACTTTCAAGTTACTTTCATTAGGTTGATCCTGATATATTGAATGTATATAAACACAAAAAATAAAATCCTGTAAAGTATTTGATAAATACAAGAAACTACAGGTCATTCCTTTAATAAATTTATTATTCATTTTTTATCCCATATTTATCATAATATTGTTTATATTATGTACTTATTGAGTTACGTAAACATTTACTTCATTCCAGTCCAAATATTTTAGCTATCACTTCAACATAGTTAGATTGATAAATACATTTATCATTATTCCATTGAAAAATATAATGTCCTAAAAATAATTTTAATTTTATTCTAATACTCCCTTAAAATTAAAAACTCATTAATCAATATAATTTAATAAAATTTATTTCTCTTAAGTATCCAAAAAATAATATCATCAACAGAAAATTTAAAAAACAAAATATATTTAGATTTTATATTAATAAATAATTTTGGATCTATAATTCCATTCATAAAACTATATTTCAAAAGAAATTAAGTAAAACATTCATACCTTGATATTAGAGTATATTTAAATCCATAAAAGGCTTGAGAAACTTTTAAAAGTTGATTTGGTTTCTTTTCAATTTTGAAACAATGGGGTTTCTTAAAAATCCTTCATCGGAAATTTAACCACTAATAAAATCACTTTTAACATCCATTAAAAAGGTTCAGAATTTGATAGGATATATATTTTAATAAAATTATATTATAATATCTTCTAGAAAATCATGTATAAGTCTCAACATAATCTTTACCTTCTGAAAATTAACATTATGAAAATAATTAGACATTATTTATAATATTGTTCCCAAATTGATCATATCTATTACTAAATACCAATTTAGTATCAATAACTTTTTTATATTTTGGTGCCTAATCATAATCCTATCCATTATTTATTAGAATTTTATTTATTTCCACTATTATCACTAGAACCTAGTTATAATTAGTTAAATATTCAAAACTGACTTTTGAATGAAAATTATAATTAAGATAATTGTGAGAAATAAAATTTGTTATTGAAATTATAGTTCTAACTCAATATTGTACATCTCCAATTACTCTATCTATATTATTTTATTTATATACTTTCTAATATATTTCATTAGGGTTATTCTCCAACTCATCATCTACATATTCATTTTCTGTTTAATCTTCTCTAAAATAAGAAACTATAATTTAATCTTCAATCTTTTGTATATATGTTTTTTTCTTTCAAATAGTTTACATCAAACATAAAATGAATATACTCTTTAAAAAACAAGGTTGTTTTTTTATATAAACTATAATATTTGTTAAAATATAAATATTCTATAAATATTAAACCACTATATTTACCACAAAATTTATCTAAATAATCATTTTCATTAAGAACAAAAGTTTTAAAACCAAATACTCTAAGTAAAAAACATTATTTTTTCTTCCATTCTATAGTTCATAGGTGGTTTTCTTTAAAATTTATCTTATAATAATTAATATTGATATATATAAATATATATTTATACATTATAACCAAATGTATTCTGGTTTTATAAATTTATTTAACATTGTTGTTTCTATTTCATTTAAAGTCCAATTTTCCCTTCAACCACTCCATTTTTGGTGGTGTTATAGGGGTAGAAAGGTACCGAAAACAACCATTTTTTCAAAAATATATCTTATTATAAATATAAAATATTTCCAACTCTATCAAAAATAATTAGTAAAATTAAAAAACCTTTCCAACTAAACAAATTTATAATATGTAATTAAAATTTATAATGTTTCAGTTTTATGTGTAAAAAATAAACCCAAGTAAATATAAAATAACTAAAACATATTTTCTTACCACCCATAAAGTTTGTGTGTATAGGTTCAAAACTTTAATGGTGGATAATTTATAGTGCTCATAAATTGTGATCATCATTGATTGATATCAAACTCTCTAAATTTTGTTTACCATTCATGTTTTAATTAAAAAATGTAGATGATATGTTTTCACTCAACAATATTTAGAATTTGAACATTCTTTGATAGCCTATGTAAGACCCTAAAATATTCATGAATGTTCTTCCTACACAATATAATATTGTTTAAATATAAAAAAAATTAAAAATAGTCTGATCAATTAGTCTAGAAAAATTGATGTAATAAATTCAGTGTCTATGTTAAAACAAAACTGATTTGTCTTTAAGAAAAATAATATGTCATTTTAAAATTTAACAAACATACCATAATCATATGATATAGAAATTATATTCCAAATAGGTTTCAAACCCTTAAAATTTAATAATTTTAAAAAATAATATATTTTTAGACACTTCACCAACACCATTAACCATTAATTTTAATTTATCCCAAAAAGTTATAGTCAAACTGGTTTAGGATTCTAGCAAATATTGTTCCTATCTATTTATTAAAAAATTGAAGAAGTGGTAGAATATGGGGGTTTACAAATGTGATAGTGAAACACACCTGGTGCATCTAGATCAATAAGGTGTGAAAAAAAGTATAGAGTAATAAAATACCATCTCGAGGAGACCTACATAATTTCTCTCTTGGAAATAGCAACAAAAACCAGGTTTTACTCCCAATATGCATGAGTGATATCCAGATTTAGGCACTTCGGATATTGTAAGCAAGAAATCCAGGATGGAAGTATTCTACAAGGGATATTCCTGAACCTCATCTTCATAATTTACCATGTCTAATTATTGAGACTTAAAATATATATTCCCAATAATGTTAATTAATATAGTTTTGAAAACACTTAAAATTTTGTTCCTATCGGTTTAGAAAAGAAATGGAAACTAAAACATATTTTAACAAGTTATTCATTAAAAATATTGATGATAAGTACATTTTAATGAAAAACATAGTTTTTCAAAGGTCTATAGAAATTAAAATGAAGACTCTCATGAAAAATTTCATTTCAATATACAACTAAAACATGTAACTATTGAAACATTTTCATTATATATGTCTACAAAGAAATGATTTCAAATTTTAGGTATCAAATTTTTATAACCAAGTACAATTTTTCAATATTAATTTTCTTTATAGAAATAATTATATTATAAATGTATCTACCATTAACAAATATGGATATATTCTTCATAAATGATTCAATTTAATTTTTTATCATTTCATTTTCCTTTTAAATAGTGTGTAAATTAATAAAAAAAACATTGATCTTATTTTCATTAATATGTTATATATAGAAAAAAATAATTATTCTTTTTGTTTCCATCATTATGTTTCATGATGTCTTGGGAATGAATATTATTTTCTTCAACATTCTTCTTATTCATTTACATAGGTTCCTTATATATATCCGAAATTTTAATAAAACTATTTTGTAACATTCATAACTAATCATATAAATCATCGATAAGAGTGATTTTAGAATAATATTTATTTGATTGATATTTATAATCACTAACTATATTAAATTTAAGAATGAGACACACATATTCTAATTGTTTTTATATTCTAAAATCATCACTATAATTTAAATCCTTTTTATAACTAAAAATAGAACACTCTTTTTCCTTATTACAAATATTTTCTTAATATATATCTATTTACATATACCACTTCATTAGAAACAATAGTACCTTTCTTTCTTCCATTATGATCATCTCTAGGATAATATCATTAACCACTTAAAGAGTATCATTCCTCTTTTTTATAAATACCTTTGGTTATATGAAGAATATCATCTATATAACTCTCCTCTAACATGGAATGACATGAGTAAGTAGTAACATTCATATTTCATTTAAATTTAACTCCTTATCTCTTTTTAATATCTTCATCGACTGTTTTTTTAGTTTTTAATTCACATTACAATAGAGAAATAATATGTTAATCAAGCATATATTCTTTCAAAATTTATACTCTCATCAATAGAAACATTTTTCTCAAGACATTTCATTAGTGATGATCTATGTACTCTTTCAAAAAATATTATATTCTCGAAAGTTATCCAAAATCAATAATTCTATTTATAATTATAGTTAATTTATGAAACATTTGATTTATAGATTCCTCTTTAGAAATTTTAAAATCTTTATATTCATCTATAAACATTAAAATATTATATCTCTTTAGAGTATTAGTTCCATTGTGTGAAAATTGTAAATTTCTCCAAATATCATTAGGGTTATTTATATAATATGATATGGATAAAATATTTTGTTATAATTATATAATATAATATATTCATCACCTTTTAATTCAAAGAAAAAACAAAAAAATTGTTACCATTAGTGGTCTCCTTCTTAGTTTTGGGTAACTTGTAAGGTTTTACCTTAATGATCTTGCTATCAATGAATAGTTGTTTGAGGAAACCTTCCATCCTTTTTTCCAATATTCATTTTCAGTTCCTTCAAAGAGTGAATATCTCTACGGAATCCAAAATTCATTATAAGTTGTTCCTAAATTAACAAATTGATCTTTTCCCTAGATGGTTATATCTTGTATATGGTTATAAATTAAGGGTAGATATGTTGCATGCCTAATAATCCCCGAAATAGCCTTTTCAAATACCAATTTTTTTCCTATATAGTGATATAGTAGAATGTTTGTGGGTGATTAGAAAAATTTTAAAAATTATAAATAAATTATTTTAGTTATAAATAATTAAATTGTAGAAAATTAAAAAGTAATCATAATTTTTTATTATTATACATCAGTAAAAAGTGATCAGACATCTTCGCTTCACTTCTATATATCCCCAAGAGAAATGGTACCCACTTACATTTAATTTTAAAGGGATGTCACAAACCAATTAAAACTTCATTTCAAATATTGGAATAACCAACACACCTAAATTTTTATTGGGATATATAACCTATTACAACAACTATTTTCCTTACATGGACTTAAAACCTAAGACAAGCCTTTTTCAAACATGAGTGAAAAAAAATCATTCTTTTTTTAACTAGAGTAACAGTTAAAATAGTCAATAATTTTTCTACCTAGAGGCTTAACTTATGAATATACCATTTTTTGTGATTTTATAACACAACCAATCATGAATTTAAATGAAATGGAATAAATAAACTATAACACAAACAAATAATAGAGAAATAATACAACACCATATGAATAGATTTAAAATTATGAAAATTGTATTTGTTTAAAAACATGGAATATGTTAGGGGAAGTGGAAGAAATTACATTTATATCCATCAGCAAAGCTCAAATCA
The DNA here is from genome assembly GCA_963277665.1 of Viscum album. Classification (NCBI taxonomy): domain Eukaryota; kingdom Viridiplantae; phylum Streptophyta; class Magnoliopsida; order Santalales; family Viscaceae; genus Viscum; species Viscum album. The sequence continues at coordinate 343,925,328 of OY728127.1, read as the reverse complement.
ATGGATATCACAAATATGTATGAACCCACGTTGTGTAGTGTGCCTATATTTTTCTTAGTTTTACATTTGTTATGTCTATAACAGGGTTTGGTATACTCTACAGAAACCCTTTTACAAGTTCTTTAAAATTTAATTTATCGAGTCTCATCATGGATGTTATCTTTTATAATTATTATCCACATGAAGAATAACTTAAAATACTATAGTTTTTATAGTTCTTAATATTTGATGCAGTAGTCATGGATGAATTTTTGAATGGTAATGAAGTAGATCCTATTTCTTCAATTCACCACAGTGATTAATAAATAGTTTCCTACATTATTTACATGTTCCTCTAAATTTAATTTTCATGAAATACTCATTTATACATTATTATAAAAATAAAACTACATGTGAAACACAATAAAACATTAAAAATAAATATATCAATACATATATTAAAGAAATAAATGCATCCACAAATCAGGAATTAATCAGGTATAATATTCCGCATAATCAATGTGAATTTAATTTAATTTAATATAAATTCAATTATTGAATTCAAATGTTACTTAAGTAACGATTTAAATAAATTAGATAATAATTAAAAAATCCAAAAAATCCTATGTTTAAAGAGTATGGATCATTTTCTGTATAAGGATTCGTTTTGGTGGCCAGTGGGGGGACACACGTTTGGTGGACGGTGGGGGGACAAACGTTTGGTGGCCGGTGGGGGGGCACACGTTTGGTGGCCGGTGGGGGGACACACGTTTGGTGGCCGGTGGGGGACACACGTTTGGTGGACGGTTTTCCAAACCTTGCGGCCCAAGCCGTGTGTCATGCCCAGTTTGGGTTTTTAAAATATTTAAAATAAATTTAAAATAAAACCAAAACTAATAAAATCTCCCCTCTTCCTCACAGAACTCGCATGAACCCCCTCCCTTGGTGCCACCATCCTCGCGCGCGAGCCCTTTCTCAGCCGCACCTCCTTCATCCTCCGTTCTTGGCGATTCCTCCTTCGAATCTCTACGGTAAGCCTCCTTCTTCCTTCCTCATCCCTTTTTGGAAGGTTTTTGGGCTTCCCTTTGCCCTATTTTTCATTTGGCCTAACCCTAGGGTTTGGATGGGTTTTTCATTTTACGTTCTTCTTTGTTTCTCTTGTTCTAGGTTGATGCGAATGGTCTGTTGGGACTCCTTTGGGTGATTTTTGGTGTCCGCCGCCAATGGTGACGCGGTTTGCGGTGGTTTCGATCCAAAGGTTTGATTTCAAGGTAAGGGTTTTACCCGTTTTTGGTTTTTGTAGTATCCAATTAGTTTCTTAAGTTGTTTTATAGAGTTCCTTATATGTTTTTCCCTGTGTGTTAGGCTGTTGGAAATGGTTTTGGTTTGCATGAGCGGTAGTGGTTCTTAGTTAGAAAGCATCAAGAGCTGGAGTGGATGGATGGATCCACCATGAGGTAGGGTCCCTCTACTTTCCCTTTAATTTAAAATGAAGCATTTAAAGAGTTTAATACAGCATTTTTTTAGTATTTTAATTATGCAAGTTTAGTCGATTAAATTCTTATGTGAAAATCGTGTGAATTGTATGAATCAGATAAAAGAGGTTGTTTGGTCACTAAACTAATGATTTAATAATAAAACACCTCGATCAGTGGTGTGATGTCTTCAAGATAAAAGTAGGAAGTAGGTCCTTATACCTGCCTACTAAACTCTTGCTACTCATGGGTGATAATTTATTGATGTCATGTTTCCTCTGAATTATACTAAATGGTTAGGGCATGACAGTTGTGCTCTTTTGATGAAATTATTAAACTTGAATGCAATAGATTGCGGTGGTAAGACCATGCCTTAGGATAATGGAATAAGCACAACTTATGTTAATGGAATGGATACTTAAGAAGAGTTTCCTTAAGTATGAATGTGATGAATATGATAAATATTGTGATAATGATACTTGAGATGGTTTGCATTAGGTATATTTGTGTGAACGTGATTATAATCATTTATGTGGATATGGGCTCTATGATTGTTTGTGATTGTGATATGATTCTTTGAATACTTATGTGGTAATTCCATAAGCAGTATGTTATAGACATGGTTTTATTGTGAGTGTGCACATGCTGATGCCATGTAATGAATGATAATAAATGTGAGTACATATTTGGAAGGGAGGCATTCTTACCCCTTGCCATTTGACTTCTAGTGATGTTTTATGTGTTCGATGGGAGGCAGTTATACCCCATGCCAGTATTATAAATCTGATGGAGGGGAGGTAGTATACCCCATGACGGTTGAATGAATGTAATGGAAGGGAGGCATTCTTACCCCTTTCCAGTATCTTCTAGGAATGAGAGGTATTCTTACCCTGTTGCCATTCTGTACGAGGGATGAGAGGAATTATTACCTTGTGCCCAATATTTTTCTTTATAATTGTATGGAAGGGAGGAATTTGTACCCCTTTATAGTTAGTTTAGGGACGAGAGGAATTCTTACCTCATGCCCACTATTTTCTCTCTACGTGTAAGGAAGGGAGGCATTCTTACCCTTTCCAATTGACTTATAGAGATGAGAGGCATTCTTACCTCGTGCCCACTAATCCTCCTATTAATGGGTGGGAGGAATTATTACCCCACTACATATATGATCTGAATGCTTTTATATATATATATGTATGGTGACATGATCAGGTTACTTTACCGGCATGATCCCATGCAGGTATAACTGTCAGGTGTCCCATGGGAACCTGGACGGGTGTCATTTACTTATGAAATTTCTGCTTACTTATTTCTCCATACCTGCTCACTTTTTAATTAATACACATTGTCTGGATTGGGTTAGACACCGGTGGTGCTGGCCTACTGAGATTTATATCTCACACCCAACTCGGGCCACCATTGCACTGGGGTACCTGAGTAGACCTTTCTTGTTTGCAGTACCTAGGTTGGTTGGTGTGTTGTTTGTACCTGGAGATAGGGGCAAAGGACCGAGCGGGAGCTCGGGATGCTCAGGTGATCAGTCGTCGAGCTTTGATGTTTTTTATTCATTTATTTTGTATTTTATTGAAAGCATGTTGTATTGTTTACTTCTTTCATATATGTATCGTCATTTGTACATACATGCATTGTAAACTGGCGTTTGACACCTTTTATAAAAATGATCACTATTTGTCTTCCGCTGTTGTTTATTCATTGTTTATCTATTACTGATTCCGCTATTGAATGTTATTTAATCTGAAATAAGACTATTCATCTATAATAATAGGGTATAGTCTCCCCACTATCACCTCCTGTGACCCTCACGGCTTGTCAATAGCCTATAGTGTACTTAGAGACGTTCTTGAGGCCATGTGGTGACCGGTCTGGCCACCGGTTTGATGGTGAGTCGGACCGGGATGTTACAGATGACATCATAGATAGAAAATGATTTTGAAAGCTCACTTAGAAATTTTTTGACGAAAATAACTTTTTTACATAGAAAATTATTTTTTAAACATAAAACATTTCAAAATACCTTTATTTGAAAATATGAATTAAATATCATTATAAATATTTCTTTAGGAAATACCCACTCTACTTTAAAATGGAAATTATATAAATAAATAACATTTTGAAATTATTTTCTATGAAAATATCCCTTTAAAATTTACATTAATCCTTATAATAATTTAATGCATTCCTTTAAGAATATAAACATTCTTTTGAAAATATTTTTGAAAACAAAAAACAATATCAAAATCCTTTTCATTTTGAAATAATTTATGGAAATATCAAAATTTTAGAAATAAAAAGTGAAATTTTTTCTTTAAATATAGCATTAAAAAAATATAATGGAAGTATGAAAACATTTAGTGTTCATGACAGTGGTTAAAACTATTTATTCTGTACCTGTTAAAGACAAATATTCTTTTCACATTTTTAGTAAAAGTTAAATCAGGGTTGTTTGAAAAACATCATAAACATTAATTTAAAAATTCTAAAATTTAAATAATGGTTAAAAATATATTTAAATAAATCCTTTCAAAAATTGATAATATTTTCTGAATTTTTCATATAAAACATGGTTTTATAGGATAACGGATTTTTGACCGAAGGGAGAAGTCACATCAGATTTTAATGAAAGCATATTTTTTATCTTGTGATTAAATAATGAAGTGAAATAAAGGAAAAATCCTATTATCATGACATAACTACATGATAATTAAGATTAAGAAATTATTTAGAAGAATATCATAATATTTCATCATCAAAACAATAATCATAAACAAGTAATGTAAATAATTATATTATAACATCAAAGATTTAACACCTTCATAACATTTAAATCATAAGAACCATAAAATAATAACATCAATAAGAATATTTAATTAAAATAATATGAGTTATATTCATGGTATATCATGTTATAGGGGTATTATATACACCACACAAAAGAAACAAGTGGTTATTATGGCATAAGTCTCCAAGAAATAAAAGTGTGACTAGAAATCCTTATAAAAAGATTGTATAATTGGAGTGATAATAATTAAATGAAGTAATTATATGTCAAAAATGTAAATTCACACAATAAAAGTGGAATTAAAACATAATAAAATCATATGTAATTTCAAATATATTCATGGAATTACATAATAAATGAAGTATAGGGCAACCCAATGAGTAGAAATTGAGTTAAGAAACCCCTAACCATAAGTCTTGATGTCATATTTCCACATTCTAACCTCATATATAATACATTTAAGTTTCTTATACATATATTATAGAACAATAATAATATTTTTCATACATTATATGATTTACTTACGACCTCCCATAACCGTTTTATTTATAATTCCTTGTTAACATTATGTTTCTAGTAATGATTATATCATTTCTCATGTATATTTTTAGTTTTATGTTCTTGATCCATTTACATAGATCATGTTTACTTAATTTAAATAATTTAAACCAAGATATAAATATCATATATATTAATTATATATATATTTATTGTAATCCATTAAAGTTATAAATATAAAATTAACTACACCATTCATGGAGATGGTAGACCATATAAAAGAATGAATGTTGATTCCATTTTTTAGACAGATAGAATGTAAGAATGGTAAATAATATATACCAATTATAAAATAAATATGATTTAATATTATATATATATATACATATACCATATATAATCATTTAATATATCGTTATTACCATCCTTGTGAAACAAAAATGAAAAACACATCACATAACTTCATGAGGGGGTAGTCCACCGTACACACAAGTGATATTATTGATATCCATTGGGGTGAAAGGTAAGAATTTATTTGGGATATTACATTTATATAAGAATTTTTAGTTCTTCTATATCACCTATGTTCTTTAATTTTTTCCTTATCTCCTCCCATTTAAAGTATAGGTTAATAACGAATCACATCAGTTCATGAGGCGGTAGTCCATTATACACTTGAGCAACATTATTCTATCCCTAGAGAAATGAAAAGTAAAAAAAGCTTTATGTGATATCCTAATTAAATAATTATTATAATTTTTATATATATATCATATATGTATATACTTTAAATTAATCATTATAACAATCCATGAGATTCTCTGATGGAAAACAAAGTATGTCCGTACACAAAGTGGTAGTCCTTCGTACACAAGATCGATGGTTTTCCTTCCCATTTAATGGAATATGCGATGTATATAGGTCATGGAATTAACATAAAAAAATTTATTATATTTAATATTATTAGGTTATTATATTATCATGGATAAATTATAATTTAATGTGGTTTAAGAATAAATAAAATAAAAATTCTCATTTGAGAATGTTAACTCTTCTTCGGAAAGCAACTTTTAATTTGCACAAGTAGATTCATTGTTTAAATTTATGACCATATAAAGGATTATATTATTATTTTAGGGATTTAGATAAGTTATTTTTTTAGGTATTTTCTATACCAAATGTTTTTGAAAATTTGAAGACGCGATGAGAGGGTTGTCATTTTATATGTGAGGTGAGTAGCACACTTGTAATTTATGACAAGAAAGAATTAAACCAATGTTTTTTATTGTGAAATGGATATAATAATTGACCATTATAAATATAATAATTCATAAGTTCTAAATATTTCTACAAATTGGGTTTTGAAAAATTTTATAGTTTATTTTATTAATTATATTTTATGATTAACCCCATGTAAACTCGTTTTTCCTCAAGCGTAGAAATTAATTTTCCATGTATTTACTAATCATTATGGTAAAAAATTAAGTTTAAATTATTAAATTATAATTTTTATTATTATTATAAATATGGAATCCATTTTTCTAAATTAAATTTACCGATTTTGAAAATTTTAATTTAAAATTAATCCTGCATACGCGATGAAAGAACGAGATTTCAATGAGAAAATGTTCAAAAGTTTAAAAGTTTTTTAAGTAAAAATTAAATATTAAATTTATTATAATGATCCTTAATAAATTTATATATATATATGCATATATATAATTGAACTAATATTACCTTTAAAATAATATCAAAAAATATGGTTTTTAAATCATTAAAAAAATCATAATTCTTAATAAAAACCAATATCTTAACTATTCACTAACAAATTTATATTCTAAAAAAATGAATAAAAATTCTCCCAAATATAATTTTGAAGTTATGAATTAAAAATTATTTTATTTTATTAAATTATTTTATATTAATTTTTTAAAAAATTAATTTTAAAATAATTTTGTAAAAAGGTACAAAACTAATTTTTTGAAAATTAATATTTTTTACTATAAAATTGTATTTTTCTGTCTTATCTTATGTATATTAATCCTATTGGATTATTATAATAATAATTGGTTGAAAATATAATATATATTTCATTAAAATAATATTCTAACAGTGAATAATATGATTTATTAAGATAAAATGACATTTTCACTTAAAAATAGTTTTTCATAAAAAAATTTCCTTTATATTAAATGGTGTTATTTTTTTCTAGTTAATAAATAATCAATGGATTTCATATGACATATATGTGTAAACCATATGAATTTATAACTTAGTTAATGTTATTCATTACTTCCATTCCAATGGCTTGGGGATAACTATCTTATTAAGTAATAATATTTTAATAGTACGTCGTGTTTAGTTAATAATTGGAGTTTCATGTAATGAATGATTAACTTGGTGTTTTGTTTAATGAAATAAAATCCAAAAGATTAAATATATTTGAAAAAACTATATCACAAAATCTAGGAATTTTAAATTCTAGCCCATTATAATTAATTTTCCCCTAAAACTTCTTCTCAATCATTAAAGGTTTAACACTTGAGAATTATTTCATTGAAACCCACATAGTACGAAGGAATAATAAAAATTCACTTAAAGAGGGAATTTTGGAAACATAAAGGTTACATGAAGTGATTCATCACTAGCTTCCCACAAAGGAAGAACATTGGTGAAAAATTAAAATATAAACATAGAAGAAAAAGTTAGATAATTATATAGAATGATAGAGATATTTTATCAAATGAAAGTGGGAAAACTAGAGAAGTTTACCGACCAAAAAACCATAAATCTGTGATGAGTTAGGAGACCATTTGATTCATTAGAAATGACATTAAAAGTATAATTTTTTTCAATATATTTTTCCTAATATTTAGGGATTACATCACCAGATAGATGATGAACATAGAGAAATATACTTCATAAGTATAATTTCATACATTAATCAATTCCCATCAAAATCACATTTGTTCCCAAAATTTTTTGAGTATTCATGATTAATTTATCATTCCATAAGCACTGGAATGAAATTTTAATGGATCTAATAATACAAAAAAATGACAAACAAATATTTCCCCATATCTTTAGAAATTAACCGAATCCTTAATGTTCAACACATGATAAGATAATTCCCAAAAATAATACACTTTCAAATTAACTTGCAGAGATATAGTTCAACTTAAACCCTCTAATAAATAGTTATCCTTAAGGATCCTATAAAAGATTGAAATCCAAAAATATTAAATATAAGGTCACTAAAATTAAAAAATAAACATATAATTAATCCCCCATATATCATGAAGTATCCAATATTTATCCCATTACAAATATGTGAATACCTCAGATATATATTCTCCTTAAACATGGTAACATCCTAAATTACCAAAATACCACAATAAAAACATGGTTTCATTCAAATATTAACTCCTTCCTCATTCCTTAAATAAAATAAAATGTTATTTAATATAAACCATAAATCCAAAAAATCAATAAACTCTGGGAAATTTATCAGAAACCCCAGTTTCGTCATATTAATAATTAGTTACAAGGTAATCAATACTAACCTTTTTTTTCACAATAAATAAACCCTTTATATAATTATTATCTCAACATCATTAACATATTATGGTTTCTATTTCTATTAATCGTTTTTTCTCCAAAAATATCAACTTACCACCTCAATGACCTTTCTTGGTTACCAGTACCAATCAACACTTGCTTTAAAATCCTTAAAAAATATGTTTGAACAATCCTTTGATGTTTTATTACCCCATAATACTATAAATTTATTTCTATAACCTGATTCTTGAAATATAACACATAACTCCATCATTCCACTTCCTTCTTAAACCATCAACCAATATTCATCATTTTATTCATTAACACTCATTTCCTCTCAAATCTCATTTCTAGTCTCTTCATCATCAGAAATATTATCATTACTCACAAAAACTTTCTAACTCACTACATGATATTTTTCTATAGGAAATTTATTTCCAAAATTCACATATATTACACATTTAAAACATTTAACTATTAATGATTCGTTTTTAATATGATTATTCTCATTCATTTTGTTAACTAAACATTTTACTTTTCTTTTAAAATTACATTATTTGTGTCATTCTTTTCCACACCCAAAACATATTCCAGTTCATTTGAAACAATAACCTTGGTTCTTATTCCCACTTGATTTAAATCAAGAAAATTTAACAATATTTCCTCTACGGTCAACATGAAACTCCACATTTCTCTTATTAAGAGGGTTAGGAAACTGATATATGTTGATATTATGGATCATATAATGAAATTTATAACTAACTATAATAATAAGGTTTAACCTTCTAACTATAATTTTATTTGGTTTATCAAGGAGAATATCATTCAATTTTTTTTATTCACCATTATAATGAATCTTACTAGATCCATCCACTATCTGACACCAAAAATCTTAGTGTGATAAAAAACAACCATAATTAGAAACCACATAATCATGAGAAATAATTTTTTAGATGCCTAAATTATAACACCTTATTTTTAATTTATAACACCTTATGTTTAACCTTGGTGATCCATGATTAATATCTATTTTAATCCATCTTAATGATTTTTATATAAAATGAAAATTTAACAAATCATCTCACCAGGGAGTGCCAAACTAGGTGCGCAGTAAGGCTCATTTTCTTGTACCAGGTAACACTCGAGTCAAAACAAAAGTTACTTTTTTGGTGTTATTATACCTATTTATGTATTAGATAGAACCAAGTTCACTTCAGTATCCAGACAGAGTTTTATTTCATGAAAAACCACATAATTTCAATTTTACAAAAACACTGGGATGTTGTCCTACACATAGAGTTTTACTTAAATCCTATCAGAGGGTTATGTTATCTAATATATGTTTTCATAAATATAATTTCCAATTTTTCTACTCAACATTCTCTGATACCACCGGTAAAGGCCACAAGTCTAGTAACACGGTGATGAGGGTTACATTATTACATTGGGTCTAGATATAAACATTCACATACCAAATGATTGAATAGCTTATTAGCTATGGAAAAAAACTACAAACATGAATCTATTTTACATTTTAAAATATAAAATATAAAAAATCATTTTCTTTGAGAACACCATTATTTTCTTTACAATATCCTTATATATTAATAATAAAGCACTTATGGGGATCCATGGGAATATAAATATAATAAAGGTTAATCTAAAGTGCTCAGTGAGGGTATTCGTACTATAGATGTTGCCAAAGATCACATAATAATAGCATATGTATATGGGTATGATAGCATGAACTTACCATTTTAAATTACATACCCCTAATGTCAAAGATCATAATCTTGAGGCATAGAATGTAGATGAGTAGTTCATAAGAAATGTATAATAATAGAATAAAATAACATAATCCATAAGATTATAAGCTTTTATAAGACATGGAGTTATGGAAAACACATAAGAATAGAAAATAATTTCCAATTTAGTAAAGGGAACGTTCCAAATATATCAAAATAAAATGAATTCAATCCCCAAATCATCATATAAGTTAGGGTTCACTCCATATACCATCATACCAGGAAAAGTATTTTACTGAACTAGGTTCACTCTCAATTTCATTACTTTATATCTAATCAGATATAAATAACTAAAAAATTAATTGGATATAGATATAGGTCACACCCATCACATTATGAAATCATACATATGTATTCCAGTATATCAAAAAACATTCAAAATATCATAACCCATAAAAATAAATGGGTTTCATAAATATTTCATCTTATCATTACCTATATAAAATAAATAGGGTTCATAATCATTTTTTCATTTCATCATGGCATGACCCATGGTAATGGAATAGGTTTCATTAATATATTTCATCATAATAAAGAATATAAACTATATAGAGAAATAATAAGGATGGTATCATTGGATCATATCATCAATAAAACTTATGTAACATCACAAGATAAAATCGTATATAGAAAAGGATTTTAATAGATCTCTTGGAACAAATCTTTAGAAAAATAAATTATTAACAATGAAATTAGTTTCTTTTGAACCTAAAATATTTTAAAATACTTTTCTTTGAAATTAGGGTTTAAAGATCATTTTAAAACATTTCTTGAGGAAAATAGCATTTCCACTATTAAATATAACTTATAATGACGTAAAAAAAATTAAAATCAGTTTCACTAAAAATTACATTTGATACATATAAAGTATGATTATAAAATCATTTCAATAATTTCATGGGGAAAATAACCATTCTTTCAAAGATATATTAGAAAACATAAATATTTTTCAAAATAATTCTCACATTGAAATCATTTATTAATTTAAAAATTTCTCAAATATTGCAGAAAACTTTTTCATTCAAAATAACATCAAAACATTATATTTTAATCTTGAAATAATTAAACAGTCATGATATCAGGAAATATTATTCATTTTATGCATGTTAAAAATAGATATTCTTTTCACATTTACAGTAAAATCCAAGTAGGCATTGTTTAGAAATTTCTACAATGATTTCTTTCAAAGAAAATTAAAAATTAATGCATGGGTGAGAATTTCATTCAATAAATTGTTTTCATATTTTTTAAAAACATATTTAAATAAAATATTAACCTTGATTCTAGAGGAAAATTTATTTTTGACTGATGATAAATGAAGGTAGATTTTCTTAAAAACATCTTTTTTCCAATTGAGTAAATAATGATAAGAAAATGAAGAAAAATCGTTTATTCAGAAGACATAAATAGAGGATAATTAATTTAATGAATTTATATTGTAATATAACACCATATTTTTTCATTAAAATAACAATGATAATCAATCCTGGTAAACAATGAGATTGTAATATAAAAACCTTACCGCATTTGTAATTTTTGAAACATAAACACCCAAAAAGAATAACATAAATTAAAAACTTTAATTATAATGAAAATAGGTATGTCCCTGATATATCATGTTATATGGGTAGTATATACACTTCATAAAACAAATGAGTGGTAATTATGGCTAAAGTCACTCAATAATAGAAATGAGACAAGAAATCCCATTACAATGATCAAAACATAAGATTGAGAATCAATAAATGAAGTGATTATGCGTGAAAAATGTAAATCCAAAAAACAAAAGTTTAAATACAATATAATAAATTCATATTTCATTTCACACATACTCATGGCATAACATAATCAATGAAGTTGATGTTTCACCCAATGAATTGAAATTGAGTTAAGAAACCCCTTCCCTTAAGTCACGAAATCACGCATACATGTTCTAACTTCATATATAATAAATATAATGTTATTATACATCAATTATAGAACTATAATAATGTGTTTAATATATATATGATTTGTATATTTCCTATCACTACCTTTCTATTGAAAATTAATTATTACAATTACATTTCGGGTAATAACGGTTTTGTTTTTCATATATGTTTTTGTTTGGTATTCCTCATAAATTTACATATATCATGGTTCCATAATTTTCATAATTTTAAATATGATATAAACATCATATATATTTAGTATATATGTAAAATTTTGGTGAATAATGAATCACATTGCTACATGAGGCAGTAGTCCTCCATACACACGAGCGACATTATCATATCCCTCATGAAATGGAAAAATAAAATGGTATATGTGATATCATAATTATAGAAGTATACTAATTTTATATATATCATAAATATAATTTTAATTATTCATTATAACGAACCATGAAAGTGGTGACAGAAAATGAATTATGCTAGTTCGCAGGGCGGTTGTTTTCCGTACACAAGATCGACGATTTCATTTCTAATTTGAGGTAATATGAGATGGATATACATAATTACCATAAAATAAAAACATATAAGTATATTAGAAATATAAATTTTATTATACTATATTCTTTAAATAAAAATTACATGAGGTTGAAGAAGAAATAAAATAAAAATGCTAGTTGATGAACATTACCTCTTCTTTGGACAACGTCTTTTGATTTTCACACAAAGCCTTCCATGGATGGAATTATGACCAAAAATGGATCATAGATTATTAGATGTAATTATATAAGTGATTTATTATTTTAATGCATGAACCATGTGTTTTTCAATATTAGGAGAGGATAGGAGATGGAGTGGCCATTTATAAGTGACGTTAGTGGCACACTTGTAGTTTTCAAAAAGAATGAATTCTAAAAACGTTTTTATTAATTGAAAAATGATCTAATAAATAAAAATTACAGATTTTATAAGTAATAGGTGTACATATGGTATGATAATGGGTTTTGGACATGTTTCTAGGTCATTTAACCCCTTATATTTTATGTTTAACCCTCTATAAACGTGTTTTTACCTTAATCATGATAATTAATTTTAAATGTTTTCACAAATAATTATGGTGAAAATTTCATTTTTCCTTAATATAAAATATAAATTATTCTTATTCCAAATATTTAGTCCATTTTTCAAAATTATGGTAACACATGTTGAAATTCTATTTTTTAAATAAATCTTGTAGATGTGATGGGAAAGATGTTTTTAAAAGAGAAGATGATCAATAGTTTAAAAGGTTTTTATGTCAAAATTTAATATTAAAATCATTCCAATTACCTATAATGGATTTATAGATATATAATTGAAAAAAATGATTTTAAAACTATCTAAAATTTTTGATGATTTTAAAATTTTAAAATAAATAAAAACTCCATAAAAACAAGGATTTTCACTATTCACTAAAAATGTATCTTTTTAGAAAATTATCAAGAATTAATAAAACATTAATTTATAAGTTCTTATTTCAAAAAAAAAATATTATTTTCTAAAATTAATTATATAAAATTGAAAAAAAAATTAATTTAAAATAATTTTGTAAATTGTGACAATAATTCTTTTTAGAAAAAATGAATTTTTTTGCATAAATTTTGTTTTGATATTTTCTTTTTACAATCAAAACTATTGGATCAATGTAAAAAATATTTTATTCAACAATATAAATTTATATATTAATTAAAATCATTTACCTATAGTGATAAATTGTGTTTATTAAGATAAAATGCATTTGTGCACATACCAATAGTTTTTCATAAAATCATTTCCTTAATATTCAGTTGTTTTTTTCACTTATAAATAATTGATTATAAAAGAATTTAATTATAGATATTTGTGTAAACCACATAAATTCATCATTTAGTTAATAAAATTCATTCACTTTATCGCAAAGGCAAGGTGATAACTGTCGTATTAAATAATAAAATTTTAATAGTAAATCATGTTGTGTTAAAAATTTGTGTTGCATATAATAAAATATTAGCTCGACATTGCGTGTAACAAAAAATGTTTAAAAGATTAAATATATTTGAAAAAAATTAAAAAAAACAAGTCATGATGTTTTATTGATTCCATTTTTTATATATGATATTGGGAATATTGTGATGAGTTCATGGATTCTATATAGATTATGATACTCATTAATGTCCTGTTGATCTTCTAGATTCCATATGATACATGATAAATTGGAATTAATGGATTATTTTTTGGTTTCCTTTTTTTATTATGGATGGAATGGTCATTGAGTTGTTCTCAGAGACATCAATAAGTGGGTAAATCTAGTATGTTGGACATGGGTGTCACCGAAGAGTCCTAGAATTGATGGTATTTTATTTTTTTATTTAATTGTTTGACTTTCTTACTTTCAAAATATTTCAAAAATCACTAAATTAGTTCAAACTAGATATTATTTTGAACCCCTTGGGTTGGGTATCACTAATTCATACTAAAAAACTTATTGGGTCATCGGTTGGAACCCAATAAGAATTCACGGATGCTGGTTTAGACAAGTGAATGCACCTAATAGAAGATGTTGTCATAGGCTAGGATGTATATTTGATATGGTGAATGATCTAATACCTAGAACTCTTTTTTTATTATTTTTATATTTAGTAGTTTGGACTTGTAAATATTACCTTTTGACATGAATGACACTTCGATGGGTGTACAATTCCATTTGTTATCTAAAGGGTTATATATTTACTTGTTTCATACATTATGACTTGTTTTATTTATTAATGTTAGGATGGATGGTATATATTTTATTTAATTCCTTGTTTTAAACATTGATATTGAGGTAATAATTTCTCCATGTTAATCTCATTGTCTCATGATGCTAGTCAACTGCCTTTAGCTTATGAGGAGGTGTTTTTTAGGGCATGTGGCCACCAAGTCTAGTTACTGTTCAAAGTAAAGCATGGTAGGGAAACTTTAATGTGGTATCAGAGCCTCATTTTAGTTTCCATACTATATATGAATGGTAAAAATTTGAATATGTTTTTCTAGTTATTATTAATGATCTCATTCCTAGTAGTAGTTAAACCATGTATGTGAAAAATCCAATTCACCGAGAATGTGAATTATTTTTCTTGGTATTCATTATTATAGTTTACTGATTTTTACCTTGATTTGTGAACTTGACTAGGATTATATTGAATTATGGGATTATAAATCATAGTCTAATATTATAATGGGAATGTGTTCATGCATCACTCGGATAGGGAGGAATTCATGATATTGACATGGTCCCATCGCTATATTTATAAACTAATAGAATTAGGGTTGGTTATTTAAAGTGTCTGTACAAATTATATGGGGTTATCATATAAATTCAATTTTTAATTTTACATAAAAATAAATTTGCACTATTAAAAATTTTATTCATGGATGCATTTTAAAATTATAAGGTTATAGTTAAATTGGATATCAATCACACATTTTAATGTGTTTACATCCATAACTTATGGTCGAAACTCCATATATCCACACCCTTTCTATGAATCGTCTAAAATTATTATTTTAAATTGATAATGATTATAAGAAAAATTTAATAAATTTACATGAATCCTACTGAGTTGACCCACATATGGGAATATGGGGCTTGGGGAAGAGGTAGGGTTATGCACACTAGATAATGTTATATGTATAGAGTAACATGGTATTATTTCTATTAATTATTTCCTTAAATTATGATATCATGAATTATTATATTATTTTGACCTCATATATGTGGTCTAATTCATAGATGAATGTCTACATGTTGGCCTATAATTGAGAAGAAAGAGGTTTTGGGTGAACATGCCCTTGAGGGTTTGAAGTAAGATCCTCATATTTCATCTGACATAATTGTAGATGACCAGCTCTGATTGAGTTTTTTGTGAGTGGTATAGGTGATGGTGAGGGATGATCCTCGCACTATAACTTTTATGTCATAGTTTACCAGTGTATTTCATCTCCATAATACACTAATGTTTTTGAGGGAAGATATACCTAATGAAGATGAGTTCTATAATGAGTCCCTTCAGGAAACCTATAACCATATTGAGACCTATAGGATAGAATTTTGGTTTTTAATGTTTATATGCAACTTGTATTAGTGATACAATTGTGGTACATCTTATCTTGGGGGGATATGAACATGGTCTTGGTCTATATAGACTTTTAGACTCACTTCGATGATAATTTATTCACAAGAGAACCTAAGGGTGGATATGGCTAGGAAGTTCACATGATATAAAGAGGGGATTATGTTAGTAACGGAATATGATTACTACTTCAGTGACTTGCAATGATTTTCCACCTATTATTTTAGAACAAGGTATAACATAGGCATGTGTTTTTGAGGTTCAGATGAGGTATGTTATTCAAATCTAGGGGAATGCCTTCTAGTTTACCACATTCTCTCTAGTATTAAACTATGTTCATATTAATAAGAGAATCATTAGTGAGTTAAAAGAACCTAGGAACTAAACCTTCATATGGACTGGAAATGGGACTTATAGTAGTAGGATGTTATGATATAAGAGGGTTCATCAAGGAATAGGCTATCAAATAGGCTAGAGAAGTGGTTCATGGAGTTCTAATAGTGATGTAGGTGGGGGCATATTTAGCCTCAACATGACCAATAATTTTTGGAGTGCTATGAATTTGGATTGATGGGCCACCTCAAAATATTTTATATAATGATGTAGTAGGATATGGGATATAGTGTATCCTAAACAAATCAAGGTTGTAGGGTACGGTTAGGTATGCTTCGACATGCTAGAAGTTAGAGCCACACTAACCAATTGAGGCATTGTGAAGTCATGGAGTGAAGGGCCTAGATTATTAATTATAGCATTGAATGGTAGGTGCAGGGATTCTTCCAAGATCACACAGTCAAGGTTAATTCTAGTTACATGTTTTGAAACCTATTTCTACTAATCATGTTGTCTCTCTATCTATAGTCTAAGGTATGATCATTGTACCCTCTAATATGACCATTATATTATTTCATACATGGGATTATCATTCCATAAAATCATTATGGTTTGAGGATTTATTGGTCTTAGATGTGGGTTAATGGTACATAGCTTTTTTTGTTAACAATCCATTGAGAGTGCGGTCATAGGTCATTCATCATTGTCATTTGTATACCCAAGAGATTCGAGGTTGTAAATTTATTTTGGATATATTTATCTTAAAGATGAAATGATTTGACATGATCCTCTATATGAAAATTATTTTTTCAATACCATATACATATTGACTACTACTATAGTCACTTATCATTTACATCTCAAGGTTTTAATCATCACATTCATGTCGTAAAATGTTACATTTAGGAAATCCATGCGGGACTAGATTAATATAATAATGGAGAGGTGAGTACCCAGGTCACTATTATGGTATTAGATGAGGGAGTGTTTATATTAGATGTTTTCACTCTGAGGATGGATAAATTCTGAAAAAAAGTTGAATGAATTCATATGAAAAACACCCAATTGGTTGATCGATTTCATGGTCAATCATGTGTCAGGGGTAAATAATCATTCACATCCATTATAAGGGATGGATTTTGTAGATATTTGGGAACTAAATATTCATATAAAGGACATAAGAGAACGGGGGTTCATGAGTCCAAGAACCTATTATTGGGGATGTCCAATCCTTTAACTAAAATTATAATAGTTCTGTATGGAAGTGTGTATAATATAGTAAATTGAATCAAATGACCATCAATGGCTAGTACCCACATCCTTAGATTGAATACTAATTTGATTAGTTGAGAGGTGCGAAATTATTTTTGAAAATTGATCAATGTTCAGGAAATCACTTGGTGAAGGTGATACTATTGGATGTATCTCATTTGGATTTCAAGAGAAGATATGGTTTTTTTCGTACATGGTTATGCTGCTCATCTAAAAAAAATTCTAGAATTATTTATGGCCCTAATTAATTGGGACTATAAGTCATATTTGGATTAATTCATGGTAATTTATGTTAATGATATCCTTATTTTGACTATATGATATTCTAAATATTTTCAACATTTGGAGGTTTTATTAGGAATGTTGAAGGAGTGTACCCTTTATGTCAACCTCTCTAAGTGTTATTTCTCGATGAACCAATTTTATTTTCATGCTCATGAAATATCTATGGTTAGTGTATCTATTAACCCATATAATGAAAGATATGTGGTTTATTAGAATATTCCTAATAATTATTATGTTATAAATAGCTTCTTGGGATTTTAATGATACTACTGGGGATTTATTTAGGAATTCTTCTTCCTCAAAATGCCTTTGATGGACTTGACCAAGAAGGGGGAGAAGAATTTGCATTCTGACTCATTTAAGGATGAATTTTAGGAGTTTCAGTAAAAAAATTAACCGTAGAATTGATCATATCCCTACCTAATCTCATTGGGGGTATACTGTATATAGATATGCACTAGGGATCAAAATTTTAGAAGCTCTCACGTGGGGAGGTTATATTGTGGATTATGGGTCCCAATAGTTGAGGATATATGAATAGAATTATTCTTCCCATGACCTTGACTTGGAACAACAGTGTGTACTCTGAGATACTAGGTTCATTATTTTCTGGGTTATAGGTTCATTGTTTATACAGAATATTAGATCTGCAAATATATATTCTTATAGTGGCATTCAAATATTCAAAAACAGAGGTTAGATAAATTCCTAAAAAAAATTGATATTCAGGTAGCCTATACCCCTATAAAGGGAAATGTGTATAATGATTCATTATAAATGAATACTAAGAAATAGTTTTTATTGGAATTTAGTTGTTAATAGAGAGTAATCAAACACTTAATTGAGATGATTTTTTGTGAATTGGAGCATCAATCTATTGTTACCCCCACATCAATGTCTATTTTTTATTTATATCATAATCAAATTAATAAGACATTGTTGTCCAATATGGAGTGATTGGGTATGAGGGATAACATTGATGATGGGGATCCACCAGATTAATGGTTTATTTTTGATGATGAGATCAATTAGGACAATCAGTTTTTATTGATTCCTACAGGAATGTGGGAAGCGTTAAGGAGAGAGAATCATTAATCCTCTTTGTCAGTCCACCCTTAGATTTCCAAAATGTGTCTGAATCTAAGAAGATAATATTGGTGGTTAGGAATGAAGAAATAGATGTTGTTTTTTAAAAGGTGCTCCACCTCTTGGTTGGTGAAGGTTATTATCCTACAACCATTAACCATTCCGATGTGGAATTGGGATAATGTTACAATAGAATTTGTGATTGTGAATCCAAAAAAACCATGGGGTAATGAATCTTTATTGGTGGTTGGGGATCTTAGGACCAAGGAAACTCCATTCATTTAAATTCAAGTGTATTTTTAGTGGATGATCTGGGAAATCATTATGTCTATGAGTTTGTGGTATTATATGGGGTTCTTTATTCAATTTTCATGGAAAAATATTTTATTTTCACATCTTGTTTCTGGAAGGAGTTACATAACTAACTAGTTATGTATGTTATTCTGAGCATTATATACCATCCCTTGACTTCTGGGCAGTTTGATTGAACCATATAGATTCTTAAGGACATGTTAAGAGAATGTATCTTTGATTTTATGATCTCTTGGGGAGATTCCCTGGCCTTTTTAGAGTTATAAAGTAAAAAATATATATCCAAAAACCATTAAAATAGCACCATTGAAGTAATTATATTGGAGACCATATTGTCTCAGCTTGTTTTATATAGAGTAATGAGAGGAAAATGTGATTGTATTGGGTATCACACAAGAGATGGTGGAGCATTTCAAGTAAATAAATAAGTAAATGGAGACTTTATATAGTAGGAAAGAGTCTTATATGGATCAAAATTAAAAAACTATTTATTTATATATAGGTGATTGGGTTTTTTACATGTGTCACCATGATTGTGAAACCATTAGTTATATTGGTAGGGGAAATTAATCCCTGGTGCATGCGGACACTAGAGATTTTGGAAAGGGTTAACCAAATGGTCCACTGATTGCCTGTTCAACATTTGTTTAGTTCTATGCATGAAGTGATTCATATATCTCTTCTCTAAAAGTATTACCATGATCTATCTAATTCTATTAATTCATGTGATATTGATCTAGAGGCCAATGCATCCTTTGAGGGGAGTCCAAATTATATTATGGACCTCAATTATGAAAATGTTTATGGAATGTTTATTCATATAGTGTGTGTAGTATAGAAACGTAGTTTTGATTAAAATTTAACATTGTATTGGGTTTCAATACATAAAGGATAAGAGGTTATAATTGTTTGATGTGGTGGATGGTGAAGTTTTAGGGTGTAACTCTTAGATAAACAACATTATTATGGAAATATTGTAAGAAAATACTATTAATCAAGGTATAAACCCTATTAAAATTTGTTAAACCCCAATTATTTTAACATTAATGAAGTTTCCATAGGGGTATGGGGGTCTTGATGGCATTCTGAGTGACCAAGAGGAGCTCAAGGAATCGATCCTTACAGTGGATTTGCCACCAGATAACCAGTCAAAGGCCACCAATTGGACAGTGGGGCCTAAATACGGTTTCCAAAGGGGATGATTGGATATTTCCTTGTTTACCCCTCAAACATCACCAGATATTTTCACCCTTTATTTTTATAGAAACCCCTTTTGATATGATCTTATCCACTCTTCCTCAACCATATTGTTTGTATTAGATTTTTTTGTTTTATGTCAAATTTGAGCCGATTGAAATATTTAGTTTATTCTATAACCCATCTTCCCCCATTTCATCATGTTATTCACCACCATATGTATTCTCACATATTTATCCTTATACACCCTATTTTTAATCATTTTGAATGGTTCTTTTATTTATCTCATTTATGTTATAACCAAATGATGATATTTGGACATTAAAAGTCTAATAACCTAATATAAGATGTATTTATGTTATCCTATAATGTATAACCATTTTAGAGTGTATTACATTTATATCATTGTGAGAGATTTCCAAATGTTTGACCAAGAAACCAAATTTAGTTGTCCCATTACCTAAAAAGAATCTTGAACCCTTTAATGAGTTTAATGTACCATTTTTAATTTTTAATTAAAACCATAGACAATCCATTAATCATAGCTGATGTATTTCTTTGTTTATATAAAAGTGGTAGTCTAGTATAGTTATATACTTTAGAATAGACCTTGTATTTATGGAGTGTGTACCAAGGATGTTTTCTTAGACCCATGTTTCTAGTTTACATGTTGAAAGATTCAAAATTTACTAATTGGTTAAATTGGAAAATGACCATTGATACAAGTAATACATGAAGGTATTCCTGATATCCCTCCTATTAGTTTTAAATGAATTAAATTTATTTCAATTAAAAAGGATAATTCCAGCATGATCTCATTATATTCCATGTGATAATTGATTCTAAATAAATGATAATGTTGGGATGATCTCCATTGATGTTTTATGATACATGATATGGGAATAATTAGATAAGATCCATGTATTTTTCTCGATGTGTGATACTTTTGAATACCGTGCTGAGTTTCTGGGTTCCCCATGTGATATATGATATTTGGAATACTGGGTTGAGTAATTGGACTCCATATAGATTATGATTATAGAGAAAACTAGAAAGAGTTCTTAGATTATATATTATATATGATATTTGAGAATAAATGGATGATTTCCTAGATTCTTTTTGGTGACATTGGTTGGAACGATCATTAAGATGTGCTCTGAGGAATTTAACACAAGCTAAAGTTGGTATACTTGAATCAGGTGTCATCAAGGAGACTAGGGATAGAGGTTATTATATTTTATTTATTTACTTTCATAACTCATTTATTTATAGCATAATTAAAATGTCACAATGATGGATAAAACTAGATATCATTTGAAACACTGTTAGTGGAAACCTACAGAGTATTACTCACACCCTACTTTGGTGATCGGTTAGTACCCATCCAGACATCATGGATAAATGTTTATATAAAGGAATATCTCAATGGAATATTCATGATGTTGGATTGGATTGAACATGGCTATGTTGACTAGCCCAGTACTCAGACCTCTTAGGGGTGTTTTTTAGTTTTTGTCTAGTTTTATTCTTCTGAGTTTTTGGACTTTTACACATGTTCTTCTGACATGTATAGCTCAACAATGGTAACAAAATTCATTTTTTTAAATTTAAGTTTATATTTATACATGTTACCTACGTTATTCATTAAATTATTTTTTAATTTCAAGGTAGATGATATTTACATTATTTATTTGTGTGGTGCACAGTCTGGTAATAAGGTCATACTCACCCCAAGGTAACCACATTGGCCCTTACTACTAGTCAGATACCTCTGATGTATGGAGAGGTGTGCTTCAGGCCCAATGGCCACCTGATTATGTTACTATTCCTAGTGAACTATGTTGGATACACTACACAACTAATAGTTAATCCAAATTATCCTTTATGATTTTTCTCAATTTCATAGTCTCTTTGTTCTACATGTTCCTAAAAGCATTAGTATGAATCTTGAGGTATGTATTGATAGGGAAGAATAATTTATTTTTTAATTTTGGAAAAAATAGAACCTTCCCCAAACATATTATTCATATATAATAGATAGTAATAATAATTGGGAATAAAGACATATAAAATAAGAGAGAACCTAAATTGTCTCGAAGTTTATGTTTCAAGTAGTATTATGCAAATGCGCGGAGTTGGGGGGATCAAAGTGAACAAGTTTTAAATAATTATGTGATTTTTTTATTTCCCATATTAGTATCCAAACCTATATTTTTTTATTATTAATGTATCTGCATATAAATTGAAAAAAATGTTAAAAGAAGTAAACTAACAATACAACAACAAATAATATTTATACATTTTTTTATCCTAATGTGAGTATCTAATCCATGTTTTTTCAGGACTAGTGTAAGAAAGAGATATCCACTAAAACAATTAGTCAAATATATATTAGAAAGGTATCATCATAAACTCTAAGTCTATCTCCTAAAATAAATTTATAGTCTCTTGAATATTTTATAATCTCCTGATTGGTTCTATATATTGGATCCTAACACTTTAAAATGAATCTACCAAAATAAACCCTGTACAAGCACTTTATGATACTTCATGATGAAATTAAATAAAAATGGAATGATCTTATTTAATAATTAGAGTCTTTATTACTTGATATATAATATTCTACAATAGAATGAACTATAGTCTCTTAACGTGAAATCAATTTTCTAATACTTCTTCAAGTGTAACAGTATTATGATTATGTTCCTGGGTAGTATTAGTGCTCGCTACTATCAAATCTCATTTTTCTCTTTAATTTCCATGATAATAGGGAATATAGTATCTACTCCTCATTATCACCATTTTTATACTTACTAATTTTAGAAGTTGATTATATTGAAATGTTGTAATATCAATTTTTTTCGCTTACATACCAACCATGTCATTCTCTTTTTCTTCACTCCTATATTCAAGAAGTCACATGGATATTTTTTTATATTCTGAAAATGGTAATTAAATTATATTCAAAATCATGATCTTCTCAATATTCCCATTTCATCTCACATAGAATCACATAGTAATTCTCTCGATGATCAATGGATATTATTATATCATTAAAAACGTGTTTCAGATAATATTCAATAAATAGAAATATTCTTTTTTAAACTGGTTAGATGTTTATTCAAATAATTACTTCTTCTTTGAGAAACATTAAATATTTTTTAATATTTTTATTTTAAAATATATAAAAATTAACCAGTTTCCCTCTTAATTTAGTCTCATTAATTCCCCCTTCTATCTCTTCTTGAATCATTACTAAATTATCAATAATGTTATATTTAATCCATGAAGAATAACTTAATATCTCATGATTTTAATTTCTAGAATTATATAATTTTTATTAGTTGATAATCCTTATATAAGAAATGGAATATATTACACACCACTTAAGCGATCTTAATATATCTTAAACATATTAAAAAATATCGTCTCATCCCAACTTTTTCTTCATATAATTATAGAAAACATAAATCTCATTTAAAAAAATCTAGTATTTTTATTTTACAAACCTTTAATAACCAACCTTTTAGTTATTTTTATGAACCCATTAAAATATATGAAATACATTCCCTGAATGCGAAATAACCTTCTTCCATAATCCTGTTAATTAATTAATCTAAGAAATAAATACATTCACATTATTAAAATATATTTCCAAATTTTAAATGATTATTATGTAATATATACAGTCGAAGAAGGCTTTGATATAATTTTTCTCTAAGAACAAAAAAATATCTTTGACATACAACCTATATCAATTTTCCAATATCATTATCTCTATATCTATTATTGAAAACAACTAAAATACTCAGAATCGTATTGGAACATTATTCTGACCATTTGGGGTTTTTTTCAATAACCATTATAGAATACAATCAATTTTATTTTAATTTACACAATTTTATAATTTCCCTTTCATATTAAAAACTATTATAAGGAGTATAGATTTTGGAGTATCTCACACACAACTCATGCTCAAATCTCAATTGGAACATTGACATCTCAAACCTTATTAAAGTAAACCCTGTTTCACAAAGAAGAATGATATAAATACATTTATCTTAGAAATGTGTTATAGATTACTCAACTATATGTTTTGTGGGATATAATATGGTAAAAATATTTTATGACAAAATTATACATCAAATTAATCCATAAAACTGTTCAACAATAGTTACCATGAAATATTTTAATTTCCATGGCATGTTCAACTAAATTTTAAAAATTAATCATCAGAACTCAACTTAATGAAAACATGAAAAAAATTGAAATATAAATAGATTTATCCCCCTTCATGACACCTTCCATACCAAGAGACACCAACTTAATAATTATATTTTATTCAATCAAAACAAAAAATTTAAATTTAATTATCATACCTCAACATTTTAATTATCCATGTACTATTTATAAGTATAGATTTTATGGAATGTTTTTCATATTCTCAACTCCCCATGATGAGATAAACTCACTAAATATTTCATTGAAGTTTTATTTCATTAAATACGAACTCCATGGATGACTTTTTAATAGATATTTAAGTGTTGATAGGATGAATCATTTTAACAATTAAATCACTCCATGATGGTAGACACTCGATGTGGTAACTTATTCAAAATATTTTATTCCTTACCATTAATGTATCACCTTAAATTATTAGCACAAATTAACAAACAAAATATGTGGGACTAATATGGATCCTACTATTCTTCTTAATGATAGAATTGGGGATAATATTTTCTTCTCAACCAAGTAAATCCTTTCATTTTATCCATAATTTTATGAGAACGCTTCGTGTTTTTACCTCGTTATATTTTCTAGACATGAAATTAACTAGTATGTGAGGTGTTATTTTTTAGTTAATATTTATTATTATGTGGAATTAGAATTATTACATAGTTAATAAAATAACATAAACTCTCTTTTATCTGCTTAATCTTCTTATAAATTCCAAAAAATTATATCCATATAAAAAATGACCAATGTACACACATTCCGAATTTTCTCTTTGTATAGAAATTAATTTTATAGAAAACATTCTTAGAATACAGAGTGAATGATCATACAAGATAGTAAAATGGATGAATATTTGGGGGTTATATTCAATAAGTTATTAGATTTTAAATAAATTATTATATTTAAAATAATTAAGCAGTAGAAAATTAAAAAATGTACACATGAATTTTTATAGTTGTTCAAATCAAATTTTTCCAATTTTTAATCGTCTCTTCCCTCTATCCCTAATAGAAATGGAACCCACTGAATAATGACTTTTTATGGGGAGTTACTGCCCAATTACAAAATCCTTTTCCAGTAGAGAAATAAACAACCAAAACAACTTTTGATGGGGAGTGACAACCCATTATAACTATCATTTTCTCAACTAGAAGGAAACTTAAGACTTGTGTTTTTCTTACTAGATACACAACACAAAAATTACTTCATTTTTACCTCTAGGAACAAATGATAAACATAGATTTTATTGGGGAATTATAACCCAACTAGTCATACATTTTAATTAAAGATCATAAACCATCTCTAATGTACATAAAAAATATATAAAGAATACCTCAGCATAATAAAAGTTTTAAAATGAAGAATACTCCTAATATAAATGTATCCTATATAATTTTAGTATATGTAGAGGAATACATATTTAGGAATAGAATGTAAGATCATATCTATAGTGATCACAAATGTGTACAACATTACATCATATAGTGTTCCATGACATTGAAGGTTTTTAATGTTCATGTATTGTCGACATGTTCATATAACATTGAATTAAAAAAATAAGGTTTTATAAAAATATATTTCTGAATATTCTTCATGAATTCCATCATTAAAATTTTTAGTCATATTAACAACAACATAAAATATTCTATCCATCGTACTAATTTATTTTGGAAGTAGTATTCTTGGACAATTTTTAGAGATAGAAAACTAAATTTGAGTTTTTCAATTATCAATAATGTTTTCTTGATAGTTTCACATATTCTTTAGGTATTTTTCTCGATTTCAGGTATTTTAAATCAGCATTATTTATTTTCCATTAAAAACTTATTGTCAATCCTAGAGTGTTGATAATAATAGATAAGTCAATAATTATTTTAAATAAATAAATACTCTGAATAATCAAGCCTTAATCATGGATAATATTCCCCATAATATATTCAAAATTAACTTCATTTAATATTTCTTCATCATTTGAATTCAAATATAATGTAAACAACTATTTAAAAAAAATATTTTAAAATTCATAAAATAATTTTTCCTAAAAATTACATGTTTAAATGGTATGGATAATTGTCTATATTGTTATCCATGTTTTTTTTAAATATCATTCTCCATAGGAATGAATCTTTATTAGAATCATTTCTACATAAATATTATTTCTAATATCATTGAAAATCTATTTTTGAAATAAATATCTGTAACGAACCAGACCCGAATAGGCACATGAACAGTGTTAAACGGGTCGGGTTCTACTACTTTAGGAGCACCTCCCCGAACACCAAAGGCCACCGACTAGCAGCGAGGGTCTTATAGGTATAGTGGGGAGGATATAACCTCTTTAAGAATAGTAATAATGGTACTGGTATGAGTATTAATAATAAAGATGCAATGGAATAAAAACGCAGCAGAATCGAACAAGACCCGCAGAGCGAAAACACATTCAATATCAATAAACAGCAGAATCATTAAATATAAATGACAGCAGCAGAAATAAACACAATATCATGTGTATCACTTGTCACTACTACTGAACAACAAAACTTGCATCCAAAACAGGTCATACATATATAAATATAAAGGGCGCCAATGGCTAACCAACTATAGCTATAAACAAGTAAACATGCTGATACAAGAACGAAAGAAAAACATAACTAAACTCCGTCTAGGTAATACCTCAATGTCCATACCCTTTCCATGCACAGCTAATGCAGCCTAGCTCTTGAAGCTGGCCCCTTTCCTGCACATAAATCCATAAAGTCTAAATGCGCCCCGAAGGGACCGTGTAGGGTGTGAGGTGAATCTCAGTAGGATACCACCCAATGGTGCATACCTAATATAATTGTTTAAGGAGGCATGAATTTATAAGCAAAGAAGTAAACAAAATTATGTAAAAATAAACACAAACTCCACTGGTGCTTAGCAGCCACCATGGAGTGTCACTTGCTTCGACCAATGCTGGAATCTCTATCATATAACCCGGAACCATGTGCCCCCTAACAACACGTGTCTCAAGTACCAATGTCCTGAAGGCATAGCCGAGAAACAGAAACCCAGAAGAACAATGATTCCTGCCCTCAATAAGTATCTAGAGGGACAATGATTCCTTCCCTCCAAATAAGTAGCTGGAGGGACAGTGATGTCTGCCCTAAAAATAAAGTGTCCGGAGAGACAGTTATATCTTCCCTCAAATAACAGCGAGCATATTCCCCCAACCCGATAGCCTCAATGCTATCCCATGAAGGCTCCTTACCTTCCATGTGGCTTCCTAAGACAATCACCACCAAACCAATAGTACCCAAACCGCATCTAACGAGGGACTCTACCCACACGAGTGGTCAAAACCACCTCATCACGGAGTCTCTCTATGTGCATACTACTCAATGATTTGAGTGAGTGGTAATCACCAAAACAATACACAACCACAACTCCTCTGACACATCATGTCCCTACAACCATGCAGCTCAAGTCTGATGGTTTGGACATCCCAGTAACCCGGGCCATGCCCAACCTGACAGTCATCCTACCTCAAATCGATGCACCTGATGCCCAATCCGGTGGTCAGAACCACCCAACGTAACCTAGGCCAAGACCAACCTATGATTAACATCACTCAACAATACCCAGGACCTACCTACCACAACCCAAAGGTTCCAACATATGCAATATCACACATCACATATAAAATCACAATGGAAAACATTAAATAGGAAAGACAACAAAACAGTTGAATTACCCTAGCAAGGTGTTGTCACATACTAGCACTGAGGTCTTGAGAGCCTCTAACAATTCATATCAATGTTTAATAAACTAAACTCATCAGATAAAACATCCCAGCTCAATCATAATCATTTTGGCCTCCCCCAGCCAAAATGCCCCAATTGAGCAATGGCCCCTCGCCCAGCCCCGCTAAAGAAATATTTGTAAAGGTCATACCCAAAGGCATCCCACGGGTCTAATGAACAATTTAATATACAATATCAGATAAAAATGGGTCCCGCTCAAAATATCTGAAAACGCGCTGAAGGCCGCACCACCTAAATGACTACGAAAACACAAAAAGTGGTATACATCACCGACCTGAGACTAGTATGATTCTACTCCTCCAATAATAGCCTCCAATTATGTCTAAAACATGGTATATCTATAAAAGGATCAAAATAGATCAAAAAACAATAACTCGTTCTAGAATAGAAATCGAAAAAATGGCTCAATAGGAATCAAGGTCATACTGAGGGGGTTCCAACGGATTCAACGGTGTTTGAATCGAGTCTCGGGCGAAGGAATAGGAGAAGAAATGAGCTTCGACCAGCTCTCCCCACTCAACCCGATGAAGGGGATGATTTTCTTCCTCAAAACGAGGGTACTGCCCATTTCAGTGAAAAAAACTACACTGCATGTACATTAAGTACATATATTGTATCATTTTACTATTCATATGACGGCTGATATTTCACTAACTTAATTTCCATAACATGTCGACATGCATACACAACGTGTACCTAGGGGTACAAGGTGTATACTTAGTTTTTCTACTCTTCCTCGACGACCTACCCACACACCATGTATATCCATCGGACACAACTATACTACATGGCGTGTCCAAGGAGGACACGACGTGCACTTGGATAAATGATTATACCTAGCCAACATGCCTACAGGCCATGTGTGGCCTCCACACGGTCATGGGTACATGGCGTGTCTATAACTACAAGTCGTGTAGTATGAAATTCCTACACAGTCATCAGATGGCATGTACTCGGCAAGCACACGACCGGTACTCACCCAACCCATACACGATGTGTCCTCTAGAGTACATGGCGTGTAGTCTAGAAATTTCCAGAAACTGCCAAATTTCTCTCCTTTTATCTAGGACAATTCAAAAATTCAAACAGGTTCGGTATTTTCACCCATTATAAAAACCCGAGTTCTTACAATCTCCCCACCTTAACAAATCTCATCCCCAAGATATCAAAAAAACCCAAAGATGGAACTAAACATACCACCCCGATCAAAGTAAACTGGACTTCCTCGGTCTCAAAGGTTCAGGCTAAATTCTTCAAGGGGCTCCCCCCCCTTACGAATCGCCTAACTCAGTCTCAACACAATAAAACTCAAAACAACCAAATGTTCACTAACTTGTTTTCTGGATTCATAGTCCTTTTGTGACGTATCATCACCCCTACTCCTCATTGGTGCTCCTATGTCGTTTCTGACACCCAACATATCTCTCACTGCATCGGTGTCCACCTCCACGAGGTCCTGCATCCCATGGATGCTCAAAAACAAACCTGGTGCCTACCACCTCAATTAACATGCATCCTCGATGCCGTGATGGCCAAGGAACCTCAAGTAACTTACACCCACGATGCCATGATGCCCACGACACCTCAAGTAATCTGCATCCTCGTTTCCCCTGATTCTACACATCTCATACATGTATATAAATATATCTTGCACCCGATATGGTGTTAATCCCACTGACCAACATCTAGTCAGTCCACATAGGTTATGTGCATCACGTTCACTCAAAACGGACATGCCTCTATAGTTCATGCCAAAAAGGAAAAACATGGAAATCACCACCACGCCCTCGATGTACCTCTAACCGTCAACGGCTCACCAGCTTACTCAGAATCGAGAAACTCCACGGTGTGCACCTGGCCTAAAGTACAACTGCATGATGCCTGACCACCCTGCAGTGCTTCTCCAGCCACCGGCCACTGACCCTTCAGCTGGATCCCACTGTCTCTGTAACATTTTCCATGTAAGGCTAAACCACATCTACCCTCCCCTAGTACTGAACCTGAACCAACTCCAGATTCCATTGTCTGTCCAAGCCCCTACCTATCGGCTATCTGAGAAGGCTTCCAGCAAAACCTCTCAAGATGTCTGACCAGTCCACATTCCCGAAACTCCTTTGGAGGCCTATTGCACTGAGTCCAAACAGGTCCTGGTTCTCCACACTGAAAGAAAATCACTGCAGAAATACTACGAGGTGGTATAGCTGAGACCTTGGCCTGACTGCCCTGTTGGAACTCATCTCGTCCTCACATCCTGTTGTCCAAACTGTCACCTGAAACTGTTCCCCGGCTAACCTAGGGCATATCCCTCTGGTTTCACTCTGCTATGAGCGCATGGTTCTCTGCCTTTGAGAATGAACCCAACCTTATGATATTCACCTGGATCTGAATGGTGTGTCATAATCCATCCTTGAAGCGCCTCACCCTTGTTGTGTCATTGCTAACCATACCAGGTGCAAATCAATACAACTCATTGAAAGTGGCTGCATAGTCCATGACACACATGTCTCCCTGATGAAGGCTCAAGAAATCCCGAGCTCTCTCGGCCCTCAGTGTCTCTATGTAAAAGTGCTCTAAAAACATATCCTCAAAGTCCTTCCATGCTAGTACCTCCTGCCTGCAAGCCTGAACCTGCACATCCCACCAATACTTTTCCGGTCCTCGCATCATGTACGTCGCCAGCTTGACCCTCTACCCTGGAGGCATCTTGAGCTGCTTAAAGTTTATATGCATTCTCTCTATCAAATTCTCAACCTCCTGTGGACCACCCTCACCCTGAAAAAGCGATGGGAGTTGCAACTGGAACTCCCGCGTCAGATATTCCATAGATGCCTCTGTACCCTGCACGCCTCTGTCGATCCCCTGCAAGACACGTATCAGGCTAGCTCGGAGCTGCTCATCGAGCCATGGTCCGAACGCTGCCAAACTTAGTTGTTGTCCTACCTCCACTGGATCCTGAACCTGATCATGTACTTGAGCCTATAACTGCGGCTCCTGCTCTGCCTGCACCTGATCCTGAACCTAATCCTGCACCTGCGGCACTGTGTCATCACCCATCTGACGCTCCATTGAGACGTGCAAGAGGAACCCTCTGAATACCATAAATGGTCAGACATCCTATATGTATATATTAGAATATATATTCAACATAGATAAGGAAATCAATAAAAGGTAGTGCATAAGTACTACCCTTACTCTCCCCCACCGCAACCATGCCCCATGGCATCCCGGCCTCATTTCCTCCTTACCCACCCTTAACAGAGCCAAGTATCAAAAGTACCCCGGGCCATGCCCGACCCGAAAACCCACGTTTCCTCAAATAGATGATTGAGTCGCCTAATCCTAGTGATCAAAATCACCTCAACAAATAGTACATGTCTACTCGTACAAGATCCGGACCCAAATACCTTGTCGCATGCAATTCTACAAATATACAAAGCATAAAAATTGACAATTTTTACATGGTATTATCACTTCACAAAGCATTAGTGCAGTTATGAAATTGAAATACCTAAAAAATGTTTCTATCAAAAGCCAAGAAAACAAGCCTTTCCATACTGGGCCAAGGTCCTATTCTCCCTTACCGTACTGTGTCAAGGGTTGCACATCACAATCAATAACATCACACACCATGTGAGCCACTGAGGTGGAAATCATATAATCTTTAATCTGATAAAAAAAAGCAGAAAGCAATTCTCAGCCCTGGAAACTTGGTCCATCCCTCATAGCTTGGGCTGCAGGCGCCCAAGTACAATCTAGGAACCCAGTTCCAATCACAACCTACCTCCATTCTACCATATCCCAAATAGTAAAATAAGAAGAAAAAAAAAGAGAAGTTTCAATATCCTTATTAGCCAACAAAACACTGCAACTAAATCCCTGTCAAGAACACCTCAAATATCACTTTGTAATGACTCGGACCTAAGCAACCACCCGAACAGTGTTAAACGGGTCGGGTACTTCTACCTTAGGAGAACCTCCCTGAATACCAATGGTTGTCGACTAGGAGTGAGGGTTTTATAGGTATAGTGGGGAGGCTATACCCTCTCGGAGGATAGTAATAATTGTACTGGTCCGAGTATTAAAAATAAAGATGCAGTGGAATAAAAAATCAACAGACTCGAACCAAACCAATAGAGAAGAAACACAATCAATATCAATAAACAGTGTAAGTATTAAACATAAATGAGAGCAGCTGAAATAAATATAACAGCATGTTGATCACTTGTCAATACTACTGAAAAAATAAACAAGCATCTAAAATAGTTCATACATTTCCAAATATAAAGAGAACTAATGGCTAACCAACTGTAGTTATAAACATGTGAAAATGATGATACAGGAAAGAAAGCAAAACATAAGTAAACTCCATCTAGGTAAAACCTCAAGGTCCATACCCTCTCCATGCATAGCTAATGTAGCCCAGATCCTAAAGCTGGCCTCTTTCCTGCATGTAAATCCATAAAGCCTGCACACGTCCCGAAGGGCCCGTGCAGGGTGTGAGATGAATCTCAATAGGATACCACCCAACAGTGCGTGCCTAATATAAGTGTTTAAGAAGGAATTAATTTAAAATGAAAGCATTAAAAATAATGATGCACAAATAAACACAAACTCCACTGGTGCTCAGCAACCACCATGGAGTGTCACCTGCTTCGGCAAACACTGGAATCTCTATCATATAACGCAGTACCATGTTCCCCCTGACACTACGTGTCTCAAGTACTGACGTCCCGAAGGCACGCCTGAGAAATAGTAACCCAGAGAAATAGATATTCCTATCCTCAATAAGTAACCGTAGGGACAATGACATCTTCCCTCAAAATAAGTAGCCGGAGGGACAACGATTTCTTCCCTCAAAATTAATTTTCTACAGAGATAGCGATATCTGCCCTCAAATAATGGCGAGCCTCTGCCCCCAACCCGATAGGTCAATGTTATCCCCTGAAGGCTCCTCACCTTCCACATGGCTTCATATGGAAAGCACCCCCAAACTAATAGTACCTAAATCATAACTAATAAGGGCCTCTACCCACATGAGTGGTCAAAACCACATCATCATGGAGTCTCTATATGTGCACACCATTCAAAGTCCAGGGTGAGCGGTAATCACCAAAATAGTATCCAAGACACAACACCTCCGACACCTCGTGTCCCTATGACCATGCCGCTCAAGTCTGATGGTCTCTCCATCCTAGTAACTCGGGCCATGCCCAACCTGACAATCAACCTGCCTCAAATCGATGCCAATGACGCCCAATCCATTGGTTAGAACCACCCAACGTAACCTGATCCAAGACCAACCTGTGATCAACATCACTCTAAAATACCTAGGCCCTACCCAGAATAACTCGAAGGGTCCATAATATGGAATATAACACATCATATATATAATCTCAATGGAAAACATTAAACCAGAAAGACAATGAAATAGTTGAATTACCCTAGCAAGGTGTTTTCCCATACCAGCAATGAGTTCTTGTGAGCCTCTAACAATTCATATCAAGGTTTAATAAACTAAACTCATCAGATAAAATATCCCAGTTCAATCATAACCATTTTGGATTCCCCCATCCAAAATTCCCCAATTGAACAATGACCCCTCGCCTGGCGCCGCTCAAGAGAAACAGGTAAAGGGAATACACAAAGGCATCCTACGGGTCTAATGAACAATTTAATATGCAATATCAGATTAAAATGCGTCCTGCTAAAAATACATGAAAATGCCCCGAAGGTCGCACCACCCAAATGACCATGAAAACACAAAAAGAGGTATTCACCACCTACCTGAGACTAGTACAATGTTACTCCTCCGATAACAGCCTCCAATTAGGTCTAAAACGTGGTAGATCTATAAAAGGATAAAAACCGCTCAAACCCCAATAACTCATTCTAGAATCGAAATCAAGAAAAATGGCTCAAGAGGAATCAAGGTCTTACCAGGGGGTTCCAACAGATTCAACAGTGTTCGAATCGGGTCTCAGATAAAGGAATGGGATAAAAAATGAACTCTAGCTGGCTCTCCCTGCTCAACCTGATGAAGGGGTTGAGTTTCTACCTCAAAACGAGGCTTTTGTCCGTTTTAGCGGAAAAAAAAGAAACTACACGGAGTGTACTTTAAGTACATAGTGTGTATCATTTTACTGTTCATATGACGGCTGAAATTTTGCCGATTTACTTTCTAGAACTTTCCGATCTACGTCAACAGCGTGTACATAGTGGTACACGGCGTGTACTTAGTTTTTCTTCTCTTCCTCACCGACTTACCCACACACCATGTATATCCCTCGTACACATCTAGACTACACAACGTGTCCAAGGAGGACACAACATTCACAAGGCTAAATGATTCTACCCGGCCAACAGGCCTACACACCATGTGTGGCCTCCACACAGTCATGGGTACACAGTGTGTCCATAACTACATGTCGTGTAGTAAGAAATTCATACATGGTCATCACACGACATGTACTCGGCAATCACACGGCTGGTACTTTCCCAACCCATACATGGCATGTACTCCGGAGTACATGACATGTTGTCTGAAAATTTTCCAAAAACTGCCCAATTTCTCCAGTTTTCTCAGGGACAAGTCAATAATTCAAACCGGGTTGGGATTTTGACCCATTCTAAAAACCCAGGTTCTTACAAAATCAATTTCCAATTATTTATGTATCAAATCAGATGTGATTAAGGATCATTTATTCTTTTTGTAAGAATTATTTCTTATAATTACAAATCATATTGTTCTTATATGAATAAATTTTCTTCTATGTAAAATTCAATCTTTAAAAAAAATTAACTATGATTTATTTTACATTTATATGGATTTTTTATTATGTGTAAGTTTGATTTTGTAAAACAACAATTATTATTTTCAAAAGTTATCAGGATCAGTCTTAAAACTAGAATGATTTTATCCAATGTTCATAAGAATGTTTCAATGATTCCATATGGATTACAATGATATTTTATAATGATTATCCAACTATTATAGAAATTTTATTCAATACCTCTAGTGTGTGAGAGTTAAACTAACTCATATTCGTATGTATTTTTCTCAAAAAAAATTAGGGAAGAAAAAAATGAATACATTATAAAAATATAAATATATTATAATAATATTTAAAATAATATGAATCCAAAACGTATAAATGTTTTAAGGTCATTTATTTCCTCAAGATGTAAAACAAGATTCAAAAAAAGAAACCCTTAATTAGTATTCAAAACTCTTTTTAGAGGGAATAAAAACATGATGTTTTAATTATAAAAAAAGTGACTTTAAAAGTATCCACTAAATAATATCCATCATTTTGATAATTTCAAAACCAATAATAAAGATTACAACCTTTTTTTAATAAAAAAAATAATTTTTAATATTGTATTCTTTTTTGTGAGAGAAAAATATTTATAATATGTGTAAAATATTTAAAAAAATATAACTCATAATAAGTTAATAAATACTACATCAGGAATATTAGATATAAATATAAATCTAGAAAAACATCATCTGATACTAAAAATGTAATATAGATGGAAGAAATAAAATCCCATTATGCTTAAGTACATATTAAATTTTTTATTAATTAATTTTTTCATATTTTCATGGAATGTGGGTTTAAATAATGAATCCCCACTTAATTCATGCAATCTAAGAATAGAAACCAATATTAAACTCAGAATATAAATAATTAAATCAGTAATCCTATCCATTAATTAATGATTTAATGTATCCATACCAATGTATATAAATTCCAAACCTGTTATGTGCATAATATAAGAACTATTTTATAAAAATATAAGAGTTCATCCTAAAAAATACTTGAAAAGATATAATAATCGACCAAAACATGCTATAATATTAATGGAATTATATATAGTAACTAAATGTTAAATAAAATTATTTTAAACAAAAGAATAAAATATATTTTACATGCATGTCTTCCATAAATAAGTTATAAATATATTCGTGAAGATTCATTTCAAAAAACATTCTCAATTTTCCATCATACAAAGTTCAAACATGATTTTCCCGAAATTAGTTAAATAAAAGTATTTGAAAAAATACCATCTAATTGATCATCTATTAAAATATATCAAAAATATATTTCACATTTATTAACATGATATATATGAAAATTAAATCTAACATGAATATGGGTTTTTATTGAATGATATAAATGGTTTTTCAAAGTTGAAATAGTTTTTGAATAATCACATAAAAAATGAATCTTATCAAAATTAACATTCAAATATTTTAAAATACCTCTATCCATAATGATTGATCACAACTATTAGAAACATATATATATTCATCTTCCAATGTTGATAAAGAAACAACAAGTTGTTTTTTTTTGAGATCCAAGAAATTAAACTCTTTCCTAAAAAAGTGACACATACAATTAATATATTTTCTATCAATTTTACATCTTCCAAAATAAGAATCGAAATTGTTTTTAAATCAAAATATTTAGATCCAAGATAAAGAATAAAATATTTTAATAACCTTTAGTAAATTTAGGGATTCATTCAACAACTTTCAAGTTACTTTCATTAGGTTGATCCTGATATATTGAACGTATATAAACACAAAAAATAAAATCCTGTAAAGTATTTGATAAATACAAGAAACTACAGGTCATTCATTTAATAAATTTATTATTCATTTTTTATCCCATATTTATCATAATATTGTTTATATTATGTACTTATTGAGTTACGTAAACATTTACTTCATTCCAATCCAAATATTTTAGCCATCACTTCAACATAGTTAGATTTATAAATACATTTATCATTATTCCATTGAAAAATATAATGTCCTAAAAATAATTTTAATTTTATTCTAAGACTCCCTTAAAATTAAAAACTCATTAATCAATATAATTTAATAAAATTTATTTCTCTTAAGTATCCAAAAAATAATATCATCAACAGAAAATTTCAAAAACAAAATATATTTAGATTTTATATTAATAAATAATTTTGGATCTATAATTCCATTCATAAAACTATATTTCAAAAGAAATTAAGTAAAACATCCATACCTTGATATTAGAGTATATTTAAATCCATAAAAGGCTTGAGAAACTTTTAAAAGTTGATTTGGTTTCTTTTCAATTTTGAAACAATGGGGTTTCTTAAAAATCCTTCATCGGAAATTTAACCACTAATAAAATCACTTTTAACATCCATTAAAAAGGTTCAGAATTTGATAGGATATATATTTTAATAAAATTATATTATAATATCTTCTAGAAAATCATGTATAAGTCTCAACATAATCTTTACCTTCTGAAAATTAACATTATGAAAACAATTAGACATTATTTATAATATTGTTCCCAAATTGATCATATCTATTACTAAATACCAATTTAGTATCAATAACTTTTTTATATTTTGGTGCCTAATCAGAATCCTATCCATTATTTATTTCCACTATTATCACTAGAACCTAGTTATAATTAGTTAAATATTAAAAACTGACTTTTGAATGAAAATTATAATTAAGATAATTGTGAGAAATAAAATTTGTTATTGAAATTATAGTTCTAACTCAATATTGTACATCTCCAATTACTCTATCTATATTATTTTATTTATATACTTTCTAATATATTTCATTAGGGTTATTCTCCAACTCATCATCTACATATTAATTTTCTGTTTAATCTTCTCTAAAATAAGAAACTATAATTTAATCTTCAATCTTTTGTATATATGTTTTTTTCTTTCAAATAGTTTACATCAAACATAAAATGAATATACTCTTTAAAAAACAAGGTTATTTTTTTATATAAACTATAATATTTGTTAAAATATAAATATTCTATAAATATTAAACCACTATATTTACCACAAAATTTATCTAAATAATCATTTTCATTAAGAACAAAAGTTTTAAAACCAAATACTCTAAGTAAAAAACATTATTTTTTCTTCCATTCTATAGTTCATAGGTGGTTTTCTTTAAAATTTATCTTATAATAATTAAGATTGATATATATAAATATATATTTATACATTATAACCAAATGTATTCTGGTTTTATAAATTTATTTAACATTGTTGTTTCTATTTCATTTAAAGTCCAATTTTCCCTTCAACCACTCCATTTTTGGTGGTGTTATAGGGGTAGAAAGGTACCGAAAACAACCATTTTTTCAAAAATATATCTTATTATAAATATAAAATATTTCCAACTCTATAAAAAATAATTAGTAAAATTAAAAAACATTTCCAACTAAACAAATTTATAATATGTAATTAAAATTTATAATGTTTCAGTTTTATGTGTAAAAAATAAACCCAAGTAAATATAAAATAACTAAAACATATTTTCTTACCACCCATACAGTTTGTGTGTATAGGTTCAAAACTTTAATGGTGGATAATTTATAGTGGTCATAAATTGTGA
The DNA here is from genome assembly GCA_963277665.1 of Viscum album. Taxonomy (NCBI): domain Eukaryota; kingdom Viridiplantae; phylum Streptophyta; class Magnoliopsida; order Santalales; family Viscaceae; genus Viscum; species Viscum album. Next base: position 343,886,211 of record OY728127.1, on the reverse strand, counting down.
TCATCATTGATTGATATCAAACTCTCTAAATTTTGTTTACCATTCATGTTTTAATTAAAAAAATGTAGATAATATGTTTTCTCTCAACAATATTTAGAATTTGAACATTCTTTGATAGCCTATGTAAGACCCTAAAATATTCATGAATGTTCTTCCTACACAATATAATATTGTTTAAATATAAAAAAAATTAAAAATAGTCTGATCAATTAGTCTAGAAAAATTGATGTAATAAATTCAGTGTCTATGTTAAAACAAACCCGATTTGTCTTTAAGAAAAATAATATGTCATTTTAAAATTTAACAAACATACCATAATCATATGATATAGAAATTATATTCCAAATAGGTTTCAAACCCTTAAAATTTAATAATTTTAAAAAATAATATATTTTTAGACACTTCACCAACACCATTAACCATTAATTTTAATTTCTCCCAAAAAGTTATAGTCAAACTGGTTTAGGATTCTAGCAAATATTGTTCCTATCTATTTATTAAAAAATTGAAGAAGTGGTAGAATATGGGGGTTTACAAATGTGATAGTGAAACACACCTGGTGCATCTAGATCAATAAGGTGTGAAAAAAAGTATAGAGTAATAAAATACCATCTCGAGGAGACCTACATAATTTCTCTCTTGGAAATAGCAACAAAAACCAGGTTTTACTCCCAATATGCATGAGTGATATCCAGATTTAGGCACTTCGGATATTGTAAGCAAGAAATCCAGGATGGAAGTATTCTACAAGGGATATTCCTGAACCTCATCTTCATAATTTACCAGGTCTAATTATTGAGACTTAAAATATATATTCCCAATAATGTTAATTAAGATAGTTTTGAAAACACTTAAAATTTTGTTCCTATCGGTTTAGAAAAGAAATGGAAACTAAAACATATTTTAACAAGTTATTCATTGAAAATATTGATGATAAGTACATTTTAATGAAAAACATAGTTTTTCCAAAAGTCTATAGAAATAAAAATGAAGACTCTCAAGAAAAATTTCATTTCAATATACAACTAAAACATGTAACTATTTAAACATTTTCATTATATATGTCTACAAAGAAATGATTTCAAATTTTAGGTATCAAATTTTTATAACCAAGTAAAATTTTTCAATATTAATTTTCTTTATAGAAATAATTATATTATAAATGTATCTACCATTAACAAATATGGATATATTCTTCATAAATGATTCAATTTAATTTTTATCATTTCATTTTCCTTTTAAATAGTGTGTAAATTAATAAAAAAAACATTGATCTTATTTTCATTAATATATTATATATAGAAAAAAATAATTATTCTTTTTGTTTCCATCATTATGTTTCATGATGTCTTGGGAATGAATATTATTTTCTTCAACATTCTTCTTATTCATTTACATAGGTTCCTTATATATATCTGAAATTTTAATAAAACTATTTTTTAAAATTCATAACTAATCATATAAATCATCGATAAGAGTGATTTTAGAATAATATTTATTTGATTGATATTTATAATCACTAACTATATTAATTTTAAGAATGAGACACACATATTCTAATTGTTTTCCTATTCGAAAATCATCACTATAATTTAAATCCTTTTTATAACTAAAAATAGAACACTCTTTTTCATTATTACAAATATATTCTTAATATATATCTATTTACATATACCACTTCATTAGAAACAATAGTAACTTTCATTCTTCCATTATGATCATCTCTAGGATAATATCATTAACCACTTAAAGAGTATCATTCCTCTTTTTTATAAATACCTTTGGGTATATGAAGAATCTCATCTCTATAACTCTCCTCTAACATGGAATGACATGAGTAAGTAGTAACATTCATATTTCATTTAAATTTAACTCTTTATCTCTTTGTAATATCTTCATCGACTTTTTTTTAGTTTTTAATTCACATTACAATAGAGAAATAATATGTTAATCAAGCATATATTCTTTCAAAATTTATACTCTCATCAATAGAAACATTTTTCTCAAGACATTTCAATAGTGATGATCTATGTACTCTTTCAAAAAATATTATATTCTAGAAAGTTATCCAAAATCAATAATTCTATTTATAATTATAGTTAATTTATGAAACATTTGATTTATAGATTCCTCTTCAGAAATTTTAAAATCTTTATATTCATCTATAAACATTAAAATATTATATCTCTTTAGAGTATTAGTTCCATTGTGTGAAAATTGTAAATTTCTCCAAATATCATTAGGGTTATTTATATAATATGATATGGATAAAATATTTTGTTATAATTATATAATATAATATATTCATCACCTTTTAGTTCAAAGAAAAAACAAAAAAATTGTTACCATTAGTGGTCTCCTTCTTAGTTTTGGGTAACTTATAAGGTTTTACCTTAATGATCTTGCTATCAATGAATAGTTGTTTGAGGAAACCTTCCATCCTTTTTTCCAATATTCATTTTCAGTTCCTTCAAAGAGTGAATATCTCTACGGAATCCAAAATTCATTATAAGTTGTTCCTAAATTAACAAATTGATCTTTTCCCTAGATGGTTACATCTTGTATATGGTTATAAATTAAGGGTAGATATGTCGCATGCCTAATAATCCCCGAAATAGCCTTTTCAAATACCAATTTTTTTCCTATATAGTAATATAGTAGAATGTTTGTGGGTGATTAGAAAAATTTTAAAAATTATAAATAAATTATTTTAGTTATAAATAATTAAATTGTAGAAAATTAAAAAGTAATCATAATTTTTTATTATTATACATCAGTAAAAAGTGATCAGACATCTTCGCTTCACTTCTACATATCCCCAAGAGAAATGGTACCCACTTACATTTAATTTTAAAGGGATGTCACAAACCAATTAAAACTTCATTTCAAATGTTGGAATAACCAACACACCTAAATGTTTATTGGGATATATAACCTATTACAACAACTATTTTCCTCACATGGACTTAAAACCTAAGACAAGCCTTTTTCAAACATGAGTGAAAAAAATCATTCTTTTTTTAACTAGAGTAACAGTTAAAATAGTCAATAATTTTTCTACCTAGAGGCTTAACTTATGAATATACCATTTTTTGTGATTTTATAACACAACCAATCATGAATTTAAATGAAATGGAATAAATAAACTATAACACAAACAAATAATAGAGAAATAATACAACACCATATGAATAGATTTAAAATTATGAAAATTGTATTTGTTTAAAAACATGGAATATGTTAGGGGAAGTGGAAGAAATTACATTTATATCCATCAGCAAAGCTCAAATCAACGGATATCACAAATATGTATGAACCCACGTTGTGTAGTGTGCCTATATTTTTCTTAGTTTTACATTTGTTATGTCTATAACAGGGTTTGGTATACTCTACAGAAACCCTTTTACAAGTTCTTTAAAATTTAATTTATCGAGTCTCATCATGGATGTTATCTTTTATAATTATTATCCACATGAAGAATAACTTAAAATACTATAGTTTTTATAGTTCTTAATATTTGATGCAGTAGTCATGGATGAATTTTTGAATGGTAATGAAGTAGATCCTATTTCTTCAATTCACCACAGTGATTAATAAATAGTTTCCTACATTATTTACATGTTCCTCTAAATTTAATTTGCATGAAATACTCATTTATACATTATTATAAAAATAAAACTACATGTGAAACACAATGAAACATTAAAAATAAATATATCAATACATATATTAAAGAAATAAATGCATCCACAAATCAGGAATTAATCAGGTATAATATTCCGCATAATCAATGTGAATTTAATTTAATTTAATATAAATTCAATTATTGAATTCAAATGTTACTTAAGTAACTATTTAAATAAATTAGATAATAATTAAAAAATCCAAAAAATCCTATGTTTAAAGAGTATGGATCATTTTCTGTATAAGGATTCGTTTTTTTAAATATAATTCGAAATAACCATGATTCTATATAAAAATAATTTTTTTGTAAAGATTATTGTTAATATTTTTAAACATCAATTCTCTATGTAAACATAAATTTCCAACTATGTAGGAATCAAAATATGTGTTCATAAGGATCTTTTATACATTACACAATGATCACTTCTTTGTGTAAGAAACATCTTATTTTTCCAAAACATGGTTTTTAATTTATATTGACAACATTACATGTAAAAATAATTATATATAATAATGATTTTATAATCTTAATGATGATTCTAATATGCATAAGGATGGTATTTTTAAACCATCAAGATGATTTTTTATATTTTTAATTATATTTTATAAATATATAATGTTGTTAAACAATACGCATAAAGATGTTTCAGTAAAACCATAAGGATTTTTTTAATCTTTTGTAAGGATAATCCAATACTATTAAAAACCCCTTTTAAATCCCATAAATGGATGATTCATAACCCAATTAATATTAATTAAAATTATTCTTGAAAATTATTCCATAATAAATATAATATATACAAATACATTATGAAAATATAGAAAGAATGATAATATATTAAATAATAAGACCAAATAAAGACTAGTGTTTTGAACACAATTTATTTATTCTTCAAGTAGTGCAAGATTGAAAAAATAATGTCCTTAATTCATTCCATAAATCATGTCACATGAATTGTAATGAGGATTTTCTATTTATAAAAGTAATTGAAGAGGAATAAAGCCACTCAACAGTCAATGATTTATTTTCATTCATTATAAAAATATATTTATATTTTGGAATGCATAATATCAATTTTGGCTAAATATAATGTCCTTTATTACCCTTCCAATTACGCATCTTTTAAAAAAATTCAATTTTTTGAATTTTCTTAATATATGACTTCCACCAAACCAATATTTTGTTTTATTTTGTAGATTGATTATACTTAATGTTCCATAATTATTCTTTCAACATTGATTTACCTGGAAATGTTTCCAATGCCTATGATTTTTCTTTTTACCCCAAATTATATAAATATATTTCTTGGTGTAGAATCCTTCTCAAAATTATTCTTAGGAATTTTTTACTAAACACACTTATTTGTTTATCCTACAAGGAAGACTCATTTTTATTTCTCCTATGTTTAATCATTTTTTCTTGTCATCAATATTTATGAGCAGATGATTCAATATTGGTAGATTTTAACCAATACTCTAGATCATAATAACAATATATGTTTCAGTTTTCACACCATTTATCAAAATTTTGAGTATATTTAATGTGAATATATTTAGCTTTTTATGTGATAATTATGTTAGTTCTTCCTTTCTAAAATCTCTGTTGACCTTTAATAAACTTATGGAATTTAATTCTTTTCTATGAATTCATCAAACTTGTGTGAAAACTATCCAAAACCCCAACAATGTAATAAACCCCCAATTTTTTTCAATCATTTAGAGACTAGATAGATTTTTTCACATTCTATCTTTGGAAAAAAAATATTATTTAGAGATTTCATATATATATACTATTATTTCATAGGATTATAACTACACTTGATGTAGTGGTGGATTTATTATCATTTTTTCTCCTAAATTTTCAAATTCTTGTGTTGTAAGCTATAAATATCATAGAACACTATTACTCCTAGATATTTTCTTGGATCGTGGGTTACCTATTTCTCCAAGATTATGGTGGTTAGATCTTTATATGATCTTAAGAACTTATTTCATGGGAATAAAAAAAACATATAAGAAAAGGACTTATAAATTCATTCATGGTAGGACAATTTCAATCAGTATTTTAGTATGATTCTACTTGTGTCAAATTAGTACTTCTAATACTCACTTCATACTCTTGAAACATCATTTTGAGGGTAATTTTATCAAACTAAACTAATATAAATCAATTATTGCACTCTTTATTAATCCTATTAGTATGATATTCATATATATTTCTATATTGTTCTAGAAAAATTTCAATCACTTTTAATCTTTTGGATCTAACATATATTTATGAATTCCTGACATCAATGCAAGTTTTTTGAGTTTCTTATGAAATATAGATCTTCTTGTAATTGATTATAATTTTCTATCATTTCTCATCAATGACATTTTGTAATAATTATTTTTCATGTTAAAAGTTTTATTTTTTGATCAATAAAGTATATTCTTTAACATTAAAAAAATATCTATGAGTGTTTCACATTTTATTCTTTTTAGCCATTACTTCTATATACTTAACATCTAACTCCATGGGTTTTTTATCATACTATATGACCATTATAGACACAATAATTAATTAAAAACTCCCAAAATATAAATTCTAAATGTTACATTATATTTGAGTAAAAATCCTTAAGCGATTCACTATTCATGTACTCTTCACATCACGAACATGATTCTTATAGAGGGTATTTCTAAATATATTTAATATAGAATGAACCAATTTCATTATGTTTAATTAATGGGGAATCCTTTTTATCATTTTGAATTTTTAAAAAACATATAATATCTATATTCCATATATTTCTAAATATTTTGGTCTTAACCTCCCTATATGAATTTAAAATGATGTATACTATATTATTTGCTTGAGGTAACTAATAACCTTCCCAAAATTACCACTATATATGTAGAAAATAATAATATATTCAAAAGAATGTTGTTCCAATCAGATAGAACATGGATTAGCTCTAATATAACTTGATTTTCATGATAGGATCATAATGTGACACTAAAAAGGGGGATAAATTATTATGAACCAATTTTATCAAATTATTTTATCACTTAATATCCTATTTTAAAATTTTTCCATCTACATAATTTAAGATGACTGGATCAATTTTTTAATTCCTAACACATAACACCACTATTAAGGAATTAAATAAAAGAGACATCAAAAATTGTATTTTTTAATCAATCAATCCTAATATGGGTGTCTACTCATTAATAAGCTTGGGTTTCATCTGATACACTGATATACAATAATATAATCAAGTGTATATAAGAGGAAAATGTGGCATCTAATACAATAAGGAAGTGTTAAGAAAATACTATAAAATCTTCCAGATTTTTTACATTCTTCTGATTAGTTTTTTATAATACCTCCATCTAGTTTACAATGAAACACTAAATTTCACTAATAAATTAGTTTATTAATCTACAACCTGATTCCCCTATATTTAAATGGTAATATATATTTCTCCAATAGGATTCTATAAAAACTAATATATAATATGATTAATTAGTAAGAACATTAGTCACTTCATTTTAAATATTTATTATTATTCTTCTTCAAGCGTCTTGAGATAAGGAATATATACATGTGTTGTATAAGTTGCATCCTTTCTCATATACCTTCTTACTTATTCTAATCATTTGATGAATATAGGATTTACAGTAACATCACCTTGTAAGCCTCCTTATTCTACCTAATTATTTGATACACATAATCCCTTAGAATATTATATTGTTAGTGTAATGTCCCTGTTCCGGAAGCCACCTAGAGGCGCCCCGTACCTAGTTAGTCACATGGCCTCAAGAGTATTTCCCAAAACACCAAAGGTTTCCGACTAACAGTGGGGGCCTTGGGTGTGATAGTGGGGAGATGATGCCCTCATTTGAAGAGTACATAGCAGAAGTAAACAAAACATGCAATAACGGAAGTAGTAAATATCCAACAACAATTCACAAGTAAACAGCAGAAGACAAAACAATGAACAACTGGAGCACATATGTATATATGAAATGATGCATGATACATATCTAGGAAAATAGCCAAATAGGTCACAATCCTAGAAATATAAATAGTACCAGAACAAGTACAAAAGAAATGATAAACAGCTCCTCAGCATCGCAAGCCTAAGCTTGGTCCCATGCTCTCCTACTCCAAACCAATCAAGTACCAGAAGTCGAAGGGAACTTGACCTTGTCTATACCTATAGAAACATAGTCTGTTTGGTCCCAAAATCAAGGCACAATAGGGTGTGAGACTAAATCCCAGTTGGAAACCACCAGAAGATCTGTGCCTAACAGTCAGTGAGCATATGGTAGGTAATAGTACAGTAAGCAGCAAACAATAACAGTAAACAACAGGAAGAAATCAGTAAGCAGTAACAAGATGATATACAATAGTAATCAATCCATAGAACAACATGCATCAGTGAAACAAATAGCTAAATACAACAGGAACCCCTCTAGAAAGTACCCACAACCAACCCCTCTAGTCCTATCCAATAAGTACCAATAACCCTCTGGGCAGTGCACTCAACCTAAACCCTTTGGTTTGGTGATACAAAAATATTAGACTCTCTCGAGAAGCTCTCTTGGTCAATTACCCTTATAGTCTAGGGCGTTTAGGGACTCTCTGAGGTAGATCACGTGGTCTAACTCTCTTATAGCCCCACGGTCTAGAAACTCTTTGAGGAGCTCACTCGGTCAATCCTCTTATGGTCTCAGGTCTACCATAGACTCTTTGAGGAAGTTCACCCGGTTAATTCCTCCTCTAGCCTGGAATGGTATAAGGAAAATCAAAGAATTAAAGACTCTATGAGGAAGCTCACTCGGTCTACCCTCTTGAAGTCTATAATATCCAAGACTCTTTTGGAATCTCACTCGGTCTATCCCTTTTAGTCTATAATGTCCAAGACTCTCTAAGAAATCTCACTCGGTCTACCCTCCTGTAGTCTATAATATCCAAGACTCTCTAAGAAGCTCACTCGGTCTATCCCATGTAGTCTATAGCACCAGGTTCTCATGGTCTCGTGACAGTCAGTGGATAATATTTCTATAAGGCCAAAGTACACCTATAGAGGTACTTGGAAAACCATTCTACAAAATAACAAACATGTCAAGAATATCATTCCATCCTATGGTCAGAAGGCATAGAAAACTGGTATAACGGCCAATGGATGACAATACCCAAAGGTCGTAACAAGAATAAGGCATGGGAAAAACATCCATTCATAGAAATTATCCTAAAAAATGATCAAATTACCACTAAATAAGAATACAAGCAAGGCAGGAAAACAACAGGGGGAAAACGGTAAACACGCAATACCCCGTTCACGGGTATTGGTGGAAATTTTCACATAAAACACAAAGACATCTAAAGGTAAGGAACAAACCACCTACCTCCATCCTAGTAGATCGATATACTTGAACCACGAGGTTTGATTCTCCTTAGAAATGCATAGATCTATGAAAATGCACAAAACTCTCAACCCACGATATCTTGAGAAAGAGGGAAAATCATGGAATGAATCAAAAGAAGAAGGAAGAGCTCACCGATGCGGTTCCAATGCAATTTATGGTGGTCGATTTGGCAAACAGATGGAGGCTCGAGGGCTCGGAGGATGTTCATGGCCGTAAGGGGTGCTCTCGATCGAAGAACCTAGAGAATAAGGTGTTTCTGTCGATTAGGCGCGACCCCATTCTGTTTAATGAAAAAAACTTACACGGCACGTACATCTGGAGTACCCGGCATGTACTAGGCTTTTCTCTACTCCTCTTTAAGCGGCCTCCACATCGCCCCTACACACCATGTGTGTGGCCTGGACACGGCCAACACACGTCCTTACGCGACATCAAAGTACGTGGCGTGTAATTATAAAGTACACGGCGTGTATTTTGAAGATTTCTAGATTTTCCTATTTTTCTCAAAAATGACCAGAAAAGGAAAAACATACTTCAAACAAATTTCTGAGTTCTTACAAACTTCTCCCTTAAAGAAATTCATCCCCTAATTTCCCTAGTGAGGCATAGAAGAAGAAACCCCAAATAGATCTGGGCACTCCGATCGTACATCGGCCTCCCTCTCCCAGGTCTCATCCTGTACTCACATGTGCTACAATAGCACCCATACCAGAGTAACAGACCGACCTCGGAGAACCTTCGTACTACGATTGAAAATCTAGATAAGATGCTCCTCAAACAATGCATCCACTTCGAGCTCAACCTCCTCAGGTTGAAAGACATGAGGCAGGTCTGAAAAGTAACGTCGGAGACGAGAAACATAGAAGAAGTCATGCATATCCCGGTACCTCTGAGGTGACTGAAATCGATAGGCAACTGGTCTAACTCTCTCCAACACCTAAAATGGCCCAACATACTATGGTGAAAGCTTACCCTATCTCTGAATCCTCTTGTGTCCCAACCTCGGTGTGACACGTAGGAAAAACTGATCCCCAGCCTCAAACTCCAGAGGTCATCACTGCTGATCAGCATAAGACTTCTGTCGAGACTGTGTTGTATCCATCCTCTTCTGAATCAACTCTATCTACTATGAGGTCTCCTGAACAAGAAGAGGTCCCAGCAAAGCTGCCTCTCCTGCCTCCAGCCAGCACAAAGGTGATCGGCATGGCCTACCGTACAAATCCTCATAAGGTTCCATATGAATTGTTACATGAAAACTGTTGTTGTAGGTGAACTCCACAAGAAGAATATGATTCTCCCGAGAACTGCCAAATTCTATAATGTAACCTCGAATCATATCCTCAAGCACCTGGATCGTACACTTATATTGGCTATCTGTTTGGGGATGGTATGTTATACTCAAAAGTACATGTGTACCCAAATCCTTCTGAATCCCCTACCAGAACCAAGAAGTAAAGCGTGTATCCCTGTCTGAAACAATGGATTGTGGAACTCCATGTAGACATACAATCTCTCAGATGTACAACCGTCCCAACTCATTAACACTGACGGTCTCCTTGATTGTCAAGAAGTGAGCAACCTTCATAAGCATGTCAATGATAACCCAAATAGCATCACTCCTTCGACGTGACCTCGGTAACCCGATCACGAAGTCCATCGCGACATCATTCCACTTACACCCCGTAATGTGTAACTGATGTAAAATCTCTACTGGTCACTAATGCTCCGCTTTCATCTGCTGACAAGTAGAACATCTCATGACAAACCTAGAAACATCTCTCTTCATACCAGGCCACTAGTACTGGCGGTGTAGATCACGATACATCTTGGTGACGCCAGGGTGAACTGCCCAAACTGAGGAATGAAAATCCCGCATCAGCTCATCGCGTATATCATCTGGCACCCATAAACGTCCCTTGAAATGAATGATCTAATCCCTGACCATTGTCCATTGAGGAAGAGGGTCCTCTCCTGACACACTCTCCCGTAGGACTAGTCCTTCTATGTCTGATAGCTGCCTCATCCGTACATGATCAAGAAGAGTAGATGTAACCACTATAGATGAAAGAAAGGTCTTTCCCTGACTCTTGTGCACCTCCAAATTCATCTCAGAGAATAAAGACATAAGCTTCCACTCACTGCTGGCCTCATGAACTTCCTGAATCTGAGTTCTCATGCTCAACGTATTAGCCATTTCATTTCCCTTTCTAGGCGTATAGGCAAGCTCAAAGTTTAATGATTGAAGATACTCAACCCAATTTCACAGTCTCAGATTCAGATCATGCAGAGTGAATATATACTCGAGACTCTTCTGGTCGGTAAACACCAAAAAGCGCTCTCCCAAATGAGAGTGTATCCAACAGCGTAAGGCATGAACAACATCTGCCAACTCCAGATCGTGTGTCGGGTAGTTCCTATCATGTGGCCTCAACTACCATGACCCATAAGCAATGAATCCATCTCCATGCATCATCACTGCTCCCAGCCCGATACCTGAAGCATCACAATAATCATTATAGCACTTTCCCAGCTCTGGAAAGACTAGTAACGGTGCTGACGTCAACCTCCCTTTCATCTTCTGAAAGGCTGTCTTCCAAGAATATTACAATAAGAACTCTGCCCCTTTCTTGGTCAGACCTTTCAGTGGTGCTGCAAGGCGTGAAAAGTCTTATATGAAACTTCTGTAGTATCCAGGTAGCCCTAGAAAGCTTCACACCTCAAAGAAATTCATCAGTTGCTCCTAGGAAACTACAGCTCTCAATTTCTCTAGCTAAACTAATACTCATGTCTCTGAGATAACGTGACCCAAGAAGTGAATCTGATTCATCCAAAAGTGGCATTTCGAGAGCTTAGCATATAACTGATGCTCTCTTTGGGTACTCATAAGGATCTCAATATGGGTAGCATGGTCATGTCGATTGTGAGAGTACACCAAGATGTCGTCCATGAAAACCACCACGAAGGAATCCATGAATGGATGGAACACTTGGTTCATCAGTGCCATAAAAATTGTCGGTGCATTCGTGAGACTGAACGGCATGACCATATACTCATATAGACCACACCTAGTCCTAAAGGCTGTAAGAGGTATATTTGATGGTCTAATGCACAACTAATGATAACTGGATCTCAAATCAATCTTCGAGAACACGCAGGCTCTTCAAATCTGATCGAATAGGTCATAGATCTTCTGCAAGGGATATCGGTTCTTAACCGTCAACTGGTTCTGCTTCCGATAATCCACGCAAAGCCTAAGGGTATCATCTGCCTTCATCACAAATAGGAAAGGCAAACCCCAAGGAGATGTACTAGGTTGGATGAAACCCTTTTCTTGCAACTCCTCCAACTGCTTCTTGAGCTCCTGCAACTCAGGTGTAGCCATCCTATAAGGAGGAATGGACATCGGTGCTGCTCCTGGCATGAGCTCAATTGAGAATTCTAACTCACACTCCTGAGGAAAACGTGAAAAATCCTTTGTAAATAAATCCCTGAAATGATCCACCACTGGAGGAAAGTCTAACTGCGAAGTCCCCTAGTCATCCAGATAAAGACTGGAAATCTAGGATGTAACTCCTCCAAGCCCATGATGCTTGGGTCCAGCTCTACCCACCAGGACATCCCACTCACCACTATAAAGAAAGGATCCACCCTCTGGTGATACGAAACTCACTCTGCGGTGATAGAAATCGACAACTGCTGGGAAGGGAACTAGCGAGTCCATACCGATAATGACATCATCATCTGTCATCTGCAGGACATAGAGGTCCCATATGAGGTGACACCATGTAACCTCAAGAGGGCACTCTCTGCACTAACGTACGCTAGATGTCCTCGTTCCCAATAGTGTATCAAGAGTCAACATGTCGGTAGACAAAAAGATACAGTGCCCAAGGCTCTCCACAACAGCAACAGAGATAAGGCTATGTGAAGAACCAGTATCGAAAAGGGATGAAGATAAAACTGAAGCTACTAAGATCATGCCTCTAATTGTGGAAGGGCCAAGATCATGTTCATGATGGGTCTGCTCCATAGCGAATGTCTAGCCTGAACCGCGACCCTGCGCCCCTAGCTAACCACTCTGAGATGATCCAATCTACTATCGCTGGTAACCTGGTGACTGACCACCACCGTCACGACCTCCACCTTAGCCCGAACGGCCGAAAGAACTCCAGTTCCTAGACTGGTGAGAAACTGGAAATACATCTCCTATATGTGGGGTCATAGAAGAACCCCTACCACCAGCATTAGGCAAGAAGATCTGACAAAAACAATAAAGATGGCCCATCTTGCTGCAAGATTGGGACTCCATCATGTCTCTCTAGCACTGAGGCCTAGTATGCCCCCTCTTACCACACTGGTAGCAAACAACCTGGCTGCCCGAAGATACATTCCACCAACCCTGATATCCATGACTAGACTCTCTATGGTGATTCCTGCTATCAGTAGGAGGAACACCGACTCTGGATGTTGAACCACCCTGGCTCACTGCTCCAGAATCTCTCAGATTGCACTCAGTGATCAGTGACTGGTTGACGATAGAGGATATCAAAGTCAACCTAAAGATATTCACCTAGGAATGGATCTCCTTCTTGAGACCATACTCAAACATCCTAGCAAGGAACAACTCATCACCTGCTGGAATTGACATGAAGAACTGCAGCTCGGTAAAATGATATGAGTACTTCATAACAGAAAGAGTACCGTGCTCGAGACTCGTAAACTCCCGGGCTCGGTCGGACCTCAAAGTCTCCGGATAAAATTAATCATAGAAGATTCACCGAAACTCATCCAAAGTCATACTCCATTGTTTCCCTGACTGTGAGATCACCTCCCACCACCTCTTGGCGGTGTCTTGGAGCATATAAGTAGCCAGCTTTACCGTTTTCTCTAGAAGTATCTCCAGGTGCTCGAAGATCATCAGTGTGGCCTCTAACCATGACTCTGCATCATGGGGTCCTCCATCCCCTGAGAAAGTAGGAGGATGCTGCTGCTGAAAAACCTGTGTCAACTCATCCATCGACGGGCCAGGAGGCGACGCTCCTTGAAAGGTCTGCATCATCCTCAGGAAGTCCTCCCTGAACTGCGCATCGGCGCCTACAACGGGTATAACTGTTGATGCCAAGGCTAGAATAGCAGGAGGATCTACAAGAGGTCCCTGATCAGCCATATCTGGTGTTTGATCACCGTATGGCAGCTGGCATACAACCGGAGGATGTCTCGGAGGCATAGCTCTGAAATATCAAAAGTAAACCTTAGATCAAGATTATCAAGGATAGAGAACACAAGAGTAAAAAATGGGAACAAGAGAAAGAAACACTCAAGTTTTCTAAATAAGACTACACATCGTGTATATAAACTACACGACGTGTTCCTTATGACCATTCACATGGGCATGTACTTATGCCACCTTTGGTCATGTAACACCCTAGACTACACGGCATGTTGTCCCCACACACGACGTGTACTTAAGCTTCATTCCCCTACCCGAGTCTCTTTACATGGCTAACCCACATGGTCCCCTTAACCCTAGACTACACGGCGTGTTCACTAAGAATATGGCATGTACTAGAAAAGGCCTCGGTGACCCGTGTTGTTAGTTACATGGCCGTCTACATGGTTGGTCCTTACATGATGTGTTCCGAACAAGCACGACGTGTATAGGAGTAGATAACACTGACCCGTGTTGTTCGTGACACGGCCTGGTACCTAGAACAAGGATACACGGCGTGTTCATACCAAACACGACATGTAATACAGGAACTTCCACTACCATGTTTTTAGTGACACGGCCGGGTACACGGCTCACTACTACACGGTGTGTACCTACCGTACTCATAATGTTCCAAAAGAGTTTTCACAACCCCTTGTTTTTCTCACACAGTCATTGACAAGGTTTAAAAACTACACGGCGTGTAGTCATAAAGTACACGCCTTGTATTCTTGGTTTTTCTGGGCAGTAGCTCAGAAACTGCACTCAAGCCCAGAAAACACTGAAAAATACGCATGGAGGTGAAAAATTATGATCAGTCATGGTCCATAATCACTGTGATTAAAAGCTTGGTATCTTATACAAGTCATATACATGAGAAACAAGTCAATGATCCACCAAGTTCTGATTCATGAGGGCCCATAACACCTCAAGAACCAAAATTTGGCGTTCATTTAAGAATGGTACAAAATAGCCAAATTCACTATTAAACAACATGGATTCTATCAAGCATCTATCACAACAGCATGCATAATTTGAACAACGTCTATCACAACAACATGAAATCTCTAATGCACCCTATATGGCATGGAAAGAATGCATGGCATGTGTTTTCTAACAAGCGCCTATATGATGCATGAGATGGAATACCCTCATCTCATCTGGTTGTGACAGAAATAGAACCACAATAGAATCTACAATAACAATGCAGGGAATGTGAATCACTGTAGGTGAAACGATATCAACTGTAAAATCTCAAAACCAAAAAACTGCAATAAACAAGGTAAATTGGCTTTTCTTATACACGGGTTAGCTACTCCCGAGCACATCTTATTACCAAGTATTGAATCTATTATATCCCTGGTTAAAGGTGCTAACTAGTAAATCCAGAGAAAATAATTCATCTAATACCACTTTGTAACGTCCTAGTTCCAGAATCCACCCAGAGGCGCCCCGTACCCAGTTGGTCACATGGACTCAAGAGCATTTCCCCAAACACCAGAGGTTGCCGACTAATAGTGTGGGACTTGGGTGTGATAGTGGGGACACAATTCCCTTATTGGAAGAGTACACAGCAGATGTAAACAAAATATTCAATAGCGGAATTAGTAAATATCCAACAACAATGCACAATTAAACAGCAGAAGTCTAAAACAATGAACAATTGGAGCACATATGTATATATGAAATGATGCATGATACATATCTAGGAAAACAACCAAATGGGTCACAATGCTGGAAATACAAATAGTACCAAAACAAGTACAAAAGAAAAGATAAACAGCTCCTCAGCATCACAGGCCTAGGCTTGGTCCCATCCTCTCCTGCTCCAAAGAAATCAAGTACCAGAAGTTGAAGGGCGCTTTCCCTTGTCTATACCTGCAACAACATAGTACGTTTGGGACCAAAAGCATGGCCCAAATTGGGTGTAAGACTAAATCCCAGTAGGCAACCACACGAAGATCTGTGTCTAACAGTCAATGAGCATATGACAGGTAATTGTACAGTAAGCAGCAAACAGTAACAGTAAATAGCATGCAGAAATCAATAATCAGTAACAGGATGATATACAATAGTAATCAATCCACAGAACAACAAGCAGTAGTGAAACAAACAGCTAACCACAACAGGAACCCCTCTAGGAAGTACTCGTAGCCAACCCCTCTGGTCCTATCCAAGAATTACCAATAACCCTCTAGGAAGTGCACTCAGCCTAACCCTTTTGGATTGGTCATATGAAAATATAAGACCCTCTAGGGAAGCTCACTCAGTCAATTCCCTATATAGTCTAGGGTGGTCAGGGACTCTCTCGGGAAGATCACGTGGTCTAACCCTCTTATAGACCCAAGGTCTAGAAAATCTCTAAGGATCCCACTTGGTCAATCCTCCT
Organism: Viscum album; assembly: GCA_963277665.1. Lineage (NCBI taxonomy): Eukaryota > Viridiplantae > Streptophyta > Magnoliopsida > Santalales > Viscaceae > Viscum > Viscum album. Next base: position 343,869,511 of record OY728127.1, on the reverse strand, counting down.
ATAGTCTCAGGTCTACCACAGACTCTCTGAGGAAGCTTGCTCAGTCAATTCCACCTCTAGACTAGAATGGTTTAAGGAAAATCAAACAAGTAAAGACTCTCTGAGGAAGCTCACTCGGTCTACCCTCCTGTAGTCTATAATATCCAAGACTCTCTGGGAAGCTTACTTGGTATATCCCCTATAGTCTATAATGTCAAAAACTCTCTGAGGAAGCTCACTTGATCTACCCTACTCTAGTCTATAATATCCAAGACTCTCTCGGAAGCTCACTCGGACTATCCCTTGTAGTCTATCGCACCAGGTTCTCATGGTCTCATGCCATTCAGTGCATAATAATTCTATAAGGACAAAGTACACCTATAGAGATACTTCGCTAACCATTCTACAGAATAACAAACATGTCAACAATATCATTCCATCCTACAGTCATAAGGCATAGAAAACTGGTATAACGGCCAATGGTTCACAAGACCCAATGGTCGTTACAAGAACAAGGCATGGGAAAAACATCCAAGAACAACAATTATCCTCAAACATGATCAAATTACCTCTACACAAGCATACAAAAAATGCAGTAAAACAATAGGGGAAAAATGGTAAACAAGCAATACTCTGTTCACGGGTATTGGTGGAAATTTGCACATAAAACTCAAAGGCTTCGAAAGGTAAGGCACAAAACACCTACCACGATCCTAAGATATCTATATACTTGTACCATGAGGCTTGATTCTCCTCATAATGGCTTAGATATATGAAAATTCACAAAACGAACAACCCATGATATCTTGAGAAATAGGGAAAATCATGGAATGAAACGCAAGAAGAAGGAAGAGCTCACCGCTGCGGTTCTAATGCAATCGACGGCGGTCGATTCGGGAAACAGACGGAGGCTTGGGGGCTCGGAGGATGTTCGCAGTCGTATGGGGTGCTCTCGGTCGATGTTTCTGTCAATTAGGCACGACCCCAGTCCGTTTAATGAAAAAAAGAAAGTACACTACGTGTACTTCTGGAGTACACTGTGTATACTAGGCTATTCCATACTCCACTTTTAGCGGCATCCACATCACCCCTTCACACCGTGTGTGTGGTCCGTACATGGCCGACACACAGCCTTATGCAGCATCAAAGTACACAGCGTGTACTTATAAATTACATGGCGTGTATTTTGAAAATTTCCATATTTTTCTCTTTTTCTCAAAAATGGCCAGAAAAGGAAAAACATAACTGAAACGAAGATCTGGGTTCTTACAGTTAGTTTATTTTTTCTTTCATATCTACCATGTATTTCTATTTTTAATTACAATTAAATACTCAGAATCGTGAAAAAATATTTTCACATTTTGAATATATAAATTCCAAGATATGTGGAAACATTTACTTATAATTATTATAAATTTATCTATCAATAGAACCAGAAATGTGATATTTAATACATGATAAACTAATCAACATTGTCTCATTTTAATATCTATATTTCTCACATTTTCATAATCAAATAAACCTTACGTAATAAATATAATTTCTTATGTATCAATTCTGTGTGCTCAAATATCTTACAATTGATAAAAATATCATCCCCATTCCCATGAAAATATTATTGATACTCAAAAATTACACCCATTCCGTTGAATATCTTTTTTATAAGATAGAATATATTACTTATCATGGTTGGTTTGATATAGTTCCAAATTTTTCTCCATACAAAATTATGTTACATATCTGATATATTACATATTCTCTAAATATATTATGTATCATAGTGTGAATTTAGCATTGAAAAATACATATATTAAAGTCATCAAATGTCCTCGAAATGAACTAGGATATGTTATGTATTAAAATGAAAATATAACATAGAATTGAAAAAATGATATTTATCATAGTGAAACTAAATGATTTTATTACATAACATCTAGATAGTGTTTCTCTTTAAAATAAGATACCATACTCTACCAACATTATATTATGTTAGAAACCTATGCATAAGTTTCCCAATTTTCCATTTTTTTATAGAATTCTATAACATATTATAATCAGAACAAAGCCTCTTGAAACCTTATGAGGTTATATCCAATTAGTTTAATTCTACTAAATAAATCACAAGTGAATTGAGGAATATAAAAAACATCTCTAGTCCATTCAACCAAATTCCTAAATCACAATTTCATACATGAAAACTCTATTTTTACTATTTCCATTGTAGTTCAAACAACCTTAATAGTTCTCACTTCAATCATAGTATTATATAAGAATTATCCAAGAGATACTCTCCATTAATTTTAGTAGCCTTCATACTTGATAATACAATGATGAATTATTAAAAACAATGTGAGAAATATGGATATGAAAATGAGATAATGTTGATTAGTTCATTGTGTATTAAATATCACATTTCTGGTTCTTGATTTTTGATTCAAGATAATTTATAAAGAGTAATAAATAATAAGAAAATTAAAATGTTACTGGTTATTTATTTTGGATATTCAAATATAATGATTTGAAAATCATTAATTGTGAGAAAAGAGGGAGAATTAATTAAAATAAAACATTGACCTTTTTTGAACTAGAAAATAGGTATTTATGAAATGTTTGTTAATATATGCTGAAAGAAGAAGATATATATTACATGATTATTGGGAGTAGGCCCATGTGATTCTATTGATAGATAAATTTATAATATTGACACGTAAATGTTTCCACATATCTTGGAATTTATATATTCAAAATGTGAAAATATTTTTCCATAATTCTTAGTATATAATAGTAACTAAAAGGAGAAATACATGGTAGATATGAAAGAAAAAATAATCTAACTGTAAGACCCCGGATCTTCGTTTCAGGTATGTTTTTCCTTTTCTGTTCATTTTTTAGAAAAAGAGGAAAATCTGGAAATTTTCATAATACAAGCCGTGTATATTAATACCACATAAGGACATGTGTTGGTCGTGTCTGGGACACACACTTGGTGGGTAGGGGCGATGTGGAGGCCGCTTAAAGTGGAGTACAGCAAAGCCTAGTACACACCGTGTACTCAATAACTACACACCATGTACTTTTTGTTTTTTCATTAAACGGACAGGGGTCACGCCTAATCGACAAAAACACCTTCTTCTCCAGGTTCTTCAACCGAGAGCACCTCGTATGGACGCGAACATCCTCTGAGCCCATGAGCCTTTGTCTATTTTCTGAATCGACCGCTGTCGATTATGTTGGAACCGTAGCGGTGAGCTCTTTCTTCTTCTTGAGTTTCATTCCATGATTTTTCCTCTTTCTCAAGATATCATGGGTTATGCGTTTTGTGCGTTCTCATAGATCTACGTCATTCTATGGAGAATCATGACCTGTGGTTCAAGTATATTGATCTCCTAGGATCAGGGTAGTTGGTTTGGGCCTTACCTATTGAAGTCTTTGAGTTTTACGTGAAAACTTCCACCAATACCCGTGAACGGGGTATTGTGTGTTTACCGTTTTGCCCTTATTGTTTTCCTGCCTTTCTTGTATGCTTGTGTAGAGGTTATTTGATCATGTTTGAGGATAATTTTTTTGCTTGGATGTTTTTCCCATGCTTTGTTCTTGTAACGACCTTTGGGTCTTGTCAGCCTTTGGCCGTTATTCCAGTTTTCTATGCCGTGTGACCATATAATGGAATGATATTCTTGACATTTTTGTTATTCTATAGAATGGTTATCCAATTAGATATATAGGTGTACTTTGGCGTTATTGCATTATTATGCACTAACTGGAACGGGACAGTGAGAACCTGGTGATATAGACTACATGGGATAGACCGAGTGAGCTTCCCAGAGAGTCTTGGATATTATAGACTACAAGAGGGTAGAGAGAGTGAGCTTCCTCAAAAAGTCTTGGACATTATAGACTACAGGGGATAGACCGAGTGAGCTTCCAAGAGAGTCTTGGATATTATATACTACAGGAGGGTAGACTGAGTGAGCTTCCTCAGAGAGTCTTTACTTGTTTGAAATGAAAATATAACATAGCATTGAAAAAATGATATGTTACGTATTAAAATGAAAATATAACATAGCATTGAAAAAATGATATTTATCATGGTGAAACTACATGATTTTATTACATAACATCTAGATAGTGTTTCTCATTACAATAAGATACCATACTCTACCAACATTCTATTATGATAGAAACCTATGCCTAACTTTCCCAATTTTCCTTTTTTGTTATAGAATTATATAACATCTTATAATCAGCAAAAACCCTCTTCAAACCTTATGAGGTTAAATCCATTCAGTTTAATTCTACTAAATAAAACATAAGTGAATTTAGGAATATAAAAAAACATCTCTAGTCCCTTCAACCAAATTCCTAAATCATTATTTCATACATGAAAAATCTATTTTACTATTTCCATTGTAGTTCAAACATCCTTATTTGTTCTCACTTCAAACATATAATTATATAAGAATTATCCAAGAGATACTCTACATTAATTTTAGTAGCCTTCATACTTGATAATACAACTATGAATTATTAAAACCTTTAGATAGCTTGGTTTTTGCTAATATAGAAACTTCTTCAAACTAATAATAAACCTATTATAATTTTTTTCTATTTTAATTTTTTTTTTAAAAATCATATAATAAAATAAGTCCAACTATTCAATCATCATTTATAAAATCGTTTTGAACCCTCGCATATTTTCATCCTGAAAGATTCTTCTCATAAATCATACTAGCCTCAATCCCCTTTAAATTTTGATAGAATGTGTTGTAAATTTTTCTTCTATAACCAAATATTCATCACTTTTCATGAATAGATTAAAATCACATCACTACAATAATAACATGTGAATGTGGAAACTTACATATACCATCTTAACAAAATCTCAAAGAAACTGATACTTGTCCTCTATTATTATCAATTACCAACTTGTTAATGTATTTTATATAATAAATCCATTATTAGATGGATTTAATATAACCATTCCACGAGAACTCCATGTTAAAACTCATATGTCAAATATATATTGAATTTATGAGCATTTTTATATCATTATAACTTATTTCAAGTAAATAAAACACTAAAAAACATTTGAGTAATTCAATATATACCATTCAATTTGTTGTGGACACTAATTTCAATATTTAGTAAATACTCTACGTATTAATTCTCCCACTTGTTGAAAATAAAAACAAAGTATAAAGATAAAGTATGAAGTCATATAAATCTCGTGAACTAATCATGATTGACCTCAATGCCCTAAGGCTTCATTTTTTATTTATTTTTTAGGTTTCCCTTTTAATGATTGAGGGGTAACCATTACATAGTCCATAGACCCAGATAAATTAATCCTTGAATAAATTTCCATTTCCCTAGACCAACATAACTAACACCATAAGGGAGACCAAACAATTACATGTATATTTTTATCAAACACCCATCCGTGCAAGGTTGCACATCTTGAATTGACCCATGCATTCACAATTCTTGGAACCGGTGGAAAATGTCATACTCTCTCAAACATCCAATCTGGTAGCTCTAAAGAGCTAGGGGTTCTTTCATGAACCCCATATAGATATGAAACTATGTAGATAAATAAATTATTTTTTTTGGTCTTCCGTCTACTTCTCCACATCCGCTGATGCCCATTGCATCATCTTTTCTATCCATGAAACTGATTTCCACCATATTCATCCAGTTAAACATTGTCTGTTGAAGCCGAACTCCCCCCGACATCTCCCTAATGTTGCCTCATCCGTCGAGTGCACCTTCATTATCATGACCTACCACCATCTGCACCGTCCATCTAATCTCCGTTGATGCCTGCTACTTCCCACCTCATCACTCATGCCTTCTCCCCCACCAAGCGAGCTGCCTTATCTTCATGCCTCCATTGTCGATACCAGACACATCTCCTGTAACCACTTCCTTCTCCTATACCCACTCCCCACTATCGTTGATTATATAGAGACCCACCATTCATATACTCCACCTCCCTACCACTCCCTACTACAATGCCCAACTGGACCCCATCCCCACCTCAATCACATTTCACATGAGAAAAATACACCCTTAAATTTCACTATGTAATGATCCAAAACTAAAAAACTATAATTATGTGTTTTCTTTCTTGGTGTGGACAAAACGATAGATACAAAATATAAATTAAATTGATCTATTAAACTATTCTACATTTTCTAAAAATTCATATATCTCAATCCAAGGGTTTATCAATATGATATTATAACTAAATCACCTATACTACAATTAATAAACACGTCAAAAACATTCATGTGTAGATATGTTTCTCTTATATCATATTAACATCCAACAAAAAAACTCTCCCACATAATAATTAATTTGATTAAATCAAGTTAATCATTGGAAAATAGGTTATCATACCTCAAAACATTCATTCTTATGATGCTATTTATATTTCAATATTTTGAAGAATCTATTTCACCTTCTCAGTACCAACAAGGGGATTTACTATATCAATTATTCATCATGGTTGGTCTTCATTAAAAATTAACTCCAAGGAGATTTTTTCATACTATTTTTAGTGTTTAAATGAGGAATAATGATTATAAATAAATGTCATTATAATATAAAAAACTCCATAATATAAAATTTTCATAGCATTTCAATTCCCCAATGTGAATCTATTGAGACCATGAGGTATTGAATTGTATTTAAACTAAAATACGTATTTTATGCAGTCATGTATTGATATAAAAATAGAATAAAACATGAAAACATAAATAAATACAATATTTATGGCCTTTATCCTTTTGTGGAATTGATAATAGTTTCTATATCTATGGCTTTTTTCCTTTTTATTCCTTTAGAATAGGATTGAGTGATTTTTCATATAATAATTGTTGAGCTAGTATAACTACAAGATAAACTTAAGAAATATTTTAGGGATCATCATAAAAGTTTTTTCAGAAAAATTATCCTTGTTTTATGGTATGATAGTTGATGTAAAAAAATACAAAAAATAGAGACAACATGAAGGTTTCATAGGGAATGATTTTTTCTTTGGACATTACTGGTACTATGGAGGCTTTGGGAATACCATTAAATTTTAATAGTTTAATCAACAACACTAAAATGAATCCAAGATGTATTATAGTTATATTTTATGTATAGAACCCCGCTAAAATATTAAAAACTTAAAAATATATTTTTTAAACTAAAACAAGATTTCAATCCTTACAAATAATTTTTAAAGATGTGATCAACCCAAGAATATTGTAAAATAAGTCTTGGAATGGTACATTCTCAACAATGTTTATATGAAAAATCATAGATACCACATGTGATTAAATAAAAAGAAAAATAAGAGACCTTAGTTACTAAAACAACTATCAAATCCAAAAAAGGTGAAATAACATTGATATTGGATAGATTTATGTTCCCAAATATTCTACCAATATGAAAACATTATTCATAGGGAAGAAGACAGTTGGAATAAATTTCAATTACCATGTCCTCAAAGAGAGTGACATCAAACACACACAGTGAACCTCAAATTTTGAAATGTTTCCTTCAATAATGGATTAGTGAAGACATCATCTACATTATACATTATAGATATAAAATCATATTTAAGCATGATTAACTTTTATAATAATGATGTTTGTAAAATTGAATAAAATAAAATAATCTCTTGAGTTTTTTTATCTACAATACACACTCCAATAACCCTATAAAGACGTTCAGAAAATATTTTTTCCTTTCTTCTATCAGTTCACCTCAATCTGTTGGACTTTTTTAGACCACCTATGACTATTATAATGATACTTCACTATCCAAAGAATTATGTTTAGAAACATTATTAACAAGTCTCATCATTGTGATGTGATTTTTGTACTGAGAATAAAATAAAAAACCCATAAATCATTATTTATATTCAAAAAAAATTTAAGACCACTTGGTTTCAACAATATCCCCTAAGGATTTTGCTTTCATCAAAGAAATATAATTCACTAAAGCACTAAAACTTATGAAATTTACCACTATTAGACAATTTTATGCCAATGTTAGTGATATTGGTGTAGGAAATAATAATCATTGATGAAAAACCCCATGTTTTCCATAAAGAAGTGACTAATAATCATTCTAAACATACTCCTGAACTAATGAAAACAACATCTCAAGTGAAAAAAACTTTAAACCTATAAAGAGTAAGCTACTCTTTCATTGTCATAAAACTATTAAAATAGTTCACATAATCTTAAATCATATCTACCCCATTTAAAAATCACCCCTAAATATATCCTCCCCCTTGATAGGTAAATATCGTGTCCACTGATATATTTATGTTATCATATTTTCATCCACATTAACAAAAAAATCAAAAGATAATAAGATAACGGGGCTGAAATTCAGGTAATTTATATAATTACCCATCCATTTCATACATAAATAGTACATCCTTTTATAAGAACATTCAATACATTTCAGATTAAAAAATTATGGAGCACCATATAGGATTCATGTCTTTGAAAATATGAATAAATAATCAACTGATACATATATGATAAAAATTATTTCATATTATGTTCTTATTAACATATACCATTCATAAACATAACATACATAAAACCAATCTCCATAACATGGGAAAGAGATGCATAAAAAATTTGATCTTAGATGCTTAACAAGGTAAAGAATACGAGATGTCAATAAAAAGATCATAAGTGAGAATAAGATAAGTATAAGGGCATGGGGACATGATATTATAATTAAAAAATCGTACCCATTAATTCGTAGATCATAATAATGAAATATGGAATAATATTTTATTAATAAATAGTTATAACACATAAGAGTGAATAATCATTAATAATCTATTAGGAGACATGAGAAGAAATCATTATCATAAGATATAATTTTGTGACATGAAAATAAGAATAGAAGATCATCTCTTAATTTAGGGATCATTTCCAAGACTGTAATAGTGGATTAGGTTCACACCCCATTCCATCATTTCTTTAGTTGAGGTTCACTCCCAAGATTATCTTATTAGATAAAGTCACTTATTGAACTGGGTTTACTCCCCATTCAGTTTCTTATTATCTCATTAAGTACCCATATTTCACAAAGCAATTGGAGGTATATAACAGACCTAATCGACTATGGTTTATAATGAAATCACTAATCCTTGGATTATAGCACATTTACCCTTAACATTATTAAAACCAAACATATGTGTTCCACATGATCATAAAACTTTCATTGTGTCATCATGTCATAACTTATGTAAAGGATACTTGTTTCCAAAATATTGCATAATGATAATAAAAATGCTTTATAAGAAAGAATAAATATAGTATAATTGGATCATATCACTTGTAAATCATAAAACATCATTGAATAACTTTTCAATAAATGAAAATACGTTTAAAATATCACTACATTATCTCTAAAGAAACAATATTGCATTTTTTAAATCACGTACTTAAAATATATTTTTTTAATATTAAATTAAAATTTTATTTTAAAGGAACTATGAAATTTTATAAATTAAAATTCAAATAAAATATTATTCAAGGTGGAGTGGAATTTCATCCATGTATTTTATGAAAAAAGATATATTCCTTTTTTATTTTTGGTAAAAATTCAATAGTGTCATATTTTTAAAATGATAATAAAATTCATTCAAAACCGTAGTAAACAAAGAAAATATTGTCAATAATGAGTTAAAATAATCCTTTTATAATAGTAATAACATTCTCAATATTTTTTTTAAAGAAAATATAGACCTGGAAATAAATATTACCAATTGAAAAGATAAATGGAGTCAATTTTCTTTAAAAAATATTTCGGTATTTTGAGTACATAAATAATGTAAAATGAAAATACATTTGATTTAAGAGAGATATATCATATAATGTCATCATTGAAAATTTATTAATAACAAACTCATATAAAAATGATATTCTCACAGAAAACCCTTACCTCAAGTCCTACTTACATCATAAGAGCTCTAACCTCCACTTCTTTGAGAGACCTACTTTGTAATACTCTTTATGCTTGGAAGGATTTATCTAGAAAGAAAAAAATGATGTATGATGAAGCTAAGGATTTTAGGAAGTAATTTTATAAGTTTTTGGATAATATATAAGTCTCAATAGTGTGAATAAGGTAGCAAGAGAGGTTCCCTTTTATAAGTGTGGGGTGGGACACACATGAAATTTCATAAATTAATTCAATTATATAATGTCATTTTCATTGTAAAGTTACTCAAACGGATTGATATTATAATTTAGAATAATATAAGGTTTATATATCTTCAAGCAATAATAATGTTATAGGTTTTTTTGGTAATTTTACCCATATATCATTGTTTTACCCATATTAAACAATTTTTAACCTTAACCATGGTAACAAAGTATTTGGGTTTTTCTATTCACTATTATCCAAAATTAAGCTTACCTTATTTAATTATATTAATTATTATGGTTCCAAATATTTATTACATTTTTATATATTCAATTTCAATAAGTGAAATAATTTAATTTTAAATAATCATGAAAACCGCAATGAAAACCACAATGAAAACATATTTAAAAATTGAAATTTTGAGCATAAAACATAATTTACACCCATTGATTTCCTTGTAAAAACCATTAAATATATGATAAAATATATTATTAAATATATAATATGTAAATACTATTAAAAAATATAATCAATATATATTAATTTAATTTATTAACATAATAACATATTGCATGCATATAATCATTTTTTAGAAAAATGTGTTTTCCACACAAAAATTAACTTATACCAAAACAAATTATAATGATTATTAATATAAAATTAATTAAATTATTTATAACTAAAATATTTTTATATTAATTTATTATTACATTAAATAAATTATGGTTATTTAAATTTAAAATAATTGATATTTTTTACAAAATCGGTGTTTTTCACTATTCACTGAATACTAAATTATGTTAAAAAATACTAAAAATTTACAATAAGATAATAATGAAATGATGATTTAAAATTTTATATTCATTTAGAAAAATAAAATTTCTATAAATTTTATAAATTAATTGTAAATTTTTCAAGCATATATGTGATAAAAACCACATTTTTGAAAAACAATTCATATTTTTAAGCATAAAATGAACTTACTAAAAATTGAGTATATATTTATTATGAATTATTCAATGAATATTCATTATATAAATCTTGTATAAATTTTTTCCATAAATATTTTATTACTATAATGGCATTAAATTTAATATATGGGTTACTAAAATTCACTACATCACGGTTTATATTTTCATCCGGTTGTGTGAAAGTTAAATTAATCATTAGTTCATGTTTTATTTCAATCTAATATAAATTAAATGGTGTGGTGTTACATTATACCCCATTAAAATTAATTTCTACGTAAAAATTATATCACTATGATAAAAACAATTGAGGAAATACCTTCTTCATCACATCCCCAGGAACCCATATATCTTCCCTGAATTTTTTATTCCTCCATAAAACATTAACCAAGTGAGTAGTATTTTTGTGAATAACTTTATATCTATGATCCAATATTTCTCTTAATTCATATTCATCATAATTTTTATTCTTGAGTGGTATAAACTATGAGTTCTTTAAATGTTAAGGATTAGGTTTATGCTTCACCATGAGAGATAAATGACCAAAATGTGAACTAAAGAGAGGTTTGGTAGGAGCTCTAATTAATTGGTAACTATCCCAATTAGATCAAGAATCTCAAATAGAACAATAAAACTATCACTCATATTTCTCTTTATTTAAATTATCATAAAATTTTTATGTGGATAAATGAAAATGAAAATGAAATCACTAAATTCGTATTCTAGTTCCCCCTGATGATTATTTGTATAACTATTATGTCAAATATGAGATTCCATGATGTGATGTTGAATGAATATAAAAACATATTCCATTTACACATCTATATCACATCTCAATAGATTTATTTCATTGACTTAATTCTAGTATGTCGATGTTATTGACATCTTTCCATATATATATATTCACAAGGAGTTACCCAAATTCTCATGTGAAAGCTATTTTCATAAGAAAACTAGACTAGAGGATGGTGTTGATCCCAACCACTATTGAAATATAGAGAAAAATATCTCAACATATCCTATAGGGTTTTAATATTCCTCTTAGACTGACCATCTATCTAAGGATGATAAGAATTATAGAAATACAACACCCCAATTAGATCTTGTGGATGACAGTTCCAAATCTTCAATGTAACCCTCCGATCATGATCAGATCCAATAGAATGTGGTACTACATGAAACCTTAAAACATCCATAATATATAAACTAATAATACTATAATGATGAAAATTTTAACTGATAGAATTTAAGTGGATTTATTTCATAAGACAGTCGACTATATCCTAAAGACCACTATAGCCTTTAGATGTTTTGGGGAGTATGATGACGAAATATATTGTGATATTTTCCTATTTCCATATTTGGTTTGGGAAATAGTTGTAACATACCACTAGTATTATATCTCTCTGCCTCAAGTTGTTAACATACCATGAACTAAGTTATATACTCCACAATATCTATCGTCATGTTGTCCTACTAGAAATACACTTTCAAATTTATAAACATCTTTATACATAAAATATGAATAGAGATTGATGAGATAAGATCTTATTAAAATAATTCATTCAATATATATGGTATTGATGGGATACATAATCAATTTTCACTTTATCATTCAATAATAATCTTGTATTTACTCAAAAACATTTATCACCATTTTTTAAAACTCCACATCCTCTTTTTTCACCTCATTGATAATTATATGGATAAATGGTTGAACAATAATTTGAGAAAGATAAGATTTCATACATTCCATCATTATTTCATGGTACATACATTGAAAATCCAAAAATATAGGACATTTTGTTATCCTTATCACTAATAAGTTATCATGGTCATTTTTACTCAAAGCATCGACCACCTTGTTCACATTCTCATGGTGGTAATATATTGAGAATTAATAATCATTAATCAACTCAAACCATCTTATTTTGAACATATTCAACTATTTTTGTCTGAATATGCATATTAAAATTTTATTATTATTATATATCTCAAACATTTATCTATAAATATAATGCATACATATCTTTAATGTAATGATTATCATTGTTAACCCCAAATCAATATTTGGGTGTTTTTACTCATGAATCATCAATTATCATGATTCATAATCTATCACCATATAATTCTACATAAGAATATAACATTCCAATTTCTTTTAAAGAGCAATATAAATAAAAAAACCTCTCCAATACAGGTTGGTGTGAGAACATGTTCATTCAAAAACTGAATCATCAGTTCCATTAAATGTTCATCACACTCATTTTTTCAAAGGATCTAACTTCCTTTTGAGTTAAATTGGTGAGTGAATTAGATGACTAGACGACATAATTCACAAATCTTCTATAGTTTCATTCCAATCCATGAATTTTATGGATTTCAATCATAGTGGTGTATCTAGGATATTTTTTAATACCTTCCATATTTGATGGAACCATCAATATACCCCCACTTGAGATTATATGACCCAAAAGTGAAACATTATTTAACCAAAATTTACACTTGGTATATTTTTCATATAGATCCTCATTTTATATGTACATCAATAAAATCTTCAATATATCTTCATGCTCATAATTTCTCTAGGAATATATAATATCAGACCCTATAAAGACTACAAAAAACAAATCGTGGTAGAATTTATTACTTAAATCCTTTAAGATAGTGGAGGAATTAGAAATACAAAATGAAATGACTATAAATTAATAGTGTTTATACCTCAATTAGAATGGTGTATTTGTTATGTCTTCAATTATGAACATTAACTAACAGTATCTAGATCAATTATCATCCTTGGAAAATATTGATCTCTTTGTAATTGATCAAAAAATTCCCAAATACGAAGAATATCATAATAATTCATATTTGTGACCCTACCATGTTCTTGATAATCTATAAAAAGTAAAATGTATCCATATTTCTTCTTAAAAAATAATAGTTTCACCCCATGTGAACGTACATGGCCAAATGAATCCCTTATATAGATTCTCCTAGATTTATTATTTAGTTCCTCCAACTCAACCAAGTTAATTCTTTTTGGAGTCATTAAAATAGGTGTATCCTTGGGTAAGAGTTATATTGGAAACTAAAATTCAGTATTTAGATGAATATTTTGTAATTCTTCTATAAATACATCAACAAACTCTACAAAAATAGTCATATTTTCAAGGATGATTTTCTACCTTACCATTTTAGCTTATTATACCCATTGAATATGAATCAAACCCAATTAAATAGTTGCAATTTCCATTATAAATTCATAATTATCCTTGAACTGATAGGAAATAATATTTTGGTATGAAATATAAAATTTCAACTTCTTTTTATAGAAATTTATAAGTTATCTATATAGAGAGATATGTCAAAGCTCAAAATCATATCAAATTTCACTAATGAAAGAATAATAATATTTTTATAGGGAATATTCTCACATACAGTAACATGAAATTCCTAACTCTATAGTGGGGGATATGTTTTTCTTAACCATCATGATCCAGTTTAGTAGTTGACATAGTATAAAACCTTCCCAGTAAAAGAGTTGTCCATTGGAATTGCGAATTCACTCAGATAATTCCAAATTTCCCCACATATAATCCATCTAATTCCATATAAATTTTCTACTCTATTACCTTTATTTAATCAAATAAAAAATCTTTTCCTTACGTTGAGACATTATACATGGTTATTATACCCACATTACTATCATGAATGAAATTGAATGTTCTTTATTCAATGATCATTTCCACCTAAACTTCTATAAAAGACTATTTTCATCTTTTTTGACTTGTTAAAAACAAAACTATGTTTATATTATTAATAATATATCATGATAGTTGAGTAGGTATAATCACAATGTTTCATCTTACAACACCCACCTCAGTCAGTTTCTCAAGATATAAATCAATTAATTATCCCTTATATTTAGTGTTATCTCTATTTCTTCTGGTTCCATACATTTCATATATAAAACTAAAAATATTACAATGAGAATGACTAAAAATAGTGTGAAATCATATAATTAGGGAAAAATAAATAAGACGATGTTTATATTGAACCACATTATTATCAATCTATGAAACCTTAGTCTTAAACAAGGATATCCATGATTATTATCTATGAAATTCCTTTATGATTGTTCTTAATGAAAATATAAATTAAACTATGTATATCAACTATGTGGGAAAAACTCGTTTTCCGATAGAGGCCCATTCACAGTTCAATAAAATTATGGATGAGGTATACTGGAGTAACTTTTTTTATTATATTACTCATATATGCATCTGTTCTAAAACAACATCCTATTTTTGTATCCAGATATGGATGCCTTTTCCTATGTAAAAAAACTTATATAATTACCATAATAGAGGATGTTCTCTAATACTTATTCTTATCCTATGGATTCATAATAAAGTCCCTTTAGCATTGTATTGAGAATTTACTAAACATTGATTTAATACCAACTATAGTGACCAAAATATTTCTTAAAGAAATATTATATAATTTTAGATGAATTTTCTATACAACTCATAATAACACACCCTTGAGTACCATAATTCTTTAGTGTATTGGGAAACATGGTTACATAAAAACTAGTACATAAATGATATATGTCATTTCCCATTATATTCAACACTAATATCTCCCTTCATAAATATAAAAAACACAAAATTATTCTTCATAACCTGGGAAAGGGGAATATAATAAAGGGTGAGCACATATTCTCAGAAAGGTAAATCAGAACAGATGTTAATCAATGAAAAAAGTGAGAATAATATAATAATAATGTTATGATAATATGATGTTAACATTAGAAAATAATATTGGTTATTTCAAAGAATATAATCTTGAAACACGGAATAAGGTTTTCTCAATATAAATACAAAACATTTAATAATGAGGAATTATCAAAAACAAATCGTAATCCATGAGAACATATCATAATAATAAGATATAATTTTGTAGAAAACACATGAATATGTAGTCGTTTATTTTGATAAGGATTGCTATAAAACTATTATAGTGGATTGTGTTTACTCCATATTCCATCATTTCTTTAGTTGAGGTTCACTACCAAGACTATCTTATGGGACAAATTCCCTTAGTAAACTAGGTTCACTCCCCATTCAACTCTTTACTATATAATGACATATTCTTCATTATCCAAATAATTGTAGGGATATAATGGACCAACCCTAACTTGGTTTATAATATAACCACCTATGATTGGTTTATAACAAAACCATATATTATATAATTAAATCCAAATATATGTGTGCCACATAATCTTAAAAAAATATCATATTATCATGATATAACACATTTAGAGGATACGAGTTTCAAAAAAATTTAATAATCATTATCCAAAACCTTCCAAGGAAACAATAAAAGCGGTAAAAATTCATAATATCTGTAGTAAATCATATTAAACATAAAAGGATTCTGTTATAGATCAAAATTCATTTAAAACAAAATTCAATCATTTCTGAAGGAAAATAACCTTTTCATCACTTACATAAAATATAAACAATTGAAAAACATTAAAGGAAAAAATTCATTGAAAATGAAAAATACATACTATAAGAAAATTAAATAAAATATTTTTCATTATGGTGGGTAAATATATTCACATTATATATCTTGAAACATAAATTCCTATCACATTTTTTAGTCAAAATTAAAAAGTACCATGTTTGGAAAATAAAAATGAAATTAATTTCTAAACATTCATAATTAAATTAAAATATTAGTTAAAAAGTATTTACAAAATTTCTACCAGATATGAAAATAATTATTGAAATAATTATATAGATAATATATAAATGGAAGAAAATATTCTTGACAGAAGATAGAAAAGAAGTCAGTTTTCCTGAAATACAATATTACGTCCTTTTGAGAACATAAAGGGAGGAAAACGAAAAGAAATTAGGTAATATCCAAATATAACTAGAGGAGATGAAAATAAACATGATTTTACCAGATATATGATATAATATTATCTTCATAAATTTAGGCATAAACAATCCGGGTTAAAATGAGATTATAACATAAAACCCTTACCTCAAGTTTGTCTTACTTCGTATGATCTCTAACATCAACTTCATTGAGATACCACCATTGGTTTACTCCATAACACTTGAAGGATTGGTTATAGATAAGGAAGCAAGGCCCTATGATAACATTAATAAATTTAGGAATTTCTTTGAGTAGGGATTGGCCAAGTTTGAATGCTCGATGGTGTGAATAACGAAGACGGAGAGGTTCCCTTTTATATGTGAGGGGAGGGACACAATTAGAATTTCTAAAAATATTTCAATTATATAAGGTCAAATTAATGTAAAATTTTATCCAAATTTATTGATATTTTATTTTAGTTTAATATTAGGTTGAAATTGCTTCATCTGATGTAAATTATATAGGTGTGAGTGGCAATCAAACCAAAATAACTAGGTTTAACAACATGGTAGACCGGTTATAACGTTAACCACAGTTAAAAAAAATTTATACATATTAAATTATATTTATTAGGGGGTTTAGAAATATTCATTATATTTTACAATATTAATTTATATATTTTTAGGAATTTAATTTTAAATAATAGCACAACCCAAAACAAAAACCCATTTTAGAAAAGTGAAATTTTAAGCGTAAAAAATAATTTATGTGCGTTCTATTATATATTAAAACCATAAAATAAATGTTAAAATATATAATTTAATATAATATATTTATATATATATCAATAATATCATTAATAAATATTTATTAATTTAATTTATTAAGATTGAAACACATTGCACCCATAAGAACTGTTGTCTTTTATAATGTGATTTTATGCCCAAAAATTTACTTATATCGAAATCATATATAATAATTATTTATATATAATTAATTATATTATTTATAATTAATCTATAAATAAATTAAATTTAGAAAAAATAGAAAATAAAATGATACTGGTAATTGAAACGGTGATGGAGTTTTTTAATAATCAATATGTTTTACTATTCAATAAAAAATATTTTTTAGAAAAATCCTAAAAAAATCATTACAATATAATATTTACATTATGAAATAAAAAATATCTTCATTTCCTAAATTAAAATACAAAAAATTGTATAATTTAATTTTGAGGTTTATAATAAAAAAATTGATATAAAACATTTTCAAAGAAAAAAAATTTGAAGCAAAAAACGAGTTTATTGAAAACGGAGTACTTATTTTTTATAAATAATTAAATTATTTTTTAATTATTTGATAACTTTATATATATATATTATGATTTTATTAATATTCATACTTTTTAACATAATTAGAAAATTATAAGGTTTTACTATATCACATTGGGGATAGACTTACGGTTTCATGTAACGAAAATAATAGAATAATTAATGATTTATTTTAATTTGGTTTCATATATAATTTGTGGTTGTTATACCTTCACCTTGAATTAAAAGTGATCTGAAACCCATAATCATATTCAAATTTAGATATGTTTCCTTCATATATGTTTTAGAGAATATATCGGTTACTTTCTTTGTCGTAGGAACAAACTCAAACATTAGTTCATTTGTTTCCACATGTTCGTTGATAAAGTGATATTTAATATCAATTTTCTTATATATTGAATTTTTATTGATATTAATATTAATATTGATACAAAATTAACTATAACAACCTAAGAAAAGGGGTATGTCAAAATTACTTTATAAATCATACAGTTACGTATTCATCCACAGTAATTGTGTTATAGCTTGTGAGGAAGCAATATACTCAGATTCTATAGAGATGAGAGTCATTGAACAATACTTATTTGAATTACAACTCACATTTATTAATCTTTTGATGAAAAAATCACTAGATATGGATCTAATTCCATTGATACAGCCTTCCCTATCAGTATCTTTATATCCAAAATTGTTCAGCATTCCCTTGATATCATAATATATCCCATAATCTATAGATCTGTTAATGTGTTTGAGAATTATTTTTCCATCCAAAAATGTGTCATTTTTTAATGAACATTAAAGTTATTAATAAAAGGTAGCAATATAAACCATATCTTTTCAATATTATATTAAAAATAGAAGGCTTCTACACAATTTCAAATCTTATTTATGTTCAATATTCATTCCAATTTCAATAATAAACCACATTTTTTCCACTGAGATAAGTGTGGAAATATGTTTTGAATATTCGAGGTGAAATAATTAAATAATTTTTTGTAATATTTAATTTTGATAAGAAAATTTCGTCCTTGTCATGATAAATCTTCAAGCCAATAAAGTATATCATTTCTCCCAACATATACATTTCTAACAACATCTTCATTTCTTAAGAAACCCCATCATAAGATTCTTCATTATTCCCTAAAAATATGATGTCGTCAATATAAACTATCAAAATAAGGAAAACCTATTAACTTTCATTTATATAGATGTTTTTGTAAACACTTAATTTTCTTAATTTCAACTTTTTAAAGTAAGTATCTAGCTAATAATACATTGATTTTAGAGATTTTTTCAACACATTAAAAAAATTTCATTTTGAAAACATATTTTTCTTTTTGGTCCAGAAATAATCCACATGTATACTTGATATAATGTTATTATTTGATATTACCATTTATAAAAGTATAATATAAATACTTTTGGATATCATATGTCTCCATTATATATAATTAAGAAGAAATATTATAATGGTTTCAAGTCATCATACCAATAATAATCTCTCATCAAAATCAATACCTCAAATACTTTATTCGACCTTATAAGCTAGGATTACATAGTTTTTTCATCCTTTCACCTCTATCATTAAAATTTTCAAGAATAGAAACTTTTTTATAATCACGTTTTGTCTTATAGTTTTGGTATAGGTTCCTATGCCTCATTTTCCCCCTTTTTATAAAATAAAAACATGAATTCATTATTGTTTTCTTACTTCAACATCCGTGTCTTATCCACTCTCTTTTTCATAATAAAAGTTCTTATAATTTTCTTATATTACATATTCTAAATAGATTTCCTGATCTACTAATACTATTTTATCAAAATATTTTTTATTTTCATTTCATATGTGATGAGACTACTATGAAAATCATCCAGATAGTGTTTTGGGAACTCTATCATATAAATATGATAATGTGGAGTAAAATAGAATAGGAATAATTCTTAGAATCTATTTCACCGTGATTTAATCATCCAATTTCTCTGAAATGATCAGAAATGGGTTTTTGAGTAATGTGATCAAATGGAGTTTTCTAGAAAGAGTCATCATATAAAGGCATGAAGACATTTATACTAAAAGAAATATTACCCTAAAAAGGTGTTCCTACAAATATGTATCAAATGATGGTTTTTGGATATCTACAATATCATTTATAAAGTCAAAAATTATGAAAATACATATCTATACATTCATTACTCAATAATTATATATTCTCAATATTTTCATACATGGATATTGCATATTTTTATATGAATATTCAGTACATTTCAAAAGTAATGCTTGATGACCATAATAGTTTTGTTCTTTTGGAAACATTGTACGTAATCCTCTAATATGGTGAAATATAATCAATGTGAATCTTATTAAAAGGGTGATCATAGATGCTCAGTAATGGTAAAAATATGAGATATAAATCTATGATCATATGACATAATTTTACTAGAATAAGAATATGTAAGAATGAGTATAACAAACATAGTTCATAACCAACCTATCATAGATCATAAAGATGAGTGATTGTATAACGGTTGGAATTTTATAAGATTGAAATCATAAGGGAATCATTTAACTTGAAAAGACCTAGAATTTCCATGTAATTTTTTTTATAAATATATAGGAATTTTACGAGTCTATGAAAATTGACAGTGGATGATTCTGAGGCCCATAGTGCCCGGAATGAATTTATGAAATTTATTTCGGATACGTTTAGTAAACGTGCGAGCTGGTTTTTCTCTAACTTTTTAACTGGTGCTCAGAATTGAAATATGGGGGAACCGTTGAACTCATAGTGCTGATATTCACTTAATAACACTTTCACCTTGATGGCAGTTGGTCGAGAGTGAAAGATAATTTTTGGGTTTTCATGAAAGAATAAAATAAAATAATGGTTTTGTAACTTTTTATTCTATTTTTCTTTAGGATCTACCATGTGTATATTTCATAGGTGGGAACTACCTAAACTAAAACCTCCCATAAGAGGTTATGTAAGTGGGGACCATCGAGATTAACCTCCGATGAGTGGTTATGGTGGTGGGGACCACCCGAGTTTTGAAACCACTTGAACTCCATATTATGTGAGGAGAAACCTCTTAAGCTCCACCAGTTAATTATGCCAACTATCCCCTTTAATTAATTAAGCCAACCAATCAATTAATTAATTAAACCAATTTGAATTTATGCCAACATAATCTATTAAGTTGGTTATTCCTCATTTTGGTGGAATTGGGGAAAATATTGGAAAAAGGGAGAAACTTGGAGAATTGGGAGAAAGCTCTCCAATAAATAACACCAACCAAGAATGTCGACTTCGACTTTGACTTCTTTCTATGGATGATCATTGATGAAGAACGTCTTCAATGAAAACAAACCGATGATCGAGGAATTGCTGACGTCACTGATGACCGTCTATCCTCGACAACGTCGTCTCCTTCATCGCGACCTTAGTCGACGAATCAAATGAGGTAGGGAGGATGTTTGAAGTATTCCCCTTACTCGTTCTTCATATTCTTGTGATTCATGTATTAGCCATTTTCTACCACTCTAATGCAGAGAGTACGGGGCCAAACAAACGTGACCCGTCCTCTCTGAATTTCTTGGGATAATTTTTGTGTTCTTTGTGATGGAGGATGATGGCTATCAACTGTGATGAAGGTGAAGAAGGCGACAAGGGAAACAACGTCGCCCCGTGGCAACCACCACCAGCGGCTCTGCAGCCAGCGGCTCCGTTTTCGCGGCCTGTCGTACCGCCCCCCTCCCTTATCGTGTCTCCCCGTGGCCCTCTTCACCGCCCATCGGTCTAGTCGTGCCACCCACAGCCCTCCAAGCCACCCCGCATCCTCAATCCGTCTGCAGACGAGCCGTCACACGCCCTCACAGCACCCCCGCAGCTTCGCGGCCCCCATGGCAATGCACCGCCCTCTCCCACGGCCTCTGTGCCATTTCTCCATGGCCCCCATGGCATCTCACTACCCTCGCGGCACCATGACCTCCACTACATCGTTTCGCAACCCATGCGGCCTCGCACCGCCCTCGCCGGCCCACGACCTCCACACCGCCGCTCCGTGGCCCCTGCGGCCTCGCACCGCCCTCGCGGCCCCACGACCTCCGCGCTGCCGCTCCATAGCCCCAATGGCCTCACACCGCCATCGTGGCCCCACATCCACCATGTCGCCACTTCTTTTCCCCCCCAGCCCCATGGCCTCAACACCACCGCTCCTCGGCCCCTACGTCCTCGCACCACCTTCCAGGCCCCTGCTTCCCTCTGTGGCCCTCTACGGCCTTTGCAACCCCCACGGACCTTATGGCCCTCGCGGGCTGGGTCACCAGGTCGTGCCAACTAGTGCGGGCCATGCCTGACCCAGCGGGTCGGCCCGGGTCAATGCAAACTAGGTCGGCCCATACCGGGTTGGGTCAGGTCGGTCCGACCGGGTCAGACCAAACCCTGGACCACTACGACCCATCTACACACTTTTGGCCATAACTTCGGCATGAACTGCTAGCGGTGATAGAACCCTTGGAGCGAGATTACCCCTTTGGTATACCCCACTGGATATTTGTATAAGGTTGGGAAACGTTCAGGTTGGATCAAGCATGAATCCAACCGGGCCCTCGGGACTAAAAGGATAATAACATACAGACCGTGTGTCCGATTGATACACCATCTATTGTGTTGAGACTCATATTACATTGAGGTACTTTGGAATACATCTTTGTGAGACTTCGTGGTTTTTGGATTATCAACCAGAAGCTTGTGTAGCGGATCCTCCTAGAGATGAGCGAGCATTGTGCGGGAACCCAGTAGCTGGCTGTGATGAGAAGAGTGACTAGGAATCCTGGGTGGGTTAGCACCTAGTGATCCTATGTGGGTCAGCTCCTATTGAACTTGTGTGGGTCAGCTCCTAGCGATGTTTTCTGGGTCAACTCCTAGATATCATGTGAGGGTTAGCTCCTAGCAATCCTGTGTGGGTCAGCTCCTAACGATCCTATGTGGGTCAGCTCCTAGAGATCCTGTGTGGGTCAGCTCCTAGTGGTCCTGTGTGGTTTTGCACATGGCGTTCTTGTGTGGGTCTGCCTCTTAACAGAGTAACATGATTTAGTAGTTACATCAAATCATCTCTACTACTGTACTTAAGTTATACCTGGTGTGAGCTGAGTCTGTACCTATGTGGTACTTTCCTTCATGGTAATACCTTGGTGTTATTCTTCTGTGTGGCATACCTCTGTGGTACTTTCCTTCATGTTATTACTTCCTTTGTGAAACATTTCAGACTAGGGCTTTGTAGTTGGACTTCGTGTTTTCCTCATGATTGAGATGGGTTTACTTGGTAACTTAGGTATATGTATGGGCACATACCTATGTAGGGTTATCAGTTGTTTTCATCATTGTGGTTTATCCTTTGAGGATTTGGAGATACCTTATGTGTATCGGGGTCCATACTAAGTATCGTTATACTCACCCCTCCACAGGCTATGCCCCGCACCTCATTGTGTTTGGTGCTGATGACGGACAACGCTGACTGAGTATGAGGGTATCGGGACTGGAGAGTTTTTGGAGGTGGACCATACGGTGTATCGGTACGCAGAGGAGACAAGTGAACGTGTAGTGCTGAGGAGGCGATCTATACCTACCCTTCATGTAGGAACCTCGGAGGATGACCCAGTAGTTGTCTTTCTCCTAATTCAGTTGTATTGTATTTTAGTTGTGCATGTACTTTCTAGTTGGGCTTGTATTCTGGCCCCTTTTACCTAGTGAACTCACTCTATTTAATGTTTAGTTTACTTGATTTCGTATCTCGTTGTGTGCTTGGTTGTGTGCGATTACATGTTATAAAGGCAATGCCTTCCCAATTTTAGGGAATACGCCTTCGGTGCTAGTCGCCAGCCCCTGGCCTATGGATGGCAGGCTTGGGGTTGGCACGACACAGGCCCCGGGGGACGGGTCGTGACAAATTTGTATCAGAAGAGTCAGTTATACCGTATAACATAGGACTCTGATCTTTTTAACAGAAATAGTGTTATTTTTAGTGAGTGTGGTTATCAGTTTAGGGAATCTAGGGTTGGTTCAGCGGCCGACGATTCCATACACCTGTACATTGACTTCTGATTGCCAACTCAGTGCATGAAAACACTGATTGCGTGTGTGTTTTCAAGATTTTTCTTTTTGATATCTTGAGTTAGCTCACCAGGTATAACTTTTTGATAGTGGCACATTTGTTTCTCTTTAGGATTCCACCATGAAGATAGTCATCTAGGGTTCCAAGAGTAGTACGCACTGATATCCCACCGAGCGATGAAGCCTAGGTGCAGGGCCCTTTTCCAGTAGAGGTACTAACAGAGGCACTAGAGGTACCTTTAACCGTTGGGCCACTGATTCTACCAGCCCCTACAGCAGACGGTTCATGCCAGTTGAGAGTGTTGCATGAGTTTTGGCGATGAAGGCCACTTAGGTTTTGGGGAGATACGGACCCACAGGCGGCTGAGGATTGGTTGGAGGCTATGGTGAGAGTCTTTCGACTGGTTGGGACACAAGCTGATCTGAGGGTGATCCTTGCCGCTAGTATTCTACAAGAAGCAGCAGGCAAATGGTGATTCTTGATGCTCTAGGCTCACGATGAGGTGACTCTTCTCTGGCCAGACTTGAAGATCCTTTTTTGGGTAGAGTTTGTCCCATCTACTCTTCACACAATGCGCATACAGGAGCTACTTCATTTACAACAAGGTATTATGACTATGTCTTAGTACTCATTGAGGTTCACTAACCTCTCACGCTACACCACAGATATGGTGTGGGACCCATTCTTCAGGGCCTGGACCTCTGAGAAGGGGCTCTGGCGAGAGATCACGGATTCGATGATCTCACTCAGCATCCCGACGCTGGTAGGGGTGTTAGAGATAGCCCTCTTCGTAGAGAGTTTTCTTGCTGAGAAGTCACCAGCAGCGAGACACTCCACCAGTTGTCACATATCAGAGTCTTCTGCAGCTGGCTGTAGACAGATGTTGCAAAGGTCCAAGAGGACCAGACCTATAGCTGGATGACTGCATGATTCAGATTCAGTGGTGCGGTGCACCCGAGGAAGAGCCGGTCATGCCAGGAGTGGGATGTGTTACGCATGCAGCAGGTAGGGTCACATGGATCATGATTGTCTAACCCGTCACATAGATGATCAGAAGATGGACGAAGGACCACCCATGGAAAGATAGAGATTTTACCGAGGAGGTCCACAGGGAGAAGGCGGACGTGGTAGAGGAGCTGGCCCTGCAACTGGCGGTGGGAGACGATTCGATATGTTACCTCCACCACCACCAGGTGGTCCACCCCGTCCAAAGGGAGCAGGAGGACAGGGGTGAGCTCAGCTCTAGGCATCTGAGGCCTATGATCACGACACTCCAGAGATGATTCAAGGTATGATCTTTTTCTACTCCACCTCAGCTACAATACTTATAGACACAGGTTCCAGTCATTCGTTTCTTTCCACTACCCTCATTCGGAGCTCGGAGAGTCTGATGGAGTCGTTGTCTCGATACTTACATCTAGAGACTCCAACAGGATCATATTTGATGATTAATCACTGGTTCCGGTAGTGTGATAATACTCTAGGAGGCAAGAGCTTCGACTGGGATCTCCTAGTAGCGGCATCGAGGCCTTACGACGTCATCTTGGGTATGGACTGGTTATCTGCAGTCCATGTAAAGATTGATTGTATTAGGTGAAAAGGGTGGTGTGTCCGCACGGATGGGACCAGGTTCACCTTCAATAGTGAGAAGGGATCCTTTTTGGCATATGATGGACTTATCTAGAGGAGAGTGTAGTCGATCACTCATCATTTGTCTAGCCTTACCCTCGGAGTAGTTGATGAGGAGTGTCTGAGATATTTTATAGTGGTGGACCAGTACGCATATGTCTTCCCTGATGCTGTTTTGGGTCTAATTCTTCAAAGAGAGGTGGACTTTTACTTTGTCTTGTACCCTGGGATGGCACTGATATCTGCACCAGTGTATCAGATGGCTCCCGCTGAGCTTCGTGAGCTGCGGGTACAACTAGAGGAATTGTAGGGAAAGGGATTCATTTGGCCTAGTGTTTCTCCTTGGGAAACCCCAATTTTGTTTTCCAAGTAGGAGGATGGGAGCTTGATACTTTGTGTTGATTATCGGTACCTGAACTAGGTGACTGTGAATACCAAGTACGACCACTATGAGTTCTTAGTTATGTCATTCGGTGTAACCAACGCTTCGACAGTGTTCATGGGACTCATGAACATGATATTGTAGCCATACCTTGATCGCTTTGTAGTAGTCTTCATCAACGACATTCTGATCTACTCGACTACTGAGGAGGATCATGCTTATCATTTGCAGGTAGTACTAGACAAACTTAGAGAGCACCATATTTATGGCAAACTCTATAAGTTCTATTTCTGGATCCAAGAGGTTCACATTCTGGGACATTTCATATCAGAGGCTGAGTTGCAGTTGATCCAGTGAATATTGAGGAGGTACTTTCTTGGGAACCACCCAGGAGTGTGACGGAGATACGGAGTTTCCTGGGTTTGGCCAGTTACTATCGGAGGTTGGTGCCAGATTTCTCCAGAGATGCAGCACCTCTATCAGTGTTGACGAAGAAGGGGAACCCTTCGTGTGGTTGGAGAGATGCCAGCAGAGTTTTCAGGAGCTGAGGAAAAGGATGAATAGTGCCCCCATTTTGAGGCTTCCAAAGGAGGGCGTAGGTTATGTAGTCTACTGAAACACATCAGGGATATGACATAGATGTGTCCTAGTGTAGTAGCGATCAGTGATTGCATATGGTTCTCAACAGCTGAGACATCATGAGAAGAACTACACTACCCATGACCTAGATTTAGCAGTAGTGGTATTCACCTTGAATATGTATAGAAATTACTTGATGGGTGAGAATATTATAGTTTACTCTAATCACAAGAGTCTCAGGTATATATTATCTCAGAAGGATCAAAACCTGAGACAACGACATTGGCTTTAGTTCCTCTAGGACTATGAGTTTGAAATATTCTGTACTCTTGGGAAGGGAACGTTGTAGCAGATGCACTCAGCCAGAGATCTGGTATACAGCTACAAGGTGAGGCGACGAAGTATCTGGCTGCTTTGCAGATATCCTATGTAGATCAGGATGGAGAAACTTTCCTTTAGTCCCTTATAGTCACTCCACCACTTCTTCAGTGAGTCATGGAGGCGCAGTGTGGGGACACTGACTAAGAGACTCGATGTGCTCAGATATCCACAGGGTAGGCACCTGATTTATTTTCTGAAGGTCGGGAGCAATTCATCCCCTTCAGAGGATGTACCATGGTACTAGTGTAACTTCAAGAGAAAGTGTTGAGAGAGTTCCACACTTCCCCTCTCGTGGTACATCCAGGAGTGGCGAACATGTACCAGGATCTCAAATAAGAACATTGGTGGAAGAGAATGAAAAAAGTTGTAACAGATTTTGTCTCTCGGTGCCTCACATGTCAGCAAGTGAAGTCCTAGCATTAGGTACCATCAGGATTCGTTCAGCCTTTATAGGTCCCAGAGTGAAAGTGGGATAGGATATCCATGGACTTCGTGATAGGACTTCCACGTACATCCAGGGGTTATGACTGGGTGATCATCGGCCGACTCACCAAGTCGACCCACTTCCTACCGATCAGAGAGCAGGGTTATGTTGAGAGCATGGGATTCCTCTATGTGCAAGAGATTGTGATGCTACATGGAGTTTCCTCAATGATTTTATCCAATAGTGATGCACGTTTTACTTCCCGTTCAGGGAATGGGTTGCAGGAGGCTTTCGGGGCACAGCTTCGTTTGACCACCGCCTTCTATACTCGGACGGATGGTTAGACTGAGCGGACCATTCAGACCCTCGAGGAAATGTTGTGGGTTTGCATCCTCGCCTTTGGTCGTTCCTGGGAGGATCACTTTACTTTGGTGGAGATTTCATACAACAACATCTATCACTCCACCATTGGGATGGCACCTTTTGAGGTGTTGTACGAGTGACCTTACATACCACCTTTGTGCTGGACTGACCCAGGGGAGTTAGAACTAGTGGGACCAGAGATGGTACAGGCAACCACAGGGAAGGTACAGATCATCCAGGAGTAGATGAAGATTGAAAAGAGTAGGCATAAGTCGTATGCTGACAAGAGATAGAGACCTCAAGATTTCAAGGATGCTAACCACAACTTTCTATGGGTCTCACCCCGATGAGGTTTACAGAGATTTGGCCAAGGCGGCGAGTTATCTTTGAGGTTCATCAAACCCTTCCAGGTCCTCAGTGGAGTTGGTGAGGTGGATTACCGTATAGCTCTTACCCCTCTGTTGCACTGGTTGCATGACGTCTTCCATGTATCCTAGCTAAGGAGATACGTTCACGACCCTTCCCATGTCATCGACCATGGGGAGATGGACATCAACGATGGGGTGACATTTTCAGAGGTTCCAATTGAGATTGAAGATCGACAGGAGAGGGTCCATTGTGGGTGGTCGATACCTCTGGTGTGCATTCATTGGCAATATGGTAACATCCAAGAGAAAACATGGGAGAGGTAGGCTCAGATGCGTGCTCAGTACCCCAACTTGTTTAACTAGTTTTGAGTTGTGGCTTACATGGACGTAAATCCCTAAGGTGGGGAGAATGTAATAACTGGGAATTTCCATGTAATTTTTTTAAATTTATTGGAATTTTATGAGTCCACTGAAATTTACGGCGCATGATTCTGAGGCCTGGAGTGCCCGGAATGAATTTCTGAACTTCATTTCGGGTACTTTCAGTAAACATGGGAGCAGGTTTTTTTCCAACTTCTGAAACGGTGCTCAGAATTGAAATTTTAGGGAACTATTGAACTCGTAGTGCTTGTATTCTCTTAAAGAGACTTTCACCTCAATGGTATTTGGTCAAGAGTGAAAGATAATTTTTGGGTTTTCTGTGAAAGAATAAAATAAAATATAGGTTGTGTAACTTTTTATTTCATTTTTTGTTAGGATATCCCATGTAGATATTTCACAGGTGGGGACCACCTGAACTAAAACCTCCCATGAATGGTTATGGAGGTGGGTACCATCGAGCTTAACCTCCCATGAGAGGTTACGGTGGTGGGGACCACCCGAGTCTTGAAACCTCTTGAAATCCCTATTATGTGAGGAGAAACCTCTTAAGATCCCCTGATTAATTATGCCAACTCTCCCATTTAATTAATTAAGCCAACCCATCAATTAATTTGTTAAACCAATTTGAATTTATGCCAACATAATATATTATGTTGGATATTCCTCATTTTTGTGGAATTGGGGGAAACTCTTGGAAAGAGGGAGAAACTTGGAGAATTGGGAGAAAACTCTCCAACGAAGAACGCCAATGAAGAATGCCAACATAGACTTCAGCTTCTTCCTTAGGATGATCGTTGATGAGGAAAATCTTCAACGTCAACGAACTGACGATCGAGGAAATGCCGACATCACCGATGACCGTCTATCCCCGACTCTGTCATCTCCTTCCTCATGACCTCTGTCGACGAATCAATCGAGGTAGGGAGGGTGTTTGAATTATTCCTCTTACCCGTTCTTGATATTCTTGTGATTCAAGTATTAGCTGCTTTCTACCACTCTAATGCGGAGAGTGTGGTCCGAACAAACATGGCCCGTCCTCTCCGAATTTCATGGGATAATTCTTGTGTTCTTTGCAATAGAGGAGGATGGCTATCAACTGCGACGAAGGAGATGACTTCGATGACGGCAAAGGCACCGCCCCGCGGCCACCGTCGCGCGCGGCTCCACCATCCTCAGCCAGCAACCTACCGCCCTGCCCCGTACCCTGGACGCGCCGCCCCGCAGACCTCCGAGAAGCCCCACGGCCTCGAGTCATCCACAGCCAAGCCGTCTCGCTCCCTTGCGGCACCCCCATGTCCTCGTGGTCCTCACGGTAAAGCGCCGCCTTTGCGGCCCCACAGCCTCCATGCCGCCGCTCCGCGGCCCCTGCGGCCTCACACCGCCCTCACGTCCCCACGACCTCCGCGTCACCGCTCTATACCCCCCATGGCCTCGCACTGTCCTTGTGGCCCCATGGCCTCCACGTCGCCGCTATGTGGTCCTTGTGGCCTCACATCGCCCTCGCGACCCCCCGGCCTCCGCTCCGCGGCCCCCGCGGCCCCCGCGGCCTCGAACCGCCTTCACGGCCCCCGTGGCCCTCTACCACCTCCATGACCCCCGAAGCCCCTCGAAGCCCTCGTAGGCCACCCTATGCAAGTCGGGCTGGGCCGGGTCGACCCGAACCGAGTCATCCCATGCTGGGTCGGACCAACTTGGTCGGACTGGACCCGGGACCACTACGACCCATTTACGTTGTTTTGGCCATAACTTCGGCACCAGACCTCCGATTGACGAACGTCCAGCGGTGATGGAAACCTTGGAGTGATGTGGTATCTTTGTTATACCCCACTATATATTTGGATAAGGTTAGGAAATGGTCGGCTTGGATCGAGCACGAATCCAACCGGGCCCTCGGGACTAAAATGCTAATAACTTATAGACCGTGTGTCCGATTGATGCACCGTCTGCTACATTGATACCCCTATGACATGGAGGTACTTTGGGATAAGTCTTCCTCAGACTTCGTGGAAGTTGGAGTATCAACCAGAAGTTTGAAGAGGGGAACCTCCCAGAGGCGAGCGAGTATAGTGCGGGAACCCAATAGTTGGTTGTGACGAGAAGAGTGACTAGCAATCCTATGTGGGTCAGCTCCAAGCGATCTTGTGTGAGTAATCTCCTCAAGATACTGTGTGGGTCATCTCCTAGAGATCTTATGTGGGTCAGATCCTAGAGATCCTGTGTGGGTTATCGCCTAGCGATCCTATGTGGGTCAGCTCCTAGAGATCCTCTGTGGGTCATCTCCTAGTGATCCTGTGTGGGTCAGCTCCTAGTGATCTTGTGTGGGTCAGCACTTGGTGATCTTGTGTGGGTATTCCTCATAACATAGTAAGGATATTCAATAGTTACAACTAATAATGTCAACTACTATAATTAAGATATACCTGGTGCGAGCTGAGTTAGTACCTGTGTGGTACTTTCCTTCATGGTATTACATTGGTGGTATTCTTTGTGGGGAGTACCTGTGTGGTACTTACCTTTGTGTTATTACTTACTTTGTAGAACAATTAAGCATAGGGATTTGAATTTGGACTCCGTGTTTTCCTCATGATTGAGATGGGTTTACTTGATAACTTAGGTATATGTATGGGCATATACCTATGTAGGGTTATCAGTTGTTTCCATCCTAGTGGTTTATCCTTTGTGGATTTATAGAGACCATGTGGGTTGCGGGGTCCCTACTGAGTATTGTTATACTCAAACCTCTATGGGTTGTGCTCGCACCTCATTGTGTTTGGTGTAGATGACGAACAACACTGACTGAGGATGAGGGTACCAGGATTGGACGGTGCCCAGAGGTGGACCATACGACATATCTATACAAAGAGGATACAAGAAGAGGCCGAGTGTTGAGGAGGTGATTTGTACCTACCCTTCAGGTAGGAACCTCAAAGAACGACCCTATAGCTGTCTTTCTCATTAATCAGTTGTATTTTATTTCAGTTGTACTTGTACTTTCTAATTGGGCTTGTATTTTGGCCCCTTTTACCTACTTCACTCACTCTGTTTACTGTTTATTTTACTTGAGTTTGTATCTTGTTGTGTTCTTGGTTGTGCGTGCTTACAGGTTATAAAGGCAACAACTTCCCAGTTTTAGGGAATATGCCTTTGGAGCTAGTCGTCATCCCCTGGCCTATAGAAGGCGGGCTTGGGGTAGTCACGACACAGGCCCCGAGGGACGGGTCATGACAGAACATGATGCATATAAGCTTAACATTGACATACAATATAGATTTTTGACATACACATCTACTAATAAAATTGTGAACATGGATAAATAGAAAAAGGTTCATAGATTATGTTAAGGACATGAAATCTATCCCCTACGTATACTTTTTGAAATGGAACCATGTACACACATAACATTATGAAGATGTAATCAGGTTCTTTCACAACATTTTGAACATGTAATGAGGTTCAAACATAACATTGTGGATATGAATTATGGATGCAATGCACTCATAACGTTGTGAACATGTAACCAGGTTCATTCATATCATTGTGAACATGTAATCAAGTTCTTGGATAGAATTATGGATATCAAATATAGGTCCATGCATAAATTAATAGTAGTTAACATTCACTCTCAAGACCATCATACCAGAAAAAGTACCTTACTGAACCAAGGTCACTCCTTATTCCAGTCCTATCTATCACATGATATATAAATCTTTACCCAGTTTATTTGAGGTATATATATATCCTTCCCATCACATAATGAAAACCATATTAATGTGTGCCAAAAGTCATAAACATTCATCATATCCTAACCCATTGAAGGAAATGGGTATAATAAACATTTCATTATATCATAACCTGAGGAAAGCATAAAAGTTTAATAATCATTTCATCAAATCATAAACCTAGAAAAGAAGTCGATTTCATAATAATTTTGTCATGGTATAAACTATGGAAGATAAATGGGCTTCATAAACAACATTGAATCCAAAAACAGACCATTTAGAGAAAGAATATGAATAGCACCATGAGATCATATCCCTAGTAATGCATATATAACACCAAAAGATGTCACCTTATATAGAAAATAATTATAAAATATAATTTTAAAAACTTTCTTAGGGAAAATATCATTTCTTATTTGAAAATTTTTTTTAAAACATAAAATGTTTTGGAAAAAATCATTGAAAATAAACTTGAAAAATTATAAAGGATGTTTTTAAAATAATTTAAAAAACATTTTAAACATAAATCATTTTCAAAATAATTTTCATTGAAAATATCCATTGAAAAATTATAAATTAATCTTTTAAAGTCATTTAAATTACTTTATAAACATATAATATTTTAAAAATCTAATTCTTTTAAAATAAATATTGATACTTATAAAGGAATATTTGAAAATAATTTAAAATAATTTTTAAAATAGAAAAAAATTTCAAAATTTGTTTCCATTAAAATCAACATAAAATAAAATAAAAAAACATTGGAAGCCTTTTTTGAAAAAAAAATCATAATAATATAGATTTCTAAACGAAGAGAGAAATAAGGTCATATTTTCATAAAATCATTCAATTAATTATATTATGTAAAAAATCTGGTAATGATGGAACCGTTACATAAATATATCATGAAAATAGATGATATAAAAATTAATCAGAAATATTGAGAGGTATGTCATGATATTTCAATAGCTGATACAAAATCGTAAACAATCCCTATAAATGATGATATTGTAACATAAAATCTTTCCAACTTTAGTAACATTGAATCATAATCCCCATTAATGAATAACCTGAAATGAAACTTTAAATATCATGAGAAAGAATAAATTCTTAATATTACATGTTTAAGGTATTTCATTTTCACCTCATTGAAGAATATAGGTGCATAACATAATGTATGTATCAAAGAAGACAAATTGAGAAAAAAATCCTTTACTAATTTGGTAGCATTCAAACCATAAAACCCCCTGAAAGAGAGATACATAAATGGATATGTAAATACAAATAATGTTAAGTAAAATCTTTGAAAAATAAAAACTTTATTAATATAAAAATCCACATAAACTAAACATGTTGTGAATAAGGAATTTGTCTCATAGAAAGTAAGAGAGAGACAAAAATCCTTTACATTATGTCTTAAATTCTATTATACACATTAAAACCTATTTAATAATAAATATAAGATTATTATAAAAATATTAAATAACCATATTCATATATATCATACCATATATTGTTTCACATAACCTTTTATTACCCATTTATTAACAATTCCATGATAATGTTATGATTCATGTAACAACTGCCTTCTTTTTAATTTACGTTTTGATTTGTTATATTTTTGGTCCTCTTAATTTGATAATGATTCTATAATCTCAAGAAATATATAAATAATATTAATAACATATATATTCATTATATTTTTATTTATTGTAATACATAAAATTTAGTGATATAAAATGAAGTACACCATTTATAGAGACAGTAGGTCATACATACAGATAAATGTTGTTTCTGTTTTATTATCCTATTGAACGAAAGAAAAGATAATGATATATATATATCATTATAGTCTCAATTTAATGTCATATATATTAGATATTTTTATTAAATACATCTTTATACATTCCATTTATAGTGGGAATAAATCACATCACTTCGCAAGGTGGTAGTCCACCACACACACGAACGATATTATTATATTCCCAAAAAATGGAAATCATGAATGTAGGTGTGATATAATGATAAAAAATCATAATAACATCATAATTATAATATATATCATATATAAACTATAAATACATCATTATTAAGAAGCTAAAAAGTTAGTAAGGGAAAAATGAATGATATTGGTTCGTGAGGCTGTAGCCAGTCATGCACATTAACTATGATTTTGTAACCCACTTGATAGAAGTGTGTGTGGATTTAGTTATTAAAATTAACATAATAAATATTAATAAATTTATTATATAGATTATATTATATAATCATGTAATAAAAGTAATTGAATGGGGTGCATGAATAAATAAAATAGAGATGCTCGTTGAAGAACGATGCTTCTTCTTCATGTAGCCTCCTTTGGTTTGAACTAAATCCGTCCAAGGTTTGATATATGCCAAAAATAAGGATTACATGATTAATGGTGGTAATTTTGGAAGTTATTTGGGAATATCATGGTAAATCCAAATGTCTTGATAGTTTTTAATAATGGGGGATAATGAGTGTCCTTTTATAATTGAAGAGAAGTGGTGTTTTTGTAAATACTCAAAAAGTATTCACTATTGTGAGGTCAATATTACCTAATGATTCTCCAAATAGTATTTTATAAAGGTGTGGAGATATTAAATGGTCTATTAATGCCTCAAACACATAATAAAACACATGTTTTAAACATTTCATTATTTAACTTTTAGGTACCCCTCTTTTTACTATTTTTTTCACTACGATGACTAGTTTTCACAACACAGTAATTTATCTATAATGGATAAATTATAATGAGAATTATTAGATATTTTGGACCCAATTATTATGATTATTTTATGTACTTTATAAAATTTAAAATCAATGTGTTTTTGAAATTAATTATAATATAATCACATGTAATATGAAAAAACACCCCATTAATATTAACAATATTAACTGTGTTTTTACTATTTAACTATAAATATAGTCATTATAGTTGAAATATTGGTCCATTAATGGACCACATATTGTGTTTATAAATATTAAAAAATCACCTAGCATAATATAGGGTTTTTAATAATTTTAAATAATTTAATTAAATATCATTTATTATAAAATAACATTAATGTCAGTGTTAACACTATTCATTTAATTTGAATTTTAAAACTTTCAATACAATTATGGAATTAAAATATATATTTTGACACATTTTTATCATGATATATACATCTAAAAAATAATGGATCACACAAATTCATTCAATTTACTACAATTTTCATATTTATTGTATCATTTATTTTATTTTATTTTTAAAAAATAGTTACTTTGTTGGAATTTCATAAGACTTTAATGAAATTATTTCATCTCAAAAAATTGAAATAAATTACCACGATAAAGAATTAATTTATATTATAAAATGATATATATACTTGAACATATATTTTTTCTATATCCTAAAGCTTTATTAATATTAAAATTAACTAAAGTATAATTTTTTTCTTTTACTTTACTAAACTGATAATATGGGTCATATTTAAAGGAACATGGAATTAAAAAACCATTTTTAACATAAAATTATTTCCAATATCTTAATAATTTCATTAAAAAGATTGGGATAATATTTTAGGAAATTTCCACTCAATCATCCTCGTTTATCCCTCTGCCCCATGTAAATCAATTTTTTCCCATAATTGTGATGATTAATATTTAATTATTTCACAATTCAATTTAGTAGAAAATTAATTTTATATTATTAAAAATTATAATAATTATTTTTAAAAATACTGAATCTAATTTCCCAAATTCAATTTACATAATTGGTGAAAATTAATTGAAAATTAATCCCATAGACGTGACGAGAAAGCAAGGCTTTAAAGTGAAAATATTCAAAAGTTTACAATGATTTTTTATATATAATTAGTATTAAAATGATTAATATGACATAAATTGGATTAATATATTTAAAATTGAAGTAATTAATCTTTAAACCCAATTTAAAATATAAATTAACATTATTTATTAATTGAATGGAAATACATTTTTCAATTAAAATTTAGTATATTTTGTTATTCATCAAAAAATAAAACTTGTCTAAAAAATAATTAAAATAAACCCTAAGATATTTTATACATTAATAATTAAAAAATTAAGGTTATTTTATCTAATTAATTTAATAAATTTTTCAAAAATAAATTCTATTTTTTTCACAAAAGTCATAAAAATCATTTGGTTGAAAAATATTATTTTTGAAACATATAAAGATTTATACAAAAATTATGTATTTTAATATCAATATGTTTTATTTTTATAAAAACGATATATTTAATATTATTCATATCAATATGTTTAACATCTATTTTAAAAAGGTTTCGTTAATAATATATCCTAGTTTTGCTAAAACTTAGTGTTGTGTGTAACTCAAGTTAACCTAATGTTGTGTATTATGAAAGATAAGCTATTGTTGTGTGTAGATAAAAGTTGTTTCATGGGTAAAAAACTAATGCTCATCTCTCCCCGTGGTGATGACATAGTGGCGATGACCTAGCGACGATGGTTGCGGCTCCAGTCCCCTCTTCCCCGATAGGGAGAGGGGGGAAATCCATCCCTTCTTCTCTGTCGGCTGAGGCTCGTCCTTTCATCCCCTTTACGAACCTAGACTTTATTCCCCCATTCCCCTCGATTTCTCTTTTCCCTAAGGTTCCTGATCTTCATCCCGTCTTTCCTCAGTTGGCAATTTCTTCGAAGGAGTCCAACGAGGCCTCAGACCTTCACTGACTGACGCTCATAGCCCGCTTCAGGGGCTGTTGTCCTTCTGTTGACGAGTTCGACCAGTTTTTATTTGACTCATGGGATCTGCAAGATTTTGTGGTGGTGGGTCTCTTCAACAGGCATCAAATGATTATATTTTTCTCCTCGAAGGACGACCTGAACACTGCCTAGTCTCGAGCCCCTCATACAATCAACAGATGTAGTTTCTTCTTACTTCATTGGACATTCGATCTCAACTGTAATCGTGACGCCTCTTTGGCGGTAGTCTGGTTAAGCTTCCCTCAATTACCTATCCCTTTCCAAAATATATCTATGCTACATATGTTAGGAAATATGGTCAGACGATATATGTGTTTGGATAGCCGAACGTCGGCAGTGTGTCATCTGATCTCCCCACAAGTTTGTGTTGAGGAAGATGTCTCTAAGGATCCCATGGAGTGGTTGTGGATCTTAGTGGGAGAGGAGTTCCAATGGAAACAGAGGATTATATATGAATCATGGACTGCTTTCTTCCAAGGGTGCTTTCTTTTCAGTCATTTGTTACATGTCTGTCACCGTGAGGCCAAGAGGCAGGCTGCGTCCAGCGGTGCTGAGGGGAATGAGGTGTAGCACGTCCCTGCTTTGAGCCAGAAGACGGGTGAATGCGGGGCTTTGGTTGTACATGGGGAGACGCCTAAGGATCCTCAAGAAAAGTTGGCTCTGGCCAGCACAGGTGCGGAGGCCAGCGCCAAGGACCATCAGCAGTGGCCCTCCTTGGGTCTTTCGGTCGCAGTGAAGGGGGTGAAGCCCAATGTGGCGGAGCCGCGGGTGGTGGAGGTGCTGGCTCATTTAAAGCATGACTTGGGACAATAGTAGGTTGATCTCAATGGTCCCTCTTCTGCGATATTGATAGTGAACAATGTACAAAGGCTAGTTGGCTCTAATGGGAGGGACTGGGAGGGCGCGATTATGCAGGGCCAGTTCATGGGAAGAGGTTATGAATAACACACAGAAAATGATTCTTTGAAGGATAAATCTTTCTTGCTTGCGGAAATAGGCTCTCAAAGCAGACAGGGAACATTGAAGCATAGGAATTCTTTGGATTCTTTAGATCCCAACAACATCGTAACCCATTCCGAAGTTTTGTGGAAGTATGGGGATGGGGAGAAGGATTCTGGCTAGGGGAAAAAACAGGTAAGTTGCTGAGTCTGCAGATGGATAATACGGATGTAGCGGCATTAAAGCTGGGGAACCGCTTTAATGGTCTGGATGTCCTTGACAGCCCTCTATCTCATGAGCAAGCATCATCTGATGATGATATCTACATCCACCCCTCATTAGATAGAATATAACGAATTCTAGGGAAAGGACCCCATAGCCCTAGACGAAAGAAGGGAGAAAAAGGTATGTGTGACTCGGGGAAATTCATAGTGATACACGGGAAGAAACTAAAGGGGAAAAAGGACTATTCCTACTTGCCAAAACTGATGGAGACTTGGTAGGCCAAGAAGGGTAGTAAAAATGAAGGTAAAGATGCTCTGAATAGGGAAAGTGAAGACTCGAGCATGAATACAAGAGGCAGGGAAGAGGAAGTTGGGGAGTTCTTGAAACTTATCATGCACTCCAAAGAAGAAATGACAGAATCAAGTATCCGGCCCAATGTCTCGGATGAAGAGATCCAAAGAATGTATGCATGTAAGTGGCAGGTTGAGGTTAACGAGGAGCATGAAGTGTGGCTTGATAAAAAAGATAGCATAATGGCTCGAGGATTTAATCAGGTGAAAATTAGAACATATGGGTTTATTCAGACAATGGAACTGATGATCACTCACCTTGAAGATCTAATTATAGAGGATCTAGAAACCCAGGTTAGTACTCTGCACTGAGAGCTTTATAGAGTTGTTGAATCAAGTAATCTTAGCCTGGTGGTTAATCATTTTGTTAGTTCTTTCAGTACATACTGATTGCTTTGTTGAAGAAAAATGGTTTACCATTTCCCCTTAAAATGGATTTGTTTAATAAAAAATTTAATTTGGAGGAGGTGTGTAGCACAAGATTAACATGGTTTTTTGTGTAATGAAATTCATAAATGAAATATAATTCAATCAAAAAAATATTATTCATGAAAACTTGGTTTGTTACATTTTACCCTGCATTAAAATGATTTTGCACAAGAAATTCAAACTCAGTCATAAATGTTTTTATAATTGAAATTTTATTTCATAGAAAATAACATTTTAAATTTTTTTAATAAAACAACCTCTTAAAAAATGGAAAATATGTGTGATTTCAATCTATAAAAACACAGTCTAGGTTTCCAAATAGAGGAACATAGTTTGGAATTTAATATTTTAATATTAAAGAAAAGTGAAAGTAATTATAGAATGTGATAAAGATCATAGATCAAAAGATAGTGAGTGATCCAGAGAAGGTTAGTGATCATAAAAACACAGACCAAAGAGGCATGAGAAAATTCATTGATATCATAAAAAATGAATATAACATGACAAAATTTTATTTCATGATCATTTTCCAAAATTTCAAGAATTTTCAAAAGAAGATATACTTACATCATTTCATTCTATATCATAAGCACAATCCCACCCTTGGGTTGTTCAATAATCAATTTCCACTTCATCTCTTACTCCAAGATATAATGTTGATTTTTTTGGAATCACTAATGGACCATAATATCATAAATATAATGATAATTCATTCTGTCTATCTTTATCTATCATCACAATAAAATGGTTATAATAAGTTATGAATAAGTTTCCATATGGTGAAGTAATGTGTTAATCATTAAAAACACATCATAAATTAAATTTAAACAATTCCATAAATGGTTAAATATATCACCATTACAAAATATTAAAAGAAAATAACATCATAAATAAGGTCTATAAATTTCCAAAATCAACTTACAATTAATTTTTAATACACAATAATGTGTCTCTTAAATATCACATTAAAAAATGTGAATACCTTCATGATGTGTTATCATTATAGATAGTAATAACTTTAATTACCGTAAATCCTAATTGAAATCATACATTCTT
This sequence comes from Viscum album, assembly GCA_963277665.1. Lineage (NCBI taxonomy): Eukaryota > Viridiplantae > Streptophyta > Magnoliopsida > Santalales > Viscaceae > Viscum > Viscum album. The sequence goes on along the minus strand of OY728127.1, from coordinate 343,829,062 downwards.
CCTCATTCCATGAATAAAACCATTGATTATTTTATTTATTACATAGATCAAATAATTTTGTGAACTCAATCGATTATAACACAAACCACTTTTTTAACAAATAAATTATCAAATCTATGGTCATTAGTACTATCAAATTTACTCTATCCATATCAATCAAATCTGTATCCGAGCTAAACTCCATTTTCTAATCATTAGGAATATAATATGGTTTGTCATCACTTAATCATAAAATATATGATTTGCATTAAATCAATTTCCTTGGTCATCCGAACCATTAAAAATATTCTTTAAAATCCTTAATGAAAAACATATACTATATAATCCTTATATATATTATAATTATTGAATTTTGATACATAAAAAATTCAATTATTTCAACTTCTCCTTAATACATTAACTATGATTCATTGTCTTGTTTCTTAATACATATTTCCTACAGTGTAAAATATGAACTGTGTATTAACATTCATAAAACTAAATTTAGTCATGACTCTCATGTTTAACATAAAAATACTATTAGAACATCCCAAACATTTCATATGTCATTTTTAGTCTTCTCGTCATCAATAATATAACCATTACTTATATAAACTTAGTGATTTTTTTCATGACATGTACCCTTAGTTTATCGATTTATATAATTCCCATACATCCCATATTTTAAAAATTAAACCATCGATGGTATCTTAGATAGAATATTATTATAATCCATTGAATTAACTGAACATTTCATTTTCCATTTAAAATTTCTTAATTTGTGACCTTCTTTTCCATAATCAAAACATCTTCCTATTCCTCTAAGACATTTACTTGGGTTTATGTGTCCACATTCTCGACACATATGAAACCAAATCTTATATCCTCCATGGTCTCCACTACCATAACTCTCAAAAAAATTCCTCCTCTTCTTTGGTTAGTCTAAGAGTTGGTTAAGGTGCACATTGTGAATCATGTTACGTGAAAAACTATTACAAATAATCACAATATTTTTTTCACTACTCATCATTTTATTTGGCTTCTCACAAAAAATATATTCCATCATATTCAATGTGGATCCATTTATTTATGGTTCTTACTATTATCTAACACTATAAAGTATAGTGTGACAATTTCTAGTCATAATGAAACATCACATAGTCTGAAAAATCATTTATGGGGTTTAAATTAAGACAATATCATTTTAATCTATGAAAATGTAGGTTTATCAAAGGTAATTAATTGTGACCTTTTATTTAAATCATTCATGATAGTTCATAATGAATTCATGAATTTACAAATAATATCACATGGGAGGGTAAAAAAGCGATGTAAAGTATGGTCTATTTCCACAAACTAGTTCCTGATTGAGTTTAGCTCAATATGGTGTTTTTGGGGTTATTACCCATTTTTACATCTATTTGAGAGCCACATCCACTTTTAATATCCATATAAGGGTTGTAATTTCATAGAAACCACTCCCTATATCCATTACTAACATTACAAGATAATTTCCTATACTTTATCTCATCCTTAGACATATCCTTGGTGAATTCCCTAGGAATATCTTTAGAAATAGCAATATGGATCTCACAGTAGTTTTCACATCCTAGTTTCCAAATTTTGACTAAAACATTCCTTTGAGAACAAATATAACATCCCAAGTTTATCATACATGTATATTTTATCTTTTTTTATGAATATCTAGTACATTACCCAACCACACACCTGAGGACCATGAATGTTTAGGGACTTTGGAAACATGGACCAAAATATTCTAATATTGAAAAATATCATCTATTTTTTTTCAAAAATATAATCCCATTTAGTACTCTTTATATATATACCCTACATAAAATAATTATTCATAATGTGGGGAAAGGAAACCTAAGAAAGGGTGGGATCAGATACTCTCTAAGGGTAAAAATAAGATATATAAATCTATAATCATATGAAATAATAAGATAATAATAAGGGTATGTGATAATGAGCAAGACTTAAAATGTTAAAACCCAACCTTTTATACATTATAAATATGATTCATTGAATAAATATTGGATTTTCATAAGACATGAATCATAATAGAACCAAATAACATGTTTTAGGAGAGAAAAAATGGCATAAAACATAGATTTGTGTCATATAGATCATATTATAACATTGTGAACATGTATAAATAGATTTCGATTCACTCATTAAGTTAAGGAAATGAAATCAGGCCCTCACCTGAACTTATGGAAATGCAACCTAGTCCACTTATAACATTTTGAACATTTAATCAAGTTCACACATAACATTTTGAAAATGTAATAATGTTCATTCCTAACATTATGGACATGAAAGAAAACTACACGCATAAAATTTTGAACATGTAAACAGGTTCATAGTTAACATTGTGAATATGTAATCAGGTTCATGCGTAACATTATGGACATAAAAGATAGGTGCATGCATAACATTATAGTATTCAAGGTTCACTCCTAATACCATCATAAAATAAAAAGTATCTTATTATTCATATTTCACTCCCTCATATTCCTATCTATCTCATGAGATATAGATCTTTACCCAATATATTGGAGGGACATATAGGCTCTACCCTTCAAAAAATGAAAACCATGTTTATGTGTTCCATAATATCAAAGAAATTAACAATATCCTAACACATTAAATTAAATTGGATTCGTAAAAATTTAATCATGTAATATAATATAGAAAATTGATAGTTTCAATAATTATTTCATCGTCGTATAACCCATGAAAAGAAGCAAGGTCCATAAAAATCTTATAATGGTATAACATATTGAAGGTAAATAGGATTCATAAACATAATTCCATCAAAACATAAATCAATCTGAGAATAGATATAAATGGTACCCTTGGATAGTATCCCCAGTAATTCATTTTTAACAACAATATAAGTTATCTTATAAGAAAAATAAATTTATAAGATCATATTAAAACATTTTTTGGAGAAAATTTCATTTCACATTTGAAAAACACTTTTAAAATGTAAAAAAAATTTAAAACATTTTTATTTGAAAATAAACTTGAAAACTCATAAAGGAATCTATAATAATAATTTAACATTAATTTTAAACATTAAATTTTTTAAAATCAATCTAATTTAAAATATCCTTTCAGAAGTTATAAATTAACATTTTAAAATAATTGAAAACACTTTTTAAACATAAAACATTTTAGAAATCCACTTCATTAAATTAACCTTTCAAATTTATAAATAAATTTCTTAAAATAATTTAAAAAACTTATTAAATAATAAAAAATTTCCAAATTATTTACCTTTAAAATTAACATTAAATATATTTAAAACATTTAAAACATTTTTAGAAAACATTGTTTTGGAATAAAACATATTTCTAACTGAAGTGAAAAATATGGTCTGATTTTCTTAAAAAAAATTTGTTTATATTATATGAAAAGAAAGTGGAAAATTTTACCATTACTTTAATATGTCATTAAAAAATATATGATATGAAAATTAATGAGAAATAATGATATTTATATAATCTTACTTCAATATCTAAGACTTATTCATAAACAATCCCGATAAATGATGCGATTGTTACAAAAAATCTCTACAACTTTGGTAAAATTAGATCATAAGCCAAATGAAGGAATAAAATAAAATGAAACCAAAAAATCATGACTATGAATAAATGGATGATATTTCATGTCAAATGGGTTGTATTTAAACCACATTTATGAATATAGGTTCATAACAAAACATATATCTTAAGGAGGAAAAATTTAGACAAAAGAACTCTTACTAGTTTGCTAACATTTAAACTATAAACCTCATGAAAGAGATATAATAAAAAGGATATTTACATACTAATAATATTAATTATATTAATAAAAAATACATTCATGGGTATTATATACACCACATAAAATAAACATGTGGTTAATTTGGAATTTGTATCCTATAAACTAAAAATGAGATAGATATCCCTTACCTTAAGTATGGAAATCCATTGTACAGGTTCAAACCTCATGTATAATAAATACAATTTTGTTATAAATATATTAAATAAAAATATTCCTATATGTCATACCATGTATGGTTTTCTCATAACCTTTTATTGCATGTTTATTAACAATTCCATTTTATAGTTATGTTTTGGGTAATAACCACATTGTTTTTACTATACGTTTTGATTTGTTATATCTTTTATCCTATTAATTTGGTCATGATACCATCACCTAAATAATGATAAATATTATATAAATAACATATAAGTATTAAGAATATATATATTTATATTAATATATAAAATTTAGTAATAGGAAATGAAGTACACTATTCATGGAGACGACATGTCGTCCATATGCATGAAATATGTTTCCATTATATTATCATATTGAAAGATAAAAAATAAATTATATATATATATATATATTATCACTCTATTATAAATTTTATTTCATATATATCAAAAAAAAATTAAACCCATTATTAATACATTCCATCTAAAGTGTAAATGAACCACATCACTTCCTAAGGCGGTAGTCTTCCGCACACACAAACAATGTAATCATATTCCCAAAAAATGGAAATCCTAAATTAATGTGTGATATAATAACCTGATAAGAATAATACCATCATAAATATAATATATATTATATATAAATTATAAATCCATTTTTATTACTAACTATAAATAATATGGTAATGGAAAAATGAACGACATCGGTTCGCGATGAGGTAGTCCTCCATACACCCAAATGATGATTTTGTAACAAATTTAATGAAGAATCTATAGTTTTAGGACATTAACATAACATAGAAAAAATATAATTATACGGAATATTATATTTTTATTCTATAATCATGGTATAATAAGAATGGCTTGGGGTGGAGGAAGAAACAAAATAGAGACTCTTGTTGAAGAACATTACCTCTTCTTTAGTTATTCCCATTAGGTTTGAAATAAATCAATGATAGGTTAGATTTATTCCAAAAATATGGTTTATATAATGAGTTTAAGGAATTTTTGATGTGTTTTGGGTTGATTTTTTTAAATCAAAATGGTTTTATAGGTGTGAAAAAAATGGGTAGTGTGAGTCCCCTTTTATACATGCGGAGGAGTGGCATTCATGTAAATAATCAAAAGTATTCAATATTGGGAAGTCAGTATTTCCTCAAGTGGATCCAAATATGATAATTAATGGTTTATATGGATGATATGGTCTACAAAAACCACCACATCACAATGAAACACAAGTTTTAAACATTTTATTTCTTAACTACTAAGTATCCATATTTTTACCATTTTTATTTATTTCACTACAGTGACTTGTTTTCTCAACATGGTAATTTATCCTTTTAGAATAAATTAAAATGAGAATTATTATATTATTTGGCCCCACTGATATTAAATATTATATCTAATTAAAAAATATAAATCTTATGTTTGTGGAAACTAATTTTAACATAAGTGTGTGTAATTGGAAAAAACATTGATTTAAGCATAACCACACAAACTGAGTTTTTTACAATTTAATTGTAAATATAATCATTATAAAATAACAATAATTCCAGTTTTGACAATATTCATTTAATTTCAATTTTAAAAATATCAGAAAAATGATGGAATTAAAATATATTTTTTTCACACATTTTTATAATGATATATCCATATTTAAAAATAATTTAACATAATAATTAAATAAAATTTACATAACTTTTAATTTTACTAGTTTCATTTGTTTAATTTTATTGTTTACTAGATAATTAGTGTGTAAGTGTTTTGTGAGAATTTAAAGTAATTATTTCATCTGAAAAAAATTAAAATAAATTATCATGATAAAAAATTATTTATATAAAAAAATTATATATATAACCAAACATATGGTTTCATTCCCCTATCCCAACGCTTTATAGATATTAATAATTATAAAAGTATCTTTTTATGTTTTTCCTTATATATCTTAATATATCAGTCATATTCAAAGTAAAATTCATATAAATTTCCATATTATAGAGAATATTATTTATAAGAATTATATAATTTTACTAAAAAAAATTAATAAAATATTTTAGGTCATTTTCAATCTTATCATTCTAGTTTAACCCTTAATAAATCAAATTTTTTACCCTATTTGTCGTAATTAATTTTTATGGAATTCACAATTTATTTTTGTAAAAATTAACATGAACTTACTAGAAATTAGAAATTATGATTATTCCAAATATATAATTCTTTTTTCCAAATTTCATTCCCATAATAGGAAAAAAATTAATTTAAAATTAATCCTGCAAAAACGATGAAAAGTGGGTTTTTAAAGTGAAAATGCTGAAAAGTTTTCATAGTTTTTATATATAAATTTAACATAGAAATGATTACAATTAACTAATTTGTATTAATATATGTATAATTTAATTAATTATATTTTTTATATAATTGAAGATATTATTTAACTTTAAAATAAATTAAATGAAAAATAAATTTTTAATTAAAATTCAATATTTTTCACTATTCCTAAAAAAATTATCTCTTCTTAAAAATCCAAATAACTCACTATAAGGCAATTTTCAAATTATGAATTCACACATGATTTTTTGGTTATCAAATAAAGTTTCTAAAATATTCAAAAAATAATTTAATTATTTTTCACCAAAGAAGAATCATTTTGTTGATAAAATAGTATTTTTTAAACATATAAAGAATTTACCAAAAATTATCTTTTTTATTATAAATATGATTTATTTATATAAAACCATTTTACTTAATATTTAATTTTTTTTATTAATATTCATATTATAATATTTTACAGTTACAATATAATAGTCATGTTAATAATATATCATGGATTTGTTAAAACTCGGTGTTGTGTGTAACGCAAGCTAAGTGAGTGTTTCATGTAGTGAAATATTAACATTGTGTTGTCTATAATACATGAAAAAAATGAGATTACAATTTTTTAATAAAAATAATTCATGAGAACATGGGGTGTTACAATAATAATTAAGGAAAAATAATTACTCTATATATTTCATTAGGAATCATTGGAGATCATTGAACCCAAGTTTTGAGGATATATAATACCATGTTTGTTTACTCTAATTTCATAAACGGTTTGAAATAAGTCAAATGATGAATGAATTGAATAGGGAATTATAATTTTTAGTTGGAAACCAAAATTTGGAGATCACACTTGTCCCTTATTTTTATGATAAATCTAGCTATTAAAAGGGGAGTTATAGTGATGTGAAGAAGTTCTAGTTGTTGAAAAAAGTGAGGTGTTGATAGAGAAGATTGGAAGATTGGTTTCTTGAAGCACCAGACATAGAGAAACAGTCAAATAGTACCAAATATAGGGAACTAGAGAGAGGGTACCAGAAATAGGGTACCCAGAAAAAAATATTAGATAGGAGTAATATGATGTGAAGTATCAGAAAAACATGTATTGGATGGATAATCATATGTAACATCCCCAACCTAGAGGCCAAAAATTGGTGTCGTGAGTCGAGTCACCACATGTCCTTAAGAGAACCTCCCCATATGCTATAGGCTACCTACATATAGCGAGGGTATAATAGATCACATGGGGAGACTATAACCACTTTGTAAGTGTGATCCAAACATATAATCATTAAATAATTGAAGTAATAATAACTAGAAAATGAACATACATTACTAACATTTTCCAAAACTGGGTACAATCCCATAACCAAAAGTAAACATTCTATGTAATGTCAATACAGTTCAAAGCGTAATGAAAATCAAAATAAATACAAATGTTGAATACCTAATATGGATCCTGAATCCATGTATGTATCCCTCATCAATGCACGTCCAATTCCCGAATCAAACCTATATCACCAGGTCTTCCCCTTATCTAGACCTACTACCTTGTAATTTGTTTGGTTACACAATAGATTTCTAACCAGGGTGTGATTACATCTAAATAGTCCACCACCAATGGTGTCTATATAAAACATATATTCTAAATATATAGTGTATGAATATACTAAAATAATGAAAATATAAACAAAATATAAACCAAGTGCTATTAGCTAAAATTATCACTTAAACCATTTTCATTATTTGTCCTATGGATTAGTTAAATCATTTATCACACAACAGCCTATAATGGTCAATTAAAATGCATAAAGAAATTAATCAAGTTCCATATCTCACTAAGGAAACCATTTCATAATAAATTAAAACACACTTATCATGGATCCTCATTCCAGGTAGTCTTGTCTAATGCAACCATTAGGGGCCTAGATCCTCAGTCTGACTCCCTAACCCATGCATTCTAGTTGTGTGGTTTAGAGCCTCCGTCCTAGTTGACCTATAGGAGGAGCCTCACTCAAATATTGCACACACACCAATTATTGTGAACATGATTCCTTGACCATTCTCCACTTATATCAATTCAAAATAAATACTCATTAAATACACATAACAATAAAAATTTATGTTTCTTTAAACACATACATTATCTTCATGCCTTAGACCATTATCACATTTACTACTTGCATTCCATTGTTAAATTAACCCATTCACATGATACCAAACACTCCCTTATGTAATATTAATAATTTGATTCCATGAACAACGATTTAATTTACAAACCATGTTAAACAACCAAACAAAACTCCCATAGGATCCTTTCATAAACCTGTATTAAGATTACTAAAATAAAAATCCTACATTTATCCATTTATACAAACCAAATTAATATGTAACAACCCAAAACAAAGTTCATGAGTACAGAACACCCCATGGGTGGCCTCTTTTCCATAATATCCAACCATAAATAATCCCACCGGGATCTTGAGGGGTTTAATTAATCATTTAATGAACCAATTTACCAAATCATACCAGGGGAATCAAATGCAAAACAATAAAAAATCTTATCACAACCACATACCCATAAAATAACATCATGACTATGTGATGTAACTTGTAGACTGCCTACCTTGATTTTGATGATAACTACATGCTTAACCATAAACATTGACTTAGATTCAACCACCCTTCAAAGACCCAACCTATGATTCACTGGAAAAGAAGGGTATTAGGGATTCAAAAGAAGATGAAAAAAATCTAGTTACCCAAGTCCATAAAAAATAATAATGTGGAGGGTTAGACTCACTTGGAGCTTCTATCTACACCAAAAGGCACCCCAAACGGCCTAGATAAGAAGAAGATCAATCCTGGGGAAGCCTTGGGCGTTTTGGTCCATCAAAAGGGTTTTTGGAGAATAAATGATGAAAAAATAAGGTAAAAGACCCAAATACTGAAGTGGCCCACTTTTCATGAGGTGCGTGGTTTGGCCACAAGGCTTTACAAAAAATCTTCCAATTGTGCACTAACATCTGTCCAAGAGGGGCTAATTATTATAGTTACCTAGGGATCCCTCACAATTTAATGAACTATGTGCCAACCATGTGGAATGTCTCTATGCAAGCCTATATGGTTTTTCCTCCGCCATTTCATTTTTTTACTTTCCTATTCACCCCTCCTCTTGTCTACCATGGTTTGGGATAATTGTTACTAATAACCATGTTCTAACTATGCAATGCACGGGATGGCTTGATTTCCCTTTATTTCATGTCACAAACCCCAGAACACCCTCATGCTTCCTCATACTGCTGAAAAAAATTTAATTAACCAATTTTAAGGGATTTAAACCAATATTTAAAAGGCACAGTACTTCTATGATGTTTGGGATCTTACAATATCCCCACCTAATAATGGATCATACTGGATCTTCTCTTCCTAAGAATCAATGATCTCCCAATGTAGTGATATTGGACCACTAGGACAACATATTCATTTCCCTCTCCCAATACTCATTCATAACATTATATTGCATCTATATCACCCAAACCAAAGGAAAAAATATTTCCCTATAAATTTTTTCCCTATGATAAACAAAACAAAATGGATGATTCTTAAATGATGTATCATCCAAAAGATTATATAATCAACATCAATTACATTGGGTGGGTCTGAGTGATGTTGTCAAAGTTGTGACACATGAAAAATCTCATGCATACTACTATACCATTGTGGAAGAGCCAATTGGTACCCCATCGGTCAGATCCTCCATAAAATCTCAAATAAACCCATCTACCTAGTAACCAATTCATCCATATTTCTAAATCTGACAGTGACCAACCATGGTGACATCAGAAGAAAAACACAATCACCCACCATAAAATCAAGATAACCTCGATGTTGATCCACATACGACTTCTTCTTACTCTGATTCATATCAATACATTTTTGAATCAACTGAATCTGTTATGACATCTCCTACATGAGACACAGTCCTAAAAATTCTAGCTCCCCATCCTCTATCCAACAAAGCATAGATCTATACGGCCTCCCATAGAGTGCCACATAAGGTCCAATTTGAATCATTTTGGGGTAACTTTTGTTATCGGTGACCTCAAAAAGTTCCGTGTGTCTCTCCCACAATCGATCAAAATCTAGGAAACAATACCTAAAAATTTCTTCTAGTACCTGAATAATATTATTTGATAACCCATCCATCTATGTGTGGAAATTCATTCTCAAAAACCCCAAGGTAACAAGTGATTTCTATAACCCCTTATAGAATAATAAATTGAAACATGGATCTCTTTTAGAAACTATCATCACTTGCACCCCATGTAGCCACTCTATCTCTCAAACATGCGACTCATCAAACTGATCAACAGTTAAGGTTTCCTAATTTAGTAAGAAATGAGATACCTTGTTCAAAAAATCCACAACTACCCAAATTTCATCATTATTATGAGGGATCCTCAAAATTCCTAAAAAATATATATCATCGTGTCATTCCATTTCCACTCCAAAATGAGAAATATCTATAACAACCCACCCGATTGGTGATTCTCAGCCTTTACCTGCAAACATGTGTAATATCAAACCAAGAAACCTGATTTTTTTTCTCCATCATTAGACATTAATTTTTTCATTGATGATCATGATACATTTTGGTTAAACCAAGGTTAACCATCCACTTCAATGAATGAAACTCATGTATTAACTCTTCTTCCATAAATGAAGGCACTATGAACTGCTCACAAACATACATGTTCTCATCATCACCAATAGACCAACCAAATGTTATATTCCAACCTTCAATACACTCCGTAAAATCAAAAAACTATGGATCCTCACACTACCTCTCCTAGATCGAGTTTAGAAGTATGGACTCTAATTCCAAGGATGAATGGTTCTTCTGCCCATTATCATATTGTACCTCCAAAAGCATCTTTGAAATCAACTTCATCATTCTCCACTCAGAACTGTATTTTTAAACCACTTTATTTTGTTTCATCCAACTCAATGTATCAATAGCATTGGTTCCATTTCGCAGTGGCTATTCCATCTCAAAATCTCAATGTTGTATACATTCAACCCATATTCACTTCTAATGATTCAAATCACAATTGGATAAAATTTACTTAAGGATCTTGTAGTAGGTATACACAATGAACCTATATCCCATAAAGTAATGTTTCCAATGATTTAAGGCATAAACCGCCATATTAAATAGATGATCATGCATAGGGTAATTATGTTCATGAGGCCTCATCTATTGTGAACCGTACACAACATACCAACCATCCTACATCAACATTATCCCAATCCCAACAGTAGATGCATCACAAAACAAGGTATAATCCTTACCCAAATCAGGTAAAATCAACATTGGTGCACTACTCAATGACTTATTTACCTATTAGAATGAATTTATATATACTCTATACCATTCGATCTTAATTACCTTCTTGGTTAAAACCAAAAGAAGTGTTTCTAAGAGGGATAAATGCTTCATCAACCTTCAGTAATTCCCCGCCAAACACTAGAATATTTGGATATCAAAAACACTCTTGGGATTATCCTAAGATACAACAGATTGAACTTTATCTGGGTCTATAGACAACCCTTATTTAGAGATGATGTGACCAATGAAAAGTACATTTTTGATCTATTCATGACACTTGGATAGTTTGGTGTATATCTTATTGTCTCTTAGTGTACTTAGGACGATGTCATGATGTTTGGAATTATCCTCATGAGTCTTGGAGTACACTAAGATATAAATAGAAAATAAAACTAAAAACTGATCCCTTTATATATGAATGATTATTTTCATCATGTCCATAAACACAACCAGTGAATTGGTCATCCTGAATGGAATCACAAAAAAAATCATATAACCCATATCATTCAATGAAAGTAGTATGTAGTACATCAAAAGGTATCACCTAAAATTGGTGACACCCTGATCTCAAATAAATTTCAGAAAACACTAAAGCACCTGTCAACTAGAAAAAATATCATCAATTTGAGGAATATGGTATCTTCTCATAACTATTATATGATTCGGCTTCCTATAATCGAATCACAAATGAAACAATCAATTGGAATTATGAGAAAATAACACTATATATACCCTAGGTGATGTACTCAGATGAATAAACCCATTGTTACCCAGTCCCTCCAACTATGTTTTAAATTTTGGGAGTTCTATCAGTGTCATTATATATGGTGGAATGGGAACTGGCTCTTCCTTCAATGAGAACTCTATTGTGAACTCAACATCCCTATGCTTGGTAGCCCAAATAATTCTTTAGGAAACAAATCTAGAAACTTATCCACCATTGTAAGGAAGAAAAGTTACTATACTCTGACATCATCAAGTATATAACAAGACACTTGGGCTGTGATTTCACCCAACTGATGACAAACTCGCCTTTCATGGCCGGATCAGATATCACATTCCGCAATGAACATAAGTATTACCCCCTAGGGACATAAACATTACTTTACAAAGATAACATTAAAAATAGGAATGGTACAACACCATCCAATCCATTACCATTATCAGATAAGAACCTTATATCTCAATAATAAAAAACATTAAAGGAAAACTATACCCACTAACCATGAGAACATAGTCCTTACATTGTCAGATATTTTATTCTCACACTCCTAATGGTGTATCAATCTACCTGACCCTACAAAAATGTTCCACCACTGGGACTAATACACTCAAAAACATAGAAGATATAAAATAATGTGAATAACCTTTATCAAAAAAACATTAGAAAGCGTGGAAGCTATAGAAATTGTACATCAATCTATCGATGGTCCAGCCTCACCCCACCCAGGTGCTGACTAAACTACATGAAGCAGACCTTACCCTCAACCCTATGATCTAGTATGAGTTATTGGGGTTTAAATACCATACCGATATAGATGATCTTATTTGGAATATCCCCATCCATTACCCCAAATCGGTACGGCCAATAGATATCTATCTACCAACCTGATATGGTGTTACCCACCACCTTTATGTAATCTACTTCAACCATGGTCATCCATCAGTACCTATCTACTGAGAGTTCCTACAGAAACTAGTCACATTACACAGCCTTCCACACACTCAGCACTCAACTAGTGGTTGTGGACACTGATCACGCATGTGACCTGGTCTACCACCATGATAGTAGAAAACTCAGTCAGCACCCTAATGGTCTAGTTTCCTTTTCTAACTACTCTGTCTATAACCACCCTAGTGTAAACTCTCAAATAGGTGATTCCTACCACATGAATCCACACCACTGGATCTCCCAACTACAACTACATTCCCACCACCCAAAATCCTCCAGGAGGTTTCCTTCTGAATTTAGATCCTAATCCACCACTTCTGGAACCCTCTTCAAATGGAAGATATTCAACTGAGTCTTAATCTCATGACTATGTCCATCCTAGAAACATCTCTTCATAGCCACCACATCCCCCTCTAAGGATGGAAAAAATATTTAAATGTCATTTAAGTAGCCAAAATAATCAATCATAGACATAGACTACTAGTTCAACCTCATAAAATATGCATCCTTATCCTACCTCAATGTCTCCAAATAGAAATGTCCGAGGAAATATTTTGGGAAAACATTCCATATCATACCATCATACTATTGGGTCTGAACCAGAACTTCCCACCACTGATTTTCTTGACCCCACAACATGTAATGTTCCATCTTGACTCTCTTCTATGGAGGAGTCTTTATGTGATCAAGAATCATCTAAATAGACTCTATCCCAAACTCGGTTTCATTAGGTCCACCCTATCCTGTAAAAGTGGGAGGGTGTTGTAGTTGAAACACTATAGTTATCTCAAACATACTTGGAACAAACCATCATCGATATTAGTCCATCATCTATATAAAATGATCACATTTTTCACGAAACTACTCCTCTCCCTAGTAACCTAATATCATTGGGTTTCCTTTATCTATTTCTATAGGATCATTCATAACGACATCCACTTGTTCCCATCCCGCACAAGATTTTATGGTGTCATATTCCTATAATTCCAATCAAAAAAATTATAACACATAACACAAATCTTCCTAAATTCATTGGAAAAATCTCCCCACTATCCATAAACAACCCACTCCAAATAAATTATCCCAAAGGATTCCATTACACCTCTTAAACTACCTTTATCCATCACTAATACGATCCATTATCATTATGGGGTAAACCAACTAACATACTCACAATACAATCTCTAGAAACACATTTTATTTACATAACCCTTCCTTAATTAGCCACTTTCCATCTTCAAAAATTAGAACAACAAAATTTCAACCCTTATATAACATTTCATCAAGAACTATTCTTTTTCCATTTCTTCACATTCTTTCCATTTATCCATTTTTGTTATCTTTTTTGAACACCACTTCCTCCATTTATATATCAATGAAAATAAAATAATTTTACCCTCCATGCCCCACACATCTTCCTCTCATGTTCCTACCGTGATGCATTCCACTTATATCCCTAGGTTCTTAAAATGATGCATAAATTCACAACCTCATGCCATCTCATACATGAGAAAAATATCATAAAATAGTTTCATAACACTACATGTGCACCACCCAATGGTGAAATATCTTTCAACCATAAAAAACAATAAGAACAACAATCCCTTCCTAGGCCATGGGGTTTTCCATCATATATGGGTTATCTTCTCCCAATAATGATCTCATTTCCAATACTTGACACATCCTAGTCTCCCTTCTACCATCCCCAAATAGTAAAAACATTGAAAATAATGGATCTCATACAATTTTGTAATGTCCCCAACCTTGAGGCCACTAAAAGGTTCCCCAAGTCAAGTCGCCAAATAACCTCAGGCACACCTCCCCATATGCCAGAGGCTTCGGACTAAAAGTTAGGGCCTAACAGATCATGTGGGGAAACTATACCCACTTTTTCAAAGTGATCCACAACAGATAATCATGAAATAAAGAAGTAAAATAAATAGACAATGAACATTTGTTCTAAACATTTCCCAAAACAGGATACAGTCCCATAGCCAAATATAAGCATTCTATGTAATTTCAATGCAATACCAAGTGTAATGAATACCAAAAATAAAGAATATTGAATAATCCAAAAAATGAATCAACTCCAAGTCTGGATCCCGTATCCATGCACATCCCACTCCCAAATTGACCCTCTACCCCCCAAAGCCTTTTCCCTTGTCCTAAATGGAAACCTTGACATCTATTCAAGTACAAAATGGCGACCTGGGTAGGTTGTGTGTATAACATAGTAAGCCACCAACAATAGTGTATACAAAATATCTAGTCTAAAATGATAGTGTATCCATGTACTAAAAGAATGTAAATATGAACAAAAGATAAACCATGAACTATTAGCTAGCATTATAACTTCAACTATTTTCATTATTTCTTCTATGGGATAGGAAATTAATTTTTCACAGAATGGCCTATGTCGGTAAACTAATATGCATGAGTAAATAATTCAAGTTCCATATCTCTCTAAGGAAACCATTTCACAATAAATTACAATACATTTACCTTGGAGACTTATTCTAGGTCATCTCATCCAATTAAACTGGTATGGCCCTAGAGCCTTAATCTGACTCCCTAAACTGTGCATTCAATGGGTGGGGTTTAGTGACACAGTCCAACCTGACCCATGGGACGAGCCTTAGTCCAATATACCACACACACCAAACATTGTTAACTTTATTCTTTAACCATTTTACATATATATAATTTAACAATCCATACTCAGTCAATACACATAACAATCACAATTTTTGTTTCATTCAACACATACATTGTCTTCGTACCTTATCCTATTAACACATTTACTATTTACAATCCTTTGCTCAATTAACCCATTCACATTATACAAAACAATTCATTGTGCCTTATTACTAATTTAACACAATCAACTTTTATTCCATTTACAAACCATTCTAACAAACCTAACGCAGTTCCCATAGATTTCTTTCATAAACCCTTTGTTGACGCTCCTTTCGTCACGGAATCTAAAGTTCGGAAAAGGGAATATCTGAGCTCAAAGTGATTAATCCTTTGAAGAAACATCAAAAATCGACAAAGGGATGAAAAAGGAGAACATTGCCCAGAGGTCGCGCAAGTTCCCTCTTGGTCGCGCAAGTATACTTGCGCGCCGCCTCAACACTTGCGCGACCCCTCATGGTCGTGCAAGGGACTTGCGCGACAGATCTGGTAACCGCCCAGTAACCGCCCGGGGTCTTCTTTTTCCTATAAATAGACCCTGTGGGCCCCCCATTCGAGGGGATCAGTTCCCAGAAACTCGGATCAAAGCTCCCGACGCCCAAGTCTCTTCTCAAAGCTTCCAGAACACTTCTAAGGTAATTTCTTACCTAGAATGGAAGATCTAAAGGGAAGAAGGAAGGCCTAAGTGTTGAAACTTATCAAACACTTGCGCGCCGACTTAATTCCTTCAATATAACTTGCGCGTCCCCCTTCTGGAAGAACCTCAAGAGGATGGGAAAGGGTTTAATAAAGAGTCGCTCAAGTAATTCAACTCTGGTTGAAAATCGCGCAAGTATCCCTTATGTCGCGCAAGTATACTTGCGCGACCAATACTTGCGCGCCGCCGCAGGACTTGCGCGACCTTCAATACTTGCGCGCCCCTATCTTTTTGGGTGCCCATCTTGCCCTTTTTCACCCCTCTTAAGCCATTTCACCCTTCCTATTCAAGATTCAGTCTTCAAGATACTCTTCAAAGCCATTTATGGCATGATTTCTTGATTTGACATCCTTATCTGAAAGGAATTATGTGAAATATCTCTCAAAACCTAATGATTTAAACATCTTTATGTCACCAAAGATTGAGAGTTCATTCATTCAACCTCATCCTTTAAGATGAGAGAATCCTAACCTGGGTTTCCTTTTCAGGAATAATCCCCAGTTATAAAACCTTTAATCTTGGGCATCTTCCTTAAGAATAAGCCCCAATCAAAGTCCTTTAAACTTGGGCATCCTCCTCAAAGAGTAAGCCCCAAACCTTAATCCCTAACCTGGGTCTCCTTTTCAGGAATAAGACTCAGTCATAACCTTGGGCTTCCTTTTCAGGAGTAAGCCCCAAGTCCCCTAACCTAGGCTTCCTTCTCAGGAATAAGTCCTAGTCATAAATCTTGGGCATCTTCCTTAAGAATAAGCCCCAATCAAAGTCCTTTAAACTTGGGCATCCTCCTCAAAGAGTAAGCCCCAAACCTTAATCCCTAACCTGGGTCTCCTTTTCAGGAATAAGACTCAGTCATAACCTTGGGCTTCCTTTTCAGGAGTAAGCCCCAAGTCCCCTAACCTAGGCTTCCTTCTCAGGAATAAGTCCTAGTCATAAATCTTGGGCATCTTCCTTAAGAATAAGCCCCAATCAAAGTCCTTTAAACTTGGGCATCCTCCTCAAAGAGTAAGCCCCAAACCTTAATCCCTAACCTGGGTCTCCTTTTCAGGAATAAGACTCAGTCATAACCTTGGGCTTCCTTTTCAGGAGTAAGCCCCAAGTCCCCTAAACCTAGGCTTCCTTCTCAGGAATAAGTCCTAGTCATAAATCTTGGGCATCTTTCTTAAGAGTAAGCCCCAAGTCTCTTAAAATTTCTCTTAACCAGTCATAAATTTCCTTTGATTTGGGTTTCCTTTTCAGGAATAAAACCCAATCATAAGTCCCCTCCTAACTTGGGCATCCTCCTTAGGAGTAAGCCCCAAGATTAGAGTATTCAAATCTCTATGAAGCACATATAACTTTGTGGACCCTGTTCATGGATTTTCTTCCTAAAAGTAAATCCTAAACCTTCGCCTATCTGGGCAGTCATCTATACATAAGCCCCAAAACAAATTCTTATGATTGCATCTTTTATGGCACAATTGTCTAAATTTTACCAATACCTCTTGTTTCTCACACCGAGCATGACTCACGTGAGCTTAGAGTGTAAAAGTAATTATGACATTCATCTTTGAGCCATCAATCATAAAACATCATATCCCATTCCTCGAACTACGTGGGTTCTGATTCTTTTTTCAAAACAAAGGATACGTAGGTAGCCCATTCATGGGTTCGATCCCAACATTGAAATAATCTCTGTCCTTCTGAATGACGATAAACTTCAAGTGCCCCACTGAGTGGCTTTAAAACCAGCCTGGTCATCAAAATGACCAAGAGACTTTTATATAAATGTTTTGAAGGATACCATTGACCAAGAATCTCTAAACAAATATAGATGATTCTATATTGATGAAGAACCTCGAATACATATAAAAGATTCTCTAAATTTCTTGCATATTTAATCATTGATTGTTAAAACTAAAGGAAAGCTCATTTTATACTTGGTAATGTAATAAGGATTCACGAACTTAACTTAAATCTATAAAGAGAGTCCCGGAGTAGACAATAATTCCCCTCAAAAAGGTGTGATGAGTCCGACCTCCCATCCTCTCGACCAATGCAAATTCCTAAGCCTCATTAGCCCACAAGCTGATGAGCGCCTGCCTTTGGAAAGTAGGTCCAAACGGATGTGGAATCATTGGATGTTTCCGGTTCTACGAACAAACCCGTTAGAAACCGATCGGAACGTTTGAATCTCCCGTCCAGGAGGTCATCCCCGGATTCCGCGCGAAACAAAAATGGTGAACCCGACGTGAATCCTTAACCAAGTTAAAGTGATGTTCTTCTTAGATGTTAGGCCCCTTGGGCCAACAAGGCAATCATTGACATATGATCATCCAAAAGATGCAGTAGCCGGATTCATCTTGATTATGTCTGTTATATGGAACAGGCACTCTTTTTTCAAGATCTTCTACAAAAAATGGCTTTCCTTAAATTCACCCCTGTGAATACTGCTGCTGAGAACACCTCTACTGTGAGGTCTGCTGCCAAGAAAACCAATGCTGCTACTCCTGTTGGAACGTCATCCGCTCTGAGGATGACATCACCAACTCAGCGTCTTCAACGCTGTGTTTCAAATGCACTGGTTAAGGAGTACCGTCGTAACGGTACTATCCCAACTCTGGAGGCCGCTCATCAAGCCCTCCAAGTTAACAATTCTACCTGGTCGTCCGGACAACGGCGACCAGCAATCAAGAAGCAGGCGGTGCTGACTACCGTCTCCAACCGTTTCGGGTCGTTATCCCCGGAACGCAATTTCCATTCACTCCCTTATTCTGAGGAAGTGAATGAGCAGGTCCCGCAGGACCTTAATTCAAAGAGACAGGAGTCCTTCTCAAGGGCTCCCATCAACAATCGCCGCCAGACTCGTGCGGTAGTGCACCCTCAACATGATGAGGGTACCGGCTCCAGGCATTCAGCTCAGGTTCCTCGAACCCGAGCAGGCAAGATGAATCACCAGAGACGGAATCCGGTTAATAATAGGCAGGTTGTCATCCCTGCCATCTCCGGAGAAGTCCACCAACCTAACTTGGTGGCAAATAACGAGCAGGCATACACACCTGTTCGTTTTAATCCCGCTGTCCAGCAGACTCGTCTGGCAGCATCAAGCCGATCCCATCAGGCAATTCCGGCGGAGTACCATAGGCAGGAACATACACCTGCTTATACATCAGCAGTTAGTCAGCAGGCTCGTCTGACTACATATGATGGATCTCGTCAACAGCGTTTGGCGAAGTGTAATCAGCAGGCACATACACCTGCTAATACTAATCAAGCCTACCAACAGTCTCGTTTGGTAGCACACGGAGAAGTCAGTCGGAAAGCCCCGACGACAAATAGGAGGCAGACTAAACTCTCTGCCTCCACACTTGAGTACTGTCAGGATTCACTGACAGGAAAAGGAGGACAGGAGCAGGCACATACACCTACTCCAAGCCCGGAATGGACGTATATCCCTGTTCCGGCGGCTGAAGTCACCAAACATATTTTGTCAATGGTGAAAGAGCAGAAGCAAATTCCTGCTCATATTCTGGATGCTTGCCAGGATATCATAACAGCTTCAGCATCATCTCAGGGACAGACACATAAATCTATCCCTAGCGGTGGAGTGACACATCAACAATTCACTCCGGAACAGACACACACATCTGTTCCAGTCCAAGAGGGTTGTGGGCCTACTCCCCCATATCATATGGACAACCAAGTCAGGCACATACACCTGATTTGAGCGATGATCGTCAGCCTAACCTGACCATCTTTCCTGATCAGGCACATACACCTGCTCAGAGCAATCACTTTCGTCATCAAGTGATTTCTAAAGCGAGTAAGAAGGCATCTAAGAAAAAGATCCGCCCAGCACAGTCAGGAGATCAAAGGCCAATCTGCAACAAGGCCTTGCTCGATGCTGGAGTTCTTGAAGCCCTCAGACATTTATCTGTCGGAATTCAAGATTCTACTCCCTCAGTTCCCAATAACAGGAACATTAATCCCGAAGGTCTTCAACAGACACTTCCTCATGAAGACTTGCTTCATGAAAATTCGGTCAATCTTGAAGTTTCTTCTTCAGATGAGAATCACAGGAACCCTCTGTGTGGTCAGAAGACCAAGGAGCAAGAGATATCATCTTTTGCTGTAACCCATCATGAAGGTCCTCCTCATGGTGATGAACTTCGCTGCGAAAGTCCTCTCCGCAGTAGTGATTCACATTGTCTCGAAAATTCTTCAGAAGGCAATGTAGTGACGAGAAAGCCCTCCTATCTCGAGGCACTTGCAAACGTAAAACCAGTCATGTCTAAAGTTTTACTATCGGCAGGTGAAACTCTTTCTCCATCAGAAGATAGCTTGGGGTTCAGGTTATTCTCTGAACCTTCCCTAGGTCATTCATCTTCCAGCATGAATAGTGATTCCTCTACCAATCTTGTTGAATCCAATGAAGCAACAAGGAAACACCAACTCTGGTCCAAACAGGTAGAAGAATCTTCATTTAATGATAAAGAGGAAATGCTGAACATGAGGAAAAAACTGGCAAAAGGTGAAGTACCAGTCATGTTTTGGCCTTTGGCTGATTCACAGTATGACATTCCAAAGATGTTGACGGATGATGGAATCCATGATATTCGTCTTAACATATGGAAAACTCTTTGTCAATTAAAGAAGAAGGTATTATCTTACGATGAATATGAAAATCATCTTAAGATAATAGAAGGGTTACAACGCCAGATTGATTTGGCATCTCTATCAGTCTCTCGGTATCCGAAGGCTGAAAAGCAACAGAGAACCCTTCAACGTTCATGCCTTGGCGCGCTGAGAAAATTGCGTCAGTTAATTTCCAATGCTCCATCTAATGTTCATATCAGAGGATGGGGTATTCACGGAGCACTACATTTCACAGTGCTTTCCGGTCAGCAAAGCCCGCCGAAAATGGTCTCATGCAATGTTATTGCCCATGGCCGGCCACAGTCAATGGGCTTTGTTCATAATCAAAATCTTGCTCGAGATCAAGCTTCAACTAGTTCCTCTCAAAATCAAGTATATAGAGAACAGGTTGTTGAATTGCTCCTACATCAAGCAGGCGAGAATATTGCGCAAGCCTCTCGTCTGGAGCAAACACGTCATCAAATGACATAAGTTTCGGAAATCATCCAACGGTCTATTGAACCAGGTGATAAAAGTGGATACAGGTTAATGCATCCAGCTAATTTCCGAACTAAGATCCGCAAGATCAAGAGAGATTTCAAGAAGATCTCAGACATAGCATGTCAAGAGACACCCCAGCTTGCCAGACTGGGGACTTCTCTAACCCAACCCTCAGAATCAACGAATGAGATTCGAGGAGTTGAGCAGAAGCAACAGGAACACCCCCAGTCCACCGGACTGGGGACTTTTTCAAATCTTCAATCCCTCCCTCAGAGAAAGTCAGTATTCTCTCGATTAGGGAATAAGCCTCAAGAGGAACGAAGAGCCAAGATGTCAGGAGATTCTCTCCAAGTGACGGTTCACAAAGAAATTCCTGAGGGGTCAAGTCAACGGAATGCCATGTCTTATCATGGACATAAAAGGAGACAATATCATAGAAATGCTGATAGAAAGGATTTCATGAAAAATGCATCCATTAATGTCATCACTGCCGTTGCTGCTGATTCACCAGATGAGGCTCAATCAGAGGGATCAGATGAAGAGGTTCCTGCTCAAGAAGTTGCGCACACAGACCTAAATGAAGAAGGTGTGCGCACACGTAATCAAAGGCTTACCCAAAATTTGGGTATTCCTTTAAGTAACCCACTTCCCCCTCTCCGAAAAGGATCCAATAAGGGGAAAGGAAAGAATCAGGTTACTTCTCACCCTTCCTCTGAAGGAGGTCAATCGCTCTCATTAGAGCAAAGGCTTGCACAACAGGAGGAAGAAATGAAAGAATTAAGAAGGTTGAATGCATAACTACTTCAGAGTAGTCTTCTTCTTAAGAATGCTGAAGTCCGACAGCCGAAGGAATTTGTTGTAACTACTGAGATGGATCAGGAATATCCTCCTTTATCAGTACACCCACAGAGGTCTAATCCTACGGGTCAAACGCAACAACGGTTGGCAGCACTACCATTAGTTGCAGCACCAACCTCCACGGCTGTCCAAGCTCCATTCATTGCACCTACCCAAAACCAAGTTCAACCTGACGTTTCTCAAAAGTTAATAACTACTATTGAGTCATTAACAGCTCGGTTAGAAACTATGGAAGGGAAACGGGCGCAAGTTCAACCTGAAAAGAAAGTTTACCCTGAATGGGTAGATTCAATTTCTCCTCCATCCAGTTTTGGAAACCCTATTTTCCCTACTTTCAATGGATCAGGCGACCCTGAACAACATTTGACGCATTACGTGTCTTGTTGTGATCCTATGATGGGAACTCCAGAACAACAAGAAGCAGTGAAACTCAGATGCTTCGTGCGAACCTTGCAAGGACCAGCTTTTGTCTGGTATACAAGCTTGAAATCCCGGTCAGTCATCGGATGGGAGGATCTTCGTCAAAAATTCCTTCTTCAGTTCAGCTCAACTTTGCCAAAAACGACAGTTTTCGATCTTACAAACTGCAAGCAAAGGGAGAATGAAAGAGTCTCTGGTTTCATTGCTCGTTGGAAGGGATTAACGTATTCCTTGAGTTTATCACTCCCTCAGGAGGAATTATTGCCAATCTGTGTGGCAAATTTGCGTGACGAATTACGCACGCCATTGATCCCTGTGAAATACACAGGAGGGTTTCGAGACCTTACTTCAATCGCTCAACAGATTGAAGATTCCCTTATGCAGGCTAAGGTTAAATCTCGTGTAATTCCATCAGCTCCAGGAAGAAGAATGGGTAAAGCAGAAACTGCTACAGTTATGCTTAAACAGGCACCTGTACCTATTTCTACTTCAAAACCTTCATCTTCTCGAAGGGCTCCACCTCCTGAACGCCAACAACAAAGGCTGTTTCGTCCAAATGATCAAAAAGATCAACGACGAAAACAATTTGAGGATATGAAGAGTAAAACATACTCTTTCCGAAGTGAGCAAGTTCCTGGTTACTTCATTTCAGCTCTGGAAAATAATTTGGTTCAATTACCAGTGCCGAAGAGACCAAACAAGGAAGGAGATGAAGACCGTCCCAATTATTGTCCCTTTCATCAAATGTTGGGACATCCCATCCAGGAGTGTTTTGTCTTTAAAGACCTCCTACAAAAGATGGTTGACTTGGGACAAGTCAAATTGAAGGGTTCTTCAGCTCATGTAGCGTGTATTACCGCTACAGATCCAGAGGAAGGAGGCGAGTGGCAGGAAGTCAAAAGCAAAACTGCGAAAAAATATGATGATTGGATGGTCAGAAAGACAATCAATCGGACCCATTCCATTTTGCGAACACAATTGAAGAAGCCAATTGTGTCTCCTACAAAAGCTGCAGTAAAGCCTCCATCAAAGGACAAATCCTCAAAAGGGCAGCGTAATTCAAAGAAGAAAGAGGAATCAGAAGAAGATGAGTATGCATCAAAGCCTAAATTGTCTTTGACTCTGGCAGATTTCATGCCATCTACTTCAAAGTCACGGGCACCGTCCCACCAAACGGCACAGCCTAAACAGGCCAACCAGGCAGAGTCTTTATCAGACGAAGAATTGATCTTTGGTTCTGTTAATATGATTCAATTAACAGATTCATATTCCAGTCTTGATGAGCCTGAATTCCCTGTATCAAATAAAGGAACCCGAGGAAGTTCTAGAGGTTCAGGATATAGGGGAAGACGTGGATCTTTCCGAAGCCACTACTCTAATTCTACCCCTGCTAGCACTGTATATGCAGCAGAAACTCGTGGTAGAGCCCTTCAGCGAGCTCAAAATGAACAAGCAAGTTCTTCTGCTAATGGCCAACTCAGCTTCGGCACAATTATTTTGGAAGACCGATTAAAGGTTCCATCTTCTTTATCTCAGCAAGCAAATGGATCTAATCAGTCTAATTTTCCAAAACCAAAGATGTTGCCAACTTCAATACAAGATGCATCAGCTTCCAAAGCATCTGCTTCCAAGATACCTGCTAAACCACATATTCCTATTGGGAAACGCAGGCCTCTAGATCAAAAGTATGATATATTGAAACACTTGGCCCAAGTACCAGCCAAATTATCAATTTTGGATGCTTTGAATCTATCAAGAGATCTTCGGGAAGCACTCATCGAAGCTTTGTCAAGTACTCAAGAGTTTGAAGCTGAGATTGCTGCAGCTGAAATTTATCACATAGAGAATAATCCTGCAGAATGCCATGCAGTGATATCTTTTACTGATAAAGATGAGGATGATGTTGTGCATGGGCACATAAAACCTTTGTACTTATCTGGAAAAGTCAATGGTATAGATGTTCGAAGAGCTTTCATTGACAATGGTTCAGGAGTCAACCTCATGCCCATTCGCACACTTCGTCGATTGGGCCTCACAGAATCTGATTTATCTCCTTCTACCATGATGTTGCAAGGATATGATAAAAATGAACAAGAACCACTGGGAGAAGTTATGCTCAGAACTCAGTTTGGAGATCTTGTTTCCAATTCAGATTTCATGATTGTTGATCAAGACTCAGCTTTCAATATCTTGCTTGGAAGACCTTGGTTACATCAGCATGCAGCTATTCCGTCATCATACCATCAATGTCTCAAATACTGTTTCGATGGTCAAGTTGGAACATTATATGGTGATAAGGCCCCGTTCAAAACATGTGAGTCTCAATACATTGAGGCGGAATTTTATCACATGAAGGGAAGAGAAAAATCTACAATGAAGGAAATTACCAAAGTTAATGCTCCATATGGTTTGGAAAAAATTCCAATAAATCCATTTTCACATGTGAGTACAGATTATGTGTTACCTATCAGTCAAATTGACAAAATAGACCCAAATCAAAATACTCTTATGGAAAGATCCATAATGTCAATTACGGCAATCGAGCCAGACAACATGGGAGAAATTGGTAACTTACCAAGCAATGATGAAAGCATAAGTGGTGACGTTTTCATTTCGTCTGCTGAAATCCAACAAGTCTATACTTCGCTAATCAGGCCAGAAGAAGTTATAGCAACACCAGAGGTGAATGTTGATGTCGATTCTCAATCCATCATCTCCTCTTTATTTCCCAAAGAAGACCCTTTTTCATCAATAGGGACGGAAATGGAAGCTTCTTCTTCAAAATGTGAAAATTTTGACATCTCTTATGATCATGAGAATTTCGTTTTTTCATCTACTTTGCAAGTAGAAACGGAAGATATAACACATGATGAAGAGGAAGAGGAAGATCTTAGAGATGCTCCTCCAGCATTTGAAGAGGGTATCTCTACCACTGTGGATGAACTCAGAGAAGTAAATCTGGGTACAGAAAAAGATCCACGCCCCACTTTAATTAGTGCGGCCATAACCCTTGAAGAACAAGAGATGTATATTTCTTTTCTAAAGCAAAATAAAGATATCTTTGCTTGGAATTATACAGAGATGCCTGGCCTTGATCCTGATGTTGCCACCCATCATTTGGGTTTGCCAAAAGAACATCGAGGATTCAAGCAAGCCGCGAGAAGAACACACCCAACCTATGCTTCCAAAATCGAGGCTGAAGTGGATAAGCTTATCAAAGCTAACTTCGTCAGAGAAGTTCAATATCCCAAGTGGTTGGCTAATATTGTCCCAGTAAAGAAAAAGAACGGACAAATTAGGGTTTGCATCGATTTCAGAGATCTTAATCGGTATTGTCCCAAAGATGATTTTCCAGTTCCGATTACAGAACTCTTAATTGATGCGACGGCTGGCTATGAAGTACTTTCTTTCATGGATGGATATTCTGGATATAATCAGATCCGAATGGCCCCAAAAGATGAGGAATATACAGCCTTCAGAGCTCCTCAAGGTGTGTTTTGTTACCGGGTGATGCCCTTTGGTTTAAAGAATGCAGGTGCAACATATCAACGCGCCATGCATCGTATCTTCAAACCTTTTCTAGGGAAATTTGTTGAATGCTATGTAGATGATTTGGTGGTTAAATCCAAACAACGTTTTGATCACTTGGCTGATTTGGAAATCATATTCCACAAGCTTCGACAACATAATTTGAAGATGAACCCCTTAAAATGTGCTTTTGGGGTAACCTCAGGAAAATTCCTCGGCTTTGTTGTACGCCATCGTGGTATTGAAGTCGATCCTGAGAAGACCAAATCAATCCTTGGTATGTCACCTCCTCAGAATTTGAAAGAATTAAGAGGACTTCAAGGACACTTAGCCTATATTCGGCGTTTCATCGCCAATTTGGCAGGCAAAAGTTTACCTTTTACCAAATTATTGAAGAAAGGAGTCACTTACCAGTGGACTAAAGAATGTCAAGAAGCATTTGATGTTCTCAAGAAATACCTCTTAAGTCCACCAGTACTCATGCCACCTGTTGAGGGTAGACCTCTTATCCTCTATGTGACAGCTTTAGAGCGATCATTGGGTGCCTTTCTCGCTCAAAAGAATGATGCTGGGAATGAAAATAGTCTCTACTATCTCAGTAGAACTATGCTTGAAGCAGAAACCCGGTATTCGAGTATTGAAAAATGCTGCCTAGCATTAATCTTTGCAGTTCAGAAACTGAGACACTACCTGCAACATCACGAGGTCCAATTGGTATCTCGTAATAATCCACTCAAATTCATCCTTAGTCGTCCAATGCTTACAGGACGTCTGGCAAGGTGGGCGGTTATTCTACAGCAGTTCGACATTCAATATGTGTCTCAAAAGGCAATTAAGGGCCAAGCTCTGGCTGATTTCCTGGCTGAACACCCTTCAGTGGAAGACACATATTCAGATATCGAACTCCCTGATGAGGAAGTTTTTTCTATTCAAGAGAATCCTCAAACATGGGAAATGTATTTTGATGGTGCTTCTAGAAGTCCAACAGGGAAGAAAATGGAAAATCCTAAATTCAACAAAGTTGGTTTAGGAATTGTGCTCATTTCTCCAGATAAGGCAGTGTTACCTTATTCCTTTTTGTTGTGGGAAGGCGGTACCAATAATGAAGCTGAATACCAAGCTCTCATTGCAGGCTTGGAGTTAGCGCTTCAAGCACAAGTGAATCACTTAAAGGTAAAAGGTGATTCAGACCTGGTAATCAAACAAGTCAATGGGGATTATGCCATCAGAAAAGAAGAATTAATCCCTTTGTATGATTACGTCAGAGAGTTAATGTCGGAATTCCCTTCAGAACCGACATTTTCTTATGTCCCAAGATCACAAAATGCTCAAGCTGATGCACTGGCTAATATAGCCACAGCTTTAGCAGATCCAAATCGGGACGAGACAACCATCGGTATTGCCCACCGTCGTGCAATTTCACCTTATGTTCAAGTCAGAACAGAGGAAATTAATGAAATTAGTCCCATTCCTGAACCATATGGTCATACTACAGGATGGATGTCACCTATCAGGGAATACCTTCAAAATGGAACACTTCCACCTGATAGAGCCAAGAGAGAGCAAATTCGGCGACGTGTGGTCAATTTTACTCTTTATGATGGTCCAAACCACCTCGAGAAAATTCTCTACAAACGTGGTTTTGATGGAGTTCTCTTCAGATGTATTGATGGTGAAGAGACAATGGCTGTCATAAAAGAAGTGCATGCAGGAGTCTGTGGTGCCCACCAGTCTGGACATAGATTGTCTGATCAAATTCGAAGACTTGGATACTTCTGGCCTTCAATGATACAAGATTGTGTTAATTTCACAAAGAAGTGTCATTCATGCCAAGTATATGCCAATTTCATTCATCAACCTCCAGAGTTGCTTCATACAGCTAAATACTCATGGCCATTTTCCACATGGGGAATGGATGTGGTGGGACCTTACCCTTCAGCTACGGCCAAGCAGTTTAAGTACATTCTTACTGCTACTGATTTCTTTTCCAAATGGGCAGAGGCAGTACCTCTCAAAGAAGTCAGTTCTAAATGCATTGTTAGCTTCATCAAGTCTAACATCATTACTAGATTTGGTGTCCCTCATACCATATTGACAGACAACGGCACCAACTTCTGCTCTTCTGAGGTAAAGAGATTGTATCAAGAATACAACATTAAGTCCAACCATTCATCTCGATATCATGCAGCGGCTAATGGCCAGATAGAGGCCTTCAACAAGACTCTTTCAAATATACTGCAAAAGATGGTGGATAAAGATAAGAGGTCATGGCCTGATAAACTCTATCATGCTTTATGGGCTTATCGGACTACCACTCGCAATGCAACGCGGTCTACTCCATATTCATTGGTATATGGAACAGAAGCAGTCTTGCCAATTGAAGTCCAATTGCCCTCACTCAGAATAGCCATTTGTGATCAGTTATCAACAGATGAGCAATCCCAAAAGCGGTTGAATGAATTGGAACAGTTAGATGAGAAAAGATTGTGCACTTTGCACCACTTGGAAATCTATCAGAATCGAATAGCACGAGCTTTTAACAAAAAAGTTCGTCTTCGTTCATTCATTCAGGGAGAATTGGTATTGGTTCTCAGAACACCAATGATACCAGGAAAGAAGCCTCCCAAGCTTGAACCAAAATGGGAAGGACCTTATTCAGTACATAAGGTCTACTCCAATGGAGCGTATTCTCTGATTTCAATGGATGGAGAACACATCACGACTCCAACTAATGCCAGATTTCTGAAGAAGTATTTTGTATAAACACAAAATATTGTTCACAGAACTAAGACTCTTACATTTGGTTCATACAGCAATGGTCCAGTATGACCTTAAACTACAACTATGTCCAGCATGACGATAAACTGTATGGTCCGTGCATATGACCTTAAACTATTCGCACTTATGTCCCTGCAACATGACACTAAACTGTGCAGCACCAATAGTCCTAACTGCAAGACTTTAAACTGCATAGTCCCTGATTTTGTCCTACATGACAATAAACCGTATAGAAGTTCTTATATTTTGTCCGAGATGACATTAAACTATATTTTGTCCTAGCGACATGACATTAAACTGTGTGGCACTTTCATCGTCCAGCATGACGTTAAACTGTGTTAAGTCCCTTATTGTCCTACATGACACTAAACTGTATTCTGTCCGAGATGACATTAAACTATATTGTGTCCTAGCAACATGACATTAAACTGTGTGGCACTTCCAACGTCCATCATGACGATAAACTGTAAAAAGATCAGAACTGATATCCTCATATTGATTCACCTTAGTCTTAGCAACATGACTTTAAACTGTACAGCATCAGTTCGTCCTTGCTATATGACGCTAAAACTATACAGCAATGGTCCAGTATGACTTTAAACTGCAACTTCGTCCCACACGACATTAAAACTATGAAAAAGTTCCATAAACAGTCCAGCATGACCTTAAAACTGCATCATTCCTGGTCCATGTATACGACCATAAACTATTTGCAAATATGTCCAGCAAGACGTTAAATTGTGACGTCCTAACTACATGACGCTAAACTGTATAAAAGTCTCTCACGTCCGGAAAGACGTTAAACTATATAATCATCAAAAGTCCAGCATGACATTAAAACTGCACAATCCCCCTTTCGTCCAATATGACGTTAAACTATATTGTCCCCATCGTCTTAACTACATGACGCTAAACTGTACAGAAAGTCCCTTTTTTATGTCCTACATGACATTAAACTGTACATCGTTAAGGTTGTTATTACCTCTTGTTTCTCACACCGAGTATGACTCACGTGAGCTTAGAGCGAACATCAACCATAACACTCCCTTTGGGCCACTAACCATGTGTAAGTCCCAACAACATTTTTTTTAGATCATTGTCCACAAGAACAACTTGATCATTAATTCATTCTTTAATTGAACTACACAGACTTTGATCCTTGCCCTCCAGGCTGGGTATGTAGGCAACCTCCCAAAGGTTCAAGCCCAAAAACAATCTCTTCACATTGGTTCACCACAATCTCATATGGTGATGATTTGTGAAACCACCCTTGGAATCAATATCTTTACATTGATTCACTTTCGTCCTTGTTATATGACGTTAAACTATACAACACTTTTGTCCAGTACGACAATAAACTACAATATTCTTTGATTTCCTCATTTGAGAAGGAACCATTATTAAACATTGATTCTTTTTCAATCATGGTTTTCATTTTCAAAAAGACTACGTACATACATGGTAATGCCTAAACTTTTTATCTTAGGTTAAAACCATCATTGCACTAAAGTCCCTTTTCACCCTTCACATGTACAAACCAAATTTGTACAAAGGGTAGTGTCTAGAACTACGTGGACTTGATTCCCATCTTTATGGGATACGTAGGAACATTCGAGTGTCCCTCGAATCCAGTCCCAAGTCTTTTGGGCCTAACCCCAAATTTCACTTTCAGTCCCTTGGCTGAAAAGTCCTCATGAAAACACACACTGTGTATTCATTATTATGGTCCGAATTCTATGACCCCAAAAACTAAGATCACTCGTCCTTTCGTCCTGCATGACGTTAAACTGCATTTCAAGAACTACGTATGGCTTGATTCTCATTCATATGAGATACGTAGTGAAGTCCAAGTTTCAATTCAGGACCCAGCCACAACATGATTATGGTTTTCATTGACCTATGTATCTCTATATACATTGGAAAATACCCATCTTTATGTATTATAATCCTAACCTTAAATATTTTCAGATCTTCATAACCCTTTTCATGACTTATGGTCACAAAAATGTCAAACTTCTGAGAATTCTTTTGCCTGACTATGCAGCACGTGCCCATAGGTGGCCTTGCATAAACAGTCCACATAACAGACTTGTCAGCCAAGAGATGCTATTTATTTGACCATGCAGCCAATGCCCATAGGTGGCCCTGCATGTTTTCAACCCCCTAACGGGTTTGTTAAATAATAGTAACTTCATTCTTGGGAAGAATTCCTCTTTTGTCCTTATTTGTCTTAAACGACAGTATGTAGGGATCCGCAAAAATAGCCATCCTTAACATATTTGTCCCATATCCTTTTTCATGATCTGAAAGTATTCAAGTCTATGGTTTATTCTCCTTCCCTACGTTTGGGTCAGACCTTCGTAGGAGTGATATTCATCCAGTTCTTCGATATTCTTGTTTGAAAATATCTTCTCCATATTCAAGTACCTCTTTCCATACAACAAACTCTATGCTTTAGAAAATTTGAATCTCCATAAACTTTCACTGGCTTTTAGCACTAGGAAAGTAAATTTCTGAGAGTTCTTTTGCCTAACTATGCAGCACGTGCCCATAGGTGGCCTTGCATAAACAGTCCACATAACAGACTTGTCAGCCAAAAGATGCTATTTTATTTGACTATGCAGCCAATGCCCATAGGTGGCCCTGCATATTTCAACCCCCTAACGGGTTTTGTTAAATAATAGTAACTTCATTCTTGGAAACTACTTCTTCTAATGCTATTTAGCTCTTTTTCATATCATTCCTCAGATTCAAATATTCTTAAGTCATAGTTTACATATTTTCTCTCATACTTGAGTATGGTAATTTGTTTTCAGATAAATTATCAAGGAATTGAATCCATTTTAATCCATTTTTCGGTCAAAGCTATTTCGACCTTAAACATTAGCCTCTTTATGTCCGGCTTGCATGACTTTAAACTGCCCACACAAAAGACAGAGGAACTATGAATAAAAGTCAAGTTCCAGCTCACTAAATATACATTTTTTGTATGATTTAGCTAATATTGAGCAGTTAAAAGATTCAAAGTTTGTAGGGTTATTTGTAATAATCCTAGTAAAAATCAAACTATAATTACTAGGCCCATTGGCTTAAGTAAATTTGAAGCAGGTAATGAAAGAATGCAGGTACAAATGATTGGAGACGAAAGTGTTTTTCATTGATACACAAGAGTTAGAAGGACATCCACAGATTGGAGTCTCTTCTCTTTTTCAAGAATTACAAGAGGCTTTCAACATAACACTTCATTTGATTTACGGCATCCCGAGATTCATCAGCAACCACCTGGAATTCATTCATTTAACTGGAAACAAAAAGGAGATGCAGTGATACCAGCTCTTCTTGGAACAATTGTAAAAGGATGTTCTTGAGTACGGTTTGAGAAAATTTTCTGCTGATCAAACAGTGACTCTGTTTCTGTCCAAGAGACTTGGAAGATGGATACATGGATTTGAGAATGGAGCATTGGAAGTAAAGAGCCATTTGAAGAGAGTACTCTTTTCAGATATTGCTCTAATACCATGTTTGTCTTCTCTCCACCAACCGGCAGTGGAAAACATTTCAGCCCATGAGTTTGCCATTTTCATATCTGCAAAGGAATGACATGGAGGAAGAATTTGAAAGTTCACACCATTGTTTTTACTCTTAATGCACAGCATAACCGAAATAGAGAAGTAGCAGCGCAGCTGCATTTCAGGTGTATAGTTGTTTGCATTTGGAACATTGACTCCTTGCAAGTGACCATGACCACATAGAGACAGGTAGATGCTCTGTGGGAAATTAAGATGATATTTCTTCAAGTACTTAGCCAAATCTGGAAGAGTGCTGTCGCAGATGTCATAGTAATCAGGGCCAATGATGTTCATAATGTCATCAATCCGCTTGCTAGCCAGTTCATAAGTCGTTCCAATTCCCTTGGGAACCACTGAATCTGCACAAAAGATGAATAAACTAACTCTTAAATGGGTTTATTTTTCATAAATTTTGTGAAGAAATTTGAAAAAATGGCTAAGGCATTAAGGCGCGCAAGTCTACAAAATGGCGCGCAAGTATTCACGTGCCGCGCTAGTTTTCGTCGCGCAAGTATAAACCGCGCATGTACGAATACCTTTACAGGAGCGCGACATCAAGGAAAAACAGAGCAGACTTGCGCGGCTTAGGTGACCTGCGCGGCGAGAGCTCGAGAAGGTATGAAGTCCGGAAATCCGGATACTTGTACGGAGGTGAGGCCGTATATTTATAGGCCAGGAGGCCTACCTGCGTGCCATACCAGAGGGTTTAAGGCTTGCGCGACGCAGACTTGCGCGCCTCCCTCTGCGCACTGAAGACTTGCGCGCCGCCCTTTTCCTTTAGAGGGATTCGATTTCCTCAGAGTCAAATCCTCATTTTTTTCTCCGGATCCAACTCTGAGGGGGGACTTTTGTTGACGCTCCTTTCGTCACGGAATCTAAAGTTCGGAAAAGGGAATATCTGAGCTCAAAGTGATTAATCCTTTGAAGAAACATCAAAAATCGACAAAGGGATGAAAAAGGAGAACATTGCCCAGAGGTCGCGCAAGTTCCCTCTTGGTCGCGCAAGTATACTTGCGCGCCGCCTCAACACTTGCGCGACCCCTCATGGTCGTGCAAGGGACTTGCGCGACAGATCTGGTAACCGCCCAGTAACCGCCCGGGGTCTTCTTTTTCCTATAAATAGACCCTGTGGGCCCCCCATTCGAGGGGATCAGTTCCCAGAAACTCGGATCAAAGCTCCCGACGCCCAAGTCTCTTCTCAAAGCTTCCAGAACACTTCTAAGGTAATTTCTTACCTAGAATGGAAGATCTAAAGGGAAGAAGGAAGGCCTAAGTGTTGAAACTTATCAAACACTTGCGCGCCGACTTAATTCCTTCAATATAACTTGCGCGTCCCCCTTCTGGAAGAACCTCAAGAGGATGGGAAAGGGTTTAATAAAGAGTCGCTCAAGTAATTCAACTCTGGTTGAAAATCGCGCAAGTATCCCTTATGTCGCGCAAGTATACTTGTGCGACCAATACTTGCGCACCGCCGCAGGACTTGCGCGACCTTCAATACTTGCGCGCCCCTATCTTTTTGGGTGCCCATCTTGCCCTTTTTCACCCTTCTTAAGCCATTTCACCCTTCCTATTCAAGATTCAGTCTTCAAGATACTCTTCAAAGCCATTTATGGCATGATTTCTTGATTTGACATCCTTATCTGAAAGGAATTATGTGAAATATCTCTCAAAACCTAATGATTTAAACATCTTTATGTCACCAAAGATTGAGAGTTCATTCATTCAACCTCATCCTTTAAGATGAGAGAATCCTAACCTGGGTTTCCTTTTCAGGAATAATCCCCAGTTATAAAACCTTTAATCTTGGGCATCTTCCTTAAGAATAAGCCCCAATCAAAGTCCTTTAAACTTGGGCATCCTCCTCAAAGAGTAAGCCCCAAACCTTAATCCCTAACCTAGGTCTCCTTTTCAGGAATAAGACTCAGTCATAACCTTGGGCTTCCTTTTCAGGAGTAAGCCCCAAGTCCCCTAACCTAGGCTTCCTTCTCAGGAATAAGTCCTAGTCATAAATCTTGGGCATCTTCCTTAAGAATAAGCCCCAATCAAAGTCCTTTAAACTTGGGCATCCTCCTCAAAGAGTAAGCCCCAAACCTTAATCCCTAACCTGGGTCTCCTTTTCAGGAATAAGACTCAGTCATAACCTTGGGCTTCCTTTTCAGGAGTAAGCCCCAAGTCCCCTAACCTAGGCTTCCTTCTCAGGAATAAGTCCTAGTCATAAATCTTGGGCATCTTCCTTAAGAATAAGCCCCAATCAAAGTCCTTTAAACTTGGGCATCCTCCTCAAAGAGTAAGCCCCAAACCTTAATCCCTAACCTGGGTCTCCTTTTCAGGAATAAGACTCAGTCATAACCTTGGGCTTCCTTTTCAGGAGTAAGCCCCAAGTCCCCTAAACCTAGGCTTCCTTCTCAGGAATAAGTCCTAGTCATAAATCTTGGGCATCTTTCTTAAGAGTAAGCCCCAAGTCTCTTAAAATTTCTCTTAACCAGTCATAAATTTCCTTTGATTTGGGTTTCCTTTTCAGGAATAAAACCCAATCATAAGTCCCCTCCTAACTTGGGCATCCTCCTTAGGAGTAAGCCCCAAGATTAGAGTATTCAAATCTCTATGAAGCACATATAACTTTGTGGACCCTGTTCATGGATTTTCTTCCTAAAAGTAAATCCTAAACCTTCGCCTATCTGGGCAGTCATCTATACATAAGCCCCAAAACAAATTCTTATGATTGCATCTTTTATGGCACAATTGTCTAAATTTTACCAATACCTCTTGTTTCTCACACCGAGCATGACTCACGTGAGCTTAGAGTGTAAAAGTAATTATGACATTCATCTTTGAGCCATCAATCATAAAACATCATATCCCATTCCTCGAACTACGTGGGTTCTGATTCTTTTTTCAAAACAAAGGATACGTAGGTAGCCCATTCATGGGTTCGATCCCAACATTGAAATAATCTCTGTCCTTCTGAATGACGATAAACTTCAAGTGCCCCACTGAGTGGCTTTAAAACCAGCCTGGTCATCAAAATGACCAAGAGACTTTTATATAAATGTTTTGAAGGATACCATTGACCAAGAATCTCTAAACAAATATAGATGATTCTATATTGATGAAGAACCTCGAATACATATAAAAGATTCTCTAAATTTCTTGCATATTTAATCATTGATTGTTAAAACTAAAGGAAAGCTCATTTTATACTTGGTAATGTAATAAGGATTCACGAACTTAACTTAAATCTATAAAGAGAGTCCCGGAGTAGACAATAATTCCCCTCAAAAAGGTGTGATGAGTCCGACCTCCCATCCTCTCGACCAATGCAAATTCCTAAGCCTCATTAGCCCACAAGCTGATGAGCGCCTGCCTTTGGAAAGTAGGTCCAAACGGATGTGGAATCATTGGATGTTTCCGGTTCTACGAACAAACCCGTTAGAAACCGATCGGAACGTTTGAATCTCCCGTCCAGGAGGTCATCCCCGGATTCCGCGCGAAACACCCTTGTTAACATACCAAACATAAAAACCCTACGTTTATCACCTTAGACCCCCCCAACATAATATTTACTAGACCAAAATATCATTCAATTATATTAATAACCCCACACATATCCTATTTTCAAGTCTATTCTACCTCAATGGATCCCACATGGATCGTGATGGGTTTAATTTATCATTTAATAAACCAATTTAACAATTAATTCTAAGTGAATCATATGCACAACAATAAAGAATATTACACAAAAACATTCAAATAAACTAACATAAATACTACGGTATGTAATGTTTAGAAAACCCACCTCGATTATTATGACAACAAAATTCTCAAAATGGTCTTTGACTCGGTTTCAAACACCCTTCTAAGCCTTAATATAAGTGTCACACCCAGTTTTTCATGTCTTTGTTTTGATATGGTTCATTGGAAATTCTAATCCTTTTCATGGGTCTTAGGAGAGTTTAATGTTGAGTATTGATGTTTCATCTATGTCTAATCAACCTAATTTGGGTTCCACATTTCTTTTTTATGAGTTTTTGGAGAAAGGGTGGTTATTTCATGATTTGGGCCAACCGTGAGCCAATTTCCATATTTAAAAACCAAATTTTTTTCTTTTAAAAATTCTTCATTTTTCAACATTTTTCATTCATTCTACTTCCCACTTGGCTCCATAGACAAATTAAAACTACCATATCCTTTTTTACCCATTATAAATTCATAAACATAGTGAATATGGGTTACTAATTTTGGTATTGGGCAAGATTGTGGGCTCATTTCCAATTTTAAAAATATACTTTTTCATTTATATCATTTAAATTTTTTAATATTATTAATTTATTCCACATACCATTCGAATCCAAAATACCTAGAGTAACTCCCATTATCGAGTTTACCTCTTTAGAGCTCATTTGCATCACATATTAGGGTGAAAGTTCTCAGGTTTCCTCAAAACATCTTGAATTGATAAGGTAAATTGTTTCATCCTTAAATAATTCAATTCATACCCTTTTTCCCAAAAATATTCTTTCCCTGGTTCTTCCAGACCTTAGGAGTCTCTCCAAGAAATTTCAAGCCATTACCTATTCTCTAAGGGTGCAGATCTAGTGGAAGACGAAGAGTTTTCCAGGTGGCAAGGTGAGATTCCTTCCCTGTTCTCCTTCCTCTTCCTCCTCCTTTAATTATTTCAGGGTTTTATATTCTCCCATAGTCATGTTAGACCTAGTGTTCTATTATTCCATGATTTTTATGGGGGTTTTTTCATTTGGGTTTGGTCATCATATGTTTAGGGTTTATAAACCCTCAGATGGTGATATTGGGTGTGTGTTTCCATTACGCCAAGGATTTAAGGTAGGATATCCCTTACACAAGACTTTATCATTTATGTTTCATCATTATAATTCTTATCTAACCATATTTATATGAAATGTTCTACTGTGAAAACTTTCTTTTAATTTTTTTGTGCAAATGAATGTTATGCCTTATTTTGTTAAAAATATAGTTATTTTGGTATAAATGTGCACTCCTCTTGTTTGATAAATTATTCCATGAGCTCACGCACTTATTTTTTAGTATTTTGAATATTTTTTAGTAGATTTAATACATTTATGTCATGAAAATGGTATTTTATCCCTTTTTAAGTGCTTAGAATAAGTTTTTTTGTTAAAGTGTCACGACCCGACCCAACGGGGCTCGAGCCGCGACTCCCCAAGCCCGCCTCCAATAGGCCAGGGGCTGGCGACCAGCGCCGAGTAGGCTATCACACACATGGGAGGCATTAGCCTAAGGTACCTGTACACACGCACCCACAAACACCTCCATGCAACAGTGCAGAGATATAGAAACTGAAAAGTAAATGCATGCATACAATCTATCCCAAACCAGAGTGCAACAGCAAAAGTACAAGGGCAAAACAGGGCCCACCAAAAGAAAACTACAAAGCGCGTCTAACCTGCTCTGAAGAAGGGAAACGCTGCCACAAACACCCGCCGGAAAGCTCCCTCGGCACAGCTCCGGTAAACACCCCGGTCAACTCGCTCACTAAGCTCCACCTGCTCCGGGTCCTCCTGGGACTCCATCAAAAGGCATGTGGTCTGCACAAGACACAAACATGTACGGGCAAAGCCCGTGTAGGGGTGAGTATAAACATACTCAGTAGGCACCCCAAAAACCCAAAACCCAAGGGAGAAACTGGAAGGCAACAGTCCGCTCAACCCAGCCAGAGGGAACCCAGACGAGAGAGAAACTCCATCTCGTGACCATCCTCGGCTAAACAAAACTAGTCAGCTCAGCTCAGGTGTATGCCCATACATACACCTTGAACAATCCAGATATACACAGCTCACGCCACAAAGCCACAAGAGGTACTGACCTCATCACCAGCAACTGTCCACAACCAGGAGAGTACACCACGAACACTGTCATACCAGATGACACTCATCCGAGAGATACACTCCATCGGGACCCAAACAAACATCTCAGACGCTCACCCGAGAGACCACGCTCGTCGGATAACATCACGGAGGAAACATCGCTGAAACAACATAACCACCAAACTCCTTGGATAGGGGATCGCCGCTAGGGTCCGCTAGGGGATACCAAGACCCACTCCGGTATACGTAACTCACAGATAGGGGATCACTCACAGGGTCCGCTGGGGGATACCACGACCCGATCTGGCATACGTAGTTCTCATAGATGGGGGATCACACCCAGGATCCGCTGGGGGATACCACAACCCGATCTGCACTCGACAGAAGCTTCACACTCAGATAGAGGATCATCGTCCATATAAAGATGGTCACGACGATACCGGAACCCTATCTGGGATAACTCGCGATGGAGGAGATCGAACTGACGATGCCACAACCCTACCGAAACCACGCGCTGAGTAGGGGATCGCATAACCAATGATACCGCAACCCTACCGACACCAAGCGCTGAGTAGGGGATCGTATAACCAACGATGCCGCAACCCTACTATAAACATCATGCTGAGTAGGGGATCGTAAACCGGCGATGCCACAACCCTACTATGCACGACCCACCGCGTAGGGGATCATATTCCTGATGATGCCACAAACCCTACGGGGTTAACCTACTAGATAGGGGATCGCCGCCCGTAAATAAGCGGTCACAGCGATACCAAGAACCCGATCTAGGGTAAAGATGCTAGAGGATCCACTCCGGGCCCACCGGAGGGATACCACAACTCTAACAGTTTAAACATTCCATCGAGAGGATCACAAAACCATATGAAGGTTGTGATGCCACACGAACCCTCGTGGGAACGAACCAAGGGAGAACCCTCAACCACTGCTGGTCCAAACGTCGCTAACCCGAGCGACCCGCCACAACGCCACACTGCGCACCTCCTAGGCCAAAACCGAGGACACCATCGCGTTCCACGTGGAAAAACAC
This sequence comes from Viscum album, assembly GCA_963277665.1. Taxonomy (NCBI): domain Eukaryota; kingdom Viridiplantae; phylum Streptophyta; class Magnoliopsida; order Santalales; family Viscaceae; genus Viscum; species Viscum album. The sequence continues at coordinate 343,789,125 of OY728127.1, read as the reverse complement.
GCAGGATAGGCTGTTTACTCGCCCGAAACGGAGCACCGGTGAAAAAGGCACTATTCACCACAGCTAGCTCGTGTGGGGCCCACAAAACGATCCCGAAACCCATCGAGCGGATCACACCACGACGATCCCCTCGGAAAAACAAGCGGAATCGACTACTCGCTCGCCCAAAACAGACACCCGGTGAAAAAAGTACTATTCACCGAAGGCCGGCTCGGGTGGGGCCCACGCCTGGATTCCGAAACTCATCGAACGGATTGCACCATTGCGACCCTCTCGGAAAAACACTCAGGATTGACTATTCATCCGCCAAAATCGGACTCCTGGTGCAAAAGCTGTGTTTCTCCGCAAACGCCAAAACCCGGCCTCGTGGGGCCCGCACCCCGTTCACAGTCCCACCACCTGGAAACCATCTCAAAAAGTCCGTCGTACCATCAGGGTCTCAACGCCACTGACGGCGCGTCAATCGGACGTTCCGGGTAGAAGTTACAACAGCCCGAAGTCGTAAAATAATAAAATAATATTATTTTTTACGACATTTCTAACTCCCAGGCCACGATCCTGAACCCTTAAACCCTCAAAGTGAGTTCAAAAGGTCCGTCTCAACGCAAGGAGCGCGTCGCCGCAAACGGCTCGCAAATCGGAGTTACGGTTTGCGAGTTACGGGGGTTTAAAGAACCCCCGGAAAATTCTGGCCGGACCACCGCCAGGCTCGCCGGAAACCACCGCGCCGCCGCCGGATTCCGCCGCGCCGCCGCCTGAAACCGCCGCCCCGCCGCCGTGCCATCGCCGGATTCCGCCAGGGCCGCCGCCGGAAAACCGGGTTTTCACCGGAAAACTTCCGGAGCCACCGAGAGCACCCCGGTGCTCCAAATTCAGATCCGAAACATGTTTTGGAAAGCTCGGGACCCGAACTATACAACCCATATGAAAATTTGAAGAAAAACAACACAAAAACGGGATCAGGGATTGTAAAACTCAAACCGCCTACCTCACAGGCGAAACGCCGACGTTCTGCCTCAGATCCGCGCTCCAGAGCTTCCGCTGCGCGCTCCTGGAACGTCCGCCGTCGAATTCTGAGCTCGTGGGCGCTCCGTTGGCTCGATTCGGCGGAGTGGCGGTGAAAAACGGCGAAGAACGACGAAGAATGATAAAAATGGGGGGGGGGGGCGCTGATATTTATATCAGCGGCCCGCCGGCGCCAAACCCGCCTCGGACCCGACGCCCGATGCGAACAAAAGTAAGGTCACCCCTAGGGTAAACGCGTCGTTCTGAACGTAACGGCGGTCTCAGATTTTCCATCCGAGACTCCGTTCAGAAGTTATTCGAGCCGACGCTCGCCCACTAAGTTGCTACTTATTTACGGAAACGCCCCTGGTGGCGTTTCTCACCGCAGGCCCGTGCCCGCAAAGTTTACACCCCGCCTAGGGTAAACGGCACGTTCCGGACGCAACTGTGCCCTCAGATTCCCGTTCTGAGCTACCGTTTAGGAGATATCACACCCCCGCCACGTGCATAGTGTAAAAATACTTAATATTTTTATAAAATTAATTCCGGGCACACCGGGCCTCGGAATCGCACGCCGTCTTCGCGCATAGCTCTGGAATTATTCGTAGAAATATTCCAAAGTCTGACAGGGCCAAAAACCCGAGTCGCTACATCCTCCCCCCCTTAGAACTTTTCGTCCCCGAAAAGCCCCAAGCACAAGGAAAGCGACTGAACTCTCAACTGGGTCTCACACACCAGCGAGCTCACCAACAACAACCACTCAGGGTCTTACCAACGCCCTGAACAAAACTCGAGCAAGCAACAAAAGGAAAGAGTACCGCTAAACAGTGTCTGACAAACTACTGCAGTAAGTAGAAAGACACAAGGCGTACCTCTATCCATCCGTGGTGCCTCTGGGTCAACAGCCTCCAGGGCATGCAGCTATCCTCGCCCTCGACCACCAGCTCCCTGAGCTAGGCGTGGACCACCTGGGGGTGGGGGTGGTGGCAACTGGTACTGCCTACCACCGCCTCCCGCTGCACCAGCTCCGCCGCCACTTCCGACGCCCTGCGGACCTCCTTGCTCGAGACGCTGCCTCTGCCAAGGCGGTCCATCGACCGGCTCCCTCTCAGCAGCACGTCGGGTCGGACAATCTCTAGCAAGATGTCCCCGATCATCGCAAGCATAACACCGCCTCTCCTGCGGCTGACCAAAACTGGCCTGCGAGCCCTGTGAGCTCCGAGGCTCAGATCCCCCATCCTGGGGTCGCCTCCTGAAACGTCAGCCACGTCCAGACCCCTGAGTCTGACGTCGGCTACCATATGCCGATCCGACCGACGGAGTCTCAGCTCTCGAGTGCCCAGCACTAACAGGGTAAAACTGCTCAGCCAGAAAACTCTCCACCACCAACGCTCGCTCCAGCACTCCAGCATAGGTGGGCAGGCACAAGGAAATCATACCCGCTCGGATGTCCCTGCGTAAGCCCTGCTCGAAGGTCCGAGCCCTAAAGAACGGGTCTCTAACCATATCCAGGGAGTAGCGCGAAAGGTCTGTGAACCTCACTAAGTACTCCGACACAGTCAGGCTCTCCTGTCGAAGCTGTAGAAGCTCTTGGATCCGCACTGACCTCAGCGTCACCGGATAGAACTCCTCCCTGAAGAGCTGCTCAAACTCTTCCCACGTGAGCGTCTCCTCATCATGGGACTGCGTCACCAAACTCCACCATCGCCCGGCCGAACCATGCAGAAGGCTCGCCGCTAGGACCACCATCTGATCAGGAGGTGTCCTTACTAGGCGGAAAACTCGAGTAACTGACTCGAGCCAGTCATCAGCTGCCTGGGGGTCTGGATCACCCCGAAACCTTAGAGGTCGCTGCCTCTGGAACTCGTGAAGCGCACTCAGCCTGCGCGCAACCTCGTCCTGCACCGCCGGCACAACCAGCTGCTCGACAGGTGGTGGCTCAACTGGCAGACCACCTGGAGGTGCAACCTCAGAACATGCGCCCTGCTCCACGGCCACTACACGGGGCGGGTCATTCGCACAATCCTGCTGTGGAACCCTCGCTGGCTGTCGTCGTGGAGGCATCCCGAATTACATTCAAGACACACCACAGTCAAAGAGTATATCTGGAGAGCTGACTCAAGAAGGACAAGGAAACAAACCAAAAACCCAGTCCTATACGATGCATGTACCATTATGTCCCCGCGACCAGTGTACGAATGTCCCGAGTCGAAAGACAGGTTATCAGAGTCCTGGTGTATGGATACGTCGGCCGCCGCACCAACACTGGAGTCCCTGGCCTGAAAGCCGAACTCTAAACACCCTAACACTGCCGCTATGCAACCCAAACCAAACTCACAGCTAGACCAGCTACGCTCTAAGATCCCAAAGGTGGAACCTCCTCTGATACCACTCTGTCACAACCCGACCCAACGGGGCTCGAGCCACGACTCCCCAAGCCCGTCTCCAATAGGCCAGGGGCTGGCGACCAGCGCCGAGTAGGCTATCACACACATGGGAGGCATTAGCCTAAGGTACCTGTACACACGCACCCACAAACACCTCCATGCAACAGTGCAGAGATATAGAAACTGAAAAGTAAATGCATGCATACAATCTATCCCAAACTAGAGTGCAACAGCAAAAGTACAAGGGCAAAACAGGGCCCACCAAAAGAAAACTACAAAGCGCGTCTAACCTGCTCTGAAGAAGGGAAACGCTGCCACAAACACCCGCCAGAAAGCTCCCTCGGCACAGCTCCGGTAAACACCCCGGTCAACTCGCTCACTAAGCTCCGCCTGCTCCGGGTCCTCCTGGGACTCCATCAAAAGGCATGTGGTCTGCACAAGACACAAACATGTGCGGGCAAAGCCCGTGCAGGGGTGAGTATAAACATACTCAGTAGGCACCCCAAAAACCCAAAACCCAAGGGAGCAACTGGAAGGCAACAGTCCGCTCAACCCAGCCAGAGGGAACCCGGACGAGAGAGAAACTCCATCTCGTGACCATCCTCGGCTAAACACAACTAGTCAGCTCAGGTCAGGTGTATGCCCATACATACACCTTGAACAATCCAGATATACACAGCTCACGCCACAAAGCCACAAGAGGTACCGACCTCATCACCAGCAACTGTCCACAACCAGGAGAGTACACCACGAACACTGTCATACCAGATGACACTCATCCGAGAGATACACTCCATCGGGACCCAAACAAACATCTCAGACGCTCACCCGAGAGACCACGCTCGTCGGATAACATCACTGAGGAAACATCGCTGAAACAACATAACCACCAAACTCCTCGGATAGGGGATTGCCGCTAGGGTCCGCTAGGGGATACCAAGACCCACTCCGGTATACGTAACTCACAGATAGGGGATCACTCCCAGAGTCCGCTGGGGGATACCACGACCCGATCTGGCATACGTAGTTCTCACAGATGGGGGATCACACCCAGGATCCGCTGGGGGATACCACAACCCGATCTGCACTCGACAGAAGCTTCACACTCAGATAGAGGATCATCGTCCATATAAAGATGGTCACGACGATACCGGAACCCTATCTGGGATAACTCGCGATGGAGGGGATCGAACCGATGATGCCACAACCCTACCGAAACCACGCGCTGAGTAGGGGATCGCATAACCAATGATACCGCAACCCTACCGACACCAAGCGCTGAGTAGGGGATCGTATAACCAACGATGCCGCAACCCTACTATAAACATCATGCTGAGTAGGGGATCGTAAACCGGCGATGCCACAACCCTACTATGCACGACCCACCGTGTAGGGGATCATATTCCTGATGATGCCACAAACCCTACGGGGTTAACCTGCTAGATAGGGGATCGCCGCCCGTAAATAAGCGGTCACAGCGATACCAAGAACCCGATCTAGGGTAAAGATGCTAGAGGATCCACTCCGGGCCCACCGGAGGGATACCACAACTCTAACAGTTTAAACATTCCATCGAGAGGATCACAAACCCATATGAAGGTTGTGATGCCACACGAACCCTCGTGGGAACGAACCAAGGGAGAACCCTCAACCACTGCTGGTCCAAACGTCGCTAACCCGAGCGACCCGCCACAACGCCACACTGCGCACCTCCTAGGCCAAAACCGAGGCCACCATTGCGTTCCACGTGGAAAAACACGCAGGATAGGCTGTTTACTCGCCCGAAACGGAGCACCGGTGAAAAAGGCACTATTCACCGCAGCTATCTCGTGTGGGGCCCACACAACGATCCCGAAACCCATCGAGCGGATCACACCACGACGATCCCCTCGGAAAAACAAGCGGAATCGACTACTCACTCGCCCAAAACAGACACCCGGTGAAAAAGGTACTATTCACCGAAGGCCGGCTCGGGTGGGGCCCATGCCTGGATTCCGAAACTCATCGAACGGATTGCACCATTGTGACCCTCTCGGAAAAACACTCAGGATTGACTATTCATCCGCCAAAATCGGACTCCTGGTGCAAAAGCTGTGTTTCTCCGCAAACGCCAAAACCCGGCCTCGTGGGGCCCGCACCCCGTTCACAGTCCCACCACCTGGAAACCATCTCAAAAAGTCCGTCGTACCATCAGGGTCTCAACGCCACTGACGGCGCGTCAATCGGACGTTTCGGGTAGAAGTTACAACGACCCGAAGTCGTAAAATAATAAAATAATATTATTTTATACGACATTTCTAACTCCCAGGCCACGATCCCGAACCCTTAAACCCTCAAAGTGAGTTCAAAAGGTCCGTCTCAACGCAAGGAGCGCGTCGCCGCAAACGGCTCGCAAATCGGACTTACGGTTTGCGAGTTACGGGGGTTTAAAGAACCCCCGGAAAATTCTGGCCGGACCACCGCCAGGCTCGCCGGAAACCACCGCGCCGCCGCCGGATTCCGCCGTGCCGCCGCCGCCGCCGCCGGAAACCGCCGCCCCGCCGCCGTGCCGTCGCCGGATTCCGCCATGGACGCCGCCGGAAAACCGGGTTTTCGCCGGAAAACTTCCGGGAGCCACCGAGAGCACCCCGGTGCTCCAAATTCAGATCCGAAACATGTTTTGGAAAGCTCGGGACCCGAACTATACAACCCATATGAAAATTTGAAGAAAAACAACACAAAAACGGGATCCGGGATTGTAAAACTCAAACCGCCTACCTCACAGGCGAAACGCCGACGTTCTGCCTCAGATCTGCGCTCCAGAGCTTCCGTTGCGCGCTCCTGGAACGTCCGTCGTCGAATTCTGAGCTCGTGGGCACTCTATTGGCTCGATTCGGCGGAGTGGCGGCGAAGAACGGCGAAGAACGACGAAGAACGATAAAAAGGGGGGGGGGGGCGCTGATATTTATATCAGCGGCCCGCCGGCGCCAAACCCGCCTCGGACCCGACGCCCGATGCGAACAAAAGTAAGGTCACCCCTAGGGTAAACGCGTCGTTCTGAACGTAACGGCGGTCTCATATTTTCCATCCGAGACTCCGTTTAGAAGTTATTCGAGCCGACGCTCGCCCACTAAGTTGCTACTTATTTACGGAAATGCCCCTGGTGGCGTTTCTCATCGCAGGCCCGCGCCCGCAAAGTTTACACCCCGCCTAGGGTAAACAGCACGTTCCGGACGCAACTGTGCCCTCAGATTCCCGTTCTGAGCTACCGTTTAGGAGATATCACACCCCCGCCACGTGTATAGTATAAAAATACTTAATATTTTTATAAAATTAATTCCGGGCACATCGGGCCTCGGAATCGCACGCCGTCTTCGCTCCTAGCTCTCGAATTATTCGTAGAAATATTTCAAAGTCTGACAGGGCCAAAAACCCGAGTCTCTACATAAAGAGTGCATGCCAGGTGTTTGGTAAATTTCTTGGTCGACTTTTATGTGTCCAGTGCAATTTAAAATGGTTTGATTGGATTTATAAATAAATTTGAAGCATGAAAAAAATTAATTTGGGATCCTTTTATGGCTTTACAATTTGTATTTGGTTTTACAAACAAATGGGTTTTGGTTTACAACATGTTTTGGCCCGAGTTGCTTGAAAATGGCCTGTTTCACATCCTTCTGAAAATGGTTTTGTTTTGAATATGTAACATAACTGTTTTAAGGGTTTTATGAATGTATTTTTATGATTTAAATGGTGTTTATACACCTCCTTAATAAAATTTAAATGCATAACTTTTTCAAATGTTATTTTTGACAAAATTTTAAAGGCCCGTTTGGCCTTTCCTAAAAATGAAGAATGGGTGTTTTACTTTTATATACCATGTAGTGTCAAATGGTATTTTTTTATGGACCATTAAATGATTTTATTAAATGTTTTTAGGGATTCCATGTATGTTTTGGTATGGTTTTTTGTGTGTTTATACTTAAAAGGGTGTTTTTGTTTGAGTTTTATGTGCAAAGCCTCAATACGCTGCTTGAAATTGTTCTACGAAATGTTTTAGTGGTGTATTGATTCGTGAAAGAAATGAGAAGATATTTTGTGGGATGTTGGTATTATTATGGTTTGGGAATGGAATTTTTATGTGAAATGTATATTTGATAATGTGTGTAACTTGATTCAGCACTAAATAGAATGCTAGGTATCTAGGTGGGTGGACATGTACTAGTATGCTAGTGATCTCATGGGGTTTGGCCCATGTTTCACGTAGAAAGTTTTATGATGAAAACACTAACTAAATTATAATGATTATGATTTTGGGGGACCACTAGGTTATTTGTATTCTCCCTATAAGTGGCTCATGTGCTTGAGAACGGATATTTATTATGGTTACTTTCACCGAGATACGAGGTACCTGGGGCTCACAACTAACTAGTGCCTAGGGGTGTTCTCGTGAATCGTGCTCATTGGATATTTTTTAATCACCATAGGCATACAGTGTGTTTGGTTGGTAAATTCCATAGTGTGTGTGATTTATTTAAAATTGTAACTTCTTTAAAGCATCCCTCTTGAAAACTATTTTCATTTTGAAGTTGCACCTCTTTGAAAATTATTACTAGCATTATTGTTTATAAAACTTACATGTTTTTGTCTGGTAATTTTTTATAGCATGGGACCTCATTTAGAAAACATACCATTATATTTTTATTTAAAAATTTAAATGGATATTTCTTTTATTTTAAATGATGTTCATTGGGAATAGAATATCTGGATAACCTACTGAGTTTTAATACTCATGCATATAGTCTTCTTCTATTTTTAGCCCTTGTGCGGGTTTCAGCTTGAGTTCGATCTCCTTGGGAGACGAATGATCATTATGTTGGAGAGTGACCATATGTTTCACATGGAATTATTTGGTTATCAGGTTTGGTCAGTTGAGTTTTTTCTTTAGTTATACTTTCAGTTTCTTATACAAATAATGTTCAGTTCAATTTTCATGTAAATGTATTTTGGACTGTCCATTTCTTTCCAATGTTTGTTTTATTGTTTATATCTGGGAGAAATTGTTCCCATTGGGTACTCAATTGATTCCCCCGGTGCTTTTCAACATCCTGGGAAGATCGAGAACGCCTCTTGGGACTTGTCAGGGGATTGCCAATGTGACCGGTTCAGGGTCGACTCAGGATGGTTCGTGACAAAATGGTACCAAAAAAGGTTGGCTCTTAGCAATCCTTTATTTTTAGAGAGCCCTTATTATTTAGGTGATGTCAGTGTTTATGGATTAGGATTTTTGGGACTTGAGGGGTAAGTGCAGGAAGAGCATCATGAACTCTTTCTCGTTCTGATCCTCGGGTTTCCATGGGAAGTCCAGTTTTATTAGTGTCTTTTATTCTTGTTGATTATTTGGTGTTGGGATATGACAAGGGGAGTCTGACTAATGGCCTTCGTGAGCTCACAGGGCTCAGAAAGACATGTGGATATGAGGAATGGTCCTAATAATTCTCTCTACGTTGATGTTTTATTTGACATATGGCTGCAAACCATATGGTCAAGTCACCCACGGACACTAGTTCATTTTTTTGGGTCTCTTGGACCTTTCTTGAATTATTATTTTTTATTTTGAAATTACTTGTTTGAGAATAGTAAAAATGAGTTTTAAAGGAGTGGTTGGTTTTTGAAAAGTGGAAAAGGGGTTTTCAAAAATTAAATATAATAATGGTTTTGGAAGGCTATTCTTTTTTTGAAATAATGTTTTGGGAGGTAGTGGAAATGATTTAATGGAGTTCGATTTTTTTTAATCTAAACTTGTGGTTTATTGACATAAAATGATTTTAATTTGTGAATCGTTTTAAGGTGATTCTGCATATTTGTTTTAAATGGGGTGTTTTGGGATGTTGAAAAGTGTTTTAAATATGTTTAATTGGTTTTGGAAATTGGTTTTTAGTGGTTGGTATTTTCCTAGAAAGGGTATTGGCCTCAATGGCCATCAAATTATGAAAATATACCTTTTTGGATTTTAGAAAATTGGAATGGGTTGTCTGGAGTAACTTAGTTGTTTTAAAAGTTGTTAAAAATGAAAAGGGGTATGTTTTTAATCCAATGGTTCTTGATGATTTGTGGTTTGTTTTGTGAAAAATGGTAAGTGTTTTTGAATTGGTGGTTAGTGTTCCCCTTGAAGGTACATGATTTTCATAATGTTGTTGTTTTTTTTAGCCTTTGGTGTATTCATGGGTGCTCACATGCATGGTTTTATTGATATCTAGATGTATGGCCTATATGGAATGGTGGTTGGGTTCCTGGGGTGGCATGGAAATGTGAATGTGAGTGAGACTTGGTGAAACAACATTGGTGAATGTGGAAACCCACCAAGTTAGTTTGTTTTTAAAAAAATTTATGTGCTGAAAATTGTGGCCTTTGTTTATAAACCAATGGTTATGAGGATAGTTTTTTTCTATGTCTTAGAAGAGTTGTTTATTTAGTAAGCTTCATTGTGATCTATAATTCTTAATTTTGTTATATATTGAGATGAGATCCTGTATGTGGCTGAGTTTTGGAGTAATGTTCATTGGGTTTCTAAAGATGTGTTTGATGTTTTGATGTGACCATAGACAGTTCTCTGTTGGAAATCTTTCCGGTTGATCAACCTAAGGATTCAATTAAAATGTTAAATCCAACCCTTTTTATGATGCCTCAGCCTGATGTTTTTGAATAGAGATATGTTTGGGATCGATTTATAGTTATTCCAACTCATGATAATTATTTTGGACATAGCAGTTGTGTTCAGTGATGTTGATGTGTTTCGCTGTATTCTTTGTCCATTCTGCCCCTCATTCAGACTGACACAGAATTTTGATGTGTATATATGAGTTCCTATTTATATTAGGTTTTTTTTTGAACATGAGAGTTTTTTTATTGGTGTGATCCTTAGCACCCTGACTGCGGTACAACTGATGCTTCAAGAATCAAGGCTCTAGCCAAAGGCCTCAGAGTGAAGCTTTTCACGCAGTCAGGAAATCTCTTGAGGTGTGGGGAGTTTAACCAGGCTCCTACCTCCACCATTTTGGTATGGTAGTTTCTATGTCTCTACTTTGGTTCCTCATTTCTTTGAATTTACCTTTGTCACAACAATTGTGGTGGACTTACCCCTGACATAGTGTCTTTGGTTATGCCTTCATGGATGTGGGTTTTCGATCAATGTCCCTATGTAGACCACCTGTGAAAATAGGGTATGGTCTTGGTGTTACCTGTTCATAGGTGGAGATTTTTAGGTAGTTTCTTTGTTTCTTTTGTTGTTTTAGTGGCCTAATTTGTGGGTCCCCTTCCCTCCCCTCCCCGAGTGGTGGGGGTCCGGGTCAATGACGAAAGTGTTGGCCCAGTTATTGTCCCCTCTGTTCGGGAGTGGGTGGTTTACATGTTCATGTTGTAACCCTATTAACATGGGGTTTTATGTTGTTGTGAGAGTGTTTTGTTGGTCCTTTATAAGTGATTCCCAATTCTAGTTAATTTTGAATTCTTTTTTCTTAATTTCAAGTTGGGTTCTAATGGTGGGGAGACCCACAACGGGTCTCATTGATTTTTTTCCTCCTAAGAACTTATCAAGTTCTAGTTGTTTCTTAATGGTGGGGAGTCCACTCTGTAATCCACTAGAATATTTGGTTTTCGTGAGCTCTCTTTGTTTTGAATGATTTTTGGGTTCATTGGTAGAAGGCCCACCAACCAGGTTCTTGGTTTGGTTATGGAGGTAGTGAGTCGATCTTTCGGTTGATTCCTGAGAAGTGGTTGAGAGTTGGTGTTTTGGTTTAGGTAAGAGGATTAAGTTCCATTAATGGTTGATGGTGTGTCATTGGATTAGGAGGCTAGACCATATTGAAAATGAATCATTAGGTTTTGATCAATCAGCTAGAATGTGTTGTGGCTTTCCGGGAGCGGAAAACATTAATGGTGGGGAGAATTGTCACACCCGATTTTCCATGTCTTTATTTTGATATGGTTAATTGGAAATCACAATCCTTTTCCTGGGTCTTGGGTGAGATGAATGTTCAGTTTTTAAGTTTCATCTATGTATAATCACCCTAATTTGGATTCCCCATTGCTTTTCTATGAGTTTTTGTAGAACGGGTGGTTATTTCATGATTTGTTCCAACCTTGAGCCCATTTCCATATTTAAAAACCAAATTTGTTTCTTTCATAACATCTTAATTTTTCAAAATTTTCATTCATTCCACTTCCCACTTGGCCTCCACTGACATATTAAAATTAAAATATCCTTTTGGACCCATTATAAATTCATAATCATGGTGAATTTGGGTTACTAATTTAAGTATTGGCCCAGATAGTGGGCCCATTTCAAGTTTTAAAAATATAATTTGTTTATTTTATATAATTTTCATTTTTTAAATATTTTTCTATGATTCCACCTCCTATTCTAAGCCCAAACACCTATACTAACTCCCATTATCGAGTTTACCTTTTTGAAGCTCCTTTGCATCGCATATTAGAGAAAAGGTTCTCAGGTTTCCTCAAAACGTCTATAATTAATAAGGTAAATAGTTTCATCCGTAAATAATTCATTTCGTACTCTTTTTTCCACAAATCATCATCCCCTGGTTCTTCAAGATCATATGATCCTCCCTAATAAGTTCGAATCCATTACAAGTTCTTTAGGGGTGCAGATCTAGTGGAAGACAAAGAGCTTTCTTGGTGGAAATGTCAGATTCCTTCTCCTTTTTCCTTCCTCTTCCTCCTCCTTTCATTATTTTTTTTGTTTTATATTCTCCACTAGTAATTTTAGACATATGGTTCTGTTATCCCATGATTTTTTATGGGGTTTTTGTTCTTTTGGGTCATTTCGTCATATGTTTAGGGTTTATAAACCCTCAGATGGTGATATTTGGCGTGTGTTTCCATTATGCCAAGGATTTGAGGTAGGATATCCCTTGGATAAGATATTATCATTTAAGTGTAATCATCATCATGATGTTCTAACTATATTTATATGATATTTTCTTCTGTGAAACATTGTTTTTAATTGTTTTGTGTGCAAATGATGTTTAAGCCTTATTTTATTAAAAATATAGTTTTTTTGGTATAAATGTGCACTCCTCTTATTTGATAAATTATTCCATGAGATCATGCTCTTGGTTTATGGTATTCTGAATGTGTTCCAGTAGATTGAATAAATTTATGGCATGAAAATGGTATTTTATCCCCTTTTAAGTGCTTAAAATAAGTTGTTTAGTTAAAGAGTGCATTCCATGTGTTCGGTAAATTGCCTGGTTGGATTTGAAATGTCTAGTGCAGTTTAAAATGATTTTATTGGATTTAAAAATACATTGGAATCAGGAAAAAAAATTATTTTTTGATCCTTTTATGGATTTACAATTGGTATTTGGTTTTACAAAAAAATGGGTTTTGGTTTACAACATGTTTTGGCCTGAGTTTCCAGAAAATGGCCCATTTCACATCCTTTTGAAAATGGTTTTGTTTTTTAATATGTAACATGAGTGCTTAAAGAGATTTATGAATGTATTTTTCTAATGTAAATGGTGTGTATACAACCCCTTAATAAAATTGAAATGCATAACTTTGTCAAATGTTAGTTTTGAGGAAAAATTTAAAGGCATGTTTGGCCTTTCCTAAAAAGGAAGAATGAGTGTTTTACATGTATATACCATGTTGTGTCAATTGGGATTGTTTTATAGATCGTGAAATGATTTTATTAAATATTTTTAGGGATGAAAAGTATGGTTTGTTATGTTTTTGTTAGTTTTCATACTTAAAAGAGTTTTTTTGACTAATTTTTATGTGCAAAGCCTCAATACACTCCTTGAAATTGTTCTACGAAACTTTTAGTGGTTTATTGATTCGTGAAATAAATGTAAAGAAAATTTATGGGATGTTGGTGTGTTTATTATTTGGGAATGTAATTTTGATGTGAAATTTTTATTTGATAATATGTGTACCTTTTTTGGGAACTAAAGGGAATCTCAGGTATCTAGTTGGGATGACGTGTACTAGTATACAAGTGATCTCATGGGGTTTGGCCCCTGTTTCACGTAGCAAGTTTGACAATGACAAAAATAACTAAACTATGATGATGATGTTGTTAGGGGACCACTAGGTTATGGGTATTCTCCCTAATAGTGGCTCGTTTGCACGAGAATAGATATTTATTATCGTTACTTTCACCGAGATACGAGGTACCTGGGGCTCAAAACAAACTAGTGCCTAGGGGTGTTCTTGTGACATGTGATCATAGTATATTTTGTACTCACCATCAGAATATGGTTTGTTTGGTTGGTAAATTAAGTAGTGTGTGTGATTTATTTAAAAGTTTAAATTCTTTAAATCATCCCTCTTGAAAACTATTTTCATTTTGAAGTTTCACCTCTTTGAAAATTATTACTAGAATTATTGTTTATAAAACTTGCATGTTTTTGTATCGTGATTTTTTTATAGCATGGGACCTCATTTGGAAAACATAATTTTATATTTGTACATAAAACTTGAAATTGATGCTTCTTTTCTTTTAAAGGATGTGAATTTTGAATATAATATCGGGCTAACATACTATGTTTTAATACTCACGCATATAGACTTCTTCTGTTCTTAGCCTTTGTGCAGGTTTCAACTTGAGTTTGATCACCTTGGGAGACGTGTGATCATTGTGTTGGAGAGTGACCAGAGTGGTCACATGGAGTTATTTGGTTATCAGGTTAGGTTAGTTGAGTTTTTGGTTTAGTTATACTTTCATTTTCTTATACAAATAATGTTCAGTTCAATTTTTATGTAAAAGTATTTGGGGTTGTCCATTTATTTCCACTATTTTTTTATTGTTTATATTTGGGAAAAATAGTTCCCTTGTGTACTCTATTGATGTCCTATGTGCTTTTCACCATCCTGGGAGGATTGGGATCGCCTCTCGGGACATGTCACGGGATGGCCTAGGTGACCAGTTCAGGGTCGACTCGGGCTAGTTCGTGACAATATGATTCACTTGAAAAAGAGGGTTTTATGGATTCATAAGAAGAATAAAAAAAATATTAAATCCCTAATACCAAAAATATATGTAATAAGAGTGTAAGACTCACCTTAATCTTTATCTTCATCAAAACAGAACCCCAAACGGCCTAGAAATGATGGAAATAGATCCTTAGTATGCCTTGCTAATTTCCGTTCCTCACTAGGGTTTATAGAGGAAAAAAATAGGAGAAAATTGGGTAGACACATAAATATAAAAAGGGGGAAGGGTAAAATCTCACTTTTATTGAGGCACATGATATGGCCGCACAATTTTCCAAACCATTCACCCATCGTGTGTCAACATCTACCCAAGAGGGGCTAGGTCACACAGTTATCTGAGCATGCCACATGGTTTAAAAAATATTGTGCCAACCATGTGGAATATCTCTTTCTAAGCCCACATGGTTTGGCCTACCCCTTTTCACGGTTTACTACACTATGTACCCCTCCTCATGGTAAGCATGGTTTGGGCACACTTTTAATAAAAACCCCACACCAGGCACATTGTCGCCCATTTCCCTATTATTCTGTGTCCCTAACCCCTAGGAAACCATAAAACTTTAACATATGACCAGTAGACATTTAATTAAAAAAATTAAATGATTTAAACAAATATTTTACCATGAACATACCTCCATGTATTCTAGAATGTTACAAGAATCAGATGGATAATATTGTAAGGTCATATAACAAATGTAGAAGTTGTTTGATGGATAATTTTGTGAAAATAAGTTCAAAGATAAGGCCTTTTCACTACTATAAAATAAATCAAATAGGAGGAAGAAGAACTTATTGGAAGGAAACTATGAATGTTTCATATAGAACAATGATGATGTGTTTATTCTTTTTGGAGAATTTTAATTTTGTTGTTTCAAAAATTATTTTATAATATAATCTATACAAGAAGAGAATTCACTATCAAAGTACTATAGTGTTATGTAAGTGATTGATATTACATGGATGTAGTAGTCCATAAATTATTAATTTTAACAGGATGTATGGTGTTGGATTATTTTTATATCATGCTAAGAACAAATGAATTTTATTGAATGGTGAAACATTTAAATTCATATAATCTTGTGGGTGTTCTTGTTTATTCTTTTTTAGCTGATTGAATTCTATCCAATCATATATGATGGTTGTTTTAAAAAAACAAAAATAGAAAGTCAATTATTCACCCCCTAAGTGATCCCATAGATACTATTTGGTCAATTTATAATCACTATCTATTTCATTTATAGTTGAAAATACACAAATTTATGGTAATAATGAGGATCTTACTTTTAGTTTTAGTGAAATAATTATAAACCCATAAACTCCTTTCAATTTATGTCAAAATTTATTTGAAATCTTAATGATTTATCCTCCCCTGATTTCCCAAACATGATACTCTTTCATGAGTATAGAATTATTTTTATGTTCAGATATATTATTATGAAGAATTATCCTTATGTGTTAGAATAACTGAAAAAAATCTATAATGTATGCTTAATCTTCTCATTTATTTCCAACTATCATAGAAATGTAACATTTTATTCATCAAGATAATTACCACATTCTCCTTATGTGTAAATTCCTTTTTCCCAAAAAACAATCTTTTTTCCTAAATTAAATGGGGATTTCATTTTATTTCATAATACCACTATCTTTTCAGAACAATTTTCATGCATTTATTAAGAATGTATATTGTTTTTCACCATAAAAATAGTTTATCACCATACCACAAGTTACCCTTCTTTGGGAACATTTCAAGGATTTAAAATCATTCATCATAGATTTATTCCACAAAATGAATTCATTTTTTTGGATTGATTATCATGAATGTTCCATATTTATTATTTCATCTCAGATGTTTGTGGATTCTTGCAATGGTATTTTAGGTGGCCTTTTTCATAGAATAGAAGAATATCTTCCACCTTTTATTACCCTTCTTAAACATCTTCATTTTTCCAGTTTTTGAAATAATATTATCATATTTAGACCCCAAGGGTGAGTTATATACTTTTTCTATTTATTTATTAATATTTTGTTATATTATATTCTTATATGTGCATGCATAATATTTTATATATGTAAATTTTTAGTAATCATTATAATGAAGTCCTCTATTATAATTTTTTTTAAAAAAATTAGGATTCTCTCAAATTTATTTGATGTGAAAATATTTACTTTTTTCTATGAACTTTTTTTTATCAAATTTACTCACCCCATAATCTTGGAATTCTATAAACATCTAAAAGTACCATTTTTTCCCAAAATCTATGCACTTTTTTCTAAACCATCAATAATAGAAACAATATCCAATATAGCTTATTATTTTTCATTTTATCTTTTTGACAATATTTATTCATGTTTTATTGAAAAAACAACACTTATTTTGAGATTTCATTACATAACTGCTTTTATAAAATATCATTATCACAACACTTGATGTAGTTGCGGGTTTCTTAGATATCCTTCTACCTGTTATTTATATGATTTTTTTATTTTAAAATAAATATTTAATTTAATCATTATTTTTTAATATTATGTTTTAGGGAACATTGGTTACCACTTTTTTTATTTCATTAAAAAGAAATTTAGATTATCTAAAACCCTTATTACCACTATAATAAAAAATAGTTTTCATAAATACACTAACCATAAACATTCATGGAAGAACATATTATATTATTAGTTTGGGATAATTCAAGATGTGTCAATTAAATAATTATTACAATAACTTCTATGTTAAGATACATCATATTGATGGTACTTTTATGAACCTCAACTAATCTCAACCTATCATCCCATTAATTATTCATATATTCAAATTCATCTTCATGAATCATAATAATTTATTTAAAGGAGTTGTGAATCCCTTTTATTATTTTTGGAATTAACTTCTAATTGAAGATTTGTGAATTTAAAAGTGAACATATGAATTTCTTCTAAACAATGGATCATATCTTCACATCTTTTACATATCTTAAATTTTAAATAATGACCTTTTATAATATTTATTACGATATGAAAAATATTTACTAAAGATAAATAATGAAATTTTGTGTCTTCAATAATTTTTACGAGGGAGTTCCACTTATGAAATTTTTTTACCAATGATTCGTCCATTCTATCACCTTCTAACTCTAAATATGATTTCTCATCATATAACCCCTTGATAAACAAAATAATATATTTTAAAACATCAATAAGAAATTTTTTAAATATTTCATTATTTACGAGTAAAAATCATCAATTGATTCACTATACACAAACTCATCATATCTTGAACTTCATTAGTATATATGATAAAGTTTTAGGAGATTTAATCGATAAAACCCCTTTTTAGTTACCATAAACTAGTGGTGAAACCACTTTGTCCTTTGAGATCTTTCTCAAATTCTTATCCACTTTCTTTTCCAAATTACTTATGGTTTAGGGTGGAACCTAAATATATTTATTAAAAATTAATGGAAACAATATTATTCATTTTATTTAACCCAAAACCTTCCAAAAAAGTTAATATCATATATAACTATTAAAATCGACTTAGAAAGAAAAAAAATATCTCCTCATAGGGATCTTAGATTATTTTTTATACCACTAAATGTTCCTATAATGGTCGTATAGTCATACTTAGAGGGGGTGGAAATAACATAAAAAAATTACCAAATTATTTTCTTCTTTGATTTCCTATCATAATATTAAAACCGCTAAACAAGAATGGATGAATATATTTGATTACGAATTCCTTATACACACCCCTATATTAAAATATTTAAATAAAAAAAGGAAACACCATATGATATTTTCCATCGTTCAATCCCAATATGGCTATCTACTACGTTCTATTTTCAGATCATGTTCAAGATATAAATATTCATTAATTTTATTAATTGAATATATGAGGAGAAGGTATCACCATTAACCCTAATTCTATCTCTAAGAAGATCATTTAAAATATCCCATATTATTTACAATATCCTAACTATTTCATTATAATTTATCCTGCCTATTTATACTAAATCACCCGAACATACTCCCATAAAAATATCTTCAAACTATTTGAAGATGTCACAACTTCACAATGCTGAGATATTATTCCTCAATAAGAGTTTTTAATGAAAAATAAGACATATTCTACAGTAGTATCCCCATTGGTATCATCATTTGAACTCAATATTTTCTTCTTCCTAAAGAGTCTTGACACATAGAATATATAGATGTGCAGTAGAAATTCTATCCTTGATCAAATCTCTTCCTCCTTCTTCTTCCCCTTCAATAAATATTTGGTATTTTCTAGAGGCACCTCATATAAATCCTTATCTTAATAACATAATTGATAAATGGAATTTCAAGGAATATTTTAATATCATTTTCTTTAATCTTTTTTCTATGAAATATAATTCTACTTTAGACCACTCCTATATTCTCATAATCACATGAATATTATTTTTCATATTTAGAATATATAAATTCCTTAGTATTTTATATTTTCATTTTATAAATATTCACATTTAATATCTAAAAAGAATCGCATTGGCCTACTCCTAATGGTCTTAGGATTTTATTCTTATTTTACTAGTTTAACTCATTAAATATTCCAAAGATAAACATCTTCACATTTAAACTGGTAAAATATTTCTTCCAATAACTTATCCATATTTGATCTTCATTAATGATTTTAAATATCTATATATTAAAATTTAGAATAATTGAGCAGTGATGTTTAATATTTTTTACATTTATTTCACCTTCTGAATCATCTTGCATCATGACTCCATCACCATAAATGTTAGATTTAATACGTAAATAACATATCCACATTTTTAAATTTCAATGTCCAAAATTTATAAAAATTTTCAAACATATAATCCTTACATAAGTAAAGTAATATCACACATATCAGTTCAATGAGATTAAATACCTCTCAAAATTTCAAGAATTTAATTCGTGTGCTCATGAGAATCTAATGTTTTCTCTATATAATATTAAGAATGTCATTTCATATATTCCTTATTATATAGGGTATTATACATACAATAATATCTCTTATAAATGGCCAAATACTTCTATGATATATCTTATGTTCCATTAATTATATGTTACATATACTAAAAATAAATTGTGCATCATAATTTGTTTTTTTAATTTCCCTATTTATGCATGCACTCCATTAAATATCTCTTGTAAGAGATGGTATATGTTACATATCAACAAGATAACCATATTTACAATTTATAAAATTTAATATATCAAATTCCATATCCTAATTTTTTAGATATATCATCGAGGAATGATTCATATCATTGTAATATCGAATAATTTACTAATATTTGGTTTTTTGAAAAACACATGTATTCATTTTCTTATTTTGAGACATTATTTTGAAATATAAAACATCATAAAATCATAAGAGAACCACTTCAATCATTATTTTAGTGTCTCCAATCACACCAATCCAAGTAAAAATATCATAAATTATATTAGTAATATATATATCTTTATAGTATCTATTTAGCATAATACTAAAAATATTATCTTATGTAAACTCTATTATCATATTACCAATGTAGATCAAAATGTGCCAATAATTATCATCTTGAAACTCATCCCTCTACAACCTCCATCAAAATATAGTCTTCATTAATCGATGTAGACTTCATTTTTGATATTCAATTATGTATTCTCATAAAATTCATCTAGTTTTATTCTTCTTTGATAAGGAAAGCTTCTAAACCTCATCATCAACTTGTAGTAGACAATGATATGTTCATATAATGATAGTTGTCATTGATTCACATAATTCCATAATAATAACCATTATATTTAAATATGTATTAAGACTCAAATATTCTAATATAAATTACTTCTTCCAAAAATATTATCTTGGTTATATCTCCTTCAAACATAGCTAGAATATTTTCTAGATGGTTCTTTAATCCACAACCCTTCTACCCTTTTCATGAATCTATTAAAATATCAGAACTACAATCATCATCTACAAAAAAATATTCTTTGATCTTACTTATCTAAATGAACAATTATTAAATAAATTCATTATATTAATATTCATTTCCAATAAAAAAATTGATCTTCTTTAACAAATTTGATTATAGATATATTTAATAAAAGGGATTTATATGGACTCCAATTTACATCTCACACATCCATATAATATTTTTTTTACTGAATTCTCAATCTATTTTTACCTTATTAATAAGAAAAAAAACTCTCAAAATCATTTAGGTAATTGAATTATTTTTATAATACATATATTCCCACCTCACCAATACTCTACATGATGTTTTCTTCTCTGTAATCCCATCACATGGATTTTTTTCCTAGGTCTCCCATCCATATAATTAAAATTCCTAATGTCCTAAAGGGGATTTCAATCATTATTATTAGGTTCACTTAAATCATCCATTTCTTGATTAGGGGACTCACATATTACTGGATGGATTATCCTTATCCATATATAGGGGATATTAAATCCCAGCTGCAAATACATTAGGCAACCATTTAATATGGTTCCACAATTTACCCCTCATTGCATTCCGAATGGAACTCAACACATGAGTTTTCACTATGAAAACACATATAAGACCAGTGTTCCAGCCATATAAGTGATCTGAATGATATTTTTCACTTTAATATTCCATAACAAGATTTATTTTTTCCAATGACCTGTCACTTGAAATTGTCTCATATCTGGATGAGGATATCCTATATAATTTTTAAGCACACTGAAATGCTCCCATGCCCCATTATGTTATTCATGTCCTATAGTAATGGTCCATCCTTCTCTATCCATGAGAGGGTTGTTATACCCCTATCAATATTCTATTGGTAAAGTGATAAATATAATCCCTAAAACATAAATCAATATTCTATTCAACAACCAAAAAATTCCATAAATTAAAAAAACAACACCCATTGAAGATATATCTTGAAAGGATAATATGTAAAGGATAAGAACCATCACTAAAGGACCACATCACCATATTTTAAATCAAATAATATTGGTTAGTATTATGATTATGTTATACATTAATCTAATGACACTACAATACCAGTTCTACTCTTTGAGATGTTATCACCATGTCAAATGTGTTAAATAATTTTCTTAAAAAAAATTATTAATTACTTTCTAATTGATTCTAAAAAATTAGATAGGGAAAACAATATAAAATAACAAATTCATGACGTGATAGATAATATATACATAAAAATACCACTATCCACAAAAAGATGAAGAGTGTCATATGGGAAGCCTTTAGGATCCAAAGTAAGTATAGATATCAAGTGAACTAACCACTTACATGGGAACCATGGGAACCATAAGAATTCATGAACTAATCTGATAAATGAATCATTGAATCACACACCAAAAACAGAACCATTGATTAAGCATCTTATAGAATCTAAAAATTATAACTCTTATGTTGAGTTATAAAAACACAAGGATATCACTAGTTGAAAGGTAAAATATTGACACGTCTCAATAATGGAAATAATGTCTCCAAAACCAAGAGAGACTATAGGGGATAAGATCTGGGAAGATCAAACCAGATAAATCTATATGGGATTTTTTCTCTAACCAAATAAAGTTGATAATTTATAAAGATAATAATTTCATGTAAAACTCACTATATGGGAAGAGAAATGTGATAAGAGGTTATCCATATGAGATAATATTATAGAAAAGGAATTGAAAATCTAAAAACCATAGAAAAATAATATTATGAAAATAGGGGACTATAAAACTACAACATATCAAAGTACTAAATAAACAACGTCAAATAATGGAATTGAAAATAAGAGGGGAGTTTCCACTGAATAAGGCTATCAAGATATCCCTCTAATAAAACATCTAGAAGTAACTATAGAGGCGAGACATAATAATGTGGCACAACATTTAGGCTTGTTGGTAGAATGATGTATCACCATACAACAACAAGTATAATGATTTATTTCATGGATAATGATGTATTAACACAGAAAATATTATAAATTATGTATCACTAGGATAAAAATGTATGTCCACACTATAAAAAGGGTACCTAATTATGATATGGTGAATTTTGAATCAACTGGGTGAATGATATATCACCAATACAGTCGATAGGGTAAATATTTATCACTATCACATTACCAAAGTTGAGTGGTAACTCACTATCCATGTTGATTCTTTACAACTAAAATATGAACCAAGGACAAAAATACAGCACTAACATCAATATCAAGGTGGGATATACTATCACCAAATACAAATAAAAAACATGAAAATTACCATTTAACCTCTATTTTTTATATTTTGTTAAAAATATATGTGAATAGAAAAAATGTTAAAAGTATTGTTTTAATATCAGTTATAAAAATCGATTTTGAAAGACACATTCCAAACATTTATCATTACAACGTGAATTTAATATCCAACTGATAATAATTATATTGGGAATTTAATCATCTAATATTATAATAAACAATAGTGATATTTACTCTCCTTATCAGTTATTATAATAAAAAATGTTAAAATATTATTTCAATAATGATTACCATAATGACCAACCAAAAATGATGATGTATTTTTTTAAAATATCCTCTACAATATAATATCCAATTACCTTTAAAAATAAAACTAGTATTACCAATAATAGAAAAAACAAAATAATAGAAACAAGTTGTATATATAATTTCATTCTAATATTTAGTACAACATCATTTACTAAGAAAACAAACATGCATGAGCCTTTTAGTTATATATCTAAAAATAAATTAAACTGGTAAAACATTCCATAAATATATCTCAATGATGGTTTAACTTTTCTACCAAATATAATGTAATAAAATTAAAAAATACTAAAATTAAAAATATTTTAATGTTAACAACATAATATATTCAGGTAAAATAAAATAGTTGTAATGGAACAAACCTTGTCAAAATATTACATCATTCTAGTCTTGATAATGTTCAAAATATTTTGTAAAATATAATAACCACTATAAAAACATCCTTTTTATGATTACATTGGAATTATTGAAAATGAAACTGAATATATAAATACTTAAAATATATGTAAGTAAAAGAATATATTGATTGTTATAAAATTTTATTCTTATTATGGTAATTAATTAATTTGATTTGGAATCATTATCATCAAGTGAACTCGGTGATGAAACTTCCAAACCCAATTAAATTTTCAAATTTTAATTAACAAAACATATATATATCATGTGAAAATTTTTATAAAATAAATAAATTCATAGAATAAAACTATCAAATTTAAAAAAAAAATATAGAATCGTTTCTGATATTCTTCTAGTAATAATCATAATGAATATGTTACACCTTTATATTTACAAAAATAATAATAACATCAAATGTGTGATTAATTAAAAAACCACCATGAATAACATTATAATAAAAAAATCAAAAAAAATATATGACTTATTACATTTTAGGTAATGGAATAAAAAAATAATTAATATCTATATTGTCCAATCATTATGGTGTATATTTAATTCTTGTATAATTTATCTTATATTTCACAACAATTGAATTATATCTGGTAACTATAAAACCATAAAAAGAAGTACTATAATTTTTATCCAAATAGAGTGAAGATACCTAATTATACATGTAAAAAAATTAGAACACTCTATGTTGTAATTAATTACTAAAAAAAAATTAAAATTAAAATTCAATTGATTGTAAAACAAATATAACATGGTTACTGGGGGATTATCACCAATAAAAAATCAGGATAACAATTTTAATACTATAAACATATAGTTTCTCCCACTTATGCCTCAAGTCATTAGAAACTCATAATAATTAATAAATATAAAAAATTAAATTTTAATTTTGTTATGCCATGGGAATATTAGAGTGTATCTAAAGGTTATGATTTCAGAAACACATTTTTATTTTAAAATAATTCGTTATATTTTATATACTCTAATATAAGGAAAATGTATGGAAATATTTCATGTAACTTGAAATAAAATGAAAATGAAAAATGAAAAAACAATTTATATCATATATAACAACCAATGTATAAGGATATCATTCCATATATAATATAAAACCCTAGGACTATCTATTGAAACCTCCTCTATATGAAATGAAATAGGGATGTTTGATCAAAAATATCATTTACCATTACACATACTTAATCAAATGATATAAATTAAATGTATTCATAATATACTATATTATATAGAATTTGATAATTTAAAACATGTAAATTAGGATCCCTAGGGGCCACCAAAGTATACACAGTCGAGTCTGAGTGTTACGATGGATGATTCGGATATGCAGGTTGTACAGGATGCCTCAGTTTAGAGATATATGAAAATATAAACAGTATAGATGATATAATTTTCTAAACTTTAGAATGATCAATATATTCAAGATTAGTCTCCAAGTAATATATTTATCCCTTCTATTCATCCTCCCTTGATGTAGTACTATGTCACCCAAAAAGTTTTTAATACTTGAACCCAACTCATACTCTCATGCATGACTAGGGTGTTCTTTCATATGAAAAGAAATCACAAAATTTCCTTTTGACCCTCATAGATAGTGGCCTCTTGAGTCACTTTACCCTAAAGGGAATATTGAAATGAAATATGTGAATTTAATATGAGTGTGATCAACATACAAAAAATATATATTTTAAAAAAATAATTAATTTCATATAATCTTTCTTATTGCTTATATTTATTGATCAATAAGGTCATTCCCCATTTTATTACCACATCCGATTTCTATTTTTCATCATGGTTTTGGGGATAGGGTGTACTAAACAAAAAATCCTTGAACAACTACTTGATTTTACTTTTAATTAATAGAATTGTTTTGTAATAATTTTCTACAAAAGTAATATATACTCTCTATATGAAAATTTGTGAAGGTATACATTATATGAATAGATTTCCTAGTGAGATCTGTTGAATTTATTTTAATTATGTAAATACTAAAAAATTATTAAATGATTTTGATATAATGGTACAAATTATTTTAATAAACAACAATTTTCAAACCAGAAATTTGTCCTCTTTCAATTTATAAACAATCAACCCTTTTTCCTTACTATTTAAATACCCTAATTTGAGGCATAAATTTTTCAATATTTTTATCCAACTAAACAATAACATGGTGATAATTTTAATTTAAAATCTCCCCATCCATTTTTTCATAAAACACAACAACCTCTTCATAAAATATTTTATATTAATAAATTCATATATCATGTACAATAAATTAAATAAACTATTGTTTTTATAAAATATATAAAATTATAACCATTGAAAAAAAGAAAAAATTAAACTATAGAGGTATTGTACCAAAGAAAACATTAAAAACTCATCACACATCATCTAATAAATTCTCATCAAATCAAGACATAAAATTTTAACCGTACACCAAATATACAATGTCATGGAACTCTAAAACCAATTCACAATTAAGATAACTGGGTTATAATTATCATAAAATTAGATTCTGAACCTCTACTCTTTCTGAAATGAATGATAACATTTGGGTAAACATGTAATACCACATTTAAAAACATTGGTTATGTTTTTCTCTTGAGAATTAAGAGGCTCTATAATAGTGGATTCATAGGTAGTTAACTAATTTTGTATGTAAATAATATAAAAACCCTAAGTTATATGCATAGAATTAATTTCATCATCACATGAGTTTTAATATGAAGATACATAAACCAACATAGTCGGATGTTCCTCTTTCCTAATATCCTTTAACTAAATGGATTTATTTTAATTTAAATTAATTTTGTATACTTATATTTTTAAATAAAGGTCGATGATTGTTAGGAGTAACTATTTTGTTTTTCCTAATAGGAAAACAAATTAAACATTTTATTATATAAGAAATATAGTAATAACAGACTCATAAATATGATGAGTACACATAAATAATTAGGGTGAAATGATGATACTAGGATTCTTCAAATAAATAAGTGTTTACCTAAAAATGATGAATATAAAAATTACTATTAATATGATATAATTGAAGAACATTTATGTATATAAATATGCTATTAAAAATAATTTTTTTACATGTTCAAGATTATCTTATAAACATAAAATTAAATTTATATTTTTCAAACATTATAGGTGATTAATTAAGAAAATTACCATATCCCTTCCACATGATCATCTCATATGTCAGGAACCATTTTGAATAAAATTCATCATTATCCTCTGGTAATCATGTAATAAATTAAGGAATCTCATATTTGAAATTAATATCATTAAAATTATTATCTATAAAATCAGTTTATTTATTTTTCAAAAATGATATACAATTAATAATTTAATAGATCAAAAATTTATATTCTATTTTTTTCATGCATCACCATGATAAATGGTTCCTATTTTTAACGAAATATTTGAGAATCGACAATTTTAATTCCAAATTCATCATTATTCACAAAAATTTTATTATCATCCAAAATAATATCAATCATTTAATATTCATTCAGGTTTTCATCTATTCAATCATGAATTAATTCATTAAGACAATCATTTCTCTAAAATTGAAAATCATTATTGATTTTAGTTCCTAAATTCTATATTGCTTTAATACAAAAGGTTTAAAATATAATACGAAAATTAAAACCATTGCAATAAAATTGGTATTTAAATTATCTAGGGTTGAAATTTCATATATTCAATTACACGACACTTGAAAAATAAATTATTTCCCAGTTTTGAAAAAATATTTTAGAAAATTTAATGAAATCATCGACCAACTTTTCAGATTCATCACTTGTTTTTCATTTATTTACATATTTATGATCCATTAATAACATAAAATAAAAATAAAAATTTAGAATATTTAAAATTATATACACATATACATATATATCAATTTAAATATATATATATTTATATATATTAATTTGAAACCCAAAAAATATATAGACATATAAATTTAAAACATATATATTTAAAAAATATAAAAACATGATATAAATATATAATAATTTATAACTAAATTTAAAAAATATCAATAAAAATATATATATAGATATAAAATTATATTATATTATCATATAAATATATAAACTTAAGACATAAATAAATATAAACATATACATTTTAAAACATAAATATTTAAAACACATAAATAGATAAACATATTAATGTTGTCTTGAAACTTATGTATTTATAATAAATAAACATAAAAAATGAAATCATATAAACATAAAAATTTAATCACCAATGGAATGAAATCATTAATATTGGAAACCAAACTAATGGATTATTTATTAAAATAAATGAAAATCATTAGAAAGGAATATGATAGGTGGGGAATAGTGAGAAAGTCACTTACAAAAAATCCAACAACATGTAAACACTTCTTAAACATCATGAAATTAATAACATAAAGACCATCTTATAACCAAAAAAAGTAGAATAATGAAATCTTATCAAAATCATGTGGGAATGCTTAGTCTTTACATCTAGTATTTTGAGGAGTACCTCAACCTCTTCTGTAGAGGCCTGAACTCTAGGATTTTGGATTTCTTACATGATTTATAATCATAAAATATAAATTTTGTTGAGTTAAAAAAATAGCCACATATCATTTGGGAAAGGTCATCATCACCGAAAAAATTTGGTCCCCTGTAGAAATATGGAGGTTTAATTACTTATCCTAAAGTACTAACCTAGTCTTCTAAAAAATGTATTAGACATCCTCATTCTTGGGAACATTTACCATTTGATATATTTAATAATGAATCATGTGTTACTAGTCATACATAAAATCCATCTTGTATCTAGATGAGATCTAATAGTTATTGTATATTTTTTAGTGCTCAAGGTTGTTTGCGTGCTACCGTAATTTTTTTATGATCTCACAAATGATTTTTGAGTAGAGTTAAGATTAATAGTTATAACACTAAATAAATTTGAAGCATGAACAACATAATACCACACCTATATATTCTTTTAATAAATTAGATTAATGTCTATGTCAGCTTGTTTATTAATGTAAACTTATTCAACTATCTTCTACCTAGTGAGAAGATTGATGGAAATGTGGATGTTCAGTGAGGTGTGATGCAAGACAAAAAAACATGGGTGCAAGGGGGTGTATCTTGTTTGAATAAACATTCTCTCTTACCTAGATGAGCCACTATATTTTCTTATAGCATTGTAACAAGTTTCTACTTATTCTGGACTCCAAAAAGATCACTCATATTGTTGAACCTTATGGTTAGCTAGTCAGATTGTGTTCTTGTAGGATAAAGGTAAAAATTTGTAGATTCCTTTGTCACCATCAAGTGTTGTGATGCTTTAATAATAGTTCGAACAACAATTTAATCAGATAAATTTGTTTCCTTGATGGTCACAACCATTGAAATTAGATCCATAACTTGAGCCCTATGGTTCACCATGAAAATTGGAATATATAAATTTTTTACTAGTTGGACTTTCTCTTTATTCACCGTAGTATTTTTATTAATATGAACATAACAAATATATTCCATATTAATTGAATTGTCATATTTATTAGAAAATGTAGGAAGGGGGTTTTCCAAATCCTCTTACTGAATGTTATAATTTGTTTCTCCATCATAATAATTTTATTATAATAGATAATGACTGTGCGCATTTGAATTAACCCCTTCCTGGTCATGTGTATTTAGATCCATTAATCCATGATGGTGTCCTTGATTTTTCCATGTGACTTTTTTTGTACCAACAAATAATATAATTACAGGTCCCTGACCATACCTAGTTCCCTATGCTAGGAATCCCTCCAAGAATGTGATTAGAACCTAATGGATATTGATTTCTTCATCTATTCTATAATTAGGACCATTACATGGTATAATAAGTATTCATAAAATGTAATTAGAGTGTCCTCTCATGACCAAATTTCCATAGTTCATTTCCTTAAGAAATACTTCATTGGAATTTCAAATATTATAACATCCTTCAAGAAAATTACAATATTTTATTATTTAACCATAAAAAAATTAAATTCATAATTAATAAATATGATTTTTTTATCATAGGATTACTAAGGTGGAATTTTAAAAAAACATGTGAAAACTCCCATATCAGTCCCTTTATGGTTTTTTATGAATATTAATTGGGTCCTCTAGTATAAAATCAATTTTCCATTGAATTTAACTATTCCAAAAATAAATATATCTAGCCCCTAAATGCAAATCTAAATATATGTTATTGAATTATTCTGTTAAGTGGATTAAATTATGGATCAAAATCCTAGATTCTTAAAAATCATGGCTTAAGATCTAACTATAAGAAGCCCTGTGATTTGGATTTTAGGGATGTTGATGTAAAGAGAATATTAAATAATCCTCTACCAAATAATGCAATTCTTCACCAATTAAAACTCCAAAAACATGTGGGATGTTTTGTAAGACTAAAAACACGCAATATATCTTCCTTTTCTCTCATAGATAAGGGGGAAATAATTGAATGCTTATATTGATTTTCCTATTTTTATAGAATCCATATATATTCTAAAATAAAATTTCTATCGCCCTTGTTAAATATTTCTGAAATCGTGAGATTGAGTTCATTTTTGAAAACTTAAAAGGATATATTATTCTAATAATTTATAAATTCCAATGAATGACCTAAAACTGGAGTCATATATTATTCCACCCAATCATTCACTTTGATCATAGGTGGAAGATAGACCTATCAAATCATGTTCATAAAAGAAAAGGCTCTAAGGTTTTATGGAATTAATATCTCTCAAAGGTTCAAAATCTACCTTCTTAAAATTTTCTTCATTATACAGTTTTGATTCAATTAGATTCAATGGTGAACCTAACTAAAACCCATCAACACCATTCATTTTGACCACCTAAAAATTAACCACTAAAGCCATAGGTTCAAAGAAACATAAATATCAACCAAAATAACATAAGAAATCACCTTGAGTCGCCCTTGGCCATTTCTCCCGTCTTCCCTCCAAAATCGTATAAATTTAAAACACTTAAAAATATCCATATAAACATCTCAATATATATAATCATATATATAAATTTAAATCACATATATACTAAATAAAAAAATATTGATATATATATGATTTGAATATTGTTTAAATATATAAAAACACACACAAACATGTATATATATATAAACACACATAGAAAGACACACATACATTTTAATATTTTAAAATATGTTTAGATATATAAACATATATTGATTTAGAAATATATCCCCACATTTTATTATAAATATATGAAAATTTTGATGTATTTAAATATATTTTTAACATTATAAACATATATTTAAACAAATAAAAATCTCATTATATATTCCAAAATATTTAATCATCTTAAAAAATATAAAATCAATAGATGTTTCACCAAAAATCAAAACAAATCACCTAACCTAAAAATAAATTTAATTATTAATTAAATCAAAAAAATAAAAGGTAAACGATATTTAAAATTCATTATAAGAAAGTATTTCAACTAGTGAAAAAGAATTACTTAAATATCAAAAATTATACTTTTCCCTTGATATAAATCAAAAATAGCTAAATAAACAATTGAAATAAAATGTTTTATGTCAATAAAATGAGAATTTTGGTGGAAGAACCATGATTAATTAATGCATAATGATAGAAGAAATTTATAGGAAGGAAAATATAGGTTTTAAAAGGTAACTAAATATGGTAGAAGGCAGTGGTAGGAAGTCATAAAAGGATATCATTCTATAGGTGGATGGAACTAGTGACACACAATGCATATGGTTTTATGAAATCAACAATAATGAAATGGGGATAAAGTCTAGAGCCATTTTTTTTAATATTTAGAATATTGTTTAATAATGGTTTATTTAAAATAGATAGAATATGATCAATTTTAAAATAAATTAATATGAAATGGACTTTAACATGTATTTTAATACCAGTTATTTAATCACCCTTTTTAAAAGTCAAAATATTTTAATGAATTATTCTTATTGTGATAGAAAAATGTATAGGAAATATCACAAAATAACATGATCTGAGTTGAATAATTTATCACCATATAATGAAAATATAAGGGAACAAGATAAAACTATATATATAAATCACATCTTCATAATATTTGTTTTGTTCTATTCACCTTAAGGATAGGTTCAACTAAACCCCAATTTACCCACTTGGATACCAAAACCATAGAAATTTTACAACTATGATACATAAATCATTCCCAAACTCTTGTTTCATGACTTTTGATCCCATACAATTATCCCTCCAATAATATTAGTTCTATTATGGAACTTGTTATACCAATATTTCACAAAAAAATAATAGGTCAATATTAAGACTTATAGATACAGGAGTTTAAATTTCCAAGGAATACATTTGAAATCAATAAAATGATTAAAAATCCTTGTCAGGGTTAAGGACACCTTTTATGACCCCATTCCAAATGTATATCACCCTATTTCAATGGATTCATGTTTTTTAGTGAACATATGTTCAATAAAAAAAGTTTAACATGATATATAATGATTTTGATAGTCTATCCATCACTCAAAATTCAAGAAAGATGCATATTGATCAATTTTTGGATAAACTCACAAACCAAAATTCACTTGCATATCATCAGTTTAATATTATGAAAAATCATAGGGTCGCTTATAGTCATTTCATTACACGAGTATCACATCTCGAATAAGAGAATCAATGGTTTTTAGAGCCATTTCCCGTTAATAAAAACCTATTTAATATCAAATTTCACTTTAATTTCACCTCCCATAGAAGAATCATTATCATGTATGGATATGTAATAAATATATAACAAGGTAGATCTCCCATAAAGTCTAACTAAACACCCTATCCCCTCCTATCATAATGTAACTCACCCATGGTTTCATTTCAAGTCCCTTGCACCTTCTTAATCTCACTTACTATCCATAAAATATACACAGCCTTATAAATTTGTAACAATACAGACCACCGACATCAAATATATATTTATCCCATTATTTTTTACTTGACCACCATTATGAAAGCCTCTATAAGTTTAAAACATACTTATACCATTATCTTAACCTCCTATCTCAAACCAAAGAAACTATAAGTAATTAAAATTTATTTATAATTAATTTATAAAAAAATCATAGTTAATCCACTTTTCATGATGAAATTATTACTCAAAAGATTACATTGACCAAAAAATTAATTAATAATTGGAAAAAAAATCCCAACATACCTATAATCCAATTGATAATAAAATCCCCAATAATTTCATAACACATTAAAATCTAATTTTATAAAAAATTGAAAAAAAAAAGTAATTTGAGGTCGTAACATTCTAATAATTAAATGATACACTACCATATAAATATTCTACACTCCTAATCCTTTTAATCCATAAAGAGAAAAAATCCAAATATGTTGACCCGATATCAATATATTCTAATGAAATTTGAACTATTAACGTATAACATGTATATAAAAAATTGATAAAAAAGGTAGAAGAATGATGGAGGAGAAAAAAATTAAAACTCACCTTTATTGATGATCTTACTGACACAAATCTAAATAGATCAATGAATAAAAGTTGTCAAGATATAATGAAAAATGGAGTTGCATCCCATTTTTATATGATGACTAAAAGAAAGAAACCATACAAGGGATTTCAAAAATAGACCCTGGAAAATACATTTACCACTATTTAAAAAAATTATCTAGGCTATACATGGTAAAAATTGAACATGAACCATCCCTGAATTCCCCTAACTAGGGAACACCCCTCTTAGTATCTCAGTTTTATAAATGGTTTCACTAGATTGGGTACCCATAGGAATTCTAAAACAACCTTCTTCAAATTATTAGTTCCTTGAACCCTTAAGAAACATTTTGGTTCCTTTAAAATAGAATATTGACCTTAGGGAAATTATCTTAATCCTATATACCTATCCATTAATTACAATTATCAAATAGAATAAAAAATTCCAAAAGGTTATAGTTCAACTCTGCATTGGGAACTGACTTTTTCTCTTCCCCATTAGTACATATAATTTTGGGTTTCTACAACCTCTCCACCATAATATTTATTATTTATAAGAAGTTTACTTATGGATCTCTCATAAAACAATTTTTTTACAAACATCACTTACACAATGAATATCTCTAAAGAATAACTGTGTACAATATACTCCACCTCACTTAAACAAGTGAAACTGATAGAACATAGAAAAAATATTTATCTAACTCATCATATAGATAAATAATTCTGTTGCTAATGTATTTTCACTCATATATGTGTCTTTATATGGAACCATATAGAAGATGATCTAGTTCAAACCTAATTAAACTAACTAACATTAAAAGTTGATATTTCACACATTATATCTCTAACTAAATCCATTAACTTCATAAAACATTCATAATATTTGATTCATTAATTAATTTACAACTTTTTAATTTTAAAAAACAATTATCAGCATCATAGATCTTCTACATATCACTTCTCTCTTGAAACTACAATAAAGGACCACCAAAATAACAAGGCCTTAACCCACATTCTCAAACAAGAGAACTAATAAATTTATTAAATCCTTACATCATTTCACATGTCCTTATACTATCAATGAGTACAAAAATTCTATATAAACAATTTATCAACAATTTGTTTCCTGAATCATTCACTTAGTCATCCCCCAGATCACAATACATAACTTATAACTACTAATGCTTAACATCAGTTGAAACTTCATGAGGTAAATTAACCAAAAAATGATTTATAATTAGGTACAGTTTCGTTTTGCATTGAAAAATTGGTGGCATCATTTTTATGGAGTAAATTATAAGAGATATACTGATCAAAAAAATTATATATGTAATTACTCATAAATAATTGAATGATAGATATAGGATATGGCTTTAACAAATCAAGGATTATGATTTCACAATTCATTAACATCCTGTAAAAGAAAATAAAGTGGATGATTCTTTGATCCAAAATAGTAATGGTACATTATCCATGGAAAATTTGGAACATGGATCTATAGTTAAGGATTTAATGAATTTTTGCATGGAATTTATTGGTGCATGAAATTAATATGTTTTATTTTAGGTTTTAGTGAAATTGTCTCTATTATAGAGAATTATGAAAGTGCATAATGAAGAGCGTGAATTGAAGAAAAAGGTAGAATTGGTTAAAAAATAGTAATTTTACTAAATATAACATTTATAAAGATTGTTTTATGATATTTTGGAAGAGATTATATGTTTCTTTTGATTCATAGTTGATGAGTGATTTTTTATGTAAATCTCATAGTTCTTCATTCATCTAGGATGCACTAAGATGTATAGTGATCATCGGGAATATTACCGGTGGGTTGGAATGACAATAGATATTTCTTATATTACCATGAAATGTCTTAATTTTTTGGAGCTTAATTTAGAATTATAGATGTTGAAGAGGGTGCTTAAAAATTTTCCAATTATAGAGTGGAAAAGGGAAAATATATACATGTATTTCATAGTGGGATTACTATAGAATTATCGAGATAATAATGTGATCTCAGTTATTTTTGACCGACTGACTAAATATGCTCATCTTCTTCCTATTCAAGACACTATGTCGCTAGATCATCTATCTCGGTTGTACCTTAATTATATAGTTAGGTTACATGGAGTTCCTCTCTTAATTTTATTTTATCATTATATTAGGTTTTCCTCTAACTTTTGGAAAGACCATCAGAATTTTTAATGTACTAAATTAAATTTCAACAATGTTTTTATCCCCAATCAGATGGGAAGTCAAAACAAACAATTCAAACCATGGAGGATGTGATACATGCTTTTTCAATGTATTAATTGGGAATTTGAGATCAGAATCATTATTTGGTTTAGTTTTCTTATAATAAAAATTTTCACTCGAGTATGCAGATGGAAGCATTTGAAGAATTATATGGAAAGCAATTTCAAACACTGCCTTTTTGGGATGATGTTGTGGAAAAATATTTTATGGAACCAATGTTGGTAGAGGATATATTAGATAAAGTTTATTTTATTTAGATAAATAGGAGGAGATCATAGATTAAGAATAAAATTTATGTGAATAATAGGAGGAAGGATCACTGTTTTGAGATTTGAGATCATGTCTACTCCAAGATTCACCTTGGAAAAGAGTGATGCATTTTGTCAAGAAAGCTAAGTTGAGCCGAAAATTAATTGGAACCTATGAAATAGTATAGAACATTATATTAGATTCCAACCTAGTATATTTTACATTGATTTTATCCGTGGTACAAAATGATTTTCAGGTTTCATTGTTATGTAAATTTGTGTGGATTCATCTCATGTCCTGAGTCTAGAAGTAGTTCAGTTGGAAGAGAATATTTTTTATGAGGAACAACCCATTAATGTTATTGATCATAGAGAGAAATTTTTGTAGAATAATTTAAATCCCCAGGTTAAGGTTTCATAGAAAAACATATGGTTGAGGAAGCAACATGAAAATATGAAAATGATATGGGGGAATGATATCCCCACTTATTTAATAAGTGAATAAATATTACAAGGACATAATTTCCAAAAGGGGTGAAGAATGAAACAACCCAGGTAATAATATAAGAAGACTTATTCTTTTTTATTACTTATATATTAATTAAAATATAGATGATGTTCAAAATATTATATGAAAAATCTAGTTTTATGGTTAAAAAATTAATTTTTTAAAAGGTAGTTTTGTTACCTTTTGATGGTGTAGTTGTTTTAAATATAGTTTTTAACAATTTTAAAAATAATATCTGATAAAGGAGTCTAATTATTTTAAATTGGAATATAATTATATACATTGGTTTAATATGTGGTATTTTTTCTATAAGTTTCATTTTCTGATAAATAGTAATGATATACATCATTTTAATTGAAAACTTCTCTTTCATAAAATTTATTTATAGAGTAGAATTATATATTTGATTTTTTTATATAATTAGATATTTTTTTAGTTAATACAATGTAGGTATTTTTAATCAATTTCCAAAGGAAATTGGATATAAAAACATTTTGAACTTTTGATCATTTTTACTTCAAGACAATATTTTCGCATTCCATCATTGGGGTTATTTTTTAATTAATGTTTACAATTTCTATTTTTAAAATTTTGAAAAATATATTCCATATTTTTAATCATAGGTTCTAAATTTATAAAATATATTCCTTTTATTTTTGGACAATATGAATAATAACTTCAATAAATTTTTTATTAATAAGGATAAGGGTTAATGGGGTAATTAAGGGTTCAAATAATGTTATAAATATTATAAAATTACCTTAATCTTTGTAAAATTTTCATTTGATGAGTGTGTGTCAAAAAAATCATCACTTTTCCAAAATTATATTCTTTGGAAGCCACTTGGATGAGAGTATGACATTGATAATATTATATTCAAAGGAAAAGATAATTTTGTCACACTTTTGTTTTAAACGAGTCAAATATTTTTAATATGGGGATATATATGAGATATCAGTGACTATAAAAAGTCTTCTGAATGATAAAATGTTTATATTTATCATGATTATTTATTTCTTATTTTATAAGAATACAATAATTAAATGAAAGCCTTATACAATGATGAGGGAGTAATTATTTAATTAAAGGAAATATCAAATAAACAATATTAAAAATACTGAAATAAATGTAATGTAATATGATTAATGTCATGATTTATTTTATATTTTTTGGAATGTTATTGATTTTTTATGAGTATAGGTTTGAATTTATAATTCTATTTACATATTTTAAAAAAGTGATGTGATGAATAGTGTCAAAATTAACCTTATTGATATTTTAAAATAAATTATATTTTCATAAATGATATAAAATTCAAAAAAAAAATATTTCATCAAAATTATTGGTAAAAGTCATAAAATATCATCAATGAATCATTTATTTGTCTTTTTTATGTTATAGTAATTATATTAACCTTAAATTTTTAAACTACATGATACCATGGTAAGAGTTAAATATGTTAAAAAAAGATAAGGAATAAAAAATAATCAAAACTTTTCTAATTGATATTTTATTGGAGTATTTAGACCCAAAATCATCTTATATTCTAAATAAATCACATTGGACCCATTTCTAATTGAAAATTAATTAATATTAACTTAATAATTTGAATAATTCAAAGAGCGCCCCTCCCCTCTCCTATAAAAGGGAACAAATTCGCCCCATTTCTTCTCAAAACATATTTGGATTGGAAAATATATTCCCAAATACCATCAAAGAATCCATACCCTCATTCTAGATATATTATTTTGATTAAAACACCCCCTTTATAGTTTTTAAGGTGATAATCAAATGATATCACACGAAAAAGTGGTATCATTTTTTACTAAGTGTTTCTATTTTATTTAATATTCCAATTCCATAAAATAATATTTAGACATGATGAAATAATAATTATAGTTTAATAAATATTATCAGATTGTATTAGGTTAATATAATCACATAAATCCATCTCCACTTCTACTAAATGGGATATAATTAATCATTCGTGCATACGATAAACTACCACCTCATGAACCAATATAATTTTTTTCCATCACCATCACTCAATACTGGTTATAATGTTATAATTAAAATTTATATATGATATTAATAAAATATATATAATTATTAAATAATAATATATCATTTATTTTCTTACCTTTCAATACACATAAAAATGATAATGTTGTTTGTGCGTACGTGTGAACTATCAACTCCACGAAGTGATGTGATTCATTTTTCATCACCACATCACATGAATGATGTATATAAGTGTATAAAAATTATTAATATTATATTAATTATATTATTATCATTTTGGAAAGTTAAAATTTTTATTACCTTCTTTATTTAATGATTATTGAAGAATGGGAATGTTACTAATGCCTGTGTATGACCTAATATCTTCATGATTATGAAATTGTTCATTTTTCATAACCATACAAAATGGTTTGATTAAAAAATTTAATAAATGTATAAAAGTGATTATTATGTCATGAATTTTATTCTGGGTATAATGAACTCATTTCCATTTTGACTATAGGCATCATATCAAATTCATTTTGGACTCAAGTACCGAATTTCATTAAAACATCTGATGTGAACCCAAATAAATACGTAATTGTATATAATGGTAAGAAGTAATTTTAAAAGGGATAATAAACATTAAAATGGTTATAAATCAAGTAAATGACAAAAAAAATATTTATTATTCAAGAAGATAAAGGACATTGTGATGAATTTGACTCAATGCAAGGGACTTCATCTCAATCCCCATTCATTGAGACATATTTTGATGTTATACACCCACATTCGTTCATGTCATGTATAAATAACTTATTTTACTATTAATTACATTCAAAGGCTTAAAAAATGAATATTTTATTCTTTCTATAGGGAGAGTTTTTCATTCTTTACAGATGAAAAATTAGTGTATTTAACATATATGTTGACAACAACTTCTTTTACATCATGAACGTTATTTTATATTTGGCTTCCCCCACGGGAATTAATTTTTTTTAAATAAAAATAAATTCCTTATTCTATTTTTTAGGTATATTCTTATTAAAAATGGTTTTTGAAAATGGATTAATTTTTTAACATCTTAAAATTATTTAATATGATTTCAAATGAAATTGTATGAGTTAAATGCTGGAAATTGTTATCTTTTATGTGTAATGATTATATAATGGTACTTGGACATTGGATGGGCATTTACATGATAAACCAAGGATGACTAGTTCCATGTTAAACCAAGGAAGGGTGGTTACTTTATAACCTACATTACATTGGGTATGTAAGCATTCCGAATGAATATTTCATTTATATAAGTGACGTGTATGGAAATCAACCTCATGGTTATTCCACTTATAAGGGTGAAAAGTATAATTATATCCCATTATACCTTTATGTGTTATTTATGCTTTTTATGGGTTATATTATAATATTATTATTACAAAAAGGGTAATCAATGATTTTTTTTCTAATAGAAAGTTTTTACCACTTTTAAAGGGTGAAATTATTATTTTACAATAAATTATTCTTGGGTTTCATGTTTTTAAAATATAAGATTTTACCAACCTTTTGTATCCTTTAAAGAGATTTTTGTGCTTGTCCAAAGTTTTAAACTAATTTTCATTGGTTGTAAGCATGGGTAATAGAAATAATGAATTCAAGATGAAATTTATGATTATTTATCAGAAAAAATAAATTGTTCTTTATTTTAAAAAATTTATATTTTGGAAGAAATGTTTATTGTTTTAGTTATATCCACTTTATATTAATATGAAATGTTATTTATAAATTATGACCTAATTCTCTAAAACTGTAAACATTAAA
Organism: Viscum album; assembly: GCA_963277665.1. Lineage (NCBI taxonomy): Eukaryota > Viridiplantae > Streptophyta > Magnoliopsida > Santalales > Viscaceae > Viscum > Viscum album. The sequence goes on along the minus strand of OY728127.1, from coordinate 343,749,377 downwards.
ATATCCTAAAAGTAAAAGAATGTAATTTTATTGATTAAAAAACAATATTATGTAATTTTTATGGTCAGTTCCATATACGCCATTACAATATCTATGAAATAACTATCATTTTAAATAATAAAATAAATAGTATATTGTTGTTTTGTAAAACATGGTCCTGCATGCAATGCATGCATTTGAAGAAACTCGTTATTGTGTAATTCAATATATTTAAGATATCAAAATAAATATATCATAATGTCTTAGGTTGTTATATTCAGTTATATTCTTGGTTTTGTGTGTCATACACTCTATCGAATATGATTTTCATATTTTAGAATATTGGGGTGTTACATATAATTTATAGGAACTTTTAATCGTCTACGGATTATATAGTGGATAATATTTTAAGATATATAAAATATTATCACATGGGAGAGAATTATATAAATTAAATTATTTTTCACAATTCAATGAATAAACATAAGTGAAATTAAAATATCCGTGTTGGTCTAGTGTTTATCTTGGTGAAGAATCATTATAAGTGATCATTGTGTCTCATTTTCACTTGTATTCCTTATCTAAAATTATTATCTAGAGAGATAAGACAATATATTTACCCTATGATTTACATTTTTTATTTACTAAACCATTTTAACAAATACATTTAGTAAATTTATCCCCTAGTAAGTTAACATCAACATATAAAAATTGGACAAGACTATTATAGTGAAGTAATAAAAACCTATATTTATTTGCATTTAATTTCTGCATATTGATATTATGTATACATGAAATATTGTGATTTTTGATTATTTAACTCTAAAATTATATAATATCTTTTGTAATATGAGAATAATATTACTCTATAACTCTTATGGTGTGTTGGTTTTTTTCTTGTAACTATTGGTATCAAATCCACATGGTACTTTCTCAATGAATATATGATAGTGAGATTACTATGATAGAGAAAACATTGAATGGAAAATTAATTACCTTTTTTAGAAGTCATAATTTCAAAATATATAAGAATTTCATGAGATATCACTGGATATATCTTGGGATTGATGTTTTTATGGTGTAATTTATGGTGTATAATTCAGTAATTGTACAAAACATTCGATGATTGAAGCTCATAAAAATCTTCATGATTCTAAATATAAGGCACAAAATTCCCTATATACAGAATTTAAAAACCACACTCACACACACATATATATATATGTGTATATGTATTAAGGTTAGCAGATAAACATTTGAAAAATCCATTTGGGATGAATATTCCAATATTCAAAAAGAATAAAACATGGTGACAGAATCCAAATTAAATGTCAAACAAAAAAGCCTTATTATTTGAAGATGATCCCAGATGAAAATACTATTATTTTATATTATTTACTCATTGATGAATATTTATCCATTCATGGACTTATAATATAGTTGAAATATGTTGATATTACATTGAAAATACATATAAAACTACCACATTTATACATTTACAAGGTGTCAACTCTTATAGAACAAGATCTCACAAAAATTAATCTTAATACTCTTTAATGTAAGTTAGTTGGTTATGAAATATGATTGAATGAATAAATTACTTCCATATAATCATTAAATGAAACTTATTTTATTGAAATTGATAATTTAGATATTTAAGAATTCATAGGATATGATGAATATGTCACCGATGAATTTCATTCATATAATGTATACAAATCAAGTCAAGGAAAATTGAGATACGATGGAAATATACCATTTCCATAGTTTGAGAGATATAACACAAAGTGATGTCCATGGAAGGTGGGAACTCGAGATGAATATGTTCTTGTATAAGCATATTAGTAAATATCCCCTTTGTAATATGAAAAATTAAATCAAATAATTCAACTGGTGAGAGGTTCCATAAAGAAACATCTCAAGTAAAGATGAATAATATGTAAAAATATATTTTTGAAATATTGATGTTTAATATATTTTATATATGTATTATTTTATGATAAAAATAGTTTAAAATAAATTTCAAAACTTTTGGAAGAATATTGACTTGAAGGAGTAATTTATTTGAAATTCAAACATGAAAGATCACTTGAAGAGTTGGATATCCAATGTAAGAAAAACCAAAATATTGGTTTCTAGGTAGACTGATCATTATAAAACATTGATCAACTTGTTTTTTAAACTATTTTATTTAAAAAGTTTTGAAAAAATATGGGGATTCTCAAGGTTCGTAGGAATGAAGTTTTTTATTGCAACGTATAAATCCGAAATAAAAAAATGATTTATGATCTTCATCCTTGTGGAGAAGAAATGATGAAATAGGTTGAATACATTTAAGAAGAAATTTTATGTTTATGAAATAATCATTAGGATGTATAAAAATTTTATTGTAAAAAGATGTTTCTTCAATTAGGGATTTATCTATTTTAAGAGTTGTTTGAATGAGTTTAAAGAGGGACATGAACAATCAATAAGAAACTAATTGATCATAGGTATATGCCTGTAAAAAAGTGTAAGATCTGATATAAAGTAGGGAAATAAATGACATGAGGAGTTACTATACAAGATAAATTATATAAAAATTTTATTAATAACTCTCAATAATAAATTTTTTATAATAATAAATAACTTGCTTCAAATATAGAAATATGTAGAGATAATAGGATGAAAAAAATGTTTGTTCGATAAAATATAAATTTTACAACTGAATTGGTCATATAATAACCTAGTTCATAGAGGTATATATCTGTTTCATAGGTGATTGTCCTAATAGTTAACAATGAAAAATGATAATATTTCCTATAACATAAAGACAATACTATTTTCATGGATATTGTTTTCACTATTCTATATTTTTCACAAAGCAATAAATTATAAGAAATGTTGATTTCTAACTTACTCTTGTGGGAGAAAAAGGAGAATAGTATCTAAATAATGAAATGATTTCCACTTAAAATAGATTCTAAACTTTAGTGTAATATCATAATATCATTATATCCATTTATAGGGAAAATGAGGAGGGTCTATCTTATGGATCCACTCAACTAGAAATTTCATGGAAAGAAAAGAAGAATAATGAAAATGCTATCTTAAGAGGGGTTACTCATAAAAATTTAAAAATAATAAAAATACAATCATTAATAGTGGGTTTTTATACCTTATGAATGGAAATGAAAATATCATAATGAATTTGAAGTGTGTGATGATGATATTTTTAGATTTAGATATTACAAAACTCTAAAAAACTGGGGAAGTTGAATGACAACATTGGCTTGAGACTATCTAAGGAATATAAAATTACATTATATGTATTGTATTAAAATTAACCAATTGAGTTTATATATAAATTTTGACTCATGAAATGAGGTCACAATCAATTAGGGATATTATATGAAAGGGAAAGACCTGAAACACATTGATTAAGGGGTGAATAATCATTAACAATATAAATCATGTGGATTATAAGGGAAAAACATGTCTCTTTATGATAGAATAATAAAATAGAATTTTTTACCAGTGGTTCAAATATATTAATAAAAAAAATAATAGAAAAAAATTCATGATGATATTTATGAATGACATTTTAAATTCAACATGAAATAAAGTGAATCTTTTTTATGCCTATATAAGAGGGAAAATGGCCAGAAATTCTTATCGACTGAAGATGAATATGGACTCAAACCTTCTCAATCTAATTCAAATTATTGTGTGTGGTACCAATAAGGTTCACAAAAAATAAGATGAAAAAGAATTCATTTTTTGTTGATTATTATCATAAAATGGGAAATATCATTTTTTATAGGAAATGATTAAAGTTATTGAGAGTATGAAGACGTTTTATAGAATATTTTTAAATGAAAATAAGAGAATCAATATAGTTTATATATATATAAATTACATATAGTAAACCTATCATGAGGATGGGATCTATATATAGAATCGTGAAATTAAGCATCAATTCTTAATAGTGATAAAACAACAACAAGACAATGTGGTTCAAAGATGAAATTGAATTTTTAACAACATAGAAAACAATTATACATTAAATATGTCTTATCTCATCATTATTGAGTGAAATATGAACAAGTGGTAGTATATAAGTAAAATTAGTCTTTTTTGAGTCTAGGGTTGAAGGATACATCAAATAATATGTTTCACAGTAGATAACTGACATTACAAATGGTCGAGGAAGGGTAATTACAAACCTACAAAATAAACATGAAAATAAGAAAATGCAGGAAGTTAGGTAGACTCGATCATGTGACCTCTTTAATACCCCATAATACCATTTTACACTAGGCTATGAATTGGGGCATGGTAGATAACCAAAATTGAATCACTACATATTATTCAGTAGAAATTGTTATATATAAAACATGGAAGAAAATCAAGGAAAACACAACGTTTAATTGGATGTAAGGATATTTTATGGCCAATCCACCATTATTAATTAATATTAGTGTCTAAAAAAGATGTTCAATAAGATAATGGAGATGAGTAATTCTAAATTTGGGAAGGAAAAAATATGGAAAAAAGAAGAAATTCAAGATCAGTGTGATTCTTAGAAAGAAAAAGAATGTGTTATAAATCTTAGTGGGATAGTAAATCTAAAATTAAAAGAGGTTATAAGAAAGAATTATTAGAAAAAAGAATCTTTTGATGGGTATTAACTATTGAATCAACAGAGAAAGAGAGAAGTTTTGATCGATGAGTGAAGTATTATTATTTATAAATTATCTCCTATAAAAACTCAAAGGATTTGAATAGTATATCAAACTGATATATTGAATCAAGAGGAACCATGGAAATTTATGGAAGCAATGAATGTTGGGTCATTTTTCATGATCATGATTTTGGAGTTAGATAGGTTTTATAAAACACATATGTTGGAATTATGAATAGTTCTGAAGATAAAAATTTCAAAGGAACAAGTGGATTTCTTAAAATAATCTTGATGATCAAAAAAAATTTAAACAAAGAAGGATTGGTTTAAAAGGGATCCTAACCAGTAAAAGGAATTTATAGTGAAAAAAATTCACACAATTGTTGAAAAATGAGACAATAATTATTTTTATTGTTTTTGTTATTCAATGGAAGTTTAGAACCTATAAAATAGATGTCAAGATATAACTTTTAAGTCAATTTATTAAATAAAACATCAACATAAAAAAGTAGGATTTCTAATATTTACTATTGAATTGGTGTAGTTTTAGTTAAATAAGGAAATGTATGGATTGATATAGAAACCTCAACCATGGTATGCTTAGTTGGAAACAATATTATAGAATCTAGAGATCCGAAGAGATGGAGTCAATCACAATATTTATGTGAAATAAATAAATGAAGAGTAGTTCATAGTTCTTTTATATATTAACAAAATAGTATTTGGAGGAATACATATAATATCAAATAATAAATTTTCATGGTTTATAAGATCATATTATGAAATTTCAATGATCAGGGAACACCCATATTTTCTTGGGATACATGTTAGTTAAAGTTGAGGATACATATTTATTTCTTAAGATACACATGTAAAGGATCTACTGAAAATTATTGAGATGCATGGGTAAAACATTTTTCTACCCCAATTATGGTTGGAACAAATTATGTAAAAAATAAATAATGAAATTTTTTTATATAATAAATTACCATAGAATGATTATAATCTTATTTTATCCCACCGAAATAATTTTTTTCAATATGTTTTTTTCCTAATTACAGTTATGTCCCAAGGTGTTACAACTATTATTAGAAAAAAATATATTATGGGGGTACATTGAAGGGACACTTGATTATGGTTTATTTTACTATTTATGAAATGCTACTGATCTAAATAAATACTCAAATACCGATAGGGAAAGATATAATGTGGATAAAAAATCTCAGAGTTGAGGAGAATTCATTATTTAAATAAAATCCATTTGACATCTAAATAAGTGGCAATAAAGAATTTCTATAATCCTATTTGTTGTAGATATAATTTTAATAGAAAAATCATGTTTCCACTATTTTGGATGAAATATTAACCGGAGTATATTTGATAAAATAAGAACTTACCAATGGCAGTTTAGTATAACAAAGTGTGATAAAGATGAAAAAAATATTGTATGAAGTTTATGAATAATGTATATTATATAAAATAAAATATCATTAAAGATAATTTAAATCTAGGAATTATGAAATTAGAACATATGGGAACTTATCAATAAGAGGAAAAAAATGTCACAGAACCATTATCCATGGAAAAATTTGAAAAACATCAGCTAAACCTTGGTTTTTAACCAACATCCTTTTAATTATTAGGATTATAAGTTCCCCTATCCCTATAGCATATAATTCACTGTTTGGATATTTTTTTAATCTTGTAGGAAATTATATAATATTGGTTGTAAAAAAAACTGGGATATACAATCCATGATAAATTTGTAGTAAATAAAAGACTAATCAAAAGAAAAAAGTGGATAGAATTTAATAAATTGAATTTTTTTATTCCTTCCTAAAATAATAATAACATCATGTAGTCACAAAAAATTTATTAATGGATCTTTACATAGTTTTTATTATAGTTTATTTTTGTGATGTCTTGGAAGAGATTTGATCTAGAAAAGTAGATATCCCTTTTTAATTATATGATCCACAAAGGAGAATGACTATAATTGGAGTTTCATATACCTGGGCTCATAGATAAACATGATTCAACATTTATGGAGTGATTATTATTTTAATGAGTCATTTTTTCATTTATATGTTATTGAAGAAATGAGAACTCATTAAAAGGGTTCTAGGAGTTGACTTTATGGAATTCTATAAGTTGATTCTGTAAGTGGAGATGAAGGATGAATGTTATTGATGTTTTATATTTCAGAAGTGTGGTGAACCAAAAGGTTATTCAAGTTAGTGGATGTATGTAATTGTGTCTTGAATTTTTCATTCAATCACATGTCCTCTAGTTGAATCTAACCTAATACTTAGAAAAATTATTGGAGAATAATTAACATGATACATAAAATTCCATTAGAGGATATATAATATATTTTATTGAAGAACCAATTAATTAGTTCTCAAAAGTTATTTACCAGGAAAGAAAAATTTTATCACAAGTAGAACATCATGATTTGACTTCACAGAACAATTAGTAATGGGAAAATTCTTCCATTTATATAAAAAAGTAATATTTTATGGGATGTATTGAAATGAGATATGGGGGTAAATTCCATTTTTACATATTATTAATTAATTCAACAATGATGACACATAAAATTAAAATCTTATAGAAATTATAAAAACAGAAAATTATTGAAATTTCCATATTATAGAAAAGAGAATTTTTGATCCTATATAAAAGTAACTGGGAGAATAAGATAATGTATTTTTGGGAGATAAATATAAGTAAAATCATGGTATTACAGGCCAAACTAAGCAGAGAAAAGGTAAATGATTATTAATCACAAAATACGATTAATATTTTAGCTAGAAGATCAAGGAAAATCTAGAGAGTTTGAAACAACGTGTAGTATATTTCAATAATCCTTGTGAAAAACATGGTGGTTATGAAATTTATTCATGATGATGGAAATTACATAGAATAGTTTTTATTGTGATTATAAAATTTCTATGAAAAATGTTAAGACCAAAAATTGGTTTTTTGAATACTGTTATGAACTATATATAAGATATTTTTAAATGGTTTCGATGATAAAAATCTTGCATTATAGAAGTATCTTTCAAGAATCGGGTCACCTATATGTGAAGAAAAATGGGATGACATGTGTATGGATATCCATATTGAATGTTTTTTTTTCTTGTAAAAGAACTACATAATGGTAATTGATGAAACACAACATCGTTAATCTATTGTAGTGAGTATAGGATCCTGTCTCAATTGTTAAGGAATATCATGAGGAAGAAAATAATAAATAGTTATGGGGACATATTGAGGATTAAAGGAGGTTTTAATCATGGGGGTAGGGCCATCTAATTCAGTTGAGAAATTTTTATGGAGAAAATTATAGTGGAAAATATTTTAAAATTCACATTCACACAGTTCATAGAATAGTGATAAAAAGGAAAAGAACAAGATGTGAGGGTATATTGATTCTACTAACACACACACATATATATATATATTTATATATTGTAGTCAAAGGAAAATATAGAGGAAAATATTGAAAGATAAGGAAAATTAGATAATATAGGAGGCTTTTGAGAGATATTCCATAGAAGATTCTGAATAAACACAGGACCTAGAGTATAATGAAAACACCCTTATAGTTCTAGTGTTTATTGGGGTGAATAGTACTTGTAACCAACCATTATGTATATTTTAAACTTTTATTCCATAACACAAAAAAATTTAAAATGATATAAGATGGGATATTTCCTTTAGGATTGATAGTGTGTCCATATAAAACAATTGTAAAACATACGGTGAGTATAGTTAACCCCTTTTATGTTGACATTCTATTGGTGCATACTCCTTGGACTGTCCCTTTGTGGTAAAAAAAAGTAAAGTATTTCTGTCCTTGAATTTAATTTTATCATCTAGACATTATGTGTGTCTTAAATATTTACAAGTTCATGTTTCCCTTTATAACATAAGAATAGGATTTAGAGGGAGATTATAATAATAGAATGTCCAAATTAACACCCCCTTGGGATGTATTGGGGTTGTGGTTGTAATAACTCATCACTCACTTTCGCTAACCAACTTTTTTCCATGTGACTACCACACCCATTTGTTAATTATAAAGTGACAGTATATAGACCTTTTCTTCTATAATAACCAGTCCCTAATCCATCAATTATTACTGTCAATCCATAATTAATCATCTTAGAGAAATTCATACTCAATTAGATAACCATTGGCTATTTTTTAATAAAATTAATTCATAATACATAATTTAAAAGTTCATCTCATGCCCATTGACAATAATAGGGGGCTCATTTACTAATTCCATAGGAATCCCATGATTGATTTCTATTTAGTCAATGACAATGATAAGTAATAGACCCCATGAGAATAAATTTTATTCTCTCAAGGTAATATACCCCACAAATTTGACAAATGTACTTGATAAATTTCTTGGTTATACTAATCCTATATATTATAAAGGTTCTTATGTAACTATAATAAATTAACAAACATAATCAGGATATTATCATGAAGTCACATGACTCCCATAACAAAATCACACTCTCAAATAGACATTCAAAATCCCCCAAATAAATATCTCTCATATTCTATGAAAGGCCATCCATTCTCAAATGATCGTAATACTCACTATATAAGTCCAAGAATAGATCATATAATCCCACCTAATAGGAGGATAGTATTGAACCCCACTATACTAATTCCATATAAAGAGATACATAACAAAACCACCCTTAAAATGGAACATAATTACCAATTTTTTCTATTTAAACATCATTCCCAATCAATCATACACCCCACATGACACCCAGCTACATAGTTATACTCAAACCACCATGAGTAGTATGTCATAAATCCTATTATTAAAGACCAAATCATGTACCAAACCATTCCCTTAGACATTTCAATTTCCTATAGCATTATCCACTAACCTTATTTCATAATTAATATAAACATGAGGAAACCATTATGGATAAACTATAACATGATCACACCTCACCCATGTTTTGTTTCACTCATAGAAAGAATCTAACCATGAAAACCAACTAGAAGTAAAAAATCATTCCTTGGTTAGATGCACTCTCTTGGATATCCTAATATGATCATAAACCATCCTTAGTATAATTTGTAAAAACCTCACTATGTAACTATTACTTACCAAAACATTATCCTAACTAGTACATCATAATCAATAGGATCGTCCATCAATCCTATAGACCATATACCACATTTTTCACATCCATAAAAATAGACCCCATTCTCTTGTCTAAATCATTTTAATGACATTCATGTGACACCACCATAAGATAGGGGCTCTTTATTATGTTAGGAATCTAAAGACCAATAAATTACAATATAAGATTCATTTTTACGCCCATATGAACATCGAAAAAATTATCCCCAAGACATGTATCATTATACGATCACAAAAAATAAAACGAAATAATAGGAAATTCATTTAACAACTAAATAAAAAACTATATGAAAAAAGTGTCCTATATCACCTATGCATGACACTGTCTTATTGTATCCATTATTAGGGCAAGGTATCAAATAAACAGAGATTCACCTAACCAGTTATCAAATACAAGAAAAAATAGCACATAATAATGGTCATGTCATGTAGAGTTTTACTAATAATTTATGTTTGTAGACATTGTATACCCTGTTATTGATACATTAAACAATGGAACCATTCCTCGTAGTAATATAATTAATCTCATATAATCATATGAATTTTATGGGAGTCCTATGTGAAAAATATGATGCATAGAAACATGCATATTCCTTCTCCAATCAAGAATGAACCCATAAATTAATAAACAACAACATTATAATTAAAAAATCAAAAAATAAACAATAAAATTGAAATCAGAGAATGAAAATCCCAACTCTGCGTTAACATGGACATCAGATCATGTGATTAAAAACAAGAAACAATCATATAATCCATCCTAGGACCTAGCACTAGTTATCTTCAAATAATATATCCAGTGTGATAAGAAAAGAAAACATGATCTAATAGAAATTGGAAATTCCATAACCCAATTTTCCAAAATAATGACTGAGCCTGAGATTCCACATAACATTATGCATGCCTACATGTATTCCATGGTATGTAGACAAACATTAAGGGTTCAATAAAATTTTTCATGAGGTTATACCCTTTAGTTTCATCGTAAGAAATAACTTCAAAATAGTGTCATCATCTATATCCACATAAATTTCTGATTAAAATAAATTGATTTAAAAAAAATGAATATAATAAATAAATAAATAACTCCATTATATTATAAAATGTTCTCATGCAGGTCACACAGTCATAAATTAGTTCAGTAGAACAGAAATTTCCAATCAAATATTGAATATAAATTGAATAAAAATTAAATGATCCTTAGTCAATGTACTTGTATTTTCCTCATACCTCTCTCTACTTCTATATAGATCACCATGGCAGAAAAACCTAATATATATTCATTACCCTAATGTGAATGTAAAACATATGATCTACACATTACCTAAGCTCTAAATGCTATGTTTTAGAATAAAACATAGTAGGACAGAACCAACGGTTCGCTTAAAAAAGGAATATTAGTTCATGTATGTGCTGAATGAAATGAAATCCATAAATATCACATATCTAAATCCTTTACACCATTAGGTAATCATGAATACACTATAATAGTTTACTCATATCTTCATTGGGTATCTCTTTAAAGGGATGATGTCACCTTTTTCTAATATAAAATTATAGAGATTGATATATCACGACTTATATCAATAGTTAAGGTGAATGTGATATAATCATTTCAAAAATCATGGAAGAATGAAGAAACAAAAATGCTTTAATAATGGTTAATTATAAATCACTAGCTCATGTAAATGGTGAATTATATATTATTATAATCATCGATAAGGGTGAATATTTTAATAAAAAAACAATCATAGAGAATTATTCATTATGACATGACCCAACCCACTAGGTCCCCACCTAGGCCAATGGTAAGTCAAGAGGTATACCCTAGTCCTACCAAAATTGGACTAGAGGAAAGTGACTAGAAACAAGATAGTATATCTAAAAATATAGGCCTTACACTACATAAATTCAAAAACATGTTACTAACATCAGCATATATACAAAAAATATCCATATAATATATTTACTTATCCATAATGTAATAAATTCAAGAATGATGCAAAAAATAAGAATAATGATACCCAAAATATATGATCAAACAATAATAACATATATAAGATTCCAATATTCCATAGTATGGAAAACAAATGATAAGGGAAATCACTTTCTAAAAAAAGGATTTTTGTATAAATAGAAACTCCAACCACCACTTTCAATACAACTGAATCTATTTGTAAGAAGTTAGTAATGGAATCCATTATCATTGATAAAAATTATGTTACACTATGAAGATGTTCTCAAAAATCTACGTCAACATCACAATTACCAGTATGATTTTGAAATTATGCATCATCTACACAGACATAACAGAGGAAAACATGAATAATTTATAGAGAAGTATTTATAAATACCAAGAAGGACACCTTAAAACTCAGTGGATAATAGGAACAACATAATTTCCCAAAAACCAAATATTGATGAGAAATATAGAGACCAAAAAATAAAACATATTCATGATTTACTGATAAGTAATGTTTGTCCATATGGTAGTCTATATCATCTCATATCTTATTTATAATGTCACAACTCATGATTAAATAACATATCTAATATATAATACTAATTCAATACAAAATTTGATAGTGTAACTATATAAAATACCATGAAGGGAACCTGGAACACTAGTTATAACATAGGGATAATAACACCAAGGTGAAATAATATTTGTAATTTTCAAGACACCCATCCACAAGTACAACATAAAATGAACCCAGTCATGGTATAAGTTGATAAAATGAGGATGAGAACCCCATATTCCATATACATTCTAAAAATTCCCACTTAAACCATAATGGGGACCCCTCTACATTTATTGGAATTTTATCAAATGAATGAGTTTCTAAACCTGATGAATAGAGGACAATATCCCATTACATGAGGATATATCAAAACACCTTTTACCTAGATCTCATCACTACTCTAGAATCAATGTTGGGGACTCATGCCTCACAGTGAATTTTTGTGCTAGATGTAGAATAAATATCCCCTATGGATAAGGTGTGCATACTATAACTCATAGGGAAACACTATATTTTATATATTATGGATTCATATCCCCATTGCATAGGGGAATATAATATTTCACTACAATATAAATGGAATATGCCTATTTAGGATTACGGTTGTATCGAAAACGGGTCTGAATTGTTTGTAATTCACAAAATAAATGACCTATACCTCAGGTTTTGAAGAGGTACAGACTACATCATATGTTTAGAGGACCCATTATTTAAAATGAATATGATTTTTAGGGGGGTTAGAAACTATTTGATAGACCCATAAAATATAACTTGAACCACATTATCCCTATAGAGTTGTAATTCTCAAACAACCCTAAAATCCGGGTGACTAGATTCTATGTTCAATGTGAAGTGAAAAATCACAATATTTATTGTAGAAATATTATAATGGAATTATTAATTTCCTAATTCTCACACATGAAGAAAAAAATATTTAAAAAACTAATGTAACCATATTACATGGCCTATACTCTACTGTAATAGATGTATGGGCCTTAAATTGAATATAGATTTGAACCCTAGATATTTTTCGAGGTAAATCCAACAATCACATCAGGTTCCAAATGTGTATATTGAAATATGGAATATCTATCAAATATGGTCTTGTATCTCAAGTAAACCCCCAGTCATACAATCCACTAATCATGGCGTGATATCTATATATACAAAAATTGTGATGTTTGGGGGTCTGATGGAGGAATCCACTATAACTTAAAGTTATTTGATCATAAACTGCATTGGAAGTTCTCCAACTACAGCGTTTGTCGAACCAGACTGATGGTGTGAGTCTTTTAGTTAACCAATGTTGGGTCATGTGAAAACAATTGTGTACTCCCAGCTACATGTAATTTATATCAAGATGAGTGGCTAGGAATGTTCTCATTTATACCAAAATTCATGTACACAATGACTATATAATACATGAATACATGAACAACTTACCATGTATTATTTATTACCTTAGTGTAATCCAAGCCACACTAATAAAATCATGGTGTGTCTTTGAATGACTACACCACTTCTGATTGGGATTTATAGACACAAAAACACTAAGAATCACCTCAAACATCCTACTCAACCACAAATCATTCCTCCATAGATTGAAATAACATGACATCCATTAATGATCAAAAATATATAATTGAAAAAAATAAAAAACAATAATCAATAAAACCAAAATAACATAGTATTATAGCTTGGTGATTCACAAAATTAGTAAGGTGGGCAAGAAAATGATCTACGATCTATCACTATATTTCTTCATTTTGTAACTCTTATCTCTCTCCTTGTGTAACATATTTCCCTTATCCTATGAGGATCCTTTGGGGTAATAAATCCAAACCCATATGAATATGTATTTTTTAGAATAATCTCCTTAAAATAAAACCAATAAAATACAACCTCCCAAAGGAAGCCTATGAATCGCAAAAAAATACACCACTAAAATAACCCTCCTTAGAAAACCCCCCTTGTTCTAGACCTAATTGCTAAGTATAATTTTCTATACGAGTCACTCTTTTAGAGATATTCACATTCAAACACATATGAATATTTATTAAATAAATAATTATCCTATTTTTATTGTAAAAATCTACCATCTCAGAATAATTCTAAAATATATCCTAAGATTAAACACATTTCATTTAGATATAAATATCCATAAAAACACAATTTAAGGTTATTTTATAGGAATAATTTAATATTTTAGAAACTATAAGTGTATGGGGATCATTAACCCAATAATGAGTTATGTCATGATCATCAAAAACTCAATTCCACTAAATCCTCTATAACTTCAATATTTTCATCCTCACAAAGTCAAATATTTTGGCCATTGAAAAATGCTCATAATCCAAACTTATTTGAGAATATTCTATTACAATGTGAATACTTCTCTATCTTGGTATCCTTTAATTAAAAAAGGAATGATGATATAATAATATCATAATATAACCAACATAAATATTTTATAGAATTCCCCACTCCATAACTAATGATTAACTGAGGTGTAGTTTAAGGAAATGTATCAATTCAAAGACTAGTTTAAATCATGTATATCATTCAAATGGATCCTTATATATAATATATTCATCCACATGAAAATATTCCCCATGAAATATTTTGAAACTATGACTTGTTATATATTATATTCTTCCCAACTTTTTAATGAGAAACCCAAAAGATTATGCCACAAATATAATCTCTATTTAATAGGAACTCCCATCAAAAATCCCAAAGATACCACTATATATCATAATAGTTTTATCTGGGAATAGAGCCTATGGATGTTCGCCATTATTTATCATCATAATTCAAATAGTTTCATAAATTAGTGATGTGAACTAATAGAATGAGTATAACATTAATCCTCTCAAAAACTACATGATAAATACTATAGTATCTCAGACCTTATTTAAGCTGTTATAATCATAAATGACTTGGTTGGGTTATCTCCTTAGCAAAAATTTATACGAATTGAAAAAATATATAAGAATCTGCATATCACATTGAATAATATACCACTCATTAAGGACCCATCCTAAAAAAACCCAAAGTATATATTGTATAACTATATAGATTTAACTAATATGTTTGCATCAGACCCAAGGTTTGCACTTTTCAAGGCTTGAGAAATAAAAACCCATTCTATCAAAATGATATACCAACTTTATCATATAAAAATATAATATATAATCTTATAAAACTCTTATTATAAATCTAGGGTCTCTACAAAGTGAGTTTTACTAACTATATATTGAACTAGATACATGGAAGAACAAAACAGACACTTCTAAGCCTATTGAAAAATGAAACTTCTATAAATGGAATAAACCACCATACTACCACATTCTATAGAGAATAAACTATCTCACATTAAAAATCCTATTATAAATCATCCCATTATCTTTTTGTCAAGGTGATATCTTTAGGATAAAATATATTTATAACATGGTATTTGTGAATAATAATAATTTATCACCAAATGGGTAGTGCCATAATGTTTTCTTGGTAATTGCTGACTCAATGAGTCCCAAATCAATGATCACATAGTTTTAATCAATGTATCACAAATTTCATGACATGGAAGCATTCCCAACATAACTTCACTTAAATAAATATTTTATAACACTACACATATATTTCCTTCCCCGAAAAAAATATAGGATATCAGTACAACTAAATCCTTTATCTTTACATCTTGAAAATCATTTGACATCGGTTGAACGAAAATTAGAAAAAACTATATTCTAGAATGGGAAATTATGTCACAAAATTCAGAAATAAATTGACATAAATTTACTAGATATATAATTTGAACCCTGGAAGGTCCTTCTTCTTATTGACTCATAGGAGGATCTCAAATTGTCAAGGATAAAAATTCCATATAATTAACTAATACCCCACCCACAAGGGTTATATTAACATTGATTTTGATTTTATGCATTAAAAATCAATTAGTGATTTCATTAATCAACTTTTTATCTAAAACTAGGTCTGTGAAAATTCATTTAAATGTTTCATATTTTTCCTATTATATGTAAATTTATAGCCTCATCAAATAACATTATGAATCATTCTAGAAAAAACTAGAGGACCCGGTTCATGCATCCTATAAACATAGTAGGTCTTTCCCCTCTCCATCTAGCATCAGTAAAATCATGTAATGTTCATAGTGATAGATATATTCAATACTTAAGTTTTCCTCCTCCTAAACATAAAACTAATTTCATATGAAACCCATATCATTTGAAATACAAAACATTAAGAACCTAATTTCTTTTTGGATAATGTAACAAGAGAAAATCATCCCAGAAAAAACCCTTGAATTTCATCATCTATCATTCTAATCACAATAATACATCACTATAAACATGTATTATGGATCTCAAAAATCATGTAGAATACAATATCAAAATGATTCCAAATAAACAATAATAACTCCCCAAGAGGTTTCAAGATAGAAAATAGACTACAAAAGATGTTAGTGTGGGCCCAGAATGAAAATCATCAAAGTGTTAACTCTCATTGAGGGTGTTAGACTAAAAAATTATTTGGTAAATTCCCATATGTATATCTATAATTCCTTTTATGATCAATTATAATATCAACAGTACAAAATTAAAAACTAAAAAAATAATTAATTAACCATTCAATTCTACTAAAGGGTTATTTTTACTCATCCTATCATAGTTTAATTCATTATTGTGGTGAACCATAACCCATAATCCTTAAAATATCACCCATCAGTGTAAGAAATCCTTTAAGATTCATTCTTTCAATAGTCAATCCGTTTAAATTATTTCACCATGGGATATTATTTCTTCCATATAGATATCTGAAGATCAATTCAAATTCAAGTTTTGGATTATATAAATGACTAATTAATATGTGTATTTGGTCACCTCTAGTAGGAATTCCTCACTAAAAAGGGTCAAGATAGACACAACTAATATTTTTAACTCCCTGTGTAATGATGAAATATAGAATGTCTCACAGTGGTTCTATAAAGTATTGGTTCCACTATAAAAATGGAAAAAATCATTCATCAAACCATATCTAGCATGATTTAATCAACATCCTCCATATCATGCATATACCCTCTGTCTTAGATACCAGATCCCATGGAACAATGAGAACCTAGATATGAGAACCTGCAATATGTTGTGTTTGAGAAAGATTATAGATATGTATTCCACCTCAAACTCATAATTTTCAAGAGAAAGAATTTTTTTCTTCAAAACATGATCAATAATGAAGATATTTAAATATAACCACAAAATGAATATACCAATTGGACTCTCCTCTAATACCTTTATCCTCATAATAAATCCATCCCACACTATGTTAATGGGTTATAATATGATTTTTTAAACCCCTGATGAATATTAAAATCTAGTGAGGTCATTCCATTAAGGGTCCAATATATCTCATAATCATACATTCATTAGTGTTTATTAATTGTACCTTCAAGTCACTCACTTGAACCCCGACCAAGGAAGTGGCCTCATCGTGAGTCTAAAAATTAAAAATGTCCACTAATTACTCATTATTCCATGAAATAGACTAAAAAATTAAAGAAATATCTTGTTATCTAGTTTCCAAAATATATAGAATACACATGTCACTAACTAACATCATCCAAACCCCATGGAATGAGGCTTGTGCTCACCTTGAAATTTTCTGAAGATTCAGGCATTAATGATCATACATCATCAATAACATACATAGAATCTAATTATGATGAATAAAGACTACCATATACTAATTTTATAAAGAATTTACCTTCACCTATAGTGGAGAAGACACATTTTATCAAGTACCTGATCCAACAATTCAACACCCAATAGATTAGGGACCAAGACACTATATAACTAATGTCCACAAAGTATAAATTATTGATGCGAATATTAGGGGAACAAGGAAGTACCCTTCTTCTCAACTCAACTCCATGAAGTCACATATCATACATAACAATTATACTTATAGAAGAAGACCTGTACAATAAATAATTTGGCAGGCTTTCAGTATTCCATATATCAATGGTGGCCAAGAGCACACACTATTCCTTGTGGAAAGTAATACATGGTCCAAAAAACCATGTATCTCCCAAGATAGTCATATTTTGTTATAGTGTAGAACACACAACATCGAGGGATAAGAAAACGAATGATAATAATAACACCACTTTCCATGTACATTACAAAAAATCCCACCAAAACCATAATTTGGATTGTACATCATCAAAGGAAATACTATCAACTGAAGGAGTGTCTAAGCCCCCATTGATATTAGACTACTTCCTATCAAATGGGAATTTATTAAAACGTTATTTAACATTCCTCAAAATCTCTTTGGAATTACAATGGGGTAATCCTCCTCAGTAATAATATTCACTCCAACCAAGGGAGTATTATCCCCTAAAATTAATTTTCTCACCATATAAGTTAATAGAAGTAAAAAAATCCTCTATAAATTGAGTACATGGACCCAATTACTTAGGGGAGTATCAACTCAAACTATAGTCTGAAGGACACATGCATTTTCGAGATCAAGGGAATACTAAATTCAATCTAGAAAGGTATATGATTCAAATAATATTTCACACCATGTATTAATATTGGGTATCAAATACATCCCATGTCTATAAGACATGTACCTAGATATACAATACTCATAATGGTTCTTACCAACTCTATTAAATATCCATATCACCTAACTAAAACACATTAATCTAAAAGGAGTTGATATCTTCAAACGACCATAAATTCCTTTTACCTATTCTCCTGTTCCCTAGTGAGGTAGACTGTTATAGTCTATGTGCAATGATGCTTGAAATAGACTAACATTGTTCAAAATTCTGACACATGAATGAAATGATATGTAAAACACCAATGTACTTATAGTTTGTGGCATGCACACTATTGAATATTATTTGTGGGAATTATACAGAAGTAGAGTGCATACCCTAACCACTCTATCTAGTAAATAAAATATACAAGACATGTCTCTTATGTATAAATTGAATGTGGGATTCGATGATCAATCATGGAATGCATCTATATTCAACACATTGTATTTTTATCTAGCATACATAATGTGTCATTGAGAAATACAGGACATGTAATGCTCGGTAGATATTTATCACATTCGATTAGAACCACAATTTATATAATTCCAAGAAACATATAATGTTTTATAGGTAATATGGAATGTTAAGAATTTGGAATAACTTGGGAATGTAAAAATATTCTTTTCATGTCATGTAAATAAACATGGTGTTTGATCCCAACAATACACTAGGAATATCAAATGGGGTTATTGGGAGAGTGTTAAACCATACCCCAGGTTATGTAACCTATGACTGAACATCATGTATGTCCGTGAACTATAAACCCTATTTCGTTTATTCCCTTATAAAAAACATTTTCATGCTAATAAACAAAATGGTTTGTATTTCAAATAAAAATGGTTCTGTAATTTAAATGTTTAAATAATGATACCTTGTAAACCATCATATCCAGCAATGATTAATTAAAACAAATATTGAAATACACCCATTACAATTCTATAGATATTTAAATTTTGTTTTTATGTTTTTTAAAAATTACTAAAATTAATGAAATTATTTATAATAAATAATTTCATATGTAGGTAACAAATATATTTCCATATTTAATCATTTTCCTATTGTGGATTGTGATGGTTTTTTAGGAAACTCTAACCTTAAAGAAATATTATGGAGGAATTTTTAAGAGAATAATTATTTATAAATCAAGTTAGAAGTTGTATATGAAAATGAAGAGAGACACAAGATTACAATTATATTTAAGTTCTAAAAGGATCTTGTAGAACAACATTTATACACTATTATTACATTACTCACACACAATTGTTCCTCCATTAAAAATTTATTTCACTTATGCTAACCTAATAAATAATAATATTATTTTAGGTTGTGCTTGAACCTACTAAATTTTATAAGTTAGGGATACTCGTTAAAAAATATTTGCTAATTTTTCTACACCTATGAATGAACAGTGGATTCTATTCTTCCTTCAGGTGAGAAAATATAAGTTCATGTAAATAATAATCACATCGTTTAATAATAGATTTATTTTTTAGTGGGTACCATATCTATTGAGGATGAGAAATAAGTGACCCATAGACATAGGAACATGTTGATCAAAATTACTTTAAAATTTCAATATTTTGGTTTTTATATTTCCAGATTATTGAATTTTTCATTTTTTTTAAAAATTGAACTATTGTGTCAACACTGTTTTTTATTAATAAAATTTCACCATTTATAAAATCATTTTTATTTTATTAATCTATTATTGAACACTATATTACTAATTTAAAAAATCTAAAAAGTTCTATTCACCGTGTTATAGACCATCTTTCTATAATCATAGTGGACCAATAATCGGTATGAGAGATTGACCTTGAAAAGATAAGTTTCTCAATGCATAATTTTATTTTATTTATTACCATATTATTTTTTAACTAACCTATATTCCTATACCATACCATATAAGGGAAGATCTATTTTTAGTTATGAAAAGTAAAAAAAGTTGTGTTTTTTAATCCTATAAGGCCATCTAATTTTAATAGAATTTATTACGGATAGAAAAATGAAATAATGGGGGTATTCAAAAAGATTATAGTTATTGAATATTATATTATTATATAAAAAAATATAAATTACATATCGGTGATATTGATATTGTAGTGGATAATGATTTTAATAAATATGTCTTAAATTATAAGTTATGAATTTTTTTAACAGGAAGTGTTAATATAAATATTTCATCTTTCCAAACTCAGACCAGGCCAACATAAATCACCTAAAATCTCCCACTCCACCACAAATTAGGACCCTAATGCAAAAAATTTCTAGAAAACCTTAATGTATACAAAAACATGAATAAAATATAATAACATATAAATAAATTTAATCTAAATACTAAATCCCTATCTATTATTCATTCAAGGATTCTTTGATGTTTTAATACCAATTACCCATTATCTATTTACATTTTTTATGATATATGGAACTTATTTATCACCATGGGAGATATATCCACCTTCTCCCTTAGTTTTCTAGGTTCGAAATTACCCCTTCCCATCAAAAATGAATTTTTGGGATGAAAATCAGTAAAAATTATAAACTAAAGATTAAAAATTATATCCCCATAATGGCTCTGTCTAGGGCCCAAAACCCAAGAAATAAAAATATCACCAATGTGTGATGCCCACCATTCCCACTATAATCATTGTGTCAGAATATCTATACATGGAACTATTTTTAGGATTTTAACCTTCACATAGAATTCAATATTTAATTAAAAAATATTTATTTATTTATTTAAAAATAATAATCTTTGAATATCAAAAAATCTATAGACAATAGTAATCATTATTCCTTGATGTCAACAGAGAAATCAAAAAGTATATATCAGTTTTTTCAATGGATAAATTTTAGTTTTACTTCAATTATTTGTCTGGGGACCCTTAACCAGTAAATTAGTTATTTCATGTTCATATAATTACCATAGGTCACCACACATTTCCTATTTACCAATGTATGAACACACAATAACAATTAAAATTATGTATTTATAGGTCAATTATATATCACCACAGAGGACTAGTATATAAAAATTTATCAATAGGTTAATTATTTTTATAATTATATTAAAACACATATTGAGAGATCTCTAGGTGAATTGATTATTAACATACACCTATATAGATAATGATGTATCGTTATGTGAATGGTATATCTCCACCAAAAATATGGGAGAATGATGTATTACTAAATAAATAATGCATGAATTTGGAGACTAATATATCACTAATCCTATTGATAAAGTGAATTATGTAACAACATCACATTACTTAAGGTGAATGATAAATCACATGCATCACTATCCAAGTGGAAAATTAAATAACAATATATTTTCCAAATTGAATGATAAATCACAAATATCACTACACAAGGTAGATGGTATACATCAAAATACTAATAGATAAGGGAAAATGTTATAACACTTAGAAAATGATCATACATAAATAATTCATCATAAAAATAACACAAGGAATTATTTTTCACCATGTACCTAGATCTAAACACAACATCCACAAAACTACTATGAACCATTATCACCCAAGGAAATAGATCAATTGAACCCAAAAACATACTCTAGGATACAAACAACAAGGTTATTACAAACCTTAGACACATGTTTCATTCCTTAAATCCATTGATATGGATTAGCTTAATATATAATTAACCCTCACATAAAGGCCATGTTATCACAATGTTCATCATATAAATGTTCCACCATGATGGATAGTTCACTATTTAGTAACCTCAATGCAAGAGTTTTCATTGCTCAGGAGTAGTCAATGATTCCATAAATCGATCATAAACCCATATGATACTCAAATACACCCCTAAAATTTTTATTCCCAATGCATCTCACCACTTTTCCAACTATAAATGGGAGTCGATGGGTGTTTGTTCAATACATATGGTTTGGAGGATATATCATGATCTCAGTCATCTATATCCATTGTTAAAGACCACAGTAGTCACCTTTAGTTACATTCATGGACACCCTAAAATAGTCACCTATGATTGGATACAATAAGACCTATATTATTAAAATATATAGGATCACCCTAATCTATCACTATATGCAAGAGTTTCATAGGGAACTTGACCTCCTCATGTCTTTATAGATAGTTCTATATGATAGAATACCTCCATTGGATTTGATTCTCAATTAATAAAGACTATATGATTGAAATAAAATCCATCAATTCCAATCTAATATATTTGACCCTTTAGGTCCCACTTAGAGTCTAACAAAATTCCCAATCGCCACCTCTCAATGTTTAATTCAACCATGGTTACATCTCATGTAACATAAACCAATATATGCACATGTACAATTTATATAACTTATACATAAATATACATAGGTTATATAAGAGATTAAATACCAAAAATATTGAGTTATCTCCTCATAAAACAGTTTCCAAATTTCATTAAATATCTTCCATGATAAAATCATAAATTAAACATCATTAAAACCCCTACCAAAAACTAAAAACTCTGTAGGTTATTATATGAAATATGTATTTCATTCATATAATCAATTCATATTTATTATAGATTTAATAATGAGTAAATTATTACTGGATAGTCTCCTAGGGAAAAATCCTCTAGTCACAGATGGAGAATAAATCTTCTCATACCTCTCACTCCACTTCCAATAAAATAACCACCATTTCATTATTAAATAATTAACTTATTTCACTAAAAATTAATGAAATTATAGAATAAGATATAGAACTAAATTACTTACATTAAAATGATTCAAAATTACCTTTTCTCTCATAACATGGTCCTTATATGAAAATAGAAAGAAAATATAAATTAATTTCAAACTATTTCTCCAATGCTATGGTCGAATCGAAACCAAGTCACTATGTTCTATTTGCTATGATTTGAGAATAATGAGAGGTATAAGAAGTATTGGAGTAAATAAATGAATCCTCACCTAAACCAATGATATTTCTCACTAAATCCTCCAAGTATTAATATATGGGTTAATAGGGAATAAAAAATGATAAAGGAGGTTTCCTCCCCTAGGTATATGGTGGTTTGATAGAGGAGACCAATTATGGGGTATAAAATATATCCCTTCATAAAATTTGTTTCAGTTTCCACTAAAATAAAATATCTGGTCTCTATCAAGTAACATATACCCCTATATTGGCCACCTGGTGGCCCCAACAAGGGGACCCTTTAGTAACTTTATAAGGTATATGTTTTCAATTGGTCGGGAACTCAAATAAGTTTTATATCCACCTTTCTGAACTTATGAAAATATTACCCCAACAACAGAACATTATAATTCATTTCCACTTGAACATATACCTCAAGAAACTCCTACTAGTATTTTAAAATATTTATATCATTACCAATTCCCATTTAAAATGAAAAAAATTTAAAGGACTCAGTTCCACATTCCATGAAAACTAACCTTTCTCAAACCCTATTAAAATGTAACAGTATTCATTGTTATAATTTAAATAATTAATAATTATTAATATATTAATAAAACTATTTTAAACAATCATGTGAATATAAAATAATCAATCCAAATATGTGTTATCTTGTGACACCTACATTTCATGTTTTGAAACATTCAGTTCAACATAGAATCCCATAATTTTTATCCTTTTACAAATTATAATTAATTCAAACAAATTAAAGAAACCCTATTATGATACCAGAAAAGAATACACATTCTTAAAATAAATATATTTTAGTTCATTTCACATGTTTCCAATTAATAACACACAAATAAAGAACACTCCTAAAACATAATGGATTATTTTAATGAGCAATTAGATTCATATCTATCATATTTTGATTCACATCATACAATTTATCCATGAAGTTTCTTCATACTTGATTAAATTCCAGACACATCATATATAATATTTTTCAATATTTTCTGTGAAAATTGGAAACATTTGAAAACGAAGGTGATCTCTTACAATCTAAGGAAAATAAATATTAGTGAGTCGTAGGGGTTTTATTATTCCATTATAAATATGTTAGATCACATAAAAGTGGTAGAAATAGAGAAAATAATTTTATAAGATCATGGAATCATAGGAAGTGATCATAAAATATCAAATCATAACCATACACCATATCATATTAATGTAGAACCACAAAAGGATCATCAAGAATACATAACATAAACAATGACATAAGAATGGGGAATTATAAACCAAAACCACGAAGACATAAAATTGAAAATTGAAAAATATATAAGATAATAAAATCATAAAATTTAATATATATTTTTTCCAAGACCATAAAAATTCATTATATTTTTCATTAATACTATTATCCCAAAATATTGTGGATCATGTATCCTTACCAATGTCCTATAATATAGTGTATTATTATTCACAACTCACATTCCATATTAATATATTAATATATAATTATTTTCCAAATTAATCATATGTGTATGTTATTCTAGGGCCACATGTTATATAATGATAAACAATATATATTTTATCCATATGATGTGAATTATATAGCATTTTTGGATTAACCCGTGGAAATAAAATGGGTCTAAAAACATTTACCTGAGTTATCATATAAGAAGAAATCAAGAATGTGATTGAATTGAACAAAAATAAATAAATCACTCAAAAGAAAAATATCATATGAATATTTATAAGGTGACACATGAGTAATATAAAATTTTCATATATGATTTATTTATAGAGAAATAAATTGAAAATAAAGTGAATTTAAGAAAATAATTTAACTTACATTTTACAAACATTATCATAAAAATAAATACATAAGTATCTTTAAAAATTATTTTTAAAAGGGTAAAAATTATTTCTATACTTTATTTTAAAAATAAAACACCTATAAATTGAACCTTATAGTAATAAACATCCCATAAATGGAGCATTGAATGTAAATAAGGTTAATGTATAAGTGGTATGGAATGTACAGAAGATGATGGATATATATTTATATGCATTGTATATAGTTTCAAGTAACCTGAATCAATGAATGAGAAATATATCACCATATGAATTTGGCTAAATAAAATTATTAATTTTATAAAGGATAATAAATATTTTACTTTTAAAATAAAAAAACATTTTTTTATGAATTACAATAGATATAGAATTAAAATATAAAAAATAATAGTGGGTAGATGTTTTCCATTATTAAAAAATATTTTTGGGAGGTGAGAATCAATCCAAATGAATATGATGATAGGGAAATACATCTTATAAATAAAATAAATAATATACTATATTTAATGGGTATAATAATCCAAACATTGATGAATAGAGTCAATGAATAAATATTGTGACTCAATGAAAAAATATAATGTTTAGAAAACCCTTACCTTGGATTCCCCCTTACTCTAAACCATTATTAACTCCAGGTGTAGTCATCATACATATATTATTAATTAATATAATAATTTTATTTTTTTAATTTTTAAAATATAATTCATTTTTATTTTTTATTACAAATTTTTTAGTCAATCACATTTAATATTAATCTTCATGTTTTAGTTGTTTCATTTATTCCACTCATGCGTTGATATAGGGATTCGATCATTTCACCCTTTTAATTTTTCAATCATATATTTAATGGTATTGTAAATGATATATATGTTTTTTATAGATCTATGGGGACCATGATTATTTCATGGATGTTTTGGTAATAGTTCATATAGAAGGGTTGGAAAATCTCTCTTTTTAAGGAATATTTAATTAATTGTATGAATTAATTACACTAATAATTATAATCAGATATATTAATAATATAGAAAGTAAAAAATGATTTAAATAAATATTTAAAATAATATGTTATCAGAATATAGTTTTACATAGTCTTTAATAATGAAAATACTTTATCATCGTCCTTATTAGTTATTAAACTATCCCAAACTATAACAAACTATAATTTAATATATGGGTACATAAATATGTATTAATAATATTACAATTATATAATTATATTTCTATTATTTTTATGTGAATAGAGTAATATTTAATAAATTATAATATGATATGATAAAATGGTAACAGGAAAAACACTTTGTCACTTACCATATAGAAAGGTGTTCTACTTTGGAATCCATCATTGGATTTAAAGTATTAGGGAAACATTTTTAGGAGAAGAGGTTCCATAAATTTGAGACGATTACTAGGAATTTAATTTGGGTAGATATTTGATAGGTAATGGTAAGATATGTTTTTTGTGTATGGGTAAAGGAGGGGTCATTTTATATTGGAGTTTGGGAGGAATTTCAGGAAATTAATATTATATAATGTATAAGGATTATAATTTTATGAGTAAAATCAATAAATAATGGAAAATAATTAATGTAGTTTAAAAATTCTCTTATATATATTTTGGTCATATGGTTTAGAGAAATTTTATGTCTTCTCCTTTTTTAATCCTTTTGATTAATTTCCCCTTTAATATGGTATCTCCCTTTTGGAAGTAGTTACAAATTTATTCTATAATAAAGAAATATGGTACCTCACTTTTATATGTTGGTGACATATTATATTTTAATATTTAGAATTATTTTTATTTTTAATTCCATTGAATATTTTTAATTACATTAATAAATGTTTCTATATACTTGGTCTGATTTTATTTTAATTGTGGGTCTTAAAAAATAAATAATATACTAAATATATAATTTGTATTCATGTCTATGTGAATAATTATTATTTTCTAAAATAATCCTAAGACAATAATTATGAAACTAAATTTGAGTCTAAAATAGGGGACATTTCCTTGTAGTGTTATAATTCTCAAATGCTAGATTTAGGGATCAAACTGTGGCATTCATATTTTTATTTATAATACCTAGTTTTTGATAGGTTAAACTAGGATTTCAATATGAATATTATTTTTTAATATTATCCATTGGTGGATCTATAAAAATGAAAGATAACCGTTGGTTTATTTTTTACATTATTCATAATTAGTGGAGTTCTTCATGGTGATGTCAGTGGCGACTATGGAAACAGTCATTATTGATGAAACATTGAAATTTCATTAAAAATATATGATTTTTTAAAATTTATTTTTTTCAATATGATTCTAAAATATTTAAATTGAATTGACTTATTCATGTTCCGATTTATGTATAGATTAATAATAAATTAAATAATAATTATTTTAGTATTATAAGAATAAATCACTACATTAGTAGAGCAACATTGTTATTTTGAATCTTCTTGTCATTTAAAATTTCATATTTAATCTCCAGTGTGAAATTTAATGTTATATAAATCATTATTGATAAGATATTGATCAATTTAATTGTGGTAAATTTATTTTATCATCTAAATATGTTTTTATTAATTATTTATAAATTTATTCATTTAATTTATGCTAATAAATTTGCGTGTTCTTATGAACTTATTATCAGTTCCCAACATTCAATTATAACCATGTTTGTTTGATTAAAATGAATCACTCCCAATTATCTACAATTAAAAATATTTTTCTTACCATAAATGGAACATGTGTGAGGAAATATGAAGAAACTATTACAGGACTAAAGATAAGGGTTAGTGGTGAATTTTTAATTAGAGGTAGCGACGTTGTGGTGTGTCATTGGCAAGGTAAGAATAGTTCCATAAAACAAGATTGATACAGAAAAAAACAAATGACTAGAGGAATTTTATAATTAATGAATTTGAAATCATGGGTATTGAGGCCTCATGATAGTACAGGTATAATTGAAGGCAATCTCAGCAGTTCTATACATGGTGTGATTTTTGAAATAAAATGTTTAGAAGATCTTTATTTTTGAGATTACACATTGCGTAATCCATGGTAAAGGTGTATAGTTTTTGGTTTTTATTAAATATTAGAAACCATATTAATATGGGTCACATTATTTTTACAAAGAAACCATATACCTCAACTTTTATCCTTATGTATCCCATGTTTAATAATTGTACCATCACAAAAAATGGTCTATATAATAAAATCTTTAAAGCAATGACATAGATCTAGATGAAAAAAAGAACTTGTAGACTCTTCTAGAAGGTTCCACTAATATTTTGGAATGTTTTAATTACATATATTTGGGGGATATTAAATGGAAACCGCTAATAGTTCACACTTTATTCCCAAAATGTCAAACACGATGTGTAATTACATGGAAATTCCATTTAATTTGACATCAAATAGACCTTGGAATATGAAAAACACTCATATAGTTTCTACCCAAGGCATCAGGTTGTGTTTTAGAAAAAATGAGGTTATTTTTTATATTTTTACCAAAGGATAATAATTGAACAGAATATGTTATATCTATGTATGGTTTTTTCATTTTTTAAGGATATTATGGGGAGTTGGAAAGAATATGGGAGTATACATAATGTTTGTAAACTCCTCGAGAAGCTCTAATTCTAGTGGAAGGTCTTTTGTATACCTAGTGGAGAAGGCAACCCATTTTAGTTAAAGGGTGAGCGTCATCAACATTTTATGTTTTTAAACCCCTCAATCAATTCTCACTAAACATGGCAAGGTTATTATCCTCCATATGGGTTACTACCCACCCCCCCACCCAACTGTTATGCACTCCTCATTAAGACATGGGTTTCCCAACATGATTATAGAGGGATGTTGCTTAAGTGAAAAAGGTTATATTATTTCATTGAAATAGATTTAATAAAAAAATTATGGTTTTCCCTATATATTAAAGTTCAATAGATTTGGGATGTGATTGGGAATTTTTCTAATTTTTATTTTTCTTCGTATAAGAATATTATATGGGATTATAATAAATTGTAATGAAATGTTAATTTTTATTTCATAAACCAAACTATGTTCTCCATCTTTTGGATGCGTGAACCATCCAATTATGTACTTTAT
The DNA here is from genome assembly GCA_963277665.1 of Viscum album. NCBI lineage: Eukaryota > Viridiplantae > Streptophyta > Magnoliopsida > Santalales > Viscaceae > Viscum > Viscum album. The sequence continues at coordinate 343,719,546 of OY728127.1, read as the reverse complement.
GGGTGTTCACAATGCCCATGGAATTTGTAAAAGTCAAACATCACCAGAAACAAGCATTGGGGATAATTTTTACCTTAAATATATCATAAAGAACAGTGAATTTTCTCCTAAAGATATAACATGAGTCATCCATAAGTTGGATTTACACCCAAAAAATAGACATAATAGATAAATAGTTTGAAATAAACCTAAATAAGTATGTCAATAATATGAAAAATAAATCTCTCTATTCACCATCTGACACCCTCCACATGCTACAGCTCCAAGTCCCACTATGACCATAACATATATAATAAAAAACACCAATAACCATAACATAAATTAGTAAAAAGACTTATATAAGTGGAATAGCTATCCATAAATTATAAAATTAAATGGATCCCTAAGAAAAATATCTAAACAAATCATGTAATAGGAACAAATATATGATGTGATAAAAAAATTATAATAAAAACTAACCTATGAACCCAAAATAAATCAATACTCCAAGTGAAACTAGAATCTCTATGATGTTCCTAAAAAAGGAAAATGATTATCATGATTATAAAAAAAACTTAATAGGTCATGAACCATATTAGAACATGACCAAATTTTAATTAAATTCCCATTTGATGATAGATTAAAATATGAATATAAAATATGTTTTCCTACTTATTTATATTTAAAACCAATAACACATAAAAAAGTTTTATAGATTTACTTTTATTTTCCTTAAATGAAATCATCCACTTAAAATAATTTCTCTAGAAATAAAAAATTCCATATGAAATGAACCCTATTTCAATTTTAAATGTTCATTTAAAACTATTTCCTGAAATTATATATAAAACCCAACACACATTACAAAAATTGAAATATAAACAATAGACTTCATCATGTCTTATATAAAATAAGTAAATAAAATTAGCTATTCTATGGGGATAAACATGTTAGGAAAAGATAGGAATATTAATATATAATAGGATCCCCATATATCAATATGCTAACCCTTGAATGAGCGTCATAGTCTCTACCCTAGGATTGATAAGGTTGGGTAACCTAAACTAATATCACCAACTAGGGTCATTCCCTCAAACAGTGGAATATAATATCTATCACTAACCTATGGAAATATAATTTTCCTCACTAGTATAGCTAGATGAAATTTACCCCATTATAACTATGTTATCCAATCCTAGAACATTGGTTCCTATGATGAAAAAAATTAAGGGTCAATATAACCAATAATAAGAAAGAATAATAATCAGTGACAAATTTATGAATCGTAAATTATAAAAAATAACTCACCCTTTCCATTGGATACTTATAAAGAAAAATATTTGATACCATAATAATCATATCATTTAAAATCAAACATGGATCAAGAGGGTGTCACAAACTCACACACATTTTAGAAACCACTCAAAAGTTCCAAATTATCCAACCTAAAAAAATCTGTTTGTAAATTATTTTCTTTTTAATCATTGAAGTTAAATATAAAATATTCCTTATAAATTTATTAAAATCCCATTTAAAATTTAGTTATGAATTTCCATGCTTTTTAGTAAATCCTTTAATAACTTCTTTTAATTTTTCACATGTCCCAAAATGGGGGAATAATATTTTAAAGCTCATGTTTTATCAAAATATTACCTTTTAATAATATGTCAATATTTAGAATATAAATTACCAAAAAAAATTAAAAGTAAAAATATTTGATGAATTAATTTGGAAACCCAAAACATTTTAATAATATAAATAAATTTATTAATGCTCTATTCAGTACATTAAATAAATAAAATTTGTGCATTGTTTAAAAATATATGATTTGAAAAAATAATTATTTCCGTAAAAACCATTACTTCCTATTAAAACCATGACAAATTTAAATATACCCATGTAGTTATATCATAGAAAATAATAACAATTTTTTTTTAAAATAGGGAATATACAGTTCTTCAAATAAAAGTTATTTAATTAGAAAACCTACATGGAAATGATTATTAATGGTCCAAAATATAAATACAAGATGAATAGACCTCAAAGATTCATTAAAAACTATGAAATAAAAGAATCCTAAAAAAGGTTAAATTGAAACCCCTATGGTTCAACTGAAGTTGGTGAAATAATAAAGAAAATGATTACATGAGGAAATAAGGAATAATGGGTTTTGGGGTTCTTACATCAAATTATATTCCCTAAACTATGAAGATCACACATCGAATAACCATCGAAGAATGAGAATATGGGATAAGAGGTTGTGTTCTTAATGGGGACTTCGTTAGAAGGTGTGATGCGAGAAGGAATGGGGATAGAATAGGGGAAATGGGGGTTTTATTTATATTATTAGTATAATTAAAAACTAATTTTTTGTAAAAAACTATATTATCCGTATTATTTTTTTCAATATTAAGAAAACTATTCTCTAATAGTGTCAGACTACTAGAAACACCTATGATGCATCACATAGTTACGCATAGAACTCGTAATTATCTATTTATCCATGAGCAGATCGAGGTAAATGGAACTATCTAGAGATAGACCCAAACAAATTGTTTCTATATGGTTTACTAAACCATGTTTTCTAACCATCCAATACATAAAACATTCATAATTTCAAAAATTGAACAAAAATTATTATTAATAGATAAAATAAATAAAAAAATAAAAAAAAATTAAATGGATTTTTGCAATATAAAATACTACGGTCGCACTTGGGTGTGATAATTCTCCCCAAAATTCCACATTCATCTATCATAATGTCTTTATTCAATATATAAGTCATTGGGATTAGAAATATGATTCCACTTAAATTCATGAGCAGAGTTATCCAGGGAGAAAACCAGGGAGATATTGAAAAAAATAGAACCACTCAATAATATCCCATAGACAAAGTTCCCATGAAAATACTTTAAATTCACAAAATGATATCCCAATATCACAAAAAGTCTCCAAGAGCGACACAACACAAACTAGTTACAACAACCTCTATGATTCCCTCTTGTGAAAAAATTGACATGTTGAGGACTCCCTATCAATACAGAACTATTCTAAAATGGAAAAACCCAACAAATAAATACATTTTGAGATGGAATTAAACAATGAAACATAATTACACCAAAATCTCAACCATCCTAATTACATAAAAAAAAACTTATTTTCTAGTGAGGTAGAAAAACAAGGATCTATACAGTTAACTCATACTCAAGAAATAATCATTAGATATATAAATGGAAAAAAATACCTCGATCGCCATACTCTACATGGAACACTAGGACCTAAACTTCAGAGTTAATTTCCCACAGAAAACAATATATAATCGACACCCTTAGGCAGTCACTAAAAACATCACTATTATTAGAAACACAAGCATGGTCCCCATGGTTATCCCATGTTAAATAGAAGGTTTTATATCAGAATCTTTATTAATTTAAAGTATTGTTTCTATATATTTATTATATTTAATTTATCCAATTAAAAATCTTAAATCTATACATTATTACATTCCCTTCATTTATGATGAATTTCTTATCACTTTTCCACCCTTATGCATTTATACTTCATACCTTACTTTTTTTGTAATGGATCCTTTCTCAATTGACATTCCTTTAACGTATTGGTTCCCTATATTATGTTCAATGTCACAAATTAAAGGACATGTATGTATAGTATACTATATTACATTAATTGTTTATGAATTTATAGTACCCTTTCCATCCTTGTGTATTTATATCCAAAGACATACCATATTCCTAAGTGTTCAACCCCATTCATTCTTATTCTTGAGATTATGTTAACCATCACATTCATTCTCTATATTTTCATTGCCTTTTTCATCCTTGTATATTTCCATTATATTATATATAATAAATCATTTAAATGTTTTCCTAATTTTATACTTTACCAAATACCATTTCATAATAGAATGATAGCAAAAAAATTTTATCAGTCAAGATTAATGTGTATTAGCCTATTATATTATTCCATTCACTGATTGGGTTAATATTGAAAATTAGTATACTTTTTATTTTAAGGTGGATAAGTATTTATTATAATTCATTGTTTATTAAATATTGTATTTTTTATTATTTCAAATAATATGATGAACGCATTAGAAATATGATGTGGTTTTTGGGGGATACAATTATAAATCCCCTAAATTAATTAGTTGGATTATTGATACAATATAGCCTTGGTATTTGGTGTATGGTTTTCTATCAATGAAAATTGTCTTGGATGAGGCCATATTTTTATAGATATAAACTCTATATTTCTCAATTCCATCGTGAGGTGGTCACTTTTCCTTTTCCATGTAATTATTTACTTCCATTTTTACTCCATCTATTTCTATATTTTGTTCATGTTTTAGTTTTCTATTTTTATTTGATTACTTGTTCTATGCATATTATATATTCCTTGCTTGTTTCTTGATATATTCCATTCTTCTATGAACCTTACTGAGCATATGAGAATTCTCATATATTCTTCTTCCCCATTTCCCTAAGGAACCATGATGATAACTATATGTGACTTAACAGTAGTTAAGGAGAAGTAATAATGACTAATGTATTGTTATAATTTACTTTGAATTTCCAATATAATGTATTGATATTCTATGTATCCTATTTCAAGAGATAAATATACTATTTAATCCCTTTTATTTTTAAAAAATCACAAATGATTAGTAGAATATCACTGAGAGGGGTTCAATAAGTTATTTTAATTAATTTTAAGTTACTTTTACGCATAAACCCTTACCACATATTAATTTTTAATGTTTAGTGATTCTAAACACCCCAAAACGTAGATACATAGAGGTAATAATAAAATTACATGGTTTTACACACAAAATTAGAAGGCTAATCAATGGAATGATTTAAATTCACTCGAATATACAACCCCTAGTATAAAAAGGCTGATTAGAATAAGAGGGTTTTATTTTTTTACTCTAGATACGATAAGTCTTCCAACTATGTTAGTGATTCCTACACTATTATAATGAAATTGAATTTGATTTCAACAATAAGAGAGTTTTAAACTGAAAGAGTGTAACACCCAATACTTTTATGAGAAATATTTTGTTTTTATGTTATATAAATCATCAAAGGAATCTTTCACTACACACAACACTTGCTTGGCTTGCTTTACACGCAATCACGACCTTCCTCGATCACGACCTTCCTCAATAGCTTGCGTCGTACGCAATACTGAGTTTCACTAAAAAAATAATATGCTATTAAAACTAGCCTTTATGAATAGTATTAACTGAATTTTGAATTTTATAACATTTTAATTCAACTTATACATTTTCTAGAATGAGTTATAAAAGCAAAATCAGTTTTTTTATAAAAGAAGTATTTTTCAAAAAATGCAGTTCTGCCGCCTTTTGATGGCGCACCCACATTAAATCTAGTTTTTGACATTTTTATAAGTTCAATTTGACAAAATAAAATTCTTCTTTTGAATCAGGGTATAAAAATTTACTTTGGATAAATTTTTGATATTTTTCTGATAACTTTCATATTTTGATGAATAGTAAAAATACGCTAATTTTTAATTAAAAACAACTTTTTTAATTGAGATAATTTATATGGATGAATTATAATATTGAATGCTTTTAAAGTATAAATATAATATATTTTTACCATTTAATATAATGTGTGTCATTAGCATTAATTTCACATTGAATTCATAGGTAAAAACATTTCAATCTTTGGCAATGTTTTAACTTCTAAAACCCGTTTTCTTAACAACGGGATTTGTTTGAAATTAATTACTGAAACTTATATGTTTTTAATATTGAAAAATGGATTCCATATTCAGAATCAGTGGGTCTAAATTATTTTAATAGGATACTTTTTATTTTTGGGCATTATGAATAGTAACTAAGGTAAATTTTATTTACCATAGTTAAAGGTAAACCGGGTAATTAAGGGTAAATATAAGATTATAAAATTACCCTAACACCTGCCAAAATCCGATTAGATGACTAAAAGTCGACCCATATCACCTAAGGGTCGGATTAGATTCATTTAATGGTCTTTTGTCCATGAAAATAATTTTATTATTATTAAAACCAAAGAATGTGACAACATGTCACTTTCTTAAATCTTATAAGTATAATAATTTTAATTTAGTGATAAACTTCATGAAACTTCAAACATGAATAGTATAAATAAATATAATACAATTATCTACATCATAGGAATTTATTTAGAATTTTTAGGTATTAAATAATTATCATTTATTATGACACAATAGGGATGTTGAAATTATTTTATTAATTAAAATATCAAATAAATGGTTTTAAAAATAATACAATAAATATTATATGAACTATTTAATGTGATCCAAAAATTTTCTAGATACATATGACATTTTATGGATCTATTAAAGCTTTTATTTCGAACATATCTTCTGTATATATTTTATTTAAATTCAAATAAATGAATAGTGTCAAAATTGACACTATTGTTATTTTATAAAAAACATATTATAAAATTGTTTAAAAATAACAAAAATATTTAAAATTTATAAATTAAATTTATATGGTCTAAAATGTCATAAAGTGTAAAATTATTGAAAATTCACAACACATATGTAATTATTTATAATAATTTAAAATTTAGAATATTATTACCACAAATAAAATTAAATTGATAAATAAGGATAAATCAGGTTGATAATGTTTAAAATAAATTACTAACATGTCTAAATTTTATAGGTTGATTATATTACAACCCTATCTCATCTAATATTAGGATATGAGTCATTTTTTAATTTTTTATGTGGGGTTGGGATTTAATATAAACTAATATTTCTTATATTTCCAAAGGTGCCCCTCTCCTCCCTTATAAAAGGGCACCTCCTCCATCTTCTCCTAACACCAATTTGAGCCTTCAAGCTTGGCCAATACCTGCCCATTTCACTTCCCCACTTCCCTAGAAATATCCTAGAGGTCCTGTTCTTCTTCAAAGACCAATTGTAGTGCCCTAAGAGGAGGTCTCAAAGAGGCGCTTCAAAGAAGAGGTAATGCCTGTTACCGATTCTTTCATCTTTATTTCTTCTTCCACTTCTTCTTCTCTAGTTATTTCATTATAAAGTAATAACATCAGTATCACTCATATACTTATATGTTATTATAAGTATAAAACAACCCTATTTCACCATCTATCCATCCTACGGAAAACAAAATCACCGCGTGTGCGTACGTAAGGAATACCGTCTCCACGCCATGGTGTAATCTATATTCCCCCACCACCTTACTTGGATGGGTATAATGGTGTAAATAATAACTATATATGATTATTGTAAGTTGATATTGATTCTGAAATAGTATACATACACTCCAATAAAATTCCACGGTCATGGGAACGATATCATCGCTCGTGCGTACGTACGGAATACCGTCTCCACGATATGATGCGACTCGTTCTACATGATCTTCATTTAATAATGATTATATAAATGAATTGAATGAATGAATATGAGATATATTACACTAATAACATTCTGTAAATGAGGTATCTATAACCTAAAGAGAAGAATAATAATTTAGTCGACAAAACACACATAAGAACAAAAAGTAATAAACACCCGAATAACAAGTAGTAATGAAATATTACTAATAAGAAGCTAATAATATGACCATATATGATATCATAAAAATATGTATGATTATGGAATAAGTCCATAACATTATTTAAATCATTATACAGGAGGTTCAGACACTTACGAAGCAAATCGGACTTAAGGTAAGGGAAAATATCACAATCTCATTTTTATCCGAGATTGTTTATACTTTGGTATTTACTGGGGTGTATTTTATCATCCACATCCATGTTCCCTCAATATGTAATATTGTTTCCATCCACCTACAATTGTTTAAATCCAATTTTACCCTTAGGTGAGTTTTTAGTAAAAAATATGAAAGGAATCTTTTGTCGTTTTTTGTACGAGGTACTTTTTGACTTTTCCGGCAAAAGTACGAGAAGAATGTTTTCTTTTAACTTATACGGAATGAATGGATTTTTAAAACATTATTTCCAAGAAGATTCCCTTAAAAGTTTTCAAGTTTATTTTTAATCAGCTTCTTTTAGTTTAGAATTGTATGACAAGTTAAGAAAGGAAAAGTGTTTTTGAATTAGAAAGGATATTTTCCCCAAGAATGGAGTTCAAGCATTTTATCAAAATTATTTTCCATCTAAGATAATAAAGGGTTCTGTTTCTATCCCTATTATTACATTGATTTGATTATGTTGTGATGGAATTATTTTTATGAATTCCTTTATCTTATATGAGTTGTTTTATGATGTCACGATGTTTAAGATTCCCATTTTTATTACATGGGTTATGCTATGATGTATAGTTTATGATTTTGTGGACACATAAGAATGGTATCATTATGAGATGGGTGAGACCTATATATCCCTCCAATTAATTGGGTAAATATTTTATATCTCATTAGATAGACATGGCTGTAATGACAGGTTATACTGGTTCAGTGAAATAGGACTGAAACGAGGAGTGAACTCGGTTCAGAAATGGACTTTGTCCACTAAGATAGTCTTGGCAATGAGTCTTGACTAATAAGAAATGATTCTCAATTATTATGTTTGTATGCCACAAAGTTTCATGTTTTAAGTTATGATTATTGGGATTACATTTCACTACTATGATTTATCCCATGTTATGAAATTATGATTTCTTTTGCAGGTTAAGATTTCCAAAAGTTATGTTCTTATGTATATGATTTGATTGATATTTCTTTTGTTTACCCTTACTGAGCATTTGAGCTCACCCTTTTGTATGTTTTATTTCCCCAGGTCAGGAAGAAGGTTATTAAGTAGGATATGCCAAAAAGGGACTCTAGATATGATGAAATAAATGGGAGGCAAAGTAGATGCTTTATGAACCAGTTGTTTATGCTTTCCAGTTTCTAAAGACACTATACCTATACGGTCTTTTCATGGTTTTTTTATATGTTGTAATATGTGTTCTTCAATTTTGAAGTAATAACAATGTATGTAAAGTATGGGTCATTATAAAGAGCCTTCTATAGAGCAATTTATTACTTCTTCCTTACTTTTCCATTGCACTATCATGAATCACTTTTTTCCTTCTTATAAGAATTGCACTATACCCATCAAACTCCCACTCTTATTTCTCATAATGAAATAATATTTTTCTATTTTAAATTTAACATATAATTTTTGATCTCTTATCTATATTTTATATCATTCTTTTTTGATACATGTACTCTACAATTTTGATGAAAAAATACCTAGTTTTGTTCTCTAAGTGGTTGTAGAAAACATTAACATACAAATATTGAATTTGAAATTGAAATTCAGACAAGTAAATTATTTCACTATTATTTTTCATTATATTAAATTTCCTACATATTTTTATTTATTAAAATTTGTTATAAGTAATCATAGAGAGACTTGATTCTTTGAGGGATGATAGAGTAGTTATCTTGAAAACTAAAACTCAAATTTTCTCCTTTACGGTTAAATTACCTTCTTCATAACAATAACCTTATTACCCCTATGACTAAATAAAAATTCCCTTTTATGATATATAAATCATTATTTCACAAAAATATAGTCTTATTATTTAATAAATAACTCTTTAATATTTATTAATAATCCAAAAAATTATTCTTTTAAAATTCCTTTTGATTTTTGGTTAAATTAGAAAAAACATACCTTATGAGTATCAAAGTTTACCACCTGAAATTTTGAACTCACCTTATGAAGTTAGAAATAAACTTATAAATTATTAGTTCTCCTTATGAAAACTAAAAATCACCTTTTGGACATTAATATTCATCCTATGGAATTTGATCTTAAACTTATGCTGTGTTTATATTCACCTTGTGAAATCTAAGACACACCTTATGATGTCTTTAACTAAATTTAAAAATATTATAGTTCACCTTATTTATATATTTCATTACTTTTTAATTCCTAAAACTCACTTTAAAAACATTACAAGTCACATTATGAAGATTGTGCTCACCTAACAATGTTTATGTGACACCTTAGTAACTACAAAGATCGGCGTATATAGTTACTCCATATGAATTTATATCAGTGTTTTTCATAGGGTAAACCTTATAAAACATGGACTTAAAAAAATTTATTTCAAATATTCTCTACTCTATAAAAAATAAAATTTTCTCTTAAACTCTGACTGAATTAATCCAAATATTTCAGAATTAATTCAAAAAATATTTAAATTTTTTAGAATCCTAAAATGGCCTTCACATTAAATGACATCCATTGATTCCAGTGATTCTACCCATGATTTATAGTTTGAGATAAAAACAAAAAAAAACACATAAACTAAATCTCCTTTCACTTCCAACCTTTTTTACATGGTTTCAACAATGGCCCCTAAAATTTTAATATCCTCCAAAACTTCTCTTTGGCTCACTAATCTCCCCCTTTGGATTTTTTTTGGAATATAAGAAATATAAATCTCATTAAAATCTAATGTGGATATAAATTAATCATCATTAAATAATTCAAATCCCACATGATTGACCTCGATGTAGGAAATAATAACATTAAACAATTATACCATGTTATCCATAAAATAGCTTCTTATATCCATATTATTTAATCTATTTAATACAACATGTCAAACCTTTTGAGAAAATCTCTTTTTATACTTTTTAGAAATTATTTATTGAACCTATAAATAATATTTTTTTATATAATTTCTCAGAAAAATCTATTAGATAATTAAATAAAATATAGAAATCATATACCTATATGGATCATTGGGAGTGGAGGTGGAATTATTTTTCTAAACTATTTTTGTCTTTCCTTCAAAACAACAACCACCACTAGTTAAGATGAGTGCTGTTTGTGATCCACATGGACTTCCACACACATGCCTATAAAAAGATAACATTTCTTTTAAAGTTTCACCTCTCTAGATGTAGATGATAATCCTTGGTGTGATATATACTCCATTGATATCACACTACCCACTAGTATCAATATATTGGTACAATAGATAATGATTTATCCATGAAACTTTTATTTTTCACATCTTCTAAAAGTGCCTTGGTACATCCAAAACACAAGGGAATCACTCACATAAAATGATATGAAATATTTGTAAAAAATGAAATTCTTTCCAAAATAGGCTTCTATCTACATTCTGGTATTATTGAATTCATTTTCTTCTTCTATTTATTCACAATAGAATGAATACTCTTCAATCATTATTTATACCAAAACATTGAAACTCTTCGCTCACTATTTTATTTATCATCGTTATTGAGGTTATTAAATAATTAAATCATAAAATACATCTTCTATAAATATATATCTTATGTAATTCACGACCAACTTTCAACTTAATCATGTATCTCTATTTTCCCCCTTTTTATCAATACCTAATTTTTTATTTCACTACTTCTTTTATATTAATGAATATAAGTGAATATTATTACCTTTATTTTATTCTTCTTTATGAGTATTCAACCCATTAAAAAATTGGTTACAAATATAATAAATTAATATCCTTGTATATACAGCTTATTTTCCTATTATTTTTATTTTTTGAAGCATATGAATATAAAATTTATAATTTTATTAATTTTAATAAATTCAGTAGTCATGAGATCATAACATTTCAAAACTATAAATACTCATCTTCACCACTATCTTTAAACTATATATAGAGACGTAAAAATTATCATAGTGTTCTTCCATTGAACCTTACATTAATTATTGAATCTTATTCATTACACATAATCTTCTCCTTTTTCCATGTATTAATATATTCAATAATATTGTAGTAGCGATTATGGTAGCTTCATTAATAGTATGAAACTCCCCAAGAACAATTATTCCATCTTAATCACTTATTAAAATCAGGATAAATAGGTCGTGATATTTATATCAATGAATATATGATTAACAAGAATTGATTGGTTTTATAAAATTACCCAAAATACTAAATTATTTAAATTAAAATAACAATTCTATAGAATTCATAAATTTTCTATGAAGCATGACTCGTACAGAAATTCTCATGACTCATACGAAGATTTCAAGGAATCATACACAAATGACTCATAAAATTCCCCTAAATTAATCTTATGAAGCACCAAATGACTCATATATAGTTCCCAATTACTTTTAAATTGACTAAAATAAATAATAAATAGGACCAAATAAATTCAACGTAGTGTGTAAAGACTCATATAAAGTCCCAAATAATTGATATGTAGATTGTCGAATAACTCATATGTAGAGTCTGTCCCATTTTAAATTTTTTAAATTTAATATTATGTATTAAAGTTCAATATATTCTTCATAGATCCTCTTTAAAAATTCTTCAAACAACTCTAAAATATCAAAAACACTCACTTCACATTAAATCATGTGATTTTGAATATAATTTAGACCTTGAAAAAAATCCACCCCAAAAATATCGTATTCATTTAAAGCATCAATAAAAAATATTCTATAAATTATTTCTATTTCTATAGAGTAACATCTTTAATCTCATAAGTAATCCTAATCATATATGGTCATCAAAAAGCTCCCATAAAATCATCCTCTTCTCAAACCATCCTTATCTTAGGACATGGTCTCAACAATCTCCCCATTTGGATTCTGTTATGGACCAAGCAACATAAATCACTATCAAAATCAAACCATTTCTATATTAATAATTATTCAATAATTAAAAATATAATTATGGTAAATCTATATAGTAAAAAATAATTTTTAATAAAAATATCATGTTTTCCATAAAGATGTGATTTTACATTCACATGTTCTTAAAACCTAATCATTTCTCAATCTTCAATCAATACCTCATTATCAACATCATTTATTTTTCAATATATACATCATTATGAACATAATCCTAATAAATAATTCACCATCACCATTATATATTCCTTGATAAATAATTCATCATCAACATCTTTAATAAATACTTAATAATTGTAATTATTTATTCTTAAATCAGCAGTTAATTGTCACCATCTTCAAGTCCATCCCCTAATTGACATATTTGAATCTAAAAAAATGTTCAACCAATCATCAATATCATTTAATCTTCAATAAATAATTCATAATCATTATCATCACAATCAATACTTCATCATCATCATTATTGATTCATCAATCTATACTTCATCATCACCATCATAATTCAATACTTCATCATAACTGTTATTGATTCTTTAATTAATAATTACCTATTACCATATTCAAATCTGAAATGCCTGGATCGGTTGTGATCACTGAGAGGGGAGGGGTGAATCAGTGATAACTTTTTTTCTTTTTATGAATTGTTCCCTTTGGATTATCAATTCAACCTCTGCAGCTGGTTAAAGCCTAGATCTACTCTTTTAGAGGTGCAGTAATAATGAGAGCACAGAACACAGAGATTTACAAGGTTCGGTACAAAGACATACTCCTTGCCGTGTTGGTTACACCCCCCAACACGGATTCTTCACTATGCCAAAAGATGATTACACAGTAACTGGTTACCCCCCCAATTACAAGTTGGTTAAACCCCCCAACTCCACAGCATCATCTTCATCATGGCTCCACTTCACTTCTTCAAAGGTGTTGTTCAAAACTTCAAGTAGCTTCAACAGTCTTCAAAATATCTTGTTGGTCTTGCTCACCAAAAACCCAATCACTTAGAATGATTAGTTCTTTTGTATTCACACACATAAGTGTGTACTCCTCTTCTTCTCAAAGTTGATCTTCTTTACATGTGCACACATACACTACTCATTCTTTTAGTGCACACACTTGACTTGTCCTTCTTCTTCAATTTATAAACACAAAGTGTGGTCTTCCTTTTGCACCCAAAGCACAAAGGTCCTCAGCCTTCTCCTCTTTGTGCACACACTCTACCCGTATACTCCTCTTCACTTGGCATACAAACACAAAGGCCTCGGCTTCTTGTTCACTTATCTTGCACACACACTTGGTTGCGGCCTTCTCCAATTCTTAAACACACACAATGTGTAGTCTCGGCCTCCACTTGCACACACCCGAACACCAACCAAATGAAGGGATGCAAGGTGCGGCCTCCTCCTCAACACTGCCGCGCAAGGCTCAAGCCACAAGGGCCGCGCAAGCCACGGGTGCAAGCAGTTCAAGGCGCGCAAGGCCTCGGGTGGCCACTGCTGCGCAAGTGCTTGCCGCACAGGGGGCCGCGGTGCACAGAGGGGGCTTGCAAGTTGGTGCAGCCCAACCTCTTCTTCTTGTCGCGCAAAGGAGCAGCGCGCAAGGGACTTCAGCCATGCAAGATACTTGCGCGGGGCTTCAAAACATCGCGAGGCAGAGAGATGTGCTCACGGGACTTCAAAAAATCAGCAAGCTTCACTCGGCCTCGGACTCCTCTTTATATAGGCAGTGGAGGATCATGGATGATCCGCGGGGAAATACGTTTTGAATGCCCGAAATCTGCGGGGTCTTTGAAAACTTCAAACGTGTTAAAAAGATCTTCCGCATATCACGGTTTTATCTTCTTTCAATCGCGGGTTCATTCACCTTCAGCCTTCTCCACGTACATGAGTTTTAGAACGCATGCATGGCTCTGTTTAAGCCTAACACATGCAAAACATGAACACCCAATGCCTCGGCAGATTCTCTTGCCTCGGCCGAACACAAATATCTTCATTACTGGCATGCATGCCTATTTCTACGCATGGATGTGTTCGTAAGGGCGAGACGATCTCAATGGTGCCTTCGGTTTGATCGGAGGTGGCCGGAATCTCAAAATCGGTCGTCGGATGGCCTCTGGTTCAGCGGCTGCTCGCGGGAGACTTCGGCTTGAGCTCGAGGTTGAGGACGAAGCCGGGGCCGTCGGATCAGATCTTCAACGGCCTGGATTAGATCGCGGCGCCGCGGATGGATCGTGCGGCGCAGATCAAGCGCGCGATGAGACGGACGGCTCAGATCTGTCCCGGGTGAAAAATGTGCGTCCCACATCGAAGTCTCTCGCGGAATTTCCGCGGTATATCAAATAAGCGCTCCCCCAACCGGCTTAGTTGAATTCTCTCCCTCCACGGTGCCGCCCCGCATTGTGTTCTCCCTGCGGGCGCGCTCTGCGCCCACTCTGCTCCTGCGGGCGCGCTCCTAGCGCCCACTATGCATCTCCTGACACCCGCGAGTGCGCTCATGCGTCCCTGCCGCGCTCCTCCGGGCGTGCCCCAGGCACCCATGCGGTGTCTTGGGTGTGCGCCCTGCCGCCCTGGCTCGCCCCACGGGTTCCCCCGGGCGTGGTGCCCTAGTGCCCATGCCTTGGGGTTGAACCCCCAAGGTGCCTTGGCTGGCCAATTTTTTGGCAAAGGAAAATCTAATGACTTTGTTAAAAACAAAGTTCTCCTCCATATAAAGCATTCCAAGTGCCACTTTTTCCAAGCCATCATTCTCATTTCTCCTTCTTCCTCTCTTCTTCTTCATTTGAAATTCCTCCATTATCTTCAACATGTATTCATTACTTAGGAGTTAATTCTTTGAAGGTTCTCCATCAACCGAAGCTCCTGAATCAAATAATTCTTCAATGTTCTTCAATGATCCAATTAGAGGTCAAGTTGGATCACATTCACATTGTCATGCACTAAGGATTAGTACATGTTCTTCTTCAGCTCACTTCATCCACTTAGAAGTTGTGGATGGCTCTCTTCATCTCCTCATGCATTGTGAAGACAATGCATGGTCTTCTAAAAGTGTTGTGACTTTGTATCCAGTTGATACAAGTTCTTGGAACTTAATGATCAGCTCAACAATCGGCAGATTTAATGCTTCTGTAATCATCAATCTTCAAGATGTACTTCATCAGATGGCACACCATGACAAGTTATTGACAACAAATGCAATTACTTCACTTGGGCACAACAATCTCCCCCTTTGTATTTGGTTGTCAATACTCCGAAGCACACTGAGAGAATGTCGTGTGCCTGATGATTTCTCCCCCTTATTGGCCAACAAATGCAAAGGGATGAATGAAAGCCATACTCATAGTATAGAGCTTCTGGAACCTGCACATCTTCAACTACCAATGCTCCCCCTCAGGGGATGCACTCATCTCCTTCAATTCCCTGCATGTAAGTACAAGAATACAAAAATTTAGGGAATAAGGAGGGACCTTTTTCTTCCTCAAGTGAGAGTAGAAGGCTGAACATGAAGTTTCAGCCTCAATTCAACAAATCTTTCCGTAGGCATAGCTTTGGTGAAAATGTCTGCCACCTGATCTTGAGTAGGAATGTAGTCTAGCTTGATGTCTCCACTGGCGACCCTTTCTTTGATGAAATGATATTTTATATCAATGTGCTTGGATCTAGAGTGTTGGATAG
The DNA here is from genome assembly GCA_963277665.1 of Viscum album. Taxonomy (NCBI): domain Eukaryota; kingdom Viridiplantae; phylum Streptophyta; class Magnoliopsida; order Santalales; family Viscaceae; genus Viscum; species Viscum album. Next base: position 343,703,213 of record OY728127.1, on the reverse strand, counting down.
GATTCTTAGACAACCCAATTGCACTTTGATTATCACATAAGATCCTCAATGGTTTTTCAGCTTTAATCCTCAAATCTGATAGCTTCACCTGCATCCAAATCATTTGAGTACATGCATGTGTAGCGGCCACATACTCTGCTTCAGCTGTGCTCAATGTTACAGAATTTTGTTTCTTGCTGTACCAGCTAACACATACTTCTCCCAGAAAGAAGGTTCCACCAGATGTGGATCTTCTATCAGTGCAATCACCAGCCCAATCAGCATCTGTGAATCCCAACAACTGTATGTTTGCACTGTGTTTGTATAAGAGTCCATAGTTGAGGGTTCCTTTAACATATCTCAGGATTCTTTTGGCTGCAGTTAAATGAGATTCTTTTGGGTCACTTTGGAATCTGGCACACAAAGTCACTGCATATGCTATATCTGGCCTTGAAGACGTGAGATAAAGTAGACTTCCAATAATTCTTCTGAACTCTTTCTGATCAACATTGTTGCCTTCTTCATCCTTGCATAGCTTGGTTCCGACAGAAATGGGTGTGGAGACTTCCTTTGAACTTTCCATTCCAAACCTTTTCACTAAGTCCCTTGCGTACTTTTCTTGTGAAAGAAATATGGAGTTTTGTCTTTGTTCCACCTGAAATCCTAGAAAATATGTCATTTGACCAAGCATCGACATTTCAAAAGTTCTTTTCATCTGCTCAGCAAATTCTTCACATAGTCCTTCCTTGTTACCAGCAAAAATGATATCATCTACATAGATAATGACTATGAGGGTACCATTGGCCATTTCTCTGACATAGAGGTTACTGTCAACTGTTCCTTTGACAAATTTCATGTCTTTAAGACAACTATCCAATTTTGAGTACCAGGCTCTAGGGGCCTGCTTCAATCCATACAAGGCTTTTATCAATCTGCACACCATACTACCATCTTTGTCTAGCAAAAATCCCTCTGGTTGTTCAATATACACCTCTTCTTCAAGATCTCCATTCAGAAATGCAGATTTCACATCCATCTGATAGACCTTGTACTGCTTATGTGCTGCAACTGCTAAGAACATTCTGATAGTTTCCAGTCTTGCAACTGGTGCAAAGGATTCCTCAAAGTCGATTCCTTCCATTTGTGAATATCCTTTGCATACAAGTCTGGCCTTGTTTCTGGAAACTTCTCCCTTTTCATTGAGTTTGTTTCTAAACACCCACTTTGTCCCAATAACATTTTTATTTTTGGGCCTTGGCACAAGATCCCAGGTGGAGTTCTTTTCAATTTGATTGAGTTCCTCATGCATAGCTTGTATCCATTCCTCATGTACAACTGCTTCAGCCACTGTGTGAGGTTCAATTTGAGAAACCAGTGCAGTCTGATCTTCCAATCTCAATCTTCTTCTAGTTCTTACTGAGGACTGTGGTCTCCAAGGACATTTTATGTGTCAACATGCTTCTTTAATTTGTTGTATCTTCTTCTTCCATTTTCATTACCTTCATCTTCATCACTGGTATATTCAGAGTTGATCTCACCAGCAGTTGGTGTTGGCTCAGGTAATTCTGCATTCTTCTGTTCCAAGGCTGTGTCATTCTTTGAGTCATCATCATTCACAGTGTATGGTTTGGTGTTGTCTTCAATTATTATGACATCACTGCAGTCAATTATTTTATTCAACCTCTTATTCCAGCATCTGTAGCCTTTTCCATTAGGTAGGTAACCCATAAAGATTCCTTCTTCAGCTTTTTCTTCAAACTTTCCCAGATTGATGTTTTTAATCTTGATGATGCAGGGACTGCCAAAGACTTTGAAATATTTAACAGTTGGTTTTCTGTTAAACCACATTTCATAGGCTGTCGTTTGTGTTTCTGGTCTCAGGAGACATCTGTTCTGTATGTGTATAGCAGTGCATACTGCTTCTCTCCAGAAAAACTTAGAGATATCATGCTCAGCTAACATAGTCCTCCCCATTTCAACTATGCTTTGATTCTTTCGTTCAGCCACTCCATTCTGTTGTGGATTATATGGTGTACTATATTGATGTTTGATTCCATGCTTGACCAGATAGCTTTCAAAGACATCACCGGTATATTCTTTTCTGTTGTCTGATCTTACTTTCTTGATGCAGAGCTCCAGTTCCTTCTCAGCCTGCCTTCTGAAAGTCTTGAACATCGTGATTGCCTCTGACTTGTGTTTCATGAACATGACATTGGTCATCCGAGTGTAATCATCAATGAAGGTTATAAAATAGAAATCTCCTCTTGTAGACTTCTGTCTCATTGGTCCACATATGTCTGTATGGATGAGTTCAAGAGGTCTAGTAGACATGATATCAACTCCTTTGTGTGACCTATGGGTCAGTTTTCCCTTCTGACATGTGTCGCAGACTTCATCTCTTTCTCTCTTTAATTTGGGTAGATCTCATACAACATTGTACTTCAGAATTTTACTCATACTCCTTTGACCAAGATGGCCAAGTCTTCTATGCCAGAGGTTGTTTTCATCTTTAGAGCTAAGAAAACAAGAATTGATGGGATCACCAATTTGAAATAGATTTCCAGTGGTTCTTCTTCCTTGAGTGATGATTTTTCCATCCTTTGAGCTCTTGATGATGCATGAGTCCTTCTGGAACAACACCTCATGTCCATCATCACATAATTGACTAACACTCAGTAGGTTGTGCTTTAATCCTTCAACAAACAACACATCATTGGATTTTAGATTTGTTGTTGCAATCATAGCCTTTCCAACTCCCTTGATTTTCAGAGAACGATCATTTCCAAACACCACGGTTCCTCCCTCATGACTTTCAAGGTTGCTTAGAATTTTTGTATCACCAGTCATGTGGGATGAGCATCCACTATCAAGAATCCATGACTTGGTTTTACTGCTGGCTTTTAGAGCCACTTCAGCAAAGCATGTGATTTCATCATTGGTTTCTTGAATGCCTTTCCCTTTCATGTCTTTGACTTTTTGTTTAGGAAGAGTTGTCATACATTTATCAGCTCTATGACCTTGTTGGTCACATCTTCCACAAGCTTCACTCAGGCAGTCAAATGTGTTCTGAGTTGGTGGTTTTGATGCTTTCTGCAAAACACTCTGGGTTTCAGGATGTCTCCCCCTTGACTCATGCCTCATGTTTGGACGAGACATGTTATACCAACATGCATAGGCCTTATGTCCAAACACACCACAACACCAGCAGTAGCCTCTGAACCTTGACCTTCTTTGTTGATAAGAGTCATGTTGTAATTTTCTGTCCAATATTTGAGTAGTCCTTCCTGAGGATTTCCTTTCTTCCATTGAAGATGATTTTACACAGATTGGTTCATGCCATGTTTGTCTCAATTTTATCTTTGAACCTGCATTGTTAGAAATAACAGATGTATTTTGAGATTTACTTAGTGGTAAATTGACCTGCCTCTGAGCACCAGCATAAGATGATTCTGCCTTGACCTCAACAGCCTTGTTGAAGTCTTCTCTCATCTTTGTCAAGCTATTCTGTGCTTCAATCCACTTGGAATGTGTCAGTGATTGCTCTTCTTCTTTGAGGTGAACTTTCTCCTCAAGATCTTTTTCTATCTTGTCCAGCTCAGCTACCTTCAGTTTGTGTCTCTTGATTTCATCAATGTACATTGTCTCTTTCTTCATACATTCTTCCAACTCCTCAGTCATCCTTTTGGTTTCCTTTTGTAACAATCTCTTCTCTTTCTTGAGTCCAGTGTTCTGTTCAAGGCAAGCCACTAATTCATCTTTCAATCTGTATTCAAGCTCTGTTCGTTCACTTTCATCATCTTCACTGCTGCAGGTATCAAACCCTTTTTCTACATGAGCCATAAAATTCGTTTCTTCTTCTGATTGACTGGCTGAAGTAGAGTCTGATTCTTCCTCTTTGCTTACATAACTTCTTCTTTCACCTGGAACGAACCTTTTCTTTCTTACACCTGATTTGTTTCCTTCTCTTGGGTATCTACTCCATTTCTTCTTTTGTGACTTCTCATTTTCAACTTCTGGAGCACTATATCTCTTCTTGGGGCAGTTTACAGCAAAGTGTCCGATGTTATTTCAATTGAAACATCTCGATGGTGATTTCCCTTTTCCCCTGAATTTAGTTTTTCCAAACCTTTTAGAAAAAAGAGAAATAATCGTGTTGAGATCTTCATCCTTTTCTTCATTGTCAGTATCACTTGATTCTAGGACTTCGTCATCTTTTATCTTGAGTTGTCTCATGGCCTCAAAAGCCATCTCATCCTTGATCTTCTTCTTGAATACTGGGATCTTCCTCATTTCATATGCAATGAGAATGTTGTGTAGTTCATCAAGAGAGAGATCATCTCTGTCTTCTAATGCTGAGACTTTGGGGTCAAACCTGTCAGGAAAATTTCTCATTAGCTTTTTAACAATAGTGGAGTCCTCCAACTTTTCTCCAAAGCCCCGAATGTTACTGAAAATTTCATTGACTCTTGTGAAATAATCATCAATATTTTATTCTTCTCCCATCATGACATCTTCAAACTTGCTTCTCCAAATTTGTAATTTGGCTTCCTTGACTTTCATGTTGCCTTCATAACTACTTTCCAATTTGTCCCAAATTTCTTTAGCATTCTTGAGTCCCATGACTTTTGTGTATACTTTTTCTGAGAGTGACATAAGAATGGCATTTTGAGCTTTACCATCAACTTCCATATTTCTTTTCTCATCGAGTGTCATAGCAGCTTCATTAGCAAGAGGAGGGAATCCAAATAAGGCTGCATTTCTAACCTCAAGGCCGAGAGATAGAAGGTAAGGCAACATCCGATTTTTCCAGCTGTGGTAATTCTTTCCATCGAATGTAGGAACACCCCTAATATTAACAGAATTCAGATTGTCCATCTTCTCAGAAGTATATCCTTACAGAGGAAACCTCGCTCTAATACCACTTGAAATGCCTGGATCGGTTGTGATCACTGAGAGGGGAGGGGTGAATCAGTGATAACTTTTTTTCTTTTTATGAATTGTTCCCTTTGGATTATCAATTCAACCTCTGCAGCTGGTTAAAGCCTAGATCTACTCTTTTAGAGGTGCAGTAATAATGAGAGCACAGAACACAGAGATTTACAAGGTTCGGTACAAAGACCTACTCCTTGCCGTGTTGGTTACACCCCCCAACACGGATTCTTCACTATGCCAAAAGATGATTACAAAGTAACTGGTTACCCCCCAATTACAAGTTGGTTAAACCCCCCAACTCCATAGCATCATCTTCATCATGGCTCCACTTCACTTCTTCAAAGGTGTTGTTCAAAACTTCAAGTAGCTTCAATAGTCTTCAAAAGATCTTGTTGGTCTTGCTCACCAAAAACCCAATCACTTAGAATGATTAGTTCTTTTGTATTCACACACATAAGTGTGTACTCCTCTTCTTCTCAAAGTTGATATTCTTTACATGTGCACACATACACTACTCATTCTTTTAGTGCACACACTTGACTTGTCCTTCTTCTTCAATTTATAAACACAAAGTGTGGTCTTCCTTTTGCACCCAAAGCACAAAGGTCCTCAGCCTTCTCCTCTTTGTGCACACACTCTACCCGTATACTCCTCTTCACTTGGCATACAAACACAAAGGCCTCGGCTTCTTGTTCACTTATCTTGCACACACACTTGGTTGCGGCCTTCTCCAATTCTTAAACACACACAATGTGTAGTCTCGGCCTCCACTTGCACACACCTGAACACCAACCAAATGAAGGGATGCAAGGTGCGGCCTCCTCCTCAACACTGTCGCGCAAGGCTCAAGCCACAAGGGCCGCGCAAGCCACGGGTGCAAGCAGTTCAAGGCGCGCAAGGCCTCGGGTGGCCACTGCTGCGCAAGTGCTTGCCGCGCAGGGGGCCGCGGTGCACAGAGGGGGCTTGCAAGTTGGTGCAGCCCAACCTCTTCTTCTTGTCGCGCAAAGGAGCAGCGTGCAAGGGACTTCAGCCACGCAAGATACTTGCACGGGGCTTCAAAACATCGCGAGGCAGAGAGATGCGCTCACGGGACTTCAAAAAATCAGCAAGCTTCACTCGGCCTCGGACTCCTCTTTATATAGGCAGTGGAGGAGCATGGATGATCCGCGGGGAAATACGTTTTGAATGCCCGAAATCCGCGGGGTCTTTGAAAACTTCAAACGCGTTAAAAAGATCTTCCGCATATCACGGTTTTATCTTCTGTCAATCACGGGTTCATTCACCTTCAGCCTTCTCCACGTACATGCGTTTTAGAACGCATGCATGGCTCTGTTTAAGCCTAACACATGCAAAACATGAACACCCGATGCCTCGGCAGATTCTCTTGCCTCGGCCGAACACAAATATCTTCATTACTGGCATGCATGCCTATTTCTACGCATGGATGTGTTCGTAAGGGCGAGACGAGCTCAATGGTGCCTTCGGTTTGATCGGAGGTGGCCGGAATCTCAAAATCGGTCGTCGGATGGCCTCTGGTTCAGCGGCTGCTCGCGGGAGACTTCGGCTTGAGCTCGAGGTTGAGGACGAAGCCGGGGCCGTCGGATCAGATCTTCAACGGCCTGGATTAGATCGCGGCGCCGCGGATGGATCGTGCGGCGCAGATCAAGCGCGCGATGAGACGGACGGCTCAGATCTGTCCCGGGTGAAAAATGCGCGTCCCACATCGAAGTCTCTCGCGGAATTTCCGCGGTATATCAAATAAGCGCTCCCCCAACCGGCTCAGTTGAATTCTCTCCCTCCACGGTGCCGCCCCGCACCGTGTTCTCCCTGCGGGCGCGCTCTGCACCCACTCTGCTCCTGCGGGCGCGCTCCTAGCGCCCACTATGCATCTCCTGACACCCGCGGGTGCGCTCATGCGTCCCTGCCGCGCTCCTCCGGGCGTGCCCCAGGCACCCATGCGGTGTCTTGGGTGTGCGCCCTGCCGCCCTGGCTCGCCCCACGGGTTCCCCCGGGCGTGGTGCCCTAGTGCCCATTCCTTGGGGTTGAACCCCCAAGGTGCCTTGGCTGGCCAATTTTTTGGAAAAGGAAAATCTAATGACTTTGTTAAAAACAAAGTTCTCCTCCATATAAAGCATGCCAAGTGCCACTTTTTCCAAGCCATCATTCTCATTTCTCCTTCTTCCTCTCTTCTTCTTCATTTGAAATTCCTCCATTATCTTCAACATGTATTCATTACTTAGGAGTGAATTCTTTGAAGGTTCTCCATCAACCGAAGCTCCTGAATCAAATAATTCTTCAATGTTCTTCAATGATCCAATTAGAGGTCAAGTTGGATCACATTCACATTGTCATGCACTAAGGATTAGAACATGTTCTTCTTCAGCTCACTTCATCCACTTAGAAGTTGTGGATGGCCCTCTTCATCTCCTCATGCATTGTGAAGACAATGCATGGTCTTCTAAAAGTGTTGTGACTTTGTATCCAGTTGATACAAGTTCTTGGAACTTAATGATCATCTCAACAATCGTCAGATTTAATGCTTCTGTAATCATCAATCTTCAAGATGTACTTCATCAGATGGCACACCATGACAAGTTATTGACAACAAATGCAATTACTTCACTTGGGCACAACAAAATCTATCCTTAAAAATGAATTATTTTAATGTAAAAACATATAAAAATATTTATCAAATTGATCAAAAGTTGATAAAACCCATTAATTATAATAATTAATAGTTATATTCCATATTAATCCAACTGAGAAACATTCTATGTATTAAAAATGATTTATTTCACCAAATATATCCACAAAAACCATGTAGAACAAATTTCTATATCGATTCTTAATCAAAATGTTAAAATATATCCCAAATTAATCATCAATAAATCTTTTATAGAATTCTCCTTTAAAAAATTTTCCCAAAATATATATTCCCACAAATTTACTAAACTTTATTAAAACATGTAAAACATATATAAATGGATTCATTCACTCCCCCTTTTTAAACACAAAATGTAAATAGTGAAAGGTTTAAATATAACTTCTTTTCCTTTTTATCCCTATTTAAAATAAATAATATAAAAAAGATAAGAGAGGGGACTAAAGAACCAACCTTATCCTTGAGAGTTATAATTTTGAACTCCCAACATAAACCTAATATTTTGAAAAATATATTTAGGTGGTGGATTGGTGAACACGTCATCTATTTTATCATTTGAAAGAATAAAGTAGAACTTCAATTAATTTCATTACATAAGATCCTTTTTGAAGTTATATTTTATATCAATGTTCTTAGACCTTTATTACTAAATCAGATTGCATGAATGATTGATAACACATTGATTATCACATACAATAAGAAGTTCCATATTCACATCAACCTTGAGATATTCCAACTTGATTTTAATCCATATCAGTTGGATTATGGCATGAGTGGAAGCCACATATTCTTCCTTGATCATAATTAAGGTGATCATAATGTAGTAATTAGTGTTCTAAGGAACACATTATTCTCAAATATAGAGAAAACCACCAGATATATACATCATTTCATCAATAAAACCTACCCAATCTCTATAAATATTACCAAACATATCAATATTCTCTTTATTTGTAATATTTTTTCCAAAACATTGTATACTTTTCATATAAATAATAATAATATTTACAACACTAAAATGAGACTCTTTATTTTTCACTTTGATGCCTGGAATAATGTGAAACATCAAAAAATAAATTTATCCTTAATGTTATAAAGTACAAAATTGTTCTAATTAGCTTTTATAATTCCTTATGGATCTACTTAATTTCGTTTATTATCTTTGTGATTCTTTTTTCCACTAATATTAGGTTAGACACTATCATTGAATCATATATTCCAAATATTTATAGAATATTCATGTCATACTTCTCTAGCAAAAGAAAAATATGAACTCTCTCTTAATAAATTTGTATGCCAAGAATGTATCTCATTTCAAAAATCCTAAAAATTTTAAAAATATTAATTTTATATTTTAAAATATCATCATAGGATTATTCATAATTGCGTTGAAAAATGATTCCATATTCATAAACAATAACAATGATAGAATCCTTTTTTTATCCTGGTTGTTGAGGTTATTGTCTACTCTTATTTTTATGTAATTCAATCTCTTCATATAGGTGTTGGTCATAGAATACATATTTCTTGCGCCTTATTTTAGCCTATATAGTGCCTTAGATTTACCTTTAAACATAATGAACATATTCTATAAGTGAGAAAACACATGATTTTTCTAAATATACATCCTCTTCCAAATCACCATTGTAGAAGGATGACTTGACATCTATTTCAGAAATCATATATTTACATTGAGATGTAATAATAATAAATATTCTTATGGGATCAAGCCTTAGAAATAGTGATAATGTTTCATCAACATCCACTCCTTCAACCAATGAATCACTATTGCATGCAATTCTTTATTTATGTCTCATGACATCACGTCTTTGTTTGAAAATTATTTATAAACCAAAAAATTATCAGGATAAAATTCATTTCTTATAAATTTGTTTCCAAATAATAAGTTTAATTATTTTTAAGATATTCTATTTATTAAATAATTAGATCATCCCACTCATGATTCACGAAATATTATTCACCATCTCATGGTTCAACTTTTTAAAATATAGTGTTATGAGATGTTATCATCCAGATTCTTCGAGATGGGACTTACTATCATTGGTCTCTAATATTGTTTTGGACCTCAAATTTCTTTCTCACCCTTGTATGAGATGAATTAGACTATTACACATCAATTTAATTGGTTTAATCCAGTTTATTTAGTAGTAAATCATGAAAAAATTTACCTCTTTCTGAAAAAAAATTTAGGCTATTTTTTAAAAATATCATCATCATCATTTATGTAACTTCTATAATCATGTGAAACGTAATTAATTAATTTTTACAAAACAATTACATGATAAATATAAATAATATTTATATAATATTCTTTATATAAGTAGTATTCTATTACGTTTTGAGGATATCCTATGAAATCTCCTTAAACACTTATATTTTCAAATTTCCCATAGACTTTCTTCATTTTCCCTTAATAGAACACATGATTAGAAGCATAAAAAGATAATTCAATCACATATATTTATTTATTATTTTTCATAATGACACAAATATAAATTTATCCCCTGTATAAAATGGTTTCTAATGTGATCTGATGAACCAATAACTTTATACAAAAAATAATGAGAAGTATCATTCTTGATAAAAAATTTCTGATCCATTTCCACCAAACATTTGTTCTTCCATTCATCCACACGATTATTTTTGTAGTCTTTATGGAATTTTGAATTCATTTATGATTTTATGCTTCTCAAGATAAGCTACAAAATTTCAATTTGTTAACTCAATTCCACTATATTTTTAAACCACTTTGAGAGAAAACACACACATTTTTCTACAATTATTTAAAACCAGTTAAATATTGATATGACCACATAATTTTGTTTCATAAACATAACATAAGTATTGTGAGTGATTTCATCATTAAGTGTAAGGAATTAGTTATCTATTTTGGTTTATTTCTTCCTCATTAGTCCATTAACATCTAAATGAATGAGTTTCAAAGGTTTAGTAGACTGAATCCCTATATTTTTATGTAAAGAGTTCATAATCGTCCCATTTTCCCATATTGATAACATAAACACTATTTATCTACTCAAACATGGAACATAATGAAAATATAAAACTCTGTTGATTAATTTTATATAATTTTGGCCAAGATGGAAAAACGTTGATTAACATAATTTATATTATTATTTTGTTTTTAAATAATAATAATTTCCTACCCCAAATACATGAATAATTTAGATTTTTTACATTTTCCTCCAATCACCACTATTCTATATTCGGGGATCTCCACTATAAACCCATCCATCCTAAAAAATACATCGATTCATTTGTCACAAAACTATGAAACAAATATATTTTTTTCAATCAATCATTAGATAATGTGTTTTTAGATTCCATCACTTCTTTCCCACTCACTACTAGACAAACACCTTTAGTATTGAGTAACCCATCATTTCAAAAGTTAACTAAGAATTATTTTCAGTTTTACCAATTTTTTAGGTGTTTTAAGTTTCCTTCCTTGTGAAATCAACATCCATTTTCTAGAATCAGTTGATTATACATTTTTATAGTTTATGTACCACTAATATAACTATGGTTTAATCCTTGTATTTTCCAATCTTTTTCTTTGGTCTTTGAGTGTTATAACTCATATTTTTTTCTCTAGATAAATGATGATTCAATTATTTTCAATTCTATCTTGGATATATATATATTCTACATATTTATTCAAGAATATCATACCTATAATTGTTTTTCCATCAAGAATCTTAAATATGGTTCTGAACATCCATCTTTTGATATGGACTAATCCCCCACAAACCTTACCTTTTGAGAAATGTATTAATTTCATGGTGTTAATAATTAACCAGAAATATCATTTTCATATTCCTAAAGTGTACCATTCTAGGAATTTAATTTTTTTCCTTTTAATAAATTTTTATTAATTTTTTTTAATTAAAACAAAATAATGTATAATTTAACATAATCATAAATATTTTTCCATAATCATTTTAGATTTTTTTATAAACTAGAATAAAATATTATTTTTATTTTCCACGAAAAGGTATTTTTATTAAGGAATGTTTTAATGAAAATATATTCAAATTTCTTTATTCTTTAGATTAATTCATTTTCTTCAATCATGATAAAATATATTTCAAGATGATATTTTGAAAAAATTTGACTGCATATGTTACATAGTAAGAACTTTTAAATGTATTTCATAAATTAAATGTCATTTAAAAAAAATAAAAGTGATTCTAAAATTATTTAAATGAACATTTAATATTATCTTAACATTTTAGACAATATCCTTTTACTAAAAAAAGTGTATTTAAAATTAATATGATTAAAATTTTATTTTAAAGAATCATTATTTACATTTTAAAAAAAATTATATTTATTACTATTGAATAACATAGTATTTTCAAACTTATTATAATTATAAGCTATAGAAAATTGTTAATTTGACATATAAAAACTATAATATTATTATTTGAGTAATACTACCTAATAATAATATTTAGTATTAAACCCTTCGGTTAAAATGTTGTAAACAATAATTTATAATTTTGGTATTAATATTTTTTTAAACTGGTAAAATTAATAATGTAGCCTTACTAAAATTTTAATTTTAGTTTTAGTAATGTAATAATTATAATTATAGAATAAAATGAAGAAAAAATAAAAGTCAACAACACAAAATAAATATTATTTTTACATATTTTGAATAATATTTTAGTAACTACAACTTAGTTATATAAAAAACTTGGCCAACCGATGACCTACCAAGGTCGTATCTACCAAGGGAACATATGAGACCTGGTGGCCAACCATGCCCAATGGATCCATCCTAGAATATCCCGTGGGTGGTAGAAGAGCATGGTAATAGTGTGGGTAGGTTCATGTATAAGGATCATAGAGAAAGAACAAAAGGTGAAATTGTTGGACAAGTGTCCTTTGGGTTGTAGCTCATTGTGTGTGTTGTGTGATCAGGTGTTAATCCCCATGACAATATTGATTGAGTTGTGACATCATTTAAGTTATTAAAAATCTGAATACAGAGTGAATAACTGATGTGGGACATGAATCCCATATACTATTCACCTACTGTTAAAACTCCCATTTATTTCCTAGCTTTCTGATGAAATCCTTCTCAGTCATCCTATTTGTTTGAACGTCATTTTTTTTATCGAATACCATTTTTCTTTCATAATACTCAGTATTCCAACCCATCTATCATCCTTTATTCAAACTTTGATGTCGACACATAAAAATTCTTCTCCATCTCCTTCCCCTAAAAGGAACCATTAGTTTGAACGACCTACACATAGTACCTTACCTCAACTACTAATTTCCATGGAAATGAAACTGTAGGCATTCAAACTAATCAGCCTACACTAAACCTCAAACACCAATGAAAATCCATACCTTTCCATATAATCATGGAAATGATTGGTGGTAGATATATATATATATATATGTGTGTGTGTGTGTGTGTGTGTGTATATTATACAAACATATTTATTTGTAGGATTTATTAAACCACATCGGCAGTATATATATATATATATCATAAAATAAAACCCCACATGATGATTTAAAACTGGGGGAACACCGTTTTTAGGTCTATAATCATCACCATCTAATATCAAATATTCTCTTACATGCTCAAGACACACACATGATTATATGTGAACCTTCATATATATATATGTGGGGGGTGGGTGTGTGTGTTATTTACAGGTAGAACCCCCTCTCGATCAGTTTACAACCCATGTCCCAGTTTATCTCCCTCTATTCCCATCTATTCGATTCCTTAAGTAGGCATAAGGAATTGCCTCTATTTTTTTAAAGTAATTATAAGGGCATATTTATATTTTTCAAATTATAATATTATGTATTTCTAAAAGTTTTAAATTTATAAGATTTGTGTTTTTTTATAAAACACTTTTTTCAAAAATCCACTCTTATTTTTCAAAACCCATTTCATATAACGGAGTTATACTTTTTAAAAAATATTATATTATGCATTCTCTAAAAACCACTTTGTGTAAAAGGAAATGAATTCTTTCTCAAAAACTCCTATGAACTATATTTTAAATTTACAAAACATATATTTTCAAGAAAAACCATTATTATTTAAGGTATAAATTATTTTTAAGATTATTATCTTAAAAGATATTTTTCAATTATGGAATTGGATTATTTTTTGTATGGAATTTTATTATTTTCAAAAACATCATTTTTAAAGTGGGTTATATTTATCAAGAAAAGTATATATATGATTATATTATTTTATTTAATGACTATATTTTAAAAGGAGATTATTTATAAAAAGTAATTATTTTTTTAAAATGAGTTTTAATATCAAAATCCTATTTTGAAACTATAAAAGAAGGTAATTTCAAAAAATCTGTTTTTTAAGAAACTAATTATATTTTGTATATTGTGACTAAGTAGGGGAAAATTATTATTTTCAAACTACAATAATTTCGAAAAAAAATATAATTTATTTATAAAGGGTTATTTAAATAATTTTTATTCAAAAAGTGGATTTTAATGTTATCATTTTATGCATGAATCATTCATTAAAAAAATATGAACGTTTTTAATCATTGTAAGGGCCATAAAATAAAGATATTCCTTAAATTTTATTTATTCATATATAAGAATATATATATATATATATTTATTTATTTCCATGTAATAAAAAGTTTAAAAACACAGATGACAAAATAAAAATGGTTAAGCTCAAAATATTTTTAAAAAAAATTCATCCCTTGGACTTTCTAAACATATAAGGGATCTAGGGAGTGAACCCAACCCTCCAGGATAGGTAGGTCCTAGACACTGTTAAATTTTCCATGTGGTTATATGGTTATTTTCCCAAGCTTGTGCAATATTTTCTAAAATATCACTAGATTATTTTACTAAGAAAAGTATTTCCATAAATTTTAAAAGGGTATTAGATTTTGAAAGTTAAATTTTTTTTCAAAATCTTGTTTATTTTCAATGATTTCTATAAAATTATTTACTATGTTATATTTTTACAACCCTATAATTTTTTTATAATATGTAATATATCAAATGTTTTCAACAAAATTAATTTCTTTAAAAATGTTAATTAGTTTCAAAAGTTTTTGAAAATAGTTTCAATGATTTAATATTTTTAAAACCGTATTATTATATTTTAAAAAAATTAATTATCCATTTTATATATTTTATATAAAATAATATAATTTTAAAAGAGTTTTCAAATATTATTAAAAAGATAATATTATTAGGATGTTTTAAAACTCCTTACTGGGAAATTTTATGTGTGACCAAAACATTTAAAAAATCAAGGTCTTGATAAAAGTTCCAAAAGTGTTTATCCATGTTAAGGATCAATCATGAGTGAATTCATAAAAGTTAATTTTTTTTAAACACATATATAAGGTAATTATTTTTCCTTTTCCTCCAAAATCTAGACCAGAAAAGATCCTCATTTTTATAAAGGTGTGTATATTTTTCAGTTACATTTTACTAAAAAATAGATAGATATATATCATTTCTTATATCAGATCTAGAAGCGCTGGTATCAGGTCATTAGACAAGCCAACCACAATACTAATAATGTCATTAGAAATCATACATACCTTTGTGAACAACATGTTGTCATGAACTTTTTAATATTCTTACATCTTTCTTTGAGTCACTAGTATTAGGTAATTATTTATAGCCAAAATTATTACAACCCCTTTAAATCAACTATTTCAAATTTGACTTCTTCTTAGATTTATCAAAATCACCAGTTGTTATAGTTTTTAAAATGATGTTAGAGATTTCAGTGTAATAAGAATAGATTTTAGACCCTTTAAATTAATAAAATTTTAATAACTCATGTCACACATAACACAAAAATAACCCAACACCTAAATAAACTGAACAAATTCATATTAAAATTAAATTGGTAATATAATAATTAGTAGTTAAACAGAAAATAATAAATTAAAATAATTATATATTATTATTTTTCTATGATTAATATTTTAAAAAGTATTCCATTCAATCACCCATTCAAATAAGATAATTGTCTTTTACCTTAATATATTAAATTTTTCATAGTTAAAATTTTATTATAATAGATAATATTTATATTAATAGACTGATATTTCATAATATAATTATTTATAAATTTATATGAAATAAGATTAAATACATTTTATGTTTAAAAAATGTCATTTATTTTATAAATGTAGTTTTTATTTATAAATTATACTTTCATTTTCAAGATATATTTATAAATTTTATAATTTAAATTGAAAATAAATTTTTAATTTTTTGATAAAACAATTCAATATGATATTGAGATTATTGTTTTGTATACTTTACAGAAATCTCTGATTTCTAATTGAATAGTGGAAAATATTGTTTTTATATAAACTATAAATTTTAAGAGATTATTATTATATAATAATGAAATAGTACTTTATAAAACATTTTATTTGTTCAATGATGAATTTATGTATTAAAACATTATGATTTTTAAACACTCTTATGATTTTATAAAGCCTGTGTCTAAATACTTTAGTAATATTTTCCAATAAAAACTATTTTTTCTTTTATTTTAATTTAATATTATATAGTAAGAAATCCATTTTGGATTTAATTTATTGAAAATATATATTTTTTTTTTTATAATAACCCAATATATATCTTGAAAATAAAATATATTTATTATTTTATTTTTTATAGAAATTTTAATCTCAAGAATATTCTTTTTCTAAAAAATAGCCTTTTGGATTTACATTTTCTAATTCTAGAATTGATTTTTCTTCTATATAGATATTATATATTATTAAAATGATTAATTTTTTTGAATTATTGGTTTAAATTATATTATAATATATATTTTATTACTAGTAATTAAAATTAAATTACATAGGTAAACAGTAGTTACCATGGAAAAACCCAAAATTTTAAAAGTGAAAATACAAAGAGTATGGAACGTAAAATTAATGTTTAAATAAAGTGTTAAAATTGATGATTTGGGGTTTACTGACCATATTCATCTAAATTTTTTTTGTTTTCTTTTTGGAGAATTCTTGACTTGTGACACGTATGACCTCTATATATTATATTGAAATATTTACAAAAAAACATTCTCACCATTAATAAAAGGGGATTATCACCATTGCTTCTAGAACACCATAAAAATTATATTTCAAATTTAAACTATGAAATTTATCTTTACCCTAGAATAAAAATATCTTCCCATGAGAATACGTTCACAATATATTTTCTTATGATCTCTATTTCCAAATATTTATCCAAGGGAAATCCCAAGTTCACAACTTGAGTAATGTTTTATCCAAACATCATTCCTTTTCTTTCTTACATTACACTCTATGATTTTTTTAATTACTATATATTGAAATAATTATTTTTTATACTAAATTTTATTATTTTAATATAATAAGTATTTATCTTATTTATTATTTTCTATCAATAAAAATGAAACTGTCATTTATTGGTTGTGTGGTTGACAACCACCACGAACTAATGTCTTCTATTTTTCACCACCACCTCTATTTATTTATTATAATTATGGAATTGAATAATAAATTTTAAATATATAATATAATTATTAATAGGGAGTTATGAATTAAAATCCACTATAATTCCCAATCATTCATCAAGAAATGAAAACGTTAACCATGTGTTGTGAGGATTGATGCCTGTATAAAGAATTTTTTCAACTTTATATTAATTATTTTTTAAAAAAACTTAATAAATAGATCAATTATATAAATATATATAAAATATATCATTATTATTAAATTATATTGATATTATACACTTCCATAACCATCCTCTTGCAATGAGTTGCAGCATGTTCTTATTTTGGTCGATTTAACCACCAAAATTAACTACGCTATAAAAATATATCATGGATGACTATGTATACATAAATAGTAATGATATTATAAGTTAATAAGAAAATAATGATTGGTTTATGGTTTTTTAGAGGTCATATTATTTACTTAACATATAATTAAAAAATCTTCTATGATTGCTAAAATTACTGATATAATCCAACATTGATTCAATTTTCACATAGACTTATAAAAACTATATGATAAATAAATAGAGTATATTAATAAATGGTCCATATAAAATTAAATATATATGAATAAGGTTCATGATAAGTTATATAATAAACTTATTTTTACTATTCATGATTTTAGGAGGATGTGTATAATGAATCAGGAACATGGTATGAGTTTCTTATCTTAATTTCCAACCAGTGAGACATATTTCTTATTATACACCATATTTTCTTTTTGATAGTGTATCTACTAAAAAATAAATTTTTGTGTCATGGAACTATTGTATTACATTATATTCCAAGTTTTATTCCATTTTTATTCTCTCATGGGGGCTTGATGAAAAAATTTAAAAAGCTACAAGGGTTTGATGCCTCAAATTTCATTCATTGAGATATGTTTGTATTATAAACCTAATTTTGATTATGTTATGTATTTAATAACTATTTGATTCATTAAACCAATAAATATGTTTCATTCATGTTATTACAAGAATAGTTTAAATCTCTCTCTCTCCCTCTTTCAATGGTTTTCAATTTAAATGTAACTCGATCCATAATTGTTTTATTTACTTGAATTATTTCTCCTTAAGATGAAAATTATCTACTTGATTATGATCTTCGGTGAAACATTTATCCTACCCATTAATTTTCAAAATTTAATTTACACATTTTATTCATATAAGTTACTTATTTTCATTGATATCATATTCCTTGGCGAAATGAATTCTCAAAAAAACTACAATGGAATTAAATACTCCCATTAGTTCCACTATATATTTTCCACCATGTTTATATTTTACTTCCCATAAATGTCCTCATATATTTTTCAGATCTCTAATATGGATTATTTTCTATGATAATAATAATTATATTTACCTATTTTCATTAAATAAAAATATAATACAAATTTTTTAGGTTGTTTTTCAACATGGGTATTGCATAATATTTAAAAACGTTTTTCATACTTTCTAAATCAATGGTTTTAGATTCTACTCTACATTTTCTTTGAAAATATTTTTATATTTTTCTAGAATAAATTATTTTAGATTTCTTTAAAATTATTCTACTAATATATATCAAATTATTTCATTATAAAACTTTCAAAAATGAATTTTCATATGATATATGAGATCCTATCTCTTAGATGTATTTTATAAAAAATTGAAAAGAAACTTCTCTTTAAAAGGTTTTGACAAGAATATATTTCCCATTATTTTGAATTTTTATTCCCCATATTAATGTTTTTATAATGTAATTTTTTCTCTATAATTCTAGTAGTTTTATTTAAATTTGTTTTAATGGAAATAGGGTCTTCTAAATTATTAATTTTATTGTAAAATTAAACTATTAATCCAAATGTATTCTCTATAAATTGATCAATTCGTTACATGTGTATTCACAAATGATTAAAATAAAATATCTAAAAGAGAAATGACTCCCCATTGTATTTTTATTACCTAAACATATTCTTTTTATAACAGTAATTTTTCTTTTAATTCATTTCCACATTAATTACACACTAGTACAAAATATATTGATGGTGAGAAATATTTCACATAGGTTATTAATAAATGATGTGAAAAAACTGTACTTTTTTCACTATTGGTTATTGGATAACCATTATTGAAAATGTTTTTTTAAACATCTTTTTTCCAATAACCAATGAAAAAAACTATTTTTCAATGAAATTTATTTAATAAACATTGTGATAATCCATTTAATTTGTTATTTAACATCAAGTCAAATCAATTTTCATTTATTGTTTCTCACAAAATCCATCAATTTTTTCTAATGTGGGGAACCCTAGCCTATTATTATGTAATATAACAGGCACTAATATCACTCTATTTTCATTAATACCATCTTCTAACAATATCTATCCACAACCTACTCCCTTACCCTTTTTCAATTTATTTTTGTTGTTGTATAAATTTCAATTATCCCTCATCTGGTATATTATTCTGGTTTTTTTATTATTTTGAATTTACATGCATCATTGTATGTTTTAATTAATGAATTCTATTTTTGGATTATTTTATGCATTTATCTCTACTTCTATTGATATTTTTTCATATCTTTTCTATTTGTATTTTCAATTTTAATTATTCACAAATGTATGAGGGTTTTAAAATTAAGACTTGATTAAATGATTAGTTGATGAATTTTTGTTATAAATAATGTTAATTTACTGATTAATGTGGGTCTAAGTTATTTTTTCTATACTATGAATATTTTTTTAATGGTACAATTTATTATGTATTTGGAATATATAGTATTGTTAAGGTATATCTAGATGATCATATATATTTAATGAAATTTTTTTATTTTTTGTGAAATAATAATTACTAAATATGTTAAAATGATACTTTTGTAGATCAAATATATTGACTATATTTTATTTGTGAGAATTTTTTATTTTAATATCTTATCATTATTTATAAAATTAATTATGTCATTAAATTTAATATTTTAATAACTTACTCTCATTTCATGATATTTTTTTATCAATAATAATTATTCAATGTTGGATTATAGATTTTTGAACATGTGATGAAATAAAGACATTTTCAATGATTTTTTTTTAATTTTCAATATGTAATGTTTTAAACAGGAATCCATTTTTTTGTCCATGCTTGAAATTTTTAAATATGAAATAGTTTAAAGGAATAAAAATCAAGGATCATTTATTTTACATGGTTTTAATATAAGTTAAAGATCACAATTTATCTAGATGAAAATAGGTCTAATTTGAGATATATTGATGAAGATGATTTTCATTGATGATAAGTCTAATCAAATTTAAGAAATAATTTATTATATTGAAGTAGATATAATTAAAAATGAAATTATAATTGATCATTTATATGGTGATGATAAAAAACCATTGAATCCATGAAGTATAAATTTTCTTTTTTATTATTAGTGTTAATATCCATTAACAAGAAGTTGAAAATTTTTAGAGTGATAAGAGTTTTACAGAGCTTCTACAACTATTGAATAAAATATTTCATAAAGATAAAAATATTCCTAATTAACATTATATTATGATGAAAATTTTATTCCCATTGTGTTTGGGTATTAGGAGATTATGTTTTCTAGAATTATTGTTTCATATATATGAATGAATGTGAAGGTCGGTCAAAGTGCCATAAATGTAGGATATCATAGTATAAGTTGAAAGAAAAATCACTATCTAGTTTTTCATTTATATAGATTCATACCATGTAAATTTGGTGTCTTCCAATAATTACACATTGAAATATTTATTTACAGATTCTGATGATGAAAAATGTTTAATATGGTATATAGATGAGAAGATATATTAATGAAAATTATTTGATCTAAATAATTTTCTATAGTGGAGGAGAATTTATTAGAAACTTCTTACATTTGGAAATAAAGTAGGAAATCACATACATGGAAAGTGCGTACATGGAATGATTATACATTAAAGCCTTAATATCAAATTTAGTTAATAGCCTCTTTTTTGGTAATATACAATTTATCTCCTAAATATTGTACAAAGCTGAAATATATCATGTCGAGTTTGATGATTTCTAGACTAAAAAAACCTATAAATGATAATGGTGTTTTCTCATCACTATTAGTTGATGATTTGAAACTTTTATAGTAATAAGGTATAAGAGTATATGATTCTTAAAAAATGGATCATTTTCAAATTCATGAAATGGTTATGCTCATAATAAATAACATCCAAACATATGTAAATTTTTCTGTATATAGTGTTAAGAGGAGTAAATCATGTCCAATATGTGAGAAACATACCTCATATTATCAAATACAAAATGATAGAAAAATCATATACATGAAACATTAGATATTTTTTGATAAGGATCACTTTTATCAAATACTACAAAATAAATTCAATGGAACCAAAGAATATGATACTTCATTAAAAACATATCCCATTGATTGGTATTTTGAGTGGGTGAAATACATTGATTTCCCAATAAAAAAAGACACATAAATCATGTGATGATTGAAACATTTGGAAGAAATAATCAATATTATTTTAGTTTCCATATTTAAGATATAATGGGGTCAAAAGAAAAATTGATTTCATACATGTGGAGAAGAATATATATTAAATCTTTATTGGATCATTATTAGTTATTAAAGTAATGAATAAACATGGGTTTAATGAAATAATGGACTTACTCTCAGTGGGAATAAATTTGGAGTTACTCCCACCCCTAATGTAAGAAATACATACCTAACTCTACATTGTAATAGATTATGGATAAGGGACAAAATTAGATTTTGGTAGTGTCTCCATTGTATCAAAATTCCATAGTTTTAGTCTTAAAATGTGAATTTCTTTGTTACTATAATATTTGAAGTTGACAGGCATGAAATATCATGATTTCTACATCATTATTTTACAACTCCTACAAATTTCATAGTGTGTAATATTTCCTTTCCATGTAATAATAAATATCATAAAGGTGTGTTAATATTTTAATTGAAATTGTAATAAAGTTATTGATCTGGATAAAATTAAAATTTTTGAGAATGATGTAATTTCAACACTTTGTCTACTAGATATTTATTTTTCTCCATATTTTTTTGATATCATGGTTCCTTTGATGGTTCATTTGTTTTGAGAAATTAATATTTATAGACCTGTATATTGATGTTGGATGTTTCTTTTTGGAAGGTGTATGATGATATTTAAGGGATAGGTTTGGATTCCATATCAATATAAAGACTCAATTGTGGAGAGGTATATTTATGAGGAGGTTTCAATGTTTTTTAGAAGATACTTGTCGATATTGGAGCACATAGGTTTTCCTAGATCTCCCAATGAATTAATAAATTATTGGGGAAAGAGGATATGTGTATTGAAATTAGAATTGTTGATGTGTAAATATAAATTTTTTTTAAAATTTATACATGTTTAATAACATGGATGATGCTTAGCCAAATATAAATTATATATTAATTTGTTAAAATATTTTTATTAAAAGAAGAAAAATTTATAGATTTTTATTATTCATAAAATAAATTTTTTCCTTGTTTTGAAAAACTATTACATGATAGATTAGATGCATAAAAATCCTTTATATAGTTAGTGTTAGTACAATGTTTAAATTTTATAACATTGTGTGAGTATGAAATTAATAGATATGTATTTCATATAAGAGATCGGACTAATTGAAGCTCAGTTATGAATAGTATGGTATTAGTTTTTGTAAAATCAATAATTTTTTTGAGTGTTAAATATAAAATCCAAATATCTGCATCATGTCCTTATTATGGAATTTGTGAATACATATGGGTGGTTGATTACATTAAATTTCAAGTTCCAATGTATTACCAAAAATGGGTTGTCAGTAACAATACTATTAGAAATGATGAATTTGGTATGACAAAGGTTAATATAAATATATTGTAATACACAATTTTATACTTTTATCAAGTGAACACAAGAATAATAAAATTTCAGTGTTTCTGATCCATAAAATATGATGTGGTATATCATTTTACAAGGAACAAAACAGTAGGTTTTTGGTGAAAAGATTGATAAATTTATTTATTTATTTGATATCTTTACATCTATGGAATTATTAATGAAGAATATTTTTGAGCATATCATAGACATGGATTTTCACATATGAAATTATAATGATGAAGGAATTTGGGAAAAAATCATTTATCAAATTCCTTATATTATAGGAAACATATATTTAAATCATGTTTACATTTTAAAATTTCAAAAAATGATAGGTATATTAGACTTTTTTTACTTAAATAAAATATTGTATCTTTTTTATATGTTAATTTTATGGAAAAAAATTAATTATAAATTAGTATGTTAACTAAAAATAAAAAAAATTATAAAATAGTATATTAAAATAATATTCTTCTTGATGTAAAAAATAGTGTAACACGTTGGAGAAATGTTACTATTAATACACCATTTTGGAGTAACTCTACTCCAAAATTGTATATTACATTGTATTTTTTCTAACCAATATGATAAAGAGTGGTTTGTTTAGTATGTTTTTATTTTCATTTTATCATTTTATAATTGTTAATAAATTTTTATATAATGGCTGTATTTTTTCCTTCATTTATTTCATTTCATATCTCATTAATTTTTTATAAAATTTAATAAACTACATCAACAAATATGAATAAAATTGTTTTTTTATATTACATTGTTTTGGATCATTTTCAATTTTTTTTAAAATTTAATATGTAATAGTTTTAGTTGTGTATTTGTGTATAAATTGTTTATTAATTTTATTTTAGGATAATTTTATATCAAACTTCGTATTCACCGTGATCTTCTAGGGAGGACCGTACGCATACATGGGTTGGGGAGCCTCTTTAACCTTATACAAAATATCCTTATACTTCCATAGGGGTATAGGAGACTTTTAGGTTTGGTAGAAATGGAAGCACACAGTTATCAAAGTTATCATTTTCTCGTAGCAGGGACCAGAGGATACATGTTGATTTTGAGGATAATGATATTCCTAAGGGTTGAAATTCAGAAAAATAAGACTTTTTTTTTCATCAAATATTGAACCAATTTTCATTTTGTTTTATATTTTATTGGACAAGTTTCAACAAAATGATAATATCTCCATTTTGAGAGCTATATTTCTCAAGAAATTTTTTTATTATTTTACTTATCATGAAAAGTTTTTACAAATATAGGTTTTCCCCTTTATTATTAAATGATATATGATATAACCGAAACTAGATATGTCATGAAGAAATTTTTATCTTTGGATGATAGAATATGGGAGTATTTTATATCAACTATCACATCAGATTTCATTTTTTGGGAAATTCAAAATAATAATAAATGTGGAATATTTTCTTTTCCATATAAAGATACACAAAAGTGCTTTGTTGAATTAGATGACAAGAATAATTTTTATTAAGCGTAAGGGTAACTTCTAGAAGTATTTTATTAATGATCATATTAATTATTTGTTTATAATACATTTACAAAGAATGAGGATATCTCCCCAAGAGACCAAAGTAAGAAATATACACCATCATACATTATCTCAGGGATGGTATATGTTATTGGAAAAAAAAATTGATATTTGAAGATTTTTAATAAATTAGAGATGATTCTTTGAGATATGTCAAAGTTGACCTTCCACTACCCAGATAGACATGGAAAATATCAGAGGTTCTAGTTGATAAAAAATGGTAAATATCTTATAGAATATTTGAGGGTTCTAGCTAAGAGGATTGTAAGAAGTTATTTTTTTTATTAATATTATTTAATTTAAATCAAAGCCTTATATATTTTGATTCAAAAATGAGAATTGAAAATATTCTATATAGGGATCTATTGAGGATTATTGAAAATAGCTTACCTTCATAGATGATGTTCATATGGATATTTTAGTTACTGTATTTGGAAAAACCAGAAAACAGGATTATGTACAAAGATACACAATAGGTGTATCGGTAAAAAAGTGTTTGGTTATTCTGAAGCTTCTTTAATGGAGCATATATACAAAATAAAAATATAATCTTTATAATATAATTTTTAGGATATGGGTGAGGTTATAGAATATAATATCATAGCTTTGGTATATTAGGTTTTTTTATACATGTGAATATAGATTCGGGTAGAAAATACCTAACCTCCAACTCCACCAATAGATCTCACGTTTCCACCACCTCCTAATCATAAAAATCCTATACCTCCTCCTCCACAAATTTATATTTATTGTGAGTTATATGTTGATGATCCCCAACATCATTTTATTGCATATGATATTATATATTATATTGATGAAACCATTATTCATCAATAGATAGAGATAAAGAATATTAGGGTCAATGTATAGGATATTATATATAGATCATAAAAAATACCATTCTATACAAATGAGGTCATTATAGTCGGACAATGTATCATTCAGTTTTTAGTTAGGTAATATAATCGTGTCAAAGAAATTACCAATGATGTAAGTGTAGATTATATTATTTATTTCATATCGGTGTTAAATTTGTTTTAAAATTTTAAAATTTATATATTAATCTATTTTTGATATAAATATTTTAAAGGAAAGTACATACTATATAGAAGATAACAGGTACATGCTACTATGAATTTAGAAACAACTTTATCTATACCTGATAAATTATCAACAAATTAAACTTTTTTGTTAAATTTTTATGAAATTACAATGGATTCTAATAGTTTTGGGTGTGTAATGAATGTGATGATTTTAAGGAAAGATAAAATTGTTCTCATAACTAAATATTAGTTTGGAATCAAAATGATAAAAATTATTTCCATGTAAGTCAGTTATCATATGTCTTTCAATTATTTTAATTTATTGAAACATAATATATATGTTTTTTTATTTGAATTATTTATAAACTGTGTATGAATCATGGTACAATATATATAAATTTATGGACCCACAATTTATGTCACCTATTTCAATGAAAATGAAATATTTAGAAATAAGTTTTTATATTTCTGAAAGATTTAAAAATAATACAATTTAGTTTTGTATTATTCCTTATCTTAAAGAGTACGGAAAATATATTTTAAAAAATGTTATATATCATAACATAAAAACTATTCACATTATATTTTTTTATATTTTTTCCAAAGGATGTTGTGGGTTTTTATTTAGAGAAAATACATCTTACTAGATATGTTCTATACATGGTGATACATAGGATAATTTTTTAAATTTATTGAACATTTAACATTGAATGTTTTGATACATTTTTATATTAAAATGAAGATTACGTGTATTTCATATATATTATTTTCAAACATTTAATGGGATTACATTAGCAATAAAATAAAAAATAATAATGGAAAGATCAAATATGTAAAATAAAATGTGACTTCTCATTTGTAATTACTATATTTTGTATTCAAGTGATTAAAATGTTATTTATAATTGAAAAATTATATTCAGATGTGACTTTCCTCTTTAACTAGTATATGAATGTGCCTACCATGTTCTATGATTTGTTTTTGAAATAATTTCAACCATAATAGTTATAGAATTCTTAAATTTAATATTTTGTTATAACCATTCCATTAAATTTTCATTTATTATAATCAAAAAACATGTTATATTATTTTTTAAAATTTTTAGCATTTTTATAACCATCAGATTCATAGTGGAAAAGAGATAAGACACATACAAAGATAATAGGTGTATTTTTTTCAAAAAACTAATAGGGATTTATTGTTTTTATAATATACCTTGTAAATTTTAATTATCAAATTTTAATTTTTGTATACATTGATTTTATGATACAATTTTCTGGTTGTGCTACTGATTTTTTTATTTCTTATAATCTTTTTTATTTGTAGGATGGGTGGTTATATGGATGCAAATTTG
The DNA here is from genome assembly GCA_963277665.1 of Viscum album. Classification (NCBI taxonomy): domain Eukaryota; kingdom Viridiplantae; phylum Streptophyta; class Magnoliopsida; order Santalales; family Viscaceae; genus Viscum; species Viscum album. The sequence continues at coordinate 343,676,206 of OY728127.1, read as the reverse complement.
AAAAATAATTATTCATCACACCTGTTATTGTATAACTGATATGATTTTTTTAAAAAGTTTATTTTGACATTCATTATAAGAAAACTAAGGTGATAGGGTATTTATAATTCCAATTGTTTCATAAAACTGACATGATAAATAAGATTTTTACATCATTTATATAAGAAATTATGTTAAAACACACTCTAAAATCATACTTGATAAGGAATTTTACATGTTTATTTTTCAAAATAAACAAATTGATAAATGGGTTTTTACATCAGTTTTTATATAATCGACATGATTCCCCTAATATATATATATATATATATATATATATAGTTTCTAAGAGAATTCATTGAAAATCAATGTTTAAAAACATTTATAATATCAATTTTTATTAGACGACATGAAAAACTTATTTAGAGAATATATTGAATTAACTTCTTAAGGTAACCGATGTTAAAAATAAAAAACCCAATGTCAAAGCACATTTTACACTAGTAATGATATTTTTTATTCCTTTGATTGAATAGTGCTCACTTAGATGTCATACATCAATTGATTAGGGAAATTATTAACTTAATTGTATACCCATTTTCTGAAGATAGTAAATACTATATTCTTTATTATAATTATTTAGTTTTAACTACCTAGAGATATAATGAATATCTTTGGATAAAAGTTTATTTTCCACAAGTATATCATGTCAGGATTATTAGTGTAATTAATAAAAAAATTATGTGATTTCATTTGAAAAGGATATGAAACCCATATTTTTCTATGGTTTATTTATTGTATGTTAATGATTTATTTTATATGGAACAGATATGTATAGATGTTTATGGGTGGATCTTACATCAGTATCCATTTTATTGGTTAAAGTTGATATATCAGGAGAAAACAAGGTATGTGCATAATGATTTTATTCAGACAGGTGTGGGAATAATGGGTTTGATCACATTTTAAATCATGGATATAATGAGTTTTTTGTATAGGTGTTTGCATAATGATTTTTATCACAATATATCCTTATATTATGATTGTACCATATTTATATGAAACTCTTTATTATATATTCCCATAGGCTCTACTTTTATAATTATTCTTATATTTATGTCACTCTCTCCAAGATTATAGTTATTAGCCTATTATTTCACCCACTTTTGATTCATGTCTTATATTATATTATAATTTATTCAATAACTCGTGACTTTTGATCCATGCATTTTTTGGTATAAAATTACTATACACCTAGATCATTCATATTTTTTTATCTTTTTCTCATTTTTTATCAATGACAATTTTTTATTATGTTTACCCTTACTGGGCATTTTTGGTAAATTATTTCATATTTTTATATTTCCCAAGGTTATAAAGTTAATAAATTTATGGTGTATATAGAAGAGTATCTTCTATGGATAATTTTTGGGAGATAGTAAAGTCCTATTATGGATAAATCAATTTCATATATAGTGGAAAATGTCCTATAATTTAAAAGGGAATGGGTTTTATTGTTAATGATATGACCAACTTATCTACAAATATAAACCTAAAAGGTCATGTATATGTGTTGTAATGCCATATTTTTTATGTCATGTAATTGAGATGGTCACATCCAAGATGCCACACCCATAATTTCTTGATTTTTGAGTACTGTATGATTTTCTTAATAACATGTTTTTTTTTTGAAAAGAATAATTATCTCAAACTCTACATCAACAATTTTTGACTCATTTACTCCTTTTTCCAGTAATTTTTAATTCATCATGAACCTCATACTTCATTGAACATTCTATAGTATTTGAAATATAACTCTAAAAACAAGATATGAAATTTTTCATTAATTATTCATTGTTTACTAGTTTTTGTTGAATATGATCATTCTTATTCCCTTTACCTATCATTTTTTACTTAATTTTTATGTTAAGAGTTTTCTCATCATAAGTCATATTATTCAAATCATAAATAACCTCAATAGAATTTTAATTTTCTTTTGTAAGGACATATTTAATATTATTGACACATTGAATACATTTATTAAATTTTTTGAACACCTTCCCTAGTTTATAGATCTTAAGGAGTATTTTTATATTCTATGTTCAATATAAGTTCCACCTATATCTCTTTTTCCTGACTTTCGAAACATATTTTATAACTAGTGATATTTTTTCATTCACATTAATAAGAATATTTCATTCCAAAATGCCATTATTAGATGTTCCAACTTCTTGTTTATCTTCAAAACCATAATTTTTGAGATAATAAGTTCCTACTTGTATATTTATATAATATTATACCCTTATCTTGGAAAGAAACCTTTAATTTTTATGATTTATTCTTATATAATCTTCTAGGATTTTCTTCTTCCTCGTCATTTCCTTATTAATATTTTGATATTGGGAAATTTTATATGAAAATCCTAATAGATCCACACATCATGAAATTTATAGAGAACTTATACTTGTATTTTTATTTCCCACTTCTAAATTTTCTTGAAATAAAGGACATAACCTATTAAAACTTATCATTTACATCTCCACTATAATATGAACAACAATATTCTTCATCAATAACAACTTTTATTAAATTATTATGTTTTTAGGCTCTTTAGTAAATATTCATTTTAGCCTCTCCCTTATTATTGAAAACATTGTATTTTCTATATTTTATGAAATTAATATGATATGTTAGTGATATAAATAAAAATAACCTAAACCTTTTTCTTCCAAAGTTAGAAAATTTTTATTATACTTATCTAGAATGATTTACAAGATTTTCTCTAAATGATTAGAGTCTAATAACATCTCACCATCACCTCTAATTATTCTCATTTCTTCATTTAACATTTTGAAGAATATTTCAACATTATCATCATTGTTTTTTGTAGAATTCATGGTTTATCCTCAAAATATAAATATTTACCTGATTCACTTTTGTATTTTATTTATGGACATACTAATTCTTATCCAAAATTTATTTTAATTTTTTTATTCCATTAACTTTAAAAAAACACTCTATGAGGGAGAAAACAAATTTAAATTCAAAGAATGTATTCCATTCTCTAGATTCTTTTTATCTATATTTTCATTGGAAGAAAATTTAATATGATATTTTAATCTATAAGTTTTATATTTTAAGACATAATAAATGATATATAATTGATATAGTAGCATATTGTCTTTCCATATAGGATAAAAATTCCCATTAAATATGGTAATCCACTTTTTGTTCACTAAATTCAGATTATCCAAGGAAGATACAAGAAATCAGGGACTGAATCATCTATTAAATAGAAAGATAAAAAACTCTAAACCTCTATTATCTAATCACAAATGAAGGGAGATGATGCTTTGACACCAATAGTGGAACCACCCACATTTTCTATGGCAGATCGCTGATAGGATAATAAGGGTGAATCTATGATCTTAATTATTTTATGGTTTTATTAAAAGAAACCTTCTCCACCAGTTAATATGAGTGATATTTTCTATCTTTACACATTTATACACTCATACAAACACAAGAAGAATAATGAATAGTAGTTTTCACCTCTAAAAATGAAAGGTTAATCCTTATAATAATATGAATTCTTACATTATCACACTACCATCTAGTATAATCCTATTGGTAAAGGTAGTAGATTCTATTCTTAAACATTTCATTCTACACATCTCCAGACAGTGCTTTGGTGCATCATCCACACAAGTGAATCATATACTTTAAAATGATAATAAATGATGGTAACAAATTATATTTATTCTAAAAATATATTTCTATGATGTTATTAGTTCTGTTATATGATTATTCTTCATCTATTATTTAATAAAAGAAAGAATAATCTTTGTTCTGCATGGAAAAAACAATATGTAATTTCCCCACTCCCAATATTATCTTTCATTGTGAGTCAGGTTGTTCAAAAAAAAATAGATGTAATGTCCCGGTTTCGGAAGCCACTTAGAGGCGCCCTATACCCGGATGGTCACATGTCCTCAGGCGTATTTCCTCAAATGCAAGATGTTGCCGACTAGCAGCGAGGGCCTTGGGTGTGATAGTGGGGAAACTATGCCCTCGTTAACAGAGTACATAGCAGAAGAGAAAATAATAAACAATAGCGGAAGCAGTAAACAATCCATACACAAGTGAACAGCGGAAGACTAAATATGATAAATAGAAGGAGCACATGTATATATGATGCATATTACATATTTCTAGGAAAGCAGCCAAACAAGTCACAATGCTGAATATAATACTAAACCAAAGTACAAAATAAAAAAAGATAAGCAACTCCTCAGTATCTCAAACCTCGGCTTGGTCTCATGCTCTCCAGCTCCAAATCAATCAAATACCTGAAATCTAAGGGCGCTTGTACTTGTCTACACCTACAGTAATACAATCTGATTGGGCCCAAAAGCATCACCCAAATAGGGTGTGAGACAAAATCCCAGTAGGCAACCACCTGAAGATCTGTGCCTAACAGTCAGTGAGCATATGGAAGGTAATAGTACAGTAAGCTGTAAATAGTAAACAGTAAATAGAAAATAGGATGATACACAACAGCAACAATCCACAGATCAACAAGCAGCAGTGAAGCAAACAGCTAACCACAAATAGGAATCCTTTTGTTAAGTACTCACAGCCATCCCCTTTGGTCCTATCCAAGAAGTACCAACAACCCTCTATGCAGTGCACTCAGTCTAACCCCCTGGTTTGGTCATACGAATTATAAGACCCTTCGAGGAAGCACGCTTTGTCAATTCCCCTTGTATTCTAAGGTATTCATGGACTCTCTGAGGATGATCATGCGGTCAATTCCCCTTATAGCCCCAAGGTATAGAAAATCTCGTAGGAATCTCACTCGGTCAACTCCTCCTGTATCCTCAGGTCTATCACAGACTCTCTAAGGAAGCTCACTCGGTCAATTCCTCCTATAGCCTGGAATGGTTTAAGAAAATTCAAACAAAACACAGACTCTCCAAGGAAGATCACTCGGTCTACCCTCGTATATTCTATAAAGCTCAAGAATCTCTGAGGAAGTTCACTCGGTCTATCCTCCTGTAGTCTATAATATCCAAGACTCTCTGGGAATCTCACTCAGTCTATCCCCTATAGTCTATAATGACCAAGATTCTCTGAGGAAGCTCACTCAGTCTATCCCCTTATAGTCAATAGCACCAAGTTCTCATGACCCCGTTCCAGTCAGTGCATAATAATTATATGAGGCCAAAGTAACCCTACAGAGCTACTTGGCTAACCAGTCTACAACATAACAAGCATGTCAGGAAATAGAACTCCATCCTACAGTCACAAGGCATGGAAAACAGGTATAACAGCCAAAGGACGAAAGGTAGTAAATAAAACATGGCATGGGAAAAACATCCATGCATAGAAATTATCCCCATACATATCCAAATTACCTCTACACAAGAATACAAGTAAGGTAGGAAAACAATAGGGGAAAAACAGTAAACATGATATACCCCGTTCAAGGGTATTGGTGGAAATTGAACATAAAACTCAAAGACTTCGAACAGAAAGGCACAAACCACCTAACTTGATGCAAGGAGATCAATATACTTGAACCACGAGGCTTGAATATCCTTAGAATGTCGTAGATCTACAAAAATACAAAAAATGTTCAACCCATGATAACTTGCAAAAGATGAGGAATTGGAAAATGATGTTATAGAATAAGGGATAGAATACTACTGTGGTTACAACGCAATTGAAGGCGGTCAATTTGGATAATGGACAGAGTCTTGGGGGCTTAGAGGAGATTTGTGGCCATACGGGACGCTCTCGATCGAAGAAACTAGAGAAGAAGCGTGTTCTGGCGATTAGACGCGACCCCAGTCCGTTTAATGAAAAAAAGAAAGTACACGGCGTGTACTTTTGGAGTACACAACATGTACTAGGATTTTAGGTACTCCTCTTTAAGAGGCCTCTACATCACCCCACACGACCATGTGTGTGGCCCGAACGCGGCCAGCACACGGCCTCACGCGGCATTGAAGTACACGACATTTACTTATAAAGTACACAGCATGTACTTCAAAAATTTCCATAAACTCATCTTTTCTCAAAAACTCCAAAAAAAAGGAAAAAAATACCTGAAAAGAAGGTCTTGGTTCTTACAAACATCCCTCCTTAATGAAATTCATCCCTGAATTTCCCTAGCGAGGCGTAGAAGAAGAAATCCTGAACAGCTCTGGCCACTGCGATCGAACATCGGTTTCCCTCTCCCACGTCTCATCTGGTACTCGCCCGTGCTACCATAGCACCCGTACCAGAGGAACAGACCTGCCATGGAGAACCTTCGTACTACGATTGAAAACCTGGAAATGATGATCCTCAAACGATGCATTCACTTCAAGCTCAACCTCCTCAGGTTGAAAGACATGAGACGGGTCTGAAAAGTAACGTCGGAGCTGAGAAATGTGGAAGACGTCGTGAATATCCTGGTACCTCTAAGGTAAATACAATCGATAGGAAACCGTCCCAACTCTCTCCAACACCTCAAATGGCCCGATGTACCGTGGTGAAATTTTACCCTATCGTTGAATTCCCTTGTGTCCCAACCTCGGTGCGACATGCATAAAAACCGGATTCCTGACCTCAAACTCCATAGGTCATCTATACTCATTAGCATAATACTTATGTCGAGACTGTGTTGTATCCATCCTATTCCGAATCAACTCTTTCTACTTTGAGGTCTTATTAACAAGACAAGGTCCCCACAAAGCTTCCTCTCCTGTCTCCAGCCAACATAGAGGTGATTGGCATGTCCTACCGTACAATGCCTCGTAAGGTGCCATCTGAATAGTCACCTAAAAACTGTTGTTGTAAGAAAACTCCATAAGAGGTATATGTTACCCCCAAGAACCTCCAATGTTCAGAATTCAAGCTCAGAGCATATCCTCAAGCACCTGAATTGTACGCTCGGACTGGCCATCTGTCTGGAGATGGTATACTGTACTAAAAAGTACCTATGTACCCAAAGCCTTCTGAACCCCTGCCAGACCCGAGAAGTAAAATGAGCATCCATGTCTGAAACAATGGAGAGAGGAACTCCATGTAAACGTACGATCTCTTGGATATACAACCATCCCAGCTCATCAACACTGAAGGTCTCTTTAATCGGAAATAACTGAGAATCCTTCGTAAGTATTTCGACGACAACCCAAATAGAATCATTCCCTCAAGGTGACATCGGAAAACCGGTCACGAAGTCCATCGCGACATCTTTCCACTTTCACTCCGAAATTGGTAACTACTGCAAAAGACCTGCTGGTCACTGATTATCTGCTTTCATCTGCTGACAAGTGGAATACCTAAGGACAAAACCAGCAACATCTCTCTTCATACTTGGCCACCAATACTGGCGGTGTAGATCACGATACATCTTGGTGACGCAAGGATGAACTGTCCAAACTGAGGAAGGAAAATCCTACATCAGCTCCTCGTGAATGTCTGCTTGTACCCATACGTGTCCCTGGAAATGCAAGATCCCATCCTCTCCCATTGTCCATCCAGGAAGAGGGTACTCTCCTGACACACTCTCCCGCATGAGTATGCCTTATGATTCTGATAGTTTCCTCATCAGTACTTGATCAAGAAGTGTAGAGGTAACATCTACATAAGATATAAAGGTCTGCCCCTATCTGTCATTCACCTCCAAATACATCTCATAGAAAAGGGCCATAAGCTTCCACTCACTACTGACCTCTTGAACTGCCTGAATCTGAGTTCTCCTGCTCAACGCATCAGCCACTACGTTGCCCTTTCCTGGCATATAGGCTAGCTCAATGTTTAAGGACTGAAGATGCTCAACCCACCTGTGTTGTCTCAAATTCAGATCATGCTAAGTGAAAATGTACTTGAGACTCTTGTGGTCTGTAAACACCACAAAGTTCTCTCCCAGAAGATAATGTCTCTAACAACATAAGGAATGAACAAAAGCTGCCAACTCCTGGTCATGCGTCGGGTAATTCCTATCGTGTGGCCTCAACTGCTGAGACTCGTACACAACGACTCCATCTCCCTGCATAAGCACAGCTCCCGACCCGATACCTGAAGCATCACAATAGACCGTATAGCTCTTGCCCAGCTCTGGAAAGAATAGTATCGGTGTTGACATCAACCTCTTTTTCAGCTCCTAAAAGGCTGACTCACAGGAATCTGACCATAAGAGCTTTTCCCCTTTCTTGTTCAGACCTATCAGTGGTGCTATTAGGCATGAAAAGTCATGTATGAAACACATGTAGTATCCAGCCATCCCTTGGAAAATCTGCACCTCAAAGAAATTCTTCAGATTCTCCTAGGAAACTACATCTCCCACTTTCTCTTAGTCTAATGATACTCTTGTCTCTAAGATAACATGACCCAAGAATTGAATTTGATTCATCCAAAAGTGGCATTTCAAGATCTTAGCATATAACTGATGCTCTCTCAGTGTACACAGAACGATCTCAAGATGGGTAGCATGGTCGTGTCGAGTAAGAGAGTACACCAAGATGTCATCCATGAAAACCACCACTAAGGAATACAAGTATGGATGGAACACTCAGTTCATCAGTTCCATGAAAACTGATGGCACGTTTGTGAGACTGAACGGCATAACCGTATACTCATATAGACCATACCTTCTCCAAAAAGTTTTAAGAGGTATATCAGATGGTCTAACACGCAACTGATGATAACCGAATCTCAAGTCAATCTTTGAGAACACTCGGGCTCCTCAAAGATGATCAAAGAGATCATCGATCCTTAGCAAGTGATATTGGTTCTTGACCGTCAACTGGTTTAGCTTCCGATAATCCACACAAATACTGAGGGTGTCATCTTCCTTATTTTTAAACCGGATAGGTGTACCCCAAGGAGAATTACTGGGTTGGATGAAACCCTTTTCCTACAACTCCTCCAACTGCTTCTTGAGCTCCTGTAACTCAAGTGTAGCCATCCTATAAGGAGGAATGGACACCGGTGCCGCTCCTGGCACGATCTCAATCGAGAAGTCTACCTCACGCTCCGGAGGCAAACTTGAAAAGTCCTCTAGAAAGACATCCCTAAAATGATCCACCACTGGAGGAAAGTATAACTGTGAAGTCCCTTGGTCATCCAGATATAGACTGGAAATCTGGGTTGTAACTCCCCCTAGCCCATGATGCTTGGGTCCTTCTTGACTTGCATGGACACCCCACTCACCTCTATGAAGAAAGGATCCACCGTCTGGTGATACAAAACTCACCCTACGGCGATAATAGTCGACAACTTCTTGAAAGGGAACTAACCAGTCTATTCCAATAATGACATCATATCTCATCATCTCTAGGACATAGAGGTCCCATAAGAAGTGACACCCTGCAACCTCAAGAGGGAACTCTCTGTACTAACGTACACTAACTGTTATTGTCCCTAATGGTGTTTCTCGAGTCAAAGTATCGGTAGAGGAAAAGATGTAGAGACCAAGGCTCTCCACAGCAGCAAAAAAGATAAAGCTATGCATAGCACCAGTATTGAAAAGAGGTAAAGATAAAACTAAGGCTACTAAGATCGTACCTCAAACTATGGAAGGTCCAGGATCCTGCTCCTGATGGTTCTACTCCACAGTAAAAGTCTGGCATGTATGGCAGCCCTGTGACCCTAGATGACCAATCTGAGGCAATCCACTCTACTATCGCTGGTAACCTGGTGACTGACCTCCATGGCCGCGACCTCCACCTCGGCCCACATGGCTGGAAGAACTCCAGTTACCAGACTGGTGAGAAACCGGAGATGCATCTCCTGAACGTGGGGTCATAGAAGAACCCCTACCACCAGCTGTAGGTGAGAAGATCTGACAAAAACGCTGAAGATGGCCCATATTACTGCAAGATCGGCACTCCATCGGGTCTCTCTGACACTGAGGCCTAGTTTTCCCGCTCCTCCCACATTGGTAGCATACTACCGGGCTGCCCGAAGATACATTCTGCCTACTCTAATCTCCTCGAATAGACTCCCTGTGTCACATCTTGCTATTAGTAGGAGGAACACTGACTCTGGATGTCGAAATGACCTGGCTCACTGCTCCAGAATCCCTCAGATTGTGCTCTGTGATCAACTCCTAGTTGATGATAGAGGATATCGAAGTCAACCTGGAGATGTTCACCTGCGAGAGGATGTTGTGCCTCAGACCATCCTCAAACTTTTGCGCAAGGAACAACTCATCGTCTGATGGAATCTACATGAAACGCTGCAGATCGGTAAACCGAGACGAGTACTCCACAATAGAAAGAGTACCCTGCTCTAGACTCATAAACTCCCAGGCTCGATCGGCCCTTAAGGTATTTGGGTAGAAGTAATCATAGAAGATGCGCCAAAACTCATCCCAAGTCATACTCTGATGGCGCCCAGACTGTGAGATCACCTCCCACCACATCTTGGTGGAGTCTCAGAGCATATAGGTAGAGAGGTTCACTCTATTCTCTGGAGGTATCTCCAGATGCTCGAAAATTTTTAGTGTGGCCTCTATCCACGACTCTATATCCTGAGGTCCTCCATCTCCTGAGAAAATAGGAGGATTCTACTGGTGTAAAACACACATCAACTCTTCCATCGATGGGGTAGGAGGCAGTGCTCCCTAGAAGGTTTTAATCATCCTTAGAAAGTCTTCCCTAAACTATGCATTGGCGCCTGCAACTGGTATAACTGCTAGTGCCGAGACTGGCAATGCAGGAAGATCTGTAGGAGATCCCTGATCGGCCATATCCGGTGTTTGATCACCGTCTAGCAGCTAACATACAACCGGAGGATTTATCGGTGGCATAACTCTGAAAGGTCAAAATCACACCTTAGATCAGGATTATCAAAGACTGGGAACACAAGAGTACAAGATGGGAACAGGAGAAAGAAACATTCAAGTTTTACAAAACATGAATACACATTGTGTATAAAAACTACACGGCGTGTTCTTTTAAGCCATTCACATGGGCATGTACTTCTACCACAACCGGTCGTGTAATGCCCCAACCACACGGCATGTTGTCCCCACACACGGCATGTACATGAACTCTATTCCCCTACCCGAGTCTCCTTACACAGATAACCCACATGGTCCTCTTAATCCTAGACTACACGTCGTGTTCATGAAGGACACGACATGTACTAGATAAGTTTCAAAGACCCATGTTGTTAGTTACACGGCCGTCTACACAGCTCACTCTACAAGGCGTGCTCCATGGGAACAGGGCGTGTACTTGAAGGCTTTCCCCAGCCAATGTTGTTCGTGACACGGCCGGGTACAAGGTTCACCCTACACAACATGCTTCCTATGCACACGGCATGTACTTAAAGGGTTTCCCCAACTCGTGTTGTTCGTGACATGGTCGGGTACTTATCGCACGGAGTGTGAAAATAGTACACGGTGTGTAAAGTCAAAGTTTCATCCATCTGTGTCCTTAGTCACATGGGTAGACACACGGTCACTACAACACGGTGTGTACTCACCATACACAGCGTGATCCAGAAGATTTTTCACAACCCTGTGTTTCTTCCCACACAATCAGTAACACGGTTTAAAAACTACACAGCATGTATTCATAAAGTACACACCGTGTATTCTGGTTTTTTTCGTGCAGTAGCTCAGAAACTGCTTCGGAGCCCATAAAAGACAGAAAAATAGGCATGAAGGTGCCAAATTCCAATAAATCTCTACACAAACAATACCCTATCAAACATCATAGATTCTATCAAAGCATCAATCATAATAGCATGCATAATCTACACAACATTTATCACAACAACATTCAATCTGTAATGCATCTTAGATGGCATAGCAAGAATGCATGGCATGTGATTTCTTACAAGTTCATATATGATGCATGATATGGAATACCCTCATCTCATCGGGTTACGATAGAAATAAAACCACAATAATGACTACGGTAACAACACAAATCATGTGAATCACCCAATGGTGAAATCAAATCAACTATAAAAGTGAAAAACATTAAGACTGCAATAAACGAGGTAGTATAGTTATTCCATGTACATGGGTTAGCTACTCCCGGGCACAACTTATTACCAAGTACCTATTCCATACTATCCCTGGATATAGACTCCAAACACTAAGTCAAGAGAAAATAATTCCTTTGATACCACTTTGTAACGGCCCGGTTTCGGATGCCACCTAGAGGCACCCCGTACCCGGTTGGTCACATGGCCTCAAGTGCATTTCCCCAAATGCTAGAGGCTTCCAACTTGTAACGAGGGCCTTGGGTGTGATAGTGAGGAAACTATTCCCTCATTGGAAGAGTACATAGTGGAAGAGAAAAAAATAAACAATAGTGAAAGCAGTAAAAAATCCATACACATGTGAACAGCGGAAGACTAAATATGATAAAGAGTAAGAGCACATGTATATATGATGCATGATACATATTTCTTGGAAAGCAGCCAAACAAGTCATGATTCTGAATATAATACTAAACCAAAGTACAAAATAAAAATAGATATTTAACTCCTCAGCATCACAAGCCTCATCTTGGTCCCATGCTTTCCTGCTCCAAAGAAATCAAATACCTGAAATCGAAGGGCACTTGCCCTTGTCTACACCTGCAGTAATATAATCTGTTTGGGAAAAAAAGCATGACCCAAACAGGGTGTGAGACTAAATCACAGTAGGAAACCACCTGAATATTTATTCCTAACAGTCAATGAGAATATGGAAGGTAATAGTACAGTAAGAAGTAAATAGTAAATAGTAAATAGCAAACAGGATGATACATAACAGCAACAATCCACAGATCAACTAGTAGCAGTGAAGCAAACAGCTAACCACAAATAGAAATCCCTCTGGGAATTACTCTCAACCATTCCCTATGGTCCTATCCAAGAAGTACCAACAACCCTCTAAGCAGTACACTCATCCTAACCCCTCTAGTTTGGTCATATGAATTATAAGACTCTCTGAGGAAGCACGCTCAGTCAATTCCCCTTATAGTCTAAGGTAGTCAGGGACTCTCTGAGGATAATCACACGGTAAATTCCCCTTATAGACCCAATGTCTAGAGACTCTCTGAGCATGCTCACTCATTCAATTCCTCCTATAGCCTCAGTTCTATCACAGACTCTTTGGGGAAGCTCACTTGGTCAATTCCTCCTATAGCCTGGAATGGTATAAGAAAATTCAAACAAAACACAGACTCTCCAAGGTAGCTCACTCGGTCTACCCCCATATAGTCTATAATGCTCAAGACTCTCTAAATAATCTCACTCATTCTACCCTCCTATAGTCTATAATATCCAAGACTTTCTGGGAAGCTCACTCGGTTTATCCCCTATAGTCTATAATGTCTAAGACTCTCTGAGGAAGCTCACTCGGTCTATCCCCTTATAGTCTATAGCACCAAGTTATCATGACCTCGTTCTAGACAGTGCATAATAGTGCTATAAGGCCAAATTAAACCTATAGATCTACTTGGGTAATCAGTCTACAACATAACAAGCATGTCAGGAAACAACACTCCATCCTACGGTCACAAGGCATGGAAAACAGGTATAATGGCCAAAGGCCAAAAGGTCGCAAACAAAACAAGGCATGGTAAAAACATACAAGCATTTAAATTATCCTCATAAATAACCAAATTACCTCTAAACAGGTATAAAAGAAAGTTAGGAAGACAATAGGGGAAAAACAGTAAACATGCAATACCCCGATCAAGGGTATTAGTGGAAGTTGCACCTAAAACTCAAAGACTTCGAATGGAAATGCACAAACCGCCTACCATGATGCTAGGAGATTAATAAACATGAACCAAGAGGCTTGAATATCTTTATAATGTTTTATATCTACAAAAATGCACAAAATGTTCAACCCACGATAACTTGAAAAAGAGGAGGAATTGGGAAATGATGCTCTAGAAGAAGGGACAGATTACCACTACGGTTCCAATGTAATCGACGGTGGTCAATTCGGAGAATAGACAAAGTCTTGGGGGCTCGGAGGAGATTCGTGTCCATATGGTATGCTCTCAGTCAAAGAAACTGGATAAGAAGCGTGTTCTGGTGATTAGACGCAACCTCGGTCCATTTAATGAAAAAAAATAAAGTACACGACTTGTGCTTTTGGAGTACACGGCATATACTAGGCTTTTCCGTACTCCGCTTTAAGCAACCTCCACATCACCCCACACAACCGTGTGTGTGGCTCGGACACATCCAGCACACGACCTTGCGCGACATCGAAGTACATGGCGTGTACTTATAAAGTACGTGGCGTGTACTTTAAAAATTTCCAGAAACTTATCTTTTCTAAAAAAACTCTAGAAAAAGGAAAAGCATACCTGAAAAGAAGGTCTGGGTTCTTACAATAGCAGCAGAGATATCTTCTTCAACTCTCTCCCCTATGAACTTTACATCCAACATCCATGTTTTTATCTTTCTATAAGAAATATAATAATATGTGTCTACTTCTAGGTCCTATTATTTAGACTACGAATTTTTTATTATTCTTCATCTTTCATATTCAAAAATATGATTAAATAATATTACCTATATTTTATCCTTCATTATTGGTCATAAACCAATAGTAAATCCTATTAAAAATATTCAAAATTCAAACTCTTAAAGGCTTAACAATTTATCTCTTTTTTATTATTTAAACCACATGAATACAAAATTTTTAATTACAATAATGTTTATTAATTCAAAAAACACTAGATATCATCATTTAAAAACAATGTATGCTTCGCTTCTCTTATATCTACAAATAATTTTATGATAATTCAAAATAGTCATTATCTTCTTCATTAGAACATGTTGTTATCATTCACATATTCTTCATTCCATGAAATCTTCTCTAATATATATTTATTAGTGTAATCATTTATTTTACTACATTGAATATAGATAATTATTTCATGTTATGAAATTCTTAGCAAATGCATCCTCCCTCTTCATCACCCATAAGAATCAGTCATTATATTTATATCAATAATTATTATCTTACCTGGAATGGACTAGGTTTATTGAATTCTTGAAAATATCAAATTCTATTAACCTCAAATAACAATTCTATAGAATATTAAAAAAAATTGAAGAATTAATTAAACATATATTCTAATGAATCATACACAGATTCTAAACAATCCTAAATAAGAAACTTTTAGTCCTTCTAATTTAATCTAAAACAACATCAAATGACTCATACATAACAGAAAATGGCATAAACATAATCTAATGACCCTTGAAGTTTTAATAATTATGTTTGGATTTGGAATCTGAATTTTCATTAACTGGAATGCTAAAATTTATAACTAGGAATCATAATGGTATTTTGAGAGTTTAAATGCATTAAAATAATGTTTCTAGACAAGTTTCAAGGCCTATGGTGACATTGAAGTTTGAGGAATCTCTATAGGGATTCCCGGTGGGGCACGAGTGCTAAATTTAATATAATTTTTCATAGATTAATTGGTGTGATAGAGGATGGAACCATTCTGTTTTTTGGGGGTATAGTCCAGCTGATAATCAACTACCAACCGATTAATAGATCCACTAGCTCACCAATAAGGCCCAATAGATGGTCGATATGAGTATGCGTGACTTATTTAGTGAGTCTAATGTTTTTTATTTTTTCAAGTTTGGGTTTCTTAGGATTTAATGGGTTTTGGGGTAGAGATGAATCCAATCATGACTAATTCCCCATTTCCCTCTTTTCCCAACTTGGAATGGGTGATTTTGAAAGTGGTTCAATGGAAATCACAGGTATGTTGGATCATTCTTCTCCAATTCTTCAACCTCCCTTCCATAACCTCTCATTTTACCTAGTTTAATTTAGGAATTTTTTTCTGACTACACTATAACAGGGTGTAATAAATTGATATGGATGAATATTTCATGATTCCTTGCTAAAGGACACAACAAGATGTAGTTTTCAAACCGCCCGTAGTTTTTTAGGAGATTTAAATAACCATAATTAATTTAAAATGTTTTTTGGATTAAATTAAATTAAATTAAACTATAGAATAAATAGGTGATTATGGTTAGGTATTTATCTCTAGATGGTATTATGGGTATATTAAAAACATTTTTGGCTAGCTAGTCATGCCTTTGGTGAGATGAAGGTGCTAAATGATATGTTCAATGATTACGATGCATTAGTTTAGGGTAAAAAATTAATTATTATTTTTTATTATTTAACATTTATGATGTGTGATGAGATGAAGAATCTCAAATGGTGGTGGTGTTTCAAATGAGTCTTGGAAGATCTGAGCATATGATTGATACAGCTTGATGGGGATGGAAACTCTGTGAAAAAGGTACATGGTCCCTTTAATACAAACTTATCAACCTATTTATATATATATATATATATTATTTCTTTCATGTATTTCATGGGGTTGGGTATACATCTATTAACATATGGGGATTATGTAAGAGATATTGGATGGGGTTCAGATTCCTATGATTAGGATAAGTTCCCTTAAACTCTTCGGTAGTCTATAATAGCATGAATACCTTTTCTATGATGGGTTTTCATGCTGATTGATATTATGGGAGGCCTTAGAGATGTATTGTGGTATGCGATTGGTTGTGGGAACCCTATGTGGTTTTTTCTATGTCTAGTGAGAAAGAGATAGAGAGGGTTCGGGCCCTATATCTATTGAAGAGATGGATGAATGTATCAGGTGTGATTAGAACACCCTATTGAGGGCGGGGAATACTCTTAGTGATCATTATAAGAAAGATGAGTCCTTTTGTACTATATGGGGTGAACATATAATAATATAAAAGTTGTGAGATGATACATCCTTATCAAGAGATGTGAGACAAGACCTAAGAATGGGTCATGGGAATTTAATGGGGACTTCGCATGAGATTTCCAAGGGAGATTAGAGCAATTTTTCTTATGACTATCTCTATGAAATAATACTAGGAGTGAGAAGGGGGTTGATAAGGATTGGATTGGGCCTTAGGTTCTAGGTTAGGGTTCCTTCAAGAAATGATGTCATTGAAGGGTGATGAGCATTAGGTGGTATCAGCAAGGTGAGACTATGATAGTTATAAAGGACCTAATGGATTCCTATGAAGGTGGGGTAAAATATTCTTTGGAAAGGTTCTAGGTCTTGAGAAACTAAAAACCATTGGTCAGTTGTCGAGACACATGATTGGATATTTTCCCATGTGATTATAAATATAGAACATTTCTTATAGTATTACTGGGTAGGTGTGCTTGAGGATTCCCCTTATAGTTTTTTGGGATGGGTCTGTGTGCTTGTAGCCTGGCTAAAACCTGAGTGATTGGGTAGTGGTTTTGGAAGGGGCCTTATCATTGAAAGGGAAGGCCCATGGGACTATGTACTGAGTTTGAGGGTGTTAGTTAATGGATGAAAAGTTCCTTTCAAGATATATCATGTGTTAGTGCACATGTAGTCATACCGTACCATGAGTGGTAATGTGGTTGATTCACAAGGGGCCTTTTCCTTTAGTGAGAAGGCATGGATGACCATGTCTGGAGTGAGAGGGTAAGGATTAAGAGGTGATTGTAAGTTTTTCTAGGAGGTTTAGATCATGGTAGAGGACAAACTTGTGGGATTGTTCCTGGGGAGACTTAAAAAGACTGGTGGACCCAATGTAAATTGATTAGGTAATGTTTCGATATTTGGATGTGTGATAATAACTTGTGTCTATGATTAGTGCAAGGAGAGTTTAGACTCCACCCAACCCTGAGTCTTTGTTTGTGTGCTAAGAATCATTATAGTGTCGTAATAATATAATGAGGTGGATTCCAAAAAGGCTCTAAAGTATGTATGATTGGGTTTCATTGTGGCCTGGTTATCACATGGTAACCTGGCGCATCAAAAGTCGTGGTAGTTTGGTCAGCCCACAATGTCCTACGTGATTGTGTGAAATTTTTATCTTATTCCTCATGAACATTTTTATAAAATGGTCTATATTAGGGTAACTTGTTGAAACACTAATGATATTTATTTATCAAACCCTGTACGAACACCCTGGTGTGTGTGTATACCTTATGTCTTATTTTAGATTCAATATAGTACATTTCATGGCTTTTTCTAGTCAACTTGAAGGGTAAACAGAGAAAGGGTACATTAGGCCCAAGGATGGTTGTAGGAACATCATGCATGCACTTTATTATTCATTTATTTTGATTATCGGTTCATCCCAATTGGAGACCAGTGTATGTTTTCTATGATTTCCTCATGATACATTTGATATAACATTTTATTTATTATTTTTGTATACTTTTTTTTCTATGATAGATATTTGGTTTTTTTTCTATTTATATTAATCATATGCATGGTAATAGTCTCCACAAAATATTGATTAGGAAATTGACACTATTTAGTAGCCTCATGCGTATAGGTAGGCATGCTTGTGGTCACATGGAGCTCTAAATAGGGATCCCTCATGTGGGTTGGTTCTGGGGAATTATAAAGTGGTGTCAAGGGATTGTTTTGTTTTAGGATTTTGTGAGATGGAAGATAAGTTTTCTTGGAGTGTTTTATAGATTATGATGGACCACAAACATGTTATTCAAGAACATTTTCTTGGTCATAATTCCTAGTTAAATGGGGTAAAAGATTTATATTCTTGATTTCTGTTGTTATGGATGAGGTTTTTATTGAATATGAGGGATTTATGGGAAATTTTATTTATTGCTTTTCTCTTATACCTTTAGAATATTCGCACATGCCTGAGTTAAGAATAGGTATATATGGCTCACATGATATGTGTCTTCTTGTGTGTGATTGGTTATTTCGGATGATAGGGTCCGACTATTTAATGTTTCAACAACAACATATACCACATTTTCCCAGATAAATTGCTTGCGAAATTATATTCAATTGAACCATGATACTTTCCTGATGAAAGGTCTTGTGGATATTGACGAAAAGGGATATCTATTGGGGGAAATTCATTCCCTTCATCAAGTGATGCATGGGGACCCTTAGTGGGTTAGGTGTATGCTTTATAAGCCTAATGATATTTTAGAAAAGGGAAAGGATTACCTTGAGGATTCAGGTTCAATTACATAAGGTTTTAACGAAAATGATATCTTGTTTTCCCATATATATTATAGTGTGAACATATCATAATAAGGGTGAGTTGATCAATGAAAACCCTAAGGGGTTATAGAGGATAGAATGGTAAATTCCATGTTATTTAGGATGAGAATCACTTGGAGTGTTTTTGTTATCGAGTTTAAGGTTTGACTGTGATATTATTTGGGTTCCTATCCTAGAATGTTTCTTGATGAAATTTCATTTAGTCTTATGGGAGAATGGGTATGCTCATGATTCTTGAAACAATAGATGTTTGGTGGGTGCTCATGTGGCTAACTGTGGTATGAGTGAGATGTGTTGGGTTGTAGGGTGTGACTGAAATAATTTTGAGGCAAGGTCAGTTGCTTAGGCACATGATCTTAGGTTAGATGGGATGTGACTCATTGAAGTGTGAGTCTAGTTTCATGATAAGGCTATACAAAAGTGTGAAACTATTCGGTTTGAGTGAGATATAGTAGTATAATTGGTGAGAACCTATGAATAGGTTCTCAATGGATCAATTTTACATTAGAGAGGGTGAGTGGGTATTATGGATACATTTTGGGAAAAAACTAAATGGGTGGTGGTGGGTGTTCACTGGGTTCATGAAGTGATCAGTTGAGTTGTGAATGAGTTAATTGGTCATTTATAGGCCAACTAAAAAAACTGTGGGTGTGGAGGATCTTGAGTGGTTTAGTAGTGATGTTGTTGCTTTCATATTGGTTTGGGGTCACCCTACAAGTAAGGTGACTGGTGTGTCCAGTAAGAGGCTCATAGGAATGACATCCTATGGTATTGGTTGAGAATATGAGGTTTACCTCTATGATAAAAGGTGTAATTGGTGATAGATCAAGTTACTGACGTATGCCTAATAGATTTAGTCCTTTTGAATAATTGAAAAGATAGGTGAGAGTGGTGTTGATGTGACCCATTTGTTTCAGCACTCAAGTAGCGGTGTATGGGAATCCCTATGATGTAAAGAATACCATTAGTTATAGTAAAATGAAAAAAACACTAGATATGGGTCTTTTAACTTCATGGATAATAATCTAATGTGCTGGGAGTGGGATGTAAAATTTATGTTTATTATTGGAAATTGGTATTAACATGATGATAATGCCAAATCATTGTGTTCCGAGATGGATGGTGCATGGTCCAATGAGAATTATTTTTTTGTTCAATGGGTGATGATAATGATAATCCTATAGTGGGGATGATATTTTTTAGTTGTGGATAAATGACCATTATGTTGGAAGGGCCGCTAGTACTATGATACCAGTCATGTGACGATTACTGTTAAACCATGGTACCTATTTTTTTTTTATGTTATGATATGATCTAAATCCTTGGTAAATAGAATATTTGAGATATAGTTGTTATTTGGGGTTGAATAAATTCATTGTAAATGATATTAGGGTGGTTTTTAAGTGATCAATTATGAATGATATTGGTGGTGTTCTAGTTATAATGGTGAGATCATGATAGTTGTAATAGTTGGTTGATGTTTTGATCATGGGAGTACACCTAGATTCTGGCATCGATATTGGTGGGGGTTCTTTGATAATGTTATAATTCCTCTAAGTGTCTGGGAATCATGATCAATTGTAGAGGTAGTGCATTAGTAGGTGTAGCCAATTGTTTCAAAGACATATCTATAAGAGGCCTAAGTGGAATTATGGGATGAATTTTAATGTTTTTAGATGGGAACAATATCAAGAGTGTCATTTGGAATGTAGTTGGAGGTTCTGTAGACCGTTGGAGATGGTTTTTTGGTATCCCATTCCAATGGTGGGGATTACCATATCATCAATATGGCCATTTAAAGATAATATTTATGGCAGGTAGGACCATATTCTTAGATATGAACCAGATTAAGACAACATGGTGTGTTATGAGATATTGGTTAAGTGATTCGTGTCTTGGTGTTTTTGTTCATAGTGATTTGGTGGCTTGACTTCTGGTGAATAGTTTGGTTGGTGTTTAGATTCACGCATCATAAGTGTGTTTGGTGTTTGTATATGAAACATGATGAGTTCTCATGGAATTGATTACTAAGATAGGTTGTGATATGTGGCTTTACGTTTACCATGACTTCTTAAGTATCTGAATCATTATAGTGGGGAGTTTTAAAAGACCTGCATATTTTTGGTCTTTACATTTTATGTTGAAATTTTGATTTTCTTCTATTTGATGGTTCAGTTTGATACTGATGAGTTATGATGATATTTTGAGATTTGAACATCTAAAAAATGTTTTTAGAAAAGGTTCAACACTTAGGTGGTGACCCGGGGGATCGAGGAAGCACCAGAGGGAGGCCTAGTGTGGTCAGATTGTTGAATTTTTTCATTGACACCACTATCTATCTAATGGGCTACCTAGGGGGATGAGGCCCTTCATGGGTTAACCAAATGATTTATGGAGCCACCAGATATACAATGAGTCGTATCCCCTAGTACGTGGGGCTTCAATGACTTTTTTAGTGGGGTCATTTTATTCTTTTCTCTCTTCAGTGGTTCTTAGGATTTAAGGGATTCAAGGGTAGGCAAAAGTCCATTCTTTGATGATTACACCTCATTTTTTCTCCTTTAAAAGTAGATATTCTAGAATTATTTTATTTATTATCTCATTTTTTGTCCTTTAATTTCTATTTCTTGATCCTCACTTCATATCCCTCCCATTTATCTTGGTTTAGTTTAGATATTTTGCATTCATTTCACTATGGTATGGTGGAATCAACTGAGATTAATGAGGATTTCAAGTAGTTTAGATAGATGATTTCCCAAGATGTGGTTTTCCCACCTTCTATCATATTTTTGGTGAAGTATGTCACCTTAGTAAATTTGATATTCATTTTATCTTAAATTGAATTCATTTGGTGAATTAGCGGGTGTTGATAGTTGGGGAATTTTCTCAAGATGGTGTTAGGGGTATGCTGACAACATTTTGTTGGCAGTTGGCCACAAATTTGGTGTGACTGTTGTTCTTGGTGAGTTTTTTGGTGATTATACCACATTGTTTTGAATTAAATAAATTACTATAATATTTTATAACTAATTATTTATGATATGTGATGTGAGGAAAGAACTCAGGTGCCAGTACCTGCTCAAATGGGGTTTATATGACCTATGTTGAAACATGATAGAGTTTAGTGAGGATGGTAACTCTTTACCAGAGTAAGTTATTCCCTTTAATACAGTATCATATTCCTATTTATTTATGATTTCATTTCACATTCATTTCACTAGTCCGGTTAGATCTATAGTGACTAAGAAGGCCTTGGGAAGGAGAGATAGGATGGTGTTCAGCTACCTATGCTCATGATAATTGTTATTTAACACTTGGGTTCACTATAATATCATTAAGAACATATCTCAAAGTGGAGAGAATTATAGTATAGATAACCTTAGTCCTTAGAGAGGTATATGGGATCAGATGGGATGTGGTTAGCCTAGGTGGGTTCTCCTAATGATAGCAAGCATGTGAGTGATGGATTTGGCCTTGTGTAAAAGAACGGTATGGATGAATGTATCATGTGTGATAAGAGGACCCTCTTTTGGGTGGAGTGGGATCATGTAAAGAATTTTGAAAAGTTTATTCCTTAGTGACTAAATGGGATGTGACAAGTAGTAGTCTCTGAGTAACTTGTTGAGACAACCTTCTTAGGATATGTGAGATGAGACCTAGTAATGGTTCATGGGAATTTATTGATGACTTGTAATGAGGTTTCCTAAGGGGGTTAGAGCAATTTATGAATTGATGGTACCTAGTTAGTGGGACTAAGAGTGCTAAGTGGATTTATGATGATGTGGTTTGGGCCTTGGGGTCTATCTCATGGGATATTTTTTAAAATGACATCACCAATGGGTGATGAGAATGATGTGTCATGAGAAATGTGAGATTGTGATAGTTTTGGAGGAACTATTATATTCTTTAATGGGTGAGGATAGATGTAATTTTTTGATGTAAAAGGCCTTGATCGACTAATTCCTTATGATTTACTGGTGAGATGTGTGTCGGCCTATGGATTAGTTTTCTTATGATAAAGTGAACATTCTCTAAAGAGTATTGTGTCGTTGTGCTTGAGGTGACCTCCTGGAAGTTTGAACGGATCGGTTAGTCTTCTTTTATGTAGTAAATTCCATAAATTATTGGATACCTATTGATAAAGTGGGTTTTT
Source organism: Viscum album (assembly GCA_963277665.1). Taxonomy (NCBI): domain Eukaryota; kingdom Viridiplantae; phylum Streptophyta; class Magnoliopsida; order Santalales; family Viscaceae; genus Viscum; species Viscum album. The sequence continues at coordinate 343,653,004 of OY728127.1, read as the reverse complement.
ATCCTGAGTTTGAAGGCCTATCTAACCACATCCTAAGTGAGGGGGAATGGTTTAATGAATGACAGAGGTCCCTACCATATGTGTCTTCATTCACTCTGCATTTATCCTACCCTAACCCGGATGGATAAGGTGGTGTTTATGAATATGGCCTTTTCCTTAATTGAAAATGAATATTTAACCATGTCATGAGTGAGAGGTAGTGGGTTTATGGAGGATATTTGGCCTTCCCAAAGAATCTTGGGTCATGACGAATCACTTCCCTAGGGTTGCGATCTTTTGAAAACATAAAGAGATCAATAGACCCTTACTAGATGATTTTTGAGTGGGTCATGATATGGATGTGTGACCATGAACATTTTCTATGAGTAGTTGTTGAAGGATTTGGATTCCACAAAACCCAATTCTTTAGGTGTGGATTGGCCATCAGTGAAGTGTAAATATTAGATGATGAGTCATATTTTAGCAGACACTGAAGCTGGAATGATCAAGTTCTATGCCAGCCTAGTTTTCACTTAGTGACCTGAAATATAGGAATTTATGGTGGAATTATTATCATATTATGTATAAGGATATTGTATTATAATTTTATTTTCTTCATCATATATACACATATATGATCTAATATAATAAGGGAACGACGTGAGACCCTACTGAAATTTCTTTCTCTCGCCCTACACAGGCACCCTAGTGTTTGTGAAAACATTATGTGTAATTTTCAATTAAATATAAGATGTTTATTTGGTTGGGGTGGTGAATCAGGATGGTTATGTAGATATAGGGTATGTGAGGCCCGAGGATAATAGTAGGGCCAACAAGAGTGCATTTTATTTTTGGAATATTTTGATTATGGGATTCAAATAGAAGGAGACTAGTTTATGTTTTCTTTGAATTTTGCATTTACTTTTGATATATAAGTGTGTTTATCATTTATTAAAATTATGATTTTTATGTATGGTTTTTTTATATTTCTCTGTGATTATATAACTATAATTTTTGGCCATACTGTCCCTACTATTTTATTTGACACTCTCTACTAGTTAGAAGCCTCTCATGTATGGGGAGGCGATCTTGAAGTATTGTTGGACTTTGATCTAGGAACTATTGAGTTTTTTGATGTTGGTATGTCACACATAGACTAAAATCAGTCATATATAGGAGAAAATGAATCATTAATAGTGTGAAATAACCTATATGGAGTCACATATCACTCACATACATATTGAAGAATGACTCATTCCCTCACTTTTCCAATTTTACAACTTTAACATCAAATCAAAAAAATTATAACATTATACACAGAACCTATTTAAACATAATTAAAACATCTTCATACATTAAAAACATTGACATCACATTATATATTGTGAGTTTGAATATGGTTTATGCATTAACAATAAAATCCAAAAAAATATTACCATATTCAATTTAACCTTCTTGAAAAAAATCCTATTTAGTTAATTAATATTTTCTTAGTGTATCATCTTCAATATATCAATATAAAATCATCATATATATTATTTAAAAAAATCTCCCAAGATCATCTAAACATCATATTTTTCTCAACTCAATACATGGTCTAAAAAAATATCCCTCTAATTAAATATAACAAAAAAATAGATTATTTATCCCCAGTAGTTTACCTCACCATTTTTAAATATATAATATATAAATATATAATGGATTAAAAATAAAAATATTCATGTTTTAATTTATCATTCTCCCACTTTACCAAAAAAAATACAGTGAACAAGATATGAGAGGTTATAGGTATACAATACATTAGACTTGAGTGGAGTGGAGTTGAACTCCCATCATCAACTTAAATATTTAAAATTCATTTTTTGGTAGGGTTTTACTAAAAACCTAAGCTATTTTCTCCTTTTTTGGAAAAAAAAATCATCTTAGACACAACTTCTTCCACAAGATCAATAATTAAGTGATGAATTATATCAACGTGCTTGTTCATTATTTCTAAACCATATTTCTTGAAACATTGATAACTGTTTTATTACAACATCCAAAATTAGTGGCTTATTATCTTCTACATTAAGATCAACGAACTGAGTTCTTAAGCACATAAATGGGGTTGTATATTAGGTTGTAGAACATATTTTTCTTCACTATTTATCAAGTCTAGAAAACATTTTTCTATGTTTCTAGATACACATGTTTCTCCAAATAAGAAAACTCCACTGGATATAGACCTTTTATAATCATAATTTCTTTCTCAATCCACTTTAGTATAACTAAATATATCAACTTCAAGGGGAGATTCAAGTTGTTCTCAAACAACTTATGAACAACTAAAGGTTGTGACTATTTTAAGAAGTGGGAAATCAATTGAGAAACCTGAACAACTAATTCAAAACCTACCTGAAGATTCAAACTTGTATGGAAATTCAAATGAACCAAATTATCAAACTGAAAAACATGATAACTTTGTCAAATAAACTACTCTTCAACAAACAACCCCACAACCTACACCATTTCCTCAACGCATGAGGGGGAAAAGCAAGCCTGAATTGAGTGAAACATTGAGGGAAATTTTATCACAAGTCAAGTTAAACATTCCCCTTATCGATGCCATCCAAACCATACCTGGCTACTCAAATTACCTTAAGGAATTGTGCACTTTTAAAAGAAAATTGTCACATAAAAACCAGGTCCTTTTGGCTGCTAAAGTGATTACCACCATTCAATGGACTATACCTCCTAAGTTAAAAGACCCGGGTTTCCCTTACATCAATGTTGAACTAGGAAAAAGAAAATATGTCAAGGCCTTGTGTGACCTAGGTGCTAGTGTCAATTTCATCCCCTATGTTTCGTACTGTCAGTTAGGCCTAGAAGAACTCCAACCCACATCTGTCACACTTCAACTTGCTGATCATAGCATTAGGGGTCCAAAGGGGATTTTAAAGGACGTTCTGGTAAAAGTTGAAAACTCCATCTACCCAGCTGAGTTCTTTGTCCTTGACAACCATCCAAACAAGAAAATAAGGAACAAACACCAATCATCCTTGGTCGTCCCTTCCTTGCAATAATCAACTCTGTTATCTGAGTCCAAAATGGGAACATGACCATCACATTTGGGAACATGAGTCTAGACTTGAACATCTATAATGAAATATCACAAATAGGGGATGAAGAGGAAATTCTTGAAGTAGACATGATAGGAAACATTGGTAATGAATCCATAGAACATCAAGGAATATTTGATGGATGTTTAAGTCAGGATGAGATTGATTTCCTTTTTTCACAGGAAGTAATGTTATCTCCTTGGCTTGAATCATTTTCAAATTGATTTTATGATGAAGTATTAGGTCCAACAATTAGTGAAACCTTTCAAGAAACCACTTTTATGGAGACCACTCCCACGTCCTTCCCTAAATCGGATCAATCCAATCTAGTAGCTGAAACTTCTAATTGTGGGGAATCAATCATATCTAAAACCTTAGGAAATAAAATTGATCTTGATCCAATGCCCCAATCTTCTGCTGAAATTTCGAACCAACCTGATCTTGAATTGAAGGAACTTCCAGCTACACTCATGTATGCCTTCCTAGAGTACAATCAAACACATCCTATTGTCATTTATTCTTCTCTTGAAGCCGATCATGAGAGGATGCTTCTAGATGTCCTTAGGAAAAATAACAAATCCATTGGTTGGACCCTGTATGATATTCCTGGGATTATCCCACTTATCGGGACTCATAGGATTGTTCTAGAATCGGATTCAAATCCATGTCGTCAACCTCAACGGTGAATCAATCCTAATCTCATGGAGGTAGTAAGGAAGGAACTTCTGAAATTGTTAGAAGCTGGTATCATATATCCCATAGCTGAGAGTGAGTGGGTCAGCCCAATCCAAGTGGTTCCCAAGAAGGCAGGAATAACAGTGATAACCAATTAGGATGGAGAGATTCTTCCAACTAGGGTGAGTAGTGGATGGAGGGCCTGCATTGACTATAGGAAGCTAAACTCATTCACAAAGAAGGATCATTTCCCCTTACCATTCATTGACCAAGTCCTTGAGAGAGTGGCAGGTCATGCCTTCTACTGTTTCTTAGATGGGTACTCAGGGTATAATCAAATTGAGGTCTCCCAAGAGGATCAAGGGAAGACTACATTCACATGTCCATTCGGAACCTTTGCTTTCAATCGTATGCTCTTTGGGTTATGCAATGCCCCTGGAACCTTCCAGCGGTGCATGATGGGAATCTTCTCAGACATGGTAGGGTATTTTCTTGAGGTCTTCACGGATGACTTCTCTGTGTTTGGGGATACATTTGAGGGATGTTTGAGAAATGTACATAGAGTCTTGTCAAGATGTGAAGAAAAGAATCTGGTCCTAAACTGGGAAAAATGTCATTTCATGGATAAAGAGGGACTCGTTCTAGGTCATCCAGTCTTAGTTAGGAGGATTCTGATAAATCCAAGGTTGGCATCATTCGTCATCTTCCATAACCCAATACTGTCAAGGAAGTGAGGTCTTTCTTAGGACATGCTGGTTTCTATAGAAGATTCAAAAAGGACTTTAGTTCAAAATCTCGTAGCCTTTGTGCTATCCTAGTAAAGGATGATCCATTTGTTTGGACATAAAGCTATGAGTATTCATTCTCAACCCTCAAATCATCTCTCACCTCTCCTCCCGTTATGAAATCTCCAAATTGGAACCTTCCTTTCGAAATTATGTGTGATTCCAGTGACTTTTCTACTGGAGCTGTGTTAGGACAAAGTTGTGATAAAACTCCTTATGTCATTGCTTATTCAAAAAAACCCTTAAATGATGCCCAAATAAACTACACCACCACTGGAAAAAAAAGTTACTTGCTATTGTGTTTTACATAGAGCAGTTTAGGTCCTACCTCTTAGAATCCCCCATCACTATGTTCACTGACCATTCTGCACTAAAATACCACTTCCAAAAACAATATGCTAAGGCTAGACAGATTAGGTGGGTCCTTCTATTACAATAATTTGACCTCACAATCAAGGATAAAAATGGCATTGAAAATTTTTTAGTTGATCACCTCTCTAAGATGGATTTCATAGACAACTCAAATCACCTTTCTGTGTCTGATTCATTTTCTGATGAACACCTATACTCTATGAGTTACTGCCCTTAGTATGCTGACATAGCCAATTACTTAGTTATATGAGTCATTCTGAAATTCTTAGGGACTCAAGCTTGAAGGAAATTCCTTTCTGATGTTAGACATTATGTGTTTGATGATCCATACCTCTATAAGTTCTGCCCTGACCAGGTCATTAGGAGGTGTCTCCCAGAATATGAACAAGAGTCCATCCTTAAATTCTGTCATAGTGAGGCATGTGGATGTCACTTTTACTCTAAGAAAACATCTGCTATGACTCTTCAGTGTGGTCTCTTCTGGCCCACCCTCTCAAGGGACTCCTACACATTTTGTCAAAGTTGTCCTAGATGTCAAAAATTAGGGTCCATCACAAAAAGGAATCAAATTCCACCCACTCCCAACTTAGTGGTTGAAATATTTTACTATTGGAGAATTGATTTCATGGGTCCCTTCCCAAACTCTAGGGGATATCTTTATATTCTCTTTGCTATTGATTATGACTAAAAATGGGTTCAGGCCATTTCCCAAAAAATCCAATGACCATCAAACTATGATTATATTCTTTAAAGAAAACATCTTATCTAGATTTGGAATTCCTAGGGCTATAATCAGTGATCGAGGAACCCATTTCTACAACCGTCCATTCTCTTCACTCATGTCTAAGTATGGGATTCTCATAAAGTTTCCACTGCGTACCATCATCAAACCAATGGTCAAGCTGAGTTAGAAAATAGAGAGATTAAGAATATTCTTGAAAATTTTGTCAATCCTAATAGGAAAGATTGGTCCGAGAAACTCTTAGATACTCTTTGGGCCTATCAAACCACATATAAAACCATTTTAGGAATGTCCCCATATAGGTTGGTTTATGGAATAGCATGCCATTTACCTATTGAAATTGATCTTAAGGCCTTTTGGGCAATTAAGAAAATGGATTATGACCTCTCATTGGCTGGAACAAAAAGAAAATTAGATCTCAATGAACTGTAGTAACTAAGGATGGAGGCTTATGAAAATTCTGGGGATCAATAAACCTAGAGTTCAAGCCTACCAATCTAAGAATATCAAAGACAAAAATTTTGAACCAGGAAAATTTGTGATCTTTTATAGTTCAAAACTTCATTTACACCCAGGAAAGTTAATGTCTAGATGGTCAGGTCCATACATAGTGCATAAGGTGTACCCCCATGGGGCTCTAGAAATTCAAGATCCCACCAATGGTCAAACATTGAAAGTTAATGTTCATAGAGTCAAACCATTCATAGAACCATTCGAAAAACATGAATTCGATGAAGAATTGTGTGAACCCACCTTAGATGACAAAAATAATTAATCAATTAGGGGTCTATGTCGGGCTAACGACATTAAACAAAGCGCTGCACAGGAGGCAACCCGTGGTTTTCATGTTTCCAATATTTTTTGAATCATCTTTATTTTTAAAATAGGATTAATTAATTTTTATATTTAAAAAATATATAGATTTTTGACCTGTTCTTATATTCTAAGTATGGATGGGTACGAAAGGGGAGCACCATATTAATCTGTGTCACGTGGTGTGATCCTCGAGTAATACCTTACCCAGAAATTTAAAAAGAAGACAATGTATCATCAGTTCATTTTTTTTGTAGGTTAAAATAAAAATACAAAAAATATAATAAAAAATATAATAATAATAAGAAAAGGCCACATCATAGGTTGGGGGAAAACCCCATCACAGCAGGTGAAGCCGCAGGGAATCGAACCCAGGACCGAAGGGAGACAGGGGCACGCGCTTACCACTGACCTATGGCTTTTTGTGCTTCCTTATTCTATAATTTTTATATATATACTTATATTTCACTTTATTTATTATATATTTATATTTTTTTTTCTTTTTTCCTTTTTTTACTAGGGAACTCTACAAGGGATATGGACATCAAAGGACTAAATTGGAGTAACAAGAACTTCAACTTCAACCACCAGGTGACTCCATTCCATGATCCTCATATTTCAATTTCCTTTTTGAACTTCCCTTATTTTTATCTACTCCTTATAAATTTTCATTTCTTGAAACCCTGGGGACAGTGTTGTTTTATGTTGGGGTGAGGGGAGATGAAATAAAAAAAATTGCTTTTGTGAAAAAAAAAATGTGCGTAAATATAAGGAAAAATTCCTTTAACTTTGAACATGGTAATACACATTTCACACTTTGAAACTGAATATCAAATAATTTAGCGTGCCCCAATTCTGATTTTAATCCTTGTATAATTTCATGAGCATAGATTTTGGAAAGTGTGGCTGTCCAATGTGATATTTCATTGTTTATATTTTCATCCAAATAAAAATAAGAATCACAATGCATGTCCTTTGGATAGTGGGGTATTAGTTTGAGTTCATTGGGTCCCCCAATTAAATAGCATAGGTTTGGTGATCATTTTAGTTTTAATATTATTATTCAATAAAAAAATTATTAATTAAAAATAATAATAATAAATTTGCGCGTAGAGCACTGAAATGACCTAATGTGTGACTTTCAGCACTTCGGGATCGTGACTCCATAGTTTTCTGGCCCAGAGCTAGTAATTTTATCTCTATTTTTGGTAAATTGAATTTGTTTTTGACTGAGTTAACTCGACATGATGCCAGAGTATGTGGGATTCACTTGGTGCCCTAAGGTCTTTGAGCCTGGGAGTCAGCAGCAAAGTCTCACTACAGGGGTTGACTCTTTTGAGTGCAACTTCAATTACCATGGAAAAATTGCAAAAAAAACCAAAAAAATAATACAATAAAAAAAATGAATGCTCATATTAATATTGAAATGTGATTCCACCTAGCTCTTACATCATTTACCCCTTGAATAAAGATGAACCCCCATATCTATTGTGATACACAACACATCCTCATACTTAATTAATATTGGATGAAATATGGCAGTGAATTTGAAAAAAGGAATGGGATTGGGATTGGGATATTCTTATGAAACTATCATGTATTAAAATATTTTGATGGGTTTCATGATTTTTTGGTATAAATGTTTTTGGTTATCATTGTTTATTAAAAAAATTTTGGAAAAGGGAATTCGAATTTCATATTGTTGAGATATATTTTGCTCGGGACTAGAAAAACTCAAGTTGGGGGGTGTTATTAGCCACTAAATGAGGATAATATTCATTGTTAATATATATAATTTTCATGTGATTTATTATTCATAAACACCATTTTAGTTCATTTTACACTTTGAACATCATTTCACATTATGATTGTAATTCTTTCTTAAAATGCACTATTATGTGGTACATTTTTTAACATCATTTAAAGTACCCAATGATTCATCTGATTTTAAGGAATATAATTATACGTATTTTAATTTGATATTTTGGTAAATTTATATACACTTCAATATGAACATGTTTGATTCAGGTATCAATGGATAATTCATGGAAGAAGATGGGGATATCTTGTGATGAAAGGAAACAATTCTGGAGAAGTCATATTAGACACCAGCCCACTGATGAGAATGTGGGGCCCAACATACAAGCCCAATGAATCCCAAATATCATGGGATGATATAAGACATGTAGATGAACAAATAACTCTGCAGGATCCAATGCTAATTAGGCCTCCATGGTGGTCATTAAGGCGGCCCAATGTGGAGATGAAATTATGGGCCAGATTTTTCGGCCCAGAAAAACATCCTACCAATATGCTCATATCTCGGAATCCAAAACTTCAAATGGGACCATATTTTGTAGGCGGTTATAAGACATACGGTGATACATTTTCTTATTTTATGTCCCACTCTTATTTGGCCATCTATAAGGTCTTCCAAGCATGTCTGTTCGGTGGATGAAAGCTGGCTACCACCTCGGGTCAAGTGTGGAAAAGTCCAAGTTCCACAAGCTTTCCACCACCCTAGGCCTACCATAATCAAGTGGGATGATTTGTACAGTTGGAGGCTCGACCCAAGGCTCTCAAAATGACTATTTAAGGCAGTGTTGTTGGAGGAGTTTTTCATCTTTGATCTTTGTTTTCATCTTAATGTAATGCTTCCAATTTTTGTTTGTAACATTCTTCATTCACATGTAAGTTGTTTTAATTCATCCTAGTTTCTTAATAAATGTTCTTCTAATCCACTTATTCTGTTGTTCTACATCTCACTTTGATACCTTTTCCTCAAGGAGTGACTTTATTCACACCAAATCTTGTGAAATTATTCACACAACGGTGGAGTGATCATTTTATTTTTATTGTTTTTTTTTACTTCTCCATTTCCTCCCTCATGAGTCTACTTTCCGCTTCCATTGAAACCATGGAATCAATGGAGGGATAACCCACTTATGGGTTGATCTAAGGGAGTATCAAGGAGATGTATTGGATGTTATTTATCACCCCATTAATTTCTAATCACTTCTTTTAATTGAGATTTTTATTTGATGATTTTTAAACTCCATCGTCCTTGTTGAATTTAAGGCCACACACTTCAAGTGCTAATACGAACCTTTACCTTGAAGTGCTCAAAACATTTATCCTTTAAGTGTGTAGGTGAATAGTATTAAAGTGTTTAGGTATTAAACCAGTAAGTGAGGATGTTTTTTTATCTCCTCAAATAAACCCATCTCAAATATAAGAATTTGAAATAGTAGAAAAAGAATTTCATCCAATCCACCTGGAGCGATAACCTAGGATCAACTCATTATTTTCAATTGAATTATCTTAAATCTGTTAGTGATCCTTTAAACCCATATAAAATCAACTCAAGTTGTACACTTCATATCCAAAAACATTCCTTATAATGTGCATGTCTATGGGTTACTTCTTAGGTCTCTGAGGATTCCATAACCCAAGCTAGACTACAAGGACCGTTCTACCTTCATCTCTTGGGTAAATTTGAGCGTGAATCAAATTTTGGAATTATTGCCGGAGACCCAAGTAATTCATCTAAACACCCATTCTATTCTCCCCCATTTCTTATTTTCTCATCCAAATTCTCTTATCTTTTCTATTTCTCATTTTTTTCTTTTGGCGTATGTCCGCCTACACCCACGATCAATCAAACCGTCTAGTTAGGGTGGATAGTCCTGGGGTTGGGGAGTCAAGTACACCAAGGGAACTCTTTCCATTAGATCCTAATATTCCTAACACCCCAGAGTGAAAAATTTATCCTATTTCAATGGAATTTCTTCAAAGAAACCAACTCATAAACCCGGGTGGGAACCAAAATGGAAACCCCAATGCGGCAGCCCCAAACTTGGGGAATGCAATTGATCAAACCATGAATGACTAACTCACACCTTCCTGGACCAATGTCCCCTCATGAATTAGACACAATTACCTAGGAGATTCCAACTACATAATTAAACCCCATGTCCTAAACCACCTTCCCACATTCCATGGAATGGAGTCCGAGATGCCCGACCTTCACAATAAGGAGTTCAATGAAATTGTAGAAACCATGTGTCCACCACATAAACTAGAATCAGCTAAGATGAGGTTATTTCCTATTTCTTAAAAGGATTGAGCTAAAATTTGGCTAAAAAATTTGAGACCATCATCCATCAACTCTTGGGACCAATTACAAATAGAATTCTACAAAAAATACTTTCCCCACCACAAAACAATTGCACTTAAAAAGAGTATCCAAAACGTTTTTGAAAAAGAGGGAGAGTAATTCTATGAAACATGGGAGAGGTTCAAAGACTCGCTAAACATGGTTCCACACCATGGTTTTTCTATTCATGGACAAGTGATAATTTTCTATGTAGGGTTGGGTCTGGGGAAAAATGATTCATTGACATGATGTGTAATGGAACCTTTAAAAACAAAGCCCCAAATGATTCTTACGAGTATCTAGAAAGACTTTCTGAAAAAAAAAACAAACATGGGGAACTTCACCTTATTCTGAAAAGCCACAAATAACTACTGGAATTCATACGCCTAGAGAAGAGGAAAGACTTAGGGCTAAACTCGTAGCACTCTCTAGGAAGGTTGAAGAGATAGACCTTAGGAAAGTCCTTGAAATCCAAACTGTTGGCTCTGTTTGCACAATTTGTGACAAACATGACCATAAGACAGAAAACTTCTCAACTATTCCATCCATTAAGTATTTTATTTTAGGAGTACCCCCAGTGGAATTAAATGGCTTGAACTTTCAAAAGCCTCAATACCAAAACAACTTCAACCCAAGGTATAATGATCCCCCAGGCTTCCACTGGAAAGATAACCAACAACCTAGCTACCCACAGGGACAAAATCCTTACCCCCATTAGAAATACCAAACCCATAACCAGTTCCAAACCCAAACTATCCAATACCAATAACCACCAGTCCATTTTCAACAAACCAAACCACCTCCCAACTATCCCCCCGGGATAAACCAATCTTCTCAAGCACCAACCCAAACTATTCCACAAAACCTACTAGAACAACTGTGCAAACAAATAGAAAGGATGAGCTCAGATGTCTCATCCCTTAAACAAGAAATTCAAGCCATCAAAACTGGAAAGGCACCCATGCCTACTCAGGTGGTTCCATCCTCAACTTCAAGGGGAGAGTCAAGTTGTGCTCAAACAACTCATGAAAAACTAAAGGTTGTGACTGTTTTAAGAAGTGGTAAATCAATTGAGAAACCTGAACAACTAATTCAAAACTTACCTGAAGATTTAAACTTCGATTAAAATTCAAATGAACCAAATGATCAAACTAAAAAACACGATAAATATGTCAAAGAAACTACTCTTCAACAAATAACCCCACAACCTGCACCATTTACTCAATGCATGAGGGGGAAAACCAAGCCTGAATTGAGTGAAACATTGAGGGAAATCTTCTCACAAGTCAAGTTGAACATTCTCCTTCTCGATGCCATCCAAACCATACCTTCCTACTCAAAGTACCTTAAGGACTTGTGCACTTTTAAAAGAAAATTCTCACATAAAAACCAAGTCCTTTTGGATGTTAATATGAGTACCACCATTCAAGGTATCATACCTCCTAAGTTGAAAGTCCCGGGTTTCCCTTACATCAATGTTGAACTAGGAGAGAGAAAAGTTGTCAAGGCCTTATGTGACCTAGGTGCTAGTGTCAATCTCATCCCCTCTACTGTGTACTGCCAGTTAGGCCTAGAATAACTCCAACCCACATCTTTCACACTTCAACTTGATGATCGTAGCATTAGGGGTTCCAAAGGGGATTTTAAAGGACATTCTGGTAAAAGTTGAAAACGTCATCTACCATGATGACTTCATTGTCCTTGACAACCATCCAAACTTAGGAAATATGGAACAAACCCCAATCATCCTTGGCCGTCCATTCCTTGAAACAATAAAATCTGTTATCCGAGTCCGAAATGGGAACATGACCATCACCTTTGGGAACATGAGTCTAGACTTGAACATCTATAATGCAATCTCACAAATAGCGGATGATGAGGACATTCATGAAGTAATCATGATAGGAAGCATTGATAATGAATCCATTGAACATCAAGGAATATTTGATGGATGTTTAAGTCAGGATTTTTCTAGAATCTGATTCAAAGCCATGTCGCCAACCTCAACAGTGACTCAATTCTAATCTCATAGATGTGGTAAGGAAGGAAAATCTGAAATTGTTAAAAGATGGTATCATATATCCCGTAGCTGAGAGTGAGTGGGTCATCCTAATCCAAGTTTTTCCCAAGAAGGCAAGAATAAAAGTGATAAACAATAAGAATGGAGAGATTCTTCTAACTAGGGTGAGTAGTGGATGGAGGGTCTGCATTGACTATATGAAGCTAAACTCATTCACAAAGAAGGACCATTTCCCCTTACCATTCATTGACTAAGTCCTTGAGAGAGTGGCAGGTCATGCCTTCTACTGTTTCTTAGATGGGTACTAAGGGTATAATCAAATTGAGGTCTCCCTAGAGGATCAAGGGAAGACTACATTCACATATCCATTCAGAACCGTTTCTTTCAAACGTATGCCATTCGAGTTATGCAATTCCCCTGGAACCTTCCATCGGTGCATGATGGGAATATTCTCAGTCATGGTAGGGGATTTTCTTGAGGTCTTCAAGGATGACTTCTCTATGTTTGGGGTTACATTTGAGGGATATCTGAGGAATGTTGAGAGAGTCTTGTCAAGATGTGAAGAAAGTAATCTGGTCCTAAAATAGGAAAAATGTCATTTCATGGTAAAAGAGGGACTCGTTCAAGGCCATCTGGTCTCAGGTAGGGGAATTGAAGTTGATAAAGCCAAGGTTGACATCATTATTCATATTCCATCACCCAAAACTATGAAGGAAGTGAGGTCCTTATTAGGAAATGATGTTTTCTATAGAATATTCATCCAGGACTTTAGTTCAACCTCACATCCCCTTTGTGCTCTCCTAGTAAAGGGTGCTCCATTTGTTTGGACAGAATGCTGTGAGGGTTTATTCTCAACCCTTAAATCCTCTCTCACCTCTCCTCCCATTATGAAATCTCCAAATTGGAACCTTCCTTTTGAACTTATGTGTGATGCCAGTGAATTTTTTGTAGGAGCTGTGTTAGGACAACATTGTGATAAAACTCTTTATGTCATTGCTTATGAAAGAAAATCCTTAAATGATTCCCAAATAAACTACACCACCACTTAAAATGAGTTACATTATATTTTGTTTTCCATAGATAATTTTAGGTCCTACCTCTTAGGATCCCCCATCACTGTATTCACTGACCATTCTGCACTAAAATACCTCTTCCAAAAACAAGATGTTATGGCTAGACTGATTAGGTGGGTCCTTCTATTACAAGAATTTAACCTCACAATCAAGGATAAAAAGTTCATTGAAAATGTTGTAGCTGATCACCTCTCTTGGATGGAATTCAAAGACAACTCAAATCAACTTTTTGTGTCTGATTCATTTCCTGATGAACACCTATACTCTCTGAGTGACTGCCCTTGGTATGCTGACATAGCCAATTTCTTAGTTACAGGAGTCATTCTAAAATTCTTAATAACTCAAGCTCAAATGAAATTCCATTCTGATGTTAGAAAATATGTGTTTAATTATCCATACCTCTATAAGTTCTTCCCTGACCAGGTCATTAGGAGGTGTGTCCCAGAATCTGAATAAGAGTCCATACTTAAATTTTGTCATAGTGAGGCATGTGGAGGTCACTTTTCCTCTAAGAAAACTTTTGCTAAGATTCTTCAGTGTGGTCTATTCTGGACCACCCTCTCAAGGGACTCCTACACATTTTTTCAAATCTATCCTAGATGTCAACAAGTAGGGTCCATCTCAAAATGGAATCAAATTTCACTCACTCCCATATTAGTGGTTGAAATCTTTGACTGTTGGGGAATTTATTTCATGGGTCCCTTCACAAACTCTAGGGAATATCTTTACATTCTCTTAGCTATTGATTATGTCTCAAAATGGGTTGAGGCCATTCCTACAAAATCCAATTATCATCAAACTATGATTGGATTCCTAAAATAAAACATCTTCTCTATATTTTGAATTCCTAGGGCTATAATCAATGATCAAGGAACCCATTTCTGCAACCGTCCATTCTCTTCACTCATGTCTAAGTATGGGATTTCTCATAAAGTTTCCACTGTGTACCATCCTCAAACCAATGGTCAAGCTGAGTTAGAAAATAGAGAGATTAAGAATATTCTTGAAAAAACTTTCAATCCTACTAGGAAAGATTGGTCTGAGAAACTCTTAAATTCTCATGGGCCCTATCAAACCACATATAAAACCATTTTAGGAATGTCCCCATATAGGTTGGTTTATGGAAAGCATTCCATTTACCTATTAAAATTGAGCATAAGGTATTTTGGGCAATTAAGAAAATGAATTATGACCTCTCATCGACTGGAACAAAAAGAAAATTAGATCTCAATGAACTGGAGGAACTAAGGATGGAGGCTTATGAAAATTCAAGGATAAAAAAAGCTAGAGTTAAAGCCTACCAATCTAAGAATATCAAAGTCAAACATTTTGAACCGGGAAAAATTGTGCTCTTGTTTAGTTCAAAACATCATTTACACCTGGGAACGTTAAGGTCTAGATGGTCAGGTCCATACATAGTGCATAAGGTGTACACCCATGGGGCTGTAGAAATTCAAGATCCCGCCAATGGTCAAACAATTATAGTTAATGGTCATAGTGTCAAACCATTAATAGAACCATTCCAAAAACATGAATTAGATGAAGAATTGTGTGAACCCACATTAGATGACGAAAATAATTAATCAATTAGGGGTCCATGTCAGACTAACGACATTAGACAAAGCGCTACACGAGAGTCAACCCGTGGTTTTCATGTTTCCAATATTTTTTGAATCATTTTTATTTTTAAAATAGGATTAATTAATTTTTATATTTAAAACAAATATATACTGTTGACATGTTCTTCTATTCTGAGTATGGATGGGTATGAAAGGGGAGCACCATATTCATCTCTGTCATGTGGTTTGATCCTCGAGTAATACCTTACCCAGAAATTTAAAAAGAAGACAATGTATCATCAGTTCGTTTTTTGTATTTGTAGGTTAAAATAAAAATATACAAAAAATAAAACAAATATAATAATAATAATAAAAGTCAACATCGTAGTTCGTGGGGAAAACCTCGTCACAACCGTTGAAGCCACGGGGAATCGAACCCGGGACCGAAGGGAGACAGGGGCGCACGCTTACCACTTACCTACAGCTTTTTATTCTTCTTTATTCTATAATTTTTATATATATACTTATATTTCACTTTATTTATTATATATATATATTGTTTTCTTTTGTTTTTTTTTCTTTTTTCCTTTTTCTACTAGGGAACTCTACAAGGGATATGGATATCAAAGGACTAAATTGGAGCAGCAAGAACTTCATCTTCAACCACCAGGTGACTCCATTCCATGATCCTCATCTTTCAATTTCCTTTTTGAACTTCCCTTATTTGTCTCTACTCCTTATAAATTTTCATTTCTTGAAACACTGGGGACAGTGTTGTTTTAAGTTGGGGGGTGAGGGGAGATGAAATAAAAAAATTTCTTTTGTGAAAAAAATGATTTGGAAAAAAAAGTGCGTAAATGGAAGGAAATATTCCTTTAACTTTGAACATGGTAATACAAATTGCACACTTTGAAACTGAATATCAAATAATTTAGCATGCCCCGATTCTGATTTCAACCCTTGTATAATTTCATGAGCATAGATTTTGGAAAGTGTGGTTATACAATGTAATATTTCATTGCTTATATTTTCATCCAAATATAAAAAAGAATCAAAATTCACGTCCTTTGGATAGTGGGGTATTAGTTTGAGTTTATGGGGTCCCATAATTAAATATCATAGGTTTGGTGATCATTTTAGTTTTAATATGAGTATTCAATAAAAAAATTATTAATTAAAAAATAATATTAAATTTGCACGTAGAGCAATGAAATGACCTAATGCGTGGATTTCGGCACTTGGGGATCGTGACTCCATAGTTGTCTGGCCCAGAGTTAGTAATTTTATCTCTATTTTTGGTAATTTGATTTTTTTTTTGACTGAGTTCACTCGAGATGATGCCCGACTTTGTGGGCTTCATTTGGTGCCCTAAGGTCTTTGAGCCTGGGAGTCATCGGCAACATCTCGCTACAGGGGTTGACTCTTTTCAGTGCAACTTCAAT
The DNA here is from genome assembly GCA_963277665.1 of Viscum album. Classification (NCBI taxonomy): domain Eukaryota; kingdom Viridiplantae; phylum Streptophyta; class Magnoliopsida; order Santalales; family Viscaceae; genus Viscum; species Viscum album. Next base: position 343,636,290 of record OY728127.1, on the reverse strand, counting down.
TACCATGGAAAAATTGCAAAAAAAAACAAAAAAAATAAAACAATAAAAAAATGAATACTCATCTTAATATTGAAATGTGATTCCACCTAGCGCTACCATCATTTACCTCTTGAATAAAGATGAACCCCCATATCTATTGTGATACACAACACATCCTCATACTTAATTAATATTGGATGAAATATGGAAATGAATTTGAACAAAGGAATGGGCTTGGGATTGGGATCTGTTTATGAAACTATCATGTATTAAAATATTTTTATGGGTTTCATGATTGTTTGGTATATGTATTTTTGGTGATCATTGTGTATTAAACTGTTTTTGGGAAAGGGAATTCGAATTTCATATTGTTGAGATATATTTTGCTCGGGACTAGCAAATCTCAAGTTGGGGGGTGTGATTAGCCACTAAATGAGGCTAATATTCATATTTAATATATATAATTTTCATGTTATTCATTATTAATAAACATCATTTTAGTGCATTTTACACTTTGAACATCATTTCACATCATGGTTGTTATTCTTTCTTAAAATGCACTATTATGTGGTACATTTTTTAACATCATTTAAAGTACCCAATTATTAAAATGATTTTCAGGAATCTAATTATACATATTTTAATTTAAAATTTTATTAAATTTATCTACACTTAAATATGAACATTTTTGATTCAGGGATCAATGGATAATTCATGGATGAAGATGGGGATATCTTGTGATGAAAGGAAACAACTCTGGAGAAGTCAGATTGGAAACCGGCCCACTGATGAGAATGTGGGGCCCAACATACAGGCCCAATGAATCCCAAAATTCATGGTATGCTATAATATATTTAGAGGAACAAAACACTCTGCAGGATCCAATGCTAATTCGGCCTCCATGGTGGTCATTAAGGCGGCCCAATGTGGAGATAAAATTCTGGGCCAGATTCTGCGGCCCATAAACACATCCTACCAATATGATCATATCTCGAAATCCACTACTCCAAATGGGCCCATAATTTACAGGAGGTTATAAGACATCCAGGGAAATATTTTCCTCTTCTATGGCCCTCTCTTATTCGGCCATCTAAAAGGACTTCCAAGCGTTTCTGTTCGGTGGATGAAAGTTGGCTACCACCTCGGGTCAAGGGTGGAAAAGTCCAAGTTTCAAAAACATTCCACCACCCTAGGCCTACCATAATCAAGTGGCATGCTTTGTAATATTGGAGTATCGACCCAAGGATCCCATAATGCCTATTTAAGGTAGTGGTGTTTGAGTATTTTTTCATCTTTGAGCTTTGTTTTCATCTTAATGTTTTGCTGCCAATTTTTCTTTGTAACGTTCTTCATTCACATGTAAGTTGTTTTAATCCATCTTAGTTTCTTAATAAAAGTTATTATTATCCTCTTATTATATTTTTATCCATCTCACTTTAATATTGTTTCTTCAAGGTGTGAATTTATTCACACCAAATCTTGTGAAATTATTCACACAACAGTGGAGTGATCATTTTATTTTTATTGTTTTCTTTACTTCTCCATGTCCTCCCTCATGAGTCTACTTTCAGCTTCCATTGAAACCATGGAATCAATGGAGGGATAACCCACTTATGGGTTGATGAAAGGGAGTATCAAGGGTCTGGATTGGTTGATATTTATCACCCCATTAATGTCTAATCACTTCTTTTAATTGATATTTTTATTTGATGATTTTTAAACACCATCGTCCTTGTTGAATTTAAGGCCACACACTTCAAGTGCTAATACGAACCTTTTCCTTGAAGTGCTCAAAACATTGATCCTTCAAGTGTATATGTGATTAGTATTAAAGTGTTTTGGTATTAAACCAGTAAGTGAGGATGTTGTTTGATCTTCTTAAATGAACCCATCTCAAATATTAGAAATTGAAATAGTTGAAAAAGAATTTCATCCAATCCACCCTGAGCGATAACCTAGGATGTACTCATTATTCTAAATTGAATTATCTTAAATATGTTAGTGATCATTTAAACCCATCTAAAATCAACCCAATTTGGCCACTTCATATCCCAAAATAGTCCTTAGAATGTGAGTGTCTATAGGTTACTTCTTAAGTCTCTGAGAATTCGACAACCCAAGCTAGACTACAAGGACCGTTCTACCATCACCTCTTGGGTAAATTTGAGCGTGAATCAAATTTTGGTGCCATTGCCGAGGGCCCAAGTAAGTCATCTAAGAACCCATTATATTCTCCCCCATTTCTTCTTTTCTCATCGAAATTCTCTTACCTGAAACCTTTATCATTTTTTTTATTTTGGTGTATGTCTGCCTACACGCGTGATCAATCAAACCGTCTAGTTAGGGTGGATGGTTCTGGGGTTGGGGAGTCAAGTACACCAAGGGAACTCTTTCCATTAGATATTAATCTTCCAAACAATCCAGATTCTAAAATTGATCCTATTTCAATGGATGGTCTTCAAAGAAACCAACTCATAAACCCGGGTTGGAACCAAAATGGAAACCCAAATGAGGCAGCCCCAAAATTGGGGAATGAAATTGATCAAACCATGAATGTCTAACTCACACATTCCTGGACCAATGCCCCCTCATGAATTAGACACAATTCCATAAGAGATTATAACTACATATTTAATCCCCATGTCCTAAACCACCTTCCTACATTCCATGGAATGGAGTCCGAGATGCCCTACCTTCACATTAAGGAGTTCAATGACATAGTAGAAACCATGTGTCCACCACATCAACTAGAATTAGCTAAGATGAGGCTATTTCCTTTTTCTTTAAAGGATCGAGCTAAAAATTGGCTAAACAATTTGAGACCATTATCCATCAACTCTTGGGACCAATTACAAAGAGAATTCTAAAAAAATACTTTCCCCACCACAAAACAATTGCACTTAAAGAGTATCCAAAACTTTTTTGAAAAAGAGGGAGAGTCATTCGATGAAACATGGGAGAGGTTCAAAGACACTCTAAACATGATTCCACACCATGGTTTTTCTATTCCTGAACATGTGATAATTTTCTATTAAGGGTTGGGTCCGGGGAACAAACAATTCATTGACATGATGTGTAATGGAACCTTTAACAACAATGCCCCAAATGATGCTTACGAGTATCTAGAAATCCTTTTTGAACAAAACCAAACATGGAGAACTTCATGTTATTTTGAAAAGCCACAAAGAACTACTATAATTCATACTCTTAGAGAAGAGGAAATCCTTAGGGCTAAACTTATAGCACTATCTAGGAAGGTTGAAGAGATAGGCCATAGGAAAGTCCATGATATCCAAACTGTTGACCTTGTTTGCACAATTTATGAAAAACATGACCATAAGACAGACAACTGCCCAAATATTACATCCACCAAGGATGTTATTTTAGGAGTACCTCCAGCAGAAGTAAATTCCTTGATCTTTCAAAAGCCTCAATACCAAAACAACTTCAACCCAAGGTATAATGATCACCAAGGCTTCCGCTGGAAAGATAACCAACAACCTAGACAACCACAGGGATAAAATCCTTTCCCCCATCAGAACTACCAAACCCATAACCAGTTCTAAACCCAACCTATCCAATACCAACATCCACTGGTCCATTTTCAACAAACCATCCCACCTCTAAAATATCCCCCCGGGATAAACCAATCTTCTCAAGCACCAACCCAAACTGTTCCACAAAGCCTACTCAAACAACTGTGAAAACAAATGGAAAGGATGAAATTTGAAGCCTCTTCCCTTAAACAATAACTCAAAACCCTCAAAACTAGAAAGGAACCCATGCCTACTCAGGTGGTTCCATCCTCAACTTCAAGGGTAGAGTCAAGTTGTGCTAAAAAAACTCACGAAGAACTAAAGGTTGTGACTGTTTTAAGAAGTGGGAAATAAATTGACAAACTAGAAAAACTAATTCAAAACCTACCTGAAGATTCAAACTTGGATGAAAATTCAAATGAACCAAATGATCAAACTGAAAAACAGGATAACTTTGTCAAAGAAAAAACTCTTCAACAAACAACCCCAAAACGTGCACCATTTACTCAACGCGTGAGGGGGAAAACCAAGCCTGAATTGAGTGAAACATTGAGGGAAATATTCTCACAAGTAAAGTTGAACATTCACCTTCTCGATTCCATCCAAACCATACCTACCTACTCAAAGTAACTTAAGGACTTGAGCACTTTTAAAAAAATTCACATAAAAACCAAGTCCTTTTGGTTGTTAATGTGAGTACCACCATTCAAGGGACCATACCTCCTAAGTTGAAAGACCTCGATTGCCCTTACATCAATGTTGAACTAGGAGAGAGAAAATTTGTCAAGGCCTTGTGTGACCTCGGTGCTAGTGTCAATCTCATCCCTTGTGTTGTGTACTACCAGTTCGGCCTAGAAGAACTCCAACCCACATCTGTCACACTTCAACTTGCTGATCGTAGCATTAGGGTTCCAAAGGGGATTTTAAAGGATGTTCTGGTAAATGTTGAAAACTTCATCTACCCTACTGACTTCATTGTCCTTCACAACCATCCAAAAATAGGAAATAAGGAACAAACCCCAATCATCCTTGGTCATCCCTTCCTGGCAATAATCAACTCTATTATCCATGTCCGAAATGGGAACATGACCATCACCTTTGGGAACATGAGTCTAGACTTGAACATCTATAATGCAATCTCACAAATAGGGGATGAAGAGGACATTCATGAAGTAAACATGATAGGAATCATTGATAATGAATCCATAGAACATTAAGGAATATTTGATGGATGTTTAAGTCAGGATGAGATTGATTTCCTTTGTTCACATGAAAAACATTTATCTCCTTGGCTTGAATTACTTTCAAATTGCTCTTATGCTGAAGTCTTAGGTCCAACAATTAGTGAAACCATTCAAGAAACCACTTTCATGGAGACCACTCCAACTTCCTTCCCTAAATCTGATCAAGACAATATAGTAGCTGAAACTTCTACTTATGGGGAATCGATCCTATATAAATCTTTAGGAAATAAAATTGATCCTAAACCAATGTCTCAATATTCTGCTGAAATTTCAAACCAACCTGATCTTGAATTGAAGGAACTTCCTGCTGCACTCAAGTATGCCTTCCTAGGGGACAATCAAACACATCCTATTTCCATTTCTTCTTATTTTGAAGCCAATCATGAGAGGATTCTTCTAGATGTCATTAGGAAACATAAGAAATCCATTGGTTGGACCTTGTATGATATTCATGGGATTATCCCACTTATCGGGACTCAAAGGATTGTTCTAGAATCTGATTCAAAGCCATGTCGTCAACCTCAACAGCGACTCAATCCTAATCACATGGAGGTAGTAATGAAGGAAATTCTGAAATTGTTAAAAGCTGGTATCATATATCCCATAGCTGAGAGTGAGTGGGTCATCCCAATCCTAGTGGTTCCCAAGAAGGAAAGAATAATGGTGATAACCAATAATGATGGAGAGATTCTTCCAACTAGGGTGAGTAGTGGATGGAGGGTCTTCATTGACTATTGGAGGCTAAACTCATTCATAAAGAAGGACCATTTCCCCTTACCATTCATTGACCAAGTCCATGAGAGAGTGGAAGGTCATGCCTTCTACTATTTCATAGATGGGTACTCAGGGTATAATCAAATTGAGGTCTCCCTAGAGGATCAAGGTAAGACTACATTCACATGTACATTCGAAACCTTTGCTTTCAAACGTATGTCCTTCGGGCTATGCAATGCCCCTAGAACCTTCCAACGGTGCATGATGGGAATCTTCTTAGACATGGTAGGTGATTTTCTTGATGTCTTCATGGATGACTTCTCTGTGTTTTGGGATACATTTTAGGGATGTTTGAGGAATGTAGAGAGAGTCTTGTGAGGATATGAAGAAAACAATCCTGTCCTAAACTAGGAAAAATGACAATTCATGGTTAAAGAGGGACTCATTCTAGGCCATCTTGTCTCGGGTAGGGGGATTGAAGTTGATAAAGCCAAGGTTGACATAATTCATAATATTCCATCACCCAAAATTGTCAAGGAAGTGATGTCTTTCTTAAGACATGCTGCTTTCAATAAAATATTTATCAAGGAATTTAGTTCAATCTCTCATCCCCTTTGTGCTCTCCTAGTAAAGGATTCTCAATTTGTTTGGATAGAAAGCGGTGAGGGTTCATTATAAACCCTCAAATCCTCTCTCACCTCTCCTAACATTATGAAATCTCCAAATTAGAACCTTCATTTCTAACTTATGTGTGATTCCAGTGACTTTTATGTAGGAGCTGTGTTAGGAAAATGTTGTGATAAAACTCCTTATGCCATTGCTTATGCAAGAAAATCCTTAAATGATGCCCAAATCAACTACACCACCACTAAAAAGAAGTTACTGGCTATTTTGTTTTCCATAGATAAGTTTAGGTCCTACCTCTTAGGATCCCCCATCACTTTTTTCACTAACCATTCTACACTAAAATACCTCTTCCAAAAACAAGATGCTAAGGCTAGACTGATTATGTGGGTCCTTCTCTTACAATAATTTTACCTCAAAATCAAGGATAAAAAGGGCATTGAAAATATTGTAGCTGATCAGCTCTATAGGTTGGAATTCAAAGACAACTCAAATCACCTTTCTGTGTCTGATTCATTTCATGATGAACACCTATACTCTCTAAGTGATTGCCCTTGGTACGCTGACAAAGCCAATTTCTTAGTTATATGAGTCATTCCAAAATTATTAGGGACTCAAGCTCAAAGGAAATTCCTTTATGATGTTAGAACCTATGTGTTTGATGATCCATAACACTATAAGTTCTACCCTGACTAGGTCATTAAGAGGTGTGTCCCAGAATCTGAACAAGATTCCATCCTTAAATTCTGTTATAGTGAGGCATGTGGAGGTCAATTTTCCTCTAAGAAAAATTTTGCTAAGATTCTTCAGTGTGGTCTATTCTGGCCCACCCTATCAAGGGACTCCTACACATATTTTCAACGTTGTCCTAGATGTCAACAAGTAGGGTCCATCACAAAAAGGAATCAAATGCCACTCACTCCCATCTTAGTGGTTGAAATCTTTGACTGCTGGGGAATTGATTTCATGGGTCCCTTCCCATACTCTAGGGGATATCTTTACATTATCTTAGCTATTTATTATGTCTCAAAATGGGTTGAGTCCATTCCCAGAAAATCCTATGATCATCAAACTATGATTATATTCCTAAAAGAAAACATCTTCTTTAGATTTGAAATTCCTAGGGCTATAATCGGTGATCGAGGAACCCATTTCTGCAATTGTCCATTCTCTTCACTCATGTCTAAGTATAAGATTTCTCATTAAGTTTCCCCTGCATACCATCCTCAAACCAATGGTCAAGATGAGTTAGAAAATAGGTAGATTAAGAATATTCTTGAAAAAACTGCCAATCCTTCTAGGAATGATTGGTCCGATAAACTCTTAGATGCTCTTTGGGCCTATCAAACTTCATATAAAACCATATTAGGAATTTCCCCATATAGGTTGGTTTATGGAAAAGCATCCCATTTACCTTTTTAAATTACGAATAAGGAATTTTGGGCAATTAAGAAAATGGATTGTGACCTCTCATTAGTCGGAACAAAAAAGAAATTAGATCTCAATGAACTGGAGGAACTAAGGATGGAGGCTTATGAAAATTCAAGGATCAATAAAGCTAGACATCAATCCTACCAATCTAAGAATATAAAAGTCAAACATTTTGAACTCGAAAAATTTGTGCTCTTGTATATTTCAAAACCTCATTTACACCCGGGAAAGTTAAGGTCTAGATGGTTAGGTCCATACATAGTGCATAAGGTGTACCCCCATGGGGCTGTAGAAATTCAAGATCCCACCAATGGTCAAACATTTAAATTCAATGGTCATATAGTCAAAGAATTCATAGAACCATTCCAATAACATGAATTAGATGAAGAATTTTGTGAACCCACCTTAGATGATGAAAATAATTAATCAATTAGGGGTCCATGTTGGGCTAACGATGTTAAACAAAGCGCTGCATGAGAGGCAACCTGTGGTTCTCATATTTCCAATATTTTTTTAATCATAATTATTTTTCAAATAGGATTATTTATTTTTGATATTTAAAAAAAAATATAGACATATGACATGTTCTTATATTCTGAGTATGGATGGGTACGAAAGGGGAGCACCATATTCAACCGTGTCACGTGGTGTGATCCTCGAGTAATACCTTACCCAGAAATTTAAAAATAAGACAATGTGTCATCAGTTCATTTTTTTTTTGTGTTTTTAGGTTAAAATAAAAATAAAAAAAAAATAAAAAAATATAATAATAATAAAAAAAGGCCACATCGTAGGTCGTGGGGAAAACCCCGTCACAACCGGGGAAGCCTCGACGAATCGAACCCAAGACCAAAGGGAGACAGGGGCGTGCGCTTACCACTGACCTACGGCTTTTTGTGCTTTCTTATTCTATAATTTTTATATATATACTTATATTTAACTTTTTTTATTATATATATATAGATATATTCATTTTTTCTTTTTCTACTAGGGAACTCTACAAGGGATATGGATATCAAAGTACTAAATTGAAGCAGCAAGAAATTTAAATTCAACCACCAGGTGACTCCATTCCATGATCCTCATCTTTCAATTTCCTTTTTTAACTTCCATTATTTGTCTCTACTCCTTATAAATTTTCATTTCCTAAAACACTGGGGACAGTTTTGTTTTAATTTGGGGGGTGAGGGGAGATCAAATAAAAAAATTGCTTTTGTGAAAAAAATTGAATTGAAAAAAAATGTGTGTAAATGGAAGGAAAAATTCCTTTACCTTTGAACATAGTAATACACATTGCACACTTTGAAACTGAATATAAAATAATTTAGCATGCCCTGATTCTGATTTTAACCCTTGTATAATTTCATGATCATAGATTTTGGAAAGTGTGTCTATCCAATGTGATATTTCATTGTTTATATATTTATCCAAATAAAAAAAAGAATCACAATGCACATCCTTTGGATAGTGGGGTATTAGTTTGAGTTCATGGGGCCCCCAATTAAATATCATAGGTTTGGTGGTCATTTTAGTTTTAATATGAGTATTCAATAAAAAAATATTAATTAAAAAATAATAATAAATTTGCGCGTAGAGAAATGAAATGACCTAATGTGTGGAATTCCGCACTTGGGGATCGTGACTCCATAGTTGTCTAGCCCAAAGTTAGAAATTTTATCTCTATATTTGGTAATTTGAATTTGTTTTTAACTGAGTTAACTCATGATGATGCCCGAGTATATGGGCTTCACTTGGTGACCAATTTTCTTTGAGCCTGGGAGTCATCGGAAAAGTCTCACTACAGGGGTTCACTCTTTTGAGTGCAACTTCAATTACCATGGAAAAATTGAAAAAAAACAATTAAAAATAATACAATAAAAAAATGAATACTTTTCTTAATATTGAAATGTGATTCCACATAGCACTACCATCATTTACCCCTTGAATAAAGATGAACCCTCATATCTATTGTGATACACAACACATCCTCATACTTAATTGATATTGGATGAAATATGGAAATTAATTTGAACAAAGAAATGGGATTGGGATTGAGATCTGTCTATGAAACTATCATGTATTAAAATATTTTGATGGGTTTCATGATTTTTTGGTATAAGTTTTTTTGGTGATCATTTTTTATTAAAATGTTTTTGGAAAAGGGAATTCGAATTTCATATTGTTGAGATATATTTTGCTCGGGACTAGAAAAACTCAAGTTGGGGGTGTGATTAGCCACTAAATGAGGCTAATATTCATTTTTAATATATATAATTTTCTTGTGCTTTATTATTCATAAACACCATTGTAGTGTATTTTACACTTTGAACATCATTTCACATTATGACTGTAATTCTTTCTTAAAATGCACTATTATGTGGTACATTTTTTAACATCATTTAAAGTACCCGATGATTAATATGATTTTAAGAAATATAACTATACATATTTTAATTTTATATTTTGGTATATTTATCTACACTTCAATATGAACATGTTTGATTCAGGGATCAATGGACAATTCATGGATGAAGATGGGGATATCTTGTGATGAAAGGAAACAATTCTGGAGAAGTCAGATTGGACACCAGTCCACTGCTGAGAATGTGGGGCCCAACATACAGGCCCAATGAATCCCAAACTTCATGGGATTATATAATACATGTAGAGGAACAAATAACTCTACAGGATCCAATGCTAATTAGGCCTCCATGGTGGTCATTAAGGGGGACCAATGTGGAGATAAAATTCTGGGCTAGATTCTGCGGCCCAGAAAAAAATCATACCAATATGATCATATATCGGAATCCACAACTTCAAATGGTACCATATTTTACAGGAGGTTATAATAAATCTGGGGATATACTTTCTTCATCTATGGCCCACTCTGATTCGGCTATCTATAAGGTCTTCCAAGCGTGTCTGTTCGGTGGATGAAAGCTGGCTGCCACCTCGGGTCAAGTGTGGAAAAGTCCAAGTTCTACAAGCTTTCCACCACCCTAGGCCTACCATAATAAAGTGGTATGCTTTGTACTGTTGGAGGCTCGACCCAAGGATCTCAAAATTCCTATTTAAGGCAGTGGTGTTAGAGGAGTTTTTCATCTTTGAGCTTTGTATACATCATAATGTTATGCTACAAATTTGTCTTTATGACGTTCTTCATTCACATGTAAGTTGTTTTAATTCATCCTAGTTTCTTAATAAAAGTTCTTCTTATCCTCTTATGTTGTTGTTCTCCATATAACTTTGATACCATTTCCTCAAAGGGGGAATTTATTCACACAAAATCTTGTGAAATTATTCACACAACGGTGGAGTGAACATTTTATTTTTATTGTTTTCTTTACTTCTCCATTTCCTCCCTCATGAGTCTACTTTCCACTTCCATTGAAACCATGGAATCAATGGAGGGATAACCCACTTATGGGTTGATACAAGGGAGTATCAAGGGGATGGATTGGATGCTTTTTATCACCCCATTAATGTCTAATCACTTATTTTAATTGAGATTTTTTTTGATGATTTTTAAACTCCATCGTCCTTGTTGAATTTAAGGCCACACACTTCAAGTGCTAATACAAACCTCTACCTTGAAGTGCTCAAAAATTTGATCCATAAAGTGTATAGGTGATTAGTATAAAAGTGTGTGGGTATTAAACCAGTATGTGAGGATATGTTTTTATCTTATTAAATGAACTCATCTCAAATATTAGAAATTGAAATAGTTGAAAAATAATTCCATCCAATCCACCCAAGCGATAACCTAGGATCAACTCATTATTTTAAATTGAATTCTCTTAAATTTTGTATTGATCCGTTAAACCCATCTAAAATCAACCCAAGATGTCCACTTAATATCCAAAAACATACCTTATAATGTGTGTGTCTATAGGTTACTTCTTAGGTCTCTGAGGATTCAACAACCCAAGCTAGACTACAAGGAATGTTCTACCTTCATCTCTTAGGTAAATTTGAGTGTGAATCAGAAAGGAATCATTTGTAGTTTCCAATGAATAAAACTTTATTGATTGTATATAAGTCATCATTTTTCCTATCAAATATAATAATTTATTCCATTGAATGTGAGAGTCCACTTACTATTAACAAAATTTAGATTTACTATTATGTACAAAATAAATTCAATGATTAAAATTCTACCACATAAAAACAAAAATTCATCAAAAAAAAATATAACAAATGAATAGAATCTGGATATAATACCACTTGAAGAACACCCATGGGATCAATGATAAATCTATGAGATGGGGATAATTTGTGATTTAAATTATTTTTATGTTTTTTTAGAAACATACTTCATCATATGTTAATATGATTGATTTATTACTATCAAATACTCTAAAACACAAATACATACTCATGTAGGGAATAATATATTTATGAGTTTCCCCTAAGACCATACATCCCAAGAATACATATCATTATCAGGATTTAATGAATATCATACAACTCATTAATATCAACGTATAGATTTCAATAAGTATGGTTTATACATAAACTCGTGTAATAGATAGAGTATAAATTTTGTTGGTGCTTATTGCACTATTAAAATGATATATAATTTGAATTCAACAATAAGGGAGTCAAAAATTGAATAATAATTCCTTTTATTTGATTAGTTATGCATCCTTCATTTTTCATTTCACTATCATAAGTAAAAAAAATTCTTATTTTATACATTACACTACACACACAAAACCCTCAAGACTCTTTATCATAAATAAATAATATTATTCTATTTTATATTCAATAGTGACATCTACCTATCATATATTTATCTTATCTCTTTATTTTTTGAAACACATAATCTTTAATTTCCATGAAATGATTATAGATTTTATTTTATACATAACCAAAAAATATTCCTTGTTCAAAATTTTATTTTAAAATTAATATTTAAACAGGTAACTGATTTTAACCACTCTTAAACCTCACATTCTTCCTTTTCCCACTTATTCTTCTTATTTAAAATCCATTCCAATTCATCATGACACAAATAGATACTTCATGACATGATAGATTAGTTGTCCTAAAAATATAAACTCAATTTATTTTCTTTTATGTCATAAAAACCATCTTCATTATGTTACCCTTATTTTAACATTATATGATTAAAAATACCATTCGTGGTGTTTAAATCATTCATACATAAAAATAGAATAATATGATTTAATAAATAACCCTTTGGTATTTCTTAGTAACCTAGAAAATTATTCCATTGAAATTCCCTTAAAATTTCGGTTATGTTGATAAAAATCACCACTAAGAGCTTTATAGTTCACCTCAAGGTATTTTCAACTAACCTTATGACCTAGAAGTACACCTAATAAAGTATGATTTCACCTTATAAAAAACAGTATTCAACTTACCCTATTTAATATTAACCTTACAAAATTTGATCTTTTCCTTACATAGTCTTAAGTTTCACCTTATAATTTCAAATACTCAACCTATGTTGTTTCAGAATCACCTTATGAAGATTTAAATTAACTTTATGAGCATTAATATTCATCTCACTATGCCAGAAATACACCTTATGTTATTTTAAAGTTACCTTATGATGATCAATTCTTAGCTAATGAAGTATGTGAGACAACGTACAAACTCCAAGAATCACCTTACATAGTTATGCCTTCACTATTTATATTAGTCTTGAATACAAGGAAACCCTTTTGAAAAATAGATATAACTATTTTTCTAATCGAATCTTCTCAACTGCATAGAAACTATTATTTTCTACCAAACACCTTCAAGATTATTTCTAACCTATATAAATTAATTTCAAACATATTTAAATATTTCATATCATTAAAATAAACATTATATCACATGATAGTCATTATTTTATGTGACTGTGATCTTTTTTTTATGTAAATATAAAAATATACAGTACAATAATCACATCCTGTTATTTCTTCATTTACTTCTAATCTTATTCTTCGTGGGGTTAAAAATCTCCCCAAAAATTTGAAAATATCTAAAAAAATAAATTGGGATAAATATATTTTAATCTATAAATTTTTTACCGATATAATAAAATAATAGTAGGCTCTATTATAGACGTGTTTTCATGGTATATTGTAAAAATATTTCAACTGGTGGTGAATTGAGTTCTTGAATTTTTTATTTATGAAAAACTACCCTCTTATCTAATCATTTAAGTATGTCCTTTACTTTATTGGTAATGTATTAGAATATAAAAAAAAGTAAATATCTATAAATAAATGTTTTTAAAGTTCTTCATGGATACAAGAACCTCCCCATGCAAACTCCACAAACACATTATGTGTTTTGGGGGATTTTTATTCTAATCCTTTTTTAAGTGATTGAAAAGTCGATTTCAAGAATTTGTTACTTATTACAATTTTTTTGAGATATTTCTCTAGGATATCCTTTTAAAATATTAAATCCTATTATTCACACCACACTAATTGTAGGGAATTTATAATTAAAAGTAGAATTGAAAGATATATAAATGAAACTCTAGATAGAACATAGTTGCATAAAAACTCATCGAAGATGAAACTCTTCCATACGATGTGTATGTCTCTATAGTGTAGATTTGGAAATATTTATTTCACTAAAAAATTAATATCTCAAAATAAAATTCAATGATATAGTTTAAATTAATCTTTTGTTATCATTAAAATCTTGATTATACATAAAAAGAGGATTCATTTTAAAAAACATCAAGATTAATACTTAATTTGATTTATTCTTATAAATCTGAATATATCGAGCCTCTAATATCCCATGTGTCAATTACTTACTATTAATATATATTTATAGAAAACATAAAATAGTTTTAAAGAATCCTTTTCATGGAATTCCACAATGTACTCCATGAGAATTAGAGACCGTCTAACTATTTGGTCATTTAGAACCATTAAGATTTGTGATCATTTTTTAACGTTTTAAAAATCCTTAAAATATCATCTAGATTTATAAGAATTAATATTGAGTAATATTCTCCTATAAAATAGCTACAATATACTCCTAAAATTTATTTATATATTTAAAATTCAAAAATTCATAGTAAAATTCCTAGATAATAAGTTCTGGATCATATGTTTTCTTACTACATAAGGTGTATCCTACATTATAAGGTGTATCATGAATGTATGGTGTGACATTAAAAACTATATAATGAGTAAATTAAATATTTTATGGTAAAATTTCATTTCATAATGTGATGTTTAATCATTTTTAGGTAAACTATGATCTTTATAAGGTGAATTCATATATTTATAATGTGATGTTTCATCTTCAAAACATAAAATTTGATCTTCGCATGGTTTTCTAATCTTTGTGTGGTGAATTGTAATTTTTTTAAAGTCTATTATTTTTTTATAAATTTTATTTATCTTCATAATTTGATGTATGATATTCATAAGGTGATTTTCATGACCATACCCAAGTTGGGGATCAAGTTGCAACTACCCCAAGCCCACCTCTATAGGCTAGGGGGTGGGAACAAGTGTTGAAGGCCTAACTAACTCTATGAGGAATATTTCGAAGGCCTAACTAACTCAATGAGTAATTTTTTTATATACCCATATCCACACACACACAACCATATCAATGAAAAATCTTAGAGTAAAAGAGTAAAATATGAAACACTGCTATAAATTAAATCAAGCATGCATGAACCTCTAGACAATAAAATAGTATGGTAGTGTAAACATAAAAGTAAAGGTAAAAAATACATGCCCAATTAGAAATATTCCCCAACCTGATAGAAAAAAGAAAAAGGTGAATGATAAGAGATTGATGTTCTAGATATTCATGTTACGACCACCGTACATGATCCAAGGTACTAGGTATCCCTAAGATCCTACGAATTCATGGTCGACATGTCTATCATCTGCATAAGATATGGCATGTGTGGGAAAATACCATGTTGAGGTAAGGATATACATACCTAGTAGAATGCCCTAAAAGCTTAAGGGGGAGAAGTAAGTGATACAGGATGAAAGAGAGATAGTAGATGTAAGATACTGTCAAAAATAATAGCTCAAACTAAACCAAATGTGAATGTTATCTCATCTAAACAGATGGGGATAAACACGATGAGTAGATAAACTACCCATTGAGTCTTCCCCGTTTATAGTAGGATAGTAGACTCATACAACTATGATAATCTAAACCAGTAAATATTATGGAATACCCCATGTGTCTTCGCCTCTCTTGGAAGGAGAGTAACCAAATCCAATGAGTGTATATATAAGGATATATATATTTATATATACATATTCTCTATCAATGAATACCAAATGAGAGAGTAAGGGGATGCCAATATCATATCTCATCCCAAGAAGAAGTGTATGAAATAGTTCCAAAATTCAATAAATGATTCCCATCATCTCGTGTGTTTTTTTAGAAGTAACCATGCAATTCAAACCATGCCTCACCATAGTGATGCACAATCAAGGGACCATTAACTCAAAGAAGAGGACATGTTCCCTAGTACATCGGGGGGGGGGGGTTCCACTCTAAAGTATCTATAGATGACCCATTCAATTTTTTATAGAGAGTTTCCACTCTAATGTCATGATGACCCATGCCCTATGTTGATATGGGGTTCCAATTAGTATGGTGGAGGACCTGCTCCCATGCTAATGGGGGGGTTCCACTCTGGTGTCATCAATGACTCGTTCCCTATCTGGTAGGGGGTTCCACTCAGAAATCGAGAACCCACAACTTGGTACAATAGTGGGTTACAATATGATCGTTGAGGACTTTCATCCACTTGATATGGTGTTCCACTTGGAAGTATAGTTGTAGAGGACATATTCCCATGCTAATGGGAGGGTTACACTATAAAAGTCAAAGAATCCACTACCCATGCCTACTAGAGTGTAAATCTAGGTAGTCTATGGGTGATTCTTCTTGATCACTTCCATTATTGAGCATATACTTAGTATGTATTTTTCTAGTAACATTCTGTATATTATATTAAAATCCAAAATTGGGGGAACCATCATCTTCTATGTGAAAAAAACAATCAGGATTGGCTACTCATGGGACAAAAATCTGAGTTGAAACAAGTGAGATACTAAACATTTAAATTTATTAAAAACAACTAAGGGGTACACAAAGTCTTAGTGGAACCATGTTGTGTGTGGTCCTTCTCTATAGCCCGGCCTTGTCCCTGGACAGCACACAGCTCCTTGTCCATGTTACCCTACCCACCGTATAGGTGGACTACACACCATATCAAGACTAACTGGGACCAAGGCCTTGTGCCACTGGCCATGTCTGTGTTCCACACCCCATGTTTGTGTACTCTATATATGGCTTGTTGCCTCACATGGTGTTTCACCTATGTGACCTAGTCATGTCTGTGTAATCGAGTACATGTCCTTTTATCTGGTTGTGTACTCCCACATGGGATCATGTCCATGTGATCCTTCAGATGAGTTCCCTTCTATGGAAGGCGTACATGGTGTGTAGGATTAATAAATGTCATTTCATACGAAGGTTTTATGTGAAACCCTAGTCTTCTCCACTGAGGGGTGATACACATCTTGTATTCATCCCACCACATGGTGTGTAGTTGGGTTTTCACCAGAAATTGAAGATCTTAATATACACTTATTTCACTTTGAATAAAGTTCCACTGCTTTAAATTGGGTGTTATCTATGGTCAAAAAAAGTGGATCATGCTGGAAATCATGGTTTTGGGCTGTTGGTCACTATAAATCGACCTTCAGTTATTTTTCAAGGTTTGGTCCCATGAACTACATCCCACTGTTCCTTCAACACTTTATTTCTTGATCTTAAACCATCAAAATGATCATTCATTCCTCAAAATAATCCTCAATATATTCTTGGTTTATTGATCCACTCCTCATTCGTGAAACTGCTATGAATTTGGGGTCTTATCGGGCTCGGTACCACCCAACAATTGTTGAACCGGGACCTTGGGGTCCAACTGGGAACAAACACAAAGAATCAAGAGGGAAAAGAACAAGAAAAAGGGGTTGAATAACACTATCCAATAATTCTTGGACAAAAAACAAGAATCAGAAAATGGTGTTAAAAA
Source organism: Viscum album (assembly GCA_963277665.1). Classification (NCBI taxonomy): domain Eukaryota; kingdom Viridiplantae; phylum Streptophyta; class Magnoliopsida; order Santalales; family Viscaceae; genus Viscum; species Viscum album. The sequence goes on along the minus strand of OY728127.1, from coordinate 343,618,699 downwards.
CAATTGATATAATCAAATTAATCGATCCCCAAGTGCATGCAAAGGATCTAATGTGGTGTAGATCGATAGAAGCGGTCGATCCACCCAAAAATTTTAATAAAAAATGGTTTAAAACCCCAATTGATGATTCCTACCTCAATTATGGATTTATCATCATCGAAGAACACACATTAGAATGATTGAGAGGGTTTGTTGTTTTTTATGCGTCCTGATCCTCCCTGATCTATCGATTTTTTTGTCATCTAAGGTGACCCACCAATGAAAGGAGAGAATCATTGGTGATTCCTGGATTATTATTCTAACCCTAGAACAATTTTTTAATTATATATTTATAAAATTTCATCTAGTTCAAAAATTAATTAATTAATTACTTTAATAATTAATTAAGTCACTAAACATGCCTCCAATGATTGAGAAGTTTGAACACCCTCTACCAACCCATTTTATGTTGCACCTAGGGTAAACACCATGTTCTAGACACAAATATGATTTTAGATATCATATCTAATCTTCCATTTTATATTTATATTATTTTATTTGAAGAACGATCCATGAGCAATATAAAATATATTTAATATTTTATAAATTTAGTTATGAGTACATTGGGCCTCTGAATTGAACAACGTCTCAGTTCCTAGCTAGGGAAATATACACTGAAATATTTAAAATTCTTACATGAAAAAAAATCCAAGTCTCTAAATCATTTCCTCCGTTAATATTTTCTTCCCAAAAAATCCAGAAATAATAAAACCGCAAAGGATATTGATCCCACACTTAGATATCTGCTCCCAAGAACTCTTCTACATGTTCCTATGCTTCCAAAACACATGGACCAAGGGGATGTTATATCCATGTACGGTCCTCTCTTGCAGATCCTCAATCTCTACTGGGTGCTCTGCAAAGGAGGATCTATCCTTGATATCCAGTCCTCCACATTATATAATGTCTCTAGGTTCATGCATGTATCCCCTCAACTGCAACATATGAAAGACATTGTGCACCCTCTTAAGATATGAGTGTAGGGTGAGGTGGGAGGAAACAATGAAAACCATCTACCTGATCTCAAATGGCCTGAGGATAATTGGTAATAGCTTGCTTCCCTAGATGAACCATCATAATTTTCATCATTGGGAGAATCTCTGAAAAATTTGGCCTCTCCGATCAAACTGCATGGTCCTACGATGGCGATTTAGGTAATTTTTTTCTACTCTTGGCCATCCTCATCCTCTCATAGAAAAACATTACATTCTCTATCATCACCTACACCATCTCTGGTCCCACAAGAGATGAGTCACCAATATCTAACAAGAACTAGGGTTACCGATAGGGTCTCCCATATAGGGACTCAAATGGAGTCATATTGATTGTATAGTGGTACATGTCATTCTAGGAAATCTCTACCAAGGGTAGGTGATCCTCTCAGATTTGGCCAAACTCTAACACACAATAACTGAGTATATCCTCTAACACCAGGATAGTTCTCTTGGTATGCCCATCATTATAAGGGTTAAAGGTTTTACTCATCCTAATTTGGGTCCTGAATGACACATATAGGCCTCTTCACTATCATGATGTGAACCGAACATCATGATCGAAGATAATCTTTGAGGGAACCCCATAAAGTAAAAAAGATCTCCCATATGTACAACTACCCCACACTCTCCACTAAGCTTGGATCCCTAATAGAAAGGAATTATGCCAACATTCTGAGGTTTTAAACTATCACCTATATGGATTCATGACCCTTCACTATGTGTGTAATTCTATATAAAAAGTAAAAGTATATGATGTCTCATTTCTACTCTAGGATCTCTAGTGGCTGCAACAAACCTGTCAGAACATGGTGCTTAGACTTCACATGTGGACAAGTGAGACTCTGAGAGAGGAACACAACTATGATTCTTCTCATACTGGACCACCAAAACTGTTATTGGAGGTATTTTTACATCTTTCACATATCAGGATGTACAACTATTGGAAAATTATGGTACTCTCACATCACCTCCTCCCACATCATGATTGGAACCGCTATCCACCCCTTGACTAAGATGACGTGATTTCATCCTTCAGAATATCTATTTTGAGAGTCTCCTATGGATATATAATTACGTAATACCTCTCATTTGATGCCTCATATCTAGGAATCTCTCGCATTTTCAAGAATAAAAGTAGTCAACACCATCATCTTCAGGAAAGATGTACCCTCCTGCTCCACTAGGGTTAGTTTCATAGAGGCCAAATACTCTCAAGCCTCATGCAAAAAGAGAGACTAGGAAATCCTAATAAAGGAATTTAATACAACATTTCCCTTTCCTAGAGTATATATTCTCTAAAATTCATTTTTCTACAGGAACTCCAACTATCACCGTTGTTCATGTTTCAGGTCTATATGCCGGAAGATGTACCTGAGAATCTGGTGGTCTAAGTAAACCACAAAGTGCTTATCCATATGGAAGTGCCTCCACATCCTTAGGGTGAATATAACCACTTACATATCTAGGCCATGAGCTATATATTTTTTCTCATGGGGTCTCAATTTACTCGACTCATATACAATAACTACATGTCGCTTCCTCAATATGCATCTAAGTCCAGCTCTTGAGGAATCGTGATACACCAAAAACATCATGCCTTCATCTGGAAGTCTCAACATCAGAGCACTCGTCATCCTCAAAATCAACTCCTAAAATTTCCTCTATAAATTTTCTAACCAGGTAAAAAGAATCCATTTCTGCATCAATTTGGTCAAATAGGCAACAATTCTAGAGAATTCCCCCACAAACTAGTTTTAGTACACCTCCATGCCAAAAAATAATCACACCTCTAACATGATTTTGGATGGCTCCCAATAAATCTATGAATCAATAATTTCTAGTTCCACAGATAACACATTCATAGAAATTACATTCCCAATAAATTTAACCTCATGAATCCAAAAATATAACATTGATATCATTCCACAAGGTTGGTTCTCTCAAAAAAAATCTAGGACCATCCTCAAGTGATTTACATTTTCCTCCTATAATGTAGAGTAGATGAGTTTTTCATTAATGAAAAAAAACAAACTATTCCAACTACATTCAGATGACCTGGTCATCAAATCCATAAACATGAAAAATGAATTCATCACACCAAAGGGAATCACCAAGAACTCATAGTGTCCGTAGTGACATAAGAATTCCAACTTTGTAATATCATTATCGTGAATGCTTAACTAGTTGTAGTAAGGCCTGATATTATTCTTCCAGAACCATCTCGTGCCTCACAACTGGTCAAATTGGTCATCAATTCTCAGAAAGGGGTACTTATTATTTATCATGGCCTACTTCAGGAGATTATAATCAATGAAAATCCGCAATTTCTTATCCGCCTTTTTCATGAACAACATTGGGGATACCCAGGGGAACACACTATGTCTAAAGAAACCATTCTCTCAAAGGTCCTTTGACTACAACTACAAATCCAAGATTTTTGTGGGGTCCATATGATATGCCACAGTAGATATCGAAGTAGTTTCGGGATTAAATTAAATGAAATATTCCATCTCCCTCTACGGAGGTAGTCTTGGAACATATTTGGGGAAGACATACATGTAACCCTATACAATGATAGAACCCAGATTTTGGAAGTGCCTATTACACAATGGGATATACTCTACAAATAATGGGGGATGTGATATAGCATCCTTCTTTTAGAGCCCACTTTCCCTACCTTGAGATCTCTTTTACTAAAAAATACTAATCTTGTCCCATTAGCACATAGGAATCTTACTAGTCTTCAATGATATTCAATGTTGGCTCAGGCAATGTGAAACCAATCCGTACCCAAGATGAAATTATAGGGTTCTATCATGATGAAAAAAATGTCTCATGTGAACCTATCTCTACAAAGCGATAGCTCTCACTTCTGGAAAGTAAAAGATATAGATGAATCATTCCCTGTAAGAACACCAAGAGTAAGTTGTTGGGATAATGCCTAAACTGGGAGCTCCAGCTCTTACACTAGGAGTATATATAAAAATGAAGTACTATAACCTATATCTATTAGCACTAAAGTAAGGGTAAAATATTCACAAATCATACCTCTAATAATCTTGTACGATGTGAGGTCGTAAACTTTCAAATCATAGAGTTTTCAATGGCCCCAACCTCCAACTCCCAAAGCCTGATGTGGTCAATATAGTGGTGGTCATGGTGGAAGGATCTTATGGTTTTAACCATCACCCATAGCTCATCCTTATCTACTACCAGCTCTGCATCACTTGGGACCACCCTTCCCTCGCCTGGGAAATCCATGATCATGGTGTTGCCTCTGTCGTGGTGGTCCATCGGCTATCAATCTAGGCTGATCAAAACATCTTATTGTCCAGTCTTATTCCATGTGACCTCACCCATTAAAAGTAAAATGTCTCCCATATAAAGGATTATCTAGTGATATTTTGTGCCTCTAACCATGTGATTTAGTATGATCACAAGGAGTTATTTGACATTGAAATCCTGATTCCTGGAATATACTAGTTGCTAAAGACGACTAATCTCTATAGCACCCACTTCCAGCTCTAGTTTTCTAGAATCCCATATCTCTATCACTTGTTCCCACACCAACACCCCAGCATGGCTAGGAATTCACAAGGGAACCACACTGGCATGGATCTCTCTGTAGATTACCTACTCAAAATTCCATACACAGATGTTTCTATATCTAATCAAGTCAAGGAATGACTATGTAAATTCTGCAAACCTCACAGTGTAATCATACACTGTCATATCTCCCTATTGTAGCTCTAGAATATCTATAATTTGAATTGATCATAAAGAGGAGGGATAGTACTCCCCAATGAATAGCTGCTAGAAGTTGGTCCATGAGAGGGTGGACTCATCATGCATATGTCTAACAAGGCTCCACCCCCACCCAACTACTCCATGGAAAAGTCTAGTTTCCATATCAACCACTTGATATTTTAGGGTCTAAACTAGACTAAAAATATGGATCATCAAATCTATCCAATCATCTACATCCTATGGATCTATATCTCTATGGAACCTTAATGGCCTCTATGTAAATTCTGCAAACCTCGTAGAGTAATCAACCACCGTCATACCTCCCTTTTGTAGCTCTAGAATATCTAAAATTTGAATTGATCATAAAGAGGAGGGATAGTACTCCTCAATGAATAGCTGCTAGAAGTTGGTCCATGAGAGGGTGGACTCATCATGCATATGTGTAACAAGGCTCCACCCCCACCCAACTACTCCATGGAAAAGTCTATTTTCCATATCAACCACCTGATATTTTAGGGTCTAAACTAGACTAAAAATACGGATCATGAAATCTAGCCAATCATCTACATCCTATGGATCTATATCTCTATGGAACCTCAACGGACTCTATGTAAATTCTGCAAACTTCACAGCGTAATCATCCATCGTCATACCTCCCTGTTGTAGTTCTAGAATATCTATAATTTTAATTGATCATAAAGAGGAGGGATAGTACTCCTCAATGAATAACTGCTAGAAGTTGGTCCATGAGAGGGTGGACTCATCATGAATATGTGTAATAAGGCTCCACCCCCACCCAACTACTCCATGGAAAAGTATAGTTTCCATATCAACCACCTGATCTTTTAGGGTCTAAACTAGACTAAAAATACAGATCATCAAATCTAGCCAATCATCTACATCCTATGGATCTATATCTCTATGGAACCTCAACGGCCTCTAGTGATGGAACTCATGGAGCGCTCTAATCCTCTATACATCCTCATATATCTCTACTGAAAAAATATGCTACTCATTAGGGGGAGGTGCAGCTACCTACCCACCTAAAGAAGGGGTTCATGGGATAGACCCTGAACGGAGTCCTCGTCTCTCATCCATTCATCGTCACAAGCAGGTAGTTAAGGTCCTAGTGAATGGATATGTTAACAACTACAGCATCAATGGATTCCATATCTTGAGAGGCACACTTGACACACTTCTATATTATTTACCTAAACCAAACCAAATCCTCCTGAGGGGGGTAGTCGGATCATTTTCCCAAAGAATGAATGTACTTAGATACCAATCTATCACGACCTAACTCAAGTTGGGGATCACACCGCAACTATCCCAAGATTTCCTACATGGGCCTGGGGTGGAGAGAAGAATAAAAGTAATAACTTACTCATGGTTGTATTTTTCTACATACCTATATGCATACACATAGCCATTTCGATGAAAAAGTTCAAAGGAAAAGAGTAAAAAATGAAACACTGTTATAAAGTAAACCAAGCATGCATGAACCTCCATACAGTACAAAAGTATGATAGTGTAAACTAAAAAGAAAAGGGGAAAACACATGCCCAACAAGAAATATGTCCCAACTAGATAGAAAATTGAAAATTTAGACAGTTGAGAGATCCCTTCTTTGGATCTCTTAGCTGTAACAACCATACGAGGTCCAAGGTACCATGCATCCCTAAGCTCCTCTAAAGTCACGTTTGACATGTCATTTTTCTACATAGGATATGACACGTCTCTGACATGCCCGTGCAGGGGTGTGTATACAAATACCTAGTAAGATTCCCTAAAATATAAAGGGGGTTAGTAAGAGATACACAAAAAATAAAGGTAGTAGATGTAAGATAATATCAAATAGAACAGCTCAACCCAAATGAAGAGTGATAGTAAGCTTGTCCAAACATAGGGGGATAAACATGGTGAGTAGATAAACTACCAATCGAGTCTTCACCACCTATTTTAGAAGAGTAGACTCATCCAACCATGAAACCATAAACATGTAAAGCATGTTTCATACCCCACACATCTTCACCTCTCATGGAAGGAGAGTAACCAAACCTAGTGAGTGGATATAGTAGGATATATATAAGTTTAGTGAAAGAAGTGAAAATTAGAAAGTAAGGTGATATTCATCTCATAGATCATCCCAAGAAGATGTTGTAATAGAGGTTTCCCTACACACAATAAGAATAGTACTTTTGATTACCATATCGTGTATACCGTAAGATATAAATGTTTCATTCCTACCATTTTAGTGTAGATATTTATGTGTCCACTTTTTAATGGTAATTTCCGTAGATTAATTTTCATATCAAAATGTTATAATAGATCATAGGATATAATGAGAACCTTGAGATACCATGACATTAATCTAAAAATAATTTCACATTGTCTAGAAACATTTTACTAACTGGAAACAGTAGATGTTATACTATCAGGTGATAGGGGGTCATAAGAATTGAGACTTATACTCATGAAGTTCGTACTTGGTGTTCTCTAGTAGTGGGATCATAAGGAAAACCCATCCAATCAGAACTCCACAAGTTTTGGGTGTCATAGGTTGTTCGTATTTGTGGACATATGAATTGGTATCCTAACATTATATCATTACCATTGTGTTCCATTTCATTGCATACTTTTTTATAAGGAAAAAACTGTGACAATAAAAATCATGGTGAGGTAGCTTGTGTTAGGTGCACCATTGGTGGTATGGAATTGAAGTTCCAATGATCGAACAACAACTAATAAGGGGGGTTTAATTAGTTGTTCACTTTTTATAAGTTTAAAATCATTAAGATAATTAACCCCTACAACCTATGAAGATTTATTTCCTTGTCAACCATTAACAAATACATCAACATGCATGAATATTAAAGCAATTAAGATACACACAATTTACAAGGGTCGACCTCAATGTTAGAACCTATGTACTTTCCATAGCCACTCTCATGGGTCTATGGAAATCCACTATAATGAAAAAGTGAATAAAACTTTTATCAACTCCCATTAGACACATTCTATCGCCGGATAGGAAAGATTATACTGAATCCCATAATTTTACAATGTTTTCTTAAAGAAAAATTGATACAAACACAAGAATAAAAACATTGTTGAATGTGATCCACAAATGATCAGTCTAAATCGTCATTCTGATTTAGATAAGTCTCATTTTCTCAATACAGTAAGGATGGTTCCGATTATTCATTTCCTTAAAAACTCAAAGAAAACTTCTTTAATCTTGGGGGAACCTTTCACTTTGAATTCTCAAGTGCTCCACATTTTCCACATGTGTGAATGTTACAAATGAGAAAATGATATGAGAACATACTTATAGGCAACTTGGAAAACAAGGGTGGGAAACTTGAAAATATTTCTCGCTTCCTCCAATCTCCAAAACTTTGAAAATATCTCCCATTTACTCTTCAATCTTTGAATTCTTCAAACCTCATTAAATTTCTCTAAGATTTACACGACGTTGAAATTTGGGTTTGATAATGCTGAATATTGACTCTAATATTTTCGGAAGCATGCCTAGAAATGTGGGGCACATTTTCCAAATTTTATTAGAATGTTTTCTCAGAATTCTGGATCTGATTTTTTCCAGAATGTTGCTTAGAATTCTGGATCCAAATTTTCCCAGAATGTTGCTCAGAATTCTGGATCTTATTTTTTCTAGAATGTTTCTTAGAATTCTATATCCAATTTTTTCTAGAATGTTTCTTAGGATTCTAGATCTGATGTTTCTCATAATTTTGCTTAAAATTATGGATTTGATTTTCCTAGACTGTTGCTCAGAATTCTGGATCTGATTATTCCCAGAATATTGTGAAAAATTATGGATCCTATTTTTCTCATAATTTTGATCTGAATTATGAATATGAATTTTCAATGAATGATACTTAGAATTTTGGATCTGATTTTTTCCAAAATGTTGCTCAAAATATTGGATCTAGTTTTTCCCAGAATGTTTCTCAGAATTCTAGATCTGATTTTTCTCAGAATGTTTCTCATTGAAAGTCTTCAAACAACATCACCATTTCTTCAAAAGCTTTTATCATGAAATTTTTTTTTGATTTGTGAGAAATTTAAGATCGTCAAATCATTTTTTAATTTTTTTATAATGTTTGAGAAACATTCTAACTTCTGAATCTTTAACAACATCTTTTTTTATGATTTCTTTAGCAACAAAAAGGACTTCAGCAACATCTTTCAGACTCAACAACTTATTTCAAACTCAGAAACTTCCCTTAAGCTCAGCACCTTCCTTAAACTCAGAAACATCTTTCTTTCTTAGCAACAGATGAAAACATATAGCAACCACCAACCTCATATTCTTGTATATCAAAAACATTCTCCAAAAAAAATGTTAGTTGTCAAAAAAATACAAAACATTGTTAAAACAAAACCCCACAAAGGTTTTTAAATTTTTTTGAATGTTCATGAAAGGATTTGTTACTTACATGTTATGGAAGTAATATATCTCAGTCTTAGTTGATCAGGACAGTTCTACCTCCACAAGTATTTGGCCAAAGTAGTCGAAAGGTAAATCCATCTGGTTAGATCAGCAAATAATAAAGAAATATAAGGGAAATGACCCAAGGGTTCATCCTACTTTATGAGATATTCAAAGACCAAGATATTATAGTGCAATGTATATATTTGTTGGTTGGTTTTCATTGTTATGAAAATCCTTATCCCTTTAGGGGCTTTGGTGGGTTTCTCGAATCTACTCTTGGTCTATTGATTTTATTCATTTTTGTCAAGATAAGGTCCTGGAGGGTTACACCCAATAATAATATTCAGGAATCCAACCTATTCAGTTGAATAGTTATATTGGACATCATGGGCCCCAAAAAGAGTTCATAGATTTTTCCATGTTCTCGATCACCAATAAATAATTAAATTCATATTATTAAGGTTACAAATAATTGGGTATAATTTGTTAATATATTTAAAATTTAAGTAAATATGAGAGAATATTAATCAAATGAATATTATTTTTATATTCCAAGTTCATTTAATATTAAGTGGGAATTATAAGAAATGTTATTGACTCTATTTTATAATTTAATATATTTAATATTTATTGCACATTTGTGAAAAAAAATTGCATAGTTTAGTTTGTCATAATTGTTATTTAGTGGAGGTTAAATTTTCAGGGGTCGAGGAACCCAGCCTTTTGTTTTGAATATGCACTATAAATAGGGAGAGTCTCTTACACAACGATGACTTTTCATTAATTTTTTCATGATACCCTCTCTATCGTCCTGCTTTTTATAAAAAGAGTCCCTCTATATAAGTGATTATCCAAGAACACCTTAAAGCATCAAAGGTAGAGGATCATGCTGATCGTCGGGGCATCGAAGGTGGCATCGTATATCTGCGTTAACACTCGGAATTCGACAATTGAAATTTTAGCAGATTATTTAAGTGTATGCGTATAATCTAGAGGGATCCTAATTTGGATAATTTGAGAAATTATTAATGGTGACAAGAAGATTTTGAGCATGATTTCAAATCTATAATATATATGTTTTTTGTTTTATTTTTAGGGGGATGATTAATTATGTGAGATCATCATACTGCATTGGGGCTCATATCGTTGGAGACAACAAGTCTCATCATCCCAACATAGAAAATTTTTAAAATCTCTGGCTCACTGGATTCCGCTAATCACCATGGTAATTTCAATTGGTATCAGAGTGAGTGTGTATATTACCTATGACAAAAAAAATAAGTTACATTAAAATGTTGTAGAGGATTTGATTTTTGTCCCAATGGTTACAAATGTGAGTTGATCTGAGGTCGAATGACCATGTTATGGTCATTCGGAAAAAAAAATTGGATCGTTTGTGGTTTTTAAATGGGTATTATTTTTCAAAAACATATATGAATATGTTTTTCCACCGGTTGTTTTGTTTTTCAATGATACCAATAATTATTACTATCATTTAATAATAATTATTATTATTATTTATTATAAAATTAATTAATATTATCATTCAAAATTCTATTGAGAAGAGTTAATAATTATAAAAATGGGATGGGGAAAATGGTTGGATTTGGATAAATACAATGCAAAAAACAAAATAATAAGAATAAAAGTGGGGTGGAGAGATGTTCTCATTTTAGTCAACAAAAAAAATAAAAAAGGAAAAGAGTTTGGCCCCCTAACCCCTTCTGTGGGCTAGTTTTCTTCCCTGGCACATCACCCCTAGCTTGACCAGCTGACATCTGGACCTACTCTGTCGAGTTTCTTCCTTAACCTCCCTTCATACAGCCCTAGTTGAAGGCTCCATCTCCTCTATCGGGTGACATTGGCCTTATCGCGACACACCTCCACATAAGATATGGCCTTCTACCAGTGTGCAGGATAGTTGACCACATGAGTCATGTGTCTCCTCCCTCCCCGATGCCCAGGCTCTTCAACGGTATCCTCCTTGAGTCAGCCACCCCTCATCATGTGCTGCCTCTCCATCCAGCCACCATATCTACAGAAAAACATGTCAACACACTTGTAGAGTTCTCTGTTTATTCATTCGTTAGGTAGCCAGGTTGCCACAGATCTGCGGACAGCACAACTATCGCCATGGTCATCCCCAGCAAGGGCCTATATCTCTCTATGGTCGACCACCATCAACACTCCGATGGAGAACCATCATCATAACAGTAGCTGTCATCCCACCCATCTGCCTCTTAGAGCCTCTCATACATGTAGATCAATTCTCATCGACATGCCTTCCGAGCCCAAAAACCCCTCCGGTCGTAGAACCTGGACCGAGCGACTTGTCCGACCATGCCTAGAAGAGACGACCATGCATCCTTACACTCCCCTACCACAAAACCTTGTCCAGACTGCATTGCTCCCGATATCTCAGATGGCCACCAAGATTTAGATGGAAAGCGAGCTTACCACATGCCAGTGTGCCCAAATGGTTATCAATCCCATGAGGTACCCCAGCTAAGGTTCTATTGGTTCTGATCTGCGTGGAAGTGGGACTTGGTGGGCCTACCCGACTCAGAATGGATTTTTTCAGACCTTTATGGCCTTTTTTAGCCCTACACGGGCTTCACTTGGCACGTTATAAGTCTATTTAGGTTTTGTGTGACACTCAATGGGTCAGGGTGGGGTTTTGGGGATTGGGTTAACTTAAATTATTTATTTTATTTATTTTATTTTATTTGTAAATTAACTTAATAAATATATTAGTTTTAGTTTAAAAATGACTTTAATTTCTTTGGGTAAATTAATTAAATTTATTTTTGAAATAAATTGGTTAATTTAATTTGATTGTTGAAATTAAAATTAAATTAATAGTGGACTGAAAAAAATAGTTAATTTTTTTGAAATTAATTATTTCATTTAATTTAATTAGAATACCCTTATAATTTTTAAAATTCAATTTAATTTTATGATGCTTATAATTATATTGATTGGTATTGAGAAATTGACCTGAACTTTGTATATCTGGTTGGTTTTATTTAATTTATAATTTTAACTATGTGAGATGTTTTTAATTAATTAATTAATATTGTTTGTGCGTCCTCTTTTATTTTGGGTCAATTAGTATAAGGACCAACATGTCCAAATTCATATGATATAATTTTCACCCCTAGTTATCCTAGCCATCATGAATGTATTTTTTTACAATTGATGGAGATGATGAATAGTGTTGAATCCACTAATGCATTTCAATATGCCCATACATGGACAATATAAGATACAGACGACGCTAAATAGAGGTGTTACTCTAGAAGATTAGCGAACATATTGGAAGGGGATGAGCTGCACCATGAGTCAAGAGAACACTCATTTATGATGCCCCTAAGTCATGATTGGTCCATTGAATTTAAAAGTATCAACCAATTTTAGATTCTCAAGACAAGTCAGGTAGTATATTACATTTATGTATTTACTTATTTTTTTATGCATTTTATAACAATAGGAAAATACATAAAATAATAAATAATAAAATTCACAAATAAGGTATGCATTTTTTATCTATTAATATTTAGTTGTGAGTGTGACAATGTATATGAATGATACAAAAAGAAATTTATTACATAATATGAGAGAAAAACCCAAAACCCTTAATAAAATATTAAGTCGTTAAACACCTTCCACTATTTGAATTTAAATACAACCAAGAGTTCAGGGTTCTCGGTCATCAATAGCCGAGAATACCTCTTACTACGGTGGAGTTATAATGATAACAATGGGTTGAATTAATTAAAATGTTAGTAAAGATTAGTAATAGATAACATTCTATCTCTTTAGTGGAAAGAGTTGAGGGAATCATATTATGATTCAGAGAAGCTATGACTTCACTCAACAGATCAATAAGTTGTGAGTTAATGTAGTGGTCCAATCAAAAAACTATGTCGAAATCTCTTAGTAGTGGTGAATCCATAGCTTGTATAATATGAGGTGAGGCTCAAGGATCATTGAAACTATAATACTTAACCTACAGAGTATTCAAATTCTAGTACAGAGGGTTCCTATAATTCTATAATATAGTGAGATACATTTAATGGTATAATTAATCAATAATTTCTAATTCGTAAATCATGATAAAAGTAAAAACTTCTAGAATTGGTTTTTATAGAAAATGGAATTTAATATAACCAGATAAACTATGATAATAATTGGAAAAAGTTTATGTCCTATCCAGCATGAATTTCAAAGTGTAGTATAGGAGCTTGTGCACACTACTATGATATCAGATATTCCAGGTGCTAGTGTCCCTACCTGTTAGGCCGCCTCAGGAAGTGAGGGTGTAAAATTACTTGTAGAAAACTCTTGTATAGAGAATATTATGGTTATATCATTATACTATCATTAACATATATTTTTTTCAATTACAACAACGGGACATGTATTATATAACATGTGGTATTTTCTCTGAGAAGTTTATGAGGAGAAAGGGAAGAAAGATTTGAATGGGTGATCAATTACACTGGATTTATGTAAATATGAAACATGAAACGTGGTATTTGAAAACATTACATTCTCATTTACACGCAATTAATTCAGTTTTTTTAGGTTAAAAAATTAACATGTATGGAGTAAATTCTCCATTACCTATTTAGGTAAAGTTCGCAAAGTAAAAAATAATGCAATGTTAGATTAATCATTAGTTTTTATGGTGAAAAAGTTGAAAGGAAAGACAAAATGTGTAGTGGAAAGTGTAACACCAAAGGTACATTTTCAAAATCATTCAAGTTAAATAGGTAATGAACAAGTGGTTATTTTCTTCACATGACATTAATCTCTGAAATTTAATCCAATGAATTGGATTAAATAAGAATGATATCACTTCTTCTTCAATGGTTACTCATTAATTAATTTTTCTAACGTGATTCTTAGGAAAAAAAGATAATATTTCAATGACATATGTTTATTTAATTATATTAACTGATTATGTATTGAAATTTTACAAGAAGTTAGGTTTATTCTCCAATCAGCTAAGGAAGGGTGATTCATATGTTAACGGTGAAAAATGCATCACTTATAATTTAAATGTGATGGATTCTAGTTGTACAACTTGTTCAGTATAACCAAAATATTTATCCCATGTTTCTATCTTACAATAGGAGACATCTTTCCATGTTCATAAATTAATGTTTTTTGTGGTGTCTCATACTCAATAAATAGTTCTAAGGTACTTGAATCATAGGCAATATGTGATGAAAATAAAATGTAAGACTTTTACCCTATTGTGGCAAGATAATTTTTTTTCAAGTAAAAATAAAAATGAACTTCAAGGATATTCATAGTTTTGGTATTTTGACTTAATTGAGATATACACCTTTGGTATTATCGATGTATATATTTATTTGGTTTGGGAAAATAAACCATTATAAATAATGTTATTCCACAAAGATTTAGGAATTATTTTAACAAGAGAGCATGAACTATCACAGGTGTGATATAGTGGTATTTATACTTTCTAAGATTCCTTTAGGTACTTAAGGAATGATAAAGTGAAGTATGATATATACATGGTTAGATGATATGAGTTCATTGGAGCCAAAATTCTGAATAATATCATGACAAAAAATTCATCGATCATGAAAATATAGCATTGAGTAATTCCTTAATTCACATTACCTTATCTATATCATGACATTGATTATAATAAATAGGATAAATGATGATGTCTTACATGTTGAAATTGATCAAAAAAATGAAGTGGGGAGAAATTCCTAAATGCACAATTTATAAATCAGAGTTATGGTTAAGTAGTTTTAATGTTGCAACTTACAGAAACATCCATTATATTTCAAGACATGGTTTTCAAATAATGGAAAAATTCTATAACAATACACCTACTATAATAAAAAATCGATATCATATGAGTCATAGTATGATGGAAATCCATTATGTCATAAAAAATGTGTTTATATGCAAAGAGTTTTCTAGGATATGAACAAACATGAATTAAGGTAAACAAATTGCGCATCTAAATAATTGTATTGATGGTTTATTAGTATATTACATAAATCCCAATGATAGAATGAAATTATTGGGTGAAACATGATTCCCACTATGTAAAATTTTCTAACATGTAGAAAAAAAACAATGTAGTGCTTACCGATGACAATATAAAAAAATGGGCATCTCCTTAGCCCCTAGGTGCTTGTTTTACAAGGAAAGTAGAGAAGAAATATCGAATCATCTATTCTTTAAAGGATATTGGGTGTGAACAATATGAAGATATTTTGGGGACGTTATGGCCTTATCTTCTTAGGAATTTCTGGGTGAAAACTTCCTGGATTAGTGGTTTCATGGTGCATGAGATATGGATCCTAAAAGGGTGGTTTGGTAAATAGTGTTGACCACTGGATGTTGGTGCATATGGAAAGAAAGAAACAAGACCTATTGTGAGGATGCTCCATCTATATAGTGGACTCTTATCATCATAACTAGGATCCTAATCATTTTCATTGTTAGTCTGTTTAAGAAAAGGTGTGATGTCATACTCTTAGACCACTACAAATGAGAAATACTCCCAATAATGCAATATTCACTAGTTCACATGGTCACTAGGTCCATTGGTACCCTCACCTCATGGGCCTTAATGTAAACATAGAGGGATCTTATATCCTAGGAGATATACGGGGATGGGGTAGTATGTGACCACATGGGTTCTATTATACTGGCTTTCACTGCTCACTTTTTCCATGGTCATTCTCTATAGGTGGAGGCTGAGTCTATGATCACAAACCTTATCTTATTCATTCAGAGTAATATTGATCTTTTAGAAGTGTAAATAGACTCTATCATCTTGCATAATTCTCTGCATGAAATAGGTATTATCTCATGGTTGATTTACTATATTAAAAGAAAGTTTAAAATCCTTCTAAACAAAAATATGTGTGTGCTCCACTCCCATTGAGAAGTAAACAAGGTTGCATACCATCTTGTTTCTAAGGAATTATAAGGTGATGGATTCTTTTTCATTCCTAACAAAAAAATCTTGAGGCCCTATGGGGGAGAACCACGTAGTAGGGTATGCCCTAGGGTTCACTATTTCAAGCCCCCTTAATCATGTTCCATATTCTGTCTCACTTTTCTTTCACTCTTTCCTACGAATAAATAAAATAAATAATAATAGAATGGATAGTCAAAAATACATATAATAAAAAAGTAGTAGTCAAGTGATAAACTACATAATATATAAGAGGGTTTACATCTCTATTTGAGATAGTAGGAACAATATTTACTGGGTTTTAGTCAATTCTAATGATGAAAAAGTAGTTGACATAGGAACTTGTTCCATAAGAGCATGTGGAACAAGAATATTCTAGAGAAATATACTACATAGGAATGTTAAAACCAAACATATGGTTTTATATTCACCATGTCTGGTGATACATTATTCAATGAGAATAATAATTCTTAAAATAAAGTAGTAAATAGAAATATACTATGATTGGAAAGTTAAATTAAAATTCCATAATGGATTCCATGTATCAAAGTGAAAAGGGGATTATAAATTTAATACTATGGTGGGTATTCTAGTGAGTTAACACATGGATGGTAAAAATGAAGTACCAATAAGGTTCGATTGGTAATACCTAGTTTATATTCCTAAATATTTAAGAATTTTACATGTTATAGATAATTTCTATGATCATTTAACTGGAAATTGAATTTTAAGAAGAACTGTCATGGAAAGTGTCTATATCACGCAACCTGAAATGGATGGTCACATCCCAAAATTCTAATAAGGGTGTAAGTTACATAAATATAGTTAAGTATTAATGTAAGCATTATGATCATAGAATATTCATTTGGAAAGAATATTTTACATGTTTCTACTAGAGTTTAGTGTGGTAACCATCATTTTCCAAGTGAAATATGTTTGACAACATATGGAAAATAGTTATTTATCTTACAATTAGTTAACACCAGGTTGAAAGACATTATCTAGTGATTAAAATAAAGTAGCAACCTATGCTCTAGGTAACATGATATAATAAGGTATATGTGATAGTTTCTTGGAGCTATTCCATCATATATATATTGATATTGTATTGAAAAACACAAGTTGGAACAATTTAAGGGATGAATTGTTTCCAGTGTCACATGGATTAAATCTCTCCATGTAGGAATGAAATGGAATGGGAGGATATTAAGTGCTGAGTAGAGTTCCATTATCTTCTATGATAAATCAATAACTTGTTCCATGATATGTACAATAATTTTTATTGCCAACATATACTTTATTATAGGAAATTATTATTTATATCATGGAAAACTGAAAGTAATGCAGTCAGTAAAATCTGATTGTACATGGGAATGTACAGAAGATATGCACTTGGTATGTGGAGAGGATATGATACTAGTTTCTATGGGACACATACAAGTATTCCTTTGGATAAATTTGATCTGGTATCATAGTTATACTAAGGTGTTGAGTGAGAAAATCTCATATAAACTAGTGGTGTCCATACCGAAAAATATTAAGTTTTTTGTAGCTTATAAGGCATATAAGATATAGCTATTAAATCCAAATATTTGTTCCAGTTCTTAGAATAACACCTACCAAGTAAAGATTTATCATAATTATAATTATGTTGCAGTTACTATCCAATTAATCAATCTTTGATAGTGTAAAAAGGGATACACTCAGTGTTTTCTGTCTCTTGAGAGGTTTTACTCAATGAGATGAGGTCACATATAGCAAAGTAGCCACACAACGGGAAAATCAAAGACCCAACAGCTAAAGAAATTACTCAGTAGAAACATCATCTTTATCATGTGATAGCTGACAAGTTTCATTATAAAGATGGCTCTAGTGGAAGTGAATGTGTTGTACTAGTGGGTTTCCAAGACACAACTTGAATAGTAATTTTGATTACCATCTCGGGTATACACTTAGATATACATGATATATTCTTATCATTATAGTGTAGATATTTTACGTCCACTATTTAATGGTACTTTCCATAGATTATGTATCATTTCAAAAGGTTATAGCAGATCCCAGAATATACTGAGAACCTTGAGATACATTGAAATTAATCATGAAAAAAGGTTTTAGGGTCTATATACATCTTACTAACTAGAAATAGTATATTTTAGAGTATCGGGTGCAGAGGGATCATAATAATTGAGACTTATTCTCATGATATTCCTACTTGGTTATCTATATTAGTGAGATCATGGGGATAGAATTTCCAATAGAAACACCACATGTTTTGGGTTTCATCAGTTATTCCTATCTACATACATGTGTTTTGGTCTCCTAACATGATATCATTTTCAGTGTATTCCATTTTATTGCATACATTGATGCAAGGAAAAAACCATGATAATGAAATCGTGGTAAGGTAGCTTATGTTGGGTGTGTCATTGGTGGAATGTAATTGGTTTATTGGTCAAGAAAGGATTTTTTTCTTCAATGTTAAGGAAGAAATATATCTCATGCCTAGTTGATCAATATGGTACTACCTTCATATGTATTTGAAAAAATAATTTGAAAGGTAAATCCATCCGGTTAGATCAACAAATAATAAAGCAAGAAAATGGCGATGACACGAGTGTGTTTCCTAGTTTATGAGATATTCAAATACAAATAGATTATAGTATACAATGCATGTCCATAGGTTGGTAGTCATTGATATGAAAATACATGTCTCTTTAGAGTCCTTAATGGGTTACTAGACTTTTCTCTTTGTCTGTGGATTTTTTTACTACTATCGAGATAAGGATTGAGAGGGTCACACACAATAACCATATTCAAGATTCCTCCCTATTCAGTTTAATAGGTATACTAGTCATGGTGGGCCCAACCATGGGGTCCAAGTGTTGTCAAAGTTATCAATCACTGATAAATAAATAAATTTATATTATTTAGGTTTTTAATAATTGGGTTGAATTTGAATAATTTATTTACAAGTAAATACAATATAATATTAATAAAATTAACATTATTTTAATATTCCATGTTCATTTAATATTTAGCGGGAATTACGTTTCATGTTAATGACTCGGTTTTATCCTGTAATATATTTAATATATATTACATGTATGTGATAAATTAAAAAAACTATTTATTCTTTATTTTATTCTGTCAAAATTATTATTTAGTGGATGTAAAATTTTTGGGTCCAGGGAACCCTACTGGGTGTTTTGAATATCCATTATAAATTTCGATAGGATCTTTAACAATGGTGACTATTCATTAATTTTTTAGTGAGAGCATCTATCTCATTCAACATTGTAGAGAGAGAGTCTCTCTATTTGAGTAAATATTTGACAACACCTTCAACCATCAAAGGCGGGGGGTCGCGGTGATCATCAGGATGTTGAAGGCATCATCATATCTCGCACTACCACCTGGAATTTAACGATCAAAATTCCAAAAAACCTTTTAATTTAATTTCGATGATCTTGAGGGATTATACATTGGTTATTTTGAGAAATGATCATTGATGACAAGCAGATGTTGAGTGCATCTTCAGATATGAAAAAGGTATGTTTTTTGTTTTATTTTCTATACTATAATTAATTACACGAGATCCTCAGACAATGAGATAGCTCAGACCATCAGAGACAAGAAGTCACGTCATCCCAATGATGAAAAAAATTAAATCACCAGCCCAAAAGTTTCTATTGATTACCCTAGTACCTTCAAAATAAGAGTATCCAATAATTACAAAAGTCTGTGAATGATGCCCAGAATCTCACACATCTTTCCAGAAGTAATTGTTGAAGTCAAACCACACCTCATCACTATGATGCATAGTTGAGGGGCCAAAAACATAAAGTAGAGGACCCATTCCCTATTACATCATGGGTGGTCAAATTTGAGGTATCTCTTGAGTAACCACACCCATTCCAATATGGGTTTCCACTATTGTTTCATAAGGAACCATTCCCTATTCTGATAGGGGTTACACTCGGTAAGGTAGAGGATCTGCGCCTATGTTGATGGTGGGGTTCAACTCTATTGTGATTAAGGACATACACCCAATATGATAGGGGGTTCCCCTTAAAAATTGAGGACTCATGACCTGGTACAATAGAGGGTTCCACTCTGGTCATTGAGGACCTACCATGTAATTCCACGACCCTAGTTACCCAGATTCGGTGCATTAATATATAACGTTGGCATGATCGTAAGAGATCAAGTCTCTAAAGACTGATTAGTTTAGTATCCTTGGAAGTACTAGATATATACATAAGTTTTACATTACATCATGAAATAAAAAACAACACGGTTTCCCCTTTAAACATCCTCATATCCTTGTCATATCCCTACAGGTTAATCATAATATACTTATTCACATCTTGGGAAGAAGAAAACATAAGAAAGGGGTGAGCTCAAATTCTCAGTAAGGATAAAAATATAGCAGAAACTGTCATAAATAATCATAAACATTTAAGGAAATGTATAAGACTAAAACAAAATCCTTTTAAACATAAACTTCAGCATAATATGGAAAAGATAAATCAAATAATTCCATTTACATATTCACATGGATATCATACTTGTTGAATAATCACATGTAATATCAATAGCTAATTTCATAATGATATAATGCATATTTTTGGACATCATAACCACATAGTCAAGGCCTCGTGCCAAGACTACACATAATATTTTGTCATGGTCTTGTGATAAGAAACTAGTTTGTCTCATGAGACCTACCGATGCATCAAGGAGCTATAGTGGGCTCCACCCATCACTTACTAAGTCCAATGCATTCCTCAAATGAAAAGGTTGAAACATTACATAAACATTTATATTAAAACTAGTGTATGAAATACTTTAACAATAAACCATGAATGGTACAAAAATAACACATCTATAGTCAAACATATCACAAAATCTTCAATACAATATGGAATATTGTATCATAATAAATCAACTTCAAAGAAGATTAAAATCCATCAAAGGATGTTGACATAGATGAAATCAAAACTATTTGAGAGAAATATATCATTCTATTTTGAAATCATTTAAAAGTCACATAATTATATAAGAAAACAACTATTTTGAAAATATTCTTATAAGCTTTAAGTGAAGCTTCAATGTTGTTCAAACAATAGAAAATAGCCTCACCCGTCATATAAGTTAAAAAACATTCTTACCTTAATTCTTTGAAAAGGTCATAAAGTGCCTTATTTGGAAAATGATAGAAAGATTCATTTCAAAACATTTTATAAAAAGTCAAACAAGGGTATAAATGAATTTAACCCATATTATAGAAAATAGTAAAAATGTTTTGAAATACTTTTTTAAGAAACACAGATGTGGATGATAAAGAAGTCCGTGTAGATACTTACGTATAAACAACCTCAGATAAATAAAGAGATTGTAAAAATAACCCTTACCTTGTACTTTTCCCTGGTCGAGGGTATGTTAACCTCCTATATAATAGTTAAATAATTTTTATTAAATTATACAAATATATATATATATATATATGATATAATATATGATCTTTTAATATTGCTTGTCTAATGATAATTCAGTAGTATCATCATTTCGGGTGTTAATTGATTCATTTTACGTTATATATTTTTTTAGGTAAGTCATATTTGTAATGGATATGATGTATTTGATTCATATACAGAATGGTATTAATTTCTTAAATATTATTTTTTAATCATAAAAGTAGATTTATTCTTCAATGGTTATGATGGGGAATGAATCTCATCGCGCTCGTGGACACGGTAATCCGTACTTACACACGAGCGACAATATCATTCTATTGATGGTGAAATTGTATGTAATTGAATGGTATATAATATATAAAGAATAATTAACATATTATATTTATTATTTACATCAATTATACTCATTATTATACCCATGATAATAATTAAGTGTTGAATGATAAACTACACCACGACGTGGAGATGGTAAGTCGTACCTACGCGCGTATGGTGACTTTGTCATTCATAGGATGGATAGAATAATGAATATGGTTGTACCATATTTATAATAACATTATAGTATTTATAAGGTACTGGATTTATTATTTTGTTATGGAATCAACAAAGAAATAGTAAGTGGAAGAAGAAAAGATCTTTGAAAGTGGTGATGAAATTATTACCTCTACTTCAGGTGTTTCCTTTTGATTTGATCAAAAAGGCTACATAGGATGGATTTATGATAAAAGTAGGGACCTTAAATGGAATTTAGGGTAGCTGGTAGGATATTTTTCCTAGTATTGTCCAAGAAAAATGGCTTTGGAGGTTTGATTTTGAGAGAAGGGGAAGTACCCTTTTATAAGAGAGGTGAGGCTCACTTTAGGAAAAGCTTGAAATATTAATTTATTATACAATCATATTCGGTTTATAATGGTTCAAAAAGGATTTATTTAGAGTCTATGGTGGGTATGGTTTGAGAACCTCTCAACCAATAGGTTTTATATTGGTTTAGGTCACTATATTAACCTTTTCTTTTATATTTAACTCTTAGTTAAACAGTTAAACTTTTACTATGTATTCTTGTATTATTATAAAAAATGTTTAATAAACATACTATAAAATGACAAGAGAACCCCAAGTAGTTCAGTATTGACATATATAACCTTATATAAGTCCTTTGGACGAACCTTATATTTTTATAAATATTATATCAATTAAAAATATAGTATTTGTTTTAAAAACTCATTTATGTCAATTTTGACACTATTTTGTATTTGGTTTTTTTTTAAGTAAAAAAAACGATTACTTCATAAACAATAAGTTAAATCAATCCTAAAATGTCATATTAACCTATAAAAATAGTGTAATGCATCAAAATTCTCAATTTACATTTATTTGGATATTTATAATTCCAATTATTATAATATTTCATTAATAATGAAATTACTACATCATCATTCTGTCACAAATAAATTTAATTATTTAATTTATAGAAATTATAAATAAAATACCATTATGTGGGAAATCATTTTATATTTCTAATGAATATTTATAGTCAAATTTATCTTATTTATAACCCTATATTACAATGTTTTAGTTATTAAAATTTGAATTAAACACTTTTAACTCTTCTTTAAATAAAACAATAATAAATATCCTAATCTAATCCAAGTGGATCAAAGAAGATCATATTTTATTTCAAAAGTTTATTTTGGTCTAAATAAACTTATCCAATAAAATTATTACACATTTTAGGGAAATTATAATATCATTTTTACCTTTAATTACCCTATTTACTTTTAACCGTGGTAAATAAAATTCAAAAGTCACTATTCACCAAAAAAAATATTTTCATCTTATTGAACCATATTTTACATACCAATGTCAACCATGTCACTCAGATTTTGTAAATTTAATTTCTAGAAGCGGTAAAATTTCATTTTATGCAAATTTTCAAATGTGCCTAGAAAGATGGAAAAATACGTAAAAATGATCAATAAAATTTTATACATCTAATTTTATTATAAAATGACTCCAATGAATTACATTGAACTTATATAGGTATTATGTATCTATTTTGACCTGAAATAAATTTAAATAAAATAAATAATTATTTAAATAAAAAGTAGGGTTTAAATAATAACGCATTGTTTCTCACTATTCATCAAAAATTGAATGTTTTCAGAAAAATTACAAAAATTCACCCAAAGATAATTTGGATGTTTCAAATCCAAAAATGAAGACCATTTTGAAAAATAAAATTGATAAAATTTCAAAAAGTGGTTATTACTATTCATAACGGGTAGTTTTATTGGTCGTGGTTTGCTAGAACTTGGTGTTGCATTCAACGCAAACTATTACATTATTCAAAGAGAAACGTACCGTGGAATCTTGGGGTGTAACATTCTCCCCTCTTATAAATAATTTTGTCCTCAAATTTCAAGAATAATACTGCATAAAATGATTCGGTTGGTTCTTCATCATAAGTTCCTTAGGTTCCCATTTTCCATCTTCAATTTTGTGGTTTCTCCATAGAACATTCACCAGACGATTCTTCCAGTTTCTCAACACTTGTTCTCTGGTATCATGAATTCTGATAGACTCTTCAAAATAAGATATATTGGGTTTTAGTTCTATTTCATCATAGGTGAGTACATGTGTTGGTCCATGCATGTATTTTCTGAATAGTGATATGTGGAACACATCATGAACTTTGGAGATACTTGGAGGCATATCCAAATGGTAAGCTATAACTCTAATTTTTTCTAGTATTTCAAAAGTTCCGATATACCTAGGACTTAATTTACCATTCTTACTAAATTATATAACACCCTTCCATAGAGATACCTTAAAGAATACAAGATCTCCTTCTTGAAATTACAAAACATTCCCTCAGTTATCGACATAGCTCTTCTTCCTACATTGTGCTGCTTTGATGTAGGTTTGGATGATCATCACCTTTTCTATTGTTTCCTCAACATGTTCTGGGCCTATGATTTTTCTGTCACCAACATCATCCCAAAAAGTTCATGTGAAACATATCTTTCCATATAATGCTCCATATGGTGCCATCTAAATACTTTAATGGAAGCTATTGTTATTGGAAAATTATACCAGATGTACGTATTGATCCCACATACCTTGAAATTCAAGTGAGAACGATCTCAACATGTATTCTACTGTTTGAATAGTCCATTCTGATTGTCCATCAGTTTGAGGGTGGTAGGAAGTGCTCAAACAAATTTTAGTATCCAGGGCCTTCTAAAGACTTTTCCAGAATCTTGATGTAAAATGGGAATCACGATCAGAAATGATCAATAGGGGTACTCCATGAAGTCTTAAAACTTCATTAATATATAGTCTTTCTAAATGTCCAAGTGGAAAATATTTTCTTATAGGAAGAAAATGTGATGACTTGGTAAGACGATCAATAATGAACCATATTGCACCATTCATTCTAGGAGTCTTTGGTAGCCCCATGAAAAAGTTCATCATAATATCACCCCATTTCCACTCATGTATGGGAAGAGGTTGCATGAATCCTCTAGGATGTTTTCTTCCAGCCTTCACCTATTGAAAAACCATACATCTTGACACATAATTATCAATCTCCCTCTTCATGTTGTCCCACCAAAAATGTTCCTTCAAATCTCTATACATCTTAGTGCTACAAGGGTGTAAAGAGAAATTAGAGCTATGAGAATAATCCAACAATTCCCTTTTTAGGTCAGGTATGTTAGGAACACAAAGTGTCTTCTCAAATTTTGAAATTCCTTCTTCATATATGAAGTCAATCAATCCCCCATCATTAACATCTTTAATTTTATTTTGAAACTCTTCATCATTAGTCTAAGAACTTTTTATCCTTTCTAGAAAATATGGTCCGTCAACTATTTGAAAAATTATTGACGTTTCACCTTCCATTATTATTCCGATATACATCTTTAATAGATCTTTGAACATAGGATCCCTTTCAACTCTCATCATGTTCAATACTCTATGATCCTTTCTTGTCAAAGAATCTTCCACCCTATTTTCCTTCCCCGAGTGGTAGCTTATAGTGAAATCATAATCTTTAAGTAGTTAAAGCCATCATCTTTGCCTCATGTTGAGTTCTTTCTATGAATAAATATACTTCAAACTCTTGTGATCGGTATATATCGCACATTTTTCATCATAGAGAGAGTGTCTCAATATCTTCAAAGAAAAGATTACAGTTGCTAACTCAAGATCATGAGTGGGATAGGTTTTTCATGAATCTTTAGCTATTGTTATGCATAAGAAATAACTCTATCTTTCTGCATAAAGACACAACCATGTCCTTCCTTTGAAGCATCACTATAAATAACAAACCCATTTTTCCCCGATGGTAGAGTCAAGAGAGGAGCATTGACTAATCTTATCATTAGTTCTTCAGAACATTCTTCACACTCCTTTTTTAAAACATATTTAACCCCTTTACATGTGATATTGGTTAATGGGTTATCCAATCAGGAAAAATTATAGACGAAATGGCGATAATAACCTGCTAAACCAATAAAACTGTATGCCTCAGTTATACTTGTCGGTGCTGGCCATTATTTTATTTCTCTTGTCTTAGAAGGATAAAAAAAGATTCCATCCTTAGAGACAATATTTCCTAGAAAATAAATATCCTAAAGCCATAATTTACACTTTCTAAACATCCTATATCATTCATTTCTTCTAAGAGTCTTTAGAATAGTGTGCAATTGATTTTCATGAAATTTGTAGCTTTTGGAGTATACAAAGATATCATCTATAAATACCACTACAAAGTCATCAAGATATTCTTTGATAACTCTATTCATTATATCCTTGAAGAAAGAGGGTGCATTAGTCAGTCCAAAAGGCATTACTATAAACTCGTAATGCCCATACCTGGTACGAAATTTTGTCTTTGGAATGTCTTCCTTCTTCACACATAACAGATGATATCAAGATCGAAGGTTAATCTTTAAAAAATATTGAGCTCCATGAATTTGATCAAATAAATCATCAATGCGAGGTAGGGGATACTTGTTCTTTATTGTTGTATCATTGATCTCCCTGTAAACAATACACAACCTCATATATACATCTTTATTCTCAAAAAAAGAATAGGGGCTCCCCATGGGGAAACACTAGGGAAAATAAATCCTTTATTACTCAATTCCTCTAGTTGTTTCTTTAGTTCCACTAATTCCACAGTGTCTATACTATAAGGGGTCTTCGATATGGGACTTGAACCAGGAATTAAATCAATGGAAAAATCAATTTCTCATTCTGGAGGATGTCTAGGTAAATCCTCTAGAAACACATCAATATATTCTTGAACAATAGGTACGTCCTCTATTTGAACATTCCTTTCCTCGCCCATAGTTATTTCACTCTCTTCCTCCCTAATAATTAAATTTAGTAGAGCTACTGGGGGTGGATATATATGAGAATCAGATGGTGAAGTTTTTGCTCTAAAGATAAGGTACTCTCTATCATCATTAAAAATTTTAACCTCCTTCTTCTTATAATAAATTTTCGCATCATGGTCCAAAATCCAATCTATACCGAGGATTATTTAAAATTGAATCATCAGTATAACGATTATATAAGTAGATAAAACACATTTATATTCCCTAATGGGAACTGATTTACAAAACTTTGTTGCAATGATACTTCCATTGTGAGTTTTTACTAACAACTCCATTATACAATCAAATTGAAAATATCTAATATTCGTAGAAAACTAGGAAGATATGAAACAATGAGATGATCCAGAATCAAATAAATCATTGGCTAAATTTGAGGAAAGAATTAAATTATCTTCCACCACACCATTCAGAGTTTCAACCTCATCGGTAGTGATCGCATAAGCATGGACTTTCTCCCTTGGCCCTTTCTGAGGTAAGTTCTTTGTCTCTTATGAAATTCATTTGCATAATTCCCCATTTCACTAAAATTGTAGCATTCAACATTGACAGCCTCTTTCTTTCCCATGCAATCATGAGTTTGGTGGAATTTTTCACCACACTTGTAATAGACTCTCATTCCCTTTAGGAAACTACTAGGGTGTTTCTTCCTACATTTACTGCGGGATGGAAATTCTACTTTTCCCTTCTTCCCCTTATTTCCATTTCCAGAGTGCTCAACTGATCTCTTCTTCTCTTTCTTTGATTTAAAGTCATAATACTTAGTAAATTCCTTTTATGTCTTGATATCACATAAGACAATATCTTCACACGACGAGAAGGAATTTGAGACTAATGCTCGATGGAGAAATGGTTTTAACCCATAAAATAATTGATCAAACTTACTTCATGGGTTATGTATATAATTTTTTCCATGCCTTGCTAGCCTTGTAAACTTATCCTCATACTTTGCAACATTCTCATCCTAATTTTGCCTCAGAATTAGAAATTGTCTTTCAATATCCACTCGATGGTCACGAGGAAAGTATTTTTTGATGAAAATATCTTTAAACTCCCTCAATTCTATATTTGATACTTCTTCATCCTCCTTTGTGTTTTGAATTAATGAACACCATTGATTTGCATCTCCCGTGAGTTGATAAACATACATGACAACTTTTTCCCTTTCGCTACTCCCCAAATCATGAAATATTTTCTCTAAGTAAATTATCCATTGATCAGCTACCAATTGATTTGTAGTCCCATTTAATTTTTGTGGTTGTTGCCTCATTAAGCGGTCTAACATTGATCCTCCACATTGTGGATCATGATGTTCCAAGTGGGTAAGGTTATTATTCATAACCTGAGTGAGTTGTCCCAGTATGGTTATAATTTGTTCAGCACCGGTTGCATCTCCAGCTCCACTATAATTATCTTGAATAGGAGATTAATCACTACATGGATTATGTGCATTGATACAATTTCCATTCCTTCCACTAGGCATCATTTCTAAACAATGGAATACACTAGATTAGTTTATGAATCACAATACATAATTCCAAACTAGTAAAATACCTAACATAAATTGAATATTTTATGAATATAATCTATAATAATAATAAAATGTTTTCTTTGAGGAGTTATTTACTCATAAATCCTTCATAATATTTTGTAAATAAAATGCGAATTATCTTAAGCATATCCCCAGGTAGTGTCATAACCAAGAGTGCAGCAAAGCCCGTTGTTGTGTACCAGAATACCCAAGGTCATGCCTGAAACTCCTTGTTGGAGTTTTCACTCCTAGGTACATTTGTGCCAGAGCTACCTCTACCTGTTCATATCCAGACCTATATGTATTTCTTGGAAAAATCACAAAAAACTCTACATTACCAAAAATCAATGAAGTTCTTCTATACTAATCATCAAAGTCTATCTTAAGATAATGTTATCAAATCCGATTTTTTCTAAATATAGTTTCCATGTTTTTTACTAAACTTCCTATAATACAAACTATAACGCAATGTCCCTAGTTATCCAAAGTCGGTGCATTATTACATAACATTGGCATGATCACAAGATATCAAGTCTCGAAGGACCGATTAGTTTAGTATCCATGGAAGTACTAGATACATACATAAGTTTTACACTACATCATGAAATAAAAAAACAATATTTTGTTCTCTTTGAACACACTCATATCCTTGGCCTATCCCTACAGGTTAATCATAATATACTTCTTCACATACTGGGAAAAAGAAAACATAAGAAAGAAGTGATCTTAGATGCTCAGTAAGGATAACAATATAGCAGAAACTATCATAAATAAGCATAAACATTTAAGGCAATGTATAAGACTAAAACAAAAGCATTTTAAACTAAAAATTCAGCATAATATGTCAATGATAAATCAAATAATTCCATTTATGTATCTTCATGGATATTCACCTAGTCAAATAATGATATGTAATATCAATAGATAATTTCAATAATGGTGGAATGCAAAATTCCGGACATCATAACCAGAAAGGGAAGGCCTCGTGCCAAGACTACAAATAAGATTTTGTCAAGGCCTTGTTCCAAGACACTAGTTTCTCTCATGATACTTACCGATGCATCGAGGAGATATAGCGGGCTCCACCTGTAACTTACTAAGTCCAATGCATTCCTCATATGAAAAGGTTGAAACATAACATAAACATTTGTATTAAAAATAGAATAAGAAATGTCAATACTTTAACCATAAACCATGAATGGTATAAAAATAACACATCCATAGTAAAACATATCACAAAAACATCAATAAAATATAGAAGATTTTATCATAATAAATAAACTTCAAAAAAGTGTAAAATCCATCAAAGGATGTTGACATAGATGAAATATAAACTATTTGAGATAAATATATCTTTCTATTTTGAAATAATTTAAAAGTCACATAATTATAAAAGAAAACATTTATTTTTAAAATATTCTTATAAGCATGTAATGGAATATTCGAAGGTGTTATAATGGCAGAAAATAGTCTCACCTTCTGTATAGGTTAAAAAACTTTCTTACCTTAATTCCTCAAAAATGACATAAAGTACCTTATTTGAAAAACTACGGAAAGGTTCCTTTAAAAAAAATATAAAAAGCCAAAAAAGGGTATAAATTAATTTAACCAATATTATAGGAAATAGAAAAAATCTTTTGAAATACATTTTTAAGAAACACGTATGTGTATGATAAAGAATTCCTAATAGATACTTACGTATAAACAACCTCAGATAAATAAAGAGATTGTAAAATTAACCCTTACCTTGTACTTTTCCTTGGTCAAGGGTATGTTAACCACCAGAATTATAGTTAAATCATTGTTATTAAATTATAATAGAACTATATACATAAATATGATATCATATATTATCTTCTAATATTTCTTTTTTAATGATATTTCAGTAGTATCATTGTTTTGTGTGTTAACTGATTCGTTTTTTATTATATTTTTTATTGGTTAAGTAATGATTGTTATGGATAGGATGTATTTTATTCATATCCATGATTCAATTAAGTTCTCAAAAATTATTTTTTATTCATAAAATGAAATTTATTCTTGAATGGAAATGATGAGAAATGAATCTCATCGCGCTTTTGGAGACGGTAATCCGTACGTACGTACAAGGGACAATATCATTTTATTGATGGTCAAATCGTATGTAATTGGATGGTATATCATATATTCATAATCATTAAAATATTATATTTTTTATTTACATCAATTACACTCATTATTATACCCATCCAAATAATTAAGTGTTGAATAACAAACTACACCACGCCGTGGAGACGGTAGGTCGTACGTACGCACGTATGGTGACTTCTTCATTCATAGGATGGATATAATAATGAATATGTTTGTAAAATATTTATAATAACATCACATTATTTATAAGGTACATGATTTATTATTTTGGTATGGAAACAACAAAGAAAGAGGAAGTGGAAGAAGAAAAGAATTTTGAAAGAGGTGATGAAATTATTACCTATTCTTTGGGTGCTGCCTTTTGATTTGATCAAAAGGGATACATAGGTTGAATTTCTGATAACATTAAGGACTCTAGGTTTAATTTAGGGTTGTTTGGAGGACATTTGTGCAAGTTTTGGCCGAAAAAAATGGCTTTGGAGGTTTGATTTTGAGATAAGTGGAAGTACCCTTTTATAAGAGAGGTGAGGGTCACTTTAGGAAAATCTTGAAATATTAATTTATTATGCAATCATATTCGGTTTATAATGGTTCCAAAAGGATTTATTTAGAATATAAGGTGGGGATGGGTCTAAAAATTCTCAAAAA
This sequence comes from Viscum album, assembly GCA_963277665.1. Classification (NCBI taxonomy): domain Eukaryota; kingdom Viridiplantae; phylum Streptophyta; class Magnoliopsida; order Santalales; family Viscaceae; genus Viscum; species Viscum album. The sequence goes on along the minus strand of OY728127.1, from coordinate 343,587,295 downwards.
ATAGGTTTATATTGGTTTAGGTCACCATATTAACCTTATCTTTTAGATTTGACTCTTAAATAAATAGTTTAACTTTTACCATGTATTCATGTATTATTATAATAAATGGTTAATAAAAATAATATAAAAAGACAATAGAATCCCAATTGATTCATTATTTACATATATAAACTTATCTAAGTCCTTTGGACGAACCTTATATTTTTAGGAATATTATAACAATTAATAATATAGTATTTGTTTTAAAAACTCAATTAAGTCAATTTTGACACTATTTAGAATTTGGTTTTTTTGAAAGTAAAAAAAACTTGATTACTTTGAAAAAAATTAATTAAATCCATCCTAACATGTCATATTAACCTAGAAAATTATTTTAATTCATCAAAAGTATAAATTTACATTTATTTGGATATTTATAATATCAATCGTTTTAATCTTTCATTAATATGTTAATTATTTCATCATCATTGTGTCAAAAATAAATTTAATTATTTAAGGTCCAAAAAATATAAATAAAATACCATTAGGTAGGTAATATTTTTAGATATATAATGAATATTTATAGTCGAATTTATCTTATATAAAACTCTATATTAAAAGTTTTTAGTTATTAAAATTTGAATTTAACACTTTTAACTCTTCTTTAAATAAAATAATAATAAATGTTCTAATCTAATCCAAATGGATCAAAGAAGATCATATTTTATTCATAAGGTTTATTTTGTTCTAAATAAACTTATCCAATATAATTATAAAATGTGTTAGGGTAATTATAATATCATTTTTACCTTTAATTACCCTATTTACTTTTAATCGCGGTAAATAAAATTTAAAAGTTACTATTCACCACAAAATAATTTTCATCTTATTGAACCATGTTTTACTTACTGATGTCAACAATGCCTCTCATATTTTTGAAATCCATTTCACAGAAGCTGTAAAATTACGTTTTATGCAAATTTGCAAATGTGCCTAAAAGGTGGGTAAAAGACGTAAAAATGTTCAATAAAATTTTATACATCTAATATTATTATAAAATGACTTCAAATTAATTAAATTGAACTTATATAGGTATTTTTTAAATATTTGTACATAAAATAAATTTAAATAAAATAAGTAATTATTTAAATAAAAAGTATGTCTTAAATAATAATGCAGTGTTTTCACTATTCATCAAAAATTGAATGTTCTTAGAAAAATACCAAAAATTTACCCAAATCTAATTTTTATATTATGAATACCTAAATTAAGTCCATTTTAAAAAATTAAATTTCTAAAATTTCTAAAAGTGGGTATTACTATTCATAACGGCTAGTTTGATTGGTTGTGGTGTGCTAGAACTTGAAGCTGTGTACAGCGCAAGCTATTACATTATTCAAAGAGAAATGTATCATGGATTCATAGGGTGTTACATACCTCCTACCCAGTAGGAGGTACCATGAGGAAAGATAGTTTTAGTAGAATCCAAACCCATGCTTTTGGGGGTTCCATACTAAAATTTGAGTACTCCATTACCCAACTCTACTAGAGGGTACAACTCGGCGGTCTCTGGTGATTCATCTTGATAGCTACCATCATCAAGAGTCACCTAAATAAGTTATATGCCTAGAAAATTCCATATTGTATCTCAAAATACACAATTGAGGAAACTATCTCATTCTATGTAGAAAAAAAAATAATTACAGGCTACTCAAAGGTTAAATTTGAGTTCAAACGAACGAGATACTGAACTTTTAAGTTTCCTGAAAAGGGACCAAGGGGTACAAGACATGTGATAGGACCCAAACAATATCTGGTATAGCTCTACATCCTATCCATGTCATTATCCAGTACTTGACTCCCAATTTGTTTAGCACTACACTCTTTTTATGTGTACTACACATCCAATCTAGAATAACCAAAAATAGGTTCATGTCCAACTGGCCATGTCCATGTACCTGACCTCGAGTTGATGGACTCTATAAACAGCGTGTTTCCTCACACTGGGTTATGCCCATGTGACATGTCCATGTCTGTGTACTTAGGAACATGGTGGTGTACCTGGCTCCGTACTCCCATAGGGGATCCTGTCCGTGTGATCCTTCACATGGGTTCTAATCAAGGGAAGGGGTACAATTCTTGTAGGAGGACTACATATCGTATCATCCTTATGTTTTCTAAAAAATTCAAGCCCCCACCTCTGAGGGGGGATACACATAATGTGTTCATCCCATCGCACCGTGTGTTTTTGGGTTTTGACAGAAAATTCCAAATCATTAAATCCTCTTTTAGTGTTTTAAATCTTGACCCATAACTATAGATATGGCACTATCTATGGCCAAAAAATGTGTATCTAGTTAGAAATCATGGTTTTGGGATGTTGTTTTCCAGAAATTAGCCTCCAGTTATTCATCAAGGTTTCCACACATGAACCACATCCCACTATTCATTCAACACTTCATTTATTAATATTAAACCATTGAAATGATCATTTATTCCTATAAATAATACAAAATATTTTCTAATTTCATCAATCCACTCCTCTTTTGCAAAACTGCTATGAACTTGGGGGGTTTTCTCAGGCATAGTACCACCCAAAAATTGTCAAACTGGGACCTCGAGATCCAATTAGTGATGAACTTGAAGAAAAAAGGGGGAAAATCACAAGATCAAATGCATAAACATTTTTGTCCTAGAGTTATTTTCCAAAAATCAAGAATAGGTAACTGTTTTTATAAAATATTTTATAAAATCAAATTAAACGGTACTCGGGTACATGAAAAGGATGTAATTTTGTTCATATTGATAGAAGGGGTTATTCCACAAAAACAATTTAATCATAAGGGAATAAAAATAACAAATTTATAAGTCATACCTTAATTTTGGATTGATTTTCTTCAAAGAACACACCTACCAAATAATGAGGGGAATCGTTGTGTTCACTGTGTTTTGATCTACTCTGATCTAACATTTCTCCATTGTCTAAAGTGATCTTCCAATGGAAGTAGTAATGTGAGAATTTTTGGAGATTCTAGGATTACGAGGATAACCCTTAAAATTTTTCCATAATGATAGGTTTATAACATTTCATCTAGGTCAAAAATGAGTGAAAGAATTAATTTAATAATTAATTAAGTCACTGAATGTAACACCAATGAGCAAGTTTGAACGCCACATGCTAACCCACTTTTTGTTTTTCCTAGGGTTAACACATCATTCCAGACTCAACCATTTTCTTGAATTTAAGATCTAAGATTCTATTTATGAGTTATCATGTTTTCATTGAGGAATCATGTGCACGCAATATAAAATATATTTAATATTTTTATAAAATCAATTATGGGAACACAACGCCACATAATCACATATCGTCTCATTTCCTAGGTCTGGATATATATATATAATTATTTTAAAGTCTTAAATGGAAAAAATATTGTCTCTATAGTGGTATGTAGACCTCGTAAGGTGAAGTAAATTTTAAACAATCAACTCAAAAAATAAATGTATTTAAATATATTAACCATTTAATCACACTAAAAAACTAATTAGAAAAATAATCTGGGATTTTATATCTATCAAAAATTATGATAAAATTGGATTAAAAAGAGTGGGGATTATTATATTTGGATTGAAAAAGGAATATTAGAAATACTAGGAACAATATTTTTGAAATCATATTCAGAAAACCAAACCTTGTGACAAACTCTTAGGGAAATATATAAATTTATCCTGAATAAATATAAATCCTTATAATGTATTCTTAATAATATATAATAATTATATACTATGGTTCATAATTTATAGTTTCATTAATGAAATAATTTATTGTATTCCATTATATATAAATGGTGACACAATGAAGGATCTGAAACCATATCAAAACCCATATTCTGTGTGGGGATTTCCTTATGAATGAAATAAATGTACCTAGTGTTATAGATAATAATATTATAAATATATAAGTGTAGTTAACTCAGGATATGAAAAATAACATTTACCATGTTGAATAACCTATATCCCCTCAAAATATTGTGAAATGGTTGATTTATTAATGAGGAAACTACCCATATGTTCAATGGAACAACTAATTCACTAATTGTAGTGAATTGGATTATGTATTTAGATAAGATATTTCTTACATTAAGATATAATTAAAGGTATATGGTAATCATGGGAGTATAACATCTAATGTTAGATGCTTAAAAGTGGAGTTATTTAATTCAAAACACTAAGATGGAGGATGAGATATAATTCTTGGACTCGTCTACTTTTAAGGCAATATATCAAGAAAAATATTTTCCATGAGATAAAAGATCTAGCATGGAATGTAAATTCCTAATTTTAAGATAAAAGGAATAGAAAACTATTATAGTGAATATGGAATACAATAAAAGGGTATAAAGACATACAGTGGATTATGTACACAATCCTAAATGAAATATCTTTATCTTGTTTTATTGAATAGATCCATAGTAGATAATTAGACTTTAAAACATTCTCTCCTTTTGAGGTGACAGTGAATTATTTCGTCATGACTAAAAAATATTTTTCTATGTCTAATATTTTCAAAGGAATATAATAAAATAATAAGAAAACTAAATGTAATATAGAGATATATTTAAAAATGGTTAATATGGGAATGGGACATTTTCTAACATGTAATAATTATGGAAAGAAAAATATGGGAAATAGGTAGCCACCCAACTATTCAAGAATCTATAAAAATTGTTAAATTTAGTTATTAGTACTAAATATTTTGAAAACACATAAAATGTCATGTATTTTAATTTGAAATAATCTTGGTAAATTTCTCCAATAAAATAGGGATAATATAATCTTAAAAGATATTTAAGGATTTGAAAATAAAACATTTGAAGGAAAAGTCTCCATATTATTAGTCACAAACTATAAGGTTACCTTACTATGTATGAGTTATTTCACTTTAGTAGGAGTATCATTAATGTAAGGTGTGATATCCTAAAATTCATATGGTACAACCTAATCATTATAAGTTGAGAAATGTAATAAAGGGAAGAGGGGAATTCTCCTATCAGGAAATTTATCAGTTAATAAGGTCAAGAAATCTAAGCATCGCAAGGACTATAAAAATCTAACAAAACTAGTGGGAACAAGGTCTAGTGTCAAAGATAAGAATACAAAGAAGGGAACTAGGCCATTTGATGTCCCATAGGCTGGATTAGAAAAGAAACAAGGGGATCTATCATTGGGTATTGGTGTTGACCTGATTCCCATTATTGTCGGTGTAGAGGGTGTGGAGGTGTAAGAGAGGGAACCAGATTCACCTGTCAAGGAGGGAGAAGGGGGTTCCTGGGGAGATGGAAGGAGAGGCTGTGATTAGGTAATCTCCATGGGATATGCTATTACAATATAAGGAAGATATTGCAAAGAAGGTGTTATCCATCTGTGCTTATACTGAGGTTGCAGAAAAGATGCAAGAAAAATGGATTCATGTATACTTGAATAAGAAGCAAAGAGAGTGAATTGAAAAACAACACCTAACCCTAGTCAGAGGTTTCAACAAAAAGAAAATAGTTGTGGAGAAGTTCATGCGAGTGTGGGGTAAGCTATATTCTCATTTCGAAGACATTATTAGGGACGACCCTAGAAAAATAGTAAAAACTCTTTCCTGGAAATTGTTTAAGGAAATTAAGTCTAATGGTTTAAATCTGATTTTTTTTTAAAATATGTACTATAGTATTTGATGGATTGGTTGTACTTGCTGGTTTCACAAAATTTCCATAAAAGTGTATTTTAATAATAATATATATGGATGGATATGTCTATGTCTAATTTTTTTTATGGTAATATCAACACGTTGAAAGGTAAATTATGTAGAAAATATCCAACTCAATAACTTCATGTAGTTACATCTATAAACCTATTAAATAAACCTAATGAAACTAATTAATTAGATAAGGTAATATTTTTTGGCATAATATATTATTATAGTATTGGATATGTTCAATTAAAATTAGCATGTCCTTAAATATTCCCCTTTTTATGATAAAACCCTGAAAACAATTTACATAAAATCTATTGGGAAATTGTTTAGATATTTCACTGATAAAGATAAAATGATTATAAAATGAATAAATAATTAAGGCTAAAATTGAAATTTTGAAAATTTCATGTTTCACATAATTTCTACTCCTTTTGCAATATTAAAATGAAATTATAGAATAGTGGTTATGATACATTAATACAGAACATTGTAATAGAAAACAATGAGAATATACTACTAAAATGATCAATAATATTGGAAGTGACATTTATTAAATAGATAATAATAAAAATATATAGATAATACAAATAGTGAAAACATTAATTTTAAAATATTTAAAAAAATTAAAAGAATAATATTGAGGCTTAGAATACGATTTAGTAGGTGGATTTGTTATCCCTCTGATTACGATTTTATGTCTATGTAAAGATGGAGTTAGATTAACTCATGATACTCTAATTCCAGTAGTTTCCTTTACTGATTTGTTTTTTACTAACATAATCACTTCTAGTAATTTCTATACTCTATATAAATCATATTTAACTATATTAGTGAGGAAAAATTTTACTTTACATGTTATATATCATGTGGTGGTTGTATATTCCCTTTTGGAAATATAAAATGTTTCCACATCTAGCTCATGGTAAGATCTAGTAGGTGAAAATGGATTTCTCAACTTCTCCCTTTCATCAGAATATCATTATAGTGGAGTTAGACCAAGAGATATATTATCTCTTATCTTCTAAAGGTAATTCACATACTTCTGTAATCTCTTTAAAATATCATCATTTCAAAAATAAAGAAGAACTGAATATATTTTTCTCAAGGGATATCTATTGGATTTATGAATATATAATAAGTCTACAATCATTAGATAATCATGAATCAAATTCATTAAAATATTCATCTAGTCTTTATAAATAACAATTATATCATAAATAAGATCAGCAAGTTTTTCTATAAAGACTATAAATTTCATCCATTTATCAAAGTCTCTCTAAATGTTAGCTTCTTCACCTTTATACTCTATATAGTCTGATTTAGATTCTGATATAATCATATTATCAATAGTTTCTTTAATTAATTTCTATACATTAGATAATAATTAAAAATTTAATTGAAGAGAACCTACCAATTCCTATGATATACTATATATAGAATTAGATTACGATGATTTTCAACAAGATCCTTTATTAAACAAGAAATATTATCCTTAATAAAAGGCAAAAATATTAACAAAATATCCTTCAATCTCTTAGAAATATTTTTCTCACTATCCTTACCACTTTTTACATCTGGAAAAAATATTTTTCTAATTTTTTTAAATTCTCAATCATCTCAAATTGGAATTTTGTTATTTCTATAATTTCAATAAAAATATACTTATAACCTATCTTGGATTTCATTTGTTCAAAATCAGACAATGAAAATATACTCTATTTCCATTCATTCAATTTCTCTCTTCCATCTTTGTGTTTGGATATTAATTTATTGATATTCCCTTAATTAAATTACATTAATAAAATACATCATTAGTAAAACTATGAACTATATCCTAAAAATTATAAAAACCATCACATAAGATAACCAAAGGTGTTCCCACTTATCCTTCATGACCAAAAGTGTGGGAATTTCATTATATAACACATTACAATTCATTATTATCATAGGATAATCCACAATATCTTAATATTTAGTATATTTTTTAATATATTTAACAAGTCTTGATCTAGTTTCCTATTTAGACTCTTCATTTATATCTTTTGATGTTTATTTTCTAACATTATTAACACCTAGTTTTAAAATTATCTTAACTCCCCAAATATATTCATCTTTCTCTTCACTAAAAAAATCATATTCAACTAAGGGACCAATATGAATATTTTTTATAGATCTAGGAATGCTAATGATTTCTCTATCAAACTCCTACTGAATAGAAGTGTGGATATTTTCATCCTAAAAAAATACTTCTTATTTATTTCTCTACATAACAAGCTTATTCTGAGAATAATTACAAGTGTATTCAATCTACAAAAGTAAACCAATTGAAAAATAACTTTTTGAAAAACACTTTCTATACATTTATTCACTCAACTATATATAATTATTATCAAACACAAGACTTAGCAACAATATATATGCATAAAACTTATCACTATTTTACCATTAAAAAATGATACATTTATTTTTACATGTATCATGGAAATTTTACTTTATCTAATTTTAGATATATATATCGGATATGCATATCTTGAAACATATACTTTTCAAACTCCTCAACTCTCTATGAAATTTCAGTATGAATTAAATTAATAAGATCCTTTTATTCAGGTTTTATGTCTTTGATAACCATATTCCTTATTATGATAGATATAAATAAAATGGACATAATATCTTCAATGATGAATAAATAATCACATTAAAACTTTTATTTAAACAATAATCTTCCTTCATGGGGGCAGTGGAGAGCCACGACCACCTCTATAGACAAGATAGAGAACTATTTTCCATTTACTCTCGATAATATAAATTCCTCATATTAGAAAAAATAAATATATTATTAACATATAAATCACTAATATCTATTTCAGAAACACTCTTAGTTTTATTTTAATGAAACAAATACTCTCATTTGTAAAAACCTAGAATATTCATCAATTGATGGTTTTCTATGTTAACTAAATGATATTAACATCCTTTCTTGGTAATATTATTTCTGAACTATCATACTTCTCTCTCTTAAAACATACTGAAGCACTATCATGGGTTATCAATATCATTCCTAATTGAGAAAATTGTTTAATTTATATGGATTTAGGGTTATATAATTGGGGTAGAAGTGCTCTTTTGAAAGTCTCAAATGAAGTGGTTTTGAGCCAAAAGATTGATAAAACTGATAAAAAAATTATAGAATAAAAAAATGAAATAAATTTAATGTGTCATGTTACATTTAAAAATAAATAAAAGTGCATTAAATAGATATAATTATTTAAATGTACTATGGATACTTAATAAGGACATAATAGGTATTAGAAAAGAAATAAAAATAAACTCATTTATATTCAAATTAACTGAATTCAGTTTTAATAAATTGAAATCATTCAGAATACATAGGCCCAGTTATATTTTTTGTGAACTGATTTTCAACATCAAATAATCAAGATATTTATCACCTCTATGTGTTTGAACCACTATAATATAATATCAAATATAAAGGTGATTTTTTATAGAATTCCTTATTTGATTTTTAAAAATGTTTATAGTACAGTTATATCACATTTGATAGAAGCATGGTCAAAATTAAAACAAAAATCCTTTAAAGTGTGGGTTATTCATAGATATTGTTCACAACAACTACTAGCTATAGTGATTAAACTTCAATAGCTATCATTACAATGATATATTCCTTCTTACTAGACAATTAAACTGATGAATTTCCCAAAAAAAAGTGGCATGTTCTAGAGGTGCACTTCCTATCTAACTTATTGACCCTATGGTTAGTACCAAAATTTGAAATTAAATCATATCTAGAGGTTTTTAGAAAAAATAATTAAAGAAAAATAGAATGTTTAAAATACCACAGAATTTTTTTTTGATGATTTAAAATGTGAATCTTTGGGATTATCTTTAATTTTAGAATAATAATAAAAAAATATCCATTATACTAATAGATAGATATAGAAAAATCAATATTTCAATTTCATATGAAACTCTATCAAATGGTTTCATATATTAATCTAAATCCAATATAATATTATAACTCAAATATGTTGCATACACCATACTATTTTTTAGTCCAAAAGTTTTATATAAGTCTTGTATTTATTTACATTAATTAATCACATTTCTATTTTTTTTAATATTTGAAAAAAAGGGATTGAAATTCAAATCACTCATTATGCTTATTTCAAAATATTATTTCATGTGTTTATAAAATTCATTAAAACATTTATGGTTAGTTAAACAAAAAATAACATCATAAACACAAATAAAAACTATTAAAATATCTGTAGATGATGTTTTTTGAATAATTTTGGATCTTCCAAGCCTGTAGAAAAATAATAATATTAATGAAATAGAAAAATCCAATCATACCAAGATTATGGTTCTTATTTATGAATATAAAATGTTGTGGTGTGTTTAAAAATAAAATTTCAAACACAATAATTTCCAAAACATAATGGTTGTTCTAAATAGAATTCCTCGATATGATAACCATTTAGAAAATAAGTTTTAATATCCATGAATTATTTTTACAAAACACCTTATGAAATTCATTATATAAAATAATTATAATGGATACTAATTTAGATATTTGAGATAATGTTTAATCATAATATATTCCTTCCTCTTGATTATAACATTTAATTAAAATTATACCCTTATTTCATATAATCAATATAAGACTACATTTTTTATTTCTAAAAACTAATTTATTACAAATAGAAATGTAATGGATGGTTCTCTTAATAAATTCCCAAAACATGTTCCTTTTGACCATGCATGATTTATTTGTTGTTCTTAAAAATCAACAACTTCAGGTCATTTTTTTTTATAATCACTCATTTATAGTCCTTATCCCTACACATGTTGTGTCATTAAAGATGAGATACAATTTATAGGTGATTATAACATACATGTTTATAGAAGAGCCTAAGGCTAGTGTTTCTCTATGGTGACAGGTGTTTTTGATCCTATTGTTTGTCATAAAATAGTATTATTATCTAGTTGTTCAAGATTAGTGTTTTCACAATGTGTTTGGTATAGTATCTTCTATCTTTATTACAAGTGTTAAATTGTTATATTATTAGTATGTCTACCATATTATGATTTTTTACATTATTATTTGTATTTTATGGGTCTAATATATTCACAACTGGGAGACCTATGTTTTGAAATGATTGATAGGTTGAGGCATCCAATGTGAGTGTTATTCTTTTATGGTTATAGTCAGCATCCCTTATCCTATTGAAGGCCGACATTGTGTAGATGACTTGACTTACTTCTAGCCTATGTTAGGTCCTGGTGGGTTTTGTCGTGTTATTTTCTAATAAATGAAATTGATTGTATTACATAATTTTAAAATATTGATCCCAAAATATATAATATATTTTATTAAACATAATCTAAAAAACCAATAATATTAATTTAAAAATAATGTCAAATCAAGATTCAAAACAATTTTCCAAAAATGTTTTTCATTATACATTAAATTATATTATTCTCATGAATAAAAATTATTAAACATTTAATGATGATTAGTTAATATATAAAAATATATATGAAATTTATTCATTTTATTAATTTTCAGATATGAAATTTTAGAAATTTTACTTTCTAAAAATTTCTAATATATAATAAAAATAATATTTTCATATAAACTATATTTATATAACCATAACTAATTAATTTTTAATTCCATATATTTCCTTAATTATATATTTGATTTCATTGGTTTATTTTTCCCCTATTTATTGAATTTTATCAATATATCATATCACAATCACTCTCTAAAAATAAGAAAAATCATAAAAATGTATTAAATATAAAATAATTTTCATTAAATTAATTGATTTTATTCATAAATGAATTAGAATCATTTTATTTTATTCCAATATTTAATGTAAGTGTTAATTATTTATAACAAATTATAAAATTATACTATCCAGTTATAAAGTCATCAATATACATATTATATGCATATACACACATTGAATATATATTCGGTGTCCATATAATCGGAAGCTATATGAAGACCATATTACCCATTTCTATTCAAATATATAAACTTGCATACAAATATAAAATAATTTATTCTATTCATTTATAAAAATTTTTATCATATTTCTAATTTCTTTAAATGTTTCCATAGATATACTCAGTGGTATGGTCTTCATGGGTAACCACATGGATGAATACTTAATTTTTTTCTTTGTGGTTGTATTCCTATTTTAATTTTTGTAATTATATTTTATATAAATCTCTTTAAATTTTATGATGTTTATTCCATTTTATAATATAACATTATCCCTTACTAAAATAAGTCATCATTTATTTTATCTCATTACTGTATAAAAAACTGTGAAATTTTTATAATAACTCAATTATATGTCTTCTTAATATTCATGAGTTTATTTTATAGACTTATATGACCTTTAATAAATTTTTATACTTTTTTAATAAAAAAGAAATAGTTTTATTCTAACCCAATTGTCTTCTATATATTTTCAGGTCTTATTTAAAAATTAAAATTCTAAAATTTAAAATTATAATTAATTAAATGGGATACATTTTTTATATAATCATGTCCGAATTATCTTAAGATTATTTTATGTGATTTTTCTAAAAAGGTTTGTTTTTAACTAAATAGTGAAAAATATAAACCTTAGAAATACCATAACTTTTCTGGAAATACTAAGTTATTACACTCTTTTTAAATTTTATTAAAACATTTTTATAGATGATATATATTTTAGAAGTAATATAATGAATTTAAAATTATAATATTGAACTCATAAATTAATGCTTTACATTTTTTGAAATCTAAGAATTGTTTTTATTCTAACAGAAATAATTTTGGATCTTTTCTTATAATAAATTATTTACAAGGTTAATTTTTTTTGGTATGGTTTTAAAGTAAGAGAATTTTCCTTTTAATTAATATAATTTTTTAATTCTTTGGTAATCAATATTATACTTGATTTTTGTGTAAAATATTTTTTATTATGAAAATATAATTTCTATAAAAACAGATTTTCATTGAGTTTTGAAAAATTATGTTAAATGAAATTTTTAACACTTTGGAAAATTGTGTCTTTGAAAATGGATTCAATATTTGAGATAAATATTTTTTAGTTTTTTTTAATGAGTTCAATTTCACTTTTAGTCAAATTTAATATTTACATGGTAAAATTTAACCATGAAGGTAAATATTAAAACGGTTAACAATGGTGTTAAAATAAGAAATAAGGCTTAAACTGTTATTAAAGGATGTATAAATTTTATTTTATTATAGTATTTATACTTAATCTATATCATATTTAAAATTGGGTATCCTAGGATCCACATTCAAGTATAAATTCCTTTATTATATTTTAATGATCTTAATATTTATTAGGGTTCCACTCCTGTCACTTATAAAAAGGAACATATTATCATCACTTATCCAAGAATATTGATAACTCTATATCAACCAATATATACCCAATAATATTCAAAAATATTCTCCCTACATCCTAGAGGAGTAGGTATCACCAAAAAATTAATCCTATAATGCTTACGTTTCAAGCCAAAGGTAGATTACCAAAAAGGAATTACAAGTCATAAATGAATTATTTTATGTTTATTTCTTATTCAACAACCATAAAATCTATTATAACAATAAAAAATTAATGGAACCAGTATCTTTAATACATTTAAATTTTTTTATGATGATAAAAAAACAATTTACTACATCATTTTTAATCTATCCAAAATGAAAACATCCCTTGTGTATATGTGTGGTTTACCTCCTCCACAAGGAGTTGTGTTTTATTTTTTGGGGAAACCTTCCATAGATAGTTATAATGGTTAATTAAAGAGAAATATATGATATTTATGAATAAATTATTATTCTATAAATTTATGATATTATTTTCCTTCTTACCATCTCATCCTTTGTAAAATTATATCATCGCTCCTATTTATGTTTGGACAACCACCCTCAAGAAGTGATGCGACTGCATTTTCATTCCCAATTCATGTGTTTCAATATAAATACAAATTTGGTGAATTAATTTTTTATTAATAATATTTCTTTTATTATATAAATTTAATACTCTACCTAATTTTTTTTCATTTCATCCATTTGAAAAATGGAATGTACACACATGTGCTCATGAGGACTACTACTTCCCTGAAATGATGCATTTTATTTTTCATAACTATGTTGAATTGATTGTTATAAAATTTTATTAAAAATATAAAATGATAATTATTAAAATTATATGATTCTGGATATGATAGAACTATGATCCCATTTACTAGGTGTAACACCCCAAGATCTTAATTTATGGTTACCTTTAAATAAGTCATTATGTTCGATAGCTTGCTCCACACGCAACATCGAACAAAAATAAATAAATAAATAATTATAAAAATATAAATATTTATGTATGGATGTTAAAATATATAAATTGAATTTGTGAGAATGAATATGAGTAACATCTTTATAGAATATTTATTCAAATAATAAAATGGATACTTTTAATATGAATGCAATTCAATTAGTAATACTGAAACAACTAAGAAAATAATTTTTTTGCATTGAAATATAACAAAGTAATTAAATTATGATTATATAAGAATAAAATATATTGAAAATATCAATAATATTTTACCAATAAATTAATTATTAATTTTTCAGAATTAAAAAATAACGAATGGTTAAATTTTTAAAATGTTATTTCTAATATAAAGAGTTTTCCACGTTATTATAGGATTAAATTTAAATATTTAATTATAAATTTTTTTAAATTTAATTATAAAAATGAGCAAAAGTTTTGGATAAATCATAATAATATAATCAAATGATGATTTATTAGTATTACTCTAAAAAGAATGATTTTTAGGTGAATATTTCAAAATACAGATTTTACAAATAACATGACTCTTATGACATTATTATTATTTAAGTATGATTTTAAAATTTATAATACCTATTTATAATAAAATATTAGATTTTTATATGTCAGTTTATTATTTGAAAAAAAAAATGTTTCAATTTAGAAACCCATATATAATATTTTGGAACATTTTTATTATTTTCCCAAAATTTGTTTTTAATAAATAATAGATATTTTTAATTTTATTTTTATCACATATGTAAAATTAATGAAATGAAATAGATTTTAAATTTATAATTATTTTTTAATAATAAAATTTTAAGGTCCATTTTTGGTTTTGGACATAAAGGATATGTTACCATAGGCAAGAACTAGTTACACAACATAAACTAAAATAGTAAAAGTAAAGAATATAAGCATAAAAGACCAAATTTTGTATAAAAAATGTGTGGGAATGTTTATCTGAGTACTTGATTAAAAATATCACTTATCCAATAAATTATATATCAAATATATATATAATTTATTTGATAGTGGCTTCCTATTATTTTAAAAAAAATTATTTACAAAAACAATCCAACATTTTTCACTTATAAAAGGGACACCCTCTCCTCACATCCTTAAACCCCCATGATGTTCAGATAAAACTATGAAAAAATATACCCTAAAAATAATATATATCGTATGGATGTTTTTTAATCCTCAAAAAAATGAACCATCAAGTGATTAACCCCTTTTTTAAAGGAGAAGATCCAAGAAGTGAGGTGTGTGTTCTTACCCTCCCTTTCCACATCCTATTTATTTATGTTCTTTTATTCTACATCAAATTTATTTTAACCATATTAAAATAATAACATAAATATAATTATTATATTTTTATGTCGTTATATTTATTTTACAATCATCAACCACCTTCCCATTTTCTTTTAAGAATAAAAAAATTTCCACACATGCGTTGTGTGAACTTCCACCTCCATGAAGCAATGCTATTCAATTTCCTTCATCTCCTTATAAGTATATTCATAATAAGTAATTAAAAATATAAGTATTATATATAAAAAAAAATTATATTCTCAAAATGATAAAACACAATATACATTTATTCCATTCTATGAAATAGGAAATCGTCATCCATGCATACCTATAGACTACCGCCTCCATAGAACGATTGATTTTAGTTTTAATTATTATTACCCCCATTCATGGATGATACTTTGAGTAGGTATAATGGATAAGTATTATATTTATTATATAATCAATTGTTTTTTAACACTGTGATATTTTATGTGATAGATTCTTTTTAATTTCTTTAATATCTTATGTTACACACAATTTCAAGTTCATTAGGTAAAATTCAACACTGAGTAGAGATTTTGTTTAATTTATAAATGAACTTAGATTGTATTATGTTATACGATATAGGAATATAGCACTACACGCAACACTAACTTTTCTTGTGTTACATGCAAGAGCAACCTTCCTTAATAGCTTGCGTTGTACGCGATACCGAGTTTTCACTAAAAAATGATATATTATTATTTAATGGGATATAAACTAGTCGTTATGAATAGTATTAACCATATTTTTAATTTTATATCATTTTCATTCATCCTACACATTTTATAGAACACAATATGAGAAAAAAATTAATTTTTCTGATAAAAGAAGTATTTTTCAAAAAATGTTGTTTTACCACCTTTTGATGGTCATCCCATTTAAAATCTAGTTTTTGACCTGTTTATAAATTCAATTTGACAAATTAAACTTCTTCTATGGAATCATGAGATAATAATTTATTTTGGATAAATTTTTGATATTTTTCTGATAACTTTCATATTTTAATGAATCGTAAAAATATGCTAAAATTTAATTAAAAACAACTTTTTTCATATAGATAATTTATATGGTTAAATTATAATATTTAATGGTTTTAAACAATATATAGAATTTTATTTTTACCGTTTAATATAATTTATGTCATTACCATTAATTTTACATTGAATTCATAGGTAAAAACATTTCTATCTATTGCAATGTTTTAACTTTTAAAACCAGTTTTCTCAATTCAACAAGGGGATTAATTTTAAATTAATTACTGAAACTTATGTGTTTTGAATTTTTAAAAATGGATTCCCTATTTGTAATCAGTAGACCCAAATTATGTTAAAAGGATACTTTTATTTTTGAGTATTAGGAATAGTAACTACGGTAAATTTTATTTACCATAGTTAAAGGTAAATATGGTAATTAAGGGTACAAATAATATTATAAAATTACCCTAAAACTTGTCTTAATATAATTTTATGAATATATTATTACATAAAACATACATGGGTCTAAATTTTATATATTGGAACCCACTTGGTTGATATTTAGACATTTAATTTATTTTATTTAAAAAAAAGTAAAAAATGTCTCACTCAAACTTTATTAATTAAATTATTTTTAATATAAGGTTGTAAAGAATATAAATTTGATTATACATACTAACTTGAAATATAAATTGTTTTTATTTATCATGGAAATTTATTTTTAATTTTTAATAAATACATAATTACCTTAATATCTTATACATTAATGATGTAGAAATTATTTATTTAGTGGAAAATCAATAATATTATTTTTTTAATAATAATACCAATAAAAAGGCCCAAACACTTGAAAAAACCTTATTGGTCGAGTATATATAAAAGATAAGCATCCAAGGTTCGACTTTTTTACCATTTATATCCTTAAAAAAGATATTATGACACTTATATTATTTTATTTTAAATAATGTTAAAGTTGTCACCTTCATAATTTAATAAATATAACATTTTAAATGTTGGGTTTCTAGAAAGTAGATTCAACTAAAAGTATTATTTTGAAATATATTAGATTTATGTTTATTATAGTATTTGATTTTTAATTTTTATACAAAAAATAATTATATTATATAATTATACAAAAATGTTGTAGTAATTATTTTATTAAGCGAAATTTCAAATAAATGGTTTTAAAAATATTAAAATAAATATTATATGAACTAATTAATGTTCTCCAAGAACATTATAAATTAATATGAAATTTTATGAATCTATTAAATATTTTGGTTCGAATCTATCTTTGGTGTGTATTTTATTTAAATTCAAATAAATAAAGTGTTAAAATTGACATTATTGATATTTTATAAACAAATATATTATTAAATTGTTTAAAAATCACAAAAAAATATATATAAATTACAAATTAAAAATCATATGGTATAAAATTTCAAAAATTATCCAATTATGGACAATTCACAACACATAAGTAAGTATTTATAACCATTTAAAATTTAGAATATTATTACCACTAAAAAATAAATAGATTAAATAATGATAAATCAAAATGATAAGGTTTAAAATAAAATCAAAACATGTCTAAATTTTATTGGATGATGATATTACAACCCTATATCATCTAAGATTCTATTTTGAGTTATTTTGGAGGTATTTATGTTGGTTTTGAGTTTATTATAAATTATTATTTTTGAGGTTTCCAAAAGTGCCCCTATCTTCTCTTATAAAATTGAACCTCCTCCATGTCCTCTACACTACATTTTTAGACTTCAAAATCGGAAAATAAATGTCCATTTCCCTTATACACTTCCCTAGAAACATACTATAGGTCCTGTTATTTTTCAAAGACCAACTTTAGTGCCCCAATAGGAGGTTTAGAAGAGGCACGTCGAAAAAGAGGTATTATCTTTTACTGATTCTTTCAAACTTATTTCTTCTTCTAATTCCCCTATATGAGTTTTTTAATTATTAAGTAATCACTCCAATATCACTTTAATACTGATATGTTATTATGAATATAAAACAACCATATTTCATATTTTATCCATCCTATGAAAAATGAAATCACCAAGTGTGCGTACGTAAGACCTACCGTCTCCACGTCGTGGTGTAATCTTTTTTTCATCACCAACATACATGGATGGGTATAATGATGGAATAAATAACTATATATGATTATTTTAAAATTATATTTATTATTATAAACCATACAATTCAGTACAATTCCATAATCATGGGAATGATATCGTCGCTCGTGTGTACGTACGGTCTATCGTCTCCATGATATGATGTGATTCATCTAACATGATATTCATTAAAAAATGATTATATAAATGAATTGAATGAATAAATATGATATATATTATACTAATACCATTATTTAGATAATATAACTATAACCTAAAAAGGAATAAGAATTTATTTGTCAAAACATGCATAAGAACATAAAGCAGTTAACAACAAAATAATAAGTAACAATGAAATGTTACTAATAAAAAGATAAGAATATGACCATATATGATATCAAAAAAATGACTATGATTCTATAATAATTCAATGAAATTATCTAAATCATTATACAGGTGGTTAGAATATATACAAATCATATCATACCTAAGGTATGGGATAACTTTTCCAATCTTATTTTATTCCAATATTGTTTATTCGTAAGTATTTACTAGGGTTATATTTTTCATCCATGTCCATGTTTTCTAAAAATGTTTTCATTAAAGGTTTACAATTATTCCATGTACGTTTAAAGTCATTTTTACCCTTTCATTATTTTTACCACATGGTATGGATGTAATCTTTCTTTTTTTTACCATACGAGGTACTTTTTGACTTTTCTGGAAAAAAGTATGAGGAGAATGTTTTTTTAACTTATAAGGCATGAAAAGATTTTTATTCTTTCATAGAGGATTATTTCCACTAAGCTTACTCTACAAGTTTTCATGTTTATTTTCAATTAACCTCTTTTCATTTAAAATTTCACTGCACATTGAGAAAATAAAATGTTTTTAAAGAATAAAGGATATTTTTCTCAAGAACTAAGTTCAAGTGTTTTATAAAAATTATTTTCCATCTAAGATGAT
This sequence comes from Viscum album, assembly GCA_963277665.1. NCBI lineage: Eukaryota > Viridiplantae > Streptophyta > Magnoliopsida > Santalales > Viscaceae > Viscum > Viscum album. The sequence goes on along the minus strand of OY728127.1, from coordinate 343,567,779 downwards.
ATATGGTTATGTTTATATCCTTATTATTTCTTTGATTTTATTAAGTTATGATGGAATTATTTTCTTGAAGTTAATTTATCTTATATGGATTATTTTATAATGACATGATGTTTAAGAATCTCATTTTATTACATGGGTTATGCTATGATGTGTGATTTATGTTTTTTTATGGAACAAAAAAGAATGGTTTCATTATGATATGGGTGGGACATATATCTCCCTCCAATGTGTTGGGTAAAGATTTATCTCTCATGAGATAGACAAGGCTGGAACGAAATTTTAATATGGTTTAGTGATATAGGACTGGAATGAGGAGTGAACTCAGTTCAGTAATGGACTTTGTCCATTATGATGGTCTTGGAAATGATCCTAGACTAATATGAAATCATTTTCTATGCTTATGTGTGTATGCCACAAAGATTCATGTATTAGGTTATGATTATTGGTATTACAATTTCACTTCTATAATTCATCCCATGATATGATATTATGACCTCTTATGCAGGATAATATTTTCAAATTTTATGATCTTAAGAATATGATATGATTGATATTTACTTTGTTTACCCTTACTGAGAATTTTAGCTCACCATTTTGTATGTTTCTTTTCCCCAGTTCATGAATAAGGTTATTAAATATGATATGCCAAAAAGGTGTCTAGTTATGATGAAATAAATGGGAGACAATGTTGATGCTTTATGAACCGGTTGTTTATGTTTCACAGTTTATAAAGACTCTATACATATATGGTCCTTTCATTTTTTTATTATATGTTGTAATAAATACACTTCAATTCTGAAGTAATAACAATGTATGTAAATTATGGTTCGTTATATTTGGTATCAGAGGAAACGTATAGTTAACCTTTGGAAACTAGGATGCAAAAACTTTAGTGAGATCCCTAGAGATATTTCTAAGGTATGTCTAGGGATGTCCCTAAGGTTAAGTATAAGTATAAGTTACATTGATAGAATTATTATAACTATCATGCATAACCTAGGAATAAACCTAAGTTTTTATAGATTGAAATTAATCCCCCTTGATTATGTTGTTTTCCTAGTATGATTTTTTCCACTCACACTATTCTTTTTGGGTTTTAGACAATGGATAGAACCAGAAGGAACCATGTTAATGATTAATTCAATGGGAAATGAAATTATTTTACTCTTTAACAACCAAATTTTATGGTATATGGGGTGAAAAATATTATTTTTATACTTACACAAGCTATGAATCATTCTGGACATCCAAATGAGTAGATAAGGGAACAATATTCTATTGAGTCCTTCCTAGGGAAATGTCCACCTCATTTTAGTGGGTCTTTTGATCCACTTGTTGCTAAAAAATGGATCAGTACCATTGAAACAATATTTTCCATATTTCTCTATTTATAAAATGAAAAGGTCATTTTGGTTGTCTATCGTTTAGAAGTTTAAGCAAACTAGTGGTGGAATATAATTAAGAATACATGTTTACAAGATGAAATTCAATCCATGGAATGGGAAAAGTTCAAGAAGATATTTTTTCAATAATTATTTCCCACTTATTCTTCGAACAAATATGAAAAAGGAGTTCCTTGAGCTTAATCAAAAGGATTATGAATTTTTTGGTACATACGAGGTGAATTTTACAAGACTTGAAAGTTATGCTTTTTGATTTATCATCCAGCCTGAAAGTAATGTTGATCGATTCTTTAGTGGATTAAAACCAAGTCTTTGAAGGGAATTAACTATAAGATACTTCAGTAGCTATGAAGTGATTGTGCATTGTGCTATCAAGGTAGAACTGGAAGTTAGTGTTACATATCCATCTAATGGTTTTGACAAGAAATAAAAGACGAAGTTCAAGGTAAAATCTCCAAACAATGGTGAAAAGAAGAAAAAAAATTCTTTATGCTCAAAGTAGGTAAAGAAGCAAGGTGGAGATTGTCTTAAAGGTACTAGAAAATGTTTCATGTGTGGAAAATAAGGTCATCGAGTAGTTGAGTGTTGAAGTAATAGGAAAACGGTTGTTAATGAAGTGAATGATGAAAAGACTACAGAAAATGCACCACCAACACTTAAATGCTATAAGTGCAAGGAAATGGGGCATTATGCTAACCAATTCCCTAATCCAAGGGTTAATGATGATTGACATCAACAACCTCTTAAGAAAGAATACAAAGGGAAATCACATGTGATCAATATTGGAGATGTTGAGTATGGAAACAAAGTAGTAGAATGTTTAACTTTTTATGTAATGGGAATTCAAAATAGTGTTGTGGAGTCTCATTTATAGTATTATGGAATATTGGAATATCAATGCATTGGTCAATTATGGTTTTCCAAAATTATATGGTATCGATAACCATGAGAAGTGATTGAAATTTTTTTAGAAAGCACATGATATCTGCATAAAGAATGGATAAGGAGAAAATATTATGTTTGATAGTATTAATGAGACCATGACTGAAAAAAGGGACAAAGTGATATCATGGTTTGAGTATATAGAATTTTTGGGATTTTACAATGTGGAAAGAGTTAACATTTGACATCATTCATTTTTTCATTAAGGTTCTATGGTAATTCATGTTTCAAGAGGATAAATGATTACGGTATTCACATGTTAGGAAAGTGACTAACAAGATATATCTTATGATATATAGGGGATAAATTATGGTATTCACATTCTTGATATATGACATTTTTGGTAATTATTTTCTTTTTAGTGTGAGATTGGGTAGAAGTATTTTGGATAAGCCTAAAGGTGGGAATGGATTAAGTTGGACATCAGATAGTATTTTTTAAGGCTAGAACTTATTATTATTATTATTATTATTATTATTATTATTTCTGGAATGTTATAATAGTGTAGTTATAGAAAATGGAAAATCCATAGGATGGGAGACAACCCGTTGTATCGGACAAGGCCGTGGGAATCAAACCCACAACCGAAGTGTGACATGCCTTTATTGCCTACCACTGGCCTACAGGAAGACCCTGGTTAGTATAAGTTTGTTTTATTTTATATAAGTGGTATCATAAATGATGTATAAGTCTATTTTTTGAACCATATAAAATTAATCTGACCATAGATGAACATATGTATATTTGATAACTTGTGCTAACCATTTTATTGAGACAGATGAAATTACCTATCATTCTATAACATGTTCTACTAACACTTTCCAAATGAAAAATTCAATTTCATTTATTTAAATTAGAGATGAAGTGGAAATTGTTCAAGGAACGACCAATGATGAGATTGTTTTGAAACCATGTAAGTATTTCTCCTGATATTCTTCATATTTAGGAATGGATCTTGAAAACTAAAAATGGTATCCTAGTACCTTCATATCTGATTAATCAGATAGTACCTTACATCATCACAAGTTTATGGATTTTTGATTATGGACCATTTCTTAGCCATGTTCACTACCACTCTACATAAGAACAAGATGGTTATATTTCTCTTCCATATCCATGTTTTCACTTCTCACCTATGTTCTCCTATGAGTTACGTTGGGTAACCGTTATGTTTGTAACATTCCTTTTTTAAAATGGTGTTTTAGATTTCATTTTTATGATGTGGGTTTCCATGAAAGAGACTTTCAAGTAGTAAATGATTTATTACCCCAATGAATTTTGAGGTATAAATTCATTTTAAGGGGGGTAGAATGTAACACCCTGAGATTTTATGAGATAAATTATTTTTAATTTCTTTGAAGTCTTATGTTACACACAATTTCAGGTTCTTTTGAAAAAAAACAACACTGAGAATATATTTTGTTTAATGTAAAAATGAATTAATATTGGATTATTTTATACACTACAGGAAGCATCCACTACATTCAACACTAACTTGGCTTGTGTTACATGCAAGAGTGACCTTCCTCAATAGCTTACGTTGTATGCGATACCAAGTTTTCATTAAATATCGATATATTTTTATTTAATGCGATATAAACTAGTTGTTATGAATAGTATTAACCCAATTTTGAATTTTATATCATTTCAATTCATCTTAAAAATTTTCTAGAACACAATATGAGAAAAAACCAATTTTTCGAATAAAAGAAGTATTTTTAAAAAAATACAGTTTTACCGACTTTTGATGGTGCATCCATTTTAAATCTAATTTTTAACATGTTTATAAGTTCAATTTGAAAAATTAAGATTATTATAGGGAATTAGGATGTAAAAATTTACTTTGGATACATATTTGATATTTTTGTAATAACTTTCATATTTTGATGAATAGTAAAAATACTCTGAATTTTAATTAAAAACAACTTTTTCATTGAGATAATTTATATGGTTAAATTATAATATTGAATGGTTTTAAAGTATCAATAGAATATATGTTTTCCATTTAATATAATTTATGTCATTACCATTAATTCTACATTGAATTCATAGGTAAAAACATTTCAATCTTTTGCAATGTTTTAACATTTAAAACCAGTTTTCTCATTTCAACAACGGGATAAATTTTAAATTAATTACTACAATTTCTATGTCTTCAATTTGAAAAAATGGATTCCATATTTTGAATTAGTAGGTCCAAATTATGTTAATAGGCTACTTTTTTGGCATTATTAATAGTAACTATGGTAAATTTTATTTACCATAATTAAATGTAAATCAGGTAATTGAAGGTAAAAATAATATTAAAAAATTACCCTAAAAATTTTCTTAATATAATTTTATGACTATATTTCACTCTAAAACATACTTGGGTCAAACTTTTATCTATTTGAACCCACTTAGATGAGATTAAGACATTTAATTTATTTTATTTTAAAAAATGTAATATGTCTCACTCAAACATTAGTAATTAAATTATTTTTAATATAAGGTTATACAAAATATAAATTAGATTATAAATACTCATTTGAAAGATAAATTTTTTTTATTTATCATGGAAATTTATTTGTAATTTTTAAGAAATATATAACTACCTTAATATCTTATACATTAATGATGCAGAAATTATTTATTTAGTGAAAAATCAATAATATAGTTTTTATTAAATTATTAATACCCATAAAAAGGCCCAAACAGTTGAAAAATCTTATTTGTCGAGTATATATAAACCATAAGCATACAAGGGTCAACTTTATAACCATTTGGAGCCTTATAAATGAGATTATGACACTTATATTATTTTATTTTAAATGATATCAAAGATGTCACCTTCATAATTTAATAAAAATGTCATTTTAAATGTAGGGTTTTTAGAAGATAAATTTGCCTAAAAGTATTATTATAAAATATATTAGATTTATGTTAATCATAGTATTTTATTTTTAATTTTTATGCAACAAATAAATATATTAAAAAATTATACAAAAATGTTGTAGTAATTATTTTATTAAGTGAAATATCAAATAAATGGTTTTAAAAATATTAAATATTATATGAACTAATTAATGTTCTCTGCAAATATTCTAGATTAATTTTAAATCCTTGGAATCTATTATATATTTTGGTTCGAATCTATCTTCGGTGTGGGTTTTATTTAAATTCAAATAAATGAATAGTCTCAAAATTGACACTATTGATATTTTATAAAAATAACATATTATTAAATTGTTTAAAAATCACAAAAATATTTAAAAATTAAAAATTTTAAATTATATGGTCTAAAATTTTATAAATTATCCAATTATGTTCAATTCATAACCCATAAGTAAGTATTTATAACCATTTAAAATTTAGAATATTATTACCACAAAAAAAATTAAATAGATTAAATAAGGATAAATAAAAATGATAAGGTTTAAAATAATATCAAAAAATGTCTAAATTTTATTATTTGATGAGATTACAACCCTGTATCATCAATTATTTTATGTTGATACATTTTGGAGGTTTTTATGTGGGGATTGAGTTTATTATAAATTAATATTTTTTAGGTTTCCAAAAGTGCCCCTCTCCTCTCTTATAAAAGAGAACCTCCTCCCTCTCCTATACACTCCATTTTGAGCATTAAAAATCAGCAAAAACATGCCAATTTCCCTTATCCACTTACCTAAAAACATACTAGGGGTCCTGGTTATCTTCAAATACCATCTTTAGTGCCCTAATAGGAGGTTTAGAAGTGGCACGTTGAAAAAGATGTAATATCCTTTACCGATTCTTTCAAACTTATTTCTTCTTCTAATTCATCTATATGAGTTGTGTAATTATTAATTGATAACTCTAATATCAATCTTATACTGATATGTTTTTATGAATATAAAACAACAATATTTTATCTTCTATCCATCCTATAAAAAATGAATTCACCACGCATGCTTACGTATGGCCTATCGTCTCCACACCGTGGTGTAATCTGTTTTTCATCACCAACATACATGGATGGGTATAATGATGGAAGAAATAACTATATATTATTATTTTAAAATTATATTTATTATTATACCCTATACACTTCAATACAATTCTACAATCATGGGAATGATATCGTCGCTCGTGCGTACGTACGGCCTATCGTCTCCACTATGTGATGCGATTCATTTTACATGATCTTCATTGAATAATGATTATAAAAATGAATTGAATGAATAAATATGATATATATTATACTAATAACATTATTTAAATGATATAACTATAACCTAAAAATAATAATAATAATTTATTTGACAAAACATGCATAAGAACATAAAGTAGTTAACACCCGAATAAAGATTAATAGTGAAATGTTACTAACAAACAGATAAGAATATGACCATATATGATATCATAAAAATGAATATGATTTAACAATAAGTCAATGAAATTATTTAAATCAATATATAGTATGTTTGTATATGCACAAATAATATCAGACCTAAGGTAAGGGATAACTTTTCCATTCTTGTTTTTATCCGAGATTGTTTATTCGTAAGTAATTACCGGGGTTATATTTATCATCCATATCTATGTTTTATAAAAATGTTTCATAAAAGGTTTATTATTATTCCATGTCCGTTTAAATTCATTTTTACCCTTTTTTATTTTTACCACATTGTATGGATGGAATCATTCTTTTGTTTAACATACGAGGTACTTTTTTACTTTTGCAGAAAAAGTACAAGGAGAATGTTTTTTTAACTTATATGGAATGAATGGATTTTTATGCTTTAAAAGAGGATTATTTCCATGAAGCTTCCTTTAAAATTTTTGAATTTTATTTTCAATTAAATTCTTTTATTTTAAAATTGCATGTCATATTGAGAAAAGAAAATGTTTTGGAAGAAGAAAGTATATTTTCCTCAAGAACTAAGTTTAAGTGTTTTATCAAAATTATTTTCCGTCTAAGATGATATATGGTTATGTTTCTATCCTTATTATTACTTTGATTTTATTACATTATTATGGAATTATTTTTTTGAAGTCCATTTATCCTATATGGATTATGTTATGACGACATGATGTTTAAGAATCCCATTTTATTACATGGGTTATGTTTTGATGTGTGATTTATTTTTTTTTTTTTGTGGAACACATAAGATTGGTTTCATTATAAGATGGGTGGGACCTATACCTACCTCCAATTAATTGGTTATAGATTTATATCTCATGATATAGACATGGATGGAGCAGAATATTAATCCAGTTCAGTGATACAAGACTGGAACAAGGAGTGAACTCGGTTCAGTAATGGACTTTGTTCATTATGATGGTCTTGGTAATGAGCCTTGACTAATATGAAATGATTATCTATGCTTATGTGTGTATGAAAAAAAGTTTCATTTCTCATGTTATGATTATTTGGAATACAATTTCACTTTTATGATTCATCTCATGACATGATATTATGACCTCTTACGCAGGATAATATTTTCAAATGTTATGATCTTAAGAATATGATATGATTGATATTTACTTTGTTTACCCTTACTGAGCATTTGAGCTCACCCTTTTGTATGTTTATTTTTTCCAGGTCAAGAAGGAGGGTATTAAATATGATATTCCAAAATAGAGTCTAGTTATGATGAAATAAATAGGAGACAATGTAGATTCTTTATGAACCAGTTTTTTATGTTTCCCAGTTTCTAAAGACATTATACATATACGGTCCTGTCATGGTTTTGTTATATACTGTAATAAATACACTTCAATTATGAAGTAATAAAAATTTTTGTAAAGTATGGTTCATTATAGTTTTTGTATTAAACATTGAATATATAATAAATGATATAATCAACAAACAATTCTCGTTATTTCAGTCATTTAAAATGAGGGATATAATATGCAAATGATATCTTCTTTCTATGTAATGAATTTATATAAATTATATTCCATTTATAATTAATTCCTTTTTAGATATTTCACACTAATAAACTAAATAATATCATTATCATTCTATTATAATGACATAAAAACAAATCCACTGCATAATAATCTATCTATCATGGTAGGTTCATGTTTCGGTCGGCTAAATCACATAGTTTAGAAAAACTATACATTTATATAATGGATTAATATGAGAAAATAATTAGAAATATAATATTATATAAATATTTAAATACCTATTTTTTGTATTAGGTAATTTTATATCAACATTTAACACATTAATTATGAAATCACCCTTCGTTTGTTAGGAATCATGAAAACATGTCGGTCGTCAATTTTATCCTCATACTTCATATCCAAAATTAACATGAAATTGTATTTTATATTCATAAAATAACATTTATATTCTATTATATATGAATATATTTATGAATAAGGTTCTTGGGAATGTATTTAATGGTTTTAATTTAATTATTTAAGACATTTTGTGCATGTGTAGAATTAATTATGACCATGGTAAGGGTTTTTCGTCTAAAATTCCTCTCTTGAGTCATGTTTGGAATTATAGACCTAATTTTTTTATGTAGTGTATATACATTATATTTGAGATACAATATCAAGAATTTTATATTAATCATGTTATTTTATGTTAAATTACAATCCCTTTCTTTATAGTGGTTTTTATAAAAGTGTTAATCATGGCACCAGGGTTTTCTTGGTTTAAATTCTAATTCTTCAGGACATGTCATATAGTTTGCACCATGATTACTTTGTAATATATTCTAATAATTTAATAAAATTTTATTATTCTATAAATTATTTCCTTTTAATTCATTGGATTAACTAATCCAAATCAATTTCTTATTCAGAAATGTGTTTGGACTAAAGTGTTACCCCCCATATAAGATTTATTGGTGACTCAATTTTCATTCATTGAGTTATGATCGTTTTGTTAAAATTATTTCATATAACATTTGTAAATTATACCATCTAATTATATTATGTTATATTCTATAAATTTTGACAATTTTACCAAATTGATTTTTCATGATTCAAGGAGAATGTTTCCTTTAAGAGATATTGTTAACTCAAATATTCTTTCTTGAGTTATAATGTTTCATTTGGAACATTAATTCTCCATTCTTGGGTTATACCACCCTAATATTTTATTAAATGGTATTTTATAATCCTTTTTGGTAAAATTATGGTTTAATAAAAATGAATGTTTTTTACTCTTCTCACAATGGGTTTTTTAAACAAAGTTTTTTTGAAAATAATAAAAAGGGTGTTTCTTTCACTTTTACATGTTTTGTCTTCATATTCTCATTTCTATAAGATAAAAATTATGTCTTTTCCAGGATCCATTATAGGAGATTATTTTTAAAATTAATTTATTTCATTTTCTTTCCTGTAAACTTTTGAAAAGTTACCTCTAAAAGTGACATGTAATGTTTTATTTTTCATTAATGATTAAAATGTTTTCTAAAATATCTTTCAAGATTTTACTTATATTTACCTTATAGTTTCATGAAGGATTTAACGTAATGGGTTTTTGTTACATGATATATATGTGTGTGTGTGTGTGTTATAATGTGAGAGATCAAACCCTCACAATCAAACAATTTGATTCTTGTGATATTATTTGAACAATTATTTTATGAGGGTCTTTTTCATTTAGGCCAACACCCTTATATTTTTTCATATTGCATTGGGGTTATTTTTTTTGGGAAATATCCTCCTACTTTCTCTAGATAGATGATATTAATTTTATTCAAATATTGATATAGATATCTATTAATCTCCGAAGATGGTATGAAAATCATATTTTACATAATTTAGATTGGATGTTGTTCCCATAGAATAAATGAAATTTTAGTAACAAGGGGGAAAGTATTGGAATTTCATATATATTTATTCCTATAAGGATTATTATTGGAAAGATTAAAATATATTATTTTAATATCCACATTCTCTCTTTGTATTGTGTGTAATCATGTTATCCCTTTTGTTAATGCGGGGAAAATTCTTGAAATTATTTTAGATTAATGACTACTAATACAAATTGATTTTAAATTGACAATATGTATAATTCATTATATGGATAAACATTTTTTATTAATTAATAGGTTCATTATTGAATGATATTAATATTCTTGTTGACTATTATAGTGAATGAAATAGACTTAATCTAGAGTTGGGAATGGACCATAATTTTAAATCCCCGTGATGAATCTACAAGTCTAATGAGACAAAACAAATTGGGTTTGGGTTTATACAACTCCCCATAATAGGGTAGTGTCTTGAAACAAGGAATTGGAATATATTTATTTATGGTTATCATTATGAATTCTATATATATATATATATATATATATATATTCATGAATAGATAATGCTCTTAATTTTTTGTTGATTAGGGCTTCATGTTGTTTACTTATTCCTACCTTAATATTTTGTCCATATTTATATCATGATTATCTCATTTTTATGTTTTCCCTTATTTAGTGTTTGAGATCACCCCTTCTTATGTTTCAATTTCCTAAGGTTATGATGAAAATTAGTTCACAAGACAATTTTAGAAGTACAATACATTTTTAGAATTTATAGGAGATATTGAAGACTCATTTGGGATTAATTATTTTTCATATATAGTGAAAAAATTTCAATTAGTCGAGAAAGACACAAGATTTATTAGTTTATGTTTATTATAATTAAATAAATCTCTAAACCTAAAAAATCCTCAATATTTAATATATATAATAATATAAATTTATTTTTTAATTGAGGATCATTATATCCAGTATTTTACAAATGGTATCAAAGTGATTATGTAAAGTATGTGTTTATGGAACCAGATCCAGGAGTGTGGGTCTAGGGTATCACACCATGGTTAATGCACCAACATATGGTTGAGATTGTGAACCAAATGACCAAAAATCATGTAATGGAAATTAAACCTACTACGTAGCTAAAAAAACAAGGTAATAAATGAAATAAATAGAATAATATTAAAGGAATAAACATGATAAATTTTATTAATCAACTAGATAATTAATATAATTTTATTATTTAGGAATTTAAAAGTCACATGTGATGAGTTGAGACTTGAGGTAGGGGATTTTTATTTAAAACATTCTTATAAATATTTTAAAATATTTTTACTATATATCATTATTCTTTTAAATGTTTCAATAATGGTTTTAGTTATAAATAAATGAATGGTAATTGAAATTTTTAACCAATTTTTACATTCTTTATAATTTTTTTCAAAAATATAATATTTACTTTATTCAGCATGTTATTTTTTACACTCATTAAATAGGTGAAAAAATAATGTTTTGGGTAATGTTTATGACATTTCTAAATTTTCCCACTATCATAGTAATTATTCACTATCTTAATTCCTCAATAAGTTTATATAGCTTTCAATGAAATTCATATTCTGATTTTTCAGGAAGTTTTTAGATTCAAATTTATTTCATGAGAAAATGATATTTTTTCTCATTTTAAGATATAGTTGTAAGTTCTTTTTCCTATGGTATCCAATGCGAAATTATATGATTTTGGTGATTTAATTGAAATATTTTATATGTTTTATTCATTTTATTCATTTTCTAGTACATGTAAATTTTATATTATTAAGGTTTGTTTTGATATAGATCTCTAATTTGTTTTGTAATAATATTTTTCTCAAGAAGTGAGATGTAGAATTAACCATGGAGGTTATTAAATTGTAAGGGTTATTGTAATAGTAATTGTTAGGATATTGTGCCAAGATACCTACACATGATTTCTGTGATTTCTATGAGTTTAAAAGTAAATATTTTGATTTCATAAGGTATGTAAATTCAATTATGAAAGGTTTTAACCTTCTAAATGTAAAAGGTTTATTTTTCATGGAATTGGTTTTCATGAGTTCTTATATTTACCCAAGAATAATTATTTCAACAAAATGTTTTAAGAAACACTTTGTCCCATAATTTTTTTCATTGATTATAATAATTAATATTTTATCTTGATGTTTATTTATTAAAAAGTAAAACTTATTTAAATATTATAATGTTTATAAAATAGACTAACAAGTTTTCTTTTCTTTTTCTATACCTTAATGTGATTTTTTTCTCAAACTACATTTTCAAATGTTTTTTCTATAGACATAAGGATGTATAGGTATTATAGTAAGTTCAATGGTGAAACATCATTAATGATTTATATGATTCATAAATAAAATATTTTTATAATCATAAGAAACTATTTTGGGGGGAAAATTACACTGAATAAATATCTACTTTATAATGTAATTTTTTAATTAATTCCCTAACACTATAAACATAAAGGATCCTAGAAATGTATGAATGTGAAACACTTATTATAAAACTAGTAATTAATGATTGATTGTGATGTGGATTTTTATAGTCGTTATTAACGAAATAATTTAGATAACATAATAGGTTAGGATAATTTTAAATACACTTTGATGAGATTATAATTTATGTTTATATTATCATGAGATATATTTTCATGATTTCCATGTTTCTTCACCAAATCCATTTATATTAAGAATGGTTTTATATAGTGTAAGTATGGTGAATTAAGTAATATGGACAAAAGATAATGATATCTTTTCGAATGAGGGACCTAAAAAAGTTTTAATTTGAATTAAGTAGTTTTTGGTTGCGTTGATTCAATTAAAATAGGTTATTTATGGTGGTAATAATGAACAAAATATAATAAATTCTATATAGATGAACATTTTTATAGTGGAAAATTTCATGAAATAATATCCCTTATCTATTAGTGGATATTCATATCAATTGGTGTCTAAAAGATGGATAAATGAATTGTATATGATATTTTATGTTTTATAATGTTCAAATAATTAAAAGGAAACACTTTCCTCTTACCATTTTATGGTAAATTCTATAAGTGGTTTTCACTAATTAGGAATACCAAGAAAAATTATTTTATTTTTTCCAAAGAGAAGATAATATCTAAATATATTTTTGTTTATAAAAATTTTACTACATTTTCTCAACATAGAATTCAAAGGAAATTATTTGAATTTAGGAAAATGTTTTATTGCCTAGTTTTCACCTATGAAGAAAAGGTTAATATACTATCCAAGTATGTACAAAATTTTATTTTGAGACATGATAGTAATATTGATAAATTTTACTCAGGATTCAAATCATGTTACGAAGGGATTTTGTTACTCATGATTTTTGAAGTCATAAGAACAATTTTTGATTCACTAAGAAGGTCGTGATATAGTTTTTTTATTTTTTATATCGATATAGATTAGAAGAATTACATGTTGTATTTAATGGTAATGAATACATAAAATAAATTCGAAGATAAAAAAATTAAAAAAGTTATGGAATATTTGGTAAAAAAACATCTGGTTTAATGTCATAAATGGTTTAGAAAGTGTTATTTTGGTGATAATATTGGAATGATAGATCATGAATATAATGAAAATAGAAATGGTAATAGTAAAAAAAATATTAAAATCCAACAGTAATGTTTTTTTTTAGTGATATGTTCTATTATACAAGTGTGTTTATAAAAAAATGAAGGATGAATATCATCAAGTCCATATATAGAAGGTTGTGGAAATAACATTTACTTCTACTTCCAAAAACATCAGATCATCAGATAAAGTTTTTTCAATTACATTACATGTTTACCCATATTAAACAAGTTTATAATTTGATCTAGGTACTTTGAATTCTTTTATTTATGGGATGTTTTCTAGTAAGATATATATATAACTTGAAGAATTAAATATTGAACTTTTGGTAAAAACACATGGTGGAAGTAGTAATGAAACAAATATTTATAAGAACCATCATATTTTCATTTATAGAATTTTTTTTGATGTAAATATAACTTTCCTTCCCTTAGTAGAATTTGATTTTATTTTGGGTATGAATTAGAATATTATATATCATGATAAGATAGATGGAAATGAAGATGAATTCATATTAAATTCCCCAAGTGAGTTTCAATTTGTATATAAAAATGAGTTCATAGATGTGATAATATATCAATAATCTATGAAATTAATTAAACATGGGGGGATAATTTATCTTTCAGATGTCACTAAAATGATATGTATTAATCAACTAAGTGATGTGCCCATGGTAATTGAATTTCAATATGTATTTCATGATTATTTTACTTGTTATTTAACTAATTAGGTGGTGGAATTCAGTATTGATTAAGTTCATGATGCTAAACCAATTTCAAAATCTCCTTATTGAATTACTCCAGCGGAGATTATTGAAAAGAAAGTTCTATTACATGAGTTTGTCAATAAGGGTTTCAATTACCCTAAAGCTTCCCTTTGGTTCTATTATTTTGTTTATAAAAATGATATATGGTTCTATGATACATTTATTTTAAAATATGGGATTTAATAAAATTAGTTTTTAGAACAAGTATTCATTGGCTCATATTGATGACATGTATGATATGTTATAGGGTGGTCAATATTTTTCAAATATTTTGTAACATCCCATTAGATTGATCGGGTATATTTTTTCCTCCCTTAGAGTTCCCTTTTTGACATAAGGTTTTAGATGTTGATTTAAAGCTTTTATGTGGGTTGTAGGATATTTACACACTGTGTAATTAGGTTACACGACATGTAATGGTTGTTGGGTGTATTCATTGAGAAGGATTCACGCTGTGAAAGTTTATATGACGTGATTAGTTTTTACACATCATGAGTTATTCAAATATTGGATTTTTAACCGAGGTGACAGGTTTATCAAAATATTTGGAAATTGTGGAAATTCAAGACATGTAACGGTATTACACATCATGTAATTATGTGAGTAGGGATTTTTAGGGCATCATATGGGGTTTCAATTTCCATTTGGCTACTCTCTCTCTTTTTCTCTTGACTGAGGGTCCCTCTCCATTGAATTGGGGAGACTTCACTCCTTCCTCATTTATCTTTTAGACGTTCGATTTTCATTATGGTTGTGGTGAATCTCTCTAGGTGAGTGACCTTTATGCATATTAATTTCCATTGATCATGATAGCACCCCTGAGTTCTGTTATCATATTTTTTTGTTTGAATTGGTGTTTCGTCATAGCTTCTTCTAGATCCATCAAGTGATCAAGTTCTGGAGGTCATTCCTTTGTTTGTTGTTGTGAATCGGGTGATCGTTCATGAGGTATGTGGTGTTTCCTCTTCTCTGCCAACCTTTTTTCTTAATTGGATCAATTATGAGATGTGTGGAGTGTGTTCTAGGTCCTTTTTTGGCATCATTGAGTCATCGTTGTTAGTGGATCATATTGCAGGCATGTGTGACCCAAGTTTCAAGGTAGGTGGTTTTATCTCTATCATATATTGATGAAACATATTTTTACAATTTTATTAACTAAATTATATATTAAATTATCATGACTATTTTGTGTCTGTCAAAATGAAAATTTAAAGAAAAATTCTTTTTTCCTGGGTTTTTGATAAATGGAATGAAAATGGGTATTTTCAAATAATTGAAATGTATTTTGAAATTGTTTTCAAATGGTTTTCAAATCATTGAAATGAATTGTAAAAAAAGATCACATGGGTTACCTTTTGTACATAGCTGTATGGTTTAGATGGAGTCCATCATCCATATTTTTGTGATTATCGGGATATTTTCTCAGGGTGATTTCCTCTATTTCGTAGGCCCATTGTTCTAGGGGACTGATATTGACATTGTTAGGGGGTTTACTTTTGGATTATTCCTCTACTTCCTAGTATTATGTTCTAAGAACCATATTTTCACTTGGTTGATTGTGGTATGAGTAGTCTTCTAGTCTGATCTATCCTGATCCTTGGTGTTGATACCTATGTTTTTGTTCATTATTTCATTGATTAGTAGTTTTATCTTTAATATTCATGTTTATTCTTGTGAAATATGATATGGAAAATGTTCTTTGAAATTGATATACCTTATTCTGTTTTAAATCTGTGAAAAAAGAAATTTTTACCATGATTTTGATAAAAACTTCATTATGGATTATCATGCCATGTTTTATTTGAAATGAGAATAAAATAATTGTTACACAGAGACTTGTTATGGAACACCTAGGTGGAATCCTACTGATCATGTTAGATCATACCATGTGCAACCCTTCGGTGTTGTGTAGACCTATGTATGTCTTCCAATGTAGGGAAATTCAAGGCACTATAGTGAGGTTGTGAGGTTTTGTGTCAGTTTAATTGGGTAACTGGTGGTGGGAAGGTGGCAGTTCATCTACGCTATCACAAGGAGTAACTGTTTTTGTTTTTGTTTTTTGCAGTTGGACTTGTCTCTTGGAGATTTCATCTGTTTTTATAGTCATTTTGTTTCTGTTGTTTTCTTAAAGTTATATAATATATGTATTGACTTTATGCTGCTCTTTATTTCTTTGTGTATATATATTCTATGTGTTTGTTTGGATTGGGAAAAATCATTCCCTCTTCTTTATCGTTTTGATGCCCTGATTCTTATTGCCATCCTTTAAGGATTGGGAACACCCTTTGGGTATATGAAGGAACGGGTTTGGTGCCAGGTTTTAGGCTAACTTAGATTAGTTCATTACAAAATAGTTTCAAAGGAGGTTTGTCCTCAAGAATCCTTATCTTTGGATGCTTGTTATACTAAAGATTGGATTTTTAGGACATGAGAGGTATGTTGTGATAAGTTCGTGTCCAGATCTTATCATGACAATACTCAAGTTTCTATAGGAAGCTAGGAAGTGTGTCTCTAGTGTTGGGTTTTGTTTTAAATATATGTTTTTTCTTATGTTTTTTCTCATTTTAACAGATATTTTCTCTATTATCTAATCATTCCTTTTGCTTCATTATGCTTCAGTATGCCTCTAAGACGTCTTTTATGAGTTCCTCGGAGGAGTGCAGCTAATGCTTCATAAGGGAATCCACCAGTGGATAAAAATATCATCGAGAATATCATACTATAAGTTCTTTATATTGATTAGAATGTTCCATGAGTTCATAATGCATTTGTTGAGGTACAACCAATAGCTTTAGGAGAGAGGGATCAGTCATAGAAATGCTTGTGCGAGAAGACACTATCCTTTAGGGGAATGAATGAACCTCAAGAGGTGGAGTAATGTCTATATATTATCATTCAAATCATTTAATTTATAGTTAAACTTTAGAATATCATGTTGATGTTTGCAGCATTCAGGCTCGAGGAATCCAATTAGTGATGGTTGTTCCATTTTCCTAGGAGACAGACATGTGGACTTGTACTGAAAGGGTTTTAAAACCCTATTCTTCCAGAAAAAATCTATATTCCCTAATGTTGGAAAAGTATATGCAGTTCTTCTCTTTTTATTAGGGGGGTGTTTTATGTTGGCATACACCAGGCAGTTTGCTGAGATTGTCTGTTTTGTTCCGAACATGGTAAATAATGACTAGTTAAAGGCTCAAAAGTACCTATAGGGTTTTCTACTAGATATCAGATCATAGGTGTTTACGTTATATATATATATATATATATATATATATCCATGTAGAGATGGCAGACATAGATATAATGGAAGATATGAATATGGAAGAAAAGAATGGGGTTTCTGCCTCTTCTCTTTCATCTAGTGGCAGTTTTAGTGGTGTGTGTGGGAAGAAGAGGAAGTGGAAGGATCATCATAGGAGTGGTGGAGGCGGGTATGAGCAACAATACTCCTCCACACTTTATCTACATCTAAAATAATTCCTCTATCGTGCTATTAGTGTGGCAAGGTTAGACACATAAGGTTTTCTTGCCCTGCTCCAATGAAGACATGCAATAATTGGGGACGCATTGGTCACTTATATCGCTACTGTCAGGATATGACTACGCCACATTGTGATCAGTTTTCATTGGCTCCAGAGGAAACTGTGGGGTTTTCAGATGCTTTAAGAATTAAAGGGATCCAACCACATTCCTTATGAGTGAATAAATTTCATACATTATATGATTTTCCGGTTGAGGTCGATGCAGTTATAGCAATGGTGAGAGGTACTATCTTTATTGCATCTTCTATAGCGATTGATTTATTTGATATTGGTGCATCCCACTCATTTATATATACATGTTTTGTAGATAATCTTAAATGTACAATGGAACATATATCTTTTGTAATGGAGTTAGTGATGCCTCTTTGTAAGAGGAAAGATATGGGGTTTCAGTGTCCTTGTTTGTTAACAATATCTGATACAGAGTTGGTCTAGGGTTTTCTCTCTCTAGATCTAGATATATTTAATCTCATCATAGGTATGGATTTTCTTTCCACTCGTGAAACTAAGTTTTATTGTTATCATTGGTTTGTTTCATTTCTTGTTGCCAATGGGATATGTATTATGTTTCAGGGGGATATGACCCAAGGTATGGTAATGAAAGGCCATCCCTCCTAGAGATCAGGAGTGTTTTATCTCCTGTTGTGATTGAACCCAATGATGTTTCTTCAATTATTGATATTATCATTTTTGTTTGGGATATTTCTGAAGTTTTCCAAGATGACTTCTTCATCCTTCCTCTAGATATATAGGTAGATTTTACAATTGACCTGGTTCCAGGTATGAAACTGATATTGATACCTTCATATCGTATTGGAAAAGTGGAGCTGAAAGAGATCAAGATTCTATTGGATGGGCGGTAGGAATAAGTTTTCATTCGCCTGAGTGTTTCTCCTTAAGAATCCCCTACGCTCTTTTCTAAGAAGGTAGATATTTCACTTTGGTGTTTTTTGGACCATCAGATGTTGAACCGAGTAACATTTATGAAAAATATCTTTTTCCTTATGTGGGTGATTTTTTGGACAAGTCAAAGGGGAAAAGTGGTTTTCAAAGATTAATATTCAGTCAGGTTATCATCACCTCAGAGTTCAGGAGTCTGATATACCGAAGGCATCTTTTTTGAGTTGGTATGGCCATTATGAATATCTTGTGATGACTTTTTGTCTAACTAACACTTCTACTATTTTTGAAGCTTTGATTAATCGGATATTCCATCAATATCTTGACAATTTTGTTGTTGTTTTTGTGGATGTTATTCTGTTTTGTTTGAAATTCGATCATGAGAATGAGTGATATCTTAATTTTTTTAAGTAAATTGTGAGAGATCACTATTTTTGTGGAAGGATTTTGAAAAATAGTTTATGGATTCAAGAAGTTAAGTTATTAGGGAACAATATTTCTAAACACGACTTATCAGTTGATCTTGAGAAGGTGAAGGTTGTCCTGCCATAGAAAGAACCATAGAATGTCATTGAGATATAGAGCTATTGTGGTCTTGTTGTATACTAATGATAGTTTGTTAATGATTTCTCTAAGATTTCATCAACTTTGACTTCTATTACCAATAAAGTAGTGAAATTAACATGGGATATTGAGTTCCAGTCTTCTTTCAATGAGTTGAAGTGACTTCTAACATCAACTCTTGTTCTAATCTTACCTAAGCCTGGTAAGGGATACGTGGTGTTTTGTGATGCTTCAGGTATGGGTATAGGATGTGTGATTATAAATGATAAACATGTGCTATCCTACTTCTCTTACTAATATTGGATGTAAGAGAAGAATTACCCCACTCATGATTTAGAGCTTGATTCAGTTATGCATGACCTCAAATGTTGGAGACACTAGGATTGGTGGTGCCTTGTTTCAGAGTATTATATTGGTGATTGGGTTTTCTTGAAATTTTCTCCTCAGTTAGGTAACTGTTAGCTTGGAAAACAAGGAATGTTATCCCTGAGATATGTTGGACCATTTTAGTTCACTAAGTACCTCAGGAATGTTTCATATCAGCTATAATTTCTAATTTAGTTTATGGGTATTCATGATGTTTTCAAAAAATCTTAGTTCAAAAAGTATCATCCTGATCCTGCTCTCATTCTGAGTTGGGAAGAAATTGAGCTAGATCCATATGTTTCTATTTTGGAGATACCAGTTTATATTGTTGACTCTAAAGGGAATTTATTTCTGGTGAAGTTGATTTTGTGGGTCAGGGTTTTATGGAAACATTGATCAAATTATCATGAGACTTCGGAATGTGAGTTACTGATGAGCAAGTAGTGGCCTCATCTTTTTTCAAGGGTTAAATATTCCACATAACTTCCCTGGGATGGAAACTATTTATGGTGGGGAGTTTGTAACCTCTCTTTACCTTCATCTATAATGTTTTTTCCTCCCCCTGATTTCCTTTTTTGACATTGAGTTTTAGATGTTGATTTCAGGATTTTCTGTAGGTTGTAAGAGATTTACAAGACGTGTAACTTAGATTCACAATGTGTAATGGTTAATGCGTGCATCTCATGAGAAGGATTCATTCTATGAAAGGTTACACAATATTAATAGTTTTTACATGTTTTGAGTTACTTAATTATTGGATTTTTATCCAAGACAATAGTTTTTTTGCGTATTTGGACATCATGGAAATTTGAGATGTGTAAAAGTATTACGCATTGTGTAATTCGCTGAGTAGGGATTTTTAGGGTGTCGTATGGGGTTTGAGTGCCCATTTGGCTGCCGTTTCTCTTTTTCTCTCAACTGAGGGTCCCTCTCCATTGAATTTTGGATACTCTTTTCTTTCCTAATCAATTTTTTTAGTGTTTTCTCTTCCTTGTGGTTGCGGTGCATCTCTACATGTGAGTGAACTTTATGATTCTTCATTTCCATTGATCAGGGTAGTGATCTTGAGTTTCTTTATCGTATTTTTTTTTGAATTGGTGTTTCTTCGTGTCTCCTTTCATATCCAATGTGTGATCTCATTATGGAGGTCATTCTTGTTTTCGTTGTGGTGTGGCGAGTGTTCATTCTTGTGGTGTGTTTTGTTTCCTCTTCTCCACTGACCTTTTCTCAATTGGATTAATTCTAAGATGTGTGGGCTGGGTTATAGGGCCTTTGTAAGCATTGATGAGTCTTTTTTGTTAGTTTTAGGTCCAACAGGGGTTTATATACCCTATAAAGGGGGTGAATGAGGATATAGATATTTTTTTCAAAATTATTCATTCCCTACTAGATCTTGGCCTCATTATTATAAGGGTTATTTGGTTTGAACTTAAGTGATAATGTTGATCCTTATTATCCCATCTATATATGATGATTACACTTTGAAATTAATTAAGTAAAGAAAGTAGATGGACACACATATTTTTTACTTGGGTCACCCTCACTAGGCTACATCCAAGTAGCATACAATGACAATGGGTTAGCGTAACAAATACTTTAAGGGTCACTGCCAAAATTTTGTTCGGGATAGATCACTTATATGACCGGGATCACTGACTTTACAAGGTTTAGGGTAATCTCACTATATTCCCATCGGTCACTACCAATGTCACTTTTTCTAGCTCACTGCTGGTGGAATGGATCTCTTTCTTCCTCTTCCTTTGATCATTTCTCTTGGAAGGGATCCCCCCATAGTTTATAGACTAGTAGGTCCCATTATTATCTCTAATGAATGAATTATCCATTTTATGTTTATTCTCAGTTAATGTTCCACTTTCATCTAATTGATGAAGACCACTTTACAATAGATTTACAATGTAATCCCTTTTAAACACTTTTCGTGATGCTTAGCTGCCTTTGTGAAGCTCCCTCTTTCATGAATCTCAAATTTCCTTTATGAAGCTCCCTATTTTTTGATGATCAAACATTTGGTTGGATATCATAGAATACATAAACTTAATTTTTTTGTGATGGTAAAAACATTGGGTTGTCTGTTATATCCTTTGGGAACTTTCTCGCATGACCCACCATCATAAGCAACCTTCGTCCAAAGCCTTAAGATTTTCATTAAGTCTTGATCATTTTATGAAGTGGGAAGAGGTCTATTTATAGGTATTTTCACCGATTCCAGAATCTTCCATCCATGTCATCACCATTTCATGATGCTCCTTCATTTCCGCTGTGTTGTTCCCATCTTCACGGAGCTTCATGGAAATTTCCCATTTGTGATGCTTGTCATAATCATGGAGCCTACCATAAACTTATTTTGTACTTTTAAGAAACCACCTTTGAGAGTCTCATTCTTTGAAAAAATCATGCCTTTGATATATTTTTATAAGGACTTCAAGGAAATACACCTTTCGCAATGATATCCCTCCTTTAAATTTTGGACCCCAAAAATATGGAAAACACTCGGAAGAGGTGTCACCTTGTGTATGCAATTTTTTGTACTACTTCCAGGGAATCCATTCCTTCATATTTGATCTTTTCCAACATACTATGTCAATAGTATATCTGGACTCCACAAATTACCATGGAAGCATTCTTTTTCAACAAACATAATCATCCCAAAAATGATGCAATGTTACCATGAGGGATTTTTTCCCATCAATCTTTCCTTTTGGGTTTGTTGACAACTCTTCATGTTTTGATACCTTGTTAAATCTTCTTCCATACACTACCAACATTATATTCATGCTATTCAGATATCGATAAAATATTTACTCAAAAAACACTGTAATATCCCATGATCTATGCTCATAGTGAGAAACAAGAGTATAATGCAATGTTCATCAATTAATCACTTCATTCCAAAACCTCTCCACTTCTTTCATCACGAATCCATCTATCATGATATATAATCTTTTATTGATCACCTTTAGCATCATCAGATTGGAAACTCCCCCTATCTTGTTACACCACCTATCAACTTCTCTATTACCTTTAGTAAGACATTTTCCCCCTTTGAAAACAATGATTTCTCCCCCTTTGTCAATGAACCTGTAGGTCACTTCGTTTCTTTCTGCAATGGGTTAAATAACACATATAAATAAATTAGGAAAAACACACCATACCTCATGGAGAGGGGGTCTCACATCCACACTTCTTCATGTGTGGGGAGTCAGTTGTACTCCAATATCCATTCAATGTTGGTCAAATGCTTCTTTGGATAAGGCTTTTATTAGAATGATTACAACATTTTGTTCTATGGGAACATACTCCAACATAAAAATCCATTTCTCTACTTTATCCATGATAAAATGATACATTATTTCAATGTGCTTTGTCATTGAGTGATGGATTTGATTTTTTCTAAGATTTAGGGAACTTGAATTTTCACAATGGATTATGATCATAGAATTCAATTAAAATCCCATGTAATCAAGATTTTGTTTCATCAACAATAATTGTGTGCATGTTTGAGTAGATGTAATATATTCTACTTCTATGGTACTCAATAAAATGCAATCATATTTCCTTATTAGCCAAGAAATAGACAATCCAATAAGATGGAAAGCACCACCTAACATTGATTTCATGAAATTTGTTGATCCGTCTCAATCTGTACACATATATATCCCAATAACTCTTCTATGATTTTTCATTATACATGAAAATGAAGTCCATTGTTCCCTTGATTTACCTAAGTATTCTTTTCATGGCATGCAAGTGGATTTCCTTGGGATTAATTTGATTCAACACTTCTTGACATGCAGAATAAAATATCAATGTGTGTCACTGTCAAGTACAACAAACTTCCAATGATACACCTGTATTTAGTTACATTAACCATTTTTCCTTCATCATATCATGATATTTTCATCTGGGTAGCCACTATAGTCATCATCTCCTTAGAATTATACATTCCCAATATTCGTAAAACCACATTGGCATATTTAGATTTTGAAATGAATGTTCCATTGTTTCTATGTCTCACCAATGATGTTATTCCAATCTATTTCATATCAGATCTTCAACTTTCATGCTGATATATATTTTATCTCTTTTTAATCACTGGTATCATTTTTTTAATCATTATTTTCCACATTTACTCCCCCTATGTCTCTTAACACTTCAACACTGTCATCAGAAAACATGTCACTATGTCATTGAAGATTTTGTTCAATATCTACTATAGTCACATCATTTCTTTAAATTAATTTTCTCAGATTCTTTTTGAAACATTGTTGATATTCATTCACAACTTCTTTGTATCCTCAAAATAGTCATTTGATACCATATTTTTAGAAAAAATATATAATAATTAAATAAAATAAATATTGTTGCTTCCACTACAATCTATCTTCTGTACACTTATCAATGACACATCATCAAAACCTATAATCCTACTAAGTTGTATCTCAGTGTAGGAAACTATAGATAAAGTTAATAACACCATCATTATCCATTACACATAATTAATTCATTTCTTCTTCAAATCTAGTAAATAATTTGAATCATTTTCCAATCCCAATCACATTACAACATCACATTGATTCTTTTGATGTGACTTCCCCTCATATTGTACTTCCCTAAGAACATGAAACCCTTGAGAATCAGTTAATAGAATTTAAACAGATTGGGAGAGGGGATTCTCTGGAATCATCAAGAAGAGGATTGTGTTTAATCCTGATTGATCAACACTTTGATACTTTCTTGAAAATAATTGTACAATTTTTATTCTTATTCCAACTACCCAGCCAGCTTCAATTATTCTATCCATATGAATATGAATTATTTAGCAACATGTTGACTCCTCTTATTATATATAGATTTTTTAGGATTTTCCTTTTTTTCACAATTTGGGGTTTAAACCCACTAGATCATACATCCTTCTTTGATGCTCCACTAAAGTTTTATTTCTCATGATTCTCTCCCTGAGTGGGAATCTCTCCACTGGTCATATTCTCTTTCCTCTTCCTTTATTATATGACTCTTTCCCCTATACTCAAATCTTGAATAGTATCATGACATTCTATTTTTTTGAGGAATTATTTATTCATGTTTTTTTATCAGTTATGTGATACAACATACTGTTTATTAATGGTGGAGGGTTTTTCACTAGACCTTTTTTATTCTTACTCACAATTGGAGTACCTCCTTTCTTTTTTTCCATGTTTATTCACATTCACTCCAACAGAGAAAGTGTGTGTGTAATATAGGATGTGTTTTATAAGCTTTTTTTGAGCTCCTTGTGTTTCCTTTTCCTCCCCTGATTTCTTATAGTTTCAATATCTTACCAAATTCCCATGATTAGAACACATAAAACATATCCTATTAAGAACATACCTCGTGTCATCATTTCTTGGTTTGATATGTTGATGCATCTATATTTTTTATTATTCTTAAATTGATTCCTCAATCATCGTGAAACATACTCACGGTGTGTTGTTGTCTTCCACAATAATAGCATCTAATAGATGATTTCTTCTAAGAGAAGTTCCTTTCAAATTTTTCAAGATTTTTCTTCTTTTTATCATATTTAGAAATATTTCTTCCTTCCTTATTTGAAATATAGTACAAGTAATTAGAAAAATAACTTGAAGTATAACCATACACACCATAGAAATAGCACATGATTTCATTACTTCCTCTACAATCATTCTTCGGTCTTTTTTTAGCAGCAATAATACTTTTCCAATTTTTGGAACTATTCATAGGTTTCTTACTATCGTCCATGGGAGAGTAATGATCATATAAAATACCAGTTTTCCCAAAATAGATGGCCTTTGGGATGAGAAAACCATTTCACGTTTCAAATCTGAAGTAGAATATTTTACTTTCAATTCATCATCACATACCATAGGATAATCAAATAGTAATTGCAAAGAATCCTTCAATTTTGGCTTTCATTTGGAATTAGATTGCTCCACTTATTTCTTAATTGATTCTATCTCCTCTCACAATTGTTGAATCTTAATATCCCTCGATTCAAGTTGAGCATTAAGTTCCCTATTGAGATTTTTTCAAATATTCATCTCATCTTCCAATTATTGGGTGTGATTATCTATCATGTTAGCTTGATCCATTATTTTGGAATCTTTCTAGGAAATAGAGTCATTATAGAATTCATTCTCCTTTTGTAATATTTGTTTCTCCTAAACCAATTCAGATAGTTGTGTAGAACGATCATCATTTTAAAATTCTATATTCTGAATTTATTCTGAGTTTATATTCATTCCCATGTCATTATCTTTTAGTTTTTCTATATTTGTAGACATGTTTTTTAGTTTTTCATCTTGGGAATAATTATTTTACCTCATATCAGTAGCCGTATCAATAAGCCTTTGATTAAATACTATTAACTTGTTGACCTCAATTTCTAGGACATGGATTAAAATATCTTGAGACTTTTCCCTTTTTAATTTCTGATACAATTACTTTTTCATGTTGAGATTATCTATTAATGGCCTTTTTTGAATTTCTTCATCAATAGTAGTTCCAGTATCACTAGTAATATCAGGATCATCACTCATTCCTACATCATCATTGAATGAGTATGTATTATCACTATAGGATTATCCAAATCATTATTTTTTTCACTAATTTATTTATTAAATTGAATCACACTCATCCCATAAACACTTACACTATGAGGAATACCACTATAATTATTTTTCTTCTTTGATGTTCTTCCCTTTTCCCATGGAACATTAAGACAAGAGCAAACTAAAACTTCAATTTCAATAATTGACTGAACCAAGGAAGACTAAAAAAATTTTATAAAAGAAACAATGCTATGATACCAAATTTTAGGTCCAAAAGGTTCCTAGATACCTTTAGAGGGGGGATAAATCTGGGTATGGATATTCTTTTCAAAATTATTATTGCCCCACTGGATCTTGGCCTCTATTATAAGGGTCACTTTGTTTGCAAATGTGTGTTTATGTTGATCCTATTCATTCCTTATTTATCTGATGATGATGTTTTGAATGTAATGATGGAAAGAAAGAACATAAACAGATAAAAAAGTATTGGTTCACCCTCACTAGGCTATATCCAAAAAGAATACAACAGCAATTTTTAGATTTACCAAATCCACTATGGCTCACTGCCAAAATGTTGTTTGAGCTAGATAAATTATATTCCAAGGCTCCCAACCTTTACATAGTTCAGGTTCAACTGATATATTTCTCAATTTCCACTCGCTATGTTTATTTATATAGCTCACTACTGGCGGAAAGGATCACCTTCTTCCTCTTCCTTCGCTCCCTACTCTTTGAAGGAATACACACATAGTTTATAGAATTTTAGGTCCTTTCATTATCTCTAATGAATGCATCCTCTGATGTATATAGATGATATGTTAAAGTTACAATTTCATCTAGTTTATTAATACAACATTACCATAGATTTACTCAGAAATTCCTTTTAAAAAAATTTCGCAATACTTAATTTCCTTCAAGAAGCTCCCTCTTTCATGAATCCAAAATACCATCACAAAGCTCTCTATTTTGCAAAGCTCAAACATTCATTTGGATATCATAGAATCTATCAACTACATTTAATTCATGATACTCAAAACATTAGTTTTTCTATTATATCCTTTGTCAAATTTATCATGTGAATCACCTTCGCAAACCACCATCGTGAATCACCTTCTCGAATCCAGATCCTTATGATTTTAATTAAGTCACACTAATTTTATGATGGGGGTATAGGACTATTTATAGGTGTTTCTTCTGATTCTAGAAGCTTAAATCCATTTCATCACCATTTCATGATTCTCCCTCATTTCTTTCATGATGTTCCCTTCTTCACGAAGCTCCACCGAAATTTCCTATTCCTGATGCTTTTCCTAATCACATAGCTCACCGTCAACTTTTTGTGTACCTTTGTGAAACCACATTTTCTTGTCCAATTCTTCACAAAACTCATGAATATTCCATGTTTTCATAATCCTATCAAGTAAATCAAATTTTCAATATATCATTCCTTCTTCAAGTTCTGGACCCCAAAAATTTGGAAAAAATGGGAAGTGGTGTCACCTCTAGTGGGCAATTTTCTGTACCGCTTCCAGGACATCCATTCCTTCATCTTGGATATTTTTCAACATACCAAGTAAAAACATATTTAGAAACCACCACTTACCATGGTAACCCACTATTTCAATAGACACAATCAACCTAAAAATGATGAAATGTTACCTTGAGGAATTTTTTCCAAACATTTAGTAGATCCCGTTGCGGGTTTGTGCAACCCAAGTTTTGAGGTAGGTGCTTCTATCTCTTGACAATGTTGATGAAAATAATTATTCCTATTCTATAAATTTATTTATCTATGTAACTGGCATAAATATTTTATGTGTGTTGAAAATAATTTTTAAATAAAAATGGTTTTCACTAGTTTTTTATAAAATGAAAAAAACAGTTTTTTCAAAGCATTGAAATTAATGGTGAGATGGTTTTGAAATTGTATTGAAATGGATTTCATATAATTGAAATTAATTGTGAATAATGAGTACATGCGTTACTTTGGGTACTTATGTGGAAGCTTTATCTTGAGACCATCGTCTATTTTTTTTATTGAGAGATTTGTTCATGGGGTTTTCCTCTATTTCCTAGGCTAGTTGTTCTAGGGAACTAATATTGACATTTTTAAGGGGTTTTCTCTTGGGTTATTCCACTGCATACTAGAAATGTGTTCTAGGAACAGTATTGTGCACTTTATTGATTGTGGTGTGAGTAGTCTTCTACTCTAACACATAGTGATCCTTAGTGTTGATAATTGTGCTTTTGTTCTGTGTTGCATGGATTTATTATTTTAGCCTTGATATGCATGTTTATGCTAGTGAAAGATGATATAGAAAATGTGATTTGAAATTGATATACCTGATTTTGTTTTAAAACTATAAAAAAGGGAAAATTTTACCATGTTTTTTATCAAAAAATATTTACTGCTTATCATGCCATGTTTTATTTGAATTTAGCAAACATGAATTATTATATAGATACTTGTTATGGAATAGGTGGTAAGGATTCTATTGATCCTATTACCTCACACCTTAATCACCCCTTTGATTGTGTGAAGACCTATGTATGTCTTCCAATGAGGGGAATGGAAATTCATCGTAGTGAGTTAGAGAGGTTTCATGTTAGCAGAAGTGGGTAGTTGGTGGTGAGATGTTGGGAGTCTGTCCATAATATCACATTGAGTAACTATTTGGTTTTTTTACTTTACAATATGACCTGTCTCTTAGATATTTTGGATACTTTTATGGTAATTTTGTTTCCACAGTTTTGTTATAGTTGTGGAATATAATTATTAGCATTTCACTACTCCTTTTTACTCCATGTATATATATGACATTTTTTTATTCATGTTGGTAAAAAACATTCCCTTTTTTTATTCCAGGATGATTTTTGCTAGCCCATGGGGATCGAGAACCCCCATCAAGTATGTTATTGAATAGGTCGGGTGCTAGGTTTGAGGGTAACTTAGGTCAGTTCTTTATAGATTGACATCATGTATATGTTTCATTAGCTAAATTTAAATGAAAAATGCATCTTGAGGATGACTTTTTATACTAGATCAATCCAATATGTGTTTGCGGTTATGCCTTCCAGGTTAATAAATTCTCCCTATGTATTTATCGATCTTATGGATATAGTTTTCCATGAGTTTTTGGAAAAACAATTATTGGTATTTATTGATGATATTTTTATTAATTTTAAACGATATGAAGATTATGAGAAATATATAAGGATTGTTTTTCAAATAACAAATGAAAAAAAAATTATTAAATTACTCAAATATGAATTTTGGTTATTAATGATTTAATTCCATGGGCATAATATGTTTAACGATAACATAATTATAAATCATTATAAAAATAATGTGGGGTAAAAGTGTCCAAGACATATAAATTTCAATGAGATTTAATTTATCTTGTTTTATGGGGTTAGTACCAAATGTTTTCTAAAATATTTACTCAATTACCTAGTCTGAAAATAAGGTTAACTCAAAAAGGGGTTAAATTCATATAGATAAAGGGATGGGATGAATTTTTTCAGAAATTTAAAAGAATATTGGTTAATGATCCAGTGTTAGAAATTATATCTAGAAGTTATTCTTTTTTATATCAATGTATCTTTGGAGGGCCTTGGTTGTTTCTTAATACGAGATGATTGGATAATTTCATATACTCCACACCAAATTAAACTCCATGAGAAACATTATCAAACACATTTTCTTTAAAATTCACCAGTTTTTTCTTTCTTTAAATATTTTGTGGAATACTTTATAATGTGTGAATTGTGAAATGTATGTAGATCATAAAATTTTGAAGTATATATTTACCCAAAAAGGGTTGAACATTCGGTAAATAATATGGATGGAACTAATAATGGACTATGATTATGTGATTAACTATTATCAAGGTAAATCTAACAATGTAGTTTATGCATTAAGTTGAAAAGATAATTCATAATTAGCTAGGATATATTTTGATCTTGGTCCTTTAATTATTAATTTAATGAATATGATATTGGAAGTTGTGTCTGTCAAAACCTGTTATCATTTAGATCATGTATTAGTAGAATAATCTATGATGGAAACAATTATTATGGATTATAAGGAATTTTGTTTTTGGAATAAGTGGTCTAATTGGTTAAGGAATATAAATTTCCCAAGTATAATATTTACAATAAAGCTTTTATTAGATTTTGAAACAGGTTATGTAACACCTCGAGAATTTATGAGATGAATTATTTTTAATTTTCTTCGATGAATTATGTTGTACACTACATCAATATTATCTTGCACTATAAGCAACACCGTATTAGCTTGTAGTATATGAAACACTGTTCCTGGCTTGTGTTTCACACAATTTCAAGTTCCTTTGATAGAATTCATTTCATGAAACACTGAGTATAGATTTTTTTCAATGTATAAATTAACTAAGTTTGGATTATGTTATACACAAAACCAAAGGAATCTTGCGGTACATTCAATATTAACTTGTCTTGTGTTACACGCAAGAGTGACCTTCCTTGATAGCATGCATTGTATACAATATCGAGTTTCACTAAATAATGATATATTATTAAAATATTATATAACTAGTTGTTATGAATAGTATTAACCACATTTTTAATTTTATATAACATTAGAATTCATCTTACACATTTTATAGAACATAATATGTGAACAAAATACATTTTTTAGATGAAAGAAGTATTTTTCAAAAAATGCATTTTTACCGAGTTTTGATGGCGCTCTGATTTTAAATCTAGTTTTTGACACTTTTAAAAGTTAAATTTGATAAATTAAACTTCTTATTTTGAATAGGTACATAAAAATTTACTTTTTTTGAATTTTTGATATTTTTCTAATAAAAATAAAATTTTAATGAATAGTGAAAACTACTGGATTTTAATTCGAAACAACCTTTTTATATAATTTATTTATATAGTCATATTGTCTTTTTATTTTATTTTAAATTGTAATTAGATTATATTTTTATCATTTGATCCAATTTTGGTCATTTTAAGTAATTTCACTTTTAAATTGGTCGTAAACACATGTCAATATTTTGATAGTTATTACTTCTTAAAAACCCACTTTTTGGTTTTGACAATGAGAATTAATTTTAAATTAATTTCTGCAACTTGTGTGTTTTGAATTTGGAAAAATGGAACCCATATTTGGAATCATAAGGTTCCAATTATGTAAATAGGTACCTTTTTTGGACATTATGAATAGTAACTTCGTTAAATATTTTATTTATCGTGGAGAAAGGGTAAATCTGGTAAATAAGGGTAAAAAATAATATTATAATAATATTAAACTACCCAAAAACATGTAATAATCCTGTTGGATGAGATATTTCCAACCATGTTCATCCTTGGGTTGATTTTGGGACCCCATAGATTCACTTAGATGTGAAAATGACATTTTATAATAATTAATTTAAAGTAAAGATAATTATAACCTAAACATATATCTTTTACTAAATCAATTTAAATATTAGGTTATATAACATATATCTATGTCTATAAAAATTCATTATATAGATAAAAAATATTTCCTACATCATGTTATTTTATTTATAATTTTTATACATTAGATAAATAT
Organism: Viscum album; assembly: GCA_963277665.1. Lineage (NCBI taxonomy): Eukaryota > Viridiplantae > Streptophyta > Magnoliopsida > Santalales > Viscaceae > Viscum > Viscum album. The sequence goes on along the minus strand of OY728127.1, from coordinate 343,535,730 downwards.
ATTTATTTATGACACAATTATGATGTAGTGATTACCTCATTAATGAAAGATTCAAATAAATGAAATTATTAATATTAAAATAAATTTAATTTGAAATTTTGTATGCCATAAAATAATTTTTTGGATGACATTGAAATATTTGGGATTATTTAATTTATTTTTTTAGAAGGAATCATGTTTTTATGAATTTTTAAAAAAAAATCAAGTATGAATAATGTCCAAAATTGACATAATTCAAAACTTAAAACATAAAATGGTTTATTAAAAGATATTAAATTCATAAAAATATAATATTCAACAAAATGGTTAATATAAGTCCAAATATTTCATAAATAACTTTTTTGAGTCGTTTTACTTGATATGGTAATTACATTAACTCACAATCTGTAAATAACAAGATATCACGATAGTATTAAAAAGGGTAAATTAAGGGTTAAGCCAAAACGATAAGGATAAAAAAAATATTCCCAACATGTCTAAAAATTATTTGATGATGGGTATGTGAACCAACGTCATCTTTTCTTCGAATTCAATAATTTTTTGACCATTTTAAATCGAAATTGAATTTATAATAAATTAATATTTTAGGACTTTCCTAAAATTCCCCACTCCTCTCTTATAAATAGGAACCTCATCCCTCTCCTCTTCACTCCATTTTTATCCTTCAAGCTCGTTCAACCCCTAGCAATTTCTCTTCTAAACATATATATTAACATTCTAGTGGTTCTGGTATTCTCGAAAGACTAACTCTAGTACCCTAAGAATAAATTTAAAGGAGGCATGTTGAGGAAGAGGTAATTGCTTCTACTGATTCTTTCAAATTTATTTCTTCTTATACTTCCTATTATTTAGTTCTTTCATTATAAAGTAATAAAATCAGTATCACTCATATAATTATATGTTATTATAAATAGTCAACAACCCTACTTCACCTTCTATCCATCCTATAAAAAATTATCTCATTGTGCATGCGTACGTATGACTTACCATCTCCAGGTCGTGGTTTAATTTATTTTTCACCACTGCCTTTATTAGATGGGTATAATGGTGGAAATAATAACTATATATTATTATTATAAAATGATATTAATTCTGATATATTATACACTATCTGATTCAATATCATTAAACAATTATGGGAATGATATCATCGCTCGTGCGTACGTACGGTTTACCGTCTCCATGACATGTTGAGAATCCTTCTCCACGTCAACCATTCAAGAATGATTATAAAGTATATATAATAAATAATAATGAAATATATTACATAATAATACTACTGTATTATGAATATATATATATATATATGTCATTTACTTCTATTCAATTTAATAAGGAAATGAAAACAGCATTCATGCATACGTACGGCCTACCTTCTCCATTAATGGTGTATTCCATTTATTTTATCTATCTATTATATAAATATTTATATACTAAACAAATATAATATATAAATAAATTTTCGTATTCTATAAGCAATTAAATCATGATATAATTAATAATATCAAGAATAACAATTCAAAACATGTACGATAAATAAAATGATTATTACCCAAAACTTTTCTTTAACATGGAATTGACAAATCAACGGGTAATATAAAGTTGTAAGTAAATCATATATAATATCATAAATATTATTATGGTTCTGATACAAGTTAATAATATGTTAAAACCCACTATACATGAGTTTCTAACACATACAGAAGAAATCAGACCTAAGGTAAGGGATAACTTTTCCAATCTCATTTTTATTTGATTTGTTTATTTGTAAATATTTATTGCGGATATATATATTATCCATATCCATGTTTTCTAAAAATGATTCTATAAAATTTTCACTATTATTATATGTTTTTTTATTGTCATTTTTACCCATTTTTTACTTTTACTACACGGTATTGAAGTAATCTTTCTTTGGTTTATCATAGGTGGTACTTTTTGACTTTTCCAGCAAAAGTACAAGGATATTGTTTGTTTTTATCTTATACGGCATGAATGGATATTTTTAGTTTCATGACACATTATTTACTTGAATATTCCTACACACTATCTCAACTTTATTTTTAACTAAAATTTTTTCTTTTAAATTTTCATGGCATTTTGATAAAAGAAAACGTTTTTGAAGAAGAAAGGATATTTTATTCAAGAACTAAGTTCAATTGATTTATCAAAATTGTTTTTCATCTAAGATTACATAGGTTTATGTTTATATCCCTATTATTTCATTGATTTGATTATGTAAAAGATGAAATTATTTTTATGAAATCCATTTATGGGTTATGTTATGATGGTTTGATGTTTAAAAAATCCATTTTATTTCATGGGTTATGCTATAGTGAATGTTTTTATGTTTTTGTAGCACACGTAAGAATAGTTACATTATGAGATGTGTGGGACCGATATCTATATTCAATGGATTGGGTAAAGATTTATTTATCATGATATAGATATGATTGGAATCGAAACGAAATCCCGTTTAGTAATATAGGGCTTGAACGTCAAGTAAATCTTATTCAGTAATACATGGCTGGAATGACAAGTAAACCCTTTTCAATAATAAACTATGTCCATTATGATGGTCTTGGAAGCAATGCCTTGGCTACTATGAAAATCATATTATGTGATTATTAGTTTTCTATAATTACATGTTTTATACTAATGCTATTCTGTCATGGTTAATGTTCCTTTATGATCCATGCCTTACATACTACCAAGATTTATTTCATGACTCAATATTTTGTTGTTTAATCTTTATGTTCATGTTTTTACGTTCAAATGTTTATGGTGTGTTTTTTGTACTCCATGTTTACCCTTATTGAGCATTTGATCTCACCCTTTCTTTGATTACTTTTCCTCGGGATATAAATAATGGTTTTAAGCTGGAAAACAAAAGGGGAAGATATTTATAGGAGATGATGAATATCTTTCACCATGATTATAATATTTTGTTCCGAGTTTCCAAAGACACTAAACTAATACGATCTTTGGGAATCTATTTGTGTCATGTATTAATTATTCTATAAAATAAATATAATATCCATGTACATCAAGTTAGGTTCTCTACAGTTTGTATTGGAGTGAAGGTTTAGTCAACCTTCGAAAACTAAGATGCGAAAACATTAGTGATATCCCTAGAGATATTTCTAAGGAATGACTAGGGATGTCCCTAAGGGTAAGTGTAACTATAGATTACAGTCGTAGAATTATGGTAACGATCATAAATAAACTATGATAAAACCTAATATGTTAGATATTGAAAGTACTCCCCCATGATATGTTGTTTTCCTAGTATGATTTTTGTCTCTCACAAAATTCTTTTTGGGTTTTAGAAAATGGCTGGAAATAGGAGGATTCATGTTAATAGAGAATACGATGGACAATGGAATGATATTATTCATGAGAAACCAAATGAAATGAGAGTTTTGTGGAGAAACATAATTATTATGCTTAATCATAAATCTCATAATATGATCAATAATCTCAACTTTGGTGAGTTTCTTTAAGCATCTAATAAAAGAATGATGGAGTTTCGTGGTGATCATAGAGGAAAGAAAGTTCAATTTTCCTCATGAAAATAGTGTTGGAAGAGACATCAAGGAGAATGTTTCAAAGGAACTAGAAGATTCTTTGTGTGTGGAAAATAAGGACACAAATATAGTAATTTCAAAGGAAAAATTTTCTTTAACACAATGGATAAGGATAATGGTATTACTAAGACATCAACAATGGTTAAATGTTTTAAATTTGGAATGTATTGGTATTATTAAAATCGATGCCCTGAGGGAAAATATCATAAAGAGAATCAGCATGGTCATATGGGTAGTATTTATGTTGATGATAATGAAGATACTACAAATGATATATGAGATGAAAGAAGTGTTGAGGAATAAAATGATGAATCTCGGTCAATGGTTTAAGAAGGTAGTGGAATGGTTTCATTTTTATCAAGAGCAATGTTGTATAAGTAATTTAATGGTACTATGGAATAAAGAAACATATAAGGATTTTTACACTTTGTGTCCTTAAGTATTTGAAAGTATATGTTGAATTGTATCGGTAACCATGAAAGGTTTTTCAGATATTTTTGGAAAGCACATGATATGTGCATAATGAAGGGATAAAAAGATAATGATATGTATGATAGTATTAATGAGCTCATGACTGATATAAGGACAAAGTGATATGATGGTTTTAGTATATAGAATTTTCGGTATTTTAGTATGTGGAAAGAGTTAACTTTTGAAAGAATTCATGTTTTCACTAAGGATCTATGTTAATTCTTGTTTCAAGAGAATGCATGATCAAGGTATTCACATGTTTGGAATGTGACAACCAAGAACTAACTTATGAGATATGGAAGATAAATATTATGTTGATTTAGTTCACCTCTTTCTAAGTTTTATATTTTGGAATGAATTGTAATGTTATATATTTATGGATAATATAAGTTATTTTCCATTTTAAATTAGTTATATTAATGTATTATCTCACTATAGGCGGAGTTATGCTTATTTGATAACATGTTCTATCCTTTTTTTTGAAACATATGGAATGACCTATCATTCTATCGCGTGATATGCTAACACTTCAAAAATTAAAAATTCAACTTCATTTCATTAAGAGATTAAGTGGAAATTGTTTGAGGCACGAACAATGATGAGATTGTACCAAAATCAAGTAAGTATTTATTATCATGAAAAATTATTCAACTTTGGGGAAATGATCTTGAAAAAAAATGTTATCCAAGTACCTTCTTATCTGATTTATCATATGGTCCCTTAAATCAACACAGATTTATGGCTTTCTGTTAGTTAACCGTCTCCAAACCTTATTCTCTGTCACTATCCATAAGAACATGATGGTTATATTTCTCTTCCATATCCATGTTTTCACTTACTACCTATGTTCTCCTATGTGGAAACCTAGTGAATAGTTAATTTTGGTAACTGTTATGTTTCTATCTTTCCTTTTATAAATGATGTTTTTGTATTCCTTTTTAAACTATCTGTTTCTATCAGTGAAACCTTCAAGTAGTAAACCATTTATAACCCCAACTAATTTCGAGGGTAAAATTCATTTTAAGGGGGTTAGAATGTTACACCCTGAAAATTTATGAGATGGATTCTTTTTAATTTCTTCGATGTATTATTTTGTATGCTACACCAAGATTAGTTTTCACTATATGAAACAACGTATCAGCTTGTAGTATACGCAACACTATTCTTGGATTACGTTGCACACAAATTCAAGTTCCTTTGATAGAATTAATTTCACGCAACACTTAGTATAGATTTTTTTCAATGTATAAATGAACTAAGTTTGGATTATGTTATATGCAACACTGAAGGTAGATTTCACTACACACAACACTAACTTGTCTTGACTTACACGAAAGAGTGTCCTTCCTCGATAGCTTGTGTTGTATGCAATACCGAGTTTCACTAAACAACAATATATTATTAAAATACTATATAACTAGCCGTTATGAATAGTATTAACCACATTTTAAATTTTATATAACATTATCATTCATATTAAAAAATTTCTAGAACATTATATTGGAAAAAAATCAATTTTTCAGATAAAAGAAGTTTTTTTCAAAAAATGCAGTTTTACCGCATTTTGATGTGAACCCATTTTAAATCTAGTTTTGAAACTTTTATAAGTTAAATTTGACAAAATAAACTTCTTATTTGGAATAATGACATAAAAATTTACTTTTTAAAAAAATTTGATATTTTTCTAAGAAAATTAAAATTTTAATGAATAGTGAAAAATACTAAATTTTAATTCAAAAAAGACTTTTTATATAATTTATTTATATAGTAAGATTATATTTTTAATTAGTTTTAAAGTGTAATTGTATTATATTTTTATAATTTAATAAAAAAATTCATTGGAGGTAATTTCACTTTCAAATTGGACATAAACATATGTTAACCTTTTGATAGTCATTACTTCTTAAAACCTGCTTTTTGGTTTTGACAATGGGAATTAATTTTAAATTAATTACTCTAACTTATGTGTTTTGAATTTGGAAAAATAGATTCCATATTTGGAATTAGAAATTTCAAATTGTGTAATTAGGTACCTTTTATTTTTGGACATTATGAATATTAATTTTAGTAAATATTTTATTCACCATGGTTAAATGGTAAATATGGAAAATATGGGTCAAAAATAATATTATAATAATATTAAACTATCCTAACACATGTCGTAACCTTATTGGGTGAAATATTTCCGACCATTGGCATACTTGTGTCAATTTTGGGACCCCATGGATTCACATGGATGTGAAAATGACATTTTATAATAATTAATTTAAAGTAAAGATAATATAACCTAAACATATATCTTTTACTGCGTAAATTTTAATATAGGGTTATATAATATTTATCTATGCCTATAAATATTAATTATAAATATAAAAAAATAAAACATCGTGGTATTTTATTTATAATTTTTAAAACATTAGAAAAATATATTAATTTATGGCACAATTATGATGTAGTTATCACCTCATTATTGAAAGATTCAAATAAATGAATATATAAATATTAAAATAAATTTAATTTTAAAATTTTCATGCCATACACGAATTTTATTGATTCCATTGACATATTAGGGATGGGTTTTTTTGAAGGAATCAGGTGGTTATGAATTTTTTAAAAAGTCAAGTATGAATAGTGTCCTAAATGGACATAATTCGTAACTTAAAACATAAAACTATTTATTAAATGATATTAAATTCCTAAAAATAAAATATTAATTAAAATGTTTAATATAAGTTCAAATATGTCATAAATAACTTTTTGTGGGCTATTTTACAAGATATGGTAATTACATTAACCCCCAATGTGTAAATAACATTATATAACGGTAAGATTAAAAAGGGTAAAATAAGGGTTAAACCAAAAATATTAGGATAAAGAATATTTAAAATTTGTATAAAAATTATTTTATGATAGTTATTTGAACCAAATTCATCTTATATTCGAATTAAAAACGTTTTGTACCATTTTAAGTCGAGATTGAATTTATAAAAAATTAATATTTTAGGACATTCCTAAAGTTCCCCTCTCCTCCCTTATAAAAGGGCATATCCTACCTTTATTATTACCTCCATTTTGAGCCTTAAATCTCAGCCAAACCCAGCCAATTTCACTTCTAAACATTCCTAGTTACATTATATAAGTTCTGGTTTTCTCAAAAGACAAACTTTAATCCCCTAAGAGGAAATTTAAAGGAGGCGTGTCAAGGAAGAGGTAATCTCTTCTACCGATTCTTTCAAATTTATTTCTTCTTCTAAATCATATTATTTAGTTATTTAATTATAAAGTAATAACATAAGTATCAATCATATAGTGATATGTTATTATTAATATGAAACATCCATATTTTACTTTCTTTCAATCTTATGAAAAATGAAATCACCGCATGTGCGTACGTACGTCTTACCGTGTCCACGTCGTGGTATACTCTGTTTTTCACCACCGCCTTACTTGGATGGGTATAATGGTGTAAATAATAACTGTATATTATTATTAAAACATTATACTAATTTTGATATATTATAAACCATCCACTTTAATATCATTAAACAATTATGGGAATGATATCATCACTCATGCGTACGTACGGCTTACCGTCTCCACAACGTGATGAGATTCATTTTCCACATTAACCATTCAAGAATTATTAGAAAGTATATATAATAAATAATAATGAAATATATTACATAATAATAATATTTTATTTATGTATATATATATATTTCATCTACTTACTTTTATTCAATTTAATAATGAAACAAAAACAACATTCATGTACGTACACCCTAGCATCTCCATGAACGGTGTATTCCATTTTTTTGTGTGTCTATTATATATATATTTCTATACTGAATATATATAATAGATAAATCATGTTTTAAATTCTAAAATAATTAAATCATGATATAAGTAATTATATCAATAATAACAATTCAAAACACGTACGATAAATAAAACGATTATTACCCAAAACGTTGCTTTAACATGGAATGGAAAAATGAACAGGTAATATAAAGTCATAAGTGAATCATATATGATATCATAAATATTATTATGGTTCTATTACAGGTTAATAATATGTTTAAACCCACTATAAATGATTTTCAAACAAATATAAAAGAAGTCGAACATGAGGTAAGGGACAACTTTTCCAATCTCGTTTGTATCTGAGATTGTTTATTCATAAATATTTATTGGGGATATATTTATCATCCATTTCCATGTTTTATAAAAATGTTTCCATAAATTTTTCACTATTCTTCTATGTTTCTTTAATTTTGTTTTTACCCTTTTTTACTTTTACAACATGTTATGGAAGAAATATTTCTTTGGTTTACCATACGAGATACCTTTGGACTTTTTTAGATAAAGTATAAGGAGGATGTTTTTAACTTATATGGCATGAATGGTTTTTTACAATTTCATGAAACCTTATTTACATGAATATTCCTCTACACTATATCAAGTTTATTTTAAACTAAATTATTTTCTTTTAAATTTTCATGGACTTTTGATAAAAGAAAACATTTTTGAAGAAGAAAAGATATTTTCCTCAAGAAATAAGTTCAAGTGTTTTATCAAAATTATTTTACATCTATGATTACATAGGTTTATGTTTCTATCCATATTATTATATTTATTTTATTTTTTAAATAATGAAAATATTTTTATGAAATCCATTTAGGGATTATATTATGATGGTTTGATTTTTAAGAAACCCATTTTATTTACTGGGTTATGCTATGGTGAATGTTTTTATGTTTTTGTGGCACATGTAAGAATGGATTCATTAAGATATGGGTGGGACCTATATCTCCTTTTAATGTATTGGGTAAATATTTATATTTTATGTGATAGACATGACTGAAATGAAAAGTAAATCCAATTCAGTAATGAAGGGCCATAATAGAAAGTAAATCTGTTTCAGTAATACATGGATGGAATGACAAGTAAACCCAGTTCAGTAATGGACTATGTCAACTATGATGGTGTAGGAAGCAATGCCTTGGATACTATGGAAATAATATTATTTTCTTATTAGAGTTTCATAATTACTTGTTTTATTCTAATGATATTCTATCATGGTTAATGTTCCTTTATGATCCATTCCTTGTGTACTGCCATGCTTTATTTCGTGACTCAAGATTTTGATTTTTAAACTTTATGTTCATGGTTTTACATTCAAATTTTTATGGTTTGTTTTATGTTCTCCAGGTTTACCCTTACTGAGAATTTGATCTCACCCTTTCTAGGTTTTCTTTACTATAGGATATAAAGAAAGGTTTTAGGTAGGAAAACAAAAGGGGAAGATCATTAGGGGAGATGTTGAAGATATTTCACCATGATTAGAAGATTTTGTTCCGAGTTTCCAAAGACACTAAAATAATATGATCTTTGGGTGTCTATTTGTTCTATGTATTAATTATTCCACAAAAGAAATGTAATATCCATTTACATCAAGCTAGCTTCCATAAAGGTTATGTGTTTTGAGTGATTTTTAATTGACAAAAGAATTATTGAGTGAATCTCATCCCTCTCTATTTTTTTTATTCATCATGGTATCACTATGATGTATATATAAATTTGAGAATATTATTGGTTTGATGGATTGAATAAATAAATTGATGATTTGACCATGAATTAAAATGTCAAAGTGTTAGAGATGAGTAAAAACTACCGTATTGGATGCTTCAACCATTTTTTAGTGATTCAATAGAAATGAGAGAATATATTTATGTATTCCATGGTGCCATTACCAAATACATCTCAAGGTAAAAAAAATATTTGGGTTATTGTTGATTGTTTGACTAAATATATACATCTTATTCTTATTGATGATATTATTTCTTCAGATAATCGTTATAGACTATATCTTAATGTGATATTAAGGTTACAGGGAGTTACCTTGCCTATTGTATTTGATAGTTATCAAAGTTTTTCATAAAATTTATTGAATGTATTTCATAATTATTTGGGTACTATATTAAATTTCAATTGTTCCATTCATCCTCAATTTGGTAGAGAGTCGTATCAAGAAATTAATACATAATAAGGTATGATTAGATCTTCCTAATTGTATTATCTTAGAAGTTTTAATCATTTTATTTCATTAGTGGAATTTTTTATAATATTAATTTTAATTATGCATACGGATGGCCTTATTTGTAGAATTATATGGAAAATTGTGTTGGACTCCATCATATTAGAACAAACAAAGTTAAATAATGATTTTGGGATTGAAAATAATATAATAGATGTTTTATAAGTTACATTTTATTTAACATCATATGATGATAGCTTATAGCAGGAATAGTGTTATGAACATAATTAGAGGAGAGATCATTCATTTGAGGTTGGATAGCATGTTTTTCATAAAAAAACCCCCCCTTGGAAATGGTGTTTTGAATTTATATAGAAAAGGAATATGAAGTTTATGGTTTATTGTACTATATGAAATTCTATATAATTTGGGATTAGTTAACTAATATGTAGTCTTACCACTATTTTTATCTAAAGTATATGATGTGTTTAATGTTTCATTGTTAATGAAATATATACCTCATGCGTCTCATGTTTTGAGACATGAAATAGATTAGTTAAAAGAGAGTATTTATTAACATGTAATTATTGTTTATATTATTTATTATGGAGAAAAAAATTATATAATAAGGTAAAATCCTAATATTTATGGAAGAACCATATTATTAAAGATGAAACATTTGAATTTTAAAAATTTATGAGAGAAAAATACCTCACTTGTGTACCCATAAAAAAATTGGGAGGAAACCATTTCTTTAAGGGGGGGAGAATGTGACAACTAATGTAATAAAAATAATAAATAAATTTATTTTATAATTAATATTCATTATTTGATTTTATGGAGTCATTTTACCTATAAAAATTTTTAAGTGACTTTTGATTCAAAAAATAAATAGTTTTATTCTAACAAAATTATTTTCCATGTATTATATGGTTTTATTTTAATATTAAATTATAAATTTTTTAATTTTATTTTAATTAAATGGACTATTTTTTTATATAATTATGTCAAAATTAGTTAGGTTTTTTATTAATTTTTCTAAAAAGGATGATTTTTATATAGATGGGTAAAAATACAGATTTTACATATACTGTCACTTATATGACATTATATTGAAATAAGAATGACATGAAATGTTTTGAAACCTATTTTCAATACCAAATAATTATTTAAGATGTAATTTAATAAATTTTAAAGTATATTTTTTATCTTATAAATCTATGATTGAAATTTTCAAATCTATGTATTGCTTCTTTCAAATAAAAACTTCCTTTTGGATATGGGGTTTTAATCATGTATTCACAATATTCCTTTTAGTTTTTGTTTGGTTTACACATAAAATAAGTATCCATTTATTTAATCAAATGTAAATAATTCCATGTAAATAAATATTATAATTGAATTTTATGTAAAATCATTTTTAAATTTAAAATGTAATTTTATTAAAACAATTTTTTATTTAATTTTACATACATATATTAAAATTAACTTATTCAAATTCTAAAAATTTAATCCTAGAAAATGGATTCCATATTTGGTATCAAAATGTTACATTATTGTAATGAGGTCAATTTTATTTTTTTCATAAGGAATAGTTACTATGGTAAAAGTTTGTCACCACAGTAAATGTTAAAAGGGTTAATGATGGGGTTCAAACTTAGAGATTAGACATAAAATGTCATTAAAACATGTCTAAATATTTATGTATGAGTGTATTTCAAGGATACCCTATATCATTATTTTAATTGGGGTTCATTTGAGCTACTTACCATGAGATATACCACTACGAGAAAGAGGGGTTTTGTGATGGGCTATTTACGACGAGCCCGCCGCCCATTGCAAATAGTACATACTCTGGGACTATTTATGACGAGATTCGTTTCCCATAAAAAATAATCCCAAATAAATAAATATTTTGGATGAGGAAACATTCCCATCTTAAACAACTTTAGCGCACCTATGTGCCAAACCATGGGAAAATTTATTTTTGATGGGTATTTACTCCCATCACAAATATGTTTCGTCGTTATTATTATTCTTTATACGAATTTATAACCTAGAGAAAGTAATGTGTCGATAGAAGAGTATTTATGAAGAGACCCATCATAAATAAATTTTTTGTCACTGAATTGCTTATTTATGGTGGGTATACTATATGTGGTGGAATGCCCATCACAAATAATCATGTCACTACTATTCTAACTTATATATATCCCCCCACCAGATTATTTACCATTCATTCCTTCTTTGAGCTTTACTCAACTCATATGGTCTCCTCTCATCCTATTCATTTAATTGTTTAAAAGTTTAAATTTTTACAAGAATGAAAATTTTTAAATTTGAAACTGCTAAAAGCTTCAGTTTATGGTATTTATTATATGTATTTAATTTGTAATTCATTTATTTAAATTTATATTATAAATTAGTATTAATAATTATAGGTAATTAGTTGTAATTATAAGTAATTAATTTTAATTATTAAAAATTAGTTTTAATTAGAAGTAATTCTTGAAATTAGAAATATTTGTTATTAATTTCCATTAATAATTTTCAATTAGAAGTAGTTAGTTTAAATTTGTAGTAATTAGTTTGATTTATTAGTAAGTAGTTGTGATTAATATTAATTAATTATAATTGATAAATTAATAGTACTAATTAACATAACATAGTAATTATTTATAGATCTTAGTAAAAAGTAATAATAATTTATTGTGATTTCAAATAATTAATAGTAATTATTTATTAGTACTAATTAACACTAGTTTTTATAAATTAATGTTATATATTTAAAATTTCAAAAAAAATAGTAAAAATTAGTAGTGATCAGTACAAATTAGAATTAGACAATGAAATTAGTAGTAAATCTCATAAATTGGCGTAATTATTAGAAATTATCTACAATTAGTAGAAAATAGAGGTGATGAGTAAAATTTAGCAGAAATGGGAAGTAATTATTAATAATTAGTATAAATGAGAGGGTAATTATTAAAAATTAGCACAAATGAGAATTCCATTATTAAAAATTGGTGGAAATGAGCATTAGTTATTAATAATTATCCTAAAGGTGCATTAATTAGTTAGAATTAGTGGAAATGTGTGGTAATTGGTAAAAATTATCGATAATGAGTGGTAATTTGTCAAAAATACCAATAATGAGTGAAAGTTTTTTAGGAATTAGCTGTAATGAGTAGGAATTATGAAAAATTAGTAGTAATGGGTGGGAATTAATAAAAATTCTTATAAATGGGTGTTAATTAGTTAAAATTAGTAGAAATGAGCTTTAATTAGTTAAAATTGAAAAAAATGAGTGGTAATTATTAAAAATTACTAGTATTGAGTCATAATTATTACAAATTAGCGGTAATGAGTGGTAATTATTAAAACAATTGTGTAAATTATCATTAATTAGTAAAAAATTATCTGAAATGGGTGTTAATTAGTTAAAATGAGTTGAAATGAGTGTTATGTTGGAACCAAGACTATTATTAATTTTAATTGGAGTGTGGTTTTTTTTCAATACTTGCATGAATGATTAGGGAGATTGTAAAGAAATAGATCTTACAGTTTATTCTGAAAATAGTTTTGAAGGTTGCATCATTTCCCAGTGATTGAAAATTTTTGGGGTCCAAAATTTTAAGGATATATTTCATTGTGAAAAGTATATTTTGTTAAATATATTATGAATATATAGAAAAGGTATAAGTTTCGTGAAGATGGGCTTCATGAGGGGAGTTTCACAAAGGATCACATATTATTGATGGTGATTTATGAAACAGCTACGAGCATCGTGAATGATGAAGAATTGCAGTATCGTGGTCACTTATAGAAAGCTCCACTTTTATGACAAGCACCACGAAGGGTTTGGATGGAAATCTCTACGTTTACAATGAGTTTCATGAATAGAAAATTTTCATGGGGATTCATTATAGAAGGAGATACATGAATATGTTTTTTAAAGATCTATAAAATTAAAAGAGAGGTAGTGGAGCATCGTGAATAGTTGAGCCTATAAATATGAGGCCACCCCCTTCACATCGAACATGTTTTTCAGGGAAAAATATGGAAATTATCTAATTTCTTGAAACTAAGGATGATTCACGAAACTACCTTTCTATGTGAGCTTATACATCATGAAAAGACATTATGTCTTAACTGATTCCCATGATTTTGATAAAGGGTTATTCGCATTGATAAGGAATTCCATGTTGACTCTTTGAGATTTGTGAAGGAAGTTTGTTCTATGAAGGAAGTGATATTTTCGAAGGAAATTTTCTCCGCAAAGGAATTGAGCTTCATGAAAGTAGTGAGCTTCATGAAGGAGCTTCTCGAAACATAGTATTGAACATCAAGTTTAAGTGGACATCACATTCAAGGAGAATAAACTCAGGTATTCATGGTATTAATATTCTCATATTAAGTGAGAGAAAAAGAATTTAATGTCAATCCATTAAAGAGACATTCAATTTAGTAAATAGAGTGAGACTTCTCCCCAAGGAAGTGAGATAGGGGAGTCAATGAAAGTGTTCTGAGGGACAGAGTGAGCTATCCCTAAAAACATTTAAAGGTAGTGTGCCTGAAACAAAAGGACTCTATCAAAACATATGTATTCTATTTCTATTGAATATTAGTGGATATTGGTATGACCGACACACTATTAGTGTATGCTCCATGCACTAGCCCATAGTGGTGAACCAAGTGAAACTATTTTGTTATCTTTTTTCATGTGAACATTTTATTACTACACTACTCCATAAAAGAGGTTTAATAAGTCCCTACCAATGTGTGTACAAGATCTATCACTTTAGAAGAAATATTTGACACCCTAATTCACCCTTCCCCTCTCAGGGTGCTTTGGGGTCCTGTATGTTAATTAGAAAAAATATCTAAAATGAGTAAAAAATATGGTTAATGAGCGGTAATTGTAAAAAAATAGCGGTTAAGAGAAATAATTATTAAAAATAGGAAAACATGGGCGTTAATTAGTTCAAATTAGTGTAAATTAAAATTAAATATTTAAAATAATCATAAATGAGTGATAATTATTAAAAAAATAGTGGTAATGTGCAGTGATTATTACAAATTAGTTGTGATGAGGGAAAATTATGGGAAATTAGCTTAAATTAGAGTTAATTATTTAAAATTTGATAAAATGAGCATTAATTAATTAAAATTAGAGTAAATAAGCATCAATTAGAAAAAAAACTTTAAATGAGTGGTAATTCAAAAAAAACTGAAATGAGCAGTAATGAGTAAAAAAAATCAGTAATGAGAGGTAATTAGTAAAAAATACAGGGAATGAGTAGTAATTATTAAAAACTATTGTTAATGAGTGGGAATAATTAAAAAATAGTAGAAATGTGGGTTAATTAGTTAAAATTAATGAAAATGAGCGTTAATTAGTAAAAAATACTAGAAATGAGCATTACGTAGTATCTATTAGCGGAAATGAGCTTTAATTTGTAAAAAATACCGATAGTGAGCAGTAATTAGAAAACAAATACCATAAATGAGTTTTGATTAGTAAAAAATTATAGTAATGATTGGTATTTAGTAAAAACTACTGGCAATGAGCGTTATTTACTAAAAAATACTGATAATTAGTCGTATTTAGTAAAAAGTACCTTAAATGAGTGGTAATTAGTAAAAACTATCAAAATTAGAGGTAATTAGAAAAAAAATATAGGTAATGGTTGATAATTAGTAAAAATTACAGAAATTATTGGTAATTACTAAAAAATACCATCAATGAGCAGTAATTAGTAATAAATAGCAGCAATGAGCGGTAATTAGTAAAAAATATAGGTAACAAGTGGTAATTGGTAAAAAATACCGACATGGAGTGTTATTTTGAAAAAACCCACAATGAGTGGTGATTAGTAAATAATATCAATAATGATTGGAATTTAAAACAAATACCAGTAATGAGCAGTATTTAGTAAAAATTACTAGAAATGAAAAATACATGTAATGAGTAGTAATTAGTAAAAAAATAATATAATTAACCATAATTAACCATAAGTAACAATAATTAACAACAATTAGTAATAGAATGAGGACCAAGGGATGTAAGGGAAGCATGGAATATGGGGATGAAGGGGAATATAGAGTGATAGAATTCTAGTGTTGAAATTATTTCTCTCTACAGTCACCTTCATCCCCTTCACTCCCTGCTTCCCTTGAGGAAAGCTTCGAGTAGATGGGATAAAGGTGGAGATAGAGTGAATTAATTACACTACCTCCCGTGTTTAGACTATTTAGAGGAGAGTCACTCATTGGTAATCTTATATTTTTAACCATGACTACCTCTCATCAAAACAGTCTAAATGTAGGGTCACCGAAATTCTTTCCCTCCATCATCACCTTCAACCCCTCTAATCCATGATTCCCTCATAGCACTACATCAGAATTCTATTTCCCTTATTTATAATTATATTAATTTACAAAAATTAGTACTAATTATAAAAAAAATTAGCAGGAAATTGATGAATTATAAAAAAATCAGTAATTACATAGAATTGATAATATTTACGAATAATTTGAAATTTTTTTATTTTCTATTTTTTTGTAGTCTCTTCCTTATATTATATTAATCATTATAAATATTGTTATTTTCTATTTTCAATTAAAATATGGAATAGGGAAGTAGACATTGATCTTTATTACAAGATGGCGATTGGATAAATCATCATTGGAATCCAAATAGTTCTGGTATAAATCCTATATATATTGAGGGTTCTGAAGATTTTTTTCACTTTCATCATATAAACCAAAAACATTTTTAGAAAGGATGACTAAGTTTCCATGTAAGAAATGTGATATAGGGATATTCGAAACATTGTACTATATTGGGAGTCATCTATTGGGTTATGGTTTTTCAAAAGATTAAATATTTCGGTATCAACACGATTAAAACAATCTTGGAGATGGTATTAATTATTTGGTTCCAGATCCATCACAGCTTTACAATATATAACATGATGTTTCTGGTCCATTTTTTAAATAAATAAAAACTTATAATGACATTTATTTAACTCTGGAACTAGAATTATCTCGATTTTATGAGTTTCTAATGTTTTTTAATGATTCTTTATATCCTGGTTACATGATAAGAAAATTTGAACATGATACAAAATTTATGGCTATTAAATCAGATAATGGAATTTAAAATAGTTTTTTGGATTAGATATTATATTTTTTTAAACAATTATTACCTAAATAGAATATGTTTCCTACCAATTTCTATGATAGAAAAATAATGCTTTTAAATTTGGGTCTTGGTTATCAGAAGGTTCATACACGTTCAAATGATTGCATCTTATATTATAGTGAAAATGAGTCATTAGTTAGTTTTCCTACATTTATATAATCTATGTACAAGGAGGATTAACAAAAGAAGTTAGGATTGGTTCCCATTAAACATTTGATGTATTTTTTATTTATGCCCAGATTGCAAGGTTTATTTATGTCTTAGAACACAACATCATTGATTTAATGGAAAAATTCAATATTTTAATATGTAAAATCTTAAATCATCCACGTGATGGTGATTCATGGAAACATTTTGACCATGTATATACTTCTTTTTCTACAGAATCTTGTAACATGCGATTGGGTCTTTCTACTGATGTTTTCTATACATTTTGGTTATATGGTTGTCAATATTATTATGGGGTCATATTTATAACTCCATAGAACATACCTCCATGGATGTTGAAAAATGAATCATATATATTTTTAAAATTATTAATTCAAGAACATTTAAAAATAATATCGATGTCTATTTCAATCCACTAATTGATAAGTTGTTTATTAAGGAGTAATGGTGTTAGTACATATGATGTTGTTGTGAAATAGAATTTCTTAATGAAATTTATATTAATGTATAAAATTAGTGACTTTACATCATATGGAATGTTATCTGGATAGAGTACACCTGGTCCAAAATCATATTTGTGATGTATGAGTGATATTAAAGAATTTATCCTCATCAATGGGATAAAACCTAGTTTTTTCTACTGTCATCATATATTTATTAATATTTATCATCCTTTTAGAACAAAAAAATAATAATTTCAGAAAATATTAAATTTAAAGAGATGGACCTCTAACAATTATCTTGGGTATTTATTTAAAATTTATTGTCTATTCATTACCTCTCATTACATTTGGACTGATTATAAGCCAATAAAAAAATTTGGCTTTGGGAAATATCATAAATGGATTAAACAAAGTATTTTCTAGGATCTACCATATTGGTATGATTTGATGCCCCATCATATGTTGTAAGTCATACATATTGAGAATAACTATTTTGATAATATATTTTATATAGTTTTGGACACACCTAGTAAGACCAAAGATAATTTTATAGAATGATTAGATATTTTAAAAATTTACAAGAGACCAGAACATGATTTTCTTAAAAATGATATATCAAAAAAGTTAATGAATCCAAAAGTAGCTTATAAAGTTTCCAAAGAAAATCGTTTATTATTTTGTTGATATATTGACGATTTGAGGCAACCAGATGGTTATGCATCTAATTTCTCTATATGCTTCATTAATATTTATTTTACCGAGTTTAAAAGTTATTATTGTCATATTGTATTTAAAATACTTATACCTGTTAGATTTAGAGTTTTTTATTGAATTCATCTATTTGGGATGTGCTAATAGAAATGTCATATTTTTTTGGAAACATTTGTATGGAAACAATAGAATATGAAGCACATATTATATTATAAGAAGATGTTTTTTCTTAATTTTATGTAAACTAGAAAAAACAATTTTTTCACTTTTATTGATTCAATTGAAATTTTTTTAATATGTTTTCACATGAAGAAAAAATTGGAGGGTTGGTACGGTTTTGATAGATGTACTAATACGAGATATGCATGTAGAAATAGAAGAAAATGGTATGTAACAAAGCATCAATTGAAGGATCAATTTTAGAAGCTTATTTAAAGGAGGAAATTTCCTTTTTTTAAACCCATTTTTTCCATCATGAATATCATTCAAAACATAACTGAATTGGCCATAATGAGGGAAATGTGGTTGATGCACTCAGCATTAAATTATCAATTTTTAATCATCCTGAACTTTGATTTTGTGGAGTTCATGAACGATGGATTTCAGATGATAAACATCACAAGGCCCATAAATATGTTCTTATCAACTATGAAAAAATGACATGATTTGTACAGTGAGTTCTACTATCACCTATTCTTTAATTTTTTTTAAAAATGAATTAATATGATTTTATTTATAGATTATTTGATGGTAATATCAAGAAATAGTGTCCAAAAATTATACCAGTTTCCCATGAAAACATCCTCAACATAATTCTTCCAACTGGTTTTAATGAGTGCTAAAGTAAATATTTTATTATATAATGTATGAAATCAATTTTTTATTTGTTAGGTTTCAAATTGTTTTTTAATTTTTCATATATCACAACATGATGAAAAAATACATAATGGATTGTGTGTATTGAGTGACCCACCATCCAAAATGGTTAAATATTATAATTCCTATGTCATGATTGGTTTTGATTTTATAAATATTCCTTGGGTGAATCAAAAAAATAAATAATAGTGTTTCATTGAGAGGATATCATCATATAGAAAGTGAAGATTGAATTTTCTAGCATATTGGATAAAATAATTTAATAGTGTTATCTGAGACATAATTATATAACAATGTTTAAATTTCATTGGTTTGATACTAATATAGGATTTTGTGTTCATTCATTCCATAGAATCATCAACATTAAATATAAAATACTTCTTACAGTAAATGAACTATTTTTATTGGCTCATCAAGCACATAACATTTATTATTCAAATTATTATGCTATTTCAAGATAGTTAATTGATTGGCAGTGGATTATAAAAATGAAATAAAATGAAAATTAGTTTATACAAAGTGAATTTTGTTCTATTTAAGTGAAAGGAATTGAAATTTTCAATAGACAGCTACAAAAAAACATGTTTTCAATGAAGAGACGTCAATATATATGATGAAACCCCATTATTATGGGATGATGGTGACGATTATTTTGATGACGTAATAAATGAATTTTAATTAATAATAGATTAGTAAGCTAATACTCAAAGGTAAATTGATGATACTGAGGAGGAAGGTGAATATTCCGACTTTGTTACATAAGAATATGAGGATGAAGATGAAAAATGAAAAAATTACATATTGTTTCTAGGCATAATAAATAAATATATATATATAATACTCATCTTCAATTATTTACTAAAAACATTCTTTTCATGTTTAGCATGGCATTTGATACTTATGATGAGATGTTTTGTAGCCTCAAAGAGGTTATACTTCCTAATTATGAGCCTGATGCTACATCATCTGACCCTCAAATTGAAATTCATTCTTTGACTCGTATGGGTTAGGGTCATATGAAATTAATGATTCTTGACTCTATTCCCAATCTATGTAAAAATATTTATTTTCATCCATGCATGTAGAGGTATGTTAAGTTTTTTAATTTAGTTAATTTTCATTATCATTAAATTTCATTAATTTATTTATGAACAAATTGTTTTATTAACTATTCTACTTTCCCACAGTTTTCTTCATATAGATCTTTGAAAGAAGAGTGCTATTATATGGAGTTATTTTCTGAATCATGGGTGATGTGGGGTCATATTCCAATTGATGCTCAGAAGCTCATGTTTTTTCATTGGATGGTATTTAAATATACAATAGTTATTTAGAAATTTATTTAATTATTTACGTCTTATTATTAATTATTTGTAAATTTTATGGTATCTCATCAATTTTAGCATGATAAAATCTATTTGAGAGGCCTGGGTTGACTGCATGTGTGAGAGTTGTTATCGGTTTTTACATATTATAAGTACGAGATCCAAGAAGAAATATAGAATCATAGATTTTTATTAGTCTTATTGCAGTCATCAACCCAGTTTCTTCTACTCTCATGTTTGGTATGGGTTCATCTCATAATACATGGAAGGTAGTTTTCTAATGATATTATCATTAGATTGGTAGAATCATGTGATAAAATAGATAACACATAGAGCTGGTATTCATATCTTCAGTACTCATCAATGATATCTGGTAAGTAATTTTATTTAATAATTTATATAACTATAAATTTGAATTTTTTATTTTATTATTCATATAAGAATTTGGGTAGCCTCGTATTTCAGAGTTCTATTTTTATAAAATTATGTACATTGAACCTGTCATTAGAGTTATTATTGGTGGCCAAATAAATCAGATTGTGGTCAGTATAATTTTTTTGTGTTTTAAAAATTAAAAAAAAATATTTTAGATATTTAAATTTTATATTGGATTTGAAGGAGTCATATGAGGCTGAAACATCTCACATACATGATGAGATTTAGGCTGAAGCTGAGGTTTAGAACACTATTATTGTAGTATTTAATGATGCAACCTGTATGCAGGTGACTCAGTATGCCATTGAGAAAGGTCTATTTGTAGGTATTAGTTCTTGATTGAAGCGTGGTAGTTATTATTTTAATGTTTTGTTGTTTTTTTCTAGATCAAGGGGATCTTGTGGAGATTCTTCATTATCAGCTGAAGAATATGAGAAGAATATGGGATCTTAGTATGTGGTTATAGAGACCCTATATAGAGAGTAGGAACAGTTTTGTAGATAACTTGAGATGGGGGAGGAGGATCATTGAGAACATGAGCAGCAACAACAACATATAATGGAGTACATGTGATGTTTGGAACAAGGTATAGGGATGGATTTCCTTCCACCACCACATCCAGATTACCCTCCCCCTCCTCAATGAATTATGTTTTTTATATACATTTAATATAAAAAACATTTTTTTGTAAATATTGTTATTAATTCAAAAACACATTGTTTTATATATTCTGCTTTTTATATAATTGTGGTGTTTTTTTATTTTAAATTTTTTATTATTATATTTTTTATAATATAGTGATGTCTATTATATTTTTTTAAAGAAAAATTATTTAATTTTTTTTAATTTTTTTTTTTAATTTTTTTGTTTCTTTTTTGTTACTTTTTTATTTTTTTTATTTGCGACTGGATTGATCTCTCACCAAAAATAAGTATCTGTTATTTTTGTATTATTTCTAACACGATTGATCTCCCATATCAAATAATTATTTGAGACTGTAGACCATTCCCATTCCAAATACGAATATATATATACAAATTGATTTTTTTATGAGGGGGAACCCCCCATCGCAAAAAAAATTGTTGCGACAGACCATGTGAAAATGATTTTTACGACACCTTTTTTAGGTATGAGTGATTTTCAAGGAGACCCCATCACAAATGACCATTTTTTATAGGATCCCATCCTAAATATTTTATAATCCAGTAGTGTACATTTATTATATTTTTCATCTCCTATTAATTAGTAGGTTTCCCCTTATCTCATTTATAAAAGGGAACATATTCTCCTCACATATCTATACACTTTTATAACTCTATATCAAACAATATCTACCCAAATATAACACGCACATCCTATAATTTTTTGTCTCACCAAAATACTAGTCATATAAGTCTTAATGTTTAAGTCAAATGAATATATACAAGGAGGATGTATAAGGCATAATTGAATTTTATAAATTTTATTTCTTCTTCTGACTCTTTAAAAAAATATTATAAACATCATTGAATAATTAAATCAAAATCTTTACTATACTAAAATGTTATTATAATGAATGGACAACTATTTTCTACCTCCTTTTTGTCTTATGGGAAATGAAAACATCAGTCATGTGTACATGTTGAATACTATAATCATGAAGCCATGTGTTTTGTTTTCCATCACTGTATAAAAAAGCTATTTATAAATATGGATTTAATGTAAATATAATATATTTATGAAGTAATTATGATTCTTTAATATTAATATATTATTTTAATTTTTATCCATCATTTTATTGGAAATGATAATGCCGCTCATCCATAAGTGTGGACTACCACCTCCACAAAGTGATGTTATTCATTTTTCTTTCTCGAATCAAAAAGATTGTCATAATAATTAAATTAATGAATAAAAATAATTATTATATTATTAATATTATATAAAGTTAAAATTTTAGCTACTTTATTTAATTTTATCCATTATAAAAATTTAAATGTCACCCATGTGTATGTGCGAACTACTGCCTCCATGAAATCATGCATTTCATTTTTCAATATTTCCATGAATATATGGTTATAAAATTATATTTTATATATAATCATGAAGATTGATATTTGTTTTAGAATATAGAGATGATAGAACTATAAAACTTTTCACCATGGTTAAATCACTAATGTCATTTTGGAGATTACAAACCAAATTACATCAAAACACCTGTGTAAACTTAAACAACAATGAAACTAAATAAAAAATATAATAAATCATGTCAGAATATGAGTTTAGAGATTTTTCATTAAAACATTAATTTAAATGTTTTATTAGATTCTCCCTCCATATCTATGCTTTATCAAATTTTCAAAGATTTTTTTATAATTCAAATATCGATAAAAGAAATTTTCAATTACATTTTATTTTCCTTATAATGTTTATAAAAACGAATATTTCCACTATTTTTCATATAGTGATTTAATAATTTCATTACAAAAGTGAAAAAATATATTTTTTAATAGTAACCACATGAATTCCATTTCCTAATGTTATAGTCATTATTCATTATCTTGAGTCCTATATAATTTGTTATGGTTTCTCAAAGAATATAATATTTTAATATATCTTGGAATTTTTATTTTCAAAATTTTCTCAAGAGAAAAATATAGTTATTCTCATTTTAGTAGATATTTAAAAGTGCATATGATTCTAGGTTTTGTCCTAGATTTTATAACTTTTATGATCAAAATGAAATATTTTTTTAATTATTGTTATGTTACTTTGAAATCCCATATGATGATGGATGTGTCAGATATATCCCTATAATGTATTTCTTAATGACATGTTCTCAGGAAGATACATGAAGAATTAGCAATGATGGTTATTCATTTGTAATGGTTATTGTAAGGATAATGTACCAAAATGCCTACATGGTTTTTCCATGCCTTATGTGAGTTATCAAGGAGCTATTTGGATTTCATAACTTAGGTAATAGGTTTTAATAAAGGTTTTTACCTTCTAATAGTGATTAATTGTTTTTATATTATTTCTATTATCTTCTCTGGAAACTATCATTGGTGTGATTTTTCCTATATTTTTTCTATAAAATATTTTTTGAAAACCATTTGGAAATTATGTTATTTTCATGACTATGTAAATGATTATTTTATTTTAATGTTTATTTATTAAAGAGAAAAAATTCTTTATGAATTTTCATTATTATCAAATGAATTAATGGGTTTCCTTTTTTATCCCTTTCTTTGATTTTTTCCACCCCAAATTTCCAAATATATTTCATAGGTCGTAGGGATGTATATTTATTTTAAAAATGATAATGGTGGCATGTCATGAATAAAGGATAAGTGTCATGAATGAAACATGAGTATAAAAATAAGAATCAATTTTTTGGGATAACATTAACACTATAGCACCCCTAGTTTCAGGTTAATGACACTTTGTTCATGTAATCTAGGTTATTTTAATGCACAGATTTATTTTCAAGATGTTCCAAGATATTTTGGCACGTTTTGGATACTTTTATAGAGGTTCATGTTTAGTAGAAACCATACAACATCTTCCAAAAAACCATGCAAGGGAAGACAACAGACACTGGGTTGGCACATAGTTTATCCAAACAATGTCTACTCCTAGAGGAAACCAATAAAATTAAGAAGAGAGAAAAATAATCACAAGTGAATAGTTTTTTTATCCATTTAATCTAGCTCTGGGAATTGATGAATTTAGATTGTAGCACCACATAGTTGGCACACAGTTTTCCAAACCGTGTGGCCTAACCTAGTTGTGTATAGTTGTCCCTCCTTCAAAAGTGGATCTATTCTGAATTAACCAATTAAGGCCTCAATTTTCACCTAATCATACCATAACTCGAATTTGGGTTTATCTTAAGGAATGGGATATGATCCCCTTCAATCCAGGAGTGATCTTTAGGTGAATCATTATGCGTTGGAGGCCTGGATTCATTAGTAAGTTCATGTTCTTCCTTATTCTTCTTAGATCCAAGGTTATACTCTTTCTCATAACCATATATATAGTCCATTTTGGATAAATATATGTGTTTTTAATGGTTTTATAAATAAATATTGTTGTATCTAGTGAAGGTAATGCAGGTTGTGATTGAAACATGAAGTTGTTTTGTGTCATTCTTCAATTTCACCAACGTTCAATAGGTAGGTGGAATATCTCTTTAATCCACGTCATTTAAGACTTGAAGGATTTTTTTATAAAATTATTTTACTAAAATGGTGATGAAATACTTATGTTATTCTTTTTGTAAATTACTTTTTTTATGGATTGTAAATTGTGGAATGTTACTGGTTTTTGGAAAACCCTATTGTTTATAATTTTAAAATGATGATTTTAAAATTTTGGTCTAATTTGATTCGTGTAATGTATTTGTTTAAATTATTTAAAAAGAAAGAAATGTTTTTATTGAAATTACTTATCATGATGTTGTCATAAATGGTTGGGCATGAGTTGAATGTGATGAATAATGGTCATAAAGTACTATTATCAATGGGGTGTAGTATATACATGATGTTCCACCACCAATTTTGGCACCAATACTATCTCTATGTGTGTGTATATGTGTGTACATAGAAATAAAAAATAAAAATAAAATTAGAAGTGTTTTAAATACTTTTTCAGTACCTTACTTGGAAAACTAGTTTATGGCGTTCATATGAACTTTTTTCCTGCTTAAAACTATTTTATAAAATGTGTTAAAAAGTTTTTTCCTAGTAGAATGGGTTGGGATGTAGTTGGGGAATTAATACTAATATTATACTCACCCCCTTCTTAGAAACTATTTAATTTATACATATTTCATCTATTGAGACATAGGTAAAGGCAATGTATCTCAGTTCCTTATTGATTCTTCTTGATATTATGGGCATGGCATGAGGAGTTAGAGAATGGAGTTGGTTTTGTGTTACAAGTGGATTTTATATTTTATTTTTTGATTTTTTTAGTCCTTTTTCCTCTTATGTATGTATTTTGGTTTCATAATGTACTCTTATATGGTTTGGTTGCTTGATTAGGTTTTGATTTGTATTTTTTACTCATGCATCGTATAGAAGTTTGGTTGGTTATTATTTTTATAGTTTTGATTATTTATTTAAAATGGAAAATCTTCACCCAAATTCTATTGAGGCCTTTGGATTTTATTTCCATCCTTTGGTGTCTTGGGGATTTCACTTAATTAATGGTAGCTCCCCTATCACTCCTCAATAAAATGAGGAGGGGCAGGATGTTACAAATGATATCATTTTATTTAATCCTTGATATAGGAAATGATATTAGCATGTCTGGTCATTGAAATAAGAAATTGTATTATGTTTTATGGTATTTTACCTAGGAAATGGAATCATTGTGGTCATTACATGGCATAAGAAATTGTATTGGCTTGTTTGGTCATTTATATAGGAAATGGGGTCAGTCTTGGTCATTAGGTCTTTCATTTTGGGTCAAATGGTGTCATTAGTGTTTAGTCCTAAATCAATAAATAGTGATTGTCTCTATCATGGGATAGTAGAAAGGAGATATGATTTTATGATCTTTAAATGTAGATCATAAAAGATATATGTGACCCATTTATTATGAACTTCATGTTACTATTATGTTTGGGTACATGAGTGTTTTAAGACACTTCTATGTGAGTTTTCACCTCATCGTTATGGGTTTATCTGATGAGAGTTTCATGACATTCATTTATTACAAGAATTCCTACTAGGATGGAATTTTTCATTTTGGGTAATGGTTTATGAAATGGAAAAAATTTTGATTTTTGAAATAGTGAAAATGGTTGTTTTGAGAAACATGGTTGTAGCATTTTCAAAAATAGTTAAAATATTGATGATGATTTCATTGTAGAAAGATATTTTGTGATATGTATAGATGTGGTAAATTGGAATTTTTGTCTGTTTAGTTGATAAATTGTAAGGATAAATATATTTTTCACTGGTTATGGTGAATGGAACCAGGTAGGTAACATAACAATCAACCAGAAGAGGTTGTTGAGAATGTGGTTGTACCTAAGCCATAGGTGAACCAACAGCTAGTCTAGAGAATTTTCCATGATTTTCATGACATGGATAAGGGTGATATGAATGATGAACCATGGAATGTGGAACATATTATTTAGTTTAAAACACATAATTTCTTAATTTCATAAAAAAATCAATGTTTTTAAGTAAACACATCAATCAACAACATGAATCGATCCAAATAACCATGAAATTCAAGTGACTATATAGTAGTGAAAATAAGAATAATTCCAAGTTACTCTATGAACAAGTATGAAAATGTGTGTCAAATAAGAAAAAATTTCTCTAGGTTTTGAACTAACTATATATGTTTAGAACCTGTCACATATAGTGTTCAAGTGACCAAATTTATACATTAACCTAAAACATTAAGAATTAAATTAACAATGAAAATAATTCAAACAGTTATATAAGTAGATAATAAAATATCTCTCAGTGTTGAACCTGCCATATGGGGAACTTATGAAACCACCTAATGAAATTTATTGAAAGCATGGAGAGATTAAGTAGTGGTATCAAGTGATCATATCAAGAGGCCATATGAAATGACCATAAAGTCACGTGACTAAAAATTGAAGTGTCCAAAATCTAAAGTAATAGTTCCGGATAGATGATAAGTGACTATGTCTAATTGAAATGGTTAAGGAATTTTTAAATTTCATTGGATATATTATGGAGAATTTACTAAGAGTCGGAGCATTTAATTATTGTAAAACACAGTTATTAGTGTGAGGATTATTTTATGAATATTATATAATGGATAATTTGAAAAGGATTTTATTTTTAAGAAGAAGAACAAATTATGGATAGAAGCATGCGATATATTTAAAATACTTTGAGATCATACTAGCTAATTCCTATGTGATTCAAAGAAACTATGTTTCTTTTCTTCTTAGTACAAGAACCATTCAAATATTATTCAAGGACTTATTTAAAGACAATTGATCAATCAAAGTTTAATAGATATTGAGATTATTTAAAACTCTATATTAATCCATTTTTTCTCTCTTATTTAGTTTAATTTTGATCTATGTTTATATCACTTTTTATATCTATTATCACGTGACGCTAATGGATATTGGAGAGTACTAGATACTCTTTCCTCATTTTATTTACACCTTCAACCCCATGAATGACTATTGAAGAGGATAGTAATATCTTGGACTTTCCTATACGAAATTGAATCTGTAAAATATGATCTATGTTGCGATCAAGTTTATTAGGATTTAATAAACATGATTATAATTATTTGAGTATCAAGTAGAGAGGATTGTGTTCCATATTTGAACTGAACTACTTTTTAAAAAAATTGTATGTTATTATTTCTTTTCTTACTCTGTTTTTGAAACTATTTTCACTGGTTGTATCTTTCATATATTTTTATCTTATTATTTTATAAAAAATAATTTTTAAACAAAATATATGATATTTAACATTTATATGTTATATATTATTTTTGGGTGTAATTAAAATATTTTTTAAAGGTATATTTCTTTAAAAAATAGTTTCAACTAGATTTTGATCAGAAAATTGAGAAATTATTTCAAGTAATATAATTGTTAATAACTATATTATTTGTTTAATATGTTGTTTAACTAAGGGTATTTTAAATAGGTTTTAATAGGAATTTGAAATTTGAAGCATAATTCACCCCACCCCCTCTTGATTTGTCCATAGGGACAGTCAACAACAGGTTAGAGGGAAATAATTCTAGGAAGGTAAGTATATGTGGACATGGGTGGACCCAAAGAGTATAGAAAACAAGACCTGATAAATAATATGAGATTGTAAGAAAATTATGTGGAAATATGATATGTCCTAAATAATATTGATGGAATGGGAAATTCACCATTGTTGGTGTTTTAAAACATGGTTTGGAATTGATTTTATTTTTCTTTCCTAGGACTAAAACATTATATGTGTTTGAGGAGTGAATACTAATTTTTTGAGCATATATTTTTAAATTAATTACATTTTATTTTCCTTATTTATTGACTACATTAGGTTATTTTATTTATAATTGAAATTATTGAATTTTTAATATTAAAGTGAAATATCATTCATCTTTTTCTAATGTATGGTTGAATTATTTCTTAAATTTTTTGGAATATATTTAAATGGTCAAACATTGAGTATTAATTATTATTTTTATGTGCTTAACTATTTTTTTATTCCAATGAAATTATTTTATTCATGGGATAATGTTTTGTGTTTATATAGAGGAAAATATTCAAAGGGTGGGAAGTGCTTTGAGTGTATAGTTTATGTTTTCGTCCTACGATGATATGTTCTTCCCTTGATCTTTGCATGTCCTATGCCCATAGAACAAATAGTATTGCACATCAACATCATTCAATATTTCTCATGTATACTTTAAGAAATATGGGTCACTTTGTATGATATCAACATAGGTAATGAAACCATTATAATACTTCCACACATCTGAATGAAACCATATATTTAATTTCATTAGTTTTTTAATGGTGAATCAAAATATATCTCCAGGAACTTGGAAAATTATCTGAGGTACACTCAACGCACCTCATGACCATCAATAACCTGAAATGTTATATTTTATGTTATGTTCTAATTTCATGAAATTATTAAGCACAAAAAATGTACAAAAATCTCCATGTATGTATATCATATGATTTCTAGATGAAGAATGAAGGGCTAAGAAGAATGAGCCTGATCTATCAATTATATCTCATTAACACATTTATGATTTGTAAGGAAGGAGTATCTTCAAACAATGTTTGTTTATCCAAATCTAAGTGTACACAAATTCACTAGACATGTGAAAATTTTACTAGGATAGGGGAAGCTATGTATAGATTGTGGGACTTTTATCTAAGTGGTTAATGAAGCAAGTGGAAATGATTAAGAGGAATTAATATACATGGAAGATATATAGTGTGAGTATACATGTGTTACAATCATAAGAATATGGTACATTGATCAGAATAGAGAATTCCATTAATGGATAATCCATATTGAATGGTGGGTGTGGGAACTTTTATAGGGATATCGTCACCTTGAAGATATAATCTCATAAGTAAGATATATATAGAGATGTGTACCTGAGAAGTTCTTCTTGACGGTTTTCATTACAATTACTATCATTCAAAATATAGTGGAAGAACAACTCCAAAACCCAGATAAAAACTAGGGTCTGTATATATTTTTGTATTTAATAAAAATAATGAAATAATGTCACGAATTTCAACAATTTATTTGAGATTCAAACAGGTTTTGATATAGATAATTGAGAATAAACTCAATTGTTCATTCTTCCTCGGGTAATTATGGGTTACAAAAAATATCCCAAAAAAGGGAAGGATCTCCCTTCTTACCATAGATTATTAGAACCATGTTCAGAGGTATGAGATAAGGAGATTTAAAATGTGGTTTAACTTGAGGATTTACAATAAAATATCACATCTAATGAGTCTTTCATACATCATATGAGGATCAAAAAACAATTATACAGGTCGTACGAACTCAAACATGCCTCTAATAAAAATTCATAAATTTCATAAACATTACATACATTTCACCTTATTAAAATATTAGTGGTTAAATATCCATAAATTCATTTAAAATTTAATTTATTATTTTCAATATTTAAAATACTCAAAATTTCCATTAAATAATGAACAAAAAAATATCATTATGCCAAAAAAATCCATTTATAAATGATTTCATTAGCATTTAGTTATGGTTTAAACCACCAATAAATGGTCTCATAATGCTTTTCAGTTAAGGTTTTTGAATGATTCTAATAATTATTATCAAAAAATGTGAAAGTTATCTAAACCCTTGCCTAAGGATCCCCCATCCAGGATAAATTAAATTGTATATAAAAATTAAATGAAGAAATATTTTAAAACATACAGTTCATTGAAGATTACATTTCAGACATGGATCATGGTTTGATATATTTAATATAGATCACTAAAGATTAAAAAAAATATTCTCACCCCCTTTGTATATCCATAGGCCCAATCGAATATCAAATTTTATGAGAGGGGTTCCCATTCACCAATAGTGTGCTAGCACATCAAAATGCTAATGAAGAAGAAGACAAAGAGAGGATTGGGTCTCTGTGAGTTTCATCAAAGCATGAAGAAATCCAATATGTCAACAATGAAATCAAATGAATTAAATTTATATATAATGCTTGATAATTCTACTTGGTGTTATCGCATTTATTCATGAGTTATAATTCATGAATAAATGATATAGCCAATTCATGTATCATGTAAAAGAATAATATTTCTCCCAAATATTTTATCTCATGAAATGTTTCATTAAATGATAGATATGTGGAAGAATGATTTGAATGATAAATTTTTATCATTCAACTACAAAAATAAGAGGTATGAAACAACACACCCATTACGCATGAAAAATCATAATTTTAAAGCAATATGAAATAGCTTATATATATCATATACATATTAATATTTTGGTAATATCTCATTTAATCTCCTAGTTGTACTAAAAACTCAAAGAGTTTATGCTATTTCACCTTATATCGTATCACATAAAAAAATTTGTGAAACCATATTCAAAACTCCTTTTAGATATTTTCATAATTTTTTTTTGAAATAGATCATTAACTTTACCTTGTATCACATCATATGCAATAACATATGAACATCCTTCCAAAATAATTTTGGTTTTACTACGCCGAAATTTTTATTTCGCAGTGGTTTTTTTCGTTTAGCGGCAGTTTAAACCACTGCTGAATAATTATACGGCGGTTTTGGAAAACCACCGCTAAATTGTGTTTCGGGAAATAATTAGTGGCGGTTTTTTAAAACCATCATATAAGGATTTAGTGGTGGTTTAAACCATTGCTAAATCGTTTTTAATTTTTTTTAATTTTTTTAATTTTTTTATATATTTCATTATTTGTTTATTTGTTTATTTATATATTTAATTATTTAATTATTTAATTATTTATTATTACCACGCTCATGATCATCTCCATGCATAAGTCCATGTTCATGCACATGCCCATGCAATATATAGAAATTATACGTTGGGTGAGATTTGAACCCCTTGCCTCATGCTTATTCTCTAAAGATTTTACCACTCCAGCAGGCTCTTCAAGTTGTTAATAAATCTAATTTAATATACTTATACACATATATATTAATTGGAAAAACAATTAATACTTAACAAATAAGTAGACACTAAATAATTATTAATCAATAATTATTAATCAATAGTCAATAATTAAATATTAGCAATTAATAATATATAATATATAATATATAACATATAACATATATGACATAAAATATAATACATAATATATAATACATAATACATAATATATAACATATAATATATAATATATAATATATAATATATAATATATAATATATAATATATAATATATAATATATAATGTAAAATATATAATGTATAATGTATAATGTATAATATATAATTTATAATCTATAATTTATAATCTATAATCTATAATATATAATATATAATATATAATATATAATGTATATTGTATATTGTATATTGTATATTGTATATTGCATAATATATAATATATAGTCGATAATATATAATAGATGATATATAGAATATAATATATAATATGTAATATGTAAAATATAATAAATAACATAGAATATACAAGTAATGTATAAATAATAAATTAATTAAAAATAAATTTAATATATGATAAATAAATAACAAATTAATAATAAATTAATAAATAATAGATAAATAAAGGAATAATAAATAAGTGATAAATCATAAATAATAAATAATAAATCATAAATCACAAATCATAAATCATAAATCATAAATCATAAATCATAAATGATAAATAATAAATAGTAAATAATTAATAATTAATAATAAATTATAAATTATAAATTATAAATGATATTTAATAAATAATAAATAGTAAATAATAAATAATTAATAATTAATTCTTAATTCTTAATTCTTAATTCTTAATTATTATTTATTAAAAATAACTAATAATTTATAATTGATCATTAAGAATTAAGAATTAAGAATTAATATTTACTTTTTAAAAAATTATAATTAACTAATTAATTAATTATTAATTATTAATTAATTATTAATTAATTATTACTTAATAATTATTAATTAATTAATTAAAAATTAATAAATATTGAATATTGAATAAATAAATAAAAATTAAATAAATAATAAATGAATAATAAAAAAATAATGAATTAATATTTAGTAAATTAAAAATAAATTAATAAATAATAATTAATAATTAATAAATATTATATAATTAATAATTAGTAAATAATTATTAATTAATAATAACTAATTATTATTATTCAATAGTAAATATTTAATAATTAATAAATAATTAATATTTAATTAATAAATAATCAATAAATAACAAATAAATAAATAATAAATGAATAATAAATGAAGAATAAACTATTAATAAATTAATATTTAGTAAATTAAAAATAAATTAATAAATATCAAATAATAAAGAATAAAGAATAAATCAAAAATCATAAATCATAAATCATAAATCATAAATAAATAAACACATAAATAAATAAATAGATAAATAAAAAATAATTTATTAATAATTAATAATAACTAATAAATAATGATTATTAATTGATTATTAATAATTATTAATTAATAATTAATAATTAATAATTAATGTCTAATTTTTAACATTCAATATTTAATATTTAATAAATAATTAGTAAATAAATACTAATTAATTATTTAATAATTAATAATTAATAATTAATAAATAAATAACGAATAATGAATAAATAAATAAATAATAAACTATTAATTATTAATTATTAATTAATTAATAAATAAATTAAAAATAAATTAATAATTAATGTGGACATAATAACCAAATAATAAATAAATAAATATTAAATATTAAATAAATAAATAAATAAAAATAATTGATAAAAAATAATAATTAATTAATTAATAATTAATAAATGAGTAATAAATAAATAAATATTAAATAAGTAAATAAATAAATAAATAAATAAATCATAAAACGTTAAGAACTTCTGAAAACCCTAAAACATTGAAATGAACATAAAGAATGATCTGAGACTCCATTTTCAATGACACAGCTAGTCAAATCGAAGATCACGAAATGATCTTCGATATGATATGTGGTACTGGATGAACGGACTCCTATATCGAAAGTTACAACGGTTTGAATTTTAAGAAATCGGTTTTTGCAAATAAAACCTCTATTTCAGAGGCCTTCTGGGCCTTTCTGGCATAATAATAACATGTAAAATACTCAAGGA
This sequence comes from Viscum album, assembly GCA_963277665.1. NCBI lineage: Eukaryota > Viridiplantae > Streptophyta > Magnoliopsida > Santalales > Viscaceae > Viscum > Viscum album. The sequence goes on along the minus strand of OY728127.1, from coordinate 343,501,119 downwards.
GTAAGTACCAAACCTAAGATTTGTATAGATCGTCGTAGGTTTCGATTTGATATGTGGTAGAGCCCAAACGGACACCTGGATTAAAAGTTATGATTGTTTGAAGTTCGAGTTCGATTTTCATCTTTTGAATTTTGAATATATTTTTTCCCTTTGATTATCACATGATTTAAATCTTACATGGTTGTTTCTCATTTGATAAACTTTTATTTGACTGGTTGTGAAGTAGAAATGGACTCTTGGATCATAAGTTATGGTCATTTGATGCCGAAGTCTGTTCTTCTACTTATTGAAGATTTTTTTTCAGTTTAAAAATGTTATTAAATATTAATTATAAATATTAATTAATTGACACATTAAATATATTTTAAATTATAAATAATAAACTATATTTGATTATAAATAATAAATAAATATTTTTTTAATTTTCTAAATTATTATGGCGGTTTTGAAAAAATCACCGCTATTTCGTGGCGGTTTTTTTTTAAAACTGCCACCAAAAAGTTGAAATTTTTTTTATTTAGAAGATATTTAAAAAATATTAAAATAATATTACAAAAAATTGCGGCAGTTCTTTCGCGGTGGTTTTAAAAACCGCCACTAAATTTTTGATCAAAAAACATTTAGCGGCGGTTTTAAAAACTGATGAAAAAAAACCGTCGCTAAAGCACTATTTTCTTGGAGTGTTTTTCAATTAAATAATTTTAGAGTCTCTCTCTGAGTCAAACTCAATAACCATTATATAAACCAAAAAGTGTGATTGTAACACACTAATTTTTAGGATTTATCTTTTTTCAACTTAATTTAATCATTTTGATATTTTTCATTTCACGCCTCACTAAATATAGCATGTTTTATATGAAATCACCAAGTTATTATTACATTGTATGGAACTCCAAGTTAATATTTCACTATCAAAAATACAAATATTTGCTTGTGGTTCAAGGAAGTATATGTTTGGCTTATGTTACACCCAATACAGAGTTACCTCGATAGCTTACATTACAGGCAAGGCCAAGTTTTACCAAACTACAATATACAATTAAAATTGTTATTTAAATATTATTATATTTAACACTGAGCCATTTGAATGGATGATAAGAATATGAATAAATAAATTATGAAAATTTGATTTACACATTTATATAAAATTAATCTTTGGATATAAACTGCTATAAGAGAATGTATGAACTATTTTAAAATAAAGAAATTACTTTTCTAGGAAAACTATTTTTTATGTCAAAAACACAATTTTATCTCAATAAATTAAAAAAATTGATTATTTTATCTAATAAAATATTTATATTATATATTCAAAAAACATTGATACTCATCAAATATATTATATTGTTTTAAGATAATAATAAATCCAATTTTATGAATAAAAAGATGTATTTTTCGAAAAGGTAATTTTACCACCTCTTAATGGTGAACCCTTTTTTAATATAATTTTTGAAACTTTTATTTATTTTTTGAAACAATAAACATAATTTTTGAAATCAGGATATCAAAATTTAAATTGGGTTGATTTTTTTTTGTTTTTCAGAGAAGTTTCATTTCTTGATGAATAGTGAAAAACATTGAATTTTAATTGAAATTTTCTTTTTCATATAATTAATTTATATATGTAAATAATATTTTAAATTGGTATTAAAGTTTAATTAGTTCAATTATACAAAAAAATCAAATATATTTTGATGGAATAAATTTCATATTGAAATCAGATATAAAAACATTACAAAATTTTGAAGAGTCTTACTTTAAAAACCTGATATCTCGTCCCATCTGCGGGATAAATTTTAAATTTATTTTTTCCACTTATGTGTTTAGAATTTGGAAAATTATATTACGTATTTTTAATCACAATAATTTATAATTTCTATTAATTTCTTTCTGTTTTTTAACCAAAAAAATTGTGGAAGTAATTAAAATTAAATATAGTGACTATCGTAAAAATGAGTTTACATAGTGGTTAAACATTAACATAAGGATCCTATAAGATCCTGGATCCATGAATGAATTTTAAGTTTAAATTATGGTTTTAATACCTTAGTTTTCATTAAATAATTTTTCACCAGGTTTATGGGGTTCATGGGGGTGTTTTGAGGGTTCGAGACCTAAAAAGATGAAAAATTGGCTAATATGTGCAAGGCGCACAGTTTGTGCATGGTGAAGAAAACCTTGTTGAATTACCAGAAAAGTCCTAAAACCTTGGATAGTGGAATTTTTCATATTTGGATCATGGTTATTCAAAAAAATTGGGGCTCCCCAAGTAACTGTCCAACCTCACTTCCCTTAGATAGTAGCTTGTGCATGGTTTGCGTGCGATTTGGAAAATTGTGCGAGTAAACTACCTGACCCATTAAAAGTTAGAAAAAATATAGTTTTCCATTCTAGGATTTTTATGTTCCACCTGATTTTCCATCCCATTATTCCCATACCAATCCTATTGATGAACCAAGAACTTCAATATTTCCCATGGATTGATCTCCCTCATTTCTAATCTGTTTGGATCACCATTGGTTGTGGATCAAAGCTCCTGGTAAGTATAATCTCCCTTTTTCTTCTTCTTTCTAGATTATGGCTTGTATATTGATTTATCTTCTTCCAAATCTCTAAAATCCTCTTTTATGAGGGAATCATGGTTAAGGATTTAAGGGGTGTTTGAATCTAGATCTATGTCCTGGATTAGGAGTGTGTTCAGCATTGGATTCGAGGTAGGTGGTATATATGTTATATCCCTTAGTTTTTATAAGGATATTTTAATATAATCTTGTGTTATTGATTTCTATTGTTGTTATCTTTTTTCTGTTAGTGGGTTTTTTGAAAATGGGTTTCTAAATGATGAATTGAACCCCTCATTATTCCATTAGGATGCATAGAGGATGACTTGACTAATTTAGGGCCGCCCATAGGGTGCGCTGACCTACCTGAACATGGGTAATAGAAATGTTATGTGTGAAATTGACTAATGATTAAATATATTCCCTAATGAACATGTAGAATGGTTAATTTTTTTATTGAAAATCGAAAGTGGATAGTTGTTTTAGAGGTTTTTAATGGATAAGGGGGATTTTGGAATGACTTGAAAATTGTTAAATGGGACAAATATGAATGTGTCGATGGGATGTAAAATATACTTGAAAAACCTAAGTGGGTTAATGTATGGGAAATGGTGAATAGTTTAGGTGAATTAACACATGATAATTATGAAATATGTTAAATGGGTTAATGTAGGGGAACAAGCTTATATGTTTAGTGAGTTAGGAAAAAGAAATGGGAATTGGGATAAATGACTATGTAATGTAAATGGAAAGTGTGTTAATGGGTTATAACATAATGTTAATTCTCATGTTGATTTTTACTATCAATTTTTTATATTGGTATTGGTTATGTTTTTTTGTGATATGGTGTATGTGTGGTGAATTCATAAATAAGCATGTTCACATGGCTTGTTAGCATAGGGTGATGACATGAGCTTCTATGCCCAATGGTCGATATAGATTGAGGCTCAAAACTCCACCCCATAATGCATTAATTAGGTAATGGGAGGAAGTTCTATTCCCCTAATGGTTGCATTCAATGAGACTACATGGACTAAGGATTCAATGTGAGTGTGTTGTACATGTTGTGATGTGATTATCCCAAGTGAGTTAGGGAACTTCACTTATTCCATTTATTCCATACTGTCATTGAATATACCTAATCTGTTGAACATGTAATGATAAATGAATTAAGTGATGAATATGGTATAGTTGATGGAATTGGTAATAATGATATAAATGGACAAAGTAAAGGTTTTTAACTAATGGAACTTAAGTTGTATTTATTTATCTATATTTTATTTAACACAATAATGCACTATTTATTAAACTAGTAATTTTGTACACTATTTGTGGTGTCATATTGAGTTGTACTCACACCCTACTTGGGAGTCTTGGGGTACTCGAGTAGACTTCATGCTTATAGTTTAGGAATGGGGAAAACTTCGTTTGCTTGTGAGTTGATTCAGGCTTTGGATTCACATGGATGATGTTCGAGATGTGGAGTTAAGGCAGTCTGGGGGATCTATATGTTTACCTTTATTTTGGGGTTTCTTTCACATTTGGCATTGTTTGCATGACATGAAATATTTACTATAGGCTATGGTTTGTATCCAGTTTTGGGAAATGTTTTTTATGCATGTTCTTGGTTATTTCATCCTATTTCCACTATTTATATTGTTATCTATTATGTATTACTCAGGTAAATATGGTATAGTCTCCCCATGGGACTTATTAGACCATCGCCACTAGTCGGAAACCTTCAGTGTACGTGGAGGCATGCTTGAGGTCATGTGGTGACCCAACTCGGAGAATCGGTTCAGTAGATTTTGGGTCGTGGATGTAATAAAGTGGTATCATAGGATGGTTTTATTTTCCTAGGATTAGAAGATATGATATTAGGAAGTGTGTGTCCTTGGAAATGATATCAAGCTTGGGATTAGCTAACCAATGTACGAGGGGAAACCCAAGTACCCTGGGATGGTAATTGTTATTCTTAATGTGTGTTGTTAAATTTGATGATATTTCACCATTGGGTAATGCACTTGTCATGTGATTTGACTGTTTAATATTATTTTGGGTTGTGTTTATAATGGCACAAGACTGTGTGTTCAAGCATCATTATATTCACCTATGTAAATATATGTCTTGCATCATGATAAGAACACATGGGATGGGTGTGTGAGGCATGAAGGGTAGAATGAATCATAATTCCTTATTAATTTAAGGAAAATTGTGTCTAATCAAATAGTGAAAATTGGTGAAAATAGATTAATATTAAATAATCATTAAAGAAATATGCTTAATTAAGGGTTTAGAATGAGTTGAAAGTGTTGTTTGTAAAAAGATCTGAAATCAAAAATGTGCCTAGGAGGAAAGATTATTGTAGTAGGTGTGGAAATAATTTTTAAATGGTGTCTAATGTATGACTTGTAACTGTGTAAGTTGGTTTACCCCATGTTGATCATGACACACGTTAGGGATGGTCAAGGGTAGTTTTGGGAGTTGATGATTAATTTTGGGAATGTATATGATAAAGTGGTTTTTCATGTCTATTAGAGACCCATAATTTATTTATGAATTGTAAAAGTGTCATGATATGTGTTCTAAAGTTCGTTTTCGGCATTGTAGAGAAATTCCACCATGATGACATCTGTCATTCAGGTGAAAAGATGATGTTTCCTAAAATACTCCTCTAGTAGTGGTGTAAGAGAATATAGTGATCCAAGATAATAGATAAGAGAACTTCCATGATAACATTTCTCACTTTATGAAAACAATGGAATGGGACTCGGAGTGGGTTGTGCTGAGCATGTTTGAGTTGACCAGGGAATTTTAGTTGCAGCACCCTTCAACCTTCACTGGAGAGGGTGGACCAGTGTAACATCCCCTATACTTCTCATTAGCTTTAGAGGGTGGAAGTATGAAACTTGGAATTAAGTGACATCCCCAATATGCCAAAGGCTAGCAATAAATGTCGTAGGGTTTCAATACATGTGAGGGGATGATTTACCATATAATAATAAAACAACTAACCAACCAATCCAAACCAAAAAAACATAATATGATACATGATAACAATGAAAGACAACTCAATATTTCATTTATGAAAATCATACTAAAACACGTACCACAACAAAATAATACAATACCAAATAAAAGAGCAGAAGATAAGATAACAAGACTCCAAAACAAACAAACAATTGTAATCTTCACAAGCTCCATGCTCTAACTTCATCAAAAATCACAAGTACCAAAAATTAGTGCTAAATACATGTGATACTTTTCCTTTACCCATGTCTTGATAGATGACATCTGTAAAATCACCAATTTTCCAAGGTAGGGGTGAGTACATTACTCAGTATGTTTTCCCCAATTACATCCCTACTCACGTCACTAGGATAGAAGAGTTGGAAACATATATATATAATAGTTTATATTAAAAAAATTAAAAAAATATATAAATAAATATAAACCACTTATAAAATAGTTTATAATTCAATATAAACAAGTTCTATTTCAACTATTTTCTAGAAAAACATATTTTAAAGGAAACAACCACACCATGATTTAAATCCATTTCACATGTTCCATTTGGAATCACCCTTCCAGTCCACATATTCACATTACAAACCATGCATGCTTTGTTATGATAGTTCCATACCCAAGAGAGGTATCTCATTTATCTACTAATTCATTATAAGGTAATTAAATCCCATGTTTCATTAGACCTTTGGGAATGATCATAAGTTCATATTTCAACCAAGCCTTGTAAAATCAATATGAACACACACCCCATGTATGCCCAATAACTATATAAATATAATCATATCAAAACCATTTCAATAAAATAACCATTTTCATTGAAATTTTTTTTCCAATAATTCATTTCAAAATTTTAGTGAAGTCATATTTTAAAATACTAATTTTAAAATAAAAAAACTAAATTACATGAACCACAAGCCACCACAATTCCAAAAAACTCCCAAAAACTACAAATTATTAGTAAAGAGGATTTAAACCATTATTTTCACCAATATTTCATAATAAATTTCAATAAAATAGCCAATTTGAAAATAATACAATCAATTCTAACAAGAGTAGTCAATAGTAAAGCCACCTACCTTGTGATTTTTGGAAAAAATGATAAATGACATGACACACGTCACAAAAATGGGTTGAATCTCCAAAAACCTACATTAGATCTCTTATCCTATTAATAACAACACCAAATATAAATATTTGTAATCCAAAACCATATATATACCCATAGTGGGTGTAGATATAAGAAAAATATAGAAAGGGTGATGTAGATATAAGAAAACGCAGCAAGAGATATAAATAATGAACACATACTGCCACAATCGGGATTCAACGCACCAAGGAAAGGCTCTATATTGATTCCAATTCTCTTTAGAAAGTTTCTCCAACCTCTAAGAGACCAAAATCCTTAGTTAGAGCCATTTTGGGTCAAAAATGATACACCTAGTGTCAAAAATGACTAGGATCCATTTTTTAAGGAGGTAACATTTACACTGCACATGGTTTAGTCACACAGTCAAATAAAATTTGTGCTAACCAAGATTATGCTTATGTCTTAAGAGAGACCTCACACTATAGTCTCTCACAGCTTCTAAACTGTGTGTCCTTCATGACAAAGCACTATGTCAAACAATTTCACTATACTGTACAATTTCTACAAGGATTCATCACGGTTTGGACAAACCAAGTGCATCATATGCGCCTCTCTTTTAGCCCATCTCTCATTGTGCACAGTTTTCTACAAGTGTTTCATGGTTTTCAAAAACTTGGCACCACCTGTGCACCTGTATAAAAGCCCTAAAAACTCTCAAAAAGTTCTCCAAACTCTCAAAAAAATCCCCATATACTTTATATACTTAAAATCGTAATAAAAGGGTTACTTATCAAAAAGTGGGGGTGATACATTCTCCCCACCATTGGTCTTTTCATCCCCAAAAAGTAAAAAAAACACCATTTCCCTAAAAGAGTTTCATCCATTTCACTTTCATATCATTTACAAATTCCCAAAACTCTTCTTAAATATGAAATTATTTCCATAATATCCATGTTATACTAATAATATTTCCACCAAGACTTTCTCTTTAATATACACATTCCACATTTGAATATGAACCAATAATGCATCTAGCTCTAGGTCAACACGATCTCATTTGATCACATGGTCAAGATCAGGCTGATACTTTTTCAACAGTGATACATGGAACACATTATACACCACACTAAATATAAGAACCCGGCCTTAAACCTTACTTAATATTGAATTAAATGAATAATTCACATTGAGGAACTTTTTAGGCTTAGAGTTTTAGAGAATTAGGGCATAATTATTACATCTCAAAAGATTACAAAGTAGACACTTCTACTATGTTTCCATAAAATAAAAACTCCTAAAAAGAAACATGTCTAGTTCCATGTTTTAGATAGCATGTCTTTCCTTGATCCCATCCTTGACCCTATTCACCTTCAAGTCATGTGGAAAACATTTCAAAAACTTGGGATGATCATAAAAAGCCCAGTAAAGGATACACAAAGAAGGAAAATTGTTAGTTTCTCAAAAACATAAAGTAAACCATGAATAGTTTATCAAAGTAATACTTTTCACCTTTATGAAGTAGTAAAAACGATTCACTGAATAAAAGATCATTACTTACCCTTTTGTAACCAAAATATTACCATAAAACCCATATAAAGAACACATAACATATAAAGGTAACTTGGGACATAAACATACTTAAATGGAATAACCATACGGTCGACTTCCACACATACTTAATGGAGTAGCCATAGGGCTGAATTCCATACCCAATGCATTGGAGGTTATAACGTAACCACCCATCCTGGTATTCATGGCACCACCCGTCATATGGTTTATCACATAACCACCCGTCAAATTTCCAAGTTCCATTATAAAAGTATAACACATAAAACCATTATAAAGGAAAGAAAACATTTCAACATTTCAATCAAAATATATCACTTAAATATATTGACATAACAAATCCATTATCAAAACCATTTTCAATACCAAAAAAGAGTATATGGTATTTATTTACTTTTAAAAATATAACGGCTTGTTGAGGAAGCCAAAGATCAAATAATACTCGCGGCGACGGAAAGGTCATTGTCACCGCGTACGTTAAAAAGAAACATTCTTTTTGTCATTTAGTAAAACGCTTCTTATATAAAAGATTCCTTTCGAATAAAAGTAGAAGTAAAAGGGGTTTATACACCGTATAAAATAAAGTTGTGTATAAAACAAAATATGCCACAATGAAATGATATTTAGACGAAGTCCCTTACAAAGTCGGTATCCTTAGATTAAGGATAAATCAATTACATGATTATGTGTGACAAAATAATACACCAAATATAAGTGGATATTAAGTGTAAAACAATCAGAGGTTATTCACAAATATTCATAGAAAGACATATTCAAGGAGTACAAGTTTAACCCAAAGAATCAAAATTGGGTTAAGAAGTTCCCTTGCAAAAATTCGATAGCCTAACGGCGTCAATTCAAAATTCAGAAAATGAGTTGATGAGAGATAAAAAGGGCATCTCATCACTTGTACATTAAATTTACAGCAATAAGGATATATAAGAACATATCCCAACATAATAAGATGTAATTTAAAAGACATAACAAAAGAATTATTTTTAAAGAAGAGGAGGGTGAAAGGTCCCCTTACCGATTTGGGTAACTTTCGAAATGTACACCCCATTGGAGAAGGGTCATACAATGAAAAAGTAAATACCCATAAATGAAATTATATTACACAAAGTGTATAATAATGGGTAGTACATACACCACTCAAAGGAAATGGTGCCAAATGTAGCATAAATATTACAGGAATAAAAGTGAGATGAAAAAATCCCTTACGAAAACTTGACAGCCTAACAGCGCCACTTAAAACTTCCAAAAATGGATTGATGAGATCAAATAGGGTCTCTCATCATATTAAAATAAAATTTAAAGTAAGAGTGATATAAAAGAGCATCCCCCAACATAAAAAATAGGAGCTTAAAATAAGTGACATAAAGGAGAGTAATTAAAAAGAAAGAGAGAGGTTGGGATCTCTTACGAAAATTTGGCAGCCTAACGGCGCCACTCAAAACATCCAAAATGGATTCATGAGAGAAAATAGGGTCTCTAATCATATAAACATAAAAATTATATTAATATTAATATAAAAGAACTTCTCAATCATAATAAAGATGATCTTAAAAGGAATGACATAAAAGAGTGTACTTAAAAAGAAAGAGAGGGGTAGGATCCCTTACCTCAAGTATGACTTGTCTTGTTCGTTTCTTTATATTCCTGAATAATAAACTTTGGTAAATTTATAATTGATTAAGTACCTCTTTTAAATATTATTATTCAGTTAATATCACATATTATAATGTTATAATAATTGGTTAATAATGTGAGTTCATATCAGACGTTTTTGTCGATGTTTGGTACATGAGTCAAAAATGAACTTGTTTGAAAATGATTGTCCATGTAGTTATAAGTAAATCATCTCCAGAATATTATTAATTATTTAAATATAATATATATCTATTACATATTCATTTTATACTACTCCATAACATTTGGAGATAAAAATAAATGAAATGCACCGTTCATGGAGACGGTAGGCCGTACGTACGCATGAACGCTACTTTCATTTCTTTGTCATATTAATGGAATTAAAAATAATTTAGAGATATATATATTATAATTAAAGTATAATATATATGTTATATAGGTCACATATGTTCATTAATTTCATTCTTTATACATTCCATGTATTGCATGAATGAGTCACATCACTTGAGGGGGCGGTAGCCCACCCTTCCTCGTATGAAATTATCGCATTTCCACAACATGAAAAGCATAAAGGAATGTTTTAAATATAAAATTAAGAAGAATATAGAAAACATAAATACCATATATATCATATATAAAATATAGTGACATCATAATGGCCACCATGAAAGGTGTTAAGAGAAGATTGAACAATCATCATTTCGTGAGGCAGAAATTCGCCATCCACAAAAACAGTATGTTCTTTAACCATTAGACAATGGTGTGTGTAATTGTAGCTCGAATCCTTCACATAAAAACATCCTAGTATATTGAAGATACTGTTTTTGTTACAAAAGAAAGGAATAAAAAGAGTTTAGATGGTTGGAGAAGCAAAATAAAACAAAAGAACACAAGGGAAGACATTACCTTTAAATCGGGTAACTCTTTTTTATTTGAGCTCAAAGGCTTCCTTGGAAAGGATTCTGCCCAAAGGTGAGGCTTCAATGATGAATATAAGGATTTTTAGAGATTAAATGGGCAATTTTTGGCCGAGCCAAAGGCTTGAGAGGTGTGGGTAAGGTGGTATACGTGGGGGCCTTTTATAAGTGGAGAGGAGGGGCACTCTTTGAAAGTTATAAAATTTTACTTTATTATAAAATGATTTTTGGATTTTAAAGGTCCCAAAATTATATATTTAGAGGATAAGGTGATAATAGTTCTAAATACACCCATCCAATAGGTTTCTGAAAAGTTTAGGTCTTATATTTTACATTATCATTTCATTTTATTTAAATCGTTAAATAATGAGGTAATCGATGCATCATCATGGGGTCATAAATAATTAAATTTATTTAATGTCTAAAAATTATAAAAAAAATATCATGATGTAGGAAATATTTTTATATTTCTAATGAATATTTTTAGTCAAAAATATTACTTGTATAACCCCATGTAAAAATTGTTTTAGTAAAACAACACATGTTTGTGACATTTTAATTTTAACTTTAAATAAAAAGGTGTTAATGTCATTTTCCTACCAAAGTGGCTCTATGGGGTCCCCAAGTTGACTCATGGATTTTCCTGGTCGGCCATGACTCATCCAATAAGGGTAGGACATGTTTCGATGTCATTTCATATTATTAAAACGTTATTTTTACCTTAAATTACACTAATTACCTCTAATCGCGATTAAAAACTTAAAAGTTACTATTCACCAAAAAAATTATTTTAATCCCATTGAACCACATTTTACACCCTAATGACAACCATGTATGTCGGATTTTTGGAATTCAAATCACAGAAGTGGTAATGTTTCATTTAAATGAAAAATCGGTTTTTAAACTACCACTTAGTGGTTTCACTATTCATCAAAAATTGAAGTTTTTCAGAAAAATACCAAAAATTCACCCTAAGCTATATTTGATATTCCGAATTCAAAAATTAGGTCTATTTTAAAAAATTCAAAACATATAAGTTGCATTAATTAAATTAATAATTAATTCCCGCTGTCAAAACAAATAGTGTGTTTTTAAGAAACAATATCTATTAAAAGATTGACACTAGTTTAAGTCCAATTTCAAAGTGAAATTATTTCCAATGACCACTATCGGATTAAATGGTAAAAATATATTCTAATTTCTATTTAAAACTAATTCAAAAGATAATCTAATAATATAAATAAATTAGATTAAAAAGAGGTTTTGAATTAAAATACAACATTTTTCACTATTCATTAAAAAATGAACTTTATCGGAAAAATACCAAAAATTTACACAAAGTAAATTTTGATGTCCCGATTCTAAAGAAAATTTTATTTTGTCAAATATAACACATAAAATTTTCAAAAAGTGGATTTAAAAGAGGTTTGCTATCAAAAGGCGGTTAATCGACCTTTTAAAGAATATTAGAATGTTTACGCTTAAAATTGGATTCATTCGCATTTTTAATCCTCTAACATTTATTGTAAAAAGTAAAAATATTTTACAAATATATATAATAATTTTGTGGTTATTTATGTTTATTGTCGTCATTACAATGGCTAGGTGTTAACTACCATTTAAAATAAAATTATTTTATTATTAGTGTGCAACGTAAGATTTCAAATGAACTTGTTGTTGCGTATTGGGTAAGCCATTGAGCATAGCGTTCCCTTTAAAGTAATATTAATATTTTATTCACAAATATGGATAAATATGAAAATGTCATATTTTTTATTTACCTGGGGTGTTACATCCTTCCCCCCTTTTGGGAATTGTGTCCTCGCAATTTTAAAATTGGGCTCGGAAACATCATTGAAAGTCCCACATCGGAACAAGAGTCGGTAAAACAATCACTTTAAAAGAAAGAAAGAGAAGTACAGAGGTCACCCGAGATAACCCATACTAGGATTCCATGTAGGAAAACATGGATATGGAAGAAAAAGCAAATGGTCATGTTTTGAGGGAGAGTGATAGAAAACATGTTTAGGAGAATGTTAACCACAAGAAAATCACAAACTTGTGGTGGGTTAAACGGTATTCGATTCCCCAGTAGAAAAAGTTAACAGACAGAATTTTTGTTTTTAAGTTGCTTTTCATTGAGTAATTTGTTTATGAGCTTAACTAAATCATAAAGAAACATAATTACTTGTCGTGTTGACCTTCATCTCTTACTAGATTTCTTACACAAACTCATATTTTCTCCAAAAGACGAGTATTTAGGATGACTTGTTTACATTAAGAGAGCTATAATAAACTTATAGGGAATCACCTAATCCACAAAAGAGAACTATATATTTCCCATGTCTTTAGACCTTAACCAAAACTAAAACCAAAAAGGTTAGTATGAGATCAGATAATACCCAAAAAGGATAATCCTTTGTAAAAAAAATCTATTCTTAATCTCCAAAATTTGTCAAACAATACCCAAAGTTCAAAAAAGACCATTCAATAAACAATTTGTCCATAAAATTATTCAAAGTAAACCAAACTAAGATTGAAACCCATATATTTGAAGGATTTAATCACATAGTCTTCCAAGGTACAAATAAACATTTATCTCCAAATAACATCAGTTGCTCTTAAAGTATAATATTGAAAAGTAATTAAACTAATCATATATCCTCCATGATAGGTTAATCATTTCCATATATAACCCAAAATAAACTTACTCTTGATTACTAAAATCATCTAACTAAAAATAATTAGTTAAACTAACCAGGGACTTCACGTAGTCCAGTGGTAGGCGATAAATACTAGTCACACTTTGGTTGTGGGTTCGATTCCCATAGCTTTGTCTGACGCGACGGGTTGTCACACGGTCTGCGTGTTGTCCTTTTTCCAAAGCTATATAATTCTTATAACATTCCCCAAAAAAATGATAAAATATTCAAAAATATCCATAACATAATTTAACCTCACGTTTATCTCATGTCGTTCATATTCCATCATAACATATAGTAACCCATAATTACCTCAAAAGTAAGGATCATATAAACCCTAATGGTTACCTTTATAATTATTACCTGAACTTCCACATCTAGTTGGTCATCTCGTACATGATGCATTAGAGAACTCACCAAGGTTCAAGTGGTTGATCATGACTCCTTGATAGTTGGTTTAGAACAACCACGAGATTCCTCATTGAATCCCCCATTTCATCCAGTCTCTTAATCAGAGAACCACCATAGTTTCCTTCAAACCCATTGTCACTTTGGTGCCTGCTAGATCCATCCATTTACTAAAAACAGAAATATCAGTGTGAGTATATCAACAAAACCATCATGTACTAATGAGTAAGATAAACACTAAGATATACTTAATCAGTCACTTTATCTAAAACTAGGACTCTTTCTGAAATCCTAACCATTATGGTAATGTCACTTATGCTAAGAGAATACTGTAACCTCTAAAGTTATCTAAAATGACCTTTGATACCAACTATAAGAACCCGGACTTAAACCTTAATTAATATTTAATTAAATGAATAATTCACATTGAGGATATTTTCAGGTTTAGAGTTTTAGAGAATTAGGACATACCTATTACATCTCAAAAGATTACAAAGTAGACACTTCTACTATGATTCCATAAAATAAAAACTCTTAAAAAGAAACATGTCTAGTTCCATGTTTTAGATAGCATGTCTTTCCTTGATCCCATCCTTGACCCTATTCACCTTTAAGTCCTATGGAAAACATTTCAAAAACTTGGGATGAGTATAAAAAGCCCAGTAAAAGATACACAAAGAAGAAAAACTGTTAGTTTTTCAAAACATCAAGTAAACCATGAATAGTTTATCAAAGTAATACTTTTTACCTTTATGAAGTGATAAAAACTATTCATTGTATAAAGGATCATTACTTACCCTTTTTTAACCAAAATATTACCATAAAACCCATATAAAGAACACATAACATATAAAGGTAACTTGGGGCATAAACATACTTAAATGGAATAACCATACGGTCGACTTCCTCACATACTTAATGGAATAGTCATACGGCCGACTTCCATACCCAATGCATTGGAGGTTATAACATAACCAACCATCCAGGTATTCACGGCACCACCTGTCATATGGTTTATCACGTAACCACCCGTCAAATGTCCAAGTACGATTATAAAATCATAACACATAAAACAATTATAAAGGAAAGAAAACATTTCCACATTTAAATCACAATATATCACTTAAATATATTGACATAAAAAATCCATTATCAAAACCATTTTCAATACCAAAAATGATTATATGGTATTTATTTACTTTTAAAAATATAACGGCTTGTTGAGGAAGCCAAATATCAAATAATACTTGCGGCAACGGAAAGGTCATTGTCACCGCGTACGTTTACTTTTTGTCGTTTAGAAAAATGCTTTGTATAGAAAAGATTCCTTTCAAATAAAAGTATATGTCAAAGGGTTTTATACACTGTATAAAATAAAGTTGTGTATAAAACAAAATATGCCTCAATGAAAGGAGATTGAGACGAAGTCCCTTACAAAGGCGGTATCCTTAGATTAAGGATAAATCACGTACATTATTATGTGTGACAAAATAATACACCAAATATAAGTGGATATTAAGTGTAAAACAATCAGAGTTTATTCACACATATTCATAGAACTACATATTCAAGGAGTACAAGTTTAACCCAAATAATCAAAATTGGGTTAAGAAGTTCCCTTGCAAAAATTCGACAGCCTAACGACGTCAATTCAAAATTCAGAAAATGAGTTGATGAGAGATAAAAAGGGTATCTCATCACTTGTACATTAAATTTACAGAAATAAGGATATATAAGAGCATATACCAACATAATAATATTTAATTTAAAAGACATAACAAAAGAAGTCTTTTTAAAGAAGCGGGGGGTGAAAGGTCCCCTTACCGATTTGGGTAACTTTTGAAACGTACACCCCATTGAAGAAGGGTCATAAAATGAATAAGTAAATACCCATAAATGAAATTATATTAAACAAAGAGTATAATAATGGGAAATAACCAATCAAAGTAAATTGTTCCAAATGTAGCATAAATCTCACGAGAATAAAAGTGAGATGAAAAAATCCCTTACGAAAACTCGGCAGCCTAACAGCGCCACTTAAAACTTCCAAAAATGGATTGATGAGATCAAATAGGGTCTCTCATCATATTAAAATAAAATGTACAGAAAGAGGAATATAAAATAACATCCTCAAACATAACAAATAGGAGCTTAAAATAATTGACATAAAGGAGAGTACTTAAAAAGAAAGAGAGAGGTTGGGATCTCTTACCAAAATTCGGCAGCCTAACGGCGCCACTCAAAACTTCCAAAATAAATTGATGAGAGAAAATAGGTTCTCTCATAATATGAACATAAAAATTATAGTAAGAGTAATATAAAATAACATCCCAATCATAAGAAATATGAGCTTAAAATTAATGACATAAAATAGTGTACTTAAAAAGAAAGGGAGGGGTATGACCCCTTACGTCAAGTCTGACTTGTCTTGTTCGTTTCTTTATATTCATGAATAATAAACTTTGTTAAATTTATAATTTCTTAAGGACCTCTTTTAAAGATTATTATTAAGTTCATATCACATATTATAATGTTATAATAATTTGTTAATAATGTGAGTTCATATCAGACGTTTTTGTCGATGTTTGGTACATGAGTCAAAAATGAACTTGTTTGAAAATGATTGTCCATGTAGTTATAAGTAAATCATCTCCAGAGTAGTATTAATGATTTAAATATCATATATATCCAGTACATATTAATTTTATACTACTCTATAACATTTTGAGATAAAAATAAATGAAATGCACCGTTCATGGAGACGGTAGGTCGTACGTACGCATGAATGCTACTTTCATTTCTTTGTCATATTAATGGAATTAAAAATAATTTAGAGATATATATATTATAATTACAGTATAATATATATGTTATATAGGTCACATATGTTCATTAATTTTATTCTTTATACATTCCATGTATTGCATGAACGAGTCACATCACTTGAGGGGGTGGTAGTCCACACTTCCTCGTATGAAATTATCGCATTTGCACAACATGAAAAGCATAAAGGTGTGTTTTAAATATAAAATTCAGAAGAATATAGAAAACATAAATACCATATATATCATATATAAAATATATTAGCATCATAATGGCCACCATGAAAGGTGTTAAGAGAAGATTGAACAATCATCATTTCGTAAGGCAGAAATTCGCCATCCACAGAAACAGTATGTTCTTTAACCATTAGACAAAGGTGTGTATAAGTGTAGCTCAAATAATTCACATAATAACATCCTAGTATATTGAATATACTGTTGTTGTTACAAAATATAGGAATAAAAAGAGTTTAGAGGGTTGGAGAAGCAAAATAAAACAACAGAACACAAGGGAAGACATTACCTTTAAATCGGGTAACTCTTTTTGATTTGAGCTCAAAGGCTTCCTTGGAAAGGATTATGCCCAAAGGTTAGGCTTCAATGATGAAGAGAGGGATGTGGAGAGATTAAATGGGAGGGTTTGGCTGAGTTAAAGGCTTGATAGGTGTGGGTAAGGTGGTAGAGGTGGGGTCCTTTTATAAGTTGAGAGGAGGGGCACTCTTGGAAAGTTATAAACTTTTACTTTATTATAAAATGCTTTTCGAATTTTAAAGGTCCCAAAATTATATATTTATAGGATAAGGTGATAAGAGTTCTAAATCCACCCATCCAATAGGTTTTTGACAAGTGTAGGTCTTAGATTTTACATTATCTTTTCATTTTATTTAAATCATTAAATAATGAGGTAATCGCTGCATCATCATGGGGTCATAAATAATTAAATTTATTTAATGTCTAAAAATTTTAACAAAAAAATCATGATGTAGGAAATTATTTTAGATTTCTAATTAATATTTTTAGTCAAAAATATGACTTGAATAACCCCATGTAAAAATTGTTTTAGTAAAACAACACATGTTTGTGACATTTTAATTTTAACTTTAAATAAAATGGTATTAATGTCATTTTCCTACCAAAGTGGCTCCATGGGGTCCCCAAGTTGACCGATGGATTTTCTTGGTCAGCCATGACTCATCCAATAAGGTTATTACATGTGTCAAGGTCATTCAATATTATTAAAACATTATTTTTACCCTAAATTACACTAATTACCTCTAATCGCGAATAAAAACTTAAAAGTTACTATTCACCAAAAAATTATTTTAATCCCATTGAACCAAATTTTACACCCTAATGACAACCATGTATGTCGGATTTTTGAAATTAAAATCACAGAAGTGTTATAGTTTCATTTAAACGAAAAATCAGTTTTTAAACTACCACTTAGTGGTTTCACCATTCATCAAAAATTGAAGTTTTTCAGAAAAATACCAAAAATTCACCCTAAGATGTATTTGATATTCTGAATTAAAAAATGGTGACTATTTTAAAAAATTCAAAACATATAAGTTTCATTAATTAATTTAATAATTAATTCCCGCTGTCAAAAGAAATAGCGTGTTTTTAAGAAACAATATCTATTAAAAGATTTACACTAGTTTAAGTCTAATTTCAAAGTGAAATTAATTCCAATGACCACTATTGTATTAAATGGTAAAAATATATTATAATTTCACTTTAAAACCAATTCAAAATATAATATAATCATATAAATAAATTAGATTAAAAAGAGGTTTTGAATTAAAATACAACATTTTTCACTATACATTAAAAAAATGAACTTTATCGGAAAAATACCAAAAATTTAAAAAAAGTAAATTTTGATGTCCCGATTCTAAAGAAGAGTTCTATTTTGTCAAATATAACACATAAAATTTTCAAAAAGTGGATTTAAAAGAGGTTCGCCATCAAAAGGCGGTTAATCGACCTTTTAAAGAATATTAGAATTTTTACGCTTAAAATTGGATTCATTCGCATTTTTAATCCTCTAAAATTTATTGTAAAAAGTAAAAATATTTGACAAACATATATAATCATTTTTTGGTTAGTTCTGTTCATTCCCGTCATTACAATGACTAGGTGTTAACTACCATTTAAAATAAAATTATTTTATTATTAGAGTGCAACGTAAGATTTCAAATGAACTCGTTGTTGCGTATTGGGTAAGCCATCTAGCATAGTGTTCCCTTTAAAGTAATATTAATATTTTATTCACAAATATGGATAAATATGAAAATTTCATATTCTTTATTTACCTGGGGTGTTACACTAAACCGTAGTGGAAATGCCAACTAATATTATACTTCTCTAACCCATTCCAGTATCTCAAAAGGGCCTATGTATTGAGGATACCACTTTCCCTTCTTTATGAATCATCGATGACCAAGCCTTAAATAAATCCTTAAGGGAACATGATCACTAACTCTGAAGAACAATAGCCTTTTGTGATGATCCGTGTATGTTTTCTGATGACTCTGAGCCATCTCCATCCATTTCATGATCAACTAAATCTTCTCTATAGTTTCCTTGACAAGGATCATCCCAATTAGTGAAGTTTCACTTGCTTCCACTAAACAAAGTGGAGAATGACAGTGATGCCCATAAAAAGCTTCGAATGGAGCCATATGTATCGAGGAATGGTAGATATTATTATATGAGAACTCATCCAATATAAAGTTATTTTCCCATGAGCCAAAAAAATCCATTACATAAGCCCTCAAAATGTCTTTCAATATTTGGATCATTCTCTCGGATTTCCCATTTGTCTAAGGATTATACGTCGTACTCATTGTCAACTGAGTCCCAAGGTATTTCTTTAAGGATATCCAAAAATGAGACAGAACCTTAGTTCTTTATCAGATATGATCTAAACTGGTATGCATTATCTCTTTACCACTTCTCGGATATATATTTTGGAAAGATCCTCCACTATATGAGTTTCATGAATAGGTATGATATGAGATAACATGGTAAGCTGATCCACTATCACCCATATAGAATTTAATTTCAATCCCATTCTTGGGAGTCCCATAACAAAATCCATGGCTATCTTATCCCATTTCTACACTAGAATAGGTAAGAACTATAACATACATGATGGTCACTAATGTTATGCCTTATCTTATTGACAAGTCAAGCACCTTAAAATAAATTCAGATACCCTCAATTTCATACCACTCCACCAAAAAATTTCCTTTAATACCTTATACATCTTTCGTATTCTATGATGTATATCCCATTTCAAATGCTGGTAAGCATGAAGAAGTTTCACCTGAGAATCCATAGGCACAACCATCTGATCTCAAAAGCACAAAACTGAACTCTCATCCCATTTCCATCCCTCAATGGCCTCCCCACCATTTAATTTTTAACTAATTTCAACACATTCTACATCAGATGTTTGTACCTCTTTAACCATCTTTACAAATCCTGAACTAGTGTAACTAAAAAGAAAACCAAAAATAACCTCGTTCTTCACATTCTGCATGCATATAGGCTAGGTCCGAAATAGGCAGCCACTCATCTGAAGCTTTATTTGCCAACAGAGCATATGACTTCATGTGTAAATCATTTTCCGCCATGTTTCCCTTCCCTGAAGTATACATTAAGTCAAATTAGAACATTTATAGATATTCCATCGATCTTCTTTACCTAAAATATGAATCCTGTTGTGATAAAATATTCTTTAATATAGTATGATCTGTGAACAAAGTGAATTTATCACTAAAGAGATAATGACATCATGTCTTTAAACCATGTACGACTACAGCTAACTCCAAATCATGTGTTGGATTGTTATTATCATGCACTCTAAATTGTATTAATCCATAAATAATGACATGATCTCCTTTCATGATAACTCATCCCAAACCATATCCTAAAGTATCACAATACACCACATACCCCTATCCTAATTACAAAAAATAAAGATAGGTACTTATGTATGATGAACTTTCATCTCTAGGAATGATTTATAGAATTCCATGATCCATTGAAATAGAACATTCTTCTTTATCAAATCTATCATAGGTGAGGCTATCCGTGAAAATTAAGGAACAAATCATCGGTAATAACCAGTTATACCATGAAAGATTTGTATCTCAAAGAAATTATTTGGAATTTTCCAAGATATAATAGCTTCAATCTTATCTAGATATACTAAAACACCTTTTTCATAAATTTCATGTCCAATAAAGTGTGCCTCATGTATCCAAAAATCACACATTCATAATTTGGAATATAAATGATGTTCTCTCCATATTTAGAACATTATTTCCAAGTGTTTCTCATGATCATCCATTGTCCTTGAATACTCCAAGATTTCATCCACAAACACCAAAAAAAGAATCCAGATATTGATGAAATATCCTATTCCTCAATTCTATAAAAACTGTTGGTGAATTTTTAAGACCAAAAGGCATTACTACGTATTCATAATCTCTATATATGATTCTGAAAGCTATCTTTGGAATATCCTCCTTCCTAACAAAAAATTGGTGATATCCTCATCACAATTCAATTCTAGAGGACCACCAAGCTCTCCTCAACTGACCAAATAGATCATTAATGTGTGGTAGTGGATACCGATTCTTTAACGTAACTTTGTTAATATTATGATAATGAACACACAACTTTAGAGTTTCATATTATTTCTTCACAAACAAGACTAGTACTTCCTACGGATATGTTCTTGGTCAAATGAATCCTTTTCTTTCCAACTCCTTCAATGAAAAATTCAATTCTCTTAACTCTATCAGTGCCATCCTATAAGACAGAATTGAAAAAGTACTAGTCCATGGAAGGAAAACAATCGTAAACTCCACATCCCTTAGTGGTGGTAACCCTGAGAAGTTCTTGGGAAAAAAATCTTGAAATTGATTTATGATTGCTGGAAAATTGTTATCCTCAATCTCTTCCATTGATTCCAAATTCAATGCTTCCAACTCATAATAAATCATTCCCATGGTTGGTGCCAACAAGCCCATTGCGCATGTCTTCGTATTCATTTCACCTTTGAAGAGATGCTCGACACTATCCTATATTTTGAAACTAACTATTATACTATAACATTCAATGTGAGACTTGAACATTTTAAACCAATCCATACCCATGATTACATAATATAAATCCATTTTTGACATAGATAAATCACATTGGAGCTCAGATCCATCAATAGTTATATAATATTCTCTATAGAGAAAGGATCGACATTACCTTTTCACAATAGGTGTTTTATGTTTTATTAGAGAAGTCATCCGCTCATGTTTTAAACTCAAGAAATCAACTACATGAGAACAAATAAAGTAATTCAATGCACCAGTATCAAAAAGAACTTACATAAGGGTAGAATTAAAAAGAATTGTACCTCTTACTATAGATGGTCCATCCTGATCATCAACAATAATATGATCATATTCAAACAATTTCTTCATATTTGAACTATATTCCTTTTTCCCCTACTGATATTTCTCTTGTTGTGGATTCATGGTGTTCCTAGAATTACCATGGCTAGCTCTGCTCTACTAAAAAAACTCATTTTTCTATCTTCTCCTCGTCAAAGCATATGATGCTTGCGACACCTAAGAAGTGTCTCATAGACCTGACCTCGGATCACTGAGACAATGGTGCTTAAGATATCCCATATTATTTTCATTATGGAATTCTATTGGGGGTTCTTTATACTCTCGCTTCATGTGATCAAAGGAACCACACTGGACACATCCCGCTTGGCTCATTGGTCATGGAGAAAGGTTTACTGATCCTGTTGTTTGATTCTGATTCTCACTTACACCTTGGAAGTAGGTGTCCCTCTTCCGCTTACATAGATTATTAGAGTTCCCACCATTTCCCATGGGTATAAAAATATTTCCTCCTCCCATATCTCTTGATTACTCCCTTCCATCCACTATTGCTCTATTTACTATCTCCGTATAGTTGGTAATATATATCATAGTAATATTCGAGATAATATTGTGCCTTATCCCCAATTCAAAGATGTGTACCTTTAATGATTCCCTAGCCAAAAACTTAGGTGAAAAGTGTACTAAATTCATAAATTTAGAGTAATACTTTGTGACAGAGATATTTTCTCATTTTAGGCAAAGGAAGTCTATCATTATCTAGATCTTGAATGTGTGAGGATAGAATTTTTTGTTGAAAAATTCCTCAAAATCCTCCCAACTAAGGCCTTGATCAACTTCAGAATTCACCACTACTTCCCACCACTGGTGTGGGAGAACCTAGAGCATATACATGGCTAGCTTGACCTTAAATTCTTCTAGTGTGCTGAATAAATTGAAGATATAATTCATCATGTTTAGCCACACCTCCACATTTTCTAGTTCAGAATCACCCTAGAAGATGGGTGGATTTTACTTTTGGAACTGGTTGAAATGATCCACACTTTTTGGATCATCCCTTTGGTTCCCTATGTTTACTATATCAAATTTTAGGATAATACACTAAACCATCTATTAGTTCACCTGTGGTTTAGGTTCAACCAGGTTCTCCGCATCTTCTTCCGGTTGGTTTCTTTGATGCCTACTAGATTCCATTTTCTAACAAACACCACAAGCCTCACTCCCAATTAATATAAGGATTATCTTTTCAAATTCATTCATATAAATTATCATAACATTGTTTCCCAAATCAACTTTTATCCACACGCAACTATTTTTGAAAAATCATTACTTTCTTTTGAAAATCAAACTATCTTCAAAATACCACAATCAAGATCTTTTTCAAAATAATTCATTTGAAAATAACATTAAAAATTTTCAAAAATAATTTCATATTTCACCAAATCACATATCATTACTCAAAATGAGATATATACTCCTAGTGGGAAATCATTCCTCTAATGTATGGCATGCACATCTCATTGGATAAACCTATGACAATGAGATTGGAAATCCTATAAGTGCCTCCAAACTACCTATATTACACACTCCCTAGTTACTTAATTTTCGGTATAAAAATGTTAGCTATGTATTTTTATGCTCTATATTTTAATTCCTGAAAATCCTACTCCTTTATAAGTTCACAACCTAAGGAATATACAAGAATGAATTCAACTCCAAAACTGAGAAAATTGAGGACTACTTGTTCCACAAGGAAAGGAATGAGCTGATACCATTTATGTCAACTTTCATTTGGACCGAACAAAATTGATACCATTTGTAACATCCCCCCTACTTCTCACTATCTTGATAAGTCAGAAGGATGATACTTTTCTTTAAGCGACATACCCAAGACACCATGGGATTGTAATAAATTTCAATGGGTTTTGATACATGTGGGGGACGATTTACCCTTTAAGAATAAAACAAGTAATCAACCAATACAAAGAATAAAAACAATTGTATGATGCATGATAAAAAGGTAAGAAAACTCAATGTTTCATTTATAAAAACCATAATAAAACAAGTACCGTAGAGGAAGACTAAAATACCAAAGTAAACTGAGGAAGACAAGCTAAAATGCTGCAAGATGAACACAAGACTCCATGCTCCACAAGCTCCACACTCCAAATTCATCAAACAATCCAAGTATCATGAAGTAATGCTAAAGATGTGTGATAATTTACCTTTACCCATGTCCTGATAGATGACATCTTAAAAATCACCAAGGTTCCAAGGTAGGGGTGAGTAAAAAACTCAGTAGGTTTTCCCCCAATGACTTTCCTACTCACACCACTATTATATAATAGTTAGTAGCATTTATATAAAACAATTTATATAAAACAATTTCTCAAGTAGTTTATAACTAAATATAAACCACTTATAAAATAGTTTATAACTTAATATAAACAATTGTTCTGTCAACAATTATCTACCAAAATATATTTAAAAGGAAACAACCACACTATGCTTTAAATCCATTTCATTGGTTCCATTTGACATCACCCATAAAATCCACATATTAAAACTATGCATTGTGTATGATTTGTTAGGATAGTTCCATTCTCATGAGTGGTTTCTCATCAATCTTCCATGTAGTCACAAGGTAATTAAATCCCATGAGAAATTACACCTTTGGCACTGATCACAAGGTAATATTTCAACTAAACCTTGTCAATACAATATGAACACACACCCCAAGTATGCCCAACAACCATATCAATATAATCATATCAAAACCATTTGAATACCAAAACCATGTCAATAAAAACCCCCTTTTATTGAAAAACTTATTCCTGTAAGTCATTTCAAAATTTTAGCAAAGAAAAATTTTATAATACCCATTTTAAAATCATGAAACCAAAGCACATTCACCATAAGACACCACAATTCCATAATTTCACCAAAAACTATAAATCATCACTAAAAGGGATTTACACCATGCCTTTTACCAAGATTTCACAATAAATTTCAATCAAATAACCAATTTGAATGTAATCCAATCAATTCTAGAAAGTGTAGTTGAGATTGAATCCACTTACCTCTAGATTTTGGGAGAAACTGATAAAAAACAAAAAACATCACAAAAACATGTTTAATCTCCATGAACCCACCTTAGAGATCTTCCAATATCAATAAAAACCCAAAATATAAACATTTTTTTCATCCACAACATTAGATCTACCCATAGTTGGAAGATATCTATGAAAATAGTGGAAGGGTGAAGTATATCTAAGAAAATGAAGAAAGATAGATGAAGAACGAACACATACCGCAAGATTCGTGCTTCAATACACCATGGAAAGGCTATGGATCGATTCCAATTCTCTTGGGATAGGTTATAAAATCTTTGAGAGACCAAAATCCCAAGTTAGGGCCGTTTTGGGTCAAATATAAGACAACTAGAGTCAAAAACAGTGAGATCCACTTTTTAAGAAGGTAACTTTGACCCTACGCACGAGCTTGCCGCATGGTTAGATAAATCATGTATTAACTGTGATTCTGCTTCTGTATTTATATAGAACACACATGGTTGTATTGAATGTCTTCAAAACTATGTACCCACCATTCCAATGCTCTCTATCCAACATTTTCACTACACTGCATGGTTTCTACTAGGCTACTACATGGTTTGGAAAAAACGTGCACATCCTGTGCGCCTCTCCTTTACCCATGTCTTGCTCTGCACAGTTTCCTGTAACTATTAAAAGTGTTTCACAAACCATGCACCACCCATATACCTATATAAAATCATCAAAAACCTCTCAAAATTTTTCCAAAACTCTCCTAAACTTCATCCATATACTTTATATACTTAAAAACCATAATAAAATAGTTGCTTAATAGAAACTGGGGGTGCTACAACTAGAGGTAATCGGGTTCTGGATCGATTCCATCCAAATGATTCTCGACCATTTGGAGACTCCTTACAAGAAGTGAGTCAAGTTTGTGGCCTATTTTTTGAGAGGTTAGATAATGGAATGGTGGAATATCATGGTGCAAACCAAACAAGATGAAGTAATGTAATAGAAATATTTCATAGAAAAGTTTCTGGATCATTTATATCTAGACACCTTGAGGCAGTAGAAGGTTATGGATTTTATGAGTTTCACCCAAGGATCAATATCGATGAGGGATTACACTGGTTGTTTCACCTATTTGTGATGCTTCATTCCAACATTGGCAGGAGATGAAGAAGTTGTGCCCAAACATTTCTAAGATGGGATAAGACACAAGATAAATTCTTAGTTTAACATATTGTGTTTGAAAAGGTTTAAAGAGGTAGTGGATCAACCCCTTATCTCAGAAGGGAACCTAATGGGAGCACCAGGTAGTGGACTTGTGGTGGAAGTTGGACGGGCATGTGGTGTGGCTTCCAAGGGAAGGAAGCATCGTTTTGGTAATTTACATCAAGGTGGAAGTGCATAGAGTAGTTATAAGAGAGGGTCATCCTATTAGGGTAGAGATAAAGTGTTCTTTTATTTGTGTGTAAGGATGGGAAAGATGTGGGGTTAGTGTCTATGACCACCAGTTGAGTCCCAATCGTGCAGAATGAAGGGTAATGTGTAGAGGTTCTGTAGGAATCCTCGATAGTTGGAAAAATATGGGGGATTGAGGATGATGTTGAGTGAGGGAAGGGGTTTCATTACCCCATATTTGGTATATAGTTGGAGTTCTATGGGTCATAATAGTAGAGTTAGTGGATGTGGTACTCCGGGGTGAGAGCATCCATATCAGCAGGATAGTGCAGTGTTAGGTACTCAAGACAAAGCCTAAGGAAGAGGGGTAGGTTTGCTTCACGTAGTTCAGTCTACACCTAGAGGTGGTGAGGTTGGACCATGAACAGTTCGAGGTATGATCCTTGTATCTTCCATGATTTCTAGATCATTATTTGAAACATGTGTCACACATTATTTCATCTCTTCATAGTTTTTAGTTTTTTTGTGGATTAGAAGTGGAACATGTGTGTGGGGTCATCTCAATCGAAACTCTTTTGGGGGTGAAAGTTGAGGATATCAGAAAATGTAAGGGTTGTTCTCTAGAGGTTGTTTAGTACCATTTTTTGTGGGAATTTTTCAGCCTTAGGATGTTAGGTATTGAACTGATTCTGGTTATTGATTTTCTGGTGTTTTACTAGACCTATATTGATTACTAATATCATTAGGTAACGTTCATGTATCTTGTGGGAGATGCTTATGTCCATCATGGTGACTGTGATGTTCGTACAAGCCATGCAGGGCCAGATTTCCATCATTTTGGAGATCTCATAGCCCAAGTGGTTTATATTATGCTTGATGATGGATGAATAGAGAAGCCAGTATTCCTCATATTGTGGATAAATTCTAGGATGTGTTTCTTGAGGACTTCTTAGGGCTGCCGCCTGAGATAGATGTTGAGTTTACGAATGAATTTTTTCAAGGGGAAGACCAAGATTCAATTCCATAGTATAGAATGAAAGGAGAAGAACTCTTGGATCTTAAGGGTTAGTTGGAGGAGTTGGAGAGAAAATGATTCATTCATCTTAGAACATCACCTTGGAGATCTCTAGTTTTTTTTTCAAGAAGGCAAATGGATCAATGAGGATTTCTGTCAAACATAGAAAGTTGAATCAAATGGTGATGAAGAACCGATACCCTATTACTAGAAAATATGATCTATTAGACATTCTAAGAGACTAATTAGTGTTTTATAATATTGAATTGAGATTAGTGTATCACCAATTGAGGGTTAGACCTTCTGGTATACCACGGAATATTTTCAAGAGTATGTACAAGTTGTATGAGTTGGTGGTGATGTCGTTTGGGTTGACCAATGCACCAGAAGTGTTTATGGATCTAATTAATCAAATATTCCACCCTTATCTATACCAGTTCATGGTTGTCTTTTTGGATGACATCTTAGTGTACATAAAGACTCATGACGATCATTCCAAACATCATGACATCATCTTGAGTACACTCAGAGAGAAAAGGTCATACTCCAAGCTATCCAAATTTCATTTCTGGATCAATAGGATTCATTTCTTGGGTCATATTATCTTATGTGAAGGTGTGTGAGTAGATCCAGATAAAGTGTAGGCAGTTGAATCTTGGGAACAAACCAAGAATGTTTCTAACGTTTGGAGTTTTCTAGGATTGGTTGGGTATTACTGGAGATTCATTAAAGACGTCTCCAAATTTGCAGTTCCACTTTCTGATATGGCTAAGATTGGTGCCAATTTTGAATGGTATGATGCATGTGAGAATGATTATCAAGAATTAAAGAAGTGGTTGACTTCAGCACCAACTGTGATATTACCCGAGCCAGGTAAGAGGTACACCTTGTTTTGTGATGCATCTGGAGTTGGACTTGGGGCAGTGTTGATGTTGGACAATCGGGATGTAGCATATGGTTAAATAAGGTTGATGTCTCATGAAAGAAATTACCATACTCATGATCTTGAGTTGGTCATTGTGGTTTTTGCCATAAAATTTTGGAGGCATTACATGGTGGGAGAGCGATTTAGGGTGTTTACCTCTCAAAAAAGTCGTAAGAACATCTTTTCTCAGCATGATTTAAATCTTTAACAATGAATATGTGTTGAATAAATTAATTATTTTGACTTTGAGTTAGTTTACAAACCAGAAAAATGGAATATTTTTGTTAATGACTTGAGTCATAAGACTCAGAATTAGGTGGTTCAGGAATCCAACTCCAAGCGGAGAATGATGGGCTTGTTTGTTGAGATGAACCTAAAGGTGAAGGATCAGAATGGGCATGATGTGGCCTTAATTTGACATAGTTTTCCACGTCTTTTGATTAGGTTTTTAATAATTTATTATATTATTATTTCACTTTTTGATAAATAAATGCACTTTTATATTTTTATAATTAAATGTATTAATTAATCTATTTTTATAAATAATTATGTAAATCTTAACCTTTAAAATAATGAATTTAGACTTATTAATTTTTCTAGTCATTTAATTTACTAATTATTTTAGTTGTTCTAACCTACTTCATTTTATTAATATGACATGATTATTATTTAATCTTTTTATTTGAATTTAATCAATTTAGTCATTAATTTAAACTTTCCATCTTTTAATCATGAATAATTAAAATAAATTAGCCTTATTAATTATTTCAATCTAATTGATTTGATTGCATCCTTTAAATTTAATTTAATAGTTGTTATAATTAATAACATCGCTATTCAGTTTAATAATTTAGTCAGTTTTTAGTATAAGTTATGAACTTAAGTTTTAAATTAATAAAATAATGTGTTTTTTTTAATATTTATTTAGTTAATTAATTAATTTATATTTTTAAATCATTTATTTCGGTAACGTTTTAATTTTCTTTGTGCACTTTAAAAAATTTATGTCACTGAAATGTTTTTTAATCTATCGGCCTTACTAATAGACTCGCACCAACTGTTGAAAGAAAAAGCTATTGACGCACGCCTTCTTTCCTTTTACACTATCGGTGATTCAATTTATACTTTGCCATTTTTTAGGAGTCACCGGCACAGTCCTTTCCCTCGATCAAATTATTAATTTCTATTTTTATTATTTTATCAATTTAGTTTCATATTAATTAAGTTTATTAATTTATGTTTTTTCAATTAATTATTTAACTTTGTTATTACAATGCTTAATTTCAATTTAATTAATAATCTTGTTTTAGTTTATTAGATAACATTGTTTTCGTTTTTAATTATAGTCATTGTATTTTTAGTTTTATATTTTTAATTAGTTAATTAATTTATTATTTAAATTAATTTAAATGTTAGATTTTGTTTTATATAATTAAAATTTTTAAGTTCACTTATTTTTAATTGGACTATCGGTAAGACCGACAGTCTATTTTTTCTGCTAACGATACCGACGCTATCATTCCCCTTTCATCACACAGACACGTCTTGTGGGTGACTGTGGAAAGAAGGGGACCTGCCGTCGCACATGATGGTGTTGCGCTGAAGGGGGAGGAGCTTGTAGCGCTGCTGGAGGATCAACTTGGGTGTCTCCGGTCATGGGGCGTGTCGAGCCACCACACCGCCTAAGCTGTGAACCACCGCCGCTTGGTAGAAGAGGGTTGAGCCGCTGCTGATGACCGCCGCTGCACGCAGACCTGAAACTCCCTCTCCCATGTGTGCGCTGTGGAGAAGAAGGGGGAGGGGGAGGGGGAGGATAAGTTTAACTAAAAAATAAAAATAAAGATTAAATTGTAATAATAATGATAAGATAATAATTATTATTAAATTAAATATTTAATAATAATTATTATAATTAAATATAAAATATAAAATATAAAACTAACTAATTATATTAATTATATTAAACTTAATTATTATTACTGTTAATTTATAAATAGAATTTATTAATAAAATAACTAATTAAATCATATAAGTTTAAAATAATCTAATAAAATTAATTATAATAAACGAATTAAATATATTAACTAAAATAAACATCTATAATGATATTCAATAAAATAAATAACCAAATAATAAAATAATTCTTACCTTTATTTATTAAGTAATAATAATAATTGTTTTAAGTTAATAAAATATTAACCTTAATATTCAATAAATTTTTTGAATAAAATAAAATGTTAATAAATATTAGATTAAAGTTAATAACTAAATCAATAACAATTAATTCTTAAATAATTTAGAATTTAATAACTTTTATAATAATACTAAATGAATTAAATAATTATAAATTATAACGTATACCAACATTTAATAAAGTAATTATAATATCTATTGATTAATAGCAATTTATTATAAAACAACAATTTAATCTAATTTATTATATAATTAAATTTTAATAATTTTTTAATTGTTTTTAATTGTTAATCTATTTTACAATGTGCAGATACATGAAGGAGATAGAACCCCATCTAGTTTCAATTCAACTAACTCACGGGGAGTTAGTTACAGGGGGTACACTCATGTGACATGTTTCGCACTGAAGAAGCGCACGTGTGCGGATGTGCAGTGAAGAACACTTGACGTCGTTGGAAAACAAGGGGTGACGTGCAACAGATGATAGAACGTTAAGTAGCTGAGTAGCAGAATGAATTGAAGGATGATTCACATATCATTCATTCACTCATTCACTCACAACATATCATCTAGAGAAAAGCAGAGGAGAAACCTTGGAGACCCGGAGAACCTCTTATTGAAGATCCAAGGAGTAGAGCAGAACATCATTTTCTTAGTTCGTAGGGTATTCTCTTTTTCTCCCTGTTTTCTTTCAATTTTCGATATTGTATTCAATTATTTGCAATTTCTATTTTTAATATGATTTTTAGCATGATCTTTTAGTTCGGGGGAATTTCTAGTTCTATTGGTTACCTTTGATATTCCTTTTTAGTTTTCATTTTAATGTATTCTGAATTGATCGGCGAGATAAATTATGAATTCATTTGATTGCTTCGTATCACTTATAAATAATTTCATATTCAATGATCATTCAGTGAGTCTGAACATGGATACAATTTCCCTTTCTTTTAACTCATAAAACATCAGAACATACGACAAGTTTGTTCTATTGTAATTTTCAAATATTAATCTTGGAGTTGAACTTTCTTTGAGTGATGAACTCCATGATTGATAAATCTGAGTGAATTATCTCCAAGGGAGGGAAATAAGTCATTCCTTTTTCAATGGTACATTTCAACAACATTTAAGTGATTAATAATCCGTTCAAATCTAGAATAATAGATTTTCCCTAGACATGTCTCTGGACTGTTTGTCTTTTAGCGTCTATTGTTTCTATTTTTCATTTCTGCCCGATTTTAGTTTAATGTTATCCCATAGATCATAATAGTTAATTTTAGACTTATTTCTCTTTAGAACAAAAATATAAATAAAAAAAAGTTTAAAATATTAAAAAATATATCAACTTTACCCCACTGCTAACAACAGAGGAGTGTTTGGAAAAAAAATTAGATGAAAATTGGTCACCATCCTTCCCTGTGGGTTTGACCCTAAAAACTGCTATAAATTTTAGTTAGTATGAGTTATGAATTATAAACATTTACTCAATTATAATGATATTTGGGTCACATTTTTTGCATCATTTCTAGTGAAGGATTCGTGCGATGATTTTTTCAAAAAAATCACATAAAAATCTTTTTTTTATAAAGTGAAAACTGTTAAAAAATTCAGTTATATCAATTTTTGTTTATTACTGTGTTGTTGTCGTTATAGTTACTTCAATTATCCTTTACGTTTGGAATTGTTTTTGTGGAAATTCATTTGTTTCTATCAATTGTATGAGAACCAGGTCTTCTGTTGATAGATTAGAGCATTTTAACTTAAAAATAGACAAACACTTAATTGCTCTTAAGAACAAAAGCCAATCTGAAATGGAGAATGTAGATGATAGAGTCCATCCTAATAACTTCCAAAACCATCATGAAGTCTTAGATGAATTATAAAGTCCTAGAATGATAAAGGTCCAACTCCCTAAAGTTTCATGTAATCCTTTTTCAATTAGGTTAAATCCTAGATCCTGAAATTAAGAACTAAAACAGTCCCACATTTCTTTACTGACTGCATTCAATGGACTCTCTAATGAGGACTCTATTTCCCAAATTAGAGATTTTTACAATAATATGAAACAATTAACTCTTTTAGGACTTAGAGATAATGTTCAAAGAATGAGAGTCTTTCCCTTTTTCGTAAAATGGAATGCTAAAAATGGGTTTTTGAGCTTTTAGATGAAAATATTTTTGAAAACTGGAATCAAGTTTACAATTCCTTTATAATGAAATTGTATCTCCAAATACTTAAAGGAGAACTTAGAACTAAGATCACCATTTTTTACCAAGAGGATGGAGAATCCATTCATGAGGCTTGGGATAGATTCAGGGACCTTCTTAGGAAGTGTCCGTATCATCAACTCTCAACCCACCTTCTCATGGATACCTTATATGAAGGGTTGTCCTCCTATGGTCAGAGCTTAGTTGACCATGTTTTTTGGGGGAACTATATTGATAAGACTAATGAATAATTGATACAAATTTTTAATAATCTTTCCCCAAATTCACAACATAAAAATTCAAGAAGAAAAACAGTGAATATAAATGTTAACACTGGTTCTGGAAATGATACTCAAACTCAACTTACTAAAATTACCAACCAACTTCAATCTTTAATGAACTAGAATTCTAGAAAATCTATGAATAATTTTGTCTTTCATAACTCTAACCAATCTCTTAGAGAATAATGTTCACAATGTGGGATGTTCAGTCACATTAATGCTTCTGTCCCAACTTTGACATTCCATCCCAAAAAAAAGAAAGCTCAAATTTTATTAACTATGATCCCTAAGTTTCCTGCAAAGGAAGACCCATTTTCTAACAATTATTAGAAAGGCTATAGGATCCATCCCAATCTATCTTGGAAAGTACAAGGCCTAATTAAGCAAACCAGTACCCCTAATTATCAAAATCATCCTAGAAAAAAAAATTAAAACCAACAAAGGGTTGAATCTTCAAATTCTCAAGGAAATTGTGATGGTCATGTATCTTCAAAACATGATTTAATTTTAAATGGAAATGATTCACAAGAAGAAATATTTAAAAATCAATTGAATAAACATCAAGACCAATATGAATTTGATAAAATTCAAAATGATGCCAGAATGAAGAATATGGAAACTCAATTGGAACAAATAGCTAGAGACTTAATATCTTGGGAAAAAGGAAGATTTCCTAGCACAACTAATCCTAATCCTAGAGAGAAATTTAGGGATTTTGTCACTATAAGTGGGAAAAATACTGAAACTATTTCTCAAAAATGCTTTGAAAATTCCCAAAATAAAAAACTATGTGAATCTGGAAACAAAAATATGCTCAGTTTAGAATCTAGAAATCAATAGAAAAGTCTTGAAAATAATCAAAATCTGAATTTCTCACCTAGAACCCTAGATAAAAATTATTCTAAAAATTAAAAGAAAAAAGGAAAGGAGAAAAATTCTGAATAAATGATTGATATACCTTTTTTCCTTAGAAAAATTTCCCCACCCATCCCTTTACCTCCAAAATTGAATCCCCAAAGCAACACCAAGGCTGAACTCTTTCAGTTCCTTGGGCATTAGAGCAAGTTTCATGTGAACATTCCATTCATCCAAGACTTAATTAAAATCTTGCCTTACTTGAAATCTCTTAAAAACATTCAAACAAAAAAACACTAGAATAATTTCCTACCTATAACCTCACTGAAGACTATAGTGCTGTTCTCCAAAAGAAAATATCACCAAAACTCAAAGACCCATTTAGCTTTTTTATACCATGTACCTTAGGAATTATGATCAGTTTAACTACCTTTTGACTTAGGTTCTAGTATCAATATTCTCCCATACTCATTATTCCAAAAGTTGTGGTTGGGTGATCTTCAACCCACCATAGTCATCCTACAGTTTACTGATCGTTCTTTCACTCATCCTATGGGGAGGGTAGATGACTTTCAAGTTGGAGTTGGAAATCTATTTCTGTCTGTAGACTTTTTAGTGTTAGATATGGAGTGTGACCAAGAGGTGACCATTATTCTTCGGTAGGCCCTTCTCATACACTGGTGGTGTTGTCATAGAAATTTCTAAGGGTTGACTTATTTTCAAAATTAGAGAACATCTCGAAGAGTTTAATGTGTTCAAAAATTTCCAAGCACCAAAATTCCTTGAAAAATGTTCAAAAATAGAGTCCTTAGAAACTGAAAATCAAATTAAAAAACTTGAAGATTCTAAAAACAATTTTCTACAGAAGAAATGAATTTAGAAGCTGAAAATTATGATTTTCCTATTTCACAAAGTAAAAAAACCTTCTCCAATAGAGAACCTGAAAAAATTTCTCGAACTGGAAAACTACCCAGTTTCTGCTTCTACTGAAGACGTGTCATGTGAATTTGAACTTAGGAACGTCTTGGGTGAATTTTATGATGAATCTATTGTTACAAACACTTATACTGAGCATTTTGATGAAGTAGAGAGATATATAAAAAAACATGATGACCATTCTTTGATAAATCAGATAAATTCAAATCTAAAAAATCTATACAGTGAGTTTTCCACTTTGGACAACAGCACTGAAATTCTGAATCTGAAATTGAAATTGAAAATCTTTCATCATTTCAAACACTTTTTTAAGAAATACATTGAATACCTTGGACCTCCTTGACCCAATAATATTCCTTCAAGTGAAAAACCACCCATTCTTGAACTAAAACCACTCCCTGGTCATTTAAAATATTCATTCATAGGAGAGAATTTTACACTGTCTGTTATAATTTATTCTAATATAGAAGAAAATCAACAATAATGACTTCTAAATGTGATTAAGATGTTCAAATATGTCATAGGATAGACCATAGCTGATATCAATGAAATTATTCCTTCATTATACAGGTATAAAATACCTATAGATCTATACCATAATCCTAGGGTAGAGTGTCAAAAAAGATTGAATCCTAACATTAAAGAAGTTTTGAGAGAAGAAGTAATCAAATTTTTGGATACTGGTATAATTTACTCTATTTCAGATATTACTTGGGTTTTCCTGGTCCAAGTAGTATCTAAGAAATAAGGTTTCACTATTGTTAAAAATGAAAAGAATGAAGAATTTAAAGTTATAAAATCCACCAAATGGAGAGTTTGTGTAGATTATATGAAGCTTAATGCAGCCACTAGGAAGGACCATTTTCTAATGCCCTTCCTTGATCAAATTATTGATAGGCTTACTGGGTATGAATTCTTCTGTTTTCTGGATGGGTATTCAAGTTACAACTAGATTCCTATAGCTCTATAGGATCAAGACAAGACTACTTTTACATGCCCCTTTCAAAAATTTTCCTACTGGATGATTCCCTTTCATTTGTGTGGAGCCCCTACTACCTTTCAAAGGTATATGATGGATATATTTTCTGACATTATTGATAGGATCATAGAGGTGTTCATTGATTATTTCTCCATTATGGGTCGTACTTTTGATACTTGCTTAGAAATTTAGAGTTAGTTTTAGAGAGATGCATAGAGACCAACTTAGTATTTAACTGGGGAAAGTGTTAATTTATGGTCACTGAGGATATTTTTTTAGGACATAAGTTGTCCAAGAGAGGTTTTGAGGTATATACTTATAAAATATAATTTATTCAAAAACTTCCACCTCTCGAGAATGTAAAAGGTGTTAGAGGATTTTTAGGGCATGTTAGTTTCTACCGAAGGTTTATAAAATACATTTCTGAAATCACTAAGCCCTTGCGTTCTCTTATTGTCAAGGATTCACCATTCAACTTTGATGAAAACTATTTAAACTCTTTTAATATACTTATGAAAAAACTCACTACATCACCAATAATTACTGCACTTGATTGGAAACTCCCTTTTTAACTAATGTTTGATTCTAGTGATATGGTTGTTGGTGTTTTCCATGGATAGAGGAGAGATAAAAATTTTCATGTGGTATACTATGCTACTAGACTATTAGATGAGGCTCAATGAAATTACAATACTACCAAAAAGGAGTTTTTAGATGTTGTGTATTCTCTTGAGAAGTTTAGGTAGTACCTCTAAGGTTCTAAAGTAATAATTTTCACTAACCATTCTTCCTTGAAGTACTTGTTTTCTAAGAAAAAACCAAACCCAGGTTGATTAGGTGGATTTTATTTCTATAGGAATGTTTCTTAGAAATTAGAGATAAAAAGGTAGCTAAAAACAAAGTTATTGACCACATATCTAGGACTCCTTATACCCATTATGAATATCTAAGGGAGATAAAAACATCCTTTCCTAATGAGAAGTTACTTAATATATCTTTTAGAAAATCTTCTTGGTTTTCAAACATTGCTAATTTTCTGGCCGCTGGAGTCTTTCCCAAAACATTCCCCAATATCCAAAGAAAAAAATTCATCTTTGAACATAAGTATTACCTTTTGGATGACCCCATGTTGTTTATGAGGTGTGTTAATGGGATTATTAGAAGGTGTGTGCATGAGGAAGAAATTCTTCCTATTCCAGAGAGTTTTCACTCCTTACCTTGGGGTGGTCACCATGGTGGTGGAAGGACATCTCAAAATGTCATCCAATCTAGTTTTTATTGGCCCACCCTTTTCAAAATTCTAGGAGCTTTGTAGTTGGATGTTATAGGTGTTGGTGGTTATGAAATGTTGGGAGGAAGAAAGATTTAACCCAAAAATGTATTCTAGAAGTAGAGATTTTTTATATCTGGGGTTTATATATCATGTTCCCTTTTCCATAATCTCATTGGAATGGGTACATATTAGTGGGTGTATATTATGTTTCAAAGTGGGTTGAGGTAGTGGCACTGCCCAACAATCAAGCCAACAGTGTTATAAAGTTTTTCAACAAGAATATTTTCTCAATATTTGGAGTCCCAAGAGACTTTACCATTGATAATGGAACTCACTTTAAGAACTATAAATTTAATGCTTTGATGTAAATGTATGGTTGTGTTCAAAAGACTGGAACTCCTTATCATATACAGTCCAGTGGATAGGTGGAATTTTTTAAGAGGGAACTAAAATGAATTCTTGAAAAAATTGTCTCAAACTCTAGAAAGGATCATTATCTTAAATTGGTTGAAGCTTTATGGGAATATAGAACAACTTTTAATACCCCCAATAAGTATGTATCCATATAATCTATTGTTAGGAAAATGTTGTCATTTGTCTATGGAGTTGCAACATAAGTCATATTGGGCATCTAAGGCCTTAAAATTTGATTTTAAGTGTATTGGTGACATGATATTTCTTGAGCTTAGTGAGTTAGATAAAATTAGGAGAGAGTATTATGAGAATTAAATGATATATAAAGAGAGGACTAAAATCTTTCATGATGTTGTCATTAAAAACAAAGAGTTCAAACCTGGACATAAATTCCTCCTCTTTAATTCAAGAGTCAAACTCTTTCCTATAAAGTTAAACTCCAAGTGTTCTGGACCATTTACTGGGGTTAGAGTGCTGAAGAGTGGAGATGTAGGGATAGTTGGTGATGAGAATAAACCCATTTTGGTTAATGGGTAGAGAGTAAAACTCTATTTTGAAGGCCAACCAAAGGACATGGCTTCCTTCACTGTTCTTGAGAACTGATCGTGAATAAAGTCTAACCGAATACTTTAAACATAGTGATGCATGGGATTCAACCCATGGTTCTTTTTTGGTCCTTTTATTTGTTTAATTTTTTAATTTGAATAAAGTGCTTCTTTCTTTCTCTGTTTTAGCACAATTCCTACTATTTCTTGTTCTTGGTGCTTTTGGTTCATATTTTATGAGTTAGAATGCTACAGTCGGTGTCATCTAAGAAGTGGAGTTCCTATACTATTTTATATCTGGAAAAAATCATTCATGGAATTATTTTCCTCTTAATTATGCATTTATATTCTCCTCATTTTACTTTAATAAAAAATCATTCCTAAGTAACAATTTCACTACTGTTAGTGAGTCATTGACTCACCAATGCACCTAAGCCACTGATACACTACTATTGGTGACTCACTTGAAGCAGTTTCGGTGGGTCACTAAAAAATTTCTGCTATATATGTGTACTTTTACTAAAAAAATATTCTTCATTTGTCTCTTTGATTACAGTTTTGTTCTATTTTCTACTGCTTAAAAATTAGTCTTATGCTTACATCTTGGCCGAAAAAAAAATTCTGCATGTTCTGGACTACTAAAATTGTATTATTTAGTTTTTTATTGCTAAAAAAATATTCTGAATTAATATTCTTCTACATGTCACTATGATTAAAAAATTATGCATGTTCCTCCTTTCTGTAAATTGTAGTTCATTGATATTAAAACCATTCATTGCTAAAAATTAAGTGTGGGGGTACATATAGGTTGGCATGTTGTTGTTTTTTAATCTGTTTGTATCTTTTGGGCGCTTTATCTTACTTTTTCTTGTATAAATGAGAAACTTTTTTAATCAAAATTATGAAATTTCTTAACACACAATTCACAAACATCCATCAAATGGGTAATGAACTTACTGTTCCCGTGTACAGCAGACTATCACCTTGCGAAACGATGTTATTCACTTTTCCTTTACCACCTCTCATAGTTCGTAATTATGAGGGACATGCTATTTTTATAATATAAATATGATATTTATTATTTATTTATTATTCTATAATTATTATATAAAACATATGTCCATACTTTTCATTTTTTTAAGTATGAAAACTTCGTTTGGGGATGTGTGGACTATCACCTCCTCAAAGTGATGTGATTCATTCACACATTACATGAAATGTATTAAGGATTCATTTATTGAATGTATATGATATATATTAAATAATAATTATAATTTAATATATATATATATACACATATATTTCATTTATATTATTTCTTTAAATATGATAATAAAACGAAAATAACATTCATGTGTATGTACAACATACCGTCTCCACGAACAGTGTATTCCATTTAATATTTTTGTATTTTATAGTTTATTATGATGATTTTTATACTAAATATATATGATATTTAAATAATTTTTTACATTACTGAAATAATTAAATAATTATCTATTTAATAGGATCATGAAAAACAAGTCAAAACATATACAGAAAACAAAATGAGTATTACCTGAAATGTTACATTAACATGAAA
Source organism: Viscum album (assembly GCA_963277665.1). NCBI lineage: Eukaryota > Viridiplantae > Streptophyta > Magnoliopsida > Santalales > Viscaceae > Viscum > Viscum album. Next base: position 343,461,300 of record OY728127.1, on the reverse strand, counting down.
TTGTCAATAAAAGGGTAACATAAAGTCATAATAAAATAATTTTTGGTATTATATATAATAATATTTCTATTTTTTAGACTTATAATAAACTTATTTTTATTATATAGGATTCTTGAATGTGTATGAATAATTTTTGGACTTAAGGTAAGGGTTTTCTCGTCTCACTTTTATTTCTATGAAACTTATGCATTTTTCACCTCTCATTTAGTTTTGTGTGGTGTTTATACTAACCATGAACGTATTATATGATTATAACACTTTAATTTATAGTTATTTATATTTTAATTTTATGATCTTTATGTCATTGGTTTTGTTGTTCAAAAGTTACCAAATCGGTAAAGTAAGGTTTGTCTCAATTTTCCTTCTTTGAGATACATTCCATTTTATGAACCTATATTTTTCTATGGGGTGTACATACTGTCATTTTACATGTTATATCATGAATATAATTCTTTCATGATATTTTAAGGTCGATTTTATTTTATTCTCTCATGTGTATTATGATTCAATATTACCAAAGTGGTAATAGTTTATTTCTACAATCTCATCATTTATCAGGATTGTTTACGACTATTGTAACGCCCCGACCCCATTTACCCAAAGTCAGTGCATTATTGCGTAACATTGGCATGATCACAAAGATCAAGTCTCGAAAGACAGATTAGTTTAGTAGCCTTGAAACACTAGATAAATTCATAAGTTTTACGTTACATCATAGAGTAATACAAAACTACAACAACATCTTGTCTTCATATCCCCTCATATTATCCCTTCAGGTCATTCATAAAATACTTCTTCACATCCTGGAAAAATTAAAACATTGAAAAGGGTGAGCCGCAGATGCTCAGTAAGGATAACAATATTGCTGAAGCTTTCATAAATAAACATAAACATTTAAGGCAATGTATAACTAAAACAAAAGCCTTTTAAACATGAACTTGAGCATAATATGGAAAAAGTAAAATGAAATAATGCCATTTACTTATTCACATGGATATTCTACTAGTCAAATAATCACATGCAATATCAATAACCACTTTCATAATGATGGAATGCATAATACCAGACTATCATAACCACGTAGACAAGACCTCGTGCCAAGACTACAAATAAGATTTTGTCAAGACCTCGTGCCAAGACACTAGTTTGTCTCATGAGACCTGCCGATGCATCGAGGAGCTATAGCGGGCTCCACCCGTCACTTATTAAGTCCAATGAATTCCTCATATGAACAGGTTTAAACATATCATAAACCATAACATAATAGTATCACATAAAACATATATAAAGGAAACATAACATTTCCAAATTTCAATCACAAGATATCAATACAACACATTTATATAATAAAAACATTATCAAAACCATTTTCAATACCAAAATAAAAGAAAATTAAATCTTGGTATTTATTTTTCATTTAAAAAAAGTTATGACTTATAGAGGAAGCCAGAACTCAAATAACAGTCACGGCGATGGAGAAGTCATTGTCGCAGCATACGTAAGAAAAAACATTCCTTTTTTCGTTTAGTAAAAATGATTCGTATAAAAAGATTCCTTTTGAATAAAAGTAAAATTCAAAGGGGTTTATACACCGTATAAAGGAAAGTTGTGTATAAAACCAAATATGCCTCAATGAAAGGTGATTGAGACGAAGTCCCTTACAAAGATCATTTTTTTAAATAAAATAGATCTTTTATGTGTATTCACTATAAGTACACATAAGGAAATTACAAATTCAAGATAGGACATAATAATATCATGACATAATTTGAAAGTAGGAGATTAACCCAAAGAATGGAAATTGGGTTAAGAAGTTCCCTTACCTCGTGTCCGACTTGACTTGACCATTCTTTAACCTCCTGAATAATAAAATAGAGTTAATTTCTATTTTATTAAGAACCTTTTTCATGTTCATTATTCCTTTTATATCACTTATTACCATGTTATGAACATTATGTAATTATTTAAGTTAATAACGGTCATTTTGTCGATCTTTGGTACTTGAGTCAAAAATAAACTTCTTATAATTACAAGTTGTTCATGTGGTGAAATATCCCTTATATCCAGAATTATATTCATGATGTAGATATCATATATATCATATATATCCATTATATACATGAATTTATAATATTATATAACATTTAGAGGTAAGAAATGAAATGCACCGTTCATGGAGACGGTAAGCCGTACGTACGCATGAACGCTACTTTCATTTCTATTTCATATTTAATGGAATGAAATCATAATTATAAACAGTTATATTATAATTCCAGTATAATATCATATATAATATCATTTACTCCATCCTTTATACATCCCACATATGGCATTAACGATTCAAATCACTTTGAGGGGGCGGTAGTCCGCACTTCCTAAAATGAAATTACCGCGTTTACCCAAAATGGAAATCATAAAGGTATGCCATAAATGAGAAATAAAGAAGCATAAGGAAAACATAAACATAATATGTATCATATATAAATATATTGACATCTTAATGGCCACCTTTGAAGGTGTTATATGAGTGTTGAACAATCATCGTTTCGTGAGGCAGAAATTCACCAACCACAGAAACAATATGTTCTTTAACCATTAGACGAAGGTGTGTGTAAGTTTAAATCAAATACTTATCATAAAACATCCTTCTATATTGAGGATACTGGTGTTGTTACAAAATAAATTAATAAAAATAGTTTAGGGGGTTGGAGAAACAAAATAAAACATAAGAACACAAGAGAAAACACTACCTTTAAAACAGGTAACTCTTTTTGATTTGAGCTCAAAGGCTTACTTGGGAAGACTTCTGCCCAAAGTGAGCCTTCTAGGAGTAATATTGGGATTTGGAGAGACAAAAGGGTTAGTTGTTGTCCGAGCCAAAGGCTTGAGAGGTGTGGGTCAGGTGGTAGAGATGGGGGCCTCTTATAAGAGGAGAGGAGGGGCACTCTTGGAAAGTCATGAAATGTCACTTTATTATATAATGAGTTTCGGATTTTAAAGGTCCCACACTTAAATATTTTGAGGATAAGGTGATAAGGGTTTGAAATATACTCATCCAATAGGTTTTTGACAAGTTTAAGTCTTAGATTTTACATTATCTTTTCATTTTATTTAAATCGTTAATTAATGAGGTAATCGCTCCATCATCATGGGGTCATAAAAAATTTAATTTATTTAATGTCTAAAAATTATAAAAAAAATATCATGATGTAGGAAATGTTTTTATCTTTCTAATTAATATTTATAGTCAAAAATATGACTTGTATAACCCCATTTAAAATTTGTTTTAGTAAAACAACTCATGTTTGTGACATTTTTATTTTAACATTAAATAAAAAGTTTTTAATGTCATTTTCCTACCAAAGTGGATCCATGGGGTCCCCAAGTTGACCCATAGATTGTATTGGTCGGCCATGACTCATCTAATAAGGGTAGGACATGTGTCAACATATTTTCATATTTTTATAATATCATTTTTACCTTAAATTTCACTAATTACCTTTAATCGCAATTAATTAAACTTAAAAGTTACTATTCACCAAAAAAATATTTTAATCCCATTGAATGACATTTTACTTCCTAATGACAACCATGTATTTCGGATTATTGAAAATCAAATCACAGAAGTGGTAATGTTTCATTCAAACGAAAAATCGGTTTTTTTTAACTACCACTTAGTGGTTTCACTATTCATCAAAAATTGAAGTTTTTCAGAACAATGCCAAAATTTCACCCTAAGCTATAATTGATATTCCGAATTCAAAAATGATGTATATTTTACAAAATTCCAAACATATAAGTTTCATTAATTAATTTTATAATTAATTCCCGCTGTCACAATAAATAGCGTGTTTTTAAGAAACAATATATATCAAAAGATTGACAATTGTTTATGTCCAATTTCAAAGTGAAATTAATTATAATGACCACCATTGGATAAAGTGGTAAAAATATATTCTAATTAAACTTTAAAACCACTCAATAGTATAATTTATCACTATAAATTATTTTGATTAAAAAAGTTGTTTTTAAGTATTTTTCAGTATTCATAAAAAATTGGAAATTCTCAGAAAAATACAAAAAATTCAACATAGGCTAATTTCGATATTCCAAATCCAAAAATGAAGTCCATTTTGAAATATAAAATTTATATAATTTCAAAAAGTGGGTATTACTATTCATAACTGCTACTTTTATTGGTCGCGGTGTGTTAGAACTCGAGGTTGCGTACAACACACGCTGCTCTATTATTCAAAGAGGAGCGTACCATGGAAGTTTGGGGTGTTACATTCTCTTCTCCTTCAATAAATTGTGTCCTTGAAATTTAAAGTTTTTCTTTGAAAATAAATGGTTGAAAATAGAAAATACCTTTGTGGAAAACCCACATCGGAAATAGGGTTAATAAAAATATAACTTTAAAAGAAAGAAAGAGAAGTACAAAGGTCACCCAGGATAGCCTATATTAGGATTCTAGGAAAACATGGATATGGAGTAAAAACAAACCATCAACGTCTGATGGAGAGTTGTATAAAATAGTATTAGGAGAAAGTTAACTACAAGAAAATCACAAACTGGTGATTGGTTAAACGGTCATTGATTCCCCAATTGGAAAAGTTAACCGACAACATTTTTTTAAGTTACCTTTCATAATGTTGAGGAATTTATTTTAGAGATTTACTAAGAACGTAAGGAAATATACTTACTTGTCATGTAGACATTCATTATTTAATAAATTTTTACCATAACCCATCTTTCACCTCAAAAGTTAATAGAACACAATTTTTTTTATTTATCATAATTTTATAAGGTTCCAAATATTAACACATACCATTTAGATTAGGAAAACTTTCTTGTAAAAACCAGGGAATTCCTGTTGGCTAGTGGTAGGTAATAAAGGCCTGTCGCACTATGGTTGTGGGTTCGATTCCTACAGCTTTGTCTGACGCGACGGGTTATCCCCCAACCTGCAGGTTTTCCTTTTCCTAAAACTATAGTATTATAATATTCCAAAAATATTCTTCATAAATGTTTTAACCTTAAACAATACTATCCAAAGTTCAAATTAATCAATTCCAACCTTTATAGTTATCCAAAATACCTCTGTCGATACTTTTTCTAAAAGGTCTCTAAATTCCAAAATCAATTGTATCATCAGATTCCTCAAACCAAGTAAAGTTTCTCTTATTGTCAATACAAAAATATGATTACCTTCATCATATTAAAACTTTAATGAAAACAACAATTACTGCAGTACAATCATTATATATATCACATTATTCTTATAACCAAAATATAATCCTTGAGTCCAAAAGCACCAACACATTAATTATTCCACTTCAATTGTAGTAACAACATAAGATTTTCCTTGATCCCTTGGCCTTTTCTGAGGTAAGTTTCCCTGACGCTTAGGACATTCATTTGCATAATGCCCTATTTCCCTACAATTGTAGCATTCAACATTGATAGCCACTTTCTTTCCCTTGCAATCACGAGCCTGGTGACCTTTTTCTCCACATTTATAACAAACTCCCATTCCTTTTAGGTAAGTACCGGGATGATTCTTCCCACAATTATCGAATAATGGAAAATCCTTCTTTCCCTTTTTCCCTTTATCTGTCTCTTGTTCCACCATTCTCTTCTTCTCTTGCTTTACTTTGTTGTCATAAGACTTAGAGAATTCCTTTTCTGTCTTGATAGCACACGATACTATATCTTCGTATGTTGGGAAAGATTGTGATACTAAATATCGACAGAGAAATGGTTTTAACCCATCAAAGAAACGATCAATATTACTTCTCGGGTAACGTATATAATCTGCAGCATGTCTTGCTAACCTTGTAAAGTTAGCCTCAAACTTTGCGACATTCTCATCCTCCTTCTGCCTCAGACTCATAAATTTCCTTTCCATATCTGCTCGATGGTCATGTGGAAATTATTTTTCTAAGAAAATTTCCTTAAACTCCCTCCATTCCATACTTGATACTTCTTCATCTTCCTTTGTGTTTTGAATCAGCGACCACCATTGTTCGACATCTCCATTGAGGCGGTAAACTTCCATGACAACTTTCTCCCTTTCGCTACTCCCCAAGGCATGGAATATTTTCTCTAAGGAGTCTATCCATTTCTCAGCTACTAATGGATTTGTACCCCCGTTAAATGTTGGTGGTTGTTGCCTCATGAAACGATCTAACATTAATCCTCCACGTTGCGTATCAGGGTGCTCCATACGAGTAAGGTTATTATTCATAACTTGAGTGACTTGTCCCAGTATGGTGATAAGCTGATCAGCACCACTCGTATCAGCAGCTCCACTATAATTATCTTGAGCAGGAGGGAAATCCCTACATGGAGTGCGTTCATTGATACAGTTTCCATTCCTTCCACTAGGTTCCATTTCTAAAAAATTTCATAAACTAGATTAGTTTATGAATCGAAATACATAATAACAAACTTTCAAAACACTTAAAATAAATTGAACTATTTATAGATATAATCCATAATCATAAAAATGTTTTCTTTGAGGAAGTATATACTCATAAACCCTTCATAGTGGTTTGTAAAGAAAATGAGAATTATCCAAAGCATATCCCCTGGGAGTGTCGTAACCAAAAGTGCAGCAACACCCGTTGTCGTGCACCAGTTCCCGCTCGAGTCTAGATCAAAGCGGTGTTTTCGGGTTTTACCCCTAGGTACATCTGTGCCAGAGCCGCCTCTTCCTGCTCGTATCCAGACATGGATGTATTTCTCAGAAAACTCAAAAAATATCTATAATACCAAAATTCTAGGAAGTTCTTCTATACTAATCCTCAAATTTTATCTTAGGTCTATGTGCTCTAATTAGAGTTTATCTAAATCTAGCTTCCAAGGTTAGTACTAAACTTACTCTTATACCAACTGTAACGCCCTGACCCCAGCTACCCAGAGTCGGTGCATTATTGCGTAACATTGGCATGATCACAAAGATCAAGTCTCGAAAGACCGATTAGTTTAGTAGCCTTGAAACACTAAATACATTCATAAGTTTTACAATACATCATAAAGTAATACAAAACTACAACAACATCTTGTCTTCATATCCCCTCATATTATCCCTTCAGGTCATTCATAAAATACTTCTTCACATCCTGGAAAAATTAAAACATTGAAAGGGGTGAGCTTAGATGCTCATTAAGGATAACAATATTGTGGAAGCTTTCATAAATAAACATAAACATTTAAGGAAATGTATAACTAAAACAAAAGCCTTTTAAACATGAACTTGAGCATAATATGGAAAAAGTAAAATGAAATAATTCCATTTACTTATTCACATGGATATTCTACTAGTCATATAATCACATGAAATATCAATAACCTCTTTCATAATGATGGAATGCATAATGCCAGACTATCATAACCACGTAGCCAAGGCCTCGTGCCAAGACTACAAATAAGATTTTGTCAAGGCCTCGTTCCAAGACACTAGTTTGTCTCATGAGACCTACCGATGCATCGAGGAGCTATAGCGGGCTCCACCCGTCACTTATTAAGTCAAATGCATTACTCATATGAACAGGTTTAAACATATCATAAACCATAACATAATCGTATCACATAAAACATGCATAAAGGAAACACAATATATCCAATTTTCAATCACAAGATATCAATACAACACATTGATATAATAAAAACATTATCAAAACCATTTTTCAATACCAAAATAAAAGAAAATTAAATCTTGGTATTTATTTTTCATTTAAAAAAAGTTATGGCTTATAGAGGAAGCCAAAACTCAAATAATAGTCACGGCGGCGGAGAAGTCGTTGTCACCGCATACGTAAGAAAAAATATTCCTTTTGTCATTTAGTAAAAACGCTTTTTATAAAAAGATTCATTTTGAATAAAAGTAAAAGTCAAAGGGGTTTATACACCGTATAAAGGAAAGTTTTGTATAAAACCAAATATGCCTCAATGAAAGGAGATTGAGACGAAGTCCCTTACAAAGACCATTTTTTTAAATAAAATAGATATATTATGTGTATTCACTATATGTACACATAAAGAAACTAAAAATACAAGATTGGGCATAATAATATCATGACATAATTTGAAAGTAGGAGATTAACCCAAAGAATGGAAATTAGGTTTAGAAGTTCCCTTACCTCGTGTCCGACTTGACTCGACCATTCTTTAACCTCCTGAATAATAAACTAGAGTTAATTTCTATTTGCTTAAGAACCTTTTTCATGTTCATTATTCCTTTTATATCACTTATTACCATGTTATGAACATTATGTAATTATTTATGTTAATAACGGTCATTTTTTCGATCATTGGTACTTGAGTCAAAAATAAACTTCTTATAATTACAAGTTGTTCATGTGGTGAAATATCCCTTATATCCAGAATTATATTAATTATTTAGATATCATATATATCATATATATCCAGTATACACATGAATTTATAATATTAGATAATATTTAGAGGTAAGAAATGAAATTCACTGTTCATGGGGATGGTAAGCCGTACGTACGCATGAACGCTACTTTCATTTCTATTTCATATTAAATGGAATGAAATCATAATGATATAAAGGTATATTATAATTACAGTATAATATAATATATAATATCATTTACTCCATCCTTTATACATCCCACATATGGCATTAACGATTCAAATCACTTTGAGGGGGCGGTAGTCCGCACTTCCTAAAATGAAATTATCGCATTTACCCATAATGGAAATCATAAAGGTATGCCATAAATGAGAAATACAGAAGCATAAGGAAAACATAAAAATCATATATATCATATATAAATATAGTGACATCTTAATGGAAACCTTTGAAGGTTTTATATGTGTGTTGAACAATCATCGTTTCGTGAGGCAGAAATTCGCCAACCATAGAAACAGTATGTTCTTTAACCATTAGACGAAGGTGTGTGTATGTTTAAATCAAATACTTCTCATAAAAACATACTAGTATATTGAGGATACTGGTATTGTTACAAAATAAATGAATAAAAAGAGTTTAGGGGTTTGGAGAAGCAAAATAAAACATAAGAACACAAGAGAAAACACCACCTTTAAAACGGGTAACTCTTTTTGATTTGAGATCAAAGGCTTCCTTGGGAAGACTTCTACCCAAAGTGAGGCTTCTAGGAGTAAGAGTGTGATTTGGACAGACAAAATGGGTAGGGGTTGGCTGATCCAAGGGCTTGAGAGGTGTGGTTAAGGTGGTAGAGGTGGGGGCCTTTTATAAGAGGAGAGGAGGGGCACTCTTGGAAAGTCATGAAATGTCACTTTATTATATAATGAGTTTCGGATTTTAAAGGACCCAAACTTATATATTTCTAGGATAAGGTGATAAGGGTTCGAAATATACTCATCCAATAGGTTTTTGACCAGTGTAATTCTTAGATTTTACATTATCTTTTCATTTTATTTAAATCGTTAATTAATGAGGTAATCGCTGCATCATCATGGTGTCATAAAAAAATTACTTTATTTAATGTCTAAAAATTATAAAGAAAATATCATGATGTAGGAAATATTTTTTAGATTTATAATGAATATTTATAGTAAAAAATATAACTTGTATAACCCCATTTAAAAATTGTTTTAGTAAAACAACTCATGTTTGTGACATTTTTATTTTAACATTAAATAAAACGTTTTTAATGTCATTTTACTACAAAAGTGGCTCCATGGGGTCCCAAAGTTAACCCATTGACTGTCTTGGTCGGCCATGACTCATCCAATAGGGTTAGGACATGTGTCAAGATATTTTCATATTTTTATAATATCATTTTTACCTTAAATTTCACGAATTACCTTTAATCGCGATTAATTAAACTTAAAAGTTACTATTCACCAAAAAATATTTTAATCCCATTGAACCAAATTTTACTTCCTAATGACAACCATGTATGTCAGATTTTTGAAAATCAAATCACAGAAGTGGTAATGTTTCATTTAAATGAAAAATCGGTTTTTTTTAACCACCACTTAGTGGTTTCACTATTCATCAAAAATTGAAGTTTTTCAGAACAATGCCAAAATTTCATCCTAAGCTATAATTGATATTCTGAATTCAAAAATGATGTCTATTTTACAAAATTACAAACATATAAGTTGCATTAATTAATTTTATAATTAATTCCCGCTGTCACAACAAATAGCGTGTTTTTAAGAAACAATATATATCAAAATATTGACAATTGTTTATGTCCAATTTCAAAGTGAAATTAATTATAATGACCACCATTGGATAAAATGGTAAAAATATATTCTAATTACACTTTAAAACCACTCAATAGTATAATTTATCACTATAAATTATTTTTATTAAAAAAGTTGTTTTTACGCATTTTTCACTATTCATAAAAAATTGGAAGTTCTCGGAAAAATACAAAAAATTATACATAGGCTAATTTTGATATTCCAAATCCAAAAATGAAGTCGATTTTGAAATATAAAATTTATATAATTTCAAAAAGTGGGTATTACTATTCATAACTGCTACTTTTATTGTTCGCGGTGTGTTAGAACTCGAGGTTGCGTACAACACATGCTGCTCTATTATTCATAGAGGAGCGTACCATGGAAGCTTGGGGTGTTACATTCTCCCCTCCTTCAATAAATTGCGTCCTCGCAATTTAAAATTTTTCTTTGAAAATAAAAGGTTGAAAATAGAAAATACCTTTGTGGAAAACCCACATCGGAAATAGGGCTAATAAAAATATAACTTTAAAAGAAAGAAAGAGAAGTACAAAGGTCACCCGAGATAACCCATATTAGGATTCTATGAAAATATGGATATGGAGGAAAAACAAACCATCAAGTTCTGATGGAGAGTTGTATAAAACAGGATTAGGAGAAAGTTAACTACAAGAAAATCACAAACTGGTGATTGGTCAAACGGTCCTTGATTCCCCAATTGGAAAATTTAACGGACAACATTTTTGTTTTAAGTTACCTTTCATAAAGTTGAGGAATTTATTTTAGAGATTTACTAAGAATGTAAGGAAATATACTTACTTGTCATGTAGACTTTCATTCTTTAATAAATTTTTACCACAACCCATCTTTCACTCCAAAAGGTAATAGAACTCAAAAATATTTTATTTATCATAATTGTATAAGGTTCCAAATATTAACAGATACCATTTAGATTAGGAAAACTTTTTTGTAATAAACAAGGATTTCCTGTAGGCTAGTGGTAGGTAATAAAGGCTTGTCGTACTATGGTTGTGGGTTCGATTCCTCCTGCTTTGTCCGACGTGACGGGTTATCCCCCAACCTGCAGGTTGTCCTTTTCATAAAAATATAGTATTATAATATTCCAAAAATAATCTTCATAAATGTTTTATCCTTAAACAATACTATCCAAAGTTCAACTTAATCAATTCCAACCTTTATAGTTATCCAAAATACCTCTGTCCAGACTTTTTCTAAAAGGTGTCTATATTCCAAAATCAATTGTATCATCAGATTCCTCAAACCAAGTAAAGTTTCTCTTATTGTCACATACAAAAATATGATTACCTTCATCATATTAAAACCTTAATGAAAACAACAAGTACTGCAGTAAAATCCTTATATATATCACATTATTCTTATAACCAGAATATAATCCTTGAGTGCAAAAGCACCAATACATTAATTATTCCACTTCAACTGTAGTAACAGCATAAGATTTTCCCTGATCCCTTGGCCTTTTCTAAGGTAAGTTTCCCTGACTCTTAGGAAATTCATTAGCATAATGCCCCATTTCCCTACAATTGTAGCGTTCAACATTGATAGCCTCTTTCTTTCCCTTGCAATCACGAGCCTGGTGACCTTTTTCTCCTCATTTATAACAAACTCCCATTCCATTTAGGCAAGTACCGGGATGATTCTTCCCACAATTATCGCATAATGGAAAATCCTTCTTTCCCTTTATCTATTTCTTGTTCTACCGTTCTCTTCTTCTCTTGATTTACTTTGTTGTCATAAGACTTAGATAATTCCTTTTCTGTCTTGATAGCACACGATACTATATCTTAGTATGTTGAGAAAGATTGTGATACTAAAGCTCGACAGAGAAATGGTTTTAACCCATCAAAGAAACGATCAATCTTACTTCTTGGGTTACGTATATAATCTGCAACATGTCTTGCTAACCTTGTAAAGTTAGCCTCATACTTTGCGACATTATCATCCTCCTTCTGCCTCAGACTCAGAAATTTCCTTTCCATATCTGCTTGATGGTCATGTGGAAAATATTTTTCTAAGAAAATTTACTTAAACTCCCTCCATTCCATACTTGATACTTCTTCATCTTCCTTTGTGTTTTGAATCAGTGACCACCATTGTTCGGCATCTCCATTGAGGCAGTAAACTGCCATGACAACTTTCTCCCTTTCGCTACTCCCCAAGGCGTGGAATATTTTCTCTAAAGAGTTTATCCATTGCTCAACTACGAATGGATTTGTACCCACATTAAATGTTGGAGATTGTTTCCTCATGAAACGATCTAACATTGATCCTCCAAGTTGCGGATCAGGGTGCTCCATACAAGTAAGGTTATTATTCATAACTTGAGTGAGTTGTCCCAGTATGGTGATAAGCTGATCAGCACCACTCGTATCAGCAGCTCCACTATAATTATCTTGATCAGGAGGGAAATCCCTACATAGAGTGCATGAATTGATACGGTTTCCATTCCTTCCACTAGGTTCCATTTCTAAACAATGTCATAAACTAGATTAGTTTATGAATCAAAATACATAATAATAAACTTTCAAAACACTTAACATAAATTGAACTATTTATGGATATAATCCATGATCATAAAAATGTTTTATTTGATGAAGTATATACTCATAAACCATTCATAGTGGTTTGTAAAGAAAATGATAATTATCCTAAGCATATCCCCCAGGAGTGTCGTAACCAAGAGTGTAGCAACGCCCGTTGTCGTGCACCGGTTCCCGCTTGAGTCTAGCTCAAAGCAGTGTTTTCGGGTTTTACCCCTAGGTACATCTATACCAGAGCCGCCTCTACCTGCTCATATCCAGACGAGGATTTATTGCTCGGAAAACTCACAAAATCTCTATAATACCAAAATTCTAGGAAGTTCTTCTATACTAATCCTCAAATTTTATCTTAGGTCTATGTGCTCTAATCAGAGTTTATCTAAATCTAGCTTCCAAGGTTAGTGATAAACTACCTCTGATACCAACTGTAATGCCCCAACCCCAGTTACCCAGAGTCGGTGCATTATGGCGTAACATTGGCATGATCACAAAGATCAAGTCTCGAAAGACCGATTAGTTTAGTAGCCTTGAAACACTAGATACATTCATAAGTTTTACATTACATCATAAAGTAATACAAAACTACAACAACATCTTGTCTTCATATCCCCTCATATTATCCCTTCAGGTCATTCATAAAATACTTCTTTACATCCTGGAAAAATTAAAACATTGAAAGGGGTGAGCTCAGATGCTCAGTAAGGATAACAATATTGCGGAATCTTTCATAAATAAACATAAACATTTAAGGCAATGTATAACTAAAACAAAATCCTTTTAAAACATGAACTTGATCATAATATGGAAAAAGTAAAATGAAATAATGTCATTTACTTATTCACATGGATATTCTACTACTCGTATAATCACATGGAATATCAATAACCACTTTCATAATGATGGAATTCATAATGCCAGACTATCATAACCATGTAGCCAAGGCCTCGTTCCAAGACTACAAATAAGTTTTTTTTAAGGCCTCATGGCAAGACACTAATTTATCTCATAAGACCTGCCAATGCATCGAGGAGCTATAACGGGCTCCACCCATCACTTATTAACTCCAATGCATTCCTCATATGAACAAGTTTAAACATATCATAAACCATAACATAATCGTATCACATAAAACATGCATAAAGGAAACATAAAATTTCCAAATTTCAATCACAAGATATCAATACAACACATTGATATAATAAAAACATTATCAAAACCATTTTCAATACCAAAATAAAATAAAATTAAATATTGGTATTTATTTTTCATTTAAAAAAAAGTTATGGCTTATAGAGGAAGCCGAAACTCAAATAATAGTCATGGCGGCTGAGAAGTCGTTTTCGCTGCATACATAAGAAAAAACATTCCTTTTTTTGTTTAGTAAAAACGCTTCTTATAAAAAGATTCATTTTGAATAAAATTAAAAGTCAAAGGGGTTTATACACCGTATAAAGGAAAGTTGTGTATAAAACCAAATATGCCTCAATAAAAGGAGATTGAGACAAAGTCCCTTACAAAGATCATTTTTTTAAATAAAATAGATATATTATGTTTATTCACTATAAGTACACATAAAGAAAGTACAAATACAAGATAGGACATAATAATATCATGACATAATTTGAAAGTAGGAGATTAACCCAAAGAATGGAAATTGGGTTAAGAAGTTCCCTTACCTCGTGTCCAACTTGACTCGACCGTTATTTAACCTCCTGAATAATAAACTAGAGTTAATTTATATTTTCTTAAGAACATTTTTCATTTTCATTATTCCTTTTATATCACTTATAACCATGTTATGAACATTATGTAATTATTTAAGTTAATAACGGTCATTTTGTCGTTCTTTGGTACTTGAGTCAAAAATAAACTTCTTATAATTACAAGTTGTTCATGTGGTGAAATATCCCTTATATATAGAATTATATTCATGATGTAGATATCATATATATCATATATATCCAGTATATACATAAATTCATAATATTATATAACATTTAGAGGTAAGAAATGAAATGCACCGTTCATGGAGACGGTAAGTCGTACGTACGCAAGAACGCTACTTTCATTTCTATTTCATATTTAATGGAATGAAATCATAATGATATAAAGGTATATTATAATTACAGTATAATATCATATATAATATCATTTACTCCATCCTTTATACATCCCACATATGGCATTAAGGATTCAAATCACTTTGAGGGGGCGGTAGTCCGCACATCCTAAAATGAAATTATCGCGTTTACCCATAATGGAAATCATAAAGGAATGCCATAAATGAGAAATACAGAAGCATAATGAAAACATAAACATAATATATATCATATATAAATATTGTGACATCTTAATGGCCACCTTTGAAGGTGTTATATGAGTGTTGAACAATCATCGTTTCGTGAGGCAGAAATTCGCCAACCACAGAAACAGTATGTTCTTTAACCATTAGACGAAGGTGTGTGTAAGTTTAAATCAAATAATTCTCATAAAAACATACTAGTATATTGAGGATACTGTTTTTGTTACAAAATAAATGAATAAAAAGAGTTTAGGGGGTTGGAGAAGCAAAATAAAACATAAGAACACAATATAAAACACTACCTTTAAAACGGGTAACTCTTTTTTATTTGAGCTCAAAGGCTTCCTTGGGAATACTTTTTCCCAAAGTGAGGATTCTAGGAGTAATAGTGGGATTTTTAAAGACAAAATGGGTAGGTGTTGGCCAGCCAATGGCTTGAGAGGTGTGGGTAAGGTGGTAGAGGTGGGGGCCTTTTATAAGAGGAGAGGAGGGGCACTCTTGGAAAGTCATGAAATGTCACTTTATTATATAATGAGTTTCGGATTTTAAAGGTCACACACTTATATATTTCTAGGATAAGGTGATAAGGGATCTAAATATACTCATAAAATATGTTTTTGACAAGTTTAAGTCTTAGATTTTACATTATCATTTCATTTTATTTAAATCGTTAATTAATGAGGTAATCGTTGCATCATCATGGTGTCATAAACAATATACTTTCTTTAATGTCTAAAAATTATAAAGAAAATATAATGATGTAGGAAATATTTTTATCTTTCTAATGAATATTTATAGTAAAAAATATGACTTGTATAACCCCATTTAAAAATTGTTTTAGTAAAACAACTCATGTTTGTGACATTTTTATTTTAACATTAAATAAAACGTTTTTAATGTCATTTTCCTACCAAAGTGGCTCCATGGGGTCCCCTAGTTGTCCCATGGATTTTCTTGGTTGGACATGACTCATACAATAGGGGTAGGACATGTTTCAAGATATTTTCATATTTTTATAATATCATTTTTACCTTAAATTTCACTAATTACCTTTAATCGCGATTAATTAAACTTAAAAGTTACTATTCACCAAAAAATTATTTTAATCCCATTGAACCAAACTTTAATTCCTAATGACAACCATGTATGTCGGATTTTTGAAAATCAAATCACAGAAGTGGTAATGTTTCATTTAAACGAAAAATCAGTTTTTTTTAACTACCACTTAGTGGTTTCACTATTCATCAAAAATTGAAGTTTTTCAGATTAATGCCAAAATTTCACCCTAAGATATAATTGATATTCCGAATTCAAAAATGATGTCTATTTTACAAAATTCCAAACATATAAGTTTCATTAATTAATTTTATAATTAATTCCCGTTGTCACAACAAATAACGTGTTTTTAAGAAACAATATATATCAAAAGATTGTCAATTGTTTATGTCCAATTTCAAAGTAAAATTAATTCTAATGACCCCCATTGGATAAAATGGTAAAAATATATTCTAATTACACTTTAAAACCACTCAATAGTATAATTTATCACTATAAATTATTTTTATTAAAAAATTTGTTTTTAAGTATTTTTCACTATTCAGAAAAATTGGAAGTTCTCAGAAAAATACCAAAAATTCAACATAAGATAATTTAGATATTCCGAATCCAAAAAGGAAGTCCATTTTGAAATATAAAATTTATATAATTTCAAAAAGTGGGTATTACTATTCATAACTGCTACTTTTATTGGTCGCGGTGTGTTAGAACTCGAGGTTGCGTACAACACACGCTGCTCTATTATTCAATGAGAAGAGTACCATGGAAGCTTGGGGTGTTACAACTATGCTTCATTTGATAAAATATTATGGTCCATATCTCAAGAATACTCATGAATTTTATTACCCTATTTTTATTAATTATATATTCATATATTTGTATCATTTTACCAATCTCTATTACTTAAGATAATTAAGATTTTTATATATGAAAATATGACTTTATCTCTCTATTTGGTCGGATATATGTGTTCTCTAAAAACCATGTTTTCTAAAAATGTTTTAAAAAATGTTTTATGTTTAAAAAGTGTTTTAATGTTTTTCAATATTAATTTATATATTTTAACATAAAAATGTTTTCAAAATTCTTTCAAGCATTCTTTATATTTTTTCAATGTATTTTCTAAGAAAATGTTTTTGGAAATTTTTTCAAGAGTTCATTACATGTTTTCAAATCATTTTTAAAGAAAAATGTTTTAAAAATGTTTTTAATAATTATTTATAAGTTTTCAATAAATTTCTAAATAAAAAGTTTTTTAAAAAAATTCAATCATTATTTATAATTTTTCAAATTATTTTCAAAGAAATAGATTTTAAAAATGTTTTCATGCTCCGTTTATATGTTTTCAAATGAAGAGTTTTTTAAAATGTTTTCAAGATTACATTATAAATTTTTATGGAAAAAGGTTTTAAAAAGGTTTTATATATTATTTTATAATATTTCAAGTTTATTTTCAAATATTATGGTATGAAAAAGTGTTTATGTTTTAAAAAATTATTTTTCAAAGAAAAAAGAATATTTTATGTAAGAAATGTTTTTAAAAGATATTTTAAAATTATGTTTTATCTAAGATGACATCTGTTGGTGTTAATCAAGCCTTACATAGGATATGATCCAATGGTTCTATTCATATTATTTCTCAAAATGGTTTATGTTTTTATGATATTATGTTTTTGAATCAAATTTCTCTTTCATGGGTTATATAATTATGTAACCCATTTCTCTCTCACGGTTATATATTTATTAGACATGTTTCTCTTTCATGGGATATATGTTTATGAAACTAGTTTCTATATCACATCTTATATGTTTATGAATCCTATTTCTATTTCATCGGTTATATTATTATGAAACATTCTTCATTTCATGAGTTATACATTGATGAAATGGTTATGAAACCTGTCTCTTTTCCATAGGTTGTGATATGATGACATGTTTATGGTGCCCATTTCATTTCATGGGATTTGATATGATGTTAATTATATTATGGAATATTTATATATGATTTCATTATAAGATAGGTGGGAAATATATCTCCCTTAAATGAATTGGGTAAATATTTATATCTCATGATATAGACATGGATGGAATAGGGAGTGAACTCAGTTCATTAAAGGACTTTTTTTCCATTAAGATGGTTTTAGAAGGGAACCTTGACTACTAAGATGCTCATGGGGGTAAACGATGACTACCAAGATATTTTAGGGATATAACCCATTCCACTAAGATGGATTTTTCATTAATCCTTGACGACTATGGAAATCATTTTTATATTTTTGTGTTTCTACCTCAAATTCTATATCTTATTCCAATGTTAAGCTCTTAGGGATTATTCTCTTGATTACCTTAGGATTCATGTCTTATGAACTGCCAATATTTATTCCATGACTCATAAATATGATCTTTGATATGCAGGGTATGATATTCAAATGTTATTATCATGTTCTCATACCCTTATTCTCATGTTATGCTTATGGATCTCATTTATTTACCCTTACTAAACATATGAGCTCACCCTTTTTTATGTTTCCTTTCCCCATGTTATGAATAAAGGTTTTAACTATACGTACTAAAGGTGAATATATGTTTGTAAATCATTGAATTTTTTTCATCATGTTATAATATTTTTTCCATGTTTTTAAAGACACTAAACTATTATGGTCCTCTGGTATGTACTTTTGTAATGTGATGAATATTCATAAAAAATGATTTAATATCAATGTATGTTATTCCTGGGATGTTATAGTGACCCCATGAACCTTTGTATCATTCGATCCATATATATAAGCAAAGATATGCCTCTAGTAAAGTGTTAATTCTAGTCAAACTGTAAAGGGATCCGGTGTGACATCCATTAAAAACTTTTATCTCAATACATATTTCCACCAAACTATGTCATATAAAACATGAATTCACATATTTTAATTTTTTCTTGGACATCTACAGTCCATGGAAAATATGGAATGACAATACCATATATCCAAATCATCTATTCTCAATTCTCAGAGTATAGACTAATCTAATAAATGAATACATCTCCTATCATTCATCCTTATAGATAAGAACATCACTTTTCCATTATCCAGATAGATATAAAATATCTTTGTGTGGCCTCACATTCCTACAGTCTAACTCAATTGAGGTCTCATATTCCATATTCGTTGTATGGGAGGATAAAACCCATCTTGGTTAAGCTCCATCCAACAAAATGATTGGAAACATTCCCAAACACACCCATATTAGCTATGTAAATATGTAGACTTGTGTAGGTAGGGTTTTAAAGTATGAATGTTCTCAATATTTGTATCTTACCAAACTCTAGTAATTGGGAATAAAATATGATCAATGTACCCCTAGTATACCAAAGACACATGTATGATACTCTGTTGTATTCTTAGTAGGTCATCCAGTGCACACAAATAATATTATTCTTTGCTTTGTGCCTCATGAACATACTTGTTTCTCTATATAAGGATCTTACACCTGCTAACTTCAACACTTAATTATAACTTATAATACTATATTATGAACATCATTTAGGGATAAACTCAAATTCATGTGTGGAGAGGTCTATTATCATTACTCTTCATGAAATGGATATTTATATATACATTTATACAACCAATGTGAAAGAATAATAAAGTGGATATTTCCACTAATATGATTAATTTTAATATTCTTAAACTCTTTACGAATATTTGACAGATCCATCTTAATAACTGGTTTATCATATCATATATGTCAAACTACTAGGTTAGCCTTATGTTTCTTGCACATTTTGGGTTTTGTTAACTCATTACATCATATGTAATTTCATTCATATCTCTATGTGTCCATATGATAAAACAATCCCAGTAAACTATATATTGAGAAACATCTATGAATTGATCCATTTTAAATAATGGTGATATTTTGGAATAATATTCCTTACATTCAATAACTTGAACATTTTCAAACTCTATAACTTCACAACATCAAATGTAATAATGGAATCTTCTGTTATCTTCATAGAACTCTTTCCATATTTATCATCATAATCCTTGTAACCTTATTCCATAAAACATATTACTTTAAATAACATAACTAATTAAATTATTATTGACTAATACATCCTAAACTCTTTTAGGATATTAAATAAAATTATCTTTAAACTTACATCGGTATAATCATTTGACTTTGTAATGATTATAAGTCCAAACATACTCCCACTTCCTCTTACATGCTATATTACTTTTAAAATATTTTTCTAAAATACACAACCCATTTTTGTTTTATAAATATCACTTATTTAATTTTTATGGGAATATTTAACAGATACACTATGGTTTTCATATCATATGTGTTTGGAATATTTTTATTTGAAAAAATGACTTTATTAAAATATGAAACTGATGATAGGTCAAAGAAATTCCCTCATAATTTAAACAATATTTTAAAAAAAAATTATCTTGGATAATTCATTTTTATTCATATCTTATTTTCAAAACTTGTTATAGAAATTGATTAATCATAAACAACGTGTATAAATGTAATCATCCCATACATAAAAATATCAAATCTTTGTTATTGATCGTATTTTTTATCATATAAGATATGAAATAAAGATACATGTCATTTTTATTTTGGATTCATCTATCCTTAATAATATCATTTTTATTCAAATACATGAATTATTAACTTTTTAATTCATTAGATGAATATAAACTACAAGATCAATCAGTTCTTCCTTTTATTTTGAACTCCTGTATATTTACAATACTTTTTATAATATATATTTGGCATCACATACCTTTCAAAAATTAAGAATTATTTTATATAACATATATACATGAAATAACACTTCCATAAATTTCTTAAAATCCTTCAACTATTCTCAATAATCCAATTATATTGAATTATTACTCCTCCTTCTTAACATCCATAGGTTTCAATGACCTTGATTGGATTCTTGAAGAAACACTATTGAAATTTACAACTAACTTTTCTTATTAATGTTTAAAATTTTACCCAATTGTGTTATCTATAAAATAATTTATGACCTAGAAACTCTATGTCTAGTTCATATATATTTCCATAACTTTTAGAATATCTGGAAAATGCGATTTGATTACAATCAAATTGTTATTGTAATATCCCATATAAATAAGGAATAAGAAACTTTCATCACACAGACACGTCTATGTCTAGAATATTTGGAAAATGCTATTTTACCTAGAAACTCTATGTCTAGTTCAT
The DNA here is from genome assembly GCA_963277665.1 of Viscum album. Taxonomy (NCBI): domain Eukaryota; kingdom Viridiplantae; phylum Streptophyta; class Magnoliopsida; order Santalales; family Viscaceae; genus Viscum; species Viscum album. The sequence continues at coordinate 343,439,919 of OY728127.1, read as the reverse complement.
ATATATTTCCCTTTCATCACACAGACACGTCTTGTCGGTGACTGTGGAAAGAAGGGGACCTGCCATCGCACATGATGGTGTTGCGCTGAAGGGAGTGGAGCTTGTAGCACTACTGGAGGATCAACTTGGGTGTCTCCAGTCATGGGGCATGTTGAGCCACCACACCGCCTAAGCTGTGAACCACCGCCGCTTAGTAGAAGAGGGCTGAGCCGCTGCTGATGACCGTCGTTGCACGCGGACCCGAAACTCCCCCTCCCATGTGTGAACCGTGGAGAAGGGGGAGGGGGAGGATAAGTTTAACTAAAAAATAAAAATAAATAAAGATTAAATTGTAATAACAATGATAAGATAATAACAATTATTAAATTAAATATTTATTAATAATTATTATAATTAAATATAAAATATAAAACTAACTAATTATATTAAATATATTAAACTTAATAATAATAATTATTAATTTATAAATAAAATTGATTAATAAAATAAACTAATTAAATCATATAAGTTTAAAATAATATAATAAATTAATTATAATAAACGTATTAAATATATTAATTATAATAAACATTAATAATGGTATTCAATAAAATAAATAACCAAATAATAAAATAATTATTATCTTTATTTAATAATTAGTAATAATAATTGTTTTAAGTTAATAAAATATTAACCTTAATATTCAATAATTTTTTTGAATAAAATAAAATATTAATAAATATTAGATTAAAGATAATAACTAAATTAATAACAATTAACTCTTAAATAATTTAGCATTTAATAAATTTTAAAATAATACTAAATTAATTAAATAATTATAAATATTAATGTATAACAATATTTAATAAAGTAATTATAATATCTATTAATTAATAGAAATTTATTATAAAATAATAATTTAATCTAATTTATTATATAAGTAAATTTTAATATATTTTTAATTGTTTTTAATTGTTCATATATTTTACAATGTACAGATACATGAAGAAGATAAAACCCCATCCAGTTTCAATTCAACTAACTCGTGGGGAGTTAGTTACAGGGGGTACACTCATGTGACGTGTTTCGCACTGAAGAAGTGCACGTGTGTGGATGCACAGTGAAGAACACTTGACGTTGTGGGAAAACAAGGGATGTCGTGCAACAGATGATAGCATGTTAAGTAGTTGAGTAGCAGAAGGAATTGAAGGACGATTCACATATCATTCATTTACTCATTTACTCATGACACATCATCTAGAGCAGAGCAGAGGAGATACCTTGGAGACCTGGAGAACCTCTTCTTGAAGATCCAAGGAGTAGAGGAGAACATTATTTTCATAGTTCGTAGGGTATTCTCTTTTTCTCCCTGTTTTCTTTAAATTTTCGATATTTTATTCAATTATTTTCAATTTCTATTTTCAATATGATTTTAGGAAAGATCATTTAGTTCGGGGGAATTTCAAGTTCTATTGGTTACCTTTAATATACCTTCTCAGTTTTCATTTTAATGTATTCAAAATTGACCGGCGAGATAAATTATGAATTCATTCGATTGCTTCGTATCACTTATAAATAATTTCATATTCAATGATCTTTCAGTGATTCTGAACATGGATACAATTTCTATTGCTTTTAATTCATAAAACATCAGAACATACGACGAGTTTGTTCTATTGTAATTTTCAAATATTAATCTTGCAATTTAACTTTCTTAGAGTGATGAAATCCATGATTGATAAATATGAGTGACTTTTCTCCAAGCGAGGGAAATAAGTCATTACTTTTTAAGTGGTACGTTTCAACAAAATTTAAGTGATTATTAATCCTTTAAAATCTAGTAGAATATATTTTCCTTGGACATGTCTCTTGATTGTTCGTCTTTTAGCGTTTATTGTTTCTATTGTTCATTTCTACCCTATTTTAGTTTACTGTTATCCCGTAGATAATAATAGTTAATTTTGGTGTTAGTTCTCTTTAGAACAAAAATATAAAAAAAATAAAAGATTAAAATATTCAAAAATATAAAAACTTTACCCCACGGCTGACAACAGTGGGGTGTTTGTAAGAAAAAATAGATGAAAATTGGTCACCATCCTTCCTTGTGGGTTTGACCCTAAAAACCGCTATAAATTTTAGTTATTAAGAGTTATAAATTATAATAATTGAATCAATTATAATTATATTTGGGTCACATTTTTTTCATCATTTCCATTGAAGGATTCGTGCGATGATTTTTTTAAAAAAATCACATAAAAATCTAATTTTGTTGATAAAGTGAAAACTGTTAAAAAAATCAGTTCTGTCAATTTCTGTTTGTTACTGTGTTGTTTTCATTATATTTACATTAATTAGCCTTTACGTTTGGACTTGTTTTTGTGTAAATTCATTTGTTTCTGTCAATTGTATGAGAACTAAATCTTATGTTGATATATTGGAGCATTTTAACTTAAAAATAGACAAACACTTAATTGCTCTTAAGAAAAAAAAATAAATCTAAAATGGAGAATATAGATGCTACAGTCCTTCCTAATAACTTCCAAAACCATCATGAACTCTTATATGAAGTAGAAAGTCCTAGGATGATAGATTTCCAACTACCTAAAGTTTCATGTAATGCTTCTTCAATTAGGTTAACTCCTAGATCCCAAAATCAAGAACTAAAACAATCCCACATTTCCTTATTGACGGCATTTAATGGACTCTCTAATGAGGACTCTATTTCCTTAAGTTGAGATTTATAGAATAATATGAAACAATTAACTCTTTTAGGACTTAGAGATAATGTGCAAATAATGAGAGTCTTTCACCTTTTTCTAAAATAGAATGCTAAAAAATGGGTTTTTGAGCTTAGACGAAAATATTTTTAAAACTGGAATCAAGTTTACAATTCCTTTATAATGAAATTTTATCCCCGAATACTTAAAGGAGAACATATAACTAAGATCACTATTTTTTACCAAGAGTATGGAGAATCCTTTCATGAGTCTTAGGATAGATTCAAGGACCTTCTTAGTAAGTTTCCGCATCATCAACTCTCATCCCACATTCTCATGGATACATTCAATGAAGGTTTGTCCTCTTATGGTCAGAGCATAGATGACCAAGTTGTTGGGGGGAATATATTGATAAGACTAATGAATAATTGTGACAAATGTTTAATAATAATTCTCCAAATTTTCGACAAAATAATTCAAGAAGAAAAAGAGTGAATATAAATGTTAACACTGGTTCTGGAAATGATACTCAAACTCAACTTACTGAAATTACCAACCAAATTAAATCTTTAATGAACCAAAATTCAAGAAAATATATGAATAATGTTGTCTTTCATAACATTAACCAATATCTTATATAACAATTTTCACAATGTGGGATGTTCAGCCACACTGAAAGCTTATGTCCCAACTTTGACATGCCGACCCAACAAAAAGAAAACTCAAATTTTATTAATTATGGTCCTAAGTTTCCTACAAAGGAAGACCCCTTTTCTAACAATTATAAGAAAGGATATAGGAACCATCCCAATCTATCATGGAAATTACAAGCCCTAATTAAGTAAACTAGTGCCCCTAATTATCAAAATCATCATTGAAAAAACTTTAAAATCAACAAAGGGTTTAATATTAAAATTCTCAAGGAAATTGTGATGGTCATGTATCTTCAAAACTAGATGTAATTTTAAATAGAAAGGATTCACGAGAATAAAGATTTAAATCTCAATTGAATAAACATCAATCCCAATATTAATTTGATAAAATTCAAAATGATGCCATAATGAAGAATATGGTAACTCAATTGGACCAAATAGCTAGAGACTTTATATCTAGGGATTAAGGAAGATTTACTAGCACAACTAAACTTATTATGAGAGAGAAATTTGGGGATTTTGTCACTATAAGTGGGATAATTACTCAAAATATTTCTGAAAAAGGCTTTGAAAATGCCCAAAATGAAAAACTATGTGAATCTGGAAACAAAAATCTGCTCGGTTCAGAATCTAGAAATTAATAGAAAAGTCTTGAAAATAATCAAAATATGAATTTATCACATAGAACCCAAGATAAAAATTCTTCTAAAAATTAAAAGAAAAAAAGTAAAGGATAAAACTACTAAATAAATGAGGGATATACTTATTTTCCTTAGAAATGTTTCCCCACCCATCCCTTTATCTGCAAAATTGAAACCCCAAAGAAACACCAAGGCTGAACTCCTTCAGTTCCGTGGGATTTAGACCATGATTCTTGTGAACATTAAATTCATCCAAGACTTAATTCAAATCCCATCTTACATGAAATCTCTTAAAAAAATTATAAAAAAACACTAGAAGAATTTTCTACCTATAACCTCACCGAAGACTGTAGGGCTATTCTCTAAAAGAAAATCTCACCCAAACTCAAAGACCATGGTATCTTTGTCATACCATGTACCTTAGGAAATTATGATCAGTTTAAATTCCCTTATGACTTAGGTGATAGTATCAATCTTATCCCACACTCATTATTCCAATAGTTTTTTTGGGTGATTTTCAACCCACCACAGTCATCCTTCAATTTACTAACCATTCTTTCACTCACCCTATGGGGAGGGTAGATCACTTTCTAGTTGGAGTTGGAAATCTATTTCTACCTATAGACTTTTTAGTGATAGATATGGAGTGTGACCACAAGGTTCCCATCATTCTGGGTAGTCCCTTCTTAGACACTGGTGGTGTGGTCATAGATATGTTTAAGGGTCAACTTATTTTTAAAATTGGAGAACAATTTGAAGAGTTTAATGTGTTCAAAAATTTACAAGGACCAAAATACCCAGAAAATTGTTAAAAAATAAAGTCCTTAGAAACAAAAAATCAAATTAAAAAACCTAAAGATTATGAAAACAATCATATACTGAAGAAATGAATTTATAAGCTGAAAATTCTGATTTTCCTATTTCACAAAGTGAAAAACCTTCTCAAATAGAGAATCTGAAAAAATTTCATGAACTGGAAAACTATCCAGTTTCTGCTTCTACTGAAGATGTGCCATGTGATTTTGAACTTAGGATCGTATTCAGTGAATTTGATGATGACTCTATTTTTACCAACACTTCTACGGGGCATTTTGATGAAGTAGAGGGAGAAATCAAAATAAAACATGATGACTATTCTTTGATAAACCAATTAAATTAAAATCTAGAAAATCTAGGCAGTGAATTGTCTACTTTGGAAAACAGTACTGGAAATTGAAAATATTTCATCATTTTAAAAAAATTTTAAGAAATATTTTGAATACCTTGTTCCTCCTGGACACAATAATCTTCCTTCAAGTGAAAAACCACCCGTTCTTGAACAAAAACCACTCCCTAATCATTTAAAATATTCATTAATAGGAGACAATTCTACACTACTTGTTATAATTTCTTCTAAGATATAAGACAATCAAGAATAAATATTGATAAATGTGATTAAGAAGTTCAAATATGTCATAGGTTGGATCATAGATGATATCAAAGAAATTATTCTTTCATTCTGCATGTATAAAATACCTATAGATCCAGACTATAAGACTAGGGAAGAGCTTCAAAGAAAATTGAATCCTAAAATTTAAGAAGTTGTGAGAGAAGAAGTGATCAAACAGTTGGATAATGGTATAATTTACTCTATCCCAGATATTACTTTGGTTGGCCTTGTCTAAGTATTCTCTAATAAATAAGGTTTCACTATTGATAAAAATGAAAATAATGAATAATTTGAAGTTATAAAATCCACCAAATGGAGAGTCTCTATAGATTATAGGAATATTAATGCATCCAATAGGAAGGAAGATTTTCTAATTCCCTTTATCAAATTATTTAGAAGATTATTGGGTATGAATTCATCTATTTTTTGGATGGGTATTCTAGTTACAACTAGATTCCTATAGCTCCATAGGATCAAGAGAATACTACTTTTACATGCCCCTTTTGGAAATTTTTCTACTGGCGTATTCCCTTTCAGTTGTGTGGATCCCCTAAAACCTTTCAAAGGTATATGATGACTATCTTTTCTGAAATTATTGATAGGATAATAGAGGTTTTCATTGATTATTTCTCCATTATGGGTAGTACTTTTAGTACTTTATTAGGAAATTTAGAGTTAGTTTTAGAGAGTTTCATAAAGACCAACATAGTACTTAATTAGGAAAAGTATTAATTTATGGTCACTGAGGGTATTGTTTTAGGACATAAGGTGTCCAAGAGAGGTTTAAAGGTAGATAGTTAAAAAATATAATTTATTCAAAAATGTCCACCTTCTAAGAATGTAAACGGTATTAAAGGGATTTTAGGGAATGCTGGTTTCTACTGGAGGTTCATAAAATACTTTTTGTAAATCACTAAGCCCTTGCATTCTCTTCTTGTCAAGGATGCACCATTCATCTTTGATGAAAACTATTTAAACTCTTTTAATATTCTTATGGAAAACTCACTACATCCCCAATAATTACTACACCTGATTGGAATATTCCTTTTGAACTAATGTGTGATTCTAGTGATATAGTTGTTGGTGTTTTCCGTGGATAGAGGAGAGATAATAACTTTCATGTGGTATACTATGTTAGTAGACTTCTAGATGTGGCTCAATGAAATTACACTACTACTAAAAAGAGTTGTTAGATGTTTTGTATTCTCTTGAGAATTTTAGGTATTACCTCTTAGGTTCTAAAGTCATCATTTTCACTGACCATTCTACCTTGAAGTACTTTTTTCCTAAGAAATAAACCAAACCCAGGTGGATTAGGTGGATTTTATTACTATAGGAATTTGTCTTAGAAATTAGAGATAAGAAGGTAGCTAAAAACATAGTTATTGACCACCTCTCTAGGTCTCCTTATACCCATTCTGAATATCTAAGGGAGATCAAAACTTCCTTTCCTAAGGACAAGTTACTTACTATCTCCATTAGGAAATCTTCTTAGTTTTCAAACATTGCTAATTTTCTGGCCGCAGGAGTCTTTCCCAAAAAATTTCCTAATAACCAAAGAAAAAAATTCATCTTTGAACATAAGTATTACCTTTGAGATGACCCCATTTTGTTTATGAGGTGTTTTGATGGTATTATTAGGAGGTGTGTTCCTGAGGAATAAATTCTTCCTATTCCAGAGAGTTTTCACTCATTACCTTGGGGAGGTCACCATGGTGGTGAAAGCGTAGCTCAAAAGGTCATCCAATCTAGTTTTTATTGGACCACCCTTTTCAAAGATTCTTGGAGCTTTGTAGTTGGATGTGATAGGTGTTGGATGTTAAGAAATGTTGGGAGGAAGCAAGATTTAACCCAAAAAGGTATTCTAGAAGTAGATATTTTTGATATCTAGGGTTTATATATCATGTTCCCTTTTCCATCATCTCATGGGAATGAGTACATATTAGTGGGTGTAGATTATGTTTCCAACTGGGTTGAGGCAGTGGCACTGCCCAACAATCAAGCCAACAATGTTATAAAGTTTTTCTATAAGAATCTTTTCTCAATATTTGGAGTCCCAAAATCCTTTATCACTGATAATGTAACTCACTTTAATAACTATAAATTTAAAGGATTTGATGTAAAATTATCGTTATGTTCAAAAGACTAGAACTCCTTATCATCCACAATCTAGTGGATTGGTGGAAATTTATAAGACGGAACTAAAATAAATTCTTGAAAAAACTGTCTCAAACTCTAGAAAGGACCATTCTCTTAAATTGGATAAAGCTTTACGGGCATATAGAACAGCCTTTAATACCCCCAATAGGTATTTCTCCATATAATCTATTGTTTGGAAAATGTTTTCATTTTCCTGTGGAGTTGAAACTTAAGTCATATTGGGAAAATAAGGCCTTAAATTTTGATTTTAAGAGTACTGGTGAGAGGATATTTCTTGAGCTGAGTGAGTTAGATAAAAATAGGAGAGAGTCTTATGATAATTCAACGATATATAAAGATAGGACTAAAATCATTCATGATGCTTTCATTCAAAACGAAGAGTTCAAACCTGGACAGAATGTCTTCCACCTTAAATCAGGACTCAAACTCTTTCCTCTAAAGTTAAACTCCAAGTGGTCTGGACCATTTACTATGGTCAGAGTGCTGAAGAATGGATCTATAGAGATAGTTGGTGGGGAGAATAAATCCATGTTTGTTAATGGGTAGAGAGTAAAACTCTATTTTGAAGGAAAACCAAAGGAAACAACTTCCTTCACTGTTCTTAAGAACTGATTGTGAATAAATACTAACTGAATACTTTAAACTTAGCGTTGCATGGGATTCAACCCATGGTTCTTGTTTGGTCCTTTTCTTTGGTTCATTTTTTACTTTGACTAAAGTGCTTCTTTCTTTCTCTATTTTAGTGAACTTCCTGCTACTGCTTGTTCTTGGTGCTTTTGGTTTTTATTTTATGAGTTAGAATGCTACATTCGGTGTCATCTAAGGAGTGGAATTCTCATACTGTTTCATATCTAGAAAAAATCATTCAGGGAATTATTTTACTCTTGATTCTACATTTATTTTCTTCTCTTTTTACTTTAATAAAAAAAGTCATTCTTAAGTAACAATTTCACTATTGTCGGTGAGTCATTGACTCACCAATGCACCTAATCCGCAGATACATTACTGTCAGTGACTCACATGAGGTAGTTTTAGTGAGTCACTAAAAAATTTCTTCAATATATGTATACTTCTACTAAAAAATGCTTCTTCATTTTTCTCTTTGATTACAATTTTGTTCTATTTTCTACTACTTAAAAATTAGTCCTCTTCCTACATCTTGGATAGAAAAAAAAATTATGCTTGTCCTATAATACTAAAATTGTATTATTTAGTTTCTTATGGTTAAAACATTTTATACTGAATAAATATTATTCTACATGTCACTGTGATTAAAAAATTCTGCATGTTCCTCCTTTCTGTAAATTTTAGTTTATTGATATGAAAACCATTCATTGCTAAATATTTAGTGTGGGGGTACATGTAGGCTGGCAAGTTGTTTTTATTGAATCTTATTGTATCTTTTGGGTGATTTAGCTTACTTTTTCCTGTATAAATGAGAAACTTTTTTAATCAAAAATTTGAAATTTATGAATATCCAATTCACAATCATCCATCAAATGGGTAATGAACTTACTGTTCTGGTGTACCGTGGACTATCGCCTTGTGAAACGATGTCGTTCATTTTTCCTTTACCACTTCTCATAGTTCAGAATTACGAGGGAAATACTATTTTTATAACAATTATGATATTTATTATTTATTTATTATTCTATAATTATTATATAAAACATATTTCCATACTGTTCATTTTTTAATTACGAAAACTTTTTTTGTGGATGTGTAGACTATCATGTCCTCAAAGTGATGTGATTCATTCACACATTACATGAAATGTATTAAAGATTCATTTAGTGGATGTATATGATATATATTAAATAATAATTATAATGTAATAATATATATATATATACATATATTTTATTTACATTCTTTCTTTAAATACGATAATAAAGCAAAAATAGCATTCTTGCGTATGTACAGCATACCGTCTCCATGAACTATGTATTCCATTTGAGAATTATGTATTTTATTGTTTATTATGATGATTTTTATACTAAATATATATCATATTTAAATATTTTTTAAAATTATTGAAATAATTAAATAATTATCTATGTAATAGGATCATGAAAAACAAGTCAAAACATATACATAAAACAAAATGAGTATTACCTGAAATGTAACATTAACATGGAATTATTAATAAAAGGGTAATATAAAGTCATAATAATTTTTTTTGGTATTATATATAATAATATGTTTATATTTTAGATTTATAATAAACTTATTTTTATTATATAGGATTCTTGAATGTGTATGAATAATGTTAGGACTTAAGGTAATATTTTTCTCGTCTCACTTTTATTTTTGTGAAACTTATTCATTATTCACCACTCAATTAGTTTTGTGTGGTGTTTATACCAAACATGAACGTATTATATGATTATAATGGTTGAATTTATGGTTATTTATATTTTCATTTTAAGGTCTTTATTTCATAGGTTTTATGGTTCAAATGTTACCAAATAGGTAAAGTATGTTTTGTCTCAATTTTCCATCTTTGAGATACACGTCATGTTATGCACCTATATTTTTCTATGGGGTGAACATACTACCATTTTACATGTTATATCATGAATATAATTATTTCATGATATTTTAAGGTTGATTTTATTTTATTCTCTCATGTGGATTATTATTCAAAGTTACCAAAGTGTTAATGGTTTATTTCTACAATCTCATCGTTTATCGGGATTGTTTACGATTATGCTTCCTTTGATGAAATATTATGATCCATATCTCAAGAATAATCTTGAATTTTATAATCCTATGTTTATTAATTATATATTCATTTATTTTTATCCTTTTCCTACTCTCTATTAATTAATATAATTAATAAATTGTTTTTATGAAAATATGACTTTATCCCTCCCTTCGGTCGGAAATATGTGTTCTTTGAAAACCATGCTTTTTGAAAATGTTTTAAAAAATGTTTTATGTTTAAAAAGTGTTTTAAAATTTTTCAATATTATTATATATATTTTCTTTTAAAAAAAGTTTCAAAAAAGTTTCAAGTATTCTTTATATGATTTTAATGAAATTTCTAAGAAAAAGGTTTTGGAATTTTTTTCAAGAATTCATTACATGTTTTCAAAGTATTTTCAAAGAAAAATGTTTTAAAAATGTTTTTAAGAATTATTTATAAGTTTTCAATAAATTTTAAGATAAAAAGGTTTTAAAAAAAATTTCAATCATTATTTATAAATTTTCAATGTATTTTAAATGAAAAATATTTTCCAATTGTTTTCATCCTCCATTTATAAGTTTTCAAAGAAAGAAATTTTTAAAATGTTTTCAAGATTTCTTTATAAATTTTTAAGGAAAAAGGTTTTAAATTTTTTTATATCTTATTTTATAATATTTCAAGTTTATTTTCAAATAATATGGTTTGAAAAAGATTTTATTTTTTTAAAAAATATTTTTCAAAGAAGAAAGAATATTTTCTTCAAGAAATGTTTTTAAAAGATATTTTAAAATTATGTTTTATCTAAGATGACATCTATTGGGGATAATCATGCCTTACTCAGGATATGATTCAAGGGTTCTATTCATATTATTTCTCAAAATGATTTATGTTTTTATGACATTATGTTTTTGTAACACATTTCTCTTTCAGGGTTTATATGATTATGTAACCCATTTCTCTTTCACTATTATATGTTTATTAAACATGTTTCTCTTTCATGGGATATATGTTTATGAAACCAGTTTATATATCACATATTATATGTTTATGAAAAATATTTCTATTTCATCGGTTATATTATTATGAAACATTCTTCATTTCATGAGTTATGCGTTAATGAAATGGTTATGAAACCTTTTTCTTTTTCATAGGTGGTGATATGATGACATGTTTATGGTGCCCATTTCATTTCATCAGTGATGATGTGATGTTTATGATAATATGGAACATGTATGTATGATTTCATTATAATATAGGTGGGAAGTATATCTCCTATAAATGAATTGGTTAAATATTTATATCTCATGATATATACATGGCTGGAACAGGGAGTGAACTCAGTTCATTAAAGGACTTCTTCCATTAAGATAGTCTTGGAAGGGAACCTTGACTACTAAGATGGTAATGGGTGTAAACGATGACTACCAAGATAGTTTAGGGATATAACCCATTCCACTATGATGGATTTGGAATTAATCCTTGACAACTATGGAAATTATTTTTATATTTTTGTGTTTCTACCAAAAATTCTATGATGTATTCCAATGTTATGCTCTTAGGGATTATTCTCTTGATTTGCTTATGATTCATGTCTTATGAACTGCCAATATTTATTCCATGACTCATAAATATGATCTTTGATATGTAGGGTATAATATTCAAATGTTATTATCTTGTTCACATACCCTTATTCTCATGTTACGCTTACGTATCTCATTTATCTACCCTTACTAAGCATCTGAGCTCACCCTTTTTTATGTTTCCCTTACCCAGGTTATGAAGAAAGGTTTTAAGTATACGTACTAAAGGTGAATGCATTTTTGGAAATCATTGAAGTTGTTTCATCATGTTATATGATTTTTTTCCAAGTTTTGAAAGACACTAAACTATTATGGTCCTCCGGTATGTAATTTTTTCAATGTTCTAAATATTCATAAAAAACATTTAATATCAATGTATGTTAAGCCTTGGATTCTATAGTGACCCCATGACCCTTTATATCATTGTATACATATATATAAGTAAATAGATTCCTCTAGTAAAGTGTGAATTCAAGTCAAACTATAAAGGGATCGGGTGTGACATCCATTAAACACCTTTATCTCAATACATATTTCCACCAACCTATGTAATATAAAACATGAATTCACATATTTTCAATTTTTCTTGGACATCTAGTGTCCATGGGAAATATGGAATGTCAATACCATATATCCAAATCATCTATTCTCGATTCTCAGATTATAGACTAATCTAATAAATGAATATATCACCTATCATCCATCCTTATAGATAAGAACATCACTTGTCCATTATCCATATAGATATAAAATATCTTGGTGTGACCTCACATTCCTAAAGTCTAACTCAATTGAGGTCTCATATTCCATAATCGTTGTATGGGAGGACAAAACCCATCTTGGATAACCTCTATCCAACAAAATTATTGGAAACATACCCAACCACACCCATATTAGCTATGTCAATATGTAGAATTGTGTAACTAGGGTTTCAAAGTATGAATGTTCTCATTATTTGTATCTCACCAACCTATAGTAATGGGTAATCAAATATGATCCATGTACCCCTAGTATACCAAAGACATATATATGATACTCCATGTTGTATTCTTAGTAGGTCATCCAGTGCACACAAATAATATTATTCTTTGTTTTTTTCCTCATGAGCATACTTTGTGTCTCTATATAAGGATATTACACCAGCTAACCTCAACACTTCATTATAAATTATAATACTCTATTATGAACATCACTTAAGGATGAACTCAAAGTCATGCGTGGAGAGGTCTATTATCATTACTCTTCTTGAAATGGATATTTATATATACATTTATACAACCAATGTGAAAGAATAATAAAGTGGATATTTTCAGTAATATGATTAATTTTAATATTCTTAAACTCTTTAAGAATATTTAATAGAACCATCTTATGAACCAGTTTATCATATCATATATGACAAACTACTAGGTTAGCCTTATGTTTCTTGCACATTCTGGGTTTTATTAACTCATTACATCATATGTAATTTCTTTCATATCTCTATGTGGTCATATGATGAAACCCTCCCACTAAACTATATATTGAGAAACATATATGAATTGATCCATTTTAAATAATGGTGATATTTAGGAATAATTTTACTTAAATTCAACAACTTGAACATATTCAAACTCTATAACTTCACAACATCAAATGTTATAATGAAATCTTCTTTTATCTTCATAGAACTCTTTCTATATTTATCATCATAATCCTTGGAACCTTATTCCATAAAACTTATTACTTTAAATAAAATAACTAATTACCGTATTATTTAATAATACATTCTAAACTATTTTAGGTTATTAGATAAAATTATCTTTATACTTACATCGGTATAATCATTTGACTTTCTAATGATTTTAAGTCCAAACATACTCTCACTTTCCTCTTACACACTATATTACTTTGAAAATATTTTTCTAAAATACACAACCCATTTTTATTTTATAAATATCACTTATTTCATTTTGATGGGAATATTTAACAAATACACTATATTTTCCATATCACATGTGGTATTTTATGTGTTTGGAATATTTTTATTTGAAAAAATTACTTTATTAAAATATGACACTAATGACAGGTCAAATAATTTCCCTCATAATTTAAACAATATTTTTATAAACATTTTTTCTTGGATAAATCATTTTTATCCATATTTTATTTTCAAAACAAGTTATAGAAATTGATGAATCTTAAACAACGTGTATAAATTTAATCATATCATACATGAAAATAAAAACTCTGTTATTGATCATATTTTTTATCATATAATAGATTAAATCAAGATACATTTCATTTATATTTTTGATTAATCTAACCTTAATAATATCATTTGTATTCAAATATGTGAATTATTAACTATTTAATTCATTACATGAATATAAACTATAAGCTCAATTAGTTATTCCATTTATTTTAAAATCCTATATATTTACAACACTTTTTAAAAGATATATTTTGCATCACATAACTTTCAAAAATTAATAATTATTTTATATAACATTTATACATTTAATAACCCTTCCAAAATTTTCTTAAAATCCTTCAGGTATTCTCAGTAATCCCATCATATGTAATTATTCCTCCTCTTTAACATCCAAAGGTTTCAATGATCTTTCTTGGATTCTTGAAGAAACATTATTGAACTTTACAACTAACTTTTTTTATTCAAGTTTAAAATTTTACCTGATTGTGTTATCTATAAAATACTTTATGACCTAGAAACTCTATGTCTAGTTAAAATATATTCCCACCACTTTTAGAATATTTGGAAAATGCTCTTTTATTAAAATAAAATTGTTATAATATTTCTATAGATGAAAACAATATGAATTCCATAATCAGAAAAAGTCATTATAAGTATCCCATTAAATAATGTAATAGAATTAAACAAATCATAAACTATGTGTATTAAAAACACCGATCTCATTGCATTTAATTTTTTTTATATTATCTTCTCAAGAGATAAATGAGATTAAAATACACATATTATGATTAGTTTATCCAAGATTAATCTTTCTAAGTTTTCAATACATAACCCCTTTTATATATTACTTGAAAGAAAACCTCAATCTTTATTCCCTTTTCTATTTTTCATTTAATTCCATTAAAACCCTAAATTAATCACTCTACTTCCATAAGAATATAGATTCACTTATTTAAAAAATTTAGCACTTAGTTACTCTGGAATCATTTGTTTTGGAACCTATAATTCTCCTTAATAAATATTAATAAATCATAAATATTACTTAAGAAAATTTATTCAGTTACTATTATTTAGAGTGTCTTATATTAAACTTATCCTTTTTAAGAATTAATCAAATTTTTTAGTTTTATAATGATGTCTCTATTAATTTCCAATATAAACTTTAATCAAATGAGTATCATGTTTCTTAAAAATTTAATAAGGACTTTCATTAAGTGAAACCTCGCTAAAATGAGGAAACATTTTAAAAAATAAAACATATACATTAGAAGGCCAAGATTCACATTTCACCATGAATTATATTGGTTATCATGTAAAAAATATCAAACTATATATGGTATACACTCATTTTCAATCATATCATATATGAATCTTGGATTGTTGAGCAGAAAAATCTTTTTATAATCCATCGTATGGATATACTCAACCATATTCCTCTAGTATCCTCAATGCTTGGGCTTCCCAGCTAGTGTTACCTATCTCAAATTCCTAGAATAATCTAACAAATGGTAATAAATGTATACTCATTCTAATCGTGAGAATATCAAAAAGATAATCCAAAGTCAATTATAAATTTATATAATTACACAAGATAATCCAGAATTACTCATGATGCACTTGAAAATACCCAGTTGAATGATATAGTTCTTGACAAGTTACACTTTATAAGGAATCACACACTTATTATTTGAAGGGTATTTTAATCTCACCATATAATCTCATGTTATTCCCTTTTATGTATGCATGATTCTAGTAATTTAGTTTGGAACCATATTCCCTCAAGCAGACTAATACCCATATGCTTTTGTTACTCACCAAAATTTAGAATTTAATCATATTCATACATTTAATATCCAGAAATATTAAATTTAATACTATGTTTGATAGTGTATAGGACACACAACATCGAGGTTTAACAAATCCGGAAATATCATCCTTTAAATATGACCTCTATAACTTAACCGATAAATTGGTGGGAATGAATAGGAGTAACTATATTATAAAATACATATACATATCCAATTAAATATATATTTTTTGATTAAGTCTTAGTAAAAAATCACTCATTTTTTATTAAATTCATTTTATGCATCAAAAATACATTTTTTTTTCAAAAATAGATTTTATTTCTTTCTATGAGAAAATAATATAATTAACTTCCATAAATTTTTGAAAATTATTTGATAAAATGAAATAAATTTTTAAATATGAAAATAAAAAATATCTTATGGTGAAATTATGATAATTATCTAAAAAAATTTATTTTTCAGTGAAAAGTTAAAAATATTTATTTTTATTGAAAATTGTATTTTATTTTATAGTATTAAAAATATAAAATTATATTTTTTAAAATAATAAAATTATATTTTTTAAAATAATAAAATTTTAAATTAGTTTATTTTGATTAAAAATAATACAATTATTTTATTTATAATTAATTTTATAATTTAATTTTGTATAAAAATATTTTTTAACTGAAAAGGCATTTTTCTAAAAAACTGTTTTTCATCGCGTTTTGTGTGTTTAATTTTATATTAAATTCTTCCAATTAAGTGAATTGAATATTTAAAATTTGATTCCATATTTCAAATATGTATATAAAAATTTGATCAATATTTATCTTTTATTTATAGTCAACATGAATAGAAGACATAGTAAATTTTTTTACCACTGTAATGGTAAAATGGGTCAATTAAGGGTAAAAATAATGCGGTAAGGACTAGAAAGTAACCCTAAAAATTGAATTAATTTTATTATATGTTAATATTTCATCCATAATAATTCAAATATAGAATTTATGACCTTTTTCTATATGTACAATATTTTTACCTTTATAATACTTTATGTAATGAAAAGTCAAAAATATCATTCAATTTGTTTTATTATCTTTAAATTTTTGGAATTAGGATAAAAAAGAAAGTATGTATGGTTAAAAATATTAGTTTGAAATAATTTTTTTTAATAATCATGGTAATTTATTTCTTGTTTTTAGTGATGAGATAATTAATATAAATTAAATTGAAATGTCGATAGAGTAATTATTCAATAAAAATAAAAATAAAATATTTGTTTTTTAAAATTTTAAACGCAATATAATTTCAATTGTTTTTTTTGTTCCATTGTTTTTAAATAAAAATTACATATTAGGTGGTTTTAAATACATTATATTCTAATTACATTATTGGCTTATTTTTTTCAAATTCAAATTAAATGAATAGTTCACAAAATGAAAATAATGATATTTTATAATAAATTATATTTTATAATAAATGACATTTTATTAAATGATATAAAATTACAAAAAAAATATATCCTATACCAAGTTAATATAATATGGTTTATAATATCAATTATGTTCCATTTATGGGATTTTTATCATTTCATAGTAACTATATTAACCCCATAAGAGTAAAACACAATGATATCATTGTAATTGTGAAGAGGGTTAATGAAGGGATAAGAAAAAAACATAAGGTTACAAATATAATATAAAGTATCATGTTTTTTATTTGAAATTATTATTTTGAATAATACTCATATTAGATTCAAATATTTTCGATTGTTACCCATTTTATTGTGAAAATTAATTTATATTAATTTAACACCTTAAGAAATTCCAAGAGTACCCCTCCCCACTCTTAAAAAAGGGAACCTCCTCACCTATTTTGTTTATAGTTAAAATAATTGTTCCAAAAACTATATAAATAAATTATTGTCATCTTCCACCACATTCCATGAATCTTTTATTTTATCATAAAACTAACCTAGGAAATATTTTTTTGTAAACCATAATAGGTTCTCCCAAGAAGAGGTATAGTTCTTAACCAAGCCTTTTTGTTTTATTTATTCTTCTACTACCTTTCTATATTCATAAAAAATGGTGAAATAATAACACTATTATCTTCCATGTAATGATATGTTATTATTTTATTGGATTCGCCTATATTTATCTCATCTTTAATCAAATGGGAAATAAAAACATCATTTATGTGCACGGTGGACTACCACCTCGTGAAACGGTGTAGTTCGGTTTCTGTAATCATCTCTCATGTATATCTTTAATTATGGTTTTAATGCATATATATTATATTCATGACATATATATGATTATGAAAAAATAAAAAATCATTTAATTTCACTTCCATTCACTAAAATATGATAATGTCGTTCTTACGTACGTGTGGATTACCACCTCCACTAAGCAATGTGATTCATTTTCCATCACCACATGACACAGATTATATATATAAGTGTATATAAAGAAATTAAATTTTATTAATTATATAATTATAATTATTTAAATATCAAATAATATTTACCTTCTTTCCATTACGATTATTGAAAAAAGGAAATTTTACTCTTGCGTACGTACGACTTACCATCTCCATGATTGTAACAAAGTTAATTTTTCATAACCATCATTCATGGATGGTTTTAAAATTATAATTTATACATAAAAATGATAAATATTTATTTATTATTGTTCTATATATTATTTAATGATGAACTCTTTGACCATAATCAACCTACCGAGTCATTTTGGACATTTGGGCCGAATATCATCAAAATATCTGATGTGAACATAATGAGTTAAATAATTGATTATAACATTATAAAAGGGATAATAAAACTTAAAATGGTTCTTAGGAAAGTAAATAATTAATATAAGTTTATTATTAAGGAAACTAAAGAATGTAAATTATGATTCTAACTCTAGATAAGTGACACTTGACTTTAAAAACCTCATTTTAAATATTTTAAATATTTATTTTCAAGATATTTTTCTTCCATGTCATTATTTTTCAAAATATATTATTAATGTATATATGTGGACATAAAATAATTATAAATGGAATTTTATGTATCTTTTTACTTTCATTCAATGGTTTTCTAAATTAATCTTTTTATAGGATGTTTTAACTTTCTTTATAAAAGAAAAAAATGAATGTTCAATTTTAACATATACATAGACGATGAAATTTACCACCACCATTACCATTATTTTATTTTTTAGATTTATTTATAAGGTTTAGTTTTTTATTTAAATAAAATCATATTTTCCTTCATTTTGATTATTTCATTTTTAAAATGGGTTTTAAAATTAAATGATATTTCATTATCCTAAAATGTTTTTCACATGGATTAAAAATAGTTTTTCTAGGGTTTTATAAAGAAAGAGGTGAAAGAATAAATTTTTTAATTCATGATATATTTATTAAGAATTATATATTAGAAAGGTTTATCCCAATACATCTGATATAATGGGTTGATCTCTATTATGCCTCAAGAGAAATGGGTGATCTCGATATGTCTTATATGAAGGGTGAGACCCATTATGTCTCTATAATGCAATGGATAATGTTCTATGTTTTAATAGTAAATATTGAGGGTGTTTATAAGGAGGTTTATCCTTTATATTTCACTAGTCTCAAGTTATTTATAATATGGGTAATAAATATAATTTCTCTAATTTGACTAAAATGTTTTTATTTTCTTATTATATGTTTTAAAGTCTTTATTTGAGGAAAAAGTGTGTGTGTGTTTCATGTTGAAATGATTTATTTCATTCTCTCAATGAACATTTAGGTAAGGGTAAATATTTTTCATAATTTTCATACTTTTCACTGTACTGGATGATTTCTTCTTTTTTTATGTCCCTTACAGATCATTTTGTTCTCAACACACATTTTAAAATGTTTTTCACATGGATTAAGTATTTTTAAGAACAAATATGATGTCAAGTGTAATGTTATGATGATTTTTAATGAAAAGAAAACACGATTCTATTTAAAAATTTTGTTTTGTGTGAAAAATGCATACTAAATAGAAGCATCCACATTATAGTATATGGGTTTGTTATGTCATGGTTATGACTAAACTTCATTAAAATATAAACTATAAAGATATTTTTGAATGATTGAAGATGAATTCTTGTATAAATACACTATAATATGTAATTTTTAAGGTTGGATCCTTATAGTTGGTATTAGAAAAAAGTTTTGGAAACATTTATAGGTTTTTATGTTGTTTGAAATGTATAATTAAAATATTAAGAATTTAGGGATTAATAAGTTGGTTTGGGATCATAGGTTAGTAGTTACTTATAACATTAAGGGTTATAATGTTAAGGAGAAGAGTCTTTATATTTAAATAATGGATTTAGAAGGATAATAAACTTAGTTTTAATGGATTTAAAGGTCAACATATTATTTATCTTCTACTGGTATTGATTTTAATCAAAATGAAACTTTTCATTTCAACATGAAATAATTCATTTAATTTGTTTAATGATTTATTTTCAATATATTATAAATAGTTTATCAATATGGATGGAAAAGGATCTCACACATACTTCTTATCCCTTCCAGACAATTTAATCATCACTATGATGGAAAATAAATGTTTGATTGATTTTGAAATATTTTTAAACATCAAAATCACTTGTAAGAATGTATTTGGTCTATATAATACCTTTTAATTTCTTCAAAACTTATATGTCTCTTGGTATCTCTTTATTTTGATTTTAAAATATAAACTTATCCATATATTTAGGAAAGGTAAATATCTATAAGTACTTGAATATTTATTTTATAGATATATGGACTTTTTGTTGAAGGATAAAGGGGATATGAACAACATAAAAGAAAATCCTTATATCTAGATTTAGGGTGTAAATTATTTTTTTATGTTTAAAGTATGAAAATTGAATGAGTTTCTATTGATTAATAATAAGGACATAATTCATATATTTAATTTTTAGAAATTAACTATTATGGAGTAAAATGGAAATGGATGATTAATGGTTTGAGAAGGAACTGAATGAATGATGTGTTTATGAATAATGTTTTATGAATTATGATGTAGTGGTGTATTATCAATGATATTATAGTATATTCTAAATATTATGAGAATCATGAAATACCTCAGGATTATTCTATATTTTAAATTTTTTAAAACATATGGTATATAGAAAGGGTGCTAATTCTTGGATATTTGATATATGTTTGAGGTATATATAACCTTTACTTTAACAGGATGAAATTATATTTGAGGACCTTTGAATTTTGTGGATATGATTTTATAGGTATTGATAACATTTAGTGTTTATATGATTTTTGATATTGAGTTAATTATGGTTTTTTACAATTTGGGGAACATATGTTTTATTGTATAGATAACCATGGTATTGCTAAGTGACTTGGTTATTAGGTGACTAATGTTATTTCAGAAAAAGTTCACTATTTTATAAAACTTATATGATTAAGATAAATATAATTATTTTTGGAAAATATGTGATTTTATTTTATTAATAAAAGGATGAATTGTATTTTGGAAAAACATAAGATTTTATTATGGATTTATGGTGATTCATGTTATATATGGAAAATATTACCATATCTGGGAGATTATATGATTAGGGAATATATATTTTTTGTATGAGACTTTAAGAGTGATTTATATTATTTGGAGATTGGTTGCACTCATATTTACCTAATTTTTTAGGTTTTAAGAGGTTTCTTGTAAAATAGCTTGGGTTGTCAAATCCTCAGAGACTTAAGATGAATCCTAAAGAAACATACATTCAATGGGGGGTGCTTTACATATGAATTGTAAAACATGGGTTTGACTTTTGTAGATTATTAAGGGTTTGAAATACTTAATGTGAATTCAATTTAAATGGAAGGTTTGATTATAGAAACTCTCTCTTTTCATACATTTACATTTCACAACTTTTGTAGAAAATATAAAAAATTATACAAATAGACACCCAAAGAACAAATTAGTTTAGTGCTTTTGGAAACATGGAAATATAAACACTGATACATGAGTGAGCTACTTTATCTCTCACTAAGTTCTTCTTGAAAATATCCCTTCTAATACACATCAAACATAATACATATCTTCATAAACTTGGGGAAAGAAAATATAAAAATGGGTGTACTCGAATTCTCAATAAGGGTAAACAAGGAAGACATGTAAGCATAAACATGAGCATAAGGGTATGAGAACGAGATCATAACATTAGAAAATCATACCCTTCATATCATAAGATCATAAACATGAATCATGTTATAAATATTGGTAGTTTACAAGACATGAATCCTAAGTAAATAAAGAACACAATCCATGAAAGAACAATATAGGAGTAAGACAAGGAATTATCGAAGACAAATAAGCATATAAAAATTATTTCCATGGTAATTAAAGAATATCTGGTAAGGATGTCTTATTAGTATTTCCCCTCCACATATCATCATGTTAGTCATAGTTCACTCCTATATCCATATTAGTAGTATAATTTCACTCCCCATACCATCTTGGTAGACATGGTTCACTCCCATGGCCATATTAGTAGTATGAGTTCACTCCCCATACCATCTAAGTAGTCATGGTTCACTCCCATGTCCATCTTAGTAGTCAAGGTTCACTCCCAATACAATCTTAGTTTCTTCCATGAGATATAAATATTTACCCAATGCATTATATGGAGATATAAGTCCCACCCATATCATTATGAAATCATACATACATATGACACAAGATCGTAAACAACCACATCATAACCCCTGAAATAAAATGGGTTTCCTAAATAATTAATCTTATCCTAACCCATGGAAAAGAGATATGTTTTGTAATCATTTCATTAAATAATAACAAATGAAAATAAGTAGGTTTCATAAACATATAACCAATAAAATAGAAATAGATTTTATAAACATATAACCCATGAAATAAAAATGGATTTTGTAAAAATATTTCTATAAAATGTAAACCATTCAGAGAAATACTATGAATGGAAACTTTGGATTATTTCACATAAATGCAAGAGTAACACCAACAGATTTCATCTTGGATGGGAAATAATTTGGAAATATATTTTAAAACATTTAACGAATAAATTATCCTTTCATTTCTGAAAATTTATTTTTAAAATATAAAATCTTTTGAAAACCATTTTCTTGAAAATAATATTTAAAACTTATAAAGAATGATTTGAAAAGATTTTGGAATCCTTTTTCCTTAAAAACATATAAAGATATCTTGATTTTTTTTGAAAACTATTTTCCTTGAGAAATTATAATATAATATTGAAAACATTTTGAAAATAATTTTTTTAAACTCTTTGAAAACGTATAAAGTAATCTTGAAAACGTTTAAAATACATTTTTATCAATAATTTTTTTGAAAACCATTTTCATCGAAAATAACATTAAAAATAAAAAATTTCCATAATATTAAGAAAATATTTTTCATTAAAATAAATATTGTAAACATACAATGTAAAATTCATCTAAGGGATAGTCATAATGGCGGGTATGTCCGTACATGCCGAACATTCCTTTTTTTACGTTAAAAGCTCACAAAAGTGTCTTGATCTGAAAATGACAAGAATATTAATTCTAAAAACATTTTTTTAAAGTTAAATCATGGTTAAAATTTAACATTAACATTATAGGATAATATTAAAATAGATTTTAAAATATTTTTAGAAATCACTATTATGAAAGAACACAGATTTCTAACCGAAAGCAGAAATAATGTCAGGCATTAATAAAAATATTTTATTAGTTATCTTAAGTAAAAATGAGTGTAAAATGGTTCTAATACATGAAAATATCATGTAAAACTAGAATATTAGATAATTCCTGAGTTTTCTTGAGAGAGTTATCATAATATTTTATCTATGGATGTGTAATCATAAACAATCTTGAAAAGAAAAGATATTATTTCAATAAACTCTTAACACTTAGTAACATTGAACCATACTCTCTATGTAGGAACATGAAATTTCATGAAGCATAGAATATCATTAAAATATGGATATTAAATATGTAACATGTCAAATTTAGTATATAAACCTCTTATAAAAATATATTTGTGTAACAAGGCATGTATCTCAAAGAAGGAAAATTGAAAAAAAAACTATCTTACTGATTTAGAAATTTTGGAACTATAAACGTAATGAAATAAATATTATAGAATTTATATGTAAATACAAATAAATTTAATAATAATAATCATAAAATAATTCATCTTTAGTATGTACACCACACAAAATAAAAGAGTGGTGAATATGACATGTATCTCAAGGATATAAAAAGTGATATGAAATTCTCTTACCTTATTTATTGACTCTCATTGTAATGGTACAAAACTAATTTATAATAAATATATATTTATTATAAATTTTTTAAAGAACCATATTCTTATATATAATACCACATATTATTTTATTATGAATTTATATTACCCCTCTTATTAACAATTCTATTTTAAGGCTTCGATTTTGGTAATATCTGATGTGTTATTTGTACATGTTTTGACTCGTTATTCTTGTTCATATTTCTTAGATAAATATTTAAAAACTTATAGAATGTAAAGAATTTTATAATATCTTATATATTCATTATATATGTATTTATAATAATCTATAAAATATAGAAATATGAAATGGAATACACTGTTCAAGGAGACGGTTGGTCGTACGTATGTATGAACATTGTTTCTATTTTGTTTTCATATTGAAAGAAATAAAGTAAATCACATATATGTACATAAGTATATAATATAATTATAGTATCATTATAATGTCATATATATCATATATTTTACTAAATCCATCCTCAATAAGTTACATGTAAACTATGAACGAATCACATCGCTTTGAGGAGGCGGTAGTCCACAATTCCCAAAACATTGTTATCATATTTACACAAGATGGAAATTATAAAGTTATGTGTCCTAAAATATTTATAGGAGAATAAATACATTATAAATATCATATATATTATATAAAAATAGAGTGTCCATCACAGTTCCCACCATGAGATGTGATAAATTTAAGAACAAAAAATCATTGTTTCATTAGGTGATAGTTTTCTGTACACACAAACGGTATGATTGTTACCCATTAGGTGTAACGCACAGACCCCAACAGCTCAGAGCTGATCCATTATTTTAATACACTATCATGATTACAAGAAATCAAATCCCAAAGGACCGATCAATTTAGTAGTCTTAGAAAACCATATTGTAGTCATGATACCTATAATACATTGTAAAAAAGAGAATAAAACATGATACAATATGAAATAAACTACATACTTGAAAGTTTTTTCAAATTTTTATTCATCATAACCTAGGGAAAAAAATATAAGAAAGGGGTGAGATCAGATGATCAATAAGGGTAATTTATACAACAGAAGTTATCATAAACAAAAAGGAAAAGTGAATAACTCATTCCACTAATACATAATCTTGATCATAATATAGTAGGAATATGAATAATTTCAAATAAATCTTCACATGAAACAACACCATAGCTATTATACTAGTCAAATGATCATATAATTTATCTATTACTAATATCATTATGAGTGAATGCGTATTCCGGACATCATAAACTTATCATCGAGGCCTCATCTAATACTCATGAAAATACAAGGGTAAGGCCTCGGCCAAAAACCAACTCTACTTTGTCTCATGAGACCAACTAATGAATCAAAGGGATATTATGGGCCCCACTAATAACTTTTTATGTCCAATTCATTCCTCATATGTCTAATAAAATATATCTTCAAATCAAAGTGTCCCATACCACTTTGAAATATTTGAATCATAATCATAGATGAAAAGACTATAATTAAATCATAGATAAATTCTTGAGTAAAATGATCATTAAACATTAAAAAGTGTCCCATACCACTTTGAAATATTTTAACCATAATCCTAGAGGAAAATAATCTAATTAAATCATTAATAAACTCTTGAGTAAAATGATCATTAAACATTCCAAAGTGTCGCATACCACTTTGAAACATTTAATCCATAATTCCATATAATATAATAAAAATAATAAGACTCATGATTTCATACATAAAAGGGAATTTCATACACCAAATTCAAGGAATAAGTGGTGATCAAGTCGTAAATCTTATAGAATTTAAAGTGAGACGAGAAAACCCCTTCTATTTTGGAAATAAGAGTTCTTTTGGAAAACAATTTTTTTATTTATCATAAATTATTATTGTAAACTTTTTTATCCTATAAAATAAAAGAGAAATCCATTTAAATTATATTTGAGGCATAAATTATATCCTACTGAAGCGAAATCATGTAAAAATATTTTTTAATGAAGTGTTAGAAATAAAACATTTTAGTGAGGTTTAAGAAAAAGATTACATAGATTTTAAAGTGAAATGGCATGTTTGTTTTCATAAAACCAAAAAATAAATCATGACAGTTTTTTATGATAAAGTGTGTTATTTTAAAAAAATAATTATGGATTAAAACAGATTATATAGTGAACTTGAAAATGAGTAAGAATTTGAGAACTTCCCTCAAATCAGGCCTGTTTATCAGGAAGAATTAAAAAGGGGGCTATTTTAAACCATATAATCCCCATAAAAGAAATATGAAATGATCTGAATATATGATTTTGGGACATGAAAACACAATATAGAATATGTACACAAAAATAAATAATAATTACATTTGGGTATAAATAGTGAAGGAATAACCTGAAAGAAAAAATGGAGGTTCGTGTGGAACCCCTTACCACTTTGTAATCAATCAAATCATATTCACCAAAATTAATAGTAATAAAATGATACATTGAATACCATGAAAATAAATATATTCATGATATGATACATCAATGGTCAGTATACTTACACCATACATAATAAAGAGTGGTGAATAAGGAATATCTCACAAAAATTGAAGTGAGATGAGAAAAACATTACCCTATGTTTGAATGTGTGCTGCACATGACCTTAAGGTCCTGGAATATGAAAATTTTCCAATTAATAATTTAATTCAGAAACTATTATAAATGTATATAATTTATTATAATTTTATTAAGTTCATTTATGGCCTTTTTATCAGTTATAAGATTTAATTATGTCATTCTGGAGTATTCGTTTCTTGACATTCAAGATCGGTTCACTTGACTATAAGAATGGAAGTTCATAGGAAATGGATATAATTATCAAGGATTGAATTTATATATTATTAATGAACATAAATTTTAAATGGTTATATATATCATTTGTTTACATGGTATGAGGGTGAATCATTAGATAAGTTATTTAGTGATAATCGTTTAGATTTTTTCAGCGGTTTTTCGATCACAACGAACTAGTTTATTTATATTATTTATTATCATGTAAAAATTATGGTTCTAGAATCATTACATAAGATATAATAAATATTTTAGAATTTTAATCAACCATAAAAATGGTTTCATGACCATAATTGAAGGTGAAAATGAAGAAAGAATGTTTATTTTCCATGAAGGTTGTAAATTGGCACATCTCGGACAATGATTTCATTTTTTAAATAAAAGAGTGAGAGTAAAGAGATTGATGATGTATATTAAATTATCATGATATAATTACACTATATATATGATACTGGATTTATCATTATCAATTTTATAGAGAAGGTTAAAAGATAATAATAAAATAAGATAAATTGAAATGAAATTAAATGAAAAAAGAAGAGGACTTACCTCTTAAAATAACCTCTTTGAGAAACTTCTTAAGGGAAGTGGTTTTGTTATGTTGGAAAGAACAAGGGATCCTAGATGTGGAAAGGGACTAGGTAATATTATTTTGGTATAACTTTGATAAGCTTAAAGTGTAAGATAAGTGAAGAGAATAGGGAGTGTGGGTGGTTTTTATAGTGGAGGAGATGAGTTATTTCTAATTATTTTATTCATTATTTTATCCATTATTTTATTATTTTTCACAAGAAAAGTTTTAGTATTGATATTTGTGATCAATAATTGTAATAAGTCATGTGAGTTCAAACCAAGGTTGATTTACATCATCCATGACTCAATCATGATGCAGAAACCCATTTATTTACATATATTGTAAATCAATGTATTTCACTATTTACCAAAAATTCAAGTATTTTAGAAAAATCACAAAAATTAACCCTAACCATTTTTTGAAGTTTAGAATTCAGAAATGGACTCCATTTTACCAAAATTATTTTCTAAATATGTGAAATTTAATTTTTAAATAAAATCATTATTTACTTGAAAAATACAGATATTATTTTTAAAACCGAGTTTATAATACTCTAAAAAATTAATCAAGGTCTCATAAAATTATCCTGAAATCATTGAAAAAAAACATTTATTTAGAAATTTTTTTCTAAAAATGAATTTTATTTTAAATAAATTTATTAATTTAAAATTTAAAATTAATATTTATTACCCACAAAAATTCCAACACTTAATAATTTATTTTTAAAACATTCACTCTCATTTATAAGGTGACTAAATTTTCTTTATATATTCATGGGTGAGGTTACTATTAATAAGGTTCAAGTTAATATTCATAAGGGCCATGTTACTATTTACCAAAAAATCATGTTGATCCTTTTAGACTCTAAAAAACTTACTAATCGCAACGGTGCATGTTCGTTTTTTTTAAATTAAAATCACAGAAGTGGAATTTTTTTGTTTCATGGCTAGGTAATAAATATAAAAAAGTGTTTTTTCACAGAGACTCATTTTTTTGCGCATATAATATATCTAATGAATTTAAATTATTTATGAATAAATATACCATAAAATCGTGGGGTTTCAAATTAATAGTGAATATATTCATAAAATAATTTATTATTTATCATAATAATTATAATATTAAAAATATATTATATTTAATTAAATAATCTATTGTTAAAAATGAATTTTGTAAAAAAAATTAAATATATATATTCATATTAATCCATTATTTTACAAAACAATAATAATGTAAAATGGTATTTGTTTTTTTAGAACATTAATTAATTCGAAAGATATAAATTATAATTATTTATAAGTATTATTATCAATTTAAACACTTAATTTTAAATTATTTAAAGTTATTAAATAAATTGATGGGGTGTTACATTTTCCCCCTACTAGAATTATGTCCTCACAATTCAAAATTACACTTCAAAAGTTAAAGGTTGATGCTTGAAAATTCCCTTATGGGAAACCCACATTAGATACAGGGTTAATAAAATATCCTCTTAATATAGGTTAAGGGGAATGAGATGGTCTCCAAAAAAATTATTCTTTAAAATGGAGTGATATTGGTTGGAAGTAAAAAAACCTGGACATAGAAGAAAAATCAAATAATGAAGTTATGAAGGAATGTGATAGAGAACATGTTCATATGAAAGTTGATTACTACAAAACTATAAAATACTATAAAAAATATTTGATATTATAAAATATTATGATAAAATGAATTTTTTTATTAAATAATCTTTTCCTTGAGTTGAGGAATTATTCCACTCTATAAGAGTGTAAATATATGTTTTTATTTTATAAACACTATATTATCCTTTGATTGTGCCTTGAACTATCTATAAATCATCTCTTATCACATGTTGCATCATTTAGTGAAGTAATACATTAACCTATAAAACTTCATACAATGATTAACTCAAACCATTCATAAATTGTTTAACTTTACAAAATATAATGATTCAACACTTTATAAAGAAGTTCACTGAATTTCCAAGATGAACTTAGCCATTTAGAAGATCTAAATTTTCACATTACAAACATGTGAATAACATCATCATGTATCCTCTTGAAATAATTTAATAACTTGAATTTCCATAAAACCTTATTAGAAACCTGAATTCTTCCATTTTCCTTAAGTAATATACATGATATTGGATATATTACTTAAAACCAAAAGTGATGTAAACTCCTTCGATGATAGAATTGACCACTTGTCGACAAGTAAATTATTAGTTCCAAGGTAGTCAGTACTTATCAAAATCAATAATTTCTTCATCATTATCTCAACATCAGAAATATGTTAAGGGTTATCTTTCCATCAAACATGTGTTTTACAAAAATTATAAATTTATACTAAATATATTTTCTTGTTACCATTCAACATATGGTCTCAAATATTTAATGAAAAATTATTGTAGTAAAATCCTCATATATTCTATAATTCTTTTAATCAGTAGATTGTGGATAAAATATTCAAATGAAATAATTCTTGAATATACATATTAATTATTCCTCATTATCTGTGTAAGTAGAATAACTTGATCATTATCCAAGACCATCATTTGGGGTATATTTATCTGACACTTGGGACTTTTATTTTCATATTATCTCATCTCCTCATATGATGAGAATTTTTGAGATACTATTTCCTTTAGAAAGATTGTCTTAAACCCATCAATGGAATGACCATTCTTTCTCTTTGGATTATTTTCATTGATTTGTTTCCAAATAAATTTACTAGGTTTCCTTTATAAACAATTCCATACACTAAATTTGATCATATCATTATGAAACATGATTTATAATCCCAATACTTGAGAAATACTTAATATAAATTAAAAAATTTATGCATAGTTAATCTCATAATCATAAAAATAGTTTTTGTGAGGAAATATTTCAATTTAAATCCTTAATATTGGTTTGTAAAAATATGTGAATTATCATAAGCATATCCTCTAGGAGTGTCAAACCAGGTGCACAATAATCCCCATTATCATGTACTAGGTTACCCCGAGTCCGGCTTCGAAAACCTTGTTAGAGTTGTTACTTCTAGTTACATCTATTTCAGAATAACATACACTTGTAGTATCCAGACATGGATGTATTTTCTAAGAAAATACACATAATTTGTACCTTACTAAAATTCTAGGATGTTCTTCTATTATTATCCTCAATGTCTATCTTAGGGTTATGTTACCTAACCTATATTTTCAAAATATAGTTTCCAAGGTTTCTGATAAACTTCCTATGATACCATCTATAATTCCCTGATCCCAGAATCCAAGAGCCGGAACATTATTTTAATACATTGGAATAATTATAAGGAATCAAATTCAAAAGGATCAATCATTTTAATAGTCTTGTAAGACCAAATTATAGTCATGATACCAATAAAACATTGGAAAAATAAAATAAAACATGATACAATATGAAATAAACTGTATCCTTGAAATCTTATTCAGATTTCTCTTATTAATAACCAAGGTAATGAAGAAATAAGAAAGTATTGAGCTCATATTCTCAGTAAGTGTAAGGGATACATTAGAATATATCATAAACAATAAGCAAAAGTAAATAACTCAATCAAAAAAACATAATCTTGGGCAAAATATGGAATGAATAAAAACTTAATGAATAATTAAAAATAAATAATCACATGAAACATTTCCATGGATATTATAATAGTATAATAATCATATGATTTATCTATTACTAATAACATAATGAGGTAATGCATATGCTAGAAATCCTGAACCTGTAGTTAAGGCCTGAGCCAAGACTTCTGAAAAATACTATGGTAGGGCCTCGACTAAAACCCAATTCTATTTTGCCTCATGAGACCTACCGATGCATCAAGGAGCTCTATCGGGCCCCACCCATCACATTCTAAGTCCAATTCATTCATCATATGTCTAATAAAATATATCTTTAGATCAATGTGTCCCACACCCCTTTGAAAAAATTGAACATAATTATAGATGAAAATACTCTAATTAAGTCATTGATAAAATCTTGAGGAAAATGATCATTAAATATTCCAAAGTGTCTCATACCAATTTGAAATATTTGAATAATAATAATAGATGAAATTTCTCTAATTAAATCACTGATAAGCTCTTGAGGAAAATGATCACTAAACATTCTGAAGTGTCTCATACCACTTCGAAACATTTAATTCTTAATTTCATATAATATCACAAGAATAATAAGACTCATGATTTGATATATCAAATTTAATTAAATACACCACATTCAAGGAATAATTTCTTAATAAGTAATAGATCTTATATAATTAAAAGTGAGACGAGAAAAACCCTTTTATTTTTCAAAGAATAGTTATTTTGGAAAAACATTTTTTATTTCTCGTAAAAACATATTGTAAAAATTTTTATCCTAGAAAATAAAATGGAAAGACATTGAAATTATATTTTAGTCATAAATGTTATCCCACTGAAGTTAAATCATGTAAAAAGAGTTTTAAATGAAGCCTTAAAAATAAAACATTTTAGTGCGGTTTAAGGAAAATATTAAAGAGATTTTAAAGCGGAATGGAATGTTTGTTTTCATAAAACCAAAAACAAACCATTTTGTTTTTTTCATGATAAATGTGTTAATTTTCAAAAAAAAATTATGGATTAAAATTGATTATATAGTGAACGTGAAAATGGGTATGAATTTGATAAGTTTCATTGAATCAGTCCTATTTATCAGGAAGAATTAAGAAGGAAACTATTTTAAAACATATAATCCCCATAAAGGAAAGATGGAATGATATGAATATATGATTTTGGAACATAAAAATATAATATTTAATATGTAAAAAAATAAATAATAATTACATTGGGGTAAGGATAGTGAAGGAATAACTGGAAGGAAAAATGAAGGTTCTGGTGGAACACCTTTCCACTTTGTATTCAATCGAATCATATGCCCCGAAATTGATAATCATAAAATGAAAAATTTAATACCATGAAAATAAATATATTCATGATATTATATATAAATGGTCAGTATAAATACACCATACATAAGAAATAGTGGTGAATAAGGAATATCTCACAAAAATAGAAGTGAGATGAGAAAACCCTTACCTTATGCTCGAATGTGTTTTGCAATTGACCATAAGGTCTGGGAATAATAAATTATACCCATTAATAATTTAATTAAGAATATATTAGACATTTATGTAATTTATTATAATTTTATTAAGTTCATTTAACCCTTTTGATAAGTTATAATATTGAATTTCATCATTATGAAGTGTTTATTTCTTGATATTCATGATCGGTTCACTTGACTATAAGTATGGAAGTTCGTGCGGAATGGATATAATTATCCAGGATTGAATTTATATTATTAATGAACATAAATAAGTGTAAATGGTTATATATATCATTTTGTTACATGGTATGAGTATGAAACATTATATAATGTATTTAGGGATAATCAGTTCGATTTTTACAACAGTTTCTCGATCACAACGAACTAGTTTTGTTATATTATTTAGTATCATGTAAAAATGATGGTAACATAATCAATAAATAAGATATGATAAATATTTAATAATAATTTTAAACCATAAAAATGGTTTCATGACCATCCTTGAAGGAGAAAATGATTAACGAAGGTTCGTTGTCCACGATGGTTGTAAATTGGCATCTTCCGAACAATGATTTCATTTTTAAAATAAAAGAGAGAGATTAAGGATATTTATGATGTATATTAAATTAACCAGATATAATTATAGTATATATATGATACTATAGTTATCATGATAAATTTTATATAGGAGGTTAATAGATAATAATAAAATAAGACTAAATGAAATAAAATTAAATGAAAAATGAAGAGGATTTACCTCTTCAAATAACCTCTTTTAGAACCTCCTTAAGGGAAAGGGTTTTGGTATTTTGGAAAGACCAAGGGATCATGAACATGGTAAGAGACTAGGAAATAGTATTTGGGAACAACATTTAGAACCATCAAGGATTAGAGGAGTGAAGAGGAGATAGAGTGAGGGGTGGGTTTTTATAGTGGAGGAGAGGGGTTATTTCTCATTATTTTATTCATTATTTTATTATCTTGCTGAAGACAAGAAATAGTATTGATTATTGTGACCAAAAATAGTAATATGTATATGTGATTTCAAAATAATTTCCATTTACATCATCCATGACCCAGTCATGATGCATAAATTCATTTATTTACATATATTGTAAATTACAATATTTCATTATTCACAAAAATTCAAGTATTTTAAAAAAATACCAAAAATTCTTCCTAACCATTTATCAGCATGTATAATTTAAAAATGGAGTCCATTTTACCAAAATAATTTTCTAAATATGTGAATGTTTTTAATGATTACTTACTCGAAACATACAGATTTGAATTTTAAAACCAATTTTATAATACTTTCAAAATCTAACCAAGGTCTCATAAAATTATCCTAAATTCATAGGTCAAAAAAATATTTATTTAGGAATACATTTTATGAAAATGAATTTTCTTTTAAATAAATTTATTAATTTAAAATTGTAAATAAATATTTTTTACTCACAAAAATACCAACACATAATTATTTCTTTTTAAAACATTCACTCTCATTTATAAGGTGTGAAAATTTTCTTTATACAATCATGGGTGATGTTAAAATTCATAAGGTTCAAGTTACTATTCATAAGGGTAACATTACTATTCATAAAGGTACAATACTATTCATAATGGTCAAGTTACTATTCACCAAAAAAAATTAAGTTGGTCATATTATACTCTAAAAAACATACTGATTGCAACGGTGTATGTCCATTTTTCAAAATTCCAATTATAGAAGTGGAAAAATTATGTTTTATGACTAGGTTATAACTATAAAAAAGTGTTGTGTCCCAGAGACTCAGTGTTGTGCACATATAAGATATCTAATTAATTTAAATTAATTTTGAATAAATATACCATAAAATCTTGGGGTGTCAAATTAATAGTAAATATATTAATAAAATAATTTAGTATTTATCAAAATAATTAGAATAGTCAATATATATTATATTTAATTTAATAATCTATTGATAAATATGAATTTTGAAAATATAATAAAAAATATATATTCATATTTAAATATTATTTTACCCAAAAATAGTAATGTAAAATAGTATTTTTTAAGAACAATAATTAATTTTAAATCTATAAATTATAATTATTTATAACTATTATTATTAATTAAAACACTTAATTTTAAATTGTTTAAAATTATTAAACAAATTACTAGGGTGTCACATTAGGTGTCAATAAGTGTTACTCTAACCCTTATTATAAAAATATATAATTATATTGAGGATAATTTTTTTCTTATATAATCATCAAATTAGGAGAATTGAAATAGTGGAGAAGGAAATAAAACTACAGAGTTTAAGGATGAATATTACCTCTTATTCAGGTAACTCCTTTTGGTTTGATATAAAGGGCTTCCATGGATGGATTTCTACCCAAGGGTAGGATTATTGTATGAGTGGTGGGATTTTTATGATCTATTTGTTCATATAATGGTCGATTCAAAGTGGCTTATGAGGTGTGAGGAAGAGGGAGGAGATGAGGGCTTTTATAGTGGAGTAACACACTTGTAATTTTTTTGTAATGGAATTACACCCACATTTTTACCATTGCATGTGGATCTAATAATGGAAACTATTTGTTACAAGGGAGGATATGGTATAAATATTGGTATAAAATGTCTTTTGGACACGTTTCTAGGTCATTTTCCCTTTGATTTTATGTATTAGTCCCTTGTAAAGAGTAATTTTACTTTAATCATTGTAATTAATTTTAATTACATTCACTAATATTTTCGGTCAAAAACTAAGTTAACATAATTTTAAATTTTAAAATTTTCCTATTAAAAATATTAAATAAATTTTTCCAAATTCCAATCATATAAGGGGAAGGAATTAATTAAAATTTAATCTCATAGACTATGCAACAATGCGTGTTTTTAAAGTAAAAACATTCAAAAATTTGCTATGTTTTTAGATTCTATTTCAATGTGAAATTGATTCCAATTACCAATATTTGGTTAATTGATAAATAATTTTTATAATTTTACTTTAAACTATATTATAATATAGTTTAACACTATAAATAAATTATATGAAAATTTTAGTATTGAATTAAAATTCAGTATTTTTCACTATTCATTAAAAATTAAAACTTCACAATAAAATTTAAAAAATCACCCTAAGATAATTTTTAGGATTATATTTCAAATATGTAGTTTAATTTTACATATAATGTCTATACAAGTTCAAAAAATTGTATTTAAAATAGGCTCTCCATTAAAAGGTAATAAAAGTGCCTTTATAAAAATGATGATTTTTATGTGAAATGTGGGATTTGTTCTTATCTTATTCTATCAAATATATTGGATGTATATGAAAAATATTTTATTGAATATATAACATACATATTTCATTAATATAATTATATAATTTATTTAATTTATTAGGGTAAAACAGATTTGTGAGTATAATAGTAGTTTTCTATAAAAATATTACCTTTATATTCAACCGGTTCTTATATCCATTTCTAATTAATTTATAACCTATGAGTTCATTTTATATCATGCGTAAATCAAATTTTTTCATAAGTTAGCTATTAATACATATAACTACTAATTTAACAACATGGTTATATCATATTATATTAAATAATAATATTTTAATAATATATTATTATTTGGTAAAACTCTGTAATTCATGTAACGCAAGTCATCAAACAAACTCGTTGTTGTGTGTGATTCATGCTAACTCATTATCATATGAATTTGAAGATATATAGAATATATTTAATCTATTTAAAATATTAAATATCTTGTAAAGTTTTTGGATATTGTATTTTCTTATGTGCTTGGTGCTGCATGTATCATAAGCTTATCTTGGTGTTGCGTATAATTCAATCCAAACTTAGCACTTTCATATAAAAAAATCTATATTTTTGCATGAAATGAAAAATATCCACAAAATGGAAAATTAATTTGAAAAATTAAATTTTACCAAAACTCGTGGTGTTACATTCTACACCCCTCAAAAGGAATTTCACCCTCAAAATTCATCTAGGTAATTAAAGGTTTAGTAATTGATTGTTACTTTCATAAAAACCCACATCGAAAAAATAAATAATAAAACTTCTTTTAAAAAGGGAAATTTGTAACCATAAAAGTTTCCCAAAGTAACTCATTACTAGCTTCCCACATATTAGAACATTGTTGGGATGTAAAAACTTGGACATGTAAGAGAAATATAACCATCAAGTTCTGACGGAGAGTGATAGAGAACAAGGTTAGGATAAATTTAACAATCATAAAGTCATAAATCTATGTTGATCTAAGGGAACACATGATTCCTCATTAATAAAGGTGATAGGAAACATATTTTTCAATATATTTTTCTAGGATTCAAGGAATTATTTTACTATCTGGAAACATAAGGAAATATACTTACTTGATTTCATTCCATTTCATAAGCAAAATATCACCTTTTTTCATGTCTTGACCAATTTACAGTTCACCTCTTTATCCCAAAAGGAAGGTGAAATTTTCATTCCTTAAGCACTAAAAAGTCATGGGATCTATGATAATTCATACCATATGTCATTAGTTACCATAAAAAAGTGGTTAGAACATGTTATACATTACTCATAAATCCTCACGTGGTGTGATAATACTATAATCTCAAAAACATAATCTGAAGTATAACATAAACTATTCCATAAATTGTTAACCATATAACACATCCTATAGACAGAGGTAAAAAACATTAGATATATAGTAACTAAATTTCTAAAAATTATCTTAACATTTAACCCTCATAAATGATGAAGTAGATCTTGGTTTTCACATTACAAACATTTTAATACCCTCATCATATATTCTC
Organism: Viscum album; assembly: GCA_963277665.1. NCBI lineage: Eukaryota > Viridiplantae > Streptophyta > Magnoliopsida > Santalales > Viscaceae > Viscum > Viscum album. Next base: position 343,402,423 of record OY728127.1, on the reverse strand, counting down.
TTGAAACATGTAAATAACTTGAATTACCATAATTTATCTTTTAAAACATGCATGCTTCCTTATTCCAATGATTAATGGATGTATTCCTTAAATCCATGAAGTTATAAAATTCATTCATGGTAACATATACCAACTTGTAAGAAAATCAATGATCAGTTATATGGTAATCAATACCATCCAATTTACTTATCCATATCTAACATATATTAATCCGAACATCATTATCTCAACTTCAGTAATATATTAAGGGTTCTCTTCCCTTAGTCAAAATCATATCTTCCCATTAAATAACATTTTTATTCCATTGGATCCATTCAAAATATACTTTTCAATCCTCAATGAACAACTTATATTGAAAATACTTATATATTTCATGATTCTTATAATGAAATTATTTAATTCTATAACATATATGCTTCAATAATTTATCTTTCTTCTTAAACCATTACTCATGCTTCATTAACATATTCCTTAATACATATTTACTTGAATATATAATATGAATCATGTATTAATATTTATCAAACTAAATTTAATCATATTTATCAATAATACTATTTAAACATCACATACCTTTCATATGTCATTCATGGTCTCTTTATCATCAGCAACAAAACTGTTACTTGTACCACCTTGCTGGATATCTTCATGATCCTTCCACATAGGACATCAATTTTCATAATTCTTACATGTTACACATTTAAAGTATTCATCAATTGATAATACCATTGGGAGGCCAATATCCCCATCCATTGTGTTAACAAAACTATTCATTTTCCCTTTACAGTTAGTTTCTTTGTGTCCTTCTTTTTTATAGTTAAAACATCTCCTTGTTCCTATTAAAAATTTAACTTGGGTATTTCTTACCACATTATTCACATGTAATAAACCATGTATTCATTCCTTTATGGTCTCCATTACCCAATCTCTTATAGAATTCCTTCATTCTCATCCTTAGTGAGTCCGAGAGTTGTTAAAGATACACATTGTTAATCATGTTCCTTAAAAACTAATTATATATGATTAAAACACCCTTAATTGCATAGATTATACCATTTGACTACTCATTAGAAAATTTTCCATCACATTCAACATTAACCTAGTTCCTTATGGTTACCTATATTGACTAAAAATAGAAATCATTGAGTAAGAAACAATTACCATAGTGAAGAATCACATAATCCTTAATAACCACTTATATGATCCCTAAATTATGACACCTTATTTAATATATGAAACCTTAGGTTTATCCTAGGTTATTCACATAAAAATTCTATTTAATAATTCATTATGGTTCGTTAAGAGATTGTGAATTTCCAAAGAATATCCCCCATGAGTGTCAAATCAAGTGTGTAGTGAGGCCCATTGTCGTGTACTATGTTATATTGAGTCGGGCTCGATACACCTTGTTAGATTTATTAATCCTAGGTTCATTTGTGCTGGTGCCATATCCACTTGTAGTATCCATATAAGGATGTATTACTAAGAAACCAATTGATCTATCCTTTACCATGATTCCATGAAATTTTCTTATATTTTTCCTCATGCTTATACTTATCCTTGAGACATCCCTAGACACATCCTTAGAAATATTCCTAAAGATATCACTAATTTTTTATCATCATAATTTCCATATGTTGACTAAAGCTTCACCATGATACCAAATATAGTGAACCTAACTTAACACATATTAACATTTATTTAATTTTTGGAAAACATAAAACATTATAAAAACACACACCCAATGTCTGTATTACTTCAGTGCCTTTTGGAAACATGGAAGCCTAAACAATGGTACATGATTGAGCTACATTATCTCCCACTAGTTTCTTCTTGACTAGAAAACTTATTATAAACATCAAATATAATACAATTAATCATTACATGGGGGAAATGAAGTATAAAATGGGTGATATCAGATTCTCAGTAAGGGTAATAAAATGATATATGTAAGCATAAACCTGAGCATATCAGTATGAGAACGTGATCATAAAATTATAAGATCATACCTTGTATATCGTAAGATCATAAACATGAATCATGGAATAAATATTTCCATTTAATAAGACCTGAATAATAAGTAAATAAAGAACATAATCCATGAAATCATAACATATTAATAAAACATGTAATTATGGCAGACATATAATCATATAAAAATGAGTTCCATAGTAGTAAAGGCATCATTTCCATAACTATCTTAGTTGTATAGGTTCACTCCTCATACCATCTTGGTATTCATAGTTCACTTAAATGGCCATATTAAAAGTATTATATCACTCCCCATACAGTTTTTGAAGTCATGGTTCACTCCCATGGCCATATTAGTAGTATGATTTCACTCCCTATACCATCTTGGTAGTCATGGTTTATTCACATGGCCATTTTAATAGTCAAGGTTGACTACCAAGATAGTATTAGTATATCTCATGAGATATAAATCATTACCCAATTAATTAGAGGGAGATATAGGTCCCACTAATCTCATAATAAAATCATACATATATTTTCCACAAGTTCATAAATAATCATATCATAACCCTTGAAATATAATTGGTATTATAATCATGTAATCTTATCCTAAAAGGTAGAAAATATAAAGGTTTCAAAATCATTTCACCAAATAACAACCAATGAAAATAATTGGGTTTCATAGAATAATACCCATGAAATATAAATGGATTTTAAAAACATATAACCCATGAAATAAAACAAATTTCATAAACATCAATCCATAAAGTGTAAACCATTCAGAGTAAGAATATGAGTGAAACCTTTGGTTCATTTCCCAGAAAGGCATTAGTAACACCAAAGGATGTCATCTTTGATGGTAAATAATTTTGAATGTACTTTTAAGAACATTTCTTGAGGAATTTATCCTTTCATATTTCAAAAATCTTTTTTAAAACATAACATCTTTTTAAAACCATTTTCTTGAAAATAAACTTGAAAACTTATAAAGAATTCTTTGAAAACATTTTGGAAATATTTTTATTTGAAAATATATAAATATATCATGAAAATGATTAAAAACCATTTTCTTTGAAACCTTTTAAAATAATCTTGAAAATATTTTAAAAACCATTTGATTGAAAATACTTTGAAAACATAAAAAGAAAGGTTGAAAATGTTTAAAATACTTTTTTAAACCATAAAACATTTTTGAAAAACATTTTCATATACAACAACTTTAAAAAAATTAATGTACATTATATTAATAAAAAAAATTCCTTAAAAATAAACATGTAAATGTATAATGTAAGCTTCATAGATATGACAGTCATGATGGTGGGTATGTCCATATATGTTGAACATTCCCTATCTACCTTAAATGTTCAGAAAAGTGTCTTAATCAGAAAATGGTAAGAATATTCATTCTAAAAACATTTTATAAAAGTTAAATAATTGGTAAAAATTTCCTTTCACATCATTAGATAATTTAAAAACCTTTTTTAAACCATTTTTAGAAATAATTTTTTTCAAAGAACACAAATTTCTGATCAAAAGGTGAAATTAATTTAGACATTCATAAAAACATTTTCATAGATATCTTAAGTAAAAAAGAGTGTAAAATGGTAAAAATAAATTAAAATATCATGTAAAACCATATTATAAGATAATTCATGAGTGTTCTTGGGATAGGGATCATAATATTTCATCAAAGGAAGCATAATCATACATAATCTCGAAAAGTAATGAGATTGTTTCAATAAACACTTACCACTCAGTAACTTTAAACCAGACTCCCCATATAAGAAAATTAAATTACATGAAGATGAAAATATCATGAAAATAAGTATATTTATGATATAACATGAAAAAATAATTATATATACCTCTTAGAAAAATATAGTTTCATAACATGGAATGTGTCTCAAAGAAGGAAAATTGAGACAAAACTATATAACCAATTTGGTAATTTTTGAAATGTAAACCCCATGAAATAAATATCATTGAATGGATATTTAAATTCATTTAAATTTAAGAAAAATAATAATATAATACATTAATGGTAATTATATACACCACAAAAAATACAATATTTGTGAATAAGGCGTGTCTCTCATGGATATAAAAAGTGAGATGAAATTCCCTTACCATATGTCATGACTCTCGTTGTACTCATAAAAACCTCCTATATAATAAATATAATTTTATTATAAATGTTTTAACGAAACATATCCTTATATATAATACCATATATTATTTGATTATGACATTATATTACGTTCTTGTTAACAATTCATTGTTAAGGTTTTGCTACGGTTAATATCCATTTTTTCTTTGTACATGTTTTGACACATTATTATTGATAATATAACTTATATCATCATTCAATTACTTATATAATGTAAAAAATTATATATATATATCATATATATTTAGTATATATGTATTTATAATAATATATAAGAAATAAATATGAAATGGAATACACCATTCATAGAGATGGTAGGTCGTACATACGCGTGAACGTTGTTTCCATTTTGTTGTCGAACTGAAGGAAAGTAAGTAAATGAAATATATTTATATAATATTATTAAAGTTGAATTATTATTTTATATATATCATATATTTTTACTAAATACTTACTAAATTCCATGCAAACTATGAACGAATCACATCACTTGGAGGAGGTTGTAGTCCAAATGTCCACAAATGATGTTAGCGTATTTACACAAGATGGAAAGTATAAAGGTATGTGTTATAAAAGAATAAAATAATTAGTAATAAATTAAAAATATCATATATATTATATATAAATATATTTTCCATCATAATTCCCACCATGATAGATAGTAAAGGAATAACGAACAATCATCATTTCTTGAGGCGGTAGTTTTCCGTACACATAAATGGTAAGTTCGTTACGCATTAGATGAAAGTGTGTGTATGCTTATATAGAACACTTAGTATAAAAATATCTCATTATATTGAGAATATTAGTGTTTTTAAATAAACATGGAATAAAGATAATTGAAATTATGGAGATAGAAATGAAACTAAAGTGTTTGAGGAAGAATGTTACCTCTTATTCGGGTTACTCGTTTTGGTTTGCATCAAAGGGATTCCTTGGATGGATTTATTCCCAAGTGGATGATTATAGTATGAGATTATTAGGTTTTAAGACCTATATTATCATATATTAGTTGAGTAAAAGTTTCTTGAGATGTGTGAAGAAGTAGGAGGTAGGAGGACTTTTTATAGTGGGGGAGGAGTGAAACTCTTTTAAATTTTTGGAAAGAGGTTTCCACCCACATTTTTAGAATTGAAAGTTACTTTAATAATGAACCAAATTTTATCCAAGGTATTTTATGGTCTGAATATAGACAAAAATTTTTTTTTTACATGTTTCTAAGGAATTTTGGCCCTTAATTTTATGGTTCAGTCCCTTGTTAAGCTTACATTTACATTAATCACTATAATTAATTTTAATTACTTTCACTAATATTTTTGGTTAGAAACTACGTTGATATTATTATAAATTAAAAATTATCATTATTAAAAATATGGAAATCATTTTTCCAAATTATAATCACATATGTGGGAGAAAATAATTTAAATTTCATCTCGCAGATGAGACGATAATGTGGGTTTTTAAAGTAAAAATGTTCAAATGATTGCTATGATTTTATATTTGATTTAAATATGAAATTAATTGAAATGAAATAAATTATATTAATTTATAAATAATTTATATAATTTTACTTAGAAACAAAATTAAAATATAGTTTAACACTATAAATAAATTAGACAAAATGCAGTTTTGTTTTAAAATTCGGTATTTTTCACTATTCAATAAAAAATGAAACTTCAGAGAAAAATAAAAAAAATCACCCTAAGATAATTTTTAGGTTTCTATTTTAAATACGAATTTTATTTTGAAATATAATATTTATAATAGTTCTAAAAATTATATTTTTAATTGTTTCTCTATTAAAAGGCGGTAAAAGTGCCTTTATAAAAAATTTGATTTGAATACAAAATATTAGGTTTGTTATTATGTTATGATTATAAAATTTATTGTATGAATAAAAAAATATTTTATTGAACATATAAAATGAACATTTAATTAATTTAATTCTCTAATTAATTTAATTTTTTGGGTAAAATAGCTTTTTTGGTATAAAACGAGTTTTTTTATTAAAATATTTACATTATATTCAGTTGGTTAATATATCCATTTCTAATTAATTTGTAACCAATGAGTTCATTTCAAATCTTTTGTAAACCACATATTTTCATAAGTTTATTATTAATAGTCATAAATATAAATTTAACGTCTAGGTTATATCTTATTATATTAAATACTAATATTTTAATAATATATTCAGGTTTGATAAAACTCAGTAATGCATGTAATACAAGTCATTGAAGAAACCCGTTGTTGCGTGAAACACATTAAAAATCGATATCGTGTGCATTTAAAGATAAATATAATATATTGAATCTATTTAAAATATGAAAAATATTTTAAAGTTTTGGGTAATTATATTCTATAATGCGCTTGGTGTTGCATGTAGCGCAATCTTAACTTGGTGTTGTGTATAACGTAATCCAAACATAGCGCTTTCATTTTAAAATATCTAGATTGTTTCATGAAATGAAAAATATCTAAAGAAGATTAAATTAATTCAAAAAAAATCACAAAATATCATGGTGTTACATTGATCTTATGTTATTACCAGGCATGGATTGAATAAATTTCATTTAATGGTTTCAATGTCTTAAAGTAGAGGGTGTTTATTTCAAAATAAATATGAACTTACTTAATAACTAAAAAATTATGTGTCTTCACTATCCTAAGTCTAATCACCTATACACCTGGAGTATCATATTCAATATAACTCAATTTTAGAGGATCATTCTAAAACTCAAGATTTGTATCCTTAAAATTAGTGAGATCAACGAAGAAGATACATAATTTACTGAAAATCTCAACTAAATAATTGATTAATAATTATTAAAATGAGAAATATAATCAATAAAACCCCTTGAAACTTACATGGATCAAAAAAAATATTTTCATCCCTTCATTTATTCAAATATCTTATTTTTATATGAAATTTTACTTATGATGGAAGAATTGATGAAATGAAAAACAATGGAATAATGAACACTCCAACATTGTGTGAGGAATTTCACAATTGCTAGTGTGAATAAATGTTCAACTTGACTCACAGGTAACAATATTATATAGGAAATATTATAATTATATAATAATAATTTTTATTAAGAATATAGTATTATTAAAAAAACATACTTTTGAAAAATGACTTGTGAATACCAAATGATAGAGGAATAATACATTTGAAAGAACAAAACATCTCCAAAAATAAATTCAACACCACCCCTATAAATACTAATTTATTGGTCCTAGTTTTGATCCCCCATAATTTAGTTTCATCCCAATTAATTAGGATTTTAAAATTGGGGTAGAAAAAAAGGAAAGAAGAGTTTTTAACTTTGACAAAAATAATCAAACTATATTTATCCCCCTTTTTAAGTTAAAGTTTGACTTTGAAGTTGGTAAAATATGGGATGGTCATAGAATAAATATATAATCATACATATTTACTATAATTTATTTAGAAATTCTATTATAATTTGATATTCCATTTGTATGTTATCAAGAAATTGATGGGATGACTTTATGGGTCTTCAAATATAGCCAATAATTTAAACTTCCAATTAGAACTACTGGATCTCTTTGAAAACAACCAAATTAGATCTTTTCACAGTTTAATGTAATTTTCCTAATAATTTTATAAATATCCAATTAAAATTTTATATAAATTGGGTTTTAATTTTGGGCTCCAAATTTATTTTATGGGCCTAAGGCTGATTATTATTTTTCCAGAAATTTATACATCCATGGAAAAAAATGTCCATATTACCTTAGGATTCATCCATTAATCCTAAAAGAAAAAATTCCACACTCAAAGTGATCATTCATATCCCAAATTATAGAATTAAAATAATGAAAATAATTTAATACATAGTCTAATTACATATTGGACCCAAATTGACTCACTCTAATCTTGAATTGGAGATGGGATGAGAAATGAAGTTCAGTTTATAAAATGCACTAAAATTGGTGTTTATGGAAATCGAGTCACATGAATATTAAATTTTAAACAATTAATATTAGCCTCTTTCTGTGGATAATGATAGAAAAATGTAAAATTTATTTTGTAAGAATATGTCATCAAAACATTCTAATATTTGGGTTTCAATTCTTAGTCTATAATATTTTTAAGAACACCAAGGTTAGTTTTATATTGAATAATATAATTTAAACTTTGAGTTTATTATTTAGGATTTATAGATTACTATTGTATTTATTCATAATAAAGTTTATTCATTTTGGGAAATATATTATCTTGTTCTAACCATTTTGTTTGTTCTTATTGTATAAATACATGAGGAATAAATTGTCATCATTTTATAGATTATGGGATCTGTTAGAATTTAATTTTACTACTTTAATTATGTAAACTTCATTTTGAATCATTTAAAAAAAGATATTATTGTAGACATTTATTAAAAGGTGAAATTATACTTGGAAGGTAAGTATATTTCCTTATGATTTTATTCTATATTGTAATGTAATTCCTCAACTCTAGGAAAAAGCATCTTGAAACAAAAAATTTATCATATTAAATTCATTTCTAATGAATCGATGGTCTTTTAACCAATCAAATTTTTATGATTTTGTGGTCATTTAATTTTTCATGACCAGGTTATATATCACTCTCCATCAGTATGTATGAGTTATTTTTCTCTTCGATGTCCATATTTTCACATCCCACTATTGTTATCCTAACTAAAAACCAATTTATGTGTTGTTTCATATGAATTTCATATTTTCATTTCCCTATTTTTAAGAGGATGTCTTATTATCCATTTTTATAATGGGGGTTTTCAAAAATAATTTTTCAAACGTCAAATAATTGATTTCCATTCAAAAGTTAAAAATTCAAGTATGAAATTTATTAAATGGTTGAAAATTTAATATTATGAAATTTTAAATAGAGGAATATGTTTAATAGCGTATATGATACACACCATCAAGGTTTAATGAATTGGGAAATATTATTACTTAAATTTGAACATTTTAATGTAGAAAATAAATTGGAGGGTATGAGCATTATTAAATAATTTATGAAATACATATAAATTTCCTAGTAAATATAATTTTATTGATTAATTCTTAGGAAATAAGCATTCAATTTCCATTATAGTCTTTTTATTCTTCAAAAATCAGTTTTCTTTAAAAAATGTATTTCTTTTTCTGAGAAAATATTATATTTCATTTATCTAAATTTTGTAAAAAAAATTTTCATCAAATTAACATAAATTTTGAATTTATCAAATAAAATTTATCTTAAGGTTACTTTTTTGCGATTTTTTTTGAAAATTTATATTTTTCTATGAAAAGAGAAAAATTCAGATTTTTGTTCAAAAAAATGTATTATATTTTAAATTATTTAGAAATTAAAATTCTATATTGGATTTTTTTATATATTAAATTTGTATATTTTCATTAAAAATAATCCAATTATATCCTTTTAAATTATGTTTATTATTGAATTTAGTATAAAAACATTTTCATACTTAAAAATCAATTTTTTAGAAAAAATATTTTTCGTCTCATTTTACGGGTTTAATTTCAAATTAAATTCTACCACTTCTTAGAATTGAATCGTAAAAATTTAATTCCATATTTGGAATTAGTAGGTCCATATTATGTGAAAATGTCCCTTCAATTTTTATTCATTATGAATGGTAATCTTATAAAATTTTCTTATCCCGATAATGGTAAGATAGGTTAATTAAGGGTAAAAATAATGTGATAAGGACTAGAAAGTAACCATAAATATTTTCTTAATTTTATTGGATGAGTAAATATCATATATAATCATCTATTTTTTTATTTATGACCTATTTCTCCATATGTCCAGGATTTTTTCCTTTATAATATTTTCTGTAAAGGAAAGAAAAAATTGACATTCTCATTATTTTATTAACTTTAATGTTTAAAATGGGGATAAAATTAAGGTATGATTGGTTCTAAATATTAATTTTAAAATAAAATTAATTTAATTTACCATGTTAAATTATTTCTAATTTTTAGTGATAAAATAATTTTCTTAAATTCCTACGTAATGATGATATGGCATTTCTTCAATTAATAGAAAAATAAAATAAATGATTTTAAAAATGTTAAAAGTAATATAATTTTAATGAATTATTGTGTTTCATAATTTTTTTAGATAAAAATGAAATATTATATAGTTTTTAATACATTATATTTTAATTACACTATTGACCTGTTGTTTTCAAAGTCAAATTAAATGAATAGTTTAATTTTTTTTATTAATGGTATTTTATAATAAATGATATTTTATTAAATGATTTAAAATTTCTAAAAAACATATCTTTATCCAAGGAAATGTTATATTCCTAATAATAACTACCATAGTCCATTTATGGCCCATTTTTCATTTTATATAAACTATACTAACCCCTTAATAGTAAAAAAACATTTATTTCACTGTAATTTTCAAAAGGGTTAAAGGGGGTTAAAACAAAAAATAATGGCATAAATATAATCTAAACATATCCAAAGAGTGACCCTACCATATCTTAAAAATGGTCACCTCCTCTCATATTTTCTTCACAATTGAAAATCTTATTTTCACCAATACCTACCAAATTACTTCCTTAAATACCTTCTCACATCCTAGATACATTTTTTGGATCATAAAATTGACCTAGGAAATTTTTTGGTGTAAACCTTAAGAGGTTGTCCAATGAAGAGGTATAATTCTTAACCAGGGCTTGTTCATTTTATCTCTTCTTCTAACACCATAAAATATTCTCAAAACATGATGAAATAATGGAACTATTATATTTCATATACATAAATGTTATTATGTTAATGGAATCGCCTAAATCTATATCCTCTTTTATCAAATGTTAAATGAAAACTTCGTTTGTGTGTATGGCGGACTACCGCCTTGCGAACTGATGTAATTTTTTTCCATCTTCACCTCTCATGGATGGTGGTAATTATGGATTTAATTTATATATATGATATTAATGAAATATTTATCATTCTAAAAATATAATATATTATTTTATTTCTAACCTTTCCATTCACTGAAAAATGATAACATAGTCCATGCATACGTATGGACTACCACCTCCACAAAGCGATGTGATTCATTTTTCATCACCACGTCACACATAATATATATAAATATAATTATAAAAATAAAATGGTAGTTATGATATAATTATAATTATATTAATTTAATCTAATACATACCTTATTTTAATAATGACATTCAAAAATTGAAATGTTACTCATGTGTACGTGCGCCTACCATCTCCACAATTGAAATGTAGTTCATTATTCATAACCATATTTCATTTTAGGTTTTAAAAGTATAATTGATAGATAAAAATTGGAATAATTTCATCATCATTATTATTCTATAGATGATTTAATAATTACCTCATTTACCATATTCAACCTACCCAAGTCATTTTGTATATTTGAGCTGAATATCGTTAAAATATATGACATGAACATTACTGATTAAGTAATTGATTATAACATAGTAAAATAAATAATAAAATATAAAATTACCTTAATAAATTAAATAATTAACATAAGTTTATTATTCAAGAATATAATTAATGTTCACGGTGAGTATGAATCATGGTAAGTTACACTGTACTTTAAAATCCTCATTTTAAGTATTTTAAAGATTTATTTTCTAGATATTCTTCTTCCATGTCCATATTTTTTAAAAAAATATTATTAATATATATATATATATAAAAATAAAATAATAACAAAAATTATGTCTCCCTTTAATTTTTTTAAAAGGTTTTCAAGGGAAATATTTTTATGCAATGTTCAGACTTTATTTACCAAAGACAAAAAAAATGTTCTATTTTAACATATACAATGACAAAAAATTGATTCCATAACCGTTATTTTATTTTTTTTTCATTAATTTTTTATATTTATTATTTTATTCAAATAAAATCATTTTCCCTTCCTTTTGTGTATTTTAGTTTTAAAAATGGGTTTTAAAGAGAAATGATATTTCAATATCTGAAAAAAAATTTCATATGGGTTCAAAAGAGTTTTATAAGGCTTTTTTATGATGAAAAGGAGAAAGAATAATTTTTTTATACCTAATGTTGTATTTTAGAATTATATATGAGAAATAGGTTATCCTTATACATCTTATATGTTTTTATCTCCATTATAGATCATGAGAAATTGATAATCTTGATATAGCTTATATGAAGGGTGATCCCCATTATAGATTTCAAATTCATTACATAATGTTTCTTTTCTTAATAATAAATAAATAGGGAGTTACTGAGGTGTTTTATCCTATATATTAAACTAGAATCCAATTATTTTTTACATCAGTTATGAATATAATTTATCTATTTTTCTCAAAAGGGGTTTTATTTTCTATTTATGGGGTTTAAAGGTTCCCTTAGAGAAAACATTATGTGTGTCTTTCATGAGGAAATGATTTATTTAATTTGATCAAATATCATTGAGATAAGTTTAAACATTATTTCAGTTTTTATACTTTTCACTCGAATAAGTGATTTTTCCTTATTTATATCCCTTACATAACTTTTTGTTCTCATCTCATGTTTTAAATTTTTTGCCACAGGGCTTAAGGATGGGTAAGAAAAAAGAATAAGTCAAGTTGAAAGTCATGCATATTTTCCCTAAAAAGAAAACATGTTTCTCTTTAAAGGATTTTTTTGTTGGAAAATGGATTCTGAATATAAGTGTATAGTAATATGTTGATTTTTTATGCAATAGTTATGACCTAACTTTAGAAAACTCTAAACTATAAATATATTTGGGAATGGAAGATGGTGAATTGTAGTCTAAAGACACTATAATATGTAAGATTTAATGTCAGTTCCTCAAAATACATAACTGATATCGTCATATGTTTACATTAAATGAGTAATTCATGTAAAGACATATTGTTATTTCAAATTAACAATCACCATATGAGTAAGGTAAGAGTAAGAGATAGTCAAAACTATTTACCATCCTAGACATGGTATTTACCTCCAAATAGATGGGTAGTCTGAACCCAAGTCCCTTTACCCTGGGATACTTTACTCAAGAGAGAACTCAATTCATCAAAAATTTGAAACCTAATGTTCATAAACTATATCCAGAAACTAGATTAAAGTTCATAACATTAATTTCAAACCAAGCTCAAGGTAAATAAAAAACTAAATGTATAATCATACTTAGTATGTAATAAGAGTCCATATATAGAAGTTGTTTAAAAATGAAGCTACATTTCATAAAAAATTTACTAAACATAAATATATTAGGTAATTAACTTGAAATAAATAAACAATTCAAACATATTAACATGAGATAAAAATTTATAAATAAATCATAAATTAAAGGTAACTTTAAACCCATTTATAATTTCATATATACCATTATGGACATTCCATAATTTTTAATATAAATATTTTATATTCATTATAATATGAACTCTATCATATTTATAATTATATGGAATTTCCATTTTAAATATATGCTATTTTTTGAATTATAAAAAATTTAAAATTCAAATTCTGTTTTGTATACATACTCTAATATAAGATATTTACCTTTATTTAAACCACAATGATATCATTCATTAAAACAATTTAGATGTGGCTTAAATGATATTCAAATAAGGACCATTTAATTTTAACAATTCAAATAAATTAATTATGAACAATTCATAATTTCAATATAAACCTTTTCTATTTTCACCTTATTTCATAACTTATAACCATTTGTTAATTATTTTTAATGATTTCTAATTAAAAAAATATTTCTAGGTTATAAGTCAATCTATATAATTTTTTAAGGTATTTCAAATATTAACATTTAATATTTTGGGAGAAATATTTCATAAACATTTCTTTAATTAAAATAATTAATTAATTAATTAACTTAATAAATTCCTAATAAATTAAATTATACAAAAATAAATTTTAATATGGTTTATAAACACTTTATAAACCATTATAACCATTTAAGAATTTAAAATAAAAATTAAAAAACTTTAATATTTACCCTGATGTAGAATCCATATTTTTTATGAGCATATACTCTACCTACCCTTACATAGATAGTATATATAAGGATAGATAGTATTTAGCATTATATAATTCATACCTCTTATGGTTATTGTGCTCTTATGTTTATGTCAAACTTTCAAGTAAAGGTAAAAATAAGATTACACTTACATGAAATCCCTTATATAAAGGTAAACCGCTTCAGGTAAAGGTAACTAGGCTAAGACCACCACACAAGCTTTTAAAATAATTAATTGCATTTATGTGAATATAAAATCCCTCACTATGTCAAGGTATCTTGTAATAACCTTTTAAACAAGACACTAAAACATGATATTACATTTACATGAACTCTTTCATTTGAAGGAAAGTACTTTGTTACCTTTATGTATCACCAATTCATATAAGGGTAATCTATATGTTACCTTTATGTAACCCTTTTAAAAACACAAAAAACTTTACATGAGTTCCTCATGTATAGGTAACACATCTATTACCTTTAACTGTAAATTTATATATATCACCTACCCTTATATAAATCAATTAATGAAATGGTAAGTTGAGGTGACACATACATAGACTGATCTATGTAAGGGTAAAAAATATGACTCTTATGTAGAACAATCTATGTAAGGGTAATGCCTTGGTTACCTTTATATAACATACTTACAAAAATGTAAAATATTTTTTATTTTAAAAAATATTTTGTAGAATATGAAAACATTGTTATGTATTCATTATTACTTCATTCCAATAAATATTTCATAAATCAAAATCATGGGATCCTTTTGATACCAATAAAGGGTTTCGAATGATACTTATAATGATTATGAGAACATGCATAAGTGATTTAATCAATTGTCTTAGGATCTCCCATACAAGATAAATGAAATAGAATATAAAACTAAAATTAAGAAATAATTTAAAACATATTTGTCACCAAATATGCCTCTACTCCCCTTGATCTAGGTTTGATATGTTTGATGTCTGCAACTAGAGTGGAAAACAAAAGCTTCCCACCTTTTATATCTATCAATAGGCCAAACTAAATCTCTCATAGTATGAGAATCATCCAACTTCACCAATAGTGCACTTGCACCTTGAAGTGTTATGGAAGAAGAAGAGATGAGGTTTGGGTATCTGGTTATTTTGGAGAAGTATGAAGTGATCACATATTTCTATACTTCCATTGTATGGAAATGATTTATATATAACACTTGATGATGCTGCTTAGAGGTTATTGCATTTATTAATATGTTATAATTAATGAATAAATGTTATTACTAGTTTATGTATCATATACATGAATGTTATTTATACCAAAAATTTCATATCATGAAACGTTTTATTAAATTATAGCTATGTGAAAGAATGACTTGAATGATAATTTTTTATCATTCATCCCCAAAAATATGCAGCATTAAAAATATACCCATTATGGTTGTACATAATAATTTTCATGAAATACAAGAAAGCTTATATATATATATCATATACACATAAGGCTTTAGATAATATCTACATTATTCTGAAATCACCTCTAAATGCAGTGTCAAGAAACATATATACAACTCTTTTGAAAAAGCATTGTGGAATCATTTTGAAGTTGTTTTTTCATTTAATGATGGTTTAAACTGCGGCTAAATGCTTGACATTATTTTTTATTTTTTTTAAAATATTATTTATTATTTATTATTTATTTCTTAATTAGTTATTATTTATTCTATATTAATTATTACTTATTACTTATTATTTATGATCTATTATTTATTATTTATTATTTATTATTTATTATTTATTATTTATTATTTGTTATTTATTATTTATTATTTATTATTTATTATTTATTATTTATTATTTATTATTTATTATGTATAATGTATTATTTATTATTTATTATTTATTTACTTATACTTAATTTACTAAGGCTTACCCTTACACATTCTATAGAAAATTGTGCTTACCTTTATTTAACGCATAGAGACTTTTGTCAACCATTAAGTGGACACAAAAATTAGACCTTGTGTAAAGGTAAATAGATTTACCTTTATGAAAAGAGAGTTTACTATGTTAAGGTAAGTGAATATATATATACATATTTAAATATATAATAGTTTTAATTACACAAACTAATCTATTGTATGGTATATGATTAATTATTATTTCAAAAACTCTAAAATTACATCCAAATCAACTGATTTACTTCAAGTACATTATTAAAATTTGAAAAATCAATTTTAACTATTAATGAGTGGGAAAGGGTGGGGAACAATTTAACCACCCTATGAGAGACCCCTTAAGGATCTCACTATATTCAGAACATAGTCAACATTGTAGAGTAATGATGTGTATATCCATCCAATATCTTCAAAATAGTCATTGAATAATATCCTAGAGTAGATACCTCTCAAACATGAATAAGTCCATTAATAAGACATTGAATCAATGAGGAGATACAATTTCATATATCAACATTGGATCAAATACCTCATCCTAATAAATTCATGTGTTAAACTCAGAATACTGGTCACACATCCATGACTCTCATTCCCAAGTAAGGCCATATAGGCGGACAAAAAAAAACCCACCATGAAATCCATATTAATCAAAAAATCATTACAACAAATATTCATTTCCCCACATCATGCTACAATCCATATGGATTAAAATAATGGAGTCCCCTCTCAATTTATATCTTGAAAAATTGATCAGTACTCCTCTCATATCTTTTATAAATTTTATCACACCCCTCCAAACTAACAAGAATCCATCAAGGAAACCATGTTCATTCCTTGTAAAACCCATATTTTTTACTTGTAAGACTTATAAATATATCTAGAATGATTTTTAGATTCAGGAACTGAGACAAAATATTATTTCTAGGACTGGTGTTCTCGAAATTAATTTCATAAAAACATTAAATATATTTAATATTCTATGTGCACAGTTTTTCAAAAATAATGGTATATCTTCGAAACAAAATATTGAATCTAAAATCTCACACAATGGTTGAATATGGTACATTATTTTTACCCTAGGCATGTACTAAAATCGGTCAGCAAGGGGCATTTGAATAAAAAATTCATTAGCGGTGCATTTAAATTTAATTAATTAATTAATTTAATTTTTTAATTCAAATGAACTAAAAATAATTACCTTTAAATACAAAATTATGGAGGATTTATAAGGTTATCTACATAACCATGGGATCATTGATAGGATATTATTCCATACATTCATTGGTGGATCTAAATCAGATGATGACAAACCTCCAGATCCAGGCAGATTGATGCACATTGAATGTAACAACTCCTTTTCTTCATTGAAGAGTGTGTTCATCATCGAATAATGATCTAAATATAGGTTTTACTCTTTAATTTTTGTATTTTCCCTATTAATTAAATATATTGATAATTATCTTCCTTTTCCTTTGATATTCATCAATTAAAATCCATTTCATGTGCTTGCATACCCGATTTCAACTAATTATTAAATATGTTCATGTTTTTCAATGATTTCCCCCCTAAATCTCCTCAATTTGTATTCATTGGACAATAAAACATTTCTGATGATTATTTCACATTTTTTTCTTATTTATTTCTCTTAATAATTCTTCACATTCTTCACTGATTGGTCTACAGGATCTCGGTTTGACATCATCGGGCAAGACCGAGCCCAATTAGACCCTGGATTCATAGTGGATTCATGTGAGAGGATTGGATTGATGAATCAAGGATTGATTAAAATTATTTGAGGTATAAAAGTGATTCCAATGTCGTTTTGGGGATCCATTAAGGTTCTATGGGTGACAACAATATGTTCGGGTATGCATGAGTGTTTTGGATTACACTTTCTAACCACCGAATGGCTGGAAATGATGAACGTAGACAATTTCCTTCTTTTTTGGGTGGCCTAGGGGAAAGATGTGAGGAGGTGATGCCAGATATGGAACATAGAGGTATGGATCTAATTTTATATGAAAAATATGAATACATAGTGTGTACTATGATGAACACACATCATGTTTTGCCCCTTTTTCTATGGTTGTATGGTTTTGGAAAAGTCAAGGATCACACATTGTGTAACCCTCCCCAAGTAGATAGGTCATATAGAAGGAGCACACTAACAAGACCCCATATAGAAGGGAACTCCACGTAACAAAGTACACCGACATAGGAAAGGTTACATGGACATATCCTAGAGTATGGGAATGACCCTGAGTGGCTCAGACACACTGTGTAGTCACCAAAAACCCATTTATGGATGCATGGGATGTTATATTTCTATCATCAGGGACATGTCCAGGTAGTGAAGTTGGACCACACATTGTGTGGGTTTGCTTACACATTATGTACCCCTTCTTTGTTTTCAAGGAAACTTCAACCTCTCATATCTCCTTCATATGGACAAACATTTTGTTCAACGATTAGCCTATCCTGAGTTTTTTTCTATGTAGAATGTATTGGTGGACTCTAAAGTGACCTTTGATATATGATGAGATATGTTCTAAATGTGGAACTTCTTTAGGCAGTACTCAATGATAGTATTGATCAAGAAGTATCATTTTAGTGGTATATCTCTTTGTCGTTAGGTAACGGGTCCTCAATCTACTGAGTGACACCCCTTATGGTGTTAGGGCATGAGACCCATATTTACAAATTGGTACCCCCTATGGAATTAAGGCATGATTCCTCAATCTAATAAGCAGTACCACCTTTGGTATTAGTGTGCAGGTCCTCTATCTACAGATTGGTACCCACTATCCCCAATTTCATTAGGGTGAAGGTCCA
Organism: Viscum album; assembly: GCA_963277665.1. NCBI lineage: Eukaryota > Viridiplantae > Streptophyta > Magnoliopsida > Santalales > Viscaceae > Viscum > Viscum album. The sequence continues at coordinate 343,383,485 of OY728127.1, read as the reverse complement.
CTAGCTATTGAGTGGTATCCCCCTATGGTGTTAGGGTGAAGGTACTCTATCTACTGAGTGGTATCCCTGTGGCGTTAGGTAGTGGGTCCTCTATCTAAAGAGTGGTATCCCATATGGTGTTATGGTTCATGTCCTATATCTACTGAGTGGTTCTCCCCATGTCATTATAGAATTGGTCCTCTATTTAATGAGTGCCACCCCCTATGTAATTATGGAATGGGTTCTATATCTATTGATTTTTACCCCCCCTCTTGGTGTTAGATCAAATGTCCTCTCTCTAATGAGTGGTACCCCCTATAGAGTTAGGGAATTTCTCCTCTATATACCAAGTTGTACCTCCTATTGGATAAGGAATGAGGTCCTCCATATATTATATAGAACCCCCTGAAACACTATAGCATGGGTCCTCTGGTTTGAAATTTTTCAACCTCGACTATACAACACAGTGGTGAGTTGTGGTCCCTCTACATAGTAACTTATATAGAGATACACGTGAGATGTTGGGTATCAATGATTGACCTTTGGAACTATTGGCATTATTTCCTAGGCTCGGCTATTATATGGAGATCTACTTTATCTCTCATTTGGGATTATTTTGTTTTAGAATATATATATATATATATATATCCTTGTTTATTGGATGTTTCTACTATCTTAGTTTGGGTTAAGATCTCTGTCTATACCTATCATGTCTCTCACTGCTCCCACTTCATCTTTTGAGGTGTCGTACTGGGTATGAATATAGTCACCCCTTCATGGTCTTTGATCGCATGTGTCGAGTATAATGCAGACAATGGATAGGTCGGTAGCGATTACAGAGAAGCATAGGGATACATGGTGCATTTGAACACATATGGTGGTCAGATCTTGGAGACTTAAAGCTAGTCTTTTTCAACATTTAATTTTCCAATTTTGTTAGGATAGTAAATCATTCTAGTTGGGCATTTATTTTTCCCCTTTTACATTTTATTTTACTCTTTCATACTCTTTTACTCCATAGAGTTTTTACATGCATGGTCTATTCTATAGATGTTAAATTTTTTATATTATTTCTCTACACTTCTACATGTATATGGTCAGGTGTGTGCATACATGTACATTAAGAAGAGGACTACCATATTAGTTCTACCTATTGGTTCTTATTTCCACCCCTGACCTATAGAGGCGGCCTTGATAATGTAGTAGTTTGATCCCTATAGGTTTGGATTGTAAAAAATTGGTACCATAGTAGTTCATTCCTTCAATTGGTGTTGGGATTAGTCCCCTTATAAGGATTTAGTTGGGATTTTGGGAAATATATTCAAATTGTTTCAATTTTGGTTTCCAAGCTAGGGAATCTGGTGTTGGTGTGGTGGTAGACATATCCATTCATGAGGACCTTGGCTACCTAATTGTTGACTCATAATAATTAGACATTAGTTTTGGGGATCAATGGTACATGCATCATATAGGATTCAGTATTTTGATTGTCCTTCTTGAGTTATCTCCCCATTATATATATATATATATATATATATATATATATATATATATCCTCTTCTGACTATGGTCTGTCTTGATTAAATTTTTAGGATGCCTTAGTGATGAAATCCAACCAAGTTACCAGTTCCAGATTGTGATGAATAACTATTGAGCGATCGGGCCTCATTTCAGGGTCCATCCCACAAGATTCTTTCTCTTGGTGGTCAAGTAGGACAATCCCCATCTATTAAGAAGTATATCATACTTGTTGAGTAGGTTGAGGATGCACACAATATTATTACACTTTGTAAGTTAAAGTGTCATAGGATATTGAGGTTCTACAGTGAGCCAAATCCCCATGAATATGAGGATTGGATAGAGTCAGTGATTTATGTTTTTAGTCTTATCTGGACACCCACTGATCATGTGATTAAACTGGAAACTATAATTTTCCAAAGAAAATCGGGGCATTCGTGTTGTCTAGTTATATAGATTAATGAGGATTCAATACTCTCAGGGACTAACTTCCAATGGGTTTTCTATTAGGAGTATTACCCCTTATTCTTGAACTCATATTTAGGGGCTTCGGGAGCTGTAGAAGTGAGGGATGACAATTGTAGAGTATTCTTAAAGGTTCAAAAACTTTATGCAGTACCCCCTCAACATGATTCAGAATGGCCAGTTCTTGGTGCATAAGTTTGTGAAGGGCTTCTACAGAGATATTTGTGCCAGTGTAGTACTCTTGTGCATTTCCACTATATTGGGGTGTTGGAAAAATCACTGGTGATGGATATCTTCCTGTCAGAGGTAATGCATATAGATAGATCTTATAGCGGCCATGGTAGGTTTGAGTCATCTACAATAGCTAGTAGGTGTTAGTCGGAATGATATTGGTATAGGAGAACCCTCCATGAGAAGACTCAAACACATGTTCTTGTGGAATAAGGACAAAATAGTGGATTGGGGTATCCCAGAGAGGGGTAGTTCCATGTATGTGGTGGGTGAGGTAACATGGATTGTGTTTCCTCAACTATAAGTGTCAAGGAGGGAAGTATGATGGAAGATTTAATTCCATGGTAGAAGTAGCACAGTGATCAGGGATCTCTAAGGAGACGGCGGGAGGAAACCAGGGTTGTGGATCGTGAAGATAATTTTATGGAGATCTCTGAGTTGGACATGTGGGTGGTGGAAGATGTTATGACATCCTTCCACCACCACCACCAAGAATCCCACATCAGTCTCAAAGAGATGGAGGTTAGGGCCGTGAACAGCTGCAGGTATGGAGGCACATGACCCAGAATCACATTAGATGATTAGATGTATAATATTTGTTTATTATACTATTTCTTAATAACTAGTAGACACATGTGTGTGTCATTCCTTCATCTTAGTACTTCTGGTTTGATATCTAGAGCTCATATTTGAGGCTTAAGACCAATATATTTGTTTTTAGGTACCAATGGGAAACACTTATTCTATATATTTTTTCTTATAGAAGTGAAAGTTATCGCTTGGTGGATAGAGGTTCAAATGGGACCATTTGGTCCTCACAATAGAACCCTATGATGTCATTTTTGGTATGGATAATTTTTCCATGGTTTGAGTCTAGATTGAATGTCACCAAAGACTATCCAAATTTCTTATCACTACCCAGAAGAGATTATTTTTTTCTGGGAAAGAGATATCTCCTGGTGGGATGAGTGGATTTTTCAAGCAAGAGGCTACAACCTATAATCCTTTATATGTATAGTATATCCCTTAGTGTAGCAGGCCCTTCAGGCATCTGTAATCATTAAATCATGGATTAGTTTATAGATATATTCCCTAAGTGTGTTCTGAGACTAACTATAAGGTGGTAAATGGATTTGTTTCATTGACATACACCACAGGACTGATCTGATATCTTCTATGGCATAGAGGAATCCCCTAGAATGCTTTGGGAGTTGCAGTTGTAGTTGGAGGGCCATAAAGAGTAGGGTTTTATCAAACCCAGTGTATCCTCCAGGGTATCTCCGGTATTGTTCATGAAAAAGGAAAATGAATGTGTGTGGATTTTTATGGACTACCATCACCTAAACCATACAACAATAAAGAACAACTACCCATTTCCAAGGATTTATGACCTCTCTGATCAGTTACGATGTGCGAGATGGTTCTCAAGGATCGATCTCTAGTCTGACTACCACCATTTGAGAGTTGTAAAGGCTGATATTCTAAAGCTGGTATTCTAATTTTTCTATAGACACTATGATTTCTTAGTTATTTAATTCGGTGTGAAGAATTATCCCATTATACTTTTGTATTTTATGAGATGGATCTTCTAGTCGTACTTGGACTAGTTTTTTGTTGATATCATCAACGACATATAAATATACTCTATGTCAGAGGATGATCATGTAGGAACTTTAGGATGCTTCTAGATTTTCATTGGGAGAACCAATTTTATGGTAAGATTTCAAAGTGTAAATTATGGATTCATGAGGTTCACTTTTTGGGGCATGTTATTTCAGATCAAGATTTAGCTATGGACCCAAAAAAATATTGTTGCATTGCTTTCTTGGGATCCACCCAAGAGCATGTCATATGTGTGGAGTTTTCTTGGATTTATGGGATACTATAGGCGGTTTCTAGAAGAGTTATCTAGGATTTAAGCCCCATTGAATTTCATGATGTGTAAAGGGAAACTCTTTACATGGATTAAGCATTTCTAGGGATCCTTTAAAGAATTCAGTATAAGGATGACGAGTGTGCCTATATTGAAATTACTGAAGGAAATAATGGATTACGTAGTGTATTTTGATGCCTCGGGAGATGGAATTGGATTTGTGTTGATGTACATATAGTAATTTATCTCATATAGGTTGGGGAATTTGATACCCCATGAGAATAACTAAGCAACTCACGACCTAGAGCTAGAAACAATAGTCTTCTCTCTAAGGATGTGGCGGAAATATCTTCTAGGAGGGTGTTTTTTTGTTTACTTAGACCATCATGGTCCTAGGTTTGTCTTTTTGTAGAGATACCTAGACCTAATACATAGGCGATGGTTCTAGTTTCTATATGAATATGAAATCGAGATAGTTTATAATCTGGAGAATGGAAACATGGTAGCATATTCCCTTAGTAGGAATTTCTAGGATCATTTGGTGTAGGAGGCAACTGAGTGGTTGTCTTCTTTATAGCTAACCCTATTTGAGTAGGGGAGTTTATCTTTTCTTTAGTCAATGGTGTTGAATCCCCTTATCCTTTAGTAAGTGAGAGATTCCTGGTTGGGATACATCGATTTTGAGGACTTACATTACCAGTTATCCTCAGGATATTTAGCAGATTGATTTTATGATGGAGGAAATCATGTTTTTCTTTTATAGGGAAGAACATTGGTTCTATTCATGATGAGGGAGGAGGTGATAATGGAGTCTCGCATTTCTCCTTTGGATGTACATCCCTTTGTGGTAAGATGTATAGAGAAATTTTGTGGCATTTTTTGGGCCTTCATGATATGGATCATAGGAAAGTTCATTTCCCAGTGGCTCACGTTTTAGCTTGTGAAGACTAAGATTCAAGTTTCACTAGGTTTTCTACATCCCCATGTGATCCTAGAGTGTAAGTTGAATGGAATATACATTTAATTTATAATATGTCTTCCAAAAATAGTGAGAGTTCATAACTCTATCTGGGTGACAGTTGATAGGCTCACGAAGTTGGGACCCTTCCTTGCTATCAGGGAGCATAGTTTGGAAGGAAGTTTGGAGAGTTGAACATGTGGGATATTGTTCATCATAATGGGGTTCCCTCAACTATTATCTTTGAACATTATGCATAGTTCATGTCACAGTTGTGGATAGGACTGCATAAGTCATTTGGGACCCATATGAGGATGTGTACATCCTTTCACGATTAGAAATATGGGCATACTAAGTGCATAATTTAGGTGTTAGAGGATATGCTAAGAGCTTCTGTGTTAGAATTTTTTCAGTGTTGGGAGGATCACTTAACCTTGTTAGATTTTTCATACAATAATATTTACCACTCTACTATCGTCATGGGTACTTTTGAGGCCTTTTATTGGAGACCCTATAGGTCACCCTTGTAATGGATAGAGATCCATGAGACATTTCTTTTTGGGATAGAGATGATAAAGGTGGTGATAGAGAAGGTTCAGGTTATCCTTGAGTGTATGAGGATATCCTTGAGCAATAAAAATATTAAACATATTGACATCATAGGCCCTTGGAGTTTGAGTATGGAGATGACATTTTCTTGAGAGTCTCCCCACGATGTGGATTGTGGATATTAATCCAATGAGGAAAGAATTTCATGTGGTTCATTAGGTTGTTTGAGATCTTTTAGAGGGTTTGATAGGTTTCTTACTGCCTCACCATACCCCCATAGTCAAAGAGGGTGCACGATGTGTTCCATCTATCACATATGAGGAGTTATATGCATGACCAAATGCACATTATTTACTAGGGTGAGATGGACCTCAAGGATGGAGCCTATTTTGTAGAGAACCTGATGGAGATCAAGGATCATAATGAGAGGAGTATATGTGGATAAAAAATACCCTTTTTATTTGTTTTGTTATCATAGTATCTTGTAGGAGAGATCTAGAGAGAGGGAGGTCTATATACAAGATCAATATCCCAAGATTTCTGTTTAGTTATTTCTTTTATGGGAAAAAATATTGAAGGAGGGAATGATGGAGAGACCCAATTTTTTATTTTTAATACTATGAAATATGCATAAAAATATTTTCAGAGTTAGATGCTGAGATGGAATTAGATTATGAGGCTTAGTATTCATGGAATTAATTTTACAACAAAATCAAATATAGTTTACATTGCACATACAATTTTTTTCATAAATAATGAGATATATCCTAAACAGAATTTTGGATTAAAAATTTGAGACCATAGTTTAGTCTAGAACATAGGTTTTTTCCTAGGCATGACTTAAATTTGGTTGGTATGGAGAATTTAGATAAAACAACCATTAGCAGGTGCATTTAAATTAAAGTAATTAATTGATTTAATTGGTTCATTTTAACAACCTAAACGAAATTACCTTTAAATACTTCATTATGGTGAATTGATAGGGATATCCACATAACACTGGGATAATTTAGAGGTGCTTCTTTCATACTTTTGTTGGAGAATAAAAATCAGATGATGACGGACCTTCGGATCAAGGAAGATCGATGTAACGTCCCGGTTCCAGAAGCCACCCAGAGGTTCCCCATACCCAGTTGGTCACATGGCCTCAAGAACATTTCCCCAAATGCCAGAGGCCACCGACTAGCAGCGAGGGCCTTGGGTGTGATAGTGGGAAAACTATGCCCTCATTTGTAGAGTAACACAGCAGAAGGGAAAAAAATAAACAACAGCAGAAGTAGTAAATATACCAACAACAGTAATAACAAAATATTGGAATAACAACAACTGAAGAACATATATATATGATGCATGGTACGTATGTCTAGGAAAGAATCCAAATAAATCAAAATGATGGAATACAAACAGTACTAAACCAAAGTGCAAAAGGAACAGATAAACAACTCCTCAACATTGCAAGCCGAATAATGGTCCCATGCACTCCAGCTCCACATCAAGTTAAGTACCCGAAGTAGAAGGGTGCTTTCCCTTGTCTATACCTGCAGCAATATAATCTATTTGGGTCTAAAATCATGGCCCAAATAGGGTGTGAGACTAAATACCAGTAGTCAACCACCCAATGATCTATGCCTAACAGTTAGTGAATATATGGCAGGTAAAAGTACAGAAGCAATAAACAAGAATGTACTCAGTAAAAAATAGTTCTACATATCAAAAGCAACTAATCAAGAACAGTAACCCTCTAGGAAGTGCACACAACCTATCCCCTCTGGTTCAGTTATAATAATATATAAATACTCTCTAAGGAAGCACTCACAGTTAATTCCCCTTATAGTCAAAAGTAATTCAAGACTCTCTGAGGAATCTCACATGGTCAATTCCCCTTATAGTCTAAGGCAATTCAAGGAATCTCTGAGGAATCTCACACGGTCAATTCCCCTAGTAGCCCCAAGGCCAAGGACTCTCTGAGGAATCTCACTCATTCAATTCCCCTTATAGCCCCAAGTGGTTTAAAGAATCTCTAAGGAAGCTCACTCGGTCAATTCCCCTTATAGTCTAAAGTTCTCAAAGACTCTTTGAGGAAGCTTAATCGGTCAATTCCCCTTATAGTTTACTACAACAGGTTCTCACGGAACTGTGTAAAAAAACGAGCATAGCAAAGAAATACGACCAAAGTAAACCTATAGAGCTACTTATCTAATCATTCTACAACATATCAAGCATGTCAGAATACAAACACTTTACCCTACAACACTTGGCATGGAAAACAGGCAAGGTGGCCAAACAAGTTAAGCAGACCAACGGTCGTAAACAGAACATGCATGTCCAACACATCCAAAGCATACCAATAAACCCTATTCATATCCAATTAACCTCTACGCAAGCATATAAGCATGGAAGGCAATCAACATGGGTAAAACAGTAAACACTCAAAACCCCATTCAAGTGTATTGGTCAAAATTGCACATAATACTCAAAGACTTTCAACAGAAAGGAACAAACCACCTACCTCGGTGTTGGGAGATCGATATAATCCGGCGTCGACCCTTGGATCGACCTAGAACACGGTAGATCTATAAAAACATCTAAAACATTCAACCCACGATATCTCACAAGAGAGGAGAAAACATAAGATGATGCTCTAGGAGAAAAGAGAACTCACTGATGCGATTCCAATACAACCGATGGTGTTCGATTTTGAGGACGAACACTTGCTTGGGGGTTTGTCGAAGATCCGCAGCCATACTAAGCTCTTGGTTAATGAGACCTAGAAGGAGAGATTTCTGGTGATTAGATGTGACCCCAATGCATTTAATGAAAAAAAGAAAGTACACGACGTGTAATTTTGAACTACACGGCGTGTAATTTCCATATCCGTACTCCGCTTTAGGAGGCCTCTAGGACACCCTACATGACAATTTACTTTCCCGTTATATGGCCAGCACCTAGCTACCTGCGGTAACCGAGTACGTGGTGTGTACTCATAAAGTACACGACGTGTACTTCAGAAATTTCCAAAAAACCTCTTTTTCTCAAAAATGACCAGAAAATGAAAACATACCTGAAAAGAATGTTCAGGTTCTTACAAACTTATCCCCTTAAATAAATTCATCCCTGAATTTTCCTAGCGTGGCATAGAAGATGATACCTCAAATAGCTCCTATAGCATCTCTCCTTTTTATCACATGAACTTTCATTACATTATACAAAACCGAGGATCTTTAAGGTTTAGTGTCTTAGAAACCAGGAACTTAATACATGACAAAAACAAACATTCTTCTTAAACACTTGAAAGGGTTCTTCATTTGTTCAACCTAAGTTCATTACAGCATATCATAACCTAGGAGCACACATCAATGAAAAGGGTGAGCAGAAGGCCCAGTAAGGGAAATAAGGGAAACATTTTACATGGGAACTTGAGATACATCAAAAGTCATGAAAAATAACTTTAAGGAATGAGAAAGTGATTATGAGGAATATCATAATAAAAATAACATGTTTCATAACTTGAATATGTGGCTAAAACATTTAACATAGACAATCATTTCCGTGTCACCAAGGTTCATCCCCGAGGTGTCATTAAGAATTACCAAGGTTATTCACCAAGGCGTCGTTAAAAATGGTCATCTCTAGAGATCAAGTCTTTACCCAATTCATTGGAGTGCTATCAGGGCACACCCTTAAATTTTCCTTTTTTATCATGTGAGCCACATATATCATCACCAAACATTTCATAAATAACCCATATAGCATAAAATAAATGGGTTTCATTTCATAATCATAACATTTTAAAAATTGCTTTAAAGACATGATCTTTATGTCACTTTAAACCCACGGAAAAGGAAAGTGGGTTTCGTGTATGTAAATACAAGAATTAAAATAGAAAATCATGATATATATTTTAATACCCATATATAATAAATATATTTGAGTATTCAATTAATAAAATAATATAATTTGAGAAAAAGGGAAAGTCATTTTGAGAAGAAAATTCTGCAGCATAACGACTATGATACAGGGTTTTAGAAAACATTGAAAAGAGAGGGGACATGGGCCACCCACTAATAAATGATCCATAAAACAGTAGGGGAACATAATATGAATTATTTAAGAACATGGTAATGAAATTTGAAAGATATACCATATGAAACAAAGAACTTGAAAGGAAGACAAAAATAAGATTTCTCTTATGAAAATTCGGTAGCCTAACGGCGTCACTTAAAACTTCAAAAATGAATTGAAGAGATCAAATAGGGTCTCTCATAATATAAAAACAAAAGATAATTATGATATATATAGATATAATACCCCAAAAAATAAAAGGAACTTGAAAGACTTGACATGAAAATAGAACTTGAAAATGAGAAGGGTAAAAGAATCCCCTAAAAATTCGGCAGCCTAACGACGCCACTTAAACATTATTAAAATGAATTGATGAGAGAAATAGGGGGTTTATCATCATAAGAACATTAAAAGGAAAGTAGGATGAATATAAAAGAACAAACCCAACATAAGAACATGGAGAATAAAAGAAATCACATAAAAGAGAGTACTTGGAAAGAAAGAGAGAGGTAGGATCCCTTACCTTAAAAAGTATCTCTTAAAACTCGAAGGTCGGGACCTTGAGGGCTTGGGGGCACCATGGGAGGAATACTTGGGAGTTAATGAGACAAGAGCTTCGTTGGGGGAGAGTTGGGAGTGAAAACTAAAGGAGGAAAGGGTGGGTATTTATAGGGAAATTGAGGGGACAAGGCATTAATGGCCAAGGGACACCTCATTGGTGGTATTGGCAAAACCATGGGCTTGCCCATGGTATTTTCCCATGGTATTGGCCACTTGGAACACCTCATACCTTATATTACTATTCATAAGTTGACCATATTTATTACATACTTAATACATTATTTAATGACGTCATTAAACACCCGTAACCTAAAAACTGTATTTTCACTATTCATCAAAAATTCAACTTTCTCTGAAAAATAACAAAATTTCACCTTAACCAAATATTGATGCTCTGATTTCAAAAATAAACTCCATTTTATAAAAATAATTTTCTAAATATTTTTAATTTAATTTTTAAATAAATACACTATTCACCGAAAATTCATTTTTTTTCTAAAAAATCCCCAAAAATTACCTTAACATAATATAAATGCTCTGAGTTCAAAAATGAAATCCATTTTATAAAAATAAATTTCTAAATATTTTTAATTTAATTTTTAATGAAAACACTATTCACCCGAAAAAACTAATACTTGACTAATAATTTCTGAAATAGTTATTTACCTATTTTATTGAATCACGTTACTTAATAAAGGTGCCTAGATTATATTAATACTTTATTTAAGTGAGATTACTAATCTATTTGGTCACATTACTAATCCTAAGCATAAAATCACTATTCATAATTTACTATTCATCAAAAATTAAGTTGATCTTATTAGACTCTAAATTTCATACTGAACATAATTGTAGAAGATCATTTTTTGAAAATAATTACACATAATTAATTATTTAAGGTTTACATAAATATTTTCAAATATCATTTTTCTAGAATTCATCAAAAATATACATACGATATTTATCCAGACATTTGAAAATTCACAAACTTCATCATAAGAAGAAATGAAAATTTTTATTTAAGTCAAAGGATTACACAAGGATGTTACGGTCTCATTACATAGCCCCTTATAACACCGGCATAGGAACTAAGAGTAAGGTGTGCTAGGGTGATAGAATCTTAGGGAGGCTTGGCCAACATTGCCCGAGTAGTGATTTCTATCAGCTTGAACTTCTCGTGAAGGAGATTCTATTCCAGCTTGACATGATAAAGTTCAGCTTGGGTTTGGTCCAGAGAAAATCCCAAAGGTGCTACCTCCTTCCCAAGTTCTGTTAGATGGGCTTTGATCGGTCCAAGACTACTAGATGAGGCCATCGAATCTTCTTTCTATATTAATTAACCAAGATCACTTGTATTCAGAGACAATAGTCGCAACATTCAGTTTCCAACGGTCATACTGACTAACGGTCGTATAATAGTCAAAACCCAACAGTCTCATTTTAATTATACTCATGTTATCAAATGAAACAGTTTTGTTGAGTATGCAAAATAAAATAACACACAAAATTAGGAAACAAGATTTATTCAAAATTTCGGGTCGTTACAGCTCCGGCCACTATGCTTGTACATAGGCCTCCCTCTCCCAAGTCTCATCATGTACCCACCCATGCTTCCATAGCACTCATACAAGAGGAACAGACCGGCCACGAAGAACCTTTGTACTGCGATCAACAATCCGGATAGGATGCTCCTTGAATGACACATCCACTTCGATCTCAGCCTCCTCAGGTTTAAAGACATGAGACTGGCTTGAAAACTAATGTCGGAGCTGAGAAATGTGAAAAACGTCATGCATAGCCCGGTACCTCTGTGGTAACTGAAACCGATAGGCAACCAGACCAACTCTCTCCTACACCTGAAACGGCCTAACACACCTCGGTGAAAGATTACCCCGTCTTCTAATCCTCCTGTGCCCCAACCTCGGTGTGACATGTAGGAAAACCTGATCCCTGAACTCGAACTCCAGAGGTTGTCTCCGCTGATCAGCATAAGACTTCTGTCGAGACTGCATAGTACCCATTCTCTAATGAATCAACTCGATCTACTTTATGGTCTCCTGAACAAGACAAGGTCCAAGCATAGCTGCCTATCCTACCTCTAGCCAATACAAGGGTGATTATCATGTCCTAACATACAAAGCCTCATAAGGTGTCATCTGAATAGTTTCTTGAAAACTATTATTGAAGGAAAACTCTACAATAGGTTTGTGCTTCTCCCAATAACCTCTAAAATCCTAGATGCATGCTTGGAGCATGTCCTCAAGCACCTGAATCCTACGCTCGGACTGACCATCTGTCTGGGGGTGGTAAGTTATACTCAAAAGTACATGTGTACCCAAAGCCTTCTGAAGCCCATTCCATACCCGAGAAGTAAAATGAGCATCCCTGTCTGAAAAAATGGAGTGTGGAACTCCATGTAGACGTACAATCTCACGGATGTAAAACCATCCCAGCTCATCAACACTGAAGGTATCCTTGATCAACAAGAAGTGGGAAACTTTTGTAAGCCTGTACATGACAACCCAAACTCATCATTCCCTCAAGGCGACCTTGGAAAACCAGTCATGAAATCCATCGTGACCTCATTCCACTTCCACTTGGGAATGGGAAACTGCTGCAAAAGCCCTACTGGTCGCTGATGCTCCACCTTCACCTGCTAACAGGTGTAACATCTCATAAAAAAACCAACAACATCTCTCTTCATACCTGGACACCAATATTGGTGGTGTAGATCAGGATAAATCTTCGTGACACTAGGATGAGCTGCCCAAAATGAGGAATGAAAGTCTCGCATCATCTCGTCATGTATGTCTGCTGGAACCCATACGCGCCCCTGGAAATGCAAGATCTCATCCCCGCCTACTATCCATCCAGGAATTGGGTCCTCTCTTGACACACTCTCCCATAGGACTAGGCCTTCTGAATCTGATAGCTACCTCATTTGCACTCGATCAAGAAGAGTAGAGGTAACAATTATAGAATAAAGAAACATCTGCCCCTGACTGTTGTGCATCTCCAAATGCATCTCAGAGAACTGAGCCATAAGCGTCCACTCACTTCTGGCCTCCTGAACTACCTGTATTTGAGTCCTCCTGCTCAACGCATCAGCCACTGCGTTGCCTTTCCAAGGCATATAAGCTAGCTCAAAGTCAAAAGACTGAAGGTACTCCACCTACCTTCACTGTCTTAAATTCTGATAATGCTGAGTGAAGATATATTTGAGATTCTTGTGGTCAGTGAAAACCACAAAATTCTCTCCCAGAAGATAATGTCTCCAATAGTGTAAAGCATGAACAACTGCTGCTAACTCGAGGTCATGCATTGGGTAGTTCCTCTCATGTGGCCGTAACTGCAGAGACCCATACGTAACGACTCATTATCCTTGCATAAGCATATCTTCCGGCCCAATACCTGAAGCATCATAGTATATAGTATAGCTCTTTCCCGACTTTGGAAATACTAGTATTGGTGCTGAAGTCAACCTCCCTTTCATCTCCTGAAATGCTGACTCACAAGAATCTAACCACAAGAATTTTGCACCCTTCTTAGTCAGATTCATCAGCGGTGCTGCTAACCGTGAAAAGTCCTGAATGAAATGTCTATAGTATCCAGCCAGCCCTAGAAAACTCCGTACCTCAAAGATGTTATTCAACTGATCCTAGGGAACTACTGCTTTCACTTTCTTTGGGTCTACTGATACTCCTGTCTCTGAGATGACATGACCTAGAAAGTGAATCTAATCCATCCAAAAGTGGAATTTTGAGAGCTTAGCATATAACTGATGCTCTCTCAGTGTACTAAAAACAATCTCAAGGTGTGTGGCATGGTCGTGTCAAGTGTGAGAGTACACCAAGATATAGTCCATGAAGACAACAACAAAGGAATCCAAGTATGGATGGAACACTCGGTTCATTGGTGCCATGAAAACTGCAAGCACGTTCATGAGACCAAACAGCATAACCATATACTCGTATAGACCATACCTTCCTTGGAAGGATATGAGAGGTATATCAGATGGTTTAACGCACAACTGATGATAACCAGACCTCAAGCCAGTCTTCGAGAACACCTGGGATCCTCGAATCTGATCAAAGAGATCATCAATCCTAGGTAAGGGATATCGGTTCTTGACCATCAACTAGTTCAACTTCTATAGTCCACACAAATCCTGATGGTACCATCTGCCTTCTTCACAAACATGATAGGCGAACCCTAAGGAGAAGTACTATACCGGATGAAACCCTTTGCATGTAACTCCTATAACTGCTTCTTGAGCTCCTGCAGCTCTGGTATAACCATCCTATAAGGAGGAATGGACACCAGTGCCAACCCTGGAACATGCTCAATAGAAAATTCTACCTCATGCTCTAGAGGCAAACCTGAAAAGTCCTTTGAAAAAACATCTCTGAAATGATCCACCACTGGAGGAAAGTCCATCTGTGAAGTCCGCTGGTCATCCAGATACAGACTAGCAATCTGGGATGTAACTCCTCCCAAACCATGATGCTCGGGTCCTGCTCTGCTTTCCTGGACATCCCATTCACCCTAATGAAGAAAAGATTCACCTTCTAGTGATGTGAAACTCACCCTGTGGTGATAACAGTCGACGAATTCCTAGAATGGAACTAAACAGTCCATCGTGATAATGAAATCATAGCATGTCATCTCTAGGACATAGAGGTCCCATAAGAAGTGACACCCACCAACCTGTAGAGGGAATTCCCTGGACAGATGTACACTAGTCATTCTAGTCCCCAACAAAGTGTCTAGCGTCAAGATATCAGCAGAGGAGAAGATACAGAGACCAAGGCTCTCCACAACAGCAACAAATAAAAATCTATGGGAAGCCCCTATATCGAAATGAGCAGAATCTAAAACTGAGGATACTAAGATCGTACCTTGAACTGTAGAGGGTCTGGGATCCTTCTCCTGCTGGGTCTGCTCCACTGCAAAAGTCTGACCTATACTGTGGCCCTACAACCCTGCTTGACCACTCTGAGCTGATCCAACCTATTGTTGCTAAAAACTGGGTGACAGGCTACCCCGATCACAACCTCCACCTCAGCCTGAATGGCCAGAAGAACTCCAGTTCCCAGACTGGTGAGAAACAGGGGGCACTGCTCCTGAACGCAGAGTCATAGAAGAACCCATGTCACCAGCTGCTGGTGAGAAGATTTGATAGAAGCACTAAAGGTGACCCATCTTGCTTCAATATTGACACTCCAATGGGTCTCTTGGGTAATGTGGCCTCATATTTCTACTCTTCCCACACTGGTAGCACACCACCTGGCTACCAGAAGATGCATACTACCTACTATGATATCCTCGTGCAGTCTCCCTACGACGCTTCCTGCTATTAGTAGAAGGAATAATAACTCTGTATGATGAACCGCCATGGCTCACAGCTCCAGAATCCCTCAGATTACGCTCTGTGATCAGTGCCTAGTTGACGATAGAGGATATCGAAGTCAACCTAAATATTTTCACTTGATATTGGATGTCATGCCACAAAATATCCTCAAACTTCTGTGCAAGGAACAACTCATCATCTCTTAGAATAGGCATGAAACGCTGTAGCTCTGTGAAGTGAGAGGAATACTCCAAAACAGTAAGAGTACCCTGCTCTAGGCTCATGAACTCTCAGGCTCGATCAGACCTCAGAGTCTCCAGATATAAGTAATCATAGAAGATGCGCTAAAACTCATACCAAGCCATATTCTGCTGGTGTCCTGCCCGTGAGATCACATCCCATCACCTATTGGCAGAGTCTCGAAGCATGTAGGTAGCGAGCTTCACCCTCTTCTCTAGAGGTATCTCCATATTCTCCAAAATTGTTAGCGTGGATTCTAGCCATGACTCTGTAGACTGGGGTCCTCCATCCCCTGAGAAAGTGGGAGGATGATGTTGCTGAAAGACCCACATCAATTCTTCCATCAACGGGGTAGGAGATGGTGCTACCTGAAAGGTCTACATCATCCTCATGAAGCCCTCTCTGAACTGTGCATCAGCACCTATGTCATGTATAATGGTTGGTGCCAAGACTGGCACAATGGGAGGATCTGCTGGAAGTCCCTGATCAGCCATGCCTGGTGTCCAATCACCACCTGGAAACTGTCGCACAACCGGAGGATGCCTTGGTGGCATGAATCTTCAAGGTCAAGTGCACGCCATAAAAAAATATTGTCAAGGACTAAAAACGTGAAGTGTAAGAAGGTAACAAGAGAAGGAAAGCACTCAAGTTTTACAAAACATGACTACACGGTGTGTACAATTCCTACATGGCGTGTTCCCTTAATCCATTCACATGGGCGTGTACTTCTGCCAAAACTGGTCGTGTAGAACCCCAAACACACGATATGTTGTCTTAACACACAACGTATAGTTGAATCCTCCTTCCCTGCCCGATTCCTTCTACACGGTTAAGCCATACGGCTCTCCTAATACAAGACTACATAGCGTGTTCATAGTAGACACGGCGTGTACTAGACAGGCTTCACCTGGCCCATGTTTTTAGTGACACGTCCTGACACACAGCTCACAATAAATGGCATGTTCAAGGTGGATACGGTGTGTACGTGAAAGGATAACACCGACCCATGTTGTTAGTGACATGACTGGGTACCCAGGTCAGACTACACGGCGTGTTCAATCCTGACATGGTGTGTATAGCTTATGGTTTATCCATCCGTGTTGTTAGTTACATGGACAGACACAGGTTCAACACTACACAGCGTGTTCTACTGGTACACAACGTGTTCCTGCAAGGAATTCCCTATCCTGGGTATTTTCTTAGATGGCCTATGACACGGTTAGAGACTACACAGCGTGTACATAAGGTACACTGAGTTTACATAATAAAAACAGTTTCTTACCGAACATAAGAACACATGGCATGTAGTCAAAATTAAACGGCATGTATTATATGTTTTTTCGGATTGTAAGCCTCATAAACTACTCCGGAACCCAGAAAAACACTGAAATGAACATTGAGAGTTCCAAATTACAATCTGTGAGGGCCCATACTCCCCACAAATCAAATCTTGGCATCTTATAGATGTTATAAACAAGGATAACAGTGCAACGATCCACCAAATTTCGGCCCATGAGGGCCTATAACACCTCAAGAACCAAAGTTTGGAGTTCATTAAAAAAAACTGTACACACACAATAACCTATCAAACATCAGTTATTATTATCAAGGAATATATCATAACAACATGCATATTCTACACAACATTTATCACAAAAACATGCAATCACTAATGCATCCTAGATGGCATGGCAAGAATACATGACATGTGATTTCTAGCAAGTGATTTTATGATGCATGAGATGGCACACTCTTATCTCATTGGGTTGTGACAGAAATAGAACATCAATAACATCAATGGTAACATTACAAAACATGTGAATCACCCAATGGGGAAATCAAATCAACTGTAAAATTGCAAACTAGAATAATTGCAATAAATGAGGTAGATTGGCTTTTACCTATGCACGAGTTAGCTACTTCCGGACACAACTTATTACCAAATACCAATTCCATCCTATCCTTGGATAAAGGATCCAAACAGTAAGTCACGAGAAAATAACCCTTTGATACCACTTTGTAACGTCCCAGTTCTAGAAGCCACCTAGAGGAGCCCCAGACCCGGTTGGTCACATGGCCTCAAGCGCATTTCCCCAAATGCCAGAGGCTGCCAACTAGCAGCGAGGGCCTTGGGTGTGATAGTGGGGAAACTATTCCCTAATTGGCAGAGTAACACAGTGGAAGGGAAACAAATACACAATAGTGTAAGCAGTAAATATTCCAACAATAGTAATAGTGGAAGACTGAAATAATAACAACTAAAGCACATATATATATGATGCATGGTACATATGTCTAGGAAAGCAGCCAAACAAATCACAATGATGGAATAAAAATAGTACTAAACCAAAGTACAAAAGGAACAGATAAATAGCTCCTCAACATAACAAGCCCAAGCTTGGTCCCATGAACTCCAACTCCACAACAAGTAAAGTACCTGAAGTAGAAGAGTGCTTTCCCTTGTCTATACCTGCATCAATATAATCTGTTTGGGCTGAAAAGCATCGCCCAAATAGGGTGTGAGACTAAATCCCAGTAGGCAACCACCCAAAGATCTGTGCCTAACAGTTAGTGAATATATGGAAGGTAAAAAGTATAGAAGTAGTAAATAATAAAGTACTCAGGAGAAAACAATTCCACATATCAAAAGTAACTAATCAAGCACAGTAACCCTCTAGGAAGTGCACACAACCTATCCCCTCTTATTCAGTTATAAGAATATATAAAGACTCTCTGAGGAAGCACTCATAGTCAATTCCCCTTATAGTCAAAAGTAATTCAAGACTCTCTGAGGAAGCTCACATGGTCAATTCCCCTTATAGTCTAAGGCAATTCAAGGACTCTCTAAGGAAGCTCACATGGTCAATTCCCCTTATAGCCCCAAGGTCAAGGACTCTCTGAGGAAGCTCAATTGGTCAATTACCCTTATATCCCCAAGTGTTTCAAATAATCTCAGAGGAAGCTCACTTGGTAAATTCCCCCTATAGTCTAAAGTGCTCAAAGACTCTATGAGGAAGCTCACTCGGTCAATTCCCCTTATAGTCTACTACACCAGGTTCTCACGGACCTGTGTAAAGAAAATGAGAATAGAAAAGCAATACGACCAAAGTAAACCTATAGATCTACTTGGATAATCAGTCTACAACATATCAACCATGTCATAATACAAACACTCCACCCTACAGCACTAAGCATGGAATATAGGAAAGGTGACCAAACAGGCTAAGCATACCAACGGTTGTAAACAGAACATGCATGGGAAACACATCCAAAGCATATTAATCAACCCTATTCATATCCAATTAACCTCTACACAAGCATACAAGCATGCCATGCAATCAACAGGGGTAAAACGGTAAACACGCAATACCTCATTCCAGGGTATTGGTCAAAATTTCACATAATACTAAAAGACTTTCAACCGAATGGCACAAACCACCTACCTTGGTGTTGGGAGATTGATATACTCTGGAATCGACCCTTGGATCGACATAGAACGCAGTAGATCTACAAAAACGTCTAAAAATTTCAACCCCTAATATCTCATGAGAGAGGAGAAAACAGAAGATGGTGCTCTAGGAGAAAAGAGAAATCACTGATGCGATTCCAATGCAACTGACAGTGTTCAATTCGGAGGAAGGATGCTCGCTCGGGGGTTCGTCGAAGATCTGCGGCCGTATAGAGCTCTCGGTCGAACGAGACCTAGAAGGAGAGCTTTTGGGCGATTAGACATGACCCCAATGCATTTAATAAAAAAAGTACATGAAATTTACTTTTGAAGTACACGATGTGTACTCGCCGTATCTGTACTCCGCTGTAGGCGGCCTCCAGGTCACCCCACACAGTCATGTGCATCCCCGTTACACGGCCAGCACCTGGCTTCCTATGGTAACTGAGTACATAGAGTGTACTCATAAAGTACACGGCGTGTAATTCAGAAATTTTAATAAAAACCTCTTTTTCTAAAAAACGACCAGAAAAGGAAAACATACCTGAAAATAAGTTTCGGGTTCTTACAATCGACACACAACGAACACAATGACTTCTCTTCTTCATTGAAAAGCGCATTCTTAAATGAATAATGATCAAAATCTAGGTAGAACTCATCAATTTATCAATTATGTCACAATTTATTAAATATATTGATCATGATCATTCTTTTCCTTTGAAATATTCCAATTACAAGCCATTGCATGTGCCTACATGCCACATTTCAATTTATTATTAAATTTGTATCTATTGCTCCATGATTTTCACCCAAATATCCCTGAATTTTATTAGATGGTGAAGAAATCTTGGTGAATGATTTTTTCACCTTTGTTATTTGCGCATTTATCCCTATCATTCTTTGCATTCTTCATCGATTGGACTAAAGGGTCTCGGTTCAACATTTTTGGGTGGGACCAAGCTCGATTGGACCCCCAGATTCATGGAGGAATCGCATGTGAAGAATGGATTGATGAATATGGATGGATTATGATTATTTTTTGTATATAGGCAATTGAAACGTGGATTCAGAGATCCATTGAGGTTCTACGAAAAATGGAAATACATCTAGGTGAGCACAGACATTTTGGATTCCATTTTTCAGCCACCGAATGTTAGGAAATGTTGAAAAAAGTTGATTTCATTCAATTTAGGGATCCTAGAGGTGATATCCAAGAAGTAAAGGCCAAATATAGAACAAATAGGCACATATCTAACTTTTTGTGAAAAAACTAGACTACACAGTGTGTACTGTGATGATCACATGTCGTGTAGTGCCCCTTTGGATATAGTTCCAGGGGTTTCTAAAAATTTAAGGGTCACACACCATGTATAGGGGCCACACATCCTGTGAACCACCCCTAGTAGATAGGTTTTGTGGAAGGAGAACAAATGAAACACCACATGCTGTAGGACACACACTGTACCAATTACACTGACACAGATAAGGTTACACGAACACGGCTAGGACCATAGGTAGGACCCTGAGTGGCTCAGATAGGCCATGTAGTCCACCTACACACTATGTATGGCTACATGGGTAGTTATATGTTTATCTTTAGGGACATATCCAAGCAACGGAATGAGACCTCTTAATGTGTGGTTCCCCTTGCATTCCATATACCCCTTCTTCCTTTTTGGGGAAACGTCTATATCTTGTATCTCGTTCTTTCAGAATAGTATTTTGTCTCTTGAGTTTCCTATACTAAGAATTTTTCTATGTATAATGAGATGGTGTCCTTCATAGTGTATTTTGAGATACAATGTGAGATGTTCTCAGTGTGCAACTTCTTTAGGAAGTGCTCATTGATGGTAGTGATCATGAAGGATCATTAGAGTGTCACCACTCTATAGAGTTAGGGTGTGGGTCCTCTATCTACTGAGTGGTACCCCCTATATAATTAGGGAGATGGTCCGCCATCTATTGAGTGGTACCTCCTTTGGCGTTAGGGTGTGTTTTTATATCTTCTAAGTGGTTCCCGCTTTGGTGTTAGGGCATAGGTCCTCTACCTACTTAGTGGTTCCCCTGTGGAATTAGGGTTTGGGTCCTTTATCTACTGTGTGGTACCCCTCTATGGAGTTAGGGTATAGGTCCTCTATCTACTGAGTGGTACCCCCTATGGTGTTATAGAACATATTCTATATCTTTTGATTGGTACCCCCTATGGTGTTAGGGTGCATGTCATATATCTACTGAGTGGTACCCCCTTTGAAGATATGTCATGGGTCCTATATCTAATTATTTTTACCCCACATGGAGTTAAGGTTTCGGTCCTCTATCTATTGAGTGGTACCCCCTATGGAATTAGGGAGTGGGTCCTCTATATACTGAGTGCTTCCCCCTATGGAATTAATACACATGTACTCTATCTACCAAGTTGTATCCCCTATCGAATAGGGTGAGGGTCC
Source organism: Viscum album (assembly GCA_963277665.1). Taxonomy (NCBI): domain Eukaryota; kingdom Viridiplantae; phylum Streptophyta; class Magnoliopsida; order Santalales; family Viscaceae; genus Viscum; species Viscum album. Next base: position 343,361,804 of record OY728127.1, on the reverse strand, counting down.
TCCTTACATTGAGTGTCACTCCCATGAACTATGGTGTTAGTCCTATTCTTTGAAATTGTAACCCCTTGACTATGCAGAATAGTGGTGAGGCATGGGCCCTCTACACGTTTACTTCTATACACAGACATGTGAGATGATGGGAATCGATGATTGACCATTGGAATAGTTGGAACTCTTTCCAAGGATGGTATGGGATATTTATATCCCTTTTCTCTCTCATTTGGGCTTCATTGGTATGAGAATATATATATATATATCCATGATTATTGGATGTTGTTACTCTCTTGCTTAGGGTTGAGATTTCTGTCTATTCCTATCATGTATCTTACTAATCTCCCTTCTGATTTTGGGGAATCCTAGTGGGTATGTGTATATTCACACCTATATAGACTTTTCTCTTATGTTCCATGTCTTATAAATATGATGGAAAGTTCAATGATGATTATAGATGAGCATAGGGATACCTAGTGCATTTGACCACGTATGGTGGTCAGAGCTTGGAGATTCCAATACGGGCTCTCTCAATATTGAATTTATATTTCTGTTAGATTGGGACAACTTTCTAGCTTAGAATGTATTTTTTTCCATTTACCATTTAGTTTACCATGTTTTACTCTTGTACTTCCTATAGGTTTTACATGCATTGTTTTTTCTCTAAATGTTCCATCATTTTCTATTATTCCTCTATATTATTTCATGGATATGGTTGGGTGTGTGCGTATAGGTACATTAGGCAGAGACCTCCCATATTATTTAGGCATTTTTTCCCTTGTATCCACCCTTGGCCTATGTAGGTGGGATTAGGGTAGTTTTATCTCAAGCTCCATTGGGTTGGGTCATGGAATGTCTCAATTATATCTTCTAGATGTGATAAGAAACATACTCAAAAAATAATTTTCTTCTCCTTATGATGATATTTAGGTTTGGGAACCTTCTCAAACCGGTATTATTAATTTTAGGTTATATTATCACTTTATCACTACTGAATCCATTCATTTTTTTTCTAGGGTAAAGATATTATATAGGCCTTGGATTAGAACCCCTCATATAGACCTCATTTGGAAACTTGCTCATAATGGAATTCCAACTGATGATTGTTTAAAATATTTTTGTATTACTCTTTGTTCAAGGTTGAGCCTTTACAACCAACATAGGAAGGATTATAATCATATCTTTTTATATTGCTACAATACCATTATTCTATGGAAATATATTTTTGTTTTATTTGATGTTCCCCAGCCATTAGAAGCCTACCTCACCTCCCAACTTCATTTTTGTATAGGTTTGAAGCTCTATACTCAACACAGAACCCACTTCCATGAAGCTATAACAAAGATAATATATACTATATGATATTGTTGTAACTCTTTAATCCATAACAGAACCCCCTTAAACCTTCAGTACTATTTAGTGATGATTATTTTCTAAATCAATAAATCTAATTTTCTTTTATGTGATCAATGTTTCAACTTTATTCATAATTTTAGTATAATAAGATGACTTGGTATTTATAGAAACTGAAAACCACTAGCTAACACCATTGAGATATTATATAATCCCCCTATTTCTAGATACCTCAAAATAAATGTTGATGGTGCCTCATTGGGAATCTGGGTACTTTATTTTTTGGTTCGTTCTTTCATGAACAAATTGGTAAGGTCCTCGGATACCTCTATGGAATATGTGGCATCACATTATCCATTAATGATAAAATTATTAGTCTCATAATTGTGGATTATTTGATGAGGTAAAGAGGTAGGAATAACCATTAGATTTAAAAATATTCTTCAACCATTGTTAAAGTTATATATAATGGCATGATTTATCTCTCATGGAGTCTCAAAGCTCGATGAATGAAATGCATGTATGTTGCTTGCAACTCAAGTTACATCATCACCCATGTTTACTGGGTATAAAATTTTGTGGAGGATGGTATTTCAATCAAATTATTCAATAATGACCTAACATGGTTGAAATATCTTCCTTATAACTTTATTTATCTATTTTAGATATATCTTAATGAGATTCCTTTCTTCAAACTCATGTAATCATTTTGTTTTCAATAAATGAGCCTTGGCCATTTTTTCTAAGACATCAACCTCTATAAAAACCCATTAGAAATTATCACTTCACATTTTTTAAAATAAAAATCATATAACATCATGTTGGAGAAAACATTAATATATCTAGAACATCAAAAAAATTACTTAGGAGTACCCTCAAATAAAAATCTATACATGTTGTAATTTTATTTATCATATTAGAAATATTTATTCATAATATTCATGTAAGTTATCATGATTAATATTTCATCATCAAAGTAGATTATAATTCTTTTATAATAATTTATTAACAATATTAGATACACTACTTCTATAATTAATTAATTGTGTACTAATTAAGGAGTTAAAAACATAAACATTACTTTCCAACTGTTCCTTATTTACCAGACATGTATCATTATATTTAACAATAAAATATATAAAATAAAAAATCATCAGGATAAAAACATTTTACTAAGTCCCTTTGATTTAAAATCTGGGATGTTAAGAAACTTTTAACAAAATCCTTTTAATGAAAACATTTTTAATCATTATTCATAAAAAGGTGTTTAATAAAATCCTCTTTATCAAAAATACTTCTAGTATGTTATGAAAATATTCTTTTAAAATAAATTAATGCTTCATGGAAGGACTAAAATTTTTTATTTAATAAAACATGTTACTAAAACAATATGTTTTATTTAATATTTTTTACTAATCATGACACTAATATGACTAATAATTTGACCAATGTAATTCATAATTCATCGAAATATTTAAATTATCCTCCCACAACAGAAATTCAAATCTCAATCATATTTCCTGATAAAAATATTGATAATTTTTGAGAAATTTAAAACATTCTTAGAATGATATTTGTCCTACCATATTTGACATGATTTATGTGATAAATCACATATATATACATGTTACTTTCATTCATCAGATTTTGTTTACTCAACTAACATAGTTTTACCATGTTTTTACCAAGTTATTATCAATACACGTAACTTCAAAATTATAGAAACCAATTAAACATATGACATGAAATATAAAAAAATCATAGTGTTAGAAAAATACAATTTATCCAGCTATAAAAAGTTAAAAATATTTATAAAAATTATTTGTTTACTAAGAGCACACTCATGAAGATACTATAAAAACATAGCATTTACATTCATCCCCTACTATATGTTCATGTAATTACATCCAAGAGTTTTAAATTAACACACATAAAATTCCTTAACCAACATAAGAACATATATTAACTTAAAAAGTTCTATTAAAAGAATATATATTAATGTAACTCATCTATCATACAATAATATATTTCACTTTGTGTGGAATTGACTCACCCATATGGTTTTAAAACTCATCAAAAAAATGTGCCATTATGGGTGAAGTGACCCCACACATCATATTTATGAGGCCATAAAAGGGATATAATCACACAAGACCACATCCACATAATTAAAAATGTTATATTAACAACCTATAACATATAATAATTTTACTCACAATATAGAGAAAATGTAGTCTAATACTAGGTAGAAGATAAATTATGGACAAAAAATTCAATATTATCTTTCCCCGAATAAGGGCCCTTATCACCTAGAATGAGTGAAGTATATATTGATTAAAAATGGAAGACATATAAGAACCCCTTCCCAAAGAAAAATATCCACAACATCAAGCCTAAGAGATGATTATATGATGCATATGATGAAAAAAACATCCCCCTATGCCATATCTTCATATTACCTACCTAAGGAGAGAGACAGAGGATGATATGAACATGGTCATAGAATCTGTCTCCACAAAAAATATCTCCCCCTAAACACCTTGTATTATAAATGATTTATACTTACTATATCGGAAGGTAATTAGTTGTGGGTTGTAAAAAAAGTTATATTGGTACAAACAATCATGACTCAAGGATTTAATAGGTGGGTTTCAATCGGGTAAACTAAACGGTTTCCCTGTACTTATTTTGAATGTATAGTAATCAAAGAATGATGATAATATTAGTCACAAACTTCAATGGTAAGCAATCAAAGGTCATCAGGGTCAAAAATGAAATTTAAAGGTCTCACTGCACATCAATATATGAACTTGAAAATTCTTAGGTAAAGGGAAAGCATCGTTGGATGAAAAGATTACTTTTTTTGAAGAGAGAAAACCATATTGAAACCTGATATTGGGACATCCCCCATAAAATTGGAAACTCTTTGAAACCCCTTAGAAATAAGAACCGTTGTTTTTGTTTTATCCTATGCTGGATCTTCATTGCCAAAAATACTATTTCTCTCTCTGAACATGATTTAAACTGAAGAATATCACCACCAACTCTAACCAAACTGCTATACCATAATCCAAAATAGAGACCTCAAACTTATGTAGACTCACAAAATTTAACCCTCAAAGTTTCCTTCTTTGAGTGTTTTCATCATCGACCTCCACTCTGTAGAAAATTTCTGGCACATCTTGTTGAATATCTTTGGGATGAACCTAATGTGGAAAAAGACTATGATATATTCCAATAAAATAACAAAAATTATAAACAACTAAACTAAGAAATTGATTATTTTTATTTAATGTTAATTAATTAATTCATTTTTAACCTATTTCCCACTGTCTTTCTAATTCAAATGAAGGTTTATACAAGCATGATTCCTGATCCTCTTCTAGTTCTTTAACTTGAAAGTAGAATCACTTTTCATAACATTTCTAGTAAAATTAATGTTCCTTGCATTGGATCATAGGGGATTTAAAAATGATGTTCCTTAACCTTTACCCCTTGTTTATAGAATGAACTAATCCCACCTGCTATTATTTCCCTAGTAACCCTTGAATCCTCAATAATTTCTAATTTCAAACTTCATCCTATAGCTCAACTATTACTTTTCAAATCACTCTGTCATGACCTCCTCACTATAAAGGTACCCATCCTAATATGAAAATGGAGAAAGAGAGATCATTAAACCTGAATCTGGTATCTAACAAGCCATGATTTTGTGACTAGCAACTGAGGGTGTATAATCAAGAACATGGGTGACATTACCTTTATAAATATTTGATAAGTAAGAGATAAGAAAAGAATAACCAAAAAAAATCCAGATTATAATTAATAAATAAGAAAATGCAAAACATGATATGATGTATTACATAATTGGATACAACTAAAATGAAAATACAAAAGAGATAAATCCTTGGAAGTCACCAAAAAACTCTAAAAACTACTGAACAACTCCTTAAACTAGAAATGTCTAGATCAATCACAAACCATCTCTTATAAACCTAAAAAATATTATATATATATATATATATAAATAGGTTGATCATAACATTTATACTTGGTAGGATCATTCATAAACCTTCTTTTGAAAAATGTTAAAGAAGAATAATAAATCTGAATGAATAGGAAAATGAAACAAACTCATCGCTCAAATAGGTATATCATCCTTTTCCCATCTTAAAAATGAATCACTAACCAAATAAAACATATATTTATAACCACACTATAGAGAACACACACACACACAGATATATATAGGTACCCTACAACCACTTCCCTATTTCTTTTCCACTCTCACGCCCCAATGTTACATGTCATGGGCCATCATCTCTTCTATAAATCAAGTCATCCCTAATGTGAGTTGGGGATCATCCCTACCTACCTCAGTTATACATAGGTTCCAACATCCCATGTTAGAATCAATCCACCTAACCATATCTTCATCACAAACATCCACATCTTTCATAGTAACAATGATTATTTCTAAAAGCTTCCATAACCTATGTATTACCTACTATACCTCTACCCATCATATCTCGTACATAAAACACTAGTAATAATCCTTTGGTTAATACATCTGAAATTGGTGCATGGACACTAAACCTTAATACATCATATCTCAAAGCACGAATATATGACAATTCAACCCTATACATAATTTCACATAATACTACAGCTGAAGAGATAACAGGGGATATGGGTTAATCATCTCTCCATATCCTCACCTACATGGATTTTAAGGAAAACACCCCTATAACCTCAAGATATTAGTATCCCATTAAAAATGATTGGGTTAAATATGGTATAAAAACATAACAAATATATGTATATCTCAAAACCATATATTGGGAAACTACCTAGCCTTAGAATCATCTTCTACTATCATCACATATGACACCCAACTACCACCGTTAAGGCCTAGATATCAAATAAGCATATGAGAATCAAGTTTAATATTAATTAATTCACTTGACATTAATTAATATCATTGATTTTAAATTTCCAATATTAACATTTTAGACTTTTAAACCACGTTCTGACATAAATAACCAAACTCATTCTTTTAGTAATTCATTATAATTTCATAAACATTCAGGTACTTTAATACTAAGTCTAAGCTTCCCCATTAAAATATTCACTCATAATGTATAGAATAAATTTCATTCTATGGTTTTAAATTGATCATAAAATAAAGATAATCCATTTTCCATTAATTAAGAATCATGCTAGATATAAGTATCAATGAGAAAGTCGGCTCTAAACTCACCCCCACAACCCTGGATCCTACACCATTGTGAATAAAAACACATTAGGCACCTAGTGCCACCATCATCATCGTAAACAGTACCCCATGCCACTATCATCATCATAACTAGAAGCTATTTCCACCACCATCATTATAATAGGCCCCTCATTCCACCATCACAATCACCAACACCACCATAGCCTCACACATCCTCACCCATTACCCATCATCACACTAATCATATTAGTTTGCTGATAATTTACATCAAGGATCTATATTATGAAGCATAAAAACAAATTAGATGTATTTTTTCATGCATAATTTTAAAATGAATCTAAGATTATAACATTAAGGAATACAATCCTCCTATATTAAAAAATATGATTTATCTTCCCCAAAAAAAAATTTTTTAAGAGAAAACTATTTTAATTCCCTCTTAACTTAACCAATTTATTAGGAATATGTTTTCTTCTTTATGCAACCTATAATGGTAGCTATTAATAACTGAAATTAGCATATCATGCTTAAAGAACCAATTCGATGTTTAAGAAATTCCAATATGAAAAGTAATTGTTTTACTTATGGCTCTTTAATTTAATTAATAATCACATCTCGATTTGCATTATCTATCTATTTTAAGAATTCAACCATGATAAACAAGAACAAAAAAATACAACCAAGTAGATAACAAACTCTCTATTAATATCAGTAGGCAACAATAAACACATTAGTTCATAAAGTCCAAAACTAACAATTTAATTAATTCAAAATAAAATATTAAATTCTCTAAACATATGATAACCCCCCTTTATATTCTCTAACAAGAATAATTATAAAATATTTCTAATAAGAATTATTTAACTAGTTTATCACTGCTTCATACTATTATTTTAATATTTTAATCTAAAATTTTAACTATGGAATGAAATTATTTATTTATTTCTCTTGGATAATTGACATAAAATCATAATTATTCTACAATAACCAATTATTTATTTTTTTCTTTATTCTTATAATTGTATAAATTATAAAATATCATTATATCGTTCTTGTGATAAATAATTAAGTATTATTATTGAAATTATTATCAACAACATTAAATATATATTTCAATAATTCATTTCCTTATTCTAATATAATCATAATTATCTACAGCTTGTAATATTATTTCTAAATCAATTCTTAAAATAATATTATTGATAGGTTAACCATAATTTATATGCAATAAACTTATATTTCATTTCTTGAAATAGTAATAATGCATTAATAAAATTATACTATAAAAAATAAAAATTATAGTTCAAAAGCATTAATATAATGAATTTTATTTTCAAAGAAGAAATAATATAATTAATTTAATATATATAATAATACCGTTATTTTTCATGAATCTACCCACTAAGGCTTGATTTACCGGAAATAAACTGAGTTTGACTACCCAAAGCCTACCTCCAATAATCTAGGGGCTAGAAACCATCACTGAGTATGAATAACACTTACATGGGAGGCCTTATCCAAAAGTACCTATACGCACACACACCTCTCAAATCACATACAATGATGAAATGTAAAATAGGTAATACCAATCCATAAATACATCTAAATCCTACAATCAGAGTATGAAAATAATACTAGAAAGTATAAAGTTCCAAATACAATCCCACCAAAAATGATAAAAATGTACACCCACTATAAAGAGGGGAAAATATTAAAATGTTACTCTTCATACAAACTATAATCCGTCTAGCCCAACCTAAGCTATTTTAGCTTCTGTTCTATTTAGAACCCCATCAAATGGTTAGTTATCTGCATAAGACATGAAATGTGCAGGAAGAGACCATATAGGGGTCAATATAACAATACCCAGAAGGAAACCCTAAAATCACTAGCATGAAGCATCAAGATAACAGTAAACTCATCACATGGATATTTCAATCATAATATGAGACATATAATAAAACACACACATATATATATACACACACTGTAACATCCCAAGTAAGTAATGAATAATAGATATTTTTATCTATGTTTATTAATGAATTAGATAGTGTTTTAGAGGCTTAAAATGAAAATAAATCCAATCTTAAGCATGGAATACACTAATATTTTTAAAAGATTGTTTTACTGCCTTTTAATGGAAAACCATTTTTTAAATCTATCTATTGACAATTTTATAAGATATGTTTGTCAAAATAAACTTATTCTTTATGATTGGGACATCAAAATTTACTTTTTGTGAATTTTTGGTATTTTTCTGACAATGTTCATTTTTTAATGAATAGTGAAAAATACTGCATTTTACATCAAAACTGCTTTTTAATCTAATTTATTTATATTATTATATTATCTTTTGAATTAGTTTTAAAGCGAAATTAGAATATATTTTTTCCATTTAATCCAATGGTGGTCATTGGAATCAATTTCACTTTGAAATTGGACTTAAACTAGTGTCAATCTTTTGATACTTATTGTTTCATAAAAACACACTATTTGTCATGACAGCGGGAATTAATTATTAAATTAATTAATGTAACTTATATGATTTGAATTTTGTAAAATAGACATCATTTTTGAATTCAGAATATCAAATATAGCTTAGGGTGAATTTTTGGTAATTTTCTGAAAAACATCAATTTTTGATGAATAGTGAAACCACTAAGTGGTAGTTAAAGAAACTGATTTTTCGTTTAAATGAAACTTTGCCACTTCTGTGATTTAATTTTCAAAAATCAGACATAAATGGTTTTCATTAAGAAGTAAAATGTGGTTCATTGAGATTAAAATAATTTTTTGGTGAATAGTAACTTTTATGTTCTTAATCGCGATTAGTGGTAATTAGTATAGTTTAAGGTAAAAATAATGTTTTAATAATATGAAATGACCTAGACACAAGTACTACCCTTATTGGATGTGTCATGGCAGACCAAGAAAATCCATGGGTCAACTTGGGGACCCCATGGAGCCACTTTGGTAGGAAAATGACATTAATATATTTTTATTTAATGTTAAAGTAAAAATGACACAAACATAAGTTATTTTACTAAAACAATTTTTACATGGGGTTATACAAGTCAGATTTTTGATTATAAATATTAATTAGAAAGATAAAATAATTTCCTACATCATAGTAGTTTTTTTATAATTTTTAGACTTTAAATAAATTAAATTATTTATGACATCATGATGATGCAGCGATTACCTCATTAATAAAGGATTTAAATAAAATGAAATGATAATGTAAAATCTATGACCTACACATGTAAAAAACCTATTAGATGGGTGGATTTCTAACCCTTATCACCTTACCCTCGAATTATATCAATGTGGGACCTTTTTAATCCGAAACTCATTTTAAAATAAAGTAACATTTCTTTACTTTCCAAGAGTGCCCCTCCTCTCCTCTTATAAAAGGCCCCCACCTCTACCTCCTTTCCCACACTTCCAAAGACTTTTACTTGGACAAAACCTACCAATTTTGTCTCTACACATCCCTATCTTACTCCTTGAAGCCTCACTTTGGGCAGAAGTCTTCCCAAGGAAGCCTTTGAGCTCAAACCAAAGGGAGTTACCCGATTTTAAGGTAATGTCTTCACTTGAGTCCTTTTGTTTTATTTTACTTCTCCGACCCCCTAAACTCTTTTTATTAATTTCTTTTGTAACAAATAAAGTATCTTAAATATACTAGGATGTTTTTATAAGAAGGATTCGAGCTACACTTACACAAACCTGCATCTAATGGTTAAAGAACATACTGTTTCTATGGTTGGCGAATTCCTGCCTCACGAAACGACGATTGTTCAATCTTCTTTTAAACACCTTTAATGGTGGAAATTAAGATGTAAATATATTTATATATGATATATATTATGTTTATGTTTTCCTTATGCTTCTTTATTTTTCATTTGTGGTTTACCTTTATGGTTTCCATTGTGGGTAAACACGATAATTTCATTTTAGGAAGTGCGGACTACCGCCCCCTCAAAGTGATGTGATTCGTTAATACCATATGTGGGACGTATAAAGGATGGATTTAAAGTTATTATATATGATGTTATACTGGAATTATAATATAACTCTATATCATTATTATTTCTTTCCATTAATGTATGAGATAGAAATGAAAGTAGCGTTCATGCGTACGTACGGCATACCGTCTCCATGAACGGTGCATTTCATTTCTTATCCCCAAATGTAATGTACTATTATAAGTACATATATATAATGGATATATATGTTGTATGTTACATCTAAATGATTAATATAATTCTGGAATTAAAATATACATACCTCTCATTTAGTTTTAATTCCATTAATATGACATAGAAATGAAAGTAGCGTTCATGCGTACGTACGGCTTACCGTCTCAATGAACGGTGCATTTCATTTCTTACCTCTAAATGATTATGTGAAATTATAAATACATGTATATGCTAGATATATATGATATATATGATATCAAAATCAGGAATGTTATTCTGGATATAAAGAACCTTTGACCACACGAACAACATGTAATTGTAAGAAGTCCACTTTCGACTTAAGAACCAAATATCGACAAAAAAAAAACATTATTAACTTAAATGATTACATAATGTTTATAAAATGGAAATAAGTGATATAAAAGGAATAATGAACTTGAAAAAGGTTCTTATGCAAATAGAAATTAACTCAAGTTTATTATTCAGGACGTTAAAGAACGACCGAGTCAAGTCGGACCCGAGGTATGGGACTTCGTCTCAATCTCCTTTCATTGAGGCATATTTTGTTTTATACACAACCTTCTTTTATAAGGTGTATAAAACCCTTTGAATTTTACGTTTATTCAAAAAAAATCTTTTTTATACGAAGCGTTTACTAAACCACAAAAGGGAATGTTTTTTTGTCGTACGTATGTGGCGACAACGACTTCTCCACCGCCATGACCATTATTTGAGTTTCAGCTTCCTCTACAAGCCATACCTTTTTTTAAAAAGAAAAATAAATAGAATGTTTTACTTTTATTTTATTTTGGTATTGAAAATGGTTTTCATAATGTTTTTATATCAATGTGTTGTATTGATATCTTGTGATTGAAAGGTGGAAATGTTATGTTTCCTATATGCATGTTTTATGTGATATGATTATGTTGAGGTTCTTGGGAATTATTATGAAGACGGGTGAATCCGTGATAAACTAAGGGCGGGTGAGCCCGATATAGCTCTCCAATGCATTGGGTAACGCGAAGGAGTGAAACGTTAAGGTTTCTCCGAAGAGATTTAGGGAATATACTGTGATGGGTATTCCAAACGTAACCAAGAGGGTTACTCCCTACGTAAGAATGTTATGAATGCCTCAAGTTACCTTTATGTCTTATGATTTCTATGATTTATTCATGATTTTATGAGGTATGTTAAAGTGCTTATGTTTTATGGGAAAAGTATGATTTTATTCTTATGTATATATGAACTTATGTTTCCTTTCCATATTTTTATAACCCATACTGAGCTTTTTATGCTCATCCCAAGTTTTTTTGAAATTTTTTTCACAGGTCAAGGGAAAGGTACATGATATGATGATAGTGTCAAGGAAGTGTCAAGAATGAATCCATGTTTTATTTTAAATATGTTTCCATTGATGTAAAAAATGAATACTATCTTTTATGTAACCACTTTGTTAAAATTTTGAATGTAATGCATGTTTTATGATCTAATTCTCTAAAACTCTAAACCTGAAAAGATCCTCAAGGTGTAATCTTGTAATAACTCAAGATTAAGTAAGGTTTAAGGCCGGGGCGTTATAGTTGGTATCAGAGGTCGGTTTAGATAACTTTAGGAGTTAGAATTATATTAAATGATTATCCAAAAATATTTTTTTATGGTCAAATTGAAGTGATGTAGCATTTGAAGATTACCATGTTGCTTCATCTAAGACATGTTTGTTCAGAATGGTTTTCTGCAGAGGAAATAGGGAAGCAGTGCTAGGAAGGCATACAAAAGGAAATAACCTTCCAAATCAGCATCCTGAGATGGTCAGAATTGGAACTAAACAGTTTGTTGCGGTAATGACACAGTTGACTCAAGCAATAAATGGAGGTGGTATCCATGTACGAGATCAGCCAGATCAACCGCAGATGAACATGTCAGTGGTGGAACATTTCATGAGGCAACATCCCCCATCATTCAGAGGATCATCTGACCCTGTGTTAGCTGAAGGGTGGATTAAAGCACTGAAAAATATTTTCGATGTCATGGGGTGTTCAGACAATCAAAAGGTTAGTCTTACTATTTACCGTTTGGAGGGTGAAGCAGATCAGTGGTGGTCGATGGTTAAAAATATCAGGGACGCTGATGAGATTGATACTCTCGACTGGGATGAATTCAAAGGTATGTTTCTTGAAAAGTATTTTCCTAAGGCTGTTCGACTTAGGTTGGAAAAAAAATTCTTGGAATTGAGGCAAGAGGAAGACTCAGTGGCTACCTATGAAGAAAGGTTCACTCGATTGGAAAGGTATGCTCCAAATTTTATCCGAGACCTTGATAGTAAAATCAATCGTTTTTACTTAGGATTAAATCCAAAATATCGAAGGGCATTAGCTTATCGTGAGTTTAAAAGTTATGAAAAGCTTGTTCGATGTGCTGAGAATGTGGAAATGGAGTTTTCCGATGATCAAGTGTTCTATAACAACCAAGAGAAGAAGAGACCGAGGTGGCAGGAGAAAGGGAATAATTCTTCAAAAAAGTCTGATGGTAAGAAATCTAAGTTTCCAGTTTGTGATAAATGTGGCAAAAGGCATGCTGGGGAATGTCTTTTGAATTCTGGAAAGTGCTACCGATGTGGTAAGATGGGACATAAGGCTCGTGATTGCACTGAAAAAGATCAAGGTGATGGTAAGTCCAAATTTGATTTACAGTTAGTGAAATGTTTTAAGTGCAATGAGATGAGTCACTATGCAAACGAGTGTCCGACAAAGAGCTTGGGTGATGGGAAGCAGTTAGACTACAAGCATAAAGGGGTGGTGAAATCCTTTGCAACTACTTCAGTAGATGTCGGGCCATCAAATGAAGTTGTATCAGGTACTTTGTTTGTTTTTTCAGATTATTCCAGTGTGTTGTTTGATTCGGGGTCTACACATTCTTTCATCTCTAAAAACTTTTCTAGTAAAATGGGAATACCATCTCAAGAAATGACCCCTGAACTTTTGGTAAAAACACCTGGAGGAAATGTTGAGGCAAAAAGAATTTATAAGAATCTTCCTATCCTTATCTGTGGAAAGAACCTACTTGCAAACCTTATTGTTCTACCTCTAGTAGAGTTTGATGTTATCCTGGGTATGGATTGGCTCTCTATTTACCATGCTAAGATTGACTGTAGAGCTAAAGAATTTTCTTTTCAGAAAGACTTTTAGTTTGTGTACAAGAATGAACCCTTACTGTTGATAACATATCAAGAGGCCGAGAAACTTGTAAAAGATGGAAATGAATGTTACCTTGCACATATTGTTGAAAACAAGGGAACTATTCAGATTAATGATGTGCCAGTGGTAAATGAGTATCCTGATGTTTTTCCTGATGAGTTTCCTGGAATAATACTAGATCGGGAAGTTGAGTTTACTGTTGACTTAGTTCCTGATGCTAAGCCAATTTCAAAACCCCCTTATCGAATGGATCAAATTGAACTTTTAGAGTTGAAGGAGAAATTGAAAGATTTATTAGAGAAAGGTTTCATTCGACCTAGCACATCACCATGGGGTGCTTCTGTTTTATTTGTTAAAAAGAAAGATGGTTCGATGAGACTTTTCATTGATTATAGAGCCTTTAATAACATCACTGTTAAGAACAAATATCCTTTGCCTCATATTGATGATTTGTTTGATCAGCTCCAGGGAGCTCAGTTTTTTTCAAATATTGACCTGAGATCGGGGTACCATCAGCTGAAGGTAAAGGAAGTAGATGTTCCGAAGACTGCGTTTCGTACAAGATATGGCCATTATGAATTTTTAGTAATGCCTTTTGGGCTAACCACTGCACCTGCTATATTCATGGACTTAATGAATAGAATTTTCCATGAGTTCTTGGATAAGTTTTTGGTGGTTTTCATTGATGATATTTTGGTGTTTTCTAAAATTAAATAGGAGCATGAAAGACATTTAAGGGTTATTTTTCAAACCTTAAAAGAAAAGAAATCGTATGGGAAATTCAGCAAGTGTGAGTTTTGGTTGCAACAAATTTCATTCCTTGGTCACATTGTTTCTAAAGACGGGATAACTGTTGATCCTGCAAAAACAAAGGTTGTTGAAGAATGGCCAAGACCCACAAATGTAACTGAGATTCATAGCGTCCTTGGTTTGGCAGGCTATTACCGAAGGTTTGTTAGAAATTTTTCACGGTTATCTAGTCCAATAACTAAGCTAACTCGGAAGGGTGTTAAGTTTACCTGGACAAAATAATGTGATGATTGTTTTCAGGAGTTGAAAATAAGATTAGTGAATGATCCAGTTTTGGCACTACCTTCCAGGAATGGTGAGTTTGTTATCTATAGTGATTCTTCATTGAAAGGACTTGGTTGTGTCCTAATGTAGAATGATTAGGTAATTTCTTATGTTTCATGACAGTTGAAAACCCATGAGGTAAATTACCCTACACATGATTTGGAATTAACTGCTGTTGTTTTCGCTTTAAAAATTTGGAGGCATCATTTGTATGGAGTAAAGTGTGAAATATATACGAATCACAAAAGTTTAATGTATATATTTTCTCAAAAATAATTGAACATGAGACAAAGGAGATGGCTAGAATTAATCAAGGATTATGATTGTACAATTCATTACCATCCGAGAAAAGCAAATAAAGTGGCAGGTGCTTTGAGTCGAAAAAATAATTCTTCATTAACAATGTTGCATTTGGAACGTGATCCTTTGGTTAAGGATTTGATGAACTTTGGCATAGAAGTTGTTAGAGCAGGAAGTTCTTATGTTTTGTTTCAGGTATCAGTGAGATCATCTCTATCAGACAGAATCAAGAAAGCACAGAAGCAAGACAGTGAGTTGTAGAAAAAGGTAGAGCTAGTTCAGAAGGGTAAGTTTCCTGAATTAAACATTGATAATGATTGTGTTTTTAGATTTGGGAAGAGATTGTGTGTGCCTTGTGATTCACAGTTGAAGAGAGAGTTGTTATGTGAAGGTCATAGTTATCCGTTTTCAGTTCATCCTGGCAGTACTAAGATGTATAGAGATCTGTGGGAGTATTACTGGTGGGATGGAATGAAAAGAGATATTACTAATTTTAATGTGAAGTGTTTGAGATGTCAACAGGTTAAAGTAGAGCGGTAGTTATCGAAAGGGATGCTTCAGCCTTTACCAGTGCCAGAGTAGAAATGGGAGAATATATCCATGGACTTTGTTGTGGGATTACCAAAGAAATCTCGAGGTAATAATGCAATCTGGGTTATTGTTGATCGCTTGACTAAATCTGCTCATTTCCGTGCTATACGAGATACTTTCTCTCTAGATAAACTTTCCCGTTTGTATCTTAAAGAGATAGTCAGGTTACATGGAGTTCCTCTCTCCATTGTATTTGACCGTGATCCCAGGTTCACTTCTAACTTTTGGAAGGGCCTTCAAAAGTCGTTGGGTACTGAATTAAATTTTAGTACAGCTTTTCATCCTCAATCAGATGGGCAGTCAGAATGAACAATTAAGACATTGGAGGATATGCTACGTTCTTGCTCTATGGATTATCAGGGAAGTTGGGACCAACATCTTTCTTTGGTTGAATTTTCATATAATAACAGTTTTCATTCCAGTATACAGATGGCACCATTTGAGGCATTATATGGGAAGTGGGGTTGAAGTCCAAATTTCTGGGATGAAGTGGGTGAAATAAAGTTGATGGGACCAAAATTGGTAGAAGAGATGGCAGAAAAAGTTCAGCTGATACAGAAACACATGAGAACAGCTCAGAGCAGGCAAAATAGTTATGGGGATAGCAGGAGGAAGGATCTCCCTTTTGAGGTAGGTGATCATGTTTTTCTCAAAGTCTCACCATGGAAAAGTGTGATGCGATTTGGTAAGAAAGGAAAGATGAGTCCAAGGTTCGTTGGACCATATGAAATTCTAGAGAGAGTTGGATCAGTTGCTTACCGAGTGGATTTACCTCCGAGTTTATCTCAGGTACACAATGTTTTTCATGTTTCGATGTTGAGAAAGTATATGCCAGATCCATCTCATGTTTTGAGTCCAGAGGTAGTTCAGCTGGAAGAGAACCTATCTTATGAGGAACAACCGGTCCAGATTCTTGACCACAGGGAGCAAGTGTTACGGAATAAGGTGATTAATCAGGTAAAGGTTTTGTGGAAAAACCACATGATGGAAGAGGCAACATGGGAATCTGAAAATGCAATGAGGGATAAGTACCCCCATTTATTCGATAAGTAAATAAATTGTGGGGACGCAATTTTCTAAAGGGGGGAAGGATGTAACATCCCAAGTAAGTAATGAATAATAGATATTTTTATCTATGTCTATTAATGAATTAGATAGTGTTTTAGAGGCTTAAAATGAAAATAAATCCAATCTTAAGCATAGAATACACTAATATTTTTAAAAGATTGTTTTACTGCCTTTCAATGGAAAACCATTTTTTAAATCTATCTCTTGACAATTTTATAAGCTATGTTTGTCAAAATAAACTTATTCTTTATGATTGGGACATAAAAATTTACTTTGTGTAAATTTTTTGGTATTTTTCTAACAATGTTCATTTTTTTAATGAATAGTGAAAAATACTGCATTTTACATCAAAACTGCTTTTTAATCTAATTTATTTATATGATTAGATTATCTTTTGAATTGGTTTTAAAGTGAAATTTGAATATATTTTTACCATTTAATCCAATGGTGGTCATTGGAATCAATTTCACTTTGAAATTGGACTTAAACTAGTGTCAATCTTTTGATACTTATTCTTTCATAAAAACACGCTATTTGTCATGACAGCGGGAATTAATTATTAAATTAATTAATGTAACTTATATGATTTGAATTTTTTAAAATATACATCATTTTTGAATTCGGAATATCAAATATAGCTTAGGGTGAATTTTTGGTAATTTTCTGAAAAACATCAATTTTTGATGAATAGTGAAACCACTAAGTGGTAGTTAAAGAAACTGATTTTTCGTTTAAATGAAACTTTGCCACTTCTGTGATTTCATTTTCAAAAATCCGATATACATGGTTGTCATTAAGAAGTAAAATGTGGTTCATTGAGATTAAAATAATTTTTTGGTGAATAGTAACTTTTATGTTCTTAATCGCGATTAGTGGTAATTAGTGTAGTTTAAGGTAAAAATAATGTTTTAATAATATGAAATGACCTAGACACATGTCCTACCCTTATTGGATGTGTCATGGCCGACCGAGAAAATCCATGGGTCAACTTGGGGACCCCATGGAGCCACTTTGGTAGGAAAATGACATTAATATCTTTTTATTTAATGTTAAAGTAAAAATGACACAAATATAAGTTATTTTACTAAAACAATTTTTACATGAGGTTATACAAGTCAGATTTTTTATTATAAATATTCATTAGAAATCTAAAAATATTTCCTACATCATAGTATTTTTTTTATAATTTTAGACTTTAAATAAATTAAATTATTTATGACATCATGATGATGCAGCGATTACCTCATTAATAAAGGATTTAAATAAAATGAAATGATAATGTAAAATCTACGACCTACACATGTCCAAAACCTATTTGATGGGTGGATTTCGAACCCTTATCACCTTACCCTCGAATTATATCAATGTGGGACCTTTTGAATCCGAAACACATTTTAAAATAAAGTAACATTTCTTTACTTTCCAAGAGTGCCCCTCCTCTCCTCTTATAAAAGGCCCCCACCTCTACCTCCTTACCCACACTTCCAAAGCCTTTGGCTCGGCCAACCCCTGCCCATTTTTTCTCTCCACATCCCTCTCTTACTCCTTGAAGCCTCACTTTGGGTATAAGTCTTCCCAAGGAAGCCTTTGAGCTCAAACCAAAGGGAGTTACCCGATTTTAAGGTAATGTCTTCACTTGAGTCCTTTTGTTTTATTTTACTTCTCCAACCCCCTAAACTCTTTTTATTCATTTCTTTTGTAACAAATCCAGTATAATAAATATACTAGGATGTTGTTATAAGAAGGATTCTAGCTACACTTACACACACCTGCATCTAATGGTTAAAGAACATATTGTTTCTGTGGTTGGTGAATTTTTGCCTCACGAAACGATGATTGTTCAATCTTCTTTTAAACACCTTTAATGGTGGAAATTAAGATGTAAATATATTTATATATGATATATATTATGTTTATGTTTTCCTTATTCTTATTTATTTTTAATTTGTGGTTTAACTTTATGGTTTCCATTGTGGGTAAACACGATAATTTCATTTTAGGAAGTGGGGACTACCGCCCCCTCAAAGTGTTGTGATTCGTTAATGACATATGTGGGACGTATAAAGGATGGATTTAAAGTTATTATATATGATGTTATACTGGAATTATAATATACCTCTATATAATTATTATTTCTTTCCATTAATGTATGAGATAGAAATGAAAGTAGCGTTCATGCGTACGTACGGCTTACCGTCTCCATGAACGGTGCATTTCATTTCTTATCCCCAAATGTAATGTACTATTATAAGTACATATATATAATGGATATATATGATGTATGTTACATCTAAATGATTAATATAATTCTGGAATTAAAATATACATACCTCTCATTTAGTTTTAATTCCATTAATATGACATAGAAATGAAAGTAGCGTTCATGCGTACGTACGACTTACCGTCTCCATGAACGGTGCATTTCATTTCTTACCTCTAAATGATTATGTGAAATTATAAATACATGTATATGCAAGATATATATTATATATATGATATCCAAATCAGGAATTTCATTCTGGATATAAAGAACCTTTGACCACACGAACAACATGTAATTGTAAGAAGTCCACTTTCGACTTAAGAACCAAATATCGACAAAACAAACATTATTAACTTAAATGATTACATAATGTTTATAACATGGAAATAAGTGATATAAAAGGAACAATTAACTTGAAAAATGTTCTTAAGAAAATAGAAATTAACTCAAGTTTATTATTCAGGACGTTAAAGAACGATCGAGTCAAGTCGGACCCGAGGTATGGGACTTCGTCTCAATCTCCTTTCATTGAGGCATATTTTGTTTTATACACAACCTTCTTTTATACGGTGTATAAACCCCTTTTACTTTTACGTTTATTCAAAAGGAATCTTTTATATATGAAGCGTTTACTAAACGACAAAAGGGAATGTTTTTTTGTCGTATGTATGCGGCGACAACTACTTCTCCGCCGCCGTGACCATTATTTGAGTTTCGGCTTCCTCTACAAGCCATGCCTTTTTTTTAAAAAAGAAAAATAAATACCATGTTTTACTTTTCTTTTATTTTGGTATTGAAAATGGTTTTCATAATGTTTTTATATCAATGTGTTGTATTGATATCTTGTGATTGAAAGGTGGAAATGTTATGTTTCCTATATGAATGTTTTATGTGATACGATTATGTTGAGGTTCTTGGGCATTATTATGAAGATGGGTGGTTTCGTGATAAAATAAGGGCGGGTGAGCCCGATATAGCTCTCCAATGCATTGGGTAACGTGAAGGAGTGAAACGTTAAGGTTTCTCCGAAGAGATTTAGGGAATATACTATGATGGGTATTCCAAATGTAACCAAGAGGGTTACTCCCTACGTAAGAATGTTATGAATGCCTCAAGTTACCTTTATGTCTTATGATTTCTATGATTTATTCATGATTTGATGAGGTATGTTAAAGTGATTATGTTTTATGGGTAAATTATGATTTCATTCTTATGTATATATGAACTTATGAATCATTTCCATAGTTTTATAACCCATACTGAGCTTTTTATGCTCATCCCAAGTTTTTTTGAAATGTTTTTCACAGGTCAAGGGAAAGGTACATGATATGATGATAGTGTCAAGGAAGTGTCAAGAATGAATCCATGTTTTATTTTAAATATGTTTCCATTGATGGGAAAAATGAATACTATCTTTTATGTAACCACTTTGTTAAAATGTGGAATGTAATGCATGTTTTATGATCTAATTCTCTAAAACTCTAAACCTGAAAAGATCCTCAAGGTGTAATCTTGTAATAACTCAAGATTAAGTAAGGTTTAAGGCTGGGGCGTTATACACACACTCATGGTAGATACTAAGTATCAATGTAAGATCAAAACTACATTGATATCCTAATATTCTACTTGAGATTCCAAAGTAGTACTCTGCTAGGATAACTCGCTCCATGAGTTTGATAGCACTGATGGCATCCATCCGAGATGTCATGCTCATCAGGTCTCTTTATAATAAAGTACATACTTTAATTTTTATGAGATCAATGCATATATGGAGATCACTCCTAGATCCATGAGGTACACCAACAACCAAAAATGGATTACCCACTAAATTGGGGATCGACGCCTATGTACAGTTGGTCACATCAATTCCATGATCCTCAACTATAGAAAAAGATAATAGAGGATCCCACCCAGTGCCATGGGGGGAACAAAGAACACTATCCAATAAAAATACATTAGATACAATAAAATTATTCATCTAAAATGTAACACCCTGAAATTATAGAGTATGAATATTGAATTTGATAGTGTGCTTCAGACGCGCCACTAAGAACATGAAAGAAATAATATCTCAAGAATTTAAAGTTTATTTTGGATTTGAAATAGATTATATATATTAAATATATTGTAATTAATTCAATACCGAGTTAGCATGTGTTACCCTTAAGAGAAAATTTCTTTGATAGATTGTATTACATGCTGCTGCAAATCCTTTTTTTTATTTTCAAAAAACCGGTTTAGGAAAAATGGAAACCTCACAGTCAAACAGCAGAACATCCAAATGCAAACATCCTCAAAAATTCAAAAATAAAAAATCCCAAGAACCATGTTCCCACCTTGAGATGCTTTTCCATGCGAAAACCATCTTTCTGCCAGCGAGAAAACCAGAACACCACGTGCCACCATTAACTGGATGATGATGGAGGCACCAGGTCAGACCGCTATGATCTTCAAAAAAATCCACAACACCGGATCACCGACGAGCTTCATCGGTGTCCGTCATCACCTTCAACCTCAACGCCGGCAGAAGCCCGTCGTCACCGTCACAAATCAAGAACCACAAAACCATCACCTGCACCACAGATATTCACAAAACAAAAAATTCAAACACGACAGATGCACATCACAAACCAAAACAACATAGATTCACACCAACTTCACCACATCCACAAGAGGATCAAACCGACCTCCTGAACCATCACAAATCCAACATCACCATGTTGGAAGAGTCCACCAGAAACCCCTTCTTCGTCATCTTTAGCAACACCACCCAACCACGCAAGCAATGCCCTGTTTCTGAAGATCCCACCGCCACCGACCAAATCGACCGCTTCAGACACAATGAAACCCCACTGCACTTACCTGAGAAGATTTGGGACCCCACGAACCGCCGACGCATGAGCGCGACCTTCAGATGCTGAGGAACTCACCGCAGGACACCAGAGAGCTGACGAGAACAAAACCATGAGCGCTCCGAAGAGTATGTCGTCGACGGGAACCGGACTTACACCCGCAGGTCTAAACTAGAAACCACCGATGCCCATAGTGCATCTCCACAGAAAGGGGAGACCATGAAACCACACAATGACACTACAACAGAGATCCTTTACCAACCCACCGAGCTCGAGGAGTAACATCGCGCTGTCCATAGAAAAGGGGCGTTCAGCGGCGAGAGGAAGACCCTAGACTGGGAGCCCTTTACGAGCGCATTTGAAGATGATAGCTTTTATTACATGAAAGATCTAGTTTTAACTAAAAAACAAATACATTATTAAAATATTATCATTTAATATAATAAGAGAAAACCTATCAGTTATATTAGAAGTTATGAATATTATTAACTAACATATATAAATATATTATTTATAATAATTTAACATTAATTTATAGGTTAAAATTTAATTAGAAATGAATATACGAAGCAATTGTATATAAATGGAATGTTTTTATATAAAACCATATTTTTTGTCACAAAGCTATTTTATCCAAATAAATTAAAGTAATAAAAATTATTGAATTATTTTAATTAATTATATATGTTATATATTAAATAAAATATTTTTATGTTAATCCCATTTATTTTATAAGTATAATATCACAATAAATCAAATTTTATGCATAAATACTATATTTTTATTAAGGCATTGTTACCGCCTTTTAATGGAGAACCTATTTTAAATATGAATTTTGATACTTTTATTGATTTAATATATCAAAATTAAACTATTCTTTGAAATCAAAACATAAAAAATATTTTAGGGTGAATTTTTTGTATTTTTCTACGAAATTTCACTTTTTTATGAATAATGAAAAATACTGAATTTTAGTTCAAAACTAATTTTTCATAAAATTTATTTTTAAGGATAAATTATGTTTTATATATGTTTTAAAGATTAATTATATATTATATTTATCAATTAATTAAATTTAGTTCATTGAAATCAATTTCACATTGATATTGACTATAAAAACATAACAAACATTCGAATGTATTTACCTCAAAAGCCCACATTATTATCCTGCCTAAGGGATGAATTTTAAATTAATTTTTTCCACTTATGAAATTGGAATTCAAAAAAATGGATTCAATATTTGGAATTAGAATAATTTATAATTTCAAATAAGTTTAACTTATTTTTTGACCAAAACGATTAGTGAAATTAATTAAATTTAATTACAATTATTGAGGAAAAATTAATCTTGATAAAGGACTAAACTTTAAACTTAAGGGTCCAAATGACCAATACAGTTGTCCATAACCAATTTTATAGAGATATATCATCCATTAACCTTCCATTATTGATATATGTTGGTTTTATGTGACTATTGTTAGGTAATAACATGTTTACACCAAACTTGTTTCCAAAAATTTTAAGTGAGTCGTTTTCCTTCTTTATAACAGGCCACCACCTATCTCCATTTCCCACACCTATCAAACAACATAAGTTTGGAAAAGATCTTCCCAAATATATTTCCAAAATCCCTCCCATAAAACATGAATATTCTCTTTTTGAATAAGTCCTTACAAGGAATCATTTTAGTACAAAACAAAAGAAGTTACCCAATTAAGAGCAAACATATTCTCTCAAGATCTCTAGTTTCATATCCATTATAAACCCCATAAAATATATTTATTACATGATTATAT
Organism: Viscum album; assembly: GCA_963277665.1. Taxonomy (NCBI): domain Eukaryota; kingdom Viridiplantae; phylum Streptophyta; class Magnoliopsida; order Santalales; family Viscaceae; genus Viscum; species Viscum album. The sequence goes on along the minus strand of OY728127.1, from coordinate 343,337,881 downwards.
AAAAAAAATTTATTATAAATATACTAGGATGTTTTTTTGTTAATTTTTTAACCCACACTTACACACACCTCCATATAATGAATAATGAACATACTATTTCTATGTATGGAGAACTACTCCCTCACGAAACAATGATTGCTAATTTTTCCTTTACCACCTATCATGTCGGCCATTATGATGGGAACTCTATTTATATATGTTATATATGAGATTTATAACTTCTGTATGAATATTTAATTTGTATTTATAACATGCCTTTATACTTTCCATCTTCTGTACATACGAAAATTTCGTTTGAGGAAGTGTGGACTAACACCCCCTCAAAGAGATATGACTCATTCACACCATACATGGAATGTATAAAAGATGGTTTTAATAAAAATATGTAACATATATAACATATATATTATAATATAGTTATAATATACATATTTATAATTTAGTTTTAATTATTTTAATACAAAAAAGAAATGAAAGTAGTGTACATACGTATGTACGACCTACTGTCTCCATTAAAGGTGCATTTCATTTATTATCTCCAAAACATATAGATTATTATAACTAAATATGTACTGAATATATATGATAATTAAGTCATGTTTTACATTATGGATATTATAAAAACATGGTCTAATTAATAATAACAACAAATAAAAAGTCAAAACATACTTGAGAAAACTAGGTAATAAACACCGAAAATAGTGAAAATAATGAAAGATTGTTACCAAACAGGTAATAAGATATTATAAGAAGATGATATATGATATTATAAACATTATTAAAGTTCTGTTTTAATTTATTAACATATTTTAAACCACTATAAAATATTATAAATTCCACACAACAAAAAGTAATGTTAAGGTAATGGAATTTCTTTTCAATTTACATGCCATTGAGACTTATTTTTTATTATTCACCAATTCAATTTTTTGTGCATATACTGCATTTTCATATAATAGCACGAATCCTATTATTCCCATGATATTATAAGTTTCATTTAATTTCATACCTTCATAGGTATTAGGATTTAATTTTTTCAAAGTGGTATGAGACACTATGTAATGTGTAATGTTTATTTTCATCAAGAATGTTTTAATGATTATTATTGAAATCCAACATCCTTTTTTATTTTTATCATTATATCAAAAAAATTAATTTATTGTAACCATTTTTCATTGTAAACATACTTGGATATTCATATTCTAATACACTGGATATTAGTATTGTCTAAACTATATACCAATTTATATACTGTGTTTACTTTCATGGTTATTTGATTAACTGAGGAATAAATAATAAATCTATATTTCTAAATAAATATGGCTATTTGATAACGTATAATATATATTTGATTATTTAACAAGAGGGGTAATTTTTACTAGAAATGGCAGTTGTATCCCAAACTTTATATAGCTCCTTGATGCATTGATAAGTTCTCATGATACAAATATATTAGCCAAATTTAATGGGTTTCTATCTGTGGTTTTAAACCATCCTGTGAAAGGTCTTGATGGTATATATTTTCATCTGACATAGACATGATTTCCAATAATTAATAATTTCCATAATTTAATATCATTTATTATTTATCCATGATATTTTTCATCGATGTATCTATGGATATATTTATTTCTCATTTTATTGATTTATGGAATGTATTTCAGTTTCTTACCTTTCCATATTAATTATGCCATATCTAGTTGTTTAAATGGAATATATGCTCAGTAATTTATGTTTCCATATAAGTTGATTCATTATTAATTCCATTGTATTTATCCTCACTGATAATTTCATCTCATCCTTAATATGTTTCTTTCCCCAAGTTATGAAGAACTGAACTTTGAATAAGCTTTCAAAGATGCAGTTTATTTTAGTTTATTGTGCAATAAATTTTATTTTGTTTTCCAAATGTATTATGGGTATCATGTATGTTATTTGTATTTCCAAGACTGCTAAACTAATCAGTACTTTTGGATTTTATTCCTTGTAATCATTCCAATTTAATAAAATAATACACCGGTTCTGGGTTTCTAGGGTCGTGGCTTTATAGTTGGTATCAAATTATGTTTAGAATAATCATTGGAAAATAGATATAGAAAAAATAGATTATGGGGAACAACTCTAAGACAAGCATAGAGGATAAGTATATAATAACATCCTAAAATTTTGGTAAGGTTGAGATTATGTGGGTATTCCTAGAAATACATCCCTATTTGGATACTACAAGTGGAAATGGTTCAAGAACAGATGTACCTAGGAGTAACAACTCTGACTAGGTGTTTTGGGCCTAGCCCGGGGTAACATAGTACATGAAAATGGGCCTTGCTACATACCTAGTTTAATGCACCCCTGGGATATGCTTTGGATAATTCATATTCAATTTACCTACCACTATGAAGGATTTGGAATTATTTATTTCCCCAAAGTAACTAAATTTTATGATTCTAGGTTTTATGATGCATAAATTTATGTCATGTGCTATGAAATATTTAGATTTATGAAAATCTCATAATTTTAAGATCTAATCCAGTTTATTCCATTGTTTAGAAATAGAACCTAAAAGGACGAACACTACGAATACTCATGGAAAATTTATGGATTACCCTATTGAGGAAACCAATACAGTCATTATTAGAAAGGATAAAATCATGGAAATATTTGGGAAACTTAATCAGATTATGAAAAGTAACCTTGCCCGAATGGAGAAACCTATTCTATAGATAGAATCTCTTATTCTATATTGATTTATACAAAAGAATCCCCCATTGTTTAGTGGGAATACTAATCCAATTCTATCTAATAAATTGATTAAGTTTCTAGAGAATATATTTATGGCCTTGGAATATAGAGAAAAGGAAAATGTTACACATGCGATTTATTTTCTCTAAGGTGATGCTGATTAGTGGTGGTCTTTGATCCAAAATTCAAGGGAGGAAGCATAAATTGAACTCATGGAATCAAGGAATTTTTATAAGATATTCATCGATAAATTCTTCCCTCATGATTAGAAAATTGAGATGAAGAGAAATTTTCTTAGCTTAAAGAAAAATCAAGAAGATAGTGTTGTCTATTTAAAATCTACATTTATAAGGTTATCCAGGAATTATAAGGATTACATACGTAATATGGAGTGAAATATTGACCACTTTTTTGAAGGTCTTAAGACAAAACATCTAAGGGTTTTAGTTTCTCAAAATGTTATATCATATAAATATATAGTTATACATTCTATCAAGATAGAGAAAGAATTATCTAGGTCCTATAGCGTCAAGGGAATCCAAGAGAAGAAGAGGTCTTCTAAACACCATGAAAAATGGAATAAGACAAAGAAGATGAAGGGAAAGAAGGAATTCCCATCATTTGATAACTATAGAACAAAACACCCGGGTAAATGCTTGAATGGATTGGGAGTTTGTTATAAGTGCGGAGAAAAGGGCCACTGAGAAAAATAATGCAAAGGAATGAAGGAAAACTCTACTATTTAATGTTACAACTGCAATGAGATGGAGAACAAAACAAACTAATTCCCATGAATCAAGGAAATTTACTTTTTAAGAAATTAATGGATCACGCTCAATCATATTATATTGACACAACTAAAGATGAATGATTAATTAACTTATATATCTGGATCTATGAAATATGATGTAGAATCATTTTGTTTATGATATTCTCATCATATGATTTATGAAATATTTTAGGATTGTATTTCGGTACTTTTTCAATAAAAATTTGAGATCACATGTTGAATGGTATCAATAAATATTATTCAATAGAAAGTTAAAAAAATTTAAACACATTATTGATGGAAATAAAACCCTTAATATGTTCATAATGTTAAGATAATGATGAAGAAATGATTCATTCAGATAAGTGCTAACTACATTGGAACTGATTAATGACTTGTGTAAAAGTGATGTATGGTATCACTGATGGGGTTTAAAATAATTTTTTATTAAATTAATATATCCAATAACAGGTGTCTTACATAAGGAATAATAAGTAATGCTTGTTTCCAAAATGTTTTTATGGTGATTCAAGTTATTAACATATTTCAAGAAGATACATGATGAAGTTATTCACTTGTTTGGAATCTGAAAATTTGGAGTAGCTCCATATTGATTAGAGGATAATGATAAGTTCTTCATAGAAATTAAGTTACCTTCCTTATAATGTATTATATCATAATCATTTGGAAAAGTTAGTCATTTATAAAATGGTTTAAGATGATTATTGGAAAATATTTTAGTGGTTAATGTATTACTTCACCATATAATTCCTCATTTTCTAAGAGATGAGGTATCAATAGTTCAATCCATAATCAATGGAAAAGATTATGTTTGTAGAAAAGTATTTTTCTTAAGTTATTATACAGTTAAATAATTCTTTAACTGTAGAAAAAATGGTTTTGAAACAAAAATGGTGTCTTATTATCATCATTTTTTATGATATCAATGAGCTTTACTTGCACCTATAGTTTATAGTTTTTTGGTCAAAACCATCCTTCTGAACATGTTCTCTAGTAAACTCCATCAAAAAATTATTGTTTTTCTTTTTCTTACATATCCATGTTTCAATTTCCCACCTATGTTAACTTATTAGGGAACCTAGTTACATGACTATTGTACTTTCCTTTCTCTCTTATTAATAATAAGTGATATTAACTCTTTTTTACAATGTGGGTATTTCAAAAATATTTTATTTTAAATACCTAGATTACTTAGGTGAATTTTAAATTTCAAGGATGAAATTTAATTGAGGTGGTAATATTGTAACACCCTGAGATTCTATAATATGAATATTTTATTTGATAGTGTGCATCCCGCGCATCACCAATCACATTAGAGAATATAATATCTTGATAATTTTGTATTTTATTTGGTATTTTAAATAGATTTGGTGTATTCAATATATTTTAATTTATTAACCACTAATTTAGTGTGCCTTACATGAAATAGAGGCCTTCATCGATGGCTTTCATTACAAAGAAGACTGAGTTTTAACCAAATAACAAATACATTATTAAAATATTATCATGTAATATAATAAGAATTAACCTAGCCATTAAATTACTAGTTATGAATAGTATTAACTAACTTATGAAAATATATTTTTTATAATAATATAAGATTAAATTATAGGTTAAAAATTAATTAGAAATGAATATAGAAATTAATTGAATATAAAAGTAATGTTTTTATATAAAACCATTTTTATGATCACAAAGCTATTTTATCATAATAAATTAATGTAATAACAAGTAATGAATTATTTTAATAAATTATATATGTTATATATTCAATAAAATATAATCTAATTGATTTTATAAGCATAATATCACGATAAACCCAATTTTATGCATAAATACTATATTTTCATTAAGGCATTTTTTCCGCCTTTTAATGGAAACCCTATTTTAAATATGAATTTTGAAACTTTTATTGATTTATTATACCAAAATAAAATTCTTATTTTAAATAAAAACAAAAAAAACTTGGTTAGGGTGATTTTTTGGTATTTTTCTATGAAAAATCATTTTTTAATGAATAGTGAAAAATACTGAATTTTAGTTTAAAACCGATTTTTCATCTAATTAATTTATAAGAATAAATTAAATTTTACATTGTTTTTAAAGTTTAATTAGATAATATTTTTATAAATTAATAAAATTTGGTTCATTTAAAGAAATTTCACTTTTATATTGACTATAAAAATAAAGAAAAGTTTTGGATTTTTTTACCTTAAAACCCCATATTGTCATCCCACCTGCGAGGTGAATTTTAAATTAATTTTTTAAACTTATGTGATTGTAATTTTAAAAAATAGATTCTATATTTGGAATAATAATAATTTTTAATTTATAATAACTTAAATATAGTTTTTTACCAAAATTTTTAGTGGAAGTAATTAAAATTAATTACAATTATTAAGGTAAAATTAAACTTAATAAAGGACTAAAACTTTAACTTAAGGACCCAAATGACCTATAAACTTGTCCACCACCCATTTTATGGACTCATTTAGTCCATAAAACATATATTATTTATTTTTGTTGGTTTTATATGACTTTTCTTTGGAATAACATATGTACACCAAACTTGTTTCCAAAAATTCTGAGTGGGTCCTTTTCCTTCCTTATAAAAGGCCTCCGCCACTCCCCCTTTCTCACACCTATAAAACCTTTTAGGTTCATAAAAAATATGCCCAAATATCTTCCCAAAATACCTCCCATATATCTTAAATCCTCATTTTGGGAAGAAATACTTACAAGTAATCCTTTTGGTACAAACTAAAAGAAGTAACCTGATTAAGAGGAAACATCTTCTCTTAAGTTCTCTAGTTTAATTTATGTTCTCCACCCTATCAAATATATTTATTACATGATCATATAAAAAATCCTATATCATAAATATACTAGTATGTTTTTATTTACAGGTTCAAACCTACACTTACACACACCTCTATCTAATGGGTAAAAAACACATTGTTTCTTTTTATGAGGAAGTAATGCCTCACGAAACAGTGATTGTTTAATTTTCCTTTAGTACCTATCATGGTGGCCATTATGATGAACAAATTTATTATATATGTTATATATGATATTTATAATTTCTTTGTTTTTCATGAATTTTTATTTATGAAATTCTTTTATTCTTCCCATTTTGTGTAAATATTATAATTTTGTTTGAGGAAGTGTGGACTACAACCCCATTAAGGCGATATGACTCATTCATATCATACATGGAACATATAAAAGTTTGTTTTAATAAACCTATTTAACTTATATAACATATATATGATAATGTAATTATAATATAAATATTTGTCTTTTATATTTAATTATTTTAATACAATAAAGAAATAAAAGTCACGTTCATGCGTACATAAGGTCTACCATCTCCATGATCGGTGCATTTCATTTATTATCTCCAAACCTTATAGATTATTATTAATAAATATATAATGAGTATATGTTATAATTAATTAATTTATATATTCTCTATATAATTAAATAATGATCTAATTAATAAGAACAACAAGTAACAAGTCAAAACATACTTGAGAAAACTAGGCAATTAACACCCGAAAATAGTGAAAATAATGAAAGATTGTTAAAAAATAGGTAATAAGATATTATAAGAAAATGATATATGATATTATAAACATGATTATGGTTATGGTATTAGTTATTAAAATATTTTAAAACACTATATTGTTGGATTTAATTCCACACACAAAAAAGGAAGATTGGGGTAAGAGAGTTTCTTTTCAATTTACATTCCATTGAGACTTATTTTTTATTATAAACAAATTCACTTTAATTTGGTGTATATACTAACTTTTTCATGTTATATTATGAATAAAATTATTCTATTGATATTATATGTTTTATTTAATGTCATGCCTTCATGAGGATTATGATTTAAATGTTTTAAACTCATATGAGACACTTTGAAATGTTTAAAGATTATACTCCTCAAGAATGTTCTTAATGATTATCTTGGAAATATAACTTCCTTTTGTGATTTTTATCTTTATCTCAAAACAATAAATTTATTGTAATAATTTTTCATTGAAAATTTAATTGAATATCCATATTCTCATTCAATGTATAGTAGTATTTTTTTAAACTTTATACCATTTTATATATAGTGTTTACTTTGATAGTTTTTTTATTAACTTAGGAACAAATAATAAATTTTTATTTCTAATTAAATATGGTTATTTTATAAGGTATAATATCTATTGGTATTATTAAATATATTTAATTATTTTGATTGGTAATGACAGTTGGAGCTCAGAATTTATATAGCTCTTTCTTGCATCAACAGGTTCTCATGAGACAAAGAAGTTAACTAAATTAAACGGGTTTCTATCCATGGTTTTAAACCATCTTGTGAAAGGTATTGATGGTATAGGTTTTCATGTGCCTTAAAAATGATGTCCAATAATTAATTATTACCCTAATTTAGTTCCATTTATTATTTATCCATGAGATTTTACATCAACATATCTATAGATGTAATTCATTCTCATTTTATTGATTTATGGAATGTGTTTGAGTTTTTTACATTACCATATTAATTATTCCTTATATATTTACATAAATTGAAGGTATGCATAGTTATTTACGTTTCCATAAATAATGATTCATTATTTACTCCATTTTATTTAACCTTATTGATCATTTTATCTCACCCTTATATGTTTATTTCCCAATGTTATATAGAAGAGAACTTTGAATAAGGTTTCAAGGATACAATTTATTTCATTTTATTTTGTAGCATGTTTTATTTTATTTTCCCAATTTATTATAGTTATCACGTATGTAATTTTCCTTTCCAAGACTGCTAAATTGACAAGTACTTTAAGATTTTATTCCTTTTAATCATTCCAATGTAATGAAATAATGCACTGGATCTTGGTTTCTGGGGTCAGGGTGTTATAATTAGTATCAAAATAATTTTAACAATAACTTTGGAAACAAGATTTAGAAAAATTAGATTAAGGATTAAACCCCTAAGATATAAATTGATGATAAGTATACAAGAACATCCTTGAATTTTGGTAAGGTAGAGATTAAGTGGGTATTCCTATAAATGCATCCCAATTTGGATACTACATGTGGATGTTGTTTTGGAACATATATACCCAGGAGTAACAACTTTGATAAGGTATTTTGGGCCTGACTCAAGGAAACCTTGTACACAACAACAAGACTTACTGTGCACTTGGTTTGACACTTTTGGGGATATTCTTAAGATAATTCACATTCTCTTTACCTACAATTATGGATGATTTGGAAGTAATGATTTACCCAAACTAACTAAAGATTAAGATTCTAGGATTTATGATGCATGAATTTAGGTTATATGCTATACCATATTTAGAGTTATACAATGTTCATAATTTTATGAGCTAATACATTGTATTCCATTTTTTAGAAATGACACATGGAAGGACGAATGATGTCAACACTCATGGAAAATGTAGATATTAACATGTTGAGGAAACCAATATAGTCAGTATTGGTACAGAGAAAAACATGGAAATATTGGGAAACCTAATCAGGTTATGAAAAATAACCTTTCTCTTATGGAGAAACATATTCCACTGAGATAATATCTTATGTTATATCACTTTATGTAGAAGAATCACTATTTTTTAGAGGGACTACTAATCTAATAGTAGCTGAGTAATGCATTATGTATCTAGATAAGATATTTATACCATTGGAATGTAGTGAAAAGGAAAAGGTAGCAGTTGTGGTATATTGTCTCCAAGGTGATGTTTATCAGTGGTGTTCTATGATCCAAAATATAGGGGAGGAAGAAGAAAGTGAACTTATAGAATGGAGTATTTTTAAGGAGACATTATTTGATAAATAATTCCCTCATGATCAGAAAATTGAGATGAAGAGAAAGTTTTTTTGCTTACAGAAAAAGGAATAAGTGAGTGTTGGGGATTATGAATCCACCTTTAAAAGTTTATCTAGTTATAAAATGGATTGCGTATATAACACAGGGTGCATGATTGACCGATTTTTTCAAGGTCTTAAGCCAAATATTCAAAGGATGATGGTTTCTCAGAATTTTACATCATATAAAGAGATAGTTTTATGTGAAATCAAGATTGAGAAACAATTATCCAAGTCCTATTTCTTCAAGGGAAACTAAGATAATAAGAGGTATTCTAAACACCATGAAAAAGGGAATTATTCAAAGAATATGAATAGAAATAATGATTTTCTATCATGTGATAACTGTGTAAATAATCACCCTAGTAAATGCTTGAATGAACTGGGATTTTTTTATAAGTGTGGAGAAAAGGGCCACTCGACAAAAGAATGCAAATGAAATAAGTAAAACACTAATATTTAATGTTACAACTGCAAGGATATTGGGAACTACACAAAAAAACCCCCCTAGAGTCAGGGGAATATACCGCCGAATAATCTACATGATCAAGGTTAAGCATATTCTATAGACACAACCAAAGTGGAATGATTAATGTACTTTTATATTTGGATCTATGAAATATGTTGTAAAAGTATTTTTATGATTATATCATCATAGGATTTATGAAATATGTATGGATTGAACTTTAATAATTTTTTGTTAAGGGTTTGAGATCATATGTTGAATGGTACCCAGAAAAGTTATTTAGTAGAAATCTAAATATTACAGAAAAAACATGATTCAGGGAAAGAGAACCCTTAATATGTTCTTAATGTAAAGGTAATGATGAATAAATGTTTGATTCAGATAAGTGTCGACTACGTTGGAACCGACTAAGACTTGTCGACAAGTGGTCTATTCTATCATTGACGGGGTTTACAACACTTTTTTATTTAAGTAATATATCCAATAACATGTTCATTACATAAGGAATAATGAATATTTCATGCTTCCAATAAAGTTTTATGGTGATTCGAGTTATTGTCATATTTCAAGAATATAAATGATGATTTTTTTCACTTGTTTAGAATGTAAAAATTTGGAGCTGGTCCATGTTGATTATAGGATAATTATAAGTTCATCTTGGAAATTCAGTGACCTTCCTTCCAATGTATTAGATCATAAATGTTTGGAAAATATAACCATTTATAAAATGGTATAAGATGATAATTGAATGAGATTTTATAGGTTAATATATTACTTCACCATATGAGGTATCATGTTATAAGAGATGAAATAGAAATAATTAAATGAGTAATCAAAGTAAAAGATTATGTTTATAGAAAATGATATTTACTTATATTTTTATACAGTGAAAGAATTCCTTAATGATTGAAAAAAAATTGTTTTGAAATAAAAATGTTTTCCTATAATCATCATTTTTTATGATATTAATGACCTTTACTCACACCTATGGTTTATGTTTTTATGGTCAACATCTTTCATCTAAAAATGTTCTCTAGAAATCTCCAAAATAACTTGATTATTGGACTTATTCTTCTATATCCTTGTTTCCATTTCCCGCGTTTGTTCTCCTATTAGGGTACCTAGTTGCATGATTGTTGTACTTTCCTTTATCTCTTATTAATAAGAAGTGATGTTAACTCTTTTTATGATATAGGTATTTCAAAAATAGTTTATTTTAAATCCCTATATTACTAAGTTCAAGTTTAAATTTGGAGGATGCAATTTATGTAAGGTTGGGAGAATGTAACACCCCGAAATTCGAGAGTATGAATGTTGTATTTGACAGCCTGCATCACACACATCACCATGCATGTGAGAAAATATAATATATTGATAATTTATAGTTTATTTGTTATTTTAAATATATTATATATATTTAATATATTTAAATTCATGCAACACCAATTTAGTGTGTGTTACACACAAGAGTGGCATTCTTCGATGGCTTTTATTATATGCAAGGCCAAGTTTTAATCGAACAAAAAATACATTATTAAAATATTATCATTTAACATAATAAGACTTAACCTAGACATTAAATTAACAGTTATTAATATTATTAACTAACTTATAAAAATATATTTTTTATAATAATATAAGATTAATTTATAGGTTAAAAATTAATTATAAATGAATACATGAACCAATTAAATATAAACAGAATGTTTTTATATAAAACCATTTTTATCTTTAAAAATCTATTTTATGCTAATAAATTTAAGTAATAACAATTAATTAATTATTTTAATGAATTATATATGTTATATATTCAATAAAAAAAAATTATGTTGATCCCATTGATTTGATAAGCATAAGATCACAACAAACCCAATTTAATGTATAAATACTATATTTTTATTATATAAATTTTTACCTCCTTTTAATGGAGAAAATTTTATTTATTTAATATAACAAAATAAACTTCTTATTTGAAATATTAACATAAAAATTATTTTGGGGTGATTTTTTGGTATTTTCCTATGAAAATTTATTTTTTAATGAATAGTGAAAAATAATAAATTTTAGTTCAAAACTGCATTTTCATATAATTTATTTATAAGGGTATATTATGTTTTATTTTTTTTAAACATTAATTTAATAATATTTTTATCAATTAATAAAATTGAGGTCATTGAAATTAATTTCACTTTAATATTGACTTTTAAAAAAATAGCATCCTTTAGAATGTTTTTATCTTAAAACCTCACATTATCGCCCCGCCTGTGGGATAAAATTTAAATTAATTTTTTCAAATTATGTGATTGGAATTTAGAAAAATGGATTCCATATTTTTAATCATCATAATTAATAATTTTTAATAATTTCATCTTATTTTTTGACCTAAATTATTAGTGAAAGTAATTAAAAGTAATTATAATTATTAAGGAAAAATTAGGCGTAATAAGGGACTAAACATTTAACTTAAGGATCCAAATGACATAGAAATTTGTATAACACCCACTTTCTGGACATATTTCTGCCATAAACCTTAAATTATTGAGTTTTTATTTGGAATATCTTTTTTATTTAATAACACGTGTACACCTAATTTGTTTCCAAAAATTCCAAATGAGTCATTTTCCTTCCCTATAATATGCCAACACCTATCCCCATTCCTCACACCTATAAAACCACATAGAAGAGGCAAAGATTTATCCAACTATATTCCCAACATCCATAACCTTGAACTTGAATAATCCCTTTGGAATAAATCCTTCCAGTGAATCCTTTTGGTACAAACCAAAAGAAGTTACCTAATTAATAGGTAACGTCTTCTTCCAAGTTCTCTAATTTCATTTTTATTCTCCACCCAATAAAATATATTTATTCCAGGGTTATATAAAAACAACAATATCCTAAATATACTATTATGTTTTTATATAAAGGTTTAAACCTAATCTTACACACACCTCCATCTAATGGTTAATGAACAAATTGTTTATGTCTACAGCAAACTACTGCCTCATGAAACGATGATTGTTAATTTTTTCCTTACCACCTATCATGATGGATATTATGATGGAAACTATATTTATATATGTTATATATGATATTTATAATTTATTTATTCTTCTTAAATTTTTATTTATAATATACCTTTATTCTTTTCATCTTGTGTAAATACAATAATTTCGCTTGAGGAAGTGCGGACTACCGCCCCCTCAAAGCGATATGACTCGTTAATGCCATACATAGAATGTATAAAGGATGATTTTAATAATTATATGTAACATATATAAAATAAATATGATACTATATTTATAATATACATATGTACCATTTATTTTTCATTATTTGAATACAACAAAAAAATGAAAATATTGTTCATGCGTATGTGCAGCCTACTGTCTCTATGAATGGTGCATTTTATTTGTTATCTCAACAACTTATAGATCTTTATAAATAAATATTTACTAAAAATATATGATAATTATGGCATGGTTTAAATTATACATATGATGAAATCTTGATCAAACTAATAATAACAAAAAATAAAAATTCAAAACATACTTGAGAAAACAAGGCAATTAACACCTAAAATAGTCAAAATAATGAAATATTGTTAACAAATAGATAATAAGATATTATAAGAATATGATGTATGATATTATAACCATGATTATGGTTCTTGAAATATTTATTAACATATTTTAAACCACTATACTATAGGATAAAAGGACACATAACAAAAAGGAAGGTTAAGGTAAAGGAATTTCATTTCAATTTACATTCCATTGAAGCTTATTTATTATTATGCGCCAATTTACTTTTATTTTGTGTTTATACTATCTTTTTGAAATTATATAATTAATACCATAATTTTTATGATATTATAAGTATCATTTAATGTCATAACTTAATGAGGATTGTTATTTAAAAGTTTGAAAGTGGTATAGGACACTTTAGAATGTTTAAAGATTATTCTTATCAAGAATGTTCTTAATGATTATCTTTGAAATATAACTTCCTTTTTGTGATTTTTAACTTTCTCTCAAAATAATAAATTTATCTTACTAAAATTTCATTGTAAATTTACTTTAATATCCATATTCTCATATAATGGATATTATTATTTCCTAAACCGTATTCAATTTTACATACGGTGTTTACTTCGACAGTTATTTGATTAAAAATGGAAAAAATAATAAATATCTATTTCTCATTCAATACCGTTATTTGATAAGGTATACTATTTATTTATATTATTAAATATGATTAATTCTTTTCATTGGAAATGACAGGTGGATCTTGGAATTTTTATAGATTTTAGATGCATCGATAAGTTCTCATGAGATGAATAAGTTGGCCAAATTAAAGAGGTTTTTATCCATGGTTTTACATCATCTTCTGAATGGTCTTGATGGTATAGTTTTTCATGTGCCTTAGAAATGACATCCAATAATTAAGAATTTCTATCATTTAGTTCTAGTTATTATTTATCCATGATATTTTTCATTGAAATGTCTATGTATGTAATTCATTCACATTTTATTGGTTTATAGCATGCATTTTAGTTTCTTACATTGCCGAATTAATTATGCCTAATCTAGTTGTGTAAATGGAAAGTACTCAATTATTTACCTTTATATATATATATACATATATTTATTATTTATTATATTATATTTACCCTAACTGAGCATTTGAGCTCACCCTTATTATGTTTATTTCCCCAGGTTATGAAGAAGAGAACATTGAATAAGATTTCAAGGATTCAATTTATTTCAGTTTATTTTGTAGCATGATTTTTTTTTTCCAATGTATTTTGGTTATCATGTATTTAATATAGATTTACAAGACAGCTAAATTGATCAATCTTTTAGGATTTGATTCCTTGTAATCATGCTAATGTAAAAAAATAACACACCAACTTTGGGTTTCTGGGGTCGGGGCATTACACGAGAAATAATTTCAATCTATACAATCGTAGGGACGGATCAAGGGAACGTAACCTAAAATATTTGATCCACTATGAATAGAACAAGGTACTCTAACATCCCAATGAAAAGTACACACTGTTTACTAGTAATACATGGTGTTTTTTACTGGTCCCAAGTCTTTCAATGTTCTCTAGCCTATGCCAGTATACCTCAAGTCATGCTCGTGTACATTTTCATGTTTTCATACCACTATTTGTGAACATGTACATAGTTGTGTCTGAGTATTGAGTGGTTTCGGTAAACTCTACTCATGATCTTGTCCTTTTCTATGTTCATGCCCATGTTTACTTCGTGATATATGTCGATCTGTCAGGGTAGGGTAACAAAGTGTTTTACATGTGTCCCACAACATGTGATGTTTAATTTTAATGTGTAACCCTAGAATCACATCTAGATCCCCACACATACTGTGTATTCTTCAGTTGTAGGTCGTGTAGTACAAAAAATTATAGAATCCTTGAGTCTTCACATGGATTCTTCTTATGCCACGGCCACCCAAATTTCTCACCACCAATATCACTGGGAATCAAAGGTATCATCTAGAAAAGTCTCTCTATAACCATATATCTAATTTCGGTCATCCAATTTGACTGGGAAACATCAATTTCCATCATGTTGTTGTTGTGTTCCAAACCAAGAAATTAGGGAATTCCAATCTTGTCTGATCTACCTATATTCATCCTATACTATTGTTGATCCCCAAACACAACCTCTATCACAATTCATACCCATGGTATCAATATATTTCACCAAAAAATATTCATAAAATGATAAAATACGGGGAATTCATCAAACCACGGGCCAAATAAATTTCCTACGATGAAAGTGTGAAGAAATATAATAGAAATATATAAAAACATTAAAGAGGAACAACCCTTGGCCATTGTTCAGGATGGCCTTGATCAACTTCTATTATAACAAGTAATGAATGAGCTAAATAATATTCAACAATTTCAAATCCCCAAATCCCAAAAAATTAACCCACACCCAAAAAACAATTGACCCGCAAATCAATTTATTTGTTGGTTGATTCAAGTTCATTATGGGATAATGAAATGGGGATAAATACACATAAATTGAAAATCCTACCATGAGATTGGATCAAAGGTTAATGAATAATGGTTTTGGCCCATTGTTATTGATGTGATCTATAGGATCTTTTGGCACACTGGTCATCAAAACATGATCTATCAATGATCATCCACAAAGCACATCCATTAGTTCCACACTCAAATTCCAAAATTATGTAGACAACCATAGAATTTTGTTATAAATGGTTTTCTATAGAATTACATTAGTTTAATGCATAATATCCTAATAAATAAATTAATTCAATTAATTTACTTATTATTTTCACCTAATATAAGTTTTTAAAAAATTCCTTATATCAATAATGACTATAGAATTCCTAGGGTAAAGCCTACATTTCGGAATCAATGGTGGTATTAGATTTCTGATATGAGACTCCATTCAATATTTATTCCACTTTTTTAGGATAACTATTCACACATGATATTATTATATTTAATATTTTAAAAGTATCATTTCCAGGCTCCCTGTGCCTTGGAATCTCATGTCATCTCAGCGCCTGACTTCAAAAATATTTCTAGATATATTTCAAAGAATTACATAGAAAAATTTACATTAAATTCTCCTAAACATAGGCATTTTTTTCATAAAAATTGAAAAATAAAACTCAAAAAGATGTGGGTATTATGCTCGCATATATGTCTCCCACTCTCAGGTGCACTTCAGAAGATTCCCATGCTGCCATCAGCATGAACCAATGGAATTAATCGCTAATGGATGATATTTTATATATGATCCTATATCTCCATAGAGTAATCCAAATAAGTAGATCCACCCTTGATAAACATATTTCTCCAATAAATAACATGAAATGGGTTGTGCACATATCTCTTTATCTACAAAACATAGAAGATATTGCAAACCAGATCTAACTACAGTGGTAGATCCAAAAGGTATGCCTCCTCACCAGCTCTGTATAGTGTCTATAAATATCGAATTAATCTTGAAGATATCTTTTCTCCATGGAAAAATCTCATCAATGTACATTCATGTGATACCTTCAGGAACACATGGTCTCCCTCATTGAACTCTAAAGGCCCCCATCTTCTGTTCTCATAAGAATTTTGAAGGATTTTTGTTGTATTCATCTACTCCTAGATGATATGAACCTTCTCTATCATTTATCACACCAACTATTGTCCCATGATCATAGAAATTCTTAGGCCAGTTCAATATAATGTTGACCTATAGGGCCACCAGTATAAAGCCTCGAATGGTTCCATAACAATAGTGGAATGGTAGCAGTTTTTGTATATGAAATCCACCAAGGGTAGGTGATCCTAATAGCTAGAGTAAAAGTCCAAAAAATAAGCCTGTATAATATCCTCAAAGACATGAATATTCTTCTCTGTCAAGCCATTGGTCTGGGGTTGAAATGTCATGCATAGATGTAACTGAGTCTTAAAGGATTCCTATAATAATCTTCATAATCATGATGTGAAACAAGAATCATGATATGAAGTTATCATTGAGGTAAATCCACTAAGCTTGAGTATCTTCTACACATAGAGGTGTCCCAAGCTGACTCCAAAACTATGGTCTTATATAGCTAGGAAGTGGTCTAACTAAGTGAGTCGTCGTATGATCAAATAAATGGAAACATGTCCTTTGGATGTATGTGGTAACCCTACTATGAAGTCCAAAGATATACTATCTCACTTCTGCTATAGCTCATCAATGGGTTCACCTAAACCCATTGGAACTTGGTTCTCAGCCTTTACCTACTAACAAGTGGGACCTCAACAAAAAAACTCTTCTATTTTCTTCTTCATGAATGGACACCTAAATTTATTCTAGATGTCCTGGTACATCTTTTCCATGCCTTGATGTACCATCAAATGTGAGATATGAAAATATCTCATAACCTACTACCACAATGTCATTGGTTCTATCTTTCATCTTCTGAAAAGAATAACATTCTCCCCACCTTTATAAAGTCCTTCAGGAGCTCCTCCAGTGACTATTTGAGTATGTATGATTTCACATTCGGTATCTCCCATATGGGATTCCCCAACATGCTATCAGATGAGTGGGGTAACAAATATATATTATAGATAAGTTGTATCATCCACATCCATGAAGGACAACTGTAATGATGAAAACTTCTCAGAAGCCTCGTTCAAAAACTTAGAACAATATATTATACTGAGAGAATTATCCACTACATTCAACTTTTGAGGTGTATTGACTTTATCTAAGTCATAATTCTGGAGGAACTCTAGTCATCTCATTTGTCTCAAGTAATTATCCTTCAGATAGAAGATTTATTTTAGACTCATATGGTCATAAAATATGGTAAACCACTCACCCATAAGTTATTGTCACCACATATTCAATACAATGACTACCAATTATAACTCAATATCATGTGTCATGTAGTTCAACATGCGTGGTTTCAACTTCCTAGACCCATAGGCATTCACTTCATGCATCTATATCAGAACAAAACCATGTACTTTCCTTGAATCATTGAAAAACACTACACACTCAACACCCTCCTCTAGAAACCCCAATATGGATATACTTTTCAATCTCTACATCAAATCCTAAAAATATTTCTAAAACCTTTTCATATGCATGAATGTCTATCCCTTCCAGTTCAAAGAAGTCAATGGTTATGATATCCTAGAAAAATCAGACACGAATCTCCTATTGTAGCTAGCCATCCCAAAGAAGCTCTAAACCTTCATCTCACTCTTGGGTGGATACCAAGCTAACACTACCTCAATCTTTACTGGATACATTGGTACACCATCTTATAAGATTATATGTCCTAGAAAGTGGACCTCCTGAATATATAAATGATGCTTCGAGAGGTTCCCATAATGTTGGTGATCTTAGATTATGTATGTACCATCATCAAGTGTCTCACATGATCCTCCCTATACGCTGAGTACACTTGGATATCATCTATGAATAATACTATAAAATGATCTAAAAATTATAAATAATCTAGTTCATTAGTCCCATGAATATTTTTAGGGAATTTATCTTGCTTAAGGGAATCACCAAGTACTCATGGTGAACATATAGACATACGAATGTTATATTTTGTATATACTCATCTTATACTCACAACTGGTGATATCCTAATCTAAGGTCAACCTTTAAGAACCATTATTCCTCTCTCACCTGATCAAAGAGGTCATTGATCATCAATAATGGACACTTATTCTTCATTTTCACCCAATTCAATAACCATTAATCTAAGAAAACCTCATGCTATCATCTAAATTCTTGGAGAACAACATTGGGGGCTGCCCAGAGTGAAACACTAGGGTCGCCCATAGTGAAAAACTCGGTCTAACAAATCCTTTCCTCTGTAAGTCCTCAACGTCACCCTTCGCTTGTGAAACACAATAGGAGCCATATGATAAGATATAATAGATACTAAGGATATCTATAGGTGTAATTAAATTAATAATTCTATCTCTTCATGCAGAGGTAATCCTAACACATCCTTGAGAAAAGACTTCCTCATACTCAGGCACCACAGTAGGAAACTTATAGCCCATAGTAGCCACTACTCTAAGATTAATGTTATCTAACTGGTGATTAATTGGATAAAACATGCTATTTATGAGTATATATTACTATTCTTGTCTCTCCTTTTCATCTAAAATGGAAAACATTATCCCATCTACATGGACACACCACATCCTCTACCTAAAACATTCAATTTTTCCATAAAATGTGCATATAAATTCCATTCCTAAGATGACTTCATAAGTAATAATCACTGCTACAAAGATATCCCATGAGAAAATATCTCCTACAAGAATTATATCAAACTGTCATTAAATGTGTGTGATCACCAAGTCGTCTTCGGTAATAATCTCCAAGCCTAAGGGTCAAGATAATGGTTCAACCCTATCCTATATGTCTCAAAATAGGGATGTAATAAGAAAAAGAGGGGCTCATGCCCGTGTCTTTCAAAACTACATATAAGGTAGAAAAGACACATAAATTTCCTCTAATAATATCTATATCCCTTATATCATAGGGATCTTTGGCATGCAGATTCCATCAACTGTATCCACTAGCTCTTTGAGCCTGGTGTGGACCACCTAGAGGTGGTAGTGGAAACAAGTCAAACTGCCTACCACTTCCAGCTATTCTACCTACTATTTTCCACATATTTCACCCTATAGAGTAGAATTATCCTTTCAGTTCCTCTACCTCAATATCCCATACACTATCTCCTCATAATTCATATGGTGGGTCAGACAATCACACATGATATTTCCTCACCTGTCGCATGAATAGCATCACTTCTCCCTAGGCTAAATAGAACCATCCTAAGAGACGTGAACTATAGACCCACTATCATGAGATCTCCTCCTAAAATGTATTTCACATCTAGATCTGTATTTCTATCATCATATACCAACTAAAAAGGTATAATCACCTGTGTTACCAATATTGGCACCCGTTATCAGTGTATTCTTGGCCTGAAATATCCCTATAACTAAAGCACACTCTATTACCCCATCATAGGTAGGAATTCATAGAGATATCACAATATCCTAGATATATTTTTGTATACATATCTTAAATATTCATTCCCTAAATAATGGATCCTAAACCATATCCATTGAGTATCATGAGAGGTTGGTAAACCATGATGAATACTCAGCCACATTCGTGATGACCTTTTGTAGCCGAAAAAACTCTTGGATATACACTTCTCACAACATAGTTTGAGAGTAATCACCTATAAATAGGCTATCGAACTCTACCCAAGAAAGAGTCACCACATGGTATGAAAAACCCACTGGACTCCACCAACACCTCATGAAGCTATGAAGAAGGTCCACTGCTAGGACCACCATCTGGCCTGCAGGTATCCTAATGAAAAAAATAATTGGGTAGCCACCTCAATCCAATAATAAAATAACTATGGGTTTGAATCACCCTTAAACATAAGGGGTTGATGATGTTAAAACTCATAATGTTTTCTCATCCTATAAACCTCATTCATTGGTACTACTGGTACCATATTTTACTCGATGGGTGGAGGTATGGATGGAACACCACCCATAAGCACTACCTCTAAAATAAGTCCTTATATTGAAGCCTATTCACTAAGGGGGTCATCATAATGATACTGTTGTTGAATCATAGATATAAATCAGCATGGAGGCATCCTAAAAAAGACAATATGTACCATGATCAATGAGTATATTTGAGGAGCTGACTCAAGGACATTAAAAACAACCCATTCATATATGATAAATGTACCAATGTTTTTCCTATAATCATAATCTATTTGTAACTCGTAAAAAGGTAGGTATTCAAAGCCCTAGTGTATAAATGCATTGACTACCACTCTAACACTGGAGTCCCTGGAATAAAATCCAATCTCAAAACACATAACAATGTTTCCACAAAACCTAAACCAATCTCACAGCTAGAAAAAACTCCAAACAACTATACTAAGATGAAAACCCACTCTGATACGACTTTTTCACAACCAGACCCGCCCAAGCCCTCCTAGATGATGATAATCCAATTATGACTGCCCCAAGACCACCTCTAATGGGCCTGAGGTTGGTGACCAACACCAAGAGGTAAAAATAATCACATGGGAGGCCTTATCCTAAGGTACATGTACACACACACATATATCCAAGACTATAAAATGATGAAATGTAAAACAACTATTACTAATGAATGCACACATCTAAATCCTATACTAAGTGTACAAAAATAATATCAAAAAACATCAATGGAAAAATACAATCCAACAAAAAATTATAAAGAAGTCCAAACTATAAGAAAGTGGGGGAAATAGTCAAATATGAATCCTTTTATGAACCATGGTTTATCTAGTCCAATTTAGGATCTATCAACTTTTGGTCCAAAAATAAACCCATCAAATAGTTAGTCATCTGTATAAGAGATGACATGTATGAGAATATCCCATGCAGGGGTGAGTATAACAATACCCAGTAGGACACCCTAATATCACTAAGCATAAAGCATCAAGATAATAGTAAATTCATCACAGGGATATTTCAATCAGAATATGGACACACAATAAAACATCTAGATATACTGATGGTAGACACTAAGTCTCATGGTAAGGTCACAACTTCATTTCTATCCTATGATCCTTCTTGAGAGTTTGTAGCAGCACTTTACTAGGAGAACCCACTCCATGAGTATTATAGTACTAATTTAATCCATATGATATTTCATTCTCATCAGGTTTATCCATAATAATGCACGTGATAAAAGTTTTAAGAGATTTATAGAAAAATAGGGATCACACTGAGGGAAATTGGTTATACCCACAACCAAGTCTACATTAACCATCTATTTATGGGATCAACACTTATGTACAGTTTTTCATGTTAATACTGAGAACCCCATATAGGGAAATAGATAATAGAGGATCCCACATAGGGACAAAGGGGGACACTAAGAACTCTATCTGAGTCAAATACCTTAGAGAGGATCACAATCCTTTATCCACGATATAATACCAAGACAAATTCTCATAGGGATAGATCGATGGAATTCACCCTAAATAAATTGATCCATACTGAAGAGAATAAGGGCCTCAGACTTCCTAAGGAATAGTAAACAGTGTGTACTAGTAGTACAAGGAATGTCTTACTCGTCACGGGTTTTCCCATGTTCTCTACATATTCCGATATACCCTAGGATGTATCGTGTACTTGTCTATGTTTGTGTTCTACTATCTATATACATGTAAATTTCCATGTCCATGTATCGGTCCATACCCACATACTCTACCCTTTCATGTGTACTTGGTTGTGCATGTACCCATCTATCCTCTGCAATACATACTAAACTTATAGGGTGGGTTCACATGGTATGTGACACATGTCACATGTTGTGTGATATTTAATTTTCATGTGGACATCTAGTGTCATAGTCAGACACGGTGTGTGTTCTTTTTTTATATGTCTTGTAGTGTGGAAATTTCTAGAATCCATAGGTCTTCACAAAGAATCTTCCTCTACTACTATTGTCCATGATTCTCAACACCAATCTCATTGGGGATCATAGATCTCATATGGATGAGTCTCTCCATCAACATAGATCTGATTCTGTCTATTCTATTTCATCAAGAACCCCCATCATCACCTGTTTCATTGCATTGTACCAAACCAGTAAATGGGGTACCTTTAATATATTCTAATCTACCTATGTTTATCTTTCTTGTAACGTCCTGAACCAGAATTCCACCCAAAACGGTGCCCCAAGCCCAGTTGGTCAAAAGGAATCAAGCGCATCTCCCCAAATTCCAGAGGCTTCCAAATAGAAGCGAGGTCCTAGGTGAGTCGGTGGGGAGACTATTCCCTAATGACCATAGTATCACAACAGAAGTCAAAGAAATAGTATATAGTAGATGTGAATAAATAAGCAGTGAACTGAAGACAAGAAAATATAGGTATACATATCAATAACCAAAAGTTTCACATATGCAAAATGATGTTGATGGTACATGTATATAGAAAGAATCCAGAACAATACATGGAAATACAATAAAACACAAGTATCCAAAAAAGAACAAATGACCAAAAAGGTATCCCAACATCACAAGCCCCAGCTTGGTCATATTCTCCCCTACTCCAATGCCACAATCAACAACCTATACTTGGGTGCCTTCCCCTATCATCACCTGCAACCATATAATTTGTTAGGTTCCCCAAGGAGGCCCAAACAGGGTGTGAGATAAACATCCCAGTAGGTAACCACCCAGGTCGATACAGTTCTAATAGAAATTCCAAAAAGGTTCTAGAAAGTGTAAAAAACTGCTAAATAAGCGCATATTCCCTTATCATAAGTCTACTATAATGTAAAACTTAACATCCTTAAAGGATACCTACAAAAGAGAGTCATCTCCTAACAAGGCAACTATAACCAAATAAACAAGCAATTCACACGACCACGTCGTCCATCCATCTGTATTGAACAACCACATTCACAATGTATAAATAAGTCATGTATCCTATGACCACACCATATAGTGAATTTTCATCCCACGACCATGGTGTATAGGGAAGTGTAGACCTAGAGGGCTGGATCCAAGGTTTCAGCGGACCAAGGCATCCAAGTAATAATATCTAGACCATAGAGGGATGGATCCAAGGAGCATTTCCAAGGCATCCCATCGAGTCCCATGGGAATCCCTGGGGGAAACTCAGTTAGGCACTGGTTGGGATCCTAGGAGAATGGCAATATAAAGTCCTACATGAGCCCAAGAAAGCTGGATCCAAGGGGTAGCAAGGCCAGAGGCATCCCACAGAATCAATACCCAAGGTGAAGAATCAACCCAAGGCATCCACTACCACATTCCGGATCCAAGGAGAGTAGTCCAATGCATCTATCAAACCATTAAATCAATCATTCAAGCATTCAAGCATTCAAGTTAAACTTTTATAGCTAGGCGAGTATACCCACTCATGTCAACAAGAACTAGCCATGAGTATACCCACTCCTGCAAACCATTTATCAAAAGAATATGGGCCTACGCCCCCATATAAAAAATTTTATTTTTCATTAATAATTAACATATAGGTATACCCACCCATATCATCCATTTAACATGCCAAGCTATCAAAATAGTTAAGGAATGACATGATATTCATTAATCAAGGAGGAAATACATCTTCTAAACTTGCTACTCAAAATATCAAATCATCTTAGGGATTCCTCTATCTAGGAAAGCACAAGCACACACCCCTTGGGTGGTTTAAACAGTAATAAAAAAACTATTCCCTTAAGGTTCACCCCTTGGGTAACCTCGAAATGATCAATGGGTTCTAACACACCTAAATAGAACCCATGGTCAACCTCACTAGGTCCAACTATAACTACTAAAAGCTACTCGATCAAAAATGATACCTCATTGGAAAGTACGAAAAATAGAATATCAGACGAATGCCTAGAAAACACCAAGGAAATCTAAAAGAAAGTATACACCACATACCTTTCCTCGGTAGTAGATAGGTTATCCAGTATCGTGTCCTGATTCTTCTCGGATTGGAATAAATCAGAAGAACAGATGAAGAACAGAAAATTAGGGCATATGATCCTAAATCCAAATAGAACAGTCATTGTTATGAAGAATCAAGAAGGAATAAAATGGAATTGATTACTTACTGATACGGTTCCAACATGATAGACAATGCTCAAATCGGAGTCCAGATGACTTCAATACTTGAAAAACTAAAATAGATGGTTTTGGGTTAAAAAATGAGAGAAAGAAAATTTTCCATAAAAAATATGAGCTACTGCCTCTTTTAAATAAAAAACCTTGATGGGAATGTACATTATGTGTACCTCAAGTACATGATGTGTAATCCAACATTTTTTTAGCCAAACTATCTACACGTCATGACACCCAAGTACAGGGTGTGTACTTGAAGTACACGATGTGTAGACCAATTATACAATCTATACCTGGCTTGCAGCCATAATTCATATTGTTTTCCCTTTTATTTCTAAAAAGCAACCCAAAATTCTCCTAGCCTATCCTAGGTTCTAAGACCAAAAGGGAAGTAAACACATTTAACCCAAAAATAAGATCCATACCTCAATAAAACCTGGGATATTACAATCTCTCCCCCTATAGAAATTCGTCCCTGAACTTCTCTATGAAGGATGGTCAAGTTTCATCTGAAAAAAACTCTGGTCACTAAGCACGTACATCAGCCTCTCCCTCCTAAGTCTCTTCCTATAAAAGGTTGTTCTTCTATAGCACTCGTACTAAAGGAATTGACTGGCCTCAGAGAACCTTCATGCTCCCGTCAACGATATGAATCAGATGCTCCTCAAAGGTTGCATCAACCTGAAGTTGAACATCATCAAACATAAAAACATGAGATGGGCCTAATTGATATTAGCATAGCTGAGATACCTGGAAGACGTCATGCATGGCTCTATACCTTTTAGGTAACTAAAATCGATAGGCAACTGACCCGAATCTCTCCAGAATCTCAAACAGCCTGAAAAATATTGGTGAATGTTTACCTGGCCTCTTGATCTGCCTATGTCCCAAACTCAGTGAGACACGCAAGAAAACTTGATCCCCGACCTCAAAATCTAAATATCATATGTAGAGATCAGTGTGTGATTTTTGATGAGACTATACAGTATCCGTCCACTTATGAATCAACTATACCTTCTCAAAATTATCCTGCATGAGACGTAGTCCCAGTAAAAATGTGTCACCTACCTCTAACTAGAACAGGCGAGAATGGCATGGCCTACCATAAAAATCCTCGTAAGGTGACATTTATATCATCTCTTTATAACTATTATTATAGTAAAATTCAACCAGGGTAATGTGCCTCTTCCAAGAGACCCCAAAATCTAGGACGCATGCTCACAACATATCCTCTAGCACCTGTATCAAACACTCTGACTGAACATCAGCCAGAGGGTAGTATGTTGTGCTCAAAAGCACCTATGTACCCAGTGCCCTCTGAAAACTATGCCAAAAAAGATACATAAAGCATGAATCCCTATCTGAAATGATAGTGAACAGGACCCCATGAAGTTGTACCACCTCTCAGATGTACAACGTTCCAAGATCATCAACCCTGAAGGTCTCCTTGATTGTCAAGAAGTGTTTAACCTTCGTAATCCTATCAATGAAAACCCACACAACATCATTACCTCGAGGTGACCTTGGAAATCCAATCACGAAATCCATCGCAACATCATCCCATTTCAACTCCAGGATAGGTAACTACTCTAAAAGCCCAGCCGGCCATTGATGTTCTGCCTTCACATGCTGACAAGTGGAACACCTCGTAACAAAACCAGTGACCTCTCTCTTCATTCCTAGCCACCAGTACTGACGTTTCAAGTCACAGTACATCTTAGTAATCCTGGGACACACTTTCCAAGTTGAAGCTTGAAACTCCTGCATCAACTCCTCAAATATATCCAATGGAACACAGAAACGTCGATGGATATGCAATATCTCATCATCACCTACCATCTAACCAGGAGGAGGGTCCCCACCTTCCACACCTTCCCTTAGAACTAGGCCTTATGAATGTAATAGCTACCTTATCCTAACTTTTTCCATCATGGTAGAGGTAACAACTAAGGATGAAAGAAAGTTCCACCCATGTATGTTGTGCAGCTCCATATGCATCTGAGAAAACAATACCATAAGTTGCCACTCACTACTGGATTGTTGCACTGCCTGTATCTGAGTCCTCCTACTCAGTGAATCAGATACTAAATTTCCCTTACCAGGTGTGTAGGCAAACTAGAAGTCAAATTACTGTAGGTACTCCACCCACATTTGCTACCTAAAATTCACATCACATTGTGTAAAGATATACTTGAGGATTTTCTAGTTTTTCTACACCACAAAAATATCTCCCAGTAAGTAGTGCCTCCAAAAGCGCAAATCATGAACAACCATAGCTAACTTGAGATCCTATGTAGTGTAATTCCTCTCGTGAGGCCTTAGCTGCCGAGACTCGTATGTCGCGACTCGGTCCCCCTATATCGGCACTACCCCCAGCCCAATACCTGAAGTGTCCTAGTACACTATGTATCTCTGGCCCTTCTCTAGTAGTATCAGGACTGGTGCTGATGTCAAC
The DNA here is from genome assembly GCA_963277665.1 of Viscum album. Lineage (NCBI taxonomy): Eukaryota > Viridiplantae > Streptophyta > Magnoliopsida > Santalales > Viscaceae > Viscum > Viscum album. Next base: position 343,310,326 of record OY728127.1, on the reverse strand, counting down.
CTCCCTTTTAACTCCTGAAAGGCTATCTAACAGGATTCTAACCACACAAACTTCACACCCTTCTTACTCTAGCTCGTCAATGAATCTGCTAAGCATGAGAAGTCCTGTATAAAATGCATGTTGTAATCATATTGCTCAAAGAATCTTCATATATCAAAAATGTTCTTGTTTTTTTTCCAGGAAACTACTTCTCTAACCTTATCTAGGTCCAATGACACTCCTCTCTCCGAGATAATGTGACACAGGAAGTGAATCTAATCCATCCAAAAGTGGCACTTTGTGAGATTAGCATATAACATATGCTCTCTCAGTGTATTAAAAATGATCTCAAGATGGTTGTCATGGTTGTGTTGATTTTGAGAATACACCAAGATATCTTCCACAAAAACCACCACAAAATAATCCATGTAAGGATAGAACACTCGGTTTATCAGTGCCATGAAAACCGTTGGTGCGTTCGGGAGACCGAATAGCATAACCAGATACTTGTATAACGCATACCTACTACGAAAGGCAGTATGAGGTATGTCTTCATGTCAAACATGCACTTGGTGATATCCTGACCTCAAGTCGATCTTTGAGAACACTCTATCTCCTCAAAGCTGATCAAACAAGTCCTCTATCCATGGAAAAGGATATCATTTTTTAACCATTAGCTAGTTTAGTTTCCAATAATCCATGCATAGCCTAAGATTTTAGTCTGCCTTTTTCTCAAAAATGACAGGTGAACCCCATGGGGAGGTACTGGGTTTGATACACTCCTTCACCTCCAAATCCTTTAGCTGCCTCTTGAGATCCTACAGCTCTGTCGTAGCCATCCTGTAAGGAGGAATGGATACTAGCACAAATCCTAGAATTAGCTCGATGGATAACTCCACCTCTCTCTTTTGAGGTAAACCAAAAAAGTATTTGGGAAAGACATCCCTGAAGCACTCAAAAACTGGAGGAAAGTCTGCCTGACTCACTCCCTAATAATCTAGAAACAAACTAGAAATCTGGGTTGTCATCACACCAATTCCACGATGCTCGGGTCCAACTCTGCTTGTCTAGATATCCCATTCCCCCTTTTTAATAAACACTTCACCCTCTAGTGATGTGAAAGTCAACCTTAGATGATAGAAATCAATGTATTCTTGATAAGCTACGAGCCAGTTCATTGCGAGAATGACATCAAACCCTGTCATCTCGAGGACTTAAAGATCCCAAATGAGGTGACACCCTCCTACCTCAAAGGGACACTCTATAAACTGGCGTACATCACCAATTCTAACTCCCAATGGTGTGTCTAGCATCAAAACACCCTTATAAAGCAAAACAATAATCCCATGTCTCTTTACTACTCATGTAGAGATAATGCTGTGAGAGGCACCTATATCGAAATGGGAAGATACAATAGTTGAAGCTATTAAGATCATACCTCTAACCATAAACAGTTAGGGATCCTTCTCATGTTGGGTCTATTGCACTGCATAAGTCTAATATGTACCATGACCATATGAACCTACCTTGCTACTCTGAGATGATCCACCCTTCTGCATATGAGAAACTGGTGTCTGGCTACCACGACCACAACCTCCACTACCCTAGCCTGACCAGACAACACTGCTCCATCTCCTAGCCTGACGTGGAGCTGATGAACCTTCTCTTGAACCTGATGTCAGAGATGACCCATGCCACTCACAGCTAGAGGGACGGTCCTGCAAAACAGCTGTATGTGCCCTATCTTGCCGCAATATCAACATTCGACTTGGTCACTGTCACATTTATTTTTCATGTGGAATCTTTTACCACACTGATGAAAAAAACACAAAGATCCATGCACCCACATCCTGACTAGAACTCGCATCATGGGAAGCCTTGAAAAGGATCTTCCTACCTAAAGATGTAGATCCACTGAGGAAAGAGACAACACTCCCATGTTTTGTACCCCCAACTTCCCTTAGGTTCCACTCTATAATCAACACATGATTCACAATATCAGTGATAGAAGGAAACCTGAATACATTAAACTGAGATATGATATCATGTCTGAGACCTTCTTGGAAGTGCCTCTCCCTCAACGACACATCAGTAAGATACGTAGGTACAAAATTCTGAATCTCTCTAAAGCGGGTTTAGTATTCCATAACCATCATCACGCCCTTCTCCTGACACATAAATTCACTTTATCACTCTGTTTGTAGATTCGTGGGGTAAAATTAGTCATAGAAGAGGGTTTAGAAATTATTTGAACCCATATCACGCATCCCATTAGCCTGGTTCAAAATGTCACACCGGCACTTTGTCTCTCCACGTAGCATGTAAGTCTTGTCCTTGACCACCCACTCTAGAGGCATCTCTAGATGATAAAAAATCACTAATGTGGTCTCTAGCCATAGCTTTGCAGCCTGTGGTCCTCTATCCCCTGAGAATGTGGGAGGATGCTGCTGTTGGAACACCCGTGTCAGCTCAACCATAGTCAAGGCTAGATGCAGTGCTCCTTGGAAAGTCTACATATAGAGAAAGAAACCCTCACAAAACTGTTCCTCAGCACCAGTGTATGGAATAGCCTCACATTCTTCAACTAGCATTATAGGAGGATCAAGCAGTATCCCATGGCCCACCATCTTTGTAGTATGGTCATCGTCTCCATCGTGGCATACCACTGGAGTTATTCATGGTGGCATGTCTCTACCATGAATAACGCATGCCTTAGGAAAGAAAAACATCAAGGAAAAAAGCTCACAAGTGTAGGATAGGTCAAAAACCTCCTAGAAACCAAGTCAAACCCATATCCAGCTCCTAAAGCTAGGACTGTATAGAGAACATCCAACAAACCACTAGAAATTGTGCCTCTCTCCCACTCAAAATTATTGCCTGGGCCAAGTCTCTATTTTCCATTTGAGTTTTCATTTACATTTCACATTCAGTTATTCAAGAAATTTTACAAAATGTTTACCAATTTCTAAATCCATGATGGCCCATAACACCTCATGATCTCAAAATTTGGCTCCCATTAAAACCATACATATAACAAGTTCAATTAATCATTTACATTCCATCAATGCACCATTTCCTAATTCATAAGGGCCCATTCTCCTTATTGATTGAAAGATGACGTCACACCTTTGTATAATTCACCAACTAAAATAAGAGCAGTCATATCTATTACATTAACTATCACAATAGAATTCAATGTCTAATGCATCCTAGATGGCATGGAATAATGCATGGCGTGTGATTCTAACAAGTGTTTATATGATGCATAAGATGAAACACCCTCATCTCATTGGGTTACAACTGAAATAGAACCCAAAAATTGAATCAAAAGTAATAGAATAAATCAAGTGCATCACCTAATGGTGAAATCAAATCAAATGTAATAGTCAAAATCCAGAAAATCAGAACTCCATTCGAAGCCATTTGGATTATCTGTGTATACGGGGTAGCTAATTATGGGCACAATTTTTTACCAAAATTCATTCCCTTCCTATCCTTATATAATGTCTCCAAACAGTAAGTCAAACTAGAAAATAAAAATCCTCTAATACCACTTTGTAACATTTCAAACCCAGATGCCACTTGAAACGACGCCTCGATTCAGGTTGGTCATAAGGCCTCAAGCGCATCTCCCCAAATGCCATAGTTTTCTAACTAGCAGTGAGGGCCTAAGTGAGTCATTGGGGAGAAAATTCCCTCATTATGAGTGTATCACAGTGGAATTCAAAGATACAGTAAATAGAGGAAGTGAATAAATAAGCAGTCAACTGAAGATAAGGCAAGACAGGTATACATATCAATAACCAAAAGTGTCACATATACAAAATGATGTTGATGGTACAGGTATCTAGAAAGCATCCAACACATTACATGGAAATAAAATACAATACAAGTATCCCAAAAAGAATAAAAGACCAAAAAGGTATCTCAGTTTCGCAAGCCCTAGCTTGGTCCTATGCTCCCCTTCTCCAAATCCACAATCAACAACCTATACTAGGGCGCTTTCCCCTATCATCACATGCAACCAAATAATCTATTTGGGTCCCCAAGGAGGCCCAACATGGTGTGAGATAAACATCCAATTAGGAAACCACCCAGGTCTATATAGTTCTAACATAAATTCTACAAAGGTGACAGAACGTGTAAAAAACTAGTAAATAAGTACATATTCCCATGGAATAATTCTACTATAAAGTAAAACTGAAAACCCCTCAAGGATACCTACAAAAAGAGAGTCAACTCCTAACATGGCATCTATAACCAAATAAAAAACAAGTCACATGGCCACGCCATACATCCATCTGAATCGAGAAACCATAGTCATGTTGTATAAAGAAGTCATGTATACCACAACCATGCCATATAGTAAATTAGTATCCCATGGCCATGTTGTATAGTGAGGTGTAAACCCTCAGGGTTGGATCCAAGGTGTCAGTAGACCAAGGCATCCAAGTAATAAAATCTAGACCCCAGAGGGACAGATCCAAGGAGCATGTCCATGGAATCCGATCGAGTCCCATGGGAATCCCTAGTAGAAACTTGGTTAGGAACTAGTTGGGGTCCTAGTAGCATGTCAATAGCAAGTCCTACGTGAGCCCAAGAAAGCCAGATCCAAGGGGTAAAAAGTCCCGAGGCATCCCACAGAATCAAGACCCAAGGGGATAAATCAACCCATAATGTCCACTACCACGTTCCAGATCCAAGGAGAGTATTCTGAGGCATCTATAAAACCATTCAATCAAGCATTCAATAATTCAAGCATTCAAATTAAACATTTATAACCAGGTGAGTATACCCACTCACATCAACAAGCACTAGCCATGAGTATACCCACTCGTGAAAACCACTTATCAAAATCATATGGGCCTACCCTCCCATATAAACCATTTAACATGTCATTAATCATTTACATATAGGCATACAAACCCATATCATCCATTTAAAATTCCAGGATATCAAAACAGTTAAGGTATAACCTGATATTCTTTAATCAAGGAGGCAGTACATCTCCTAAACTAGGTACTCAACCTAACAAGTCATCTAAGGGATTCCTCTAACTAAGAAAGCACAATCACACACACCTTGAGTGGTTCAAACAGGCACAAACAAGCTATTACCATAAGGTTCACCCCTAGGGGAACCTCGAAACAAGCAACGGGTGCCAACACACCTAAACGAACTCGTGGTCAACCTCACTAGGTCCAACTATAGCAACTAAAAGCTACATGCTCAAAAACAAGACCTCGTCGAAAATTACGACAAATAGAATATCATCTGAATGCCCAAAAAAGACCAATAAAAGCTAAAAGATATTATATACCACCTACCCTGCCTTGGTAGTAGATAGCTCATCCATCATCATGTCCTGATTCATCTTAGTTTGGAATAAATCTGATGAACGGATGAAGAACATAAAATTAGGGCATATGAGCTGAAATCTAAATAAAAAAGTCATTGTTCTGAAGAATAAATAATGAATAAAAAGGAATCTATTAATTATCGATATGGTTCCAATGTGAAAGATGGTGCTTGAACTGGAGTATGGATGGCTTCAATAATTGAAAAACTAAAATAGATGGTTTTTTGTTTCAAAAAAGAGAGAAAACATATTGTCCGTAAAAAATATGAGGTAATTCATATTTCAAATAATAAAACCCCACTGGGTAAGTACACAGCGTGTACCTTAAGTACACGGTGTGTACTCCAACTTTTTTTTAGCCACACTGGCTACACATCGTGACAGCCAAGTACATGGTGTGTACTTGAAGTACATGATGTGTAGACTAAGTACATGACATGTACCTTGCCTGTGGCCAGATCTCAGCCTGTTTCCCCCTTTTTTCCCCAAAACAACCCAACTATCTCATGGCCTACCTTGGGTTCTAAGAAAAAAATGAAATTAAACACATTTAGCCCAAAAAGAAGATCTGTACCTCAAGAAAACATGGGAACTTACACTTCTATCTTATTGATCCAAAATCATATCATCGATCATTATTTTTACCTATGGTATAAATTTATTACACCAAATAAATGGTCTCACAATGATCTAATATCAGGTTTTTGTCGAACCACATGCCGAAGAAATTGCTCATGGTGAACTTGTGAAGAAATGAAGGAAAACCATAAAAACATCAAATAGGAACAAACCTTATCCATTATTTGGGTTGGTCTCAATATATTTCCTTTATAAATATGAAAAAATAATCCAAATAATAATATAAAATATAAAATCTCCAAATCCCTAAAAATTAACCCATACTTGCAAAACAATCAACCCACAAATCAATTTATTGGTTGGTTAATTCAAGTTCATCATGGGATAATCAAATAGGGATAAATCCATATAAATTAATCTTCCTACCTTGATATTAGATCGATAATTTATGAAAAATGTTATTATAATTTTTCATTTACATGATCCACTGGATCCTTTAGTGCATTGATCACTAAATAAAGAACTGTCGATGATTGTACATGAATCTCCTCCACCGATTCCACTCTCAAATTTCTAGATTATGTCTATAAAACTGAATTTTGGTTATAACTAGGTTTATATATAGTTTAATTAGGTCTCAACTTAATAACCTAATAAATTTATTTATTTATTTATTTATTATTTTCATCTATGATGACTTTTTAACAAATGATTTATACCGAAAAAGATTATGTTGCACCTAGTGTAAAGGCCACTTTTCAAAATCAGTGGTGGTATTTGATTTCTGATTCAAGACTATGTTAAATTGTTATTCCAACATTTCCTGATAACTTCATGTACATTATATTAATATATTTAATATTTTTCAAATATCAGTTCTAGGCTCACTGAGCCTCAGAATCACATGTCATCTCAGAATCTGGCTCAGAAAGTATTACTAGATGTGTTTCACAGCATTATATGAAAAAAACCATGACATAAAATTATTTATTTAGAAAAAATTATTCATTTTAAATATCATTTTTATTTTCATAGGTGATTTTCCAATATGATAAAAAAATATCATTCATCAACATACGATATTTCAAATAAACAAGACTACTTGTCATCATGAAATATTTCAAATGAACAACATCAATAGTCAGCAAGCAATACCACCCTTTTTAATCTCTCTAGATAATTTTCGTTTTTCCAGTTATTGAAAGGCTGAATGTAATTAATATATTCATTTTTCTTAGATGATTTAATTATTTTCAGATATATTATTTAATCATATGATTCCCATATTCTGGATAAAATTATTAAACCACTTCATGTTATTATAATCTATATCAATTCAACAATATCAATATTTTAAATATTTTAGTTAATTTATTTCATGAGGATTTTGACAGGTAATTATCCCTATATGATTTTATAGATCTTTAAATAACCATTATTCATGAGATATAACCATATTACTATCTTATTAAGGTTAATATAATCCATTGAAATAAATATGTTGAAGAATTATTGACTCAAACCTACATAAACACAAAGAGAAGTCACTGATCCCTTTCCTTGAGAACAAAAATCCTTCGTGTTGAACACAGAACAGAGGAGATAAGAATGATGATTACAATTCACAAAAACCTATAAATGTGATATATGAACGTATAATTGTTGAATAAGACTTGTAGGCCTTGAATAAAAGAGTTTGAATCACCCATAATAGAAAGAAATGAAGAAAAAATGAATGAGGAAATATGGTATTTTAAAATATAAAGATATAAGTTTGACATTGATAATTAATTCATATAAAATTTAGTTTCCATTTAATTTACTTCACAACACTATTTTTAAAACTCAAAATATATTGGGTATCAAAATATGAATTTATTCTTTCTTAAAAAATTCAAAAACAATATTTTCTACATTTATTATTCATTTATTTACAATGAAAACATGTTACAAAAGGTTCTGCGAAGAAAAAAAAATTTAAAGAAAAATCACCACCCTTATGCTACTCATAGATGATACATTAGGGTAACATGGTTTTACCCTTAAAAGTCATGTGGTCATTATAGATCATTGAGAAAATCCATTATACCCTTACATGATAATAGGATGGCCCTTACACAACCTTTAGAAAACCTGGATGTCAATTTTTATCCTAGAAGAAACTATGGGAACCCTTTCACATGACTCTAATTACCCTTATGTTGGTATATAAAAGTTTGATCAACCGTTACATAGTTTTTTAGTGAACTCAAAAACACCCTTAAATGAGTTAAGACTTACCTTTAGATAGGAAACTGATGCTCAGATTACCTTCACATGAGTAAAAGTATTCACAGGTTACTCTTACATGATCTAATATAATCTTGGTAACCATTACACAGGGTATAAAAAATAGGTCTTAACCTTACACCTTCTTTAGAAAAACCTCCTTAATATTACGTGACACACAAAAACTTCTATTTACTCTTAAATATACTCAAAAATTAGTGCTTGTGTAAAGGTAAACATATTTATCTTTACAAAATGTGAGTTTCTTATGTAATGGAAAGCATATATTTTTTAAAATAATATAATATTTTCTATTAAAAAACTAATAAATAGTAACATATAGGATTGGATATTATTTAAAAAATTCCCAAATTACTTACCAATCAACTGATTCACTAAAAATTCAATCATAAAATTTTCAAAACCATTTTTAACCCTAAAAAATTACTTTAATAATTTATCAAAATTCATTTTAAAAAAACTTTTAAGATATTCAAAACCACCCAAGCATCATAACTACTAGTAAAAAGTAATAATGAGAAACGAATGCTTGAGAATATTCTATAACTTTACACATATAATATATATAAATATAAATAAATATAAGCACTTATAAATATTTACAAATATACACAAACAAGCATAATAATTCCATCTTAAAAAAAGTATAAATTCTATTAAATGTTCAAAAACTAGGGGATCCCAAATAAAAAACTCAATTTTAAATACCTTTCATGAATTTTGACCCAAAAAAATATGTACAATAGTCCCTAAGTCTAAACACCATATAACTCTTTGTAATATATAATTTGAAAATTTATAGGGTCCAAATGGATTACCAAAACAAAAGTATCAATCATTTGAAGTTAAACTTCAACTTTAAAATTCTTCTAGAAAATAATAAATTTTTATTATTAATTGTAATCAAATTTTTATATAATGATATTACATATATTTTAATAATATTTATTTTATTGGTCTTGCAACATAAACACACACTAGGATCACAATTTATAGGAATTTTAGGATGAAGTCCGTTTTTTATTTCACTTACAATAATTGTTATGTGAGGATGTTTTGGCCATGATTTTAATATGTTTATGTGTCTGTCTGTGTGTTTTTATATATTTGTTTTTGTGTTTATTTATATGTAGATATATACATACATAAATAATTATTAATTAATAGTCACTAATTAATATTTAAGTACTGATTTAGTTTCCAAATAATTAGTAATTAATATAATTCAAATTATTAATAATAAATAATAAATGATTATAATAACAATAATAAATGAATATAAATATCTATAAATATATACAATTATATATAATTATAAATAATTATATTTATTAATTATAACTAAATATACATAAATATTTAGAAATACACACACACAGATATATATATATATATAATATAATAAATCACTAAAAGAAGTAATACCACTGTAACTTCAACACCATCATATCTAGAGGAATGTAAACCCATGGAATAAAATCATAGAAGACCCGATAAGAATACAAATACCCTGTTAAATGAAGTTCCAATTGCATCAAATGTTCAAAAGTTATGGTATCCCTAATAAAACATAGTTTTTAAGGCCTTTTATAATTATTTTTACTGATAAAAATAGTAACTAGGTCCGATGATCAATATTATGTACATCTCTTCATAGGTTTCAATTTGACATCTTCAAAATCCCAAACGGACACCTAGATCAAAAGTTATGGTTCTACGAAGTTCAAGTTTAATTTTCAACTTCTATTCAAACTGTAATGAATTTTTTATTATTAATTATTACCAAATTATTATATTATTTCGTCGCACTTATTTCCATAAGATTTGATTTGATAGGTTTTTGCGCATAAACAGGCACTCATGTCAAAAGTTATGGTCATTTAATGCCAAATTATGACTTTAAAATTATCTTATAACATTAGTAAGAAATAATTAAGAGTTAATAATGACTAATTATTAATTATTAATTAGTAATTATTTATAATATATATATATATATATGAATGTATAAATAAATTATTATATTCAAAAAAATTAAAACATTGAGAGGGGGATTTTTTAAAACTACATCTAAATAAAACAATTAGCAGTGGTTTTAAAAAACCACCACTAAATTTAAATAAAAAAATTATTTTTCCCACAAATTTAGTTGTGGTTTACAAGAAACCATAGCTGAAAATATTAATAATGATCATTTAGAGGTGATTTTCAAAATATTCCATAAAAACACAGCTAAATGTTGATTTTCTTATAGTGGATGATATCTACCATAATGGGTGACCAAAGGAACCAATAAATTGTCATATAACATGAATATTCATTCACATAATTGGTATATAGTGACACTCTACATGAAATGGTGTATCCTTTCATAGATCATGGAATGGTTTAAACCATCACATAATGGATAATATTTTAGTATATATTTCCATAAATCTCAAACTTACACTAAAAGGCTCATAGACATAGTGAACATTCATCTTATATAAGATCATATATAACAACTTATAAGGATATATCCAATACTAATTTTGTATATTTGTAAAAATATTTTGGGAAAATTAATCAAAAAGAAATTCACCACATATTACATCATATGTAACAATTTGTGAAAATATATTTTATAACTTCTCATAGATATACTCCAAAACACTTTTTGGGCAGCTATTAAAGTTTCATAAACATGACCCTTATTTACACAATTACCAAGTGTGACCCCAATGGCCTTTATATTATTAGAAATAGTTAAGAATTATAAAATCCATTAAATTTATTATAGATAGGCCACTATAAAAACATCAAGTCTACTCAAGATGAAATATGATATGGCATAATCTCTATCAAACACATGTATCTCCATACATATTCCTCAGATATTTATCATATAAATGTATTAATAACCATATAATACTTTTTTATAATATATCAAGTGACCATGACTCATATAGTGTGTTAAACTAAAATTATCTACACATATATTCTTGATTCTATGAACATAGACTAACCAGATAGATGAACACATCACATGTCATTCACCCTATCTTATGAGAACATCATATACTCTTCATCCAAATAGATAATCACATCACATGTACCTTAAATATATATGAACATAAAAATTATAAAATATCTTAAGTGAGGTCCTAGATATCATACTCTTTATAGGATAGGACAAATATCATCTTATTTAATCCCAAATCTATGAAATGACAAGAAACATACCCTACCATGCCATGATTATCCCATCCATAAGGTTAGTACAACAAAAGGCGCCAAGATTTAAATGTTCTCATACTAGTTATCTTTACAACCTTATGTACAGTGATTCAATAGTAAACATACACTCTTAGAATACCAAAGACAAAGTTAATTAAACTCCATGTGGTATAATTTGTAATTAATACAATATAAAAAACACGTTTTGTGTCACATTATTATATTTTGTATCTCTATAAGAAATAATACCCATGTTAACCATAACATTTCATCAATATATAATACTCTATTAAAAATATCAATTTTAGATAACTCAATGTCATAATTTGAGAGTCCAATTATCATTACACTTCACAGAGTATATATATCCAATATGAAATAATGATAAAGTAGATATTGCCTTTTGTATGACATGAAACATTTTATATTCATAAAATATTTTTAAAAAATCAATAAAATAATACATAAGAACCCATCTAATCATATATCATATAATATACAGTTACAGAGTAATTTTTATTAATGCACTTCTAGAGTTTTGATAAACTCATAATATCTCTATATAATTTGTGCCATATATCTATGTGAACATTTGATAAAACATCCCACTAAACCAATTTTGTTAGTAACACCTAGGGAATTTTTTTTGAATAATGGTGAGACTTAAGAATAATATTCTTATAATTCAACTCTTTTGAACATAGTATTCAAACTATTTTTCTCCACAAAATTAAATTTTATGTCTCTAATTACTTTAATATTAAACTTAAAACTCTTTATAAGTTCATAATCACTATCAATCTTAAAACAATTACATCAAAAATTTAATTTGAAATCATATAGTAACAAAATGTAACTCCATACATCAATATTATTTACCAATATATCTTAAAAAAATTTAGTATATCAAATGACTCACATTTAATTACACTAGTTTAATCCATTAATTTTCATACTTTGAACTTATTGAAGTCAAATCATACTTTAGAATATACTACCTCTAGCCTCTTAGAGTCTATATTCTCTCCAGAATATCTTTCTATACTCACAAACTATTTTGAATATAGAAAAAACAATTATTTATTTTTGTTTTAATACTTAACAAATAAATTATTAACATCTTTATCTTGTATGATATTATATTTTTTAATAAATGTAATAAAAAGAAGATTTTAATCATTAAAATATCCCACTGGAGGGTGTTGGGAGATATTTCCCTCATAATTTAACAAATAAATTTCATATAATACTTTAAACTTATATAAATATAATTTTATCCATGTATTTTTTTCAAAACATTTTATAAAATAAATTGAATCATAAACAATGTTAATCAAAAAATCATCATACTTATTCATCAAAAAGTCATTATTTAAAAACTTCAATTTTTATATAAGAGAAAGCACATGAGAATTCAAATACACATATTTTATACTAGACTCATCTAAAATTTGATGTAATTCATCACATCTAATTCATTCTTCTAGAAACCCCTATGTCCGTCACTTGAATGAACACGTTATTCCATAATCATCAATACTCCATCAATTTTAGACTCTTTTATATATTCATAAAATTTTTTAATGTAATTTTGTTATAATAAACCATTTCAAATCAAATAATATATTTCTATAACGTTAATAACTAATTTGGACTCTATATAAAGTTTCTTACATCTATTCAATTATGTTGGATAGTTCCTACTCTAGGGACCAATTGTTTTATTGTTAAAACTATTTCCTTACATAGAAACTCCCTTCCTCAATTTATAATTTTGTGTGGACTCTCCATGACTTATCTTTTTCTAATTTTGGAAAAAAACATTTATACTCTATTTTTCTTACTATCATCATAGAACTCATAATAATATCCCCCATGTCCTTCTCAGCAATCCTCAACATATTGAAGAGATTGGTTAATAATTTGTTAAAATGATTTATATTTTAACTTTTAAAAAATTTCTAGAACCATTCCTATTATGATAGTATAATGAAACATTTATCCAAATCTGGCCAGAGTAGTGACACCAGTACCTCCAAGTCATTTTATTACCCACTCATATTGAGAAAATGATTATTGAAAGATGTAATTTAAGCTATCATATACCAAAATAGTTATTTTAGGACTTTGTATCCTATATATCAAGATTTTTCATTATAGATCCTTTGTAGGTTATCTATTATCCTAAAAGATTCTATATTCCCTTGTTTATTTTATATAATAGGATCAATAAAAATAAAAATAAATTCATATTCTTGAAGAAAGTATTTACTATGATTATTATAAATTAATTTATCTTCATATGTGTCTTTATCGATAAGAGTTCATGAGGATGTGTTTTATCTTACACATTTAACATTCCATCTTTCTTACGACAAATTCTTATGTTTTTGTACCAGTTTAAGAAGTTTCTTCCATTGAGTATCTAATTTTACCAAAATTTACCTCAATTCCATATTAAAGTATAATGATGACATTAAATCTATAACAAAAGGTTTTATCTAATGAAAAACATTTTTATGTGCATTTAAGAATAAATTTTTATTAAATGTGATTTTACCGAAATGATAATCCCTTTTCAACAAAGCATTTCCCTTATTGGGACAAGATTTATATTTCCCTAAGAAATGATTTTTATTTTCATTCCTCTCACTACTAAGATATTTGGGTAAACCATCATGTGAATCATATCATATATGGATCTTGGATAGTTAAGTAGAAAACTCATTTCTAAACCCATCATATAGATAAACTCAAATATATTCTGTTGGTGTCCTAACCATTAATGATTCTTAGCTAAATAAAACCCAAATCATACTCCTGATATGGGAATTAAATCCTATAACCGCCTCACCTAACTCACTTTCTTACATTTTATAATCCATTGGAACCTAGCTTTAGAAGAACCTACCTAGGTGAATGGTCGAGATCATAACAAGTTTTTATTTATAAATAATCTAACACTTAGTCTTTTAAATGAGTTTTTACCTCTCAAAATCTTATCTCCTTTATTCCCTTTATATATATTCATGCTTTTAATAATTTAGTCGTGAATCCCATTCATTCTATAAAATCAATATGATCAAACAATATCGATGTGTAACTCTTTACACAACACATATATTTTGTTACTAAAATAAATTAAAATACAACTATATTTATACATATCTAAATGCATCCTTTTAATAATATTAATAATGAAATAATAGGTAACCATCCTAAAATTTTTATACGAGGAATAATACTCTAATCTAATAAGTTGTTTGAACAAAAGTCTCTCTTCCCACTATTCTTTACTGAAGAGATATTTTTTTATCAATCATAATTATAACAACTAATATGTATATAATATAATGAACTTATTAATTCAAACTCATAATCTAATACAATCCAAAGTCAAGGTAGAAGAAAACTAAATTAATTATTATACATAGAATATAACTCCTTAAATTTATTAATGATTATTAAATGAAGTAGTTTAAACACTTTTAAACTAAATCAAACACATATTTATATTATAAAAATTATATTGATGAATAATAAATAAGGGAATAATATTAAATAAATTAATAATTCATAAATTTATATATGAGACTAGAATTTATGAATAATTAAAAAATAATGAAATTAAAAACACTACCATTTAACATACACTTTTATACATTCCATAAAATATAAATAGGATAATGCACACGTAAGGGGATCTGCGATCTAGGGTTTCCCCTCATTGCCGCCTCCTTCCTTCGTCTTGGGTTGGTGCAGTGTCTATCCTCGTGCTCAGGAGCTCGTGGTGGTGGATTCGTGTTGCGGTGGCATGCTCCGCGGACTTGGCGTCTCATCCTCTTTCACCGTTGCTAGCCTGATTTCTCACCCAATCCCTTCTTCGCCAGATTGGGTTCCCCACGGTGGCACGGTGATGGTACGCAGCCGAGATCCAGCTCCTGGAGCTTTTGATTTGCCACCTCATCTCTAGTGTGTGTTTGGATTTTAGTCGTGGCTTCCACGGGCATTCTGGTTGGCGGCGAGGAGTTATGATTTTTTGTGGGACTTCCTTCCGGCGTGATTGGTGATGGTTTTCTGAACCTATTTTCTTTCCGGTCATTATTTGTTTTGGATGCGGTTTGTGGTTTCTTCTGATGAGTTCGTGATGGCCGGAGGTGATGATCTGGTTGAGTTTATTTTGTTTGTTTCGAGTTTTGGTTGAGGATTTGATGTCGGTTGAGGATCAGTTCCTTGTAGAATGCTGTTCGTGAGCTTCTTGTGATTCACGGTGATCTGAGGTGATCCGAGGTGATGGTTGTCTAGGTCCAAGGTTACCTATTAGATCTGCTTCTCACGGGGGTTCCTGGTGGTTTGGTGTTCTTCAATTTCAAATGGGATCTGAATTTTGGTTTTTGGTTTGCTTCTCATGATGGACTCTGGTGTGGTTCTGTTTCCATTGTACCATCGCTTTCCGGAATTGGATGTTTGAGAGGGTATGGCTATGACCATCGGTACTAGGCCTGTGCATTTTTGCATGGGATAGCTAGCTGATCTGCAGTGGAAGGTGGAAGCTGGATTTTATGTGTTTTGATGTCAGGAGGGGATTTTCTCATGTATTGTGAGTTGTTTGTCTTTGAATTTTGGATCATCGGGGCTTTTTGATTGTTTATGTCCTTGATGTCATGACGGTTTCCCCCTTTACCCTTAAAAGGGAGCTTATCTTAATAGAAAAATAATTTTCAGTCCTAAAATATAAATATAAAAGTTTTATATTTATCCCTATATTAACTCTTTCATATTACAAATTCACAGGTAATTTGATATTAAATCTTATATATTCAAATTATGATATATTTTATGAAAACTATTTTAGAAACATAAAGATTTTATATATTATATAAACATTTTTACATAATTTAAATATATAATATCTGATTTTAATTAAAACATTGATCAAATAAAACAAATTCCTTTCAGAATAGTTTAAATATTTTTTCCAAATATGTTATTTTAATATAATTTTTTAAGTTATTATTTATAAAAAAATCATAAAATAATAAAAAAACTTTTATATAGTGACTTATTTTAATTTATAAATATTTTATAAATTATTTATCATGTAAGCCAACTTTAAACCAAGATTACATCTATAAAAATGATTTTGGATTGTTTTAAATACCCCCTTGGATTCTTCATTTTATTTTTGGGCCCAGGTTTTAGTTGATTTAAAATAATTTTAACTAAAATAAATATTTAGATTTCTACCCCATGGCATGTCACTATGGCATAGTGCATGCCATTTTGGTTCAATGGTAACACCATAAACCTTGAATGTTATTGAATCCATTTTAGGAAATCCAATATGGTTTGGTCATGTTTTTTTCTTATACAAGTTATTTTGGGAATAACATCAAAATTTATCATTAAAAATTTAGAAACAAAAACTATGTCACGGTTTTCCTCGTGGTGAAAGACACTATCGCGTAGTAACTTGTAAACCATGACATATTTAAGTTGAAAAATTAAACACTTTTTTCCATGAAACCTTACCACAAAAAATTTCCCTTAAACCACACTATTGTCTCATATAATTCATAAGACCATAAGAATTTTTTATAACTATTACATCATGGATTAGTAAAAATTTAAGAACAATGCCTATTTTGATCTGGGCTACATCATGGTTTCTAGAAATCTCTTTTTCTAGTTTCCTTCACTCATTCAAAAATAAATCCAAATGTTGAAATATTTTGATTTCATACCATTAATGTTTTTCATGAGAATGAATATTATTCAAAACATAGTGGAATTATAACTTCAAATACAAAATAACTATCAAGATCCATAAATACATTTTGAATGAATAGAAAAGAATAAAGGATGATCTACCTTTAAAAGGTTAATTGAAGCTTAAAAAAAGTGTTTTATATAGATCAATGAGAAGAGACGAATTGGTTCCTTCCTCCTCAGGTATCTATAGGTTGAATAAATCTTATAATACATGGGAATCATCTCAGTATTTACCATGGTTTTATATAACCTTATTCAATGTCTAGAGATAACGCAGACTAAAATGATAATCATCTTGAGGAGTTTCAACATAGGATCACATCCAATGAGTCTTTCATAAAACTTATAAGTATTCATCCATATTTATACATTCCATAAAAAACTTAAAAATTTATCCAATATAAATTCACATGTTTCTTAAATGTTCCATTTTTTTCAACTCACTGAAATATTTTTGTCCTATATCCATAAATTCACCTGACATTTAAAAAAAATATGTTCAGTATACAAAATCAAAAAAAAATCATCAAATTTTGAGAAGACAATTACAATATCTATCAAAATTAAATATAAAAGGAACCATCATTTTGTCTCATAACATGCATGGTGATTCATAGCACCATGATGTGGTCACACTCACTATATCATGGTATATCCTAGAAAAAACCACCACAGAGTCTAAAACGCCATGTTATGATCTTGATTTTAGTGTATATTTCTATCACTTCTAACCCTTGATTCATTTTTTTATTTCATATGTGTATTTAGGTATTCTGAATGGGGATTAATGGGATATAATATAATATTTTATTGTACTTAGTTGAATCATATATTGATGTTATTCAAACTCTTCATTTTAATGATTTAATTTATTAATGAATAATTAGATGAACTAAGGTTGTAAGTGATATAAAAAATGTAGAAACTTAAATTAAGAATTAGAATTTTGGAAATTTATTTCTTTGGAATAGTATTTTTAAGGGTCTTATAAGATAAAAACTTATATATTATTATTCAAACCACTTCTTTTGGGATAAGAAGAGAAACTAAATGGGTATACTTTATATTAGGATTACGTTCAAGGTGAGTTTGAGATGATCATCCCTATAGTTGGTAATGATATTGACATATTTATATTTTTAAAACAACTAAAGTTCATTAAAATATATTTTTACAATGTAGATTTCTCCACTACCTTCTCTTATTTGTTCTACCCCACTACTCTTACTTATATTCTTTAACTCACACACAGACTCATATTTAAAAGAGTGTCCTATAATTTACATTTCTATCAAGTTACAAAAAAAATCCATCATATTAATCTCACCCTTATTCTTTATATGTAAGTAATTAGTTATTTAACTCATGAATTATCCCTATAGATATGACCTGCTTTCTTATTAATTTTTATACTTCAATTACCTTTTTGAATGGCATGAGTATTGTGAAACTCAATCTAAAAAAAATACACTAAGAATTATTCACATACCCAAATGACTATATATTTCCAAAACTATATATTATTAACAGTCATATATACCAGACAACAATATATCTCCTTCTTTAACTTGTATAAAATAATTATAAATCTTTTCATTCTTTATATATATATACTTGGTGTTATGATCATCATGGGAGTCCAAAAGGATAAATTCTTAAAGCTCATGGTATTTTTACATAATTAAAGTTATATTATTATGGTAAATATTCTTTATTGGGTTTTATATAGATTTCTAGTAATGTATTTGTGTTTATTTTATTTAATATTATAATTTTCTACATTAATGAAATAAATATTTATTCATTTTATCTCAGTGTTTCATGTATGAAAAGTTATCCAACACATAGGATTTGGTAAAGGTAATTTCATACAAAAAATATGGGGTGCTATATTCTCCCCACATAAAAATTTCACCCTCAAAAATTAATTTCTCATATGAAAAAAGATTAAATAATTTTTTTCACATTACATATTTAGGTTCCCAAGTTTATTCCTCAAACTTATGATTTCTTCAGAGAACCTTGACCAAGTGAGTAGTATGGGTTTTATTAATTTATCTTTATTATCCAATATCTCCACTGGTTATTCCTCATCAGATAAGTCATGTTCCAATAGCACAACCTCATATTTCAGTACCTATAATGGATATGGTATTTACTTACTCAAAAGTGATATATGTAACACATTGTGAAATTCAGTGAGGTCTGGTGTAAATCCTAATTAGTAAACTTTGGTCACCACATGATTAATAATCTTAATGCAACTAATTTATCTAGGGCTTATATTTACCTTCTTTTTGAAGATCACAACTATATTCTTTTGTAATATTCAAAAGTATACTTTTTCTACAACATCAAACTCTATATCTCAATGATGATTATCATAGTAGATCTTCTCCCTATAATTTTCTAATTTATTATAATATTGAATGGTTTGAGTCCTCTATATCATTTCTACATAAAGATATTTTCCCAACAACAATCTCTCTCTAACATCATCACAACATATCAGAGATTGGTATATCTTCTTATACATAGCCTTATATAGTGTTATTTGAATATTTGAATGGAAACTGTTATTATATGATAACTCGACTATTAGAGGATAGTGATCTAAGAACATATTGAAACCCATTAAGAAATATCTAAAGAAATACTCTAAAGTATGAATAGTATTTTTATATTAACCATCATTTTGAGGACGATAATAAGTTCTAGAGTTCATCCATATATTTAATTGTTGCTAATGATGTCTCCAAAAAAAATGATGTAATCCTTGGATCTATATTAGATACAACTAAAATTGGTACTACATGCATCCTTACCACATCCTTTATGAATATAATGGAATGTTTATTGAGTTATAAATCCTATCAAATGAAAATAAAGTGTTCCAATATTATTATTCAATCGACCAAAACCGAAATGGAATTATTTTTTAGGTATCTAGGGAATTCCTATGAAAACATTTACAGTAGTTTTCTTATATATATATATATATATTCATATGGGTAATAGATTTATGATCCTTTAAACATCATCCATTCAACCATAAATTTATAGTAGACCAATCATCAAGATTTGTTATCTAAAATATTTCTCTTATATTTTCCTACAAAAAATTCTCCAAGATATTTATATACATATTTTTACATCCAAGGAAAATAGAAAATTATGATCTATTTATGTAGAAACCCATTTTTTAAATGTGAGGCTTAAGTCATTTTTGATTTTTTGAATTTTTAGTACACTAAATGGGTAAAATGGTTGATTTACCCTAGTAAATAACATTGGTAATCTTTTTTAATGGTTTCATTAAACATGGGGTAGTATATTCCCAATATGAGTTTTGGTAGAATTCAAATCTAGTTGAATTTCAAGGGATACTTAATATTTTTTTAAATAAATTGATATTTATACTAAAAGTATGAATATAGAAGTAACATCCTTAGATTTTAAAATAGTAACATGGTATTTGATAGTGAATTTGATATTAAATATCAAGCTTAAACAACACATGAAATATATTTCTTTAAATTTAATATTTTCAATAGCTTATGGAACATGTAACCTCGAGCCTAAATGAACTGTAATTTAGCATATCATTATAAACTATTTGTAAAATTACTGATTTTCAATATAAGAAAATAATTTATTAAAATTATGGTCATATTTCCATTATAAATAAAATAAAAATCATTTAAAATAAAAGGGAATGTATTTGGAAAAATAGTATTTCTCTATAAAATGGTTTAGTCATGCTTTGCACACATAATTTAAAATTAATCTTTACCACATTTAGAAAATTTAATTTTAAAAAATTAAATTAATTTTTGAAATCATAATATCACAATTATCTTAGGGTTAATTTTTTGGATTTTCATGAAAAGTATCATTTTTCGATGAATAGTGAAGAATAATGTTTTTTTATGGAAAACAGTCATTTCATTTAAAAAAGTATAAGATTAAATAATATTTTAAATTGGTTTTCAAGTAAATTTTTTTAAATTATATTAAAATTTGACTAATTTAGGTCATTATAATCATTTTAATATTTAATTTTGATATTAAAATATTCTATGCTTATGAGAATTTTCTATTTGGAAACCTGATTTTTCATCACGTCTATGTGTATAAAATTAAATTGGATTCTACCAATTCTATTAATTGAATTTGGAAAAATGGGTTTCATGATTTTAATTAGTATAATTAATATTTTCTTGTAATTTCAACTTAATGTTTTTCCATTATGAATAGTAAAATAAATAAAACATTATTACCCTAGTTAAGGTAAAAAAAATGATTTTTCGAGGACTAAATTAAAAGGATAAGGGATAAAATGACATACCAACTTGTCAAAGGCATCATTTATGGCCATATTTCAACCTTATCACTTCTTAGGGTCGATAATAACCCATTTTGGAGGATGTTTGATTTATAAAAACAAGATTGTAATTGATTTATTTCAATGATTCCATGTGTGTCTGGTCCCCTACTTATAGAATGTCTCCCCCTATTATTACCTCTTCACACATACAAAGACATTTTTTTAGTGAAGACCTACCCAAATAACTTCCTTACTCAAATAAAAACTTCATAGATCCATTTGTTTATTTTAAATCTAACCTAATAATGTTTTTTGTGCAAACCTAAAGAAGTTTTGCAAAGAAGAGGTAGCGTTCTTAAACGATCCTTTTTATTTTGTTTCATCTTAAAACTCATTAAAATTTCTTTAAAACATGATTATAAATTAAAAACGTACCTAAAATATTCTTACATTTTAATATGTTGAGTGGGTGACCTATATCTATCTCTTCTTCCATCAAATTGGAAATGAAATAGTTGATTATGTGTATGACAGAATACTGCCTCATGAAATGATATAATTTGTCTTCCATTAACACATTTAAAGGGTAGAAATAATTTTGTATTTAATAAATTTATATTAAATTTGTGATATTATTATACTTTTTTAATTTAAATATCATATATACCTACTTATGTTCCATTTCGTTTAAAATAAAATAACGTCACAAGTGTATAAGGATGACTACTGCCACACGATGCAATGTGATTCGTTTTTCACTAAAAAATTACATGTAAGGTACTAAAGATAAATTTAGTGAATATATTTTATATATATGAAATTATTTTGATTCGAAAAAATTAATATATAAAACACTTTCTTACCCTTTCACCCATTAAACAAATGATAATATCACTCATGCGTACATGCATCATGTCATCTCCATGAAGTGATGTGATCTATTCTCCTTGTTCAAAGTTAAATCATGATTTTAAAAATGTTTATAATGAAAAAATTGATATTTATAACATTAGTATTATTATTTATATGATTTAAATATATAATCTTTGTAATAATCATACCTTTCATTTCAAAATATACATGAGAATACAAGGAAATTAACACCTGAAGTAAGGAGAATAATAAAATATTATTAACATATGAGTGGTAAAATTTTATTAAGAGATAATATATGAATTTTTAAATATGGATATGGTTTTTTTATAAATTAATAATATTATTAAGAATATTATACAGGAGTATAAATCATGTTCAAATAAAAAAAGTGTGAGGTAAGGGACTTCATCTCAATTTCCCTTTATTGGGGAATATTTTAAAATTATGCACCTAATTTATTTAATATAGTGTATATACTACCCCTTTGACATGTAATATCATGATTAATTAATAAATTATGGTATTTTAAGTTTTAAATTTAATTATTTCAGCAAATGGTATTTTTCTTAAAAGTTGGGAAGTGGTGAAGAATTTCATAACTCAATTTCTTTTAATTGGGTTATATTACATCTTCATTATCTTCGATATTATAAGATTATGATTGCAAAATTTTTTGAATATATTTTGTTTTATTTACAATTTTTTATGTGTATTTACATTTTAGACACATAATAGATTCAGTTTTTAATTCTCACTTCAGTGTTATGATCTTTTTAAGGATTTATTCTATAATATCATTTTAATCAGGTTTGTTTATGATTGAATTTCCATTAAAGGAAATAATTTGATCATTGGCTAAGAAACCCATTTAATTTTATTTTAATCTAGTTATTCAATAACATTTCAAGTACTATTACAATTTTAAGATATTTGGTATATAAAGTGATTGATAATATTTTTATAATAAAATTTTTCTTTCTTTCTATCTTTAGTCGAAAATCCTTTTTTCTTCCAAAAAAATATTTTCCAAAAAAGTTTTAATATTTTCAAAATGATTTATTAAAGAAATTTTTACCCATGATTTAATTTTTTAAAAATTATTTTAAATTAATATTCATGTCTATTTCCAAATTATTGTTATTTTGATTTTACCAAAAATGTGAAATGAATCTTTGTTTTAATGTGTATAACATGTACAGAATTTTCCACTATTACAAAAACTCAATGTTTTAAATATTCCTTTATAGTTTTAAAAGGTTATTTTCAAAGAAATTTATTTTCAAAATATTTTATAAGCTTTTAGTTTGAAATTTTTTTTCAAAGTAAACAAAGGATATTTTCCTCAAGAATGTATTTCATGACATTTTTATGGTACTTCTATTCTTCAACGACAACAACCCTTTATTTTACTTATACTTAAATAGGGATATGTTGTATTGATACCATACTTATTACTTATATGGATGATTTTTGATCATTTTTAATAAGTAAATTGTTGAATTTAACCTTATTGATTCATTTTTATTGTCATTACCTTTACCTAGAAATATTCATTTTCCTGTGATCATTAGACATCAAATTTTCCCTATATATCCATATTATTTTTCCTATATATGTTTATTTATTAAACCATATATAATTTATATATATAATTTTGTACATTTAAAGTTATTTTTTTATCTGGGGAAATATTGATGAATCATTATCATTTACTCAATGAGGATATTTGATGATAAGGCACATTGTACATGAATAAAATCAGTTATTCAATATATGAGGAATTCATTTGAAATACAATGATGGGTGGTTACAAGAATTATATATCTCCATTATTCATCGTTAGTCTCATGAGGTGAATGGGTATGCTAGAATTAAATGGTTTTTACCCATAGTTTAAAACCATCTTGTGAATGGTCTTGACAGTAGAGCTATCATGATTCTTAAGATCATGATATCCAGTAATAAAACAGTTCCTTCATTAAGAATTCAGTTATTATAATCCATGATATTTTCACAGTCCTATTATCTATAGATGAATTTAATTCTCATATATTGATTAAATGGAATGTTTGTTAAATTATTTACCTTTTCATATTGATGATGCCTTATCTATTTGTGATTTTATATTTATCTAAATGGAATGTTTGTTTAGTTATATACCTTTCAATAATGATTATACCTTATATATTCATGATATTCAAGTTATTTAAATGGAATGTTTCTATAGTAATTTACCTTTCCATATTGATTATTACTTATATATATATATGATATTCAAGTTATTTAAAAGGAATATGGGTTTATATATTTACCTTTATATATTGATTATTCTTCATTACTTGTGATAGCTTCATCTTTACATAACTCTTACTAAGAATTAGATATCTCCCTTATTTTATTTCCTTTCCCAAAAATATAGGAAGTGTGCTATGAATGATATGAAAATATATGCTAGAGGGAATAATTATATTCTCAAAAAACATATTTTATAATTTATATATTCAAATGTAATATGGGAATCATGTATGTATCTAGTTTATCAAGACTATTAAACCATTTGGGCCTTTGGGATGATATTTCATGTATATTATACAAATGTTCTAAAGTATACACCAGCTCCGGGTTATTGGAGTTACGTTCATTACATTTGGAATCAGATGAAGTTTATTAGAATTATTGGGAACTATATTGAGGAAAACATAGATTAGTAAACACAATCCTATGATATAATTTGAGGATAAGTATAGAAGAACATCCTAATTTTTTGGAAAGGTCAACAATATAAAGTTTTCCCTAGGAATACATCACTATATGGATACTATAAAGGTATTTGGTTCTATAATAGATTCACCTAGGGATAATTACTCTAAAAATAGAATGTCAGACTTGAATTTAGTGTTACCTAGTACATGAAAATGGGACTCATTATGCACCCATTTCAAACTACTGGGGATATGATTCAGATAATTCATATTTTATTTACAAACCATTATGAAGGATTTGATTATATTATGAGAATGAATGATGTAGATTAATCCTACACTACAAAAAATATGTAATTAGTGGCTGAAATTTAGAAGGGGTTATTCGAAACCCTCTCTAAATAAAAAATTTGAAGGGGTTAATTATAAACCCTCTTAACTAAAGGTGGTTTTTATGAAAATCGACCACAAATTATAAACCCACCACAAATTACATATTGATAGTCACACCCTCCTTATGTTTCCCTCCCCCTCTTCCTTGTTATCACCCCACCCCTAATAACCCTCTTTCCCCTCAACCCTCACCCCTCCCAGTGCTCCCACTCTCCCTCATCAACTCGTATCACCCTACCCCAACCCTATTCGGAGACTTCCCCTATCTCCCATCACTTCCATACCTTCTGTGGTTGATGGAATCCCTTTCAGAGTCGACCACCCCCCTTCTATGGTTTTTGGATTCCCATGCCTCGCATCATGTCAATACTCCTCCCCCTTATTTGGTCGACAGCTTCCCCTGTCTCTCATCATGACATCCTCCCCTTAGATGTCAATGTTGTATCCCACCACATGAGTGTCACGATGCCCCCTCCCCATACTCGTGAGGTCTCCCCTCTCTCTTAGATCATGGAATCCCCTCAGATCAAGTCTTCTACTCTTCTTGTGCAGGTATCCATTCCACTCCAACATTATCAAGTACTTCTCCTAACTAAAACAATGTACACCTCCTAACTGAAACCTCGTACACTGCATATAAACCCCCTTATAGAATCTTCTCGATTGCCAACCAATTTTAAGGGATTATTCACCTTTTCCCTCTTTCTTCTAAAAACTCAATATAACCCTTAATGAAAGAGTTTTCTTAATATATTTTTTCCCTTTTCTAATGGTTACCAAACTATTTTTGTTATTAAGGATACTAATTCTAGACTCAAGATATGATCAATGAGGTAATTGGACAGCTCAATTTTCATCTTGGTTTCTTTAGATTGATTTATAAAATTAATGCTAACTTTTGTTTCCTGGAATTTATCCATTGGTTTTCTTATGTTGATTTTAATTATTATAACCAATTTTATTTATAAAAATATTCCCATTCACTCTCATACACATGAATAATTTTCACCATTCATTTTTTTTTGTATATGAATTATCTGGTATTTTGATTTCATTACTGTCATCTTCCAATAAGACATATTAGTTATAATAAGTGTCACTTATTTATACAGTTTTATTCTAAAATAAAAGTAATTTTTTTTAGAAACTGAACAAACATTGTTCCTTTTTCTGACTCTTTTTCATAACTGATATAGGCTATGAGAATTTTTCAATAATAATTTCCAATGTATTCTGAAGTATGAGTTTTTTATCGAACACACTTCCCATGTTTTTTCTTTAATTGTTTAAAGGAAAAAATATTTTTTTTATGTTATTTAATTGAAAAAATAAACATTTAAAGAAATCAATTTCTAATTTTCTTAAATATAAAATATATTAACATTTTATATTTTTTAATGATGGTGTTTTTTGAAGAAATTTTATTTATATTATTTCTATTTTATTAATTTTATTTAGATATTTATTCCTTTTTACTATGTATATTTGACCATATTTAATTAATATATTATATTTCAATTAATGTTGTGTAAATGGATAAATCATGGATTTCTTGGTCAAGACAAATGGATGAGTATAAGGAAAGACCAAATAATTTTCTCAATTTCACATTTGTGCATCAATCTGTCAAGGGAAGAATGATATTTCCTTTTTTGTAATTGATAATTTTTGAAATTTTTATCTAGAGTTGAAGGATAATACCATTTGAGTCAAAAACAATTTTCAATTGAATACACCAAGTGGTTGTGGCATGGAAAATTTATTGAAGTTGAACTATTGTCTAGTAGAGTATAATAGAATAAGACCCCCCATAATATTGATCCTCTATATCTTATAGATTAAATGTTAAATGATGCATTTGGGATTAACCATATGATTAGTGAAAATGAAGCAGACTCATCTCTTAGTGTAAACATACATAAAACTTCTAAATTTTTTTTTGAGTTATTGAATGATGTTAATAAATATTTATATGAAGGTTGTAAAAAGTAATCCAAATTATCGTATAATAAAACTATACCACATCATGTATTTATGAGTAATTACTCATAAGTAAATGACATTGATTTTGGATTTTCTAAGATATGCTTTTGAATATGCCAAAATCCCCAACTCTTTTTATGATATTAAGAAAGTCATCAATAAACATGGTCTTAATTATATATATGGAACATGAATCTCTGAATGACTGCACAATGTATTTAGGGGATTATGAGGAAAAAAAATATGTAATAAATGTGATGCATCTAGGTGGAAGGAAAAAGTTATTGGAAAAAAACCATAAATTTTTTTCCGTTATTTCCCACTTAAACAAAGTTTGGAACAATTGTTTATGTATAGTAAAACTAAAAAGAATATGAATTTTGATGAAATTGAAAAATGTAATGATGAATTGGTGAGGCATTCTAGATATTTTGAAGCATGGAAGAAATTTACTATCACACATACCCAATTTTATTTAGATCCTAGAGGTGTTAGATTGGGTCTTACAAATGATGCTTTTAATCCTTTTAGTAGAATGTGTTTAAGTTATAGTATTTGGCCTATAATATTGATACCATATAATTTTATCCTATGGATGTGTATGAAAAAAAATCTATGATTCATTCAATGGTTATTATAGAAAAAAATGCTAGGAAATGAAATAGATGTCTATTTGAGACAACTTTTTAAGGATTTGAAAAAGTTGTGGGTGGATAGAGTTGACACCTTTGATGTATCTTTGTTTTAAAAGTTTAAAATGCAAGAAGCATTACTGTGGAAAATCAGTGGCTTTCCTGGAATTGGTACCTTATCTTGATGGAATAGTTCTACTAAATCAGATTTTCCTACTTGTAACTTTGACACAAGTACATTGTGTTTGCCTCATAGTAAAAAGTAGTGTTTTGGGGGTATTGTTGATTTCTTGGTGATAGTCATAAATTTCTATTGACAAGATTACATTTTGATGGAAATAAGTATTTTCAAAAACCTCCAAGTGCATTGTCTGGCATGGAGAATTTTAAATAGGTAGAAAACAAAAATGTCTCATTTGCGAAGATAATTACATAGTATGGTAAATGAAAGTGTGCTCGAGGGAATAATAATGAGGACTACTCCAAATAATTAAATTTTTTTTTTAAAATTTCATTATTGGGAGACTAACATGTTATGTTACAATCTTTATATCATACATATTGAGAAAAATGTATGTGATAATTTCTTTTATACTTTTTTGAATGAAATTTTTAGGGAAAAAGATCATCTTATGGCTTGAAAAGATCTAAAAAATGGGTATAAGAAGGTATTTGTGGCCCAATGATAAGGGAAAATATAATCCATGTATTTTTACAATGACAAATCAAATGAAATATGTCTTTTTTAATAGTCTATTGAATTTGATGTTACCCTATGGTTATTTAAGTGACCTTCCAAGATGTATCAATATGAGATATTGTAAAACATATGGATTGAATATTCCTGCTTTTCATGTCATTATAGAGCTATTACTTTCCATTGTAATACAAAACATGTTTCTGAATAATGTGTCTGCACTATTTAAAGAGTATTGTGCATTTTATTGAGAATTTTATAGTATATTACATAGAAAAATACTTTAAAACAACCCCCAAGGAATGATTTTGTGTTAGTATCACATGGTGAAAGATTCATGGATACATTTAATGTCCAAGTTAATCGTGATTTTTTTCTAAACAATGAATTGATCATGTAAACTTATAGTTGTTTAATTCATGGATTATTTATTTATGAAAAGTGGTTCCATCCTTCTCTCATGGAATTCAAAATTTAATTTCAGTTTAATAAAATAAAATGGGAGAAAACGAAAAGTAATAAATTCTTAGATGTTCATTTTCCCCCCTCACCCAAAATGAGGATATCAATAATGGAAAGAAGGAAAAAATTTGATAATGTGATTTTTTTAATAAGTGGGTGAAAATATCATTAACTTTAGTATATATTTGTTATTGTAAATAAATAAAAGGGGGTGATTAAATAACCTAATGGGTTGTGATAATTAAATGTTTTATTTGTTGTAAATTTTTTCCATCAATATACATTATCATTTGTAAAATTGAATAAAAAACAATTTCAAGGATACTGAACAAGTAAAGATACCTATGAGTTTTTTGGAGGTTAACACGCTAGATGTTCATACAATAGAAGTTAAAACCATTTGATTAAGGAACAATTATAGGTAATTGTTCAACTCTGATGATTTTGGAACTGTTATTAAAGTAAATGAAAAGTACTATTGATTGAGAAGTGGTATTATATAAAATGGTGTTAAGTAGATTGATTGGTTGGATAAAGGGGATATTAAATATATGAAGACTCATGAAGTAGTTGGATAATTGATTGGTTGTATTCATAAAAGTTACAAGATGGGATTCTATAATAAAATTATTCCATGGATTAAAAGATTAAGTGAATCTGAAATACAATATATGAAGGTGGTACAAATTGAGAATATATGTTAACTAGATGATACATTCAAACATGATACAATTCCATATTAAGAATCCTGGATGTATACTTCATGTATCTAGAAGAAGAAGAATAATCCCAAAGTAAAATTTTAAAGTAGTTCAAAAGAAATTTCTGGAGTATGGAGAAGTTTGAATTTAGTAAAGGTATGGTGTTAGAAAATCGTGAGGTAATTATTCACTACGTGAGGGGAGTTTTGACAATAAAATTAGAAAAATAATGGAACTTATTAAAAATATGGTCACACATGTGAGAGAAGCACAACCAAAAGATATGATAAAAAAATATTAAGAGATATCTCTAGAATAAAAATCTACTGAGTAACTAAAATAAGACTCTAAAGATGAATTTTGAAAAAAAAATGATGTGTCACTATTCTTTAAATAGTGAAAACAAAACTTTGGTGGAAGACCAACTATGATCCTAGATAAGTTGTTTTATCAAATCCAACGGGGATTTGAAAAAGTTCCCCTCATTGGAAACTGATGATACTTTTGAAGTAGCATGAAATTATGATGGCACCATAATACAGAGCATCCAAAAATGAGGTAGAAGTATAATAATTAAAAGACCAAACTTATGATAATTTGGGAGGTTAAACTGGTGTATGAAGTAATAAAAGTCATGGATGATCATGGGAATCATATGCATTATACAAGTCTGATTTATGAAGTAGAATTTATGGAATTAAATCATGTGTATGAATTTGTATAATGATAGAGATAAAGTGTTGGAATCTTGAATGACTGACCCATGTATTGAAAAGATGGGTGTTGAGTTGAGCAGAATGTATCTTCATCAAGCAATAGGAATAATATGTAATTTCATAAGTCCAATCATTTGGATGATTAAGATGACTGAAATATGACATGATAAGAATATAGTTTCATTAGATGATAGGTGAAATAAAAAATTCCTTATTTGAAATGATCAGTAGATAATTTTATAGTAAATTATGCAGAGTTATTGAGAATTTGCAAGTTGAACTTCAGAAAGAGTTGTGTAGAAATTGAAAGATGAATGCAAGAATATAAGTAATCTAGATAGAGTTTGTTTAATACATTGAAGGCTATAATTTTTTGAGATATTCATGTGAAAATAGTATGTCATGACCCGTCCCCTGGATCTCTTGCCGTGACTACCCCAAACCCCCCTTCCATAGGCCAGGGGCTGGAAACTAGCACCAGAAAGGCATATCCCTAAAACTGGGAAGCCATTTCCTTTTTAACCTGTAAACTCACACAATCCAAGAACACAACAAGATACAAGCACCAAGTAAACTATATAGTAGATAGAGTGATTACAGTAAGTAAAGGGGATGGAATATAAGCCAAACTGGAAAGTACAAGTAAAACAGAAAACAAATCCTGTGAACACCCACCAAGGATTATACTTGAAGTGTAGGTACAACTCTCGAATGGTCATCTCTATAGTACCTCTCGTCTAATGGTCCGTCTCCAAGCAGCCTCTAGACCTGGAACCCTCAGCCTCGATCAATGTTGTCTGTCGTCTGCACAAGATACAGCAAGGTGTGAGTGTAGCCCGTGCAGGGGTGAGTATAACAATACTCATTAGGGACCCCGAGACCCTCGAAGGTCTCTCAGAATCCACAAAGGATAAACCACAAAGAAATACCATAATCACAGAGCATTAAAACAACAATCAACCCAACTTGGGTATATTCCCATCAATATACCTAAGTTATCAAGTAATCCAACTCATTTAAGAAGAACACATAGCCCAACTCTTTAGCCACAAGCACAACTGTTCCACGAAAGAAATAATACCAGGTAGGTAAGTAACACAAAGGTAACAAAACCCAGAATAATACCACGCATGTATCCCCACACAGAAGTGTACCACAAAGGTAAAGACTTAGCTCACACCAGGTATAACTTGAGTATAGAAGTATATATGATTAGAGGTATTGCTAGATCATCTTACTTCGTCGAGAAGCTCTACTGTTGACCCACACAGGATCGATAGATGACCTACACAGGATTTAACGATGACCCACATAGGATCTGGATATGACCCACATAGGATCTGAAGATGACCCACACAGGATTCAAAGATGCTAACCCACATAGGATCCGAAGATGACCCACACAGGATCTGAAGACTCTTCATGTACAGCCAGCCACAGGGTTCCCGCACTAAGCACACTTGATTCCAGGAGGATCCCCTCCTCAAGCCATTGGTTGATAATTCAACTGCCATGAAGTCCTATGAATAAGTAACACGGTGGTCTTTCATGTCATAAGATACCCAACGTGATTGACTACACATCAATCGTACACTCATTCTGTAAGTTATTGGCCTTTTAGTCTCGAGGGCCTGGTTGGATTCGGGTTCGATCCAACCTGGTCGTACCCCAACTTTATCCAAAACTCAAGTGGATTATTCCAAAAATTTCATCTCAATCCAAGGATTCTGGTACTATACACGGTTCATCAAATGGATGCCTGGTTCTCAAGATATGGCCAAAAAGGCGTATATGGGTCTAGAGGGGACAGGGTCTAGTCCAACCGACCCAGCCCGACCCACTGGGCGCGGCCCGTAGGGATCGACCCATGGTTGGGTGCGGCCCATTGTGGCAGGGCCCACCTTAGTCACCACCTGTGGGAGGCACCCCCAGGATTCCAGAATGGTCTATTTGGACTGTTCGACTTTGGCCAACCCAACGGCACCATGTGGCACCGCCTTCTGGAACACGAGACCTATCGAAGTGGGTCTTTCTCAGCATGACACGTCCAGTTAGAATTCCGGTCGGCTTCCCCTTTTAGCAACGTGATGACGTCGATGCTCCTCCCACTGCCCGCAGGGTGCCGGCCACCCTGGTGCGCCACCACAGATCGACAGCTGTGGCCTCCACCTCTACCGACCGTGAGGACATGCACCTCCCTACTTCCACGCGGCCGGCCGGCATGCCGGCCGCCACCCTCCTCTACTGCAGACGACGGTTCGCGGCCTCCTTTGGTGGTGTGGTTGTGCCGCCTCCTCCTTGTACCCTGTCGGTGCCGGTCACGAGCACCTGTCGCTGGCAGACTTCATCAGGTCTCCAGGTGAGCTCCGGTGGCCCGTTCTTCAATCCAAATAGATCAAAGTTCATCTCGTGACGTCGCCTTTTCATCTATCCCAATGTGTTCAGGTTCCGCTCAACCTAAAGATCCACCCACGAAGAACACATCAATCCATGAGGTAGAGGAGGGATCAGGCCCTGTTTGTTTGGCCTGAACCCTCCGCATTAGTTTGATAACAAGTGGCTCAAGAAGATTTAATTAATGTAAAATAAAGTAACGAAGAAAAAACAAGAGAAAACCTACCTCGTTTGTTCATTGGAGGTGTCTTGAAGAAGAAGATTATGTGTCGGTGCATCTTGAATGTTGGTTCCTTGATCCTTATTTGGAGGATGTTCTTCGTTAGAGGAGGTTCTTCCTTCAAGAGTTCTCCAGCAAATGTCTTCTCCACCAAGAATTTTTGCCAACCCAAGAGGAATAAGAAAGGGGGGAGCCTTCAAAATTAAGTTTAGGTTAATTAATTGATTAATTAATGTTGGATCATTAATTGGGGGGGTTCCAAGAGTTACATCACATTAAAAGAGGGGTTTAAGGTCGGGTGGTCCCCACCACCATGATTCAAAAAGTGGTGGAGAGGTTTTGAATAAAAATAAAAAAATTGTTTTATTTAATTCCTCCACAAAACCCAAAAATTCAACTTCCACCATCGACCTACTGTGGTTTAAGTGAAGGTCCACTTAAGAGAATATTGGTGCTACGAGTTCAACGGTGTCCTCAAATTTCAATTCCGATCACCGGTTCAAAATTTACAAATTCACGCTCACATGTTAACTGAATATACCTTAAAGAATGTTCGGAAATTCATTCCTGGAACTACGGGACTTGGAATCACATGCTTTCAATTTTCACGGACTTGTAATATTTCTATATAATAATATAAAATTACATGGAAAATATGGGTCTTTACATTCTCCCCACCTCAGGGATTTTCATCCCCAACAGGCAAAACACAAAATAGAGAATCAAGTGGGGGTACTGAGCATGCATCTAAGCCTCCCGCTCCAATGTGCTCTCCTAGAGGTTCCCGTGCTGCCAACGAATGCGCACCAGAGGTATTGATCACCCATGAAGGACTCTCTCCTGATGATCCTCAATCTCTATTGGAACCTCTAAAAATGCCACCCCATCATCAATGTACAGCTCTCCCCAGTCAATGATGTGAAAACGATCATGTAATTATATCCTTATCTGGGATACGTGGAAAAAGGCGTGCAACCGGTGCAACTAAGGGGGAAGAGGTAGGTGGTATTCCACCTCACCAACTCTGCCGAGGACCTGAAATTGTCCTATGAACCTTAGAGATAACTTGCCGCCCCAGCCAAATCTCCGCAAACCTCATTGAGGTGATACCCATAGAAATACATGGTCACTATCCTAGAACTGTATAGGTCTCTGTCTCCTGTCAGCATAAGACTTTTACCTGCTCTGTGCAGTCTTCATCTGCTCCTAGATGATCTGCACCTTCTCTGTGGTAGCCTGTACCGTCTCTGGACCCATGAGTGTTGACTCCCCTAGGTTAGTCCAACACAAAGTTAATATGCATGGTCGACCATACAATGCCTTGAATGGTGTCATACCGATAGTAGAGTGATAACTGTTGTTGTATTCGAACTCTACCAAGGGAAATTGATCCTCCCAGCTACGGCTGAAATCAAGGATGCAAGCACACAACATGTTCTCAAGGGTCTGAATGGTCCGCTCTGTCTGACCATCCATCTGAGGATGGAAGGCAATGCTCAACCAAAGTTGTGTCTCGAATGCCTCCTACAACCCCTTCCATAGCTAGGAAGTAAAACGTGCATCAAGATTGGAGACAATTGTAGATAGCACCCCAAGAAACCGCAAGATCTCCTATACATAGAGGTGTCCCAAGCCCTCTACTAATCCCTACTCTCTGATAGGTAAGAAGTGGAATGACTTGGGTGAGTTGGTCAATGATCACCCAGATAGAATCATGAAACTTAGACGTGCGTGGAAGTCCTATCACGAAGTCCATGGAAATTCCATCCCACTTCCACTCTGGAACCTCTAGTCGTCGAACTAAGCCTACTGGAACCTAATGATTTGCCTTTACTTGTAAACAAGTGAGGCACCATGAGACAAACTCTACCACTGCTTTTTTAAATCCCGGCCACTAGTGCTGATGACGAAGGTCTTGGTACATATTTGTCACTCATAGATGTACCTCTAGAGGGGACGTATGGAACTCCATCAAAACTTACTCCCATAGTACCACTAGTACCATATTCCTTCCTCTGAAGAGGATGACGTGCTCCCCACCTTCATAAAATCCATCAGCTGTCTGTCCTGTGGATATCTGAGCACATCAAGCCTCATAGCCAGTGTCCCCAATCCACACCTCCCTGAATCACTGAAGGAGTGGGGGAGTGACTGTTAGGGACTGAAGATAAGCTGCTCCATCTCGATCTATGTAGGATATCTGCAAAGCGGCAAGATGCTCTATCACCTCACTCAAAAACTGTATACCATATCTCCTGTTGAGTGCATTTGCTACTACGTTCCCCTTCCCATAAGTATAGACTATCTCGAAGTCATAGTCCAAAAGGAACACAAGCCAATGTCGTTGTCTCAGGTTCAAGTCCTTCTGAGAAAAGATATACCTGATACTCTTGTGATCATAGTAAACTGTAAAACGTTTGCCCATCAAGTAATGTCACCACATCTTCAAGGCGAAGACCACTTCTGCTAACTCTAGGTTATGGGTAACATAGTTATGTTCATGTTGTCTCAGCTTTTTAGAACCACACATGATCATTTCTCTCTCCTACATCAGGACACATCCAAGCCCAGTCCCTAATGCGTCGTAGTAGACAATGTACCCAACGCCCTCCTCTGGAACCTCAAGATGGGGGAACTCGTCAGTATCTGCCTCATATCCTGGAAACTCTGCTGGAATCTCTCCAACCACACAAAGGGTTTCCCCTTGTTTTTCAATGATGATAAGTGTTTCGCAACTCTGGAAAATTCAGGCACAAACATTCGGTAGAAACTGGCCAAACCCAGGAAACATCGCATCTCTATCACACTCCTGGGTGGCTGCCAAGCAAGAACAAACTCAATCTTTGCTGGATCCACCGCAACTCTAGCCTCCGAGATGACTTGTCCTAGGAAGTGAACCTCTTGGATCCAGAACTGGAACTTTGAGAGATTACCATATGATTGGTGCTCTCATAGTGTGTCTAGAACTATCTGCAGATGATAGGCATGCTCCTCCTCTTTAGCTGAGGATACCAGGATGCCGTTGATGAAGACTACCACAAAGCGATCGAGGTATGGATGAATGATCATGTTCATGAGTCTCATGAACAATTATGGGGCATTGGTCACACCTAATGGCATAACCAAGAACTCATAGTGGTCATACCGACATCTGAAGGTCGTCTTATGCACATCCACATCTCGTACCATGAGCTGGCGATAGCCTGATATGAGGTCTATCTTCGAAAACCACCATTCTACCTTCAGCTGATCAAAGTGATCATCAATCCTTAGGAGTGCATACTTGTTTTTCATGGTCACCTGGTTCAGGCACCGATAGTCCACACAGAGTCTCAAACTCTCATCCGCCTTCTTGGTGAACAAAATTGTGGCTACCTAAGGAGAAACAATGGGCCTAATGAACCCCTTGCTCTGTAAGTCCTCCAGATTTATTCACAGCTCTCAAAGCACTACGGGAGCCATCCGATATGCTGGTGTAGATAATGTTGTCGTCTCGGGGTACAATTTGATGTAAAATTCCACCTCTCTGCGATTAGATAGATGCATAACATCATCAGGGAAAACATCAGCATATTGGTCCACCACTATAGGATAGCTCAGACTCTCAACATCAACCACCTCGAGGGTAAGGCTAGAAAATTGATGTGTGATCAGTTGCACCCTCCTCGGGGTAAGTCCATCCTATGCAGCAAAGGTTCCCTTCTCGCCAGTGAAGGAAAACCTAGTCTCATCATCACGGACACACCGCACTTTGCGCCTAATATAGTCGATCTGAGAATGGACTATAGATAACCAATCCATACCCAAGATGATGCCGTAAGGCCTCAAAACCACTACTAGAAGATCCCATCTGAAGTTCTCACTTCCTAGAGTAAGCTCACACTGCCGACACCAGTGTGTAATCATCGAATCCTCTACCGTAGGAGTCTCTAGCCATAAGGATCAATCCAATGGATCCACCAAAATCTCTGAGCTCTTAACGAGGGCCGTGAAAATAAAAGAGTGACTGGAACCTTTGTTTATAAGCACTGCAGATAAGGTGTAGTAAACACAGATCATACCTCAAATCATATCTGGAGCACCATGGTCATGGGCCTCAACTACCTTGAGCTGAACCTGTCCCTGTCCACCTGCTCCCTATGGTCGGGGTGGACCACCTGGAGGTGGTGGCGGTAGAACCTCGAATTACCTCCCACCGCCTACTGCACGACCAGATCCTCTGCCAAATCCACCTGCTACCTAAGGACCTCCTCAATCGAATCTTCACCTCTTCTGAAGAAGTCCTTCGACTGTCTTTTGGTCATCCGTACGGTGGGTAGGGAAATCGCGAGCCATGTGACCCTGCCCGCTGCACAAGTAACACTGCCTGATCCTTGTCTATCCTACTCTGTCTCAAGAGCCCCTCACAACCGACCCTATATCCTATGGTCATCCACCAGTAGGTCTGGTCATCTTGGATCTCTGCGTCATCTATCTGCTTTCAGCTGCAGATGACTCTGCTACGTGACGCCTAGTGGTGGGTCTCGCTGGCAGTGGCTGCTCAACAAGAAATCTCTCCACTAAGAGTGTTCTCTCTAACACCCCAACCCACGTCGGGATTTTTAGAGGAATCATCGAAGCTCAAATATCCCATCTAAGCCCCTGATCGAAGGTCTGGGACCTAAAGAAAGGGTCATGCACCATTTCAATGAAGTAGTGTGAGAGGTTGGTGAACCTCGCTGAATATTGAGCCACGGTCATGTTGCCCTACTGCAAGTGGAGAAGCTCATGTATACGCACTGCACATAAAGTCGTTGGGATGAACTCTGCCCTGAATAGGCTCTAAAAGTCATCCTATAGGAGAGTCACATCATCATGAACCTAGAGCATCAAGATCCACTATCTTCCTACTGCTTTCTAAAGAAGACTGGCTGCAAGGATGACCATAAGATCATCATGTGTCCCTACCAGTCGGAAAACTCTGACCATGGACTCCAACCAGTCCTCAACTGCTTGTGGATCCCTCTCACCTTATAACCATGGTGGACAATGGCATTGGAACTCATGAAACATGCTAAATTGGTGTGCACCCTCTACTGATGGAGCTAGTGGCATCGGCTGCCCAATGAATAATGGTGCTACAAGTACACCACCCGATGGTACAACTGCCGAAAGGGGGCCCTGCACCGAAGCCTCATCGCTCGGTGGGCTGTCATCAAATACTCTACCTGGAACCCTGGATGGTTGTCTACAAGGATGCATCCTGAAAAGAAACAGGTCTTCCATGATTAATAAGTTATACCTAGTGAGCTGACTCAAAGAGACTGTAAGGAAATTTTTTCAAAAACACACATGTAATCAATGTTTTCATGCATTGAGTCAGAAATCAGAAGTTAGGGTCTTGGTGTATGGATACGTCGGCCACCTCACCCACACTAGATTCCCCAAACTAAAAAACACACTCATTACACTTAACACTATTGGTGAATCAAATGATCAGAGTCCAAGTTCTCTAGTAGAACCGACTACTCTGATACCAATTTTTCACGACCCATCCCCTAGGGCCCGTACTGTGACTACCCCAAGCCCACCTTCCATAGGTTAGGGGTTGGTGACTAGAACCAGAAAAGAATATCCCTAAAACTGGGAAAGCATTGCCTTTTTAACCTGCAAACTCACACAATCCAAGGACACAACAAGATTCAAGCACCAAGTAATCTATATAGTAAATAGGGTGAGTAAATTAAGTAAAGGGGCCAGAATACAAGGCCAACTAGAAAGTACAATTTAAACTGACAACAACTCCTGTGAAAACCTGCCAAGGATCCTACTTGAAGAGTAGGTACAGCTCTCGAATGGTCATCTATGTGGTACGTCTCATCTAATGGTCCGCCTCCAAGAAGCCTCTAGACCTGGCACCCTTAGCCATGATCAATATTGTCCATCCTCTGCACAAGACACATCAAGGTGTGGGTGTAACCCATGCAGGGGTGAGTATAACAATACTCAGAGGGGACCCCGAGACCCCCAAAAGTCTCTCAGAATGTACAAAGGATAAACCACAATGCAATACCATAATCACATATCATGAAAAAACAGTCAACCCTACATAGGTATATGCCCATACATATACCTAAGTTATCATGTAACCCAACTCATTTAAGAGGAACACATAACCCAACTCTTTAGCCACAAGCACAACTGTTCCACGAAGGGAAGAATACCACGTAGGTTAGTACCACAAAGGTAACACCACATAAAAGAATACCACAAAAGTATCACCACACAGAAGTGTACCACAAAGGTAAAGACTCAGATCACACCAGGTATAACTTGAGTATGATAGTATAGATGATTAGTAGTATTGCTATATCATCTTACCTTATTGAGAAGATCTACTGTTGACCCACACATGATCGATGGATGACCTTGAAAGGATCTAAAGATGACCCACATAGGATCTGGAGATAACCCACATAGGATCTGAAGATGACCCACACAAGATCTGAAGATGAATACCCACAAAGGATCCGAAGATGACCCACATAGGATCTGAAGACTCCTCAAGTACAACCAGCCATAGGGTTCCCGCACTAAGCACACTTGATTCTGGGAGGATCTACTCCTCAGGCCATCGATCAATACTTTAACTACCACTAAGTCCCCCGAAGAAGTAACACGAAGGACCGTCATGTCATAAGGTACCCAATGAAACAGACGATGCGTCAATCGGATGCCCGGTCTATAAGTTATTAGCCTTTTAGTCCCAAGGGCCCGGTTGGATTTGGGTTCAATCGAACCCGGCCTTACCCCAACTTTATCCAAAACTCAAGTGGAGTATGCCAAAATGTCCGTATTGATCCAAGTATTCCGGCATCGTAGATGGTTCGTCAAACGGACATCTGATTCTCATGATATGGCCAAAAAGGCGTATCTGGGTCCATATGGTTTCGGATCCGGTCGGACCAACCCAGCCCGACCCGGGCAGGTCTGACCACACCTAGTTTGGGTTGACCTGACCCAGCCTAGGTCTAACCCAGATTGGATGGGCTGCAGTCTAGCCCAGCCCACAAAGGGGGCAGCCTGACACGCTCGACGCGCCCTGCTAGGCTCGGCCCATGGCTGGGTGTGGTCCACCATGGTAGAGCCCGCCCTAGCCGCCACCTGGGGGAGGCCCCCCCTGCCAGATTCCAGAATAGTCCAGTTGGACCATTCGACTTTGGCCAACCCGGCGGCGCCATGTCGTGCCCCTGCTGTCATGCGGGACCCGCCAGAGCGGGTCCTACTCGGCGTGACGCGACCAGCTAAAATTCTGGCCAGCTCACCCTTCTAGCAGCATGACGACACTGCTACTCCTCTTGTGGCTGGCCGGGTGCCGTCCACCCTAGTGCACCGCCGCGGCTTGACATCCACATCCTCCTCCTCTACCGGTGGCATGGATGCACGCCGCCCTGCTTCCATGTGGCTGGCCGACGTGTCTGCCGCCACCCTCCTCCACTGCGGCCGATAGGCCGTGGCCTTCTACGGAGGCGCGGTTGCGCCACCATAGCCATCAAGAAAGTGTGTCGACTGCTACCTTGTACTCTGCTGGCGTCGGTTGCAGGCACCGGTCACCGACAGACTTCCTCGGGTCACCAGGTGAGCTTCAGTGGCTCGTTATTCAATCCAAAGAGATAAAAGTTCATCTCAAGACATCACCTTTGCATCTACCCCGATGTGGTCGGGTTTCACTCAACCCGACGATCCGCCTGCGAAGAACACATCAATCTGCGAGGTAGTAGAGGGATCAGGCTGTGTTTTTTTGGCCCACACCCTCTGCGTTAGTTCGATAACAAGCGGCTCAAGAAGATTGAATTAATGTTAAATAAAGTAACGAAGAACAACCAAGAGCAACCCTACCTCGTTTGTTTTTTGGAGGTGGTGTGAGGAGGAAGATGATGTTTCGGCACTTCTCGAACGTTGGTTCCCCATTCCTCATTCGAGGGACATTCCTCATTGGAGTATGTTCTTCCTTGAAGAGTTCTCCAGCAAAAGTTTTCTCCACCAAGAAGGTTT
The DNA here is from genome assembly GCA_963277665.1 of Viscum album. Lineage (NCBI taxonomy): Eukaryota > Viridiplantae > Streptophyta > Magnoliopsida > Santalales > Viscaceae > Viscum > Viscum album. The sequence continues at coordinate 343,268,995 of OY728127.1, read as the reverse complement.
TCCACCCAAGAGGAAGAAGAAAGGGGGGATCCTACATAATTAAGTTTAAGTTAATTAATTGATCAATTAATGTTGGATCATTAATTGGGGGGGGGGGGTTCCAAGAGTTACATCACATTAAAAGAGGGGTTCAAGTTCAGGTGGTCCCCACCACCAAGATTCAAAACGTGGTGGAGAGGTTTTGAATAAAAATAAAACAATTGTTTTATTTTATTCCTCTGTAAAACACGAAAATTCAACTTTCACCATCGACCTAATGAGGTTGAAGTGAAGGTCTCCTTAAGCGAATATCAGCACTGCGAGTTCAACGGTGTCCTCAGATTTCAATTCCGAGCACCAGTTCAAAAGTTACAAATTTCCACTCGTATTTTAACTGAACATACCTTAAAGAAATTTTGGAAATTCATTCTGGGAACTCCAGGCATCAGAATCACGTGTCGTCAATTTTCACGAACTCAAAATATTTTCATATAATAAAAAAATTACATGGAAAAATTTGGGTCTTTACATAGTATAAATGGAAGGTGTTGAGTTATTTTTATGGAATTTATACCATTGGAATATTCTAATAGACTTTGCAATCTGGCAAAGTGAAATCAAAGTTGTGATGTTAAGCTATAAATTCAAAGATTTAAAATCCATGAATGAAATTTTGTGATACTATTTGAGTTTTTTTGGAAGAGTATAATATTATTAATGCTATATATTACAAGTGCCTTAAATAATTCAAATCCCGATATCTTTGAAAGATTTAGATGGGGTCAGCAAAAGAGTTGAGTTGGTGGGAGTTTCAAATAGTACCTCAAATGTTCCCATCATTTGTTGAAGGATGTGTGTCTATATAAAGGAATAAAATTATATGAGAAATAGAGAGATACATTCATATATAGAGATAAATGATTATATGTGACTAAATATAGTGAATTACTAGTGGTATTATTGAGAATAAAATAATATAGGGAGTAACTAACCAAGTACCTTCCTTATAATAATTTTTTTCTTGGTTTTGAGATGACCATAACTTACTATTCTAAGGAAGAAGTGACATAAGGAATATAGAAGTTGATATCATAAAAAATGTAAAGGAAAAATTTCACAAGTTCCATACACTAAATCACTTGAAGAAGAAATTTCCATAAATTATGTCTCCAGAAGTTAAAGGACATGACCAAATATATGTTGTTGATTTATAAGATATATATGGAATTCAAAGACCTATTTATAGATTTCATAAAGTAATTTTAAAGAATATAAAGATCCAGTATAAATATATTTTCACATGTGTAATATATTGAAGATTCACTTATATAATATAGTGTAGTTAGATTAGTGTGGCATACTATGTGGACCTCAAATAATAACACCCCCACACCACTTGTAATTGATAATAAGATTATTAGTGAAGGATCTATGAATTGATATTATAATTAGACATATGAATGAGTAGGTTTTCCACATTAGGGTCGATCCTTATAAAAAATATTTGTGTACTACGATTTAATTCATTATCTCTATAACATATGATAGTAATTTGTGAGGTAACATAATCAATTTCTATATAGTATGACACTATATATATATATATATATACATATGATATTTCTTGTAGAATCTGTAGTAGGAATATATAATGCTAAAAAAATACATCTTACTGAAATACCTATGGTGGAGAGATTTTATTATGATAAATTAAAGTGGTAATGACATGAATATTGCTAGCTAGAAGAAGTTAAGTGTGTCACTTGATATGAAAATTAGGTAGTTATTCATGGTGATTACATGAAGACTACACATATAAGTATCATACAACATGTTCAAGCTCAGATTGTATCAAGGGTGAGCCTTCAGTTCTTGTAGGTAACTTGAAACCAACAACTTATTCAGGATATATACAAGTGTTCGGGTTCATTTGTCAAACAACATAATGCCTTGGGTTTTTCATATTTTCAACTCTAATATCAATGTATGTACAACTATGGTGGCATTTTTTGGTTCTAGGATGAAAAATCTCCATGTTCCCAAAAACAACATGACAAAGAACCACGTGTCGTTCACTATTTTTGTGAACATAAAAACTATCATTGATGCCACAATAGTTCAAAGGTATAAGATGCAGACCAATACTATATGTGGACTTGTTATTGGATAGTTCACCAAACCCAAAACCATACACCGAAGCCTTCTTTTTTTGATTGTAGGCATCCATTTGATCATTTAAAGAGTTTTATTTATTATGAACACAAGTGTATTTTTTTAATGTTTGGGAATGTTTAGATTGCAGTGCATTAATAAATTCAAGTATCCATTGGTTATCAATTTATATAGTGTTATGAATTTTATTGTTAAGTAAAATCATATCTTTTTAATATGTGTTTGATGACTTTTATTATTTGTACATGTTAAAAAATTATGTTTTTAAATATTATTTAGGATTACATTAATGAAGAAGATGGGGGAAATTTTGGAGATCAACCTTCACTACGTCATAGAAGATCATATGGGGGAAGTGATGTTAATTATAAAGTTGCACATGTCTATCCTTCTGTTGAGGTATTTTATCTACTAGTGTTCTAATTTGAGGATTCGCTCTAATTTTTTTTCCTTTTTTTAGTATCCAGAGTAAAAAATCATCATATTTAAGGTTTATCTACTTCTAATTTGGTTGTATTTTGTATTCTAATTCTATTAGTGACTCAAATCCTCTATTAACTTAAATCCTGGTTTCCAAATCCATTAGTGGTGGCATATATTCTCTAACTAGATAAGGTATTTTCATATACATAGGCTTGGGTGGGTTATCATCTTGTATTTATCTTATAATATTGAGTGTGGCTATTTTAGGGGAATTGGGAAAAGTGGGGAATAATCAAACCATTTATTTTCATGGAAGGAACTTTAAAAAAATTGGGTTTTCTCTAAAACTCAAATTGAATTGGTTATCCCTTAAGTATTTGATCACACCCACTATTTAGTAGTTTTTATTTGGTTAAAACCATTTTTAATAGAGATGAATAATATACACCAAAACCATTCAGATTTATCACACACGTAATTCAAGAGAGAGGGAGAGTCCAGATCTGGGAGTGGCCACTTTTTCCTTAGAAAGTGGGGAAACCTCATCCCCATCAGCTCCAGTATCACTACAAGCAAACTCCAGGTTCAACATAACCCTCTCCCATAGCTTAGTTGGTCCCTTAAAAGATATATATTATTCCAAAAAAATCTAGATCATCTCCTTCATAGTTGTTGTTTCAAAGATTCTTATCGCTCTCCGGACTATTATGGAAACTTCCTTCACATTGGCAGGATCTACTTCATTGCAAACAATGATGAACATCCCTATATGAAACCGTATATAACCTTCTTTAACAGTTTCTATGAGACCACATGTTTAGACAACAATGGTATTTGTTCCATATCTCATTGCATGAAGTTGAATGATACCACACAGTTTAAATGGGCTTGGGATCAGCATATAATCAGCTCCAATAATAATCATATGATATAAGGAAATATTGAATCAAGCCACCCACTTACATTGTCAGGGTACATTACTTCCAAATGTTGAATCCATTTCTCCATTATCTTCTTTCCATTTCCAAGGACCACCATCCAGACTTTTTCTCCAATTAATTTTGGAATAGATGTGGCTAGGATATTAGAACCCTTTGGTTATTCTAGAATTCCAATAAAGCTTATCCAAGGGATATCTTGGTCAACCAGTAGCCCAAATTCTATTTGGAGGGATTCTGTGAATATTATAAGTTATATATTTCCACATATGTATTATCATGGATTATACCATGTTTATGGGTGCAACACTATAACTCCAATCTGGTGTAATTGGGTTACCCTTTTGGTTTGATTACTTGAAAACATGTCCCCATGGCAGTTGGTTTTCCTTGATTTGGTATTAATGTATTTAGTTAATAAAAAACATGTGGAGCATGAATGGACAATGGTTAAGGGATGAAGTATATGACTAGAATAATATAGACATGATTATGGACTTTAAAGTGAAATTTCATTCCTAAGATAACATGTTTATTTCTGACCACATTTGATGTCAAATGTAGTGTTCCTACATGACACTAAATTTTATAAAAGACATGTTATTTCGTTAATGTGATCCCTTGTAGCATGATAATTTTAATTCTTATTTGATCCTAATATTCTCATGCTTCATGTTATAGTTTTATCAAGAATAAAATTTTTATGGTCTTCTTGTTGATATGGAACATATATATCCATGTTTCCAATGTATTGTATATAGAGGTGTTGGGACTTGTTTTGCAATGATATATTTTGAATTGTTATCCAAATAAATCCTTGAGTTAACTTGAGATATGACGATGGGATTGGTTATAATGTTGTGAGATATTCTATCTGTTAGAATATGTTAAGATTAACCAAGGGTTTGGCTCTTCCATGATTTCGGTTAATGGAGGATTAAACCATTGGTTTGGCTATGTAAGGATTTTGGAAAATGGATGATAATGCCTTGTGTTTGGTAGGGTTAATAATTGATCAATGTGTTGGGCTATAGTGTTTTATAATTAAAATTATAATATTCTTTTAGCATTGAATGAAGTAGGAAAACTCTATCCCAGTCAGTTCACTAATTTTCTGATAGTGTCATCAAAAGATTATTTCTTATATTAAATTTGTAGTAATCATATCACTATATACAAATGAGTGTATATAAAGCTGAACATGCCAATGAAAATATGTTTGCTTTCCATCTTTTGTTTTCTGGTCCTTTAATTTTTGTTTCTTGGTTGATATTGTTTGATACTGTTGTTGTGTGTTCCATGATGAGGTTGTTTCCTTTTAGTTGGGGGAGAGGCTTCTTCTTTTCACCTAGTGGTGAGGATTTACCTATTCATCTAGTGAATTTGATGATTTTTTTTTGTGAATGATTTGATTTTTTTTCTGAAAAAGTTTTATTGTTGTAAAATCACTTGATTTTATGGTTGGTTTTGAATGACCTGAATAATGATATATTCTTTTTTTTATAAGACATTTTTAACTTATTCATACTATATATTTTCATTATTGAATTAAAATAGTTTTATCAATAATAATATATTTTTATTTTTATATATTGTATAAATATTTATTTATTAATATTATATTTTCTAAAATCTTGGTGGGTGAGTATTTTGGGGTGGTGTTTCATGGAGCTTGTAGCTATAATATATATATATATATTGTAAATTTTTAAAGGAATATAATTTTTTTTGAATTTTTATTTTTTAAATATTATTAGATTATAGGAATTTTTAACTTCCTCTAATGTTTTAAAAGATTTAAAATTTTTAAATAGAAGGGGCTAAAATAACCTCTATTTTTTCAAGAATTTTAATTTTACATTAGAGGTGGTTATAATTCCATTTTATATTTTTTCCAAAATTATAGGGAGTTAAAACCACCTCTAATTTTTTCAGAATTTTTACTTTTATATTAGAGGTGATTATAACCCCCTCTAATATTTTTTCCTAATTAGAAGGGGTTAAATATGCCTCTAACTTTACCTCAAAATTTTAATTTTTTTATTAGAGGCGGTTATAACCCCCTCTAATATTTTCCCCCAATTATAAGGGCTTAAAAACAACTCTAAATTTTTCTTCTAATTTTAATTGTAATGATTATAGGTGGTTATAACCCGCCTCTAATGTTTTCTCCCTGATTATAGGGGGTTAAAACCTCCTCTAATATTGCCCCAAAATTTTAATTTTTTTGATTAGATGTGGTTTTAACCCCGTATAATTTTTTTCATTTAAATTTTTTAGATTAGAGGGGGTTTTAACCTCTTATAATACAACCTCTTATAATTTTATTATACAATCACTTTCTATAAACATCCACTAATGAAAAGTAGGTGGCTATATTAGCTGTGATTTTAATAACCGCTACTAATATGTTTAGAAGGGGTTATAAAACCTTTTAATATTAGGATATTTTTAGTTCTAATGTGTCTTAGGTTGAAAAGAAGGTGCCATGATTTAGGAATCCTATAAATGATTATATTCCCACTAAGATTATTTTTCTCACACTATGATTATTGGTTTTATTCAATGGTTGTAACTCAAAGGAGTCATGTCAACGTTAAAATGATAGGACAATCTGGTGACTATGGGAAACCAAATGGGGTAATTACTAATGTGAAATATTTTACGATTGTTCCTAATAAGTTAACCCTAAATACTATTAATAATCTATAACATAACCAACTCTTAGACTCATCAAATAAAATGATATATTTCACTAAGATCTCAAGTGATGGAGACTATGGAATTAAGAGGTCTTGATTTCCTTCATATCAAAAATATAGAAAGAGACACCTTGGAAGGTCTCTCAAATAAATGAGAAATGTTTTATGTATGGTAAATAAGGGCATAATGCAATGAATTTCAAAGGATAAGTAAAAAATAATATGGAAGGAAATAAATTTCATCCTAGGGACCCATTTAATGTTTATTGTCTTAAATGTGGGGAACCTGGGAATTATTTGAGTTAATTCCCTCATCTAAAGGTTAACCCTTAGAACAAGGAAGTAACTATGTTTAAATAAAAGAGTTTATATATTTATGTATTAGTATTCTAGAATTATATTGTAGAAGTATTTTTACCATTGATATTTTAGTTTTAAGAATCATTAAATGTATCAAGAGATATTAAATTTTATAAGAATATATGTATTTATTAACTTAAGACTGATAGATACCGTCAGGGGTTAATAATTTCTAGATTGATCGTAAGTTCTAAGTCTTAAACACAACTTTTTAGGTTTTATATTATGGTATTGTACTAAGATTATGGATATTTTGGGAGAAATTTATAGCAATACAACCCATTGGTAAAGTATATGTTTTAGTGAAAAAATTATTTAAGGAAGAATACACTTACTATTTTAGGAATAAGTTTAAAGGTATTGTAAACCTTTAGGATTTATATTATCTTTTATATTGTTTTAATTATGGTCTATTTCACTTTAGTAATGTTATAATAATTGTATTAATATGGTTTTTAAAAAAGGACAACCCACATGTCGGGTGACAACCTGTCGGATCCATAAATTCCATGGGGTATGAACCCATAACTGAAGGGTGATAAGGGATTAATGCCTACCACAATAATATGTGATGTTTTGGTTAATATTTCATTGTTTTTATATAAATTATTCAATGAATAAATATTAATGATTAACCGATGGTGTTACTTTATAGGTTTAGAGATTAATGCATTAATACATATAACTTGTTCTAACCATATTGGTTTTGGAAAATATATAGACATATGGAAAGACTTTTCACTCTTTTATGGATCTTATGATCCATTAAAAGTGAATTTTAGTGATTCAAGCATAAAAAATTGATTTTTGGATATTCATTTCTTGGAGTAATCTATGAATTGGAAATTAATTGAGGCACAACTAAATGATGAAGTTGTGATAATGAAATATAAACATATTAAGTAAATATATTTCCTTATATTCTTATATAGTAAAATAATACTCAAATTTTCGAATAGGATCTTGAAACAAAAAAAATATCATATTACCTTCATATCTAATCAATCAAATGGTATTTTAAATCATTATAGCTTTATGGTTTTGAGGTCCTTTTTTTCTATTGATAATTCACTTTCTTGTGATCAATGAACTCTATCACTCCCTATAATTATTTAAGATTTTATTCCATATTAATGTCTTAAAATTTCACCAATGTTCTATTAATTGGAAAATATTTATAGGTTATTTTGGATGACCATTGTATTTACCTTTATCTCTTATCAAGAGGAAGTTTTACTAAACATTTTATGATGTGGGCTTTTCAATAATGAAATTTCCAAATGGAAAACAATTGATTACTGAGATCATGTATAAATTGAGAGGATGATTTTTTTTTGAAATTGGGGATTATGAAACACCCAAATATTTAAAAAATAGAACATTTTATTCAATAGTGTATATGACATGAGACACTGAGCTTAACCAACCAACATAATATTTTTTTAAAAATTTAATCTATTTGATAGTTTGTGGAACAAGAAACTCCAATCCTAAAGTAAACGTAATATAGTATACCATTATAACTGAGCCACTAAATTGGAGTGTATGTTTAGTACTAACTAAATTATGAAAATTATGGTTATTTTTTATTAGAAATAACATAAGAATCATTTAAAATAAGAAGAAATGTCTTCTGAAAAACTTTATTTTTCTAAAAACAGTTTCGTCATTATTTTCACACATAATTTAAAATTAATTTTTACCCCATTTATAAAATTTATTTTACAAAATTAAATTTATTTTTGAAATCATCATATTAAAATTATCTTAGGGTGAATTTTTGGGATTTTTCTGAAAAGTTTTATTTTTTTATGAAGATTAAAAAAACTGATTTTTATAAAAAATTACCTTTTCAATTAAATAATTTATAAGAATAAATTATATTTTAAATTGGATGTAAAATTTGTTCAATTATATTAAAATTTAACTAATTTATCTTATTGTAAACATTTTGATAGTGATTTTTTATATTAAAACCTTCTATACTTATAAGAATTTTCTCTTTGGAAACCATCGTTTTCATCGTGTCTATGGATATAATATTAATTTATCAACTACAAATTTTGTGAATTAAATTTTAAAAAATGGAATATATATTTTAGATCATAAAAAATTTTATTATCTAATAAGTTAAACTAAATTTTTTACCATTATTAATAGTAAAAGCGGTAAAAATTATTTACCACGGTTAAGATAAAAAATGATTTACTAGGGGTTAGACAAAAAATATAATAGATAAAATGAAAAAAAACTTGTCAAAAACCTAGTTTCTACTGATTTTCAGAGCTTATCACCAAAAAGGTTCTATAATGACACATTTTGGAGGATTTTCCCGTGATAACAATGTTGGTGTAATTGATTATTTTCAAAAATTCCTTATGTGTCCTCTCCCCAACTTATAAAAGGCTACCCACTCTCATCCCATATTCACACTTCCAAATCCATTTGGATCAGAAAATACCGGGAAAAATTACTTCATTACTCCCATACCAACATCCTAGAGTCCTATTTTGACTAAAAATCCATACTCGGAAGGTTTTTGGTGCAAACCTAAAGAAGTTATATGAAGAAGAGGTATCATTCTTAAACAATATTTTTTTTGTTTCTTATTCCATATCCATAAAATATTATTGAACCCTAATTATATAAAAACATAATTATATAAAATATAATTAAATGTTATTATGTTAAGTTTTTTTTACTATATCCATCTCCTATTCCATCAAATAGGAAACGAAATTTTTTATCATGTGTACGACGGACAACGACCTTGTGAACTGATGTAATTTGTTTTCCATCACCACATTTAAATAAAAAATATAGTGATGTATTTAACAAATTTTTATTATATTTAAGATATTATTATAATTATTTAATTTTAATATCATATGTACCTTCTTACATTCCATTCTATTTAAAATATCATAACATCACTCATGTATACAGAGGACCAACGCCACGCATAGTGACGCGATTTTTTTTCCACTTTCACTTTACATGAAAGGTAATAAGAATAAATATAGTGAATATATATGATATATATGATATTATATTTATTTTTAAAAATTAATATATCACACGCTTCTTTACCCTTTCACCCATCGAGGAAATGATAACATCGCTCGTGCATACGTACGACCTACCGTCTCCACAAAGCGATGCGATCCATTTTCTGTGTTCGAATTTAAATTATGATTATAAAAATGTATATAATTAAAAAAATTATATTTATAAAATTAATATAATTATGGATATGATTTAAATATATGAAATTTAAAATAACTAGAACTTTCATGATAAAACACGCATAAAAAAACAAGCCAATTAACACCCAAAACAATGAAAATAATGATATATTATTAAAAAATGTGAGGTAAAATGATATAATTGGATCATATATGATATTATAAATATGTATATGGTTATATTATAATTTAATAAAATGGTTAAAATAATTATACATGATCTTAAATCACATTTAACCAAAAGGAAACTTGAGGTAAGGGACTTCGTCTGAATTTCCCTTCATTGAGGCATATTGTAAGGTTATGCACCCAAATTATTTGATATGGTGTATATAAATAAAATTTAATAGGTAATATAATTATTCCATAATAATTCATGGTATTTTATGTTTAAATTTTAATAATTTCTTCCAATGGGATTTGAATTAAAAGCTACCAAGTGGTAAGGAATTTCATAACTCAATTTATTTTCATTATGTTATATTACTTCATTGTCGTTGATATTATAAGATTATATGTGTAATGAATTTTTACTAAATTGTGTTTTATTTCAAATTTTTTTATGTGTATTTACATTTTATACCCATAATAAATTTATTGGTAATTCTCATTACAATGTTATGATCTTTGTAAAGGTTTATTTCACAATCTCATTTTAATCAGGATTATTTATGCATGAATTTCCATTGAAGGAAATTATTTAATAATTAGATAATAAACCCATTTAATTTTATTTAAATCTATTTATTCATTAATTTTTCAAGTAATAGTACCATTTTTCTACACTTTAGTACTTAAATTTTTTTGAGAAATATTTTTAAAATAAAATCTGACCTCATTTTTCTCTTCAACTGAAAATTGATTTTCTTCCAAACCCATGATTTCTAAAGATGTTATAAAAAATGATGTTAACATTATCCAAATTATTTATTGAATAAAATTTGAGCCATTTTTTAATTTTTATATAAAAATTGAAAGGAATCTTCACATTGTTTTCCAAACAAGACCTGTTTGGTTTTTGCCAAAAATGTGAATGGATTATTTATTTTAACATGTATGGAATATAAAAAATTTCCTATCTTCATGACCAATAAATATTTAAAATATTAAATTATAAGTTTCAATAAAAATATTTTAAATTAAAATTATTTTTATAATATATTGTGAAATGTTTTTAAAAATAATATATTTTTTCAAATTAAAAAAATGATATTTTCCTCGAGAATATTTTTAATGAAATTGTATGGTACTTATATTCATAAAAAACTAAAACTTTATTTTTATTATAATATAGTGGGGATATGTTGTATTTATACCATCATTATTAGTTCTATCGATGGTTTATGATCATTTTGAAAAAAGAAAATTTTGAAATTCACCTTCTTCATTCATTTTTTATAGTCAATAACTTTCCCTTGAAATATTCACTTTCTTATGACCACTAGAAATTAAATTTCCCCTATATATCAATATTATTTATAATTGATAATTTTATTTATTAAACCATATATCATTTATAATTACATTTTTCAACATTTAAATTTAATTTTTTTATCTGAGGAAATATTAATAAATTTGTATCATGTACTCAATACATATATTTATTGATAAAGCACATTTTTCATGAATTAAATATATTATTTAATATATGAGAAATTATTTATACATTATTTTATTGGTGGGTAATATAATTATATGGCCTCTATATATATTAGTAGTCTTAGGAGGTGAATCAGTAAACTCGCATGAAATAGGTTTTACCCGTATTTTTAAATTGTATTGTGAATGGTCTTGAAAGTAGAGTGTCATGATGCATGAGATCATGAATTCTAATAATAAATAATTTCCTTCATTAAAAATTTAGTTGTTATTATACATGATATTTCTATAATGATATTATATATAAATTCATCTCATTCTCGGTTATTGATTAAATATTATGTGTTTTTAGTTATTTACCTTACCGTATTTATTATAACTTATCTATTCATGACAGTCAACTTATTTAATTGAAATATAATTTTAGTAATTTACCTTTAAATATTGATTATCCTTAATCTATTCATGATATTCAAGTTATTTAAATGGAATGAGTGTTCATTTATTTACCATGCCTATTGATTATTCCTTATTTATTCATGATAGCCAAGTTATTTAAATGGAATTTGTGTTCAGATATTTACCATGTAATATTGATTATTCTTAATTTACTCATGATGGATTATTCTTTAAGCAACTCTTACTAAAAATTTTATCTCACCCTTATTTCCTTTCCTTTCCAAGGAATCTAGTAATTTCACTATGAATGATGTGCGAAGAAAATATAGAGGGAATAATGATATTATTGAAAAAATTATGTTCTAATTAGCATATTCAAATATTATATGGGAATAATGTATGAATATAGGTTACCAAGACTATGAAACTATTTAGTCCTTTTATGTGTGATTCCTTATATCTTATTCCAATGTAATAAAGAATACACTAGCATTGGGTTACTGGATTAAGGGTCGTTACAATTTATATCACCTAAAAAGAAGATAAAATTGAAATTTTTATAATTTAGTTTTGACTATAATATGGTGCTTTCCTTAGGTAAGTCACAATATATTTTTAGGGACCTATAATATGGACCAATATAAATTGATATTTTGAATTATTCTACCAGTTTATCAGCCATGAAATTATAAAATATTCCTTAACTCCATCTCTCCATGATATTTCATTTCTATTATTAGTGTCATGACCTGACCCAAGCCAGGGCTCGAGTCGTAACAACCCCAAGCCCGCCTCTATAGTCCAGGGTTTGGAGACAAGTGTCAAAGGCATAAAAAAATTATGGAGGCATGTTCTTAAGAACTTGTACACACACACGCAGCCAAGTCAATGAAAAAGTGAAGAGGAAATGTAGAAAAAAAGTGCAAACTTCTATAAAGTAAAATAAACATGCATGAAACTCTAGACATCACAAGAGTACAGTAGTATCAACTACAAAGTAAAAGGAAAAAACACATGACAAAACCAGAAACCTATCCCAACCTGAAAGAAACTAAAAGAGAGTAACAGTTGAGAGAGCCCCTCTCTTGAATCCCAACTCCAACCACCATAGGTAGTCCATGCATCCTATATCCCTACGTTCCTCTAAGATCATGATCAACCTATCTGTTGTCTTCAAAAGACATGACATGTGTTAGTAAAATCCTATGTGGGGGTGATTATATACATACCTAGTAGAATTCCCTGAAAATGAAAAGGTAGAGTAGTAAGTGATACAATTGAAGAGAAGCAGTAAATAGAACAAGGTACAATAAAGGGAATAGAAATATTACAGCTTAACCCAACAAGAGTGTGACAATTAGACTCATAAATACACAATGATATTTATTTGGTGGAGAGATGAACTACTCATCAAGTATTCACTATATATAGCCAGAGAGTAGACTCATCTATCCATTTGAAGCTAGACATGGAAAGCACGTTGCATACCCTGCGCGTCTTCCCCTCCCACAGAAAGAGGGTAACCTAGACCCAAGGAGTGGGTACTTCAAATATATATATATATATATATATATATATATATACTCAGTCAAAGAAGCCCAAATGAAAGAGTAAGAGAATATAGATATCACAGCTCAGCCCAAGAAAATGAGTGGCCATCAATTCTAAGTAAAGCCATCTGAAATGCCCAGCTCCTCATTGAGTCTATCCATGAGGCCCAAGTCAAAGGTGTTCAAATCACCACACCTCAATTATATCCCCTTTGGGTGGAACTAACTAAACTATATAGTTTTAGGTTGTGTCACAAGGATGTGTCTTTGTGGGGAAAGTTTCCCTCTTCCTTGTGGGTCTTTAGGTAAGTCAAAACATGCCTCACCACTCTGTCCAACAATCAAGGGACTTATCAGAATCATTGGGGACTATGCTACCTAGCCCTGTTGAGGGGTCATAACAGTATCTGCTTGTCTGAGACTATGCGACCCATCCCTATTGAGGGGTCAACTTAGTATCTGTTCGTCGGGGACTACGCTACCTAGCTCTGTTGAGGGTCCATCCTGGTATCTATGTTTCGGGGACTATGCTACCCAACCCTACTGAGGGGTCACCTCGATATCTACTCATTGTGGACTATGCTTCCCATCCCTTCTAAGGGGACATCCTGGTATCTACCCATCGATGACTTTGCTACCAAGCCCTGCTGAGGGGTCATCCCAGTATCATCTCATCGGGGACTACGCTGCCTTACCCTACTTAGGGGTTAGCTCAGTACGACTCTATTAAGCCTGTCTAATCACTATATTTATCATGTTTCATCTTTGTATGTTCCAACCCAGAACATCTACATCTTATCTCAAAAGATTCTTCTGATGGAACAATCGAATTCTATATGGAAGAACACTTAGGATAGGCATCTCATAGTCCAGAATCTGAGTTTAAATGAAAGAGATACAAAGGGTTAAAGATTACTCAGTAGAGTTAAAAATTATATGGCGTGTGTGGTGGCCCACACAGTGTGTGTACCCTCTTTATTTCTTGACCATGTCTCTCACAATACATTGTCCCCAACCCATGTAGGGGAACATGCAGTGTAGGTGGACTACATGGTGTGTCCTGCCTATCCATGGATTGGGCTGTGTTTTATGGTCGGGTCTCCTTCACACGGATCTCCCCATATGGGGATATGATATATAGTGTGTCAAATGTATTACATGTTGTGTCATGATTATATTTTCCCAAACCCCATGTTCTCCATTGAAGGAGGCTAAACATCGTGTTTTCTTCACGAAAAATAGTGTTTAGACTGGATTTTCCAAAAACCCAAGGGTCTCTCCATTCTTCAATTTCAAATTCCAAATCTACCTTTTCCATGGTCAGCATCACCTAATTTTACTCTGCAATCACCATATCTAGCTGAAGAACACAATATTTCTTTGTTGTACGTCTCGATTTGATCTCGTCTAAAACATAGGGTTTGGATTAATCTTCCAAGTGCTATCACAACTTTCATTCTCATTAGATTGGGATAAAACTTACTGATTTTTCATCGCAAGATCATTTCATTTCTAGATATATTCCTCGATCATTTTTCCTTAACCATTTAAAAATTCTGACAAGAATCTGTCTTGTTATGGGTGCCTGATCGAGCTCGGGTCACCTTTCAATCATCGAACCATGATCCATGGGGATTCCATGGTGAAAAAACATGAAAAATAAAGGGGGAAAGAAACTATAAAAAAAGGTTTTTATTCATCATCAGCCAAGATTTCTTGGCTGGTGATTGAGATCAGGGTACCTGTGTTAGAATATATGATAAAGAAAAGTAAATTGGTACTTGGTCTCATGAAGAGGTTTGATCAAAAGGAGCTTGTTGGAGAACAATTTGACAACATGATCAAACATTTAACTCAGGGCATAAAAATTCCAAGAATGACTTCTACTTGGATTAGATTGAGTGCAAATGAAGAAGGATTCATTCATCGAAAGAGGAGTATGATCTGTTGCACTTTGATCTACATAAAATCATAGATTCATCATTGTTCTTCATTCATCGTTCATCAACGGGAAGAAGAGGATAGGAGAGGAAGTGTTTGTTGTCGTTGGAAAATCGCGATTATGAGGGGAACTCTCTATACTATGAATTTATATCCATATATTAGGTTTAGGGGATTTTAATTAATTAAATCACATAAAATGATCTTACAAAGAGTGAGGGATTATGATAACCCACACCGACACATTTTATGTTGTGCTTGGTGGAAACATCACATTCTAGACCCAATTGTGGTCTCAAATTTCTAATTTGATCAACTGTTTAAGAGGTATTCTATTTTCTTTAATTAATTTCTTGTGTGTAATATAAAATATTTCTATTATTTTTATAAAATTAATTCTCAGCACACCAGGCATCAGAATCATATGTCATCTCAATGCCAAACTCTTGTGTAATATTTAGAAATATTTCAAAGTCTTATTTGGAAAAAAACCCAGTCTCTAAATCATTCCACCTAAATATTTTCATCCCTAAAAATAAAAACTAAGAAAAAAAATCAGGATATTGAGCCTTCATATGGCTCTCTCTCTCCCAGGATCTCTCCAGCATGTTTCAATGTTGCCGCAATACTCGCTCTCGTCGGTCCTTGATCGCCATCGGGTGCTCCACAAAGTTGGATCCATCCTTAATTTCAGGCTAACCCCAATCAATAATGTTTTTGGTTTCAATCATGTATATCCTCTGTTGTGACATGTGGAAGATTTCATGTACTCGCTCCCGCTGTGGGGGTAAGATGAGATGGTAGACAACCTCTCTGATCCTCTGCATGATCTCGAACGGCCCGATGAACCTCAGGGATAGATTGCTTCCCTGGACGAACCTCCAAATTCCATGTATTGGGGAGGCTCTCATGAATATTTGGTCTCCCTACTCGAAATCGAAGGGCCTACGATTGAGATCTATGTAGGACTTCTGTCTGCTCTTGTCTATCTTCATCCTTTCATGGATGACCTGCACTTTCTCTGTCATGGCCTGCACCAGATTTATGCCCATAAGAGAAGACTCTTTAATCTATGTTCAAAATAAGGGCGACCTGCAGGGTCTCCCATATAGGTCCTCAAAAGGGGTCATGCCAATGGTGGAGTGGTAGCTGTTGTTGAATAATAACTCAACCAAAGTTAGGCAATCCTCCCATCTCTGGAAGAAATTCATCACAGATACTCTGAATATATCCTCTATAACCTAGATAGTGTGCCCATTCTACACATCTGTCTGGGGGTGAAAGGTTTTACTCATCTGCAGTTGGGTCCTGAATGCCTCCTACAGACCTCTCCATAATTGTGACTTAAATTACGTGTCATGATCAGAGAAAATCATCAAGGGTACCCTGTGAAGGAGGATGATCTCTCGCATGTATAGCTACCTTAAAATCTCCACCAAACTCTTCTCCAAGATAGTTAGGAAGTGTTTCACCTTCATATGTCTGTCAACTATCACCCAGATGGAGTTATGGAACTTTATTGTACGTAGAATCACTATGAGAAAAATCCAAGGATATGTCATCCCACTTCCACTCCAGGATATTATGAGTATACAAAAAAATCACTAGAACCTGGTGCTCAGCCTTCACCTAATGATAGATAAGGCATCGTGAGACAAACTCAGCTACACTGCATCTCATACCTGACCACCAAAACTGATACTGAAGATCCTTGTACATAAACCCCACACTGGGATGTACAATTAAGGGAGAAGTGTGGAACTGCCACATCACTTCCTCGTAAATCACCAATGGAACCACTTTTCAACCCTCGAACAAGATCTCATGATTCCATCCTTCAGAATATCTAACAGGTGTGTCGGTTGTGGATCTCTAATCATGAAAAACATCATAGTTGATGTATCCCAGCTGAGACTCCTTCACACACTCAAGGAGTGTAGGAGTCAACAACATTTACTGAAGGAAAACTGTACCC
Source organism: Viscum album (assembly GCA_963277665.1). Taxonomy (NCBI): domain Eukaryota; kingdom Viridiplantae; phylum Streptophyta; class Magnoliopsida; order Santalales; family Viscaceae; genus Viscum; species Viscum album. The sequence goes on along the minus strand of OY728127.1, from coordinate 343,251,712 downwards.
TCCTGCTCCAGCAGGGTCAGCTACGGGGAGGCTAACTACTCTAAATCATCCCACAAAAGGCAGTATTGGGACATCCTGCTAACGGAATCTACTAAAATGTTTACATTCTCAAGAGTATATACTATCTCAAAGTCGTAGTCCTATATAAAATCCAACCAGCGTCACTGCCTCAGGTTCAAGTCTCTCTGAGTGAAGACGTAATTGAGACTCTGGTGGTCTGATTAAACCACAAAGTTCTCTCCCAGTAGGTAGTGCCTTCACATCCTCAATGTGAAGACTATTGCTTCTAGCTCCAAATAATGATTCGCATAAATCTACTTATGGGGTCTCAACTACCTCGACCCATATGTGATGAATTCCTTTCATTGCATTAGCACACAACCGAACCGGCTCCTAAGGTGTCCTAATAAACCATGAACTAAAATCCTTCCTCTAGTAGTATCAAAACTAGACCACTCATTAGCATATGCCTCAACTCCTTGAAGGCCTTCTTTAATGGCTCAGAAAAATTGAACAACCATCCCTTCCATGTAAAAGTGGTCAATATGGCAGCGATGCAAGAGAATTCTGACCCAAATCTCTAGTAGTGCCCCACCATGCCAAGAAATCTATGAACCTTAGACAGGTTCTTGGGTGAGCCCAAGAAATCACGGCTTTGACCTTTGTTGGATCCACGGATAAACCTTGCTAAGAAAATACATGCCCTATAAAGTGAACCTCTTGTATTCAAAACAAGAATTGTGAGTGCTTTCCATTAATTTGGTTCTCTAGAAGTAAATCAAGGACCTTATTAAAGTTCTCTTCATGATCCTCCTTTATCGCAGAGTAGATGAGGATTTCATCGATAAAGAAAATTAAAAACTTTTCCAAGTACAGCTCGAATATTTAGTTCATCAAAGCCATGACGATGGTGTGGGAATTTTTCACATCGAAGGGAATCACTAGGAACTTGTAGTACCCATAGAGACATCGAAAAGCCAACTTCAGGGTGTTGGCCTCATGAACCCATAGTTGGTGGTATCCAAACCTGAGATCAATCTTGGAGAACTATTTCACACCTAGTAACTGATTAAAGAGGTCATCAATCTTTAATAAGGTGTACTTGTTCTTTATCATGGCCTGATTCATGAAATGATAATCCACACAAAGCTGTAAGCTCCCATCTGTCTTCTTCAGAAACAACACTGGAGCTGCCCAGTGGGACACGCCGGGTCTAATGAGCCCTTTCTCATGAAGGTCATATAATTGTAACCTTAGCTCCCAAAGCTTAGTGGGTGCCATCTGATATGCTGAAAAAGATATCGAAGTATTCCCTGGCTACAATTTGATGCAAAAATATAACTCCCTCCTTGGATGTAGTTTTGGAACATCTTTGGGAAATACATCCATATAATCCTCCACCACTGAATGGATCCAGACTTCTAAAGAGTCTATTACACCAAGGGTCATACTTGCTAACTAATGGGTGATGGGTTGTAACCTCTTGCTCACAGCGCCCACCTATCATCTGAAAAAGGATAACTTCTAAGTCCACCCTCTAGTCCATCGGTGTCCATACAAGCCCGAACACATGGACCAATGACTCCAGCCAATCATGTACAACCTGAGGATCTAGTTTTCCCCAGAACCATAATGGTCGCTATCACTGTAACATGAAAAGTGAACTCAGCCTATGCACATCCTTAGCCTGTCCTTTGGGGACAACTACTACTCAACAGGTGGAGGTGCTGCTACCTATCCACCTAGAGGAAGGGGTTGCACAATGGGTGCTGAACTGAGGCCTCATCGCTCATAGGGTTGTCGTCATGATACAGAGGTGGTATCCTGGCTGGCAGTCATCATGGAGGCATCCTAAAAATTTTCAAGGAGTACCATGGTAAGATGATAATATATATATATATCAAAAATGGAATGGGGAGATGACTCTATACGGATGGTCAAAGACTCAATCCCATATGATATGTATACCTTTTTCCCTACAACAAATGTCTCAAGGTTCCAAGTTGACAAGCGGGTTATCAGGCTCTTGGTGAATGGCTGCATTAGCCGCCTACACCATCACTGGACTCTCTGGCATAAGAGTTGATCTCGAGACACTTCAGAATTCTTTCCCTAAATCCAAACCAATTATTTTTAAGGAACATCCAAACAACTTCTCAATGAAAAAACCACCTCTAATACCACTTTTTCATGACCCAACCCATGCCAGGGCATGATCCGCAATTACCCCATGCCCGACTCCATAGTCCATGAGTTGGCGACAAGCATCAAAGGCATAAAAAGATCAGGGAGGCCTTTTCTTAAGAACCTATACACATACATGGAACCAACTAAATGAAAAACTGTGGAAGAAAATTAGAAAAAAATTGAAAATTGATATAATGTAAAATAAACATGCATGAACCTCTGGACAACACCAGAGTACAGTAGTTTCAAATTCAAAGTGAAAGGGAAACACACAGCTAAACAAGAAACCTATCCCAACATAAAGTAAATTGAAAGAGAGTAACACCATATAGATCCCCTCTCTTGAATCCTATATCTGACCACCACACATAGTCCACGCAGTAAGTATCCCTACGCTCTTATGAGATCACAATCGACCTATCTACCATCTACAAAATGAAAAACATGTGTTTGAAAAATTCCATGAAGGGGTGAGTATATACATACCAAGTAGAACACCCTGAAAAGTAGAAGTGGGAGAAGTAAGTGATACAACTGAATAGAAGTAGTAAATGGAACAAGGTACAATAAAGTGAACGGAAAGAGTGTAGCTCAACCCAACAGAAGTATGAAAAGTAGACTCATCCATACACAAGGAGATTGAGCCAGTGGAGAGATGAACTCCCCATCGAGTCTTTTCTACCTATATCCTTAGAGTAGACCCATCCAACAACAAGAATCTTGACATGGAAATCATGTGGCATACACTGCGTGTCTTCGCCTCCCCCAGAAGGAGGGTGACCTAGACCCAAGGAGTGGGTACTTCAAAAGGATATATATATATATATATATGTATATATATGCTTAGTCAATGAATCCCAAATGAGAGAGTAATGTAATTTTTATCTCACATATCAGCACAAAAAAAGTGAGTATCCATCAGTTCAAAGTGAATCCATATGAAATGCCCAGTTCCTCATTGATTCTTTCTAGGAGGCCCAAGTCAAGGTGGTTCAAATCACTGCACCTCAATACTATCCGCTTTAGGTGGCACTGAATCGACTGAACAGTTTTAGGTCACATCACAAGGATTTCTATTGGTGGGGGAATAAACCCTCTTCCTTGTGGGTCCTTAGGCAAGTCAAACCATGCCTCTCAACTACGCCGCACAGTCGAGGCTCTCCTCTGAATCATCGGGGACTACACTATGCAGCCCTGTTGATGGGTCATCTTGGTATCTGCTCATTGGGGACTATTCCACCCAACCCTCCTGAGGGGTCATCCCAGTATCTAATCATCGAGGACTATGCTACCCAATCTTGCAGAGGGGTTAGCCCAGTATCTCCTCACCGGGGACTATGCTACCCAGAACTACTGATGGGTTAGTCTGGTATCCGCTCGTCGGGGATTACACTACCCATCCCTACTGAGAGGTCAGACTAGTATCTTCTTGTTGGGGACTATATTACCCATCCCTGATGTGGGGTCATCCCAGTATCTTCTTATCGGGGACGACACTTCCCAGCCCTACTGAGGGGTCATCCCAGTAGTTCTCTAGTAAGATTTTTTGATCACTAACATCATCAGGTGTCGTCTCTACATGTTACCACCCAAAAAATAATCATCGTATCTCGAAATCTGATTCTGAATGAACCATTGAATCATCCCATAAAAACACTCAGGATTGGAATCTCATAGGCCAAAATCCAAGTTTAAATAAAGGAGATACAAAGGGGTAAATATTGATCAGTAGAGCTCAAACATACATGGCGTGTGAGGTGGAACACACAAAATGTGGTCCCTCTTTGTTGCCTGATCGTGTCTTTGGTCAGACATGGGGCCCAACCCATGTAGGGGAACACACCGTGTAGGTGGACTGCATGGTGTTTCTTACCTATCTGGGGACTAGGCCATGTTTGATGGTCATTTTTAATTCACACAGCTTGCCCCACATGGGGAGATGATACATAACATGTCAAGAAAAGTAAACTCTATGCCATCCTTAAGTTTTCCCAAACCCTAGCGTTGTCGCTGAAGGAGGCTACATGTTGTGTGTTGTTCACAAAACATGGTGTGTAGTTGGGATTTTCCAAAAACCTAATGGTTTCTCTAATATTTGGCCACAACATCAAAGTCTACCTTTTTCGGTCAACATCACCTAATTTCACTCTGCAATCACTGGATCTAGCTGAAGAACATGGGATTACTTCTCCATTAATCAAGATTCGATCACATCTGAAACTGAGGGTTGGGTCAGATCTTCCATGCACCACTGTGGTTTCAGTTCTCATTAGATTGAGTTGAAATATACAGATTGGTCATCCCTGGATCATGCTGTTTCTAGATTTATTCCTTGCTCCCATTTTCGTCACCATTTTCCAATTCTGGCCTGAATCCGTCTTGTTTTGGGTGCCCGATCATGCTCGGATCACCCATTAATCATCGAACCACAATCCATGGGGATTACATGGTGAAAAACACAGAGAAAAAAGGGGAAAAGTCACCATAAAAAAGTTTTTATTCATCACCGGCCAAGCATTATTGTTTGGTGATCAAGAACGAGGTACCAGTGTTAGAATATTTGATAAAAAGTAAATTAGTACTTGGGCTCTGGTTGCACCCAAATTTACCCTACTGGTAAAAGCAGTGGATGTAGTAAATGTAGGAGTCAAATCCACAGGGATCGAAGAAGTAACCTTGAGACGCTATGATTTTGTGGAGGATGGGCTGTGAAGTGGCCAACTTTGGTTTTGATTTTGGATGGTTTTAATGAACACTAAGAAACCTAAGGTAATTCAATTCAATTAAAATGGGTTGATCTTATGATTATTCTCGGGGTGGATTTAATGAAATTTTACTTCTTTAGACAATTTTGGTTTTATTAATTCTTGATGAATCCATTCTTCAAAAATAACATTACCTTCATCATTTTCTGGTTTGGTGCTTACTAAACTCAATTACTAATACCCTATACCCTTAGAGAACCAAATTCATGATGTCTCCAAGGTATATGGTCATTTATTACTTTAATTTAGCTTGCTCAAACACAGTGAAGATAAAGAGTAGAAATTACTGAAGAATAGAAGTCTTAAATTAATTAGCCAATTAACAACAATTCATTCATAAAATAACATTCAATCCAGCCTTTGCATCCTCCTACGATAAACCCATTAAAGGGTTCGCCCTCCATTGATGGTATACTATCAATGGTGGTAGGAATATGGATAACAAGAATTGGATTGAAGAAATAAAACCGTGGAAATAACGAGCACTCCTCCATGTATGTGAATGAAATTCACACCCATGTGTGAACTAATTCACAACAACATAGAGATATCATTGTGATTTGTGATAATAAAGTTTTAATAAAATAAATGTAAAATATATAAGATAAATAATTTCATTAAGAACATAAAGATACAAAAAAATAAACTTACATGGAAATGGAAAACATTACAAAGGAAATTTGGAAGCATAGCCTTACAATGAAACAAGCAACACAAGATGACAAGAAAAATATGATATGCATATTACCTTCACCACCATATCCTTATATAGGAATATTAGGAGCCTTAGGTCCACCCCACAACAATTAATTCACCCCCCAACAATTAAAAGAGTCAAAAAGAGGGTGAATAATCAAAATGAAATTGACGTTATAAAGTTTACCACAAAACCGGCTAGATTTGTCCACCGTTTTTATGTGTGCATTTTTCATCAAAGAATGCCGAATAAGGAGGGTCGTAGAAGAGAAATATTCTCTTACATATGTCCTCTAGTAGCTTTAAAACTTCTAGGAATGTTGGTTCAGCCGTTTGGAATTTATGGTCGAAATGGTGGGACGACTTTATGTGCATTTATGTCGGTCCCACCATTTAAATCTCAACTTCAGATCCCTTTATCATCATGAAACATTCAGAATTTGCTCCGGCCACAGTTGAATAAAATGATCCAAATATTCTTATCTTTATACTCTAAAACTTTGAGCTTCATTGGGATTGGTTTTCGGGCCCCACATTTGTTTGATGGGCCTTAGGCCCATTATTCTTTTTCCAGCAAATTTTTGCATTCAGGCGCAAAAATATCCATTTTCCCTTGGGATTAATCCATCGGACCTAATAGATAAAATGTTCCATATAAATTTATTAATCATATACCAAAATATCAAATTAAAATTATAAACAATGTATTTTTCACAAGAAATTTATTGAGTGGGCCAAAAATGACATTTTAAGCATGAATTTCCCAATGATGGGAAATGAAGTTCAATTTCTGAATTGGACTAAAATTGATGTTTATAAAATTTGAAACATATTAATATTAAGATATTAAAAATGAATATTAGCCACTTTCAGTGACTAATCACACCCCCAAAATTTATTTTTTCTAGTCCCGAGCAAAATATATTACAAATATGAAATTTGAATCCTCTTTTCCAAAAACATTTTAATACACATTGCTCACCCAAAGACCTCATACCAAAAAGAAATTATGAAACCCATAAAAGTAATTTAAAAAAAGTTAGGTACATAAGCATATCCCAAGCCCAATCCCATTCCTTTATTCAAATCCATCTCCACATTTCATCCAATTTCAATTAAGTATGATAAAGTGTTGTGCATCACAAAAGATATGGGGCCCATTTTATTATTCAAGGGGAAAAATAGAAGCGCTAGGTGAGAATAAAATTAAACCTTATGATGAGTATCCAATTTTTTTTTGAATTTTTTGTTTATTTTCTTTTTTCTAACCACAATAGATATGAAAAGACTAACTCTGGGCAAGACAACTATGGAGTCACGATCCCCAAGTGTCGGACGCCACACATATTGTCAATTCCATGCTCTACAATAGAGATATAAAGCCTATCTTTGGGCAAGAAAACTATGGAGTCATGATACCCAAGTGCCGGATTCTACGAAGTTGGACAAAACATTGCTCTATATGGTCATTATTTTTTTCAATTTTTTTGGATACTCAAATTAAACTAAAAGTGACCCCATAACCCTATGCTATAATGAAAAGGACCCAAGAACTCAAATTTACACCCAAGATCCATTAGATGTGAATTTTGGCATTTTTATTAAGAGGATGAAAATGTAAACTTTGAAAAATCACATCGAAAAACCACACTTTCCAAAAACTATGCTCATGAACTTAAACTTGCATTAAAATCAGAATCAAGGCATGAAAAGTTTTTTGATATCCAATTTCAAAGTTTTCAATGTGGTTTATCATGTTCAATGTTAATTGAATTTTTCTTTCTATACATGTTCATATTAAAAAAAATCATTTTTTATTTCGTCTCCCCCCAACATAGAATAACACTGTCCCTAGTGTTTACAGAAAATAAAATTTAGAAGGGGGGTAAGAGAGGAGTTCAAAGAGGAAATTTAAAATGATAAACATGGAACAAATTCACCTAGTTTTTGAAGTTGAAGTTCATGATGCTCCAGATTACTCCTTTGATCTCAAGGGCGATGTAGTCACCTCCTTGATTTAACATGTATCACCCAAAATAGTTCTTGAACCATAAATATAAGAACAAAGAAGACAAAACAAACAACACAATGATTTATTTAATTCCAAGTATCATCATTTTTATGGTTTTCCCTATTTTTTATTTTTTATTTTTAATTTTAAAAATCAAACCAATGATACATTGTCTTATTTATATTTTTTGGGTAAGGTATTACTCAGGGATCACACCGCATGACACAGATGAATACGGTGCTCCCCTTTCATACCTATCCTTACTCATAAAATAAGAATAGGTCAACAATCTATTTTTAAATACCTACAAAAACATAAAATAAAATAAAATAAACTGATGATACATTGTCTTCTTTTAAAATTTTGGGTAAGGTATTACTCATGGATCACACTGCGTGACATGAATGAATATGGTTCTCCCCTTTTATACCCATCCTTACTCAGAAAAGAAGAACAGGTCAACAGTCCATGGTTATTTTTTTAAATGAAAAATAAAAAATAAATAAAAAATATGATTCACTTTATTGGAAACATGAAAAAACATGGGTTGCCTCCCATGCAGTGCTTAATTTAAAGTCATTAGCTTGACTTAGACCCCCCAACTTATCCAATTCCATCTTTAAAAATTTTTAGGTCCCCATTTTTCTCCACTTCCACAAGATTGAGATTAATTATTTTTTTAGAATTTGTTCCATGTGAAATACCATGTCCAATAATGTGTGTGAATTCCAAGGAATTTTGGTAACGGTTGATTGAGTTTCATCTAGAGTCCTTCCAAAAATTTCAAGGGTGATTCCACTTTTTTGGGATTATTGATGAAAATGGATGATAATTGAATGTTCTAGGTTATCATAAGTGGAGGGATTCTTGAGTTGGTAAGGAAGTATCATAACATCGAGTTTAGTTTTATTGAATTTTCCTAAAGAAGAATGAAAATTTGATTCAAAATTTTTTTCTTCTTCAAAAACATTGTGAAAGAATTGGTTCCTTTTGAAAAGATGATTCATCCCAAAAATTTTCCATTTGAATTTAATGAGTGGGTATAGACTTAATATTCGTTATATCTCCCAACGGTTCAATGATCGGGGATTCAAAAAAATTGTTATTGGAGCTATATTCCGAACACTCAATCCATGAAGACAAATTTTCCCCTTGTGAATACAAAAAATTAATTTCCTCCTGATTTAAAGACCTTTAACTTTTAATTCATCTTCTTTAGTTATACCATATCCAAATGTTATTTCTTTTTCAAATTCATGAGTGTTTTTTGGGATAAAATATTCTTCTATCGGTGATGAGGAAAGGACATCCTGAGTGGGAATGGGTTCCTCAAAATTCTTAATGCTTTGTATTTCTAATCTCAGTGATAAAACTTCTGAATTCATTTTAACCATTTTTTCACACAATTGTTAAAGAATATTTTCAGGATTAGCGTTGATATATTTTTTTACATCATGGAATTCCTCATTATTCATCTTTTCAATCATTTTTGATAGGTATGGAAATTGATCTTTTAAATATTCATCATTACAAATATCATTCATGTTATTGGGTGTGGGGTATTCATTCAAAGGTTGATCAAAGTAATTAAAAAAGGTTAGTGATTCCCAATGTGGATTTTCTAATTTATTTCATCCTGGGTTTTTGAATGGATATTGATGATTATAATCCATTGGATTCATTTAGAAATTTGGAATCGTGATTTTCGGGAGTCAAAAAAAAAGAAAGGGGAAAAGAGAAGAGAAATGGGGATGAGAAAAGAGAAATGAGGGAGAATAGAAAGATGTTCTAAGGAAACTTACTTGGTCCCCGGAAATGGTGCCAAAATTTGGTTGCTCCCAAATTTACCCTACTAGTAAAATCAGTCGATGTAGTACATCTAGGGGTTGAATCCATAGTGACCGAAGAAGTAACCTTGAGACGCTATGATTTTTTGGAGGATGGGTTCTGAAGTGGCCAACTTTGGTTTTGATTTTGTATGGTTTTAAAGAACAATAATAAAACTAAGTGAATTAAATTCAATTAAAATGGGTTGATCTTAGTATTATGCTTGGGGTGGATTGAATGAATTTTTACTTCATTAGGAAATTTTGGTTTTATTAATTCTTGATGAATCCATTCTTCAAAAATTACACTACCTTCATCATTTTCTAGTTTGGTGCTTACTAAACACAATTACTAATCCCCTATACACTTATAGAACCAAATTCATGATGTCTCCAAGGTATATGGTCATTTATTACTTGAATTTATCTTGCTCAAACACAGTGAAGATGAAGCGTAGAAATTACTGAAAAATATAAGTCTTAAATTAATTATCCAATTAACAACAATTCATTCATAAAATAACATTCAATCCAGCCTTTGAATCATCCTACGATCAACCCATTAAATTTTTAGCCCTCCATTGATGGTATATTATCAATGGTGGGTGGAATATGGCTAACAAGAATTGTATTGAAGAAATTAAAACCATGGAAATAATGAGTACTCCTCTGTGTGTGTGAATGAAATTCACACCTATGTGTGAACTAACTCACAGCAACACAGAGATATCACTGTGCTTTGTGATAATAAAGTTTTAATAAAATAAATGGAAAATATAGAATACAAATAAGTTCATTAAGAACATAATGTTACAAAAAAGAAACTTACCTGGAAATGGAAAACATTTCAAAGGAAATTTGGAAGCATAACCTTACAATGAAACAAGCAACACAAGATGATAAGAAAAATATAAGATGCTTATTCCCTTCACCACTAGATCCTTATATAGGCATATCATGAGCCTTAGGTCCACCCCCCATCAATCAATTCATCCCAAATAATTAAGAGAGTCAAAAGCAGGGTGAAGAATCAAAATGAAATTAACGTTACAAAGTTGACCACAAAACCAGCCAGATTCGTCCACCATTTTGACGTGTGCATTTGTCATCAAATAAGGCCGAATCCTGAGGGGTTGTAGAAGATAAATATTCTCTTACATCTTTCCTATAGTATATTTAAATATATCAGGAAATTTGGCGCTGCCGTTTGGAATTTATGGTCGAAATGGTGGGACGACATCATGTGCATTTATGTTGGGCCCACCATTCAAATCTCAACTTCAGATCCCTTTATCATCATGAAAAAATCAGAATTATCTCTAGCCACAGTTGAATAAAATGATCCTCATATTTTTATCTTTCTACTATAAAAGGTTTAGCTTCATTGGTCTTGTTTTGGGGGCCCCACATTTGGTTGATGGGCCTTAGGCCCATTATGCTTTTTCCAGCAAATTTCTGCATTCAGGTACAAAAATGTCCACCTTCCCTTGAGATTCATCCATCGGACCTAAGAGATAAAATGTTCCAAATAAAGTTACTAATCATATAAAAAAATATAAAATTAAAATGATGAACAATGTATTTTTCACAAGAAATTTATTTTGTGTGCCCAAAATGAAATTTTAAGCATGAATTTCCCAATGATGGGAAATGAAGTTCAATTTATGAATTGGACTAAAATTGATGTTTATTCACTTTGAAACATATTAATATTAAGATATTAAAAATGAATATTATCTAATTTCAGTGACTAATCAAACCCCCCAACTTGAGTTTTTCTAGTCCCGAGAAAAATATGTTACAAATACAAAATTCGAATCCACTTTTCCAAAAACATTTTAATACACATTGCTCACCCAAAGACCTCATACCAAAAATAAATTATGAAACCCATAAAAATAATTTAAAACAATCTAGGTCCATAAGAATATCCCAAGCCCATTCCCATTCTTTTGTTCAAATTCATCGCCACATTTCATCCAATTTCAATTAAGCATGATAAAGTGTTGTGCATTACAAAAATATGGGGCCCATTTTATTGTTCAAGGGGAAAAAATGGACGTGCTAGGTGGGAATCACATTAAAACTTAAGATGAGTATCCATTTTTTTTATTTGATTTTTTTAACCACAATAGATATGAAAAGACTAACTCTGTGCAAGACAACTATGGAGTCACGATCCCCAAGTGTCGGACGCCACACATATTGTCAATTCCATGCTCTACAATAGAGATATAAAGCCTTACTCTGGGAAAGACAACTATGGAGTCACGATCCCCAAGTTTCGGACGCCACGCATTTGGAAAAACATTTCTCTATGTGGTCATTATTTTTTTCAATTTTTTTTTGGAAACTCAAATTAAACTAAAAGTGACCCCAGAACCCTTTGCTATAATGAAAGGGACCCAAGAACTAAAATTTACACCCAAGATCCAGTAGACGTGCATTGAGTCATTTTTATTAAGAGGATGAAAATGTAAACTTTAAAAAATCACATCGGACAACCGCACTTTCCAAAAACTATGGTCATGAACTTAAACTTTCATTAAAATCAGAATCAAGGCATGCAAAATTATTTGATATCCAATTTCAGAGTTTGCAATGTGTTTTATCATGTTCAAGGATAATGAAATTTTTCTTTCCATGCATGTTCTTATTAAAAAACATTTTTTATTTCATCTCCCCCCAACATAGAAAAACAGTGTCCCCGGTTTTTAAAGAAAATAAAATTTAGAAGGGGGGTAAGAGAGGAGTTCAAAGAGGAAATTGAAATTGATAAACATGGATCAAATTCACCTGGTTTTTGAAGTTGAAGTTCATGATGCTCCAGATTACTCCTTTGATCTCTTGGGGGATGTAGGCACCTCCTTGATTGAACATGTATCACCCAAAATAGTTCCTGAACCATATAAAGAAGAAAAAATAAGACAAAACAAACAACACAATAATTTATTTAATTCCATGTATCATCATTTTTATGGTTTTCCCAGTTTTTTATTATTTTTAATTTTAAAAATCAAACTGATGATACATTGTATTCTTTATATTTTCTGGGTAAGGTATTAATCAGGGATCACACCGCGTGACACGGATGAATATGGTGCTCCCCATTCATACCCATCATTACTCATAAAAGAAGAACAGGTCAACAATCAATTTTTAAATACCTACAAAAACATAAAATAAAATAAAAGAAACAGATGATGCATTGTCTTCTTTTAAATTTCTGGGTAAGGTATTACTCAGGGATCACACTGCGTGACATGAATGAATACAGTGCTCCCCTTTCATACCCATCCTTAATCATAAAAGAAGAACAGGTCAATAGTCTATGGTAATTTTTTTTAAATGAAAAATAAGAAATAATTAAAAAAAGACGATTCACTTTATTGGAAACATGAAAAACCATGGGTTGCCTCCCATGCAGTACTTAATTTAAAGTCGTTAGCTTGACTTAGACCCCCCAACATATCCAATTCCAACATTAAAAATTTTTAGGGCCCCATTTTTCTCCACTTCCACAAGATTGAGATTAATTATTTTTTTTAGAATTTGTGCCATGTAAAATACCATGTTCAACAATGTGTGTGAAAGTCCAAGGAATTTTGGTAATGGTTGATTGAGTTTCATCTAGAGTCCTTCCTAAGATATCAAGGGTGATTCCACTTTTTTGGGATTCTTGACGAAAATGGATGATAATTGAATGGTATAGGTTATCATAAGTGGAGGTATTCTTGAGTTGGTAAGGAAGTATCATAACATCGAGTTTAGTTTGATTGAATTTTCCTAAAGAAGAATGAAAATTTGATTCAAAAATTGTTTCTTCATAAAAAACATTTGAAGGAATTGGTTCCCTTTGAAAAGATGATTCATCCCCAAAATTTTCCATTTGAATTTCATGAGTGGTTATAGACTCAATATTCGTTATATCTCACAATGATTCAAGGATCGATGATTCAAAAAAATTGTTATTGGAGCAATATTCCGAATACTCAATCCATGAAGACAAATTTTCCCCTTGTGAATCCAAATAATTAATTTCCTCCTGATTTAAAGACCCTTTAAAATTTAATTCATCTTCTTTAGTTATACCATATCCAAATGTTAGTTATTTTTCAAATTCATGAGTGGTTTCTGGGATAAAATATTCTTCTATCTCTGATGAGGAAAAACATCCTGAGTGGGAATGGGTTCCTGAGAAGTCTTAATGCTTTGTATTTATAATCTCATTGATGAAACTTTTGAATTAATTTTAACCATTTTTCACACAATTGTTCAAGAATATTTTTATAATTAGGGTTGATAGATGTTTGTACATCATGGAATTCCTCATTATTCATCTTTTCAATCATTCTTGATAGGTATGTAAATTGATCTTTTAAACATTCATCATTACAAATATCATTAATGTTATTGGGTGTGGGGTATTCATTAAAAGATTGATCAAAGTAATTAAAAAAGGTTGGTTATTCCCAATGTAGATTTTATAATTTATTCTATCCTGAGTTTGTGAATGGATATTGTTGATTATACTCCATTGGATTCATTTATAAATTTGGAATCGTGATTTTCAGGAGTCAAAAACAAGAAAGGGGAAATGATAAGAGAAATGGGGATGTGAAAAGAGAAATGAGGGATAATAGAAAGATGTTCTAAGGTGACATACTAGGTCCCTGGAAACTGTGCCAAAATATGGTTGTTCCCAAATTTACCCTACTGGTAAAAGCGGTCGATGTAGTACATGTAGGGGTCGAATCCATAGGGACCGAAGAAGTAACCTTGAGACGCTATGATTTTGTGGAGGATGGGCTGTGAACTGGCCAACTTTGGTTTTGATTTTGGATAGTTTTAAAGAACACTAAGAAACCTAAGTGAATTCAATTAAATTAAAATGGGTTTATCTTAGGATTATGCTCGGGGTGTATTGAATGAATTTTTACTTCTTTAGACAATTTGGGTTTTATTAATTCTTGATGAATCTATTCTTCAAAAATAACACTACCTTCATCATTTTCTGGTTTGGTGCTTACTAACACAATTACTAATCACCTACACACTTAGAGAACCAAATTCATTATGTCTACATGGTATATGGTCATTTATTACTTGAATTTATCTTGGTCAAACATAGTGAAGATGAAGAGTATAAATTACTAAAGAATAGAAGTCTTAAATTAATTAGCCAATTAACAACTATTCATTCATAAAATAACATTCAATCCAGCCTTTTCATCCTCATATGATCAACCCATTAAAGGTTTATCCCTACAATGATGGTATACTCTCAATGGTGGGAAGAATATGGCTAACAAGAATTGTATTGAAGACATTAAAACCATGGAAATAATGAGCACTTCTCCGTGTGTTTGAATGAAATTCACACCTATATGTGAACTAATTCACACCAACATAGAGATAACACTGTTCTTTGTGATAATAAAGTTTTAATAAAATAAATAGAAAATATATAATAGAAATAAGTTCATTAAGAACATGAAGATACAAAAAATAAACTTACATGGAAATGGAAAACATTACATAGGAAATTTGGAAGCATAAAATTAAAATGAAACAAGCAACACAAGATGACAAGAAAAATATGAGATTACTATTCTATTCACCACCATGTCTTTATATAGGAATATTAGGATCCTTAAGTCCACTACCAAATAATAAATTCACCCCCAACAATTAATAGAGTCAAAAATAGGGTGAAGAATCAAAATACAATTGACGTTACAAAGTTGACCTCAAAACCAGCCAGATTCTTCTACCGTTTTGACGTGTGCATTTGTCACCTAATAAGGCCGAATATGGAGGGTTATTAGAATAAAAATATGCTCATACATCTTTCCTCTAGTAGTTTTAAACATTTAAAGAAATTTTGCTCTTCCGTTTGGATGTTATGGTCGAAATGGTGGGACTACTTTATATGCATTTATGTCGGGCCCAACATTTAAATATCAACTTCAAATCCCTTTATCATCATGAAAACTTCAGAATTAGATATGGCCATAGTTGAATAAAATTATCCTCATATTTTTATGTTTCTACTTTAAAAATTTTAGCTTCATTGGGCTTAGTTTGTGGGCCCCACATTTGTTTGATGGGCCTTAGGCCCATTATGCTTTTTCCATCAAATTTCTGCATTCAGGCGCACAAATATCCATATTCCCTTGGATTCATCCATCGGACCTAAAAGATAAAATGTTCCAAATAAAGTTATGAATAATATATCAAAATATCAAATTAAAATGATAAACAATGTATTTTTCACAAGAAATTTATTGAGTGGGCCCGAAATGAAATTTTAAGCATGAATTGCCCAATGATGGGAAATGAAGTTCAATTTCTGAATTGGACTAAAATTGATGTTTATGAACTTTGAAAAATATTAATATTAAGATATTAACAATGAATATTAGCCACTTTTAGTGACTAATCAGGCCCATTCACAGGTTTTTTCAAAAGGCGCATGTTGGAGAAAATTTTTACAACATGTTCAAAAATTCAATTCAGGTTCTAATAATGCTAATAATGAGGCCTACTTGGATTGGTTTTGTGCTGCTGAAGAAGGAATTGTTCCTAAAAAAATAAGGAAGATCCAATATATGTTTATCGGCCTAAAATCAGAGATTTTTCATCATTATTTGTATTCCATTCATCAACAGGAAGGAGAGGAGAGGAGAGGAATGGTTTTCTGTCATTGGAAAAGAACAATTATGAGGGGACCTCTCTAAAATATGAATTCATATCCATATATTTAGTTCATATGATTTTAATTAATTATTATTTTTAATTAATTTAATCACTTAAAACACTCTACCAATGAGCAAGGGGCCCAAAACATCAAATTCTAGACCCAATTGTGGTCATGGATTTCTGATCCAATTAACTATTTAAGAGGTATCATATTTACTTTAATTAACCATGTGTGCATAATATTAAATTTATTTAATATTTTTATAAAATTAAATCTAGGCACATTGGGACTCAGAATTGTGGGTAGTCTCAGTTCCTGGCTCTGGAGTAATATTTATAAACATTTAAAAGTATTATTTGTGAAAAACTAGGACTCTATAATTAATCCTAGGAAAAGATTAGGGGTAGATAAATTCTCCGAGAGGAGTTAATGATGGATTGGAGGAAGGAAAAAAATATAATGATATTGATGATGATGAATCTTATAAGTAAAGAAAAAAATTCAGTAGAGTTGGGACTTTAATACTTTGACATTATCCATTATTGATGAATTTTTTGATCTCCTCATTGACTTAAAATGTATTTTATTATGATTTTTATATATTTTAGACTATATGGAATAATACATTTATCATTTTTTTATTCTAATACATTTTATTGAATAATGGACAATTATTCTTTGATAATTTCATAATTGATCATTAGACCCCCCCATGAATAATTCACAAGAATGATATTATTTGATCATCAATTCGTTTCTATAGAATTAATTATTGTATCATATAAACTTAAACAAATTAAACTATGAATTAGATATATGGTGGTTATATTTTTCATCAACCACTATTATTTGACTTATTTTATCCCTCTTCCTTCTCATTATAACTCGAAATGGGTACCTTTGGATGTAGAATAAGAGTATGATGTGGTTTGGATGGATTGTGAAGTGTCCTAGGATGATACTATTAGGGGAGGAGTGGTAGAAGTTACCCGTCAGTGAATTTGGTAGAGGCTTGGATGGAACTATGAGGTGGTTTAGGCATGTAATTGATAGAAAATGAAAAATGGATGCATGAATAATGGTAACAAAGTATTTAAAAGGTGGGGTAGTGACCCATGGAGGATCTGAGCTTTATCAGCAATGAGTTAAAAGATGTAGGTGGAATAATGGGTGATGGATGTATGACGATCACAATCCCTATAGCTATAAATTCATAATATGTAGATTCTGAAAATTTCCTAGTTGGAAAACATGTAGTTTTTAATAACATTACATGTACTATTTTTCATGTGAAATACAGGGTTTCCATTGAAAATAAATATCACATGACATGAAAGTCTAAAGTATATGTTCTTCATAGTCACTATTTGGTGGCTAGGGTTTACATGTATAGTTAAATGTCATTTAGTGTGTAGTCTAGATTTACATACCATATAGTTCTAGGACATGTGACATGGTATGTGATGGATTACACACCCATTTATTTAATGAGAACTACATATCATGCACCTCCTAGGTGTACGTTTTTTAATTTGATCCAAAAATGTATGATGATGGTTTTACATGCCCATAGTCACTACATGTCGTGTACATAAAATTACATGTCATGTGTTGGGTAGCCTTTGGGGGTTTTCCTATCTTCTCAATAAATTTCTATAATTAGACACATAAATGGTTCATTCTAAGTATTTTTATATGTATAACATATTGGGATGTTCCTCTTATTTGTTACAAAGTATTTATGGTGTGCTTTGGAAAGTTAGAGTATCTTACCTTTATAATAAAAATGATGGGGTTTGGGAAAGGTATTTAGAGCATACATGGAGTTTAAGTACACCCTCATGTATTTTTTCATGGTCCTTCATGAATGGGGTTCAGTTAATATTCTTTATAGTATACACATGATATGGAATAGACTCCCTATTATAGATAGATTTCAGGTTCACCCTTATGGGTTTGGGTTATGGTTCCTCTATATTCAAGTATGGGTTTGGTACTCCCTTTACCCAAATAGGTGTGTGTCCTCTATACTAAAGTGATATTTAGTACACCCCCACATGATAGGGCATGGTTTCTCTACCTATAACAATATATTTCCCCCCTTGATATAGGGTGAAGGTCTATTTTCTATAGGTATTCAACACTCCATCACCTAATATTCATACCATATAGAAATGTGGGTTTCCTATTAGAGACACGGTGAAGTAGTATGGATGTTAAGGTGGTTAAGTATTTTGGGTGTTTTTGTACTTGTGACATATTATACATAGTGATTTCCTTTAAGATGTGACTTATATATGAGATTTCAATTTCAGACATTTCGACCATTTTTTTTATAATTTTGAGCTCAAAGGCTCTTTATTAAGGTAAAAGAAAATTTTCAAGTGCCTGAAAGAAGGAATTTTACATTTTTCTCCTAGAAAAGTTAGAAACATGTCACAAGGTAGAGTGATATAGTATGTTAATTCCACTTCAATAAAAGCTTTATTTTCAAGGCCTTAAACATGGTAGATGGCTTCTCGAAATGCATGAGTGGTGATGTAGCTCATGGTTGAAATCTTTTCAAGACAATTCGCCCACTTTGTTGTCAGTTTACATTAAAGATGAATAATTCCCAATCTAATCGATTGAAAAATGGTATTGGAGTCACAATTTAATCATATATTTTTCCAAATTATTTGACAACCAAACTCAAATTCCTAGATAAATCATATCATTTCTACTTCCAGACTAGTGGAATGGCCATAATAACCATAAAGTAACCCCACAACATCACTGTTATGATCTATGAAAATGACCCCATATACTGAAGGGACTATACTTCCCCTTGAGGAAACATCATTACTTCATTTTAACCAGACCAAAAAAGATGGAAACTATAATACTTTAAGTTCTCAAGAAATTTTAGGGATGTTTTCTCCAAGGTTCAATTGCTTTAGGACAGTAAAGTCCCTTACAAAGTTACTGAAACATTCTTCATGCATCGAGTTTACATTTTGTGTTTCTATGAGGACAGTATCCATATATTTTTTGGTGTTGAAGAATATATGATAGTGAATGGATCTATTTCTATCTTTATATATGGTGTGAATCTGTTCTACACAATCAACTTTGAAGAAAATAGAACTCTTGTTAGAAAACTGGAATTGCAGAATTTCAAGTAGAAATTGTTGTAGTGAACTAGTTTGGGGTGTATGGATATCAAAGATATCAAAGATATCCCTTCATATATATGAAGTAGTTTTACAAGACAATAATAGTTGGTCTAAGTCTTCTTGATGTTGATGGAAAATTACACACTTAGATAATAGGGAAATACTGACTCATTGAAATTTCCATCAACAGGAATCTTGGTAAGTGAGATCCTCTAAATCAAGGTAAACATTGAAGGGGGAAACCATTTTTTTAATATTTATATCCATTTTTGATCTGTTGGAATCATTTGTTTATAGAATGTCTTATATTCATGTTGACCATTTGGAGACAGATCCAAAATTAGTATATCATCCTGGTTAATAAATTCATGGCTTGAAACAATTGAAGTAATGTCTTCCAGTAGCGATTTCAAATCATCCAATTGATTTTTGATCGAGATGTTTTGGTTGATACCAAATGAGATAACCTGATTAATCAAGGGTTCTTTAGTCCAATTGACATGAAAGAGGTTAAAGAGAGTAGTTCATGCCATCTATCTGATGAGAGTTCATGTGTATTTTTTCTAAAATAGTTCTCTATCTAGTCCAAACAGAATACTCCATGTAATTTAGTTTTCCTATAATATGATTTGAAAATAATATTGATCTAAGAAAATCCAATAAGAAAAATTTCTTATTTATTAACCACTAGATAAATTGATCTTGGAGATACTAGTTAAAGAGGTTCAAGTTCTTGATACTGAGACCGTCTAGAGCCCGAGGCCTATATCACTATTTCCAAAAGGCTGTTAAGATCTTCCTTTCCATCACATTTCTACTCCAAACAAGATTAATCATCATAAAATTGATGTATTAATGATAGAAAAGAGCCATAGGTACACCATGAAATAGTACACCATCTTTGAGACCACAACATGCTTGATAAGAAAGATTCTTCTTATCATCGAGACTGACTTGCCTTTCCAAGATACAAGCATCCTTCTAACTTGAATCACAGCATTAGAAAAATGAGAGGCATGAGGATTAACCTAGAACATGGGAACTACAAGGTGAATAAAGGGGATGGATCCTTCTCTTATTCTCAGATCATTGACAGTGCAACTCTTCCTTGAGGCTGGGATATTATTTCCAAAGTAGATAAATGACTGACTCCAATTAGTTTTATGGCCTGAAAAACTTTCTTAGTGAAGGAGATAATTTTTTATTTTGTTGATATTCCTCCTATCTCTCTAAGTGAAAATTATAATATCATTGGAAATAAATAAGTGTGAGAGAGAAGAGATACCTCAGCCCACTCTAATAGTTTCTATTTCACCTGTATCCACCATGTGAAGAAGTAGTCTACCAAGGTAATCCTATGAAATTGAAAAAATAATAGCTGAAAGAGGATCCCCCTATCTTACCCCCTATATCATTTAAATTACCCTTATGAGGACCCATTAATAAGAATGGAAATGTGGAAATATATAATAAGATATGTAATCCAATTAATAAACAACATGCTAAATCCAAAATTGTTTATCTCATTCCCAATAAAATTACAGTCCATTATGTTAAAGGATTTTTTGATGTCCATATTGAGAAAAATGTTTCCACCCCAGGAGGGCTTTCGAAGGAGGTTGACACATTCCAAGGCCATGAGTAATAAATCTTTAATGGTCCTTAATTTCAAAAATCTGAATTTATTTTAGCATATAATTCTATTTGATATTCTAGAAAGTTTACTAGAAAGAATCTTTGTGATGACTTTATGAATTGTGTTCACAAGGGAATTGATTTTAATTGACTAATATCACTAGAATTCTCCACTTTAGGAAATAAAGTAACGAATTTGGTCATTGAAACCTTAAGTGAAGGATCCTCCCTTGAAAAAATGTTGGGCAAGATTACACACATTATTTTGGACAATAACCTAATAGGATTGGAAGAACAAGTTTGCGAGTCCATCTGGTCTAGGTGATCTTTCTTTATTTAGCCCAAATATTACTTCCTTTATTTCAATTTCTCTAGGTGAATATCTAAGTAATGAGTTTTCATCCTCAGTTAGAAACTTTGTAAAAATATTTTCCTTTAGCATTTCATTCCTTGGTGGCCCAATGAAGACATTCTTGTAAACAGATACAGTGTGATTGGATAAATCTTGCCTTTCCTTAAGTATTTGGTCCTCATATTTGTGTAATGAGATTAGTTTGTTTTCCCTTATAATACTTTGCAAATCATTGATTTTTTTTGTTTCCATCCCCATTAGAAAACCACTTAATTTTTAAGTGATCATTACTGATGTTTTCTCTTAGTTTTATGAGATTTTTTAGCTTTGTAGTTATCTCAACTTCATGGGAAATGACCCCAAATAAATTATTCCTAGTAATTACTTCTTGAATTTTAGGTAAAGAGAACTCAAGGGAATAAATTTATGTATCAAGTGAACTGAATTTTATTTTTCTCCATTACATCAGTTTTTTCTTGAGTAATTTGAACTTTGGGATACATGCTAATGGATTAGAATTACAATCATTCAAGGACAAAGAATCCTGAACAATTTGCAAGTACTCATGGAGTGAATCCCATGAATTTAGGACATTTAATATTTTCAGTGTCTTTAGTTTTATTTGAGACATGAGATTTCATAAATATATACTATAAATATTTAGAATTTATCCTTTATCCATTGTTTTCTAAATATTAGATAATATTATCATCTTTTGAGTTTCTTCTTCATTCTAAAAAACTTGGTCTTGAGATGACTAGTTGATTATTCATTAATTTTTGTTTTGGGTTATAAAAATATATATATTTATACTCACCCCTATATTTACCATATTCCTAACTATGTTTTACATGTAAATATAGAAAAAGTAGATATGGATCTAGTAGAGATAATTGTGGTAGTGCATAGTAGTGTATGATGGTACATGGTGGATAAAATTTCTATCAAAGTTTGTATTAGGAGACATTACAATGAGGAGTTACTTTACTCTACCTAGAGTTAGTTTCACCTAATGATATTTTTTATTTGTATGTATTTCCCATTACTAGTTTTTTGTGTGGAATTTTTTTAAATTGTTTTTGCCTCATGTATGTGTTTTTTCTTTGGTTGGTTTTTTATAATTTTATTGGTGGCTATTATATAAATTTCATATTATAGTGGCATATTTATAATATGTTGTAATAGGATAAAGAATATCATGTGTATTTTTACTTCCTAACACTATCCATAGAACCATAACCTATTGTTTTCGGGCTTAGGGTGGAACAATTGGCTTACCATTGGTCTAAGAGGGGAACTGGTGAGTTGGGTCATGTTATAATCATATAAGGGATGTTTGAGTCCTAGATATGGATTTTGGAGTTAGTGTTATTTGAAGGATTAGTTTAGGAAATTATAGAAATTGTGTTAAGGACATTTAGTTCAATTATTTAAACTAGGTATCCCAATGTTGGTGCGACAACTGATGTATCCATTCACCATGAATCTAATATTCTATTGATTGACTAGAAAATCTAATGCATTGATTATGTGGTATAGTTAGGATAGTACATGCATTATATATACCTCATTTGTGGTTTTAATATCCATCATATAACATCTAACCTAGATATTTTTTAGTAACCATGGGTTTATCATATTATATAGAGGACTTCACCCATATTCATCAAGATCAGATTCTGAGGTAGGGTCATGATGATATAATGTTAGTATGTGATCCTCTCACCAATGGTTAGCTGAGTAATGAGTAATAATTTTGAAGACTTTATTGGGAGGAATCCATACTCTATACGAAAATTGCATATCATTCACTATTTATTATTAGTAAAAACACTCTCATGGAGTATATGGTTGTTTTCCAAGCTAAATGAGACTACCCATGGGTGGGATATATTATATGAATCTCAGTTATTAAGGCCTCATGAGTTTGTGAGGAGGTAATTCTCCTCATGTGATAGAAGATTTATTAGGTTCAAACTCATGTTTTCTATATATTTGTGACACCTAATAGTCAAATAGTAGTTATTTCATCAAGTTCCCTTATTATACCTAGAATCCATTAATTAACTTTAATCAAACTCACAATTCTGTTACCCAAATATTGTTGGTGTTTGAGCTATGTTATAAATATTCTATCTAATTATGTTGAGGATGGATTGATTTTAGAGGGTGTTAAAACCTCTTCAAATAGAATGACCATGACCAAGTATGTGTTGAAGTATAAAAATGCGATTCTTCTTGGTCATGATTTAGATTAAACTTTATTCAAAATAGCGTGTTCAAGTTTTTTTATCAAAGTGATATTTGAGATAGAGGTAAAATATGTTGCACCTCCCACATGTGTTGAATTCTTTGAGTGAGTGTTAGTAGTTTAAAATTTAATAATATAGATATGAATTAGTTTATGAAATATGATAGAATTTTACTATAACTATCGAGTATGGTCCTTATATAGACCACCACATTAAAGAAATACTAGGGACTATACCATTTTTATTATAGTCTTAAAATCCTTTTAGGATGTGGTGCTATAAGGGGATATAACTGGATAGGAGTATATAGAGATAAGTTACATTTTGGACCATCTATATCACCAATTTTGGGTAAAACACATTAGTCTTAGAGTATTGATGGCTAGGCCATAGATATTTTCACATAGTGGATGGATTGGATTAGGTGGAACCTAACAGTATTCGCGGTAAAATTTGGGTCTTTTTTACTAAACTTTATGATTATTGAAACCATTGTAAACCATTCCTTTCCTTATATGTTTTGTATAGTTGTTCGATATTCCAATGGACATCCAAGAAAAAAACTATTTTCATAGAGACTCTTACATGAGTGATCATCCCTTTTTTCATAGCAGTTGGAGTTATGAATTTTTCCTAGAGTGATAAAGATATTTTCCATGATTTATAAGTGTTATGATGGGGGTTTGTATCATCACCATTGGTGTGGAATGTATGGTTTATAGGAAATTTGAGGTATATTATAGTCGAATAAATAGGTTAATGTCCATCCAAAATGGTGATATAGACACTTAATCTAGATAATTGGGTCAACCCATGGGTAATTATATCTAATTAAACTCTACTTACCAATTTTAACTTAGTGAACCTCTGATTAAGTGGAGGGGAAATTTCCCACAATGGTGGAGGAATGAGTGAATTTTATTTTAGAGAATGTACACGATTTTTCTTTATTGAATAATTGGATTTCATATCGATTTCTTTAAGGGATATACAAATATATTATATCAATTATTGGTCAACCTAACTATGCTCAGGGAGTAGATCGTTTTGTTGATATTACTATTGGAAAAAGGCCTTATAAAGATCAATATAACTTATGTGGATAATGAAAGAGAGAAACAAGATCTTGTTCAAATTATGTTCTAATTAGAATCATTTTTAGTTTTAGGATAACAATTTTCCATTGAATATGTTTAAGTAATTATTATGTAATAATGAAATCCTAATGATGTCATTTGGAGTAAGGAATGTTACTGTAGGGTTCATAGGACCATGTGTTATTTTTATTACTTTTCAATGATTCCACCCTCAATTAATCTTAATCAAGAGAGATTATTTCTAGTATACAAGAAGTGTTCTTGGCTTGATTTAGAAGCACCAGTGTTGTGGTGGGATCTCTACATGTCTTTCATAAGGTTGGTTTTATAGTAGGAATCTACATAATATAAGGGTAAGATAGATTATGTGATTAGGGAGACATATCATTATCATGGTAGTAGATTCCATTATTGGGAATTATGTACTCAGAATATGGGAGTGATGTCTAATTAGTAAACCCCAATGTGGTTAGTTTTGATAAAGAATGGGTGACTTGGATTTCTTTTTAATGGATATATGATAGCCACTCATTTTTACACTGATTGAGGGAGGCCCATATTCAAATTTCTAATTGTGTGAACATGTGTGAATAGGTACACACAAGTAAGGACCATAGGGGGTTCTTTTAAAAATGGGGAGTTTATCAAACAATCCTAGTTTTGGATATTGTTATTCCTATGAGGTACATCATGGGTGTTACGATGTTTGTTTTAAGCTAGTAACTTATTTTAGAGTATTATACCTTGGTCTTTTATGACTATCTTGTCATTTTTCTTCATTTTGTAATAAATGTTTCTATATAATAATGTATTTTTTAACCCTTAATTGAGTTTTTCATCACTTAATATTTAGTAAGTGTTTTCCCGTGGAATGGAACTGATAGAATAGGGTCATTTGAGCATGTTATGATCATATTCTTTAGATTATTGTGAAATGGGTATCTAATGAGATAATAAATGATTAAGTGGTAGTTTAGGATGATAGTTTCATTTATTGATGTTATCATCAATTTCATTCATGAAAATTGGCCAAAACCCAACATGGGTATATCTGGAAGTGGATTTATCCATTTATATAGTAATGGATGTGAGGTTTCTACTATCGTAGGAGGAAATATGAAATTATGAGCTTGTTTCATTCATGAGTTTAGTTATGATTAATTTATCTCATTAATTGTGTAGGTGATGATGGTTAGTCAAAATATTCCTAAATAAGAATGATACTATGAATGACTTTTTGGAGGGAGTGTGTCACCTCCATAGTATTTTTTCTAGTTAACGGATCATGTTTGAAATAATGTCAAGGAATTTTGGTTTTTATTTGCATCATGAGAATGTATTATCTTTGGTTGTAGTGTTATATGGTATAAAATCATATATATATTAACTAGATTTGAGTTTATTCTATTATCGAGGAATAATTCTAGACTGAATTTATGTATATTGTTTTAGTGAATGAGTGGAATCTCTGGGAGAATATTCCTAAAATGAAGGTGGTAGAAAATAGGATACCAAAATGTATAGTTAGTTCTTAGGTTCTCAAAGATCCTAGTCTACTATAGATGGATGAAATATATTCAAATATGGGTTTATCCCATATGATGTAGTTTTATGAATTGTCTTGTTTTAAAAATCTAGTAATTTCTTTTTCTGGGATGAAAATGTATAGTGGTTGGAAGGATATAGTGGAATAGATTTTTCCACAAGAAAAACGTAACTATTTATTGATTTTCATAGTTTTAAATCCTTTAAAGGGGTAAAATGGTTAATATATGGTTCTAAATTACCTAATAAAAAACTTTTCAATAGTTATGTTGATCTTAGGGAAAAGTGTATACCCCCCAGGCTGAGTTTTGATGAAATTATGAGTTTATTGAATATCATGTTATATTTAATATTAATTAAATAAAAAAATACCTATCTTATGAGTGAAAATATGTATATATTTTAAATGGAAACATGGATAGAAATTTTGACACTGCAATTGTATTTGAAATGGGGTGTTTCACCTAGGTGGGGAATAATCTCTGCATTATAGTTTCGGAACCTAGACCTATCTGTATAATACGTTTAAATTATTATACAAGTTTTCCTACGAGGATTTTATAAAATTATTATTAACCATATTTAACTATGGTGGTTCATTTCCATGATGAACCCTAGTGGAGGTTAAGGATAGAGAAACTCTCTGGGAGGAGCTGATGATTGATTCGAGGGAGGTATATGGATTTTCAATATCAAAAATGAAAAATATAAAAAGGGGAGAAAATATTTCCAAAGATATAAGGTTTAAAACTTATACGTAATCGATTTTAAATTACTTTTTTGATATCATCATTGTAATGAAACTTATTTTATTAATATTTTTTAGACATTTCAGATAATATGGAAGAATCCATTTATTTTATTATGATAATGAATTTTTTATTTTAGATAATTATACTTTGATAATTTATAAATTGATCATTGGTCCCCCCCTTCCATGATTAATCCCTATAATCTATATTCTTTAATCATTAATTTTTATATCCCTAATGAAATTTATTATTGCATAACATTTGACAAACATGGAAACAAATTAAACATTTAGTGGTAAAAAATTTCTTCGACTGTAATTATTTAACTTTTTATTTACCACGTCTTCATCATTTAAACTCAACATGGGTAAAAAAGAATGTAATAATGAAGGGTGATGAGGTGTGTATGCCTTGTAAAATGGTCAGGGATGAGACAACGAGGTATTAAATGAAGTTGTTCGGTCAGCAGTGGGTTGGTGGAGGCATGCATAATGCTTTGGTGAGGTTTGAGACTAGGATAGATTAAAAATGAAAACTATATGGATAAGAAATAAAAATAATGATCTAGAAATTTATAGTGGTGAGTTTAGGGAGAATATGGCATGGTTGATATTCAGGTAGAGGATGTAGGTGGTGAAATCTATAATGTATGCGGAAAAATCATGGTCTCAGTAGCTGGAAACACGTAAGGAAAAGAGTCTAGAAATTTACTAACTACACAACATGAAGCCCATAACTAAACTCCATGTACAATATTTTATGAGGTGTCTATTTTTTTTAGAGTTACATATCACACTATATGTACTCTAAATTACAAGTTGTGTATGTTCACTAGTTTATAGATAGGGTTTACACATAAACCTACAATTCACATGATTTGAAATCTAGAAGTATATGTTTTGTAGTTTTATGCCACATAAAATGATGTTTAATAGAGTACAACTCAAGTTATTCCATGATAACTATATTAATTATATCTCCCTAGAGTACATCATGTCATTTAACCCCACATTTCATGGTGGAGGATATACGTTTTAAGATGGACTACATGTTGGGTACGTGAAATTACATGTCATGTATGAGGTCTGCTTTGGTGTTTTTCATGTCTTCTTACACAATTGTAAGAATTAGATCGATAAATATTGTATTCTGATCTTTTTTTCAAATAAAATTTATTTTGATGATCCTATTAGTCATAAAATAGAATTTATGAGTTATTTTCAGTGGTTAGGGGTTCTCATATATGCTGAAGCAATGATAGGGTTCATGTGAATCATTCAAAAAAAATGGAGTTATGGTAATCTCCCATATATTTAGGCATATTCCTATATGCATGGGTTTTAGATACTCCCTTGGAGGTATACTCATGATTGTGTGAAGTCCTCATATGGTGGATAGAGTGTAGGTAATCCATTACTAGGGTATGGTGTGGGCCTTCCTTATTCCATAATGGGTTGGGTATTCCCTTGATCCCAAAGATGTGAAGGTCTCCATATTATAGTAAGATTCAATACATCCCAATATAATAGGGCATATCTACTCCACTAGTAGGAATTAGTATTTAGGCCTTGACATATAGTACAATTCCATTTTCCATAGGGTTTTAATCCACCCTTGATTTATGTGAAATGAAAAAATAGTTGTAGGTCCCTTACTACAGACTCAATGATTTAGGATGGATGTTAAAAAGGTTAACTAGTTTGGGTGTTTTTGGTACTTTGATACATCATGATTATTGGATTCCTTCTATGAATGACTTACAATTGGTTTTACGACATCATACTTTTACATATTTGATATTCTGAGTGTCTCTTATTACATGTAATACATGAACCTTCATGGAGTTAGACTATAATTATTCCCTTAACCATGGTTTTATTGACCTTAGATCCTATCTAGAACCTTTGGGTTTCTTAGTGATTCCCTCTATCATGGTCTTGAGCTGACTAGTTGTTTCTTATTTACTTTATGTTTAGGGGGAACCCTACTTCATATATTTATATTCACCTGTGAACAAGCTTGGTTCTCACAAGTGTTTTTTCTATAGAGACTTGGTGGATATGGATCTAGTAGAATCAGTATTTAAAGTACATAATAGCATATAGTGGTACCTAAATGAGATGGTTATTTTCAATGTTTGGGTTGGGTGTCTTTATATTGAGAAGGTGATTTCCCATACCAGGAATCAGTTTCTCCTGGTGATATTTCTTTATATGTATATATTTTCCATTGGTCATTGTCTATGTGGAATTTTTATATATGTTTTTTGTCTCATTTATGTGTTTGTAACTTGATGGGTTATCTATTTACTATCATAGGGTGTTTGAAATATTTCATATTAATGTTACATATTTGTTATAGTTTGTTGTAGTATAAGGCCTGCTATGAGTATTATTCCTTATTTGTGATAGTTTCCAAATCCTACCCTATTGGGGCTTGGATAGGAGTAAAATATTCATCTTACTACCATCCTAGTAGGAGGCTCAGTGGGTTGATTTGTGTCATTGTGAATCATTTAAAAGATCATTTTTCAGTTATGTTGTATTCAAGTCACATATTTGTGGTCTAAATCATATAATTCCATCTTTTCAAGGTTAAAATATGAAATATTTCACATATTCTTCTATATCTTTACATTCTCCTTTTTTTTACCCTTAATATTCATATATATAGATAGTTTACCAATAATTTGAAGAAGGTAGGATTCCAATCCTTCCATTAAAATTTTAATGCCTATCATTTTCATATCCATACTAATTGAATCTATTTTGATCATCATCAAAAAATAAGTTAGCATAATCTTTTCTACATAGAGAATCATCCTACTTGTTTGATTTCTTATGATGGTATTTTATTGAACAATCATAATATATGATCAACTATAACTGTCTCCTTTAGTGTATATTCATCACTTTCCATATGAATATATACTTTAAGCTCTTGTGTTTAGTATATATATCACACTCACTACTATATAAAAGCCCATTAGCGACCGCCATTGGCGGTCGCTAAAGGGCTTTAGCGGCCGCGCAGCGACCGCCAATGGCGGTCGCTGTTGCCTCGTCGCTAGAGGCCTTTAGCGACCGCCAATGGCGGTCGCTATAGGTGCCCCGCAGGTCGGCCTTCAGCGACCGCCATTGGCGGTCGCTATTCTAAAAAAAAAAAATTTTTTTAAAAATTTTTATTGAATTGAATATAAATATATATATATATATATATATAATATATTTTAAATGTTTTAATATATATTTAATATATATATAATATCAAATCATTGTGCTATAATATATATATACTATTAAATACAATATTTTAAATACAAATCATTGTGCTATAATATATATATACTATTAAATACAATATTTTAAATACAAATCATTGTGCTATAAATATATATATATATATACTATTAAATACAATATTTTAAATATATATATATATACTATTAAATACAACATTTAAAATATATTATATATATATATATATAATATATTTTAAATGTTTTAATATATATTTAATATATATTTAATATATATATAATATCAAATCATTGTGATATAATAATTTAAAAACTTCGATTCAAGAAATAATCTCATTTCAGGTCGTTCGGAGCACGTTTCTCCGAATCGGACCGCCGCACGCCGTTTTGGTGTTTAACGGCGCCGGAAACGCGTTTCCGGCCGCCGCGGTCGCACAGCACCTCCGAATGAGGTGCCTTCTGGCCGACCATTTCACAATTGACGCCCCGGATGTTGTCGTACGGTTTCGTGGCATTCGGAGGTCGTTCGGGTGGTTTTGACCCCCCAACGCGCCATTTCAGCGCGCGCCGCGCTGCTGAAAACGACACAATCAGGCGTGCCGCGCGCACCGCACGTCTGATGGACGTGCGGCCTCCTCCTGCATCTCAGGAATAATATTCCTCTCGTCCCCGTGCGGTTTCAGGTCGTTCGGAGCACGTTTGCTCCGAATCGGACCGCCGCACGCCGTTTTGGTGTTTAACGGCGCCGGAAACGCGTTTCCGGCCGCCGCGGTCGCACGGCACCTCCGAATGAGGTTCCGTCTGGCCGACCATTTCAAATTTGACGCCCCGGATGTTGTCGTACGGTTTCGTGGCATTCGGAGGTCGTTCGGGTGGTTTTGACCCCCCAACGCGCCATTTCAGCGCGCGCCGCGCTGCTGAAAACGACACAATCGGGCGTGCCGCGCGCACCGCACGTCCGATGGACGTGCGGCCTCCTCCTGCATCTCAGGAATAATATTCCTCTCGTCCCCGTGCGGTTTCAGGTCGTTCGGAGCACGTTTGCTCCGAATCGGACCGCCGCACGCCGTTTTGGTGTTTAACGGCGCCGGAAACGCGTTTCCGGCCGCCGCGGTCGCACGGCACCTACGAATGAGGTGCCGTCTGGCCGACCATTTCACAATTGACGCCCCGGATGTTGTCGTACGGTTTCGTGGCATTCGGAGGTCGTTCGGGTGGTTTTGACCCCCCAACGCGCCATTTCAGCGCGCGCCGCGCTGCTGAAAACGACACAATCGGGCGTGCCGCGCGCACCGCACGTCCGATGGACGTGCGGCCTCCTCCTGCATCTCAGGAATAATATTCCTCTCGTCCCCGTGCGGTTTCAGGTCGTTCGGAGCACGTTTGCTCCGAATAGGACCGTCGCACGCCGTTTTGGTGTTTAACGGCGCCGGAAACGCGTTTTCGGCCGCCGCGGTCGCACGGCACCTCCGAATGAGGTTCCGTCTGGCCGACCATTTCAAATTTGACGCCCCTGATGTTGTCGTACGGTTTCGTGGCATTCGGAGGTCGTTCGGGTGGTTTTGACCCCCCAACGCGCCATTTCAGCGCGCGCCGCGCTGCTGAAAACGACACAATCGGGCGTGCCGCGCGCACCGCACGTCCGATGGACGTGCGGCCTCCTCCTGCATCTCAGGAATAATATTCCTCTCGTCCCCGTGCGGTTTCAGGTCGTTCGGAGCACGTTTGCTCCGAATCGGACCGCCGCACGCCGTTTTGGTGTTTAACGGCGCCGGAAACGCGTTTCCGGCCGCCGCGGTCGCACGGCACCTCCGAATGAGGTGCCGTCTGGCCGAACATTTCACATTTGACGCCCCAGATGTTGTCGTACGGTTTCGTGGCATTCGGAGGTCGTTCGGGTGGTTTTGACCCCCCAACGCGCCATTTCAGCGCGCGCCGCGCAGCTGAAAACAACACAATCGGGCGTGCCGCGCGCACCGCACGTCCGATGGACGTGCGGCCTCCTCCTGCATCTCAGGAATAATATTCCTCTCGTCCCCGTGCGGTTTCAGGTCGTTCGGAGCACGTTTGCTCCGAATCGGACCGCCGCACGCCGTTTTTGTGTTTAACGGTGCCGGAAACGCGTTTCCGGCCGCCGCGGTCGCACGGCACCTCCGAATGAGGTGCCGTCTGGCCGACCATTTCACAATTGACGCCCCGGATGTTGTCGTACGGTTTCGTGGCATTCGGAGGTCGTTCGGGTGGTTTTGACCCCCCAACGCGCCATTTCAGCGCGCGCCGCGCTGCTGAAAACGACACAATCGGGCGTGCCGCGCGCACCGCACGTCCGATGGACGTGCGGCCTCCTCCTGCATCTCAGGAATAATATTCCTCTCGTCCCCATGCGGTTTCAGGTCGTTCGGAGCACGTTTGCTCCGAATCGGACCGCCGCACGCCGTTTTGGTGTTTAACGGCGCCGGAAACGCGTTTCCGGCCGCCGCGGTCGCACGGCACCTCTGAATGAGGTGCCGTCTGGCCGACCATTTCACAATTGACGCCCCGGATGTTGTCGTACGGTTTCGTGGCATTCGGAGGTCGTTCGGGTGGTTTTGACCCCCCAACGCGCCATTTCAGCGCGCGCCGCGCTGCTGAAAACGACACAATCGGGCGTGCCGCGCGCACCGCAGGTCCGATGGACGTGCGGCCTCCTCCTGCATCTCAGGAATAATATTCCTCTCGTCCCGTTCGGAGCACGTTTGCTCCGAATCGGACCGCCGCACGCCGTTTTGGTGTTTAACGGCGCCGGAAACGCGTTTCCGGCCGCCGCGGTCGCACGGCACCTCCGAATGAGGTTCCGTCTGGCCGACCATTTCAAATTTGACGCCCCGGATGTTGTCGTACGGTTTCGTGGCATTCGGAGGTCGTTCGGGTGGTTTTGACCCCCCAACGCGCCATTTCAGCGCGCGCCGCGCTGCTGAAAACGACACAATCGGGCGTGCCGCGCGCACCGCACGTCCGATGGACGTGCGGCCTCCTCCTGCATCTCAGGAATAATATTCCTCTCGTCCCCGTGCGGTTTCAGGTCGTTCGGAGCACGTTTGCTCCGAATCGGACCGCCGCACGCCGTTTTGGTGTTTAACGGCGCCGGAAACGCGTTTCCGGCCGCCGCGGTCGCACGGCACCTCCGAATGAGGTGCCGTCTGGCCGACCATTTCACAATTGACGCCCCGGATGTTTTCGTACGGTTTCGTGGCATTCGGAGGTCGTTCGGGTGGTTTTGACCCCCCAACGCGCCATTTCAGCGCGCGCCACGCTGCTGAAAACGACACAATCGGGCGTGCCGCGCGCACCGCACGTCCGATGGACGTGCGGCCTCCTCCTGAATCTCAGGAATAATATTCCTCTCGTCCCCGTGCGGTTTCAGGTCGTTCGGAGCACGTTTGCTCCGAATCGGACCGCCGCACGCCGTTTTTGTGTTTAACGGCGCCGGAAACGCGTTTCCGGCCGTCGCGGTCGCACGGCACCTCCGAATGAGGTTCCGTCTGGCCGACCATTTCACAATTAACGCCCCGGATGTTGTCGTACGGTTTCGTGGCATTCGGAGGTCGTTCGGGTGGTTTTGACCCCCCAACGCGCCATTTCAGCGCGCGCCGCGCTGCTGAAAACGACACAATCAGGCGTGCCGCGCGCACCGCACGTCCGATGGACGTGCGGCCTCCTCCTGCATCTCAGGAATAATATTCCTCTCGTCCCCGTGCGGTTTCAGGTCGTTCGGAGCACGTTTGCTCCGAATCGGACCGCCGCACGCCGTTTTGGTGTTTAACGGCGCCGGAAACGCGTTTCCGGCCGCCGCGGTCGCACGGCACCTTCGAATGAGGTTCCGTCTGGCCGACCATTTCAAATTTGACGCCCCGGATGTTGTCGTACGGTTTCGTGGCATTCGGAGGTCGTTCGGGTGGTTTTGACCCCCCAACGCGCCATTTCAGCGCGCGCCGCGCTGCTGAAAACGACACAATCGGGCGTGCCGCGCGCACCGCACGTCCGATGGACGTGCGGCCTCCTCCTGCATCTCAGGAATAATATTCCTCTCGTCCCCGTGCGGTTTCAGGTCGTTTGGAGCACGTTTGCTCCGAATCGGACCGCCGCACGCCGTTTTGGTGTTTAACGGCGCCGGAAACGCGTTTCCGGCCGCCGCGGTCGCACGACACCTCCGAATGAGGTGCCGTCTGGCCGACCATTTCACAATTGACGCCCCGGATGTTGTCGTACGGTTTCGTGGCATTCGGAGGTCGTTCGGGTGGTTTTGACCCCCCAACGCGCCATTTCAGCGCGCGCCGCGCTGCTGAAAACGACACAATCGGGCGTGCCGCGCGCACCGCACGTCCGATGGACGTGCGGCCTCCTCCTGCATCTCAGGAATAATATTCCTCTCGTCCCCGTGCGGTTTCAGGTCGTTCGGAGCACGTTTGCTCCGAATAGGACCGCCGCACGCCGTTTTGGTGTTTAACGGCGCCGGAAACGCGTTTCTGGCCGCCGCGGTCGCACGGCACCTCCGAATGAGGTTCCG
The DNA here is from genome assembly GCA_963277665.1 of Viscum album. Classification (NCBI taxonomy): domain Eukaryota; kingdom Viridiplantae; phylum Streptophyta; class Magnoliopsida; order Santalales; family Viscaceae; genus Viscum; species Viscum album. The sequence continues at coordinate 343,216,931 of OY728127.1, read as the reverse complement.
TCTGGCCGACCATTTCAAATTTGACGCCCCGGATGTTGTCGTACGGTTTCGTGGCATTCGGAGGTCGTTCGGGTGGTTTTGACCCCCCAACGCGCCATTTCAGCGCGCGCCGCGCTGCTGAAAACGACACAATCGGGCGTGCCGCGCGCACCGCACGTCCGATGGACGTGCGGCCTCCTCCTGCATCTCAGGAATAATATTCCTCTCGTCCCCGTGCGGTTTCAGGTCGTTCGGAGCACGTTTGCTCCGAATCGGACCGCCGCACGCCGTTTTGGTGTTTAACGGCGCCGGAAACGCGTTTCCGGCCGCCGCGGTCGCACGGCACCTCCGAATGAGGTTCCGTCTGGCCGACCATTTCACATTTGACGCCCCGGATGTTTTCGTACGGTTTCGTGGCATTCGGAGGTCGTTCGGGTGGTTTTGACCCCCCAACGCGCCATTTCAGCGCGCGCCGCGCTGCTGAAAACGACACAATCGGGCGTGCCGCGCGCACCGCACGTCCGATGGACGTGAGGCCTCCTCCTGCATCTCAGGAATAATATTCCTCTCGTCCCCGTGCGGTTTCAGGTCGTTCGGAGCACGTTTGCTCCGAATCGGACCGTCGCACGCCGTTTTTGTGTTTAACGGCGCCGGAAACGCGTTTCCGGCCGCCGCGGTCGCACGGCACCTCCGAATGAGGTGCCGTCTGGCCGACCATTTCACAATTGACGCCCCGGATGTTGTCGTATGGTTTCGTGGCATTCAGAGGTCGTTCGGGTGGTTTTGACCCCCCAACGCGCCATTTCAGCGCGCGCCGCGCTGCTGAAAACGACACAATCGGGCGTGCCGCGCGCACCGCACGTCCGATGGACGTGCGGCCTCCTCCTGCATCTCAGGAATAATATTCCTCTCGTCCCCGTGCGGTTTCAGGTCGTTCGGAGCACGTTTGCTCCGAATCGGACCGCCGCACGCCGTTTTGGTGTTTAACGGCGCCGGAAACGCGTTTCCGGCCGCCGCGGTCGCACGGCACCTCCGAATGAGGTGCCGTCTGGCCAACCATTTCACAATTGACGCCCCGGATGTTGTCGTACGGTTTCGTGGCATTCGGAGGTCGTTCGGGTGGTTTTGACCCCCCAACGCGCCATTTCAGCGCGCGCCGCGCTGCTGAAAACGACACAATCGGGCGTGCCGCGCGCACCGCACGTCCGATGGACGTGCGGCCTCCTCCTGCATCTCAGGAATAATATTCCTCTCGTCCCCGTGCGGTTTCAGGTCGTTCGGAGCACGTTTGCTCCGAATCGGACCGCCGCACGCCGTTTTGGTGTTTAACGGCGCCGGAAACGCGTTTCCGGCCGCCGCGGTCGCACGGCACCTCCGAATGAGGTGCCGTCTGGCCGACCATTTCACAATTGACGCCCCGGATGTTGTCGTACGGTTTCGTGGCATTCGGAGGTCGTTCGGGTGGTTTTGACCCCCCAACGCGCCATTTCAGCGCGCGCCGCGCTGCTGAAAACGACACAATCGGGCGTGCCGCGCGCACCGCACGTCCGATGGACGTGCGGCCTCCTCCTGCATCTCAGGAATAATATTCCTCTCGTCCCCGTGCGGTTTCAGGTCGTTCGGAGCACGTTTGCTCCGAATCGGACCGCCGCACGCCGTTTTGGTGTTTAACGGCGCCGGAAACGCGTTTCCGGCCGCCGCGGTCGCACGGCACCTCCGAATGAGGTGCCGTCTGGCCGACCATTTCACATTTGACGCACCGGATGTTGTCGTACGGTTTCGTGGCATTCGGAGGTCGTTCGGGTGGTTTTGACCCCCCAACGCGCCATTTCAGCGCGCGCCGAGCTGCTGAAAACGACACAATCGGGCGTGCCGCGCGCACCGCACGTCCGATGGACGTGCGGCCTCCTCCTGCATCTCAGGAATAATATTCCTCTCGTCCCGTTCGGAGCACGTTTGCTCCGAATCGGACCGCCGCACGCCGTTTTGGTGTTTAACGGCGCCGGAAACGCGTTTCCGGCCGCCGCGGTCGCACGGCACCTCCGAATGAGGTTCCGTCTGGCCGACCATTTCAAATTTGACGCCCCGGATGTTGTCGTACGGTTTCGTGGCATTCGGAGGTCGTTCGGGTGGTTTTGACCCCCCAACGCGCCATTTCAGCGCGCGCCGCGCTGCTGAAAACGACACAATCGGGCGTGCCGCGCGCACCGCACGTCCGATGGACGTGCGGCCTCCTTCTGCATCTCAGGAATAATATTCCTCTCGTCCCCGTGCGGTTTCAGGTCGTTCGGAGCATGTTTGCTCCGAATCGGACCGCCGCACGCCGTTTTGGTGTTTAACGGCGCCGTTTCCGGCCGCCGCGGTCGCACGGCACCTCCGAATGAGGTGCCGTCTGGCCGACCATTTCACATTTGACGCCCCGGATGTTGTCGTACGGTTTCGTGGCATTCGGGGGTGCGGGGGCTGTACGGGGGTGGCGGGGGGCTGTACGGGGGTGGCGGAGGGCTGTAGGGGGGTGGCGGGGGGGCTCTCCGGGGGTGGCGGGGGGCCTGTACGGGGGTGGCGGGGGGCTGTACGGGGGTGGCGGGGGGCTGTACGGGGGTTCGGGGGGCTGTACGGGGGTGCGGGGGGCTGTACGGGGGTGGCGGGGGCCTGTACGGGGGTGGCGGGGGCCTGTACGGGGGTGGCGGGGGCCTGTACGGGGGTGGCGGGGGCCTGTACTGGGGTGGCGGGGGGCCGTACGGGGGTGCGGGGGCCTGTACGGGGGTGGCGGGGGCTTGTACGGGGGTGGCGGGGGGCAGTACGGGGGTGCGGGGGGTGTACGGGGGTGCGGGGGGGCTGTACGGGGGTGCGGGGGGCTGTACGGGGGTGCGGGGGGGGGGGGGGGGGTGGGGGGGGGGGGGGTTGTACGGGGGTGCGGGGGGCTGTACGGGGGTGGCGGGGGGCTGTACGGGGGTGCGGGGGGCTGTACGGGGGTGCGGGGGGCTGTACGGGGGTGGCGGGGGGCTGTACGGGGGTGCGGGGGGGCTGTACGGGGGTGCGGGGGCCTGTGCGGGGGTGGCGGGGGCCTGTACGGGGGTGGCGGGGGCAGTACGGGGGTGCGGGGGGCTGTACGGGGGTGCGGGGGGGCTGTACGGGGGTGCGGGGGGCTGTACGGGGGTGCGTGGGGGGCTGTACGGGGGTGCGGTGGGGCTGTACGGGGGTGCGGGGGGCTGTACGGGGGTGCGCGGGGGGCTGTACGGGGGTGCGGGGGGCTGTACGGGGGTGCGCGGGTGGCTGTACGGGGGTGCGGGGGGCTGTACGGCGGTGCGAAGGGCTCTCCGGGGGTGCAAAGGTCATCCCATTGATTACAAAAGTGAAAAATAAAAGTGATAACATCTAATTAATACATATTTCTTTTATCGATACCATACAAAAATTTATAAAAAATATATTGGATAATACATAATCTATAATATCAGATTTATTGATCTGTTGGAATTAGTTCGACTTTTTCAAATGTAGAATCATTTAAGATTATCTGATCAAAAACTCAATATGTGTATAAAATATTTAAAAGACCACCATGGATGGTAATAATGCATTACTTAAATGAATAAATAAAGTACATCAATGTCAACCCTACCAGTAAAAACAAAAAACATATCTCGTGAATATATGGTGCGTCACGCGTTGCCATCACATGTTACCTCCTTCTGGTGGACCAGGTGCCTACAACAAATAAACATTATAAATATTTTAATAACAAAAATAATTTAAATTAAATAAATAAATACAGTATATACCTGCGTCGTATGATCCCCTGTACCATCAGCTCGACGCACATATTCCCGCAGTGCTCTTACCTCAGCTGTCAATTGCGCATTTGTCTCCTCGGAAGCGCGCAGCCGTGCCTCAAAATCTGACATCTGCTGTGTCATATGAGCAACAGCAGGACCGACAACCGCAGCGCGTGACACTACAGAACGAGGAATCCCTGCTCCATAGGTCAAACTATAGCCATGCCCGTCCCGACCAATAATGCGATGAAAGATCTCATCCCGTCGCATGGGAAGCTGTCGCTGGTCCTCTGGCAGATGTTCTAACTCAGCTTCAAATTGATCCTGTGAAATATTTAAATATATATAAATATATATATGTTAATATAAAGATTTATGTAATTATTGGTAAGTACAGACACTTACTATCAATGCTGCAACCTCTGGATCATTGCGATCACGAGTCCTTATCCACACCGACATTTTATCAGTTGCTGCACCTTGCCCTCGCAACTGTATATTAAAAGAATATAAACACAAAACCATATTAATTAATTAATTAAAAAGTGAATAATATATACCTCATGTCGGATCTGAGACACGTGACGAGTCCCGAGCCTGTGAGCTGGTCCCTGCAACGCTCGATTCTCCGAATGGCGTGTTGACACCTCCTACATTCAATTCATTCAAATTTCAAACAAATCACATATTCTTGAAAATATATATACAGCAAAATAATTAATATACAAACCACAACACCCTCAGTAGACCAATATGCAACCAAGTCACGCCACTGAGCTGGGAGGACACCTCTCGGGACTTTTTCCAAAATGTCAGGGGCACCCACATTTGGTACCCAGTGGTCCCTCTTCACTTTGCCTTTATAATCTTTCCACAGCTTACGGCATTTGCTCATACACACGGGCCGAAACTCTTCAGGGCATACTTTCAAATTTTGCTATAATGAAAATAATCAAACATATTAGTATTATTTATAAATAGAAAATAAAGTAAAATTATTTTCTTACCTGAACCTCCCTCCATAGACGATCTAATGTGTCCTGAGGGATAGAAGCCCAATCACGCGTGGTCAATGGAAATCGATGTGGGTCACGTATGATATGACCCAGCTGACGAATAAATGCCGGGGCATTCGGTCCCACGGGATGAAATACCTCATCAAATGAAACATCTATCGTCGTGTCGGAATTCCATGCTAATATGCCACGACCAGGGCCTCTCCTGCGAGAGGAAGAAGCAGCCGAGTCTGATCCTGTTGAAAACAATTTTATATATAAATTGACAAATGTTATATTTATATATATATATATGTTAATTACATAAATAATATAGATAATGACTGTCAAACATACCTCGACCCTGAGACGTAGATGCCTCAGATGGATGATGTGGATTTTCTGCCTCTTCCCCTGACATGTCTGCAATCATACAAAATATCAGTAATGAGTCCAAAGTGTTTAAAAGATAAATTGGATTGTTCTTAATAAATCAAACTTGTACAACTGTTAATCAAACAAAAAATGGATTGAATAATTAGTTGTGAATGAATTTTAAAAAATCAGAAAGTTAATCAACCTAAATATTTATGACTGAATTAACTTACAAAAGTGAGGATTAAAACTTATAAGGATTTATAAAATGATTAGATAATTTATGATATCCTAGGACATTCTACTGAATAGCGGGAAAACAATTATACCTTTCATTAAGCATGCAAATCGACCGTTTCTCCTTCAACAGCCGCTCTGACCCAATAAATATCTTCTTCACGTTGAACTACGGTATGTTGATCAAGTTGTTGGTAAACAAACGGAACAGTCTCGGGTTCATCTTCTTCAAATAAAAACACTCCTCGCCGAGACATTTTGACAACAACTTGCCAACTTGGATCCGAAGGCAAAGTAACGAAGAATACTTGTTCCGCTTGTGATGTCAAGATGAAAGGTTCATTCTCAACTCGTTCATTATTTCTGTATAACATGTAGTTAAAATTCACCAATGAAAACTGATATTGATCGACTTTACATCCACGCACTGGATCAACCCAATTACACTTTAACAATATGTACTTCAAACCGTGTGTGTATACAACTTCAATGATGTCTATCAATTGACCATAGTAATAACCAGAATCGACAAAGGGACAACCGATTCCACTGTTTTGTGTTGCTCGTTTGTCATCAACATCTTTAATGCGAAATCGAAAACCATTAGCATCAATAGCTTTATAACGACGAGCGGTTATAGATGGACCCTCAGCCAGTTGGATAAATACTTCAGGTAACGTGGGGTCCCCTAACTCCCTCAGCTTACGAACCTACATAATTTATAAAAATCAATACTGATATATGCAGAAAGAATTAGTTTAATACTTCACTCATAATGAAAATCAATTTATACATACATAATCCTTGAACCAATCATGAAATGCCGCATAATGAGATTGTTGAATTTGCAACTCAGTCGCACGATGCATCTCTTCTTTTATCTCATTAATGTGTTTCCTGCAAATGATTACGCGATGTTTAAAAGATCAACTTATGCAAAGAAAACATGTAAAAGTTATACAAGCACATTGATAAGATACTTACTGCATTAATGGTGCAACTGATGGAGTATTGAACAAGATATATCGATGTGCTTGTATCCACTCGATGTTGTCCATATCAAATGTGGTTCCTTCTCCAACTGGACCATCATGAATCCGAGAGGGCTTATCTAATTTTGTTTCAACATCCGTAAGATATTCTGCACAAAAGGTAGTACACTCGTCCATCAAATAACCATTGGCTATTGATGCCTCTGGACGAGCTCTGTTGCGTACAAATCTTTTCAATGTACTCAAATACCGTTCAATAGGATACATCCACCTGAATTGCACTGGACCAGCAGCCATTACTTCATCAGTTAGGTGCACTGTTAAGTGGACCATAACATCAAAAAATGAGGGGGGGAAAAGTTTCTCAAAGTGACAAAGCGTAAGTACAATTCGGTCCTGCAAACTTTTTAAATCAGTCATTCGTTGATTTCTTAAACAAAGCTGTCTAAAAAAATTACTCATCTCAATCAAGGGCTGAACAACATTGGGGGATAAACAATCACAAATTGCGATTGGAATCAACTGCTGAAGTAATATGTGATTGTCATGACTTTTCAACCCTTGCAATGTCTTGCTCGTCAGATTCACACACTTTGAAATATTAGAAGAGTAACCATCAGGCACCTTGACCATCTTCAAAATGGAAAGAAATGTCTCTTTCTCCTCTGTAGTCATCGAATACTGTGCAGCAGGCATATATGCCTTGTTTCCCTCAGCTAACTGTAAATGCAACTGTTTCCTTAAACCCATTTCTTCCAAATCACGACGTGCATTAACATGGTCCTTTGACTTTCCACTGACACCTAAAATGGTCCACAATATGTTATCACAAACATTTTTTTCAATGTGCATGACATCCAAATTATGCCTCAACATGTTAGTTTTCCAATACGGAAGACTATAAAAAATACTTTTCTTTTTCCAATTGTGACTGCGCTGCCTACCCGCAGCACGAATATTACGTACTGGAGGAGCCACCAAATCCTGAATTTCATATACCGTGCGGATGTTTTCTTCCTCAATCTGCGATAACATTTCGACTCCTGTCATGATCTTTGGTGCTGGGCTGAACTCTCTAGAACCATCAAATGCCACTCTGTCCTTTCTGAACCTGTGCTGGGGAGGGAGAAAATGCCTGTGACCCATGTATGCCCATTTTTTTGAATGTTTAAGCCATACAGATTTTTTACTTTTATTGCAACAAGGGCAAGCAAATTCCCCTTTCGTACTCCAGCCTGATAAATTTGCATAAGCTGGGAAGTCATTGATTGTCCACAATAAAGCTGCATGCAGTTTGAACATTTCATTCGTTTCGCAGTCATAAGTCATCACACCATCGCCCCAAAATTCATTCAACTCATCAATCAATGGCTGAAGGTAAACATCAATCTTATCCCCCGGACTTTTAGGTCCATCAATAAGAGTGGAAAGTAATATAAATTGTTGCTTCATACAAAGCCACAGAGGAAGATTATATGGAACCAACACCACGGGCCATGTGCTATGAGTTGCACCAACCATAGACTTGAATGGATTGAAACCATCTGCTGCCAATCCCAATCGGACATTACGAACATCTTTAGCAAAGTCGGGATGTCTCTTATCAAAATCCTTCCATGCATGAGAGTCTGCCGGGTGGGTTAACATGTCACTTTCATGAACTCTTTCTGCATGCCATCTCATTAAATTAGAAACTTTAGATGACATAAAAAATCTTTTCAACCTCGGTTTAAGGGGAAAGTAACGCATTTGCTTTACGGCAATCGGTTTCCCCTGTATCGCAATCTGACTTTGATGAGTCTTATTTCCCCTGTTCTCTTTCCACCTGGAAGCGCCACAAACCGTACAGATATCCAAATGAGCAGTTTCATTTCTAAACAACATACAGTTGTTTGCACATGCATCTATAGTCTCATATGTAAAACCTAAGTTCTCTGTCAACTTACGAGCATAGTAATACGACTCAGGAATCTTAGCGTCGACAGGAAGAACTTTTTTCAATAAAACCAAAAGCATGTCGAATGATGTGTCTGACCAATTGTTCAAAGTCTTCAAATGCAACAACTCCACGATGAACGACAGTTTATTGTAAGAAGTACATCCAGGATATAATTCTGTTTTCGCATCATCAAGTACTTCATAAAACCTCCTCGAATCACGATCTGCACCAGAGCGAAGATTTATCTCACCGGTCTCAAGATTCTGGATGTCAATGCCTTCAGGATCAAACCCACGTACCATTTCAGTAAGCATTTCATGCATTGGATCAGTCATCCTTGCATCAACATCCATCTGAGCTGCATCTGTATTTTGACAACGAACATATTCTTCTCCATGACGAGTCCAACTCTTATAATTTTTCAGAAATCCATTAAAGAAAAGGTGCTCCCTCACAGTATCTCGTGTGAATTGATATCTGTTAGCACATTTTCTACATGGACAACTAATATAGTCACTTTCAAATCCTCTCGTGAAGTCAATAAACTGCATAATGCCATTGAAATATTCTCTAGACGTTCGATTTGGAAGATCAATCCAACTCTTATCCATAATAATATCTGTATAACAAACATTTACACAATACTTATTACATTTACATTTATCAAATCAACTATATTCAAAATAAATATTAATCATTTGTTTATGAACCATTGATAAAATAATAATGTAACTGAAAGCTCATGTTACCTGATTGAGCTACAAACCTGAAAGGGAGGGGAGCCGAAGGCGGTGCTGCGAGGGAGAGGAGCAGCGAAGGGGAGCCGGAGCCAAAGGCGGTGCAGCAAGGGAGGGGACGGGCGGTGGCGGCGGCGGGGAGCTGGAGGAGAGGAGGCGGTGAGGGGACGGGGGACGGGCAGCGAGGGGGGGGGGTGTCCGGGGTCGGGGGGGGGGGGCTGTCCGAGGTGCGGGGAGGGGTGTCCGGGGTGTCGGGGGCCTGTCAGGGGTGCGGGCAGGGGTGTTCGGGGTGCGGGGGTGTCCGAGGTGCGGGGGAGGGGGGGCTGTCTGGGGTGCAGGGGGGCTGTCGGGGGTGCGGGGTGGGGTGTCCGGGGTGCGGGGGGCCTGTCCGGGGTGCGGGGGGGCTGTCCGGGTTCGGAGGGGGGGTGTCCGAGTGCGGGGGGGGGGGGGGGGGGGGGCTGTCCGGGGTGCGGGGGGGGGTGTCCGAGTGCAGGGGGGGGGGGGCTGTCCGGGGTGCGGGGAGGCGTCCGGGGTGCGGGGGGCGGTCCGGAGTGCGCGGGGGGGTGCTGTCCGGGGTGCGGGGAGGCGTCCGGGGTGTGGGGGGCGGTCCGGAGTGTGCGGGGGGGTGCTGTCCGGGGTACGGGGAGGCGTCCGGGGTGCGGGGGGCGGTCCGGAGTGCGCGCCGGGGGCTGTCCGGGGTGCGGGTTCCGTCCGGGGTGGGGGGGGGGAGGGCCGAGAGGCCGGAGGGCGGCGGCCGGAGGCCGGAGGGCGGCGGCCGGAGGCCCGAAGGCGGAGGGCGGCGGCCGGAGGCCGGAAGCCAGGCGGCGGGGGAGGACGGGCGGCGGGGGAGGGCGGGCGGCGGGGGAGGGCGGGCGGCGGGGGAGGGCGGGCGGCGGGGGAGGCCGGGCGGAGGGGGAGGCCGGGAGGCGGGGGAGGCCGGGCGGCGGGGGAGGCCGGGCGGCGGGGGAGGGGAGGGCGGCGCGAGGGAGGGCGGCGAGGGGTTAGGGCTCGAGAGGGCGCGGGGGGGGGGGGGGGGCAGAAACCCCCCGAATATTTTTAGGGAGGTTAGCGACCCCCATTGGCGGTCGCTAAAGGTGGGCTATAGCGACCGCCAATGGCGGTCGCCCGAGTAAGGGGGCCTCCACTGCCCCCTTTTCTAGTAGTGACTTATATCTAAATACATAATGCAAAAAAATTATTATTAAAATTATTGTTCCTAACTCTAGATCATGAGTCATGTTGTAACATCTCATTACTTTATTTTAGGTATTTTCTCATTATCTTTGCTTTTTTCTCTTAAATTGGGTTTATCTTGGGACTCCTAAGGATGGGAAAAAATTGAGAAAATTGGCCTAAAGTTCAAGGAATTATGTTTTTTTTAATTAGTAGAGTTTGGGTATAAATTTTTTTATGCCTTTTCAGGGTTCCCCCCAAGTATAGATAATTCCTATGTTGGTTTGGTGTTTTTGTGTAAGACTCTAGTTTTTCTACTATGTTCTAGGAGATTACGCAGAATATAAAGGGGTTACACGATGTGTAGATGGATGCGAGACACAAGTCATGAACTCTGTACACAACATGAAAAGAGTTCATGTCATGTAATTATTAAATGACATATAATTTTAAAAGATCAGGTTTTAATAAAAATGCATTGGGTTTTTAATCATACTTGAGACCCATGGATTACATGACGTGTAAAGGGGTTAAAAATCATGTAACTATCAGGAGGTAAACTATTAGGGTGTAACATCAACTAATTTTTTCATTCATTCTTATGAAACCCTCCTTCTCAACTTATAGCCCTTCTCTTGTGATTTTAGGAGTCTCCATTCAATCCATATTGACTCGTTTGGTGATTTATCACTCTTGTGGTTGGGATATGTCTCTCCGAGTGAGTAAACATTTTTTCTTCTTCGCTTCTTTGATCACAGAAGCTCTGATACATTATTTTATCAGATTCATTGCCCTGTGGAAATGTTTCCCATCGTTTCTTTATATATCCATTGTGGGCTCTTATTATAGGTGATAATCCGTGTTGGTTGTGGTGCGGCCGATGTACGTTCAGGAATTTTGTGTTGTTTACTCTTCTCTATTGACCCTTTTTTTGAATTGGAGAAATTCTAAGTGGTGTATATTTTTTGTAGGGTTTTCATTTCAACTTTTTGGTTCTTCATTATTAGTGGATCCCTTTTTGGGCGTGTGTGACCCCAAGTTTTGAGGTCGGTGGTTTCATCTCTATCCAGTGTTAGTGAACTACATTGATCATGTTTTTGATAAATTGTTTTATTAAATGAAATCAAATGATATAAATGATTCATTTTGTTTTTTTCGAATGTGGTTTCTATAAAAGATGGTTCTCCCTTAGTTTTGGTAAATTGAAAGGGTTTTCAAATCATTATGAAATGGTTTTTTGAAATGGTTTTCAAATAATGAAATGATGAAAAGATTTTCTGAATTGATTTGGAAAATAGGGCACATGGTAAGCCTTGGGTACTTAGGTGGAAGATTTAGTAATAGGTCTCTTCCACTATAGGTGGGTTTTCTCATAGGGATTTCCTCTTCTCCCATGGTCCTTTGTTCTAGGGAATTATTGGACATGTTGGGTGGTTCACTTTTTGGGGTAGTCCATAGATCTTTTGACTTGATACATATGTTTAGTGGCTTGATGCTTATATAATTTTCTATGTTAGGTACAAGCTTCCTAGCTATCTTGACCTTGTGTGATCTCTATCCCAATGTTACCAGTTCTTCTAGTTTTTTCTAGTACTATTTTTTTTATACTACTATGGATTTGATATGATATGTGATTTAAGCTTTGTTTTGATATGATATATCTATATTCATATATGGTTATGAAATTCTTCGAAATTGATTTACCTGATTTATTTGGAAATGTGGAAAAAGGTAAAATTAAACTATTTTTCAATACTTTCTATATAAAAATATTAAAATGTTATCATTACATGTTTTCTTTAAAGTTGAGAATGATTATATTATTATTTATAGAATTAATATAGAACAGATGGATGGGACCCTAATAAACCTGTTATCTTACACCCAGAATACCCATTAAGTAGCCCATAAATCTGGTTATGTATTTTTATGCAAGTAAAGGCAGGACACTATAGTGAGGTGGAGAGTTTTTCTTCTATCTAGGTTTTGAGTAGCTGGTAGTGAGATGATGGGAGTTTTTCCACGTTATCACATAGAGATGTTAGTGTGGTTATTTGTTTGTTTGGTTTCATAATCCTTTATAGTTGAACTTATCACTTGGATATTGGTTTCTACCTTTTCGGTTATATCGCAACCATTTTCCTTATCTATTATTGAATATATTTATATCATATATCACTTCTTTCTATTTTGTGTGTATATATGCCATGGTTTTTCTTCATGTGGGGAGAAAGCATTCTCCCTATTTTCTGGTCGATGCTCAGGTACTAGCCTCCAGCCCATTGGAGATTGGGAACGCCCTTCGGGTATGTAAAGTATTAGGTTGGATACACGTTCTAGGTATTTGAGTTAGTTTTTTACAATTTTTTTTATCAAAGGTGGTATGTCCTCATGATTCCTTACCTTGGGACATTTGGTAGAATGTACATAGGTTTTTTGGTACATGTGAATTATATTGCGATGAGTGTCTGGCTAGCTCTTGTCGTGATAAGACTCAAGTTACCATGGGACATTGTGATGTGTGTCTCCTGTCTTGAGTTTTTGACTTTAATATTAGTTTTTTATTATGGGTTTTCTAATTGGAACTAAGATTATTATATTTTATAGCCATTTATTCTATTTTTTTTATGATGTAGTATGCCTCTGAGATGTGTTCTATGATTTACTTATGAGGTTACAACAGATTCTCCTCAAAGGAATCCTCTTATAAATCAAAAATTTATCAAGTATATCATGTGAGTAGTTTTTATTGTTGATAAAAATGTTCCAAAAATTCATAATGCAGTTGTTGAAGTACATCTAGGAGCTATAATAGAGATAGTTCAATCATGTAAGATCTTTCATGTAAATCCTCCATCATTTAAAGTTATGAATGAACCGTAAAAGGTATAGGATTGGATTAAAAATATTGATTAGATCTTCAAATTCATGGATACACATGAAATAATCCAGGTAAATTGTGTAGTGCTCATAATTGAGGTTCTGAGAAAGCGTTCGTGGGATTCTATAGTGTAGGCATATAGGCACATGGTCTTATACTGGAAGTGTTTCAATAATATCTTATTTCAATAATTTTATCCAGAGTCTCAGATGATGGATAAATCTCTAGAGCTCCTCTCTTTAAATCTAGGATAGAATTTGTTGTTCGTGTACATCAATCAGTTTGTTGAGATGGTTCATTTTTAATTAGAGGTAGTGAATAATGACCAGCTAAAAACACAGAAGTACTTGTAAGGTTTGTGACTGGATATTAGATCACATGTATTGATGTTGAAGATTTTGACCTATGTGGATACATTGGATATGGATATAATGGAAGAAATTAATACATAAATCAAGGTTGGATATTCTGAACCTTCTCTTTCACCTAGTCTTAGCTTCGGTTGTGCTCCATAGAAAAAAGGGAAGTGTTGGGATCATCACAGTACCGTTGGAGGTGTTTCTTGGCAACAGGCCTCTTCATCCCCTCAAGTTGTAGCTAGTAGTGTGCCACCGATTTCTATTAGTGTGTAAAGGTTATACACACCCATCATTATTTTACATTACCTACTAATATGTGTAATAGTTTTGGATGTTATGGTCATTTGCGTCATTCCTTCCATGAAATTTATACACCTAGATATGGTCACGTATCATTATCTCCAAAGGATACTAGGGCATAGTTAGATTCTTCAAGGACAATAAGTATCCATCCATATTCCTTAGGATTGAAGAACCTCCATGTAGTAGATAAGTTCCTGATGGCATCAGATGTGTTTCTAATGATAGTGAGAGATTCCATCTTTATTTCATCTTTATTTTTGGGTTATTTATTTAGTACTAGTGCTTCCCCTTGTTTATATCTAGTCATTTGTCAATATTTTTAACCTTAAAATAGAGCTTTTTTCCTTTTTATGGAGTTAGTGACACATCTTCAAAAGAGGAAGGATCAGGGGTTTTAGTTTTTTCTTATGCGCTATCGATGGTTGATGCAAAGTTAGTCTGAGATTTTATCATTCTCAATATTGATTTGTTGGATGTCATAATTGGGATATATTTTCCTTTTTTCATAATGATGAGGTTTATTGTTATCATCAGTGTGTCTCATTTCTTGTGGTTTATTGGATATCATGGGTGTTTCAGGGAGAGTGGGATATGAGGTATGTCCATGAAGGTCTTTCCCACCCAGAGCATAGAACTTTGTTGTATTCTATTTCATTTGATCCAGATGAAATTTCTTCTACTGTTGATATTCCCTCTTTTTTTTAGGATTTTCTTGAGGTTTTCTAAGATTATTTGTCTAGAATTAATTCATAAAGGGAGGTGGTGTTGTTAATTGAACTAGTCCCTGGTATTCATCCCATTTCAATACCTTCCTATTATAAGGAACCAATGGAGTGGAAATATATCAATATTTGTTTAGACGACCTAATGGAAAATGTTTTTTTTCTCCTTGGTGTTTCTCCTTAGTTAGTCCCAATTCACTTTTCCAGTAAGGTAGGTGGTTCAATTTGATTGTGCATAAAATATAGAAATTTGAACTTGGTAACATTTAAGGACAAGTATCATTTTCCACATGTTGATGATTTGTTTGATAAGTTAATGGGAGAAAATTAGTTTTCAAAGATTGATTTTCAGTTGAGTTATCATCATCTTAGATTACGAGAGTCTAATATGATAAAGATGGATTTTAGAAGAAGTTATAAATATTAATAATATCTTAGGATATAGTTTTTTATAAAAAAGTATTCTTCTATTTTCATGGATTTTGTGAATTGGATATTTCATCCGTATCTTGACACATTTATAGTAGTGTTCATGGATGATATTTTGGTCTACAGGAGATCCGATCATGATCTAGAGCACCATATGAGTCTAGTTCTGGAAATTTTGAGGAGTCACTATTTGAATGGAAAGATTTTAAAATTCACTTTATATATTTGAGAAGTGAATTTCTTAGAAAATTTGATTTTTGAGCATGGATTTTCAGTTGATCCTGATAAGGTAAATGTTTTCTTTCCATGGGAAGAACCATGAAATGTGTTTGGGATTTGGAGAATCTTTAGTATTAATGGATACTATCGATGATTTTTCAATGATTTCTAAATGTTTTCATCACCTTTGACGACTCTTACTAGGAAGGGGTAAAATTAATATAGTATTAAAAGTGTTAGTATTCTTTCGATGATCTGAAATAACTTCTTACATCGACTACTACTTTAATCTTACTTATGCCTAATAAGGGGTATGTGGTTTTCTATGATTCTTCTGGAACTGGTTTTGGTTTTGTGCTCATGAAGGATGATCATGTGGTAGAAGATGTATCTCATCACCTTCAACCTCATGAGAATAATTACCCCACTCTTAATTTAGAGATTTCTATAGTTATGTGTGCACTTAAGTGTTGGAAATACAATATTTTTGGGGAAAGTTACACAATATTATCTAATCATAATAGTTTAGTCAATATCTTTTCTTAGAAATATTTGAATCTTATAGAAGGGTGATGGTTGGAATACCTTCAGATGTTTGACCTCAATATTTCCTACACATGAGGGAAGGGGAATGTCATTGTAGACTCTCTTAAAAGGAAATAACTATCGTAATATATTTTTGAATCAAAGGAAGAGTGGAACCTTATAGGGATTTTTCGTCAGTTGAATATATATTCGCATGAGTATATTTCAATTATGGTTCCAAAAAGTGTTCAGTTAACATCATCTTTCATTGAATATATTTTGTAAATTCAATATCATGATTTTGAGTTCATAGGAATTTGAGAAACCCTATATGGTGGGGAGACCATTTCAGGTTGTTCTCTCTGTTTAAATTATTTTCTTATTTTTGGGGATCGGTTTGTTGTCCCAACATCTATGAGTAGCTTATATTTTCTTTTATTTTCATATTTCTTCATGGTTTATTCATCCAAAATCTATGAATATGTATTATGACATGAGACAGAGATTCTGGTGGTCGTGTATGAAGAGTGGCATTGCTGATTATGTTTCCTAGTATTATACATGCTAATAAATTAAGGTAGATCATATGAAACCTTCATTTTTTCTCTAGCCTCTTATGGTTCCATATTTTAAATGGGATGAGGTATCCATAGACGTTGTTGTTGGATTACCATGGAATTAACAAGGGATTAATTATATATGGGTGGTGTTTTATAAGTTAAAAAAGTCATATCATTTCATCCAGATGAAAGGCAACACAAAAGTTAAACATATGGGTAAGTTGTATGTGCAAGAAGTTGTGAGCTACATGGGGTTCCTTATACTATTGTTTTAGAAATGGATCCTAGATTTACTTTGTGGTTTTGGAGGAGTCTCTGGGAGGCTATGGGGACTTAAATCAAGTTTAGTATAGCTTATCATCCATAGACAGATGGTCAGATGGAGTGTGTTATTCAAATTCTCGAGGATATTCACTTTCCTTGTTTCTTGTATTTTGGTGGATCATGGGATAGATATCTAGGATTTTATGAGTTTACTTATAAAAAAAGTTTTTATTCATTGATCAAAATGGATTCTTTTGAGGTTGTGTATGTTAGGTCATGCTGAACACCTCTTTGTTTGTCATTGGTGGGAAAATCTTATTTTGGGGGATAATTTTTTGTTTTTGATACATCTATAAGGATTTAGGATATACAATTGAATCTAGTTATAGTGTAGAGTTGGCATAATTCTTATGCGGGTCAATGGAATTGTCCTTTAGAGTTTTCCATAAGTGAATGAGTTTTCTTAAAATTATCTCATCGGTTGGGTTTCAGTTTTCTTGGAAAATTATTAAAGCTGGTTTTAAGATATGTTGGACTATTTTAGGTCATTGAGTTGATTGGGATAGTTTCTTATTGATTGTATTTTCTAGATCATTTGGAAATCATTCACGATGTTCTCCACATATCATAGCTCATTAAATATCATCCTCACCCCTATCATTTTTTTATTTGGGAGGATATTGAGTTAGAGTTAGATGTTTCTTTTGTTGATAAACTAGTTGAGATCATAGACTCTAAAGTGAAAGTATTCCATGGGTAGTTGATTTCATTCATCAAAGTGTTATAGAGGCACATATCGGGTTCTCATGAGACTTAGGAGCTTGATTTGTCGATGAGGGAGTGGTGGGATCACCTATTTATTAGTCTTAATTATTCCGCATGACATCCTTGGGATGAAAATTATTATTTTGGGGAGTTAGCAACATCCTATTACCCATTTTCAGGTATTTTTCATTCTCTTTTTTAGTTTTCATCTTTAATTAAATGCGTATTGGGACTCCTCAGGATTGAGAACATTTTATGAGAAAAATGACCTAAAGTTAGGGGATATATTTTCTTTTTGAATTAACAAAGTCTAAGTATAAATGTGTTAACTTATTTATGGGGTTTTACCTAAGTATGGAAAATTCCCAAGTTGGTTTGGGTTTTTTTAAGAATCTAGTTTTTCTACTATGTGACAGATGATTACATGGAATTTAAAGGGCTTACATAATGTGTGCTTGGTTTCTAGACACAAGTCAAGAACTTTGTACATATCATGAAAGGAGAACACATCATGTAATGGTTTCACAATGTGTAATGTTTAAATATATGGTTTTAATAAAAATTATTCGGATTTTTCAGTATACTTGAGCCCCATGTATTATATGACGTGTAAACAGTTTACACATCATGTAACTATCCATAGGTTGGTTTTTATGGTAGGGAATCAACTGATTTTTTCATTCATTATTCCACATCCCTATGTTCTCTCGACTTAGAGCCCATATTTAATGATTTTGGGAGCCTCTATTAGATTTGGAATTATTCATTCAGTGATTGATAACTATTGTTGTTGGGTTTCATCTTTACTACAGAGTAAACCTTTATGCTTCTTCATTTCTTTGATCGTGGTAGTTATATTTCATTGATTAATTTGATTTGTTGACCTTTGGTAATGTTTAATCTCACTTCCTTATAGATATGTTGTGTGATCTTGTTTTGGGGGCCAATCCTTTTTTGTTTTTAGTATGGTGGGCATGCGTTCTTGAGGTTTGTGTTGTTTCCTCTTCTCCACTGACCCTTTTGTGGATTTAGATCAATACTAGGCATGTAGATTGTTGGTAGGTCATCTATTGTTTTTTTTATGTTCTTCATTATGGGTGGATCCATTTCTAGGTGTGTCTGACTCTATGTTTTGAGTTAGGTGGTTCCATCTCTATCTTGTGTTGGTGAAATGCATTGCTACTATTTTTGATAAATTCTTTTCTTAAATTAAATGACATGATATGAATGCCATGTTTTGTGTGTGTGGGACAAGGTTTTTATAAAATTTGGATTTCCCTTGATTTTGATGAATAGAAAGGGTTTTCAAAGAATTATGAAATTTTTTATAAAATGGATTTTAGATCATGAAATAATGAAACGGTTTGATTTGATTTGGAACATAGAGCACATGGGATGCCTTTGTTACATAAGTGGAAGGTTTAGTAATACATATCTTCCATTGTTAGAGGGTTTTCTTAGGGGGGGTTTTCTCTACTCCATAGGCCCATTGTTCAAGGGACTTGTTAGGCCTATTGGGGGGATCATTTGTCGGGGTGTTCCTATGCTTTCAAGACTCAATGCATATGTATAATTTCTTGATGTGTACATGTTTTTTTACACTATGTATGAGTTTCCTAGCTATATTGACCAAGTATGGTCCCTAGAATGATATTACATGTGATTATTATTTTAGATTAGACTACTTTTTTATACTAACTTATGTTTGATATGATATAGGATGCATGGTTTGTTTTAAAATGATGTATCCATTGTGATACATGGTTATTAAATGATTTTAAATTGATTCACGTAATTTATTTGGAAATGTTGAAAAGGGGGAATTTAAACTATTTTGTCATTCTTTTTATATAAAAACAATTAAACTATTATTATTCCTTATTTTCTTTAATGTTTATAATTCTTGCATTATTTTTCAGAGACTTGATATGGAATACATAGGTGGGAACCTATTGAGCATGTCATCATACAACTTTTATACCCCTTTGTTGGTGTGTATACTTGGTTATGGTCCTCAATTTGTAACTTCATCCTGAATATCCTCCCTCACTCACAATGGATTATCATGGAGGGGATCATTCTATAAAAGTATCATAATTGGTTGGGTGGTGTGCTGGGTTATCCTGGATTCCTGGCCCCCACTATCTCCTTGAGGAAGTCAAGAATGCATCCTCTGTTTTTCAGATCAGTTCTGGATGCAACCCATCATGAATTTTTTGACTCTGTTCTTATTAACTCTGATCAAGACAGGTGCATCTATACCCCTTCCACCTCGGTTAAGTTCAACTCGAAGGATCATCACAGGTGGAATGCTTCTCAGGAGAAGCATGATAGATGGAACAATATAGCTTGGTGCAAAACAATTATGACTAAACTTAATTTCCTCACATGGAGGATTTATAATAATGTTATACCCACTGATGACCACATAAAACTGTTAGGAATTAATCTGTCTTCCTTTCTTCAGTGTTGTGGGAATAAAAGTGAAGAGAGTATAATCAAATATTCTTTGAGGGAGAATGGGATCAGCAGGTATGGAGTTTCTTTGGAGTTTTTAGAGGGTACTCTCCCCGATTAGTTAGCAACAAGTTGTTCATGGAGCTCTGGTTTCAGGGGGCCAACAATTCTATGGTTGAGTCATAGGTGTGAGGTGTCACGACCCGTCCCCGGGGCCCGTTCCGTGACTACCCCAAGCCCGTCTTCCATAGGCCAGGGGCTGTCAACTAGCACCAAAGGCGTAAATCCAGATAACTAGGAAGGCATTGCCTTTATAAAAGTAAAAAAAACACCACAGAGTACAAACGGAAGAAAAACACTAGGTAAGTGGGCCAGAATACAAACCCAAATGAAAGTACAACTACAACTGATCAAAGTACAAGAGCTAGAAGAACGGAAACGGCTCCTAGGTCGTCCTCCTCAGATCCTACCTGAAGGGTAGGTACAGATGGTGCAGCTCCTAGATCGTCCACCACGGATCCTACCTGAAGGGTAGGTACAGATAGCCTCCACAACACTCTCGCCCGTCAACCTCCTCCGAGTGTCGTCTCGCCGTGAAGTCCACCTCCGGGTACTGACTCGTCATGTAGTCCACCTCCGGGTACCGTCCAGTCCTCGAACACTTGGCCTCCGTCAGCACTGTCTGTCGTCTGCAACCAACACAACGAGGTGCGGGCATAGCCCGTGCAAGAGTGAGTATAACGATACTCAGTAGGGACCCCGAGACCCTCAAGGTCTCACTAAATCCAACAAAGATAACAGCAAAGAATATCTCAACAAATAACCTCTACCTAGGTATATGCCCATACATATACCCAAGTTATAAAGTAACCCATCTCAATCATGAGGAAACACAAAGATTATAGACTCAGCTCAAACCAGGATTTTCATTATCGAAACCGTAACTGCTGAAGAGCTCCGTCTCTGGAGTGTACAGTGGTCCTGTCACGACTCCGAGGTACTGCTCACTAAACTAATACTGCTGAGGTACTCCTCCTGTCGAGTACCGCGGGTCAGCCACCCAAACACAGTAGTGCTTCCCGCCGAGGTATGTCACCCAAACACAGTAGTGCACACCCCCTAGTAGCCTGCTGAGGTACTCTCCGGACGAGTACCGCGGGTCTGCACTGTCACACAGGTAGTGCTCCATCCGCCATGGGTCTGCACCTCACAAAGTAGTGCTCCGTCCACTGGGCTAGTCGAATCACTCCAAGTCGAGTCGGTCAAGCAGTCGTCAGGTCTCAGTCGGCTACACGGTCTCCGTACTCAGCACGCTCGTCTCCGGGAGGGTCCGATCCACGAGCTACAGGTCGATACTCCAAGTATCTCAAAGTCCCACGAAGAAGTATCTCAAAGGACAGCCTCGTCATAGGGGTCTCAACGCAACAGACGACGCGTCAATCGGACTCCCGGTCTGTGAGTTACTAGCCTTTTCGTCCCAGGGGCCCGGTTGGTTTCGTGTGCGAACCAGCCCGACCGTATTTCAACTGTATCCCGAACTCTTATAGGGTATGCCCATAGGGAACGTTTCTCAACGTGATCACCAACGCCGCTGATGGTTCATCAAACGGACGTCCGGTCTGAAAGTTATCAGCTTTTCCGTTCTAGGGGCCCGGTTGGATTTCGGGTACAATCCAACCCGACCATACTCCAACTGCGTCCAAATCTCAGGCAAAGTATGCCAAAAGTTCCATCTCATCAAGAGGAATCCAACAAAGTCAACGACACATCAATCGAACGTCCGGAGCTCAAGATATAAGTGTTTCTGCTCCGAGGGCCCGGTTGGTTTCGGGTTCGAACCAACCCGACCATACTTCAAGTGACACCGGTTAACCAAACCGATCACACCATTGCAATCCATACGGAAAAACACACGAGATACAATACCCATTGGTCCCAAAAGGATAACCGGTGAAAAAGTTGCATTTCATCGCATCATCCGCGAACCGGGCCTCGTGGGGCCCTCACCTCGACCTCGACTTAAATATCCAAAATTAGTCTTGAAACATCCGTCGTAATTCCAGTGTCGCAACGTCGTAGACGGTTCGTCATTCTGATACCGTATGAGAGAGATATGTCCGATACAAGATCCCGTAATAATAATAATATTATTATTATTCGGTGTTTCGTGGCCCCGCACCACGAACTAGAATTTAGTATCCAACATTAGACTTGAATCGACCGTATTAATGACGGGATTATATCGCCAATGACGGCAAGCCAATCGGACGTCGCACGCATGAGTTATGGTGGGTCGAAGATTTAATAATAATATTAAATCTATTATTTTTCCGAGCGCTTCGGGTACCCGACCCAAAAACCCGAAAATGACATCCAATTTTGGACTCATAAATTCCGTCTCGAAGTCATGGTCACACTACCGCAGTCGGTTCGTGAAACCGATATCGCACGAATAAGTTACGGCATAAAAATTGTTTTATCAACAAAAGTAATAATAACAATATTTTATTATTATTATTACTTATTTATTTGGTTTTCCTTAACTCAAAATTCAATCAACCCATGGGAATTCATTTTCTACATGAGGCTTCCATGTGGGAATTCATTTTCCATTTGATTTTATTTTATATCCTTTCAATTCCATATTCTCTCTCCAATCACATAACTTATTCATTCACGATTTCACGTCGCCTCTCCTACGAACCCCAGCGGCCAACCTCTCGCACCCGCTGTATTCGCCAGAACCGTTGCGGTTGCCTTCAGCCTGCCGTGTCGCTGCTGTCTTCACCGTAAACCCTGATGCGCCCACTCCCACATCACCTGCTTCCTCACACGACTTCTCCCCACGACCTGCACCAGCGGCCTCCGCCTTCCGCACTCCATTCCGACTTCGATTTAACTCGGAAAAAAGACACGAACGCATATTCATGATCCTCGGGTCGAGATCTTCGTGTCCGTATGTCGTGCTCAGGGAAACATTGAGTTTCTAGCGTCAATAAATATTTGGACGCCTCCTTCCGCGAGCCATTGTGGCTTCTTTCCAAGCCCGAAAAATTAAACGATCGCATATTTGTGATCCTTGCGTCAAGGGCTTCGCATCCATATATTGCGCTCAACAAATCTTCGTGTTTCCAGTGTCAATAAATATTTGGCATTGAAGAACGCACGAAGAACACGTGAAGAATAAAAAGAAAAAGGAGAATGGTTTATGTGCGGGACGATTTCCATGTTCATTTGGTCAACATCATCATGAATTTAAGATATGAAGAATCAATAAAATGAATTCAATCATATATAAAAACCCCTACCTCAGTTTCAAGAACGGTGCACGTCAACGAGCTGCGGAAAACGAGCATCGCGGTGGTCGGGCGTCGCGGAAAAAGAACATCGACGTCGCGAAGTGAGGATTCGAAGACGTTGACGGAGATTTCGTCGTGGAAAACCGTCGTGGAAGAGACGACGCGGAATAAGAACTTCGTGGAAGAAGACGTCGCGTCGCGGGTTGGTGTCGCGGAAGACGGTCTCCGAGGGCTCGGTGCTCCACGTCGGAGATTGTTCGTTCTTCGCGTTCTTCGTCGAAGAAGAAGATGTTCCTTAGCTTTTTCTCCAAAAATCTCTCAAACAACCCAACACCAACCCCAAATAAAATAAGTTCTCAACTTATTTTATTAACACAACAAGGCTTTTGAAATTCAATTGTTTGAATTTCAAAAACTTACATGTAACTCACCATATTAATTTCATAAGTTAAGTAAACTTAAGTTATCAACATTTAATGGGAGTTGAGAGGGTTTAGAGGATATGAAGGGGTGGGGTTCGTGTGGGCCCCACCACCCACATAACCTCCCAAGGGAGTTTGGGTGGTTACCCAACTTCCATCAAGAACAAAACACTTAGAAAAAGATAAAAATTTGTAGAATAATTATAAATTAACTTCCCAAATTTTTATCATCCACACTCGTGATAACGCAACCCCGGAACAGGAGTTCCTAAGCAATTACCGGCGCTGCGGTTCCATCGGTGCCCTCGGAATTCGATTCCGGGCACCAGTTCAAAAGTTAGAAAAAAACCCGCACGTACGTTTACTGAACGTACCCGAAAAAAAGTTTGGAAAATTATTATCAGTCACCCTCGACCCGCGCCGGTCGAGGTTAGGCATTGCCTAAGTAAAACACGCCCTAACGAACCCATCGATACTCTCGGATTTTCAATCCGAGTTACCGTTTAGAAGTTATGAATTTTACAATAAAATAATTGTCACTTAATTATTTTATTTGCGGCCAAAAACTAACTTTTTCTGGTGGCCCGCGCCGACCAAAGTTAGTATCTGCTTAAATAATGCAAAACCTCACGAGTCTAGTGGTGGTATCGGATTTTTAATCTGAGCTACCGTTTGTGAGTTATAAGCATTCGAAAAATAAAATAATTTATTTAATTATTTTATTTACGGTTATTCCATTTTTGGAATTTCTCACAGGAGGCCCGCACCGACTAAAATTAAGTCGCACCTAGGGTAATAACACCATTGTGAGCGCAACGGTACACTCGTATTTCTGATCTGAGCAACCGTTCAAGAGTTATTCCACTTTTTCAGGAAAACTGTTTATGCGTGTTAATTTTAAGTTTAACAAAACTTCGACGGATCATTCTGGGCACTCCGGGCCTCAGAATCAGGTGCTGTCTGAAACCGCGCACTTGAAAAATTCCAAAGAAATTAAGAAAAAAAAATTCCTTGAAATTTCTGGGTCTTTACATTACTCCCACCTCAGGGATTTACGTCCCCGTAAAGCTTCAACACATACTAGGGGAAACGAAAAGTGGTACTGAACACGCATCTGAGCCTTCCGATCCCATGTGCTCTCCTAGAGGTTCATATGCTTCTCAGGGTTTCCTTTTCGCCGACCAAGAAAATCTCATCCCATCGTTTGCCTAATACCGTCAATTTGAGTATGAGCAGTGATTGCCCAATCCATACTCAAACTAATGTCGTAAGGCCTCGACGCTGCCACCAAGAGGTCCCAACCGAGACTCTCGCCTCAAGGGTCAGATCACACCGTCGGTGTATGTGTGACTATCGAGTCTCCTCCTAAAGGTATCTCCAGACGTGAGGGTCAAGTCTACGGTTTTAACCGGAAACTCTAGGTCTAGGACAAGATTCATGGAAGGAAGGAATGATTCGTATCAACGTCTGTTACTACAACAGCTAGTAGTGGACACAGACTGTCCCTCGAATCATTCTTAGAGCCATTGGGTCACACTCCTTGACAGCGTGCAGCTACTCTCTTCCCCTTCCCTCCACGTCTTCTACTCTGCAGATTTATCCGTCCTTAACATTTACTCTTTTTGAAACATTCGCACGCCCAAGTCTCAGAGACTGGAACCAGTTCGCATCTTCCCACTGCAAACATTCACTGGCTAAAACCGATCATCCAAAGAACATTCAACCACAAAGGTTCTTTCTAGCACCCTAACACAAATAGGAATGCATATAGAAAAGAGTGCTTACTCGGATATCCTTTAAACACACCTCGCTCTGAGGTCCGAGCTCTAAATAATTGATCATATCATAGTCATCAAGTACTAAGAACGATCGGTACGCCTCAATGAATACTCAGCTATCGACTCGTCGTCCTGCCGAAGCTGTATAAGCTCAAGAAAACTTTCAGCCACCTCCTAAAGCCAGTCCTCAGCCACCTGTGAGTCAGGTTCACCTCAGAACTTGAGGGTATCTGATGTTAGAACACGTGTAAGGCATTAATCCTACATGTGTTACCTACTGGTACCGCCAGTTGTAACTGCTGATCAACAGGTAGTGATGTATAGCTGACACACTACCCGGAGGCACTATCTCAGGCATCGGTCCACGTACCGAAGCCTCATCACTATGTGGACCATCCTCATGGCCATTCACTGGAAAACACTAGTAGCCAAGTCTACCATCCACTCCACTGGTGTCTCAGTTAGGCGGAAAACTATAGCAATCGCCTCCAGCTAGTGCTCTGCTATCTGGGAATCTGCCTCACCTCGTAACCTCGGAGGCCTCTACTGCTGGAACTCGTGTAACACGCTCTGCCAGCATGCACAATTCGCTAGTATAGATGTTGGCATCTACTTCCCAACAGGTGGTGGTGCTGCTGGTACACCACCCGAGGGTGACAACATAGTAAAAAGGGCCCTGCACCAGAGCCTCGTCGCTCAGTGAGCCGTCATCGAGTACTCTCTCGGAACTCCAACTGACTGTCTGCGTAGAGACATCCTGAACAGATGTGACACGGTCAACGATTTATACCTGGTGAGCTGACTTTAAAAATTTTGGAAACACACACGTAATCAGTGTTTTCGTGCACAAAGTCGGAAATCAGTAGTCAGGGTCCTGGTGTACAGATACGTCGGCCACCGCACCAACACTGGACTCCCTGAACGGAAGACCTCACTCGGTACCCTTAACACTATTGCTTCATAGAAAAGAAAAAAATTAGAGTTATAAGTCCTGCGGTAGAACCGACTCCTCTGATACCAATTTGTCACGACCCGTCCTCGGGGCCCGTTCCGTGACTACCCCAAGCCCGCCTTCCATAGGCCAGGGGCTGGCGACTAGAACCAAAGGCGTAAATCCAGATAACTGGGAATGCATTGCCTTTATAAAAGTAAACAAAACACCACAGAGTACAAGCGGAAGAAAAACACTAGGTAAAACTGAAACAAGCTGTGCTGAAGGTAAGTGGGCCAGAATACAAACCCAAATGAAAGTAAAACTACAACTGAACAAAGTACAACAGCTGGAAGAACGGAAACGGCTCCTGGGTCGTCCTCCTCAGATCCTACCTGAAGGGTAGGTGCAGATGGCGCAACTCCTAGATCGTCCACCACGGATCCTACCTGAAGGGTAGGTACAGATAGCCTCCACAACGCTCTCTCCCGTCAACCTCCTCCGAGTGTCGTCTCGCCGTGAAGTCCACCTCCAGGTACTGACTCGTCGTTTAGTCCACCTCCGGGTACCGTCCAGTCCTCGAACACTTGGCCTCCGTCAGCACTGTCCGTCTTCTGCAACCAACACAACGAGGTGCGGGCATAGCCCGTGCAGGGGTGAGTATAACGATACTCAGTAGGGACCCTGAGACCCTCAAGGTCTCACTAAATCCAACAAAGATAACAGCAAAGAAGATCTCAACAGATAACCTCTACCTAGGTATATGCCCATACATATACCCAAGTTATAAAGTAACCCATCTCAATCATGAAGAAACACACAGATTATAGACTCATCTCAAACCAGGATTTTCATTATCGAAACCGTAACTGCTGAAGAGCTCCGTCTCTGGAGTGTATAGTGGTCCTGTCATGACTCCGAGGTACTGCTCACTAACCTAAGACTATTGAGGTACTCCTCCTGTCGAGTACCACGGGTCAGCCACCCAAACACAGTAGTGCTTCCCGCCGAGGTATGTCACCCAAACACAGTAGTGCACACCCCTAGTAGCCTGCTGAGGTACTCTCCGGACGAGTACCGCGGGTCTGCACTGTCACACAGGTAGTGCTCCATCCGCCATGGGTCTGCACCTCACAAAGTAGTGCTCCGTCCACTGGGCTAGTCGACTCACTCCAAGTCGAGTCGGTCAAGCAGTCATCAGGTCTCAGTCGGCTACACGGTCTCCGTACTCCGCACGCTCGTCTCCGGGAGGGTCCGCTCCACGAGCTACAGGTCGATACTCCAAGTATCTCAAAGTCCCACGAAGAAGTATCTCAAAGGACAGCCTCGTCATAGGGGTCTCAACGCAACAGACGACGCGTCAATCGGACGCCCGGTCTGTGAGTTACTAGCCTTTTCGTCCCAGGGGCCCGGTTGGTTTCGTGTGCTAACCATCCTGATCGTATCTCAACTGTACCCCGAACTCTTATAGGGTATGCTCATAGGGACCGTTTCTCAACGTGATCACCAACGCCGCTGACGGTTCGTCAAACGGACGTCCGGTCTGAAAGTTATCAGCTTTTCCGTTCCAGGGGCCCGGTTGGATTTCGGGTACAATCCAACCGGGCCATACTCCAACTGCGTCCAAATCTCAGGCGAAGTATGCCAAAAGTTCCGTCTCATCAAGAGGAATCCAACAAAGTCAACGGCACATCAATCGAACGTCCGGAGCTCAAGATATAAGTGTTTCTGCTCCGAGGGCCCGGTTGGTTTCAGGTTTGAACCAACCCGGCCATACTTCAAGTGACACCGGTTAACCAAACCGATCACACCATTGCAATCCATACGAAAAAACACATGATATGGACTACCCATTGGTCCCAAACGGATAGCCGGTGAAAAAGTTGCATTTCACCGCATCATGCGCGAACCAGGCCTCATGGGGCCCGCGCCTCGACCTCGACTTAAATATCCAAAATTAGTCTTGAAACATCCTTCGTAATTCCAGTGTCGCAACGTCGCAGACAGTTCATCATTCCGATACCGTATGAGAGAGATATGTCCGATACAAGATCCCGTAATAATAATAATAATATTATTATTCGGTGTTTCGTGGGCCCGCACCATGAACTAGAATTAATATCCAACATTAGACTTGAATCGACCGTATTAATGACGGGATTATATCGCCACTGACGGCAAGCCAATCGGACGTCGCACGCATGAGTTATGGTGGGTCGAAGATTTAATAATAATATTAAATCTATTATTTTTTCGAGCGCTTCGGGTACCCGACCAAAAAACCCGAAAATGACATCCAATATTGGACTCATAAATTCCGTCTCGAAGTCATGGTCACACTGCCGCAGACGGTTCGTGAAACCGATGTCGCACGAATAAGTTACGGCATAAAAAGTGTTTTATCAACAAAAGTAATAATAACAATATTTTATTATTATTATTACTTATTTATTTGCTTTTCCTTATCTCAAAATTCAATCAACGCATGGGCATTCATTTTCTACATGAGGCTTCCACGTGGGAATTCATTTTCCATTTGTTTTTATTTTATATCATTTCAATTCCATCTTCTCTCTCCAATCACATAACTTATTCATTCACCATTTCACGCCGCCTCTCCTGCGAACCCGAGCGGCCAACCTCTCGCACCCGCTGTATTCGCCAGAACCGTCGCGGCTGCCTTCAGCCTGCCGCGCCGCTGCTGTCTTCACCGTAAACCCTGATGCGCCCGCTCCCGCATCACCTGCTTCCTCACACGACTTCTCCCCACGACCTGCACCAGCGGCCTCCGCCTTCCGCACTCCATTCCGACTTCGATTTAACTCGGAAAAAAGATACGAACGTATATTCATGATCCTCGGGTCGAGATCTTCGTGTCCGTATGTCGCGCTCAGGGAAACATTGAGTTTCTAGCGTCAATAAATATTTGGACGCCTCCTTCCGCGAGCCATTGCGGCTTCGTTCCAAGCCCGAAAAATTAAACGATCGCATATTTGTGATCCTTGCGTCGAGGGCTTCGCATCCATATATTGCGCTCAACAAATCTTCGTGTTTCCAGCATCAATAAATATTTGGCATTGAAGAACGCACGAAGAACACGTGAAGAATAAAAAGAAAAAGGAGAATGGTTTATGTGCGGGACGATTTCCATGTTCATTTGGTCAACATCATCATGAATTTAAGATATGAAGAATCAATAAAATGAATTCAATCTTATATAAAAACCCCTACCTCGGTTTCAAGAACGGTGCACGTCAACGAGCTGCGGAAAATGAGCGTCGCGGAGGTCGGGCGTCGCGGAAAAAGAACGTCGACGTCGCGAAGCGAGGATTCGAAGACGTTGACGGAGATTTCATCGTGGAAAACTGTCGCGGAAGAGACAACACGGAAGAAGAACTTCGTGGAAGAAGACGTCGCGTCGCGGGTTGGTGTCGCGGAAGACGGTCTCCGAGGGCTCGGCGCTCCACGTCGGAGATTGTTCGTTCTTCGCATTCTTCGTCGAAGAAGAAGATGTTCCTTAGCTTTTTCTCCAAAAATCTCTCAAACAACCCAACACCAAACCCAAATAAAACAAGTTCTCAACTTATTTTATTAACACAACAAGACTTTTGAAATTCAATTGTTTGAATTTCAAAAACTTACATGTAACTCACCATATTAATTTCATAAGTTAAGTAAACTTAAGTTATCAACATTTAATGGGAGTTGAGAGGGTTTAGAGGATATGAAGGGGTGGGGTTCGTGTGGGCCCCACCACCCTCATAACCTCCCAAGGGAGGTTGGGTGGTTACCCAACTTCCATCAAGAACTAAACACTTAGAAAAAGATAAAAATTTGTAGAATAATTATAAATTAACTTCCACAATTTTTATCATCTACACTCGTGATAACGCAACTCCGAAACAAGAGTTCCTAAGCAATTACCGGCGCTGCGGTTCCGTCGGTGCCCTCGGAATTCGATTCTGGGCACCGGTTCAAAAGTTAGAAAAAAACCCGCACGTACGTTTACTGAACGTACCCGAAACAAAGTTTGGAAAATTATTATCAGTCACCCTCGACCCGCGCCGGTCGAGGTTAGGCATTGCCTAAGTAAAACATGCCCTAACGAACCCATCGATACTCTCGGATTTTCAATCCGAGTTACCGTTTAGAAGTTATGAATTTTACAATAAAATAATTGTCCCTTAATTATTTTATTTGCAGCCAAAAACTAACTTTTTCTGGTGGCCCGCTCCAACCAAAGTTAGTATCTGCTTAAATAATGAAAAAACACACGAGTCCAGCGGTGGTCTCAGATTTTTAATCCGAGCTACCATTTGTGAGTTATAAGCATTCGAAAAATAAAATAATTTATTTAATTATTTTATTTACAGTTATGCCATTTTTGGAATTTCTCACAGGAGGCCCGCACCGACTAAAATTAAGTCGCACCTAGGGTAATATCGCCATTGTGAGAGCAACGGAGCACTCGGATTTCTGATCCGAGCAACCGTTCAAGAGTTATTTTCCACTTTTTCAGGAAAACTGTTTACACGTGTTAATTTTAAGTTTAACAAAACTTCGACGGATCATTTTGGGCACTCCGGGCCTTAGAATCAGGTGCCGTCTGAAACCGCGCACTCGAAAAATTCCATATAAATTAAGAAAAAAAAAATCCTTGAAATTTCTGGGTCTTTACATGAGGCATCATCTTCAATGCATGCTGCTGGTGTTTATGGAAAGCTATAAATCAGGCCATGTTTGAGGGGATCTCTTCTGCTGGTAGATCCATTGTGGCTAGAACTAGATGTATACCGATTGAATTTATTGGTCTTTCTGACATTGGGAAGGAGCCACCATCCCTTCGTGCGCTGCATGTTTCTCAGAAGGGCCCTCTAGAATGGTTCCAGGGATCAGGGGAGATGGATTTTTTGGCTACCCCCATGGGCCGGTCTCAAGATTAATATAGAAGTATCTTTTGTAAGGGTGACATGCAAGGAGGAGGAGTTATCCGAGACCTCAGGGGGAGTGTGGTGTTAGATTTCACATCTCATTATGGAAGTGGAAATTCTATTCAAGTTGAGGCTCTTGCGGTTATTACAGGTCTGTCCATATGTAGTAAGAGGGAAATTATCATCACCCAACTGGAAATAGATTCTATGATTACGCATGATGCTCTAAATGGTAAAGGAAACACTCCCTAGTCAATCTCCCATACTATTAGTTAGTGCAAGGAACTTCTTAACAACAATGTTAGAGTCACCCATAATTAGCATGAGGGGAACAAAATGGCAGACTATCTAGCCTCTCTTGTAGTTCTCAGTGTCCTAGTTTTGTGTCTTTCTAATGTGTCCCATTTAAAATGGATGGGGTGAATCTAATTTGTGGTGATGACCTTGGCCTTCATTATTTCCATCCCCCCTAAATCTCGTCACCTTTTCCTTGTAATATCCTTTTTGGGGCCCCTTTTTGAATAAAAATTGTAATGTTGGATGGATGGTATGAGGAAGATCGGTTCAGGAACCATTTTGAGAGGGTATTCATGTTAGGTCATTACATAGGTAATTTTTATCATGGGTCTTTAATTAACATGAGTCATAAGAAATAAACTTTTCATTTTTCATAATAACACAACCTATTACATTCTTTGAAGTGTCACTATATATCACATTATCTTCTCTAATGAATGGTAGTGTGAATATAGGTGTAGTAACCAACATATTATTAAATTTATTTAAGATTTTTTCATACTATTTTATCTATATAATCTTTACATCCATCTATGTTAGCTTAATAATATGATTTGATCATCCTGATAAATTTCTCACAGAGCGTAAATTTTATCTAGGTAATTTAAGAAAACTATAAAAATATATGATAAATTTTAGTGAAGGAAATTATTCAATCACCACTCTCTTTGAAGGATACTTAAATATATATTTTATTATTATTTCATAACCCAAGTATGATATTTTATTCAGAAAAAAATCACACTTTCTAAATTTTTCATAAATTTTATCCTTTCTTAAGGTCTTTAGAATAATCCTAAACTGTTCTTCATCTTCATACTTTATATTAAAATATATGATAACACCATCAATAAATACTACTAAATATTTATCAAGGTAATCTACAAATAATCTATTCATTATAACCCTAAAGATAGTTGGGGAATTTGTAAATCCAAAAGGAATCACAATGATTATAAAATATTCATAACTTGTATAAAAACTTTTCTTAGGTATATCCACCCTATTAAATCTTAGTTGATGATATCAAGTTCAAAGATCCACTTTTTATAAGTATTGGTCCCATATAAGATGATTAAAAAATAAAAAATATATGGTAGTGGAATATTTTTCTCAATTACAGTCTTGTTAAGCTAGTCATAATCAATGAAAAACAACTAACCAATCCTTCTTCTTAACATAGAGATAGGTTCACCCCATGGTAAATAAATTGGGCATATAAAACCATTGCCTATTTTTTTTGTTTTTTATTCAATACCTCTAATTTAATAGGGTCCATTATATGTAGACTATTTGATATAAGTATAGTACTAGTTATGAGTTCAATTAAAAACTCAACCTCATGATTTTGTGGAAGAACATGGAGTTCCTCAAGAAATACATTTATATATTCATGTATAATTGGTATTTCATTAATTTTTAGGTTTTAACCAACCATTTGAGATAAATATATTACATTTTTAAGAATTACAACCCATACTAAGAAATTAGTTTCTAAGAAATTTTTATAATCATCCTTGTATTGATATATAATCATGGAATGATTTGGGATAAGAAATAATATTTCCCTATCCCAATATTTTTTATGAGATCTATGTAAAGATATTCTATCCATGCATAATATTGTATAAAATTATACCAATGGAAAAATAATTAGATTTTCATGATGTATCTTCCCACAGACCAAAATAATTGGTGATTCATATAATTCATATGTAATCATCAAACTACCTAGTGTTTTCATAAATAACTCAATATATAATATTTTATTTGGTGAATCAATAAACATAAAAAATTTATAATATATAAATCATTATAAAGAACAATGATCAAATGAGATATCTCAATTCTATAGTGAATAATAAGTATAACAATCATCATTTCATTTATATGATTCTGGTTCCAGTCATTTAATAAATCCAAAATTGTTATTGTCAATAAATTTTAATAATATCTTAGTAAAATTAAAGTAAATAATCATATGAATATGAATAATCAATACTATTTAGTATTATCTTATGACACCTCAATTTTTACCTATGATAATTTCTATTTACCCTTGGTTTCCTTAAGTTCCATTTCATTATATTTCTTATCATAATCCCAAAAATTAACAAAACTTATTCTCATACCAACTAAGATTACCCAAATATAATATACATATATTTTACATCATTTTTTATAATTATAAATTATATCTCCCAAATAAAACATACTTAAAAAACCCAAATGTTTAGTTTCTTCAATGATTACCTATATAATTAATTTATATCATTAAATATTATATAATTACTCCATAACATAATTCACAATTAATTCCCTTATAGAAATATTGTACATAATTTTCTATTCATTACATAGAAAAAAGGGAAATATAATAAAATATTAATCTCAAATGCTCCGTAAGGAAAAAATATAATGAGTTAAAGAGGAATAATCATTAGATCTTAATCATGTAAGAAGAAATGGACATTGAATAAGTTGTAATATTAATGGAAAAAGATCATGATATAGTAAAAATAAATCATGGTGAATGCGATCATAATCATGGATCATGGAATGAAAATATATAAACATAATTGAATAAACATAAAATCATAATATATATTGTGGTATAACAATATGAACACAATAATCATGAACCATGGTTACGTGACTTAGCAATGTGGCACAAGCATAAGAATAATCATAAGAAATATTAACATATATCAAGGATTTATGCTAAGAACAACATAACATTATTAAAATTTGATCATAGAAAACTGCATAAACTCCATATATAAAATAATTAAAATAGATAATTGTATCATATCCTCATATAACATTGTCTACATAGCTAATTGTATCATGACTATGCATATCATATTGATCTTATGAGATATAAATATTTACCCATTTCATTTATGGGATATATAATTCCAAGAACATATAAAACACAATGATAAAACATATATATATATATTTGTATCAAACCAATCAAAAATCGATTAAGATAATATATTTATCAACATACCGAAATAATATTTCTTACATAAAATTTTTATGATGTATTTCATAAGAAGATATCCGATATTGGACTGAATGACACCCAAAATTCAATAATATAAAAGAAACATAGAATAAGTGGTTTTTTATGGTGATAAATGAGACAAAATTATGTATATATAATGGATATTTTAGATATATTTAGTGTAATATAAAATAAATCATGAAAATAGTTTTCATAACTTTTGGTAACATATTTATAAAAATAATGATATAATTCACTTTCAAAATAATTTTTAAAGGGTGAAAAAAGGACTATTAAAATTTTATTTTGATAATAAAATCCCCTATAAGAGATCTTTGAAATAATTTAAGTTAAATTAAAAAAACACATAGTGAAATATAAAAAATGGTATGAAATTAAAATGAAATACTTCATAATCATTTTAACAGTTTCAGAATAATAAACATTGATAAAAAAAGATATAAATTTTTTAATTTTGAATTGAATTAAAAAGAAGTATGAGAGGAAAAAAATTCTAAACATATTTTACTTTAAAAATAATTAAAAAAATTATAAAAAATAACATGGATATAGAAGAGAAATACCCAAAATAGAGAGTGAAAATTATCCTTACAACATTTTATTTTTATAGGATAATAATAAATTAAAAGGGGGATTTTGAGAAGGAAATTCAAATTTATAATTAATAAATATAGAATAAAATATAATATAGAAAATTGTTAGAGTTAATAAAACTTATAATAACATTTTCAAAGAAGGAATATGATGAATGAATGAGAAGATATTGGGTAAAGAAAAACGCATACCTTGGATTCCAACTTTCTTGAATATGATATAATTACTTGAATAATAAATTTATATTTATTATTAATCTATATAAAAACCTTATTTATATTCATATTTCATAATATCAATCATTATGTTTTAATTTCCCATTTATTAATTATTCATAGTTAATATTAAACTCTAGGTGTTAATTGTTCCATTTATTCCATGATTTCTTTGGTATAGTGGTTTTGGTTCATGATCCATGCTCATTTTTTCATCACCTCTAGAGTGATCATGGAAATTTTATAGATATTTTTTATATACTTTCAAAGTATCATGATTTTTTCATGGATATTATGATAGCAGTTCATAAAGAAAGGTTATACATTTTCCCTTTTGGGATTATTAAATAAATCAATAGAATTTATTTTATTAATAAATATATCTATATATATTACCTTAAGGAATTGAAATTATACCATAAATTTATAATTGAATCCATATATTACAATAATATATTTTTCATAAAAATTCAAAATAAAATATTATATTAGCGTTAAAGAAGGTGGTTTAGCTGACCCAAACATGAACATGTTATAATTTAATATTAGTATTAACTTATTTTATAGTAATATCATTTTAAACAATTATAATGATACTATTTAGATAATATAAGAGTGGTAAATGATATTTAATAATGTTAAGGATGATATAAATGGAAAATAAATTGAAAGTTCGATTACTTTTCAAGTAGAATATTAACCTCTTTTGGAAACATTTTTCAGTTTTAAAGGATTTGAGTGTCCCTATTAAGATCAAATTATTTAAAATGTAGGATATTATTTTTAAATAGAAATTTGGGTATATATTTCAATTGAAACTAAAATATAGGTTTATATTAGAGTGGTTAGAGGAGTCATTCATTTATATGTGAGTTTGAATGTCTTATTTCCAAATACGCATTCTATAATGTGTTAAAAATGTAATTTTACAGAGAAAGTAGCTCAAAATTTTAAAAGGAGTAGGATATGCCATTCGTTCCCTCATATATATAATTTTGTGATAATATTTAGATATATTGTATCACACCAAACCTTATTTTAACCTTCTACCTGACTTCAACTTTATCATAGTAACTTTCTTTTTACCTCAGTAAATTCTTTTTTATCCAATAAATGAAATTAACCATATTACATATTTTTTATATTATGATTAAAAATAATAAATAAAATTTTTAATTTTGTTTTTATAAGTGATAAAAATTAATTTAAATATAAAATTTATAACGCCAAAATTATTTTTTTTTTCTGAAAATATATTTTTAAAAAATAAATTATATTATTCTAATTTTTACTAATTAATATTCATTACATGAATGTTACTTTATTTATATATATATAATAATTTAATTGAATTAAAATAATTTTAAAATTTGATATATTTTAAAAAATACATAACATATTAAAATACATATATTAATATTTATAATAAAAAATCATTTTTCTTTTAAATATCATTTTATTAAATTAATAATTATATGTTGATAAAATTCATACCTCTACATAGAAAACCATCAAGAATTTTTTATAATTCTTAAGGCTAATATAAGTAATAGTGGAACTTGTAGGTGATAATTCTACTTGCATGGATCTTGTTGTGTTATCTATGATATTAAAATTCTCCCCTAGATGATTTCTCTCAAGTCATAGTTGTTGAATCTTGAAAAAGGATTGCTAAATAGAAAACAATAGTATTGTTACCTCCTTTAAAATATTGGATAATTGAGTCTCATATGGAATATATCTACAAATTTATGTTGTAACCTATTCCTTTTTAAATAAACATCACAATGTAATTATAACTATTTATGCTCGCCATAAAAAGGACAATATTATAATGGGCACATATACTAATTACTTTAATTGTGTATCCTATGCTCATTTAACATAAATTAAATTAACTATTCCCATTATTAAATTTTTTATATTATTTATTTATATACCCAAATTACTATATATTTATAATCATTATATATACCCAATGGCCATATATACTTGATAGTCGTATATAACCAATAATCATATAATTAACACATTAATTTTCTATAGTTTCACATATATATTTATCTAAAATAATTAATCTTATTTACTATTTCAATGTGTCTAACATATTTATAATATTTTTTATTCTTTCTATAGTTATACTCTATGGTATGATCTTTATGTGAGACCACAAGGATGAATACTTCAAGCTCATGGTATTTTTATTTAATTGTGGGTTTTTCCTCTTGTAATTTTCTTGATTATGTTTTATATATCTTTCTTATATCATATTTAATTTAATTTCATTTTATATGATAATGTTCTTCTTGAATGAAAAATTGAATTGTTCATTTTATCTTATTATTGTGGGTATTACAAGCTATAAAAAATATGGGATTTATTAAAGGTAATTATTTACTAAAAATAATGGGAGTTAAATTCTCCCCTTTTAAAAAAATTCATGCATTAAATTTTATTACATAGATGAAAAAATATGATAGAAGTTTTGTCGCATTACATATTCATATTCCCAAAATCCTATCTAAAACTTATCATTACAATAGAGAATTTTGATAAGGTGAGTAGTATAATTTCATAGTACTTTATCGCTATGATACATGATCTTCGTCAGTTATTCCTAATAAGAAATATTATGTTCTAGTTGTACAACCATTATGTTTAGTATATGTGATAGATCTAGTATGTACTTCCCCAAAACTAACTCATGGAACACATTGTAAACTTGAGATAGATTTGGTGGAAGCTCCAATAAAAACACTATTTTCCCCACAACATCAAGAATCATGAATGGGTCAATGCATCTAGGTATTAGATTTCTCGTATTCAAAAATATTATAACTATATTTATTAGTGATATTTGGAGTATTTTTTGTCTCTAACTTCAAACTACCTAACTCATTGATGATTATCAGAATGTCTATTTTTTCAAACTTGTACTACTTTAATATTCCACTAAATTTTTTGAATATTCTTGATCATTTCTAAATAAATATCATTCCCTAATAACGTTTTATCTGCCACTTCATCCCAGAATATTGGAGTTATTTATATCTTCCTATATATATCCTCATACAGTGTTATTTGAATTCTTGAATAGAAATTGTTATTATGTGAGAATATGACAAGTAGAATATTTTGATCCTAGAAAAATGTT
This sequence comes from Viscum album, assembly GCA_963277665.1. Classification (NCBI taxonomy): domain Eukaryota; kingdom Viridiplantae; phylum Streptophyta; class Magnoliopsida; order Santalales; family Viscaceae; genus Viscum; species Viscum album. The sequence continues at coordinate 343,178,589 of OY728127.1, read as the reverse complement.
TAACCCTTCAATAAAGATATCAACATATATTACAAAGTCTAAGTGATCATTTATGTTTCACCATCAGTTTGATGTTGATATGGAGTGATAATAGTCATCTCTATGTCTAATTGTTACTAACTTATTCTCTAAAACATTAATTTGAACCTTATATTTTCATAAAATAAAATTTAAATTGGTACTTGATACTGACTTAACACTTCTTTAATGTAAATAATGTAAATTATATTGAGTGATAAATCCCTTAAAATAGTAATTAAATGTGTTAACTTCTTAAGCCAATAAACCTCAACCCAAATGGCATTGCTTATGTTAGAGGTCATGGGAAAACCTATGAAAACATACATGTTGTTGTTATCCAATTAACATATAGTTATGGGTAATGGTTACGTAATCCCATTAGATTTTTTTCATTTAGCCTTAACTTACTGGAATTCCAAGCATCAATATGTATACTCTAAAATCTCCTACTCTATGGTTTTGAACTATTAATTCTCCCTAACATATATATATCTTTACAATTCCCAACTAAATAGATAATTATGAGCTATGTGTATCATATAAAAGCTCTTAATTTTGTTTTGTAATAAATGGGACATATATTAATGTTCCTGATATTATAAATCCATATTTTTCAAGGTTAAACTCTAGAATATTTCTCACATTTTAAATATACATATTATCCTTTTATTCTTCCTTGATCTGTATCTAGATAGATTATTGAGTAGTCATTTAGGGAAGGTCAGATTCCATCCCATCCCATATGATTTCCATGTTTATACTTTTCATATCCATGAATATTTGGTCTCTTTAAATCCTTATCAAGGGTAAGGTAGCATGATCCTTTTGATTCAAAAAATGAACCACCTTGTTTTCATTCACATAATGGTAATGTATTGAGCAGTCATAATCATCGATAAACTACAACCATATTCATTTTCACATGTTCAGATCATTATATATGAATATATACTTTAAGATATTTTAATTAATATATAAATCATATTTATCTTAAATAGTTAATTACAATAAATATTTAATGTAAAAAATACTCATACTAACTCTATATCATGAGTTAGATAATTTTATCATGGTTATTTAATTGACATGAAGCATAAGTTATCACCTTATCATTTTTCATAATAACATAACCCAAACCATTATTTAAATAATCACAATATATCAAAAAAATTCTTTATTAAATGGAAGTGTGAATACAGGTGAAATAATCAAAATTTTCTTAAGCTCATTGAAAATATCCTCACATGCTTTTTTCTTGAGAAACATTACTTCCATCATTGTTACAATGGGTAGTGGATTTCATCATCAGGGGAAATTTCTCAAAAATTGTTGATAGTACTAGAAAATCTAAGCAGCCTATAGATATCTATAATATATGTTGGTTTATTCCATTATTTAATCACCTTAATCATTGAAATACCCGTAATTATACCTTCATTGTTTATTAAATAACCTATAAGGATATATTTTATATCCAAAATTCACACATTTTCAATTTTTTACATAGTTTCTCTTTTATTAAGGACATTATCATAATCCTAAAGTTACTACCATGCCCCTCTATTTTCTTTCAATATATGATAAAACCAATAATAAATACTAAAAAAAATTATCAAGGTAATATATAAACACTCTATTCATCATAACCATGAATATAATTGGGTAATTTTTAAATATAAAAGGAATTACTATGATTTTTTAGTGTACATACCTCATAGAAAAAGTTTTCTTTGAAATATCATCCCTTTTCACCATGAGTTGATGATATCCAGATCAATTATCCTCTTTTAATAGGTATCAATCTACTCTAATTTGATCAAACTAGTCATCAATATGGGGTATAAGATGATTTTTCTTCATTATTACCTTTTTAAGATCAAGATAATCAACGAATATATATTGAAGACCCCAATTGAAGGTGAAACTATTTCGGTGTCGAATATTCTTCCAATAAGTTGTGAATATGAAAATTCAATGTTTTCTAATAGTGATGATTTCATAGTTTTTATTAATTTATATGACATGCACTAATTTTGTTTTCAAATTTCAAAATGTTTACAATAAGTGAAGATGTGAAGATAAATCATATTTATATGATTCCAAATGATGATCATTAACTGAATGATATTTTAGATTAGGAAAAATAATTTTAATAGTTGAAGAATATTTTTGTAATTTATAAAAATACATCCCATGACTTAAAAATAGGAGGATTTAATTATTTTTTATAAATGAATTTTGTGTAACTTTATGGGTTTATTTGGCCCAGGAGTTTTATGTTTAAGATTTTAGTTAACTCTTTTAATAGGATATTACTTCAAAATGGTCCATCCATAGCCCACAATGTCAAGTTTTCTTAACCAAACATGTGAGAGTCCAACTCTATAAAATGGGTGCTAACCTAAAAAAATCTCAATAGAAGCTAATCATAGTGAGGACCAAGCATATATACGGGCATGGGTGAATGCACATAGTGCCCACAATATATACATGGGTTTCATTTAGGTGTAAAGTAGGTGTTCTCACCACATATGAATGTGTGAGGTGTATTCAAGTGCTTTACCAATGTTTTATTAATTTGTGGATGTGGAAATGTTACTTATTAAAGATTTTGTGGATGAGAAAAAAAATTATGTGGTTTTTTGTGTTGTGGGTACTAGTACTCTATTTCTAAAACATACCAAAAGAATCATCATTGTTTGATTTATTTTACATGAACCATTCAATCTAAGTGAAGATTATCTTCTAAATTAATCTATCAAATGGTTTCTATACAACAAAAAAATTACATGTCAAGATGTCTTATGATCAAACCTAGCTATAGTGATCATGCCAAGATCTTGATAATGACCCTAATAGAAGAATTTTCATGTAAGATGATGGTAGATAGGTTTTACATAGATGGTAAATTTTAAAAAGATGTGAAGCAGAAGATGAGGTGGTGCACACAGGGTGAGTATAGTGGTTCACATAGATTTTAAGGTGGTAGATTATGTTGGTGGATCTTGACTATAAGTACCCATGACCCTTTCCATTTAAAGGATGAGTTGAATGAAAACATGGGGGGATAACCTAAGATATATCAACTAAAATAGAGAATAAGTAGAGAGATAAGGATACTATTTTTTGTATGTGTTATACTAAACCGAGATGGATTTCCATGAATTGTGCATAACACATGTATGAGGATGTTTTTTGAACTATAAATCTTGACGGAATTTTGTGTAATGATTAGTAGCATACAAATACTAGATGTAATTGTTTCAGTGCTTACTATAACATAAATAAGTAATGGTTACTATATATATATATATATTATATACACTTATTTTATGTCTCAAAAGAATAGTAGGATATAATTTCATGAAGGAAGAAGAAAACAATATACTCTTATAGTAACATTTTCATATAATATTCCAATTTCTTTGAAGGTTTTATGATGTTTTGAGTTTTAGAAGTACATGCAATATTATTTTCATAAGGGCAAGTGAAAAATAAATAGTGAAAAATCCATGTAATGCATTATTAATACATGAATATAATTCAAAGTATTTGAGTTGAAGTATTTTATTAAAAGTGTATTGAGTTGAGATAGTTTATTTTTCACATTAATAATGAGATTGAGGTCAAGATTATTTACTAAGAGAATAAGTTTTCCATGTACCCAGTCATTTGCAATTTTGAGACTAAAGTAGGATAGTGTTTTATGTGTTATTTATACCTGAGTAATCAGTGTGTTTATAGAAGGCCATAATCATTTTACGATTAGTTGACAGTGATTTGTTTTATAAAAACATAAATGTATGTTACTAATTTTCTTGATGATTTACATGAATAAGTTTGGTGATCCAGTTTTCTTATAGAATAAGATTATATCATAAGGTTCTGAAAAATAAATCATAAGATGGTGGATATATTTTAATATGTAGATCATAATTGAGGAAGTTGAAGATATTAGTGGCACATTGAATTAAGTAAAGGATAGTGGGATATTGGTAACACTATGGGATAAAGTACAAAGATCCTTTTGTGGGACTCAAAAGTTAGAGAAAGATGTAATGGGATTATGTGTTGATCACTTTTGTTGGTGGAAACTTGATATATTCAGTGGGATTATAGAATGGGTACATTTTGGGACTTAATATTGATGGGAATGGAGCTTTACTTGGATTTAATCACCTTTATATATTGAATAATCTTTAACCATATGGGATAACCAATTTCATCAAGGTGTATGAATTTTGAACAAACATTTTAGATATTGTGTGCTAATATTGATTTACTTTTAGTATTGTATGTGGTATAAATTTGATTGTGAATGTATAGGATCCATTGATCATAATTGGTGATAGTGGTTTAAATAAAAGGGTGTAAAATAAAAATGAAAACAATTCAGTAAAAACAGTCACACCTGATTTTCCCCCATCCTAGTGTGACTGTATGATCCATTAGGCACTTAAATTAGTATCATATTGAAGGTTTCACCTATGAATGGATCTACATTATAGGGGAAAATATTTATATCAAAAAATTTATATTTTTAAGTGAACAATATTCATAATTAATTTATATGGAAAAAATCCTACCTATATTCATTTTATAGAAATTATGGATGTTTCAATAAATACATCGAAAAACATAAATAAAAGGTGTAAAATAATTTTAAGAAAAACTCAAAGATATAATAGGATTAACTACTGGATAAAGAAACTATAAGTGGTATTTTTTAGGTAAATTAGTGGATTCTAATTTTGATGAATCTTATTTAATATTTGATGAATATATTTTAAATTATAAAAGCAGATATAATTTGAAGAATGTTTCCAAATAAGTGGTTACTTTTATAAGTTAGTATTTTTAATTAACTTCTTGGTGAAAAATAAATAATGGAAAATTAAGTTTATGAAATGGATGAATCATTAAAAAATAATTTTTAGAACTGTAACACTCTCTTAAAATATGTTATAGTCAAGGAAGATACTATGATGTTATATAAAGAAAGATTCACCATGGGTAAATAAGAAAAAGAAAATTTTGTGTCACTTTGTAATAGAAAGTCTTCTCTGATTTAAGAATTGAAAAAAAAATGTGTGAAAAGGATGTAAAATAAATGTTTTTTAAAAAATTTATCCATGAACTCGAAAATATATATAAGACATCTATAAATTTTATAGATGTGTAACAAGAGTTTAAAGTAAAAATAATTAAATATCTTGACACTTTTTTCTAAAGAACAGTTAGGTTCATTAAGAAATGATTTTGAAGATAAATATTTAAGTGGAAGAAATATTGAAATTAGTTGAAAATGAGAATATTTATCTCAAATTTATGTATATTAAACTATAATTAAATCTAAGAAATCTAAAATAGACACAATATGAGACTTCCCGATCTACTGAGAAAATAATAGGTTCTATGAATACTTTATAAAGGTTCCTATTTCTGAATAGACTCAACTTAGTTCCAAGAAGATATTGAGATTACCTAATGATAAATCTATTGCAGGCTCAATGAATAAGATATATGTTTTTCTCTAATAAAACTATGCTAACTATATTTTTTATGATTAGTTTAGATTCTTTCTTAAGATCCAGACAAACATAGATGGAGAAAAATTCTCATAAATCAACCACATCATCAAATATAGATGTGGGTATTTGTAGGAATTATTTCTTCGTAAAGAAAACATAAAAGAAGAACCATGTTTTTGAAAAATATCAAAATGTGTCACAAATGAATAAATAAATATTTTTCTATTTTTGGTATTATAGGAATTTTAGGAATCATCCCAAATACTATAGGTACAATTTTTCATTTTATGATAATTATAAAAGTCCATTATTTAGGGGTTTTAATGCTGAAGAAAAGAGAAGACCCGCACCAGAGAAGAAAAGTTCATATAAAATAAATCTATATGAAAAGTATAGATTTCAACTCTAAATATTTTTTTGGGTAAAGAAATTGAAGTTTTCTCTATTATGATGAGTTCTAGTATATACCAATCATTCACAACCCCTATATTGTGTTGAAGAGAAGAACAAAACAAAAAGTAATCATGTAATAAAACAAGATGATGGACCGGACTTGGGATGTGAACAAAAGGAGAATATTGTTAATCAAAAAAATCCCAAGATGTTTGTGAAGAATTATGTAATCGTATCACACAAAATAAAATAGGCAATTATTATAGTACAAAAGGTCAATTCATGGACCATTGAATATTTACCTTGAACATTATTACTAAAGGAATAAATATAGAATAAAAATGAGTAATCATTCTGGAAAAGAAACAATATTATTAATATGGTGAAAAAAATTCCTGATAAAGATTCTGAAAGGTTTCTTAAAAAGGATAACTTTAAGAATGATAAAAATTTGTGTGAAAGGTTTAATATTTCTATGCATTCAACTAAAAATTCTTGACACAGTTTCCTTGATAAGAATAACTCTTCTAGAATAAAGGGAAAGTACATGTGACTTATTTTAAAAAAAATTTATTATGAAAAAGGGTTCTTTGAAAAATATAAAGAGTGTACATGTTTATAGACATTTCTCAATCTTATATTTATAATAGTTGGAAGAGGATTTCAATATGAAGCACTAAAAATTGAAAGTTCCATACTATAAAGTGTGAATATTGTTGGGTTGAGAAGAAACTCTCAATTGAATTTGTCTAACTAAGGAGCATTGAAGAACTAATTTTTCCCTATATTTATAGTGTTCATTTTTTTGTAGGGAATTATATGTAAAGAATGTATTTAAGGGAGATAAATTTTATTAAATATGTTAACATATTACAGCTAAAATTTTTACTACTATGGATTATTATTTGTGTCATGTTACCCCATTGCAACATTTAAATTCCTATCATAAGATTCTTGGAGTTTCTTGTTTAATAAATCCAATCATGGTGAACTATATATCATAACATCCTAAGACTTAACTGATATATTATGAACATTTCAAGCTCATGGGAGTGTTCTGGGTAGATGTTTTTTCCTAAAATGTGAAGGTATATTTTTTTAAAGATGATTATTTTCCGAATATATAATGTAAGAGATGAGGTGGTACTTGTTGGAGGACTATAGAGGTGTTCATTGAATTTAAGGTGACAGAGTATGTCGATGGAGATTTTTCATAAATACCCTTGACCCTTTCAATTTATAGGATGATATGAATGAAAAAAATAGAGTACAACTTGATAGTTATCCACTAAAACAAAGATAAATTATAGAGAGACAAAGACTATATTTTCATGTGGTCTACATGAAATAGAGATTGAGTTTGATGAATCATGCTTATAATATTCATAGGGATCATTCAAGAACTATAAATCATGAAGGAGTTTTTTGTACTGATTAGTAGTGTTTGAATAAGAGGTTTAACCACATATAATATTTACTATAATGTGAAGGAGTAGTGGTTACCACATACCGTGATTACACATACATTAAGTAGTGGAATCATCATGAGATATAATTGTGTTAAGGAAAAAGTAATCCATATACTCTTAAATTATTCTATTCATGTAATATTTCAATTTTACTGAAGGTTTTGTGAATGTATTGAGTATAATAAGCACTTAAAATATCATTTTTATAAGGTGTAGTGAAAATGAAATAGTGTTGTCTTTAGGAAATGAATATTAAATACATGAAGATAATTCAAAGTAGTTGAGTTGAATAATTTTATTTAAACTAAATTGAGTTGTAATAGTTTATTATTACACAAAAAAATGATATTGAGTTTAGTATTCTTCATTAACATGAGAATTTTTTGTATAACTCAGAATTTTACATTTTGAGTCTAAAGTTAGGATGTATTTTAGAATTCATTCATACCCGTGTAATGAGTGTGTTGAGAGATGGTAAAGATCATTTTTATACCAATGTATAGTGATAAACATCAGGATAATACCATTAGTTTCTAATGATCTTGACTTTTTAGATGAATAGATCAAGTGATCAAGTTTTCTCATGGAAGAAGATTATATCTATAGGCAGTGAAAAAGCAATCAAAATTGGACAAAGATCTCTCTATCTGTGGATCATATTTGAGGAATTTAAAGACTATTTTGGGACTCTAGAGTATGTTAAGTCTTTTGGGATGATAAAAAAATTATGGGATTTGTTGTGTCAATAAGTTTTCCTTATGACTTTTCCATTCCTTTATCTTTTGAAAATCACAAACACCTTATCTTAAGGAAAATTTTATTTTCCCTAAAAATTATCTTAATAATGAAATTTTTCCTTCCCCAAGGAAATTTTTTCCTTACCTATATTTTCATTGTTCATACTATAGTTTCTCTATTTCTAACTCATTTTACTTCTAAATTCTAAAAATCCATTTAATATATAAAACCTCATAATCCTATAAATCCTTAGTTTTATAGTATTCTGTTTTCAGATTCTGATTTCAGGTTCCAAATTTAGAATCCAAATTCTCTGAAATTCAGATTCTGAATTCTCTGAAATTTAGACTCTGAATGCTTTGAAATTCAGACTTCGAATTCTCTGAAATTCTAACTCTGAGTTACTCAGAATTCCGATTCCGAATTCCTCAGAATTAAGACTTTGAATTCCTCAGAATTCAGAGTCTAAATTCCTCATAATTCAGATTTTGAATTCCTCAAAATTCAGATTCTGAATTCCTCAGAATTCAGATTCCGAATTCCTCATATTCGAACTCTGAAATCCAAATAATTCAGGTTCCTAATTCATGGAAAAATAGAATCTGAATATCCATGATTTATAATCTCCAAATTATTATTTTCTTAGACTCCGAACTGTATTTTTCCTTAGACTCTTAAAAATAGATTTGGTTGAGCAGCCTTATTTTGCTTAACCTTATTATATTTATGAAACGATATTGTATATTTTGTTTCTAATTAACCTTTGTTAGAGTGAAACATGTACAAGTCCCTCCGAGATTCATGAAAAAATATGATAGTTGGAGGAGGGAGCCGACTATTGGAGAAGTGCCTATAAATAGGAGTTTATTTGAATTATACCATAATAATTGACTCGATCACTCTAGAGATTACATGTTGCTGAAGTAATTTCTAGATATAGAGACTCTCATGCCTTGTGCATACTGAAAATATTGTTCATCTGGCTTCATGAGGATTTGATTATTACTATGTAAAATTGAGGAATTCCGGGGATAGGAAGATAAAAGTTCTGATTACCTTAAAGTTTGAGGACTTCCATGGATTGGAAGACAGAGGTTCTGACTACCTTAGTGTTTGAGGGCTTGCGGGGATAGCAAGACAGATTCCGATATTCCTATCAAAGGCTTACCCTAGTGTGGGTAAGACAGACTTTCTTGAAAGTATAAATCAAGAGACCTTTATCCAAGGTTGTTGGATACCCTATTCATTGGGTTAAAATATTTCATACTTGTTACTTGTTTTGTTCCAAGTTTATTTTCCACTGTATTTTGATAAAGGAAGAAAGTATAACTTTCTTATACTTTCTTGTTCTATTATGTACTCTGATTAATAAGATTCAATATGGTTTAAGGTAGAATCTTTTCATTGTAAACATTCATTAAGTTTTATTTTCGGAACTATATTTCCGGAACCTTGAAAGTTTGTATAACTAAGAGGTCTTGTGAATTTACATTGGTTAAATTTTTTAAATATAGTTTTCCTTAAGGTTAAAAATGAAAGTTTTTAAACTTACAATTCACCCCCTCTTGTAATTGAGCATCTACATTCGTATTTTGATCCTAAAATTGGTATTAGAGAAGGTATCTGAAACACTTATATTCACATATAAGTTTTCTTTCTCAAGTTTTCATTGTTCTAAATATTTTCCTTTCTTTGGATTTTTATCCTTGTTTACAAAATTTTACTATTAAAAAGTTTATGTGGAATGATATTTTCTTTTAGATGCCTGGAATGGATGTTACTTCGATTGACAATCTAAATCCAAATATACCACCTATATTTTATGGGAATGATTATGAATATTAGAGAGATTGAATGAATACTTTTGTTATTAATACTGGAGTGGACAACTTCGTTATGCTTATTGAAGATTACAAGATTCCTAATAAAGAAGTTAGAACTTTTACTAATCAAGAAAAGTCAGAATATCAACTAAACTAAAAGGTACACAATACTTTGTTGTGTTCCATGACTAGGAATATTTATAGTCATATTTCTTCTTGTGAAGCTAAAAATTGTATTTGGAAGAAATTGGTGGTTACTCATTTTGGTACATCCAAGGTTATAGAAACTAGAAGAGCTATGCATAGAGCAGAATATCATGGATTTATATTTCCTTATGGAGAACTAGTATGCAAGGTACAAAAAAGGTTTATGACTATTGTTAACAATTTAAAATCCATGGGTGAGAAAGGTTTAGATGATGAGGAACTTGTTGACAAGATTATAGATATCATTCCAAATGAGTGGGAATCTAAAAGAACAACTATTGATGAGAATATGAAAGTATCTCAAATTACTCTTGATGAGATTTTTGGAACTCTTCTTCAACATGAGACAATAATAAAAAGAGATGATGATTTAAATAGGAAAAATAATGGAAATGGAAGTGTAGCCTTTACTACTACTAAAGTCAAGACTCTTGAAAGGGTTACAAGATCTAAGTCTAAGAAAGTCACAGTTTTATCCGAATCTAGTGAATGTGAACATTCTGAGAATGATCTATCTAATCTTGCTTAATGGATGAACAAGATGGTTTGGAAGAAAGAATTTCAGTATATATTAAAGAAGAAATAAATAAAATACAAGAAAGACTTTGAAGTCACTTGTTATGAATGCAAAAGAGTAGGGCATATAAGGCCATATTGTCTTATACTTTAGAAAAAGGATAGAAAGGAAAAGAATTATGAGATGAATAGAAAGAAGTACTACAAATCTAAAGATAAGAAATTTTTGAAAGCTAATGATACCTAGAGTGCCAGTGGTGGAAAATCTTCTGATAAGACCTCAGATTATGAATCTTCTGGTCAGAAGAATCATGGTTTACTAGTCAAATTAATCATTGAAAATAATTTTCTAATGGATGAGGTACATAATGCTGAATATATAAGAAATGTTTCCTTAAATTCTAATTATAGAGATAATAAATATTATAAATCTTTGGATGAAGAAAATTCTTCTGATGAAGATAATACATTACCAACTTATGGAGAATTTTCTAGGTTTGGTAAGCTTCTTGAGAGTGAAAATTCTATACTCAATAAAAAACTTGATAAGGAAAATTCTAGAATTTCTATTCTTACTAAAGAAGTTTCAGATATTTCTAAAGATATTGATAAGAAAATTTATGATTTTGAAAGTATTTTAAAAAACCATGAGGAAGTTAATTCTGAGAAGGATAAACTTTATAAGGACCTTTAAAAATTAATTTCTAAGAAAAATATTTTAGAGAAAAACTCTAGTGCTAAAACTAATGTTTTTAAGGATAAAAACTCAGTTCTTAAACTAAAGTCAGAAATATTTTCCTTAAGGACGTGTTTTTCAAGCTTTACCTTAGGTAAGGAAAACTTTGATAATATGTATTCCCAAATTCGTCCTCTAAAGAATAATTCTGGATTTGGTTATACTCATTCTGAACCAGTTTTTAGTAATAATTATTTTGTTCCTCAATGTGCTCCATTCGGAACTAAATGTCAATATGGTGGACATTGGGAAAAAAATTTCTTTAAAAAAACTCAATTTTTAGGTTTTCATAAAGTTTATTTTACTAAGAAAATGTGGATACCTAAAATTTTTCTTTATGATGTTTCTGGATCCAAGAATGTTTGGGTTCTGAAAGTCTAACACTCTTATTTTCAGGAAAATAAAGAAAGTACCAATAGCAATACATGGTACAGAGATAGTGGATGTTCTCGGCATATAACTGGTAACAAAAACATCTTTGAAAAGATTATCAACACAAAAGGATGAAAAGAAGCATTTGAAGATAATGTTAAGGGAGAAATTATTGGTATAGGTAACATTGTTCTTCTTAGAAAAACATTTATTTTAAATGTTTTATTTGTTAAGGGTCTTAAGAAAAACATTATTAGCATAAGTCAGTTATGTGATGAAGGTTACCTTGTGAATTTTAGGAATGATAAATGTTTAGTACACAATTACAAGGAAGAGTTTATTCTTTCTAACCATAGGCAAGAGAATGTATACACACTAAACATAGAAGACCTTAGGATCCAAGACCTACCTTTTCTTAGTGCAATGGTAGATAATTCTTGGTTATATAATAGAATATTAGGAAACTATAACCTTATGAACCTATGCAAACTCTCTAAGAAAAGACCAGTTAAGGATCTACCAGAGCTTAGATTTGATTCTTCAAAAGTTTGTGATCCTTTTCAATTTGTAAAGCAACATAAATAAAGTTTTAAATCAGTCAGTCAAGTCTCAAATACGGATGCATTACTGTTGGTACATGTGATTCTTTTTGGTCCAACACAAACTGGAAGCATTGGAGGCAAATATTATTTAATTTTCTTAGTTTATGTTTACACTAGATTTACGTGGGTCTATTTTCTAGAAAGTAAATCTAAAGCTTTTTCTTATTTTAAAATTTTTAGAGCCTAAGTTAAATATGTGAAAAACATTCCATTGATAACTATTCTTAGTGATCATAGAGGATAATTTCAAAATTCTTATTTTCAAACTATTTGTAGTAGAAGAGGAATTACTCATAACTTCTCAACGCCAAGAACCCCTCAACAAAATGGTGTTGTTGAAAGAATAAACTGAATTTTTAAGAGATAACAAGAACCACATTGAGTGAATATTCGGTAGCCAAACATTTTAGGGCTGAAGCTGTAAGTACTTCTTGTTATACTATAAATAGGGTTTTAATTAGACCTTTTCTTAATAAAACCCCTTATGAGTTATGAAATGGTAGAAAACCTATAATTTCCTACTTTAAGATATTTGGATGCAAAGTATTCATTCTAAATATTAAATATAATTTACATAAATTCACACCCAAATCTAATGAAGGAATTTTCTTAGGCTACACCACAACTTCAAAGTATTATAGAGTTTTCAATAAAAACACTTGTACTGTTAAAGAAATAGTACATTTTAAATTTGATGAAACTGATCCCTTTGTTTTTAAACAACCTCAACCTAAAACTTCCAATGTGTTTTCAAAAAATGATTATCAACCCTTGATAGAAGGTCCTTCTAATAAAGAAAATTTTCAAGAAAATTTTTTTGAAGCATTTACCCCAGAAGATTTCCTACCTTATGTTGATGAATAGCTTTTACAAAACACAAATTAGTTGTTTCTTAAGAATCATCCCAGTGATAGTATCATTGGTGATGTAAATCAAACTGTAAGGACTAGAAGTTCCTTAAGAGATGAAGTAGAACATCTAGCATTCCTTTATCAATTAGAACCAAAAAGCACTATTGAAGCTTTAGGTGATGATGATAGGGTTAAAGCCATGAAAGATGATATAAATTAATTCGAAAGGAATAAAGTCTAGACCTTGGTTGAAAGACCTAAGGAAACTTCTATTAATGGAGTAAAATGGGTCTTCAGAAATAAGTATGATGAAAATGGAATCATTGTAAGAAATAAAGATAGATTAGTTTCTAAAGGCTATAATCAACAAGAAGGAATAGAATATGAACAAACCTATAGTCCAGTAGCTAGACTTGAATCTAATCATATTTTACTTTCCTTTGTAGAATTCTTTAATTTTAAACTTTTTCAAATGGATTTTAAATGTTATTTCCTTAATGGTTATGTTCAATAGGAAGTTTTTGTTGAATAACATCTTGTTTTTGAAGATACAAAACATCCTGAACATGTTTTCAAACTTACCAAAGCTTTATATGGACTTAAACAAGCCCCTAGATCCTAGTATGATAGAATTATAGGATTTTTGTTACAAAACAATTACATTAAGAGAAATGTTGATCCAACCCTATTTATGAAGAAAGATGATAAAAATGTTTTGATTGTTCAAATTTATGTTGATGACATTATATTTGGTTCAACTTAGTAATCTTTAACTGATTTGTTTTCAAATCTAATGAAATCTAAGTTTGAAATGAGTATGATGGGTGAGTTAACATTTTTCCATGGTTTTCCAATTTCTCAGAAACCAGAAGGAATTTATATATCTAAACATACGTATATTAAATATATTCTTAAAAAGTATGGATATGACAACACTAAGAGTATATGTACTCCCATTGGAACATCAAATTCACCTGATCTTGATGAAACAGGGAAACGAGTTGATCAAACATCATTTAGAGGTATGATATAAAGTCTACTATACTTGACAGCTAGTTGTCCGGAATTAATGTTTTCAGTATGCTTATGTATCATATATCAATCCAATCCTATGAAATCTCATTTAAATGCAGTGAAATGAATTTTTTGCTACTTAATGGGAACCATGGATTTGGGACTCTTTTATACTTCTAGAAATGTTTTTTTTCTAAAAAACTTTTCGGATGCTAATTTTAGTGGTTGTAGAATGGATAAGAAAATTACATCCGGAAATTTTAATTTATTAGGATATTCCTTAGTTTCTTGGTCCAGAAAAAAGCAACACTACGTAGCACTTTCTACTACTGAAGTTGAATAAGTAGCAGGAGGAAGTTGTTGTGCTCAAGTGTTGTGGATGCAACAGACACTCACAAAATATGGTGTAAGTTTTACCAAAACACAAATATTGTGTGATGATACTAGTACCATTTCCTTAAGAAAAAATCCTACACATCATTCTCATGCAAAACAGATAGATATTAGGAATCACTTTCTTAAGGATCACACATAAAAAGGAGATATCATTCTTCAATTTATCAGAACGCAAGATCAACTTGATGATATTTTCACAAAATCATTACCCTTTGATAGATTCAAATTCATTAAACAGAAGCTAGGAATGGGAACCATGAGGTAATATTCCATATTAACTCCTTTTTGAAACCTATCTCATAATAGTAAGAAACTCCTTTTCATAGGGGGAGTACACTTTCCTGTTAATCAAAAAAAAATTCATAGTCAAAATTATTTGTATTCAAAATTTTTTGTATTCAATTTTTTTTGTAGTCAGGTTTTTTTATAAAAAATCCGGAATCTAAATTTATTCAAGGATAATTTTCCTCATTACGGATAATTTCCCTTAGCAATTTGGAAGGTATGTTTCCTTTCTTAAATTTTCATAATCATCCTTTTACATGTTGGTATTTTATCTTGTTCAAGAAATCTTTTCAGATTATTTTTTTCTTAAATATGAATTTTTATCTTAAAAACCTCAAAAGATCAAAACCTATCAAAATCCTTCTTCAGTTATCATCTCAATCGTAAGATCTAATCAAGAGTATTTCAACTGTTGGATCAAGTAAGGAAGTTGAACAGTCGCCTCAATCACCTATATAAGGACACCCCAATGGTTGTCCCAAGATGATCTTCAAGCTCTGGCATGTGGAATCTCTACTACTCTACTTAAGTTCATTCCAAATATTCATGGTTTTCATAGCTCTGAATGTCTATAGAAGCCTCTCCTCAGAAAGAAATGTCTTCTGTAAAGGAAATATTAAACTGGAAAATATACAGAGAGAGGTTAGTTGATCCCAAATTCCTTGCAAAGTATGATTCCATTATATCAAAGAATATTAAGCTGAATGGATGGGAGAGCCTATGTATATCAAAAACAAGGGCACAGAATCCAGTTTATATAGAGTTGTTAGTCAAGTTCTATAAATTAATAGGTTTCTTCAACGAAGGAGGGAGAGACAAGTTTTCCTTAAAAATCTATAGAAAGACCTACTCCCTTTCTTACAATATGGCTGCAAAACCTAATTGTAATCCATTATAAGGGAGAAGAAGAGTTATTCTCACACAAGTTACCTGATGTAGAAGGATCTTTTGACAAGGATAAATCTATAGAGTGTCTTGGCTTGAAAGAATTGAAGACTTTGAAAATTATTCATCTCTCTAAAAATCTTCAGATTCTTTAACTATGGGTTCAGGGATTTCTCATTCTGATTAAAGGGGACAAGGATACCATGAAGAAAAGTGATATCTATGCATTATATTTTTTGGTGAATCTCAGTAAAATCAATTTAGTAAAGTATGTTTTTCTAATAATCGAGAATATAAATAATGGAACCCTAAAATCTCAGATTATCATGTATCCAGCTATTCCTTTGAAGATTATAGTTCTTTGTCTTCAGTCTTTCAAAATTACTTTTAGTTCAAAGCCAATAAATATCAAAGTAATGTTGTTGAGTGATGATAATCTAAGGAGAATGAAAGTTGGTTTTTCTAATGATTTCAGAGAATTATATGATTTTTTGAAAGATGATATCCAAGCTCTCACAAAGAAACTAGAGGTGGATGAAACCTCCAAGAAGGGTAGAAAGAAGAGGAAGGAAAATGAACCAGAAAAGAAAGAAAAAAATCTTGTGGATAAGGTAACTCAATCTGAACCTCCAAAACCAAAAAAAACAGAAGGATTATCCTGATGAAGTAGTGGATAAGAGAATAGAAGACAAGAAAAATAATAAGGAATGGGAGATTACTTTTGGTTTCGACCCTACTGAGGCAAAATCATTAAAGACAAAGGATACTAAAGATCTTGACAAGCAATAGAAATAAAATAAGTAGAGGAAGAGGTTATTAAAGGCTGAAATTGTTGAATCCCTTCTCAAGGATATTTAGAAAGCATCTGAACAAATCACAATTCCAGAATCATTTTTTCTATAATCACTTCCTCAGACTCTAGGAAAGAAGGTGGTGATTCCAAATCTAGAACAAGTAGAAGAAATTGTTTAGGTAGAGGAAAAGGAAATATAAGAAGAAGAATAAGAATAATGAGGGGATGAAACTGATGATGTCATAAATCAAGTTGAAGATTAATTTGAGAAGGAATGAACCTCTGTAAAATTATCGATCCGGACTTCTCAAGTCGAATCCTCAAAACTTTATACTTTAAGAAATGAATAGAAGGGTCAAGAATAAGTAAACAAACCTTCTGAAGAAGAAAGTAGCAATCAAGATTTCATTCATCTAGAAGATCAAGTGGTTGATGATGGGAAAGATGAATTTGAGGAAGATAAAATTGTTCAGTTATCAGAAAGTGAGCATGAATCACCTAAAGCAGAAGACATCATTCAGAGAGTTGATAAGGGAAAGCAAGTGTTGGTCCATACCCCTAGAAAATCTTTAGTAAAAAAGAATGTTGTTGGAAGTTCATCAAAGAGGAAATATGAAGAGTTAGAACAATATTCCTCACCAACCAAACATTATAGTTTAGAATCGTTCTCTCTTAGACATGATTCTGTGGTACAATCTTTGAAAAAGATGGTCAGTACTATTCCTTTATTTCCAAGTATATATTCGAGGTGTCAGTTTCTTCAGCAGTCCTTTAATCATAAATCAGATTCAGTTTCAATGCTTATGGATAAATTTGTTGGACTAGAGGTAGATTTCAAATCCTTTCCCATTGGTTGTGAGGCTCATAAAAGGTCATGCAAGAAGATTACAAGCTGGTCAAGGAAGATAGTCGAAGACCTAAGAGCTTTTGATGAATTTCAAGATAATGTGAAAGATACATTTGACACCGAATATGGAAAGCTTAATGATATTACTAATATCTTTGAGGAAAAGATGACTCTAGAACAAACAACTTGGAAGTAAGAAGTCAAGGACTAAAATTGAAAGCTTAATTTTATGGCTATGAATTGGAAGAGGGAAATAGATCTCAAAATAGAATTTGATGAAAATATTTTTAAGTAAGAAGAAGTCTTGAAGGTTCAGGCAGACATTCTTAAGGTTCAGTAAGAAATGTTGAAAGCCTTAGAGAAGAAAAGTGAAGATCAGGATCAGTTGCTCGAGTGCATGGAAGAAGATCACTAGGAGCTCAAGAAACTAAAAACCATTGTCAAGAAGTTGATGTCGAAGGAGAAAGAATGATAATTTTTCTAATTTCAATCTTTTTCTGAATTTCTTACTTGTACAAATTATTTCAATATTAATGAAATTTTGGTTGTTCTATATATATTTGGTTGTTTTCTACTAATTTTTCAGGTACCATTTTTTTCCATTCCCTCTATTTTTTTTGAAAATCACAAAGGGGGATAAAGGAATGATAAAAAGACTAATAAGAAGGAAGATATTTCCCTAAGTTAGGGGGAGTTCATCTAAGGGGATGTTCATATCAAATAAGATTTTCGTATACAAAGAAAATGTAAAATCTCATTTAGGAAATCAATAATATGATCCTTAGGGACTTCAAAACCCAAGGGGGAGTTATTTATATTCACTATAATTCATAAGTAAAAGGGAGATACGTTTTTATTTTCAAGTCTATAAAAATTCAAATTCATTTTATTCTTTTTCATAAGGATGTTTGTGATTTCCAAAAAGTGGGAGATTGTTGAGTCAATAAGGTTTCTTTATGACTTTTCCATTCCTTCATCTTTTGAAAATCATAAACACATTATCTTAAGGAAAATTTTATTTTCCCTAAAAATTATCTTAATAAGGAAAATTTTCCTTCCCCAATGAAATTTTTTCCTTACCTATGTTTTCATAGTTCATACTATAGTTTCTCTATTTATAAATCATTTTACTTATAAAGTCTAAAAATATGTTTCATATCAAAAACCTCTAAATCCTATAAATTCTTAGTTTTAGAGTATTCTGTTTTCAGATTCTAATTTCAGGTTTTGAATTCAGAATCCAAATTCTCTGAAATTCAGATTCCGAATTCTCTGAAATTCAGACTCCGAATTCTATGAAATTCAGACTCCAAATTCTATGAAATTATAACTCCAAATTCTCTGAAATTATGACTCTAAATTCCTCATAATTCCAATTCCGAATTCCTCAGAATTTATACTCCGAATTCCTTTAAATTCAGACTCTGAATTCCTCATAATTCCGATTCTGAATTCCTCAGAATTCAGACTCTTAATTCCTCAAAATTGAGATTCTGAATTCCTCAGAATTCAGACTCCAAATTCATTATAATTCAGACCCCGAAATCCATATAATTCAAGTTCTAAATTCCTTGAAAAATATAATATGAATATCCATGATTTATAGTCTCCAAATTATTATTTTCTTAGAACCCGAACTTTATTTTTCCTTAGACTCAAAAAAAAGATTTGGTTGACAAAACTTATTTTTCTTACCCTTATTATAGTTATGAAATGATGTCATACATTCTATTTCTAACTAACCATTTTTTGAGTGACACATGTACAGGTCCCTCCAAGATTTAAGGAAAAATATGACTGTTGGAGGAGGGATCCGATTGTTGGAGAAGTGCCTATAAATAGGAGATCATTTGAAGGGGCTCGTAACAACTGACTCGATGACTCTAGAGATTACATGTTACTGAAGTAATTTCTAGAGAGAGAGACTTTCATGCCTTGTGTGTATTGAACATATTGTTTATCTTACTTTGTGTGACTCTAATTGTTGCTTTGTACAATCGAGGACTTACTGGGATAGGAAGACAGAGTTTCTGACTACATTAAAATTTGAGGACTTCTGTGGATAAAAAGATGGTGGTTCTAACTACCTTAAAGTTTGAGTATTTGTAGGGATAGCAAGACAGATTCCGATATTCCTATCGAGGGCTTACCCTATTGTGGGTAAGATATAATTTCTTAAAATTATAAATCAATATACCTTTCTCCAAGGTTGTTGGATACCCTATTATTTGGGTTAAAAGATTTTATACTTATTACTTGATTTATTTCAAGTTTATTTTCTTTTGTATTTTTATAAAGGAAGAAAGTATAACTTTCTTATACTTTCTTGTTCTTTTATGTACTCTAATTAATAAGATTTATGGAAAAATCATTTCCTTGTAAACATTCATTAATTTTCATTTCTGGAACCATATTTCCGGAACCTAGCAAGTTTTTAGAACTAAGAGGTCTTATAAATTTACATTGTTTTACATTGTTAAACATATTTTTCCTTAAAGTTAAAAATAAAAGTTTTTAAACTTAAAATTCACCCCCCTCCTTTAATTGAGCATCTAAATTTGTATTTTGATCCTGTAATATCTAGTATAAAGATCCTCCTATGGGATTCATGAGTTAGAGAAAGAAATTTTAGGATTATGTGTTGATCGCTTATGTAAGTGTGAACCTTTGGTCTCTAGTGGGAACACTATGGGACTCATTATTGATGGGAATGATAATTTCCATGGATTTAACCACCTGAAAATAGTTTAGAATCTATAACTATGGGGATTAACTAGTTACATAAAAGTGTGGGTTTTTTCCCTGAACCTTAAAAATACTATATGCTAAGCTTTATTTACTTTATGTACTTTAATTGGTGTGAATGTGATTATTAATGTATAGGATTCACTCATCCAAAAATTTGAAATTGGTTTGAATTAAAATTAAGTAAATGAAAAATGAAAATAATTCATTTAAAAAATACACACATGATTCACCCCCACTCCTCAGTGTGATTACATGATCCATTGGTCACTTCCAATACATTAACAAATGCTTCTTCTTACAAAGGGACAAGTTCACCACATAATGATGATTTTTTTCTTATAAAAGCATTTTAAAATTATGTTTTAGTTGTTTATTCATTACCACCAATTCAATTGGTGATATTCTATATAGACACTTTTATATAGGTATAACATTGGGAAAGATTTTAACTGAAAACACAACCTCGTGAATTGGGGGATACAAGAAAACCCCTTAAGAAATACATCAATAAATTCCTATAAAAATTGCATGTCTTTGATGTTGAGTTTCTCCTAAACCATTTGATTCAAACATCCTTAATTATTAAAAATTAATACCCATAATAAATAATTAGTTTCTAAATAAAGTTTTTAATCATCCTTTCATGGATATTTAATCATGGTATGATTAAGGATATTAAATGGTATTTCCATGTCCTAAATAAAATTCATATGACCTATATGTAGAAAAATCCAATCCATGAATAGTATTTATTCTAATTATATTTAGGGAAAAGTAAATAAATTTTCAGAAGGTATCTAACCAAAACACTTAATTAGAGATGAGTTATATAATTTGGATACAATCATTGCACCACCAAGTTTTTTACATATAACTCAATATCCAATCTTTGAGGTTTTGAATCAATAAACATATAAAATTTACAAGTTATTAATGAGTTTGAGGACTAAAAATAAAATATGATTCTTCAAATTCTTAAGTAGATAATAAGTGTAGAAATCATCATTTTATTTTTATGATTTTGTTTCTAGTTATTTACTAAATCCAAAATGATAAGTGTGAATAAGAATGAATAATATTTTAATAAAATTTGAGTAAATTTTCATTCAAATATGAAAAATAAATACTAAAATATATTATCCTATGAAACATTTATTTAAAATTTTGATACTTTATATTCATCATAGGATTACCTAATAACCATTCTATTATAATTTTTATCCTAATTTACAAAATTAACCAAATCATGCTCTAATATGAACTGATATAACCTAAACATAATAGTATTAAATTTATATCATTTCACATAATTGTACATTTCATCTACAAAATTAAAAAACTCCTAGAAATCATGTTTTTAGGTCTTTAAAGATTAGATACGATATTATATTCTTCCATGATACAATGTACATTCCATTAAGAAAATTCTGTATACTTTATTTAATTATATAAATTTCATTCATAATATTTTCTTCATTACCTAGGGAAATGGAAAACCTATGAAAAGGGTGATATCAAATTCTCAATAAGCAAAATAGATGATCCAAAGAGTAAATATCATTTGATTTAAAACATTTTATAAGACATGAAAATGGAATAAATTTAATTATTAATGGAATAATATCATGGAATCATGAGAAGTGATAATGAATTATGATAGAATATTCATTGATTAAGTTATTAAAATGTAAAACTATAAAAGGATCATCGTAAAATAAAAACATATACCCTGTAATAAGAATGTGAACTCAATAATCATGAACCATAGTGACATGACTTAAGAATGTGGCACACTCATAAGAATATAAAATCATAGAATATTTCAAGTATCTCTATTAATACCATCATAACATAATAAAATTTTAATAATAGCTAATCACATCATGTCCACACAAAGTATTTTGAACATATCTAACCACTTTAATTCTATGCATAACATTTTTTACATAGTTAACTATATCAATTCATGCATATCATAATGATATTTTGAGATATAATTAGTAATTATATGTAATGTAGGGATATAAAATTCCAAATACACCCATCATATAATGATAAACCATGCATATGTGTTCAATATGAAATTAATCAAACATCCCTTAAAATCATGTCTTGATTGACCCATGGAAATAAAATGGTATAAATAACATTTTCATGGGTTATTTCATAAGAATAAATCAAAAAATGTATCAAGTGTTATAAAAAACATGATCACCCAAAATAAACATATCATAAGATATTTTAGAGTGAAATATATGAAATATTTTTCCTCATATGATGGGTCTTTTAGATATAGATATATAAATGGAAGAGAAATACTAAAAATATTTTTCTTAATATTTCAATAACATCTTCATAAAAAATGATATATGAACCTTTTAGAATAATTTTCAAAAGTTGAGAAAAAAATTAAGACTTTTTTAATAATTGAAGTTAAAATAATTGAGCCTTAAAAAGAAATAAAGAAAAAGTACATGATAAATGGATTGTAAGTTATAAAATGTTTTGGAAGTTTAAATAAATACATTGTAAAAAAATTAACAATTTTGAAACAACCTAAATCGATAAAAAAATATATAAAATTTTATTCTTGAATTAAATAAGATAGAATTATGTGTGTTATAGAATAGAAGACATATTTAATTTTCAAAATAATCAAATCTTACTTTTGTGGTTAGAATAAACATGGATATGGAAGCAAAATAAAAAAAAATATTGAGTGATAAAATCCTTTTTAGCATCATATTTTTATGAGGTGATAATCAATAAAAAATATATTCTGATAAGGAAAAGTAAATTGACTCAAAAGAAACATTAAAATAAAATATTTAATAAATAATATATAAAATATTTCTAACATTGGAGAACATATTCAATGAATAAAGAGTATGAATCAATGGAGTATGAACTTTTTTATAGTAGAATTTTAATAAAAGGATATTGATATTATTTAGATGATATAGGAGTCGTAAATAAAGTTTAATAAGGGAAATTATGATAAGATAAAAGGAAAATAAATAGAAGATGTTAGTACATAGTAAATAGAAACTTGACCTCTTTTTGAAACCTTATTTGGTTTTAAAGTATTTGGTGATCCTTTTTGAGACTAGGGGATTATAGAAAATGAAAGAGGATTTTTAGGGTATAAATTTATTAGGATATTAGGGATTAAATTATAGAAAATTCATGGTTTAGAGTGGGTAGAGGAAGAATCCTTTTATTGGTGAGTTTGAGTGGACAATTATCAAATACCCCTTCTTTAATGTGTAAAAAATATAATCTTATAAGTAAAGTTTATTTTAAAAAAATTATGAGGATAGTTCTACCATTCTCTTATCTATATATTTTTTTGATAAGGTTTAAAAATATTTTATCACTTTACACATTAGTTTAACGTTTTACCTTATTTTAACTATTACCATTATAACTCACATTTTACTTTGGTAAATTTTATTCTAAAAGATTAAATTGACCCTATTGCCTAATTTTTAAAATTTGATTCTGAATATGAAACCCATTTCATTAAATTGAATTAATAAAAGTTATAATAAATTATTTTAAAATAAAAATTCATAATATCTAAAATAAAATTGTTTTAGAAAAAAATTTAAACATTAAATACCTTTATTCATACTTTTTACCAAATTATAAGCATTGCATGAATGTCAATTTACATGTATATATATATGAGAAATATATTTCCTCAAATTCATCCCTTTAATAAAATATATTTAATAACAATACCTAAATTATAAAAATACACATCTTAATGTTTTTAATTTTAATATTTTTATAAACAAATTTTTTATTACTTTAATAATTACATGTTGATAACATACTAATCACAACATAGAAAATCCAATAGGACCTCTATAAAAATGCTAAGGTTGAGGTAAGAATTGGTAGTATTAGTCACGGGTAGTGATTTATCAAGCATAGATCTCTTAATGATTTTCATTATCTTGGACTTCTATTATGGATGGTTTCACTCAATTCATACTTGTTAAATTTCAAATAGGGTTTGGTCTACCAAAAACCCAAGTTTTGTTACCTCCTTAAGATCTGATAAATGAACCTCATATTTAATATTTATATAATTTGATTATATATCTTATTCCTTTATTTATAAAATTCATAATGTGATTAATACTATTTATACTTACAATATCAATGGATATGTTATAATGATTATATCTCTTGATTACATTTATTGAGTATTCAATACTCATTTAACTAAATAGAAAATAATTTATACCATTAATAAATTTTACAAAATGGTCATTCATATATCCGAATTACTATATATTTCCAACCACTATGTATGACATACAACCATATATTTTCAATGGCCATATATTAGTTACAATATATTCCTATATATATCCTTATATACTTACCTAAAATCATTGATCATATTTCTTTTTACAATATGGTTAGGATATTTCTAATATCATTCATTCTTTTAATAGTTATACTTGTTTTTATGATCTTTATGGGAGATCATTTGGATAAATTCTTCACGTTTTTGGTATTTTTATTTACATATGGTTTAATTCATCTTTATTTTCTATATTTTGTTTCATATATATTTCTTATAATGTATTAGTGTTTATTTCATTTTATATTTTAATGTTCTAAATTAATTAAATAAGTAATTATTTATTTTAACTTAATGTTGTGTGTATGAAAATTTATACAACACACAGTAATTATTAAAAGATTCTCATTCTAAAAATATGGCTTGTTATAGACCCCCCCCCGTAAAAAAATTACAATAAAAATTTAATTACCCTAATTGAAATTAATGGGAGTACTTTTCTGTCATTACTTGAGATAGACATGTCTTGGTGAATCTATGTATTGGTAAATTTTTGTTCAAATGTGTAATTTCATTGATAATGATGAGTTTGGGTTTAAATTGTTTTCCTTTTTAATATGGGATCATTGATTTTTTGGGATTCAGTTGAGGAATTTAAGGTTTAAGGGTAGAATATTAGGAATCATTAGGTATGGTTTATGGTATCCTAGAATTTTTATGGATTTTTTTTGTCTATAGGAGGCACCACATGTAGTTTATAATTATATGTGGAACTATAAATTTTGGTGGAGGTTAACAGGTACCGGATGAACCTAGGTAGTGGGGGGTGTTCTGGAGGGACCATGAGATACCTGGTGGATCTTTAGTGGGAACTAACTAAGCCTAGTCAATTTTTTTCATATAAAAAAACTTTTTCAAAATTACCCTCAAGTCTATTTACCCCATTTGGACTCTAATTTGATCCATTATCCCCCTAGTAACTAAGATTCATCTCCTTTATCTCCTATATGTCTTCTTCTTCCCATTCATTTAAATATTTTTCTAATAATGTTACAAAGGTAGTATTTAGGAACAATTCAAGGTGATTCCACCTCATCCTCTTATTATTCTCAATGTTATGCATTTTCTTCATATTCCTCTAACTTTTTTTCGGGTTTTGTAGTTGATATTTAACAATGGAAATGTGAAATCACTGTTAACATAGGGTTTTTTTCTTCCTGTATCTCAAGAAATCCTTAATGACTTATTTTCATACTTATTATTGTTGTTTTAATACAAAGACACTAGAGTGTGATATTTTCTAGGTTTTTTCATATTCAGTAAATATATTATAATATGTTTTAGTAGATTTTAATTTTATGTTTTGATAGTTATGATTTAGATGAATTTTATGACTATTCTTTATGAGTTTTACTTTTTGGTTGGTCATTTTTAATTTTGGTAATTTTTTCATCTAGATTATTTATTTATAGAATTGAATTTAATGATTAATAGGGGTTATTTTATGGTTTTGGTCTATTCTTGATAGTTAATGGGATTTATAAATCTCATATTTGATTGTATTAAGTGGCCAAGACCCTTCGACTAATTTTCAATTTATGCCTGAAATATGGATACCATTTGTTTTCCTAAACCAATGATAAAGTGTAAAACTTATTTTTTGTAATTATGAATTAATCGGTTTTCTATCATATTTTAGTGTAAAATATTAAATATTTTCATGGGTTTTTCTTATGAACTTTGAGTTATAACTTAATTCACTCATGCATTCATTGGGAATCATGTTTTGTGGTACGTGCATGATTGATCATTTTCAGTATTATTGATTCATAACTTATCTCATTTAACTCATATGTAAATCTCTTATTTTCTTACATTTGAGGTCTTTATTTAGTCTACATAGAATATTTTTTACCATATTTTTCATAGTTTTCAAGAACATAACGAATGATCATGTATTTCTACAGGGTGGAGTATTTTTAAATTCAAAATTAATATTCGAATTTTCTTTTATAATACACATGAATTAACTAATATGTAAAAGTTTTGAGTCTATTTATGTTATGTTAAGCCAATTTATCCTTAGGAGGTTCAGTGTAAAAAAATTATTTAATATAAACTCAGTTCATTTGCCAAAATTTTATGGATTTTGTTTTTAGGATAGGGCTTACTCTCTCAAGTTATTATTATATCCTATATAGTGAAACCTTCTCATTACACTTGAACTGAAATGAGTCAAAATTCAATGATCATAAATTAACCATTGGTTATGATATTTTATCTATTTAGAGGTGATGGTTGGGTTAGTTAAGTGGGATGTAATAGTTTTAAATTTAAAACATGAAGCTTGTTGTTCTAACTAGATTTGTTATTTATTTCCTTAATGTTGAAATTTGGAATAATTTAAAATAGAAACCCTATTATACAAGTTTTATCTTCCATTTTAAACACCTAATAGGGCATTTATATTCTTTTTTAAAGTTCTTCTATAAAAATATTCTTTATTTAAAAAACAACTATTTATTTAAAATTTTCAATCAAACTATTTCCTTTAAACTCCAAATTGGGTTTTTTATATAATTGAACTAATATTTGGATTCTTATATGATAATATGTTCTCAAAATGTTAATTTTGTAATGTAATTTGATGTAATAAATCACCCCTCTTATTTTTTATTTAGTTGTGGCATACTATTAGTGCTCTCCATCACTGTTAAACCTTAGCTAGAGCCTTTGGGTTACTCACTCTACTTGATAGCTTTAAACTAGAAATGCTTGAATGTTTTCTTATTAATATTTAATCCTCTAATCGACTATTTGTTGTTTTGTTTATGTTATGTGATAACTATTGACAAACTAGTAATAAAATGTAGTTTTTTGTGATTAGTTTTGAGGAATTACAACATAAACATAATTTATGTATTTTACTTATTTATAGTTATTTTCTATTTACACTTTAGAGATACAAATTATTACTCGATATAGAGCTTGTTTAACATCTTGATATACATCATGACGTTTACTTTGATATAGATATTATATTCTACTTTTATATGTGGTTTGAATACTACTCAATAGAGCATACTACTATTATATAATGACTAATAAGGTGTCCATATATTGATGATAATTGTATGGTTTCGGATGGTTTCACAATTCCTAGACTCATTATACCTATTCCCATTTTTCCCTAGGTTGGCCTGTAAAATTTTCTTAACTCGTTATACATGATTCCCTCTCCCTTGGGATGGGTCTCTGGGACCATGTATTATATTTCTTATATCTACATATTTTTTGGGTTTATATATGTACATGTGTGTGTTATAAACAAGTCCATGTTCTGAATCTAATGGGGGATGTCACTAATATAACATCTTAAATCCAGGTTAGACTGAATGCAGGTAATACAGGTATGAACCCAATGGGTGTAGGGAGTTATTTTTTATAATTAATATTGACCTATGTATCTCATCACTATCGATATGTTTCTATGAAATATTTTTTTCTTTCTAATTTTTTTATCATATATGTATATAAATGTGTATACAAGATCATGAATGAACCTATTATATTACTATTCTATTGAGACACTATTGGTGGTTCCTTACTAATTAGTTATTCTCACACACTTTATATACACCTTAGTGGACCAATAGTATCACTTATTTTATTTTATGAGTAGACTCAAACCTTGTCATCTAGTTGGGTAGTATAGTGCCTTAGGATTTGGCATCTGGGTAGATTTCTTATAAAGTTTGGATGGATATAAGGATCTATTTCTAGGGGTTGTTCCAGGATATTCCAGTTGTGTTTTCATAAGAATGATGTCAAAATTTTGGCCATTAGGCATTTTTTGGTTGGTAATTTAGGAACATATATAGTTTTATATAATATTTCACATTATATGGCCTTTTGGGATGATTTATACATTGGGTTAGTATGTATGAATGTTCATATAGTTTTCCATCCATTCTTGACTAGTAAATATGATGTATAGTTATTTTAATGGTGGTTATTAATTTCAGTTTTAACTAACCAATTCTGTTAGGGATCTTGCTAGATTATCATTATAACATTTTTTATTCAAATTTGAAATTAAAAAGGTGGGAATAACCACCCACTCATGTGTATTTTCACCCTGGGCATTTATGCAAGATTTTAGCAACTTGGATGTTTTCTTGAGGTGGTATGGTGGTCTAAACCAATATTGTTCAGGTATACGGAATAGTTTCATTATAAAATGGGTTTTTACATATTTTAATGTTATCTTGAATCTATTATTTTATGTATTATATAAGAGATATTGGATTTGGTCTAATGGGGTACATTATATGCATGTGTGTCTAGCATCTATATTGGAAGCCTATGTTACTTGGGGTCTAGTAGTTCAGTCTACTGATTATAGGTTTTAATGATCTATTCACTTTGGTACTTTTAGGTAGAACTAATGAAAATATGAGAAAAATATATGGATATATTATGTTCTATTATTGGGTTGGGTTTATACATTACACTAGGGATTAATAGGTAGGAACATGTAAGAGGTTATTCAACATTTCAATCCTTTCTATGTTTATTTATATTATAGATGGAATCAATTTACAATTTTTATTAACTAAATCACCAAGAATAAATAATTTTTTTAACATTTATATATTGGTGATAACTATGTAAATATGAGTCAAAAATTGGTG
Organism: Viscum album; assembly: GCA_963277665.1. Taxonomy (NCBI): domain Eukaryota; kingdom Viridiplantae; phylum Streptophyta; class Magnoliopsida; order Santalales; family Viscaceae; genus Viscum; species Viscum album. Next base: position 343,149,350 of record OY728127.1, on the reverse strand, counting down.
CCTTTGTAATTATATTTTGTTTAGAATTTTACTACTGAGCATGTCATTATTCCATAGTTATATTTCCTTATCATGTATGTTTCATGTTATTTGTTAATAATTTTATTATTCTCTTTTGATAATTATATTGTTTCCTATTTTCATTTTAGATATTCCCATACTATTCATTATTTATTTAGTAATGTATTTTATAGACTCTCTAATCTATTCGTCTTATTATACAATATTTTATTACATGTTGGAAAGTATTATTAGATTTTATTGGATATATCCCCAAGAATGATAGTCTCACATTTCATGTCATAAAAATTACATTTCCATATCTTTCATCATGATTTTTAGATTAAATTTGTTAATATCTGAAATTAAATAATTTTTTTCTAAACATGCACTTTAAATGGAATGTGTTTTGAAAAGTCATATATATTTTTAAATGGTTCTTTTCTAGTAATGTAAGATGTGTGAAATTTTTTATTCAATTGTATTGTGAAACTAGGTGGCTCTAAAAATATGGTTCTTTTGAAAAAAAAATTGTTATATAGTATTTGGAATTAGAAATTATGGGTTCTAAAAAACTATTTTTAATGTAACATTTTAGAAAAACCAAAATTGGTAGTTTAATGTAATTAGATTTATAAATTTGTACAAGTTTTAGAAATAAACTTTTCTAGTGGTTTCAAAATTAGAATTTTTCATGTATACTTATTATGATGAGTAAATGTATTGATAAGATGTAATTAGGTATTAGGATGATTATATTAATCCCTAGGTTATTTTTATGGTGGGGATCATCAAAATAGTGATGGTAGTATAATTGATGTTTTTTATAATTATAGGTATATTTTTTTATTCCTGCTATTATAAACTAGTGATAGTTTATTATATTTTTTATTTTTGAATATATATGTCATAAGTTTAGTGAATACTAATAATGTAAATTTAAATTGGGTTATATTATATCTTTTGGTTTATTTGGGTTATTTGATAGTGTTTGTTAGTTGTAATACCTTCTTGGGTGTTGAATCATTGGTGATCCTTGTGTTTTGGATTCTATTTTAGAGAGTCATGCATTAGAAGCATGGTAAATGATTCAAAGTGTGTATTGTTGTTATGGCCATGGGTATAGAATTTCATATTAGGATCTTATAGTTTTTGAAAATTTATATCAATATTAAAGTCTTATATAATGAATATAGTTTGTGTTTAATAATATGTATTTAAATTTAACCATGTATCATTTATTTTTAGGTGTAAGGAGTCATTGTATTAATAGACGATTCATCCTTTTTGGGATGAAATTTTTTATAGTGTGGACTTTGTAATGACTCATGCTCTAGTGAATATATATATTAGTGAATTTTTCCTGAAACATTGAATCTCAATGATGAAGGTGAGGGTGTGTTTGAATCTTTTGGATTTAGATAGGGGATTATATTCTATTTTGGGATTAAGTCAACTATTTTGAGGTGAAATTTTGTAATCTTAAGTGTTTTTGGGTTTGGTTTGAGGTATCATAGTAATTTTGGGGATTCATGTGTGGTCAATAAGAGGTAACACAAATATTTTATAACTACAAAAGGAACTAGGTACCTGTTGAAGGGTATTAGGTACACGGTGATCCCAATAAGTGAAGGGGGTGTTATGGAGTGTTCACCGTGTATGCAATGGATCTATAACATGTAGGTATGATCAAAATTATCATTTAAAAAGTGTGTTTTTAAAATTCCCCTCAAGAATATGTACCTCATTTTCCCTTTATTTAAATACATTCCCCCTAGCTATTGAGAACCATATCCTTTGGCTCCTCTAGGTATTTGTCTCCCTTTTTTCTTGCTTCTTTATATAAATAAGCTCCAAATGTGTTTTTTCATGAAAAATTCAGTGTAATCCTTAATCATATTCCACTTTTTATTCCTCTTACTACTACTATTTGAATTTCACTTGTTGGGTTTAGGGGTTCAATGTTGAGATTTAATAATTTCATGGTGAAATCACTTCATAGATTAGGGTTTTTCATTACCTTATTTTAGGGAATCCATAATGAATACTTCTATTTCATTTTTTGGGATATTACAATATGAAATAAATAGGTTTTGATCTATTATAGGTATATTTATATTCATATATTAAATTGGAGTATGGTGTGGGATTTTTAATTATTTCTTTTAATGGGTATGTTATTTAGTGAATTTTGGGAGTATTCTACCTAATTTTTCCTTTAGGTTTTCAATTCCTAAATTTTGGATATTTTTTCATTGTGATTATTTGCTTATATAATTTTTTTAATGGTTTATAGGGGTTATTTGATAATATTTTTTCAATACTTAGTTTTTTGTGGGATTGATAAATCTTGTGGTAGTTGGTCTTGACCCTTTAGGTGATTTTTAGGTTATTCATAGAACATACCTTCCACATGTTTTTCTAATCCAATAAAAACATATAAGACTTATTTTTTAATAATTTTGATTAAATGGTATTTTAAACATATTTTGGTTTAAAAGTTAATTTTATTAATGGGTTTTTCATATGAACTTTGTGTTAGCACTTAAATCATTGATGCATTCATTGAGAACTTCATTGTGTGCTTTGCACATAATTGATCATTTTCAATCTTATATAATTGTAACTTATTTCACTTGAGATATATTAAAATAACTAATTTTTTAAATCTAGGAATTTATTTAGTATACATATAACATGTTTTACCACTATGGTTATAGTTTTCATAAACTTAATGTATGACCATGTACTCCCACATGGTGAAACTCGTTGTCAAATTTCAAATTCATATTCTATGTTCCCTTCATAAGACGCATGACTTCCATGATATGGAAAAGTTGGTGGTTGATTCAATTCGGGCTATGTCAGATGATCCTAGGGGGTTTAGTGTAAAATTATTTCTTTATCATCTATTCATGTGAAAAAAAATTATGGATTTAGGTTTTGGGTTAAGACCCACTATTTTGAGTTTTTATTATACCTTATATTGTGAAAAAATATCATTCCATTTAAAAATAATTGATTTATAAGTCAATGATACAAACATAACCATTAATTAATAGCTTTCATTAGTGTGTGGTGATGGCCAGGTTGAATTTGTGGGAAATAATGGTTTCAACTATAAAATATAAAGTCTTGGTGTTCTAACTAGCTTGTTTTTTTATTTCCATAAGTAGTTTATGTTTGGAATTATTTATAATAGAAACCCTATTTTACAATTTTTAATTTATATTCCAAACATCTCTTGGGTTATATCTCTTGTTATTTTAAGTGTTTCCATCAAAATTTTATTTATTACTAAACCCTAATTCTTTAACAGTGTCTAATAAACTATATTCCTTAAACTAATAATTGGGTTTCTTATAATTGATCATACATTTATACTCTCATAAGATATGTAGTTTTCAAAGAATTATTTTTTTAATATAATTTAAAGAAGTAAAGATACCCACTTAATTGTGATTTATGCATGTCCTATATTGGGTACACCCCATCACTAGTAAAACATGACTAGAAATTTTTTATTAATCACTCTACTTGATGTATTGAGACTAGAATTTCTTGATTTTATTGATGTTACACTTTATTCATTTAGTATAATATTTTTTGTTTGATTTATGTTATGTACTTATTGTAAACAGGCTAGATGGATAATTTAGTTTTATGTGGCTGTTTTTTATGCGTTATTTAATAGACATAATGTATTCCTTTCTCTAGTTTATAGAGTATTATATTTATTCCTTGGATATACTAATTATTACTTGATGTGGATCATAAATTACATCTTCATATAAATAATGTATTTTTATTTGATCTCGATCATATATTCCACCTTGATATGTAGTGTGTCTACTTCTTGGTATGGAATACTGTTGTTATAGAATTCTTGAGTAGGTATCCACAAGTTGACAAATAGGTGAGTATAGGATCACAACACCCTATCTCATTATACTCATTTTCTTTTTTTCTAAGGTGGATTGTAAGATTTCATAGACTTGTTATACATGATTCCCTTTCCCAAAGATGGGTCTCTAGGAATCTAACTTCTACTTCACAAATCTACATATATATGTGTCTTCATATATATATATATATGTGTGTGTGTGTGTGTGTGTGTGTTTGTGTGTGTGTATATTATATATTATTATATATACTATCTCACATGGGGGGTAGTTCCAATAAATTATCTCAAACCAATACCAGGGTCAAAGTAGGTAGTGCAGGTATGGACCATCCTAGTATAGGGAGTTATCATTTTTAGTTGATATTTATCTATGAATCAATTCACAATTGATCTTAAATTATTCTTTATTTACTTTTTTCTAATATATTTTTAACATATATTTTTGTAAATATGTAGACATGCTTATTCATGCACTTACTATATCATTATTATGTTCTGACGCCATTGGTGGTTCCCTACTGACTGGTTATTCTCACACCTATAATGGAAACCTTAGTGGAAAAGCTCTATTACTTATTGTATTTTAAGACTATTTTGTTACTTTATTAGGTGGTTTGGTAGTCTGGTGCCTTGGATTTTAGAATTCAAGTAAATTATTTTTAGTGTTTAGATTCACACGAGGAGTATTTGTGTTGGGTATGTCTCAATATGTTCCAATCAAGTTTACAGAAGTCGTATAACTATATTTTTTCCTTAGGCCATGGTTGGTTGGTGATTTATTCCCATTTTTGGTTTTATCTAGTATTCCACATTATATGGGATTTTTTTATGATCCATACCTTGGTTTGGTATGTGTGAATGTTTATGTAGTTTATATATATATTATTTACAAGAGATTTTTGGTTTACATTTATTTTTATAGTGGTTATTTATTTCAATTTCACATTATCTACTCTTATAAGAGTTATTTTGGATTCTTTATATAAATTTTATTTATTTAAAATTGAATTTCAAAAGGAAGGGAAACCTCCTTCCACCTATGTTTATTTTAACCCCTAATATTTAACCCAACCTCTTATGATTAGGAGGTGCACATACGGTGTTGTGGAATCCAAGACTGATACTATTATACTATCTAGGTTAGGTTTGTTACATTATAACTTTGGGTTCCCTCATTTATTCCACAAAATTGTGATTTTTTCAAAGAACTTTGACAAAGTGATTGGTCTTATTTTTTAGTGAATTATTTCACTTATCTAATATTTTCACTAGTTTTTCATCATAAGTGATATTTTTTTCTAGTTATACAACCTCTAATTTTAGTACTTATGATATATCTAGTATATACTTCCTCAATGGTTCAACATGGAATACATAAAGAACTTATTATATGATCACTTGAAGCACTATATAATAATCTATATTCTCCAAAAGATAAAAAATCTCAAAGGGGATGATGTATCTATGTATTAGCTTTCCCATATTCATAAATCTCATAACCCAATTCCATAATTATTTTTAAAGGAATACTTTGTCTTTAGAGTTAAAATATAGATCTCATAAATGTTTATCACAATAGATATTCCATTGAATTTTTGTAACATTAATTTTACATTGAATGGTTTGGATATTATCTGTAATTTCTAGAACAAGATATTATCTCATCAACTTTATCTCTCCAACATCATCGTAACATGTTATTGTTCAATATCTCTTCCTATAAAGAACCATTTATTATTCCATTTTAATAATTAAGTGGAAAATATTGTCATATGAGAACTCAACTTGTGTAAGATATTTCTATAAAAATTCTTTGAAATACATATAATGATATATGAACAAACATTCTAATGTTTAAATGGTTCTTTTGTATTAAATATTAGTTTTATGATCATAATAAGTGATAAAAATCAACTCTGTATCTATTTTTTTAATAATTTTATAAAAATTTAATGTGACATTGGATCTTGATAAAATACAATTTAAAGTAGTAATCCATTCATCCTTATAACTTCATTTATGTATATATTGGAAATTTAATCAGGTGAGAAACCCCATCAAATAGAAACACAGTTTTTTGACATTATAAGGTGATCAACCATAACCCAAATGGAATTGTTTCATTTAGTGGTCTTGAGAAGGCCTATGAAGAAATCAATGGTGATGTTTTATTATTTCTATATATGAAAGAGTAAAAGTTTCATCATCCCCTTATAATCCAGTCATTTAACCTTAACTTGTTGGAAGACCATGTATCAAGGTGTATACTCTATAATATCCTTTATCAAGTTATCCAATAATAAATACTCCATAAGATCTATAAACATGTTTTTTCTTCCCATTTTAATAGATAATTACGATCTATGTACATCATCTAGAACATACTTATTAGATTATGGAATGGTTGGGAAATATATTTGTGTTCCAAATAATATAATTAAATCTTTGTTAAGGTTTAACTCTAGAATATTCACCACCTTCTCGATATCGTCATTGAATACTTCATTATAAATCACATAGATTTATGGTAAATAATAATTTTAGAAATATAGAATTTCATCCCTTCCCTTAGGGTTTCCTTTCCGATACATTTCATATCCAAGATGATTGGGTCACCTTAAATCCTCATAATATATAATGTAGATGGTTCTTTTTTCTTAAATAATTAGCAACCTTGTTTGACATTATATGATGGTAATGTAATGAGTAACTATAATTTTTGATCTACTCTAAAAATATCCTTTCATGCAAGTTTGTCTTATTCTATGTTAATATATACTTTGATATTTTTTTATCATTATATATCTCATATTTCTCTCTATAGAGATAATTACTCAAAATATTTAATATAAAAAATACTACTACTAACACTAGATCATGCTTCTAGTAATTTTTTTCATGGTTATTTAATTTATTTGAGGCATAAATTATCCCCTTTTTATTTTTAATAATCAAACAACCCATTCCCTTCTTTAAATGATTACTATATAATAAACACCCTTCTATTTTATAGGGTTGTGAGAGTATAAGTGTAGTAAATAACCTATTTATATTCCCTAAAATTGTCTTCAAATTATTTTTTCTTGAGAAATTTTACTCCCATGTTAACTTTGTTATTATACTTGAAAATCATGGTAAATTTCACAAAAAACACTTATATTATCCCTCTAATCCAATAATACTATATATATACATTACAGATATTGTTCTAGAACATTTTTAATAACCCATGTCTCTTAGGAATCCACGATCCATGAAGATAATTGGGTTATGCTTAATTTTGAATGGAATCAATGTGAATTTTCAGTTTACATACCTTTTATAAAAATTTGTTTTAGGTATATCATCCTTTTTACCCATATTCAATGATATAAACATAAATGATCCACATTTTATATGTATTGAACCCCTATTATACTATAAATCAATATAGGGTAGAGGATACTTGTTCATGAACGATATCTTGTTAAGCCCATGATAATTAATGTAAAGATTTATTAACCCATCATTCTTATTAATATTGAGTATAGGTTCACCCCATGTGAAATAACTTGAGTATATAAAATCATTTTCTAAATTGTATTTTATTTTTTTCTTTAATACATTCAATTTATCAAGTTCCATTTTATATGGACTCTTAAATATAGGCATAACACCATGTATGAGTTCAATTAAAAATTCAACCTTATGACTTGGGGGAGACTAGGAAACTCATCAAGAAATGCATGATCATATTCATGTATAATTGGAATTTATTTAATATTGAGTTTATTCTTATCCATTTGAGATAAATATCATTCATTTTTTAAAATAAAGTCCCATATTAAGGAATTTGTTTCCAAAGGAAGTTCAAAATCATCCTTGCATCGATATATAATCATGGGATGATTTAGGATATTTAATAAGATTTCACAATCCAAAAAATTTATAGGATCTCTATGTATACAGATCCAATCCATGCCCTATATTTCATTTAATTCTGTTAAGGGAAGAATAAATATATTTACAAGAAGCATCATCCACATACCTCAATGAGAGAGTTTTATACTTGAGATGAAATATTTCAACCATTAGGTTTTTTATCATATAAAGAAATATCCAATATTGGAGTTAGTGAATCAATAATTTTAGAAAAATTTCACGACATAAAGGAGTGTAAAGAAAATGTATAAAATAAAATTCTCTAAAATAATGAATGAATAATAAGTGTACTAATTATTATTTATTTTTTATAATTATAGTTCCTATCATTTACTAAATCCAAAATACTTGTTGAGAATGAAAACTAATAATATCTTAATAAAATAAAATTAAAAATTCATATGAATATGAAAATGCAAAGGTAAGATATATTATCCTATGATTCCTTTTATTTCATCCTATGATAGTTTTTTTCAAACTAGGTTTCCTTTTGTTTTATCATTTTATGCTTCTTAACCTAATATTAAAAATTATCAAAAACCCATTCTAAAACCAATTGAGATGAACTAAATATAACATACATATATTTTACATAATTTTACATAATTATACATTTCAAATTACAAATAAAACACACTCCTATAACTTAGAGGTTTAGTGTCGTTATAGATTAGCTACATAACTAACTTATTTCATGATATGATGAACATTTATTCTGAAGTATTTTTCATACTAGATTCCCTTATAGAAAAATAATACAAAATATTATTATTCATTTCATAGGGGAAATGGGATCATATTAAAATAGTATAAATAATTTCACATTATAAAAAAAACATGAGTCAATGTGGACACCTTCATACTAGTAGCTCAGAGTAGGTGGTTAGTTTATTATATTGGCATAAGATACAAGGAATCACATCCTGAAGGACCAGATAATTTAGTGGTCTTGGTAAATTAGATACATACTTAAATATCATATTACAATTGAATATATAAAACACAATATATTATTTTATTTGAGTAAACCATTATTCCCTTTATCATAAACCTATATATCAACCATAAAACACTTCCTTGCATGTTGGGGAAAGGAAACATAAGAAAGCGGTGAGATCAAATGCTTATTAAGGGTATGCGTATATAATAATATATCATTAATACATAAAGAATAGTAAATATCTAATATTAAATATCTAAAAACACGTTCCATTTAATCAATAACTTAAACATAATGAATAATAAGGAAAGAATAAATGATGATCAATTAATTTCATAAAAATAATAACATGTGAATAAAACATACCCATGGATATTATAAATAATTGAACAATTACATTGAACATCACTGAGTAATCTTATAATGAAGTAATTAATAATTTTATGCATCATAATCATACCATCAAGGCCTCATTCCAAGACAACTTATATAAATTGGTAAGGCCTATGCAAAATACCCAAGCTAGTTCGCTTCATGAGACCTACTGATGCATCGAGGGACTAAAGTGGTCATCACCTATCACTTTCTATGTCAAATTCATTACTCATTTGAAAGGGTAGAAAAATTATTCACATTAATATTCATATTTAAAAACTAGCATAATAAATGTTAATAATTTCCCCAATCAAGGAACATAATCATATGCCATTAAGATTAATATGGATAATGTTATCAAAATAGTACATCCCCAGTCAAACTTATCATAAAAAAATCTGAAGAAACAATAAGGATGGTATCATTACAACATATTAACAATCAGTTATAAGTAAAATAATGGATTTTTATGTTTAATAATAAAAATATCTTACAATTTCTATTAAAAAAGTATTGAAAAAAATATCTATTTAACTTTGAGAATAAATTTCAAAAACGAAAAATTTCTAAAATATTAAGGAAAAATTTCTTAAAAATATACTTATAATCATTTAAAGGAAGTTTAAAATTAATTATAGGTTATGAAAGTGGGTATTTTTCACACCTCATATAATTCAAAAAAACATTCCTTTCACACTGTTATAAAAAAGTTAAAAACTACCTCGTTCAAAAAATGACAAGAAGATTCGTTTAAAATATTCATTAAAAAATCTAACATAGTAAAAACTTTAATTAATAAATCTTTTTTATAATGTTAAAAATTTATTGTAAACTTTTTTTGGAAATATGGATATGGATGAAAAAATATTTTTGAGCGAAGAGAGAAATAAAGTCATCTTTTCTTAAAATAATTTTCTGAATAATTTTAAGTTCCAAAGAGATGAAGATTGTTATATTACTTGAAATTTTCATGAATAACTATAGGATAATAAAAAAACTTGGTTTAAGATGAAAATATTATTCAATTCCCCTAGGTCATACTTAAATATAAACAATCCCTAATAATATCAAGATTATAAAATAAAAACTTACCACTTTGGTAACTTTTGAATCATAATCCCAGTTAAATAAATAACATCAGATGAAAATTTAAATAAAATTAATATAAATATATTCATCATATAAAATATAAATTAGGTATTATATACACTATACAAAATAAATAAGTGTTTAATATCACATACGTCTCATGAAAGTAAAATTGAGGCGAGAAACCCTTACCTCAAGTCTAATTTCCTGTATACATGTCATTACGTCCTTTATAATAAATATAGATTTATTATAAATATATTTAAAAACTATAATAATAAATTTTATAGTACATATTATTTACTTATAGTATTTTGGTACCATTTATTAACAATTCTTTGTTAAAATCGTTGTTTCGAGTGATAATTGATTTTCTTTTCATGTATGTTTTGATTCGATAGATTTGTTGTTTTTAATTTGATCATAGTTAAATAACATATATAATGTTAAAAATTAATTAAATATCATGTATAATCATTATATAATTATTTATACTAGCCCATAAAATTTAGAGATTGTAAATTGAGATACATCGATCATGGATATGGTTGGTCATATGTACGGATAAATGTTGTTTCTATTTCTCCAATAGATGAAACATAAAAAAACACTGAATAATATTTCAAATTTAAGGATATATTATTATATAACATATTTCATATATATTCAATAAATATATCCTTATTACCATCCATATCAAAATAAAATGAAAAACATTTCACATCGCTATGTGGAGGCAGTAGTCCACAAATATGCATGAGTGACGTTATTATTTTCCAAGAGATTGGAAGGTTAGAAGGTATATGTGATATTATAATTCCCAAAGAATATTAATTTCATAATTATAATATACATATATTAAATATATAGTTATATCTATTTGTGGTATGTAATAGAGGAAAAGGAATTACATCGTTTCTCGAGGCGGTAGTCCATTGTACACACGATCGACAGATTTGTTTCCTATTTGAAGTAAGAGGAGATTTATATTTTATGAAATTATCATAATAACATATTAATATATATTATATACTATTTTTAATATTTTATCATAGTTTTATAATATTTTACGCAGTTATAAGAACAACTAAAAAAATGCATGGTTAGTAACTTTATCTCTTCTTCTGACAACCTATTTAGGTTTATACCTAATACCTTCCTAAATTATCATTATGATAAAACAAATGCCTCTAGGATGTTTTTAAGGATGTAATTATGTTATTTGATAAGTTTTTTTATAAAAAATGATTTGGGAATGTGAATAGGAGATGAGGGTGGGTGGCCTCTTATAAGTGGGGGAGAAGACACACTTATAATTTTTTAAAAGAAAAAGTGATGACCACATTTTTCACATACCACAAGGATCCAAAATATCTCATTATCAAACCATATATGAAATTAAGTCTAAATATGTCTATAAAAATTAAATTGGATAATTTTGTATATCATTTTAACCCATATATTTTTTGATTAACCACTGGTAAACCTGTTTTAACCTTAACCGCGGTAATTAATTTTTTCTATTTTTACTATTCATTATAACTAAAAATAAAAATAAAATTATTATATAAAATTATTAATTATTCTCAAAAATATGGAATAATTTTTTAAAAATTACATCCATATAATTATATAATTTTAATTTAAAATTAAACACACACACGTAACTGAAAAGAGGTTTTCTGAAGAGAAAATTATCATAATTATAAAAAGTTTTGATATAAAAAATAAAAATGAATTTTATTAAAATGACCCAAATTTTATTTATTATACTTTAATTTTAATAATTTTACTTTTAAAATAGTTTTAAATAAACATCTAACTTTTAAATTATTTAAACTAAAATGAATTTTTCATTAAAAACTAATATTTTTTACTATTCATTTGAAAAATTATTCTTTTTCGAAAATTCTAAAAAATTAAATCTAAGATAATTTTGAAATTAAAATTTAAAAAATGAAGTTAATTTTTTAAAAAATAAAGTAGAAAAATTAATTTTATATACTGTGTGCAAAGCAAGAAAAGATCGCCTTTTAGAAAAATATAGTTTTCTAAAAAAAATTCCTTTTATTTCAAATGATTATTATTTTATATCTAATCAATAGATAACCATTAAATTTATATTATACATGTTTAAACCAAAGAAATTTAATAATTTTTTTAGTCATATTCATACGCACTAGTTTCACAGTTACTTTATAAATTTCTCTCTCACAATTCTATCTTGGTCATCATAGGTCTAACCTTTTTGGAAAACACACATAGTAAAAAAGGTTAAAAAACATCTTCTTGATAAGAGGGAAATGAAAATATTAAGTTCATCTATAATAAAACAAGACTAGGTTTCCAAGTAGGAAAACATTATTGGGATGTGAAAATATGGATATTGAGGAAAATTATAAATAATTATAAAGAGTGATAGAGATCATTGATCACAATAAAGTGAATGATCAAGATAAAGTTAACAACCACAAAACCATAAAAATATAAGGTGTGAAAAATACCATTTGATTCATAAAAAATAAAGGTCAATGTAAAACATTTTCATTTTAAGATCATCTTCCTAATGGTTATGGATTATTTTAATATCAATAAAGAGAACACTAAAAAATACACTTAATTGAAAAAAAAATATTTCATAAGAACAATTTCATCCACTGGTTTTGTTTTGATCAAATTTAACTTCATTTATTTCTCTATGAAATGAATATCTAAGAGGAATTTTTTATTCCTGATGTACTAAAATTAACTTTTAATGGATCATAAGATACATAAAAGAGTTACAATTATTTCATCTGTCTCTAAATATTTACCAAAACAAAAAATAGTAATAAAAGTTATCCAATATAGTACATTAATCTCTAAACCTCAATAGTAACACCCAACGTTCAAATTAATACATTACATAATTATTTATCCCTAAAATCCTTCAGATTACATCTTTGAAAACATAATGTAATTCTTCCCGAATAATCCTTAATGTTAAACCGAATGGTTATATATGTATCTCAACCCAATAATATGTCTCTTGAAATATCATTAGTCCCCTAAAAATCATAAAATTTCCAAAAACATTGATCAAGTTAATATTTTTACCAAAACAATTGAGTAAAAACACTATCACATTAACCAGTTAATCACATAGCCATTGGTAGGAATTTTACTTTTCTCACATTTCAGTTGTGGGTTCAAGCCCATGACAGTTTTTAATGTTATCGTTTGTCACCTGACATATGGTTTGTACTTTTTCTAAACTATATTAATATAATAATTATAACATTCCCAAAAATATTATGAACACCCTAAAAAATAATGTTAATTATCAAATCACTTTTTAACCACTAAGGTTTTCTATATATCTTATTTTATTCACAAAATCTAGTAATATTTATTGAATGTTATTACCTTAACATCATTGATCTTGTTAACCCAAAAGTAAATCAATAACATTAAAATTACTTCCACAAAATTTAAAGGAATTCCTGCTCAAATAACTTTTTCACTAAACCACATACTAATACCAAGGGTTATATTATTATAAATGTCTCCCAAAATAATCTTAATTATATTGGACTTCCATAACATAAACCCCCAAAAGGGGTGTCTAAACTTTTTAAATTATGATCAATATTAAATTCATAAACACATGATGGTATCCATAACTGTTTAGTTAATCTTAGATGAATACATATATTCTTCCAAAAATTAACATAATACTTATATGTTTCATAATTATTATAACCTAAATACCATTGATAAAAATACTTCTATAACAAAATTATTTAACCCCAATAAATAATTACTTAAATCCTTTTACTTGAATGATTGGTATACAATGTGTTCCTTCATTAGTCTAGGATTTAACCTTTAAAAGAGGGCATTGACTCAGATAATGCCTAGGTTCCCTAAATTTAAGACAACAAACTGTAAATGGATCTCTAAGATGAAATTTATTTCTCTCCATTGAAATCATCAATTTTACTCAAAAATTATTTGATTTATACCCATATTTTCCACACATAAAATATTTTTCTATTATTTGGAGACATTATCCTAGGTTTCAATTTCTATATTTCTAAAATTATGGAAATTGAAGATTATTTCCTCCATAGTATCCACCACTCAAGCTCTCAATAAACACCATTATTCTATTCTTTGGTCAGTATGAGAGTTGGTTTAAAGTGTATGTTGTTTATCATATACCATGATTGTTGATTAGGAAAAATCATGATATATTTAACTACAGTAACAATCCCATTTGGTTTATCATAATCACCACATTTTCCATTAAATTATTTTTAACATGAATCCTTATCATTCCGACTATTTACTAAAATCAAAAAACATAATATGAGAAATAATAATCATAATGGTAAACTGCAAAATCATTTATTGGATGTCAAAATATTAACAGATTATTTTCAATCTAAGCCACATTAGGCTTAAACTATTTTAATTCATTATTTAATTTAATTTATTCATAATTATTTGTAAAGAAAATGTGAATTAACCTAAGCATGTCCCTTGAGAGTGTCAAAATTGGTGTTCCATAAATCCTGCTGTCATGCACCAGGTGACTATCAATTCAAATCTCAATAAACCCTTTTCAGAGTTATTACCCCTAGGTACAACTATGCCAAAACCATGTCTATTTGTAATACCCCAACCAAAGTAGCCTAGATTAGGGGGTTAGTTTATTACATTGGCATAAGATACAAGTAATCTCATCTTGAAAGTATGAATAGTTTATAAGTCTTGATAAACTTGATATATACTTCCATATCATATTAAAATTGAAAATATGAAATACAATATAGTATTTTCTTTGAGTTAACCATTATTTATTTTAGCATATCCTTGCATATCAATCATAAAAATATTCATATAATCTTAGTGAAAGTAAATACAAGAAAGGGGTGAGCTCTAATACTTGGTAAGGGTATGCATGTATCAGAATCTATCATTAATAAATAATTCATAATAAAATTTTCAAGTTAAATAATAGAAACACATTTAATTCAATCAATTACTTTATCATGATATCATATGAATAAACGATGATAAAATAAGGTCATACAAAAAATCACATCATCTTGAAACATGGATGTTTTTAACTAATTGAATAATCACATGGGATATTAATAAATAATCTCATAATGAGAAAATTCATAATTTCAGATATCCTAACTATACTGTCATGGAATCATTCCATGACATGTTACAAAAATGGGTAAGGCCTCAGCCAAATACTGAATCTATTTTGTCTTAAGAGACATATCAGTGCATCGACGAGCTATAGAGGGCCCAACCCATTACTAAAAAATTCCAATGAATTTCTCATATAAAAGAGGTTAAATGTAATCAAATATCATTTTAATTGAAAATCTATCATATGAATTGTTAATATTTTTCCCAAATCAATAAACATAATCATAAACCATTCGAAGTAATATGGCGGATGGTATCAAAATACTAAATATCCAATAAGACTTATCATAAACCATATAGAGAAATTATAATGATTTTATCCTTACAACATATTCCCAATGGGAAATATTTTAAAAAAGTTTTTTTATCATTAATGAATGTAAATATCATAAAAATAAATTTAAAATATTCTTTAGGAAAATATCATTTTCACATTGAAAATCACTTTCATATACCAAAAATTTCTATAATATTAAGTAAAAAATATTCTCTATAAATATACATCTAAAAAATGTAAATTAATATTCAATTTAATGGGTGATCATGATGGTCGGTAATTCAATACACATCATCTAAGTTAAAAACATTTGTTTCACACTATTGTAATAAGGTTAAAAAGTGCCTCATTCAGAAAATGAAAAGAAGATTCCTTTAAAACTCTTTTGTAAAAATTAAAAAATGGGTAAAAATTTCTTTAATAAATTATTTGTATAATTCTAAAAAAAATCTTGAAAATTTCTTTAGAAAACATGGATATAGAAAAAAAAAGGATTTTCGATTGAAGAGAAATATGAAGACATATTTTCTTAAAAACATTTTCTAAATCCTTTTTAGTACCAATAAGTGAAAAATGGAACTTTTACTTAAAAATTTATTAATAACAAAGGGAGAATAAAATTTAATGGTTTTAAGATAAAAATATCAAATAATTATTCCAAGGGAGACTTAATATAAACAATCCTAAATAATGATGAGATTGTGGAATAAACACTTACCACGTTGGTAACTTTTAAATCATAATCCCCATGAAAGAAATAACAGAAAATTAAACTTTAAATAACATGAGTATAAATATATTCATGATATAAAATATAAATTTTTAGGTATATAAACAACAAAGAATAAATAAGTGGGTAATACGACATACATCACATAAAAGTAAAAGTGAGATGAGAAACTATTAACTTAGGTCTGATTTCCTTCGTACTTGTATGTACCTCATGTATAATAAATATATATTTATTATAAATATATTAAAACCCATAATTATATATTTTATATCATATAATATTTACTTAGAGTGTTTTCTGATCTTCTTATTAACAATTATTTTTTAAAATCATTGTTTTGGGTGATAATTACTCTGTTTTTCATGTATGTTTTGGTTCAGTAGATTTGGTCCTTTTACTTATATCATAGTCAACTAATATCCATAATTTTAACCATGGTTTAAATATCATATATAATATTTATATAAGTATTTATACAATCCATATAATTGTATATGGTAAAATGAGTGACACAGTTCATAGAGACGGTAGGTCTTACATATGCATGAATGTTGTTTCAATTTTTCCAACAGATAGAATATAAAAAAGGTAAATAATGTTTCACCATTATAGAAACATTATTATATAAAATATTTTATTCATTTCCATTAAATATATCATTATTACCATCCATGTCAAAATAAAATAAAAAATATTTCACAATGCTACATAGAGGCGGTAGTCCTTACGTACACACGAGCAACATTATTATTTTCCAAAGGATTGGAAGGTAATAATGTATATATGATATTATAATTATAGAATTATATTAATGTCATAAATTTAATATAAATATGGTAAATAAAACATTATATCTATCAATGAGAGGTAGTGATGGAAAATGAATTACATCAGTTCGTGAGGTGGTAGTCCACCATGAACATGATCGACAGTTTCATTTCCCATTTGATTAAAGAGGATATGAATATAGGTTATGGAATTGAAATATTAACATATTACAATATATAAGACATTTGTGTTATTATTTTAGAATATTTTGATAGGGTTTGAGGGATTTATAAGAAGAGGTAAAACAAAAATTCTTAGTTAAGAACTTTACCTTTTCTTCAGACAGCCTCTTTAGGTTTATACCTAATGCCTTCCAATATTGGATTTATGATCAAAAAATGACCCTATAATGTGGATATGTATTTATGTAATATATTTAGTTATTTGTTTTATAAACCCAAAATATTTTTTATTGTGAAATGATATGAGAGGGGGTGTCCTTTTATAAGTGGGGGAGAGGACACACTTGGAATTTCTTAAAAGAAAAAGTAATACCCATGTTTCTCACATTCCAAAAGGATAAAAAATGGATAATTATAGAAAAATATATTAGATAAATTCAAAATATTTCTATAAAATATAAATTGGAAAATTTTATAGGCCAATTTAATCCTTTTATTTTTAGTTTAACCCCTCGTAAACTCCTTTTAACATTCATCATGGTAATTAATTTTTACTATTTTTACATATCATTATTACAAAAAATTAAGTTGAACATATTATATGATATTAATTATTATGATTATAAATATCGAATAAATTTCTCAAAATTAAAATAATGGAAGTTTCAAAATTTTATTTAAAATAAAACACAAAAACGTGATGAGAAAACAGTTTTCCAATGATAGATTCTCATAAATATAGAAAATTTTAATATCAAAAATAAAAATTAATTTGATTACAATGACATAAATTTTATTGATTATAATATAATTTTACCAATTTTAGTTTTATAAAAATTTTAAATCAATATGTAACTTCTAAATTCTTTAAATAAAAATGAAGTTTTCAATAAAAACAATTATTTTTCATTATTCATTAAAAATTCAATCTTTTCATAAAATTAACAAAAAATCACTCTAGGATTCTTATGAAATTATGATTTTAAAAAATGACATTAATTTATTAAAATAAATTTTCCAAAACTGTAAAATTTTATTTTAAAGTATGTAGAAAAATAACTACAAGATCTTCTATTAGATAAATATAGTTTTTTAGAAAACATTTCCCTTTCTTTCAAATTATTATTATTTTATTTCTAATCAATATCTAAACATTGAATTTATTTTATACATTTTAACACCATATTATTTTAATAATTTAATTATTCCTATTCATACCCACTAATTTAACGGCTAGGTTATAATGGTCATAGTAATTAATAATATTTTATTAGTATATTTTGGTTTGTTTACACTCAGTGTTTCATGTAAGGAAAGCTATTGAAGAGATTAAATTTAAAGAAATATATTATGTGGGTCATTTTATCTTGGTGTTGTGTGTCACATATTCTATTGAACACAATGTTCTTCTTTTATCATATTAGACTACTATAGTAAAAGAGGTCTTATAATTAGTTCTTAAACATGTGGGAAGACCTATACCAACAGTTTTCAAAACCATTGGTATAAGTAATATGAAAAATCTTTACCAAGAGTTCCATAAAATCGTTGGTATATGTATTTCAAAAAAGAATCATTCTGTTGGTTTTGATCTCAGTACCTCTAGTTTATGATTGAACGACCTAACTAATAACCTAACATGAATTTTGTGAACATAATTTCATAAATATATATATATATATATATTATCATAAATATTTTAAATTTTTATTTATTTAATGTTCTATGTAAGAAGATTCCATAAAAAATACATGTAACTATACCAACGGTTCTCTAAACTGTGGGTATAGACCTATACCAACGGTTTTGAGAACCATTGGTATAGATTATTTGATTTTGGGACCTATACCAATGGTTTTGGAAAAACCGTTGGTATAGGGGGGACCTATACCAACTGTTTTGGGAAAACCGTTGGTATAGGGTCTCTATTATGGACCTATACCAACAGTTTGGCCCAAACCCTTGGCATAGGTCTATATAACTTACCTATACCAACGGTTTTGGCCAAACCATTGGTATAGGTCCCCCTATACCAACGGTTTGTCCAAAACCGTTCGTATATGTCCAAATTAGTGACCTATACCAACAGTTTTGGCCAAACCATTGGTATAGGTCCATATAAGTGAACTAATCCAACGATTTTCCCAAAACCGTTGGTATATATCTTATTTCCAGTAGTGAAAGTGGCCCAAAATAGAAAAATTATATGTATATGTCCTGAATTACCTCATAAATAATCTTTTTTGATAAGTTTTAGATATATTTTGTCTCTTTTCACCTGAGTTTAACATTTAGTCATATTTTACCCTTTATCATCATAACTCACATTTTTACCTCGATAACTTATTTTTTTCAAACTATGAAATTAACCATATTTCTAATATTGAGATTTTTATTCGAAATATGAAATATATTTTATTAAATTTAGTTTCTAAAAGTGGTAAAAATTAATTTTATAGTAAAAAATCCATAAATCTAAATATAATTTTTTTTAGAGAGTAGATTTTAAAACATTAAATTCTTTTAGTCTTATTTTTTACTAATTAATAATCATTAATGGATTTTTAATATATTTTTATTTATATAATTAATAAATTTAATTAAAATAATTATTTAAATGTGATATATTTAATAATAATACAAAATGTATAAAAATATTCATAATAATACTAATAATAAAATTGTGTTTTTTTTCGAAAAATACCTTTTTATAACATTAATAATTATACATTAAGAATATCCAAACCTGTTTCTAAAAACCCATAAACAAATATGCATAATCCTTAATGGTAGGATAAAGAATGGGGGTAGTCGCCGGTAATGATTCAGCGAGGCTAGATCTCATGATGATTTCCATGAGCTTCAACATCTCCCATGAAATATTTCACTCAAGATTGACTTATTAAAGTTAAACTTATGTTTGTATATGAGAGAAGAAAATTTATGAAAATATAATGACCCTGACTTTTATATATTGTATTTTCCTTCTGAATAAATATGTATTTCCTATTTGGGAATATAGTATAGTATAAAAAATAGGCCCACATAATAAAAAACAACAATACATTATTATATTGATTTAAAATATTTCGTTTAGAGAATGAAAATACCCAAGAAAACTAAAATTCATAAATTTTTAAAAACACACAAAAAATGAAATTACTATAATTGAAAAACGGGGATGGTTTTGATCTCCTATAATTTTCATACTCATAAAAAACATTATAAAAAGGAAATAGAACATTAGTAATGAAAGAAACATTTCGAAAATAAAGAATATATAACCTTAATAAGAATTAAAATAAATGATTAATTAAAGAAATAAGATGTATTTATTAGAATTATAAAACCAATAGGACTATTTGAATAGTAAAACTAATCGTTGGACTAGTAATATGGTCGTTAGAATGGTAATTTGGCCATTAGAATAGTACATTAACCAATAAAACAGTATAATTACATGTAAATATTATTTTACAAGAATAAATTAAGTAAATAAAAATATTATAAGGCCACAAAATAACTACTTAAATTAGAAACTTAATGAAAATATAAGTAAATTTTTTTAAAAAATATTTTAACATATTTTGAAAAAACTATAGTTTTTATGTTAATATTTAAAATTCCTTAAGTTATAAAATTATTTTAATATAATTAATTTCATTTTTTGAATCATCATTCTAAAATATTCTATGGGTGAATTATTTAATTTTTTTTAAGAAACATTAATGTTAAGTGAATAGTAAAAATACAATTTTTCAATTATCACATGTTTAATGGCATTATAATGATGTAATAATGACCTAATAAATCATAAATTGGTTATATTTACTAATAATTAATTTAATAAGATAAATGAGTCATTTAAAAATAATAAAACGTCTTTCCAAACCTAAAAACACTTTTCAATGTATGAATATGTAAAGTATTCATTTTAAAAACCATTTTTCATTCTTTATTCTTCCTTTTGAATAAACTAATAAATTATTTTTTATCATCATTTAAAATTCATAAAAAATTATTTTGTTCAAATATGATTCATAATATCAAAAATATCTCTAATATAATTCTTTTTTTAAATAATAATTTATTCATTTTTTAATAAAAAAATACATCTCTCCTTAGTTATAAAAACCCTCATTCCCTTCCCTTACAAAAATCACTTCACATAAACTTATTAGAGACCAATATATATCCAATTTCCATCTATTAATCCTCTAATCAACCTTAGGGAAATTATGGAGTCAAAAAAATTCAATACTTCAAATTGTTAATATCTTAGAAAAGGGGTGACTTCATAAACAAGGTAGTCTCATCTTTTTTATTCATCATAATTTTCCCCTTTTTTCCATTTATCCTAATCTAGTCTATAAAAAAATTTACATAATTATTTAATTAGTATATTATAATAATATTATTTATATTAATCTACCATAAAAATTAAATTTATAATATATATTCATAATATATATATATATATACAT
This sequence comes from Viscum album, assembly GCA_963277665.1. NCBI lineage: Eukaryota > Viridiplantae > Streptophyta > Magnoliopsida > Santalales > Viscaceae > Viscum > Viscum album. The sequence goes on along the minus strand of OY728127.1, from coordinate 343,127,469 downwards.
CTCCCTCTCTTTTCAACATATCCCGTTAATGGTTGGTTTTACCCACCTATTAGGATATTAAAAATTATTTAATTAAAAAGGCCTTAATTTATTATTATTATAGATAATATATAATATATAAACATTCACATTTATTTATTTTTTATTTTTTTAGTTAATATTACTAATTTATAGATAACAAATAATCAAAACCTAGATATCATATCATAAATGGGAATATTTAAATAAACAAGTCTTCATTCCATTCCCTATTCAGAAAAATAGTGATAAATAAATTCCAATTATTGAAATTGATCTATAATGATAAAAATAAAAATAATATAATTATTTTCTATGTTTTATTAAACACAAGTCTGTTATATAGGGGGAATAATCAGGATTGGAAAAAATAAGATTTAAGGTATGTGGACAATTGAGCCTGATTCTTTCTTATGGGTGTATTCCCTTTTTCTCTATAATTTTTTCAAGATTCTTCTCAAACCCATTATAAAATAATTATATTTAAACATTTCCTTTTTTATTTATGAAAGATATGAATTTTCTTACTTAATTGGGATGGTTTCTAATCCATTTTCACAATTAAGGATGATCTTTTTATTATAGATATCCTTCCATAGTCCCTCCAATGGTTTTATTATATTTTAAAATAAACATGATATTATCCTTTTTAGTGAACAATTTAATACCTAAAATGATATTATCCGTTCCTATTTTTTTGATCCCTAATTATTTATTCATTTATATGTTCTTTTTTATGTTAATACGAAACCAATTCTTTTTTTATGGGATTATTTTATATTCATGATTAATTAATGTTTTCTTTTAATGTTGTATGAATGATTATGAAAATATTATAATGTGATAGGTAGATATAAAATTATATACCCCTCTAATTCATTGGTTAATGTGATATATCTCATGATATTATGTGTATTATGCATAAACATGATTCTAGATTTATTCACAATTTATGAAGTGATTATTTGTACACATGTGTTATGTGTGAACATGATGCTATATTTTTTACAACTTATTTGTGTTATTTAAACAAGATGTTATGATGTTTTATTACATTAATATTCCAAATTATATGTATCTTTGAAGTAATTAATTCATTCTTATGATGATAATCCTTTTCATATGATATAATGATTATTATTATCTTCACCCATGTTCAAATATTGATTCATGTCTTATGTTCATTCTCTATTATTCCTCCCCTTACTGGGATTTCTACTCATCCTTTCCTTGATATATATCCTCATTTGATTACTTATACAATGGAGAATATGGAAACTAATAAACGAACTATCCTTTATAAATTAAATAATGTTTGCTTTTATATATATTTTTATGATGTCTAAACCTAATTATCTCAATATACTAAACCTTTTGGTTTTGGATTATATTATTATTATGTTTTTTATATAAAAATGATGTAGTGATATTATTGGAATAAATGAATCATTATAGTTATTTTCAATGAATATTTTAGTTCATTTTAGTAATTAGGTTAGTAAAAGATGACCTATTATAAACATAGGGGTCTGATGGGTGAAGACATTTGATATGATTTACACATGTGAATAAGTTATATATTCATGATTTATTTACCTATGTTTTGTTCTAAAATTTTCAACTTTATAAAATACTAGGAACTAATAGAAATCTGACAAACAACCCGTTTGATTTACAATGTAATTATTTTCCGAATGGCATTCGTAATGCAATGTAAGGTGGAGTTAAAAACATCATTGAGGTACTTAACAACTTCTCTTAGATAATTAATTATAACTCAAACCATTTTTAATGTTCTTGTTCACTCAAAAATGATAAATTAGGTATTTATTTCTTTATTTTCCAATGACCACCAACATTTAGTGGACTTTATAATACACTTGTTATGAAAAAACATGTTAGTTTATCTTCACTTAAGAAGGATAAATTAGGTATTTAGTACTTTATTTTCCAATGATCACCAACATTTAGTGGAATTTATAATACACTTATTATGAAAAAATGGGCCAACTCCATGTAAAATATCTTTTTTATGCTACATTATTCTGAGAAAGAGATATTTACTATATATTTTTATCATTTAGAAGGAGAAGCTAATAAATAGTGTAAATTAATAAAGAATATGAATATAAAGGATAAATTTTAATAATACATTAGGAAATTATTTCTTAATAATTAATTCCCTCAAACTCTTTGTACCAATATGGAGAGAGAATTTCTAGAGATTAAGAAAAAGGATAAAGATTTTTCACAACCTATGAGGTGAATTTAAAAAGGATTTATATATTTATATCAAGTTTTTTATCAATAATTATGGAAAATTAAATTGATTATTTAGTGGTTTAAGACCATATCTCATTAAATATATAGTTATCTAAAACTTTTGGAGTTATGAATAATTGGTTCGGTGATCTCTCAAAGTATAAATGGGGGTCATAGAATAGTCTCATTGACATGGACATAAGAAATAAAAGATATAGTTTCAAGTTAGAGGATAAAATAATAAAATATGTGAGAAGATCCAATTACCGACATGTCAAATTTGTGGAAAGAAGCATCAGGGGAATTTCCTCAAAATAATGATAAAATTATTCAGGTGTGGAAAATAAGGAAATCATCCTCATGAATGTCAAAGATACATGACTAAAACAATCAATAAAATATAGGAAAGGAAGTCACTACTGAATGAACCACATATGGTTCAATACTTCAACTAAAAATAGAATAGAAAATATGCAAGTAAGTGCACTAAACCAAGGGTTTTTATAGGTAATCAATATTTTCAACCACATAAACCATTGGAGTAAGGTAAAGTTTATACCTTCATCACCACTTGGGAAGTGTAAGAAAACCAAGTAGTGAAAGGTATGCTTACGATTCACTAAATAATTGTAAAAGTTTTATTTAATTCAAGTTTTAATTATTATTTTATATCTATAGAGTTTTTTTAGAAATGCAAGGAAGATTATGAATCTCCTTTCAAAAATCCTTCAATGGAGTAGGTGTTGATTCCCAATGAATAATATTATATTTATTAAATGGTTGAGTAAAAAGAAAGAATAAAATTTGGTAACATGGCCATTGTGAGGGATTATAGTGATATATTTCCCAAAGATTTGAATATCCTTCCCCCAGATCATGAGGTATAGTTCTCAATAGAACTTATAACCGGATCCACACCTATCTCAAAGTGTCCCTATAGAATGACCCTAATAGAGTTAGATTTGTTAAATAATAAATTAAAATATCCTGTGGATAAAGGATTCATATTCCTTAGTGCATCATATTGCGGTTTACTAATACTATTTGTTATGAAGAAAGAGGGCTCAATGTTGTTTTTTACAGATTATAGGGAGAAAAATAAGACTAATATAAAGAATATATATCCAGTACAAATAATTGATGACTTATTTTTTCAACTTTAAGGAACTCCATAATTTTAAAAAATGGATATTCATTCTAGATATCTTTATCAGAAGGTTAATAGAAAATATATTTAAATAACAACCTTGTGTATGAGATATGGACACTATGAGTTCATAATAATTCCATTTGGACTTACAAATTCCCTTTTAATATTTATGGAGTTGATCAATAAATTATTTTGAGATAAAATCAATAAATATTAGGTGGTATTTATCTATTACATTATCATCTAATCCAAGAGAAAGGTGGAACATGAAGATCATCTAACTATTGTGATAGAAACACCAAGGATAAGTTATATGCTAATTTCAGAAAATGTGAATTTTGTATGTAGCAAGTCGCTTTATTAGGGTTTGTGATCATGAGTGAAGGAATAACTATAGATCCTTCAAATATAAAGGAAATTGAGGAATTTATGGGACCCAAAAGTGTCACAAATATCAGTATTTTTATTGGATTAATTGGGTACTATTGATTCTTAGTGAGAAACTTATCATAATTTCATATCCAAGTAACTAAGTTAACCTATAAAGAGGTAAAGTAAGATTTGAAATAATAATGAAATTTAAACTTTAAGGATATCAATAAGATGATAATAACTACACCTCATACTCTCGTAGATTGGGGTAGTTTTTATAATATATAATGATGATTAAAGGAAAGGTTTCAGTTTTGTCCTCATGAAAAATGATAAAATGATATCGTATGCCTCATGAAAACTGAAGATCTATGAGAAAAACTACCTGATGTAATATTTAGAGTAAAAAATTATGATCTTTACATTGAATATTTGGAGGCAATACATTTTTTGAGAGAAGTGTGACATATATAATGATCATAAGAGTTTAAATTATATATTTACACAAAATGATTTTAACAAGTATTAATGAATATTGTTAGAGTTAATCAAGGATTGTGATTCCTTAAACCACTACCATAAAAGAATGATGAATAAGGTAGTTGATTCTCATAGTAGAAAAGAACTTTCAACCCAATTAATAATGAGGATTCTAAAATACCATATCTTCATGGATATAAAAAGGTTTGATTTAGAAATCATAATGTTTATGAAGACATCCGACCTTTCCCAAAATATTTCCCAACTATATATCCAAGAGAAGATAAAAGTGGTAGAAAGTGATTATTTGAGCTTCAAAAGAATGCGATAGCATAATAGGAATGGAAACTTCATGAATTTTGTATCAAACAAATGGGTTCATTCAGTTTTGGATTAGATTGTATGTGTTATTATCACCTGAGGTAAAGTTATATATATTTCATTATTGACGTAACTTATATTTCTCTATCCATTATAGATATATGAATATAAAAAAAATATCTTCAAGATCAATTCTATTGTGACAACAGGAATAAATATATTTTTTTATTACACTTATAAGTTCTTATTATATCAATAATTTAAGGAAGAGCATCAAAAGCCAAATGGAATAATTTAACCATTACCCATACCAATATAGAAATGGGATAACATCACTATGGAATTTATAATGGGTCTCTCAAAGAAATCTAAATGAAATAATTTCATATGGGTTGTTTTGGATTGACCCACCATAATTACCCACTTCATCACTTTTTGAAAAGATTCCCCACTGAATTAAATTTCCAATATATTTGTAAAGGAATTCGTGAGGCTACATGGGGTACCACTTTCGATCATATCTGATAAAGATCTATAGTTCACCTCTAAATTCTATAGGATTATTCAATATGCCCAGAATACATAGATGAACTTTAGTAAGTCTTATCACTCTCAAACTGGTGTTCAATCTAAAAAGACCATTCAAACACTTGAAGATAGAAAATAGCTTGCTCAATGGATTCTGAAGGTTGTTGGGATCAATATCTTCCATTAACAGAGTTCTCATAAAATAATAGTTTTCACTCAAGTATTTAGATGCACTAATATGAATATATATATGGGAAGAGATATATAACTCTTATGTGTTGGGATAAAATTGGTGAATCAAAGCTTCTTGGACCCCAACTTGTTCAAGAGATGATATAGAATGTTCATGTCATTTCGAAACACATTAAATCTTCTTAAACGTGAAAAAAGAGTTATGTTGACAATTTTCGAATATATTTAGAGTTTAAAGTTGGAGATAAAGTATTCATTTTAATGTCCCCATGTAACAGAGTCATGGGGTTTATATTGATTAGAATACATAGCCTTGGGTACATTTTCCCCTTGAGATCCTTGATCTCATAGAATTTGTGGCATATCAACAAGCACTTCCACCAAACCTAGATCATGTTTATGATGTGTTCCACATATCTCTCCTAAAGAAGTACATACCTGATCCCTAACATATATTAAATCTAAAAGTGATGCAACTAGAGAATGACCTCTCTTTTGAGGAGGAATGGATTAAGATCTTGGCTGACATAGAAAAATTTCTATGTAACAAGATAACTTTCCTTGTAAAATTACTTTGGTGGAATCACAAATAAAAAGGGGAAACATGGGAACAAGAGAAGGAAATAAAAAAAATCCCTCATCTATTCCCAACTGAGAATATGGGTATAAATTTAAAGAATGAAAATTTTAATGTGGGAATAATGTAATGAACCATACTTTTATATATGGAATTTTCCCTATGAATAAAAATGTGTTTCATATTTAGAAATATTATAGTTAAAAACACATGCACCACATAAGAAAAACCAAAATCACATTATTATGTTTATTTTGACCATTAATTTTAGTGAATAAAAATAAAAAATAAAATTGAAAGTGGTAAAATGGTTCAATAAACTAAACAGATTACTATTATAGCGAAATTTGGATCATTTTGATCTCCTAGAATTATCACACTCGCAAACAACACTATAAAAAAGAAACATAACATTAGTAATGAAAAAAAATGGAGAAATAATGGATACAAAACCTTGAGATTAATTAAATTAAATGTTGAATGAAAGAAAATATGAGGTATTTATAGTTAGTATAAAATCAATATGACCATTAGAATAGTAAAAATGAATGTTTGAATATTAACTCAGCCATTAAAATAGTAATATCGCCATTAGAATATTAACTTAACCAATAAAAGAATATAACAACATGTAAATAATATTTACCATGAATAAATTTAGTAAATGTAAATATTATAATGAAAAAATACATATTTAAATTAGAAACTCAAAAAAAGTATAAGTACATTTTTTAAGATTTTTATGTTAATATATATTATAAAAATAAAAAATTTTAGGTTAATAATTAAAATTACCTAATTTTGAAAATTATTTTGATAAAATGAATTTAGTTTTGGAAAATATCAGGACATAATTTTCTATGGGTGAATTTTTTATAATTTTATAAGAAACATTTATTTTTCAGTGAATAGTAAAGAATACAATTTCTTAAATACCAAATGTTTTATAACATAATAATGATGTAATAACAACCTAATAAATCATAAAATATTTAGCTCCGCCCAAAATTAATTAAATAATATAAATGTGTGATAACCTAGGTAATCCATGTAATGTTTCAATCTTATAGTTTATAAGTTATCACTTTTTGGATTCATATTCATCATAGTTTTATTAATAATTTTAAGTAATTTTGCAATAAAAAAAGATACAATCTTATTTTAACTAAATTATTTTCAATAAATTATAGGGTTTTATTTTAATGTTAAATTTATAAATATTATAATTTTACTATTATAAAAAAAATTATTTTTTTGGATTTATCATATAAAATTTGACTTACAATAATTTTTGGTGAGTTTTCTAAAAAATGATTTAGGGTTAATAAAGAAAAATAACGAATTTTATAAAAACTATCATTTATTTTCAAGTATTTAAAAATTAAAATTGTGTTTTTTATTGATTTAAAAGTAACATTACTCTATTTTTACTAAAATTAATCTAATTTGTACTATAGGAATCATCTTTATAATTGATTTTGGTATAAATTATTTTTTAGGCTTAAAACACATTTTTGGGGGGGAATCTTTCATTGTGTTTTGAATTATTTTGATAAAATTAATTTATTACACTTATAAAAATATAATTTTGGAAAATTAATTTTATATTTAGAATTAGGATATTCAAATTTTTTAATTATGAAAATTTAATTTTTTTAATTATGAATAGTAACCATGGTAAATAGTTATCACCAGAGTAAAGGGTATAACAGGTTAATTATGGTTAAACTATTATGATAAGGTAACAATATAGCATATTAATTCTTATTTTATAAGTGAATTTAGACCTTTATCACCTTTTATTTGAAATTATATTGATTAAGTTCCACTTGACCATGAAAATGAATTAATATTATTTTAAAATGTTAAATAATTACAAGAGTTCCACTCCCCTCACTTATAAATGGGCACCCCCTCTCCTCAATTATTCACAAATGTTAAGCAATATAGATCGGTAAATCCCCACCAAAATTCCTTCTTAGATCATTCTCTAATATCCTATATGTCCTTATCTCACTAAAATACCAAAATTATAAGGCTTAAGGGCACATGAGCCTCAGTCCAGTTGGTGAGGTATCCTTAAGTGTATCCACAAGACCCAGGTTCAAAACCAGGTAGAGGCATATTTCCGGGGGTACTATAGCAGTACTGTACACTATACAGGTACTATAGTAGAACTATACACTGTGTGGGTACTGTAGCAGGCACTATAGTAGTTACTCTAGTAGGTTCTGTTCGGTATTGTAGTAGTTGGAACTATTCACCTTAGGCCACCAGTTTGGGCTTGGAGTCCTTAAGTCTTTCAGGCCACCCAGGCCTTTGGGTCAGTAGGGCTTTTGGGCCACCTTTAAGGCCTTCAGACTACCTCAAGGCCTTTGGGCCACATGCAGTTTCCCTAGACACACTACAAAAAAGGAGCAGCCCTATAAGAGGATTCAGAGTAGGTGCACTAACCAGAGCAGAACCAAATGGATTTCTCAGAATGAGAGGGCATGGCTATGCCATCGGAACTAGAATGTGCTTGCATGGGAAGCCTAGACAGACGACCATGTGAAGGTGGAGAGCTACTATCCAGATGCAGATGTTGGGGAGGGGCAGTTCCTTATAGATAGTCTGGTTGAATTCCCTAAGACCTTTGGGTTATGTAATATTCTAAAAGCATACGGGCCATGTAATATCTGATCCTACGAGCCTTGTAAGGGTTCCCCCTCATCCCTTGAAAGGGGGGTTATCAAAAATCAATAAAAATTAAGGCCTTTGGGCAATTCGGGCTAACACTTAAGGTGTAATCCAATGGGGGATTTCCAAATTGTAGGTATAACTCTTAACCAGATGCTTTCATGTTTATTTCTTCTTTTATTACCTTAAAACCAATCATAACCATTCTTATGTATTTACATCATTATCCTGAATATACATAAATTTCATTATTTTTATGGTATAACCCTTTTCATCACTTTTTCCATCCTATGATAAATGAAAATATTGTTCGTGTGTGTGATGAACCAACCTGAATAACCCATTAAATTAAAACCCAAATTAGTTCTCATACAACCTGAAGGGTGTTCCCAATAACCATAGGCTAGGGAATAGTATATGGGCATCAATAATTATCAATGGGTATTTATTTCACCAAATTAAAAACTAAACCAATGAAAACAGTGGATAAGAATCCCTAAATAGTCAGTAGTCCAATAATGTCATCAAGTGTAAAGTACCATAAGGTAGAAAAGTAAAAAACCCAAAACTTAATAAAAACCCCAAAAACATCACATGAACTGAGATTTACATATAATAAATGTATCACATATTATTCCTTTCACCAAAAACTCCCAATTACTTTTTTCTAGAACACCCACGAGCATTTCGTGACTCTTTTTCCTTTTTCCCGGACCTATAAAATGAAAGTATATTTATGCTAAAATGAATATATAGGGTGTGAGAAACACTATCCTTGTGGGATCCAAGCAATCATTTCATAAGTATACAATATCAAACACACCAAATTTGCTCAATTTTAAATAAAAAATTTCATGGTAAATATTTTCACAGTTCAAAATAAAACAACATTTTCAAGTAATTTAAATGAAAACTATATATCATGCATGAACCACCATTTCCTTAAAAACATGCATGAATTTTCATCTAGAATAAACATGTATGAATAAATAACTTTATAAAAATTGTAATGTATAATTATTTTTCAACCATAGGATGATGGTAATAACCTCAAAGGTTTGTTAGATCAAGACTCAAGGATCCTCAAAAATCTCAATGAAGTATATATCTATGTGTGAACACTTCCTAAGATATCATGATCAGGTGGAATAGGATTCAATACCAAAAAATTAACTCTCACCCTCATTAATTTTTATTAGTGTTTTCATCATCAATCCATTGCTAGGTATAAATAATATATTTTAATTGTTCTTTTATTGTACTACCCACCTACCTACCCAGGATCTTAAGTACTTGAAAGAAATGAATCTAGTGGAAAATATTTAATCTCGATTAATTTTCATCAATCATCATTCAAGAATCCCCAAATCAAGTTTTCAAACATTCCATTTAGTTTTAAAACAATCATTAAATGTGTTTTCAAAAAAACTCATTCTTTTAAAACAATTAATTTCATTTAAAATCCATAAAACATGTTATGCCTTTATATCTCAAAAATCATCATCACGTTATTATTTTATTCTTTAAATTCAAAACCATTTTCAAGAAGTCAAAAAATTTCATTAAAAATCCATTTTCAAAGTGGTTTCATCACATTCCATTCCATTTGAAAAAAAATTGTCAAGAATCGCAATTCATCATTTGGAACACAATTGGAATTCTATTTCAAATAAAAAATAAACAAGGGATTCAATTGATAGTAATTTAATTATGAAATTTTTAAATTAAATCATGGTATCATAAAACACCAAATAAGGGATCCAAAACCAGTTAGGAAGAGAGACCCTTTAACAGTAAGAGGAGTTCCACAATGATTCCCACACAAAAATCGAGGAAACACAACTTCTATATCTATTAAACTGATATCCAAGTAAGGAATAATAATAACTGAGATGATAGGAACCAAATCACCTTTTACATAATCTTAAACAACCAAAAACCACTTCCTAAAACATTATCAATCTAAAATATGAGTGAAAAGATGGAGAAAGACTATTTTAATAGAGGGAAAATGATTTAAATGACACATTAAAATCATCTATTAAGGTTGCATGTGGTTGGTTCAATTACCCCATAAGATCAAGAGACCGTTTAAGTGTTTCAAATTTGGGAACCCCCACCACCAAGACCTAGTATTCCCCATCATGTAATGGTAGATTCACCTAAGAGACCAAGTATAGGGACCCACTATGCCCTGGTTCAGGAATCCAGACCATTTTATCCCACCACACCCTCCACCACAGTGTGGTGGTTTCAATACTCTTTGTATTTCACAAGGTAAATCCCTAAATGTTTCACCCAATTCCTCTCCCATTTTATACTAACCTATTTTATACATGAGGCTCAAAGAATCACCATATCCTCCACCATGGTCATCATTTTGTCTATTTTTCTCCCAAAAAACCATTTTTTAAACCAACACACACCGAAACACTTCTGAAACCAAAGATAACCAACTTAACATTAAAATGAAATAAAAATAAACCAAGTATCATAAGTGAAATCAAGATTTTTTATGTTAAAATTATCCCCACTATAATTATTTATACCCCCCCAAAATGGATCATTAAGAAAAATGGCCCAAACAATTATGAGTCCACTACTCTCTCATCAATCCCTAAAACTCCAACATCTTATGATAATCTGATATTTTTTTTCCATATAATATGAACTAGAGGTATATAATTCCCATAGAGAACCTTCAAATGAGAATCAACAATCCAAACCAGTTACTCAATCATGGTCATATGAGGTTCCACATCAAAATCTTCCCAATTTAAAACATGAGATTGGTTTGAAAGTTACTTCTTGTGTTTAAAAACTTTAAAAACATCATGTATTGAAGTAATCAGATGTGGAAAGTCCAAATGGTAATACACCTTCCAAATCCACTCAATAAACTCAAAATATCTCACATAAATTGCTGCCAACTTTGATTTCTTTCTAAGACATCGGTGACTCTGTCGAGGAGATACTATTAAGAAAAACATTTCTACAACCAATAACTATAAAAGATGTTGATTATGTTCCTCATATTATTTTATATATCTCTATTCCATTTAAAACCTCCAATTAATCATCTTGATCTTCACTATATTCTCCTGGACCAGACTATGTTCTAAAAAGGAAGCTTAACCAACCTCCAACCCATAGAGTGAAGATTTAAAAGCAGCATAAAAAAGGCCTAAAATGGTTCCATTATAATCTATGACTAGTATTTGTTGTTGTAGTAAAACTCAACCAACCCATATATAAATCGCAACACCCCAAAGGAAAGGATGAAAGCATGATGCATGTATTCAAGGATATGTGTAGTCCATTGTATTTGACCATATATATGAGTTTGGTATATGGTGTTCAACTTTTCTTGGGCTCCCATTACCTCTTGGAATAATTTAAAAAATCAATATGTAAACTAGGTATCCCTATCAGAAATGGTGTATGACATAACTCTGTGCAAGCTGAAGATCTCTAATACATACAAAATTCCTAAATTCCTAGCTTTGGCGGAATGAGAAATATAAATAAAGTGATCTAATTTCTAAAATAATTCAATGAACACACAAATCACATTATTTTATATATGATTGTGTGAAACCCAACAATAAAGTCCATACGTATCTCATCATACCACTAAGTTAGAACAGAAATTGGTTAAAGAAAAAATGAAGGCCTTTAAGGCTCATCCTTGATTTGTTGATAAACATATCAATGAGAGAAAACATTAGTGATGTTATATTTCATACCTAGCCACTAGAATCAATGCCAAATATCATAAAAAATATTATCCATAAAAGTATTAATCACCTAATAGAAATGATGGAAATCTCCCATCACAGCCTTTATCTTAATCGACGGAATGACATATCTATTCATGAAGAAAATAATGCCCTCTGTCGATAGAGACCATTCATATACTATCTCCCCCAACATCTAAAGAATTAAAAATTCCTTGGAACTCATAAACAAGATATTATTATTGGAGAGTCATCTCAAAAATTGAGGTTTTCAACTGAAAACTTTCCAAATAAAACCAGGTCACATCCTTTCATACTCCCAAATTCATGCAATCAAAGAGATTAATGAAATCTCACTCCTCTTATAACTCCTTTACAGCCTAGGAGGAAAACTTCCTTATAAGTTTGTCTACAAAAACATTCCCCTTTCTTGGGGTATAATTGATGTTAAATTTCTTAGATTTTAGGTAATACACCCATCTTCCCTAATGGAAAATAAAATATTTCGTGTTAATATATAACTCAAGCCCTTATTATTAGAGTAAATGGTAAACCTTTCATCAAAAAGGTGGGGCCACAAACTCTTAATATCATGAATCAAAGTAGAGATTTATATATCTTGTATAGGATATTTCTTTTCATGTGTTTGAAGCTAACAAGAACCATAATCCACCACGTGATCATACTACATGAAAACACAACGCAACCCCAAACTAAAGCATCAAGAAATAACACATAACCCTACCAAACCTTTAGAAGATTAAACACTAGATATGCGGTCAAATGGTATATTAACTTATCAAATGAAGCTTAAAATTTTTAATCCAAAACAAACTTCACTTCCTTCCATATTAGTATAGTCAATAGGGAAGCTAGATTGAATAAATATTTCCTATACTAGTAATAATACACAGTTAAACTCATGAATCTTTGAATTTAAAAGACACTATTTAATTTTCCCTAAAACATGACATATTTCACATTTTTAGGATCAACTAATATTCCATGTTATGAAACCATTTTCCCCAAGAACTTCACCTCATAAATCAAAAATTATCACTTTGATATATTTTTATAAATTTGGTGATTCCTCAAGATATCCAAAAATTCTCTCAAATGAAGTGCAAGATCCTCCTCGGTTTTTGAATAAAACAAGATTTCATTCATGAAGACCATAATAAAAGATTCAATATTCTCATGGAAAATAATGTTAATTGACACCATAAACATAGTAGGATAATTGGTTAGGCAAAATGGAATAACAAGATAATAAAAGTGCCCATATATTTTCTTGAATGCGGTGTTTGGAATATCATACTCCTTGATCCTGAGCTGGTGGTAACCGAATCGTAGATGAATCTTAGAGAACCACTTCACCGCTTTCAACTAAGGAAAATAATCATCAATATATGGAAACAAATACTTGGTCTTGGACATATCCCGATTTAGATTCTGATATTTAGAACACAAGTGAAGGGATCTATTAGCCTTCTTTGTGAAAAGTGTCGGTGTTGCTCAAGGAGACAGACCAGGCTGAATGAATCCTTTGGAAATCTGGTTATCTAAATGATTCTTTATTTCATTCATATTATCTAGTTATATATGGTAGGATGAAATAGATATTTGATGGATACTTATTACTAATTCAATAGGGATATTCACCTCTCTCACTGGTGGTAGAATAGAGAAATGTGATGGAAACACTTCTAAATATTTAGTATATGCTAGAGTAAGTTCACTATAAAAGGATTCCTACTCTAGTTCAATAGAACATAAGGATATCATCCTAACCATCTTTGAAAGAGGTTGTCTGGATAGGCTAGACCATGGGTCCCATTATCCCAAAAAATCATGTAACTCTCCATTAAGAGTACTAAATGACACTCACAGCTAATAACAGTTAATCCAGTCTTTATAAGAAACCAACTAGTAAGTTTTTGAGAATGCTGACTACAGGTTTCATTTTTGGAACCAAAAAGTACCAGATGAAATCTATCTTTGATAAAGATAAATCATAATATGGGAATCATATACCTTGTTCTCTCTTCATCTTAATAGGCATTTCAATTTTCATCACATAAGCCATGAGCTCCATTGGAATATTCAATAGATCTATTTTGTGGGTTGATATAAAAGAGGTATAGGCACCAATATCAAAAACATCAGTCACTACATATGAAGAAATAGTAATTTTACCTCTCACTATCATAATAAAAACATTAGTTCCCACTAGAGACTCATCCACTATGTGATGGTACTTCATTCCTAATGCTTGGGGCTAGAACACCATTTTTCTTGAAGAATATGATTGCACCACAAATCCTCTTAGTAGTGATGAGAATGTGACACTAAATTGAGTTTTGAAAACATGGAAAAATCTATATAAATTGATTCAATGTCCATATGATCTGAAAAAAAAATCCTTCATGAAAGAATGGTTTGAGTTCTCAACCTTTTTATATTTTAAACAAGTTTCTGAGAACTTAAAATACACTAAATATGGTTTGGATGAATTTAGTTTTTGAGGAAAACCATTACTTGTTCCACTAAGAGACTCATGTCACTTTCTCATCCCCTTAAAGGGGCCATTAAAGATACCACTAAGATTATGATGAACTCTAGTCAAGCCTAACATACTTGTCATGTTAATTTCCCCAATAAAATCTATATCAAGAGCATCAGTCTAAGAGGTAAGTTTCGTCATGAGTACTTGAGACAAATATATTATTGAAGACCCATCTAAAACTTCTAACCCTTCAGCTTCCCATTCAACATCACCTCAATAAAAAACTTAACAATTTTAGTAAAATGATTGGTGTATAGGGTAATTTTCTAATCATTATGTTGGAGGTTAAGAAACTCTATGGTATTAGCTAAACCATTGAATCAACATATAATTTATCCACAAAAGGGTCTTAAAGTCTTTCCACTCCAATCCCTCACTCCACTTCATTATAACTACAATATCACATTATCTCCTATTATATCCCTAAATCCTAAAGAAATCACACTTCTCCATAAAAGAGTTTGGAATCTCTAAAAACTCAAATATTTTTTCAACCTTTTACAAACAATCATACACCTAATGAGGATCATTATTTCCTTATTAATATGGTAGCTTCTAATGAAGAAACTTTTAGGATATATCTCTTCTATCATCCATTTAAGGTTCCACCTATGTAAGCTGAATAGGGGCGGGTGAAACTCCATATCCAAGAGCTTGGACCGCATATACTACTAACTTTGTGAGGTTCTGGTAAACTGGAGGGTTCACTTTCTATGGTTTATCAGTATCACCCACATAAAACTTAATCATATGTATTTCGTAGAATGGTACTACAAAACATCAAAAAATAATAAGGAAACATAAGTCCAGAGACATAGGAACATCAACATTTTTAGTCAAAAATCAACTTACATGGGAATAAAAATATCAAAGCAGAGTTTCAAAAGTTTCTAGAATCAAATCGACTAATTCCCCAAATAAACCTTTTCACAACCACCTATGGAAACTTAAGGATTATAAAAATGAGATATATATAAGAACTATCTCATAACCTACCCCTAAAGTACTAAAAAAATTTATCATATCTACCAAGATATCCTAAACTAAATATAAACATCCAAGAAGAGACCTATACTCCCTTTAACACTAATTTTTCATGAATCAACCTAGAAAACCCACTAAACCATTACCTGAATCCATTTTTACATAGTCGGAAGGGAATTATTGATCCCTGCAATCTGGAGATTGGCACTCGACATCAATAATGATCATGGTGGAATGATTTCACAATAAGAGAAACCATAAAAAATGAAAAAAATTGATAATAATTGTTGAATATTAAGTATTCCAATAAATTCACTCGGAGTAATGTTCCACAAGGGAGACAAGTAAAAAACATGAAATTAAAAAAATGAAAAAAAACATCACATGAATTGAGATATCCTCATAAAACATGGTTCACATACACCACATATTACTACCAACTTCCAAGGTCACAATATCAAGAGAATTAACCACCTCCAATCAGTGCTTTTACATTTCTTAGACTTGGAAAAAGAAATTCTACATATGCTCCAATTCATGATAGGGTGTGAGAAACACAAGCCTAGTAGGATCACACAAATAATTTCATAAAAAGTTCATATCAAATCAACCAAATATGAACACTTTTAAATAAAATGCGACATGGTAAATCCTTTCATTTTTCATAATAAAACATTTCTTTTCAAATCAATTCCTTGGAAAGTATAAGGAAAGAATGAATAATAATTTACATCAAAATAGCCTTGAATTAGCTTCTATAAAAAAAATTAATAAATAATTTTATAAAAACTAGAATGTATAATTAATTTTAAATCATTGAACAATGTTAAAAATCATTGGGGGTATTTGAATCAAGGAACAAGGAACCTCACACATCATAATGAAGTACAGATCTAGGTTTGTATGCATCTCTAGATCTATGTCCTAGGGGGATAGTAATCTAACAAAAATATTGAACTCCATATAAACATCATAGTTTATTAGAATTTTCATAATCAATCCATTTTAGGTGGAGATAATAGAAACCTAGAATTATTTCCTTGAACTAACCACCTAACTTCCCAATCTCCCATGTGTTTCAAGGAAATCAATCAAGGGGAAAATAAATAATCTCAAACAATTTTCATCAATTATCATTCAATAATCCTCAAATAATGTTTTCAAACACCCCATTTCATTTTAAAAACGAACATCAAGTTGTTTTTCATGAAAAGTAATGCCTTTTAAAATAATTTATTTGATTTAAAATCTGTAAAACATTTCGTCCCTTCATATCTCAAAAATAATCATCAAGTAATTATTTTAATAATTTAATTAAAACCATTTTCTATACATTAGAACTTTATTTAAAAATCCATTATCAAAGGGGTTTAATCACAATCCATTCCATTTGAAAATATTTACTAAGAATCTCAAGTCATCCTTTGTAAAATAATTGGAATGATATTTCAAATCAAACAAGTAACAAGGGTTTCAATTGATAGTAATTTCATTACAAAATATCCTACCTCCAACATGGTAACATCAAACACCCAACAAGGTTTCCATTAATAATGAGATAAAGGGACCCTAATGTAGGAATAGAAGGTATGTAATGATTCTCACACAATGATCAAGGAATCAAACATCTATCTCCCTCCTATTGATCACCCATCAATGAAGAATAATAACTAAGATGAGAGGAACCGACTCACCTTTAACATAAGTTGGACCACCCAAAACTTCCTTCTTGGAACATGCTCAATCCAAAATCTAATCCAAATAATGGAGAATGACTATTTTAGCAGAGGGAAATGAGTTAAAGGATGCATTAAGAACCTATATTATTGTTGTAATAGGTTAGTGTAACCACCTTTGAATATTATGTAGTAATTCGATAATTTTAAATTCTAAAACACCTATCAATGTGCCCTGCTGTTTCCCACCACAACATGGTGGATTCTCCCAGGAGATTGACCATAGGGACCATATGTTCCCCAGTGTAAAAATCCAAGAAGTTTTGGCCCACCACTCCCTACAACATAGAGTGGTGGTGCCCAGATTAGTCATGGTGTATATTGGGATTCCCCACATATTCTACCCATGGATACACTCATTTTATCCTTTCCTTTTTTAAACAAGAGGACCAAAGGTACACTATGGCCTCCACCATGGACATACCATTTCTCATTTGGCACCAAAAAACAAAAAACTATTTTTCAAGACACCACACACCCCAAAACTTAAAAAGTTGAATATAACCAACGTAAGGCTCAAATTAAAGAAATAAAGAGAAAGGGTTGTACCTGAAAGCAAGATTCGGGATGTTACAGTGCATACATGTGGACCACCACCTATGTGAAGAAATGCATTCCATTTTTCATCATCTCTATGTACAGATGGTTATTATAGTGTATTTAATAAATATATATGATATTTATAATATAATTTTTCCTCTTGTTTGGTAAGATAATATCTATCTTCTTAGCCTTTTATTTGTTTTAAAACGATAATGCCTTTTCTGCATACGTGTGGGCTACCATCTCTATTAAACGATGTGAATCATTTTTAATAACCACTTTAAATGGATGGTTATAAAGTATATTTAATGTATAAAAATTATAATTATAAATTTTTTATTAATCTATATATTATGGGACCATGACGCCTTTGACCACGGTTAACCTATAAAGGTTGTTTAAAAAATTAATGACTAAACAACCCCAAAATTTCTAACATAAACTTAATTGATTTTGTAACTAAATATAATAATGTAATAAATTAAATAATAGGAATAATTAAAATGAAATGAACATGAAAAGGGTTATTCATAATTTAAATAACTAATATAATTTTTCTACTCAAGAGTTTGAGAATGTATGTCTCTAGATAGGACTTAAGGTATGTGAATTTTTATTAAAACCTTGTTTTGAAGTATTCCATTCTTGTTTTCCCCCATATCCTTGTTCTTCAAAATATATCAAGAATATCCATAATTAAACTTGAAATATTGTTAAATATCACTTTAAAATACATTTTCAATTTTTTAATAGTTTTTAAAAATAATATTTTTAATTTTTATCATATGGGTCATTTTTAATTTTTTTTAAAAAGTGTTAAAAGAATGTTTTTTAAACATATACGACTTGATCGCCATTTCCCATCATCATAGATATTGTTATTTATCAATATTACTATAAAATATTATATTGTTTTTCAAATAATATATTATTCCTAATATTCTATAGAATTATTCATTTTTATGATTTTTCAAAAGAAATGGATATTTATCAGTAAATCTTTGTTAAAATAGAAATTACTTCTTCTTATTTCTTAAAAATAAGTTTTAAAGGGATTTATGATGAAAATTTTAAATATTATAAAAATGTTCTTCAATATATAGATCTTGGTAATTACATATGACGATGGGTGATATGAATATATCTCATAAAAATAAGTGAGTCTGGTATAATTCTCTAATGTATTAGGTAATCATTTAATCTTCAAAGAAGAAAATGAGGGAGAAAACTGGGCAAGTTACTCTTTTAGAGTTAACTTAGATTTAGATATTCAAACACTAATTAAACAGAGTAACACATGTTATGAATATGATTCTTTAATATACCTAATTTATGATTTATAAATTTTTATATAGAAATCTTTTGATTTCATGAGAAATTAAAAGTTTATGAACTTATAAGGGTGGATGTTTTTCTTTTCAATGAAATTTTTCATTAGTTCTAATGTTCCTCAAGATTAATTCAGGGTTTTATATATACTTTATAATGGATTTCAAAGGTATTATTTGATAAAATAATTATTTTCATATTTTTAAATATTTAATTTATCTTCTCATAGTTTTATTGTGACAAATTTAGTCATTTTCTTGGGTTTTCATGTTTTTCACTAATATAAAGGGTTTACTTAATTTTAATATCCCTTATAAAGGTTTATGTACTCATCCCAAATTTTCAACTCTTTTTCACAAGAAATATGGATGAATATAAACAATAGAAAGGTCAAAAAAATTATATGGAATCATCTTAAAAAAATAAAAAATGTGTTAAATGAAGTAGGGGTGTAAACTTAAAGCCCTGTTTTTGTGGAAAAATCTACACTATGTAAGTGTCCACTTTGTTATGTTATATTTTTTCTAATTATATAAAACCTTAAATAATAATGGTAATTTAATAATTTGAAATCAATGCTACTAAAATCATATTTATTGGTTGTTAATATAATATGGCCATATAGTTGGTGTCAAAGAAATATTTAGATAACCATAGAGGTTAAGAGGATATTGAAAGAAATATTTAAGATATTTAGATTAATAATTATATTATCATGAGATAGATCTCAAAGATTTTAATGTTGATTTATCTAATACATGTCTATTCAGAATGGTTTTCCATATAGGAACTAGGGAAACTAATGTTAGAAGGCATCAAGGTTAAAATAACCTTCAAAGTCAGTAACCAAGATTGATTGGGGTGGAGTAGTTTTTAGTAGTGTTAACTCAATTGTTATGGGCTATTAATGGTGTAATCCATGAGAGAAAATTACTAAATTCTCCACATAAGAACATGTCTATAGTGGATCATTTCATGAAACATAGCCTCCATATTTTTCTATGTAACATTAGAACTAGTGGAATCTAAAGTGTGTATAAATTCATTAGAGAATATATTTTATGTTTTGAGATGTATGAAATTCCACATGTTAATTATTTCTATTTATCATTTTAAAGATGAATTCAATCGATGGTGGTCTCTAATAAATAATATTAAATAAAAGGATAATATTGATTCCATTTAGTATAAGTTCCTTAAAGATTTTTTCTTGGTAATTTGTTACCTAATGTTATTTAACATATAATTGAATGAAAATTTTTGGAATTGAAAATTAATTAATAAGACTCAATGTCCACTTATGAAGAAAATTTTAATAGATTGGATAGGTATGTTCCAAAATTCATTCTATACCATGAAAGTAAAATTTATTATATTTTACATAGGTATAAAATCATGTATATGATGAGAATATGACTCTTATTATTTAAAAATTTAAGAGGAAAATTTATATTATACTAAGAAAATTAAGATATAGATTTTTGACACTTATGTACCTTGGGAAAATAATATTAATAAGTGGCCTATGTTTCAATCAATAGATCATTAAATTAATAAATCAAGAGGGAATCCCTTTAAATGTTCTAAATGTGGTAAAATAAATTTTAAGGACTATTTGATAAGATTGATAAATTTTTATCTATATATTAATATCAATAATTTGGCTCGTGAATGCAAGGAAAATGGTTATAATTAGAATAGTAATGGTAAAATATATAGTTGTTCAGTAGTGATATGTTTTAATGGAAAAGAGTTAGATAAGTTTTATA
This sequence comes from Viscum album, assembly GCA_963277665.1. Lineage (NCBI taxonomy): Eukaryota > Viridiplantae > Streptophyta > Magnoliopsida > Santalales > Viscaceae > Viscum > Viscum album. The sequence continues at coordinate 343,106,226 of OY728127.1, read as the reverse complement.
AAACATGTTTGAAGTTAGCAACTTAAGGTGGGAATCATCAATAATAAAAGCAAAAAGTTTTGGAAAATTATTTTGATACTATTATGTCTACTTTTGGACCCTCAAATGAAGTGGTTATAGGTAAATTACTTGTTTATTCAGATTATTCAAATGTATTTTCTGATTCAAGATCTATACATTATTTTATTTTGATTGAATTTATAAAGAAAATAGAAATATCATCTTAAGTAATGATCTAATAAATTTTCTTGAAAACTATTAGGGTATTATTAAGGTAATAGAAATTTATAATAATCTTATAATTACCATTAATTGAATAATTTTTCATATAAAACGTATTACCATTCCCATTATAGAATTTTATGTTATTCTAGTTATGGATTAGCTTTCAGTTTGTCATGCTAATATAGATTATGGAGCTAAGGAAGTTATTTTTCAAAATTTGTTTTCAATTATAAAAAATAATGAAATCATACCTTTGAAAAAATATTAAGAAGTTGATAAATTGATTAAATATTGGAGTGAAATTTATCTTTCGCCTATTTTAAAAAAGAAAGGAATTGTTCAAATTATTGATTTTCTGGTAATAAATGAATATCTGGATGTATTTACTAATGATTTAACTAGTTTTATTCCTAATTGGAAGGTTAAATTTTCTATTAAATTAATTTATAATACTAATATAGTTTCAAAACCCCCTTATCAAATGGATCCTATAGAAATTTTGGAATTGAAAAACAATTTTCAAGAGTTTCTTGAAAAGGGTTTCATTTGTCTAAGAAATTATCCTTGGAGTGATACTATTTTTTGTTAGTAAGAAGGATGGTTCCATGAGTATTTTCATTGATTATAGACCACTCAATAAAATCACTACCGAGAATAAATATCTTTTACATCATATATATGAATTATTAGATCATCACCTAGGAGATCGGTGTTTTCCCATGGTTGATCACAGGTTTGGTTATCACCGGTTGAAAGTGAAGGTGGAAGTCATTTTGATAATCATGTTAGATGATAGGTATGTCCATTATGAGTTTATGGATTTGAATTTTGGGTGGATTAATTCAACTGATGTATTTCTAAATTTTATGAATAGATTTTTCCATGAGTATTTAGATTTTTTTTGTTTTAATTATTAACATTCCAGCCTATTCAAAAATTTGGGAGGATCATCATACAAATTTAAGGAATATTCTATAGAATTTAAAATAAAATAATCTTTATGAAAAATGTAGAAAATTTAAATTTTAGTTCTAGAATATTTATTTCTATAACCCAATGATATTTTAGGAAATATTTCTTAAAAATTGATTTAATTCATTCAATTACTTATGTTACACGTGACACTGGTCTTTAACGAACCACAATATAAAATTATTATTATTATTTAAACATGAACATTATAAAATATCCATTAAATGAGAAGTATGAATAGTAATAAACACATTTTTGAAAATTAACTATAAATTTTTTATTTAAATAAAACATATTTATAAAAAGGTACTTAATTTATAGTAATGTTTTTATATACTTTGAAAATATTTTTTTCTCAAAAAAAATTTCTAACTTTTAGTGAACAAATAAAAAAATTAATTTCTTCAACATTTAGAGAATTTATTTTAAAAAATGAACTAAATTTTTGGAATCAGTGTGTTAATATTATCATACGGATAATTTTTTGGATTTTCTAAGAAGTTTAAATTTTTAATGAATAGTGAAAATGATGTTTTTTATTAAAAACTACCTTTTTAGTATAAATAAATTATAAGTTTAATTTTGTTTTAAGATAGATTTAAAATTAAATTAGATAAATAAAATAAAAATTAATAAAATTTAGGTTATTATAATCAATTTTTTTTAAAATGATATTAAAACCTTTTTTACTTATGAAAACTTTTTATTTGGAAAATCATTTTTTATCGCACCTTCAGGTTTAAATTTATATTAAATTATTCAAAATATGTTACTCAAATTTGGAAAAATGGATTAAATATTTTTAATAATAATAATTAATATTATATAAAAATTTAAACTTACTTTTTTTAGAATGAATAGAAAAAATGGTAAAAATTAATTACCATGGTTAAGGTTGAAACAAGTTTATTGGGGGTTAAACTAAGAATTTAAGGGTTAAAATGACTTAAACACTTGTCCAAATCAATTTTTTTGTCTATATTTCAACCTTATATCATATAAGGCTCTATAATGATCCATTTTGGAGATTTTTTTAATGTGTAAAATGTGTGAATAACATTTTCTTTTCAAACATTCCAAGTGTGTCCTTTCCACCACTTATAAAATAGCACCCACTCTCCTCCCCTATTCACACTTACAAAGAATTTTTATTCATAAAATAACTACCCAAATACCTTCCTAAATTAACTCAAAAAATCCTATATTCATTATTTTTATAATTAAACCTTCCTATGAAGGCTTTTTATTCTAACATAAGGATGTTGTCTGGAGAAGGGGTGTCGTTCTTAACCGAACAATTTTATTTTATTTATTCTTCCTCATCCTTCAAATATTATTAAAATGTGATAATATAATATCATAAATATATACCATATATTAATATTTTATAATTTTAATTTAATAACCTACATCTATCTCCTCTTCCATAAAATGAGAAACGAAATTATCGATCATCTGTACGGCAGACTACCGTCTCGTGAACCGATGTAATTCATTTTCCATCACCATCACTCATAACCAGATATAATTATTGATTTAATATTTATATGTTATATTTTTTGAAATATTTATATCCTTTAATGATAATATCACATATACCTTCTTACCTTGTAATTATTTGTAAAATTATAACATCGCTCGTGCATACGGGTGGACTACCATATCCACGAAGCGATGTGATATGTTTTTCATTTAATCTTGAAATGGATAGTAATAAGGATAGATTTAATAAATATATATGATATATATTATATTTAAATTTTTCTTTAAAGGTTAATTAATAATTAACTTTATTTTTTCTATCTGTCGAGAAAATGTAAATAGTGTTTATCCATACCTACGACCTACCGTCTCCATGAATAGTGTAACACATTTTCTATATCTCACTTTAATGTATTATTATAAATACATGTATATAGATTGTATATGATATTTATATCATGGTAAAAAAAATTTATATAATGGAACCATGATCAAATTAAAAGTACCAATAATTCCAAACCAAAATTTAGATGAAAAACGCAACAGTTATTACCCCAAACGTGATTTTAACAAGGAATAGTTAATAAATGAGTAATATAAGTGTAATAAGTAAAACATATATGGTATTATATATATGATTATGGTTATATAATAGTTTTATAATAAAAAATATATTTATTATACAAGATTTTTGAATGTGTATGAATAAATTTGACAATTGAGGTAACAGATTTCTTGTCACTCTTTAATTTCTAGGAGACGTATGCCATATTCACCACTCATTTATTTTTTAGGGGTTATATACTTCCCCTTTAAAATTTTATATCATTAATATCCTTATTTTATTAATATTTAAAATTAAATTTTATGTTATTAATTAATGGGGATTACAATTTAAAAGTTTCCAAACTAGTAAGGGATTTTCGTCTCACTTTTATTTATGTCAGACGCATGTCATAATCACAATTTTTTTATGTAGTGTATATACTTCACAATAATTTATATTATTATTATTATTATGAAATTTATTTTTATTTATATGTACATATAATTTTATTTTCATCATGGGGATTATGATTCAAAAATTACCCATGTGGTAAGGGTTTGATGTTACAATCTCATTGTTTATGAGGATTGTTTATGATCATGCTTCCAATGATGAAATATTATGATCTATATCTCAATATACTCATGAATTTTATTCTCCTTTAGTTATTTCATGAAGATATATGTTTTCCTATCATTTTCCCTTTTTATGTACTCAAGGATCTCAAATAGTTGTTTTATGGAAAACTGGCATTATTTCTATCTTCAGTTGAAAATATTTTTTATTCCATGTCCATGTTTTCTAAAAATATTTTAGAATTTTTTTTACTATTATCTGAGGATTTTTCAAATAAATTTTATTAATTTTTACTGTTTATATAATTTTTGAAAATGAATCTTCTTGTCATTTTCTAAACAACTCTTTCTTTTACTTGTTACCAAAAATGTGAAAGGAATCTTTGTTTTAACATGTACGGTATGGATAGTATTTACTATCATCATGATCGATCAATGGTTTAAATATTCCATTACAATATTCCAATTTTATTTTCAAAGGAAATTTTTTCTTTAATATTTAAGAAGTTATTACATTTTAAAAAAGTTATTTCAAAGTGGAAAGGTTATTTTCATCAAGAAATATACCAAGTGATCTTTTAAAATATTTATCTATCTAATATGACATTATTTGATGTTACTTAACTTTAATAGGGATATGATCAAATGATACCGTACTTATTATTTCTCTGGATGGTTTATCTTTATGATGATAATATGTTTATGAAACTCGTTCCTTTACTATGGGTTAATCTATTATAAAATAATGAAATTTCCATTGAACCCTTTTCCTTTCTATGGGTTATGCTGTGATGAATTATTTATAAAACCAATTTATTTTCATGGGTTCTGATATGATAAATTTTTTATGATCTTATGGTTCAAAAATGTATTGGTTTTGATTGGTAAGACCTATAACTCCCCCTGATTCATTGGGTAAATATTGACTCTCATGAGAAAAATAGGAATAGAATGGAAATTAAACCTAGTACGGTAAGGGAATTTGTCCACAATTATAGTCTTTGGAGTAAACCTTGAATACAATGATAGTTTGGAGAGTGAAATCATTCCACTATGATTTTTTTTGAAATTATCCTTGAATACCATGGAAATTATTTTTTATAATTACGTGCATTCCATAAATCTATGTTATATTCCAATGTTATGTTCTCATGGATTTTATTCTTTGATTCCTCTAAGATTCATGACTTATGAACATCCAATATTTATGTCATGATTCAATTTTAGGATTTATTATTTATAGGGTGTGGTTTTATAATTTCATTATCATTTTCTCATACCCTTATTCTCATGTTATGTTTTGTATCTCCCTTTTTTACCCTAACTAGGCATCTGGGATCACCCTTTATTATGTTTCCTTTCCTCAAGTTATAAATAAAGTTATTATGTACGATATGCCTAAAAAGGGTACTCATTAGTAAGAACTTAGTGGGAGATTATATAGTTCACTTATGAACCATATTTTTATGTATCCAAGTTTAGAAAGGCATAAGACATATATGATTCTAGTGTGGTTCATTATGATATGTAATGAATATTCATATTATTAAGATGTGATATTTATGCTTGAAAAGTGTGGGTAACTATAGTTGGTATCAGAGTAAATTTTAGTTAACCTTTGAAACTATGATGGGATAAATTTAGTGATATCTCTAGATATATTTATAACTATAATTCTGTGGATAAACCAAAGTATAGGAAAATGTCCTAGAATTTTGGTGAAAGATAGAGCGATTGGTTTCCAATAAATTAAATCCCTATCTGGATTAACCAATTGGAAATGTCTCTAGTATATATATAAATAGGTGTAATAACTCAATAAATAGTCCTTTGTCCTTTGACTTGATCATCACCTGGTATATAAAACTGATTTTTTTTTGTATGCCTGGTTTGACACTCCAAGGAGATATGTCTTAGAAATTCCTAAACTCTTTACCAAAAATCATGAATAATTTTAATAGATAATGACCATGAATGAACTAGGTTAATCCTAATGTGGCATATATTGAAAATATGTGTTCAGATTTAGACATCCTATTATAGGAGTTTTATGATTAATCATTGTGATTAATGATGCTTTATAGTTTTTCTAACCATTTTATTTTTAGTAAGGTATTGAAGATGGTACAATGAATTTAGGGTGATCCCAGGTATTCTAAAATATTTAATTATCTTAGTTGATATTAGTTATATAAATTACCTTATGTCATGAAAAGTATTTATGATTATTAATTCATATATCCAATATTTAGATGTCAAATTAGTAGTGAAAACCCCTTATGGTATGATGATTTCATCTCAAGTCTTTCATTATTCTACAATTTATGTTTATGGGAATGTGATTTATAAAAATATTTATATTCGTCCATTAGTTGAGTTTGATGTTATATTAGGATTGTAATGTCTTTATCTATATAAATAAACATCAATTTATGAGTAAGGTAAGTAGCATTTGATTTTCTAAACCAACCTATGATCTTCTATCAGTGTGATGAAAAATATAAAATTCTCATGGAAATCGCATCCATTTTATGGATCTTAATTATTATTCAAAAGGGGAATTTATCCAAGATGGTTGGGGAGAAACTCAAGATTGATTATATTCCTATTTTACAGGATTTTGTTTATTTCTTTACAAAATATTTTCCTAGTGTTCCATTGAATCATAAAGTTGAGTTCCCAATAGAACTCATACCCAGTTCCAAACCTATTTCAAAGACTCCCTATAGAATTAGCCTATTTAAGTTTCAATAATTAAGGAACTAAATCTAGGATAATCTCAGCAAGGTATTCATTTGTCCAAGTGTGTCACCTTGGGGTGAAGCTATTCTTTTTTTAAGAAGAAAGATGGATCTATGTGACTCTGTATTGATTATCAAGAGTTTAATGAGATTGAAATAAATAACAAGTATCTCATACCCCATATTTATTACTTGTTTGATCATCTATGTGGAGATTAATACTTTTCCAAGATTTACCATTATTTAATATATCATCGATTGAGGGTTAGAAGTAGGATATACCTGAGACAACATTCCTCAGAAGGTATAGACGCTATGAATATATAGTGATGCCATTTTTTATCACTAATAACCCATATATTATCATGGATTTAATGAATATATTATTTATATATTACCATGATTAGCTTGTGGTATTCTTTATAGAAGATATTCTTATCTATTACAAGTGTAAGAAATAAAATCAAGATAATTTGAGGATTGTGTTGAAGACTCTGAGTAAGGATAAGTAGTATGAAAAAATTACAAAGTTTTAATTTTTTCTATAAAAGGTTTCATTTTTGGGTCATATAATCGCAATATACGGTAAATATATGGATCCATCAATGATGGAAGTTATTGAACATTGCCTCAGACCAATAACTATGAGTGATATCTAAAGTTTTCTTGGGTTGGATATATATTATAAAAATGTTTTGGATAATTTCTCACAACTACCTAATTCACTCACCAAGTTAACTCAGAAGGGATCAAAATTCCATTAGAATGATGATGGTGAGGAAAGTCTCAAGTAACTAAAGATAATTTTAGTTATTTCATATGTTCTTACATTACCCTGCATTGGATAATGGTTTTTAATCTATAGTGATTCATTGAGTAAGGGATTGTGATACATTATCATTTATAATGACACGCTTATAACTTATTCCTCACAACAATTAAAGGTTCATGAAAAAAATTACTCAACTCATGATTTGGAGTTAACTAGGGTATTTGTTCATTAAAGATATAGAGTCATTATATTTATAGATAAAAGTGTGATCTATATACTAATAATAAATGTTTAAATTATACATTCACATAGAAGGAGTTAAACTTTCTCTAGAGAAGATGGTTGGATTTGTTTAAATATTATGAATTCTCAATACATTACCACCCAAGGAAGGAGAAAAATGTGGTCAGCATTTTTAGCTGAAAGGATTATGATAGGTTATCAATGATAAGGATAAAAAATGATCCAATATTTTTAGATTTGAAAAGGATATATCTATAAAACATAAAGGGGGAAAATATTATCTTTCTTAAAAAAAAAATTAACCATCTATCCAAGGGGAGATTAATAAGGTGTATAAGGAAGATGTAGAGTTACAGAAGAAGGTCATAAATTTTCTTAAGCTTTACCTTGATTATGATGGAATGATAAGTTTTAGAATTCATGTATGGGTTTCATCTATACCGAATTTGAAAAGGGGTGTTTTAGAGGAATTTCATAGTTATTTATTCTCTATTCATACTAGAAGTATATAGATGTATAAGGATTTTAAAGATCGTTTCTAGTGGGATAGTGTGGAGAGTGATATTGCATAGTTTTTATCTCGATGATTGGTATTTCAAAAAGTTAAGGATGATAGAAAAAATTACAAGGTGTTTTTAAAACCATTAATCATAAAATAAAAAAAATGGGAAAACATCACCATATATTTGGTCATCAGAATCCCAAAAACAACTAAAGGTAACAACATTATATGGGTTTTAGTTGATTTCCTTATGATTTCAGTACACTTCATCGCAATCGAAGAATATTTTTCCCTAGATAAACATTCCAAAAAATACATTAATTAAGTGGTAAGGTTGCATGGAGTACCATATTATATTATATCTCATTGAGATCTAAGGTTTACTACAAAGTTCTGGAAAATTATTGCACAGGCATTGTGTATATAGTTAACTTTAAACATAGTTTATCATTCTCAGAAAAATGGTGAGTCTAAGAGAAAAATTGATACCCTAGAGGATATTCAAAGATCATTTTAAACAAATTTAAAAGGTGGTTAGGATCAACACCTTACTCTAGTCAAATTTTTTTACAAAAATATCTTTCACTCAACCATTCAGATGGATCTTTATGAATCCCTCTTTGGAAATATGTATAAAAATCCAATATATTAGGATGAAGTTTGAAGAATAAATCTATTATTACCTAAGATAATGGATGAAATGGTGTAGAAATTCAGAGTCTCTTAATAACACATCAAGGTGGCTTAGAGTTTATAGAAAAGTTATGTTAACAATCATCAATGTGATCTAGATTTTAGAGTTAGTGAGAAGGTTTTAATATGAATTTATAAATGGTAGAATATTAAAAAAATTTGGAATAAAGTAAAGATGATCCATGGGTATATTTTCCCCTTTTATATTCTTTATTGGGTAGGGATTGTAGCTTATCACTTGGTGCTTCCTCTTGACCTCTCACAAGTCCGTTATGTGTTCCATGTATCTCTCCTAAGTAAGAACATACCTAATCATTCACATATACTAAAATCAGATTTCATACCTCTATATAATGATACTTTCTATGAATAACAACCTGTGGAGATTTTATATCATAGAGAGAATGTTCTATAAAGCAAGAATACTCACCTGATCAAGATTTTATGGTGAAATCAACAACTTGAGGAAGCTCCATAGGAACATGAGGATATAATGAGGAATAAGTATACTCATTTCTATATACTATTGTTACAAAATTTCAAGTGTGAAATTAATTTTAATGGGGTATAATGTAACACTATTAGATTTTATAAAACATTTGTTTTCAAATAAATTATATTTTTTTGATAACTTGCGTTCATGCAACACCGAGCTTTAACGAACAACAATATATTATCAATATTATTATATAAAGATGATCATTATAACCAATACATTAGGAATAAACACACTTTTAAAATTAATTATAATGGTTCTATATAAATAAAACATATTGATAAAAAAAAGTACATAGTTTTTTGTAAAGTCTTTATATGCTTTGAAAATACTTTCTTTCTCAATAAATGTTTATTATTTCTTTTAGTAAACAAATATTAAAATTGTTTTTTTCAAATTTTATAAAATTTATTATAAATAAATAACTTCATTATTATAACCAACATGTGAAAATTATCTTAGGGTGAGTTTTTTGGATAATTATGAAACGTTTAATATTTAATGAGTAGTGAAAATAAGGATTTTAATTGAAAATTGTCTTTTAATTTACATTTTGTTTTAAGATGATTTTAAAAATAAATTAGTTCAATCTTGTCGTAATTAATCCAATTTAGATAATTATAATCAATTTTATATTTAATTTTTATATTAATACTTTTTATACTTATGAAAACTTTTTCTTTGGAAAACCTTTTTTTTCTTCACGTTTGCGGGTTTAATTTTAAATTATATTCAACCACTTCTATCAATTTAATTAAAAAAATAGATTACATATTTTTAATGATCATAATTCATATTATATAATAAGTTCAACATAATTTTTTTCATAATAAATAGTAAAAATAGTAAAAATTAATTATTGTGGTTAAGGTTAAAATGGGTTTATTGGGGGTTAAAATAAAAATTTAAGGGTTAAAATGACCTAAGAACATGTCAAAAACCAAATGTTTTGGCCATATTTCAACCTTATATCATCTAAGGTTCAATAATTATTCTTTTTTATCCTTTTTTCATGTTTAAAATTTTGTTATTTCATTTTATTTTCAATAATTTGAAGTGTGTCCTCTCCCCCCCACTAATAAAAGGGAACCCTTCTCCTCTCCTCTTCACACTTCCAAAGCATTTTGGTTCACAAAAGTACTACCCAAATATGTTATTTAATTTTATCCCCACATAATATAGGCCATATTTTAATTAATAAACACTCATAATAAGGTTTCTTATGCTAATCAAAGGAGGATGTTCTAAGAAGAGGTATTGTTCTTAACTGAGAATTTTTATTTTATTTCTTCTTTGACATCCTTAAAATATTATTAAACTATGCTGATATAATAAAATATGTATATATAAAATAATGATATTTTATTAAGTTAATTTAATAACCTAAAACCATCTCCTATTCCATAAAATGGGAAACAAAATCGGTGATAGTGTGTATGGCAGACTATTGCCTTGTGAACCGATGTAATTCATTTTTCATCTCCTCCTTTCAAGGATAGAGATAATTATGGGATTAATGTTTATATATGGAATTTATGACATATTTATACTCATATAATTATAATATCACATTGACATTCTTACCTTATAATCTATTGAAATACAATAACATCTCTCATGCATACGTGTTCACTACCACCTCCATGAAGCGATGTGATATGTTTTTCATTTTATTTTGATATGGATGGAAATAAGGATATATTAAATTAATATATGTGATATCTATGATATAAAAATTATTCTATAAAGGTTAATTAATATTTACCTTTATTTTTTTCTTCCATTGAGAAAATGGAAACAGTGTTCTTGCATACATACGACCTATCATCTCCATGAACGGTGTAATTCATTATCTATCTCTAATTTTAATGTATTAATATAAATATATGTAAAATAAATATATATTATATTTATATCATGGTTAAAATTATATAGATTATGGAATCATTATCAAAGTAAAAGGACCAAAAATACTAAACCAAAACATACATGAAGAAGAAGTATTTATTACCCAAAACGTGATTTTAACAAGGAATTATTAAAAATAGTTAATAAAAGGGTCACAAGTAAATAATATATGGTATGATATATATTAGTATGGTTTGTTAATATTTTTATAATAAACCTATATTTATTATACATGATGTTTGAATGTGTTTGAAAAACTTCAATACTTGCGGTTAGGGATTTTTTGTCTCACTTTTATTTCTGGGAGACATATGTCATATTCGCCACTAATATATATTTTGAGGTGTATATACACCCCATTTTCATGTTATATCAATAATATCATTATTATAATTATATTTAATGTTTAATTCAATGTTAATATTTAATTGGGCCTATGATACAAAAAAATTCAAAGTGGTAATGGATTTTAATCTCACTTTTATTCCTATGAGACACAATCCAAAATCACCACATGTTTATTTTGTGTGTTGTACAAAAATTCCATGAATATATTTTATGATTATTATTATGAGATTTATTAGGATTTATATGTATATATAAGGTTCTTTATTTCATGAGTATTATTATTAAAAATTTACTAGAGTGGTAAGTGTTTGATATTACAATCTCATTGTTTATCGGGATTGTTTATGATTATGCTTCCAATGATGAAATATTATGATATCTCTATCATTAAACTCATGAATTTTTTTCTCCTATATTTATTTCATAAAAATAAATGTCTTCCATCAATTTTTTCCTATTTAGGTACTCAAGGGTCCAAAATAATGTTTTTAAGGAAAACTGACTTAATTTCTCTATTTGATTGAAAATCCTTTTTCTTCCATTTCCTTGTTTTTTAAAAATGTTTTAAATAAAGTTTTTACTATTCTTTAATTATTTTTTAATGAAATTTTACCCATTTTTTACATTTTAAAAAATCTTTTTGAAGTAACATTATTATAATTTTTCAAATAAGTCTTTTTAAATTTTTACTAAAAATGTGAAAGGAATATTTTTTTAACATGTATGGCATGAATGTTATTTATCAAAATAATCAATACAAGATGATTTAAATACTCCTTTATAATATTCCAAGTTTATTTTAAAATAAAAAAAATTATTATTTGGTAACTTTTTATATTTTAAAGAATTGATTTCAAATTTAAAATGTTATTTTATTCAAGAAATGTTCCAAGTCATCTTTCAAAATCACTTTCCATCTAAGATAACATCCTTTGATATTACATAATATTTAATGGGGATATGATCCAATGATATTATCCTTATTATTTCTATGTATGGTTTATTTTTATGATGAAAATATTTTTATGAAACTCATTCCTTTTCCATGGATTGTTCTATGATGAAATGATGAAATGTTTAATGAACCTATTTCTTTCCATTGTGTTATACTATGAGGAAATGTTTATTAAACCAATTTTTTCATGGGTTATGATATAATGAATGTTTTATGATATTTTGTGATATAAATGTATGTACTCTGTGATGTGTGTGAGCTATATCTACCTGTAATGCATTGGTTAAAGATTTATATCTCATGAGATTAACAGGACTGAAATGGGAAGTTATCTCAGTTAAGTAAGAAATGTTTTCCACTATGATAGTCTTTGGAGTGAAACTTGACTATTATAATGGTTTGGGGAGTGAACCTTGACTATTATAATGGTTTGGGGAGTGAACCCATTACACTATTATAGTTTTTAAAATTATCCTTGAAAAGTAATGAAATTATTTTCTATACTTTTTTACATGCCATAAATATATATCTTATGCCAAAGTTATGTTCTCATTGATCATGTTATTTGATTCCTTTATTATTCATGTCTTATGAACTGCCAAGATTTATTACATGACTCAATTTTACAATCTATTATTTACATCGTACGGTTTTTAAATTTTATTATCAGGTTTTCATACTCTTGTTATCATATTATATTGATATCTACCTTATTTACCCTTACTCAGCATTTGAGCACACCATTTCCTATTTTCCATTTCTCATGTGTCTGAGAAGGGTACTAGTTATAAAGAAATTATAGGTGTATTATATAGTTCACTTATAAGCTGGTTTTTTATGTATCCAAGTTTACAAAGGAACTAATCCTATACGATTATTTCATGGATTGTTATGATATTTAATGAATATTAATTTATTAAGATATGATATTTATATATAAAAATTGTGGGCCTCAATACTTTCATTGGGAATTTTCTTTCTAAATATGTAATAATTATTTTTCCTACTAAAACTAAATTGGTGGAAGAGTGTTCAAGACATAAAAAATTCATTGATATTCAAATTTTTCTTCGATTAGAAGATTAATTAAGATTTTTTTTTTGAAAACGTTACTCAATTATCTAGCCCACTAACCATGTAAGCTTGAAAAATATTTAAATTCATCTCATTAAAAGAATGTGATGAATGATTAAAATAAATAAAAAAATATTGGTTAATACTCTTTTTTCCTTTCCAAAAAACAGATAATTTTTTATTTATAATAAAGATTCATTAAATATATTTGGTTTTTTTTTGATGAAAATTTATTGAGTGATTTCATATTAATTACATCAAATTAAACCACGTGGGATGAATTATCTTATCCATGACCATGAACTAGCTGTAGTTTTTTTTCATTAAAAATATGGAGATATTATTAATATGTTTAGAAATTTTAAATGTACACTGACCATAGCAGTTTGAATTATATATTCACTCAAATGGAATTGAGAATGTTGTAGAGAAGATGTTTGGAATTGATAAAATATTGTTATTGGGTGATTCATTATCATCTAGGTATATCTAAAAAAGTATTTGATGCCTTGAGTTGAAAAGCTAAAACATAATTATCTTGGCTACATTTAAAACATGATCCTTTTTTTAATGGTTTAATGAAAATTGGATGAGAATTTTATATACAGGATCTCCTGCTCTCTTGGTTTAGGTGTCAGTGTAGTCATCTTTGTCAGACAGAATTAAGCCTAATCCGATTGAAGATCATGGCCTATAAGAAAGAGTGGAGTTTGTTTAAATGGGTAAGATTCATTAATTTAACATTGATAAAGATGGAACTATAATATTTATAAAGATTTTGTGTGTTCTAAGTGATCTATATTTGACGGATTAACTGTTGAGTGAATCTAATAGCTCCCTATTTTATGTTAATCCTAGTAACACTAAAATTTATAGTCACCTTCTTGAATATTATTTGTTGTTTGGAAGAAATAATTATATTATAGATTTTACAATGAAATTATTTACTTTTAAATGGGTTAAATGTGATTGAAAACTACCAAAGGGGATACTTAATCCTTTTCCCATGCCTTAATGGAAATGAGATAATATATGTATAGATTTCAGTGTCGGATTACCAAAGACATATTGGTGTAATAATTTGGTTTCGATTTTTATAGATCGATTGGACAAATATATGAATCTTATTCCTATTCAAGGTATTATTTAATTAAGTCATATTCTATACTTTATCTTAAAGTGATAATTATATTACATGGAGTACTTATCTCTATTGTATCTGGTCGTGATAATAGAAGTGCCTCTAATTTTTTGAAAGTAATTCAATGTTCATTAGGTACTGAATTAATTTTTTAAACATCTTTTAATACTCAATCAGATGGTCAATTGGAGTATATGAATCAAAATTTGGATGATATGATTCAGGATTTATCAAATATTTTCAGGGAATTTGGGATAACCATCTTTCATTAGTTGAATTTTCTTATAATAAAAGATTTCATTGAAGTATAAAAATGGTAAATTTTGATGTGGTATATGGAAATCACTGTCAAAATCTTTCCTATTGGTATAAAGTATGTGAGAGGAAGTTTTTGGGACCATAAATGGTAGAATAAATGGATGAGAAGGTAAATATGATTCAGTATAATATAAGGGTAACTTAGATCTAGCATAATAGTAATGTAGATAATAGGAGGAAAGACATTTTATTTGAGGTAATCAATCATGTCTTTCTAAAACATCTCCATGAATAGGTGTTGTGAGTATTTTAAAAAAATAAAATATATATCCATAGTTTAGTAGACCAAATGAAATTTTGAAAAAGTGTGATTAGTTTCTTACTGTGTAGCTGTATCTTTGAGTTTTTCTTAGGAACATGATGTGTTTCAAGTTTCATTTTTATGAAACAATGTACCTGATTTATCTCATGTTTTGAGCCCAATGGTGGTATAGTTGGATCACGGAGTGAAGTTATTATGAAAAGATCACAAAATATCTTATTAATTATTATTTTATGAGATTATTTCAACTCTTATAACCTTATATTCTAAACTAGATTGATTAAGTTCCACTAGACCATGAAAATGACTTAATATTTTTTTAAATCTTCAAATAATTATGAGTGTCACTCCCCTCACTTATAAAAGATCACCCCATATCCCCACTTATTAAAAAACTTTTAGAAATCTAGATTAGCCAATACCTACAAAAATACCTTCCTAAATTCCATCATTACTTCTTGTAGGTTTTGGTCTCACCAAAATGCTAAACCTAAAAGGCCGAATGTGTAATCCAAAGAAGGTTTCCCAAATATGAGGTATAACTCTTAATCGAGTGTTTTTATGTTTTTTTCTTGTTCTAAATTATTAAAAACTATCATAACTACGATGATATAAAAACACAAGTATCTTTAATATACTGAAATTTTATTATATTTATTTTATAACCTTTTTTATATATTTTTTCTATCCTATGATAAATGAAAACATAGTTTATGCATACTTGTGGACTACCACCCCCACGAAGAAATGTATTTCATTTTTCATCACCAAATATCATGGATGGTTATTTTATGGATTTAATAAATAAATATAATATTTATGAAATAATTATTTTCCTTTAAAGATAAGATAATATCTACATTCTTACCATTCTATCTGTTGTAAAATGATAACGTCGCTCGTGCATATGTGTAGACTTCCATCTTCATGAAACAATGTTATTTATCTTTCATAAATACCATACAAGGATTGTTATAAATTATAATTAATATATAAACATAATAATTATAACATTTTTATATTCTATAGATGATGTTACCATGAAACCTTTGACAATGGTAAAACTATAAAGGCTAGTTTAAAAATTAAAGATTGAACAACCTGAAAACATCTTTTGAAAACTAAAATAATTTAGCAACTAAATAAAACATGCTAATTAATTAAAAAATAATTATAATGGAATAAAAATGAAATAGTTTTTTAATCAGTTAAATAAATAATATATTTTTTTTATTCATGATTAATAGAATATATAAAGCTATATAGGACTTAAGTTAAGGGAATTTTTTTTAAAACATTATTTTAAAATATTTCATTAAAATATTTTTCCTCCATATCCATGTTTTTAAAATGTTTCATGAATGGTAATATTTATAATATAAATATTTTTAAATTTAATTTTCAATTTTTTTTTACTTTCATTAATATGGTTTAAAAAGAATCATTTTAACATTTACTGTATAGGTCATTAAGACTTTTTTTTATAAAAATTCTAAAAGAATATTTTTTTAATGTATATGAGTTGAACACATTTTTCCACCATCATAATCACAAAACAAAAACAATATTACTATACAAGTTTCTATGGTTTTTCAAATAATATCATATTCTTACCCTTCTAGAGAATTATTCATTTCTAAGAGTTTTCAAAAGAAAGGGATATTTCTTTGCAAATTTATGTGAAAATGGAACGTGCTTTTACTTATGAATTCAAATTATTTTTTCAATTATTTTATGATGAAAAGAAGTAATTTATTAATTTTTTATTCATAATATAATAATTTTTAATTATTAATGGTGATAGGTGAGCTCGATATAGAATAAGACAATTGGTGAGCCCGATATATCTCTCCACTTAATTGGGTAATGATTTAGTCTTTGAAGATGAAAATAAAGGATATAACCAAGTAGGTTACTCTTATAGAATTGACTAAGCTTAATTTATTCCAACATGTGTTAAATATGAGTGAACATGGGTTACTAATATGATGTTCCAAGATAACTAATTCATTCTTGATAATGTTTTATTTGGAAATCTTCTAATTTCATGAGGAAAAAAAGTTTGTAAACTTCTATGAGTGAAAGGTTAGTTCTTCATATAAAATTATTATAAGTTAAAACGTTCTTCAAGATTAATTCACAATTTTTATATATTTTATAACGATTTTAAAATATTTATTTTTTTAAAAAAATTATTTTAACTTGTGTAAATATTTTATTTATGTTCTCAATGTTTCTTTGTGAAAAAAGGTAATAATTTCCCTCGATTTTCATGTTTTTCACAAGACTAAAGGGTTTTCTTTATTTTTATATCCCCTAAAAAGGTTTTTGTGATAATCCCAAATTTTCAAAAAAATCATTATATAATGATGATTAGGAACTATAAAAATGTTAAACATCCCACTAGGGACTCATTTTCAAAGAAGGAAAAATTTCATGAATGAAATAGGGGTATAAACTTAAATATCTATTTTTGTGGAAAAATGTACACTTTTTTGGAAGTTCCCAATTTTTCATATAATATTTTCCCAAATTCTCTAAAACCCTAATCTGATATTATTATGGGAATGTAAGAATGTGAAACCCTTTGTATTAAAATAGTTTTTATAGGTTGCTAATGTAACGAGGGTTTATAAAATGATTCATTTAGAAAAAATTATTTTCAAATCCTAAAAACCGATATCCAAAATCTAAGAATACAAGTACTCTATTAAAAAATAATTTTTCGTTTTTTTCTTCTATAATTTGAATAAACTATAAATTTGATGTTTTCATGTTTTAAAAGTCTAAAAAACATGTTATTTTGTTAAAATGTGATTCATAAGTCTAAAATATCACTATTAAAATTTTTAATTATGAAATCATAATTTATTCAATATAATAACCCTAAAATACTCTTCTCCTCATATATAAATACTATAACACCATGATATTTTTTTTAAAGTAATGATATGTTTGATAGAGTATAAAACACAAAACACTGAGATTAAAAGAACCATGAATTATTATTATTTGGATATGATTATTAAAACCTAGTCATTGAATTGGTAGTTATGAATTGGTTTGACTTCATCATAAAATATATATAAATTTTATAATCAAGGAAATTTTTTTATTTATTCTTATTAAATAAGTACTCAATTTTTAGTAAATTCATTTTATTCTTCAAAAATATGTTTCCTTCAAAAAGGTTTTTATTTATTTTTGTGAGAGAATATTATAATTAATTCATGAAACTTTTATAAATTTTATTTTATAAAAAGGATAATTTTTTTGAAATTATTATGTCAAAATTATCTTAGAGTGAATTTTTTATACTTTTCTAAAAAGTTTGATTTTCCTATGAATAATGGAAAATACTGATTTTTATTGAAAATTTCATTTTTTCAACAATTTATAAAGTTAATTTTTTTTAAAGAATGTTTTCAAAGAAAAATTACTTATATTATATTATGATTAATTCAATTAAGTTTTTTGGAATGAATTTTATGGTTTAATTTGGTATATAAACATTTTTATACTTAAAAAGGCATTTTTCTAGAAAAACTGTTTTCATTACATTTTTCTTTTTAATCATAAATTAATTTCATCCACTTATATAATTAAAACTTGAAAAATGGATTCCATATTTTTAATTTAGATGTCTAAATTTTTTAAACGGTCCCCTTTTATATTTGGTTATTATGAATAGTAATCATAGTAAATAATTATCACTCTAGTAAGGGTAAATCATGTAATGAAGGTTTAACATAATATGATAAGAACAAAAAAAATGACCCTAAAACTTTACTTTGTCCTATTTTAAGATTTTATTTTGGTCATTTCCATCTTGGTTTAAACAATATAGCAACTTGGTGTCGTATTTCTTTGATTTTTTCTTTTATAATATTTAAGTAAAAGATAAAGTTAAAATTATCACTTTCTTTCTTTTAATATCTATAATATTATGTGGAAGAGAAATAATTAAATTATTTTCAGTTATAAATATTTATTTTATATAGAAATAATTTTTATTGTTATTTAAATTTGTTTTTAATTTTTAGTTTTGAAATAATTACCATAAATTCTTACACAACTCTAACACAACATTTATCCAATTAATTGAAAAATAAAATAAATTATTCTAAAATTATTAAAAGTAATATAATTTGAGAAAAATATTATGATCCATGAATTTTTAAGATATATATCACATTTTAGAGATGTGTTAAAGGATTATATTTTAATTTTTTTCTAGTCATGTTGTTTTCAAAGTCAAATTAAATGAATAGTTCTAAAAATGACATTAATGATATTTTATTATAAATAATATTTTATTAAATGATTTAAAATTAAAAAAAATCCTATATTAAAAGAATTTATTTAGATATGGTTAAAAATATCAACCAAGGTCCATTTATTGGATAATTATCTTTTTATAGTAACTACCTTGACCCCAAAATAATAATAAAAACTTTAAATCATAATAATTTCCAAAGGCTTAATGGAGGTTTAAAACAAAAATATAAGGGTGAAAACTTCAACTAAACTTATACATTTTTTATTGAATGATATTATTTTTAATCCTCGCCATATTATCTTTTAATCATATCAATTTGGATTTATTTGGACTTTAAGATTAATTTATATTAATTTAATGCTTTAAGAAATTCCAAGAATACATCTCCCCGCATTATAAAAGGGCACCCCCTCTCTTATTTTTATCAAACGTAAATAACTCTTTAGTTTGTAAAATACCTGATAAAATATTCTCTTAACATCACTTAACATGTTCTAGAGGTATTACTTTGGTTATAACACCAACTATAG
Source organism: Viscum album (assembly GCA_963277665.1). Taxonomy (NCBI): domain Eukaryota; kingdom Viridiplantae; phylum Streptophyta; class Magnoliopsida; order Santalales; family Viscaceae; genus Viscum; species Viscum album. The sequence continues at coordinate 343,086,163 of OY728127.1, read as the reverse complement.
AAAGATGAAGGTATAAATCAAAGGAGGTTGTATGAAGAATGGGTGTATCTTTTAACTAAATGATTTGGTTTTATTTATTCTTATACCTCCCTAAAATATTATTAAAACATTATTATATAAAAAAATAAGTATCTTAAATATAATTAAATATTTTTATGCTAATTTAATACCCTATATCCATAAACTCTTTCATCAAATGGGAAATGAAACTGTCGTTCGTATGTATGGAGGACTACCACCTTGAGAACTGATGTAAGTTTGTTTCCTTCATATCCTTGCATGCCTAGTTATAATGATATAATTAATGTTTATATATGAAATTATTGAAATATTTATCATTTTAAAATGATAATATATCATCTACTTTCTTAACTTTCCATCCATTGAAAAATGGTAACATCATTTGTTCTTACATGTGGACTACCGCCTCCATGAAGCAATATTATTCATTTTTCATAACCACATCAGATTAGTGATATATATAAGTTTATTTAAATAAATAATATGGTATTATGATATTATTAAAATTCTAGAAACAAACAATACGGATTACATTATTTCCATATTGTTATTTGAAAAATGGAAATGTTACTCATTCATACATACAGATTACCATTTCCATGATTATAATGTAGTTCATTTTTCATAACCATATTTAATGGTTAGTTTTAAAAGTATAATTGATTTATAAAAATGATAAATATTCCATTATTATTATTCTATAGATGATGGAATAACTACTTATTTGACCATAGTAAAATTACTAATGTCATTGTGAACATATGAATTGAATATCATCAAAGTGTATGATATGAATTTTTTTAAAATTGGTTGAGGATTGAGACCCCTTTTATTAATAAAAAAATAAATAGAGAGAAAATATTAGGAACAAACAATACTGAAAAATTCAACAGACACACAATATGAACAAAAAGAACCACAAACAACCTGAGAGAGAGTACTCATACTACAATAATAGAAGAATACACCTATGTTATGAGGTCGAAAACCCATCCTCCAAGTCTTAACCTTCATATATAGTCCACATATATCATTTAGAAGTCTATCACTGATATCTTCCCTCATCTCATCATCTCCAAACATTCCCTAATTGTTTTTCCATCTTTATCACAGCTTGTAGAGGCAAGCAGTTCAAAATCATTATGATTACTTACCTTCATTGTTAACTTCTCCTTAATAGGTTGAGTTGGAAAACATATTCTTGATTATTCCATAATTTCACTATCAAAAATTTGATATAATAACATAGATTTAATACTAATAGGAGTCATATCACTTGTTTTTGTCCCTACACTCTCATCCAGCCTCCATTCCAAAGGATCTGCAACATGGTGATCCAAATTTGGTTGAATAGAACCCAGTACTAAGTGGAATTTAAGGTCAACAAGATATTGTTTATCCCTCAATATTTGAGTAGCATGGATCAAAAGGGAAAATTATGGCTTCAAATCATTAAGGTTTTGTTGTATTACTAGCATCAAATTTGAATATGAACTAAAATGATTAATTAATTAAATATAACAAGGTAATAAATAAAGTAAAGGGAATAATAAAATTGAAAAAGTTTAGTAAGAAAGTAAATAATTAACATAATTTTATTATTATGAAATATAAGGTACGTACATGAAAAGTTGTACTCAAGATCAGAGACACTTTACTATAGAAGACCTCATTTTAATGGTTTTAAAGATTTGTTTTCTAAATATTTTTCTTCCATGTACATATTCATAAAATTAATTTATGGATGTATTTATATGGAAATAAAATAATTATAAAAGAAAATTTTATATATCTTTTGACTTTATTTCAAAGGTTTTCAAAAGTAATATTTTTAAGTATTTTATATATAATGTTTTTACTTCCTTTAAAAAATACAAAAGAAATGTTTTATTTCAACATATATGGAATAAAAGGATTTTCCAACCATTGAAACCATTATTTTTTGTTTTATTTTCTTTAAAATATTTCATGTTTTCTTTAATGAAAACACCTATTTACATTTTTTCTAGGTATTTTAGTTTTTAAAATTTACTTTTAAAAGGAAAGGTTATTTCAATATCGAAAAGTGTTTTGAAAATGGGTTCCAAATATTATTCAAGGATTTTATGATAAAAAGATAAATCATAAAAACAATTGAATTTTATAATGTACTTGTTCATTATATATGAATAGTGGGTGATTCTGATATATATTATATGGTTAGGTAATCCCGGTAGAGCTTATACAAATGGGTGATCCTGATACAACCTATATGATGAGTGAGCCCCATTATAGGTCTCCAATGTATTGGGGAATGTTAATTTTATTAAATGGTAATAAGGATATATTTAACTATTGTGGTTTTTCATATGGATTTAACTAGGATCTATAAATTTATAACACATTTTTAACATGGTTTATGAATATGATGCTCTCAGTTGAATAAAAGGGCTTTCCAATTTCTTTTTATGGGTTTTAAAGTTTTTCATTGTGCAAAAAATTTATGTTTTCATGTGGAAATAATCTATTTCATATGCTCAAATAATATTTGTTAAGATAAAAATTTAATTGGTTCCCATTTTTTTCACAGGGCTAATGTATTTTCTTCTTTATGTCCCTTACTATAATTTTTATATTCATTCCACATTTTTTAATTTATTTCACAGGGCTTAAGGATAAGAAAAAATGTCAATAAAGTCAAAGTTCCATATAAGAACCCAGTTTTTCGTATGAGGTATGGATCCCTTATTTTTCAATTTAGATGCTTAAATATTGCCTTATGTGATTGTATAACTTGATCAATGGTTTTTTTGAGATGTTTGGGGATTGTTAGGAGCCTGAAACCAGTTTTTATGGTGTTTTTATCCAGGCGTACAGTTAGTATAAACCATACAGGAAGGCTACATGGTTTGAAAAAACAATGTGAGGCTAGATAGGGGGTTTATAGGCTACACAGTTTGAGGAAAACATATGAGACGAGTTTCACATCCGTGCAGCAATGTCTGTAGTTTTTATGGAACTTTAAGGATGGTTTTAGCATGATTTGTACACAGTTTATAAATTTTCATGGTAAATCGTGCGGGTACCCATTGGCCTATAGAAATCCATGCACAATTTTTGAATGGTTTGAAAAATAATGCGGGTAAACTGTGAAACCACTCTATTTTTTGGAATTTAATAATTTTAATTAAATTAAATTTTCTTTTAAAACCAAAATTAGGTTCTTTTATTCTTATTCACAACAGACACCCCCTTGTAGAATCTCTCCTCCGAGCCTAAGCTAGGCATTCAGATCTCTTCTCCATCTAACCTCCGATTTGAACATGGTTCATCACCTTGGATCCATAATGGTATGGAATTAATTCTTTTTTAGTTGTTCTTGATTCTTCTAGATATCGATTGTGTTATTTGATTTTAGACTCATATGCCCTAATTTCTCATTCTTTGTCCATTATTCATATTTCTCCTAAACTAAGTCGAATCAGGACTTGATACTGAACAATCACCCCACTACAAATATAAGTTAGGTGTTCTATTTTTTTATTTTGGACTTTGGTTCTTTTTAGGGTTATTATCCATTACACCACCCATTGTACTTTCCAGTGTGGCCCCATTTCTAAAAGGGTTACATGAAATAGATGTAATCAGACCTATTAGGTATTCCCTTATGTTATGTTATGATTCCTTTCTTAACATTGAACAATCCATTATCACCCATGGGGTGTAAATATTGGATTTACCCATGTTATTCAATAATGAACCACCCATGGGGTGAGTTAAAGCTTTCCTTCATAGAGGAAGCTCTTAAATAATTGAACTGAAATGAATTAATGGAAATGGAGATGGGATGCCTTCAAAGCATGGTGATTATTTGGACTAAATGGATTGATATGGAACTTGGATAGCTTGTTTTGGATATTTTTTTTCTCCTTGATTTATGCCACTTGATTTTTCATGTTTCTTTGATTAAATGGATTAAGTGTAATTGATTAAATGACTGGGTAAACTCATTGAGTTTTTATTAATTACTTAAATTATTATTGGGAAATGGTGATAAATTGGTTGGTATACCCATGTTAAATGTTAAATTCTGAATTGTTAAAATGGGTGGGTATACCCATGTTATGTAACGGAATTTGAATGGATTACATGAGTGGGTAGACTCATGTGTAATATGTGAATGGTTGGTTGGGTGTATGGATTCCATGGAAAACTCTCCATGGATCATGAACATGGTGATGGATGCCTTGGGTTGATTATTCCCCTTGGGTATTGACTCCATAGGTTTCCTTTGGCCTTACTACCCCTTGGATATGTCTTGATTGGACTCACATAGAAGTTTTTAGGTATGAAATGCTCCTAGGACTCCAAACAATTCCTATACCAAGTTTCCAGTGAGATTCGTTTAGTTCTGAATGATGATTTCTTGGTCTTGATTCCTTAGACCTGAACTTGTGTGTTCTGATACTTTAGTTTATATGGAAAGGTTTTGGGAATGTGATCCAATCATAATACAGCAAGGTTTTTGTGAATTGATATGTATGGGAGTATGGTGAGGCCATGTTGTTTTCTTTTCTATTTTGAAGATTCCTTATTAGGAGATAACACTTGTTTCAGGGATCCTTGAGGGGCTATGTGGTATCACTTGTATATAGTGGATAGGAGTCATCGACATATTACTTTTTTTACCTGCTTACATACACTCGTTAGCTATTTCTTAGTGCTACTTAGAACTCTATAGAACATGGGTGAATACCTACTGGGATGTTTATCTCACACCATTTTTGGTCCACCTTGGGGACCCAAATAGATTATATGGTTGTAGGTGATAATAGTGGAAAGCACCCTAACACTGGTTGTTGATCATTTCTTTGGAGCATGGGAGTATGGGACCAAGTTGAGGCTTTCGATGCAATAGGAAATTTTTAGTCTTTTTTTGTTTTGGACATGTGTATTATATTTTCGTACAATGTACCTATTTTGGCTATTTTCTAGATACATTTATCATATGAATCATTAAATATGATATGTCTTTTGATATCATTATCCATTCATGCTATGTATCTATTATCTTCTTGTTTTACTACTTCATTTATTTGTATGTTATTGACTTCTTATTTGATTTCCTTTGGTAATGAGGGAATATTCTTGTTAATTACTCACCTATGACTTTACTTCTAGTTAGAAACCTTTGGTGTTTGGGGAGATGCACTTGAGGCCTTATGGCCAACCAGGCTCGGGGCACTGTTTAGTGTAATTTGGGTTTGAGACGTTACAAAGTGGTATCAAAATAGTTTTTTTATTGTTTGATTTAATGTTCGACGACAATAGATAGTGATAGGAAGGAGATTGGGTTTGGTAATGAGCTATTATTAGGTGTAGCTAACCCATGTACATGGAAAATCCAAATTTCCTCGAATGAATTGTTTTTTATGAATTTTGAAAATTACAGTTGACTTGATTCTATCATTGGGTGATGCACTTATGGTTTTGTTACTATTGATATGATTGTGTCTCTAAATCTATTATAACATGATGAGATGATGTTATTCCCTCTCATGCGACATATAGGAACTTTTCTAGAAATCATATGTCGTGCATTATGCCATGCCATTTAGGATGCATTGCTAGTTCAGGTTGTTGTGATAGGCGTTCTGAAAATTTTGGTTTCAATTGTGACAGACTTTTGTGTAGTGGATAGAAAAAGTTACATCACATTTCAATGCATAAGGTGTATGGGAACTTATGGATTAGGAAATGATGCACCCTTTGACTCTTTTATTTAAAGTGAACTACATGATATATGCAATGAATTATATGGGCATAAAATTATGGTTCATGAGGTGTTATGGACCCTCAAGGTTTGGAACGTGGTGAGCCATCAGTTAAATCATTTGAACAAATTAATGTTAAATGGGAAATTGAGTAGATACCTAGCGTAGACTTGGATTTTTAGTGGGTAAGAGGTAGAGCCTCTAGTGGGTTTTGGTGACTATTTCTTTTTACAGTCCTAGATTTAGGAGAAATTTGTGGGTTATGACTTGGATTTAGGGTGGTTTTGACCTGTCTTATGATTTTGATCTTTGAATTTGATACTGTTATTTTCTGAGGTGTGTGTTTAGAAATGTAGAGTCATTCCACCACGATGACCTCGATTCTTACACCACGAGGTAGGCAACGACCACTCTTTGAAGGTAGTATTCCATGGGATACTGATTGATCCTCCTTTAGTGCCAGTTGTGGCACCATCTATTATTCCAGACACAAGTGTTGATGCATAGTTATAGAAGGGTTTCTTTTACTTCATGTAGACATATTAGGGATCACTTCAGCCTACTTTTTATATGGATGAGCTAGCACGGGTGTTCCAGTAGTATCACCTTCTCACATTTTCGAAGGGTGGTGATACGCAAGCTGCTGATCAATGGTTTGAGAACATGCTAGCTATCTTCAAGCATCTAGATACTCCTCCTAAGAGGAGGTTCAATCTCTCTTCCTAGAAGCTATGTAGAGAAGAAAATAACTGGTGGGATTCTCTGAACTAGGATGATGGGATGGGAGATATGCATTGTCTGGATTTCCATACCTGCTTCTATGACTAATTTTACCCTAAGACTCTGCCGACAGAGCATGCTAGTAAGTTCATGCGTCTGAAGTAGGATGTGATGATAGTTATGGAGTACTCGGTAAGATTTACAGAGCTGCAACATTTTTCACCAACATACCTAGCTGAAGGGATATTGAGAGAAAGAATCTTCAAGGAAGGTCTTAGAAATGATATAAAATCATGGGTCAATGTGTTTATATGGACTTCTATCAAGGATATTGGTGTAACTTTCCGAATCCTGGTTCCACTCAATGGGTTCCCCGAACCCGGTTCGCCACATGACCTCAAGCGCATTTCCCTAAATGCCAAAGTCTGCCGACTTGCAGTGAGGGACCAGGTCTGATAGTGGGAAAATTATGCCCTCATTTGTCAAATTGTAGCGCATCGGAATGAAATAAAACATACAGCAACAACGGAAGCAGTAAACCATACATAACTGAAATAAACAACTGTAGTAGATATAACAAACTGGTATATAAAATGGTGCAACATGCCTCAAATTCTAAGAAAGCAGCCAGAACATGTTACACAACTATACAGTGCAGTACAAGTACAGAAAAGAAAAACATAACAAAAAAGTCGGTAGCATCGCGAGCCTCAGCCCGGTCCCATGCTCCCCTAATCCTCAGTAGCAATCAAGTACCTGTACAGGGACTCCTACACCTATCAACACTTGCAGCAGTATAATTTGTTTGGGCCAAAAAACATGACCCAAACAGGGTGTGATAAATAATTCCCAGTAGGCACCCACAAAAGGCCCGTGCTCAACTGTGTGTAAACATGCAACGGTGTGCAGTAGTAAAAATACAATAAACTAAGCAGTACTCAAAAGTAACTAACTTAACCAGTTATATTTCCATTTAAATTATTCATTTAAACCAATTAATTTAGTAACATTTTGTGCTCAACAGAACCAAGCCCTCAGGCAAACCATAATCTTTCCCTCAGGATAATATAGTAAAACCACACCCTCAGTCTATACATAATCTCACCCTCAGGCATTAGAAGTGTCGCCCTTAGGCATAGAAGTCAAGCCCTCAAGCAAGAAAGGTTTTCCTTAGGCGAAATAGAACGTCGCCCTCAGGCTAATACAGTCACGCCCTCAGGCTATAGTAAAACACCGCCCTCAGGAATAAGAAAAACACCACCCTTAGGCATAAGTAACCGGGCCATGCCCAAAAAATAAACATGCAATTTACGTACAATTCCTCTCAAGGAAAAGGTAATACAGAATTAAAACAAGGCATACCCTCGGGTATCCTGGCCAAACGGCTAAATAGAGGAAAGCACCCCTAGGGTGTCCTGGATCCAAGCAGCGATCCCAAACAGCATTTTAATATCACATTTAATTACCTATACAATTCTAGGTATTTAAACAGCTACGACCTCAGCCACATGACACCCCAACATGGGCTCGTAGCACAAAAATACACAAAATGCACAGCAGTTGGGAAAAAAACACCAAGCCACCTACCTTTAACACCTACAAATGATATACATGACGACAATACTTGATTCGTCCTAGAACGACGTATATTTGAGGTGAAAGAAAACCCGCTTAAACTTAAATAACTTTTTCTCGGGAAAGAATTGGTAAGAACGGTTTAAGGAGAGTGGAGGGCTTACCCGTGTGGTTCCAACGAGATCGTCCGAGGCGGAAATAGATTCCCAACGTGCTCCTGATGAATCTCCAAAGCCCCAACCTCCCTCTTCTGCTCCTTCTTCCCATTCTAAACCTTCCATGTGAATAGGGGAGGCTACTGCCCATTTTAAGCGAAAAAAACAAAGTACACAGCATGTAATTCCGAGTACACGGCGTGTACTTCCTTCATTTAACTGTTCATATGGCGGTTTCCCGCCAGCATGGCACTATTCATCTGCCAACATGACTTCACGGCGTTTCTTCTTGAGTAAACGGTGTGTTCTATCGCACAGCTGGCCACCGCCTTACTATTTTCTTGCTGACTGACTACATGGCGTGTAAGGGACCACTACACTATGTGTATTTGGTTCCTACACCCTTCATCACTAACATGGCCACACGCCCCATGTACTCATTCCACATAGCCAAAAGTACATGGCGGGTGGAAAAGTACAAGGCGTGTACTTTCCAAAATTTGGGATTTTCCCCATTTTCCTTATTTCCTCAAAAACACTTAAGGAAAACGAAAAGAAGAAACACGTACCTCAGAAATAAGAACCGGGTTCTTACAAACTTCCCCCCTTAAAGCAATTCATCCCCGAATTTCCCTTCCAAGGGTGGAGATAATAAATCCGATAACAACTTTGGCCACTGAGCACGTACGCCAGTCTCCTGCTCCCTGGTTTCATCATGCACTCGGCCATGCTACCATAGTACCCATACGAGAGGAACTGACCATCCTCAGAGAACCTTTGTGCTTCTATCAATGATATGAATTGGATGCTCCTCAAAGGATGCATCTACTTGAAGCTCAACCTCCTCAGGCTGAAAGACGTGAGATGGGTCTGAATGATAGCGGCACAACTGAGATACATGGAAGACGTCGTGCATGGACCGGTACCTGTGAGGTAACTGCAACCGATAAGCAACCGGCCCGACTCTCTCCAGAATCTTAAATGGCCCCACATACCTCAGTGAGAGTTTACCCTGTCTCCTGATACGCCTGTGTCCCAACCTCGGAGAAACACGCAAGAAAACCTGATCCCCGTCCACGAAATCCAAAGGTCCTCTGCGGCGATCAGCATAAGATTTTTGATGAGACTGTGTCGTAGACATCCTCTTCTAAATCAACTAGACCTACTCAGAAGTCTCCTGCACGATACGTGGGCCCAATAAAGTTGCCTCACCTGCCTCTAACCAGCACAAAGGTGATCGTCATAGCCTACCATATAAATACTCGTATGGTTCCATCCCAATATTTTCCTAAAAACTATTATTATAGGAAAACTCGACTAGGGGTATGTGCCTCTCCCAATATCCCCCAAAGTCTAGGATGCATGCATGCAACATGTCCTCAAGCACTTGTATCATACGCTCTGACTAGCCATCGGTCTGAGGGTGGTAAGCTATGCTCAGAAGCACATGTGTACCCAGTTCCCTCTGAAAACTCTTCCAGAAACGAGATGTAAAATGGTCGTCCCTATCTGAAACAATAGAACGAGGTACCCCATGAAGCCGTACGATCTCTCGGATGTACAACCTTCTGAGATCGTCAACACTGAAGGTATCCTTGATCGGAAAGAAGTGGGCTACCTTCGTGAGTCTGTTCACAACAACTCACACAATATCATTTCCTCTAGGTGACCTCGGCAAACCAGTCTTGAAGTTCATTACAACATCATACCATTTCCACTCTGGAATGGGTAACTGCTGTAACAGTTCGGCTGGCCTCTGATACTCTTCTTTCATCTGCTGATAGGTGGAACACCTCGTAACCAAACCAGCTACATATTTCTTCATACCCAACCACCAATACTGACATCTTAAGTCACGGTACATCTTGGTAACCCCAGGATGAACTTCCCAAGCTGAGGCATGAAACTCTTACATTAGCTCCTCGCCTGTATCCCCTGGAAGCCATACTCATCCATGGAAATGCAGAACCTCATCATCGCCTATCGTCCAACTAGGAGGAGGGTCCTTGATTGCCATCGACTCCCGTAGCACTAGGCCTTCTGAATCAGATAGCTATCTCATCCTCACTCTATCTAGGCGGGTAGAAGTCACAGCTAAAGATGAAAGATAAGTTTTCCCCTAACTGTCGTGCATCTCCAAATGCATCTTAGAGAACAATGACATAAGCTGCCATTCATCATTGGCCTCTTACATAGCCTGTATCTGAGTCCTCCTGCTCAGTGCATCATCTACTGCATTACCTTTACCAGGTGTATAGGCAAGCTCAAAATCGAAGGACTGAAGGTATTCGACCCACCTTCGCTACCTCAGATTCAAGTCACGCTGAGTAAAGATATACTTGAGGCTTTTGTGGTTGGTGAAAACCACAAAACGTTCTCCCAATAGATAATGTCTCCAACAGCGCAATGCATGCTCAATTGCAGCTAACTCGAGATCATGCGTTGGGTAATTCCTCTCATGTGGCCTCAACTACCGAGACCCGTACGCAACAACTCGATCGCCCTGCATCAACACTGCTCCTAGCCCAATACCTGATGCATCATAGTAAACTTTATAGCTCTTCCCCTGCTCCAGGAGTATCAGAACTGGTGCTGATGTCAACCTTCCTTTCAAATCCTGAAAGGCCATCTCACAAGCTTCCGGCCAAACGAACTTCACACCCTTCTTAGTCAAACCCGTCAATGGCACTGCTAAGCGGGATAAGTCCTAGATGAAGGGTCTATAGTAACCATCCATCCCTAAGAAACTTCTTATATGAAACACGTTCGTAGTCTTCTCCCAGGAAACTACTTCTCTCACCTTCTCTGGGTCCACGACAACTCCGTCCTCTGAGATGATATGACCCAGGAAGTGAATTTGGTCCATCCAAAAGTGGTACTTTGAGAGATTAGCATATAGATGATGCTCTCTCAGTGTACTCAATACGATCTCAAGATGGGTGGCATGGTCGTGTTGAGTGTGAGAGTACACCAAGATATCATCCAAGAACACTACCACAAAAGAATCCAGAAAGGGATGGAACACACGATTCATCAGAGCCATGAAAACTTCGGGCGCGTTCGTGAGTCCGAATGGCATAACCGTATACTCGTATAGACCATACCTGCTCTTGAAAGCTATGAGATGTATATCAGATGGTCTAATGCACAGCTGATGATATCTTGATCTCAAGTCAATCTTCTAGAACACTCATGCTCCACTAAGTTGATCAAAAAGTTCATCTATCCTCGGCAAGGGATATCGGTTCTTAACCATCAACTAGTTTAACTTCTGATAATCCACACAGAGTCTGAGAGTACCGTCCGCCTTCTTTGCAAAAAGGACCGGAGAACCCCAAGGAGAAGTACTGGGTCAGATAAAACCCTTTGACTATAACTCCTCTAACTGCCTCTTGAGCTCCTGCAACTCAGGCATGGCCATCCTATAAGGAGGAATGGACACTGGTGCTTCTCCTGGCACAATATCGATAGAGAAATCCACATCACGCTCCAGAGGTAGACCTAAAAAGTCATCCGGGAAGACATCCCTGAAACGATCAAACACTGGAGGGAAATCCTTCGGAAAATTCCTCTGGTCATCCAGATATAAACTCGCAATCTGGGTTGTGACTCCACCTCGCCCATGATGCTCTGGTCCAGCTTGGCTCGCCTAAACATCCCATTCACCCTTGTATAGAAACTCTCTGCCCTCTAGTGAAGTGAAACTCACCCTACAACGATAGAAGTCTACAAAGGCTCGAAAGGGAACCAACCAGTCCATCCTGAGAATGAAGTCATAAGCTGTCATCTCTAAGACATAGAGGTCCCATAAAAAGTGACACCCACCAACCTCAAGGGGGAACTCCTTGCACTGACGCACACCAGCTGTCCTAATCCCCAACGGAGTGTCTAGCATCATGACATCAGAAGAAGAATAAACATAGATCCCAAGGCTCTCCACGACAGGTACAGATATGAAACTATGAGTAGCACCCATATCAAAAAGTACTGGAGACAAGACAAAAACTACTAAAATAGTACCTCTGACTGTAGATGGTCTGGAATCCTGCACCTGCTGGGTCTGTCGCACTGCATATGCCTGCCCAGTGTCATGGCTCTGTGACACAGCCTGGATACCCTCAGCTGTCCTGCCCTGCTGCCTCTGAGATCCCGGTGTCTGGCTACCACGGCCCCGACCACCATCTCTACCTACACGCCCTAACGTATTCCAGTTCCCTGAATGGTAAGAAGCCACTGGTCCTACTCCCGCACGCGGAGTCTGCACAGAACCCCTCTCACTAGCCACTGGTATAAACACCCTGCAAAAGCGCTGCAGATGACCCATCCTACCATAATCTCGGCACTCTACTAGATCACGTGGACACTACGGTCTCTTGTGCCCCTCCTTACCACACTAGTAGCACCTAATCGGCCACCTGAAGAAACTCCCTGGATGGTACTGCCACCCTGAGAGAAGTCCATCTATAGCTTCCTTTTCCCTGTAGAAATAGTGCCAGAAACTGGTGTTGAACCGCCCTGGCCCACACCACTAGCTTCCTGCAAGTTCCTCTGTATAATCAGCGCCTAGTTCACAATAACATGTACAGAAGGCAACCTGAAAACATTCACCAGTGCTCAGATGTTATAATGAATACCATCCTCAAAAAATCTGGCCCTCAACATCTAATCACCCACCAGAACAGGTGCAAAACACTGAAGCTCAGTAAAACGAGCAGAATAGTCCATCACCGACATAGCGCCCTGCTACAGATTCATGAACTCTCGAGCTCTATTTTCCCTTAGTGTCTCTAGAAAGAAGAAGTCATAGAAGACTACCTAGAAATCTTCCCACGCCATGTCTCTGTGATTCTCTGACTGGGTGGTAACATCCCACCACCTCTTGGAGGAATGGCGCAGCATGTAAGTCGTGAGCTTGACCCTACGCTATGGAGGCATCTCAAGGTGCTTGAAAATAGTCTGCATCAACCCCAGCCAAGACTCCGTAGCCTATGGTCCACCATCCCCTGAAAACATAGGTGGATGTTGCTGTTGAAAGATATGAGTAAGCTCGGCCATAGATGTGGCAGCCTGCGGTGCTCCCTGAAAGGTCTGCATGAACTGCATAAAGCCTTCATAGAACTACGCCTCCGTGCCTGTGTCTGGTATAATGGTAGGAACTGCATCTGGCTCTACTGGAGGATCAACTGGTACCCCATGGCCCCCCATTTCTAGAGTATAGTCGTTGCCGCTCTCCTGGCAAACAATGCGAGGTCGTCTCGGCAGCATGACTCTACAAGGTCAAATGCACACCTTAGAAAAAGATTAACAACGATTGAAAACAAACAAACCCAAAAGGGAACAAGGGGAATAAATCATTCAAAATTTTCAAAACGAGACTACACGGTGTGTATACTGACTACACGGCGTGTACCTGACTTCTCTTCCCCTGCACGGGTCCTTTTACATGGCTCCCATTTGAACAAAACTACATGGCATGTATATCATCTACACGGCGTGTATGGTGTTATTTCCAACTGCCTGTGTTATTTGTGACACGGCCGACTACTCGTCTTGACACTACACGGCGTGTGACACCCGAACACGGCGTGTACACCACCCCGTTTTCCAGCCACATGGATAATTCCACATGGTCTGTCCTTGGACAAGACTAAACAGCGTGTCCCACAGGTACACGGTGTGCTCAAGGAGAGGTGACACCGACCCGTGTTATTCATTACATGGCTGAGTCCCCAGTTCACACTACACGGAATTTTCATCATTGACATGGTGTGTATGTATTAAGTCTCATGCGTCCGTGTTGTTAGTTACACGGCGGACTCCGGGTCAACCCTACACGGCGTGTACTTTTGGTACACGGCGTATACCCAAAAAGTTTATTTTTCTTCCCAAACAAAAGGCCATACATGGTGTGTCTAAAGTACTACACGGCGTGTATACTGGGTTTTCCAGACAGTATGCCTCAGAAACTTCCCCGTAACCAAGAAAACACTGAAAAACAACACCTTAAGTGTCAAATTCCGATTCATGAGGGCCCATACTCCCCACGAATCAAAGTTTGACATCTTATCAGTGTTATAACAAAAATAAACAGTCAATGATCCACCAATTTCTGGTCAATGAGGGCCCATACTCCCCAAAAATCAAAGTTTGGCGTTCATTCTATCAACAACTTATACAGAAATACCCTATCACATAGTAGGTATTTTTCATGCAGCTATCCCAACAGCATGATTTTCTAGCACAACAACTATCACAATAACATGCAATTTCTAATGCACCTACATGGAATGGAACTATGCATGGAATGTGATTTCTAGCATGTTCCTAAATGATACATGAGATGGCATACCCTCATCTCATCGGGTTGCAACTAAATAAAACCCATGGATAAAATATAAACAGCACAATACAAGTGCGTCACCCAACGGTGAAAATCATATCAACTATAAATTAAAAAATCAGTAGAATTGCAATATGAGGTAAATTGGATTTTCCCTGTACACGGGTTAGATACGCCTGGGCACAGCTTATTTCTAATTACCGTTCCTGTCCTATCCCTGACTAAGGATCCAAATAGTAAGTAAAAGAAAAGAACCTCCTCTGATACCACTTTGTAACGTTCTGAATGCTAGTGCCACTCAACAGGTGCCCCGAACCCAGTTCACCGCATGACCTCAAGCGCATTTCCCCAAACGCCAAAGGCTGCTGACTAGCAGCGAGGGCCCAAGTCTGATAGTGGGGAAACTATGCCCTCATTTGTCAAAGTGTAGTGCAGCAGAATGAAATAAAACATACAACAATAGCGAAAGTATTAAACCATACACAACTGAAATAAACAACTGCAGTAGATATAACCAACCAGTATATAAAATGGTGCAACATGCCTCAAATTCTAAGAAAGAAGCTAGAACATGTTACACAACAATACAATGCAGTACAAGTACAAAAAAGAAAAATAGAACAAAAAAGCCGGTAGCATCACGAGCCTTAGCCAGGTCCCATGCTCCCCTAATCCTCAGTAGCAATCAAGTACCTATCCAGGGACTCATGCCCCTATCAACACCTGTTGTAGTATAATATGTCTGGGCCAAAAAACATGACCCAAACAGGGTGTGATAAATAATTCCTAGTAGGCACCCACCAAAGGCCCGTGCTAAATTGTGTGTAAACATGAAACGATGTGCATTAGTAAAAATGCAATAAACTAGACAGTACTCAAAAGTAACTAACTTAACCAGTTATATTTCCATTTAAATTATTCATTTAAAACAATTAATTTAGTAACATTATGTGCTCAATAGAACCAAGCCCTCAGGCGAACCAGAATCTTGCCCTCAGGATAATATAGTAAAACCACGCTCTCAGGTTATATAGAATCTCACCCTCAGGCATTGGAAGTGTCGCCCTCAGGCACATAATTCAATCCCTCGGGCATGAAAGGTTTCCCTCAGGCGAAATAGAACGTCGCCCTCAGGCTAATACAGTCACGCCCTCAGGCTATAGTAAAACACTGCCCTCAGGCATAAGAAAAACACCACCCTTAGGCATAATTAACCGGGCCATTCCCAACAAATAAACATACAATTTACATACAATTCCTCTCAAAGAAAATGTAATGCGGAATTAAAACAAGGCATACCCTCGGGTATCCTAGCCAAACGGCTAAACAGAGGAAAGCACCCCTGGGGTGGTCCTGGATCCAAGCAGCGATCCCAAAAAGCATTTTAATATCACATTTAATTACCTATACAATTCTAGGTATTTAAAAAGCTACGTCCTCAGCCACAGGACACCCCATCATGGGCTCGTAGCATAACAAATACACAAAACACACAGCAGTTGGAAAATAAACACCAAGCCACCTACCTTTAACACCTACGAACGATATATGTGACGACGATCCTCGATTCTTCCAAGAACGACATAGATCTGAGGTGAAATAAAAACCTATTAAACTTAAATAACTTTCTCTTGGGAAAGAATTGGTAAGAACGGCTTAAGGAGAGTGGAGGGCTTACCCGTGTGGTTCCAACGAGATCGTCCGAGGTAGAAACGGATTCCCGACGTGTACCTGGTGGATCTCCAAAGCTCCGGCCTCCCTCTTCCGCTCCATCTTCCCATTCTAATCCTTCCCTGTGAACAGGGGAGGCTACTACCCATTTTAAGAGAAAAACACAAAGTATACAGCATGTACTTCCGAGTACACGGTGTGTACTTTCTTCATTTAACTGTTCATCTGGCGGTTTCCCGCTAGCATGGCACTGTTTATCTGCCGACATGACTACACAACATTTCTTCTTGAGTACACGGCGTGTTCTATCACACAGCTGTCCACCGCCTTAATATTTTCCTACCGACTAACTACACGGTGTGTAAGGGACCACTACACGGCTTGTATTTGGTTCCTACACCCTTCATCGCTGACATGGCCACACGCCCTGTGTACTCATTCCACACAGCCAAAAGTACACGGCGTGTGGAAAAGTGCACGGCATGTACTTTCCAAAATTTTGGATTTTCCCCATTTTCCTTATTTTCTCAAAAACACTTAAGGAAAACTAAAATAAGAAACTCTTACCTCATAAATAAGAACCGGGTTCTTACAATTGGGAATCAGGAACTGATTATAGAGTGAAACCTAGGGGAATTTGGGGGCTTAGAGCAGGGTAGTGCTATCTTCTAACCTAGTGGCTCAGCATATTCAAGTAGGAAGTGATATTTTGAGGTTTCACACAAGGTGAGTTCTAGTTATATTGTGAGTTCTGGTAACTCTTTATTCTGCTATCAGTGTGGCAGGTGAGGCCATGTAAGGAATCAGTGTGACCGCGACCAAGTCGAGTGTCGATCTTGTGGAAATATGGGGCACATGCAGTGGCTTTGTAGGGAATTTCCTCTATCTGTGAGTGGTATGGGGTTACCTCCAACACCAGGTTTAGGAGCAGGTTCCCCAGCTCTATGTCAATCAAGGAGCTGGAGCAGCGCTGTCATGTTTGTCCAAGGTAGTGGTGGTCATAGTAGAGGCATCCAGACATCAATTACACTGACACATCAAAGTGGGCCTACTTCGGGTAGTGAGGTTGTATCATAAGGTCGTGTCATAGGCCAGTTCTTTTCTGTACAGCCTACCTTTGAGGAACAGGGTTTTAGGCCATATATGGTGAGAGGTAGGATCCTAGTATCCTCTACTATCGCATCTTCTCTTTTTTATAAATGTGTGTTGCATAGTTTTATATCTACTCTGGTTGTGAAAATCCTTGGGCTTTTTGTATTTTCTTCTGAGGGAGTTATTATTCTTGACACGCCTTTGGGAATTAGAATGGGAGATGTATTCCAGTATAGGGAGTTCCCCCTTGATGTTAGGGGGTGTCACTTCATCAGGGGTCTTTATGTCATCGAGATGATAGGGTTTGATGTCATTCTATGTATGGACTAGTTGGTATCTTATCATGCTTACATTGACTGCTATAATTGGAGGTTGAATCTCATATCACCATAGGGTGAAGTGTTTACTCACAATGGTGAATGGGATGTCTATGTGATCCGAGAAGGAGCAGAGCATCATGGACTGGGTGGGATGACAATCCAAATTGCTAGTTTGTTTCTAGATGATCAAGGAGTGACTCAGGTGAACTTTCCTCCAGTGGTGGATCATTTTAGGGATGTGTTCCTAGATAAATTTTCTATTTTACCTCCTAAGAGAGAGGTGGAGTTATCCATCAAGCTAGTTCCAGAAGATGCACTTGTTTCCATCCCTTTTTTACAGGATGTCTATGACGGAGTTGTAGGAGCTCAAGTAGTAACTAGAGGATTTGGAGGTGAAAGGGTTTATCTGATCGAGTACTTCTCTATGGGGTTCACCAGTCCTTTTGTGAAAAAGGTAGATATAACTCTTAGGCTAAGTGTGGATTATTAGAAGTTGAACCATATGGCAGTTAAATACGGATACACCTTTCCACAAATAGATGACCTATTTAAATAGATTTAAGGAGCCTGAGTGTACTTGAAAATCGACCTAAGGTGATGATATCACTAGGTAGGTGTTTGGCCTATAGAAATACCTCAAACAGACTTTCATAGAAGGTATGGTCTATACAATTATCTAGTTATGGCATTCGGTCTCACAAACACGCAAAAAATTTTCATGGAATTGATGAACCGAGTGTTTCATCCTTACCTGGATTCTTTTCTGGTGGTTTTTATAGACAATATCTTGGTTTATTCTCACAATCAACATGACCATACCAACCATCTTGAGATCATTTTGAATACACTAAGATAGAATCAGTTATATTCTAATCTCATAAAGTGACACTTTCATATGGATCAAATTCACTTATTGGGTGACATCATTTCAAAAACAAGATTAATAGTAGACCCAGAGAAGGGTAGAGTTATAGTTTACTAGGAATATCCCAAGAAATTTTTTGACATATATAGTTTCTTTGGGATACCTGGTTACTAAATGTATTTCATACAGGACTTATAATGATTAGAAGTTCCATTTATGGGACTGAATAAGAAGGGTGTGGAGTTTTTATGGTCAGATTCTTGTGAGACAGTCTTTTAGGAGCTGAAAGGGAGACTGACTTCAGCATCAGTCTTGATACTACCAGAATAGAGAAAGATTTCCACTATATATTATGACACATAAAGTATCGGTCTAGGGGTAGTGCTAATGTAGGGGGATAGATTCGTGGTGTATGGTTCTCAACAACTGAGACCACATGAGATGTATTAACTAACCTATAATCTCAAGTTCGCTTCTATTGTTCATGCTTTACGCTGTTAGAGACATTAATTACTAGGAGAGCATTTTATGTTGTACACAGACCACACAATCTTCAAGTATATATTTACACAGTGTGATATTGATTTTAGGTGATGAAGGTGGGTGGAGTACCTATAGTATTTTGACTTTGAGTTTACCTACATGCCTGGTAAAGGAAATTTAGTAGCTGGTGCACTAAGCAGGAGGACTCAGAAACATATAGTGCAGTAGGCCGGTATAAATTAGCACCTTATGAAGTTGTTCTATGATATTGATGTGGAGGTCCATGATAGTCAGGGATAGACTTATCATTAATCATTATCTATGACCTCTACCCTTTTGGATAGAGTGAGTATGAGACAACTATCAGATTCTGAGGTCCTAGTTCTACAGAAGTGTATAGCAGGTGAGGACCCTCCTCCTATTTGGACCATAAGTGTTGATGAGATCATGTGTATCCATGGATGTGTGTGTATTACAATGGATATACATGAGGGGATGATGCGGGAATTTCATGCTTCAACCTGGGCAGTGCACCACGGAGTCCCCAAGATGTACTGTGAATTGCGTCATCAGTACTAGTTGTCGGGTATGAAAAAAGAGGTAGTTGGTTTCATTATAAGATGTTCCACCTATCAGTAGGTGAATGTGGAACATCAGTAACTAGCTGGTATTTTACTGTATTTACTTATTCCGTAGTGGAAATTGGATGATGTCACAATGGATTTCGTGACCATTTTACCAAGGTCACCTCAAGGTAATGATTCTATGAGGGTTTTTATTTTGATAGACTCATAACAGTTTCTCATTTCTTACCAATCAAGGAGACCTTTAGTGTGCATGATCTTGAGAGGTTTTATATTCATGAGATAATATGACTTCATGGGTTCCTAAGCACTATCATTTCAGATAGGGATGCCCACTTTACATCCCATTTCTAGAATAGTTTTCAGAGGGTGTTGGGTACACAGGTACTTCTGATTATGGCACGCCACCCATAGACCAATGGCCAGTCAGAGCATACGATACAGGTGCTAGAGTACATGATTTGATCATGCTTCTTGTATTTTGGGGGCTCTTGGGAGAGGCATGTACCCCTTTTGAGTTCTCTTACAATAAAATTTATCAAGCGATGATACATATGGAACCATATGAGGATTTATACAGTAGGTTATTCCAATCACCCTTGTTCTGGCTAGAGGCAGGTGATGTAGCTTTAGTGGGACCACACATCATGTAGGAGACTTCTGAGAAGGTTCAGTTGATTCAGAATTGGATGGTTATTACATTGTCTCAATAGAAATATTACTTCAATCGTTGAATAAAACCTCTAGAGTTCGAGGTTAGGGATCATGTTTTCTTATGTGTTTCATCAATGATAGGACATAGGAGAATCAAGAGATAGGGTAAGATTTCATTGTGAAATGTGGGACTATTTGAGATTCTGGAGAGATTCAGGTTGGTATCCTATTGGTTATAGTTACCTTAGAGGTACCGAGCCATGAACTATGTATTCCATGTATCTCAGCAGTGTTGTTATCATTCAGACTCATTTAACACTTTTCAGCCAGAGGAGGTTGAGAAATATGTTGATGAATAATTTGATGATCATCTGATACATATTGTTGACATGAGCACGAAGGTTTTCCAAGTTAGATCATTTCCTCTAGTGTGGGTGATATGGTATCATAGAAATTTACAATATGATCCTTGGGAGTAGGAGGCCGACGTATGTGCTCAGTGTCTAGGATTGTTCTCAGATGAATATTTACCACCTTTCAGAGAGCAATTTTGGGATGAATTTTTATAAGGGGGAATATTGTAAGAATTGGGGTTTTCATATGAGGTATGGGTCACTTATGTTTCAATTTGGATGCTAAAATATGGCCTTATGAGAGTGCCTAACTTGATCGATGGTGTTTTGGAGGTGTTTGGGGCTTGTTTGGAGCCGAGAACCAGTTTTTAGGGTGTTTCTAGCCTAGAACGTGGTTAGTATAAAACATATAGAGCAGGCCACATGTTATTCACAAACTATGAGAGGCTAGATAAAGGGGGTGTACATGCCACACGGTTTAAGGAAACCATGCAAGAGGATCCGCACAGCCATGCGGCCATGTCTATAGTTTTTTCAGAACTTAACATAGGATTTACAATGATTTGCACATAGTTTATAAATTGGGAAGGTTAACCATGTGGGTTCCCGTTGACCTATAAGGATCTGTGCATGTTTTCCGCATGGTTTGAAATGTTGTGTGGGTAAACCATTCAGCCCTACTATTTTTGGGAATTTAATTATTTTAATAAAATTATATTATATTTTAAAACCTAAATTAGGATCTTTTATTCATACACACAGTAGCCACCCCCTTGGAGAAGGTATCCTTTTACCCTAATCTAGAAATTAAAATCTCTTCTCTATCCAACCTATGATTCAAATGTAGTTCATATCATTGGATCCGAAATGCTAATACCTTAATTTTTTTATCTAATTTTTATTCTTTTAGTTATTGATTACGCTCTTTGATTTTGGGATCTTATGCCATAATTTTTCGTTATTCGTTTTTTCTTCAGATTTCTCTTAAACCAAGTTTAATCAGGACTTGATACTGGATGAGAACTCCACTACCGAGCTAAGGTAGATGGTCTATACTTTTATTTTGGATTTTTGTTCTTTTTAGGGTTATCTACCATTACTCTTCCCACCAGAAATTCTGGAGCATTCCCGTTTCTGAATGGGTTACTTGAAATAGATGTAATCGGACATATTGGGGATGCCCTTAGGTTATTTTATGACGTGTTTCTAGCCGTTGTCCAATGCATTTTCACCAATGTGGTGTACCTATTGTAATTACCCATGATATGACATAATGAACCACCCATGGGGTGATTTGAAGCTTTCCTTCTTAGAGGAAGCTCTTAAATAATTTAATTGAAATGAATTAAAAGAATATGAGATGGGATTCCTCTATTGCATGTTGATGATTTTGACTAAATGGATTAATATAGAACTTGGATATCTTGTTTAGGAGGTTTTTTGCCTCCTTGATTTATGCCATGTTGATTTTTCATGATTTTTTGATTAAATGGATTAAGTGGAATTGATTAAATGAGTGTATAAACTCATTGAGTGTTTATAAATTTCTTAAATGATTATTGGAAAATGGCGATAAAAGGGTGGATATATCCATGTTAAATGTTCAATTGTGAATTGTGAAAATTCATTGTTATACCCATGTTATATGATGTAATGTGAATGGATTGCATGAGTGGGTAGACTCATGTGTAATATGTGAATGAATGAATGTTTGTATGGATGCCATAGATGGATCTCAATGGATCATGAACGCAGTATTGGACGCCTTGGGTTGATTATTCCCCTTAGGTATTGACTCTATAGGATGCCTTGGGCCTTGATACCCCTTAGATAGAGCTTTCTTAGACTCGCATTGGACTTTTCTATTATTACATATTCCTAGGACTCCAACCAGTGCCTATACCAAGTTTCAATCAAGATTATCCTAGGACTCAATGAGGATGCCTTGGTCTTGATACCTTGGATTTGGCCCTTGTGTGTTCTGATACTTTAGTTCATATGGCAAGGTCATGGGAATGTGATTCACTCGTAGTATATGGAAATGTCATGGAGACTTGATACATATGGGAGTACAGTGAGGCCATGTTGTTTTCTTTTCCATTTTCAAGCTACCTTGTTAGGAGCTAACACTTGTTTCAGGGGACCTTAATAGGTTATGTTGTATCACTTCGTTATAGTAGATATGTGCCATAGGCACAATACTTTTGTTTACCTACTTACATATACTTGTTATCTATTGCTTAGTTCTTCTAAGAACTATATAGAACTTGGGTGAATACATATTGGGATGTTTATCTCACACCCTGTTTGGGCCACTATAGGGACCCAAACAGATTATATAGTTGCAGATGATAATAGGGAAATGTGCCCTAACACTGGTTGTTGATCATTTATTTGGATCAAGGGAGCATGGGACCAAGATGAGGCTTGTGATGGTATAGGAACTTTTTGATCTTTTTTCATTTTGGAGAGATGTATTATATTGCACTTCCATGTACCTATTTTATATTTTTTCTAGATACATGTATCATCTTCATCATTGTTTTTGAACTGTATTTTGATATCGTTGTACATTACTACTATGTATATGTTGTCTTATTATTTTATTGGTTCTTATATCTATAATTTATTGACTTCCATTTTGATATGCTCTGGTAATGAGGGCATAGTCTCCCCAATGACTCACCTTGGCCCTTGCTGCTAGTCGGTAGCCTATAGCATTTGGGGAGATTCACTTGAGGACTTATGGCTAATTGGGCTTGGGGCACTATTGAGTGGCATCTGAGTTCGGGACGTTACATTCCATATATGGAAGTTACCTTAAATAAATAAATCATGACTTTATAAAGAAATTTATTTTTAGTAAAATGGTTATTGTGTAGAAGTTTTATTAGTGAAAGAGTTTTCCATATTTCTATAAAACTCTAAATATAAAAGGTCCTTGGGTATGAAAGTTATCCCATATTTATTTTTGGTGTTTTTGGTTTTTAAGGGTTGAAGTTGGGTGCATTTATTGGTATCAAATCCAAAAAATGTAAAGATTTTTTTTAAAACCTAATCTAGGAGTGCTATTTTTGGGAAATAATAGTTAGTATTAGAGGGTGGTTTTAGAAAAATTTAGATATTAAGATGTTTTCATGAAATTTTATCTTAAGATTTATGGATACCATCATGGTTTTATGAGTTTAAGGTTAATCATAAGTTCAAATTCTTATAAATATATTTTTATGTTTTAATAGATAATATTTTGAAGTAATTAATGTCCTTTTGGGAGATAATTTATTAAGATGAGGTATATGTAACACTTAGGTTTAAGGTAAAGTATTATTTGAGGAAGAATGTGTTTACTTTTGTGTATATAAGTTTAATGGTATTGATAACCTTTAGGGTTAATATGGTCTTTGAAATTGAGTTAATTATGCGTTATTACAATTTGGGAACATATATTTTATCATACAGATAACCATAGGACTGAAATTTTATCTGGTGATTAAAATAATTTCGGAAGAATATCACTATATTTTTTGGGAACATTATAGGATTAAGGTAACTAGAATATTATAAGATTTTATTTGATGAAAAAAATGAATTATATTTTGGAATTATATATGATTTTAATGTGGATTTATGGTGATTCAGTTTATTTATGGAAAATATTAATATAGCTTGTAAATTATATAATTAGGGAATATATATTTTTATAATGAGATGTTAGAGGTGATTGTTTCTATTTATAAATAAATATTAAATTTATCATGGAAGAATATGTGACCAGAACATTCTAATATTTGGGTTTAAATCTTAGTTAGGAATATGTTGAAAAAAATTATGGATAGTTATTTATCAAATGATATATGTTGAACTTTAGGTGTTATTGTTGGGTCTTTGGATATTAATGTTATATTTCTTCATATGATGGTTTATTCATTTTGGAATTTTATTATGCTTAAAATTTTTGGTTTTGGTTAATGTCTAAATATAGGAGTAATAACTTTTTATCCATCTGTGGAATTATGTGATCCATTAGATGTTTATTTTGGTACTTCATGCATGAAAAATCATATTTAATACTCATAATTTGGATAAAAAGATGATATTTTGGTGTAAATTGATTAAAGTATTAAATTATACTTGTCAAGTTAGTAAATTTCATTATTTTAATAGTCTAGATGGTAAATTAATTTCTCAACTCTAGTAAAAGGATATTGAAGCAAAAATGTTATCATATTATCTTCATTTATGAGGAATTTTTGGTCTTTTCATGTCACATTAGTTTTGTGGTTTTTTGGCCGTTAACTTTTTCATGATAATTCACTTTCTTGTGATCAATTTTCTCTATCACTATCCATAATTATTTAGACATTATGTTTTCCTCCATGCCCAAATTTTCACTTCCCATTAATGTTCTCTTATTTGGAAACATTGTCATGAGTTATTCCAGATAACAATCATATTTCCCTTTACCACTTTTCAAGAGAATTTTTTTCAAACACTTTTTATAATGTGGGATTTAAAAAAAGGTATTTTCAATTGTTAAACCCTTGATTAGTGAGATGAACTTCAAATTTCATGGAAATTATTTATTAAATTTGATATAATGTAACACCCTATAATTTTTTTAAAAGGAACTATATATTCGATAGCATATAAAACATGCAACACTAAGCAAAAACAGACCATAAAATATTATTATATAAATATGACTATTATAACCTAGCGGTTGATTTTTTGGATAGGAATATAATTAAACACATTATTAAATATATATAAATATTTAAGGTTTCTAATCAATAAAAATTTATTTATTAATTATTAGGAAATAAGAACTCAAATTTTAGTAAATTCATTTTATTCTCCATAAATATGTCTTCTTTAAAATAGTTTTTATTGATTTTTGTGAAAAAAATATTATAATTAATTTTTGTAACTTTTAGAAATTTTATTTTATTCAAAGGATATTATTCTTGAAATCACAATTTCAAAATTATATTTCATTGAATTTTATGTATTTTTCTAAAAAGAGTGATTTTATAGTAAATAATGAAAATACTTATTGTTATTAAAAATAGTATTTTTGTTTCAAGAATTTACTATGTTACATTTTTTTAAAAGTTTTTAAAAGTAACATTATTTATATTTTATTATGAATAGTCCAATTAAGTTTATTAGAATCTATTTTATATCTTAATTTGGTATCAAAACATTTTTATACTTAAAAAGGTCTTTTTCTGAAAAACTATTTTTCATTGCATTTTTAATTTTAATCTTAATTTAATTTCTACAACTTCTAGAAATTGAATCCTAAAAACTTTCTTCTATATACTAAATTAGTAGGAAAAAATTTAGTAAATATTTTCCTTTTATTTTTTCCATTATTAATAGTAACCATATTAAATAATTATCATTATGGTAAGGGTAAATCAGGTAATTATGATTAATAATAATATGAAAATAATAAAAAAAACAACCGTAACACATACCTTTATCCTATTATATGAGTGTATGTTGGAAATTTTCATCCATTTTTCTAAAATATGGCAACTTGGTTCCATATTTCTTTGATTTTGACCTCTATAATATATAGGTAAAAGAAAGGTTGAAAATATCGCTTTCTTACTCTTAATATGAGTAATATATTTTAAATGGAATAGAAAAAACATATTTTTTGTTATAAATATTTATTAAAAATATAATTGATTTTTTTATCATGGTAATTTATTTATAATTTTTAGTGTGGAAATAATTACCCTAAATGCTTACGTAATGACGACATAATATTTATTCAATTAATAGAAAAATATAATAAATGATTCTAAAAATATTAAAAGTAACATAATTTAAATGGATTATTGTGTTGCATGAATTTTTTAGATAAATATAACATTTTATGGATGTTTTAAGGGATTATATTTTAATTCATTTTTTGTAATTATTTTTTCAATTTCAAATTAAATGAATAGTTCCAAAAATGATATTAAGGATATTTTACAATAAATAACATTTTATTAAATGATTTGAAAGTCCTAAAAATTCTATATTAGAATAATTTATTTATATATGGTTTAAAATATCAACCATGATCTATTTATGGTCCAATTTTCCTTTTATAGTAACTATATTTACCCCTAAAAATTAAAAAATATTATTATCACAATAATCATTAAAAGAATTGATGTAGGGTTAAAAAATATATAAGGGTAAAACCATCAGCTAAAATTGTAAAATAATTATTATATGGGATTATTTAAACTCATAATAATCTTATATTTTATAAATATCAATTTGGTTCCATTTAAACAATAAAATTAATTTTTATTAATTTAATACTTTGAGAAATTCAAAGAATTCCAATCCCCCCATTAAAAAAGAGACACCTTATCATATTTTAGTCAAAATTAAAGAACCATTTTTTTCAACCAAAACCTAACCAAATACCTTCCTAAAATCCATTATCATTTTTTATATTTCTTATGTTGAGCATAACACTAACCTTATAGAGATTAAGGTATAAAGCAAACGAGGTTGTCCAAAGAAAAGGTATAGATTTTAACTGCATGTTTTAGTTTTATATCTTCTTCTACCTTTCTCAAATATTCATCAAACATGATGAAATAATAACATTAATATATTAAATATACTGAATTTTTTATGTTAATTAAAAACCCTATATCCATTTCCCCTTCCATTAAATGGAGATGAAACTATGGTTTGTGTGTGTAACTGACAATCGCCTTGTGAACCGATTCAATTATTTTTCCATAACCACTTCTCAAAACCAGTTATAATGATGAAATTAATGTTTACATAAAATATTCATGAAATATTTATAATTCTAAAATGATAATATACCATCTAATTTCTTACATTTCTATTCATTGAAAAATGATAATTATAACATCTTGGGCCTTTCGACCTATTAATTTGCGAGACTTTTAGTGACGAAGGTGTTTGAGGAATTCAATATGTGTTTTGAGGTGTTATGTAAAATAATGGATGATACACTATGGTATTTTTTAGGCCTCAATCATGGAACTTGGTCTGCATGATAATGGTGTCCAGTGTGGCATAAGGGGAGCCGATTGTGGCCTAGAAAGTGACTGGAGTTGTTTTCGATGCTACTAACAATTTTGGAGGTTGATAATCCATGGATATTTAGTTATTTAATAACACCTTCTCTATAGTTTATGTATATGTAATGAGGTATTATCTATATCATAGGAGGAGGATAGGGTAGAGTTTGAGGCAACTAACTTTTTTGGCATAACTGTGATGTGGAGATGAGGTTGTAGCACAACCTCTTTCTGGTTTCTTGGGGATTACAGCATAATGTATTGGGATACAACATGGTCCTCCTTTAACTTTTATAGGATCTACCCCATGGTGTTATTTGTGTCTCTTGAAGGTAAACTAGATTGGATAAGTTATGGCATGGCCATCCTTATTGCATCATGGTCTCCTTTGTTTTCATATATTCAGCAACATGGTCCAAGGTGTTGTTCCATGGTATTACATTTTAGAGACCACCTATAAATTTTGTAACATGTTTTAACACCCTCACTTTTTCTTGTTTTTCTCATTAATTAAGTGCCACAACTTTTTTCCAAGTATAACATTCATCCCCCATCCTGTGGAATTCGATTTTGATCTTCCAAATTCAGTCATCAGTGGTTAAGGTGAGTTTTTTTCACGTGTTCTCCTAGTTTTCTTCTATTTCTTTATCTAGGAGTGGTGCTTCCAAGGTAAATCACTGGTTTTGATGTTTTTTTATATAATGTGTTCTCATTTGATGTGTTCCATACTGGTAGAGGTTATCTCTCTCATTGTGTTTTTTGGTGGTGGCTTCATTCTTGTTCTAAAGTTATATAGTGGATTGAAAAGATATGATTGAGGTAGATAATCCTTCATTTATCACCTAGTGTATCATGTGGTATTTTTTATGATTTTTGTTTACCATTGGGAATATGGGTTTTATCCATCTTAACAAATATGAATTAACTTTTTTAATTTAATAAAATGGGGAAGGGGTTTGGTTTGTTTTCTTTTATATCTTTTTGATATTTTGGTATTGAGAATTATCCATTATGTTATGCCATTAAAAATTATGGTTTTTGGTATCTCTTATTTTTTATAAATTGATATTTTTTTTGAATCCCTGCCCCCACCCACACAAAAGTTTGATTTTTATGACACCACCTTGAATAAATGGTTCACCACTTATACTCATCTAATTAATTGTTTTCACCTAGATACATGGATTGTTGAGAATGCCCCTAATATAAATAAGTAGATGAAATTTACAACCCCTTGAAAAATGTGAAGAAAAAAATTATTTGGTTATGTGAGAGGTGTTGTGGCATGTGAATGTTTTTATGTGTGTTTTTATAATGTGGGGTTGTTGTGTTGAGGTGTGGTGGTGATGTGGGGTCGTAATGCACACTTTTTATATGGGTGGTTGTGATGGGAATGTGGTGTGGAAGTTGGTTGTCGCTGTTAAATTGTGGTGATATTTGGGATTGTTGTTATGGGTAGTTAGGATTCTTGGTTTTCTTATGTGGTGTTGTGTTGTTCTATATGCCTGAGTATTATCAAAATTATTTGGTAAATGGGACGGAAATGGTAAATAAATGAATTAATGGGGGATGGGTGGTCAAAAAATAGCAAATCTTTAAAGTGAAATAATGGGATAGAAATAATTAAACTAATTGTATGTTTAAATGTAAATCGGACGGTAATGTGAAATACAGAAAATATATTAAGTTTAGAAAGAAGATGAAATGAGAAATGTGAATTATTAAATGTGTCTTGTGTTTTGTGGGGTGGTGTTATGAATTTTTTGGTGGCAGTGAAAGTTGAGATTTTTTAATTTGGTTAGTGCTATGGTGTTGAACCCATATGTTGGGATTGTGTGTGGATATATATATATATATATCTGGGTGTGTGTGTATTCCTTTTGACTTCTATACACACCCCATCCACATCGAACACCATGTTCCAACACCTAAGTATTTATTTTGGGGGTGTTTTCCCCAATATCCTAGTGATGAGGATGGATGGATGGATACCTATTCTTTACTTCTCCCACTTCCAAGTGACGTTTACATTCATAGGTTATGATGTCTAGATTCAAAATTGAACTATTGAGATATAATTTGATGTGTTTTCCCAGGTATCTTCGAGCGAGATATGATGATTTGTCTTGTGGCGGGGGTCATGTATGGTAGTATGTGGGCATGAGGTTGATTTCATTCATGTTAAAAATACCTTACTACTCTTGATATGAGTCTATGATGTGATGTGATGTTCTAGGTATTTACGGGTCACATGTGATGTGACCATGATATGCTATGGTGATGTGATGTGATGTGATGGACCACGTGTCTACGGGTGAGATGTTTTGCAACAGTGTTGTGGGCGATGGTATGTGATTTGTTATAAGGAAGATATGGGAGTACCAAGATATATGATGTCCGGGTGTGAGAGAGAAAAATAAGTGGGAAAGTAGTGCAGTGTAACCTTTATTGATATGCTTCATATTATGTTATTATATTGGATGTGTGATTTGGTGATCATGCCATGGTGAGGTTGGGACTTGATTAGTTGATCAGTTAGGTGGTGTTGGTTCTTTAGTTTTCTCACTGGTAAATTAGTATGCTCTTTTCACATGTGCACAAGAGGCTTTGGTTTCCCAAATGAGTAAACTTGTATGCTCACCCTACATATTTAAAACTAATTTTTAGGATTCTAGTGGGACTATGTGTACTATTCTATACATTACTAGATTAGAGACTTGGGTTGTTTTTGTGTCACTTCCATAGCCTTTCTTTTTGGGTATTTATTTGGAAACGTCTATCTGTATCAATTTCATATACATGCATTGTGGGATGGATTTGATTTCTTTTCTTTATGTCAAATATTTTATTCATTTTTGATATCTTATCTCCCAATACTATATATATTATAGAGTTAAATGCCTCCCATATTGAAGTTTTTGTATCCTTGGTGCTAGTCACCAACCTAGGTCCTGCTAGAGGTGGTTGTTGAGGGTATTTATCTCTCTTCCTTAATTGTAGGCTAAGGAGGAGAATATTTAGAGGGATGGGGTCATGATAGAGTGTTATTAGAGGGTGATTTTTGATATATATAATGGATTTTATATTTAGGTGTAGTGGGGATTTCATGGTTTGGTATGGTGACAATTCCAGTTGACCTTGGTGAATGACATTGACCAGGGATACCAACTAGAACATGGGATTTTGGGTCCCCCATTATCCAGTGCACAGGCTCTGAGATTATTAAATGAACGAGTGAGGTGGACCTATTTTCAAGATTGATACCTAAGAGAGGTACATGAATCATGATTGACTTGATTTCTTGTTTGAATTGGGTGGTTTTGGACAAAGATAAAATGAATTAAATAAATCTTAACAAAATGACATATTACTAGGATTTGGAAATCCTTATTTACCTTTTATATATGGATCCAAGATGTCATCCACATATGGTTCAAGTAGTATAGATTTATCAAG
Source organism: Viscum album (assembly GCA_963277665.1). Classification (NCBI taxonomy): domain Eukaryota; kingdom Viridiplantae; phylum Streptophyta; class Magnoliopsida; order Santalales; family Viscaceae; genus Viscum; species Viscum album. The sequence goes on along the minus strand of OY728127.1, from coordinate 343,055,051 downwards.
CAGATCTGGTTGATCATCATAGGGTTGATCTGGTTGAGGATAAGGTTTTCCATAGAGATTTGTGTACTTTTTAGTGGCATGATTTTGGGAAGTATGAGGGAATTATTTCCAATGTTCAGACATAGGGATATCTAGAGAATATCAAGATATCTTTAGTTTGATATAGTACTCAATGAGTTATTGTGTCCCTTTGGTATTTATTCATATGTTAGGAGATACACGTTAGTGGTGGATGTTGTTTCTTGGTGAGCAGAAATAAGTACAAGTGTTGTGTCCAGACTTCTATAGGGAGTTTTTTTTAGAGTTTCATTAATCAACTATAAAGGAATTAAATAGGAAGGAACTACTCTCTCTTTGGTAAGGGAGTATGATTGTGTGTGATCTAAGGATCGAGTTCAAGAATCTATTGTGATTTTCCATATATCTCTTTCTAGATATGTAGTCCCATGCGAGATGTCTTAAGGAGGCACTTTGTCCTTTTATCCAATATACGGTTACTCTTTTCACATTGCTAACATATATAGAGGTTTAGAAGAAGGCGGCGGTGATCGATAAGATGAACTCATGAATAGGTGTTCCATGAGAGCGAATCTAGTATGGTTCTTGGAAGAGAAGAGTTGTCAATGGTTGGTTTTAATCACGAAGGCCTTCAAGGATTCGACTAGGGTGATTCAACATCAGTAGCTTCCCTTATGGACTTCTAGAGCCAGTGGTTTTCATGCTTTTCTTGGGGACATCAATCTAGTTTGATTTTTCTTTGGGGTTCATTTCCATTACTAGAACTAGTTCCCAATGGTTATCCAAGCAAAATTTAGTGGAGGTGGTTAGGTTCAATGCTAGCCTCAATAGTAGTTTCTATAAAGTTCATTCCAACAGTAGGAGCAGTGGGATTATACTCCACTGAGAGGGGATGGATTAGATAGAGGATATCCTTATGATTTTCCACATGTATAGGTACCTCAACCCGAGCATATTCGTCAAGGGTTCCATCTATAGAGACGTAGAGAAGTTGTACGTGGTCAGATTCATGAAGTAGAGGTGGTCGGGATAGATGTTCTAGAGATCATTTGAGGTATGCTTAGTTTTTTATCTAACCCTATTTTTTATTTTATCTATTTAGGATCTTCACAATCCTTTTTTCATCCTCTATAATATGTGTTATGGTACTATTCATAGAGAAGCTTCTTGTGTCCCTGGTGTTGGTTATTCCAGTCAGAGGCTAGAATAGGTTATTTAATGTTTGTCAGAGGTGTATTATGATGATGGGACCACATCATTCCTATGGGGATATTTTTTTTGTTATATGTACCCATATGATTTCATCCTCATCATTTAATGGTTTTATTCTATGCATGATATTATTTAATGCTTATGTATGAGAGTCGTGTTCTCATATGTGGATGGTAAATGTGTAGTTTTTGTTAGAAAGAAAAGATGTTAGGTGTATAGTAGACCTGTGAATCCCATTTATTCTTTGATAGTTGAGTTGTCTATGGAATTGGTGGAAACCAAGATGGAGGAGTTTTCTAGAGTTTTTTGGGATTTTCTGAGGGTATTACTTGACGAGATTGTAAATCTACCCCCTCGAAATGATGTTGATTTTGGGATAGAATTGCAGCCCGTTGGTTCTCATGTTTTAATGGATCCATATCAGGTGGCACATTTAGAGTTATGGGAGTTGAGGATTTAGATAAATTATTTTATGTGGAAGGGTTTCATCTAGCCCATTGTGTTGTTGTGTGGTTCCCTAGTGTTGTTCACCAAGAAGGAGGATAATGGTTTGAGGTTCTATATAGATTATTGAAGGATGAATCAGGTGATGATAAAGAATTGTTTCCCTCTACTAAGGATACATGATCTTTTTGACTATTTGATATGATCTAGTTTGTTTTATGAGATCAATATATGGTATGGGTATTACCATTTAAGGGTGAAGGAGTGTGATATCCCAAATACTTCCTTTAGATACAAGTATGGGCACTTCAAGTTCATGTCCATACAGTTCGTTACCACAAATTCCCCAGATGAGATCATGGGTCTCATGAAATCTATGTACCATGAATTCCAAGATTAGTTTTTAATAATGTACATCAATGACATATTGGTATACTTGAAGTTAGAAGAGAATAATATCAATCATCTCAGAGCTTTCATGTTGGTTCTTCAATGCCACCAGCTCTATGGAAAGTTGTCCAAGTGAATGTTATGGACAAAAGAGGTGTATTTACTTGGGAATGTTTTGTTTATGTAGGGTTTGGTTATAGACCCATCAAATTTTGATGATGTTTTTCCTTGGGTGACACCCAATAATGTGGCATAGGTTTATATTTTCTTCAGTCTCATGGTAGATTATTAGAGATTCATGTCTAATTTCTCATATATTTTATCCCTATTGAAATATTTTAATAGAAAGGAATGGAATTTTATCTAGACTAATCAGTGTCAAGTAACATTTGACTACATGAATGGGCTCCAGTTACTAAAATATGGGGTGTTGTTTTAGGTATCTTATGATTATTATCATTTGGGTATAGGATACGTATTGATATAAAAGAGAGAGGTGATCTCTTATGGGTCTAGGAGGTTGAATCCCAATGAGAATAATTATTCCCCCATGATCTAGTGCAATAATTGGTTGATTTTATGCTAAGGTTTTAGAGACATTACCTCATTGGATAGTTCTTTGTGGTATTAACTAATCACTAAATCTTGAGGAATATCTTTTATCTCTATGTTTAGAATCTATAGAAGTAGAGGTTGATGGATTTTCTTCAGGATTATTATTTTGAGATCTCTTATACCTCATAAAAGGGAATTTTTTTGGATAATTCTTTGATTAAGAAATCACAGAAGGATTTTTTAGGTTTATAGAGATAGTTGGAAAGTTATGTAAGAGTTGGAAGTCCTCAAATTGGATGAAAGGGTGGTTTATGGTGGAGGTTTCTTATTTCATATGATGGTGAAATATTCTTTGATGTAGTAGGTAGATGATTCTCATTGTGGAGTCTCATAGGTAGAGGTGATGTGTGATTGTGCTGGCTATAATGATACTTCATACGGATGGATATAGGGTGGTCAAAACTAAAAATTGTTTCAGGGGTGATTTTTTGTTTTTGTGGAAATATGAAAAGTATTCCTTTGTGAGTTTCAAAAATCACATTTTCAGTTTACCTGAGGGTATCCAAGATGTATCTTGGATTTAGGATTTAGTTTTGGTGTCCTGGGATGAAATAGGTTGTAAAAACATTTGTTTCCTTGTATTCTATTTTTTAGTAATTAAAGGTTGAGCGCTGCGTTCTTGGTGGTTTTTAAAGCCTTTAAATGATCCAAATTGGAAGTGGGATTAAATATATATGGATTTCATCACATTTTTACCCTAATATTTGGTAGTTTGTGATGCCATATGGGTAATCATGGATCAGTTAATGAAATCAATTCACTTCTTAGCGATCAGAGAGTCGAGTGTCATGGATTATTTGGATAATATGTTTATATATGATGTTGTTTAATTTCATGGAATTATAAGATTCATTGTCTCATATTGGGATGAACACATTACATCAAGAGTTTTAAGGGGGTGAAATATGCTTTTGAAACTCAATTATGCCTCAGTATTTCTTTCCACCCGCATATGGATGGATAGATGGAGTATACTATCTAGAATCTAGAGGATATGTTATAGGTATATATATTTGACTTAGGTGGATCTTGGGAAAATAAATTACCCTTCGGTGAGTTTTCTTATAATAAAATGTATCACACAACCATTGGAAAGGCCCCATTTGAGGCTTTTTAGGGGTGGGCATTTAATTCTCCATTATCCTGGACTAAATTTGTGGAGTCTTCAATTCTCAATCATGATGTGGTGTAGTGAATGACAAAGAAGTTTCAACATGTTAATGAAAGGATAAAAGTATCACAGGACCGGGAGAATTTGTATTCCAATCATAGGAGGAGGCCCTTTCAGTTAGAGTTTAGAGGCCTTATGTTTTTTAAAGTTTCTCTTCAACATGGAAAGAAGAGGTTTGGCAGGGGTAATATTCTCTCATCCCAATTTTTTGGGCCTTTCAAGGTGTTTTCACATGTTAGTGAGGTGGATTATTGGCTGGCACATCCTCCATGGCTGCATCAGATCTATGACATCTTTAAAATTTCTTAACTCCATTGAAATCTTCACAGTGACTCTCATGCCATTTACTAGGGAGAGTTTGATATCAAGGCTAACATAATGTTTATGGATCAGCTAGTGGAGATCGAGGATCACTGGGAGAATAAATATTTTGGGAATTCCATTCCATTAGTTCGTGTTTTGTGGAGGCATGGTGGCCTAGAGGAGAGTAATTAGGATCATGATAAGTTACCCAGAGTTTTTTTGATCTATTCTTATTCTATCTTGTTTTGTTTTGAATTTAAAATGTAAAGTTGTAAATATTGTTAGTTTACAAGATGATCCATTTTGATGTGATTTTTGGATAAAGTTATTTTATGAGATATTTTTTTTATTGATTTTGTTATGTGTGATAATTTTTTGGTATATGGAAATGGTAAAACCTAAATCCTAATCAAGGTGTGTTATACTTTGATGTGATTGAAACCTTGCAGGCGAGTCAGTTCCACCCAAAGTAGAGAGTATGTCGATATAGAAGATGGGATTCCCTAATTTATGTGTTTGGTTGGTGAAGTGTCATGTACTAGTTGTGTAAATGATCAAATTGGGTTGTGTAGAGGTTGATGTGGTTATGTAGAATATATTGGATTGTATTTTTTGCTATATATTTGGTGTTATTCTAGGTTATAAGTGATGATGTGGTTACACAATATGTTTTGTGGGTGTTTCAGTTAGTTTATTGGTTGGTAGTAGTTTTGGGATATAACATGACCATTTAGAGGTATTTATTGTGGTGGTCTTTTGCTCCCTTCCTTCTTTCCTGGGTTTTGTTTTGATTCTATAGGGTGAGAATAATTTAAGAGGTATCTAATGTAATATCTCATACCTTTTGGCCCGTTACTTTATAGGAATTCTGGTGATGAATATTTCTATGGAATTCCTGAGGTGTTTAGAGGTGTTCTATAGGAGAAAGTAGAATCCACTACCTATTTTGGTTGGGTTGAAACTCAGATAATGGAATATTCCATAATGGTTCTTGTTGTGGTATAAGGGGTTCTGATTGTGGCATAGCAAGGAGATGGATGTTTTTTTAGTGCTACTGCCAATTCAAGGGAATCTACACTGTGGATCTTTAGCTACATACCACCTATAAATTTTAAAAACCATTAAAAGTCCCTCAATTTTTTTGTTTCTCTCATTTCTTAAGATACCCAAGTGTTCCCCAAGTATCAATTTCATCCCCCATCCTATGTAATTTTATTATCTTCTTGGAAATTAAATCCTTTGTGGTTAAGGTGAGTTTCCATCCTTATTTTATCCTTTTTTCTCCTATTTCTTCACCTAGGAGTAGTGATACCAAAGTAAATTTATTGTTTTTATGTAGTTTTGATAAGAGGTGTTTTGTGTTGATGTGTTATAGGCTGGTATATGTTCTCTCCTTCATTATAGTGTTCAGTGGTGGATTTATCCTTATTCCAAAGCTTTACAACAGATCGAAAAAAAACTTTTTTCAAGGTAGCGGTACTTTATTTCTAACCTTGTGTATCATGAGGGATGGGTTATGATTTTTTACCTCTAGGAAGATAGTTTGAATTTGGAATAAGAAATATAAATTAATAGGTTTAATTGAATTGAATGGGGGATGTATTTGGTTTGTATACTTTTATATCTTCTTGATATTATGATATTGAGAATTATCCATGCTTATTGTGCCACTAAAAAACATGGTGATTGGTATCCCATGTTTATACTGAATTGATATGTGTTGTTAATCCCCCCCCCCCAATGTGTTATTCTTGTGTAAGGATGTGTTGTGGGGTGGTAATGCACATCTATGATGTGGGGAAGTTGTGATGGGAATTTGATGTGAAAAGTGGTTATAAATGTGAAATGGTGTTGATAATTGGTATTGTTGTCATGGTAATTTGGGATGTTTAGTTTTCTTGTGTGGTGATGTGTTTTTTTAGATTCCTAGGTATTATCAAAATTATTTTGTAAATGGGATGGAAAAAATTAATGAATGAATTAATGTGGGATGTGTGGTTAAAAATTGTAAATTTTTAATGTGAAGTAATGGTATGGAAATAATTAAATGAATTGGTTGTTTAAATAGAAATTATATGATAATTTGAAATCTAGAAGATAGCTTAAATTGATAAATAAGATGAAATTAGAAATGTGAATTGTGAAATGTGGCTTGTGTTTTATGGGGCGGTGTTATGAATTTTTTTGTGGCAGCAAAAGTGGAGATATTGTGAGTTGGTTAGTGTTGTGGTGGTGAATCCATAGGTTAGGATTCTGTATGGATATATATATATATATATATATAAATGTATGTATGTATGTATGTATATTCCTTGTGATTTCTATATGCATATTACCTGCATCTATCACCATGTTCTGACACCTGTATATTTATATGGTGGGTGTTTTTCTCAACATCCTAGTGATTATGATGGATGGTTGGATACCCATTATTTCAATCTCTCTTTTTCAGGAGACATTGAATTTAAAAAGTTGAAATGACCAGAAGTCAAAAGTGAACTATAGATATATGATGTGATGTGTTGACCATGGTTTTTTCAGGAGAAATTTAATGGGATTGATTATGGTGGGGTCATCCATGGTAGGAGTTGGATACAATGATGATTTACTTCATGATCACAATACCCTACTACTTTGTATATGTGGTTTTGTGTGATGGGATACCACAATTATCTGTGGGAGAGATGTGATGTGACCATGTTATGGGGTGGTGATGTAATATGATGTCCCAAGTGTCTTTGGGAGATAATTGATGTGATCGTGATATGGGGAAATGGTATGTGATATGTTATACAGAAGACATGGGAGCCCCAGGACCTATGACGTTAGGGTGTGAGAGAGAAAACATATTGGAAAAGTGGTGTAGGGTAACCTTTATCGATATGATTCATATTATATTATTATATTGGATGTGTGATTTATTGAAAGTTCCATGGTCATGATGGGGATTGATTAGTTGACATGTTAGGTGTGGTTGGATCTATGGTTTTCTCATTATTTCATTAGTATACTCTTTTCACATGCACATCATAGAATTTTATTTTCTAGATGAGTATACATGTATGCTCACCATGCATATATAAAATAGATTTTCAGGTTTACAAGAGGACAATGTAGATCATGCTATACATTACTACAAAAGGCCCATGGGTTGTTGTTGTATCGTTACCATATCCTTTCTTTTTGGGTATTTATTTGGAGAATTTTATCTATATCTATTTTATATACATCCATTTTGTGATAATTTTAGTTACTTTTTTTCTATGTCATAGAGATATTTGATTGATGATATCCTATCTCCCAATACTACGTATATTATACAGGGTAATGCCTCCCATATTGAGGTTATTGTACCCTTCTTTCTAGTCTCCAACCCAAGGCCTACTAGAGGTGGGACTCGGGGTGGGTATTTATCTATATTACTTTATTCTGAGCCTCAGAGGGGTACCTTTGGAAAGAGGGGTCTTGACAATAACATCATTCAGGCATAGGTGTGGACTACCACCTCCACGAAGCGATGTGATTCATTTTTTATCACAACATCACATGCATGATATATATAAGTTTATTTATAGAAATAATATGATATTTATGATATAATGATAATGGTATGAAGCTAAAATAATACTTACCTTTTTCCATAATGATCATTGAAAAATGGAAATATTAGTCATGTGTATGCATAGCTTATCATATGCATGATTATAACGTAGTTCATTTTTCATAACCATCTTTCATGGTTGGTTTTAAAATAATGATTGATGTTTAAATATGAGAAAGTTTTCGTGATCATTAATCTAGATATAATGAAATAATAACCTCTCTAACCAGAGTCAAAATTCCAATGTCATTTTGGATATATGATCCAAATATCATCAAAACATATGACTTGAACTTAAATGGTTAAGTAATTGAATATAACAAGGTAATAAATAAAAGAAAAGGAATAATATACTTGAAAAAGGATCTTAAGAAAGTTAATAATTAATATATTTTTATTATTCAGAAAGATAGTGAACATACATGATAGGTTGGACTCGATGTAAGGGACACTTTACTTTTAAAAATCCTCATTTTAAATGTTTTAATGATTTATTTTCTAAATATTTTTCTTCTATGTACATAATCTGAAAATTATTTTATATATGGATTTATATGTAAATAAAAGAAAATTTTATGAATATTTTCAATTTCTTTAAAAGGTTTTCAAAATGAATTTTTTTAAGTATTATATATATAATATTTTTACTTTATTCACAAAAAACACATGGACAGGTGTATTTTAACATAAACAACATCAATGGATTTTCCCACCACCATTACCATTTTTTAGGTTTTGTTTTATTTGAAATATTTCAAGTTTTCTTTAAATATAATCCATCTTTTCCTTTTGTTATGGGTATTTTATTTTGGAAAATGTGTTTTTAAAATAAAATGGTATTTCAATATCTGAAAGTATTTTTCATTTAAAAGAGTTTTTCAAGGGTTTTATGATAAAAAGTGCCAACATAAAAATATTTTCATTTTGATATAGTGCTTGATAATTATAGATAACGATTGGGTGGGCCTAATATATCTTATACTAATGGGTGATTGTGATATAGCTTATTTGAATGGGTGAGCCTAATATAGATTCTATGATGGGTGAGCCTCATTATAGTTCTCCAATAAATTGGGTAATGTTCATTGTCTTTAAAGAAAATAAAGATGGAATTAACTTGTTTGGTTTCTCCTTTGGATTTAACTGGGTTCTAGTTATTTATAACACAGTTTTTACAAGGGTTATGAATATTATTCTCTAAGTTTACTAAAAGTTATTTTCAATTGATTTTTATGGTTTTTAAGGTTTTTCTTTGAGAAAAAATTATGTTATTTTCATGTGGAAATTATTTTTTCCATGTGCTTAAAGAATATTTGATAAATATACAAATTTAATGGGTTTTCATGTTTTATATTAGAGTAACATATTTCCTTATTTATGTACCCTCCAGATATTTTTATGCTCATACTAAATTTTTAAATACTTTTCATAGGGCTTAAGGATGAGAAAAATGTTAATAAATTCATAGTTCCAAATATGGAAGTTACTTAAAATGAAGCAATCATGTGTTTATTATAACACCAAAAAATTATAAAACAATAAAATTTTAATCAATAGCATTTATTAAATCAAACACCAAGAATATAATGGAATATAACATCCAAATACTTTATTTAAGTAATGAAAATGACAAAAAAGATTCCTTTCTCAATTTTAATTTCTATACTGATTTTGGAAAGGGAGAAAAATATAGAAGTTTGTTATAAAAATTATTTTGAAACATAAATAATTTTTTTCCATCATAATAATTTATATTTAATTTTTATTTATGAATTAGTTACATAAAATTCTTATGAAACTCCAACACGGTAATTATTTAGTAAACAATTAAATAAAATAAATGATACTAAAAATATTAAAAGAGAACTAAATTGAATGAATTATTGTGTTCCATTATTTTTTTAGGAATCATGTTACACATTTTTGAACTTAATATATGTTAATTCAATCATTGTCTTGATATTTTTAAATTCAAATTAAATTAGTATTGTTAAAAGTGATATTAATGTTATTTTATAATAAATGATATTTTATTAATTGAATTAAAATTACTAAAAATACTATATTCTATAAATTTATTTTTAAATATAAATAAATATAAAATATTTTTCATTAATTTACCAATTGATATATTAGAATAAATATATTGACTGATAAATAGTAAAAAAACTCAATTATCACAGTTACGATTTAAGCGGTGTTTTTGCACATTACTTGTACTTATATAAAAATTGATTTCCAACACATTATCATATAAATTATATATCATATTTAGAATCATTGGCTAAAAATTATATATCAAGTATCATTTTATTTTATTCTTAATGGACAAAATACTTAGGTTAGAAAACTAATTACCATAATGAAAACCAAAATGATAAAATAAGGAAACTAGAGAGTTAAGGAAAACAATTTTTATAACATGTGTTATATTTTTGGATTGATGTGTTTCTCAAAAAACATCCCTATATCCCATTAATTATAAATCTTTTATCCACTTTAGGTAATATTGACTCCCCAAGAGTGAATACTTTTGAGTATTTATAAGAATTCCACTCCTTTTCAACTATAAAATGACACTCACTCCCCCTCCCCCCCCCCCCCCACTTCTTGACACCTATCAACCATTTAGATTGACCAAAATCTACCCAAATCACCCCAAAAATTTCCTACTATCATCCTATAATCCTTATTTTTGGAATAAATAAAACCATTTAAGTTTTTAGTACAAACTTAAGGAGGATACTCAAAGAATATATAATGTTATTCTAAAACCATTTTTATTTTATTTCCTTCTCCACTTCCTTAAATTTATATTATACCATGATTATATAATAAAATTAGTATATTAAATATACTTGTATATTTTTATGTTAATTTTAAAACCAAAAACTTCACACAATTCAATTAAATAGATTATTAAATCATCATTTGTGTGTATGGCCGACTACCACCCCAAGAACTGATGTCGTTTGTTTTTCATTTCCACCTTTAAAGGTTTGGAATAATGATTGACTTATATTTTATATAAAATATAGATTAAATTTATGATTTTATTATCATTTTTGAATTATTATATTATATATAAATTCATGCTTTCCATTTTTTGAGAATATGATATCATTGGTCATGTGTAAGGCGGACTACCACTTTGTGAAGCAATGTGATTCATTCATACTTTACATGGAATGTATTAAGGATTGGTTTAATAAACATATGTGGTATATATGACATAAAAATATACTTGAATTATAATATGTGTGTGTTTGTGTGTTTCATTTTCTTTTCTTTCATTCAATACGAAAATAAAATGGAAACAGTGTTCGCGTGTACGTACGGTCTACCGTATCTGTGAATGGTGTATTTTGTTTCTTATCACCAAATTTTATGGATTAAAATAAATACATATATACTAAATATATATGATATTTAAATAATTTTTTAAATTATTTAGATGATGAAATCATGATTGAGTTAAGTGGAACAAAAAATAAAAAGTCTAAACATACTCAAAAAACATGGAAATTAACAACTGAAATAATCAAAATAATGAAAGATTATTAACAAATGGGTGATAAGATGTTATAAAAGGATAATATATGATATTATAAATATTAATATGTTCCTATAATAAGTTAATATCAATATAAAAACCAGTATACATGAGTTTAAAGAGAATTGAACTAATTGTAAGCATAAGGTAAGGGATTTCGTCTCAATTTACATTCCATTCAGACTAATTAATTATTATGCACAAATTATATTTTATGTGGTGTATATAATGCCCATTTTACATTTAATATTATGAATAATTAATTATTCATGGTATTTTATGTTTCAAATTGATTTATTTCATTTAGGTGAATTTTAATTGAAATTTACCAAGTGATAAAATTTATTGAACAATCTCACTTTATTTTGTGAATGTTAAATTTCTCTTGAAACAATCACTTTCTTGTAATAATATTTCATTAGAAATTAAATTTATATTTAACATCCATATTATTTTATTATTGATATGATTATTTCCTAAAATCTATATAATTTTTATATATAGAATTTAATTCTAAAGTTATTTGATTAACTGGGGAAATATTGTTAAATCTGTATCCTTTGATCATTACGAATATTTGATAAGGCACATTTTTTATGAATTAAATAAATTATTAAATATATTCATAATTTTATGGACATAATTAAATGGGTTATTTAACAGTTAATGTAAGCCCCTTGATGCATCATTAGTCGCATGAGATGAATCATTTGGCCAAATCAGACAGGTTTCTACCCATAGACTTAAACCGTATTGAAGATAGATCATGGCAGTTACTATCTTGAGGATAGATCTTGATATTTTATACACCAAAAAATATTAATTAAATCATTATTTTTATTCCATGTGATCATTTTATTAGTTAGAATATCCAAGGTTGAGTTTCAAGCTCATGTGATTTTTATATGGCATTATTTTATCATATTTTATTAATATCGTATAATGATTTGGTTATTGATTAATTTCAATGTTTTTCAGTCATTTAACTTGAAGTAATGATTATTATTTATTGATTTATTACATATTCCTATATAATTAACCCATACACGTCCTTTTATATCACCCTAATTTTGTTTCCTTTCCCCATGTTATGAATAAAAGATCTTCGAATGAGTTTTCAAGGATGGAGTTTATTATATTTTGTTATGTATTATGTTTTATTTTTTATTCCTAATGTAAAATGGGTATTATGTATATATCTAGTTTTGAGAAATTATAAAATTATTGTTCCTTTGTGATTTAAATATTGTATTTATACCAATGTAATAATGTAAGGTATCAGCTCCAGGATACTAAGGTTGGGGTCATTACAATTATTATCATAGAAAGATTAGTATAAACCTTGGGAACTAGATTTAGTAAAACATATATTAGATGATAAAACCCTATGATATAATTTTAAGGATAAGTATATAAGAACATATTAAAGTTTTGGTATGGTATAGATTATGTGGGTCTTCCTAGAAATACATCCCTATCTGGATACTACAAGTGGATGTCGTTCAGACACAGATATACCTAGGGGTAATAACTCTAAAAATGGTGCATCAATCTTGAATTGAGAGTAACTTGGTACATGAAAATAGTCCTTACCATGCGCCTGGTTTGATACTCTTAGGGTATATTTTTATGATAATTCATATTTTATTTACAAACCATTATGAACGATTTGAAGATAATGATACCCCCAAAGAAACCAAGATTATTATTATGAGATTAGATATGCATAAATATTTCAATTTATGTTATGTGTTACACCATATTTTAAATTATACAGAGTTTATAAATCTATGATCTAATCCTTTGTATTCCACCGTTTAGAAGGAATAATGGTATCAATACTTGTGGAATATGTGGAGGTTCCCTTGGTGATAAAGTTGATATGGTTGATATTTTAACTGAGAAAGTTATGTATATTATAGGGTATATTAATCAAGTAATGAAAAATAAAATTTCCCAGATTGAGCAACCTATTCCATAGAGAGATTATCTAATTTTGGATCACTTTATATGATAGAGGACCCCATTATTTAATGGTTCTACTACTCTAATGGAAGCTGGTCAATGAATTAATTCTTTGGATAATATATTTTTTGGCATTGGGATATAGTGAAAAGGAAAAGGTATCACTTGAAATGTATTGTCTCAATGGTGATTCTGATCAATAGTGGTCATTGATCCGGAATACTAGTGAGGAAGAGGAAATATAACTCATAGAATGGAAATATTTTAAGGATGTATTCTTTGAAAAATATTTCCCTCATGAGAAAAAACTAAGATGAAGATAAAATTCCTTAGTTTAAAGCAAAAGGAGGAAGAAATTGTTACATAGTATGAAGATACCTTTTCAAGGTCACCATGTTATGATACAGATTTCATATATAGAATAGAATGAAAGATTGACCATTTCATGGAATATCTTAAGATAATTATCTAAAAGGAATTAGTGTCTCAACCGTTTTCTTTATATGATAAAATAGTTTCATTTGCTATCAAGAAATAGAAATAATTCTCCAAGTCTTGTAACTTCAAATGGAATCCAGAGAAGAATAGGATGGAAGAAACAATCATGGATAAGGGGAAGAAAGGAAAGTGGTATTTCCCCACATGTGATAACTATGGAACGAATCACCTTGGTAAATGATTATAAATATTGAGAGTTTGTTATAATTATAGAGAAAAGGTTCATGGGGAAAAATAAAGAAAATGTAAGGAAGAAAAGGCTTTTATTTAGTATTTAAAAAATATTTAAATGGGGAACTACACAAATAAATTTACCAAGCATCAAGGAAATATACCACAGATTAAGATAAGGGATCAAAGTCAATCTTATACTATTAACAAAACTGATGTGGAATGATTAATGTGATTTTAAATTTTGATCTAAGAAATGTGTTATAAAGGTATTTTATTAATGATGTTCTCATCATATGAATTATGAAATATATAAGGATTTTACTAGAGTACAATTTCATTAAGTATTTGAGATAATATGTTGAATGGTATTAATAAAAGTGATTCAGTATCAATTTAAATTATTTAGAAACACATAGTTTAGGGAAATATTACCCTTAATATGTTCTTGATATTGATGCAATGATGTTTGGATAAAGAGATGATTGATAAGGATAAAGTAAATTAGATACTACCAACTACCTTCGAACTAATTCTAAATTTTTGGATCATAGTATTTTCAAGATTAATAAGGTTAAACTTTTATTAAATGGTTAAAGTTGATCTATATATTAGGTTTTAGAGATTATTATATTAATTTACCATATGATGCAACTCCTTCTAAGGGATGAAGTATAAATAGTTCATGGAAAAAATGAAGGATAATATTATGATTATGAAAAATAAATGAATAAAGTAATTATATTTCTTTGTATTCTTAGTGAATGAAATAATTCCTCAACTCTAATAAAAGGGTCTTGAAACAAAAATAAATCATATTATCATCAATTTTTATGATATCAATAATATTTTTCACACCTCTAGTGTATGGGTTTGTGGTTTTTAACATTATCCTAAACATGTTCTCTATCACACTTCATAATTATTTGAGTTTTATTTTTCTCTTTTATGTCTATGTTTTCATTTCCCACCTATGTTCTCTTATCTAGAAACCTAGTTATGTGATTAGTCCAGATGAATTTTGTGCTTCCCTTCTTCTCTTATTAAGAGGATGTTTTAATAAAATTTTTATTATGTGGATTTTTTTTATAAATTTATTTTCAAATATAAAACCATTGTTTACCAATATCATGTTTAAAATGCGAGTACACAATTTAATTAAGGTGTGGAAAATGTAACACCCTGAAATTCCAAAAAAATACCATTTTATTAAATAGATTTCATGAAACGCAACACCAAGTGTAGAAGGTAATATAAAATCTTGATAATTTAAAATATATTAACTATTTTAAATAAATAAAATCTATGATATATCATTCAATTCATGTAACACAGAGTTATCTTATTTTATACGCAACAACTTCTTCGATAGCTTGTATTACATGCAAGAACGAGTTTTAACAAATACTATTAATGTTATTATTTAAAATCATAATTATATATTATAAATTAAATTGGTGGTTATTAATAGGATTATAAAACTTATGAAAATATATGGTTGGATTCATTTGTTACCAATTGATTATAAATTAAAATAAAAACTTATTGAATATAAAGGAAATGTTTTATAAAAAACAATTTTTAAACCCCCAAAGGTGTTTCATCCTAATAAATTAAATTAATTACTATTATTGAATGATATTAATGAAATTTTAATATTATATTTTCAAAATAATTTATTGAAATTAAACCAATATATATAATAGATATAAGATAAGAATAAATCCAATTTTGTGCACAAAAATATATATTTTTCTAAAGGTAGTTTTGCAGCCTTTTAATAGAGAACTTATTTAAAAAAATCCCTTCAATAAATTTTATACGAAAAAATAAACAAAAAATTTTAAATATAATTTTCAGAATAAGTTTAGGGTGATTTTTTCGTATTTTTCTAGGAATTCCAATTTTTTGATGAATTGTGAAAAATACTAAATTTTAATTGAAAACTGAATTTTCATTTAAATAATTTATAATGATAAATTATATTTTTAATTCAATTTAAAGTCGAAATAGTTCAATTATACATCTATTAATCTAACTTAGCTCATTGGAATCATTTTTATATTGAATTTAGATATAAAATCTTAGTAAACTTTTGAACTTTTTCATTTTATAAACATGTTTTATCATCACATATATGGGTTTAATTTTAAATTAAATTCTTCCACTTATATGAATTGAATTTGGAAAAATGGAGTCTATATTTTGAATCAGAACAATTTATAATTTATAATGTGTTCAGTTTAATTTTTAACCAAAATGATTAGTAAAAATTGTTAAAATTAATTATAGTGATTAAGGAGAAAACAAGTTTACATAGTGATTAAATTTAGAATATAAGGTATATATATGAACCAATACTTGTAAAAACCCCATTTTCTGGAAATATGTAGACTCTTATAAATTTATTCACTACTAGAAAAAAAACCTTATACCAACAGTTTGAAACTGTTGGTATAGTCCTAAAAACCGTCGGTATATCATATACCAATGGTTTGGAGAAAAGTTGGCTATTAAGTCATGGGGATAGGTCTATACCAACGGTTTTTTTAAAACCATTGGTATAAGTAATATGAAAAATCTATACCAATTGTTCTATAAAACCATTGGTATATGTATTTAAAAAAAGAAGCATGTTGTTGGTTTTGATCCCAGTACCTCCAGTTTATGATTGAATGACCTAACCACTAACCTAAATTGACTTTTCTAAACATAATTTAATAAATATATATATTTATTAACATAAATATTTTAAATTTTGATTTATTTAATGTTCTCTGTAAGAAGATTCCATAAAAAAGACATGTAACTATACCAACGGTTCTCAAAACCGTTAGTATAGACCTATACCAATGGTTTTGAGAACTATTGGTATAAATTCTTTGATTTTGGGACCTATACCAATGGTTTTAGAAAAACCGTTGGTATAGGGGGACCTATACCAACGGTTTTGGGAAAACTGTTGGTATAGGGTCTATATTATGGACTTATACCAATGGTTTGGCCAAAACAGTTGGCATAGGTCCATATAAGTGACCTATACAAAACCGCCAAACTATTGGTATAGGTCCCCTTATACCAACGGTTTGGCCAAAACTATTGGTATATGTCCAAATTAGTGACCTATGCCAACGGTTTTGGCCAAACCATTGGTATAGGTCCATATAAGTAAACTATACCAATGGTTTTCCCAAAATCGTTGGTATAGATCTTATTTCCAGTAGTGATTTTCAAAATTTATGAGTGTTTGGGATACTTTCCCATGAAAGTGACCTATATAATAAGTTAATTAAATAAAAAGATAAAAAAAGATTCTTTTCTTGCTTTTAATTACTCCAATGCTTTGGGAAAGGGAGAAAAAATAAATAATTTTGGCAATAAATAATATTTTGAAAGATAAATAAGTTTCTTACATCAAAATAAATTATCCTTAGATTTTAGAGATGAATTAGTTACTTAAAATGCTTATGAAACACTAATAGAGTAATTATTTAGTTAATAATTAAATAAAA
Source organism: Viscum album (assembly GCA_963277665.1). NCBI lineage: Eukaryota > Viridiplantae > Streptophyta > Magnoliopsida > Santalales > Viscaceae > Viscum > Viscum album. The sequence goes on along the minus strand of OY728127.1, from coordinate 343,037,598 downwards.
TAAATAATACTAAAAATATTAAAAGATAACTAAACTGAATGAATTATTTTGTTCCATTATTTTTTTAGATATCATGTTTCACATCTATAAACTTAATAGATTTCAATTCAATAGTTTTATTTATTTTTTTAAATTAAAATTAAATTAATAATGTAAAATTTGGCATTAATTCTATTTTATATTAAATGATATTTTATTAATTGATTTAATATTAAAAAAAATCTATCTTCTGTCAAGTTATTTTTAAATTTAAATAAATATAAAACATTTTTCATTTATGGATCAATTAATCTATTATAATTACTATATTAACTATGAAATAGTAAAAAACATGGTTAGTGCAATTAAGGGTTAAGAATAGGATTTTTATTATATAATTTAGATATACTATTTATAATCAGTGGGTGAAAATTATATAGAAAGTATAATTTTATTTTAGTGAATACATAAGATTATTTACAAGAATATCAATCTTCCTAAATTATAAAAAGGTACTCATTGCCCCCACTTCTTCACACCTCTCAGCCCATTTGGATTGAACAATATCTACCCAAATCAATCCCCAAAATTCATCCCCTCATCCTAGAAGTCTTATTTTAGTAACAAAGTAACCATTTGAAGGTTTTTGTGAAAACCTAATGAGGATACCAAAAGAAGATTCAATGTTCTTATATAAGAGTTTTTATTTTCTTTCCTTCTCCACCTCCTTAAATTTATATTATCCCATTCTTATATAATATCCTAAGTATCTTAAATATACCGGGATGTTTTTTTGTTAAGGGTATGACCTAAAACTTCATACCCTTCCATCAAATGGGTTACGAATTCTTCATTCGTGTGTATGGCAGATTACCGGCTCACGAACCGAAGTCGTTCGTTTTTTCATTACCACCATTCAAGTTTGGGAATAATTATATATATATATAAATGATTTTTATTATTTTTTTATTCTTATAGAAGTATTATATCACACATACCTTTATGATTTCCAATTTGTGAGAATACGATATTGTCTCTTGTGTGTATGGTGGACTACTACCTCACGAAGCGATGTGATTCGTTCACAATTTGCATGGAATGTATTAAGGATGGGTTTGATAAACATATGTGGTATATACGGCATAAAAATTATACTAGAATAATATATATATGTGTGTGTGTGGTGTTTAATTTTATTTCTTTCAATATGACAAGAAAATGGAAACAGTATTCATGCATACGTACAGCCTACCGTATCTATAAATTGTGTATTTCATTTCCTATCATCAAATTTTATATGTTATAATAAATACATATATACTGAATATATATGATATTTACATCATGGTTTTCATTTTGGTGATGATGAAATCATTATCTAAGTAAGAGGATAAAAAAATAACAAGTCAAAACATACTCAAAAAATATGGCAATTAACACCTAAAACAATGAAAATAATGAAATATTATTAACAAAAGGGTGATAATATGTTATAAAAGGATAATATATGATATTATAAATATTAATATTGTTATAGAATAATTTAATAAAATTATTAAAACCATTATAACATATTTTAAATATCATTCAACTAATAGGAAGCGTAAGGTAATGGATTTTTTCTCAATTTACATTCCATTGAGACTTATTTGTTATTATGCTCAAATCCAATTTTATGTAGTGTATATACTTACCCTTTGACATTTAATATCATTAATAATTAATTATTAATCTTATTTTAACTTTTAATTTTATTTATTTAATCTAATGGGATTTGACTTGGAAATTACAAACTCATAAAAGTTATTGAATAGTATCACTTTCTTTTATGATTGTTAACTTTCTCTTGAAACAATAAATTTCTTATAATAATTTTTTATTATAAATTAAATTTATCCTAAACATATATATTATTTTTTTATGGATAATACTATTTCCTAAACTTTATGCCATTTTTATGTATGATGTTTACTTTGTAGGTTATTTGATTAACTAGGGAAATATTGTTACAACTATATCCTTTACTCAATAAGAATATTTGATAAGGAACATTATTTATGAATTAAACTGATTATTCAATATATAAGTAATTCTATGGACATGCAGTACATGGTTTGGGGAATGGTTAATGAAAACCCCTCGATGCATCAGTAGTCTCATGATATGAATCAGTTGGCCAAATCAGATGGGTTTCTACCCTCAAACTTAAACTCTCCTAAGGATTGATCTTGACAGTAACAATCTTAAAGATATATATTGATAGTTTAGACATCAAACATTATTAATTCCATGATTATTATTATTTCATGTGATTAGTCAGTTATTTATAATACACATGGTCTATTTTAAATATTAGGTGATTATTTATATGGCATTATTTGATCATCTTTTATTCATTCTATATTATGCTCAAGTTATTGATTAATTATCATGTGTTTCAATCTTTTACCTTTACATGATTATTATTCTTTATTGATTTATGATATATTCCATTATAATTAACCCTTACTAAAATTTTATCTCACACTTATTTTTTCCTTTACCCAGGTTATGAAGATGAGATCTTTGAATGAGTGTTGACGGATGTAGTTTATTACCTTTCGTTGTGTATTGTGTTTTATTTTCTATTCCCAATGTAAAATGGGTATGATGTATGTATTTTGATTCCAAAACTATTAAACTAATTGATACTATGGTATTTGAATCTTTTATCTATTCCCATATAATAATGTAAGGCATTGGCTTTGGGTTATAGGTTTGGGGGTTGTTGCATTTATAAAGAACTTGATTTGTGGGAAAATTGTCAGCATGTAGAGGTATCCCTTATGAAAGAGTTTGTCTTAGTTCTATAAAAAACTAAAATTAAAAGGTCCTTGGGTATGTAACTAGTCACACATTTTATTTTTATGTTTTTAGTTTTAAAGGATTTAAATTGGGTAATGTTTATTGGTATCAAATCCAGAAATGTAAAGATTGTGTTTTTATCCATAGATCCAGGAGTTCAGGTTCAGAACTTTTATAAATGAACCTTCTTCCTTCCCTTTAATAACTATTTCTCATAAAATTCTCAAATACCAAGATCTATCCAATTCCCCTCTCTTAATCCTATTATTACCCTTAGTGATGTTCTAGAGTCACAAAATTTCAAGCCATCAAGGTGTAAAGATCTTAGAAAATGAGTGACTTCATAAATAATGTAATATACTATTTTTCATTCATAAACATTTTTACATTATATTTTCCAATTATCCCAATCCACCATATAATTACATAATCAATATATAAAAATTATATTAATTATATTAATTTACTGTTAAAATCAATTTAAAATATATACATAAAATTTCTCTATCCCCCTCTTTTCAACACGTCCTGTTAACAGTTGGTTTTACCCACCAACAACAATTTTGTCAATTATTTAATTATCATTAACTTTATGTATAGTTAGTGTAGCTAATTTATAATATATAAACATTAAAATTTATGCATTTTTTATCTACTATAGTTAATTTTACTATTTGATAAATAATAATGTATCAAAACCAATATATCGAATCATTAAGGGGAAATTCAAATAAAACTATCTTCGAGTTGTTAAATATTCAAAAAAGTAGTAATAAATAAATCCCAATGATTATTATTGATCCATAATGAAAAAAAATTATATAATTTATTTCCATGTTTTAATAAATATTAGTTTGTAATACAGGAGGTGTAAATGTCATAAAACAAAATGAGATATAAGGTAAGGGGACTCGTGAACTGGATTCTTTCATTTGGGTGAATTTTAACATTCTCTATATTTTTTCATGATTCTTAAAGAACTAATTCATATTTCCTTCTATTTAAACATTTTTTTCTTTCCTGGTGATATGAATTTCCTTACTTATTTGGGATGATTTTTATGCCACCTTCCGGATTAAGGATAAAGTTTTTATTCTCGATATTAATTTTTGGTCCTTCCAATGTTTTTTGTGCTATTTTTAAGAAACATAATATTATCCTTATTAATGAACCATTTAATACTTAAAATGATATTATACCTTCCTCTATTGGGGAATCTCTATGATTTATTCATTGATATATTTTCAATGATAATATTATGAAACCCATTCTTTTTTTCATTATTTTATCTGATGCATATGATTTATAAATGTTTCATTTCTATTTAGAATGCATGAGTACAAGAATATTAGGATGTGAAGGGTGGTATCATAAATATATAGCCTTCCAATTCATTTGTTAATGTGATATATCTCATGAGATTATGTGTATTATGCATGAACATAATGCTAGATCTGAACCTAATTTATGAAGTGACGTTTTATACACAAATTTTATTTTTAAGCATTATAATAGCTTTATTCACAACTTATGTATGGGATTTGACCATAATGTTGTGATGATTAATTATTATGAATATTCCACATTCTATTTCACTTTCAAATTATTACCTTATGCCTATGATAATGATCATTATTTATGATATGATTATGATTGTTATGCTCTCCCATGTACTATATTAATTCACATCTTATGTCCCTTCCCTATTATTCCTCCCCTTGCTAGTATTTTAGCTCACCTTTCCTTGATTTATGTCCTTAGGTATCTATATGTACTAAGGATAATATAAAATCTAATCAGAGGACTCTACTGAATGAATTAAATAATTTTTAATGTTTTATGTGTGATTATGATGTATGAACCTAATTTCCCAATGATACTAAACCTTTTGATTCTAAATCTTATTATTATTATTAATATGTTTTTATATTAAAAATGATGTGATAATAATCTATGTAAAATATGGGCCACTATAAATAACTCCTTCCCAATATAATATTAATGAGCCTCATTAAAAGACTTCTACTACATTATGTCATAACTTCTTTATTCCTATATAAACTTCACAATGTGATTATTACAATTTACACTCACTATATTATTGACTATATTAAAATTTTCACATATATTGATTAATTTAATTGATTTTTGAACACACTTTCTATTAAAAATCAAATAATTTATCCACTTAATCACTTTTACAAAATGGTTATTCATATTCCCAAGTGGTTGTATATATCCAATGACCATATATTCCCAACAACCATATATTCTCTACAAATATATATTCCCAATGGCTATATAAAAATAAAATTAAATTCATATATATTTCATTACATAGTTACCTAAAATTATTCATCATATTTACTTTTTCAACATGTATTCCATATTTTTATTTTTTTAATTATTTCCATAGTTATACTCTGTGATATGATCTTCTTGGGAGACTTTAGAGAAGAATATTTAAGCTCACGGTATTTCTGTTTACTTTTAGTTTTATTTATCATGTAATTTTATTTATTATATACTATATAGATTTATTATAATGTATTAGTGATTATTTAATTTAATATTATAATGTTTTATATTTTTAAAATAAGTATTGATCAATTTATCATGGTCTTATGTATATGAAAAACAATCCAACACATGAGATTTCCAAAAGGTAAGTTCATAATAAAAATATAGGATGTTGTATTATCAAATACTATCAAAATAATAATATAATATGCATCATACCATCACAATATAATATCAACAATAAAAAATTATTAAAAATATTAACTTGGTTATTTTAAATTATTTACAATACATTTCAATGGATAATCACATTTAATAAATCAAGTAGCATGCATAATTACTAAAAAATAATTTTTTTATTTGATAACATCAATTTTAGTATATAAATCACATTTGAATTAATATTTAGTAATTTAAAACCTTATAATATCATAATTTTATTATTAAATCAAGAACACAAGGCCTTATCCATTTTAAATCATTATAAGAAAACTAATTTATCATGTGTAAATCCATCATCACATTCATAATTGTTCATAAATATTAATTTTTCTAAAAATCAAACCATAAGTGTCACCATTTGGATATTTTGAAGTTATATTCACATATCACATTAACATGATACACACATAATAGTAAATTAATTCTAATAAAAAGATTTAATTCACTTATATGTAGTATAATCAATGAATTTCACAAATAATGGATGAGTAATTCTTGAAAATTTATCATAATTTTTTTTTAAATATAAAACTATAAATGGAAAATCCAAATTAGATAAAGTAGTATAAAAATGAAGATAATTGAATAGGTAAACTTAGGTATTTCCTCTAACAAAACCTCATGAATCTGACTCACTTAATAGATTGTAATTATATAAAGATTTGGGAAGTCAATAGATGTTAAAAGATAGAGGAAACTTCTCAGTGAAGATATAGGAAGATCCTAGAATAATCTATAATAGAATTCCAAAAAAATCAAATAAAAATATTGTTTCCAAATAAAGAAATAATTAATCATTAAGATCTAAGGTCTGTAAGCCCACCGAGTACCTAATAGATAACCATCAGCTTCTTGGTAACTATCGATCACCCCATGATTACCACCAACCACCTAATAGTTGAGACAATTATAAACACCTCCTATAATCATATTATTATGTACCCTATGCTCTCTACTAGGTACATAATGGTGGAACCAACTATTAAATAGAAACATCATCCACCTCAAACTCCCTTAGCATGATTTATCAACACGTAAAACTCTTTTATTCAATCAAAAACCCTCATAAATTCAAAATAAATGCAAAAAAATTAAAAAAATCTAAAAAGGTCAGGTATGTTATAAACTCTATACTATAAATATTATTCTACTCAACAAGAATCACTAATCATATATAGTGAACAAATATAGAAATTGGGATCTCATTTACACTAATTACTCCAAAGTTTCCTCTTGAACCTATCCTTGTGTACATAATATATTTACCAAATTTATATCCTTCCACCAAAGAACCTTCTCACATTGATCCAAAATACACATTAGATGTTTAATAAATGAAGCATCAGTCCCAAAATCCAATTAATAACTTTTAACAGAATGGTAGCATACTCTATCATACATGTAAAATTTAGATATATGAAATACATCATGTATTCCATTGAATTTTGAAGAAAAATATAAAAAATAAGAAAAATATCCAATCTACTCTATGATCCTAGAAAATATTTTAAAATAAGTTTATAACTTTTCTTTATTTCCCAAACTTTATTTCCTCTATCAATGTGAAACAAAAATATTCACATGATCACCCACATTGAATTTTAAAGGTTAGTATCTCTTATAAGTATGAGATTTATAATTACATAGGTCATATCCAAATGATTAAAGATTAGTTGAATAAGATTAGTAATATCTTGATAATTTCTAGTCCCAATTATATATGTTTGAACTACCTCAATCCAAAAAAAAGTTTATATATATGTTATATCTAATAAATCATTGAAAAGTTCTAATTGAATAGATTTATAATCGATATTATTATAAGAAACTCTAAAAAATATAGATGATCTTCCCAAGTGGTACTAAACTAAAGGATGTAGGTATATAACATATCTTTTAATATTTAAACAATTCTCTTAGACTATCCATTAGTCTATAGATGGTAACCAATATTCAAATTCACCAACATAACAAAACCTCATTGCAGTTCTTATAAAAATGTGAGATAAAACTCATATATTTATTATATTCAATATTTCCAGTCATTCCATAATGTTTAACTATATTTTTTACATATAAATTTCATACATGTTTCACTAATTATATCTCTTGAATAAATAATAAATGTTTTTCTATCATTAAATAGTCTATTTTAACTCAAACTGCGCCTCTTCCTCTAGAGGATCTTAGAACACTCATCAAAAAAATTATCATGAATTTCCCCCATTTTCATAATGAAATAAAAAATTATTTTAATATATCATTAGGCCTATGATGTTTTTCCTTCACAAGTTGATAAATAATTCATCATGGAAAAAGTTCATTAATATTACTCTTTATGGTAGAGAATTAAACTTATTATTTAATATCATGTTATATTTTATCTAAACCAATATGAACAACCAGTGATAAACTATAATAATCTCATATAACTTCCTCTCACATGATCATTAGAGATATTAACAATCTTTCTATATAAAATATAGAGATAGAATCTACAATAAAACCAGATATAACCTCCCCACCAAAGATTATTTCATGAAAAACATGGCATTTAGAATCTATACTATAATTCTCTTTCACTTATTTCACTAAAGAAGATGTGATTATTATAGAAGCTGATACAATTTAATATTTATCCTCTATAAAATATAGATGTGTCTTATAAAAGATACATGTGAGCTACCATTCATACTTGGGTTCTTACAAGACATCCAACTAGGATTTCCTATTAAGGGTATTGTAAGACCTTGAACTAAATCACCCAGTCTAGGTTATCATGCCACATGACCTCATACATGTATCCCAATATACAATAGGTTTCCCACAAGTGGTGAGGGCCAGGGAGGGAATTTTGAGAGAATATTTTCTTAGTAACATATACCCAACAATAAAAAATTCAATGTAAAAAACAAAAAATAACTCAATAAATAACCCATATATCAATATAGTATAAGTAATAGAGAAATAAAACCCATGCGGTAATGAGATGGCATACAAGAGTAACATCCAGTAAAAAGGATCCCCACATGCGGTGGATAAATTTAAAAAAAATAAGTAAAAGATAAAAATATAAAATGAGGAATGATAACAAAAGATCCTGAAGTCAATCCTGGTATCACCTCGGTCCACCATCCTCCTCCTACTCAATTTCCTGACATAGGGCCCTTTCCCTTCACTGGATCCCTAACTATAAAATCTACATGTGCATCATGATGGTCGTGTAGGGTGCCAGTACAAAACCTAGTCGAATTTCACCAATGAATTCTTAATATAAGTGTAATGCGTATATATATATATATTTGTATTAAATGACTGGAAAAGAAACATAAATAACCATATGACTGATTGAGTCATCATGTGCTAACCAGATAGCCACGAACCTTGGTCCTACCTGCTTTGGCACTATACCAAAATATATTTCATATCAGTCCAGTCACATAATATGAACAAGGTAACACAATTCATTAAATAACTCAACCATCTCATCAATGTATATCCACAATATTTTCAGAACCAAGTTACACATATCATTCATGAATCAACCATCTCATGATGGATAGACACATATAATCAAAAAAATAGCACGAGTTATTCCACAACTCAATAATATAATGATGGATGGGAACCTTCTAATCAATCAAAAATCATAAATCATTAATCTAGGGAAAAAATTAGACTTATAAAAGTATACACATGCACCCACATTATAATCATGTAATGACCCAAGATTTTACAATATAATTTTTCCTTTAAATAAACATTGTGTCGATAGATTGTTTCACACACAACACTGAATTAAAATGAGCCCCAATATATTAAATGAATATTATTATAAAAAATATAATAATAATAAAACCTATAGTGAATAAAAAAAATAAAAATTTAGAGGATAAATAATAAATGTGATTTAATAATAAAATAAATTTTTCTTTCAAAAAAAATATTCTTTAAATTAATGTATATTTTTTTCTAATAAATTAAAATGATAAATTTTAAATGATAATATAAGATATTTTATTATATGTACTAATATATTAGAATTATCTAAATTATAAATTAGTATAAATAATATTTAGAGAACTTAATTTTTTAAAAATAAGCTTTTCAATACAAATAGTTTTTTATTTAAATTTTATATTTTCATTTAAAAATTAAATTTTAAAATTTAAAAATATAAATTTGATAAAATTTAACTTTATTTTCTAAATTTATAATTTCAAAATTATATTTAGGTTTATTTTTAGTATTTTTCTAAAATATTTTATTTTTAAATGAATAACAATAAAATAGTTTTTACCAAAAATGTCAATTTTATCAATATAAACACGACAACTAGAAATTTATAAAACCATTTAATTGATAAAATATGTATTTAAAGAGTACATATATTCATTTTTAAATATTATTTGGAATTTATAAAACCTATGATTAACATTTTAAGTAATCAAGTAATATTTTCCAATAAAAACATATTTTTGGATTTTTTTTCTTTTAATTAACTATTATCTTGGTAAAATTAGGTTTTTAATTTCTTTAGAAGTCACATTAGTTTTATTTGTATTATAAAAAACACAATTTTCATAAAAAAATATTTTTATGTGTTATGCATTCTTTTTTGGAAATTAACTTCTCTCAACCATGGAGATTTTATTTTATAAAATGAATTCTACATTACATATAAGAATTTTAAAATTAGATAATAAGGATAATTTTATTTTTGATCCTTAATATTAATTACCAAGTGTAAAAAAAATGTTACCAAAAAATGGGTATCAAAATCAACATTATAAAGCATGCATGAAACCATTAGAGTTACTAACACCTAGTGGTAAAGAAATAATAAAAAAAACTATTATATTCATAATAAATGATCATAAATGAATTATATAAAAGTTATTATATATGAATAAGGTTACTAAATATAATATTAAGATATTTATGTTTGTTTTATAGGGTCCTATAGTTCATCTTCTAAGAGGGGAAACAATGTAAGGATTTTCTTTCTTAATTGCATTTCTATGAGGCATGATTCCATGTTTTGTACCTAAAATTCTTTGAAATTATGAAACCATTGAACATTAAATTATTTATTCAAAAATAGACCTTAAAAATTGTTTAAAATTTTAATTTCCCCATCCCTCCTTCAAATTATTTCAATCCAGTTACTACTCAAGTTGTAAGGGGTTTTTCATCTCAAACTCCTTTATTTGATATGTGTTTATATTATTCAGAAAATTTTATTTATATAGTGTATATGGTACCTATTTGATTTATTATTTCATTAACTTTATTTTGTTATTGTCATTTTGCGTTTAATTTCAAGTTTTCTCTCTTATTTATGGGGTTTTGAATTAAATGTTACTCAAGATATAAATATTTTCCTACTTAAATTATTTCTCTTTGACACCTAAATTCTCTACTAGATTGTGATCGCCTAATCACATTTTATCCTTAAATTTCTACTTTCTATATAAATTTCTATTTTTATAAGGGTATGTTACTTTTTTTGATATCATCTTTTTTTATGAAATACCTTCTCAAATAAAAGTGTGGCATTGGTAAGAATAACACTCATTGTTTCCAATGAATCTTTCTCCTCTATATCCATATTTTCTTGAACTTCAATGTTTTTCTATATTATTTGGAATTCTAATAGGGATTAATTTATGTGACCCGCTTACTTCTCATCACCACTGTTAAAATTAAAATTTTATTACCCTATTTATGATATAGATTTTTAATAAAAGTCATTTCAAAATATTATAAGATTTTTTGTATTATGAATATATTTCTTATCTTACAATCCACATTTTTTTATACAACCATTATGTCCTTTTAAAGACTCTATCATTGTAGTTTATTTAAAAATAATATATTAATATATCTAAAAATATTTTTTTCCAGCTTTTTTGAAAATTTCATTTCAAAATAAAATATTATGTTTATCTTTTTTACATTATTTATAAAAATAAAAAAAGAAACTTATTTATAAATAAATTTAAAAATAATGGATTTCCCATAATTTTATAAATTATTTACCATGTTTAATAGTTTGATAAATTGAATTATTTTTCCATTATTCTATAAGTTTTATTTAAAAAAATCATATAAAAGGTTCGTTTTAATCATGATTTCCAAAATTAAAACTCTATTATTCTTCTAAAAGTATTATCCATATACCTATTGATTACCTATGTTTTCATAAATGATCAATGATAAATTTTTATAAGAGAAATTATCTATAATTTAATTTTTCTTTCCTAATAATTTTTGATTTATAACTTTAAGTTTTATTCTAATTCCTTTCCTATGTGAATACCATAATTTTTATTCATTTGTTTGAAGAGTGTTGACCTAGACACTTATACATCAATTGATTCGGGAAAATATTTATTTAACCAATTACCCTTTACCTATATGGTTTAAATAACATATTATCTATTATATTTATTCAGGGTTATTTTCATTGAAGTTACTCAATATATTTTAATACCTATTTATTTTCCATCGGTATATAATGTTATGATTATTGATGGAATTATGAATGGTTTCCTTATGTCATTCCATTTGAAAGGGATATGAAACACATTTTATTTACATGGGGTCTTTATGATAGGATAATGATTGATTTTATGTGTTATACGTATGTAAATATGATGATGGGTGGGGTATAATATCGCCCATAAATGCATTAGTTTATGTTGATATCTCATGAGATAGTAAGGCATGGACATAATGAGTTTTTAAATATTGGTAAGGGCATAATGAGTTTTCTTACAAGGTTTCCTATGCTTATGATTGTGCCACCTTTATAATTTTATTTTTCTTTATATTCGATGTTACATTCCATGTTTCGACCTCTTTTATAAGATATTTCACACTTTTAAGTTATTCCTTATCTTATGACATGATTTATTTTCTATGGTTTCTTAATTATAAATCTTTTATATATCTTGATTATACTCATATTCCCATCTTATTCTCATTTTCCCTTATATTTACACTTATTATGAATTTTACATCACCCCTTACATATATTTCCATTCCCCAAGGTTATGAAGAAAAGTAATACATATTATGTGTCAAAAATAGTATCCTGTATAGGGAAATTTGTGGGAGATATGAAGACTCATTGTGGGTTAAGTAGTTTTTTATATAGTGGGAAAATATAAATTAGTTGAAGAAGGAATTAGTTTTGTTAGTTAATGTTTTATACTAATTATATAAAAATATAAACCTAAAATAACTTGGTATGATATTTTAATGTAATATTTACTTTAAATTTATGTAATTATAGGATGATCATATCTAAACATTCATAAATAAAGTCATGCATATTTATATAAAATTCGTTTCATGGTAGGTACTTACTATCTCAAGAATATCAGAACTCAAATATCCACAATCCACTACATAAATAATGAAAAAAACACAAATTCCTTTGAATCAAACCTAAAATAATTACATTAGGATTATAGAAATAATATTCATGAAGAAATAAATATTTAGGGTTTAGATATTCTTAGACTTACTGAATAGAAATCATTTCAATTAATATATTTCATATTTGAAAAGGTAGTTGAGGAAATTATAGTATATATGGGTTCCTCTACTTCAACAATGTAAGTAAAACTAATTGGATCATTCTATAAACCTTATATCCATGCACGATGGATCTAATTTTTGGTTCCTTTCAATAGAAGATGAGACAATCATGGAGAATAAGGGGACATGGGTAAATACCTTTGATTCCTATATCCAAATATCCAAGATATAATTTAAATGTGTTTCAAAATGAAAAAAAATCCCCAAAATTTCCCAAATGAGTCTTCTGGTTTGAGATGCCTAGTCATAAAAGGAAGAATGAGGGTTTTTTGGGAGGTTTTGGGTTAAAATTATAATTTATGGATTAATTAATCCTATGTTCATGGTTTGGCCACACTTTTTATCAAAATATGTTACAACCATATGATATCCACTATCCAAACCTAAGTTAGTTATCATGGTTTGGTAAACCATTCACCAACCATGCAGACACCACTATCTCTAAAGTATCCAATTTCATCGTTACCTTGTAAGTCTTCATGGTTTCTCCTAAATATTCACCAACTATACACCATATGAATCACTTCCAAAACTTCCTAAAACTTACTAGAAACTCCCCAAGTCCAAACCCAAATAAATAATTGCATAAAACTCACAAATAAAGCTAAAAAATAAAATTAAAATGTATCTTGCCTTAGAAATATGGGGGGTTACAAACTCACCCTATAAAGGACTTTTTGTCCTCAAGAATCATCTCTAGAACTATTACTCAAATAACTTAGGCCACTGAGACTGTACATCTTATTCCTTCTTTTATTCCTATTACAGAATATTCCAATTCTACCACATCACTTAAACAATAGGCATCATCTTCCCTCATAGATCCTTTTCACTCTGATCAACAATCTATATCGGGTGTTCCTTTTATAAATCATATTCTACCAACTTCACATCATTTCTATCAATCACATTCGTAGGATCTATATCATACTTGTGAGGCTTTGACATGTGAAAAACATCATGAATACCCTAATATCATGGAGGAAGGTCCAACCTATAAGCTATAGTCCTAATATGATATATTATCTCAAGTACACCCATGAACTTCAATGTTAACCATCCTCTCTTCCTCAACCATTGATTCCCCAACCAAGGTGACACCCTCAAGAATATTTGGTACCCATAAATAAATCCAAGGTTCATCACCTTCATTTGGAATATGAGCATTTCTTGTTACGAATAGTAACTAACCAATTTTTAATCAACTATATGCATTAAAAAGTTTACTACACTACGCGCATCCCGATCACTACCAGTTTTCTCATCTCAATCCAACACAATAGTTAAAGACATGGTTAGTCATAAAGTTCCTCTAAATAATCCATATGAATTAAATCCTAGAATATATTATTAAATAAAAAATATACTAATTTGATATGGTCATCCCATGATCCATAGATATTAAGAACACAATCTCCAATCATATCCACTAAAATTTGGATCATCCTCTTAGACTATACATTTTTTATAGGTGGTGTATTGTGCTCAGCTTTAGCTATGATCCCAATTCCTTCTACTACCCTTTACAAAACTACAACATGAAATTTTCAACCTAATTAAATGCAATACTCATAGGAACACCTAGAATTCACACTATTTTTCATACATATAGTTCACCCAACTCATCCAGAAATCAATTTTCTTGAACAGGCAAGAAGTGTGTGACCTTCATCAGCTAAGAAACCACTAAACACAATAAATATTGACTCCTAAATGTCTTGGTTTGTCATGTGATGAAGTCCATTTTTACCTCATTCCATTTCCATATGAGTACTAAAAGAGGATATAAAAATACACCTGATTTTTGGTGCTCCACCTTTACCCTTTTAAAAATTAGGAAAGAAGATATGAACCTTATAATGTCTTTCATAAATATTGACCATAAGAAATGGTTTTTTATGTCATGATACATATTGGTCAATCTTGGATGAACTGCCCACTATGAGGGGTGAGAGTCTTTCACTAATTCCTATATCATAGATATGGGAACCAAAACTATTTATTTCATGTGAATTATATCATTCCCATATATTGACTATCCTGGAATAGGATCATATCCTATCAGTCATTCTTATATCACTAGATAATATGACTCAAATTATTGGTTTTCGTTCACTAGATTCACAAAAGAATAAGTGATTACTAATGGAGCACAAATTACCTCCCCTAAATCCTTATAATCACCCATATTATAATATGGTAACAAGCTAACCAGTTTCAACTCCTCTTATATTGTTCAAGTCCCTAATTCTGAAGTTTTCTTACGAAGATCATCCACAAAAAAATTTCCTTTCATAGGGGTATACACCATCTTAAAGTCAAATTTTGACAAGAACTCAACCCAAAAACCAAGTCACAAGTTTAATTCTCACTGGGAGAAATTTAGTAACAAGCTTTTATAGTCTATGTAGATGAAAAATATCTCTCTGATAAGATAATAATTATAACACTCCAATTCATGAACCACAATAGCTAACTCTAGGTCATGGGTAGGTTAGTTCCATTCAGGGTGTTGTAGCTAATGTGACCCATTAGTGGCCACATTATATTCCTATATCAATAAATCCACAAAGAAAACACCTAAATCATAATAATAGACTGTGTATCCAATAAAAAAGTTAAAAATAGTAATAATAGGAGTGGATATCAGCTTATTCTTCAATTCCTTAAAATCATCTTCACACTGATTTATCAACTCAAACTTGACTTTATTTTTCGGTTAACTCAATATTAGTCATTTCCAAAAGGGAGAAGTCTTAAATGAACCATATATAATATATTTATAACCCTATAAATCTCTAAATCTAAAACAAGTTCTTAGGTTGTTCCAATGTCTTCACTACTTCCACATTCCATTTATCAATGGATATTACTGCTTCTAAGATCACATGTCTATGAAAATTCACCTCCGGGATCCAGAATTGATACTTAGAGAACTTATCATAAAACTGATGCGCTCGAAGTGTACTCATCACAATATCTAGATGTATATCATGCACCTCATATTTCCCTGAGTAAATCAAGTTATCATTAATAAAAAAATGAGTTTAGGTAGAGATGAAAAATCTGGTTCATAAGATCCATGAACATAGTCAGTGCATTAATAAACCTGAAAATGTGATGAGATACACGTATAATACATTCCTACTTATGAATAATATTTCTAATTTATCATTGGTATTCACCCAAATTTTATGATAGTCAGATCACAATTCAATCTTTGAGAACTAATAGGATCCTCTCAACTGCTCAAACATGTCATTTATCATTGATAGTGGATACCTATTTTTCATTGTGACCTGATTTAGATTCTAGTAACTGACACATAACCAAAGAATAGAGTTTTCCTTCTTGGATAATAGGATGGGATAACCCAAAGGATAATTATATTGATAAATAAACCCCTTTGAATCTAGGTATTCATGTTTCACCTTTAACTCCTTTATCCTGGTTGGTTCCGTATAATATAGAGGGATCTATATCAGCTATACACCTAGAATAAGTTCAATCTCAAACTCAATTAACTTTTTAGGAGGAATTATTGATAATTCCGTTGAAAAAAATATTAATAATGGTCCACCATATATGGAAGAGTAGATAGAATTGTCACCTCATCTTCTGCAAGATCAATGTCTGTCACTTTCCTCATAACAGTCCTGGTCTGAATAAGGTCCATTCCTATTATTACTAATCCAAAATCGAATTCCTAGATAAAAAAATACTTCTTTACCTCAGGATGAGTAAAGAAAAATCTCCTATGTTATAAAACTATGGAGCTCAAAAACTCATTAGTCAGTCCATACTAAAGATAACATCAATGGTTGTCATTTCTAGAATCGAAAAATCCAATTAATGTTGGTATCCTGAAATTTATATAGAATACTCTAGGAATATCTAATTATGATCTTATATCTTTAAAATATGAGTGTCAAGGGGTAAAAATACCAGATATAACTTTACTATCAACTCTAAACTATAAATTACTTGAGAATATATAAAATAATGAGAATATTTTTTATCAAACAAGGTAATGAAAAATGTAGACATAATCATAATTGTAACTCTCACCATCGAATTTCCCTCTCCTAAAATATCAAAAACCTGATCCATAATATAAAAACTAACTTCATCAAACACATGGTCTTTTCCACATTATTTTTGGATCACCTAGAAAACTGAATCCTAAATAGTATGTAGTTGTTGCTAAGATTCCCATCTTACACCATAGCCTGAACTTCTTATTGTAGTCCAAATGTCAGTATAAGGTCTCCTTGACCATGTCTATGATGTCTACATCTACCTAGTTACCCTACCTAAACCCTTATATGATATCCTTTAATAAAAATTATATAGGATCCTCATCTTACCACACAACTCTAACTATCTAGGTGTAACAATACAAAACTTGTGGTGATTCCCCCTCTGCATGCAATGGAAACACTAAGGATGACTACCTCCCACAAAAGAAGATAAAGAACCCCTACTCTTATCTAGTTTCATTTTACTGCCCTGGTGAATATCTTCAGATCTAATAATCTTACCACTATAAGATACACCCATAACACTACTAGAAACACCAATCATTGGTTTTTCAAAAATTGGAAGGAGCTATGCTTAATTTGCTTCCTCTAAACCCTTCTCAATTATAATATCCTTATGAATCATGTCTGGATATGATGTTAGGTTGAATTTCTTAACCTAGTTCCTTAACTCAATTCATAATCCAATTCCAAATTTCCTATCCTTTTAAGCCTCATTCCTAGACATTAATTTTGAAATTCATAGTAACTCTATGAAATGAGTGTAATAAAAAACCACTAATAGTGCTCCATACTAAAGTTTCATAAACTCTTATGCTTGATATTTCCCTATAATTTATGGAATTAATTCCTTGAATAAGAGGTAATTAAAGGCCCCCCATGTCATACCCTCGTTCCTTTTCTCCCAAATCGTCATGCCCCACCACCTCCTAGCGGGTCCGTGAAGCATATTGGAAGCTAACTACACCCTCTAATCATCAAAGGTCTCAAAAAGATCAATGATCCCTTAAAAGATTTCAGTCAATTCCTCTACATCCTGAGGACCTCATGTGACTTTTAATGTTGGAGGATAATGCAACTAAAATTCACAAAAAAAATCTACCATCATCAATCCAACTTGATGTTATCTTCCTCCCTAAATTGGAACTAAATGAAAAACCCAAAGATAATTAGTTCTCCTAGTTGGAAAGTGTCACAACCACTGGAACATTACCACACACCCTACTATACATCCTAAGGTGCAACATGAGTATCTCTCACCTCAATAAACTCTTGAATAAATTCCTTAGGTGGTGGAATCTATGAAGTGTTAGAAGAAAACTCATGATTTCCCAATTTAGACAATTAATAGGAAAATTATATGTTAGAATTAACTAGGGTATAAACCCATAATGGTACCTCTATGCTAGTCCCAATTATATACATAAAAATTTATAGTATTCTAAGTTTATATCATTCATAGGAAACAAGCATATGACATCTAAACCTATGTTCTTATTCATGATACATAAACTCACCCACTCTTGACATCCGTTATAAGAAAATACTACAAATCATAACACAAAACTAATGTGCATAACTCAAGGTAAAAATAAATCAACATGATGGTGAAAACAAAAATAGAAATACTACTTCCCTAGAAACTTGGAGGTCCACTATATGAGTATCGTTCAGGCACTGTCATAATTCCCCCACTTGAGTTTAAACTATCCAATACTTATTATACTAAGTCCCAAAACATAAAAAATATACATTGATACCACTTTATAACTTCCTAAATCAAATCACTTGATCTAAGTCATGTTGTCTTATGAACTCATGAGTGTCTCCCCATATGAAACTGGATGACAACTAGTGGTGAGGGCTAGGGAGGTAATGTAGGAAGACTATTCCCTTAGTAACATATTTCTAACAATCATAAATAAAACACATATCAATTTAGTGAAAATAATATGGAAATAAAACCCATGAAATAATGAGATGGAATACAAGAGTAACATCTAGTAAAAAGGATCCCCACATGTGGTGGATGAATGTACCAAAAATAAGAAAAATATAGAAAGATAAAATGAGGAATGATAGAAAAATATCCTAGAGTCTTTCCCAATATCACCTTGATACACCCTACTCCTCCTGCTCAACTACATAAAATAGGGCCCTTTCCCTTCACTAGGTCCCATACCATAAAATATGTACACACATCAAGATGATCGTGTAGGGTGTGAATTAAAAACCCAATAGGACACCAAAAATTTATCCTTAAAATAAGTGAACTATATATATATAGGTGTATATAATGATTGGATGAAAAATGTAAATAACCAAATGACTGGCTAACTCATCATGTTCTAACAAGGCTACCACAAACCCTAGTCCTACCCACTTCAACACCATGCTAGAAGATATTACATATCAATCCATTCACATAATATGAACAAGGTAGAACAATTAATACAACAACTCAACCATTTTATATATGGATAACCATAATAATATCACAACAAAGTTATGCATATCATCCATGACTCAAATATATCACAATCGATATCCACTATATAATTAATCCAAAAACACATATCATTAAACCAATAAAATTTAGATTCCTAAGGATATACACACACCAAAATTCCAATTAAGTCATACAAATCTATATAAATACATAACATAGAAAGGAATTATTACCTCAGGTGAAATGGAACTCAAATCACCAATATTCACCGCCAAAATCAATCCCAACATAGTAAATCCCTAGATTCATGCCTAAATTCATCACATCAGGGTTCTAAAAAAAGATCCAAGAAGAAGAAAACATTTAGTGTTAAGATTGATTTAGACTTATTGAATGGAAATTTCCGCAACTAATGTATTTCATATCATCCAAGGGAATTAAGGCAATTATAGTGGATCTGGGTTCCTCTCTTTCAACCGTATAAGGAAAAACAATCAAATCGTGTGCTGGAACTTATTTTCATTCATGGAATATTTGATCTAGGGTTTATTTTGATAGAACATGAGAAAATTATGGATAAGAATGGAAAATGGAGATATGTGTTTGATTTATAGATCCAAAAAGATGATATCCAATTAAAACACATTATGGATCGAAAGGAATCCCTAAAATCACTAAAAGGGGTATCCTCATTCAATATACATATTTCTAAGAGGGAGAATGGTGGGTTTTATGTATGTTTTGTGTTAAAATTATAATTTTTGGATTAATTAATCCAGTATTCATGGTTTGGCTACATGGTTTACCAAACCATGTGCCAACCATAAAAGACAGACTTTATAAATATTGGTCAGGTTTTACAGTTTAGTAAACCATGTTATAACTATGAATAACTATATCTAAAGTCTCTAGTTACATGGTTACTTTGAAAATCTATATGTTTTATACTAACCATGTTCCAACCATGAACTCTTTAAACCTTTTATAAAACCTCCTAAAACAACCCAAAAACTCCCCCAAGTCCAAACCTAAACAAACCATAACTCAAGAACCACGATGATAATCTAAAAACATGAAAAAAACATATAAAATTCACCTTATAAATCTCATGGGTGTTAAAAGTATCAGAAACTATACTCTCATTATCTAGAGTATATACCATCTTTAAATCAATAAATTAGAGATACTCTTCTAACATCTTCTAACTGAGGTTTAAATATCCTGGTTAAAATAAATATTAATTTACCTTCCTCAAAATATATTTTATTATTTTTATTAAAACTAACTTGTAGGGATATGTGGGAATCAAACATACAATATCCCAAGACCAAATCATCAAAAAAATCTTGTATAAAAAAAAATACTGATAAAAAAATAAGGGTTAGGAGAAGAATTAAAATTCAAAAAACATGATTCAAAACATATGGTTGTGTTATAGTGTAATAGGGTTGAGTGAACCAAGCCACCATTTACAGACATGAACTATATCAGTGAATTGATCTGATTTCCTTCCTAGAGTTCTATCAATATATAAGAAACACCACATGCCTTAAAACTAAGAAAAATACCATTATTCATCATCATCACCACTAACACCATGAAGGAAATATAAATATAGAATAATTGATAGCCCTAGATGATTGGGATCACTAACAATGTTAGACCATATGAGATCAAACACCAATAGTCAATATAGGTTGATGGACCCCATCTTGAAACCTCCTTACATAAGGACACTTATTTTATAGGAAAACATGAACTAGAGAAACTTAAATGATATGAAGTAAATGGATCTAGTAATAAAAAATATAGAAATGTCCAAGATTTAAAACCAAAAACCAACTGCATCCCACAAACTTGTCACTAAGAAAACAAACCTCACTAGCCATCACGAGAGACTAATATCATGATAGGATGATATGTTTATAAGACAATATAACATAAAGTATTTTATTCATATGGATAAAAAACTCTATAAATTTAGAAATAAATTTTAAAACCACCACTATATCATCAATGGAAAGAAGAACTACCATCCACTTCCTGAAAGATCCAGTTCAAAAGAGAAGATAACTATAGAAATATGGATTGTTCAGGACCTATAGTAACGTTATCCCCTCCACCATGGCCTTCTATACTAGGTAAATTTCATTATATTTATTCCTAAACATATTAATATTCCTCTTTATATCCTTTATAGATCTATTACTGAGCTACATATGCCACAAAACAATCTTTCTTCAGTAGAATGTAACCCATTCCCATACTAAAATAATCACAATAAACAATATAAACTTTATTAGATTAAATCCAAATAATAATTGGTTAGGATGTGAAACTTTTATTTAACTCTATAATATCATTATTATACCAGTAATCCCATTGAAATTTTATCCTTTTTTATTCATAATTCTCTATAATCTTAATAATTTAAAGAAGTGTGTAATGATATATCTATAAACGGTCAGAGACTTTGTTTCTGGATGAGATTTTCTGGTATATTTTTTTATATAACCCAATATATATTTATTGTTACCTTAATAGGATCTATAAAAATTATAGCTTTTTATACCTCATGTAAAGCCCCAAAATTCCAAAGTAAGATCATTGTATTCGATAGCATGTATGAGACACAACACCAAGAGCGTAAGGGAGTAAAATATCCCAATACATTACAATATAATTACTATTTTAAATAAATTCAATCTTTGATATATATTTTAATTCACATTACACTGAGTTATATTGTACCGCACACAACAATGAGTTTCTTTGATAGCTTGTGTTATACGCAAGATCGGGTTTTACCAAACAACAACATATTAATAAAACTTTATTATTTCATATAATAAGATGTTACCTAGGAATTAAATTAGTGGTTATGAATAGTATTGAATATCTTATGAAAATATTTGGTTTAAAAAATATATAAAATGAATCCATAGGTTACCAATTAATTATAAATTAAAATATAAACCAATTAAATATAAATAAAAAATATATTTTTATACTCATAAAGGTGTATTATGTAAATAAATTAAATTAATTCAAATTATTGAATGATATTAATGAAATATGTATTTTATATATTCAATAAAATATTTTTTATATTCCTTCAATATGTTTCATTGGAATAAGATAACAATAAATCTTGTTTTAAACTTAAAAATTGATTTTTTCTAAAAAGGAAATTTTACCACCTTTCAATAGAGAACCTATTTTAAATATAATTTTTGGATCTTTTATAAATTTTATATCTCAAAATAAACTTTATTTTTCAAATTAAAACATCCAAATTATCTTAGGGTTAATTTTTGGTATTTTTCTATGAGGTTTCATTTTTTGTTGAATAGTGAAAAATACTAAATTTTAATTGAAATATTCTTTTTCATCTCATTTATTTATAAAGTTAAATTATATTTTTTATTGGATTAAAATTATAATTAGATTAATTTTTGATAAATTAATCAAATTTATTTCATCATAATCAATTTCAATTTGAAATTAGATATAAAAACTTAAAACACTTTTGAATATTTTTACTTTAAAAACTCTCTTTGTTGTCCCATCTCCAAGATTAAATTTAAATTAATTTATAAAAAAATCTATGTTTATAATTTGTAAAAATGTATTACACATTTATAATAATAATAATTTATAAATCATAATAATTTTAACTTATTTTTTGACCAAAAATATTATTGACAGTTATTAAAATTAATTACAAAGATTAAGAGAAAAATTAGTTTAACAAGGGACAAAATGACCTATAAACTTGTCCAAACGAATTTTTATGTTAATATTTCTACCCTATCCTCCCTTTTCTAAAATATTTTCATTATTGGATCCACTTTTCATAGGAAAAAGGTGGGTGTAATTCCCTTTTCAAAAAATTATAAGAATGCCACTCCTCCTCCACTATAAAAAGGCACTCACAACTCCCATTTCCAAACACCTATCAAGATACTTTGGATAGACCAATATCTTCCAAAATAGATCATAAAAATACATAACATAATACTATAATCCTAAACTTGTGCATAAATCCATCCAAGTAATCCTTTTGGTGCAAACCAAAAGGAGTTACAAGAATAAGAGGTAACATCCTTCCTCAAACTCTTTTATTTTATTTTCATTCTCTACAACCTCAAATATTGTTATTAAATACTTATATAATAACATAATTATCCTAAAAATACTTATATTTTTTAATTATAATGGTTATACATACACTTACACACACTTCCATCTAATGGGTAACGGACTTACCATTTATGTGTAAGACGAACTACCGCCTCGCAAAATGATGTCGTTCATTTTTCCTTTACCACCTCTCATGGTTGGAAATTATGATGGAAAATATATTTATATATAATATATATTATATTTAAGTTTTATTAATATTTATTAAATTTTTATATAATACATACCATCATTATTTCCATTTATAGTAAATACAATAATGTCGTTTGTGGAAGTGTGGACTACCGCCTTCTCAAAGCGATGTGATTCATTCACGCTATACATAGAATGTATAAAGGCTATTTTTAATAAACCTATGTAACATATATGACATAGATATTAAAATTTAATTATAATATACATATATATATATATCATTTAATTTTCATTCTTTTAAATATGACAAATAAATGAAAGTAGCGTTCATGCGTACGTACGACCTACCTTCTCCATGAACGGTGCATTTCATTTAATATATCCAAATTTCATGGATCATTATAAATAAATATATACAGTATATATGTGGTTTTGAAGTCATATTTTACATTATTAATAATATTAAATTATGATAAAATTAATAATAACAACAAGTAACAAGTTAAAACATACTCGACAAACTAGGCAATTAACACCCCAAATAGTGAAAATAATGAATGATTATTAAAAAATGGGAAATAATGTTATGAAAAGTTATTAATTGATTTCATAATTATGAAAATAATTATGAATCATTAATTCCCATTTAATTCCCCTCTTAATGGCCAACCTTTCATATTCTCACCGTTGGATCAGATCTCATGTACTCTATAAATATGGTGATATGTTAATGAAATGATATGGAATTTTGGCTTTACATTGTGTTCTATAATTCTTGTATTTCTTTTGTATTTTTATTTCCATTTGTTATTATCACCGTCATTTGAAAATTCGACATTCACTTTCTCAACGATGTGCTTCCCCTATGATCGATCTTATATTTTCGGTTTTGAAATGCTTCGTGGTTTCAATTGGCATTCAATCAATTTCACAACACATTATCTGCATGATCGCCTTCTCTATGTTGCACATCATGATTTTATTGTCTTCATCCCCATCATCGGCATAAGAAAAATCTCATAGGAAAAAGGTATTTCACATGTTTTTATAAACATTCTTATTTTGACATACTCTTTCGCATGCGCATCGACTCCACTCATTAGAAGTGCTACATCAAAAAGGTGAGTCTTATTTTACATGTAAGATATCGTTACATTTATTTTTCCCCTCTTGATAAATCTGGAAATAATATATGATTTTCTTAATCTTTTGTTGTGGGAAAAATAATGAGCTCCTAAAGAGCTGTAATGACTCACAGTTGAAAAATTTCACTTCCTTCCCTGGAGAGAATGTGTTTGATTAATAACGGATGTGGTCAATGCTAAGACAAACATCATTCATCAAATAAATAAAAAACTACACCACCAGAAGTTCTTGAATGATGAACATCGCGTACCCGTCGTACGTCAATCTGTTGAATTAAGAACATCGTATACCCATCGTACATCGAGTCGTTGAATGATAAACATCATGTACCCATTGTATGTCGAGACGAAGTTTGTTGAACATCACATACCTGTCGTATGTTGAGCCAAAATTTGAGGAAAATCGTGTACCGTCGTACGTCGAGACGAATTTTGATGAACATCACGTACCCATCGAACATTGAGATGAAATTTGATGAACATCACGTACCCATCGTATGTCAAGACGAAGTTTGATGAACATCGTGTACCCATCGTACGTTGAGCATAAGTTTGATGATCATTGCGTACCTATCGTATGTCGATCCAAAGTTCTCTAATCATTCCATGAACCATGAAATTTCATACCTCTTATTTCTTGTTCGCCCTGAAGGTGTTAAGTTTGATTATGCTATATAAAGTTTCATGATGGAGATGATGTTTACTTTAAATATTTATAAATATTTGTTTTATTTCTTTTCTCTTTCGTTTATTTTATAAAATGTTTTAGAGAAATTAAATATTCTTGATAAACAAACATAAATATATTTTATATATATTAATTCCATGACGTGGATGAAATTGCTGAATTGAATATTCATGCAATTGTATTGAAGACACTATAAAACTCGAACAAAAATTTTATTTTGTTCCCTGGAGTGAATGAGAATATTTATTGAAAATGATTTATTTTAGTCCCCAAAGTAAATGAAAATATACCTGATTTTATTATAAATCAAGTTTGAGGTGAATATGATGTTTTGTGAATGATCATTTTGTTTTATTTGTTTATAACAAATAATTAAAATATAACCTCTAGAAGTGGTTTGATGACAATAAATATTTACAGAGCACAATCAATTTTATGAATATTTATAAAATAATGCATCCCTGAAGGATAATATAAAAATAATGTCCTTTGAAATTATATTGAATAATATCTTTATTTATCATTTATTTTTCCTTCAGCAACAATATCAAGGGAAACATTATTATTTATCATATTTTTATGGATTATCAAAATCATCTCATGTAATTCAACTATCCCCTAAAGTGGATATTGTTTTTCATATAATTCATAAATGAAATGATTGAATTACATAGTTTTGATAATCTAATATATATTATGAAATTGATTTTACCACCTGAAGTGGTTAAATCAATGATCATCATAATCGATAAAATTTATATTTTATACAAGATGATCAATATTGATAAATAATAAATTATCATTCATGGATCATGAAATCCGATGAATGAATGAATTCCCTAATGTGAATGTATTATTAATTACTATATCTCATTCCTTGAAGCGAATGAAATTATTCATGATTTTTTTTATGATTTATGATATCATGGATATTTGAGAGTTGATGAGGTTTGATCAAATGATTTATCTTTCATTTGATAAAGTGAATGTTGTTTATGAATTATAATTTTGGTTGGCGATTAGGTGTGTCATGAATCCAGAAGATTCTTCCACATTGGTTCTCGCTACCACATTAACTAGCTTTAAAAGATGTGGGATCTCCTATCCTAGGTAGATTTATTGTAAAATAATATTTGGACCTGAATTTCCAAAATATTTTGGCCAGAAGTTCTAAATTATGCAACAATTTGCTTAGTGATGGGCCTAACCCATTATGATTATATTATGAATTCAGCAACCAGCATAAGTGGAAATTATAATGACAAATATGAGTTTTCACAAAGAAAGATCCTGAAGATCTTATATGTGTCAATCTTGAAGAAAAATATTATTTTGATTAAATGCTTCAAAGGAACTCATATATGTGTTAGTATATGCTCATATAAGTACATTTACCAGTAGGGAAAATTAATAAATGACTCTAGAAGAGAGAATATATTCCTACCTGGTAGTACAAATTCTTAATGATTTGTTAAATCTAAAGTCTCAATGAGATATATGAATGGTATACATGAAAATGAATATCATATGGAGACAAAATAGGTACCTCAATATGTAACAAGCATTCATAAAAATGATTATAATGAATTTGTTATGTACAATCTAACCAATAATGGTAAACCATAATTTTACTGATCCTGGCACTTCAAATATATGACATGATGATTTAGGCCATCTGGGATCAATTATAATGAAAGATATTGATTCAAGTATACATGAGCATCGATTTATTGATAACATAGTAGACATCCATCAGGGGGAGAATGATGAATTTATTTAATGGATGCATGTATACAAAATTATCAATGAATTTATTATCATTAAGTCATTATGAATTCCCCTTATATAATAATTTTACCTGAGGTACCCATTTTTGAGGTAAATTATTTATATCATCAACAGTTATTATGAAAATAAATTTCCCATATACTTATGAAGAAGTATATATGGGGCGCACCCACCATGTGATCCATCTATATGAAAGATGAATACAATAAATGATCGCATGTGTTATTTTCTTGTGGTGAGTATACATTGCATGTTATGCATGTTTATTAAAATAAATATTGAGTATCATATAATATATGGTTTTGTAGACAAGATTCTCACAACACTTACATGAATGTAAAGTGTTGGAAATCAATAGTTTGATTATACACACCTGAAGTGTGATTGAACTGATTATATAAAGTCATTGTTCATCATGAGTAGAAATCAATAAATATATTTTCCCTTGAATAAGAAAATGAATATATTGACAACATTATATCTTTTTAGATATTTTCCCTCAAGTGACACTGGTACCAAAAAAATTATGAGATTGTAATCAAATTTTGTTGATGATATATTTTCAATGAATTCTTTTAAAACTCATTGATGACAATGGATTTTTATAGATGTCGACATCATAAAAATTGGCCAAAATTATTAAAGGAACTTATGAAATGTTCAACATATAAAGTTCTGGATTGATTATCCAAACTATAAAGATTTTTGAATATCAATGATCTTATTATAAGATATATTATTCCTTATATATTTAGATATTTATATGAATCCCAGAAGGGTTCGAAATGCTTGAAGCATATTCAAAATTATGGAAGTTTCACCCAATCTGATAAATTATGCGGTGAAATGAATAAGATTTATTCATATTAAGTTAAGGAAGAATATAAATTGAATTTATCATTCCATGGTTTGTATGAATCATTGTATTCATCATATTATTAAGGTGTTTTGAAAAACATCTAAACTCTTGAAGAGTTCTAAAATCAATGAATTATTTGATCTTGAAATTATATGGAATGTCCTTGTATTTTGAATTAATCATCCTGAAGATGAAATATTAAATTTTGGAATGGTTTTACCCTTAATGAATAATTAAATATCTTGCTTCCAAGAGTGATAGATTTCATACATAAGGGGTTGATGAAGAACATACTTATCCCAGAAGGATTAAATATAAATGCACATTTTATTAATCCCTGAAGGATATAAATGTACATTTTCATATATACCTTGAAAATGAAAATAAATCATATTATGATGCAAGTTAATGTTCTTCCCCATTTATTGAAATCTAAAGGGTGTAAGTTACTATTATTCCAAAATTCAAAACTGAATGTTTTGGTTATGAATTGATCATGGAAATTCTATGAGATAAATGATGATCATTATGAATGGTAGATTTAACTATTGTACTCTTTTTCCCTTAGTCAGGTTTTTACCATTGGGTTTTCTTGATAGGGTTTTTAATGAGGTAACACTTTGGGGACTTGATGTCATTGTACTCTTTTTCCCTAATCATGTGTTTTACCCTGAAGGGTTTTTCCTTGATGAGGTTTTTAATGAGGCAATAATACATCATAACAGATATCTAATGGAATGTTATAAATTATTATGGATTTCTATAATTAATGGCAATTTTTGGTCTTCCCCAGGAGTCATAATTTTCAATGAGACCATTTATTATTACCTGTGGTCTTCCTCCCATGTCCCAAAGACATAATTAAATAATAATATTAATTGATGTCTCGAAGACACAATTAAATGATATAATCAGGGGGTGTAGGGAACACTGTACTCTTTTTCCCTTCATCAGGTTTTCCCCACTGGGTTTTCTTGATAAGGTTTTTAATAAGGCAGCATGACATGGAATTATTTTATTTTGGATTCACTTATTTTTTCCATAGGGTTTTTTTAAGTGAATATTAAATAAAATTCCATGAAATTATGACATCAAAGGGGGGTGTTGTGAAACGTTATCAATGGATTTCATAATTATGACAATAATGATGACTCCTCAATTCCCAATTAATTCCCCTCTTAATGGCCAACCTTTCATATTCTCATTGTCGGATCAGATCTCATGTACTCTATAAATATGGTGATATGTTAATAAAATGAAATGAACTTTTGGCTTTACATTGTGTTCTATAATTCTTTTATTTCTTTTGTATTTGTATTTACATTTGTTATTATCATCATTATACACAAAT
The DNA here is from genome assembly GCA_963277665.1 of Viscum album. Taxonomy (NCBI): domain Eukaryota; kingdom Viridiplantae; phylum Streptophyta; class Magnoliopsida; order Santalales; family Viscaceae; genus Viscum; species Viscum album. The sequence continues at coordinate 343,007,767 of OY728127.1, read as the reverse complement.
TCAACATTCTCTTTCTCAACGATGCACTTCGCCTACGATCGATCTTGCATTTCCGGTTTTGAAATACTTTGCGGTTTCAATCGGCATTCTATCAATTTCACAAAAAATATGATATTATAAAAATAATAATATATGATATTATAAATATGATTATGGTTCTGGTATAAGTTATTTATATGTTTAAAACCATTATACAGGTGGTTAAACGATGTTCTCCTAAAATGAAATGCATACTAAGAGATTTACATCTCACTTTTTACATTTGTGAGATAAATTTCACATTCACCACTTACTTTTTTTGTGGTGAATATACTGACCATTTTCATATATTATATCATAATTATTTTATATTTATGGTATTTTTTATTTTAATTTTAAATATTTATTCTATGGGTATTTTAGTTGAAAATTACAGAGTGGAAAACAATTTCCTAACCCAATTTCTTTTGTTTGGATTATATTACTTCCTCGTTATTGTTAACATTCTAAGATTTTGTGTGTAATAACTTTTTAATATCTATTATTTTATTTAAACTTATTCTATGTGGATTTACATTTTACACACATAATCTATTTATTGATTGATTCTCACGTCAATGTTATGGTCTTTTCAAGGGTTTACTTCATAGTATCATTTTTTGGGATTGTTTATACTTGAATTTACATCAGGGGATATTATTGTATAATTCTTCAATAAACCATTTAATTTTATTTTCCTCTATTTATTCAGGACCTTTATCAAGTAATAGTACCATTTTTTCATTCTTTGGTACTTAAAATTTTTTAAAATATATTTTTAGGAAAATCTGAGTTCATTTCTCTCTTTAGTCAGAGAACCTATTTACTTCTAAAACCCCTATTTTCTAAAAAGGTTTTTAAAGACATTTTTAACCTTTAAAAACTTATTTGTTAAATAAATTTTAATTCCTTTTTCATTTTACAATTTTTTTCAAAGGAATCATCATATTACTTTCTGAACAAGGCATTTTTTAAACCTTTTAGCATGAAAAAGGAATGTTCTTTTTCACATTGTATGCCATGTACAGATTTACGGACCATCATTTCTTGGAAGATTAATTTGAAAATTTAAATATTAATTTATAAATAAATTTTTTTTTAAAATTTATTTTCAAATAATTTTTTTTTTCAAAAGTTTTTTCAAAATTAAAAGGATATTTTCCTCAAGAATATTTTTAAAGTTATTGTTTTATTTTGTCAATGATAAAAACCCTTTATTTTACTTCATTTACATAATTATTCTTCCTCTAAATGGTTTATAATTAATTTTTCCAAGTATATTATTGAAATTAACTTCCTTGATTCCTTTATTAGTCCCCTTTGAAATATTCAATTTCTTATGATCATTTCACATTTAATTTCCCCAAATTATCCATATCATTTATCATGGATATGTGTATTGCAAAAACCATATATCATTTTTACATATAGTATTTATTGTGACAATATATATCATGAATCTCCTTATTCTAACGATATTATATGTTTCATTTAATTCATGGGGAATTATTATTGAATTATTCTAAAGTGGTAGGGGATAGTTTGGAATGTTTACAAATTATTTTCCACAAGAATATTTTAATGATCCTTAAATTGTATCTCCATTCATCAACATCAACGACCCTTGTTGTTAGTTATCCTCTACTAAGGAATTATTGATAAATATGAATTATTATTTCAATATGGATATTTGATAAGGCAAATTGTTTATTATTTATTTCGATAATTCGATATGAGGAATGCTTTTGACTGGAAATGATAGGTGGGGTATGGAATTTATATAGCCCCTCGATGCATCAATGGGTTCTTATAAGACAAATTAGTTATGAAAATTAAAAAAGTTTCTACCTATATTTTTAAACTATATTTTGAAAGGTCTTGATGGTATAGGTTTTTATGTTCCTAATACATGACGTCCAATAATTTATAATTTCCTTCATTTTGATTCAGTATTTATTATCCATGATATTTTCACTATGAAAATTTCAATGTATGCATTTAATTATTAGTTTATTGATTAAATGGAATGTATTTCCAGTTTCTTACAGTTCCATATTTATTATTCCTTATACATTTATTTGAATGGAATGTGCTTTTAATTATTTTCCATTCCATATTTTTTATTCACTTCCTTCTCATTTTATTTATTAAATGGAATGTGTGTTCAGTTATTACCATTCCATATTTATTATGCTCATTTATTTACTATTAATTTCACAGTACATTACCCTTACTGAGCATTTGATCTCACTCTTATTTTTTCCCTTCCCTGGGAATCTAAGGAGTGTTCTAATAATGATATGCAAGGATATGATTAGTGGGAATAAAGTTAACATCAAAAGAAAAAAATTCTGTTGTAATTAGTGTATTCATTTGTAATACAAGGTACTTGTGTGTATATAGTTTACCAAGAATACTAAACTCTTCAGTCCTTCAGGATTAATTTCATTGTAATCATGCCAATGTAATGGTAGTAGACACCAGCTCTGGGATTTCTGGGGTCAGGTCACTACAGTTGGTATCAGTGGAAGTTTAGTAGCAACATTGGGAAATAGATTTAGGGAAAACATAAATTAGAACACATAACCCTAAGGTAGACTTTGAGGATATGTATATAAGAACATATTAGAATTTTGGTAAGGTAGAGATTATGTGGGTCTTCCTAAAAATAAATCCTTTTCTCGGTACAACAAGTGGATGTAGTTCGACAATAAATGTACCTAGGGGTAACAACTCCGACTAGGTGTGTCCCTAACTCAAATGTAACCTATTGCATGACAACGAGTCTTATTTCACACCTAGTTTGACAAAATTGGGGGTTATTGTTAGGATAACTCCCATTTTATTTTCAAACTATTATAAAGTAAAAACCTAGGTTAAAACCCATAACAAGAAATGAATTTTATTTATATAAAATAGTTAATGTATTTACTGGGATTCTATAATTAAATTTTATAAGTATTTTTACCAATAGTATTTTAGTTATAAGAATCATGAAACATATACGGAATTTTTAAAATATAATAATCACATGTGTATTCGTTAAATTAATAGTGATGGATACCATCATGGGATTATGATATTGAGGTTGATCATAAGTTCTACGTCCAAAACATCTCTTATATGTTTTCTTTGATGATAGTATACCAAGATTAAATACATTTTGGAAAAATTTATGGAAATTATATGTTCTAGTGGAAAACCTATTTGAGGAATAATGCCTTTGTATTTTAGATACACGATTTTAAAAGTATTGATAACCTTTAGTGTTATTTTTATCATTATTAACACTATAATAATATTCAAATTAGATTAGTTGGTTTTAAAAAATATATTTTATGAAGAACCTTAGTTAAAAGGATATTTAGTTATTAACCTTATTTCAAGGGTGGCCATAATATTTATTTTAGAAATTATATTAATATGGTTCTAGAAAAGGAAAAAATGTATATTGGGTGACAACCCATCAAGTCCAGTAAGGTTGTGGGGCTTCAACCAGTGATTGAAGGATGATAAGGGTCTAATGGAATCCATTGGCCTATGCAATTTCATGGTTAATGTGTAATTATATTTATTTAAACAATTTGAAAAATATATATCAATTTTGAACTAATAGTGTTAATTTTTTGGTTTAGAAATTAATTTATTAACCATGTTATATTTAGAGAATATTTAGAGACAAATGGAAACACTTTTCACTCTTTTATGGGCCCTAAGTTCTGTTTAATGTGTATTTTAATGCTTTGGGCATCAAAGTTAATTTTTGGATATCCAATTATTGAAGTAATGGATGAATTGGAAATTGATATAAGCATATCCAAAGGATGAAATTGTGTTTATAGAAATATATAAAATAATTATATTTCATTATATTACTAGGCATTAAAATTATTACTCAACAATAGGAAAATGATCAGACACCAAAAAATATATTATCTTAATACCTTATTTTTTATTAAACCGATGGTATTTTAAATCATCATGGATTTGTGTATTTGAGTCCCTAAAAATTCCAATAATAATTCAATTATTTTTGATTGATGACCTTAATCACTCCTTATAAAAATTTATGATTTTACTCTATGTATGTATCTCTATTTTCCACCATTTTCTCCTACTTAGAGACCTAGTTATATGTTATTCCACATGACATATTTTACTTCCCTTTCTCTATTTTATAAAGAATTTTTTATAAACCCTTATCAATATATTTGATTTCAACATAGGAAATATGAAATAATTTATTACAAGGGTTGACTTTAAATTGTGAGGATGCAATTTAAATAAGTTGGGGATAATGTAACACCCTAAAATTTCAAAGTAAGAACATTGTATTCGATAGCGTGTATGACACACAACACCAAACACATAATGGAATATAATATCATAAGACATTACAATATAGTTACTATTTTAAATAAATTAAATCTCTTGTATATCTTACAATGGATTAAATTCTTAGTTATCATGTGTCGAATGCAATGATGAGTTTCTTCGATAGCTTGTGTTACATGCAAGACTGGGTTTTACATAACAATCATATATTAATAAAACACTATTATTTTAAATAATAAGACTTTACCTAGTTATTCAATTAGTGGTTATGAATATTATTAAATATATTGTGATAATATATGATTTATAAAAATATAAAAATAATCCACATGTTACCAATTAATTAGAAATGAAAATATAAACCGATTGAATATAAAGAAAATATTTTAATTTTTATGCTCACAAGGGTGTTTTATCTTATTAAATTAAATTAATTACAATTATTAAATAATATTAATAAAATATATATTTTAGATATTCAGTAAAATATTTTTTATATTCATTTAATAGGTTTTATAAGCATAAGATAAGAATAAATTAGGTTTTATACTTAAAATTTGTATTTTTCTTAAAAGGCAATTTTACCACCTTTCAATGGAGAACCTATTTTAAATAAAATTTTTGTAACTTATATACATGTAATATGTAAAAACAAACTCTACTTTTTAAATTTAAACATCAAAATTTTCTTAGGGTGAAGTTTTTGAATTTTTCTATGAGGTTTCATTTTTGATGAACAGTGAAAAATACTGAATTTTAATTCAAAACTTGTTTTTCATCTAATTTATTTATAAGGTTAAATTATATTATTGATTTATTTAAAAGTTAAAATAGATAAATTTGAAATCAATTAATGCAATTTATTTCATTTTAATCAATTTCACTATGAAATTATATATAAAAATATAGAAAACTTTTGAACATTTTTACTTTAAAAACACGCTTAGTCGTCTCCTCTATAGGATTAAATTTAAATTAATTTTTTCCACTTCAATGATTAGAATTTTAAAAAATGTATTTCAAATTTAAAATAATTATAATTTATTATTTCTAATAATTTAAACCTATTTTTTCATCAAAAACATTATTGAAATTAATTAAAGTGAATTAGAATGATTAAGAGAAAAATTAGCTTAACAAGGGACTAAAATTTAACCTTAAGAGATAAAATAAACTATAAACATGTAAAAAATACATTATATGTTCATATTTATACCATATAAAACATTGGATAAAAAAATTCCATTATTGAATCCACTTTTAATTGGAAAAACGTGGGTGGATTTCCCTTTTCAAAAATTAACAAGAATATCACTCCTCCTCCGCTATAAAAAGGAAATCACCCCTCCCACTTCCTCACACCTCTCAAGACACTTTGTATCGAACAATATATTCCAAAATATCTCTTAAAAATCCCTACCCTCATCCTATAAACCTCACGTTGGTCATAAATCCATCCAAGGAACCCCTTTCATGCAAACCAAAGGGAGTTACCCGAATAAGAGGTAACATCTTTACTCAATCTCTTTTATTTTATTTTCATTATCCAACCATTAAACTCTTATTATTACTTAATTATATAATAAAATAAATATCCTAAATATATTATATTTTTTTATTATAATGGTTTTACAAAAAATTACACACACTTCCATCTAATGGGTAACGTACTTACCATTTATGTGTACGACGAACTACCACCTCGAAAACGATATCATTTGTTTTTCCCTTACCACCTCTCAGGGATGTAAATTATGATGGACAAACTATTTATATATAATATATAAGATATTTATGTTGTCTTAATACTTATTAAATTTTTATATAACACGTACCTTCTTACTTTCCATTTTGTGTGAATACGATAAAATCAGTTATGGAAGTGTGGACTACCGACTTCTCAAAGTGATGTGATTCATTCACACTATACATGGAATGTATAAAGAATGGTTTTAATAAAAATATATCAAATATATTACATATATATGATACTATAATTATAATATACATATATATATCATTTACTTTTAATTATTTTAAATATGATAATGAAATGAAAGTCGTGTTCATGCGTATGTACGGTCTACCATCTCCATGAACGGTGTATTTCACTTCCTGTATCCAAAATTTAAATATCATTATAAATACATATATTCAGGATATATTTTATTTTTAAATCATGGTTTAAATTATGGATAGGATTAAATCATGATTTAATTAATAAAAACAACAAGTAACAAGTTAAAACATACTTGACAAACTAAGCAATTAACACCCGAAATAGTGAAAATAATGAAAGATTATTAAAAATGGAAATAAGATATTTCAAATATGATTATGGTTATACTAAAAGTTTTTTACATTTTTATAACCATCATACATGAGGTTAAAGTATGTTCACCAAAAAAGGAAAGGCAATGTAAGGGATTTACATCTCACTTTTTACATTTGTGAGATAAATGTCACATTCACCACTTATTTTTTGTGGTGAATATATTGTCTATTTTGATATATTATATCATGAATTATTTTATCTTCATGGTATTTTGAGTTTAAATTTTAATTATTTATTCTATTTGAATTTGAGTTAAAAGTTACCAAGTGGAAAATAATTTCATAACCCAATTTATTTTCTTTGGGTTATATTAATTCTTTATTGCCATTAATATTATAAGATTATGTGTGTAATAAATGTTCAATATCTATTTTTATATTTGAATTTTTTTTATTTCTACTTTAATTTGACACACATGATCTATTTATTTATTGATTCTTACAACAACTACATGGTCTTTTCAAGGGTTTACTTCACGATCTCATTTTGTTCGGGATTGTTTATACTTGAATTTCAATTAGAGGAAATTTTTGGATAATTGTTCAATAAACCCTTTAATTTTCTTCTCCTCTATTTCTTTGTGACATATATCAAGTAATATTACCATTTTTTCCACTCTTTGGTTCTTATAATATTTTAGAAAATATTTTTGAGAAAACCTGACATCATTTTTCTCTTTAGTCAGAGAACTTGTTTACTACTAAAAACCCAATTTTCCAAAAAGGTTTTCAATAACGTTTTTAACTTTTAAAAACTAGTTTATTAAAGAAATTTTTACCCATTTTTTTCATTTAAATTTTTTTTCAAAGGAATCTTCTTTTCTCTTTCAGAACAAAGCATTTTTCTTACTTTTTATGATGTAAAAGGAATGTTCTTTTTATGTTGTACAGCATTTTTGGATTTACTATCCATTATTTCTTTGAATATTCCTTTGAAAAATTAAAAGGATACTTGTTAAAGAATTTTTTTTCTTAAATTGATTTCCATATAAATGGTTTTTAAAAAAAATCAAAAAATATTAATATTTTCCTTAAGAATGTTTTTAAAGTTTTTATTTTATTTTATCAACAAAAACGACCCTAAATTTTATTCCATTTGGGATATTTTGTATTAATACCATCCTAATTCTTCCTATGGATGGTTTATTACTTATTTCATCAAGGATAGTATTCTCATTCACTTCCTTAATTAATTTCGTAGTCCCCTTTGAAATATTCAATTTTCTATGATCATTTGACAATTAATTTCCTCTAATTATCCATATCATTTATCATGGATATGTTTATTAGCTAAACCATATATCATTTTTACATACAGTGTTTACTTTGACATGTTATATCATGAATCTTCTTATTCTCATGATATTCTAAGTTTTATTTAATTCATGGGTAATTATTATTCAAATGTTTCATACTGGTATGGGATACTTTGGAATGTTTAATGATTATTTTCCTCAATAATTTTTTAATGATCATTCAATGGTATCTATATTCATCAACATAAAAAACATTTTTTTTAGTTATAATACATTGAGGAATTATTGATAAATCCATAATCTTATTTCAATATGGATATTTGATAAGTCATTTTCTTTATTATTTATTTTTATTATTTGATATGATAAATACTTTGGTCTGGAAATGATGGGGGGCCCAGACTTTATATAGCACCTCGATACATTGATACGTTCTCATGAGACAAATTATTTGTGTAAATTAAATAGGTTTCTAGAGATAGTTTAAAACCATATTATAAAAGGTCTTGATGATATATGTTTTCATGTACCATATACATGACATCCAATAAATATTCATTTCCTACATTTTGATACAGTATTTATTATCCATGATATTCTTACTATGAAAAATTTCATGGATGTATTTAATTATCCTTTTATTGAATAAATGGAATGTGTTTTTATTTTATTACCTTACCATGTTGATTATTTATTATCTAGTTATTTTAATGGCATGTACTTTTAGTTATTTACCATGATATATTTTTTACACACATCCTTCTCAATTTATTGATTTCATGGAATGTGTGTTCATTCATTAACTTTCCATATTAATTATTCTCATTAAATCATTATTGATTCCATTTTACTTTACCCTTACTGATTATTTGATCTCAGCCTAATTTTTTTCCTTCCATAGGAATCCAAGAATTTTTCTAGGAAAGATATATAAGGATATGCTATGTTGGAATAAAGTTATCCTTGAAAGAAACAAAATTATTTTATAATTAGTGTATTCATTTGTAATATAATACTCATGTATTTATCTGGTTTACCAGGACTTCTAAACTCTTTGGTCCTTTGAGATTCATTTTCTTGTAATCATGCAAATTTAATGGTACTAGACACTGGATTTGGGCTTACTAGGGTTGGGTCCCTACAGTTTTCTTATCAGTGGAAGTTTATTATCAACCTTGAGAACTATATTTATAAAAATACAGATTATATAACATAACCCTAAGGTATAATTTGAGGATAATTATAAAACAACATCCTATAATTTTGGTAAAGTATAGATAAAGTGTGTCTTCCTAGAAATAAGTCCTTGTATGGGTACTATAAGTGGATGTGGTTATGGTATAGATGTACCTAGGAGTAATGACTCTGATAAGGTGGGTTGGTCCTGACTCGACTGTAACCCGCTACACGACAACGGGTCTTTCCACACACCTGGGTTGACACTCCCAGGGTTATGCTTAGGATAACTCCCATTTTCTTTTCAAACCATTATAAATGATTTGAACATATAATTAAAATGAATAACCTAGGTTAAACCTTATACCAAGGAATTAATTTTATTGAAATAAAATAGTTGATGTATTTACTAGTATTCTATAACTAAATTCTAGAAGTATTTTTACCAATAGTATTTTAGTTACAAGAATAATGAAAAATCTAAGTATTGTTTAAAATATAAGAATCACATAAGCATTAATTAACTTAAGAGTGATGGATATCGTCATGGGATTATGATATTGAGGTTGATCATAAGTTGTTTGTCCTAAAAATCTCCTTTAGGTTTTATATAATGATAGTCTAAAAAGCCTAAGGACATTTTGGAAAAATTTATGGAAATTATATGCACTCATAAAAAACCTATTTGAGGAATAATTCCCTTATATTTTAGAGACATGATTTTAAAGGTATTGATAAAATTTAGGGTTATTATTATCATTATTGACATTTTAATAACAGTCAAATTATATTATTAGGTTTCAAAAAAATATATTTTATTGAGAACCTTAGTTAAAAAGATATTTAGTGATTAACCTTATTTCAAGGATGTACAACATATTTATTTTGTAAGCTATATTAATATGGTTCTATAAAAGTAAAATATGTATGAAGTGTGAAAACCCATCAATTTTGTAAATGCTATGGGGATTGAACCCATGATGATCGGATGATAAGGGTCTAATGGCAATCATTGGCCTATGCAGTGTCCTGGTTAATGTGTAATTATATTTAGTTAAAAAATTTGAAAAATAGATATAATTGATGAACTATTAGTGTTACTTATTTTTTTTAGAGATTAATGTATTAACCTTATTATATTTGGAAAATAGTTACATAAAATTGAAATACTTCTCACTCTTTTATGAGACTTAAGTTTTGTTTAATGTGTATTTTAATGCTTCAGGCATCAAAGTTATTTTTTGGATATCCAATTCTAGAAGTAATGGATGAATTAGAAATTGATCAAACCATAACCAAAGTATGAAATTGTGTTTATAAAAATATATCAATTAATTATATTTCCTTATATTCTTAGGAATTAAAATAATTACTCAACATTAGAAAAATAATCAGAAATAAAAAAATGTTATCCTAATACCTTAATATTTATTGAACTGATGGTCTTTTAAATCATCACGAATTTATGGATTTGAGGCCCTCAACATTCCACTGATCATTTACTTTTTTTTTATTGATGGCCTTAATCACTCCCTATAAAAATTTATGATTTTCCTCCATGTGCATGCCTCTACTTTCCACTAATGTTCTCCTACTTAGAGACCAAGTTATTTGTTAGTCCACGCGACCTTTGTATTTCCCTTTCTCTCTTTTCTAGAGGATTTTTTATGAAACCTTATCATGATATGGGATTTAAACATAGGAAATATAAAAAAAATTATTACCATGGTTGAGTTTAAATTTTTTGGACATAGTTTAAATAATTTGGGGATAATGTAACGCCATGAAATTCCAATATAAGAACATTGTATTCGATAGTGTGTATGACATAAAACACCAAGTACGTATGAGAATATAATATCCTGAGACATTACAATATAATTACTATTTTAAATAAATTAAATCTATTATATAGCTTACAATGCATGTAATACTGAGTTATCATTTGTCATAGGCAACAAAAAGTTTCTTTGATGGCTTGTGTTACACACAAGACCAAGTTTTACAGAACAACAATATATTAATAAAAAATTATTATTTAATATAATATGACTTTAACTAGCTATTAAATTAGTGGTTATGAATATTATTAACTGAATTATGAAAATATATGGTTTAAAAAAATATAAAATTAATCCATTGGTTACTAATTAATTAGAAATGAAAATATAAACCAATTGAATATAAAGAAAATATTTTAATTTTTATGCTCACAAAGGTTTTTTATCTTAATAAATTAAATTAATTAAAATTATAGAATAATATTAATGAAATATATATTTAATATATTTAATAAAAAAAATTATATTTATCCAATAGGTTTGATAAGCATAAGATAAGAATAAATCCGGTTTTATGCTTAAAAATGTATTTTTCTAAAATTGTAATTTTATCGCCTTTTATTGAAGATCCAATTTTAAATAAAATTTTTGGAACATATATAAATTTTAAATGTAAAAATAAACTATATTTTTTTAATTAAAACAAAATTATTATCTTAGAGTGAATTTTTGGATTTTTTTGTAAGGTTTTATTTTTTTATGAATAGTTAAAAAACGGAATTTTAATTCAAAATTGCTTTTTTATATAATTTATTTTTAAGGATAAATTATAGTATTTATTGATTTAAAAGTTAAATTATATTAATTTTACATTAATTAATACAATTTAGGTTATTTTAATTAATTTCACTATGAAATTGGTTATAAAAACTTAGCAAACTTTGAACATTTTTACTTTAAAAACTCGTTTTGTCGTCTCGTCTGTGGGATTAAATTTAAATTAATTTCTTCAAAATATGTTATTATAATTTAGAAAAATAGATTCAATATTTTAAATATTTATAATTTTTATTTTTTACCAATTTAAACTTATTTTTTTTCAAAAAACATTAGTGAAATTAATTAAAATTAATTACAACGATTAAGAGAAAAAATAGATTAACAAGGGGATGAACCTTAAAATTTAGGGAAAAATAACCTATAAAGTTGTCCAAAATCAATTATATGTTCATATTTATTCCCTATCATACATTGGATCTAATGTTTTCTATTATTGAAGCCACTTTTCATTGGAAAAATGTGGGTGTATTTCTCTTTTCAAAAAATTACAGGAATGTCACTCCTCCTCCACTATAAAAAGGCACTCACCCATCCTACTTCCTCACACCACTTAATATACTTTGGATCGACTAAGATATGCCCAAATAGCTCATAAAAATACCTCCCATAATCTTAGAAACCTCACCTTGGTCATAAATCCATCCAAGGAACCCATTTGGTGCCAACCAAATGGAGTTACCCGAATAAGAGGTAACATCCCTCCTCAAGTTCTTTTATTTTATTTTCATTATACACACCGTAAAATCCTCTTATTCCATTATTATATAATAAAATTATTGTAACGTCATAATTATGGAATCTTCCGAGAGGTGCCCCATACCTGGTTGGTCACATGGCCTCAAGCACGACTTTCCCCGAACGAAAGAGGTTGTCGACTATCAGCGAGGGCCTTGGGTGTGATAGTGGGGAAACTATGCCCTCATTGGTAGAGTAACACAGCAGAAGAGAAATAGATATACAATAGAAGAAGCAGTAATAATGGCATATAATAGTAAATAGTGAAAGACTGAAATAAATAAGTAGCTGGAGCGCATATATAATGATGCATGATACATATGTCTAGGAAAACAGCCAAACACGTCACAATGTTGAAATATAGTACTAAACCAAAGTATAATAAAAATAGTAAATAGCTCCACATAATCGAAAGATAAAGCTTGGTCTCATGCTCTCCAGCTCCAAAGATGTCAATTACCTAAGGTAGAAGGGCACTTTCCCGTATCTATACCTGCAACAATATAATCTATTTGGGCCCAAAATCATGGCCGAAATAGGGTGTAAGACTAAATCTCAGTAGGAAACCACCAAGAGATCTATGCCTAATAGTCAGTGAATATATATGGCAGGCAATAAATAAAAAATCAGTAAACAAGGAATTACTCAACATTAATAATTTCACAGTTTCAAGGCATTCAGTTCCACATAGAAATTAAAGAGATAATCACAAACAGGTAACCCTCTAGGATGTACTCACAGCCTGATCCCCTCTAGTCCTACCTAGAAAACACAAGAAACCCTCTCGGAAGTACGCACAGTCTAACCCCTCTGGTTCAACTTTTGTATAGACTCTCTGGGGAATCACTCGCCGTCAATTCCACATATAGTCTTATATCGGTAACTAAAAGGTGCTCTGGGGAAGCACTTATGTCACATTATCCTTGTGGCCTACATCGAGGAACTATAGACACTCTGAGGAAGAACTTACGTCAATTCCCCCTATGTTCTCAAATCATAACAATAATAACAGACACTCTAGAGAATCCCTTACATCTATTCTCCCTATGGTCAACTACACCAGGTTCCCATAGACCTGTGTAAGTCAAACAAGCATAGCAATGCAAATCGGCTAAAGTAAACCTCAAGAACTACTTGTCTAACCAGTCTACAGCATAACAGCAAGATAGATAAGAATCACTCTATCCTACAATACTAGGCATGAAAAGTAAAAAAGCATCCTAACAGGAAAAGCTATACCAAACGGTCAAAACAAAAAAAACATGCATGGGAAAAACACTTCCAAAGCATAGAAATTAACCCTATTCACATTCAGTTAACCTCTACCGAAGCATAAAAGCATAGCAGGAAATTAACAGGGCTAAAATATTAAACACACGATACCCTGTTCAAGGGTATTGGGCAATTTTCACATATAACTCAAAGAATTTCTACAGAAAGGCACACCCACCTACCTCAGTGTTGTAGGATCGTTATACGTGAACCTAAAGCCTTGAATCGCCCAAGAACACCATAGATCTATAAAAATGCTAAAAATTTTCAACCAAAGATAACTTTAGAAAAAGGAGGAATCAGGAAACGAAGCCCTAGAAGAAGTAATATCTTACCGAGGTGATCCCAACGCAATCAAAAGCAGTCGAATCAGAGAAAAGACGCTCGATCGGGAGCTCGGAGGAAGATCACAGTCATACGGGTTCTCTCGAATGAACTAAACCTAGAAAGAGATGGTTTTTTCTGTCAGACGCAACCCCGGTGCATTTAATAAAGAAAAATAAAGTACACAACATGTACTTTAGAATTACACGGCGTGTACTTGCCTTCCTCAGCCCCCACATAAGGCGGTCTCCAGGTTACCACAGACGGCCGTGTGCGTGGCCGCTACACGGCCAGCACCTGGCTACCCGTGATAACCGAGTACACGAAGTGTACTTATAAAGTACACATCGTGCACTTCAAAAATTTCCAGAAACTCTTATTTTTTCCAACAAGACTAGAAAAAGGAAAAACATACCTGAAAAGAAGATCTGGGTTCTTAAAAACTTCCCCCCTTAAAGAAATTTGTCTCTGAATTTCCCTAGAAAGGCGGCATAGAAGAGGAATCCTCAAACAGCTCTGGAAACTGTGATCATACATCGGCCTCCCTCTCTTACTTCTCGTCTTATACTCACCCATGCTTTTATATCACTCATACCAGAGGAACAGACTGGCCATGGAGAACCTTCTCACTTCGATCAACAATCTGGATAGGATGCTCCTCAAACAAGGAGTCCACCTCCAAATCCACCTCTTCATGTTGAAGAACATGAGTTGGGTTTGAGAAGTAACGTTGAAGCTAAGAAACATGGAAGACATAGTGCATAACCCGGTACCTCTGAAGTAATTGCAGCCGATAGGAAAATGGCCTGACTCTCTCCAAACCCTCAAATGGCTCGACGTACCTCGGAGAAAGCTTACCCTATCACTTAATCCTACTGTGCCCCAACCTCGGTGTGACACGTAAGAAAACCTAATCTCAGACCTCGAACTCCAGAGGTCTTCTCTGACGATCAGCATAAGACTTTTTTCGAGACTGTGCGGTAGTCGTCCTCTTCTGAATCAACTCTATCTGCTCTTTGTTCTCCAGGACAAGATGAGGTCTCAGCATAGCTACCTCTCCTACCTCCAGCTAACATAAGGGTGATCGTCATGGCCTACCATACAAAGCCTCATAAGGTGCCATCTGAATAGTTTCTTGAAAACTATTGTTGTAGGAAAACTCCACAAGAGGTATATGCTTCTCCCAGGAACCTCCAAAATCTAGGACACATGCTTGAAGCATGTCCTCAAGCCCCTAAATCATACGCTCGGACTGGCCATCTATCTAGGGTTGGTAAGTTGTACTCAAAAGTACATGTGTACCCAAAGCCTTATGAAGGCCCTTCTAGACCTAAGAAGTAAAATGTGCATCCCTGCCTGAAAAAATGGAGTGTGGAACTCCATGTAAATGTACAATCTATTAGATTTACAACCTTCCCAGCACATAAACACTGAAGGTCTCTTTGATCGGAAATAATTGAGCAACCTTAGTGAGTCTGTCAATGATAACCCATACAGCATCATTTCCTCGAGGTGACCTCAATAAACCTATCATAAAATCCATCACGACATCATTCCACTTCCACTCAGGAATGGGTAACTACTACAAAAGCCCTACGAGTCATTGATGCTCCGCCTTCACCTGCTGACAGGTGGAACACATCATGAAAAAACCAGAAACATCCCTCTTCATACCTGGCCACCAATACTGACGATGTAGATCACAATACATCTTGGTGACACTAGGATAAACTGCCCAAACTGAGGAATGAAAGTCCTGCATCAGCTCCTCACATATGTTTTCTAACACCCATACACGCCCATGAAAATGTAATATCTCATCCTCACCTATTATCCATCCAGGAATAGGGTCCTCTCCTGACACACTTTCTCGTAGGATTAGGCCTTCATAATCTGATAGTTGCCTCATTCGCACTCGATCAAGAAGATTAGAGGTAACAACTACAGAAGAAATAAAATCCTGCCCATGTCTGTTGTGTACCACTAAATGCATCTCAGAGAACAGACCCATAAGATTTCACTCATTTTTTGCCTCTTGAACTTCCTGTATCTGATTCCTCATGCTCAATGAATCAGCCACAGTGTTGCCTTTCCTAGGCGTTTAGGCAAGCTCAAAGTCAAAAGACTGAAGGTACTCAACCCACCTTCTTTATCTCAAATTTAGATCACACTGAGTGAAGATGTACTTGAGACTCTTGTGGTTGGTGAAAACCATAACAAGATCTCCCAAAAGATAATGTCTCCAATAGTGTAAGGAAATAACAACCACAACCAACTCAAGATCGTGTGTCGGGTAATTCCTCTCATGTGGCCTCAACTACCGAGACCTATATGCAATGACTCCTTCCCCCTAAATAATCATAGCTCCTAGACTGATACCAGATGCATCATAGTATACATTATAGCTTTTTCCTAGATCTGGAAATACTAGTATCAGTGCTGAAGTCAACCTCCCTTTCAGCTCCTGAAAGAATGGCTCACAAGAATCTGACCACAAGAACTTCACACCCTTCTTAGTCAAACCCATAATTGGTGCTACTAAACGTGAAAAGTTCTATATAAAACATCTATAGTATCCATACAACCCTAAAAAAAATTTACCTCAAAGATGTTCTTCGGCTGCTCCTAGAAAACTACAGCTCTCACTTTCTCTAGGTCTACTAATACTCCTGTCTCCGAGATAACATAACCCAAGAAGTGAATTTGGTTCATCCAAAAGTGACATTTTGAGAGAATAACATATAACTGATGCTCTCTCATTGTAATAAAAACGATCTCAATATGTGTGTCATGGTCATGTCGAGTGTGAGAGTACACCAATATATCATCCACGAAGACCACCACGAAATAATCCTTATATGGATGGTACACTTGGTTCATCAACTCTATGAAAATTACAGGTGAATTCGTGAGACTAAACGGAATAACCACATACTTGTATAGACCATACCTGCTCTGAAAGGATGTAAGAGGTACATATGATGGTCTAACATGAAACTGATGGTAATCGGATCTCAATTAAATCTTCGAGAACACTTGGGCTCCTTGAAGCTGATCAAAGAGATCATCAATCCTAGGCAAGGGATATCGGTTCTTGACCGTCAATTGGTTAAGATTCTGATAATCCACACAAATTCTAAGGGTACCGTCTGCCTTTTTCGAAAAAAAAACAGGCGAACCCCAAGAAGAAGTACTAGGTTGGATGAAACCATTTGCCTTCAACTCCTCCAACGGCTTCTTGAGCTCTTGTAACTCTGGTGTAGACATCTTGTTAAGAGGAATGGACACTGGTGGTGCTCCTGGCACAAGCTCGATAGAAAATTCTACCTCACGCTCAAGAGGAAAAACTTAAAAGTCCTTTGTGAAGACATCCCTGAAACGATCCACTATTGGAGGAAAGTCTATTTGTGAAGTCCCCTGGTCATCCAGATAAACACTAGCAATCTGGACTATAACTCCCCCCAACCCATGATGCTCGGGTCCTGCTCTACTTGCTTGGACATCCCATTCACCCATGTGAAGAAAAGATATACCCTCTGGTGATGTAAAACTCACCCTATGGTGATAGCAATCAAAAACATCCTAGAAGGGAACTAACCAGTCCATTTCAAGAATGATGTCATAGACTGTCATCTCTAAGACATAGAGATCCCAAGAGAAGTGACACCCACCAACCTCTAGAGGGAACACTTTTCACTATTTCACACTAGCAGTTCTTATCCCCAAAGGAGTGTCCAATGTCAAGACATCAGCAGAAGAAAAGACATAGAGCCCAAGGCTCTCCAAAACAGAAATAGATATAATGATATGGAAATCCATTGTATCGAAAAGAGTAGAAGCTAAAACTGAGGCAACTAAGATCATACCTCGAACTGTGGAGGGTCCGAAATCCTGCTCCTGCTGGGTCTACTCCACTACAAAAGTCTGACATACACTGCAGTCATGTGACCCTTCCTGACCACTCTGAGCTGATCCACCTTGTTGTCGCTGAAATCCTGGTGACTGACTACCATGGTCGTGACCTCCTCCTCAGCCTAAATGGTTGGAAGAACTCCAGTTCCTAGACTGGTGATAAACTGGGGGCACTGCTTCTGAATGAGTATTCATAGAAGAATCCTTATCACCAGCTGCTGGTGAAAAGATCTGATAGAAATACTAAAGATGAACCATCTTGTCGTAAGATCGGCACTCCACTGGGTCTCTCGAGCAATGTGGCCTCGTATGCCCACTCTTCTCACACTGTTATTACACCACCTAGATACTAAAGGGAATGTCATGCCTCCTTGGATCACCACGTGAAGACCCCCTATAGAACTTCTTCCTATCAGTTGGAGGGATACTAACTCTAGATGTCGATCCTCCCTGGCTCACAACTCCAGAATCCCTCAAATTGTGCTCTGTGATCAGCATCTAGTTGATGATAGAAGTGATGGAAGTCATCCTAAAGATGTTCACCTGCGATCGGATGTCATTCCTTAGACCATCCTCAAAATTCCTTGCCTGGAATAACTCATCACCTCCGAGAATAGGCGTGAAGCGCTGCAGATCTGTGAAGAGAGAAGAATACTCCATAACAAAAAGAGTGCCCTGCTCTAGACTCATGAACTCTTGGGCTCGATCGGCCCTCAAAGTCTCCGGATAGAAGTAGTCATAGAAGGCACGCTGGAACTCATCCCAAGAAATAACCTGCTGGCATCCCTCCCGTGAGATCATATCCCACCATCTCTTGGCGGAATCGTGAAGCATGTACGTAGTGAACTTGACCCTCCTCTCTGGAGGCATCACAAATTGATCAAAGATAGAAAGCATGGATTCTAACCATGACTCTTCATCCTGAGGTCCTCTTTCCCCTAATAAAGTGGGAGGATGTTATTGTTGAAAGACCCGCGTAAACTATTCCATAGAAGGGGAAGGATGCAGTACTCCTCAAAAAGTATACATGAACCTTATAAATCCCTCGTGGAACTGTGCATCATCACCTGTGTCTGTATTGACGTCTAGTGCCAAGACTGGCACAATTAGAGGATCTACAGGTTGTCCTTAATCAGTCTTATCTGGTGTCCAATTTTTTCCCTGTAACCGGCATACAACCATAAGAAATCTTGGTGGCATGACTCGGCAAGGTCAAATGCAAACCTTTTATCAAGTTTAGCAAGGACTGAAATCTAGAAGGGTAAGAAGGGAATAGGAGAAATAAAGCATTCAAGTTTTAAAAAACATGGATACATGGTGTGTATAATGCCTACAGGGCATGTTCCATTAATCCTTCCACATGGTCATGTACTTCTGCAAAAACTGGTCGTGTAACACCCCATACACGGCGTGTTGTCCTAACACACAGTGTGTACTTGAATCCTCTTCCCCTACCCAAGTTCTTCTACATGGATAAGCCATGCGGTTCTCCTAAAAAAAGACTACACAGCATGTTCTTTCCAGACATGGTGTGTACTAGACGAGCTTCACCGACCCGTGTTTTTAGTGACACGGCCGATTACACGGCTGACTCTACATGTCGTGTTTGTACTAGACACAGTGTGTACTAAGAGATTTTTCCGACCTGTGTTGTTCGTTACATGGTTGGGTACTCATGTTACACTACACGCTGTGTTCCAGATGGACACGGTGTGTATTAGAAAAGACTCAACCAACCCGTGTTGTTAGTGACACGGCCGGTTACACAGTTCTACAACATGGCGTGTACATCTGGTACACAGTGTGTCCTACCAAATATTCCAAAACCCATGTCCCCACCCATATAGTCTGAGACATGGTTAACGACTACACAGCATGTACATACAGTACACAACGTGTACTTAAGAAAAACAGTTTCTTCCCGAACAGAACTCATGGAGTGCATTCATCATTACATGGCATGTATTCTAGATTTTTCTGGACAGTAAGCCTCAGAAACTACTCTGGAGCCCAGAAAAACACTGAAACGATCATTTAAGTGCCAAATTATGATTCGTGAGGGCCCGTACTCCCCGTGAATCAAAGCTTGGAATCTTATACATGTCATAAAAAAGAATAATAGATCAATGATCCACCCAATTCCAATCCATTAGGGCCCATAACACCTCACAAACCAAAGTTTGGCATCCATTCAAACAAAACATTACACAATCCAATACCCTATCAAAAAGCAGGCATTTTTATCAAGGCATGTATCACAAAAACATGCATATCTAGCACAACATCTATCAAAACAACATGCAATTTCTAATGCACCCTAAATGGCATGGAAAGAATGCATGACATGTGATTTCTAGAAAGTTCCTATATGATGCATGAGATGGAATACCCTCATCTCATTGGGTTACAACATAAATAGAACTTCAATAACATCAACAATAACAGCACAAAACATGTGAATTACCCAACGGTGAAATAAAATCAACTGTAAATTTGAAAAACCAACAAATTTTCAATAATGAGGTAGATTGGATTTTCCATGTACATGGGTTAGCTACTCCTGGGCACAGCTTATTACCAAGTACCTATTTCATCCTATCCCTGTCTATAGGCTCCAAATAGAAAGTTAAGAGAAAATAATTTCTTTGATACCACTTTGTAACATCCCAATTCTAAAAGCCGCCCAAAGGCGCCCCGTACCAGGTTGGTCACATAGCCTCAAGAGCATTTCCCCGAATGCCAGAGGTTGGCGACTAGCAGCGAGGGCCTTGGGTGTGATAGTGGGGAAACTATGCCTTCATTGGCAGAGTAACACGATGGAAGAGAAACATATATACAATAGCGGAAGTAGTAATAATGGCATACAATAGTAAACAGTGGATGACTGAAAGAAATAAGCAATTGGAGCACATATATAATGATGCATGATACATATGTCTAGGAAAACAGCCAAACATGTCACGATGTATAAATATAGTACTAAACCAATTTATAAGAAAAACATTAAATAGCTCCATAGTATCGCAAGCCAAAGCTTGGTCTCATGCTCTCCATCTCCAAAGTAGTCATGTACCTGAGGTAGAAGGGTGCTTTCCCTTATCTAAACTTGCAACAATATAATATGTTTGGGCTTGAAAGCATGGCCCAAATAGGGTGTGAGACTAAATCCTAGTAGGAACCCACCAAGATATATGTGCCTAATGGTCAGTGAATATATATGGAAGGAAATAAATAAAAGAAGCAGTAAACAAGGAAGTACTCAATAGTAATAATTCCACAGTTTCAAGGCATTCAATTCCACATAGTAAGTAAATAGATAATCACAAACAGGTAACCCTCTGGGATTTACTCATAGCCTAATCCCCTTTGGTCCTACCTAGAAAAAACAAGCAACCCTCTCGGAAGTACACACATTCTAACCCCTCTGGTTTAGCTTTAGTATAGACTCTCTAGGGAAGCACTCACTATTAATTCCCCCTAGTGTCTTGTATCGGTAACTAAAAGGAGATCTGGGGAAGCACTTACATCACATTCCCCCTGTGACCCACATCGGGGAACTATAGATACTCTGAGGAAGCACTTACGTCAATTCCCCCTATGGTCTCACATTGTAACAATAATAACAAACACTCTGGAGAATCCCTTACGTCTATTCTCCCTATGGTCCACTACACCCAGTACTCACGGCCCTATGTAAGTCAAACAAGCATAAAAATGAAAATCAGCCAAAGTAAACCTCAATAACTACTTCACTAACCAGTCTATAGAATAATAGTAAGACAGATAAGAATCACTCCATCCTACAATACTAGGCATGGAAAGTAAACAGCAGCCTAATAGGTAAATCTAGACCAAACGGTCAAAACAAGAAAACATTCATGGGAAAAACACTTCCAAAGCATATAAATTAACCCTATTCACATTCAATTAACCTCTACTCAAGCATATAAGCATAGCAGGAAATTAACATGGCTAAAACAGCAAACATGCAATACCTCATTCAAGGGTATTGGGAAATTTGCACATATAACTCAAAGACTTTCTACAAAAAGGTGCAAACCACCTACCTCAGTTTTGTAGGATCATTATATGTGAACCTCAAGCCTTGAATCACCCAAGAACACCATAGATCTACAAAAATGCTAAAAACGTTTCACCGAAGATAACTTGAGAAAGAGGAGGAATCAGGAAACGAAGCCCTAGAATGAGGAAGATCTTACTGAGGTGATCCCAACGCAATCAACGGCGGTCGAGTCAGAGAACAGATCGGGATCTAGGAGGAATATCGTGGTCGTACGGGTTCTCTTGGATGAACTAAACCTATAAGTATACGGTTCTCTCCGTTAGACGTGACCCCAGTGTGTTTAATGAAAAAAATAAAGTACACGGCGTGTACTTTAGAAGTACACGGCATGTACTTGCCTTCATCATCCCCTGCGTTAAGCGGTCTCCAGGTCACCACACATGGCTATGTGCATGTCCGCTACATGGCCAGCAACCGTCTAACCATGATAATAGAGTACACGGCGTGTACTTATAAGGTACACAGCATGTACTTCAAAAATTTCTAGAAACTCCTCTTTTTTCCAAAAATACTAGAAAAAGAAAAAACAAACCTGAAAAAAATATTCGTGTTCTTACAATTATTATCCTAAATTTACTGATATGTTTTTATTCTAATTTTCATTCCTACACTTACACACAATTTCATCTAATTGGTAACAGAATTACTATTTTTGTGTACGGTGAACTACCACCTCACAAAATGAGGTCGTTCATTTTTCCATTACCACCTCTCATGGATGGTCATTACGATGGAAACCTTGTCTATATATAATTAATAATATATTTATGTTTTATTAATAATTCTGAAATTTTTATTTAGTAAATACCTTCTTCTTTTCATTTTGTGTAAATATGATAAAATCGTTTGTAGAAGTGTGGACTACCGACTTCTCAAAGCGATGTGATTCATTCACGTTATACATGGAATGTATAAAGGATGGTTTTAATAAACATATGTAACATATATGACATATATATGTTAATTTAATTATAATATACATATATATATCATTTACTTTTCATTGTTTTAAATAATACAAATAAATTAAAGTAGTGTTCATGTGTATGTACGGGGTACCGTCTCCATGAACGGTGCATTTGATTTCCTATCTCCAAATTTTATGGATGATAATAAATAAATATATAAAGGATATATGTAATTTTTACCTCATTTTTTACATTCAAGATATTATTAAATCTTTATCTAATTAATAATAACAACATGTAACAAGTTAAAACATACTTGATAAACTAGGAAATTAACACCTAAAATAGTGAAAATAATGAAATATTATTAACAAATAGGTAGTAATATATTATAATAAGAACATATATGACGTTATAAATACTATAATGGTTATATTATAATTTATTTACTTGTTTAAAACCATTAAACATGAGGTTAAATTATGTTCACCCAAAAGGAAATGCATGGTGAGGGATTTTCATCTCACTTTTTACATCTGTGAGATAAATGTAACATTCAACACTTACTTCTTTTGTGTGGTAAATCTACAATCCATTTTGATATATTATATCATGAATTATTTTATCTTCATTTTATTTTTAGTTTCAATTAGAATTATTTATTCTATATGGATTTTAGTTAAAAGTTACCAAGTGGAAGATAATTTCATAACCCAATTTCTTTTCTTTGGGTTATATTACTTCCTCATTGTCGTTAATATTATAAGATTATGTGTGTAATAATCATTCAGTATCTATTTTTATATTTCCACTTGTTTTATTTTTATTTAAATTTTACACACATAATCTATTTATTTATTTATTATCACATCAACTTTATGGTCTTTTCAAGGGTATAATTTACAATATCATTTTGTTCGGGATTGTTTATACTTGAATTTCCATCAAAGGAAATTATTGGATAATTGTTTAATAAAAACCTTTAATTTTCTTATCCTATGGTTATTTGTGATAGTTATTAAGTAATAGTACCATTTTTTCACTCTTTGGTGCTTAAAATGTTTTAGAAAATATTTTTTATAAAACCCGACTTTATTTCTCTATTTAGTTGGAGAACCTGTTTACTTCTAAAAACCCTATTTTACAAAAATGTTTTCAAAAATGTTTTGAACCTTTCTAAACTAATTTATTAAATAAATTTTTACTCGTTTTTTCATTTATAAATTTATTCAAAGGAATATTATTTTCTCTTTCCTAACAAGTATTTTTTTACTTTTTACCATGTAAAAGGAATGTTATTTTTACCTTATATGAAATGTATAGATTTAATAGACATAATTTCTTGGAAGATTCCATATAAAATTTAAAAGGTTACTTTTTAAATAATTTTAAAAAAAATTATTATCAAATAAAAGGTTTTTTAAAAGTTTTTTCAAAATAAAAGGATATTTTCCTCAAGAATGTTTTTAAAGTTATACTTTTACTTCATCAGTGACAACATGCCTTTATTTTACTTGATATGGGATATTTTGTATTGTTATCATCCTTATTTTTCATATGGATGGTTTATAAATAATTTGGCCAAGGATAATACTATCATTCACTTCCTTGATTCCTTTCTTTGTCCCCTTTGAAATATTCAATTTCCTATGATCATTTGAAAATGAATTTTCCCTAATTATACATATCATTTATCATGGATATGTTTATTTCCTAAACTGTATATCATTTTTACATACTGTGTTTATTTTGACATGTTATATCATGAATCTTATTATTCTCATGATATTCTAAGTTTCATTTAATTCATGGTGAATTATGATTCAAATTTTTCAAAGTGGTATAGGAAACTTTGGAATGTTTAAATGTTATTTTCCTCAAGAATGTTTCAATGATCTTTTAATGTTATCCCCATTCATTAACATCAATCACTATTTTTATTAGTTATCCTCAATTGAGTAATTATTTCTAAATACATTTTATTATTTCAATATGGATATTTCATAAGTCATGTTGTTTATTATTTATTTCGATTATTTTATTTAATGAATGCTTTGGAATGGAAATTACGGGTGGGACTGGACTTTATATAGCACCTTGATGCATCGATAGGTTCTCATGTGACAAATTGTTTGTGTAAATTAAATAGTTTTTACCTATAGTTTTAAACCATCTTGTGAAAGGTCTTGATGGTATATGATTTCATGTACCTCAGACATGACATCCAATAATTAAGTATTTCCTTCATTTTGATTTAGTATATCCATGATATTTTTACTATGACAAAGTCCATGGATGCATTTAATTCTTATTTTATTGATTAAAGGATATGTGTTTTTATTTTCTTACCTTTCCATATTGATTATTCCTTATCCATTTATTTAAAACGAATTTGATTTAAATTATTTACCTTTCTATATTTTTTATGCACATCCTTCTCAGTTTATTGATTACATGGAACATGTGTTCATTTATTTCCTTCCTATATTGATTATACTCATTATTTCATTATTTCTTCCATTTTACTTTACCCTTACTAATAATTTGAGATCACCATTATTTTTTTTCCTTCCTTAGTAATCCAATAAATGTTCTAGGAAAGATATGTAAGGATATCATAAGTTGAAATAAATTTATCCTTGAAAGAAAAAAATTATGTTATAATTAGTGTGTTAATTTGTAATACAAGACCCATGTTTGTATCTAGTTTACCAAGACAACTAAACTCTTTATCCCATTAGGCTTCATTTACTTGTAATCATGCCAATGTAATGGTAGTAGACACCAACTATGGGCTTACTAGGGTTGGGTTTCTATAGTTGTTATTAGAGAAAGTTTAGTAGAAACCTTGGGAAATATATTTTGGAAAATAATAATTATAGAACATAAACCTAAGTTAGACTTTGATTATAAGTACAGAATAAAATCTAAGAATTTTGGAAAGGTGGAGATTATGCTGGTCTTCATAGAAATAAATCTCGGTCAGGATACTACAAGTAGATGTAGTTTTTGCACAGATTTACCTAGGGGTAACAACTTTGATAAGGTGTGCCGGGCCAGACTCGGTCATAACCTGGTACATGAAAATGGGTCTTACAATGCACATGGTTTGACACTCCTGGGGGATATGCTTAGGATAACTCCAATTTTCTTTACAAATCATTATAGAGGATTTTAATAGATAATGAATATGAATTACCTTGGTTAAACATTAGACCAAGAAATGACTTATGTTGAAATAAAATGTTTGATGTATTTACTAGGATTCTAGAATTAAATTGTAGAATTATTTTTAGCAATATTATTTTAGTTATAAGGATAATGAAACATATAAGGATTGTTTAAAATATTATAAGAACAAATGTATTCATTAAATTAAGAGTGATGGATACCATCATGGGAGTATGAGATTGAGGTTTATCTTAATTCATAATTATTAAACATCGCCATTAGGTTTTATATAATGAGAGTATATTAATATTAATGAAATTTTGGAAAAAATATGGAAAGTATATGTTCTAGTGGAAAACCTATTTGAGGAATAATGCCCTTATATTTTAGAGGCATGAGTTTAAAGGTATTGATAACCATAAGTGTTATTATTTTCATTATTTAAATTATAATAATAGTCAAATTGAATTATTAGGTTTTGAAAAAAAATATTTTATATTGAAAACCTTAGTTAAAATGATATCTAGTGATTAACCCAAATTCAAGGATGTCCCACATATTTATTTTGGAAATTATATTAATATGGTTTTAAAAAATTACAACATTTATGTTAGGTGACAACCCATCAAGTACAGAAATTCTATGGGACTTAAACCCATGACTGAAGGTTGGTAAGGGTATAATACCAACCACTGGCCTATGTAATTTCATGGTTAATGTGTAATTATATTTAGTTATACAATTTTAAAAATAGATATTAATGATGAATCAGTAGTGTTACTTTTTAGGTTTATAGATTAATGTATTAACCATAACAGCTTTGGAGAAAATTTAGAGACAAATAAAAATAAATTTCACTCTTTTATAGGCCTTAATATCTATTTAACATGTATTTTAATGCTTCAAGCATTAAAGTAATTTTTTATATATCCATTTCTTAGAGTAATGGATGAATTGGAAATTTATTGAAGCACAACCAAATGATGAAATTTTATTTATATAAATATATCAAGTAAGTATATTTCCTTATATTCTTATGTAGTAAAATAATTACTCAAAATTAGGAAAATGATCAGAAACAAAAAATATATTATCCCAAAACCATAATTCTTATTGAATTGGTGGTCTTTAAAATCATTAAAGATTAATGGAATTGAGGCCCTAAACACTCCACTGATCATTCGCTTGTTTTTTATTGATTACCTTAATCACTCCCTATAAATATATACTCTTTTACTCCATGTATGTATCTCTACTTTCCACTAATGTTATTATACTTAGAGACCTATTTATATATTATTCCATGTGACCTTTGTACTTTCCATTCTCTCTTTTCAAGAGTATGTTTTACAAAAACTTCTCATGATGTGGTATTTTAATATAGGAAATATCAAAAAAAATCCAAGGTTGAGTTTAAATTGTGAGGCGGAAATTTAATTAAGGTGGGAAGAATGTAACACCTTGAGATTCTAAAGTAAGAGCACTATATTCGATAGCATGTATAACATAAAACACCAAGAACGTAAGAGAATATAATATAATGAGACAGTACAATATAATTACTATCTTAAATAAATTCAATCTATGATATATCTTTCAATTCATACAATGCTGAGTTATTGTGTGTCGCACGTAACAATGAGTTTCTTTGATAGCTTGCATTACACGCAAGATCTAGTTTTACTAAACAACGATATCCTAATGAGACTTTATTATTTAATATAATAAGACTTTACCTAGCTGTTAAATTAGTGGTTATGAATAGTATTAACTGACTCATTAAAATCTATGTTTTACACAAATATAAAATTAATCCATAGGTTTCTAATTAATTATAAATGAAAATATAAACCAATTGAATATACAGAAAATATTTTTAATTTTACACTCACAAATGTGTTTTATTTTAATAAATTAAATTAATTAAAATTATTTAATGATATTAAGGAAATATATATTTTATATATTCAATAAAAAAATATATATTCATCCAATAGGTTTGATAAGCATCATATAAGAATAAATTTGGTTTTTTGCTTAAAAATTGTATTTTTCTAAAAAGAAAATTTTACTGTATTTCAATGGAGAAGATATTTTAAATCCATTTTTTAGAACTTTTCTAAATTTTATAAGTAAAAATAAACTTCATTTTTAAAATTGAAACATAAAAATTATCTTAGGGTGAATTTTTGGAATTTTTCTATGAGGTTTAATTCTTTGATGAATTCTGAAAAATACTTAATTTTAATTCAAAACTACTTTTTCATCTAATTTACTTATAAGGTTAAATTATATATTTAATTTTTTTTAAAGTTAAATTAGATCAATTTTATATCAATTAATACAATTTAAGTCATTTGAATCAATTTTACTTTGAAATTCGGTATAAAAATTTAGAAATATTTTGAACATTTTTAATTTAAAAACTCGTTTTGTCGTCCCGTCTATAGGATTAAATTTAAATTAATTTCTAAAAATTATATGATTATAATTAAGAAAAATGGATTCCATATTTGTAATAATAACAATTTATAATGTCTAATAATTTCAACTTATTTTTCTACCAAAAATATTAGTGAAATTAATTAAAATTAATTACAACGATTAAGATAAAAATTAGCTTAACAAAGGGATAAACCTTAAACATGAGATCCAAAATGACCTATACACGTGTAAAAATCCATTTTATATTAATATTTTGACCCTACACTCCATTTTATCTAATTTTTTGCATTATTTTATCCACTTTTCATAGGAAAAACATGGGTGGAATTCCCTTTTCAAAAATTAGCAAGAATGTCACTCCACTATAAATAAGGAACCCACCCCTCCCACTTATTCACACCTCTCATGCCACATTGGATCAACAAATATCTACCAAAATAGATCCTCAATATACCTACCCTCATACAAGAATCCTAAACTTGGGAATAAATCTATCCAAGGAATCCCTTTGGTGAAAACCAAAAGGAGTTACCCGAATAAGAGGTAACATCCTTCCTCAAGCTCTTTTATTTTATTTTCATTCTATACACCATAAAATATTATTATTCAATGATTATATAATATGATAAGTATCCTAAATATACTGATATGTTTTTATCCAAATTTTTTGACCTAAACTTATACACACTTCCATCTAATCGGTAACGGACTTACTATTTATATGTATGGCGAACTACCACCTCACAAAATGATGTAGTTTTTTTTCCTTTACCACCCCTCATGGTTGGTAATTATAATGGAAACCATAATTATATATGATATTTATGATATTTATGTTTTATTAATACTTCTGAAAATAAATTATATAACACATACATTCATGATTTCCATTTTGTGTAAATATGATAACAACATTTTTGGAAGTGTGGACTACCGTCTCCTCAAAGCAATGTGATTCATTCATGCTATACAAGGAATGTATAAAGTATAGTTTTAATAAAACTAATTAAAATATATGAAATATATATGATAATTTAATTATAATATACAAATATATATATCATTTTATTTTCATTATTTTAAATATAATAAAGAAATGAAAGTAGCGTTCATGCGTACGTACAGCCTGTCGTCTCCATGAATGGTTCATTTCATTTCCTACCTCCAAATTTTATGTATAATTATAAATGCATATATATAGGGTATATTTTATTTTTTTCATCTTGGTTTAAATTATATATATTTTTATATCATGATATAATTAATAAGAACAACAAGTAAAAAAGTTAAAACATACTCGACAAACTAGAGAATTAACACCCGAAACGGTGAAAATAATGAAAGATTACTAAAAAATGGGTAATAATATATTATATAAAGATAATATATGATATTATAAATATTATTATAGTTTTTTTATAAGTTATCGACATGTTTAAAACCATTATATAGGAGGTTAAATAACATTCACCTAAAATGAAATGCAAGGTAAGGTATTTACATCTCACTTTTTACATCTGTGAGATAAATATCACATTCCCCACTTACTTATTTTGTGTGGTGAATATACTACCCGTTTTGATATACTATATGATGAATTATTTTATCTTCATAGTATTTTGAGTTTCAATTTTAATTATTTCTTTTATGGGGATTTGCGTTAAAATTTACCAAGTGGAAAAGAATTTCACAACCTAATTTATTTTCTCTTGGTTATATTACTTCTTCATTTTCGTTAATATTATAACATTATGTGCGTAATAAAATTTAATTTTATATTGTTTTATTTACACTTTTTTCATTTGGATTTATATTTGACACACATAATCTATATATTGATTGATTCTCACGTCAACATTATGGTCTTTTCAAGGTTTTACTTCACAATCTCATTTTTTTGAGATTGTTTATAATTTAATTTATATGAGAGGAAATTATAAGATAATTGTTCAATAAACCCATTAAATTTCTTCTTCTCAGGTTATTCATAACCTTTATCAAGTAATAGTACTATTTTTTCACTCTTTGGCACTTAAATTTTTTTATGAGAATATTTTCGAGAAAACTCGACTTCATTTCTCTCTTTAATCAGAGAACTTGTTTACTTATAAAAACCTTATTTTCAAAAATGTTTTTCCAAAAAAAACTTTAAAAATGATTTATCAAATAAATTTTTGACCATTTTTATATTTTACAAATGTTTTCAAAGTAATATTCTTATCTCTTTCAGAATAAGGCATTTTTCTAACCTTTTACCTTGCAAAAGGAATGTTCTTTTAACCTTGTATAGCCTTTTTGGATTTAATTTCCATCATTTCTTAGAGGATTCATTCGAAAATTTAAAAGGTTAATTTTTAAATAAAATGTCTTTTAAATTTTATTTTCAAATATAAGGTTTTTCAAAAAAAATTCAAAACAAAATTATATTTTCCATAAGAATGTTTTTAAAGTTATTATTTTGTTTCATCAACGATAACAACCCTTCATTTTACACCACCTGGGATATTTTTTATCGATACCATCATTATTATTGCTCTGTAGGGATTATAATTGATTTTTCCTAGGACATTATTGACATTAAATTACTTGATTCCTTTATTATTCCCCTTTGAAATATTTAATTTCCTATGATCATTTGAAATTGAATTTTATGTAATTATCCATATCATTTATAATGGATATGCGTATTATCGAAACCATATATCATTTTTAAATACAGTGTTTTATTTGAAATTTTATATCACGAATCTTTATATTCTCATTATATTCTAAGTTTCATTTAATTCATAGGGAATTATGATTCAAATGTTTCAAAGTAGTATGGGACACTTTGTAATTTTTAAATGTTATTTTCTCGAGAATGATTTGATTATCTTTCAATGGTATCTCCATTCATCAACATGAAAAATCCTTGTTGTTAGTAATCCTTTAGTGAGTAATTATTGATAAATATATATTCTTATTTTAATATGGATATTTGATAAGGCGTAATGTTTATTATTTACTTCAATAATTCGATATGAGGAATGCTTTGGACTGGAAATAAAGGGTGGGCCCAGAATTTATATAGTCTCTTGATGTATAGACAGGTTCCCATTAGAAAAATTAATTGTGAAAATTAAATAGGTTTCTACCAGTAGTTTTAAACCATCTTATAAAAGGTCTTGATTTTCATAACCCATCCCTCTGGGCCCGTGTCGTGACTACCCCAAGACCTCCTTCTATAGGCCAGGGGTTAGTGACTAGCATTGGAAAGGAATATCCCTAAAATGAGAAGGCATTGCTTCAAAAACCTGTACACACATAGATAGGGAACACTATTCACAAGTAAACACAATATAAGAACAAAGGTAAAACCACAACTAAAAACCACCACTGAGTGTAAAAGTGAGTACTAAAGGTAAAGGGGCCAGAATACAAGCCCAACTGAAATTGAAGTACATAAAAAAGGGAAAACATCTCTTGAGGTCGTTCGCCAAGGTTACTACCTAAAGGGTAGGTACAGATCATCACTGCATCTCTCCACGTCTACCGTTCACCTCCATACACCGTCTATCAGTCACCTCTGAGTACCATCAAGACCTGACTCCTCAAGACTCATTCTAGTTATCCTTAATCTGTACAAGACACAACAAGGTGCAGTTGAAGCCCATGTAGGGGTGAGTATAAAAATACCAAGTAGGGACTCCAAGACTCCCGATGGTCTCCCAGAATTCCACAAAGGAAAATCCATAAATCAGGATCTCAATCACAAAGCACAAATCAAAATATAGCTCACACTAGGTAGAACTTAAATACAGAAGTACAGATGATTAGTCGTAAATAAAGATCATCTTATTCTATCAAGAGGCTTTGTTGCTGACCCACACAGGATCACTTGGTGATGACCCACACAGGATAGCTTAGTTCTAACCCACACAGGTTTACTAGGTGCTGACCCACACAGGATCGCTCGGTGCTTACCCACGTAGGATCACTTGGTTCTAACCCACATAGGATCTCTCGGTGTTGACCCGCCTAGGATCGCTTAGTGTTGACCCACACAGGATCGCTAGGTGCTGACCTGCATAGGATCTCTCAGTGCCAACCCACATAGGATCTCTAGGTGCTTACCCACACATGATCTCTTGGTGCTGACCCACACAGGATCGCTATTCATTCTTCACGTCACAGTCAGGCACTAGAATCTCACATAAAGAATTCCTAATTCCAAGAGGATATTCTCCTCAATCCATCGGTTTTACTTCGTCCTACACAAATTCCCACTAAAAATTAACCCAATGAACCACCAAGTCATAAGGGTTTCAACGCAATAGATGGTGCGTCAACCGGACGCCCGCTCTGTAAGTTATAGAAATTTTAGTGTTGATGTCCCGGTTGGATTCAGGTTTAATCCAACCCAGCCATACTCAAACATTCTCAAAAACTCAATTGGATTATCTCAAAAGGACGGCCTCGTCCTAAGGTTTCTATCACCGTAGACGGTTTGTCAAACGGACGTTCGATTTAAGAGATATGCCCATTTAAACATAACTGGACTTAAAGGGGTCCGGGTCCGGTCCGACCCGGTCGGACCGACCCTACCCGGCCCATTGGGCCCAACCTAAAGGGGCTAAGCTTGTCCCGATTCATCTGGTCCTGGTTCGGCCCACTGGGTTGTGGGATCAGCCCGCTGGGCCATGGGCTTGACCCACTGGCCGCAGGCTAGGCCTACGGGGCTGCGAGTTCGGTCCGGCCCACCCGGTAGGGCATGGCCCGCTGGGCGTGGGAGTCTGCACCCCTCCCGAATGGCTGAGCCATTCAGGTCTTCAAATTAGTGGCTCTGGATGGCACTGTACCACTTGGTCGGTCCACGTGGACCAGCCTTCTGCGGAACCCGTGGACCGTGGGTCCGCCCTTCATTGTGGCTCGAAGCCACATCCCTCCTCCGTGTCGCGCCGCCCGGGTCCAACGCGGCTGGAAAAGGCCGGCCACCCCTTGTCTGTCGCAGTGCCTTAGGGTGCGGATGTCCCTTCGCAGCCGGCGGGTGTCGGCTGTCGCCACACCAATGGAACTTCTTTGGGACACCGGTGAAGCTCCAATGGTCCGATTTTATTCCTATATGTGCTTATGGGCTTCTCAGGATGGTGCCTATATTGTGCGGCCCTCGGTTCCACCTTGCCTCCATATCTTCCAGTTTTCCAAGAGGAACTCAACCAATACCGACATCGTTGGAGTGTCTGGGCCTTGTTTGTTTGTCTTGCACTCTCCATGTTAGCATAATAACAAGGGAAGCATTTCAAGAATGAAAAACTCTTAGATAAACAATGAACCCCCTACCTCGAGTTCTTTGGAAGTCACTATGAATGAGGAAGGAGTGTCTATGTTTAAGGGTGATGTGGTTGAAGTAAAAGGTTCACGTCCTTTGCCACTCGTCATCTTCAATGGTTGTCGAAGCTCCATTCTTCATCGATGGAAGACATTGTCGGCACTTCATCACAGGTTCCTCTATTCAGTGCCAAAAACTCGTACTCAATATTTGTTTAAATATAAGAAAAGGGTAGATCATCCCACCGCCCAATTAATGAGGTTCATTAATAAATTTAATTAATGAACATATTAATTCTCCCAACGGTGCGGTTACACAACCAAGTGTAACCATCCATTAAATGGTATGACAACCCAACGGTCCCACCACTTCTACTCAATAGTTACAAATAAAGAAATAAAATTACTCATTGATTTATTTTATTATTTTTTTGTAAATTCCAAAAAAAATAACTTTTCACCCAACCCTTTCCAGTCAAAGTTAATCTTCCCTTAAGAAAATCTCGGCGATGCGGATTCAACGGTGCCCTCATATTTTTAATCTTAGAACTGGTTCAAAATATATAAATCACTACCTGTACATTAACTAAATGTACCTTAAAAAAGTTCAAAAATCTGTTACGGGATCTCCGGGCCTCGGAATCACGTGATTTTAATTTTTGCAGACTCGTAATAATCCCAAA
Source organism: Viscum album (assembly GCA_963277665.1). Lineage (NCBI taxonomy): Eukaryota > Viridiplantae > Streptophyta > Magnoliopsida > Santalales > Viscaceae > Viscum > Viscum album. The sequence goes on along the minus strand of OY728127.1, from coordinate 342,973,186 downwards.
AAATTAAAAAAAATTATATGGAAAATTATGTGTCTTTACATTCTCTCCTCCTTAGGTATTTTTGTCCCTAAAATACATAAAAACTAGGGAAACAAATGGGGCTACTGAGCACGTATCTGAGACTCACTCTCCCATGTTCTCTCCTGGAGGCTCACGTGCTGCCATCGAACCTACACTAGAGGAATTGACTGACCATGAAGGACCTGCTCCTATCGATCCTCTATATCCATTGGGAACTCCACAAACATTGCCCCATCTTCGATTTCCAACTCTCCCAATTTGATAACATACAATGGATCATGCACGTAACTCCTCAACTGTGAAACATGGAAAACATTATGCACCTAGTGCATCTATGGGGGAAGAGCTAGATGATATGCCATCTCACCTACTCTATTAAGGATCTGAAAAGGTATGATGAACCTCGAAGATAGATTGTCACCCCATCCAAATCTCCACAATCCTCATTGGGGTGAGACCCATAGGAAGACATGATCTCCCTCCTCGAACTCTAAGGTTCTATGTCTCCTATCAGCATAAGACTTCTACCGGCTCTATGCAGTCTACATCCTCTCATGGATGATATGCACCTTCTCTGTGGTATCCCATACCAACTCTAGAATCATAAGTGATGACTCCCCTGGGTCTATCCAGCATAGAGGTGATCTTCATGGTCACCCCAACTGTGGCCAAAATCTAGGATGCAAGAATAAAGCATGTCCTCGAGTGTCTGTATGGTCCGCTCTGTCTGACCATTTTTCTTAGGATGAAAGGTACTGCTCAAGCACAGCTGGGCCTTGAACGCCTCATGCAATTCCTTCCATAGTCAGGAGGTAAAACGAGCATTGTGATCTGAGATGATCATCGATGGTACCCCGTGAAGCCATAAAATCTCTTGTACAAAGAGGCATCCCAATCCCTCTACTGATCCTTTCTCTCAGATGGGTAGCAAGTGGGCTGACTTGGTGAGTTGGTCAATGATCACCCAGATGGAATTGTGTCCCCTAGACGTATGTGTTAGCCCTGTCACAAAGTCCATGGAGATACCATCCCACTTCCATTATGGCACCTCAAGTGGTTGTGCTAAGCCTGCTGAAACCTGATTCTCATCCTTCACTTGCTAACAAGTGAGGCATCATGAAATGAACTCTACCACTACTTTATTCATCCCTGTCCACTAGTACAGATGTCAGAGATCCTAGTACATCTTCACCACACTCAGATGTACCTCCAAAATGGATGTGTGGAACTCCCTCAACACCACTTATCGTAGCACCATTAGTACCCTAGTGCATCCTCTAAAGAGGATGACATTCTACCCACCTTAAAAAATCCTTTAGGATCATGTCCTGAGGATATCTGAGCACGTTAGGCCTCGTAGTCCATGTCCCCATGATGTGCCTCCTGAAATCGTTGAAGGATTGGGGGAGTGAAAGTTATAGACTGAAGGTAAGCTTCTCCATCACTATCCACAAATAATATCTACAACGCGGCTAGATTCTTTTTCACCTCAATCAGAAACTGTAGACCAGACCTCCTACTGGGTGTGTCTGATACTACATTCCCCTTTCTAGGAGTGTACACCATCTCAATGTCATAGTCATGGAGAAACTCCAGCCATTGTTTTTGTATCAGGATCATGTCCTTTTGTGAGAATATATACATGAGACTCTTGTGATCAGAGTAGACAGTAAACCATTCATCCATCAAGTAGTGTCTCCAAATCTTCAAGGAAAAGACTACTGCTTCTAACTCCAAGTCATGGGTAGCATAGTTCTACTCATGTTGTCTCAACTACTGTGAGATGTTGGAGATCACTGCTTACTCTTGTGTCAGGATGCATTCTAGTTTGTTCCTTGATGCATCGCAGTAGAATACATACCCAATTCCCTCTTCTGGTAGCCTTAATATGTGGGTACTCATCATTCTCCACCTCATCTCCTAGAAACTCTACTGGCACTTCTACATCCACACGAAATATTGTCCCTTCTTCATCAAAGTTGACAACAGTGCTGCTACCCTGGAAAATTTAGGTACAAATCTCCGGTAGTACCCATCCAATCCCTATAAACTACACACCTAGGTCACACTCTTGGGTGGCTCCCAAGAAATCATTGCGTCTATCTTTTTTGGATCCACTACAACTCCAGCCTCCTAGATAACGTTCCCTAGGAAGTGGACCTCCCATATCCAGAACTGGCACTTCGAGAGCTTTCCATAAAGCTGGTACTCTCAGAGTGTATCCAGAACTATCTGCAGGTGCATGGCATGCTCCTCCTCCATCTCTGAGTACACCAAGATGTCGTCAATGAATACCACCATGAAGTGATCTAGGTAAGGCTGGAAGATCCTATTCATGATTCCTATGAACAATGTTAGAGCGTTGGTCACACCGAAAGGCATCACCAAGAACTCGTAATGGCCATACTGACATCTGAAGGCTGTCTTTGGTACATCCTCATCCAATACCCTGAGCTGGTGATAGCCTAATCTAAGGTCTATCTTCGAAAACCATCGTGCTCCATTTATCTGGTCAAAGATATCATCAATCCTCATCATAGGATACTTCTTCTTCATGGTCACCAGATTCAGGCGCCGATATTCCACACAAATCCTCAAACTCCCATCTTCCTTCTTGGAAAACAAAATCAGGGCTACCCATGGAGAAACAATGGGCCTTACGAACCCCTTCCTCTAAAAGTCTTCCAACTGTACCCTCAACTCACTAAGTTCTACGAGATCCATCTGATATTCTAGAGTAGATATCAGTGTCATCCCGGGGTACAGGTTAATGTAAAAATATACCTCTCTATGAGAAGGTAGTCTTGGAATGTCATCAGGGAAGACATCAGTATAATGGTCCACCATAATAGGATATCTCGGACTCCTCTCATCCACAACACTAAGGGTGATGCTAGCCAACTGATGAGTGATCAACTGCACCCTCCTTCGAGAAATCCCATCCTCTACTGCAAAGGTTTCCTTCTCACCAATTAAAGAAAACCTATTCCCATCCTCACGGACACACCACACTCTATGCCTTAAATAGTCGATCTGAGGATGGACTATAGATAGACATTCCATACCCAAGATGACATCGTAAGGCCTTGATGCCACTACTAGGAGATCTCATCCAAATATATCACCGCCTAGAGTAAGCTCACACTACTTTCACCAATGTGTAATTGTCGAATCATCTCTTGTAGGAGTCTCTAATCATAAGGATCAAGCCAACGGCTCCATCAAAATATGCGAGCTCTAAACGAGTGTCGTGGAAATGAAAGAGTGATTAGCACCTGTGTTTATAAGTACTACATCTAGGGTTTATTAGACACAGATCGTACCTCTAATCATCTCTAGAGCACCGTGGTCATAGGCATATGTCGCCTGAAGCTGATCTCTCCCTTGTCCACTTGCTTCCTATGGTCGGGGTGGACCACCTGGGGGGTGGTGGTGGTACCTCAAACCATTTCCCACTACCTACTACACAGCCTGCTCCTCGGCCACGTCTACTAACCTACGGACCTCCTCGCTTGAACTTCAGTCGTTGTCTTGGCAGTCCCTCGACCATCTGTTGATCGTCCACAAAAGGATTCAGACAGTCATGAGCCATGTGTCCCTATCTGCAGAAAGAGTAACATACTTTATCTCATAGATGACCTCCTCTGCCTCGCAAGCTCTGCACCTCTGACCTTGCATCCTTGGGTCATCCTCTGGAAGGTCTGGCCTTCTTGGACCTCTGTGTCATCTGCCTACTGCCTGTAGTAGATGACTCGACTACTTGTTGTCTGGTCGTGGCTCTCACCATCGGTGCCTGCTCATCTAAGAAGCTCTCCACCAATAATGCTTGCTCGAGCACTCCAGCCTACGTTGAGATATTGAGTGATATCATCGATGCTCTGATATCCCACCAGAGACCCTGCTCAAAGGTCCGAGCCCTGAATAATGGGTCTCGTACCATGTTGGTGGAGTGTCAAGAGAGGTCGATGAATCTCGCTGAGTTCTGGGCCACTGTCATGCTTCCCTGCTATAAGTGCAGTAGCAATTAGATACGCACTGAGTGTAAAGTTGTTTGTACGAACTCTTCCATGAAGAGGGTCTCGAAGTCCAACTAGGAGAGTCTCTCTTCCTCATTCATCTATAGCGTCAGACTCCACCATCTCCCTATTGTGCCCTAGAATAGGCTAGCAGCTAGGATCACCATATGATCTGCTAGTATCTCAACTAAGCAAAAAAACCCATTCCATAGCCTCTATCTAGTCCTCAACTTCCTAGGGATATGTCTCACCTCGAAACCACAGAGGCCTATGTATCTATAACACATGAAATGCACTCAATCGGAATGCACAGTCTGCAGGTGGGGCTGGTGGAAACGGATTCCCTATGAGTGGTGGTGCTGCTGGTACACCACCTGAAGGTGCCATCACCGTAAGAGGGCCCTGCACTGATTCCTCGTCGCTCATTGGGCCATCATCGTGATATCTCTCTAGAATCTTGGATGGCTGTCTATGTGGTGCCATCTTGAAGGGAAAATAGGTGCACCACGGTCAATAAGTTATACCTGGTGAGCTAACTCAAAGAGATCAAAAGAAAAAACAGCATTTTCAAAACACACACAAACAGTGTTTTCATGTACCATGTTGGAAATCATAATTCAGGGTTCTGTGTATGGATACATCAGTCGCTGCACCAACACTAGACTCCCTGAAATGAAACCCGAACTCAAGACACTTAACACTATTGCTCCATTGAAAACATAGACTCTTAGTTCTTTTGGTAGAACTGAACGCCTTTGATACCACTTTTCACAACCCATCCCCCCAAGACCATGTCATGACTACCTCAATCATGCCTTCCACAGGCCAAGGGTTGGCAACTAGCACCAGAAAGTCATATCCCTAAAATGGGAAGGCATTGACTCAAAAACATGTACACACACAGATAGGGAACACTGCGCAAAAGTAAACACAATAGAAGAAGAAAGGTACAACCACAACTAAAAATCACCACTGAGTGTAAAAGTGAGCACTGAAGGTAAAGGGGCTAGAATACAAGCCCAACTAAAATAGAAGTACTGAAAAATGGAAAAATATTTCCTGAGGTTGTCCACCAAGGTTCTTACCTAAAGGTTAGGTACAGCTTGTCAATGTATCTCTCTATTTCTACCGGTCACCTACGTACACCATCTGTCAATCACCTCTGAGAACCATCAATCCCTGACTCCTCAAGACTCAGTCTAGTTACCCATCATCTACATAAGACACAACAAGGTGTGGGTGAATCCCATGTAGGGGTGAGTATAACAATACCCAATAGGGACCCTAAGACTCCTGATGGTATCCCAAAATTCTAAAAAGGAAAATCCACAAAGCATGATCTCAATCACAAAGCACGAATCAAAAGATAGCTCACACCAAGTATAAATTAAATATAGAAGTTCAGATGATTAGTCGTAATGCTAGATCATCTAATTCTATCAAGAGGCTTTGTTGCTGACCCACATAGGATCGCTCGATTCTCACCCACACAGGATTGCTCAGTGCTGACCCACACAGGATTGCTAGGTGTTGACCAACACAAGATCGCTTGGTGCTGACCCACATAGGATCGCTCGGTCCTAACCCACACATGATCGCTCAGTGCTGACCCACACAGGATCGCTCGGTGATGATACACACATGATCTCTAGGTGCTGACCCCCACAAGATCACTCATTGTTGACCCACACAGGATCACTAGGTGCTGACCCACAGAGGATCGCTCGATGTTGATCCACGTAGGAACGTTATTCATTCTTCACGTCACAGCCAGCCACTATATTCCCACACAAAGCACGCTTGATTCTGGGAGGATCCACTCCTCAATCCATCAGTCATACTTTAACTAGAACGAAGTCTCATGAAGAAGTAACCCAATGAACTGTCAAGTCATAATGGTTCCAACGCAATAGATGGCACGTCAACCAGACGCTCGGTCTGTAAGTTATAGAAATTTTAGTGTCGAGGGCCCAGTTGGATTTAGGTTCGATCCAACCCATCCATACTCCAACTTTCTCCAAAAATCAATTGGAATATATCAAAAGTATGGCCTCATCCTAAGGGTTTTTGTGCTACAAACTGTTCATCAAACAGACGTCTGGTTTAGGATATATGTCCATTTAAGTGTAATTGGGCCAAAAGGGGTTTGGGTCCGGTCCGACCCGGTCGGACCGACCTGACTCGGCCCACTGGGCTCAGCACGAAGGGGATGAGCTCGACCCGGTTTGTATGGGCCTGGTCTGGCCCACTGGGTTGCGGGCTCAACCTGCTGGGTCGTGGGATTGGCCCGCTGGTCGCGGGTTCAGCCCGACCCACCTGGTTGGGCACAGTCCGCCAGGTCGTGGAACTGATTGGCCCGCTAGCTAGGCGTGGGGGTCTTCACCCCTCCCGAATTTCTAATCTATTCAGGTATTGAAAGGAGTGGCACCATATGGTTCTGCACCACCTGGATGGTCTACATGGACCCGCCTTCTGCGGAACCTGCGGACTGTGGGTCCGCCCTCCGTCGTGGCTCGAAGTTGCGGCCCTCCTCTGTAGTAAGCCACCACAGTGCACCACCCGGCTCCAACGTGGCCGAAAAAGGCTAGCTGCCCCTTTTCTATCACAGTGCCTTCGGGCGTTGTCGTCCCTTCGTGGTCAGAAGGTGCCAGCCGCCACCTCCGTCGGTCGCCGGTGCCACCACGCCGACGGAACTTCCGTACTGACAGAGCTTTCGCGGGCCACCGGTGAAGCTCTGGTGGACCGATTTTATTCTCTTCTATGCCTACAGGCTTCCCAGGATGGTTCCTATGTTGTGTTCCCCTTGGTTCCACCTTGCCACCATATCTTCCAGTTTTCCATGAGGAACGCAACCAATACTGAGATCAGTAGAGGGTCTGGCCCTTGTTCGTTTGGCTGAAACCCTCCGCGTTAGCATAATAACAAGGGAGGCATTTCAAGAATGAAAAACTCTTAGTTCAACAACAAACCCCCCAACCTTTAGTTTTATGGAAGTTGATGCATATGAGGAAGGAGTGTCCACGTTTGAGGGTGATGCGGACGAAGGAGAAGGTTAACGCCCTTTGGTGCTCATCATCGAATCCTACAACGGTCGTCGAAGCTACGTTCTACATTGGTGGAAGACATTGTCGGCACTTTGTCAGAGGTTCCTCCCTTCAGTGCCAAAAACCCCTGTCCGAGCTTTGTTTAAATAGAAGAGAAGAGGAGATCTACCCACTTCACAATTAATGAGGATCATTAATAAATTTAATTAATGAACCTATTAATTCTCCCAATAGTGAGGTTACACAACCAAGTGTCACCGGCCATTAAATGTTCTGACAACCTAGCGGTCCTGCCACTGCCGCTCAAGAGTTATAAAGAAATAAATAAAATAACTTGTTGAGTTATTTTGTTTGTTTTGTAAAGTCCAGAACTTAACTTTTTCGTGTGACCCTTGCTGGTCGAAATTAATCTTTCTTTAAGTGAATCCCAGCATTGCGGATTCAATGGTCCCCTCGTAATTTTAATCTGAGCACTTGTTCAAATGATATAAATAGTCGTCTATACATATACTAAATGTACCTTTAAAAAGTTCAAAAATCTGTTGCGGGATCTCCGAGTCTCAGAATCACGTGCCGTCAATTTTTGCAGACTCGTAATAATCCCAAATAATTTAAAAAAAATATATTGAAAATTTCAGGTCTTTACATTTATGGTATTTGTTTTCATGTTCCTCAGACATGGTGTTCAATAATTAAGCATTTCCTTCATTTTTCTTCAGTATTTATTATCCATGAGATTTTCACTATGACAAAGTTCATGGATGCATTTCACTATTATTTTATTGATTAAATGGTATGTGTTTTTAGTACCTTAGATTTCCATATTGATTATTCCTTATCCAGTTATTATAATAAAATGTGCTTTTATTTATTTACCTCATCATATTATTTACGCACTTCCTTATCAGTTTATTGATTACATGGAATGTGTTTTAATTTATTACATTATCATATTGATTATGCTAATTGATTCATTGTGGATTCTAATTTAATTTACCCTTACTAATCATTTGATCTCACCCTTATTTTTTTTCTTCCCCATAAATCCAATAAGTGTTCTAGGAAATGTATGTAAGGATATTATAAGTGAGAATAAAGTTATCCTTCAAATAAAAAAAATATATTGTAATTTGTGTATTAATTTATAATAAAAAACTCATGTATGTATCTGATTTACCAAGAATATTAAACTATTAAGTCATTTGGGTTTCATTTCCTTGTAATCATGGGAATGTAATGGTAGTACACACCAACTCCGAGATCACTGGGGTCGGGTCACTACACCACATATCCAATAAATTTTACCTCTCTAATCCAAAAATGATATTTAGAAATCTTGGAATAAAATTTAGTTTCTTATCTTATATCGATGGAAATTTTTAAATGATTTATATTCTATTGATATGGTTGAGAATATACTAGGATATAATCAATATAAATGATCAAAGAGGAATTAATATTGGGATGAAATATCATATTCATCAAATCCATGAAAATAGTTTGAGGGTTAGTTAATCCAAATGTTATCACTAAAAAATTATAATGACTATAACATCTATTGAATATCATTTTTTATATATCTTCAATTTATACTCTAAGATAATGATAACCAAATAAAAATTAATTCTTAGATATTGTAAATTATTATTATCTTAAAAAAGAACCAGTAATAACTCCATCAATTTGAGAAGTTATGGTCCCTAGCTTCCTTAAATCGATCCATGCCCAATTTTTATGTAAATATCATTTATCAATAAAAGTGTGGGATATATTAATAGAAAATGAAAAGGTTACTCATAGTTGATAAAAAAATGTGAGCTTAGAAAAAAAATTAACAAATCCATTATTATAATCATGTTATAATTCATCATGTCTAAGAAAATAAAGTCCCAAATATTTCCAAATCTATATATGATGATTTCACATGTTGGGTATCTTCTGATATACTCTATCCACTTTCAACAAAGAAAATATATATTCAATACTCTATAATAAAATTATATATTCAAACCCAAATCATAAAAAAATAAGAAAAAAATGTATGAAAATATCCAATGTTGAAAATCACATAAGAAAAAATAGCGTCACAAATAAAACATACCTCTAACTGTAGAATATCCTTTAGAAACATCAACAAGTGTCTACATCATTTCATATTACTATCTATAATTTTTTTCAAAATCTTGAACATGATCTATTTAACTACCCTAAATAAAAATTACCTATTAAAATGTTCATTTCTAACCTTATTCACCATTACAATCATATATCCCAAAATAAACATGGATACCACTCTACTAAGATCCTCATGTGTAAACATGTGATACTAGAGTAAAAAAATAGAACCCTTACTCTATCTATCTAAGATCTTCTTCAAAAATAATTCTAAAAATCTAAATCATCTACAATAGTAGTGATAATTTTATTCACATATATATAAACTTTTTTCATGGCCTACTAGACCACTATAAAATCTCTATAATGGAGTTCCTCTTTAAAAATTAGGGGGAGAAAAATATATTCCCTAAATTCTCAATCACCCACCACCCTAAAAAAACTTTTAAAACCAACTATTCCTACTCTAAAAAGATGTACATTCATAATATCTAGTCATTGAATCCATAATATCTTTATAAAAGTCTCTAAAATATTTTTATGTTATCAATTACTTGGTCACCACATCAATATAAGTGAATAAACAAAACCGCCTTACCTGAGAATCTAGTTGTGACCAAAAACTATCTCAAATTTCATTACCTTTGTAACCTCATTCCCTCATAAAGTTAGTGTGAACCAAATGGTATATGTAAAATTTTCTACATACTCACTGACAGATATATTCCCTACATTGAATCCATAAAATTTGGAGCCTTATCTATCCTTAATTTTATGGGATAAAATTTATTATTGGATAAACTTTGATATATATCCCAAGATATCCTTTCATTACTATTTGATTTCATTATGAAATATCACCATTGTATTTATCCTAACAATATAAGTGTTTCTAAATTCACCTTCTAATTCCTTTGAGGATCCATCAACACAAATATTTTTTGAACCTTTCAATATATTCTTCTATGCCTTGAGGTTCAGTATCACCAATAAAAGTAGGAATACGTTTCACCTGGAATTATCAAGTGTTATAGATTATCATCACCAATACTCTTGGTATACCTCTCTTCATATCATGGATTACCCTAAGAATACTCACCATAATTTAAAATTAAGTGGAGGTTTAGTAACTTATATGGGTAGATCATTTTCGGTTTAACCCTCTTAGTGCTCTTCAATACATCATTTCTCATCAACTTTCTCCCCTTCATTTCCCCAAACATGTTTCTTGGATGTTATATCAATAATAAATCAAACCTAAATTTTATAATAATAGACACTAACCACAATACAAAACCATTTATGAACCTCCCCAACTAAATAATATCATGGGCTATTAGTTTGGTTGAGATTGTACCTTGAAACCCACCTCAAATAGTTCATGGGTTGGTGACTATAACTGAGGGTATAAAAGCACACAAATGGGAAAATTAACATAAAAAATCCTAGGATCAAAGGAAAATCACCAATCAACTCTGTAAAAAAATAAATAAACCAATATAAACATGTATGTAATGTCTTATGGTAGTGAATATGCTAACACCTAATAAATCAACAACAATACCAAGCTAGTAAAGTCCAGCCTAATCACCAATTTCATTTTTATGGCCTGAAAAAACATATATATATATATATATATATTTGTGTGAGATTAAAATTATACATAGTAGGATTCTCCCTAAAACCTCCCATGTAAATGTGGAAGAATTATACTAATGTTTTAGTGAATAAATAGTGAACCCAACTCATTACATATTTTATTTCAACTAGTTTCCCATCCTTACCAACCCTCAATCATCCAAATATTTTATATAAGAATAAGTAATATAATTTTCAGAACAATATATAATAATATTGTATCCTACACCCAATACCCCACTAAACAAGTATCCCTCACACCCCAACGACAAGCTTTATAAGCTATCATCCCCTTCATATCCACATAAATAAATATCAATTCACAACCATAACTACATAAACATAATCATAACCACATAAACATCCAAGAATTATCTTATAATAAGGCATATAATCAAGAAGGATATAAAGCTTGTGCCATCCTACTTCTATGTACACCTCTACTATGCACCCACATCATAAACATGTATTTAATCTATTATAAAACATATATATATATATAAACCTTAATCTATTATAGCCTATATATGTATAGATTCCCACTATTTCACAATATAGCCTTATTAGTCCTTATTATTTTATTTATTTATTACTAGTTAGTTTGTCCATCGTGAAAACTATGCATGTTACCCTTAGTGAAAATTCTGCAAGTTTCCCTTATATAAGGGCTTCTCAGTTCTTTTTGAATGTGCATAGTTAGTCTACATGGGTAGTGAATGGTTCAGGAGATATGGAGAGGGGTTACCATTATATGAGACTTATATGGATCATGGATTGTGCACAGTTATGAGAAACCATATGAAAACCATGTGAGGTCCTAGAGTTCTTAGTATAGTTGGTTGTATAGTTGGTGCATGGTTTCCTAAAATTAGTGGTAAAACCATGTGTAGTGCCTATATCATTAAAAATGAAAGTTTACCCTTTTTCCATAGCTTGGATTTACCAAAAAACACACCCTTCCTTTTAACATTCAACCCCACACACACACTTGGGGATCCTCCATTAACTTTTTACTCTCCCCCTTAGTAATTTCAAGTGTAAAAATCATGATTTATCTGTGATTCATGTAGGAAACCACTCTTGGACTCTTCCTATTCCCTTATTATCTCTTTTTCTCTCTTCTTCTTTCCCAAGCTTGGACTCAATGACCTAGGGTAATCCCTGCTTGTTTTTAATTTGGTGGTTTGGTGATTTTAGGGATCATGGGCATTCTTATTGATCTTTTGAGGCTTTTTTGACCATTCTATGGTGGATTAACACTGAAATTGTCAAATTCAAAAGGGTTAACGATAAGTGGTCTTTTTTATAGTCCTTTAAATATATAAATATGATTTCTTATTATTTTAAATATATGTTTTAGGTGTTTTTAAAGTGATGTCAAGTGTATCTAGTTGATTTTATGAAATGGAATTTGTTACCTTTTATATTCTTCAAATGATTATGGGATTTTATTTTAATTTTCCAAGTGTAATGCCTATTTTGGAAATTCATGCTTACCTAGTGTTTGTATAAAGGCCTGGATAGCTCTTTGAAATTAGTAATTGGATTTATAAAGGGTGCTTTGGTTTTAGAAATTTGTTTTATGTCTTGGTTTTATAAAGAAGACTCATGATTCCAAAATAGAACTTTCTAAATAGTTTATTTAGATAATGAAAACCCCTTAAAAATTCCCCTTGTATTTTTAATGTAAATATTTATTCATTCCATATACTGGATGTTGGTTTGAATTGATTGGGATTTATATTATATATAAATACGTGATTATTTATTTGATGCACCTCTATTTGAATGTCATGGGAATCCATGGGTATCTCGGTGGTAAATCTTGATACTTACACTAGTTCCTGATCACACACTATCTAGTGTCCATGAGATAGACTTCATTCTACTTATGGGATTATTCTATTTAGTTAGGCTAGTGAGGTAAACACCAGGTTTTGGATAATATATTTTTTATCTAGTATTAGCCTTATTTAGTAGTTGTATAGCCTTTTCCTAGATTATACCCATATCACATAGGTTATCATGATGGCTATTTTGTGTTTGTTTCATTTTCCATTTTCTTGTAACTCTATTTTCAAATGGACTTTAATATAATTCTTTCCTTTCCTCCCCTTTTTAAATGTCCCTCACTGTATCACTTTCCACTTTTTTTAGAAAGGTTATATAATTTTTTTTCTTAAAAACTAGTTTTTTTTTTCAATTTCTAAAGAGAATTTTATTTGAAAAATATTAGCATGTCACTTATTTTTCAAATCAATGGAAAACATACTTTTTATATCTATTTTCAAACTACTATAAAATAGTTTTACTTTTAAATGATATGTATAGACTAGAGGGTGGTTACCTGCTAATATTTATAGTTCATACCTTTCATCATACCTAGTCATTTGGTTCTACATAGATGCAACAATATGATATTCAACTCATGATTGGTATTGGGCTCTTAGTTTGGGATGATGGTGGTGGAAAATGGAGATACTCTGCTTCCATATTAAGATAATCAGTGTTCCATGTTTAGTTCTCCTTATATATTTTAGTATTGTTGATGTATAGTCATTTCCAGTTTTCTATTGTACACTCTATTACTTGTTCTTTTTATTCAATTTGTATTGATTTTTAGATGTTGTCTTGTGTTATTTCCCATCACAGATTTTATTATTTTTTTGTGAGATTTTTATTCTTCTTATGGATTTTTTTCAAATATATGGTATCTATTTATTTCATAATATAGCCACCCAATTTCTATAATGGTAATGATGGGTTACCACGTCAAAAACACTTGTTTTATAATTATTATTCGATTGAAATCATTCCCATTTGTACTCTTTAATTCCCATGGTTTTTGTTCCCACCATAGTGTGATTAGAAATATCCCTTGGGGAAGTCACAGGCTAACTTGAGTTTCCTGTCCAAGGTTTGTCCTGGGTTGGTTCATGAACAAATGGTATCAGATACTAAGTTCTTATGAAGGCCTATATTTTTTATTCACCCTTGATAATTTTGGATTTATGGTATATTGGAGGAAATATCATTAGAATTCAAGTAGTTGGTCATGATTAAGGTTCCTGATCACCACCTCTTGGGATAATTCTTGAGTTTATAGGGTTATTTGAGATGTGAATGACTTGAATTCAATCATGGTTTCCAGGTTTTTTCGAGTTGTTTAGTTCTTATTTGAGAATTTATGAATTATTTTTAATATTTTATGGGTTATTTTGAGAATTTGTGGTTTTAATATAATATTTGGAAGGAATTCATGGGTGTATAATTATTATAAACATTTTGGAAAACTGTGTAGCAACCAATAATTTTTGAACATATATATTACAACTTATTTTATGAATATTCATTACATAACATTATAATACTTTCTATGACCATAAATTTTTAGTGTATTTAGAGATACACAATATTAATATATCATGGATGATATTCAATATGTATCACAATGATCTTTCCACATAACACTATTCTTAGATATACCCTAATTAAAAACCTTCTTCATAAACTAGGGAAAGGAAACATAAGAAAGAGTGATCTCAAATTCTCAATAAGGTTAAACATAATAAATATCAATAAATTTTCATTAGTGAGAAAAAGATAAGCATATTGGTATGAAAATATAATCATGAGTTACAATAATCATAATCAATCATTAAAATATCATTAATCATATATCAAGTCATATGAATTTTTGATAATAAAAGACAAAATTCATAGGTGTGAGGAATCATCAATAATAAATCATAGGCCATGAAAACACATCATATGAGTAAAAAGGTTTATAAGGTATCTTATTTTCATTTCACTACAAAAAATTCCTTTAACAGCACTAGAATTGGCCTTTATCAGTGCTAAAAAATTGTTGATAATAGAAGAATGGTTAAAATCCCAAAGCTTTTATCAGTGCCAAAAAAGCACTATTAAAGGCCCCATTTAAAAATGCTTTTTTAACATTGTTAAATAGTGCCTTTAATAGTTCCTTTTTATCATTGAGGAAACACTATTAAAGGGGGTAAGATTATATTTTTTTCAAAAACCTATTAGCTTTCCCACTTTATCAGCACTTATATGCCCCCTTTAATAGCTCTCTACCCCACTTTATCAGTTCTTTTCACCCCACCAACCCTTTTATCAACACTTTTCAAATTTCTAGCCTCATGTGCACCCACCTAGATTTGAACCTTGCAGCTCTCCTTTGAATATTAAATGCCTTTACCACTACACCATGTTGTTTTTCTGTCTATTTAATGATATTTATATTTATTTATATATATATATACATATACATTTACATATATTTGTATAATTATTTTTAAATACATTTATAAAATATATGTGTGTGTGTGATATATATATATATAATTATATTTATTTAAATAAATTATATATTATATTCATTTACATATACTAAAATATTATATAAATATATATCTATTTATTAATACCCACACATATGTATATATAAATATTATAAATATATTTTTATAATGTCAAAAATGGTAATATATTGTTTTAAATACATTTTTAGAATATTTATTTATTTAGATATATTATAATATACATTTTTACATAAATATGTTGATGTATGTGTTTATATGAGTGATTTATTACAAGTTAATATAAGAAAACTTGAATATATTTAATTTTAAATAAAATTACATTATACAAAATGATAAAATTTAAAAACCATAATATCGATATAAATGTAAGACCCAGGAATAAATTTAGTCCCCACTGAAAAAGGTAAAAAAATACCCCCTTAACTAATTCTGAAAATCCATCGAATGTTAAAAAATTGGGGTACCTTGACTAAAAACTCATTTTAGGAGGCCTTGTGAGCCTTTTGTATCCTCAAAAAATTTGGCAAAGGTTGACCTCTATCACTAAGGGTGTAGATATCTTTACAGGCTTTGATTTGATATGTGGTAGATCCCAAACGAACACCTAAATTAAAATTTTTTATTTTTTGAAGTTCGAGTAACATTTTCAACTTATTTTAGATTATTTATTATTTTTTGATTTTTTTATCTTAAAATTGATATTAAATTACTATTAATTGGTAATAATTAGTCAATTATTATTTAAAAATATTTTTTTACTTATTTAATAAGCCATTTTCACTAAATATATTATATATTAAATGTAAATACCTATTTTCCTTATCCAAAAAAATTCAAAATATATATATATTATATTTATATCAATATAAATATATTTATATATTAATATATTATTTTTAATGAAATGTAATTTTTTTTGAAGTATAATTTTATCATATCTTGTAAAAAAGAACTTATAAAATACCTCATTTATCAGCGCTTTTTTAAAAGCACTGATAAAGTCCCCCCCCCCTTTAATAGAAATTTTTTAGCACCATTAAAGACCCCCTTTAATAGATCTTTTTTTAGTGTTGACTAAGGGGGTCTTTAACAACGTTTTTAGCTATTTTTTTCAATCCCTAGCACTGGATAAACCTAGTTTTGTAGTAGTGTTTTCTGAACGAGGTACTTTTTACTTAAACCTTGAATAGAATCTTCATTTTAATGTACACCACATGAATGGATTTTCCCTATGTCATGACTACTCAATGATTTAAAACTTCCTTTATAATTTTTTATGGTTCTTATAATAAAAAAAAATTATTAATATTTTGTATATTTTTATATTTTGAATGAGTTATTTTAAAATGAAAAAATAATCTTCCTCAATAAATATTCCAGTGATCTTTTATGGGAATTTTTCATCTATAATAACGTTGTTTGATGTTACTTATGCTTCACTGGGGATATGATCCAATGATACCACTTTATTATTTATCTATATGTTTTATGAATATGATGATGAAATATTGATGAAACTCATATTATTTTTCATGTTTTTATCTATGATGAAATGATATATGTTTTCATGATCTTGTGATATACATAGGAATGGATTTTGATTATGCAAGTAATGGGTGTGTTATAGACCTCCAATACATTGGTTAAAGATTAATGTCTTATGAGATCAAAGGGTAGATGGGATGTTATATCAATCCCAAAAAGTGGGTACATGGGAGGTTAAACCAAGCCTGAAAATAGGGTATAGAAGAGGTTATCCCAATCCCAAAGCAAGCACATGGGTTGTTAACCCAAGCCTTATGTGTGAAGAAAAACCCGGCGGGTAGCCTTGATGTAATATTTATATGATTATGATTATGCCACACTTTATGACACTATTTTATTACATGATCTTATGTTAATGTTATGCTCCCATGGATAATTTTATTTTATTTCTTTATGATTCATTTCTTATGAACTTCTAAGATTTATTTCATGACTCATGATTATGATCTATGAATTACTAGATAAAGTTTTGAAATATTAATCTCGTGTTCTCATACACTTATGATCATATTATTATTAAATGATCATTGATATCTCCCATGTTTACCCTTACTAAGAATTTTATCTCATCCCTTATTGTGTTTCATTTTCACTGGGATATAAATAAAGGTTTTAAGTATGATATGAATAATTAGGGTGCTATTTGTGAAGAACTTAATTGGAGATGATGCGGTTCTTTTATTTATTAGTTGTTTATGCATCCAAGTTTCTAAAGACAATAACCATTATGGTTTTGTAATGGATCATAATGATATGTAATTAATATTCATATAAAAGGATATAATATTTATGTATGTAAATTTTGGGCCTCTATTTTTTATATTAAATCATGGTTTAGTTATTTTTTGGAAAATAGGATGAGGAAACTTTAATGAGAACCCTTAGTATTAGCCTAAGTATTGGATAATGTCATAATTTATAGTAAAAAAGGAGTGTTTTGTTTATAGAAAATGCATCTTTGTATGGATAATTTTAAGTGGATGTGGTTGTGGAATAGATTCACCTAGGGGTAATTACTCTAAATGGGTTGGATTGGGTATTAACTTGATCATCACCAGTTCATAATGAGTGATCTTAATACTAAAACTTGGTTTACAATGGTTATTTAATATTATTATTATTATCACATTATGATTTTTGGTTTTATTTAATGGTAGTAACTCAAAGGAACCATGTTAACAGTGAATGTGACTAATAATATAATGATTTTCCTATTGATAAAATGAATGTTATGGGAATGTCATTGTTATTATTATATAACATTCTCAATCCAAGAATCGTATTGAGATTCCAAATGAGAAAAGGAGGTAACAACATTCTATTTAGTCCTTTATGAGGTAATATCCACCATATTTCAGTGGGTATATTAGTTGATTAATTTTTGAGTAATAGATCAGTACCATGAAAAGAATATTTTTCATTCTCCAGTGTTTGGATCTTGAAAATTTAATTTTGGTTGGTTATCATTTGGAAATAGAATCAGGTCAATGGTTAACACTTATCAAGAACACATGGTAATAATAAGTAATTGACTCTATAGATTGGGAATGGTTTAGAAAGTTATTTTTCAATAATTACTTTCCTTATATTATTCATATGAAAATGGAGAAGAAATCTCATGAGTTAAATATGAAGGATGATAAATCCATTAATACCAATGATAAAAAAAATTACAAGACTGGTGACGTACACTTTTGATATTATCATTGAACCATAAAGAAATATTAATCAATTCTTTAGTTTCTTAAAGCCATGTATTTGAATGGTGTTTTCCATGTGAGACTTCGGTAACTATAAAGAAATAATTCTATGTGCTATCAAGGTAGAAAGGGAGATTTCAGTCACCCATCAATATCATGGATTTGATAAGAAAAAAATATGGAATTCAAAGGAAATTATAATAATAAAATCCATGGAGGGAAGAATATGAGTATTATTTTATGCTAGGAGTGTCGAAATAAATATTGATGAAATTTTCTTAAGGTAACCAATAAATGTTTTAATTGTAGAAAGTAAGGTCATTGGGTAATCGAATACCAAAGTGATGGGAAAATTAGTTAATGTAGAGAAATCTTCATAAGATGCACCACCCACACTCAAGTGTTTCAAATTCAAGGAGTGTTGGTGTTATGCTAACCAGTGTTCAGATTTTAGAGTTAATGATTATAATAGATGTCAGCACCCTCTTAAGACTAGATACAAAGTTAAATGTCATGAGGTCACTATTGTTGATATGGGGTAAGATAACTAAGTGGTGAAAGGCACACTTACTATCCACTATATAACTATTAATGTCTTATTAAATTCTAGATCTTCCCACTCTTTCATATTTGAATAATTTTTAAGGGTGTCACATTATTACTTAAATGATTATATATTGAATTAGTAATGAAAATCCTAATGGTACTATGATTTCATCTCAAGTATATGATTCCTCTCTAATTTATGTTTTTGGGAATGTGCTTCCAGTAAATCTTTTTATTTACCCTCTAGTTGAATTTGATGTTATTTTAGGCATGGATTGGATTTCTTTATATAAATATCATATAAATTGTTAATGAAGGGAATTCTCATTTGATATTTCAAACAAATATATGATTTTCTATCAATGTGATGATAAATATAAACTTCTAATGGAAATTACAGCTATTTTATAGGTCTTTCTTATTATTCAAAGTAGATATTTTCTCAAATGGTTGCTGGGAAAATCAACATTGAAGATATGCCTATTGTATGGGAGTTTATTGATGTATTTCTGGAAGATTTTCCCATACTTCTTCTGAATCATGAAGTTAAGTTTTCAATAAAACTCATACTTGGTGTTACACCTATTTCAAAGAATCTATATAGAATAACCCCAATTGAGTTATAGGAACTAAAGAAACAACTATAAGATAATATTGATAAGGGATTAATTTGGACAAGTAAATCACCATAGGGAACACTTGTTTTTTATTAAGAAGAAAGATGGATCAATGTGACTCTATATTGATTATCAAGAACTTAATAAGATCATTATCAAGAATAATTATCTTCTTCCCTGTATTGATGATTTTTTTGATTAATTATAAGGTACTCAAAATTTTTCCCAGATTTAACTTCATTCTATATATTGTCAATTGAGGGTTAAAAGTGAATACATACCAAATACATCCTTCCATAAAAGGTATGAACACTATGAATTTATAGCGATTACATTTGGTCTTATTAATGCCTCTTATATCTTCATGGATTTAATTAATAGTCTTTAGATATCACCTTTATCAATTTGTGGTGGTCTTTATAAATGATATTACTATATATTATAAGCGAAAAGATGAGTATAAAGATCACTTATGTATTTTACTAAAGACCCTAAGGAGAAGATATATTAAAATTTTACCACGTGTAAATTTTGGATAAAGAGAGTTTCATTTTTTTGTTATATATTCTCAAGTGAGGGTATATCGGTGGATCCATCGAATATGTTAGTTGTTGAAAATTGTCCAAAACCAACCATTGTGACTGAAATTCAAATTTTTATTGGATTTTATGGATATTATTTATGACTTTTTAATAATTTATCATGATTATCTAATCTAATTACCATGTTTACTGGAATAGAAGTCGCGATCATTTGGATGGATGAAAGTGAGGAAAATTTCAAGGAGATGAAAATAAGTTTGGTTAGCATACCTTTACTTACACTACCATACAGTGTAGAAGGGTTTTTTATTTATATTGATTCATTATAAAAGGGGATAGTATTTTTTTCATTTCAGAATAATATGGTGATAGATTATACCAAATTCCATTAATGGTTCATGAGTAAAATTACCTGACCCATGACCAAGAGTTACTAGTGGTAATCTTAACATTAAATATATGGATACATTATATTTATAGAGAAATTTGTGAAATATATACTGATCATAAAATTTTAAAGTATACATTCACTTAGAAATATTTTAGTGTGCACCAAATAAGATAGTTTGAGTTGAATAGAGATTTTAACTTCTGAATACTTTACCACCATTGGAAAGCGAACAAGGTGGATGATGTTATGAGTCGAAAGGATCATGATATATTATCTTTTATGAGGATAAATAAATATCCAATATTTTTTTATTTTCAAATGATGGACCTTGAAACCTTAAAATCTTTAGGGAATGAGATAAATATTATCTTGATCAATTGAGTGTCCAACCATCTATCCATGTGAATATTAAAGAGATGGAAAAGGAATATGTATAGCTATAAAAGAAGGTGAGAAATATTTCTAAGTTCAACCTTGATTCTAATATAATGATAAGGTTCAGAAACTGAGTATGTTTCCCATAAATATCAGGCTTAAATAATTATCTATTGGAATAATCTCATAGATCATGATTATTTATTCATCATGGAAGTACGAAGATGTATAGACATCTCAAAGAGTGTTTCTTATGGGACACCATGAAGAGAGATATTATAGAGTATGTATCTCAATGCTTGTAATATTAGCAAGTTAAGGATAACAGATAGAATTTTAAAGGTATGTTATAATAATTACTCATTCCATAATGGAAATGGGAAAACAACACTATGGATTTTGTCATTGGACTCCCCAAAATATTTGAAGGTTATAATGCTATTTGGGTTGTATTTGATCACCTTGAAAAGTTAGCACACTTCATTTATATAATAGAATATTTCTCTCTTGATCATATTTATAGAATATACACTAATTGGTAAGGTTTAATGGAATACCACATTCTATTATATCTCATCACTAATGATCTTGTGTCTAAGTGGTGCAACCTTCTGTTTGGCATTCAAAAGACTTGAGATCAAATCTAGGTGGGTGGATTTGTAAAGATACTGGAGAAGTGATATATCAGTCATTGTATTAGTCACTATATTAATTAACATAGAAGTGGAACTATTCATCTGAATTGGGTCTATAGGACACAGGGCCTCTGGGCCACCACAAGCCTTCGGTCCAAGGGATTTTAGGCCATTAATGGTCCATAGGACCTCCAGGCCATGAACCGGTTAGGTCAAACCACACGGAAGCATGACCTATAGGAGGAATTAAAGAAAAGTAGTAGCCACCATAGTGGAGTTAACCATATTATGAATAAAGAGCGAGAAAACTAAAAAAATTCCACTAGGACCATGAACCATGAAATTATGCATTGGTAAATGCTAGTCGATTAGCCACGTGAGGTGTGGATCAAAGCTCCATCAATGAAGAAGATGATATGGTGGGGTAGTTCTAGTTTAGTTGGGTCTTGGGAATTTGGTTTATGTATTAGGTCATTTTCCCCTAGGACTTGGGTCATGTATATAGTAACTCAGTCTTAACACACATGGCTATTAAATCATTTTAGATGAATATTCAGAACAATAAAAAAAATATACTTGAGGACTGTAATAGTTTAGTGTCTTTAGAAACTTGGAACACATTCTTCTAGTTTGGTGAAATATCTTAAACATATCTTCTAAATATCTTCCCCTTTGTTACTCCTACTTAAAACCTTTATTCATAACCTAGGGAATGGAAACATAAGAAAGGGGGGAGCTCAAATGCTTAGTAAGGGTAAATAAAGTAAATACATAAGCATAACATGAACATAAGGGTATGATAATATGATCATAAAATTTGAATATCATACCCAACATAAAAAGATCATAATCATGAGAAATGGAATAAATATTGGTATTTTATAATACATGAATCCTAAGATAATCAAGAACATGAACCATGTGAGAATATCAAAGCATAAGACATAGAATTTTTGGTAGACACATAAACATGTAAAATCATTCCATATAAGTCAAGGGTAATTTTCAAGAACTTATCAGGTAACTTCATAGGGACTACACCTACTGGTTGGGACACACCATCATCCCCAATAGTAGTCCTTTCCTTATAAGGGATCAGATTTACCCATCTTCCCATTGTGGATCAGGTTTCCCTATCTTCCCCTAGTGGATCAAATTTCCCCATCTTCCCATAGTGGATCAATCCTATCGACTTGATTTACATCATTATCTCATGAGATATAAATATTTACCCAATGAATTGGAGGGAGATATAGGTCCCACCTATCACATAAAATCATGCTACATGTTCCACAAGATAATAAAACTTGCATCATATCATGACCCATATAAAGAGATTGGTTTCATAAACATCATATCATAACCCATGAAATGAAATGGTTATAATAAAAATTTCATCATATCATTAACTAAGAAAAATATATACGTCTCATAATCATTTCATCAAAGCATAAACTGTGAAAAGAAGTGAGTTTCAAGAGCATATAACCCATGGAAAAGAAACAGGTGTCATAAACAACATTCCATAAATACAAAAACCATTCAAGAAATAATATGAATAGTATTCTTGGATCATATACCTAGTAAGGCATAATTATAACAAATTATTTCATCTTATATGGAGAATGATTTTTAAAGATCAAATGAAACATTTCTTAAGGTAAATAGCCTTTGTTTGAAATTCCTTTTTATAAAACCATTTCAAAATCCTTTTCTTATAAAGAAATATTTATAATTATATTTTAAAAAAACTCAAGGAAAATATTTTTTCCTTTATGAAAAACTATTTTTAAAAATTAAATCATTTTGAAAACATTTTTCTTTGAAAATATATTTTAAAACTTATAAAGGAATCATGAAAACATTTAGAATTCCTTTAACTTTGAAAATAATTTGAAAATTTATAAAGAAAGATTGAGAACATTTTGAAAACATTTTTCATTTAAAAAATATAAAAGAGGATTTAAAACATTTAAAAAACTTTTTAAGTATAAAACCTTTTTAAAAACCTTTTTTTAGAAAACATAGTTTTGAAATAAAATAGATTTCTGACCAAAATGAGGAATAAAGTCAGATTTTCATAACATTGTTTTATTAATTATATTATGTAAAAAATAGTAGAAATGTTACTAATACATGAATATGTCATGGATAAACATAGTATAATAAAATTCATGAGTGTTATTGATATATGGATTATAATATTTTATCAATGGAAGCATAATCGTATATAATCTCGATAAAAAATAAGATCGTAGCAATAAACTATTACCACTTTGGTAACTTTGAATCATACTCTACATGAGATAATAACATTAAATAAAGATTAAAATATCATTATAGAAGGATATTCAAGATATAAAATTTCAAATGGTAGTATATACACCGCATAGAAAAATATAGGTGCATGACATGACATGTATCTCAAAGAACGCAACTTGAGATAAAAATTACATTACCAATTTGGTAACTTTTAAACCATAACCCCCATAATAGAAATGTCTTAAAATTGATATTTAAATTCCCATAAATTTAATTATAATAATAATATAATACATTCATGGTCAATATATACACCACAAAAAATAAATGAGTGGTGAATAAGGCATATATCTCTCGGATATAAAAAGTGATGGGAGAAAACCCTTACTACTTGAGTAACTTTAGAATCATGATACCCATAAAATAAAAAATTAAATTAAATATTTTAATATCATTAAATAAATTAAATTAATTATATAATATTTCATTGTTCAGTATATACATTACACAAATGAATTGAGTGGTGAATGTGGCATGTATCTCACGAAAATAAAAAGTGAGATGAAATTATCTTACCTTAAGTCTTGAATTTATTTATACACATTCAACCCTCCTATATAATAAATATAAGTTTACTATAAATCTAAAAAATAACCATATTATTATATATAATACCATATATGATTTTTTTTATGACTTTATATTACCCGTTTATTAACAACTCTATGTTAATGTTATGTTTCGGGTAATATATGCTTTTTTCTTATAAGTTTTGGCTTCTTATTCTTGATTATCTTACTTAGATCATGATTTAATTATTTACAAAATTTAAATAATGATATAAATATAATATATATTCATTATATATGTATTTATAATAATATATAAAATATATAAATATGAAATGGAATACACCATTCATGGAGACAGTAGGTCGTACATATGCATGAACACTATTTATGTTTTATTGTCCTACTGAAAGAAATAAAGTAAATAACATATATGTATATATATAATATAATTTAATTAGAATTATTATGACATATATATAATATAATTTTACTAAAATAATTATTAATACATTCTATATAGAGTGTGAACGAATCACATTGCTTTGAGGAGGTGGTATTCTACACGTCCACAAACTCAGTTACAGTATTTACGCAAAATGGAAATCATGAAGGTGAGTTTTATATAATAATTACAGAGGGATAAATACATAATAAATATAATATATATTATATAAAAACATATCATCCATCATAATTCCCAACTGTGAGATATGGTAAAGCAAAAAATCAAAAACATCGTTTCATGTGAAGGTAGTTTGTCATTCACAAAAAATGGTAAGTTTGGTACCCATTAGATGGAAGTGTGTGTAATTGTAGGTGGAACCCTTAGAATAAAAACATCTCAGTATATTTAGGATAATTATTTTATTATATATTAATGTAATAATAATAGTTTTTGGGTGTGTAATGAAGATAAAACAAAGGAGCTTGAGGAAGGATGTTACCTCTTCTTTGGGTAACTCCTCTTGGTTTGCATCAAAGGGATTAAATTTTTGGATTTATTACCAAAGTTAGGATTATATTATTAAGTTAGGTATATTGGAAGATTATTTTACCAGATTTTTTTCAATCCAAATGGCTTGATAGGTGTGAACAACTGGGACGGGTGAGTGCCTTTTTATAGTGGAGTAGGAGTGGTATTCTTGTAAATTTTTTAAAAGGTAATTCCACCCATGTTTTTCCCATGTAAAGTGGTTTAAATAATGGTAAAAATTAAATAAAATGGATTATAGGTTATAAATATGGACATAAAATGGATTTTTTACAAGTTTCTAGGAAATTTTGTCCCTTAAGTTTAAGGTTTAGTCCTTTGTTAAGCTCATTTTTCTTCTAATCGATGTAATTAATTTTAATTACTTTCAAAAATATTTTTAGTAAAAAACAAAAATGTTGTTATTATAAATTATAAATTATTTTGATTCCAAATGTGGAATAAATTTTTTCAAGTTCTAATCATATATGTGGAATAAATTAATTTAAATTTAATCCCACAAACGGGATGACAAAGCGGGTTTTTTAAGTAAAAATGTTCAAAAGTTTGAGATGTTTTTATATCCAATTTCAATGTGAAATTTATTAAAATTATAAAAAGAGTATTAATTTATGTAAAATTGATCTAATTAAACTTCAAAACTAAAATAAAATATATTTCAAATATAAAAATAAATTAGATGAAAAAACAATTTTGAATTAAAATTCTGTGTTTTCACTATTCACCAAAAAATGAAACTTCTTAGAAAATTACCAAAAATTCACCCAAATTAAATTTTATGTTATTATTCAAAAAATAAAGTTTATTTTGTTAAATTAAAATTATAAAAGTTTCAAAAATCATATTAAAAATGGTTTCACCATTAAAAGGCAGTAAATTTACATTTTAAAAAAATACATCTTTTTATTCATAAAATTTGATTTTGTTTATCTTATACCAAAAAAATATATTAAATGAGTATAAAAAATATTTATTGAATATATTATATATAAATTTTATTAAAAAAATTAATCAAAAGTGGTTTTCTTAATTTATTGAGATAAATATGTGTTTGTACATAGAAAAATAGTTTTCTTAGAAAAGTAATTTCTTTATTCTCAAATTGTTATTACATTCATATATAATAATTTATAATAAAAGGATTAATTTTATATACATGTGTAAATAATATTTTCACAATTTAGTAAATATTATTTGTAACTTCCATTACAATGGCTAGGTGTTAGCTATAATAATATTTTAATAGTATTATTAAGTGTATATTGTCGTCTAGTATAAATCGACCTTCTATGTAACACAAGTTATCAAATGGACTCGGTATTGTGTGTAATAATATCCAAACATATTGTTTCAGGTTTTTTAATCTAATATAATTTTTTCTTGTAGCATAATATTGACTTAGTGTTGTGTATAACACAATCCACACTTGGTGCTTTTGTATAAAAAAAGTTATATTCAGTGTTGTTTGAAATGAAAAATATAAATAGATTTAATTAATTTGAAAAAAAATAATTCAAAGAATTTCATGGTGTTGAAATGTAAGTTTTCCCTCCTATAATGGTTAAAAATGGGGATTATCAATAAATCAAAATAAAAATCTAAGACCTTTAGTTCATTCCAGACTATTATATTTGATCAATATCTGAGCTTTACCTTAAATTTATGGAGAATTATTTAGTAAGATCTTGATACAAAGTTGTGTTTTAGTTCCAGTTATCATCCTAAGATATATAGTCATTCTAATAGAACCATTAAAATTATGGATGGAATACTAATATTTTTTTCTCTAGATTTCAAAGGTGATTGGGATCAACACTTTCATATTTTCAAATTCTCTTATAGTAATAGCATTAACTTGAGAATTCAGATGGATCCTTTTGAAGAACTATATGGAATAAAGAGAAAAATTCAAACTTTCTAGGATAAAGTTAGAGAAATAAAGCTATAAGGGCCTCATATAGTTAAGTAAATGGAATAGAATGTTTGAGTTATTCAACAGCACATCAAGGTGGATCAAAGTTGACAGAAGAGTTATACTAATCTTTAGTGAAATCTAGAATTAAAAGTTGGTGAGATGGTATTTTTGTAAATTTATCCATATAAGAAGGTAATGATATTATTAAATAATAGAAAATTGATCCATGATTATATTTCCCCCTTTAAGATTCTTGATTGAGTAGGGATGGTATCTTATCACTTGGTGATTCCATCATTCCTCTCTCAAGTTCACGATATGTTCCATGTATCTCATTTTAGGAAGTGTATACTTGATCCTTCACATGTACTAAACTCATATATTTTAAAAATAGATCATGATATTTCCTATAAATGAAAACTAGAACAAATCTTTTATTATAGTGATAAAGTGGTACCAAACAAGTATACTCACTTTGTTAAAGTTCTCTAGAGGAATACGAAATTCCATGAAGCTATATAGGAACCTGAGGATGTGATGAACTAGATATATATTCATTTTGTTGTATATGAGTGATGAAATTTTGAGCTGAAGTTCATTTTTAAGGTTTGTATAATATAAAACCCAGTTATTTTATATTTATTTCCTTTGAAATAAACTTCAATTATTTAATGGATTATTTTACACACAACCCCAAGCCTAAATGAACTATGATATAGTAAACCATTATAACCTAGCTGTTAAATTTTAGTTATGAATAAGAATAACCAAATTATTAAAAATTATGTATAAAGGTTTTATAATTAAAATTCATTTATTAATTGATAATAATTAAGTACTCAATTTTTCGTAAATTTGTTTTATATTTCAAAAATATGTTTTCTTCAAAAATGGTTCTTATTAAATTTTATGCATCGATATTATATTTAATTTATATCACTTCTAGAAATTTTATTTTATAAAAAGGATATCATTTTTTAAATCAATATATCAAAATTATATTCAAGTGAAATTATGGTATTTTTCTGAAAAGATTAATTTTTTAGGGAAGAGTGAAAAAATATCGATTTTATAAAAAATGTATTTTCCATTCAATTATTTATAAAGTACAATTTTTAAAAATATTTTAAATTTTTATTAGTTAATTTTTATTAAACATAATCTAGTTACTGTCATTTTAATCTACATTATTCCTAATTTTGGTATAAAAAACATTTTAATACTTAAAAATGCATTTTTCTGGAAAATTGTTTTTCATCATGTTTTGTGGGTTTATTTTAAAATTAATTTCAAAAAATTATAGAAAATTAATTTGATAAAATGGAATACATATTTGGAATCAACATGTTTTATTTTTTTAATGATAACACTTTTATTTTTTGTCATGAGGAATAGTAAAAATTGTACAAACTTGTTACCACGGTTAAGGTTAAAACGAGTTTACCGAGGGTTTAAATTAAGAGATATGGATAATATTACCACATAAAATTTTTTAATTCTTATGTTTTGAAGATATTTAAACCATATATTATCTTAATATATAATTATTATCCATTTGGATTCACATACACTTGAAAATGGAATTATATTATTTAAATATCTTAAGTAATTACATGTATGTCCTCTCTATCACTTATAAAAGGGAACCTCCTATACTCCCTTATTAGTAATTTTTGAGCCTTTTAGTTTGTAGAATACCTACCCTAATACCTTTCTATATTCCTTCCCTTCATCTTATATCATATAGTCTTCTTCTAAGACCAAACTTATAATTCTTACGGGGTAAGCTGAAGGAGGTCTCTCAACATAGAGGTATCATTCTCAACTGAGATCTTTTAATTTTATTTATTTTTTCACCTTCACAAATGTGATAGCCTCAAACCTACACTCCTAGATCTAATGATAAAAAATAATCTTTAAATTTACAAATTTTATACTAATAAACATGACCCAATTTTATCCATCCAAAAACATTCAACCTCAAATAGAAATATTGGATCACTTATCTACCAGAGAACCTTTTTGGTTTAGAGTTTTAGAGAATTGGGAAAACTCTTACCTGGACACATGGGTATATAAACAAATTTTTTATAAAAATATAAATAATTTCCCACTAAGTTCTTCGCATATAGTAACCTTATTAGGCATAACATGCTTAAATCCTTTCTTCACAACTTAGGGAATAGGAAAACATGAGAAGGGTGAACTCAAACACTCAGTAAGGGTAAAAAAAAGCAGTAACAATTGAATGTCATCGGTGAGAATAATATGAGCATAATGGTGTGATGAAATAATAAAAGTATGAGAATAACATAAGGTAATTCATACCCATAAAAACATGGATCGTGGAATAAATATTTAACATAAGATACGAGTCATATAAGTTAACAATCATGTGACATGTGAAAAAAATCCTTGAGCAAAGGATCCATTAGATTCTCATAATAAGTATAAATTAAATATTTTTGTATATTGAAACATTATCTTCATATAAACCATACAATAACCCTTAAAAATGGGATAACCTTACTTAGTTAATACCCATGATCTCTTAGGATAAACCTATTAATCAATTAAATTCACTATCTCTTAGGAATTACTTATATTTGATTAACTCAGCCATCATTACCCAATCAATTGGAGGGATATAACAGAACAAACCATAACATATCAAAAACAAATTACATTCATAATTTGGGTTCACTCCCCAATCCTTCTTTCATAAATAATTTCCAGGTACCATATCATGTGAAAAAAAATTAAAAGCTTTAACTTTTCAATATAATAATAACAATTATTATTTTATAACTTTATTTACCCATGGAAAATAAACAGGTTCCGTGATTATCTCTTAAAAACAATTATAATTAATTTAGATGAAGAATTATGATGGTATCATTATAATATATACCCATTGGAGTAATTAACATTAAGGTTTGTTATCATTGGTGAATATAAATACCATTATAAGATCATTAAAAACATTCTTGATGGAAATAATCGTTCCAATTTGAGAATCACTTTTAAAAAATAAAAATTTAAAAAATATTATAAAAATAATTTTCTTTGAAATTAAGATTGTAAAATTATAAGTTAATATTTAAATAAATTAATGTTCATCATAGTGGGAAAAACTTTTCATGTCGTAAATGTTAAAATTAAACATTCTTTTCAAAGTTTTGTAAAGAGAGTTATAAGTGAACCATGAAGAAAATTTTAAGAAATTTTCTTTTAAAAACTTTTAAAAAATGATAAAATATCATGTAAAATAACCTTATGAAATAATTTATGTTTATAAAAGAAAAATCCTGAAAACATTTTAGAAAACATGGATATGGAAGAGAAAGGTTCTTGATCTAAAGGAAGATATAGGATCGGTATCAATTACAAACAACTTTCTTGATTTTTATTTATTAAATAATGGAAGAAAATTAAATTAAACATATAAAACACATTCATAACTAAAGTATAATAAAATATATGTGGTTTAAGAAATTAATATCATACAATTTTCTCAAAGGAACCTATAAACAATCTAAAAATAAAAGGAGATTGTGACATAAATTCTTTACTACTTTGGTAGCTTTCAAAATGATAGTCATTAAAAACAATACTATGACATTAATATATAAATACAATGAATTTTATGAATTAATATGTCAAAATTAATTCATTATGTATAAATTTCACCATAAAATGAAATCATGTTGCATGGCATGAAACATGTCTCGAGAAAATGAGATTGAGGCAAAGAAAACCCTTGCAAAGATCATAACTTTTGAAGTGATAATTAATCAATGAACTGATCATATTAACATATGTAAATCCACATAAGATAAGTTTAAATATATAATAAAACAATTTATATATAAATTCACACATAATTAAGGAATAAAAAAGTCAATGAAGTAAAAGTATAACCCAATGAATGGAAATTTAATTAGGAAACCCCTTACCACTTAGTAACTTTTAATTCAAATACCTTTCGATGAAATAATTTCAATTATGACATAAAATACCATTAATTATGAAGTATTCATGATATAAAATAAAAAATGGGTATTACATACACTATATAAAATAATTTATTTATGTAACATTAAAACATGCCTTAATGAAGGGAAATTGAGACGAAATCCCTTACCTTGAGACCAAATTTGATATATATGTCCTTTAACACTTGTATAATAAAATTATATAAATTATTTTATTTATTAATAAACTTTTAAATTATTAATACCTTATCATTAAATCATTTATTTTATTTATTTTAATGGAATATTTAATTACTTAATCAGTTAAGTCCGTGTTTGGTGTTTTGAGGATGTTCAATATATAACTTCAAAATGACTTTAGTATGTTGAATGTGGTTAAAGTGGTCATAATTAAATAATATCTAGAATAATAATAGTTACATAATTATCATTTTTATTCATTAATTATACTTTTATAACCAACTATGTAATATGGTTATGAAAAAAAATTACATTACAATCACGGAGATGTTGGGTCGTACATACACATGAGTAATGTTTCCATTTTAAAATGAAAATGATGGGAAAATTTAAGTATTTATTTATCATATTAACTCTTTAAATTCACTTGTAAGTAATATCCATGTGATTCAGTGATGAAAAATGAATCACATCACTTCATGGAGGTGGTAATCTACGCATACGCGTAAATGACGTTATCATTTTTCATTGGATGGAAAGGTAAGAAAATAAATTATATAATATATTTATATAATTATATTTATTTCATTAATTTCATATATATATATATATATATATATTAAATTAATAATTATAACCATTCATGATATGTGGTGATGGAAAACAAAGTACATCAATTCGTGAGGAGATAGTCAATCGTACACATGAATGATGGTTTCATTTTTCATTTGATGGAAGATGATATGGATATAGGTTATTAAATTAAAAAAATAACATCTAAATATATTTAATATACTTATATTATTATTTAATTATGGTTGAATAAAATTTTGAGGATCTAGAATAAGAAATAAAACTAAAACATTTAGTTAAAATTTGTACCTCTTCTTCAGAAAACCTCCATTGTTTAAAACATTAATCCCTCTAAGGTTGGTATTCTACACAAAAAAAAGACATATATAACATAGGGAGGTATTTTTGGAACGTATTTAAATATTTATTTTCTGAAATAGAGTGATAAAAATTTGTGAGGAATAGAGGAGAGGAGGTTACCTTTTATAAGGGAGGGGAGGGGCACTCTCAAAATAACTTAAAGTGTTAAATTGATATAAATTAATTTTCATGGAAATTGGAAAAAATTAATATATTTAAAATATAATATCATTATCAGTATAAATAATCTCATAAAAAATGGAAAATTTTAGTTGATTCTTTCACCCTTATCTCTTTGTTTTAACCCCATTTTAACCCTTTTGACAATTACTGTGATATAATATTTTTATTTTTTAGAGGATAATAAAGTTACTATAAGAGAACAATAGGCACATAAATGGATAATGGTTGATATATTAAACCATATAACATTCAATTTTATAAATATATTTTTTTTATTAATTTTAAATCATTTAATAAAATATCATTTATTATAAAGTATAGTCAATGAGATTTTATGAACTATTCACATATTTTGACTTTGCAAACATAAGGTTTTGTATATAATTTGAATATGAACTATTTAAAAATAAATTATAAATTATTATTAACTTTAAAATTCATGTTACATCATAATTAATACAAAAAAATATTATTTTTGATGTTTTCAAAATCATTTACCTTAATTTTCTACAATTCACACTGGCATAGAGTAAGTGGTGTATAATCATTTAAGGTAGTTATATAATTAATAAAGAATATAAATAAACTAAAATCTTAAAAATAAATTAATTATTATAAGAAAACCCTTTAATATCCATTCATAACAAATTTGTGTCCCTCTGTGAACATATAATAGAAATTTAAAAGCAAGAGAGTGACATTTTGTATTTTTCTTTACTTAAAATAATACAAAAGTCAAAATAAAAGCTAAAAGAAAAAAAAGGAAATATTTTATAATTTTGGATGATTATGGATTAAATATACTCATAAATTATATAAATTATAGTTTTTTTATGAATTTTAATCCTAATCACGTTAGTTTTAACCCTAATTAACCCATTTTACCTTTATAGTAGTAACACAAATTTGATATGGTTATTATTCATAATGACCAAAACTAAAAGGGAAATAGTTATAAAATTTGAAAATAATCATTCCAAATATTTAATCCATTTTATTAAATCAAATTAGTATAATTTTTATAAATAAATTTTAATATAAATTCGTGAAATTTGATGAAAATTTTTTTTTAGATAAATGCATTTTTTTAGCCCAAAAATGAACATATGAAAAAATCAGGTATAATGAGGATTAAAATTTAATTGATTAAATTAAATATAATTAAACAATAATCATGTTATTTTGAGATAAAATTAAAATAATAATGGTAATTTTCAATGAAAATAATTGAGATTTTTATGAAAATCAATATTTTTTCACTATTCACTGAAAATTCAATCTTTTCAGAAAAAAAAAATCAAAATGTCACCCTAAGATAATTTTTATATTATGATTTAAAAATGATATATTTTTATCAAATAAAATTTTTAATACTTTCATAAATTGATAATGATATTTTCTTACATTAATTAATAAAAATGTTTTTTGAAAAAAATGTATTTTTAAAGAATAAAATGGATGGTGTTTTGAACTCAAAGAACGCACAAAACACACCTCTATATTTTAATAAATTATCCATTGTGATAGAATAACCTCTTAGTTCTCTATCCTATGATATTTTTTTCCTTACTCTGCCACACTCTAGACCTCCATTCTTCTTCAGGGTGCCATTTCCCTTTGTCTAATGGCATCACACCTCTCGTCACCTCTCTCAATATATTTCTCCTTCTCCCCCCACCCCCACTTATGCCAAATATATTCTCCTTTACTATGTCCAATCTATAGAATATTTTATCTTCTTCCCTTGAAGGTTCTTTAGTTCTTTATTTTCCAACCGAGGTGTTTTTGGATGCTTTGACCTCTCTTTGGTGGACCTTAGTGGCCTTGTTCGGTATCAATAAGCCTTCAATTTCATATTTTCAATCTCCAGTGGCCTCATGGGGAATATATTCTCTAGATAGGGTTTCAAACCTCAATAGGAAATCATTATGTATGTTTATTGAGTCCAAAGGGTTTTTTAAGGCTTGGGCTTCAAAATCTAGATCTTGTAGCAATAGGAGGTTCTATCTATTCAGATGGTCAATGGAAGTGCACTTTGGTAGAGACCCTTATGTGGTGTCTATTTGGATCAAACGTCCAAGGATACCTCTCCCTCTCCATAATTAGTTCTTCATAAGATACATTGGTGATGCTCTTAGATCCTTTTTATGCACTAATGAATGCACCTTGGATCTTTTGGATGTATATACAGCTCAAATTTTAATCAAGATGGATTTTTCCATCCCCCTTCCAAAGATAACTATTCTAAGGGTGGTTGAATCCTTTTATTGGTGTTAAAACCTGGTCTACCCTTTTTTGGAAAGATACTATGTGGTCTGTTAGCTTCAGGTTCGTCTATGTTTAGCCTACAAGAAAATTCAAGCTGGTTTCCATCTAGATTTTAAGACGACTTCTAGTTCCTTAGTGAGGTCTCATAAGGCTACGGCTAAGGTCATCTTGTCCTTTCCCAATATAGCTTCTAATCCAAGGTTGATTTATTATTATTATATCTTAGTTCTCCATGAGGATCTTCCTCCTTCTATTCCCCCCCCCACTACTCGATCTCAGACTCACCCCCACCCTGCCTTGATTTTTTTATCTTCAAACCTTGGAAATTTCCAAGACCGATTAATTAGGATTCTCAGGAGATCCAGGTTACCCCATGTAGTTATTTGTTTCTAGCCTCGTCTTCTACTCTTCTAGTACCTTTGGACTCCTTAGATCCCATGTGTATGTCTCCTCTATAATTAACTAATGGATTATTTCTGCTCAGAGAGACATCAGCAGATGAGCTGGATTCAAGGGGGTTATCCCCTAACTAAATACCAAAATAAGAAAGACTTATCTCGTACCTTCATCAACCCCCATCAACCTTCGTTGTTTGGAGACAATTCTAGACACCCATCCTCTCAATGATATATTTCACAGTTTATAATACCCATGGTTTGGGAGCATGGGTAATGAATGATTTCATGGAAAATGAATTTCCCAATAGCAGTATCTCTCTTTTTGTAATTATGGAACATAAACAATGATACTCTCTAATAAATGAGTTTTCTCAGAGGATGGGAATACATGAATTCATGAATGTTCATCAAAATAACCATTAAATATGGCTCTTCTAAAAACCCATAATTAGTGTTGAGATGGTTTATATTTTAGATTAGTACATCACAATGAAGGTTAGTAAAGGTCTATCCAGCTGTTTTTTATCTTTTTTATATGGTAATTGTGATTTATCCAAGAGAGAGGAGCTCTAGAAATTACTTATGTCCTTTAACCTAGGTGGTTGTTCTTAGCTAGTTGTAAGAGACTTTAATGTGATTTTGGACTAGTTAGAGAAGAAAGGTGTTAACCTTTACCCTAGGAAAGAAATATATGATTTTATATCTTCATTGGATCAAATATCCTCCTAGACATCGATTATAAAGGTAAAAAATACACTTGGTGAAATAACCATAAGGAATTTAATAATACTTGGTGTTTCTTAGATAATTTTCTGGAAAACATTCATTGAATTTCATCTTATCCCTCAATTAAGGTGACTCGTCTAGTTATAGATTTATCTGACTATATTCTGATTATGGTATCACTTCTTGGGAGCATGGGTCGCACTGGACAATTCTTCTTTTACAAACATTGGAAAACTATTTCAGACTAGTCAATGGAATTGATTTAATCCTAGAAAAAATAGGTTTAAGAAAATATATGGTTATGTTTCCATAATAAATTAAGACAGTTAAAGGGGTACTTAATTTAGTGGTCTAAGAGGTAGTGGCCCAATGTGAATGATCTTTCCTCCCACAAAACTAAGATAGAATAAATGGAGGCTACCCTAGAAGATACATTGAATGAATACCTCTTCTACTCTATGTTCCAAAAAATAAACATCTTATCTAAGATTATTTTAAAATAGTAACATGTGTTCTATGAAAAATCTAAGGTTACTTGGCTAAAATAAGGCGATAGAAACAATTTCTACTTCCATGCATGCATCATGGAGAAAAAGAAGACCTCTCTTCCCAACATACAAATGGTAAATGGTTCTTTTACTAATGAAATTAAAGATGTGGGAGGTATGAAAAATTATTTAATTCATTATATTCTTTCAAACCCTAAACCCAACATACAGGAAGGATATCCAAGAGGATAGGATGATCTCTTTGATTATATTCCTTGAGTGATCTTGGAATCTGATAATGCTATCATTGGATATTACTAATAGAGGAGGAAATCAAGGAGGATATTTTCCCTTAATTTGAATATCTCCCTAGTCCAAATGTCTTTCTAAGACCATTTTATGTGTCTTCTTGAGATATGGTAAAGTTTGAGCTCATACAGGTGATCCAAGACTTTTTTGGGGGGTCTATCTTCCCTGATTTGTTTATGCTACCACCTTGGGTCTAATTATAAAGGTGAATTACCCCTCTTTTCTGAGTCAATATAGGCCCATCAGTATGTGAAATTTTCCCTACATGGTGTTATCAAGTGTTTTTTAGAAGACTTACCTCTTACCTATCATCCTAGATATCAAGTTAGCATAATGGGTTTATCCAACAACATTCCAACCAAGTATATATATTTATTTATCAAGAGATGATCTTTTATATATATAATAAATATCCTAGATCCAACATTTTTATCAATATTGACATAGATAAGGCATATTAAATAATTGAATGTATTTTTATTTTGGGGGTTCTGTCAGTAATGTGATTCTCGACATGGAAATATAACCTACTTTTTATATGTTTTAGTTCTTCTTGGTTGGATATAATTTTAATGGGGAAGATATGTAGTTTCTTTAAATATTTATAGAGTATTATACAAGAGGACCCCTTGTCTTCAAGTCATGTCATTTTGGACCAAGATTCCCTTAGCAGAATGATCAATAAGAATAAGGATCACATAATTATCACTCCTTATAAATGTAGTTCATGGTCCCAAGGGGTCTACCATATCATGTTTACAGATGAAATGATTATTTTTGTCAATGTTAATAGGTGATAAATAAGATATATTAATGATACATTGGAATAATATTTAAAATGGAGTGGGTAATCTATCAACTACAATAAAAAGTATCATTTTAATTTTAAGTAATTATGCAAAGATCCAAATTCACTCAATTGAATCGACCTTAGGCATTCGAATAAGTAAATTTACTGTGGAGTATTTCGGATCTACCATGTCCTAGATTCTTCTACATATTCCTCATTTTGATAAAGTGGTTGAAATTTTTTTTAAGAGAATAAAAAATTGGAAGAATAGATTTATCTCATTAGGTGGTAGAATTACTTTAGTTAATTGCATCTTATAATTAATTCCTATACATATTTTCTTGGTCCTAAAGGTGTCAAAAATATGTTATCAAGGATATTTAAGACCTAGTTATCTTCTTCATATGTGATTCCCACTTAGAGGGATGGTGTCATTGGGCATCGTGGGAAAAAATGGAAAGACCCTACAATGATGGTGGTATCAAACTTAGATGTCATAAGGAAATGATTAGTAGCATGCATGCAATAATGGATTGGGATCACATTAAAGGAAAGTAACTTTAGGATTCCTTCAATGTAAATAGATACATATACTACTCTTATTTCTCTAAGGAAAACTCTAATATGCTTTGGTGAATAATTTAAAATATAATTCCAAGATTTGAATACCATACACGGTGGATTATTGAACAAAGTGATATTATCTTCTAGGTAAATAATTAGGTTGGTTCTAGACTTGGCTTTCCAGGATTCCCAACACCCAACATATCCTTTCATCAAGCTTGCACATACCCTAGTTTTATCCAAGAGGCCCTAAATGACGAACAACAGGAGGTGTTCAATATTATTTCCCTTACTCATGGACCATATAGATTTATTTCCATAGGTTCTCTATTGGGAGATTTCACAACCAATCCATATCGTAGAACCATGTACTCTGATGGAAATATTGATCCATGGGGTGGACGTCTTTGGTGCAAGGAGGTCCTGGTGGAGTAAAACTTTCTAATATAGTGTGTGAACAATAATTAACTACCCACTTATGGTTTTATCCATTGCAACGGTATTTCAATGGCCTCTAAATTCTTCCATTACATCAACCCCAAAGAAGAAACATGTCTCCACTTATTTTTCACTGGTGATTGGGAAATAGATATCTAGTGCCCAGTAGTTTCTTTTTATGAGAATGAAAATGGAAGCCTCCATCAGTATTGAATTATTTCATCAATGGTTGTAATTCACCAAGAATAAATTACAAGAAATGAAGGTGAGGATCATTATTCTCGCTTCTAGGTTATGGTACTTATGGAAAGCTTGGAACAAATCCCACTTGAATGGCCCAAGGAGTTTGAGTATGGATCTTATCATGAGGAATAGATGTGTGGTGGTGGGACTTTCCATCCTATTAAAACACAAGGACCATGCTCCAGCACTTAGAAACATTATGTCTAACCAAAATAATGATGTTCTTATTATCAATTCCTCTTAGGTATGTTGGGTGTGTTAGCGACCTCCAACAAATGGGATCAAGCTAAATGTGGATGGTTCTTACAGTACAGGGAATATGGGATGTGAAGGCCTTGTTTGGGATAAGTATGATTTTGTGATTTACACTTTCTATACTTCATTTGGAACAAGATACTCACTCAGGATAGGGGTTAATGCTATGCTTCAAGGCATGAAACTTTAGAGATCAAATAACATCACAGTGGAGGTAGTAGATACTGAATCCCTTTTCCTCTATCAATCTATAACAGGGAAGATCCACCCTCCCTTGAATATCATCTATATCATTTTTTAATTAAAATTTATTATCAATGAATGGATGTAAACATGTCATGAAAGGAATCAAGCAGTGAACTATCTCACCTCCAGGGATGCTTAGAACTATTCTTTATAAACATTTTCTAGCATGGGATCACTACCCAATGAGTGTTTGAACATAGTGATAGATGATTCACTTGGCCTACATTTTTATCAACCCCCTTTATTGGTGAGATCCAACTTTTACTTGAATTTTTCAATTTTTTATCTAGCCTTCATGAATTAAAATAATCATATTTGAAGAATAGAATGACTACTAAAAATTGTGTGATTATTTACTATGAATTTATATTTATATTTTTATAATGTAGGAACTTTTATATATATTTAATAATTAAATTTTTATTATTCATATCCTCTAATTTAATAGAAATTTTATAATGGTCATACTTAAATAATAATATTTCATGGTTTGTTCAAGCTCGATGTTACATGTCTTGTACGCTATCAAACATGATATTCTTATAAAAATATCTGGATATAAAAATTAAACATGTTTTATCCATTATTAAATAATTAATAGAATATCATAAATATACTAAGATGTTATTATGATTATGGAATAACCTTTTTCCACCTCTTTTCCATCAAATGGGAAATGAAAGTATCGTTTGTGTGTACACGTGTACTACTGCCTCCACATAGTGATATGATGTATTTTCCACCACCACCTCTAATGGATATTTATAATGATGGATTTAATGAATATATATGATATTTTTAATTTAATTATGATTATATAATTATAAAATATTATTTATCTTTATTTCTTTATTTTCATTAGAAAATGAAAACGGCGTTCATGCATACATACGTACTACTATCTCCATGAAT
Source organism: Viscum album (assembly GCA_963277665.1). Taxonomy (NCBI): domain Eukaryota; kingdom Viridiplantae; phylum Streptophyta; class Magnoliopsida; order Santalales; family Viscaceae; genus Viscum; species Viscum album. The sequence continues at coordinate 342,932,987 of OY728127.1, read as the reverse complement.
GGTGTAATTAATTTTTCTATATATACCTTTTATTGATGATTATAAATATGTATATAAGGAATATATATTATATTTATATCATTATTAACGTTCTATATATAATGTAACCATGATCAAATTATAAATACCATAACTGTTGAACTAAAACTTTCATGAAAAATGATACTATTAACACTCGGAAATCATGATTTTAATAGATTTATTAATAAGTGGATATTAAAATGTTATAAGTGGATCATATATGATATTATAATCATTCATATAATTAAGGAATAAAATTATAATAAATTTATTACACAGGAGGTTAAAATTATTAGAAAAAAATTCGAACTTAAGGTAAGGGTTTTTATGTTACAATCTCATTTTTACCAGGACTGTTTGTGTTTAAATTTTAGATTATGAAATTATATGACCTATCATTCAAAAAATTATTTATTTTCTTATCATATGGTATTTTCTTTAAATTATAACTTTTCCTCTCATTTTCCTCTCTCTAAGTACTCAGATGTTGGAAAGAATGTTTTTAAGGAAAACTTACTTAGTTTTTATACATGGTCGGGAATATTTTATTACGTATCTATATTTTATTTAAAAAAAATTATAGAATTTTTTTACTATTATAATATTTTTTTAAATCCATTTTAACCCATGTTTCACTTTCTATAAATATTTTTAAAAAAATATTCTTATCATTTTTTAAATGAGGTACTTTTTACTAATGGTGTGAATGAGATCTTCATTTAATGTACACTGCATGAATGGATTTTCCTAACATCATAAATATTATTTTATTTGAATATTTCCTTACAATTTTTTATGTTTATTTTGAAAGAAAATTTTTTCCTTAATATTTTGGTGATTTTATGATTTTAAATGTGTGGTTTCAAAATAAAAAGGGTATTTTCCTCAATAAATATTTCAGTGATCATTTAAAGGAATTTGTAATCTTGAAAACATACATTGATGTTACTTATGATTAACTAGGAATATGATCCAATGAAACCATATCTATTATTTCATAAGATGTTTAATAAATATTCTGATGAAATGTATATGAAATATTTATTATTTTCCATGGGTTAATATATGATGAAATGAAAAAAAATCATGATATTATGGCATACATATTAATTAATTTTTATTGTGCTATAAATGAGTCTCTTATAGATCTCTAATGAATTGGATAAGGATTAATTTTTTATGCGATCAAAGGGTACATATGAGGTTATCCCAAACCTAAAAATAGGGTATGTGGGAGGTTATCCCAAGCCCAAAAAGAGGGTACACTGGAGGTTATCCCAAGCCTAAAGAATATACATAGGTGGTTAGCCCAAGCCTAATATATGAAGAATATCTTGGTGTGAGGATTTGATATAATATTATTGTGATTATGATTATTCCACTATTTTATAACATGATCTTATGCCAATGTTATTCTCTCATGGCTAATATTATTTGATTACTTTATGATTAATTTCTTAAAAACTACCAATATTTATGCCATGAATCATTATTATGATCTATGAATTATTGGGTAAGGTTTCCAAATGTTAATATCATGTTCTCATACCCTTGTAATAATTTTATGATTAAATGATCATTTATATATTCCATGTTTATCCTTAATTATAATTAGATCTCACCCTTTATAATGTTTCCTTTTCCCTGAGATATTAAGAAAAAAATTTAAGTATGATATAACTAACAATACTGATATTTCTGAATAAATTATTTGGAAATGATGTATTTTTTTATGTGGCATTTTTTATGTATCCAACTTTCCAAAGACACTAAACCTTTATGGTTTTAACATGAATCATGATGATATATAATTAATATTAATATAATAAGATATAATATTTATGGATTAATTTTTTGATTCACCCTAATAACTATTAACTACCATTACTTTTTTCTATTAATGAAAACAAAATCGTTGTTTGTGCATTGTATGGACTACCACCTCCATTAAGTGATGACTTTTGTTTTTTCACCACTTCCTCTCTCCATTGATTATAAGGGTGAAATTGAAAAATTAATATGAAATAAGTAATATAATAATTACTATTAAGATAAAAACTATAATCCACCATATTTCCCTCTCACTCTTCAAGAAATTAAAATGTTAACCGTGTGTTGTGCGGATTAACACTTCCAAGAATTAATGTATCTCATTTTTCATATAATTTATTTATTATTTATTAAACCATCTTCAAATATTATTCACCACCATAAAATTATCTAAATAATATCATTATTCTTCTATAATAATTATATTATGCCAAAATAAACCACTTTCAAAATTATAATCACCCATTAATTATGGCATGTAGATATTTAGGTCAGTCTAAACACTTACTTGAACAATACTATAAAATAATATCATGTATGACTATGAGAACTTAATTACTGATGATATATGATATAAATAAATAAATAATTATTTATTTTGGTTTTTTAATGGTAACATTAATATTATACTCATTAATTAATATAACCACAATTTGTTTGTTAAAAATCATCAAAACATGTGTGTCACCAGTTCCATCTACAAGAACCGTAACTAAAAACATTGAAGAATGAAATTATAACTTTTTAAAATATCATAAAAATTTATTTATAATACCTTATATTATATTTGGATGATGAAATTTTTTATGATAATGAATAACAACACTAATATTACGAAACTAGTTCAAAACATTCAATATTACTCACACCCAATATTAAAAATATATAATAAATAACTAATATACATATAGAGAATAATTATAAATTAATTTTATAAAATTTTATAGGTATGAATAAGATTATTAAATAGGTGTTTAATATAGATATTGTTTATACATGAGGTTATAGTATGATCAACTAAGCAGGAACTCTAGGTAAGGGTTTCTTTGTCTCATTTTCAAATCCATGAGACATGTTTGATATTGTACACTATCTTTTCTCTTATATGGTTCATTCACTATACCATTTGCATTAAAAATAATTAATATCATTCATTTAATGATATTTTAATATCCATTTAATTGTATCCATCTTATATTATTTTATTTTTATGTTACTATTACTATAATGTTTTTTTGTTAACTTAACTCCCTCCATCGAGATATAATACATTTTTTTAAAATTATTTCTTCCTAGATTTGTAAAATCCACCATAATATTTTATTTAATTTTAAATTATATTCCTCACTAGTGAAAATGAAACTTTTATTAAAATCTTCCACCCCTATAAACTTCTTTCTCATAAAATTATGAAATTGTGAAGAATAATTCCCATTCTCTTAAATAAAGATATTTCTACCTTGTCTATATTTTCCTTACCTATTAATGTTCTCCTTTATAATTAGAGGCCTAATTTTGTGTCATATAATGTGACCTTAATAATTATTTTATCATATTTTCAAAATAAAGTTTTGTTTCTCTTTTTATGATATAGGTTTTCAACAAAGGAATTTCAAAATATTATAAAGATTTATCATCCTTTAAAAATTAAATGTCTTATATTCAAATACATAAATATTATTAAAAAATTAATTTATTTCTCAAGGATGCACTATTGAAAGTTAATTTTTAAAATTAAATATTTTTCAAAAAAATCACCTTTTAAAAAATGAATTTTCATAGTGACTATAACTTTTTCTTTTACAACAAATATGAAAGAATTTTCTAAATACTATTTTATAATATCACCGCCATTTTTTTATTTATATATAAAGTATTTATTTCCATTGAAATTATTTTTTATCAATAACATTATAAATGTTATTATAAAATACTCTCATTGGTTGATTAAATTTTGACTATCAATTGTTTACATTATTGAGGTAAATTTTGGTGATACCATATAAACATGTTATGAAACCCATTTTTATTTACTTATGATATTTATGAAATTTTGATGGTTTATTTTATGTGGTGAACATATGTATATATGATTATGGGTGGGTTCATATACTTCTATAAAATTAATTAGTTTATGTTTATGTCTCTTTGGATAAAAAGGGTACAGATAAGGATTTATCCCAAGCCAAAAGAAAAATAAGAGGATTATCCCAAGACTAAGGGTGCACGGGAGTATTTATCCTAAGTAAAATGGTACATGGGAGAAATTATCCAAAGATAATTGGGGTATATTAGAGGTTTTATCCCAAGTCTAAGGGTACATGGAAGGATTATCCCAAGCCCAATATAGTACATTGGTGGTTACCCCAAGCTTACTATTAATGAATTACTTGGTAGATAACCATGACATATAGTTTCTATATTTATGTTTATTCTATAATCTTATGTTATAAACTTGTACCTATAATTATTATCACTGTCTCAAGTTTAATGTCTCAGGATTCCACACACTTTTCCCATGGTATATGTTTTTTCATTTGATATTACATGTCCTTTTATCATGACTTATGGATAATGATTACTGTTTAATGTTAATATTAATAATAAATTTATGCATTGATCATTTTTTATCTTGTGATTATAATTTAAACCTTGATAAAGAGTGAATAATTGTTTCCTTACTTACTGTTTGATCTCACCCCTTTCTTATTTTTTTCCTGTCCTTGGGTTATGAAAATAAATATAACTTTTTGAAAGTCTAGAAGGGAGTCTAGAGGAGTTCAATTATAAGGAAATGATTATAGATTAATATGTTTATATATCAAATCTACAAGACACTAAACCTTTACATATTTAGGTTTTGTGACTATTTGTGATATTTATTATCTAAATCATCAAATTAATGTATTATTTTATTTATGATTAGTATGGGCTGATTTAGTTGGTGTCAAATGAGGGTTTAGCTATTTTTGGATATTAGTTTAGTTATTTTTTGGTTTAGTTTAAATAAATTTAGTGAAATCTCTAAGGATAAGTATAAGTGATAAGCTTAAGTCTATGATAACATCCTGAAATTTTTTTTAAAGTATAAATTGTGTGGTTTTACAAGAATTACATCCCTCTCTCAATACTACAAGTGCATGCAGGCTCTAGTATAGATGTACTTATAGGTAATAACCCTAATAATGGAGTCTTGGGTATTAAATAAATCACCACTCAGTGTATGATTAGGAATCCTAACATCACACCTAGTTTGAAAATCTCATTGTATATGATTTGGTTAGTCACATTCTATTTACAATCCATTAATAATGATTTATTATGTTAAGGAATTATGATATGAACTATGAGAGAACCCAACCAGATGAAACCTAGATTGAACCAAAAGTGATTTTGGGATAACTAGAGTCTAAATTGATGGTGTTCAAGAGTAATACATTTCAAGGTTGAGTTTTCATGAGAACATTTATGATAATTCTATTATGTTGTTAATTTCTAATCACTCACATTAACCTCTTTTTTTATTAGTAATTAATGAAGTCGGAAGGAACCAACTTAACAATGGAAGTCATGGAAAATGTAGATATTATCCCAATGAGAAGCCTAATAAGATAATATCTAGAGTAAAAACCCTGAGATAATTCCAAAATAGCAATTAAGAATCATGATCTATAATGTAAACTTATTTGAGTATCCAATCACACCAAACAAGAGAAGGATAGAGTCTTATGGAAGTTTGAGTGATGAAGATGATAAAGGAAAGAATGTTAAAATTCCTTCACGAGAAAAATGTTGTATGAATCTCCAAGGGGGTGTATTAATGGAACTAAGAGATGTTTTATGTGTAGAAAAGGAGGGAATATACCAATTAATTTCAAAGGAAAAGTGAAGAGTTCAATGGAAATACTTAAATGAAAAAAGAGTACATCCTGATATACCATTAATAGTTTACTTTCTTAAATGTGGGGAACATGGAAATTATGTAAGACAATTCCCTAGTAAAATAGAAAAAAATGATGATGGGGACATATAAAATCTAATAAAATGGAATTCCTATGTAACCACAACTATTAAAGTGAGTTATTGAGATAATATAGAGTGAGGAACACTGACCATTCACTCCATAACTATAGGTGTTGTATTTGTATTTTATTCAACCCACTTGTTTTTACCTAGAATTTTTTCTAAGGACATAAAATTTCCACCCAAATAGTGATATGTTGAATTATTAATAAAAACTTTTTGTTTCATGATTAATGTGTCCTAAGTATATAACTCCTCTCTAATAGATGTTTATAGGAATTTTTTTCCTATAAAATCCTATTATCCTCCCTTTATTCAAATTTGATGGGATATTAGGAATGGATTGGATATCATGATAATGATAAATTCTAATATAGGAAAATCACATCTAAAATTCCACCCATGATCACTTATTAATACAATACTAACTATAAACTTCCTAGAAAAAAATTACTCCCATTGTATCAGGGTATTTAGAATAGATGGTTAAATAAAAAACTCGACATTAGTTATATTCCTTTTATAATGTGAAATATGAGTTCACCAGTAAAACCTAGGATAGTGAGGATTAAACATCATTAAAAATTAAATATTGAGTCATGTAAGCCCTTAAATTTTTAAGTAATTAATAATTAAATTTGTGAGTATGGAATTTATTTAATAGGGTGAATGTAACGACTGGAGATTTCACTATGTATTTTCCTAAAATAAATATTACATTAATATCTTTTACTACATATAAAACAAAAATAAAACAAAAATATGATATATTAAAATTAAATTTTACCATTATAATATAGTCATTAAATTAGCAGGTATAAAACAAAGTAACCATGTTACAAAATCTATAAAGTAAATAAATGGCATCGAGTAGTGGAAGTTCCCCTTATGAAGCTCATTTATTCAATTGTGGTAAGGTGGTATATTCATTAGGGTTTCCCCAAAACTAATCCCAAACCAAACTCAAAAAACTAAGGTATGATTGAAAACATATGCAAGAGAAACTCAGGCTCATAGAAATTGATACAAGATCTATTCTAACAAATTCACCACCCTAAACTACCACTAGAGCTTACCTGATGCTTAGATATTATGTAGAGATCTTGAGGGGATATGAAACTAGAAATTAGGATGATATAATCAGGTAATTATTTATGTAATAAGTTATTTGTCACATTTAGTTTATAAATTTTTCATTTTTACTTTTAAAGAAAAATAAAGTTTATTTACTAATGCATTAATAAAATTAATGAATCATTTTATTCCTAAAATGTATTTTTTCTAAAATTTAATTTTATGTTATTTATTTAAAGAAAATAAATATATTATATATTTTTTATATGAATAATATATTAACACCAATTTTATTTTTTATTGATAGGAAATAAATATAGGAATAATTAATATTTAAAAAAATATATTTTACAATGAAAACAATTTTTATGATATTTTTATGTTTTTATTTAAGAGTTAAATTCTAAAATTTTAGAATTTTAATTTTTCAAAAAAAATTATTCAACATGCCAATATTAGCTTAAGATTAATTTAAAAAAAATAATAAATTATTTTTTTAGTAAAAATGTTGTTATTATTAAAATTATAACTTTTATGGATTTATAATTATATGAGAGAGACCTATAAATTTATAAAATATTTTAATTGATATAATATATGTTTAAGGAGTAAAACTACATGTTTTTAAATATTACTCTAATTTTATAAATGTAAGATCTTGACCCTAAGGTAAGGTGTGTCCTAGTGTAAAGTTTTCATTAACGGTATGGTTCCTGGGAATATGAGGTACCTTGGGGGTGTCGCAAGTGTTTGAGACTTAGGAGGAGAATAAAAGAGGTCAGGCTATGTATAGTTCATAGTTGGTTCACATCTTTTACTAAACATGATTTTGGCCAAGGGAAACTGTGTGTTCATGCCTCTTCTTGAACAAAGGATGGTGAACAGGAACCACACAGTTTTCCAAATCATACGAGTACTCCTAGGAGAACATGCAGATTGGTCTATCTTGGAAAGAGGGTTCTGTATGGTTGGGTTAATTTTTATTCAACCATGCTTCCAAACTGTACGGCTCTTAAAAAGTGGGAATTTTCCATTTTCCCCCTCAGGATTTAAGGGTTTAAACACAAATTTCTCCTCTATTCCTTCTCCATTATCTTGGGTGATGAAACAAAACCTCTTAAACTTCCAAGGGATGATTCTCCTTTTAATATTAGGTGTTTGTAATATTGTTAGTTTAAAATTGAAGCTCTGGGTAAGTCATCGACTTTGTTTCCTTCTGTTTTCTAAAAAAGTCTTGGTGTGTGGTTTACTCTCTTTTTGAATATCTAAACCCTTTTTTTCTAGGGTTTTCCTCATCTTAGTGTTAGTGGCCGATTGATTTTGAATCAAAGGATGTGTTTTTTCAAGTAATAATATTATAGCATGAGATAGGTGGTCTTTAATCATTTTCCCATAGTCCTGATGTTGTATATATGTGTTTGTATATGTTATAAGTTTATGTCTTACTATATTTAATGTCATAGGTAAAGGAAAGTAATTTTGGAATAAATGTGAGGTTCGAGACCCTTCATAGGTCCCATTAGATCTTTTATTTATTTGAAACTAGACCAGGGTTACCCATGGGGTGTTCCAAATCATGAAAATGGTGGAATTAATTGGTAAAAGTTGAGATTGAGTAATATGGAAAAAATTGTTGTAATTATTAAATTTATGCATGGGCATGGTAAAAAATAGTTGTTTTGAATGGTAAAATGTTATATTTTTTAAATGCTTAAAAAGGGATTTTAAAATGGTTTAAAAGTAATCTTTTGGATTTGGATCCGGTTATGGTTAGTTGAATTGAAGGAAAAGGTTGTCTTTGGGCCATGTTTTTATGTTAAATAAAAAGGCCCTTGTTTAAGGGTAGTTTTTAAATGTTTTGATAAGATGAATGGTTTTTTAAAGGCCCTCAAAATTTTTTGAGTGGTGTTTTATGAAAATGTGATAATTTTTTTGGGAATTATTATGATGCTTGGATTCTAAAAAGGTCTATTGAGATAATGTTAAATGATGAATGACTAATGAAAATGAAATGAGATAAATGAATTGACAAAGATGTAAATGTTTGATGAATGGGTTGTGGGATAGGGAATGATTCTAAATATACCCATGGGGTACCAGATGGATTCTCTAGTCCCCCCAATATATAATTATATCTAAATATGGACAATGGCTTGTGGGATAGGGACTGATGCTCCAAATACCCATGGGGTTCCAGACTGATTCTCTAGGCCCCCAATATATATTAATATGTTAATGTGAATAATGGATTGTGGGATAGGGACTAATACTTCAAATACCCATGGGGTTCTAAACTAAATATCTATGACTCCAATATATAATTATATATGAATGTTAAAAATTGATTTTGGGACAGGTATTGATGCTCCAAATACCCATGGGGTGCCAGAATGATTCTCTAGGCCCCCAAAACATACTTATAAGTGTATGAGTTATATGGTATGGGTTACCCGACTGATGCTCTATAAAACACTGTATTAAATAAATTGATAAAATAATGGCCTTGTGAAATAAAATGGTATAATTTTCAATGATAATGGTATGACATGACTGAAATAGTTTAAGTGGATAATTAATAAATATTTTGAGAAAACCCAATCTTCCCTTGATGTTTATTTACTTACCATTACTTTATCTATCTGTATAAACTATTGTATAGACTATCATTTTATTTAGACACTCTTGGTGGTGGCCTACTAAGCTATACTCACACCCTACTTGGGGCACCATGGCACTTGGCTACCCGAGAAGACACTATTTTTTTTGTATAGGTTCAAGATAGGTACCTGGTGTTTTGTTGTGCATGGGTTGATGGGTTGGATTATGGGATGGAAGGACTAGCTTGGGACTCAAGTCCATGTTTGGAATCTTTTTGCAGCTTAGTTCTGGTATTTTAATTATAATGACTATCTAAAATGTAGTGTACTAATCATATTTTTATATCATGTGTTAATTGGTGACTAGTTGTATTTTAGTTGTATGTTGTTTCTTTATTGATCCTAATGGTTATTTATCTATTGATATTACCTATAATATTTATTCCACTCTAATAAGTGGGTACAATCTCCCTACATTTTTCCTTTGACCCATGCTGCCAATTGGCAGCCTCTAGTGCATGGGGAGGCGTGCCTAAGGTCATATGGCACTCCGGATTGGGGAACCGGTATAAGTGGACACCAGTATAGGATGTTACAAAGTGGTATCAAGGTAGTTAATTTTGTCTTAATATTTGGGGTATGGTAGATAGGAGACTAGGATCTTGTTGGGGCTTGGTAATGAGCTCAACCCTAAGTGCATATAGCCCCATGTATGAGGGAAAAAATAAGTTTCTAATGTAGGAATTGATGTTCTATTTTTTGATTTTAAGGTTGATTTTAATTTACACCTAGATTGGTGTACTTGGAAGTGATGTTACTGATTTATGAGGTTTTATCTCTTATCTCAGAATGGAAAGAGAGGGTGTGTGGATTCATCCATCATGCTAGAAACATAGGATTTATAGGTCACTCATATTCTTCCTGTGTTTGATTTGTGAAATCACACTTGCAGAAAACATTTTTTACGGTGGTTATTTTTTATTTTTTACATCATCTTTTGGATGACGTTATTATAGGAGACGTTATAAACATTGTTTTTTTACATTTATTATTTTACAACCGATGTAAAAAAACACAAATCCGAAGCGTTTTTCACATCGGTTGATAAAAACCCGATGTGGAAAACGCTTCAGAGTCATGGTTTATTACGTCAGTTATTTAATAACCAATGTGGTATATAATATTTTAGGTCGGTTATTATATAACCGACTTCATAAATCACTCCTCTTAATTGTTTATCACGTCCGTTATTTTCATAACCGATGTGATAAACCTATCTTCCAAGCAGTTTCTAGCATCGACTAAATAATAACTGACGTAAAAACATATCTACTACATCGGTTATAAAATAACCGATGTAAAAAACTATTCATTTCCATTTATTACATCAGTTATGAAATAACTGACGTAAAAACCATTTCCCATGAATTTATTATGTCGGTTTCCAAACAACCGACGTTAAAACTAATCCCAATGCATTTTTTACGTTGTTTATAAAATAACCGATGTAAAAAAAACAATTTTTTTTAAATAAAACTGATCAACCACGGATATGCCCTGCCAAAAGACATGAAACAGACCAAAAACTTACCAAAAACAGACCATAAACAGACCATAACCCCCCCCCCCACCCACTTGACAGCCCCCACCACCGATCAACCACTTTTATGCCCTCCTAAAAGACCTGAAACATACCAAAAACATACCAAAACTGAGCATAACCCCCCCCCCCCCAACCCCACTGTATAGCCCCCACCACACCCCTAGACCCCCCCCATAGGACAGCCCCCACCACACCCCTGGACACCCCCCCACCTCAGGACTGCCCCCCCCCACACCCCTGGACAACCCCCCCCCCCCCCACCCTCCTGGAGACCCCCCACCCATCCCCTGGAAATCACTCCCACACCTCTGGACAGCCCTCCCACACCCCTAGAACCCCCCCCCCCCCCACACACACCACTGGACAACCCCCACCACACCCCTGGACACCCCCCCCCCCCCACACCCCTGGACAACCCCCCCCCCCCCCACCCTCCTGGACACCCCCCCCCCACCACCACCACCACCACCTGGACAGCACTCCCATACCCTTGGATATCCCTCTCACACCCCTAGAAACCCCCCCCCCCCCCCGACCCCAATGGACAACCTCCACCACACCCCTGGACACCCCCCCCCCCCCACACCCCTGGACTGCCCCACCCCCTGGCCAGCCCCCCCCCCCCCTCCTAGACACCCCCACCCCCTGGACAGCACTCTCACACCCCTCCCACACCCCTAGAACCCCCCCCCCCCCTCCTGGATACCCCCACCCCACTGGACAACACTCCCCTGGACAACCCTCTCACTCCCCGATACCCCCCCCCCCACTGGACTACCCCCCCCCCCCACACCCATGGATACCCCCTACACATCCCCCCACTCTCCTGGACATCCCTCCCACCCTCCTAGACACCCTCCCACCCCACTGGACAACCCCCACCACACCCCTGGACACCCCCCCCCCCCCCACCTCACTGGACACCCCTAGACCAAAAACAAATCAAAAACATACCAAAACGAGACCAGACCCCCCCCCCCCACACACACACACACACCCCTGAACTCCCCCCCCTGGACAGCCCCCCACACCCCTGGACAACCTCCCACCCTCCTGGACACCGCCTACCCCCTGGACAGCACTCACACACCCCTGTATATCCCTCCCACACCCCTAGAAACCCCCCACCCCCACCCTCTTAGACACCCACCACCCCACTGGATAGCACTCTCCTGGACAGCCCTCCCACACACCTAGAACCCTCCCCCGACACCCCCCCCCCACCCCCACCCACCCATCTGAACACCCCCTGGACATCCCCCCAATCGCCTGGACATCCCTCCCACCCTCCTGGACACCCTCCCACCCCACTGGATATCCCCCACCACACCCCTGTACACCCCCCCCCCCCCACTTCACTAGACACCCCCGAACCAAAAACAAACCAAAACCCAACCAAAATTAGACCAGAACCCCCCCCCCCACCCCACCCACCCCACTGAAAACCCCCACCACACCCCTGGACACCCCCCCCCCACACACACACCCCTGGAGTTCCCCCCCCCCCACCCCGAACCCCCTGGATATCTGGTGTTGGGAGAGTAGGTGCCGCCATCCCTCGGGGGGTTGAACATCACTAGAAGGTACTCATCACTCTCACATGCGAATCTTGACCTCTCAAAATATTTCACCAATGATTTCTTCCCCTGTAAACATCATTCATTATATCACTTTGATTCCATTATAACTATGGAAAACTCCATCATGTGTGACTAAAATACCTGGATCTTGGCGGTGGAAATCTCCCAGATCTTGCAGGACTGGAAATGATGCTCCCAAGGTGGCCCATGAGACGCCGGAAATGACGTTAACAAAAAGTTCAACGGTGGGAAGAGGGCGCTAGTTTAGTTGGTGGAGAGGTACAAGGATAAGACGACTGCGATGATCTAAAATATACCCAACAAGTACATGTAAGTGACTGTTTAGTTTCCCAAATTAGATGATTGAACAAATATAGGGCTATTTGTGTGTTTTTTTGTGATAGATGGGATATTCTAGTAATATTCCTGGACCAAAAATGCATGGAGGAGACCAAAAAAACACACAAACATCCCTATATTTGTTCAATCATCTGATTTTGGAAACTAAACAGTCACTTATGTGTACTTGTTGGGTATATTTCGGATTATCGCATTCGTCTTCTTCACGTCCCTCTCCACCAACTGAATCGGCGCCCTCTTCCCACCATCAAGCTTTTTATTAATGTCATTTCAGGCATCTCATGGGCAGCCTTGGGAACATCATTTCTAGTCCTACAAGATCTAGGAGATTTCCACTGCCAAGATTCGGGTATTTTAGTCACACATGATGGCGTTTCCCCTGGTTATACTGGCATCAAAGTGATATAATGAATTATGTTTACAGTGGAAGAAAGCATTGGTGAAACATTTTGAGAGCTCAAGCATCACATGTGAGAGTGATGAGTACCTTACAGCGGCATTCAGCCCCCCGAGGAATGGTGGCGCCTCCTCTCCCACCCACCTGGACTACCCCCCCCCCCCCATCCCCATGGACACCCTAGTCATCCCCCACCCCACTGGACAGCCCTCCCACACCCCTGGAAACCCCCTAACCCCACAGGACACCCCCACACCCCTGGACACCACCTAGAAATCCCCCCACTCCCTAGGACAGCCCTCCCACCCTCCTGGAAACACTCCCACCCCCTGGACCCCCCCCCCCCCACTCTCATGGACACCCAGGAAACCCCCCCCCCCCCACCCCACCAGATAGCCCTCCCACACCCCTAGATACCCCTCACCCCACTGGACACACCCCCACACCCCTGGACACCCCACTGGACAGCCCTCCCACACTCCTAGAAACCCCCCTCACCCCACAGGACACCCCCACATCCCTGGACACCCCTTGGGCATCCCCCCACTCCACTGGACATCCCTCCCACCCTCTTGGAAATGCTCCCACCCCCTGTACTGCCCCCCCCCCCCACACACACTCTCATGGACACCCAGGACACCCCCCCCCCCCACCCACCCCACTGGACAGCCCTCCCACACCCCTGGATACCCCCCACCCCACTAGACACCCCCCCTACACCCTTGGAACCCCCCCCCCCCCAGACCAGAATCCATACCAGAAAAAACCATCATAAGTAGACCAAAACAAGAAGTATAGTAAAATTAAACATTCACATATATAACATTCAAAACTTACAATGTCAATTTAAAAAAACTAAATCCAAAATAAACAACTACCAAATACACAATTACAATGACAATATTCAAAATTACATTTTACACTACAAACAACTAAAATTCAATCAAACCTGTAAAATAATTTGACCATTCCACTTGTAAGTGTTTGACGTCTTGAGCATTATAGGGTTGAGGGTCATCAAATAGATACAAATTAAAGAATATTAGTTAACATGTATAATGAATAAATCAAATGAAATATTATGGAAAAGTTTAAAAGGAAATCTTATCAGGTCAAAGTTCACAATTGTTCCAGTTGTTATTATTTCATACATAAATCTTAACATATAATATCTGAATTCGATGACTCCTTGTTGTTCATAAAAATTATGTTTGAATGATTATAAATTCAATATATTATTTTTATGTAATAAATCAAAACGTACAAATTATAAATGGATATTTACATTTACATTTACATATTTGAACTTTCCAGTCCTTTTCTTTGTGTTTTTTCGAAAGTATTCCCATTCACTATTAGAAAATAATACGAATGGGATAAATTTAAAATTCATTATAATATATAAAACTATTGAGAAATTGAAACTTACTTTTCCAACATTTTCTTAAAAATTTCCTGCACATCGCCATGGACAGAGCATATCCAATAAAGTGTTTTCTCCCTTGGGAAAAAAATACCTAACATCCGATGATCGCTAATAAAATAAAATTTAAGGTTAGTGGTTTTTTATGTTAAAAGATAATGAACACTTTGAGAGATATGTGTTTCATACCTCTCACAAAAAGGCATCATCCAACATTGTGTGACTATATTATGTTCAAATATTTTAGCAATATAAAGAATTCTTTGTTCCTTATCTAATACACGTGCTTCAGGGGAAATCAAATGCGGGTCCATGAATCCATATACATATGTCCGCTCATTCTTCTCACAAATGTTATAAATATACCTAATAAAAAATAGACATAAGTATACATTTTTAATAAATATAACGTAGGGAAAAGGTGTTAAGACTTACATGGAAAAAAATTCACCACGTTGATTCCCAACTTATCTCCAGTAACAAGCTCCATGATATCAGTTTTCACAATCCCCATAGTTATTTCACATCCACAAACATGAGCTTCCATTGGAAACTCATAATGATTCTCCAACAAATTTGAATATGTTGACAATCTATTAAGACTACTATAATCTGTATCTGATGTCATAGCAATTTGTCTTTTTTGTTGTCTATACAGTATTTCTTTACCTTTTAATTATTCCTGTAAAAATAAATAGAAAAATATATTAGTTTTCAAATGATAAAAACAACTTTAATAATAAAATATAATATAATATATAACATACATACCTCTATGGTAATGAGTCGCAGAAGTCTGGATGGCCAAATTAAAAAATGGCCGATATTATGTCCAATTGTCGTCACCTCATCTGTAGGTAATGGTACTCAAGCTGATCTATCTATAATATAATGTACAGTGACCCTATGATTCTCTACCTATAATTTTTGATGATGAATCGTATCTCCTATACAATATACCAGCCCATATGAAACTATATGATTTTGAGGATCATCAACATACAACTCGCAATAATTAGGAAGTTGCGGCAGAGGAGTAGGATAAAAAATGGGGTCCACAGGCTGAGGTGGGGGAGTGGGAGCTACTGGCGGAGGTGGAGGATAAATAATGGGGTCTGTAGGGGGAGGTGGAGGAGTGGGAGCTGCAGTTTGAAATTGTCTTTGCATGTCTGCAATCATAGACTGTACTGATGCTCTAATATTTTCCTCCATCGTCGCGTTAATATTATGAACAAAAGCCTCAAAGGATTCTATTTTTTTATAAACACCCTCAATGTAATAAGTTGAAGAATGTGGAAACACTTTTCTTACCGATACACATGTCGGATATCCTCGTGCACGACCAGGATGTTCGGGCTTTCCCAATGCTGCAGATAAAATATCTTACCTCCCAGCAGATGTAAATACCCCCTGTGAGCTCTTCTCCTCAAGAGAATCCTTTATTAATTAATTGAACATTTCTGTAATGATTGAAATTATATGAAGAATATAGTTAACTTAAATAAATAAAATAGATATCTTACAATACTCTCAACTACGATTCTAGAATCTTCCGAAAGATATTGCCCTTTTTCCCATATGGTCTCTCTTCCATTTTTCATGTCTAGATGGAGGGGATGGAGGGGCCACCTCTCCAGAGCTTGAAGACTCGGCTCTTAGTTTTTGTAATTTTTCCAACATCATTTTTCTTCCAATAATGTATACCCTCCCCAAGATAAACTATTAGCGTATAAATTTTTAGATTGGATCTCCTGATGAGATTTCCTTGTTTACTGTAAATTAAGAATAATTAATAATTAATAAAACATTAATAAGATCATTTATATAAGAAAGCTTATAAAAGTTTACATTCCCTTACCAAAAATGAATCTTTTCTTCTACTTTCAACAAGCTGTCTTCATGTGTCTTCATCTATGAAAGGATATATATGACATGTATTTTCATGACTCCTATGAAAAAAATGAAATTAGATGAGAGGGTTTATTTTAAATCCCTCCATCTCCTGGAAGCCATCGATAAGAATTTCTTCCTGACTCCTCCAGTGTCAGGAATATCAAATGTCATCTGATAAAGAAGAGTTTAAACATATTATATATACTAGAAACATTTAAATAATAGGAAAACAATAGAAAAATATCTTACCAAAATTGTCTCTCAAAACTGGGATATTATCGCTTTGTCCACACTTCTCCAGTCATAATACAAAATGCTTACTTTTCTCTTACCCTGAGTTGATACAAAACTCTTAAAATCTTTTGCATTTGGACCTCTAGGAATATCATCCTCATCAACTCAACGAGTATCCTCTGATACTACGTACAGGAAAGTGATAATTTTTGTAAATGTGTGCACCCACATTTACCAACTCTTGAACTCTTTGTTGTAATGGGAGCACATGGGGAAGATTGGGGAACATCAAGAGGAGCATGTGAATGTTCCTCCCCAGAGGTATGACCAATATTCTCATCTCCAAAATCATGTGTTTGATCAAATGATTGATCTTTCATTATCCTTCAAATCTAAAAAACAAACATTAGTTCACAAATATACAAATTAAAATATTACAATACTAATGTAAATAGAAAATAGAAAATTATACTAAGTTACGTAATAGTAAACATGGTTAATATGGTAATCATGTTAAACAATGGTAAAGATGGTAAACATGGTAAAAATGGTAAACCTGGTAAACCTGGTAAACATGGTAAATTAATTTTCATTGAAGAAAAATAATAGATATAGAATTTATGTAATGATAAACATGATAAATTAAACTAAATAAAATTAAAACAAACAAAAACTTATACTTATTCGTTTTAATACATGTTTTAATAAAGAAAAAACTTACAATATCTAACATTTTATGAAAATAATAAATGTAAACAAGAAATAAACAAATGTTACCTGTAATTTTAGGAATTTACAAATGGATTGTTTTCCCAAATTCCTTCGTCATGATCGTTCCTTATGGAACAAACCATGTCTTGAACATGCTCATAATTATGTTCTGTTAATATTTCCATGGAAGTATAAATCTCACATAAATCAGCATCTTCATCAAGTTCATCCTCACCAACATATTGTTTTTTTTCTTGTAAAACAATATCCCACTACATATCTAATTGATCTACTACATAGAAAATCTGTTTTGCATGTGTTTCCATTATAAAAGAATTAGTTGTGTCTTCCAATCTATTCAGATTAACAACTGTCATTCCAAATTCATCATGTCTGACACTGTTGTTACTGATAAACCATTTACAGTTAAAGACAGAAACTTTAATTTTAAAGTAATCAACCTCCCATATTTATTCAATCACTCCATAATATGCACTTGATGCAGAAATTGGGTTTTTGTCTTTAGCACTCGAAAAATGAATTGCTTCTGCAAACACCAATACACCACTATTCTGAACTTCACTTTTGTTGTCCTGAGCCTTCGTATGAAATGTATAGCCATTAATGTTATAACCGGACCATGTTATCACATTTAAACATAGACCACCCACTACCAATTTTAATTTCTATGATACATCTGATCTACCAAGCAAGGTCTTTTTAAACCATGACAAAAAAAACTGTTGTGCTCATTCAAAATCCACATTTCTTTCTTCTTTGGATGACATTGTTTCAACTCATTAATATGCAATGTGATATACGGTTGAGCATCATCTATGTTATTCAAGATGTATAATTATAACTTCTTCATTTGTTCAGCTGACAACAAGTTTACTTTCAAGCCAAAAATCCCCTTTCCCTCATTATTAACTCATTAATGGCGATATGGAGGCAAACCTATGTGTTGCGCTGCATCCAAGTAGCTCATACAAAACTATGCAACCTCCTTAGAAATATACTTTTCAATAATGGAGGCTTCTAGTCGATATGTATTCTTAACATACCCCTTCAATATTTTCATATACCTTTCAAAAGGATACATCCAACGAAGATATACAGGTCCAAAAAGCATTATTTCTCATACCAGATGAATCATTAAATGCACCATTATATCAAAAAAAGTTGGAGGAAAATACATTTCCAATTGAAAAAGTATAAAAATTTCATCCTTTTCCAAAATGTTCAATTCATTCACATCAATCACCTTATTATAAATTGAATAGAAAAAATAACACAACTTCATTATAGTCTTTCTGACACTGATGGGAAATATTCCACGCAATGCAACTGGTAGAAGTTGTTGCATCGTGACGTGACAATCATGATATTTCATACCTATCAACTTCAAGTACTTCAATGAGACAAAAATTTTTACATTTGAAGAATAACCTTGAGGCACTTTGATATCATGAAGACACTGACAAAAGCTAATTTTCTCCCTCTTGGATAATGTATGACAAGATGGGGGAAGAAATGTTCATCTTCCATTAAGAGTAGGAGCTAACTCCAAATGTATTCTCATTGATAGTAAGTCTAATCTTGTATTCAACCCATATTTTGTCTTTCCTTTAATATCTAACAATGTTCCAATCAAACTATCACAAATATTCTTATCCACGTGCATGACATCAATATTATGTTTAACTTCATGATATCTCCAATATGGTATCTCAAAAAATATTGACCTTTTCTTCCAAATATGTCTATCATTACCAGATTTTTATGTCTTTCCCAATGTCACATCAAGGTTTTCCACCCTCTCAAAATATAGATCAGGGGATAAAGGTTTTGGAGCAATATCAAATTCTTATGAGCCATTGAATGCCTTTTTTTAGTCTTATATAAGAGTGATCCATAGGCAAAAACTTTTGGTGACCCATGTACACTATTTTCCTCCCATGATACAATTGACAATATGAAGTCTGTTGTTCACAAATTGGACATGCTTTATGCCCTTTAACACTATATCCAGACAAATTCCCATATGCTGGGAAGTCATTTATAGTGAACATAAGCACTGCATGTAGTTGAAAATATTCCATTTTATAAGAATCATACACCCTAATACCATCCTCCCATAAAAGTTTCAAATCATCAATCAATGGAGACAAGAAAACATCAATATCATTGTTGGGTTGCTTCGGACCAGAGATCATTATACTCAACATGACATATTTGCGCTTTATACAAACTTTAGGAGAGAGGTTGTAAGTTACCAATAAAATAGGCCATAAACTATGTGTGCTACTGAGGTTTCGTTATGGATTCATTCCATCTGTGCACAACCCTAGTCTGAGATTTCTAATTTCATTTCCAAATGTAGGATACCGCTCATCAATTTTCTTACGTTGTGGAAAATCAACTGGGTGATGTATTTTTTCATCACATATCTTCTCATAAGCATTCCATCTTAACCTTTTTGCATCATGTGAATTAGAAAATAAATATTTGAAACGATAAATTATAGGAAGATACCAAAATACCTTGGAAGGGATCTTTGTAATATGTACATCAGCCTATGATTTTTCTTTCACCTTATACCGTGATGTCCCAAATTTATGACACTCTGAAAGAAATTAATATTCCTTCCTATATATCATACATTCATTCGGATAGGAATGTATTTTCTTGTATCCAAATCCCATCAGGCATAAGATTTGCTTGGCCTTATAATGTGAATCTGGAAGATTGTTATCTTTTAGAAGAACATATTTCATCAATTGTAGCAGCTCTGTAAAACTTATGTCAATCCATCCATGTTTCACCTTCAGGTTAATCAATATTAACACCGCCAACAAAACCATAAAATCTGTACAACCAAGATATAATGGCTTTTCAGCATCACCATATAGATGTGCAACTGTTGGTTCTATCTCAATTTGTTCTTCTATAATATCGTGAATCATTTCTTCAATTCCATCATAGTTACCATCTTGTGAATCATCATCATCAATAGATCTAACATTCTATTCAGTTTCACCATACCAAATCCAAGGGATGTAACTCAGATTAAAACCATGACAAATCAGATGATCTTTTATCTCTCTACTTTTTAACTTCTTCATATTCAAACATTTCAGGAATGGATAGAAAAAAATGTCACTACATGGAACATTTCTTTTAGCAAATTCCAAAAAGGCATCAACACCTTCCTCATATTCATTACTCGTTTGATGTGCCAAAATCCAACTTCAACTCATTATTACCTATAACAAATATCAAAATTATACATCTTTTTAACATAAGACAAATATATGTTTATATGAAAAATATCATAATTTGAAGGTAAAAAAAATTAAAATATAAAACAAATCTAGGCGTATTTAAAAAAAATACTTGAAAATGATTTTAAAAAAAATATAGTTATATATAACAGTTTTAAATTCATCTTGATTCCTTTCTTCTTAAGGTTCACAAATAATACATCCTGGTGAAACTGGATACCAAATTCACCCTTACGTAAAAAATAAATATGAAGTATAAATATTAAAATATGTATACATTCACTACTAAAAATTACACATATCCTAACGATTTGAAACCTCAGGACAGCCCCCCCCCCCCCCTTGGACAGCCCCCCCCCCCCCCCCCCACCCTCCTGGACACCACCCCCACCCCCCCGGACACCACCCCCACACCCTTGGACACCACCCCCACCCCCTGGACACCCCTACCCCCTTGGACAACACCCCCCCCCCCCCACCCCCTTGGACACCCCCCCCCCCCACCCACCCCCTTGGACACCACCCCCACCCCCTGGACACCACCCCTACCCCCTGGACAGCCCCCCACCCCTCTAGACAGCCCCCCACCCCCTGGACACCCCCTACCCCCTTGGACTGCCCACTCACCACCCGGGACACCCCCCCCCCCCACCCCCTGGACACCTATATCCCCTTGGACAGCCCCCTCATCCCCCTAGACACCCCCACCCCCTTGGACACCCCCAACCCCCTTGGAAAGCCCCCGCACCCCCCCCCCCCCTCGGACACCACCCCCACCCCCTTTGATATCCCCCGCACCCCCCTTGGACACCCTCAACCCCCTTGGACAGCCCCTGCACCCCCTTTGACACCCCCTGGACACCCCCACCCCCTTGGACACCCCCTAGACACCACCAACCCATTGGACAGCCCCCCACCCCCTAGACACCACCCCCCACCCCCTTGGACACCCCCTGGACACCACCACCCCCTTGGACAGCCACCCCCCCACCACCCTCCGGACATCCCCCCACCCCTCTAAACACCCCCCCCCCTCCACCCCCTTGGACACCCCACACCCCTCCTGGACACCACCCCCCACCCCTACCCCCTTGGACACCCCCCAACCCTCTGGACACCCCCCCCCCATACAACACCCCAAACCCTCTGGACAGGCCCCCCACCCCCTTGGACACCCCCCTCCCCACATCACCCCCTTGGACAGCCCCCCACCCCCTTCGACACCCCCCCACCCACTTGGACCCCCCCCCCCACTACTTACACACCCCTAGACTCCCCCCCACCTCCATGGGCACCCTGAACACCCCCCAACTCTCTGGACAGCCCCCCGAACCCTCTGGACATCCCCCACCCCTCTCGACATCCCCCTGGATAGCCCCCACCCCTCTAGACAGCCCCCCACCCCCTGGACACCCCCTACCCCCTTGGACAGCCCACTCACCTCCCTGGACACCACCCCCACCCCGTGGACACCCCTATCCCCTTGGACATCCCCCTCACCCCTCTCACCCCCTTGGAACCCACCCCCCCCCCCCCACCCCACCCCCTTGGACACCCCCAACCCCCTTGGACGTCCCCAACACCCCCCTGGACACCCCCCCCACCCACCCCCTTTGACATCCCTCGCACCACCTTGGACATCCTCATCCCCCTTAGATAGCCCCCGCACCCCCCTGGACACCACCCCCACCCCCTTTGACACCCCCTGGACACCCCCACTCTACTGGATAGCCCACCCAACCCCCTGGACACCCCCACCCACTTACACAGCCCCCCACCCCCTTGGAAACCCCCTATATGCGCACACACACATGATAGAACACACAAAAATAGTAAACTTGCATGATATCACTTCCATAGGTTTATTTTACCATAAAATAATTTATTATATTATAAATGAACACTATGAAACTTACCATGATAGCAAGAACAAAGAAAAATAAAATCTCAAAAAATTATTTTAGGGCATTGCGAAAAATAAAAACTGAAAACGAGTCGTGTGAGTCTTACCTGAGTGTTGTGAGTTGACCTGATAGATCGGATGATAATAAATATGAAGAATGATGTTGGAAAAATGAGGCTGGAAGTCACGACTTTTCAGAATCATTTCTAGGTTTTCTGCGTGAGAGAGATGAGTCACAGGTCCCCCCGATCGAAGAAAACAGAATGACTGAATACAGGGTGCGATAAATCATTTAAAAGATTTATCAGGTCGGTTATTTAATAAATGACGTGGTAAAATATTTTTTTTAATTTTTATAATGTCTGTTATTTAATAACCGACGTAGAAAACAATTTTTAATGTCATTTATAAAATAACTGACATGATAAATGTCCCTTTATCACGTCGGTTATCAACAGAAACGACGTGATAAATTGCTGAGATTATCTTTATCACGTTGTTTTTTTATAACCAACATGATAAAGTGAAGATCTTTCCTTTATCACGTCAGTTATTTTATAACTGACGTGATAAAGCACGCCAGATTTGATTTTCACTTCGATTATACAATAACTGACATAAAAACACTAATCTACGTATATTTTACGTCGGTTATAAAATAATTGACTTAAAAAATGGATCCTGATCAATATATCACATCAGTTATAAAATAACTGACGTGATATTTCGATTATTAAAGATTTTCACATCGGTTATATAGAACCGACGTGAAAAATGTCGACGTGTTAAACATTTTTTCCACTAGTGAATTGAATTAAAGATGGAGACTTTAGAAAATGTGGATGATGAAAATTCTTTAAAATATGAAATTAAGTAAGTTGGGTTTTCTTTTCAAATATTGGGTAATAAAATGGTTTTTAAAAGTTTAAATTCTTAATTTTTGGGAATGGAAGGTTTTGAAATGTGAATTCTCAGGTTTTTAAAATGGTGAAGTTAATTAAATAGGAATGGGTAATGATTAGATCTTGATATGTTGGAAATTATTAACCCTAGTTTTGTGTTTTGAATCTATGTATGGGTGGGTAAGGTAGTGAGAGTGACCTAGTTTGAGACCTCGGTTATAGGTCGTGAGGCTTGTTGGGATTTGAGGTGTGGTTAAAAGGGGTGAATTATTGTTCCTTCGGTTATGTTATAACCTTGAGGTTGTGAAATTTTTTCTGTTTATGTGGATGTGGAAACTTTTGTGGGTTGAGACCTTGTGAGTTTTGTTTTCAACCTAAAGTGGTCATTTGTATTATAGTTTCAATGCTTTTTTGGTCATGTATCTTGTGTGGAACCTAGATTAAATGGTTGCTTGGTGCGCTAGTCTTAGTGTGTTTCAGAATAGGGACAGGAGTGCATCCCATGGGAAACAACTTGTTGGGTTTCTATGTGTATGGATTAGAGGGAGATTCAGTGTTTTATAGTATATGTGACTCTAGTTTAGGTAGTTGATGTCATTTTATCTTCTAGGATGACATGTGGGAGAGTTCGGTTGGGTTGTTGGTGCTTTTGAGTGTGTTGGCATAGGGGTTAATCGTGGGCCTTAGTAGTGGTAAAGGGAGAGTTCTGGTTATTTTGGGTTTGTCCTAGGGAGATATGTGGAAAAGTTTTTGGTTCGTAGTTGTGAATGGAGTTGTGGTTATGTTTTAGTTGTTTTGAAATCAAAGTTACCTCAAGGAGGTTAGCCTAGTGTTGTAGGTGACTTAGGATATGAATCATGGGTTGCTGATTCAGGGGTGGAATCGATGCATGGTGGGTTCCATCGAGTTTTGGGAAAATATATTGGTTTTGTTTTGATATCCTTTCTGTAGAATCATCTAAGTGATTTTGTTTTATTATAAGGTTAGTTTTGGAAGATAATAAATCATTTGAGTGTTAAATTTGACTATTATGGGAAACATTTAGTGTGGAAATCTGTGTTAAATTATGATGGATTATTTTGAGATGAAAATGACTCCTAAGGTAAGATAGGTCATGAGTTTGGTTATGTTGGTGCAAAATGTTGGGACGTTAAAATGGAACATTGATAACGCCTCAAATCTGATGGGTTGACAGAATAGGATTATTTTTTGGTTGTGTAAGTGAGTTTTTGGGCATGGTTATGGGTGACCCATGGAGTCTCGAGTTGGGTCCAGTGAGTATTCATAGGAATGTATGTGACCTTGAGGTTTTTGATGAGTCTTAGATGAGGGCATGTGAGAGGAATTCACAATTCCATTTGTGATATATGAACTGGTTTTCAAAAGTAAGTGCATGTTGTTTTTCTCAAAATCAAAGTGGGGAAGCATCGATGGTGTTCATTGGTGACTTCTTAGCATACTTTTAGCAAGTGGTGATCATTCCGAATAACTTGACATAATCTTAGGTGCACTAAAAGATATCTGGATTTATTCCTAGCTACCTTTATGTGTTTTATTTGGTTTTGGGGTCTCTTGATGTTTATGATCATGGAGTGATATATGTGGAGATGGATGGTGGAATCACACCATCGATCGTTGGTGGGTGAGGTCCTCAGGATGGACTAGACATCGATGAATGTAATGGGTGTTTTTCCTTAAAGTTAAGAATGATTTTATTTTGTTATTTTGGGAAAATATAGTAATCCATGTCCATGTCTTGGGGTTCACCTTGTGAGAAAAAATGATTCAGGTTATTTGGAGTTTCTTGAGGAAAGTTGTGACAAAGATACTCCTAAGTTGGAGAGCGATATGTTAGTATTATATGAGTGAATAATATCGTGGGTTGGATGTGGTGGGATTGGGATTCCAAGGAGGAACACATGAGGCCCATCTTTGGGATTCCTTGGGGAAGGCCATATGGCCTTGGTTATAGTGGTTGATTGATTCAGGCTTTGGATTTGGGCTAAATGTAGTTTTAAGTGTGGTCAGAGGTACCCATGTCAGAGGTGTTGATGGAATGATGAGACATAATGACGGTTCTTGGGAAATATAGTTTCAGTGTTGGAACCTCATTGGGAGTCAAGAAAGGACTCTGGTATGTGTGTTGGTATGATCTTGGAATGTATTTAAGTGTTGAGGCATCTTGGACAAGTGAAATAGTGACACTCCAGTAGTGGAATTGGGCATCAATGGGGTGAGTTGGTTGGGGATTTTATGACTTAGTTGGATAAAATAAATGTTTTTGGTGAGTTACAATACACCTTTGATCAGTTTTTTGAGATGGATAGTTCATTAAAGGAAGGAAATGATACTTGGGGGAGACCAAATTGTCCTTAGTGTATGGATTATTAGGGTGAGTCCTTTCCTGGTGGTTTCAATGGAAAGGTTGGATGTTGATATTGGGTGTTAACCTCATAGGTTTTCTAGGGTAGTGAGTGGGAAATGTGTCAAGTATGTGGTGAAGATTGAGTTTGAGTTTTAAGTGGTGTCTTCTGTTGTTGGGGGTTCCAAACACCTGTAAATGAAGTTTTTGAGTTAAAGTGTATGGTGGGGAACACCGTAGTCAGTAAGTGGTCAGTGGATGACATGATTAGTGCTCTAGGTTGTATGGGCTCAGGCAAGTACCATCTTTGTGTTCAGTTTTTGGGAAACAGGTGTTGTCTCATGTTTCGATTTGATAAAAGTTTGAGATGATTGGTGTGTTTTAGTTATATTTCAAAGATATGGGTGTGGGGTGAGGCTATTGAGCCATGAGTTGTGGATAGTTGTAGGTTGGGTAATGTGGTTGGATAATGGAATGACCCTTTGGGTGATTCCAACTGTACTAGGTTTTTTGTTTGGTCAGTGTTGAGGATGTTAAGGATGATGCATCCTTTGAGGAGCTTCAGGTTCATGTTATGGATCGCAAGGGGAAAATTATTTGGGTGGATAGGTTCCATGACCTTGAGTGTTGTAACAGTTTCGCCATTTTGGGGAGGATTCATGGGAGGTAAAGGTTGATAAATGGTCTTGGCAGTTCATCTAGTTGTTTTGGGGGCTTAGGGATGCTTGGTACTATGACTCGAGGAAGATCCGTTATAAGGTGTGGAGGTTGTATGATCCTGGCCTTGAGGTAAGATGAATCCCAATTAAAAATTTTGGTTAACAGTATGGTTCCCGAGTATATGAGATTCCTTAGGGGTGTTTAAAGAGTTCGGGACTTGAGAAGAGAAGAAAAGAGGCCAAGTTGTGTGCAACACAAGGTTGGTACTCGGTTAGTACTAACTGTGTGGCCAGCCAAGGGAATCCATGTGGCCATGCCTCATCTCAGATAGAGGCTAGCACAATAGCACCACATGATTTTTAAAACCATGTGGGTGATAGCATAATTCCTTGTGTCTTAGACCCTCTTGGATAGTGTTACTCACATGGTTGGTGCATGGTTTGGCCAACCGTGAATCCAAACCATATGGCCCTTAAAAAGTGTGAATTTCACATTTTCCCCCTCAGTCTTTAATGTTTTTAACCCAAATTTCTCTCCTATTACTTCTCTAGAAGCTTGGGTGACAAATGAAACCTTCCTAAACATCCAAGGGATAATTCTCCTTAGATTATTAAGTGTTTGAAATGTTATTTGGTGAAAATTTAAGCTTTGGGTAAAACTTCAAATTTGTTTCCTTTAGTATTCTAGAAGAGGATTTGTGTGTGGATTCCTCTCCTTTTGTAGCTCTAAACCCTTTTTTCCAGGGTGTTCCTCAACTTAGTGTTAGTGGCTGATTGAGTTTGAATCAAAGTATGTGTTTGGGAAAGTAATCATCTTCTAGCATGAGGTAGGTAGTGTTTAATAATTTTTCCATAGTCTTGAGGTTTTATATATGTGTATGTAGATGTTAGAAGTTTCTGACTTGCTTAGTTTTTATGTCTTGGGTTAAGAAAAGTAATTTGGGCATAAATATAAGGTAAGAGATCCTTCATGGTTCCTGTTGGATCTATTGTTGATTTGAAACTAAAACTAGGGTTACCCATGGGGTGTTCCAAACTGTGAAAATGGTGGAACGAATTGGTAAAAGTTGAGATTCAGTAATTATGAAATAAATGGTTATAATTATTAAATTGATGCATGAGCATGGTAAAAATAGATGTTTGGAATGTTTAAATGTTAGATTTTTGAAATTATTAATAGGTATTTTAAAATGGTTTAAAAGTTATGATTTGGATTTGGATATATTTATGGTCACAAATAAGGGAATGATGTTTTTAAATTTGGAAATTTTTTATAAAGGATTTGTAAACCTCAATGGGTTTGAAAAGGGGTTTTAATTGGATTTTAAATAGTTTTAATTTACGTGTGTGACTTACACTTGAGGAAATCCCATGGTGGTTTCTTTTAGTTGAATTGAATTTAAATTTCATCCTTGGGAAATTATTTTATGTTAAAGATAAATACCCTTGTTTAAGGGTAGTTTTGGAATGTTTTGATAAAATGAATGGTTTTGTAAAGGCCCTCAAAATAATTTCAATGATGTTTTATGAAAATGTGTGAAAGGGTTTGGGACTTATTATGATGATTTGGTTTTAAAAAAGTATGTTGGGACCATGGTAAATGATTAATGACTAATGTCAATGAGATGAGATAAATTATTTTACAAAGATGAAATTTTTTTATAAATGTGTTGTGGGATAGGGACTGATGCTCCAAATACCCATAGGGTTCCAGATTGACGCTCTAGGACCCAAATATATAATTATATATGAGTGTTCATAATGGGTTGTGGGATAGAGATTTGTGCTCCAAGTACCCATAGGGTTCTAGATGAACTCTCTAGGCCCCCAATATATATTAATATGTGTATATGAACAATGGGTTGTGGGATAAGTACTGATGCTCCAAATACCCATGGGGTACGATATTGACACTCTAGGCCCCAAATATATAATTATATATGAATGTGAACAATGGTTTGTGGGATAGGGAAGGATGCTCTAAATACCCACAGGGTACCAGACTAATGCTCTAGGCCCCCAACACATACTTTTCGGTGGATGAGATATATGGTATGGGTTCCCAGACTAATGATATATGGCATAATGGATTAATGAAATGGATAAAATAATTTCCTTGTGAAATAAAATGGTAGAATTTCCCATGATAATGGTATGTCGTGGCTGAAAGAATTTAAGTGGTTAATTAATAAATTTTTTAAGAAAAATCAGTCTTCCATTACTATTTATTTACTTACCACCCCTTTATCCACCTAGATGCACTATTTTATAGACTGTATGTTTCTTTAGATGTTGTTGGTGGTGGCCTAGTTAGTTGTACTCACACCCTGCTCAAGCCACAATGGAACTTGGGTACCCAAGAAACAACTACTTATTTTCTAGTACAGGTTTAGGATAGGGACTTGGTGTTTATTTGTGCATGGGTCGACGAGTTAGAGCATGGGATGTTAGGACCGGGTTGGGACTTGAGGTTGTGTTTGGAATCTTTTGGTAGCTTGGTTTTGGTACTTTTATTCTTATGACTATCTAAAATGTAGTTCACTCATAATATTATTATAGCATGAGTTACTTGGTGACTTGTTGGCTTTTGGTTTTATGTTTTCTATTTATTTATCTTACTGGTTATTTATCTATTAATATTACCTATACTGTTTATTCAACTCTGATAAGTAGGTATAGTCTCCCCATGTTTTTCCTTTGACCCCTGCTACTAGTCAATGGCCTCTATAGTATGGGGAGGAACACATTATTTCTTATGGTACTATAGCTCAGGGCATCGGTATCAGTGGCCACTAGGTTGGGATGTTACAATAAAACCTATGTTTAACATTTTATGGACTTAAGTAATATTTTCCAATAAAATAATTTTTTTTGTAATTTTCTTTTAATCAAATATTATTTTGGGTGAATTATTTTTTTGGATTTATTTTGAAGAAAAATAAATTTTATTTTTTTTATAATAAACCAATTTTTACCATGAAATTAAAATTCATTGATAATATTATTCTATACATAAATTTTAAGATTAAATTAAGAAAATTTCTAAAAATGGGTTTTTACACATTACACGTGCTAATATTAAAATTATTTTTTATCACACATATAAATTTTATATTATAAAACTTATTTTATATTTAGAATTAGTAGGTTCAAATTATTTAATGAGTTTTATTTTATTTTTATGCATTAAAAGTAAATTACTTTGGTAAAAAATTATTACTATAGTAAAATATAAAATAGTAAAAGTAATAAATCAAGGGGTAAAGGGATTGAAACATATTAAAAAATATTTATAATTGATTAATTGATATATGATCAATATTATCATATACTTAAATCCATAATTACCCTTTTTGGATCCATTTTACATGTGAAACATGTTCTCTCTGTAAATTAAGTTAAAATATTTACAAAAATGTCATTCTCACCACCTCTAAAAAGGGACTCTCACCACCCCTTCACGATTACTCAAATAATTTGGTTTCTACATGAAAATATATCCATTATCCTTAATTTATAATATTATTCCTTTTCCTTTAGACTATGGTCACAATATATTATATTAATACATCTATTTCTAAGGAGTCTTCTAAAGGAAAGGTCAATTTCCCAACATGAGGACTTTCTTTTCTTAAATATCATTTCTTTTCTTTCATACCTTCCAAATATAGCTTTCTAATTCATATATATTTTAATAATTAATTTTTTTATACATAATTCTATTATTCTAAGGTAATAACTATTAATCACCTTTTCCCTTTTCTACTAAGAAAAATGAAATATATATTTGTGTGTTGTGCGGTCTACCACCTCCATGAAGCAACAATCATGATTTTCACCACTGTCTATATTCAGTGATTATAAGGGTTAAATTTAAGAATAAATATTAAATATGTACTATAATTATTATTATGGAGAATAAAATTATAACCCACATCCTTTCCCTCTCGTTCATTGAGAAATGAAAATGTTAATCTTGCATTGTGTGCGCTACCGCCTCCATGAAGTAACATATATCATCAATCATCTGGTTTATTTATTATTTATTAAACCCTCTAAAAATATGATTCAATGCCTTAAAATTATCTAAATATTATAATTATGGTTATATAATAATTATATTATGACAAATTAAACCACTTTCATAATCATAATCATCCATTAATTATTCCATAATGATATGATCTAACCTAGTGAATGTTGTAATCTAGAAATGGAACCTAGAAGAAGGAATGGGAACCTCACCGATTCATGTAATCCAAAGAGTAAGAAGAATCAAATCTTTTATGGTCTTAAGAAAATATTTCAATGGGAATTATTCTCCCTATTATTCTCATTATTTGAGGACATAGTATCATGTTCTAATGAGATAGAGAAAGAATTCTCTAATTATTATGGATTCTAAGGGAAGCTCGGGAACAAGAGGACAACTGGGGAAAATATGGATAAATGGAATAAGGGAAATAATTATTTTACCACATGTAATAATTGTGGAAATAATCACCCTAGTCCCTGCTTAAAAGGAATGGGGGTCTTCTACAAGTGTGGAGAGAAAGGCCATTGTGATTTTCATTGCAAGGATAAGAAAAAATATTTCCAATGTAAAAGGATTTGACTACAAGGATATAGGAAACTACACAAATAAATGCCTCAAGTGTCAAATTAATATACCCTAAAATATTCTAATGGGTCATGGTTAGGCTTTTTCTACTACCATAGAAGAAGTGGAATGATTAATAGTCTTGTGTTTGGATTCAAGAATTATGTCATTTGAGTGTTTTATCAGTAAATTATTGGTCATGAGAATTATAAAAATATGAGGATTGTACTGCAGTACTTTTTCATCAAGGATTTAAAAGCATGTGTTGATCGGTACTGATAACCAATAAAAGTGATTGTTAGCAAGTTGAACATCATTGGAAAACACATGGTTGAGGAAAAGATAACCCTTAATATGTTCCTGATGCTGAGATAATTATGTTAGAATAAATAGATGATTGATATGAATAAAATAGATTGAATATTATAGGCTACCTTGGAACTGATTAATGATTTTTTAGAAATGTGTATTATATTATCATTTATGGGCTTTAGAACACTTTTGGATTTGAGGAATATATATAATAATGTTTGTTTTACTAAGTAATTAGGAATCATTCATGTTTTAATAAGGTTTTATGGTAATTCAATTTATTACTATATTTCAAGATAATACATGATGAAAGTATTCACATGTTTGGAATGTGACAATTTAGAGATACTTCATATTAATTAAAGGATAATGATAATTTCATTTTGTAAATTCAGTGACCTTATTTCTAAATTGTTGGATCATAACCATTTAGAAAAGATGACCATTTATGAAATGGTTTAAATTGATCTTTGAATGAGGTTTTGAAGATTAATATATTAATTCACTATATGAATCATCTTGTTCTAATAGATGAAGTGGAAATAGTTCAAGGCGCAATCAAAGTAAAATATTATGTTTATAGAAATGTATATTTAATTATATTCTTAGAGTGTGAAAGAATTTCTTAACTCTGGGAAAAGGTTCTTGAAACAAAACATTTTCCTTATTATCATCATTTTTTATGATAACAATGATCTTTTTCATAACTCTGGTTTATTACTTTTTGGACATCAACTTTCATGTGAACATGAACTTTATCACTCTCCATTAGAACTTGATAGTTTTCTTTTTCTACCATATCCATGTTTTCACTAATGTCCTTCTATTCAAAAAGCCTAGTTTTGTGATGAAACTTTCATTTTACTTTCCCTTTTATTAGAAATATTTAATATTAACCCTATTAATGATGTCGTTTTTTCCAACAATAGTATTTTCAAATATTTAACCCTCAATTACCAAGATCAAGTTTAAATTCCAAGGACACAATTTAATTAAGGTGGGGAGAAAGTAACACCAAAAAAATTTACAATATTTTCATTTTAGAATAAATTTTATTTTTTTCTATATTTATTTATATGAAAAACCATGTTATTCTTACACTACACACAATAATGAGTTAGCTTGCATCGTATGCAAGACCAAGTTTTACTGCCTTTTAATGGTGAACCTATTTCAAAACCAAATTATTTCACTTTTTAAAAAAATAAAATAAACTTCATTTTTGAATTTATAATGTCAAAATTATCTTAGGGTGAATTTTTTTTATTTTTCTAAGAAGAATCATTTTTGATGAATAGTGAAAAATACTGCATTTTAGTTGAAAACTGCCTTTTCTTCTAAATAATTATTAATGTTAAATTATATTTTAATTTTTTTTAAAGTCATAATAGAACAATTATACATATATTGATATAATTTATGTCATTGAAATATTTTTTATATTTAATTTAGATATAAATACTTAATGAACTTTTTAAAATTTTCACTTTAAAAACCTACTTTCCCGTTGCGTCTGCGGGATTAGATTTAAATTTAATTTAGGAACTTCTATGAATTGAATTTTGAAAAATATAAATACAAAGTTGTAATCAGTAAGATATTTATATTAAAATAAGATCAACTTATTTTTTACCAAAAATATTAGTGAAATTAATTAAAATTAATTACAGTGATTAAGGTAAAATTAAGCTTAACAAAGGACCGAGCCATATGCTTAAGGGCCAAAATGACCTAGACACTTATCAAAAATACATTGTATGCCAATTTTTAAACTATATCCCCTTTCAGTATAAATTTTATGAGTTATTGGGATATTATTTCATGAGAGTGACCAATATAATAATTTATGTAAAGAAAAAGACAAAAAAGTAACCTTCTTTACCTTTAACATTTATAAAGATTTAGAGTATGGACAAAGCTACATATTTTCAGTTATAAACATTATTTTTAAAGGTAAATAATTTTTTTTATCATGGTAATTTAAATTTAATTTTTAGATATGATATAATTACATTAAATTCTTAAAAAATATAATGTGTGGATTATTTATTTAATAATTAAATAATATAAATGATGCTAAAAACATTAAAGTAAAGTTAATTTAATAAATTATTATGTTCCATTATTTTTGTAGATAAATATGTCATGTTAAAAAAATTAACTTAATATATTTGAATTCCAATATTGTTTTTGATATTTTTTAAATTAAAATTAAATAAATAATGTCAAAATTGAAATTAATGTTATTTTCCAATAAATGATATTTTATTAAATGATTTAAAATTAATAAAAAAAATATATCATCTTCTAAGGGATTTTTAAGTGTTACTAAATACCAAATATGATCAATTAATGGACTAATTGATCATTTGTAATTAACATATTGACCCATAGATAGTAAAAACATTGTTAGCGTGTTCTGGGTTAAAGCTGTTTTTGCACGTTACATGCACTTGTTTTAAAATTAATTTCAAACACACATGGGATTTTATTTTATAAATTAGTTATAATATTTATAATTAAGTGGTTATATATTTTCTAATAAATCTAAACTTTATTTATTCTTAATCATTAAATTAATTAGGTTAGAAAACTAGTTACTTTAATAAAAACCAAAATGATAAAATTGGAGAAACTTAGTACTTAAGGAACAAAATTATAAAAATGAATTTATTTTTTTGTTTTGGAAGTTTTTATAGACTATAAATCCCTTTTAATTTATTATTTTTCCATTTTGGAGGCATATTAGGTAAGGGAGACCTCCCAATAGTGTATACCTTTTGTTATTTACAAGAATACCACTCCTCCTCCACTATAAAAAGGAATTCAATTGTCTCATTCCCTACACCTATCAATCCAACTTTTCTCATCCAGACTATTCTAAAATAGTCTCCCAACACACCTTTCCTAAAAATATAAATCTCACCTTTGGATAAAATCAGGCCAAGGAAGCTCTTTGGTGAAAACAAAAAGGAGTTACTCGAAAAAAGGTAACATTGTTCAATGTTCGTTTATGTTTTTTTTGTTTCTACACCCCTACATTTATTATTATTCCATGATTATATAATAACAAAAGTTTGATAAATATACTGATCTATTTTTATATTTTGGTTTTTACCTACACCTATAGAAACTTCCATCAAATTGGTAACAAACATACTATTTGTTGATGGTGGACTACCACCACACAAAATGATGTCATTCATTTTTACTTTACCACCATTCATGGTTGGGAATTATGATAGACGCATTTTTTATATATGATATATATGATATTTATTATGTATTTATGCTTCTATAGTTTTTATATAACACATACCTTTATGTGTTCCATTTCATGTAAATATGATAACTTCGTTTATGGATGTGTGGACTACCACCCCCTCAAAGTAATATGTTATGTTCACACACTACATGGAATGTATTAAGGATGGTTTTAATTACACATATGTCACATAAATTAAATATATAATCTATTAATGACATAATTAACCTTATGTAAATATAATATACCATTT
The DNA here is from genome assembly GCA_963277665.1 of Viscum album. Taxonomy (NCBI): domain Eukaryota; kingdom Viridiplantae; phylum Streptophyta; class Magnoliopsida; order Santalales; family Viscaceae; genus Viscum; species Viscum album. The sequence continues at coordinate 342,897,701 of OY728127.1, read as the reverse complement.
TCTTAATTACTCTATTCACATACTAAAAAAAGTGATGATGTTATTCATGGACGTGTGGACTACAGCCTCCTCGACGCGATCTGATTCCTTTTAAATCACAAGAATTATATATGTATATATATATATATAAGTATATATGATGAAATGAAATGATATTTATGATATAATTATAATTCTATAAATATATAATGTTACTTGACTTATTTCCATAACCATCATTGAAAATGGGAATGTTAGTCATGCATATGTACGGCATGCCGTCTCCATGATTGTAACGTTGGTTCATTTCTCATAACCATATTTCATAATTGGTTTTAAAATTATAATTGATGTATAAATATGATAGTTATTTCATGATTATTATTCTTTATATGTTTATATGATTTCCCCATTAACCATATTTGACCAACCAAATTTGTTTTTGGTACATGAACCGAATTTGGTCAAAACACCCGACGTAAACTTAATTGTTTAAGTAGTTGTATACATTATTATAATAAGTGAAGTAAAATTAATAATAAACTTAAATTTTTTTTGAATAAACTAAATAATTAACATAAGTTTATTATTAAATAATATAAAGACACACGTGACAAGTTGTACTCAAGGTACGGGATTTTGTCTCAATTTACATTCCATTGAGACTTATTTTTTGTTATACACTAATTCACTTTTATATAGTTTAAATATTACCCTTTGACATGTTATATAATGAATCTTATTATTCTAAAGATAATATAAGTTTTGGTTAATGTTATTCCTTCATGGGGATTATGATTCAAATATTTCAAAGTGGTATGGGACACTTTGGAATGTTTAAAGATTATTTTCCTCAATAATGTTTTTAATGATCTTTCAGTGGTATTTCCATTTATCAACATCAAAAAAACCTTATTGTTACATATCCTCCATTGAGGAATTACTGATAAATCTGTATTATTTATTTAATATGGATATTTTATGATAAGTCTCATTATTTATTAATTAAATTGATTATTTGATATATGAGAAATGCTTTTGATAGGTATGATATGAGTGGGTCCTGGTTACAGAAAGCCCCTCAATGCATCAGTAGTATTGTGGGATGAAATTAGTTGGTGAAAACCCTTTTTGTTTATTTCTAGGAAAAATAGACTAGTATGATATGGGTTGGGGACTGATCAATGTAATCCCTTCAATGCATTGGTAGTTTCATGAGATGGATCATTTGGCTAAATTAGATGTGTTTCTACCAAATATGTTAAATTGTATTTTGAAAGGTCTTAACGGTAAAGGTACCATGTACCTAGGAAACACAGAATCCAATAATTGAGAACTTATTTTATCGATAAATAAGATATTATTATTATTATCCATGAGATTTTTTCTTTGAAAAAATCTATGGATGAATTTAATTTTTAGTTTATTGATTAAATGGAATGTATTATCTGTACTTTACTATACCATATTGATCGTTCTTTATCCAGTTGTTTAAATGGAAAGTTCATTTAGTTATTTACCTTTCTATATTTTTATTCTTATTTATTCATTATTACTTCTATTGTGTTCTTACCCTTACTGAGCATTTTAGCTCACCCTTATTTTGTTTTCATTCCCCGGGATATGAAGATGAATTCTTGGAATGAGTTTCAAGGTTGCAGTATATATGTATTTTTTATATATTATGTTCAATTTTATATCTCCCAATGTAATATGGGTATCATGTATGTAATATGGTTTTCCAAAATTGGTAAACCATTCGGTCCTTTGGGATTTGATTCCTTGTAATCATGCCAATGTAAAAAAGTAATGCATTGGCTCTGGGTTTATAAGCTTGACAGTTGATATCAAAAGAACTTTAGTAGTAACCATGGAAAATAGATTTAGAAAACGTATATTAGGGAACATAGCCCTAATATTGACTTTTAGGATAATTATAGAACAACATCCCAAAGAAACTACGTTTATGATTATGATATTAGATACACCTAAATTTTTCAATTTGTGTTAAGTATTTTTTTAGTTTTGGGATTATACATTATGTTTCATAATTATATGATCTAACCTAGTGTATGTTGTCATTTATAAATGGCACCTAGAATAAGGAATGTGAACCTCACCAATGAACATGATCCAAAGAGTAAGAAGAATCATATATTTTATGGTCTTACGAGAATATTTCAAAGGGAATTAATCTCCCTATCATTCTCATCATATGAGGACATAGTATCATCTACTAATGAGATAGAGAAATAATTCTCTAAGTATTATGGATTCAGAGGGAATTACATGAACAATAGTAAAACAATATAAAAAATATTGATAAATGGAATAATGGAAAGAAATATTTTTCTGCATGTGATAATTGTACACATAATCACTCAGGTCCTTACTAAAAAGCAATGGGATTTTTCTACAAGTATGGAGGGAAAGGACACCGTTCTAGTGATTATAATGATAATAAAAATATTTCCATTGTACAATTATTTGACTGTAAGGATGTAGGAAACTATAAAAATAAATTTCTCAAGTGTCAAAGTAATATACCCCAAAAGAGGCTAATGGATCATGGTCAAACTTTTTCTACTACCATAAACGAAGAGGAATGATTAATATTCCTGTATTTGGATTCCAAAAGTATGTCATTTGAGTATTTTATAAGTAAGCTATTGGTTATGAGAATTATAAAATATATGAGTATTGTATTGTATTACTTTTTCATCAAGTATTTAAAAGCGTGTGTTTATCGGTACCGATAACCAAGAAAATTGATTCATAATTAAGTTGAATATTTTTGGAAAACACATGGTTGAAGGAAAGATAACCCTTAATATTTTCCTGATGCTGAGATAATGATATTATAATAAATATATGATTGATATGGATAAATTAGATTGGATATTACAGACTAACTTAGAATATATTAATTATTTGTTGACAACGTGACCTATACTATCATTCATGGGATTTACAACACTTTTTTATTTAAGGAATATATCCAATAACATGTGTTTTACTTAAGTAATAAGGAATTTCTCATGTTTTCAATAAGTTTTTATAATAAATCATGTTTTTACCATATTTCAAGAGAATACATGATGAAGGTATTCACATGTTTGTAATGTGATAATTTAGATCTACTTCATGTTGATTAAAGGATAATGATAAGTTAATTTTGTAAATTCAATGACCATATTTATAAATTGTTGGATCATAACTATTTAGAAGAGTTTAACATTTATGAAATGGTTTAAGTTTATATTTGAATGAGGTTTTAGATATTAATGTATTACATCACTATATGAAGCATCTTGTGCTAAAAGATGAAGTGTAAATAGTTTGAGGCTTAATCAAAGGAAAGTATTATGTTTATAGAAATGTATATTTACTTATATTATTAGTGTGAGAAAGAATTTATTAACTCTTGTAAAATGGTCTTGAAACAAAAAATAATCATATTATTATCATTTTTTATCATATCAATGGCCTTTTTCTTAACTCTGGTTTATGACTTTGTGTTCATCAACTTTCAGCTAAACATGTTCTCTATCACTCTCTATCAGAACTTGATAGTTTTATTTTTATACCATATCAATGTTTTCAATAATTTTATTATATTCAAAATCCTGATTTTGTTATGACATTAGAATTTTACTTTCCCTATTATTAGGATTATGCTTTATTAAACCTATTTATGATGTGGGTTTTTTCAACAATAGTATTTTCAAATATCAAACACTCAGTTACTGATATCAAGTTTAAATTGCAAGGAAGCAATTTAATTATGGTGGGGATAATGTAACACCCCAATATTTTATAATATTTTTATTTTAAAATAAATTTAATTTTTTTCTATATTTCTTTAAATGCATCACCATGTTAATCTTACACTGTACACAACACTGATTTAGCTTGTGTTATACACAAGACCGTGTTTTACCATTTTTTAATGGTGAACCAATTTTAAAACTAAATTTTCAAACTTTAATATATTTTATTTATTGAAATAAACTTTATTTTTGAATTTTCAATGTAAATATTATATTAGGGTGAATTTTTGGTATTTTTCTAAGAAGTTTCATTTTTTTATGAATAGTGAAAATACTGTATTTTAGTTGAAAACTACCTTTTGTATAAATAATTATTAATATTAAATTATATTTTAGATTTGTTTTAAAGTCAAAATACATCAATTATAAATCTATTAATTTAATTTAAGTTATTGGAATCATTTTTATATTTAATTTAGATATAAATACTTAATGAACTTTTGAATATTTTCACTTTAAAACCCCGCTTTCTCACCACATCCGCGAGATTAGATTTAAATTTAATTTAAACACTTATGTGAAATTAATTTTTGAAAAATGTAAATACATGGTTTTAATCAGTATTATATTTATAGTCTAATAAGATTAACTAATTTTTGGACCAAAAATATTAATGAAAATAATTAAAATTAATTACAACGATTAAGGTAAAATTAAGCTTAATAAGGGACCAAACCTTATGATTAAGGACCCAAATGACCTAGAAACTTGTCCACAATAAATTTTAGGACAATATTTCAACCATATACCCTCTTGTTTCTAATTTTATGAGTTATTGGGATACTATTTCATGAGAGTGACCCATATAATAAGTTAAGTAAGGAAAAAGACAAAAAAGGAACCATCTCTACCTTTAACATTTATAAAGATTTAGAGTATGGATAATGATATATAGTTTCAGTTATAAAAATTATTTTGAAAGGTAAATAAATTTTTTTATCATCTTAATTTAACTTTAATTTTTATATATGATATAATTACATTAAACGCTTAAAAAATTATAACACGTGGATTATTTTGTTAATAATTAAATAAGATAAAGGATGCTAAAAACATTAAAAGTAAATTAAATTTAATGTATTATTGTGTTACATTATTTTTTAGATGAATATATCATGTCACACAACTTTTAACTTAATATATTTTAATTAAAATATTGTTCTGATATTGTTTATTTAAAATTAAATAAATAATGTCAAAATTGATATTAATGTTATTTTACAATAAATGATATTTTATTAAATGCTTTAAAATTAATAAAATAGCCTATATTTTGAAAATTGATTATTAAGTGTTGATAAATACCAAATATGGTCCATTCATGGACCAATTTATCTTCTATAATTAACATATTTACCCATAGATAGTAAAAACATTATTATTATGGTCTGGGTTAAAGTAGTGTTCTTTCGCGTTACATGCGCTTGTTTTAAAATTAATTTCCAAAACATATGTAATTTTTATTTTATAAATTATATATAATATATATAATTAATTGGGTCTATATTTTCTAATAAATATCACCTTAATTTAGTCTTAATGGTTAAATTACTTAGTTTAGAAAACTAGTTACTGTAATAACAACCAAAATGATAAAATTTGGGAAACTTAGAAGTTAAGGAACAAAATTATAAAAATGCACTTATTTTTGTGTTTTGGAGATTTTTATGGGACATAAATACCCTTTAATTTATTATTTTCCATTTTTAAGGCACATGAGGTAAGAGATACTTCCCAATAGTGTATACATTTTGTTATTTACAAGAATGTCACTCCTCTTACACTATAAAAAGTCATTCACTCATCCACTTAATTACACATCTCAAGCCAATTTTTTTGTCCAAACTATACTAAAATAGTATCCAAAAATCCCTCAACTCAACATAGAATCCTCACCTTATGAATAAATCTAACCAAGGAATCCCTTTTGTGAAAACCAAAAGGAGTTACCCCAAAATGAGGTAACGTTCTTCAATATGAATTTATGTTTTATTTGTTTCTCCACCCAAAATTTTATCATTATTTAATGATTATATAATAACAGAAGTATCATAAATATACTTATATACCATTATTTTAATGGTTTTACCTACACTTTCACACACTTCCATCAAATGGGTAACGAACTTACCATTTGTGTACAATGAACTACCGTCTCGCGAAACGGTGTCATTCATTTTTCCTTTACCACCATTCATGTTTGGGAATTATGATGGAAATGTTTTTTCTATATGATATACATGATATTTATTATGCATTTATTCTTCTATAAATTTTACCCAACACATACCTTTATATGTTCTATTTGGTATAAATATGATAACTTCATTTGTGGACTTGTGGACTACCGCCTCCTCAAAGCAGTGTGATACATTCACACATTATATGGAATGTATTAAGGATTATTTTAATTAAACATATGTGAAATAAATGAAATATATATTATATTCATGACATAATTACATTTATTTAAATATAATATTTCATTTTCTTTATTACCCTTTTCACAAACTAAAAAAGTGATAACATCATTCATGGACGTGTGGACTGCCGCCTCCTCGATGTGATGTAATTCCTTTTACATCACAATAATTATATATATAAGTATATGTGATTAAATAACAAGTAATTTATGATATAATGATCATTATTTAAATATATAATGTTACTTACCTTCTTTCCATAACAATCCCTGAAAAATGATAGCGTTACTCATGCGTACGTACGGCCTACCGTCTCTATTATTGTAACGTTGGTTCATTTTTCATAACCATAATTTATAATTGGTTTTAAAAGTATATGTTTTGTATAAATATGATTATTATTTCATTATTATTATTCTGGATATTTTTATATAATGCACTCTTTGACCATAGTTGATGACCAAATTCATTTTTAACACATGAACCGAGTTTTGTCAAAACACCCAACATAAACTTAATTGTTTAAGTAGTTGTATACAAAATTTTAATAAGTGAATTAAAATTAATAATAAAATTTAAAAAGGTTATGAAGAAATTAAATAATTAACATAAGTTTATTATTTATAAATATAAATACACATGTGACAAGTCGGACTCAAGGTAAGGTATTTCGTCTTAATTTACATTCCATTGAGACTTATTTGTTGTTATACACCAATTCACTTTTATATGGTGTATATACAACCCTTTGAAATGATATATCAAAAATATCCTTATTCTCATGATATTATAAGTTTCATTTAATGTTATTTTTTCATGGGTATTATGATTCAATAGTTTAAAAGTGGTATGGGAAACTTTGAAATGTTAAAATATTATTTTCCTCAAGAATGTATTTACTAATATTTCATTGGTATTTCCATTCATCGATGTCAACAACCCTTGTTGTTACTTATCATAAACTAGGGAATTATTTATAAATTAAAATTATTTATTCAATATGGATATTTTATGATAAGGAACATTGTTTATCAATTAAATTGATTGTTTGATGTATGAGGAAGGCTTTGGACAGGTATGGCATGTGTGGGGCCCAATTCTAGATATCCCCTCGATGCATTAGTAGTCTCATGGGAAAAAATCAGTTGGAGAAAAATCCTTCATGTTCATTTCCATGTAGAATAGACTGGTATGATATTTTTGGGGACTATTTAATGTAATCCCCTTGATGCATCGGTAGTCTCATGAGACAAATAATTTGGATAACTTATATGGGTTTATAACCAATATGCTAAACTGTCTTGAGAATGGTCTTGAAGGTAAAGGTACCATGTACCTAGAAAACATGGAATATAATAATTGAGAATTTTCTTATTGAGAAATTAGTTATTATTATTATTATTATCTATGAGATTTTTTCTGTAAAAGAATCTATAGATTCATTTCATTCTCAGTTTATTGATTAAATGGATTGTGTTTTTAGTACTTTACCTTTCCATATTGATTATGACTTATCCATTTGTTTAAATATAAATTTTGTTCAGTTATTTACCTTTCAATATTGTTTATTCTTATTGATTCATGATTAATTATTTTTTACGCTTACACTTAATTAGCATTTGATATCACCCTTATTTTTTTCTTTCCCTGGGATATGAAGATGAATTCTTGTAATGAGTTTAAAGGTTGCAGTTTATTTTTATTTTTTATACACTATATTTTACTTTCTATCTCCCAATGTAATATGGGTATCATGTATATAATATGATTTTCCAAAACTGTTAAATTGTTTAGTCCTTCGGGATTTAATTCCTTTTAATCATGCCAATGTAATAAAGTAATTCACCAGATTCAGGCTTCTATGTTTGGGGTGTTATAATTTATGTCTAGTTATTATGCATCTTAAAATAGACTACATGGACAACATAAGTATCAGATCAAAACATAAGGCCACTATGCCTCGGGTTAGGCCATAAGGCCATCATGCCCTGCTGTCAATCTCAAGTTAATCCACATGTCTATCATGCCCCATTATCCATCATTCAAGTCCCTAATGTAATCATCACGTGTCATGTCGCACATGCTCTACCTCTAAGGGATTAACCAAGACATAAAGGTTATGCCTATCACATTGATATCAAATAGTAGAATTCTACATCCATACACATATTTATATACACAATATATAGAAAGGAAATACTTTAGTTAATTATTTAATTGCTTAATAACCTTTTTCAAGTTTATTATTACTTCTACTTAACTTATTAAAATGTTTTATACAAATACTTAAAAAATTAAGTTTTTGTCGGGTGTTTTGAAAAAATTTGGTTCATGTGTTAAAAATTAATTTGGTCAGACTCAAGGTAATTTATTTTGTCTCAATTTACATTCCATTGAGACTTATTTGTTGTTATAGAACAATTCACTTTTATATGGTGTATATACAACCCTTTGACATGATATATCATGAATCTCCTTATTCTCGTGATATTATAAGTTTCATTTAATGTTATTTTTTCAGGTCTATTATGATTCAATTGATTCAAAGTGGTATGGGACACTTTTAAATGTTAAAATATTATTTTCCTCAATAATTTTTTTTACTAATATTTCATTGGTATTTCCATTCATCGACATCAACAACCCTTGTTGTTACTTATCATACACTAGGGAATTATTGATAAATTTAAATAAATTATTCGATATGGATATTTTATTATAAGGAACATTATTTATCAACTAAATTGATTATTCAATATATAGGGAATTTTTTGGATAAGTACGACATGTGTGGGGACCAATTATAGATATCCCCTTGATGCATCAGTAGTCTCATGGGACAAAATTAGTTAGAGAAAAATCCTTCATATTTGTTTCCATGTAGAATAGACTGGTATGATATGTTTTGGGGACTAGTTAATGTAAGCCCTTAGATTCATCGATAGTCTCATGAAACAAATCATTTGGCCAAATTATATGGGTTTCTAACCAATAAGTTAAATTGTCTTGAGAATGTTCTTGAAGGTAAAGGTACCATGTACCTAGAAAAATTGGCTTTTAATAATTGAGAATTTTCTTTATTGAGAAATTAGTTATTATTATTTTTCTCTATGAGATTTTTTCTTTGATAGAATCTATAGATTCATTTAGTTCTCAGTTTATTGATTAAAGGTAATGTGTTTTCAGTACTTTACCTTTCCGTATTAATTATGACATATCCATTTGTTTAAATGGAAAGTGTGTTCAATTATTTCACTACTAGAAATATGACCTTTCCCAACACTTCTATACCAACGGTTCATAAAAACCATTGGTATAGGTTCCCTTTCCCAATGGTTTGGCTAAACCGTTGAGAAATACCACTTTGAGGGCACCTTTCCCAACGGTTTGGCCAAACCATTGGGAAAGCCCACATTTTGGCTACCTTTCCCAATGGTTTTGGCAAACCGTTGGGAAAAGTCCACTTTGTGGACATCTTTCCCAAGGGTTTGGCCAAAACCCTTGGGAAAGGGTATACCTATCCCAACGGTTTGCCAAAACCGTTGGGAAAGGTCCCCCACAAATCAACCTTGCCCCATAATCAAAATCCATTATCAAAATCTATACCAACGGTTGTCAAAACCGTTGGTATAGTCATATACCAACGGTTTTGACAACCGTTGGTATATATCCTTTGATTTTTTATCATTTCTTCTTTCCCAGAACATTATATAAATCAAAATTTAAAATCATTATGAGAATACATATATATATATATATATTTATGTAATTATATTCACAAAATTCATGTTAGGTTAGTGGTTAAGTCGTTGAATAATAAACTAGGGGTCCTAGGATCAAATCCCAGCGAATGTTTTTTTTAAAATACATGTACCAACGGTTCCTTAACCATTGGTATAGATTTTCATATTAATTATACCAACGGTTTCCAAAACCGTTGGGATAGGTCTATACCAACGGTTTTGGGAAAACCGTTGGTATAGACCTATCCCAACGGCTTACTTGGCAACGGTTCTCCAAACCGTTCGTATAGGTTATAACAATGGTTTGGAGGCCTATACCAACAGTTCCAAACCGTTGGTATAGGTTAGTTTTCTAGTAGTGTTTACCTTTAGATATTGTTTATTCTTATTGATTCATGATTACTTCTGTTGTACGCTTACCCTTACTTAGCATTTGTGATAACCCTTATTTTTTTATTTCTCTGGGATATGAATATGAATTCTTGGAATGAGTTTAAAGGTTGTAGTTTATTTTTATTTTTTATATACTATATTTTATTTTATATCTCCCAATGTAATATGGGTATCATGTTTATAATCTAATTTCCAAAACTATTAAACTGTTTAGTACTTCGGGATTTGATTCCCTGTAATCATGTCAATGTAATAAAGTAATTCACTGGATTCAGGCCTCTGGGGTTGGGGCGTTACAGTTTATGTCAAGTTGTTATGCATCTTAAAATAGACTACATGGCCAACATAAGTATCATATCAGGACATAAGGCCATTATGCCTCAAGTTAGGCCATAAGGCCATCATTCCATACTTCTAGTCTCAAGTTAAGACACATGTCTATCATGCCCCACTATCCATCATTCAAGTCCCCATTGTAATCATCATGTGTCATATCGCACATGCTCTACCTCTAAGGGATTAACCAAGTCATAAAGGGTATGTTTATCACATTGATATCAGATATCAGAAGTCTACATCCATACACATATTTATATACACAAGATATAGAAAGGAAATACTTGAGATATACACATGCACAAACATGTCAAATCAATAAAATTTTCATGAGCCACACACATACACTCAAGTATGTCATATCAAAAGAGGTCTCATAAGCTACACACATGAACATGAATGTTATATCAAGAAAGATATAAAAATATATGTATTCATTCATAATAGTATCAAATCATATAGTTTATATTATTTCCATAACATGGTGATTAATTTCCTACCTTAAGTGCATAAAATCCCAACATCAAGTTTCGCCACCCAAATCAAGCTCTCACTCATATAATCCCTAGAATCAACCCCAGATCACCATGTAAGGATTCAAGATTAAAGATCAGAGAATATGAACATATCAAGGGATATTATTAATTTAGACTTACCCAATGAGATCCAACATAATGTGTGGATCTAGATGAATGTAAAAATGATCAAGACAAAACTTGATTTTCACCTTCCTTTTCATCGAATCTAGAAGGAATCACCTTATATAATATTGGAATTCACATATCTAACCATTAAATTCTATATCTATGGAATTATCTAAGGATAAGAGAGAATATATAGCAATAAAAAGAATAATTGAGGACAAACTATCATTTACCTTGAAATCCTTAGGACTGAAGTCTCTAGATCTAATGTAATGTCTCTTTAGAGGGAAGGAATTCACCAAGAATAGACACTAGAGTCTTTAGGTTAGATAACCCTAGATGTTGGAGGAATAAGGAGGTATTTATAGTATTTTTCAAATAAAAATATTAAATTTTAGATTATTTAATTCTACATGCACGGTTTAGTTTCAAGGTTTATCAAATTATGCACCAACCATGTTAGTCTCATTGCCTCTTAAGGGTACGTATATGGTTTGTTAAACTATTAAAAAACCGTGATTTTATTCTATTTTTATTTAAATAGTTACATGGGGAATTTTTTTTAGTTATCTATAAATTCTTTTCAACTGCATGCCACCCACTTCCCCCTCCAACAAGCCACTTGGTTTCTTGGGGAAAACTGCATAGTTTCCTTATACCATTCTCCCTCTTAAATGCTTCAAAAACCCTCCAAATCCACCCAGAAGCTACCTAAGACTTCACCCAAATAAATAATAACTCAAAAAACATAAATAAGTATCAAAATAAACACATAATGCACCTGAAAATCCCAAGTTTATTATAATATCCCTCTCAAAGGTCTTTTAATCCTTAGGAAGTGTCTCTAGAGGTTCTTCTCGAACATATCAAGCCAAACATATGATTCCCACTCCCAATTTTATTCTTTATTAAGTATTTGAATCCATAAAACTCATAAAAGAGTCACTATCTTCTCCCATAATACATTTTCACTCTAATTAACAATCTGTACTAGATTTTTCTTGAACAAATAATCTTCATCTAACTCAATATCCTTAATATCAATCATTTGTGAAAGATCTGAATCATACATTCTAAGTTTTGGTGCATAGAAAACATCATGAATACCTTTATATCATGTAGGAATATCCAATTAGTAAGACACTATATTTATCTCTTCTACTATCTCAAATGGTCCCACAAACCACAATGCTAATTTCCCTTACCTCTTCAATCATCAGTACCCCAATCGAGGTGATACCCATAAGAAAACATGGCCAATCAAGGTAAACTATAAATTTCTTCATTATCAGTCTATATAAGAATATTTCCTGCTCCAAGCAATAACTAACCACTTCCTAATTAAATTCACCTACTCATATATTTTTTGCACTAAGCACGGCCTAATAATTTTTGACCCTTCGAATTCATTTCAACATAATAGAGAATAACAGGGATGACCATTAAGAGACTCAAAAGGATCCATATGAATTTAATGTTGAAATTTTTTATTATATGGAAACTATTATAAATTCATATGGTCATTCCATGCACTGTCAAATTCTAGCACACATGCCCTGAGCATATCCTCTAAAATATGGATTGTCTTCTTTGACTTTCCACTAGTATGAGGGAGATCTATCATACTTACCTTCAACTATGGCCCCATCTCCTTATAAATACCTTTCAAAAACTGTGACTTAAAGAGAGGATCTAAATATGACATGATACTCACAGGGAATCCATATAGTTTCACTATCTCCTGAATGTAAAACCTTACAAACTCATCCATGAATTCAGTTTATTGAATGAGAAATAAAAGAGTAACTTTTTTAAACTAATAAATGACAACCCATACTAAATACTAACCTCTTAGGGTCCTAGGAAACCCTATGACCAAGTTCAACACCACCTCATCCCACTTCCACATAGGTATATGAAGTGCGGAAGTAAACTACTGGTTCATTGATGTTCCTATTTGATCCTATAGAAAGTGAGGTGATGAGAGATGAACCCTTCTATATCCTTTTTCATGAATGGACACCAAAAATGATTTCAAATATCATGATACATCTTATTCAATCCTGGATGTACCACCCCTTTCAAGGTGTGTGAATCCCTCATCAATTACTATCTCATAGAAGTAGTAAATATCACTCTACCATAGACATGAAACACATAATTTTCATCAAATGAACACCCTAGAATAATATATCCTCATATAAACCTCTCTAATATCACTAGGAAACCCTAATCATCCTTCTGACTGGCCTTGACCTAATCAACCAGGGTAGAAGTGATGAACAAGGGTTCACAAGATACTACTTCTTAATCCATCAACGAACCTAACTACCAATTCACAAGATCTCCCATCAACTTCCAATCTTCTTATGATGTATAGGATCCAAAATATTATGTATTCTTACTAATAACATCTACAACAACATTACCTTTTATAAGGGAATACACCATCTCGAAATCGAACATATAAAGATACTCAACCAAACATCTCTTCCATAGATTTAGGTCATACTGGGAGAAAATATATTGTAATTTTTTATGGTATTTATAGACAAAAAAATATAACACTAAAGAGATAATGATTCCAATATTTCAAGTCATTAACCATAGAAGCTAACTCTAGGTCATGAGTGGGTTATTTTTTCTCATGGGGTCATAGATGGTGATACCTAGAAAAAATTACCCAGTCATTTTGCATCAACATATCCCCCAAACCATTTCTATAGGAATCTCAATACACTCCATTACCAATATCAGGTTTTGTTAGAATAATAATTAGAGATGATGTCAACCTTATCTTTATTTCTATGAAGGACTCTTTTCACTATTATGTCCACTCAAACTTTACCCACTTCTTGGTATGTACAGTCATAGGTGAAAAAAAATGGGAGAAGTTTTGAATAAAGAACCTATAGCACCTAGATGATCCAAGGAAACTCTAGGTCTTGAATACATTCCTAATTCGTTCCCATGATGTAACCACCTCTACCTTCTTTGGATAAATAGTTATACCTATCTTAGAAATAACATTCCTGATAAAGTGTGACTCTTGTGTAAGATCTGGACCTTTTTGGAGCTGAATCGGGCTTATTTTCAGGTACTCTTTTTTCCTTATCTGAGTACTTTTTGTTTGGGTTATAATTTGGGGTGTTTTTGGGTGGAATTTTGAGAAAAAATGAAAGGAAAAGGGTTGTGCACAGTTGGAACATGGTTAGGGAAAACCATGCACCTCATCCTCAAAAACCGGGCAACCCTAGACAGTGTAGAATTGCATGGTTGGCACACAAGTTGTCAAATTGTGTTCCCTCTTAGGATTAAACATGCACCCCTAAAATAATAGGTGCACAATTGGAATATTATTAGGGAAATCCATGCATGGGACTTAAAGTCCCCCAAAAATTAATTTTAAAAATTCTAGGACCCCCTAAGTAACCCCAAATCAACCCTCATTAAACCCTAGGTGGTATTTCCTGATTTTTGAGATCTCTAGATTAATTATAATCCTTATCTAGCTCTATTCTTCATGATTCGAATCCCAGATCGAAGATCCTATCCTCTCTCGATAAGTAGATCATATCTCGTTGATTTACTATTCATACTCTTTCCTTCTCTTGTTCTTTTGGTGGAAAGTAATATTCTATTTTTATATATCTAGATACAGATTTGGCGAATATAGATCTAGGATTGTGGATCTATATTTAGAATTAATAGATCTTGTTTGGTGTTTTGGATCCGGATCCGAGTTTATGTCGTTGTGATTCTCAATTTTCAGGATTTACATTGGGTGATCATTAATAAATGAATCAAGGTAGGTAGTATGTTATTTAAATCCCATAGTCTTGATATAAAATATGTGTATGTGATTGTATAATTGATAGGGTTATTTTAGCAATTGTAATTCCTAAATTTTATTAATTAATGTGCTCAATTAATGAATTGAGGAATTGGGGATTTGATTGAATAATGGAAATTGTGGAATTGGAATAATTAATTTATGAATTAATTATCAAGGTATGATTTTAGGAATTGGGTATTTAACTGAATAATGGAAATTTTGGAATTGGGATAATTAATTGATGAATTAATTATCAAGGTATGAGTTGGGGAATCGGGGATAATTAATTGTTGAGTTAATTATTAAGTTCTTGAATTGTTGAATTGTGAATTGAGAATAATTCATTAGTAAATTAATTATTGGATGTTAAGGTTTTGAGAGGATTGATTAATTTTTTAATTAATTAATGGACTTGGATTAATTAAATTATGAATTAATTAGTGGAAGTTTATGGTGGTTAATTATGATTAAAGGGTTAATTTTGTTTACTCTTGGTTTACATGAAAATGTGAAAACATGTGATAATGAGATACATGTGATAATGTGACATGTTATGGTATATACGATTGAGAAATGGGGTGTTATACATGATGCTCTACACCCATGAAATATATGTATGATTGAGAAATGGGGTGCTAGACATGATGCTCTATGCCCATGAAATATATCTATCATTGATAAATAGGGTTATAGACATTATGTTCTATGCCATGATATATATACATGATTGATAAACGGGGTTCTAGACATGGTGTTCTACACCCAAGCATGCTAAATGGTGTGAGATAGGGACTAATGCTCTAAATACTCATGGGGTTCTAGACATGGCATTCTACACCGAAAACATTGGAATTTGACTATGATTCCAAGTTTCTATAATAATGAAATTGAAGTGACATGGATAATGTAATCCCATTTTCTATAATGAAATGTGAATTGAATATGTAACATGGTTCAGACTTAGAGTGGGCTAAAGTAGGTATTGAGGTACGTGTGTCCTTGGGAACCTAGTGGTCTATGTGGTTTGATAAAGATTAATTGATAATATGATAACTATTTTCTTATACATGGTAATTATTTATTTATACAACTGTATACACTTGTTATTTATTGGATTTGTTTTAGACACCATTGGTGGTGGCCTATTGGGTCATACTCACACCCTACTTAGGTTTCCTGGTCGACACCCGAATAGATTTTATTGTTGTAGGATAGGTTAAGGGAAAAGGCCTTGTGTTAGATGGATGATTTGGGGATGGATCTTGTATGAGGGAACCAGATGTGGTTTTGGACCCACTTGGGATTCATTGGTGTCTTTATTTTCATTTTTCATTTTCGACACTTGACATGTAAATTAGAATGGAATGTATTCTACTTTAGTTCAATATTGTATTTCCTGCATTTATTGTCTTTATATATTGGTATTGTTTATGGTTATATATGCTTCTTCTATTGTTCATTTATTTCCATGGGTGTATTACTCTGAAAAAAGAGGGTATAGTCTCCCCATGATTGACTTATCATACC
This sequence comes from Viscum album, assembly GCA_963277665.1. Classification (NCBI taxonomy): domain Eukaryota; kingdom Viridiplantae; phylum Streptophyta; class Magnoliopsida; order Santalales; family Viscaceae; genus Viscum; species Viscum album. The sequence goes on along the minus strand of OY728127.1, from coordinate 342,880,991 downwards.
CTCGATGTTAGTTGACAGCCTTTGGCATATGGGGAGGTGCGCTTGAGGTCATGTGATAAACTGGCTCGAGGTACCAGTGTGTGGAACCCAGGTTAGGATGTTACAGAGTAGTATCATAGCCAGTTTCCATTAGATGTGGTAGTAATGACATTGGTCCCTTCTAGGGGAAGGATTATGGAAATCCCACATCTAAGGAGGAGGAGCACGAAGTACCCCTTTATAAGGTGGTGTAGATACCTCTCCCATCATGAGTAATTTTCTTGGGGGATGCCTTAGAGCCAGATCCTAGGGAAAGTAAAACCATTTGGGATAGGCCCAACGTAGATAATATCACGGTTTTGGCTGGACTAGGTTGTTACATCTTGGATCCAAAAGTGACACACTTCATGATATTGGCATAAATTCGATGCATTTGAAGTGTAATTAACATGATATAAAAATTTCTAGAAAAACATTTATGGTCCATGAATATAAAAATATGTCATCACCATGATAAAGGAATCTAAGAATGGGTTAAATTTTTTATTCATGAGGTCTATGAGCATTTCTGAAGAATTTTTTAACCCAACCAGCATCGCAAGGTACTCATATAACCCATATATACTCCTAAACATTATTTTTAGTATATAAAATTATCTAACCTATATTTAGTGATATCCTAATCATAGAACATTTTTTTAGAACCACAGATATCCCATCAACTAATAAAAAATCATTGATCTTAGGTTATGGATATCGGTTTTTCACTATGACCTAATTTAATTTTTGGTAATCCATGCATAGACTTAGGATATCATCTTCTTTTTTGGTAAAAAGAACTAGTGCACCCTAAGGGGAATTTCTCATAAAAATAAATCCATTTGCCTCAATATCTCTAAAGTGCACTTTCAACTCATTCATCTCGATTGATTCTATCTGATATAGGGTAATCGATAAAGGTTTCACACCGAGAATGAGTTCAATATCATACTCAATAAATATATGGGGAGGGAGTGCTGAGAAATAATTTGGAAATAAATCCTCGTAAAGGTCTAACATATGAGAAAAATTGGTTGGAATCATTACCTGATCTCCATTCATAATATTATTCACTCCCTTATGGGAGGTAAAGGTCACCCATCTCTGATAAAAACTAATACAAGATTAGTAATGAGTCAATCAGTCCATTCCAAATATCACATTCAATCATGTCATCTCCAAAATCAAAAAATCCCACATATGTTTGTAGCATGAAACAACTATAGGAAAAATTAGATATCTCTTAGTATATTCTATCCTCTTTCCAAGTGGTGTATTAGGAGGCAATAATTAGGTGAAACTCTTTACAGGAAGACCTATCTTAGTAACTACTTGGGAAGATATAAAAGAGTGGGAATATCATGTATCAAATAAGGTATTAGAGAGTGTATATATAATTAAAACCATACCTATTACTATTGAAGGACCCTCTCCATCATTAGTTGGAATTTGAACCATTGTATAGACTCTACCCGCATCGAATTCATGGAATTGTCCCTGAAATCCCTATTTAACTTGATTTACCAAACCCTATGGAGTCTGTAACTACTATTGAGACCCTTTACCTACTCCATGTCCCAACCTTCCAATAGTTTTCCAAATCCCTATCTTATTAAGACCACACCCTTGGAGCTTGGGTTTTCCTAGGATTTCCATGCTAACTTGTTCATGGTACTCTAAAATAGAAATGTTGTGAATATCCCATCTTACCACACCAATGATACCTCCTCTAAGTATTTGGGAAGAATTTTTTGTAGTGTACAACCTTCCCATAGTTAAAACACTAGGAAGAACCATCTGTCACCAAATAGATCATATAACATGGTACTATGATACCTGAGCTGATCTCAACATAGCCGAAAGGGTGTTTCTGATCCACTTGGATTGGTGACTAGAACCTAGCATCATACAAGATAAAATTGGGAATATTTTTTCTAAAAAATAGTGGAAGAAAATATATACATATTAACATTCTAAAAACTCTAAAGGGAGATAGTACCAAAAACCAAAAAGGTATATAAAAAATAAAATAGTGCATCATCAAATTACTCAAAAGTAGGCAAGATAAACATACAAAGAGTTACAATAATCCGAGACAAAAAATCAAGAACATAAACCTCCTCCCATAGGTGTTTTCCTTTACTTGGTCATGTCATAAGTAAATCTAAAAATTCCCAAAGGAAAAGGTATGGTATGAGCTAAAAATCCTAGTAGGGTCTCACCAAGTGTTCCATAGTAATATTCTATAAAAGTAAACCAAATCATGATCTCAATTTTAAATAAAGTAGGCATGGTAGTACATTTTTATATTTAAAAAAACATGATTTAATTTCAAAAAAATGGAAAATGTTGAAAATAATGGCTTAATAAAAAAATTTATATAAAATAGTTTATATAAATCAACCAGAATGAATAAAGCAATTTCTCAATCAATGGAATATATATATACATATATATATATCAAAATAATCATAATAATCACCATGATCATCTACCCTATGGTATGATAGTTCCTATTTATATAATCCTCACACTCTCATATCAGTGATTAGGGAAATGTGTACAAATATCCCTCAAGCTCATGCCAAATAAGACTCATCAATACCCCATCTAGGATAATATCTTCCTAATTAGGTTTTTTTAGAGTTTTCATCATCAATATGTTGTTAGGGAATTACCATCCTAAAATTATTATCCCAAATAACCCACTAAATACCCAAGATTTCATTTTCTCAATCAATTAGTTGAAAAAAAAAAGGCAAATCATTTCATTTCAAATTCAAAATTATCATTCACAGTTCAATTTCCCACTTTTCCTTTTCAAATGTCAATTAACTTTCAAAACCAAAATATGGGTTTTTCATCAATTCATGACTTTTCAAACCAAAACTAATCATAGGTTTTTATGAATTCAATTTAATAAATGTCCCTTAGCAATGTCCCATCTCATACCTGGACACCAAAATCATCCCACTTCTAAGTTAGCACAAAAATTGGTTGAATAAAATATGAAGGTATCTAGCGCTCGACCCCGACCTGTTGGAAATTATAACAATGAGAAAAAAAATCAGTAATGTACCATATCATACCTGGACACCAAAATAGTCACTTCATATCATAAAACATATTTTCAATTTCTAGATGCACTGCCCACTAGGAATTATAGAAATCCCCCATCACTTATTTTCTTATAGTTAATTGCATAACAAACCAACTCCAAAAACATATAATACCCTTTGTGGAGAATAAAAACATGGAAATAGTATCTACACCATAAATAGAGTCTCTAATTCTAATGAACTCATCATCAAACTGTTGTTCCAGAAGAATAATCTATATATTAGTAGAGTCCAACTGAACACTAGCCAAGAAAACCTCATCCCTTATTTCCTTGACTCCTATATGAAATTGTGAAAAAATGTTCATCAATTTCCACTCTTCCAATGATTATTTCATGTCCTGGTTCAAAATTTTTATGCTCAATGAATCAGCGACAACATTATCTTTCCCAAGGGTATATGAAATTTCAAAGTCAAAATACTGTAGGTACTCTACCCAACACCTCTACTAGAGATTCAAAAAAATTTGAGAGAAGATATAACTCAAGATATTATGTTCATAATACACAATAAATCTTTCTCCTAAAAGGTAATGACTCCAAAAGTTAAGTGAATACATCACATATGTGAGTTCAAGGTCCTGGGTTAGATAATTCTTCCCGTGTGGCCTAACCTACTGAGATCTATAGGCTACCACGTGATCACCCTACATAATAACACAACCCAAACCCAAACCTGATGTGTCATGGAAGACCAAAAATCCCTTACCAGCCTCTGGAAGATTCAACATTGATATGGAATTAAAAATACATTTAAAATCATCAAAATAACTATTACATTTCTCATCATAAGAAAAATTTACTCCCTTACAAGTGAGAGGATTCATTGAAGAATCTAATTTTGAGATATCCTTTATAAACCAGTAATAATACCTAGCTAAACCCAAAAATATTTGAATCTCAAAAACATTACATGGTTTCTCTCATTCCATAATAGCTTCCACCTTCTCAATATAAACTAAAATACCATGTTCTGACACCATGTGTCCAAATAACTTCACATCCTAAATCCAAAAATTACATTTTGATATATTGGAATAAATTTAGTGATTCCTTAACAATTCTAGTACTGATATCATATGACACACATGATCCTCCTCAAACTTAGAGTAAACTAGGATATCGTCCAAAAAGGACACCATGAACGTATCAATATACTTGTGGAAGATCATGTTAATCAAATCTATAATAATTGTATGATCATTGGTTAGACCAAATGGAATGAAAAGATACTCATAATGGTCAGACTTTATATAGAAGATAGTTTTGTAAATGTTATATTCTTTTATTCTCAACTGGTGACAATGAGAACGAAGATTAATCTTATAGGACCACTTTTCCCCTTTCAACTGGTCAAATGGATCATCAATATGTTTCAATGGATACTTTTTCTTTAACATTCCTTGATTGAGTTTTTGGTAATCAACATATAGGAAAAGTGACCCATCAGCATTCTTAACAAAGAGAACAGGCACCTCCCAAGGTGACACACCTTGGTGTACAAAGCCTTTCTCAAATAGATCATTCAACTAAGTCTTCAACTCTTTCATCTCAGCTGGTGACATATGGTAAGAAGGTATGGATACTGGTTGAGTTCCAGAAACTAAATCAATAGATAACTCTACCTCTCTTACCGGTGGAAAATAGAGAAATAAAAAGGAAATGCATTGGGAAATTTGATGACAATTTGAGGTAGATCATCGCTCAAATATTCTCACTCTAGTTCAAAATAAAAAACTGATATTTCTTTCCCCAACTCTAGATAAAAAAATTTATCCCTACTCGACCTTGAGTCCCATTCTCCATAAAAATTGAACACACCCCATTGGGAATAGTAAAGAAGAAACTTTATAGATAAAAATAAATTCGTGATTTATTAGAAATAATTCAATCCATCATGAAAATGACATCAATATTTTTCAGGTCAAGAACCATAAAATCCCAATTAAGATCAATCTATGATAAATAAAAAACACAAGCAGGACAACGGAGACCTTTATCTCTTCACTTTGAGGGGGGTATTAATATCCATCACATAATATAAAATATTTATAGAAATATTTTGAAAGTTTAAAATATGGTTTGATACAGATGAATGAGATTCACCAGTATCAAATTAATCAGTCTCTGAAGATGAAGCTATAGTGATGGTACCTCTCACAATCGATGGACTAGTATACTTCCTATGGATACTCTTCTGATGCATGAAGAAGCTTCATTATGGATGCCTATGGCTATAACCCCTTATATCTTGAAGCATATGATTGCACCATAGTACTCTTAAGTGATCATGATCCCATTCCACTATGTGGAATAAATAAGATATAACAGAACTTTTATAAGTGACCTGATCATCTGTAGGAACCACATATCTTGGTTACCTCAGTGCAAATCTATTTGAATGCCCATACTTTCCACATTGTAAGCAAGTCAAAGGACCCTTTCTAGGAACTATAGAAGGTCTAGAAGAACCCTAATGTCAAGAACCATCATGAGATTCATCAATATTTCTCTTTCCTTTCAAATAATTCACATAAGTGCCACTGGGAGAAAAATGAACTCTCATCAACCCTGACTTACCAGCCAAATCAAGCTCATTCATCAATGCCCTATAAAGAACCTCAGTATAAGAAGGGATATTCAGTAAGAAAACCTGAGAATGAATATCATATCGAAGTCCCATCTCGAACCATCGAGCCTTTATCTTCTCATTTTATATAATATCAGGTTAAAACTGCACTGGCTCAACAAAGTGATTTGTATACTCAGTCATGGTCCTATTAGACTACTCAAGTTCGAAAAACCCCATAGCCTTAGCCATCACCATAGTATCTGGATAGAAATATTCAGTAAAAATATCTTTAAATTCCTTCCACTATAAACCCCCATGCTTCTTCACGATCACCATTAAGTCTCACTATCTCCTACTAGGTTCCTCTAGCTTAGAGGTAGCACACTTTACCTTAATAGCATTGGGAGTTTCCAAGAAATAAAAAAGAATATCTATATTTCTTAACTATTCCTCAGAATATTGAGGATTATTAGAGTCTTCTTAATCATGTGGTTTCTGATGAAGGAACTCCTAATTTTTTATTTTTTTATTCATCCCTCCGGGGGTCCACAACTGGAGTCGAACAAGAATAGGTGCAGGTGCCTTTCCCAGATCTTGGATAGCACACGCAATAATCTCAATGAGATTTTATTCCATATGAGTATTCGCTCATTGTGGTTCATCAGCAGCTTCCTATTGGATCCTATTCACATGTATTCCTGGATTCATGATGCTACAAAACATTATAAAATAACATTTAAGAAATTATAAGGTTACTCATATCAACAACTCAAACAAGTACAGTACGGAAATTAATCCCATCAGATAAGATAACAAGATTTTAGATTTCAAACTATCCAAATCAAAAGTAGGTAATAGACTATAATTATTCTTTAATATGTCTTCCCAAACCAAACCTAGTTACTTAAGTCCCATTATGATTATATATATCTAGGCACTCACTCAAAACTACCTCTTAAGTCCTGATAAGATCTCTCAATTGCATCCTCGCATCAAGGAAAGACACACAACTTTCACCTTTAATACCACTTTGTCACCAACCAGTCTGAATACCGTGGTACTCTGATACCCAAGATGATACCAACATATCCCTAAGGGTGTTCCCAATTACCATGGTTTGGTTACTAGCAACTAGCATCATACAAGATAAAAGTGGGGATGGTTTTCCAACAAAACAGCAGAAGAAAATAGATACATATCGGTATGCTCAAAACTCTGAAGGGGGATAGTACTTGAAACCAAATAAATATATCAAAACCCAATATTTCATCATCAAAGTACTCAAAATCAAACAATACAAACATCATAAGAGTCAAAAAAAACCCAGTCCAAAAGATCAATAACATCCACTTCCTCCCATAGGCATTTTTCCTTTTATCAGTTCTGGAAGAAGAAAATCTACAAATTCCCAAAGAAAAAGGTAGGGTGTGAGATAAAAAACCTAGTAGTATATCACCAAGTTTTCCATATTAAGATACCATAAAATTAAACCAAATCGTGCTTTCAATTTTAAATAAAATAGGCATGTCAGTGCATTTTCATATTTAAAACAAAACATGATTTCATTTTAAATGATGAAAAACATTACATACAATGGTTTAATAAACATTTTATATAAAATATTTTATATAAAATAGCTGGAATGAATAAATAAGTTTAATAATCAATGGAATATATATATATATCAAAGTAATCACAACAAGCACTATCATCATCTACCCTACAGTATGATAGTTTCTAGTTATAGGATCCTTACACTCTCTTATGAGTGTTCATTACAATGTATACACATGTCCCTCGGGATTTAGCCGAATAGGACTCATCAATACCCCATTCTGGATAAGATCTACCTAAATGGGTTTTTTTAGATTTTTCATCATTAATATGTTCCTAGAAAATTACCATCCTATCATGCTTGTCCTAAATAACCCAATAACCACCCAATATTTCATGTGCTTAATTGATCAATTGAAAAAAAAGGAAAATAATTTCATTTCAAATTCAAAATTATCATTCATGATTTAATTTCACACTTTTCCTTTTCAAATGCCAATTCACTTTCAAAACCAAAATACTATTTTTTCATCAATTCATTATTTTTATAACCAAATCCAATCATATGTTTTTATTAATTCAATTTAATCCATTTTTCTCAAATCAATTTATGAATTCCATCAATTTACAAAATATTCCCCAAATTCCAATTCCATTGGAATTGGGGTTTTTTTATCAAAATCCATATCAATTAAATTTCAATTCCAATTCTCATTTAATTGGGTTTTCATAATTAAATTTAAATAAATAAAAACAAAATATATCAAATCAAGGGTTTATTAAATGGAAAATCTCAACGAAACCACATACCTTTATTCACAGTAATCAAATCTTAACACCCACAACAGGATTTGCCAACGAAAAATGATAAAAAATGGGATTAATAAATAAACTCAAGATTCAATATACAAATTAATAGAGTTAGGTCCATCAACCACATGATGATATAACAGCCCCTATGGAAGAAATAAAGAGAGATTAGAAGAGAAAGAATAGGAGGATAACACTTACCAGAGAGGGGTCGAATGAGGTACACCATGCTTTGATCCTCATAGGAATGAGTTTTGAGGAGACAAAAAATCATTCTTAAGAGCCTCTAAGACCTAATAATTTGATATATCTTGAGTTAGGGTTGATAGGGAGTTCAAATGGGGGTTCGAGAATTTTTAAAATAATTTTTGGAATAAGAAAACATTGTTTGTATGATTAGCTGGGAAAGACCGCATGGTTAGAAAAACCATCCTCCAAAACCATTCACCCCTCTACTGGGGTTCACAATTTATATTATTTGGGAACAAAATTTTTCAAAACATGCACCAACCATGAAAAATCACACTTCCCAAGTTTTCAAGGTTTTCGCTTGATGGGTGCATGGTTTGGGAAAATTGTGCACCAACTGTGCACATCCCAAAAACCTCCAACAATTTTCAAAAAATCACCTGAAGAACCCCTAAACAACCCCCAACCAAAGAATGATCAAAATACGATTCTTGGAGTACCTGAAAACCAGTAATAGGATGTTACACCACCTCCCACAGAGGAAGATGAAGAAACCTTTCTCTACTGCGACATCTTATCACTATCCCAGTGCATCTCCTTAGCCTTCCTCTTTTTATTACTGGATGGGGAACCCATGGATCCACTCAAGAACCTGCATTTTTCTCTACTAAGAATAGGAAGTAATCTTGACTATTTATCCTCCATTAAATCCTTCTCAATTGTAAGGGCTATATGAAGCACTTTAGAATATATGGTCAGGTTAAAGTCCATCAATGGGTGCCTCAACTCATGCTATAATACAATATCAAAATTTTGAGCTTTATACACCTAATTACTAAATAAAAGAGGTTCAAAGTATAAAAATTTTGTAAAATGATAAGAATATTGTGTCACTATCATCATTCCTAGTTTTAGTTCCATGAACTCCTAGGATCTATCCAACTTTAGTGTATATAGAAAGAAATCCTTGAAAAAATGATCCTTGAAGGTCTCCCAAGTAATAATTTCCTGCCTCCCAACCTGATTCATCACACTCCCCCATTTCAAAAAAGGTTCTTGAATCATATATTCATGAAATTTCACTCAATAATTTCTATTAGACTCAATCAGATCAAAAATTCCCTTGATAATCTCAATCTATTCCTCAGTATCCTAGGGGCCACTAGTGCCCTAGAATGTTGGGGGATGATGTTACTAGAAATATTAGATAAAATCATCTATAGTCATTCTACCCATATGAGATCCTCCACTATAAATAAATACTATCTAAAACAATCCTTCATAAAGAAATTATGCTACCTAGATTACTAGAGAAACTATGAGAGCATGATTAGCTTCTTTCTCATGCATGTCTAAAAGTTTTATAGGAGTATTTCCCATGATAGTAGAATCCTGAACCGATTCCTTAGGTGGTCCCTTGAGATTTTATTGAGATATAATTATATTAAATGTCATAGATAACATATAGAAACGTTTTTAATGACTTAAATAACAATGCTACCTAATAATTTAATAGGTATACACATAAGAACCACTTGATGGAGACTCATCCTAAGTGTCTACCTATGATTATAATGTATAACCCCTTAAATTACCCAAGGTCTAAGACCAAGTCTCCAGTACCTGAAAATTATTCATAGTCATGTAAAAATAATAGGGATTATCTTTATCACATTCAAATGATTAAATTTCAGAAATAATACATCAAACGGGCATAGAACATAGATGATAACTGACACTTAATTAATTAAACCACTATTAATAACAAGAAAATGGGTGCATGATATGTGAACCTATGTTCCTACCCATGATGCAATAATTAACCCAAATCCCATAAACTGTAACTGCACACAAATACTCAAGATCAACATGAAACTGAAATTACAAAATAAATAATAGAAATCCAACTTTCCCTGGTAACTAAAAGGTCCATTACACATGATCTGGACAAACATAGGCATAAATCCCCTACCTGAGTCTCAATTATCTTATCTCCTTTCTACCAAACTTACAAATCATATCCTAGGAAAAATGTGCGCTAGTATAATTTTGTAACACCCAAACCCAAATTACTGGGTCGAAGTCATATTGTTACATGACTTCATGCACACAATCCTATATGTAATAGGTCATTAACTAGTGGTGAGGACCTAAACCAGAACATGGGGAGACTATGCCCTTGATATGGATATCCAACCAACACATATACATGAGTAAATGTTAAATAAATAATAAAATCATAAAAATAAATTAAATGACATAAATCAATCTATATCAATATGTCATATAAGGAGACCAAACAACTATCCAACTACAAGTAAAGTACTAAATAAAACAAAGATTGAAGATAACAAAATGTGCCATAATGGGCAATCTGAATTCCACCATAACTCCAACTATCTTTCCAACTTCTTTATATCAATCACCTGATATAGGGACCTTTATTTTTATTGGATCCTTGACCATAAATTCTATACACACATCAATATTACCATGTAGGGTGTGATTATAAACCCAATAGGACACCACCAATGTGTCCTTAACATAAGTTTAACATTTATATAAAATTGTATGCAATGAAAGGAAGTAAATACACAAGTTAAAAATCACATGTTGGTTCATCATGAGCTAACCAGGCTTCCATGATCCCTAGCCCCACCTACTTCGATTCCAAGTTAGAAGATAAGTTATGCATAGTTTTCCTAAATCTCAGAATAGGCCATAAGGCCAACATAAGTATCAAAATTTTCCATAAGTTCATCATGCCTTAGGTCGGTCCATAAGTCCATCTTGTCCCACCAACTATCTCAGGTCAGAAAACAAGGCCTTCATGCCATGTTACTAGTCTAATGTTGGGTTGTAAGACCATCATTCCCCCACAATATTTCATTCAACACTCCACCATAATCATCATGAGTCACATCACACATGATCCCCCTCTAATAGATTAACCAAACCTTGAAGGTTACACCTATCACTTTGATACCAAATAGCATAACTCTACATCCATTCTCATATTTACATACATAATCCATAGTAAGGAAATCCTTGAGCTATACACCCAAACAAACATGTTAAATCAAGATAAGTCTCATGAGAAACATAAACACTCTCAAGAATGTCATATCAAGAGGGTATCATAGGCTACACACATGCGCATAAGTATTTAATATCAAGAAATTTCTCATATTATATGTTCTATACACAAGAATATCATATCATATAATTTATATAATTGTTATAATATGGTAAGGAACTTCCTACCTTAAGCATGTTGAAGCCCAACATTAAGTTTCACTAACTGAATCAAGATATCATGCTTACTATACCTAGAATAAACCCTAAATCACCACATGAGGATTCAAGAGAAAATATCCATGAAGAAGAAAATTTCAAGGGATGGGATCTATTTAGAATTACCCAAGAAGATTCAATGTAATGAGAAAATGTAGACAAATCCCAGCATGATCAAGATAAACCCAAATTTTTGCCTTCATTTTCTTTGAATCTAGAAGGAATCAAATTATATCATGTTGGAATTCCTATATCCAACCATTATTTTCTAGATCTAAGGTTTTCTCCTATGATAAAAGAGAATATCTATCAAGAAAAAAAAGAAAAGAGGACAAATGATTTATTATCCTAAAATCCGTAGGACTGAGATCTCTAGATCTAATGGAATTACTCTCTCAATGGAAGGAATTAACCAAGAAGATCCACTGAAGACCCTAGGTTTGAGATACATGAGTGTGATGTGAATAATGAGGGTTTTTAGGAAGTTTTTGGGTCAAAATATGAATTTTCATATTATTTAATTCTGCATACATGATTTAGTCACATGGTTTTTCAAACCTTATACCAACTGTGCGAGGCTCAATGCCTCTTCAGGGTACCCACACTATTTAGCCACTTGATTTGGTAAACCATGGGACAACCATACTTTTATTTTTTTGTAAGTCACACATATACCTGAGGAATGCCTCATAGTTGTCTCTAATTTTGTGCCACCTTCTTCCCCCTCCAATAAGATTCATGGTTTTAATTAGCTATGCTCAAACTATGTTCACCCTTAAAGGCTTGAAAACCCCTCCAAAACCATCCAAATGATACCCAAGACTTCACCCAAACAAATAATAACTCAAAAACACTTAAACTTTTACTAAAGCGGTGTGTTCTTATATAGGAAGTCGTGTACCTATCTTGTTTAAACATCTGTGCTTTAAATTGAAAAAATTGATAATGTTCTTATCTGAGGCATGGGTTTGGCATTGTAGAGGCATGCCACCAAAATGACCTCCAATTGTACGTCGGGAAGGTAGTGATGACCACACTCTGGAATTAGTGGTCCATGGGATACCAATGGATCCTCCTGTGGTTCCAACTACAGCACCAGTAGTTGTACCAAACATGGGTGTTGATGAATAGTTCCATGAAGGATTTATATAGTTTCTACAGACCTTTTAGGGAGAACCATGACCTTCCCTAACTATGGAAGAGTTGAAATGTGATTTTCAGAAGTAGTATCCACCCATGTTTTTGGGGGATGGTAGACCACAAACTGTGAATTCATGGATAGATTTTATGTTATCTATCTTTGAAAATCTTGAGACACCCCCTAAGAGGAGGGTAAATCTCATTACTTATATTTTGTGTGATTATTATATGAGATGGTGGGATGTCATTAATTAGAAGAATCATCATCAGGAGATATCCTAGAGGGATTTTCATATGACCTTCTATGAATACTTTTATCCCAAGATGTTGAGGGCCAATAGAGCTTGAGAGTTCATACAATTGGAAGAGGTAAATTTATCATTTATGGATTATTCATCCAATTTTACATATCTCTAATGCCTCATGCCTATTCTGATGGGTGATGAGTTATCTAAATCTAGGCGATTCGAGGATGGTCTCAGGTATGACATCCAATTGTAGGTGAACGTCTTCTGTTGACTCATATTTATGGAATAGTGAATCATGCACTTATCACAGAGCATAACCTAAGAGAGAATGGGGGTACGATCTAGTGCCATTCAGCATCTAGATCTAGTGTTACATCGACTGGTAGTATGAAACGTTGTCTAGGGCTTCTACGTGGTGAAATTAGTATCCATACCACATACTCAGGTAGCCAGGTGAGGTGCCACTAGTGCGGTAGACTGGGACATATGATACCTCAATGTATGAGAGACCCTGTTGAGTGTTGATCCAATAGAAAGATGGGACATCTACACCACTTCTGTATAAATTTTCCTCTAGAAGCCAGTGAGAGAGGGTTTGCACTAACTCCACATTCAAGAGTGGGGTCAGTGGGATCTCTTCAATAAGGGAGTGAGTAAATACATAAGATCATGTTGAAGTGGTGGTCATAATCATGGTAGTCAGACCCCAATCTTATAGTGACAGCAGAGTGGATCTACTCAAGGTATCCAGGAAGTATCACAGGGCTGCAGATCAGGCTAGATATATGCAGTGCAACTGACACCTAAGGAGTGGGATCATATACCTTCTATAGTGAGAGGTACTATTCTTGTAGCCTCTACATTAGAATCTTCCCTTTTTGATACATAGTTTTCTCATATATTTATATCTATGACCATTATGGAGGACCTTGGGTTCAGAGTATAGTGTTTTTATGGCATTATGATGCTTGAAACTCTATTAGGGATTAGAATATAGGATGTATGTCAGTTCAGGGAGTTCCCCCTTGATATTGGTAGGTTTTAATTTGTATGGGACCTCTTTTTCCTTGATATGACAGGTTTTTACATCATTCTCGGGATGGAATGGTGGGTTCTCGTTCATGATTTCATTGACTATTATCGTTGAAGGGTGACCTTTACATCACCATAGGGTTGAGAGTTTATTCACAATAGTGAATGGGGTGTCTAAGCGAGTTGAGATGGACCCACGAATTGTGGGCTGGGTGGGATGATAGCCCAGATTATGATTTCATATATGGATGATCAGGGAACACATCAGGCATATCTCTATCCAATGGTTGATCATTTTAGGGAAGTTTTCCTGGATGACTTTTCAGGATTTCCTCTAGTGTGATAGGTAAAGTTCTCTATCAATCTAGTGCCAAGAGATTAACTGATATCCAATCCTCCTTATAGTATGGATACTACTGAGATACTGGAGATCAATAGATAGCTAGAGGATTTAGAGTCTAGGGGGTTTATCTGAACCAGTACTTCTATGGGGGGTTCATGGGTACTTTTTTCAAAAAAGGTGGATGGAACTCTTAAGCTATGTGTGGATTACTGTAAATTGAACCAACTGATAGTTAAGAGCTGGTATCCTCTACCATGGATAGATGATCTCTTAGACCAGCTCTAAGGAGCTTAGGTTTTCTCAAAGATTGATTTGAGATCTGGTTATCATCAGATTGAGTTTTCTATCCTTATTTAGATTCATTTTTCATGGTATTCATGGATGATATATTGGTGTATTATCATAATCGACATGACCATGACAAACATCTTGAGATCATTTTGGATACACTAATAGATCATCAGTTATATGCTATACTCACAAATTTCCACTTCTGGATAGATCAGATTCACTTCCTAGGTCACATAATCTCAGAGATAGAAGTATCAGTTGACCCATAGAAGGTGAAATCTATGGTTTCTTGGAAGCATCCCAAGAACATATTTGAGGTATGAAGTTTCTTAAGGCTATATGGATACTAAAATCATTTCATACGAGACTTATCATGCCTAGAAGAATTTCTTACGGTCTTGAAAAATATGGGTATAAATTTTTTATGTTTAGATTCCCATGAGATAGCCTTTAAAGAGATGAAATGGATATTGACTTCAACATCGATTCTGATCTTTCCACAGCTAGGCAGGAGTTACACTATATACTATGGTGTATTGAGTATCATTCTAGGAGTAATCCTTACATAGGGGATAGAGTCATGGTGTACAGGTCTCTGTAATTGAGGACACATGATAATAACTACCTAATTCATGATCTCAAGTTAGTTTTAATTGTTCATGCTTTGTATTTTTGGAGACATTACTTACTTGGAGAGAATTTTGTGGTGTACACTGACCAAAAAATCATAAAGTACATATTTACATAGTAGAATCTGAATCTAAGGCTATGAATTTGTGTTGAATACCTACATTATTTTGAATTTTAGTTTTCCTAAATTTCTAGTAAAGGAAATTAAGTGGCTAATACATTGAGTAGGAGGACTCAGATATGGGCAGTTCAGCAGGCCAGTAGTGAGTGTAATATCATTACCTTGTTCTTTGAGATGCATTTGGAGGTGTAGTACATACAGGGGAAGACATTTCTATCATCCTTATCTGTTACCTATACCCTTTGGGATAGACTTAGGATGAGGCAGCAATCAGATTTTGATAGTGTAGTTCTACAGGAGAGTGTGGCAGGTGAGTACCCTTTTTCTGGTTGGGCCATAGGTGAGGATAAAATTATCAAAGTACATATTTTCATATAGGTTTCTTCAAACATGTATGAGGAGCTAATGTGAGGCTTCCATGCTTCATCTTAGGTAGTGAACCCCTGAATAACCAAGATGTATCACGATTTACATCACTAATAATGGTGGTCAGGTATGAAAATATATGTATCTAGTTTTATCATGAGGTGTTTCACCTATCATTAGGTGAAGGAAGAGAACCAGTGACCATATAAAGTTTTATAGTAGCTTCTCATTTTTGATTGGAAATAGAATGGAATTGTGATGGATTTTTTAATGGGTTTACCGAGGTCGCCTCCATGTAATGGTGTCATACAGGTTGTTGTTGACAGACTTATGAAGGTTTCACATTTCCTACTGATCAAGGAAACCTTCAGTATGGATGAGCTTGGGAGGTTGTATATCCATGAGATAGTATGACTTTACTAGGTCCCACATAATATTGTTTCAGATAGGGGCACCCCATTTACATTATGGTTCTGGAAAGTTCTACATAGGGTGTTGGGTACATAGTTTCTTATGAGCATGGAATACCACCCTCATAATGATGGCTAGTAAGAGCACATGATTCATGTGCTTGAGGACATGTTGCAAGAATGTATCCTGGATTTTTGGGGCTCTTGGAAGAGGAATATACCCCTGGTTGAATTCTCCTACAGAAATAGATTTTAGGATACTATTTAGATGGAACTTTATGAGGCTTTGTACGGTAGGCCATGTCGATCACCCCTATATTGGTTAGAGGTATGAGATGAAGATATGCTTAGACCTTGTATTATTCAAGAGGTCACATAGCAGGTTCAGTTGATTTGGAAGTGGATGGATACTGCGCAGTCTTGACAAAAATAATATATTAATTAACACATAAAACCTATATAGTTTGAATTCATGGATTGGGTTTTCTTATGTATCTCATCAAGGCTGGGACACAGACATATCAGGATACAAGGTAAGCTTTCATCGCATTATGTCGAGCCATTTGAGATTATGGAGAGAGTCAGGCTGGTAGCCTATCAGCTGCAATTACCACAAAGGTATTGATCCATGCATGATGTATTCCATGTATCTCAGTTACACCACTATCATTCAAACTTTTCTCATGATTTCCATCCCTAGGAGGTTGAGTTACAGGTAGATTCATATTTTGAGAAGCATATGATGTGTATTGTGGATCGTAGCATAAAGTTTCTTTGAGACTGGTCATTTCTTCTAGTATGGGTGCTATGGAAGCATGGACATATATAAAACGAAACCTGGGAGTGGGAGGATGATGTATGAGAACAGTGGCTGGATTTATTCTCAAACATTCTTGACCACCCTTGAGAGGGAAATTCAGGGATGAATTGCTTTAATGGGGGAAGTTTGTAAGAACCTATTTCTTCCTTGAGTTATGGAAACTTTTAATTCCATAAATTTTAGTTAAAAGTTTAAATGTAGACTAATATGAATTCCCTTAGAGATCATAAAGGTATTGGGGGTGTATGGGGCTAGTTTGGAGCCCAAAATCCTACTTTTGGGGTGAAAAATTCCTGTTGTACGGTTCATAGAAACCATGTGGGGCAGGTTGCACATTTAATAAAAACCATGCAAGGATAGAGAGTGAGAAGGAGGAGCTCATTTGGTCAGATAAACTATGCGGTTTGGGGTGTGTTCCTATGAGGGAATGTCTATAATTTTGATAGAGAATTTTCACATGGTTTGCACACGATTAGTCAAACCATGCGTACAAACCATGTGGGGTGCCCCAAAAAAGGTGTTTGGTTGGAACATGATTTGGCCGACCATGCATCCAAATAGTGTAACCTGGTAAATTTGGTGAATTTACCAAATTAACCCTAATTAAATCTATTCATAACCTAATTTCCTCTCATTATTCAGTTTGGACAACTATGGGATCTTGAGAGGGTTTCTTTGGAGACAATTCTAAGAATTGATAGATCTCCTCCATCTAAACTCAGAATTAAGATCTGTTTGTATCGTTGGATCTTCATTAATAAGATCCAAATTCCTTTTATTCCATTCTTAATTAATATTGGTAATGGTTGTGCTATTTACATGCAAGCTAATATGCCCAATTTATAGGTTCTTCATCCGTTCTTCAATTTTCTCCCGATCTGATTTGAATCAGGATCTGATACGGGATGATTTATCCACTACGAACCTATGGTAGGTGGTATCATTCCTTTCATTTAAATTCAGATTATTTATATATACCATTGTTTCACGTGCCCAATTTTTGGAGTGACACCCTTGAAATAGATTTTAATCCATGAATTTAAATGATAGTTATAACCTATGAAGTTAATGAGGTCTATTGATAAATGTTAAATTATTAAGAATCTCGAATTGGAAACATCCCCTTGGGCAGGTTGTTAAAAAAATGGACCATTATGATGGCATATTAATTTGGATACCGTTTAGGTGTGCCCTTTACCCTTTTCCATGTGATTTTTAATATTTATTAATCAATTTTAACTTTAATTATTAATTTATATGTAATTTAAATTGTAATAACAATTGTGAATTTAATTGAAAAGTAAAAGGCAATGAAATGAATGTCCCTAGACACTTGTCATGTATTGGTTGTTTAATCATGAGATGCTTGTTATGATGAATGTCTATATGAGAAAATTAAAGAATAATCCTCCTAATCTTATCCATGTCTTGGTTCACCTTCATAGGTGAGATTTAAATGGAATGTTCTTGGTGATTAAATTGGTATGTTTAGATGATATTGATTAAATGATATTGATTAAATGAAATGGATTTAAAATAGATTGTTTATAAAATGATAATTTGAACTTTATAGGATGATTACTTTCAGTACTTACTTATATATTATATTATTTACTACACACTGTTGTTATATATTCACTAACTAGATGACACTAGACCTTAGGTGGTTTCCTTCTGGGATTTAGTCTCACACCCTATTCGGGCCACCTTGGGTACCTGAACAGACTATATGATTCCTGGTATAGATAAGATAAAGTGCCCTAATATAGGTTCTTGATGGATAATTCAGAGTAAGGGAGCATAGGACTAAAATGAGGCTCATGATTCTAGATGATATGCTTTTTATATTTTTGGAATTTTGATACATGTATTATATTGTACTTTTGTATACCTATTTTGTCAGTTTTTCTTAGAAACATGACATGTATCATCATCATCATTTTATATGATATTTATTTTGATATTTTTATCTATTCATGCTATTTATCAAATTTCTATTTGATTTATATATGTTATTATATTTCCATTTTGATACACTCTAGTGATGAGGGTGTAGTCTCTCCATTGACACACATAGGCCCTCACTGCTAGTCGGCAGCCTCTGGCATTTGGGGAGATGCGCTTGATGCCATGTGGCCAACCAGGCTCGGGGAACTATTGAGTGTCATCTAGGTTTGGTAAGTTACATTTAAAAACTATCCTAAAGTAACTTAAGAATACAAATGATATATTCATATTTTTTTATGAGATGAGGAACCAGTTGTGAGGGGATAAAAAGACCTTAGTTTCTAAGATGGTCAAAATTATTTGAAATCATAATTGGGATATGTGTTTTTATTTAATAGAGGAGTTGTGAGATGGAAGAGTTATAATAAACCAATGTTCGTTTATTTAGTAGTATAATATGAGTTTATTGAGGCTTATAATTTAGCTAAATAAGCAGCATAGATACACAACTTTATCCAAGAGCTTAGTGTTTTACATAGTAGTATAGATCTTATTACTTTATATTTTTATAACATTACAGTATTGGTTCTCACTAAGGAGTCCATGTCACATTAATGGAAAAATTATATACTTTTAAAGTATCATATATTGAGAGATTTTACTCAAATGGGATAATTAATAGTTACTAGAATATCTATAGTAGAAAATTTGGTAGAACATTGATTATATACATATCTTAGTAGAATCCTGAACATCTTGTGAGAGCTAGTGGGTTAAAATTTGTTAATAATTGATTCTAGTTCAAGTGGGAGTCTATTGAAGTTGGTTCCCTAAAACCAACTTATTTTTTTCTTTTGATTACTAGAATTTGTGTGTGTGTGTGTTAATTATAACATAATTATTTCTCTTCTGTATAATATTAATGTGATAATTTCATTATAATATTTTCCATATCAAATGGTTATAGACATTTCCTTATTATAACCTAGATATACTATGATATTATTCTTAAATAAATTTATCCTATGATCTAGATACAATTGTTTTATGGGACATAGATAATGTTTGATTATAATGTGTTGGGTGATCATGAGTATTGATACTTCTTTTGATGATGTTCCTACTTGATGATCTCAATAAGGGAGGTCATGAGGATAGATCTGCCAATAGAAATTTCATATATTTTATGTGTCATTAGATATCTTATCTATATACATTTGTATTTTTTCTTAGAATTGAATTTTTTATTAATGTGTTTCATGAATCACATACTTCAAAGCATTGATGAAAACCATTATAACATATGCTTGTGGAGAGGTGGTATGATTTAGGTGTATCGTAAGTGGTATGATATTAGTTTAATGTTTAAGAAATAATTTGACCCTTATATATTTATGTAAGAATATATCTTTATCCCTTTTATTTAAATGTAAATTTTTGGTATAGATAAATGGCCATGATTTTTTATAGATAGGTTCATTTCAAAAAATCAAAGAAAGATAGATTGATATTATAGGTTGATGACATAAGTGTTAACTTTTATTAGTGACATGTTAGTTGAAAAAAGGATTATATTTCATTGTATCTCTCATATAAAGGTTTTTATAGTTTCTATACTCACTTATTTATTTATGGTACGTTGATGTGTTGTTAAGCATTGATCATAGACTTTAGTTAATTTCAACTATTTCCATTAAAGAAATAGGAATCGAGAGTCACATATTAAGTGCATATAGAATCACATTAAATTTTATTGAATTTAAGTTTAAGAATAAATTTATTCAATATTTAGTAGAATGGTATTTATTCAAGTAAAGGTTGATTGTATAAATTCAATCACAATATATTCAAGTTTAGAATATGTGATTTGAATTTTATCACTTGTTTATTCATAAGTAAATAGATATAATATTTATTTATTCATGAGTTTAGTGAATAGAATAAAATAAAGATTTATTCAAGTTATGGGAATATTTGAAATAAATATTTATTCACACGTTTAGTGAATATAATATTTTATAAGAAAATATGAGTCGAGTTTAATGACCCAATGGAAATGATCTATTTTATTTAATATCATTTAAATAAATATTAATTTATTTATTTAATAAATTATTTTATATTAAACACATGTCATGAAATATAATAATATTATTATCATTATCATTATATTTTTTATATGAGGAATAACTTAGAATAAATAAGAGGATATGGGCCATTATGAAATTATCATTATTTAACCCTAATTATATATTCCAAAGGATGTCATTTTTTCATGTGATATTTGTTGGCACAATGGAGACACAATCTAGAATTATCTCAAGTCCTATAGAGAATCCTCCTTCCTCCCTCTCTCAAGAACATGGAGAGAGAATAATAAAATAGTGTTGTTATTAGTGGTGAATGATGTGACACACTTGATCCTTATGTTCTAACACCTAGAATATCATGAATTTCATAAAGAGATTCAAGGATCACATGTGGATATGTTAAGAGTAATATTCATTTAGATACTCTATTCCAAAAAAACATAACAAGAGTGATGAAAAAATTTTGAATAAGTAAAATTACCACATATGAGGTAATTCCTATTTAAATTAGTTATAAATTTAATTTCCATGATCCTATATATGAAATCAGGGGTTTATTGGTCTATTTTTTCAAATGTATCCATTTATTTTGATGAAAAAATAAAATTGGGCACCAGCTCAACACTTTCTTTGTGCCTCAAAACCTTCATCCAACACCCTTACTAGAAAAATCCCCATGAAATGATACCCAAAAGATCCCCAATATTAAACCAATTTGGTAAAACCCCTAGGAAACTCCACTATTTGACTTAACTATATCAAAATAGTGATAAAAACAAATCATTCATTGTCTTTTGGTATCATCTACCCACCACACCAAGATACCCCATCATCTAAGATATATTTCATCATACTTCATTGAAATCTATCTTGAATCCCTAATCTGATAACACCAAAATTAGAAAAGGAAAAGAGTAAGAATAGTGGGATCACTTTTAGGGGATAACTTACCCCAAATCACTACAACATCACTCTAGGATTCATCCCCATTAAATGGGAATCAAGGGGTGAATAGGGGGAATTTAGATATAATTAACCTCCATGAGACCTATTCCCCATTAAAATATGATAGGGGTTGGCTATGAAAATATTTACATGCCCCTAATTCTTAAAAAAGTAGGTAGAATAGAACAATCCACTGGGTACACCTCCACTAAACATCCCATGGCCCCAGGTAGGGGGCCATCCCCCAATGTCATTCACCAAGTACCGAGTAGGCACATGTTGTTTACTTTAAGAATAAGACCACCCAAACCTACTTTACACGCCAATTGGAACCCAAAAACACTCAAACTCAAGACAAAACATGTAGAGTCTATAATGTGTGAATTACCCTAGATGCGACATAACCTTGGTCAGCATTGGGTGTTTGGATTGAGTGCCAACATGGGAAAGATAATTAAATAATTTTAAATATTTATTTAATTATTTTATTATAGTGCATAACCTAAAAATCCTCAATAAATGTGTCACTGTGAAATTTCACTAGGGTTATTCACATGACCCTTTGAGTATTTTGAGAGGATCTTTGACGACCTTCATTGGTGGATCGGGATCAGAGAATGACGGACAATTGGATTGAGGATAATCATGAGACGAATGAAGAGTGCAACAAGATCATCACCTTCCTTGCTAGTGGATGCGTTCTTCACCAATGATCGATCCATATTCAAGGTAGGAATTGTCATTTTTTATTTCCACCCTTATGATTAAAATATTAAGCATAATCAAATATGTTTTCTTTGATCTACGTTTAAATAAACCTTCGTATGATCCCATGTTTTGAAATAATTTATTCTTTCAGTTTATTTATTTTCTATGTAATTTTTCTCACCTCAGTTTTCCCACTATGAAATCGTTTTCCAAACTGCTTGGCCAATAATGTTTATCACCTTTGTTATTGGTGTTTTTACCCCTCCGCTCTTCATGTTCTTCATCATTGGACCATGTGGTCATGATTTTACTTTACCAAGGTGGGTTTAAACATGGTTGAACCCCCAAAATCATGGTGGTAGCATGAATTACATGTAAATCAAAGGTTTGTAGATGTATTGATAAATGAGAAGAATGGTGTTGTATGAACAGATCAAATTGGTATAGCGGGTGTGGTCTTTGTGATCAAAGGTGTTTAGGGATCATATTGGTGATCCCCATTTTCCTGGTTGACATGTGGTGGCGATGTACAATGTTACAGAATTAGTTCCGAGTGGGGGTTGTGCACGGGGTTTCATGGTGGTGGCTACTCATTGTGGATGTGACGATGGTCGAACTCAGATCTCTGACAAGGTGTTCAGATGTAATCAACGAGGTGGGCACTAATATTATTAATAATAATAATAATAATGGTGATGAGTTGATAAAAATTAAATGAGGATTTATTATTATTATTATATTAAATAATAATAATAGTGGCATAAAAAGTGTGGTTGGATAATAAAATTAAATGGATTTATTTTTAATGGTGGTTTCATTGTTATTAATATTGTTCATAATATGAATAATATGAGGAATTAATGAAATGTGTAATTAAATAAATAAAATATTGAATTAAAGAATGTTTCTATGTGATGTGTGCATAGAGAAAACTAAGAAATAGGGGGCTCACCTTACTTATGTTTTTAATAATGAAAATGGGTAGATAAATAAAATTAAAAAAATAACAAATAGTAATCCTGATGAGGTGGAACCTATGAGAACATGATATAAATAGGGGTATTTTATGCATGTGCCTCTCCATTTAAATAAATAAAAAAAGAATAAATAATATTGTTGTTGTTGTTCTTGTTCTTGTTGTTGTTGTTATCAATAAATGTTTCAGTTATAACTTTAAACCAAGATATCTGATTGATGAAATGTCAGTGGTAGCATGACCCTGACTTTGAGATAGTAAATTTAAGTCCAATGTTGTATATTTAATTCGAACTCATGGTGTGGGTCCACAGAGTGCCCAATAATAATAATAATAATATGGAATCTAGTATCCAACATATCTTTTTCATATGGTGTCATAATGATGAAATGTCTGAGGATTTTCGACCTTAATATTGAGGCTTATGTTTCTATACCAATATAGGAAGTTTAATTCAAACTCATGGCTTAGTCCCATGAAACTCCATTCTAGCATGACTGACTGAAAATAATTTTTTTTATAAAGTCATCTTAGGGGTGTCCAGTGCCCAACCAACCTGATCCAGCAAACCATTACAAAGATCACAACTAAAGAGCACAACTGAAACTCCATTCTAGCATGATGCGGTGAAATTTGTTTTTTTTACCAGGTGTCCAATTGAAAAAAGTGAAAAATCTATCCTGATCATTTTTTTACAAGGATCAAAATGGTATGATTTTTTTATAAATACATGGCTATTTATAGAGGCATGTTAGTAGAATTTAATTTTTTTCCCTCATACTGACGATGAGCCTCATATGTTCATTAAGATTTTTTCTGAGACACGTCATGTAGTACCCTTACACATCATGTAGTACTAAATTTCTAAAAATTTGTATACTAGAAAGTACATGGCCTGATAGCATACCAGGACCACATGTCATGTGGGTCCCCTACACATCTTGTACATCTTTTTTAGGAAGCTTCAACCTCTCATATCTCCTTCATTTGGACTCGCATTTTGGCTCATTAGTATCCCATATTGAGTGTTTTTCCTCTTAGAACATGATATCCCCCTCTATTGTAGATTTTGAGATATAATTTTAGATTTTATGGGCTTAGTTGTTATTAAATAGATGCTCTACTATGACAGTGAACATGCAGGGTCACTAGAGGCTTTCAGAGTGGAACCCTCCAGATGAGCTAGGCATGGGTCCTCTATCTTCCATTAGAGTAGAACCCTCCGACTGGGATGGGCATGAGTCATCTATTTACTGAGTGGATCCCCCCATCAGATAGGGCGCAGGTCCATGATATTTCAGAGTGTAACCCCCTATCACATCAGGGTTCAAGTCCTTGACCTATAGAGTGGAACTTTCCATCATCTTGAGTGTATATCCTCTATTTACTAAGTAAAAACCCCTATCAAATGGGTATAGAGTCCTCAAGACTTTATAGTGGAACCCCCTATCACATTAGGGTGTAGTTCCTCAACTTTTATATTAAAACCCCCCATTAGCTTAGGTGTAGGTCCTTTATCTACTGAGTAGAACCCCCTATCGATAGGGTGCAGGTCCTCGTGACACCATAGTGGAACCCCCTTGACGCACTAGGGTGTGGTTCCTTGGCCTATAGGGTAGAACTCCCCCCCCCCCCCGGCACATCAGGGCACAAGTCCTCTACATATACTTTTTGAGTGGTACCTTCCTAACACACTAGAAAATAGGTCATGTACTTGGATATTGTGTCCCATCGACTGTGCGGAACAGTGGTAAGGTGTATACTCCACACGATTACTTCTGGGAAGACGCCTAAGATTTTGGGCATTGTTGATGGACTTTTGGAACTATTGGGGACTCTTTTCCTGGTATGAGCTATGAGATGGAGATCCCCTTTTTCTCTCATTTGGGTTTCTTTTAATAAGCATATATATATATATATATATATCCATAACTTTGAATTTTATTACTCTCCTATCATGAGTTGCAAAGACATGTAGTGTATGCCACGTTCTTTACATGTATAGATTCTTATGGTTGGAAGAGGTTACACTCCTGTTATGGGTGGAAAAGGCTCAACATGTAGTCTATCTACACACCATGTTGATCCCCTTATATTTTTATAAGGTTACTCTTTCTCTTGTTTTGGGTTGAACTGAAAATTTTTCATTGTTTCCTTTCTACTGTATATTCTTATTGTGTATGATACCCCCCCCCCTCAAAATTCAGGTAATCCTACTAGGTATGTACATAATCACTCTGGAAATCGATTTACCCACACATGACATGTCTTATGCAGATGATGGATAGGTCAATGATGATTACAGAGGATCTTAGAGATACCTTGGTGCACTAGACTATGTATGGTGGTTTGAGCTTGGAAATTCATATTTTGGCTCTCTTAGCAGTTTACTTTTCCAATTTTTCAGTTGGGAAATATTTCTGGTTGGTCATATATTTTTTCCCATTTTTTCCTTTCAGTTTACACTATTGTAATTTTTTTATCACTAGAGTTTATTACATACATAGTTTAATATCTATATTTTTCATCTTTTACATGTATTCCTCTCCACTTTTTCATTAAGATGGTTTTTTGTGTCATTATAGGTACTTAGGAAAAGGCCTCCTATATTAGTTATTCCTTTAATCACTAGTTTCTAACCCCCTAGCCTATGGAGGCAGTCTTGGGGTAGTTGCGGCTCGATCCCCACTGGGTCGGGTTATGATAGATTGGTATTAGAGGTAGTTCAATC
This sequence comes from Viscum album, assembly GCA_963277665.1. Taxonomy (NCBI): domain Eukaryota; kingdom Viridiplantae; phylum Streptophyta; class Magnoliopsida; order Santalales; family Viscaceae; genus Viscum; species Viscum album. The sequence continues at coordinate 342,854,638 of OY728127.1, read as the reverse complement.
CTTGGGATGATTTTTGGAGTAGTCTCCTTACAAGGATTTGGTTGGGATATATGGAAATAGTTTCATAGTGTCTCAAGTGCAGCTTTCATATAGGGAACCTAGTGTTGGTGTGGCAGTCGATGTATCCATACATCAGGACTCTGAGAACCTTCTTGTTGACTCGACATACCGAGACATTGGTTGTAGGGAACAATGGTATATATATTATATATTATTGAGTCTTTTACTATCCTTCTTGAGTCATCTCCCCATATATATATATACTCATTTTACCAAAGTACGTCTTGATCACTTCTGAGATTTCTCCGCAAATACATCCATCCATGTTACAGATTCAAGATCATGAAAATGATCTAATGAGTAAGGAGGTCTCAGTTCTAGGGCCATCATGTAAGTTCCTTCTTCTAGGTGGATAGGTAGCAGCACCCCCCCCCCCCCACCACCACAACCACCTATTGAGAAGAAAATAGCACCAGTAGAGTAGGTTGAGAATTCACATATGCTTAGTGAACTCCGTGAGTTCCAGTACTAGAGGCCACTGAGGTTCCATGATAAGCCAGATCCCCAGGTAGTGGAGGATTGGATGGAGTCTGTGATCTAAGTATTCAGGATTTTATGGATCCCAACTGATCAAATGCTTTCACTCAAAACCATTTCTCTTTATAGAGTAGTAGTCAGTTTCGGTAGTACCAGTAGATGAAACACCCATACTAAGTGCACATTACGGGTTCTAGAGAAACAGATCACCCAGGTTTCTTGTTGATCCAAACTCCCTTATCAGGTGGTTGAGGTTAGGCTCGATCCTATGGTTTGGATATCCTGCTTGGATGGGACCCCTTTCGATGGTGGGACTTGTGATGGGACTTCTCCAGGGTGATTTCGGACATTGATAGATCCCTATGTTGGTTGTTTTTGATTTGGATTCATACATGAAAGAAATAGGGAAAATTCCCCCACTAAGATTCATTCTTATGGTGAAATCTAAAACTATGTGTATGAGTCATTACCTTCCCAAAGTGGATAATACCAAGGTATGGTGGATTATTTTCTTTGAATTGTATATTTGAGGTACTTCTGATGTGTTGAGGTGTCAGAGCAAGACCTGGTTGAGGAGAGTGGGAGGTCATGGGAAAGTATGAGCTTCTGGTAGAAGGGACTTCTATACGGGAGGCTCTAGTGTGGTTTGAGGTTTGAAATGTTTCTCTACTACTCTATATGTAGTTATAGCACAAAGTCGTAAACCCCATTTCCCTGTATATATCCCCTATTGCATACCTAATGATACTAGTGGAGGTATTTTTTTTTTGACCCTTATGTTGGAAGCACCTGTAGAGAGGATCTATGATAACACATTTCTGTTGATAGGGTGGCCTTATTCTGAAAGGAGATAGATCCTCACATGAAATATTTTTATATTGGTAGTGAGATCCTATGATGTTTTCCTCATCATAGACTACTCTTTTACCATCCATGCTCAAATGATTTATACTAGTGGGTGTAGCAGTGCTTCCAGGTTAAGGGATGGAATTTTCCTCCTTGATGAGGAGTGATCCCTGGACAAAGTGGGATAAGATCATTTTTATAAGGTTATATCTAATAAAATAGTTGGCTAGTATTACCCTTGAAGTAGTGGATGTTATGAGCTCTCAGATCCCGCAAATGATGGTGGGGTATAATGGTGTGTGGTTTTACCCCCCCCCCCCCACTGGGAGATGGACCTCTATATTTATTATCGCCATGGATGGATTGATGTGTGTACTAGCGCAGTAGGTGACCTTGTGGGGCTTCTAGATATATTGGTGTGGTTGGAGGGTCTACAAATATAGGGCTTCATAAGACCCTGTGTGTTCACCTAGGCACCCCTATGTTGTTTTCCTAAGAGGTAGATAAGAGCTTGAGTTTAGGTGTGGATTGGCATCACCTAAGCCAGGTGACTATTGGGGAGGAGTATTCACCCTCAAGAATCGATGACCTCTTCGCCCACTAGATGGATGTGAAGTGGATCTCAGAGTTTGATCTCAGGATGGGTTATCACCAGCTTCTAGTTTGATATGTGGATGTACCAATCATGGATTCCTAGATTTGTTGTAGTTGCATTGAGATCTTTGTGATACCTCTTTGGAGTGTTGAACACCATAGCAAAGTTTTCAAGACTTATGATCTAGATCCTTAGCCTTTATTAGATCGTTATTTGGTAGTCTTCTACGATGGTACCCTCGTATCCTTGGTGTAAAATTTAGAGAACATGATATATGAGAGGATGGTTCTAGACATGCTCTGGGAGTTTTGGTCATATAAAATCTCTCAAAGACTTAGTTCTAGTTTCAAAGGCCTACTTCTCAGAAAATTTCTTCTCATATATGGGAGTGACAGTGAATCATAAAGATATTGAGGCAACGTGAGGGCCACCGAGAGTGTGGTTGTGGAAACAGATGATAACAGTGAGGTTTTTTGTCCACTCTTTTTGATTGAGGTGATAGATAAGTTGTCCTCTTTGCAGTTAGACTGGGTGAATGGTTTTCTCCACATGTCACAGATGACCTGGTATGTGCACAACTCATTGTACAATACCAACCTGGGTAAGATGGGGAGTGTTAGTGGATTTTCCTTATTCAAGGATTTAGTGTCATTGAGAACTAGAAGAGAAAGACCCTTCTTGGGAAAGTGTTTTCCTTGGCTGCATGTTTTTTGGTAGTAAAGGAAACAATCAGGGGAGCTCTAAATATTGTAAAATAAGCCTATACCAATGGTTTGGAACCATTGTTATAGGTCCCAAAACCATTGGTATACGTTATACCAATAGTTTGGGTGGTCTTTGTCTTGTCTGGAATCGGTGTAGACCTATACCAATAGTTTTGGGAAACTGTTGGGATAGTTGGTTTATACCAATAGTTTCCAAACCATTGGTATAGATAATATAAAATACTTATATGAACGGTTTTAAAAACCATTGGTATATGTAATTAAAAAAAACTTGGCTGGTTTTGATCCCCAGACCTCTGATTTATATCTCAAAAACCTAACCACTAAGCTACAATGTTTTTTTAAACATAATATGATAAATATGTATATATATTTATAAGTAAATTAATTATTGATGTATTCAATTTTATTTGATAAAATAATTTGTTAAAAATCAAAATACCTATACTAATAGTTTGGAAAACCATTTTTATAGGTATTTTGAATTTTGGAACATATACCAACATTTTTGAAAAATACATTGGTATAGGGTCATTAAATAGAGGCTATACCAATGTTTTTAACCAAACTATTGGTATAACCATCACCTGTACCAATGGTTTTGGAAAAACTGTCGGTATAGGGTCATTTTATTGAAGCTATACCAACAGTTTGGCGAAAACCGTTGGTATAGGTCTAGTTTCTAGTAGTTCTCGTGGGAGCAGGAGAGCTGGATGTAGGATCAATATCCCCACCTTTTTCCTTATTTTGTTATTTTTAGGGATGAATAGATTTTAATAGGAGAATAATGTAAAGAATCTACTTTTTGTGTGTAAGGATTTTAAATATTTTTAGGAATACTTATGGAGCCGAACACTGAGATGGCGTGTGATATCAAGGCCCAGTGATCCCAGAATTAACTTTATAAAAATATTAAATATATTTTATATCACACATGCATGGTTTCGCTAAAAAATGAAATATATCAGAAATAGAGTCTTGGAATGGTAATATGATACGATGGTTGAATCCATAGTGTGGGGTTTATCCTAAGTGTGACCTAAAGTTGGTCGGTGTAGAACGTTCAGATGAGGAAATCGTTGGTGGTTTCATTAGATAAATTAATTTATTTAACTAATTTATTTAATAACCTTAATCCAAATAACTCATAAATAGGGACTTGAATGAGAAATATAAGACCCTTTTTGTGTTTGGAATGTGGGTTTTACCCTAGGAACAACATAACCTTAATCTGAATTAGGTGTTTAGATTGAGCTCCAACGTGGGAGAGATAATTAAATAAATTGAATTTTTTTAATTATTTTATTAAAGAGCCTAACCTAAAAATACTCTATAAATTTTTTTTATGAAATTTTTTTTAGGTTACTCACATAACCCTTTGAGTATTTTGAGAGTAGCTCTGATGACCTTCATTGGCAGATCGGGATCATAGAACGATGGATGATTGGATCGAGTATAATAATTAAATGAAATAAGAACGTAGCAATATCATCACCTTCATCACTAGCAGATGTGTTCTTCACTAACGATCGATCCATATTTGATTTAGGGCTCATCATTTGTGGTTTCCACCCCTATGATTAAAATATTGAGCATAATAAAATATGTTTTATTTGATATACGCTTAAATAAACCTTCACATGAGCCTGTATTTTAAAATAAATTATCCTTTCAATTTATTTCTTGTATATGTCATGTTTCCCACCCTAGTTTCCTCACTATGAAATCGTTGTCCAAGAACACTTGGACAATGATGTTTATCACCTTTTTATTGGTGTTTTTCCCCACTATTATTTGAATTCTTCATCATTGGACCATGGTGTCATGATTCAACTTTTTCAGGGTGGTTTTGAGTGTGGTTGAACCCCTAGATTCATGGTGTTAACATGAATGATAGGAGAATAAATTATTTTTGGGCGTATTGATAAACGAGCATAATGGTGTTGTGTGAATGGATCATATTGGTATGTTGGGTGCAAGATTTGTGATTGGAGGTGGCTTGGGATTGGATCTATGATCCTAATTTTCATGGTTGACATGCGGAGATCACATGTGGTGTGACAGAATCAGTTCTGAGTGGGGTTCATGCGTAGGGTCTCATGGCAGGGGATGCTTGGTGTGGACGTGATGTTGGCCGAACTCGGATCTCCAACGAGGTGGTTGGACATGGTCAATGTGGTGGGAATTAATATTTTTATTATTATTATTATTGTTATTATTATTATTATTATTATTATTATTGGTTATTATTTGATTAAAATTAAACGAGTAGTTGTTATTATTATTATATTAAATAATAATAATAATGGTGGCATAAAAAGTGTGGTTGGATAATAAAATTAAATAGATTTATTTTAAATGGGAGTTATATTATTATTAATATTATTAATAATATTAATAGTATGAGGAATTAATGAATTGTGGAACTAAATAAATCAAATAATTAATTAAAGTAGGTGCATATGTGGTGTGCGTGTACAGAAAACCAAGAAATGTGGATCTCACCTTGATTATGTTTTTAATAATGAAAATGGGTAGATAAATAAAATAACAAAAATAATAGAGGAATTCCAATGAGGTGGAGCCTTTGAGAACATGATAGAAAGGGGTGAGGTTATGTGTGATCCTCTCCCTTTAAATAAAGAAAAATAATAATAAATAATAGTAATAATATTATTATTATTATCAATAAATGTTTTGGTTATAACTTTTAATCGAGATGTCCGATTGACGAACTGTTAGTGGGAGCATAACCTTAACTTTGAGATAGTCAATTTAAGACCAATTTTGGATATTTAGTTCAGAATTTATGCATAGGTCCATAGAGATCTAATATTATTATTATTATTATTATTATTATTATTATTATTATGGAATCTAGTATCTGACATATCTTAACCATACGGTGTCAGAATGAAGATCTGTCTAAGGCATTGAAACCCTAATATTGAGATGGAATTTTCATGACTAATATTAGGTATTTAATTTGGACTCATGGATTGGGGACACAAAATGTCATTCGATCATGATGCGGTGAAATTAATTTTCTCACCGGGTGTCCAATTAAGGCAAATGAATAATCTATCCCAAAAAAAATTTTGTGAGGACCACAATGGTGTGATTAGTTTTTCCATTCGAGTCTATTTGTAGAGGAATACCAATGAAATTACATTTTGGTTGAGACATATTGTGTAGTACCCTTACACACCATGTAATACTAATTGGCCAGCAAGTAGTGTGTTGGAAAGGACACGTCTAGATAGTAGAGTGGGACCACACGCCATGTGGGTCCCTTACACATGGTGTACCTCCTTTTTAGGGAACATAAAACTCCCATATCTCCTTCATTTGGACTCATATTTTGGCTTGTGAGTAGCCTATCCTGGGTGTTTTTTCTTGTATATTGTAGTGGTTCCCTCCATTGTGGCTTCTGAGATATGATGTAATATTTCTTGATCTTGGTGCTTATTTAGGAAATGCTCGATGATGGAAGTGACCACGTAGGGTCACCATAGTCTTTCAGAGTGGAACCCTCTAGCTGATTTTGGCATGGTTCCTCTATTTACTATCATAGTGGAACCCTCTAGTTCGGATGGGCTTGGGTCCTCTATTTATTGAGTGTAACCCCTTATTGGAAAGGGATCATATCCTTGAGACTTCAAATTGTAACCCTTTATCACATCAGGGGGCGGGTCCTCGACTTATAGAGTGGAACCCCACCCCCCCCCCCACCCCATCAGCTTGGGTACATTACCTCTATTTACCTAGTGGATCCCCTGGTCCTCAATAATTTAGATTGGAACCCCCTGTCACATCAAGGCATGGGTCCTTAACCTATAGAGTAGAACCCCCCATCATATTGGTTGTGGTTCCTCTATCTATTGAGTGGAAACCCTTATCTAATAAGTTGTGGGTCCTCATGATATCAGAGTGGAACCCCCCTAATGCACTAGGGTGAAGGTCCTTGACCTATAGAGTAGACCCCCCTAACACATCAGGGCGTGATTCCTCTATAGATACTTTTTGAGTGGCACCCCTAACATACTAGGTAATAGGTCCTCTACTTGGAGATTATTCCCCCATTGACTTTGAGACATAATGGTGAGGTTTTTCTCTCCAAATTATTACTTCTGGCTAGATGCATGAGATGTTGGGTATCATTTATGGACTTTTGGAACTATTAGTGACTCTTTAATTGAGTTGAGATGTGAGATGGAGGTCCCCGTTCTCTCTCATTTGGGATTCTTTTACTGATCATATATATATACATTTGTATCCATACCTTCATATTTGGTTACTCTCATTACATGGGTTGCAAAGACATGTGGGGTATACCATGTGATTTCCATATTTAGATTCTTGTGGTTGGATGATTTTACTCTCCTACTATGGGTGGAAAAGACTCTACATATAGTCTATCTACACACCGTTTTGAGCCCCTTGTTTTTAGTAAAGGTTACTCTTTCTATTTCTTTGGGTTGAGTTGCATCATGTTCATTATTTCTTTTCTAATGTATATTCATATTGTGTCTCTTACTTCACCCCTTTCAGATTTTAGCGCATCCTACTGGGTATGTATATACTCACCCCTAAATGGTATTTTCTTACATGTGTTGTTTCTTATACAGACGATGGAAAAGTCAGTGGTGATAATAAAGGATCTTAGGGATATCTTGGTGCACTATACCGCATATAGTGGTCAAATCTTAGAGATTTGGAGCTGGGATCTCTTAGAAATTTACTTTTCTAGTTTTGTCAGTTGGGACATATTTATGGTTGGGCATGTATTTTGAACCTTTTTACCATTTCAGTTTACACTATTGTATGTTTTTTCTCCCTATATTTTATTGCATGTATAGTTTATTCTCTAGTTGTTAAATATTTTACATTTATTCCTCTACACTTTTTCATCAAGATAGTTTTATGTGTGAGTACAGGTACTTAGGTAAAGGCCTCCCATATTAGTTATTCCTTTTAGTGTTATTCACCATCCCCTGGATTATGGAGGCAGGCTTGGGGTAGTTGCAGCTTGATCCCCACTGGGTTGGGTTGTGACAAAACATCCTCAATTAAACACTCAAACCTTATAATCCTTATCTAAAATAAAAAATCACAACTACCCCAAATCCAAGTCCATGAAAATTAAAATTCCCTCTCGAAACATCAACCCATAATGACATAAGTTGATATAGTGGTGTTTTTTGATTATATTTCAATAACTCAAGATCATATGTGGATTATAAAAGTCATTTGGAGACTATTTTGGAAATATTTTTGTGAGTTTTAGTTATATGTCAAGTTCTCTAAATATCACTTTTAGATTCAAGAGGTAAAGATTCTAGGGAATGTTATTTCTAGTAAAGTATTTTATGTGGATTCTAAAAATGTTGATTTCATTATGAATTTGGAGAATCCAAATAATGTTTTTGAGTTCCATAATTTCCTATCTTTGGTCAGGTACTATAGTAGATTTATTCAGGAATTATCTAAATTAGTTTTACCTATGGTAGTATTGAATCATAATGGAGTGAAGTTTGAATGGAATGAAGAGTTTTGTGAGTTTTTTGAAGAGTTGAAGATAAGTCTTATCTCAACTATAGTTTTATTATTTTCTAACCAGGGTGAATACTTTGTGATATATTTTTATTCTTTATAACTATGTTTTGGTTCATTTCTCATAAAAGAAGATATTATCATGGAATGTGGATCATGGCAGTTGAAAACTTATGAGAAGAATTATCCTACAAATAATATGTAGTTAGTTTTGGTGGTCCATGCTTTAAATTTTTTGATAAATTATCTTTTAAAGATAAATTTATGGTATATCCTAGACATGGGGTTCTAAAGTATATATTTTCATATTGATATTTAGATTTAAAATAGTGAAGGTAGTTTGAATATCTACAAATTTATGACTTTGAACTCTTATATAACCATGGGAATGAAAATGTTGTGGTCAATGTTTTGAGTATGAAAATCCAAGATCATGTGGTTAAGGAAGATAATGTTTAGTGGTAATAGATAGGTATAATAACTAACTTCCACTTGAAATTGGAAAAGAAGGGTGATCACATGTTGTTTTCCAATATGAATATAATGTTTGTGTTTTTTGGATGGTTCAAGGAAGGGAAATTGTTTTATTTTGAGTATAAAGGGATTAAAAAAATCTTAGAAGGTGGGGAGACCAAGAATATATGTGTATTTACACAAAAATTTTCTATTTACTTTAATTAGTTCATGGTGGTTCCTTTAAATTTGAGGAAGCAAGTTATGGAAGATTTTCCCATTTCAAATTATGTGATATATCTTAGAGTTTCAATATATAATATGATATTAAACACTAGTTTTGGTGCCCTAAAATTAAAAATGAATTAGTTAAATTCTTTTTTTTAATAGATAAAGTTGTACATCAATGATTGACAGGTTTATTGAAACTATTACATGTTCCAATATAGAAATGTAAAGATATTTTCATGAATTTTGTGGTTGGGTTTCCAATATCACTATAGAATCATTGTACTATTTGGGTATAGGGGGTTCAACTAATGAATTAAGTGGATTTATTGTCTATTTTAGAAATGTATTTGGTAGATAATTTTGTTAAATTTTATGTGTAAGAAGTTTTTAGAATTTAGGTAGTTCTTAATCCTATTTCTTCGGGTTGTGATCTATGTTTCAAATATAGATTTAATAAGGGGTTTTAAAAGGATATGAGAATGAAATTGAGAATTTTTATAACTTATTTTTGGGGAAAAATCCCTCAAGGTATCATTGAATCATTTTTGAGGTGATTGTGTTTTTTGATAAAGTGGGCATCTGTGTTGTGTTTGTTGAAAAAGCAGACCACAATGTTCAAATTTGTTGAAAAATGTGGTTTACATGGTGAGTTGTTTATTTCAAGAGATGTTGTTGACAATATTTTATTGGAAGTAGAAACTCTAAAAAGAAATTAATTATTTGGAAGTGCTACAAAAAGAGTAGATACAAGGTGGCGTTGTTTTCAAGTGTTTGACAAATTTTTGGGCCACTAAATCAAAAAATGGAGAAAAGGTGTTTTTGGAAAATGGACTTGCACACCAGTTTCTTAGAGGATTGGAAAGTTTTGTGCCATATTTTTTTCAAGATCAGAATATCAAAATATGGCAAAGGAAATAGGGACTCCCAAGTTTTGGTTTAGGCGCGCAAGGTGACTAGGGAGACAGAGACTAGGGAGGATAGACTTGTGCGTTGGGAGGAGACTTGTGTGTGGCACTCAGGGTACCCAAAATGCCTATAAATATAGGTCCACCCCTCCTCATTTTTGAAGAAGCTCAATACTTATAGAAAATTAGAGCTCTAGTCATGCAGGTGGTTTGGGCGTGCAAGTGGTGGTGTGGGAACGCAAGTATAAGGTTATTTAGAATTTGTGCTCCGGTTGATAGTTGTGCACCAATATTTGTTTGGGTGTAAAAGTGTATGAGTCGACCAAGTTCTGAGTTAGAGAAGGGAGTTTTTTTCAAGTGGTTTAGTGACACTTGCGCGCTAGGCTTGGATAAGCACACCAGTTGATAGTTGTGCGCCAATATTGGTTTGGGCGTATAAGGGTGTGAGTCTCCCAAGTTTTGTGTTGAAGAAGGGAGTGTTGTGAAAGTGGTTTTTTGGCACCTGTGCGCCATTCTTGGAGAAGTGCGCAAGTCATTATAGGGTTGTGTGAAAGTTGGAAGATTTCTCGGTACACTTGTGGTAAAGTTTTATTCATAAGTGGATGAAAGTTGAACTTCAACAGAGCTTCTACATACAGAGGAAGATTCATTTATTTGTGATAATGAAGGGACCTACAAGTCTATAAATTGTGAGTGGGTCCTTTTTAGAGCAGTGAGAAAAGGAAGAGGAAAAAGTTGATCCTCTCCACCGGTAGTGAGCCAGAGAGAGAGACAAAGGGAGAGACCCTTGGGAAAGTAGTGAGCTGGACCTAAACTTTGTAAAGTTAGTGATCCTGGGAATAGAAGTGATCTAGCATAAACATTGTAAATTGGCAGTGATATTTAGTGGATTTGGTATAGTAGCACATCTTCGTTGTATGCTCCTTAGAAGTAGCCCAGTGAGGATAAACCAAGTAAAAATCTATGTGTTTTCCTACTTACTTCCCTACATTGCATCCAAAGCATCATTATCAGATAAATAGGGAAAGAACAAGATAAAAGTTAACAACATAAGAGAAAACAAAGGGACTATCACGACCCGCCTTCACCAAGATGAGAGAAGGGACAGCAGGTTTCCAGACCCTTCCTTCTTCAAGCTGAAGGAGAGATAATGACCCCTGAGACCCACCTTCAATAGGTCCTAGAGTGGCGACTAGCACCAAGGGTATATAATCACAAACAATATGGAAGGAATTACCCTTTTTATTTAATATGATCGGGAGATAAGATAGTAAATCCCAACAACACCAAAAGTGGAAGTACAGGTAAAGCCAAAAAAACCATTCTCATATGCATGTTCCAAAAGTAAATGATACAAAGGTAAAAGAAAACCCCAAAAAGAAGTACCAAAAGAAAGGAAAACAGAAACAGCAACTGTCCCAACGTCTGAACAAGTATGACCCTGAACGATCCCTGAAGTCCTCCTGGAAACCTGAAAATAGTTTTATATACGTAGGGTGAGAATACAAGTATAATCAGTAGGGAAAACCAAAAGCTCACATGCACAAGTGGGGAGGCATTCTAATGCCCCGTGAGAAAAGAGATAACTGAAACACCTAGCAAGGAAAACTGCCCACCCAAGCCTCACCAAGGCATTCTCCCCAAATAACGCAATTCAAGAAATATAATAGTAATAACACATCAGTGTTTGGGTACCCCGCACCACTTCCCCACTGGTTATTGAAGACATCCTATGTATCGAACCTCTCCTTCCATTCTTACCGCAGTCTCACTGCCACACCCCGCTCACACACACCTGGGCCACAACCACGCATCCCGCCCGCAAACACCTGGGCCACAACAACCACGTGTAACCACGCCCGCAAACACCTGGTCTAGAACAACAACTGCCATGCCCGAAGACACCTGGGCCTCATCCCGAAGACACTTGGGAAACAACCTGCCCGCACACACCTGGTATGACAACCCTGCTTTTTATTACAACTTAAACATGATTTATTACATAAAAATTCACTTGATACAACAAAGAAGATCGAGAGGTTTAGTTTCTTTGGTGCTTAGGATCATTACATAAAAACTTAAAACAAGAAATACAACATCTTTATTGAAAACATCCTTTACATGACCACTACATTCCCTCGTACTTAGCATTGCATGGGATAACCTGAGGACATGCATAAGAAAAGGGTGAGCTATAAAGCCCAGTAAGGGAGTACACATGGAATAAAATGAGGAGTAAAATACATGTTAGACAATAGGCATATCAATAGAGCATAAAATAAACATGAACATAAAGGCATGATAAAGCATGATAATCATAACATGGAAATGTGGCAACAACACTTAACATGGAATTAGCATGAGCCAAGGCTCATTGCACATAAAGCATGAGTAAACCCTAATTGCACATGAAGCACGAGTAAACCCTCGTTGTACTTGAATTAGCATGAGTCAACACTCATTTCACATGATGTATCATGATACTATACTTTACCCAATGCATTGGAGCGCTATAAGGGCACACCCTTCTTAAACATTTCATTTCATGCATAAGTGTGCCACATGGATCATAAAACATGGATTCATAAAACATAATCATTTATTCCACGATAAAGGAATGTGGAATTCATACATGAAACTTTATAATCAATAAGTAAATGTGCATAAAGGTGAATACCCTTGATGGAGAAATGGGCATGGTATTCACTACACAATGACATTGGCTTAGAAAATCAGTGCGATTTCGGCAGCGTAATGGCGTGACATAAGAATTCATAAAAAAGGTTGATGAGAGAGAAAGGGGTTCCTCATCATATTTACATGTAATTGATAGTAAGGAGTTCATATAGATACATGTCCCAACAATTGTAATGGAATTTAGATTCATGATAAAAAATTATTTGCTTGAATGTAAAAGAAGAGAGAGAAGTTCCTTTCGGAATTTCGGCATAGTAACGGGTGTACATGGGAGGAATTTAATGAGAGAGAAAGGGGTCTCCCATCGTTAAAAAAATAATAGGGAAGTATGGGGAGGTGAGAAACCATACCCCAACATTCATAATTGAAATTAAAATGGCAAAACAACTAAAAGAAAATTGACAAAAATGAGAAAGGAAGAAAAAATCCTTACTTGGAAGTGCGCTTCCAAAGGCTAGAGAGAGGCTTGTGAGAGGCTTCTTGGGAGCTTGGGGCACCTTGGGAGGATTATAGAGAGAGTAGGGCAGAGGTTGGATGAACTCCAAGGGATTTTAGTGAGGAAGAAGTGGTAGTTTGGGAGGGTTTATATAGGAAAGGTGAGAGAATTCTTTATTATTTAGGTTTGGGACCCCTTATATTAAACTAATCCAAACCACAAACCATCCCATGGTTTTTTCCCATGGTTTCTGGAAAAGGAAAGAGGAAAATAATATTTTACAAGGCCAAGGTCCGAACTTATTAAAATATTAGGGTTGCTTATGTGGAGGTGAGTCACACTCCCATGGAAATTAATTTAAAAAGGCAAAGTGTTGAATATGTCTTGAGGGGTCCATTAATACTTTGAAAAGTAAGTCAAACAAACCCAAAATCACATTATTTTAATGATAAAACATATATTGGCCGAAAATAAGGATTATAGTATTTTATTACATCACCATTGGGTCATTATGATGTCATAAAACACATTAAATATTTAAACGGTATTTAATTTTTACCCAAAAATTTGACTATCTCAGAAAATTATGGAAAATTCACCATTGGATAATTTCGACGTCCTGATTCCAGAAATGACATTTATTTTATCTAAAAAAATTCTAAATATGTTAATTTTCACTTTTAAAATAAAAACCAACATTTATCGAAAATTCACGGGTTTTGACAGAAATGGCTTTCAAATATAAAATTTTAATTGCATTCATAAAATTATAAGATCATTTATATTTAATAAAAAAATAATTTATTATTATTATTATTATTTTATTAAAAAATTATTTAATTCAAAAATCCCTTAATTTAATAAAATAGATTTCTTAATTAAATAATAACTAAAAACACCATTTGTACTTTAAAAACTATTTACAATGTATCAAAAATGACTAGAAATTATATTCATTATTATATACAAAAAATAATGTACATGAACATAGTACTACTTATTTGTTACATAACCCCTTAAAACATCCGCATAAGACCTAAGGGTAAGGTGTGCGATGGTGACAGACTCTGGGGGTGGCTCGGATAACATCGCTCGAGTGGTAATCTCTATCAACTTCCACTTTTCCCGTAGACGGTCCCGTTCGAGCTTGACATGGTGAAGCTCAGCTTGGACTTGGTCAAGGGCGAATCCCAAGGATGCCACCTCTTTTCCGAGATCTGACAAATGGGCTTCGTATGGGGCAATTCTACTGGATGAGACCATCGCTTCTTTTGTCTGAGTAAATTGGATTTGTTAAGGTCCTATATTTATATTAATCATGTGATCACTGTTCAATGGCTATATTAAAAACGATCAAAATTCTTAACATAAAACCAAAGAAGTTGAAATCTTATAAAAACATTTTCCATAAAGAGACATTTAACTAGATCAAGAGGGATTTTCCATTAATGAAACTTTGGGTCGTTACAATATTCCCCCTTAAGAAATTTCGCCCTTGAAATTTTCCTTTTCCCACACTAAAACAAATGTGGGTAACTCAGCTTCATCATATCCTCTGATTCCCAAGTCGCTTCTTCAAACTTGTGGTTTCTCCACAATACCTTGACGAGGGGCATTGTCTTATTTCGTAGAACTTTTTCTCTACGATCTAATATCTTCACTGGTTGCTCCTCATAAGAAAGATCGTCTTCTAATTGTACCACCTCAGAAGAGAGTACATGTGAAGGGTCCGGTATGTACTTCCTTAAGAGGGATACATGAAAGACATCATGTACTTTGGCCATAGTATGTGGAAGTTCTAGTTGATAGGCTACATACCCAACACATTCAAGAACCTCGAAGGGGATGATGTACCTTGGACTTAACTTCCCCTTCTTTCCAAACCTCATGACCTTTTTCCATAGAGATATGCGTAGAAACACCATGTATCCCACTTTAAACTCAAGGTCTCGTCGACGATTATCTGTATAACTCTTCTGTTGACTCTGGGATTCCTTGATATGCTGCTGAATGGTTTTCACCTTCTCCACCATTTCTTCGACCATTTCTGGTCCAAGCAGCTTACGTTCACCGACCTCATCCCAACATGTCGGTGTTCTACACCTTTTCCCATATAGGGCTTCATATGGTGCCATTTGGATGCTCGAGTGGAAACTGTTATTATAAGAGAACTCAACCAGAGGAAGATGTCGATCCCATACTCCTTTAAAGCCCATTGAGCACGCTCTCAACATATCCTCAAGTGTTTGGATAGTCCGCTCGGATTGGCCATCAGTTTGAGGATGATAGGCCGTACTGAAGTTCAGTTCAGTATTCAGAGCATGTTGAAGACTCTTCCAAAACCTAGAGTTGAATCTTGGATCTCGGTCAGACACAATAGATAGTGGTACTCCATGAAACCTTACCACTTCCCTGATATATATTTGTGCCAGTTGATCTAATGAGAAATCCTCCCGAATAGCAATGAAGTGTGCAGTCTTTGTAAGACGATCCACAACAACCCAGATTGCATTATTGCCTTTGGATGTCCTTGGAAGTCCGGTGACAAAGTCCATGGTGATGTTCTCCCATTTCCATTCTGGTATGGACAATGGTTGCATCATCCCCTTAGACTTCTTCCTCTCTACCTTCACTTGCTGACACACCAGGCACTTTGATGTATATTCGGCGATCTCCTTCTTCATATTATCCCACCAAAAGTTTTCTCGGAGATCTCGATACATCTTTGTGCTCCCTGGGTGAATAGAGAAATTTGAACTATGTGCATCATCCAAAAGTTCCTTCTTCAGCTCCGGACTTGATGGAACACATAGTCTTTTCTCAAACCACACAATTCCTTCTTCATTAACATTAAACTCTGAGGATTTCCTCTTTTTGATAGCTTCCACTTTTTCTTGAATTCCCACATCATCCTTTTGAGCATCCTTTAACCTTTCCAAAAGAGATGGTTGAGAAATCATTTGTGAAAGGATTGATGATGTTCCCTTATTTATGATTCCCACATCCATCTTCATCAAGTATAAGAAGATTGGATCCTTCTCAATTCTCATCATTGATAGAATCGCTGGATCCTTTCTACTTAGGGCATCTGCCACCTTGTTCACTTTCCCAGGGTGGTAATGTATTGAACAGTCATAATCCTTGATGATTTCTATCCATCTTCTCTGGCGCATATTAAGCTCTTTCTGTGTGAATATATATTTAAGACTCTTGTGGTCAGTATATATCTCACATTTCTCTCCATAGAGATAATGCTACCAGATTTTCAAGGCAAAGATCATAGCCGCCAACTCCAGATCATGCGTTGGATAGTTTTGCTCATGTATTTTCAACTTCCTTGAGGCATAGGATATCACTTTATCATTCTGCATCAGCACACAACCTAAGCCCTTCTTTGAATCATCACTGAATACCACAAAAAGCTCCCCACTTGTGGGTAAAGTGAGCACGGGTGCAGTGTTAAGCCTCTTTTTCAACTCCTTGAAGTTTTCTTCGCATTCATCACTCCAAGAAAACTTTACTCCCTTTCTAGTTAGCTTGGTAAGAGGGTTGGACAATCATGAGAAATTTCTCACAAATCGTCAATAATATCCATCTAACCCCAAGAAGCTATGGATATCTGTTACTGATGTTGGCCTCGGCCATCCCTCAATTGCATTTGTTTTGGAGGGATCCACAGATATCCCATTTCTTGTGATGATATGGCCCAAGAATGAGACCTCCTTCAACCAGAACTCACACTTTCTGTACTTTACATAGAGCTTCTCCTTGCGCAAAGTCTCTAGTACAGTTCTTAAATGTTTTTCATGATCCTCCTTGGTTTTGGAGTATATTAGAATGTCATCTATAAAGACTACCAAAAATTTGTCAAGGTAATCTCTAAAGACTCTATTCATCAAGTCCATGAATATTTCTGGAGCATTGGTGAGTCTGAAAGGCATTACTATGAATTCATAGTGCCCGTATCTTGTACGAAAAGCAGTCTTGGGGACATCTCCCTTCTTCACCCTTACTTGATAATATCCTGACCACAAATCCACCTTAGAGAAGTATTGTGCTCCATGCAACTGATCAAACAAGTCATCGATTCTTGGGAGAGGATACTTGTTCTTTATCGTGATTTTGTTAAGTTCACGATAATCGATGCAAAGCCGCATTGATCCATCCTTCTTCTTGACGAAGAGGACTGGTGCACCCCATGGTGAAGCACTTGGGCGTATAAACCCTTTATCCAGATTCTCATGTAGTTGTTTCTTCAGCTCTTCAAGCTCAACAACAGCCATTCTATATGGATTCTTGGATATTGGTAATGCCCCAGGTATAAGTTCAATTGAGAACTCAACATCTCTTCTAGGAGGAAGACCAGGCAGTTTCTCGGGAAACACTTCCACAAATTCCCTCACAATAGGCATTTCTTCAAGGATGGTTTCTTCTTTGGACTCAATCATCTGATCCAGATACGCGTGCTCATAGGGCAGTACTATCCATGCTTGAGATGATGGAGCTAAAGTAGATTCATATTCCTCCTGACACTTGTAAAGAATCGGGGGTCGATTCTCCATAAGGAGTGTGATTTCCCTCTCCTGACAATTTATGTTGGCTCTATATAAGGAAAGCCAATCCATGCCAAGAATTGAATCAAATTCCACTAGAGGGAGTATGAATAGGTTCACTGGGAAATTCAATCCACATATTATAACAGGGGAGGACTTATACTCATGGGATGCAATGATTTCCCCATTTTCCGTACTCACCGACATCTTTACTTCCATGATTTGTGGTGGTGCTGGGATTGTTCTACTAAACTTTCGAGATATAAAAGAATGTGTAGAACCTGAATCAAAAAGTACATTTGCTATTCTTGAATGAATAACTAGTGTACCTATCACCACTTCATTGTCGGGGTTCACTTCGGCAGAAGTGATGGCAAAATCTATTCCTTGTTATCTTGGAGGTTGTTGGTTGCCTCCTATAACCCTTGGATTAGGGCACTGATTTGCAAAATGACCCGGTTCTTTGCATTTGTAGCATTGAACAACGCGTTGAGGTTCGAATGGAGCGTTCCTCTCCTCTGTCGCAGCCGTAGGTCCTTCTTTCCAACAGTTAACAGCTAGGTGCCCTTCTCTTCCACACCTGAAGCATTTTCTCGTCCCCTTAAGGCAATTTCCAGGGTGCTTCTTTCCGCACTTTTGGAAAGTGGGGTGCTGGATCATCTTAGCACCGTTGTATTTATACATCGGACCACCAGCATTAAATTCCACCTTACGCTTCTTATCCCCATGATACCCCTATGATTCCCCGATCTCCATTTCGACCTTGAGGGCACATCGGACAATTTCCTCACAGCTGTCGAAGTCACAGATCGCTAATGCTTTCCGCAAGCTGGGATTCAGCCCACCAAAGAAGCAGTCAACCTTGAATTTAGGGGTAACGACAAAGCCGGAAGCATATCGTGTAAGCCTTGTGAATTTTTCCTTGTACGCTCCAATAGATTCTTCATCTTTTTGCTTGAGGGAAAGGAAGTCCCTTTCCATATTAAGCCGGAGGGTGCGCGGAAAATATTTATCAAAAAAAATCTTCCGGAAATCCTTCCATTCCAATGCCTCGATCTCCTCCTCAGGCTTCGTATTTTTTATCAACGTCCACCATTGATCAGCTTCACCCTCCATACGATAAGCATCTAGGAGAACCTTCTCTTGTTCAGAACATTGGAGGATGGAGAAGATCTTTTCAATGGAGTTGATCCATTGTTCAGCGATCGTGGGATCAAATGATCCACTAAAAGTAGGAGGCCTTTGTCTCATGAAGCTCTCGATAATGACTTGTTATTTCTTAGGGGGGGTTGAACGTTCCTCTTGACCTGTGTTTCTATTCAAAACTTGAGTTAGCTGAGAGAGAAGCGTGACAAAGTTCGTGATTCCCACTCTTATTGGATTGGGCATCTCATTAGTACAATCATCACACTGATCTTCACAACGGTTGTTAGCCCGAGTCCTCTTATTACCGACCATTGGCTGGAATAAAAGGAAAGTCAGGGGTAACACATAAAGGGTAATCCAAAGACAAAAGTTCATGACTTATAAATAAACTTTAATTTCTTTAACTCATGAGTCTATATGATTCAATCTAGGCTTTTCATGATCTACTTTCTAACATATATTCTTAGGGGAATTTTTTCCTTAATAAGGGTTCATACTAAGATTGTGAATTTATCAAAACATAACCCCTGGGAGTTTCATAACCAAGAGTGCAGCAAGGCCCCTTGTCGTGCACCAGTTCCCGTTCGAGTCTAGCTCAAAGCGGTGTTTTCGGGTTTTACCCCTAGGATACATCTGTGCCAGAGCCGCCTCTACCTGCTCGTATCCAGACAAGGATGTATTTGTTTGATAAACCACTTAATTAGTATTTACCAAAACTTAGGGATGTTTTTATTATACTTATTCTTGTATCTAAGGCTTTACTAGGGTTTCCTAATCCCAAAAATAACTAAACCTATCCTCTGATACCAACTATGACAACCCTGCTTTTTATTACAACTTAAACATGATTTATTACATAAAACTTCACTTGATACAACAAAGAAGATCGAGAGGTTTAGTGTCTTTGGGGCTTAAGATCATTACATAAAAACTTAAAATAATAAATACAACATCTTTATTGAAAACATCTTTTACATGACCACTACATTCCCTCATACTTAGCATTGCATGGGATAACCTGAGGACATGCATAAGAAAAGGGTGAGATATAAATCCCAGTAAGGGAGTACACATGGAATAACATGAGGAGTACAATACATGTTAGACAATAGGCATATCAAGAGAGAATAAAAGAAACATGAACATAAAGGCATGATAAAGCATGATAATCATAACATGGAAATGTGTCAACAACACTTAACATGGAATTAGCATGAGCCAAGTCTCATTGCACATAAAGCATGAGTAAACCCTCATTGCACATGAAGCACGAGTAAACCCTCATTGCACTTGAATTAGCATGATTCAACACTCATTACACATGACATATCATGATACTATACTTTACCCAATGCATTGGAGCGCTATAAGGGCACACCCTTCTTAAACATTTCATTTCATGCATAAGTGTGCCACATGGATCATAAAACATGGATTCATAAAACATAATAATTTATTCCATGATAAAGGAATGTGGAATTCATACATGAGACTTTATAATCAATAAGTAAATGTGCATAAAGGTGAATACCCTTGATGGAGAAATGGGCATGGTATTCACTACACAATGACATTGGCTTAGAAAATCGGTGCGATTTCGGCAGCGTAACGGCGTGACATAAGAATTCATAAAAAAAGTTGATGAGAGAGAAAGGGGTTTCTCATCATATTTACATGTAATGGATAGTAAGGAGGTCATATAGATACATGTCCCAACATTTTTAATGGAATTTAGATTCATGATACAAAATTATTTTCTTGAATGTAAAAGAAGAGAGAGAAGTTCCTTTCAGAATTTCGGCATAGTAACGGGTGTACATGGGAGGCATTTAATGAGAGATAAAGGGGTCTCACATAATTCAAACAATAATAGGAAATTATGGGGGAGGTGTGAAACCATACCCCAACATTCATAATTGAAATTAAAATGTCAAAACAACTTAAAGAAAATTGACAAAAATAAGAAAGGAAGAAAACCCCCTTACTTGGAAGTGCGCTTCCAAAGGCTAGAGAGAGGCTTGTGAGAGGCTTCTTGGGCGCTTGGGGAACCTTGGGAGGATTCTAGAGAGAGTAGGGAAGAGTTTGGACGAACTCCAAGGGATTTTAGTGAGGAGGAAGTGGTATTTTGGGTGGGTTTATATAGGAAAGGTGAGAGAATTCTTTATTATTTAGGTTTGGGACCCCTTATATTAAACTAATCCAAACCACAAACCATCCCATGGTTTTTGCCCATGGTTTCTGGAAAAGGAAAGAGGAAAATAATATTTTACAAGGCCAAGGTCCGAACTTATTAAAATATTAGGGTTGCTTATGTGGAGGTGAGTCACACTCCCATGGAAATTAATTTAAAAAGGTAAAGTGTTGAATATGTCTTGAGGGGTCCATTAATGCTTTGAAAAGTAAGTAAAACAAACCCAAAATCACATTATTTTAATGATAAAACATATATTGCACGAACATAAGGATTATGGTATTTTATTACATCACCATTGGGTCATTATGATGTCATAAAACACATTAAATATTTAAACGGTATTTAATTTTTACCCAAAAATTTGACTGTCTCAGAAAATTATGAAAAATTCACCGTTGGATAATTTCGACGTCCTGATTCCAGAAATGACATTTATTTTATCTAAAAAAAATTCTAAATATGTTAATTTTCACTTTTAAAATAAAAACCAACATTTATCAAAAATTCACGGGTTTTGACCGAAATGGATTTCAAATATAAAATTTTAATTGCATTCATAAAATTATAAGATCATTTATATTTAATAAAAAAAATTAATTTAATAATATTATTATTATTTTATTAAAAAATTATTTAATTCAAAAATCCCTTAATTTAATAAAATAGATTTCTTAATTAAATAATAACTAAAAACACCATTTGTACTTTAAAAACTATTTACAATATATCAAAAATGACTAGAAATTATATTCATTATTATATACAAAAAATAATGTACACGAACATAGTACTACTTATTTGTTACATAACCCCTTAAAACAGCCGCATAAGACCTAAGGGTAAGGTGTGCGATGGTGACAGACTCTTGGGGTGGCTCGGATAACATCGCTCGAGTGGTAATCTCTATCAACTTCCAATTTTCCCGTAGATAGTCTCATTTGAGCTTGACATGGTGAAGCTCAGATTGGGCTTCGTCAAGGGCAAAGCCCAAGGATGCCACCTCTTTTTTGAGCTCCGAAAAATGGGCTTCGTATGGGGCAATTCTACTGGATGAGGCCATCGCTTCTTTTGTCTGAGTAAATTGGATTTGTTAAGGTCCTATATTTATACTAATCATGTGATCACTGTTAAAAGGCTATATTAACAATGGTAAAAATTCTTAACATAAAACCAAAGACGTTGACATCTTATAAAAACATTTTTCATAAAGAGACATTTAACTGGATCAAGAGGGATTTTCCATTAATGAAACTTTGGGTCGTTACACCTAGGAAACCACCACAACTACCCTACCCAAAGAATCTTGGGCTATAATGGACCTCAGACCATCACAGCCTTCCTGATGGGTCTTGGGATATTCAGGAAAGGGAGTAGAAAAGGATCTAATAACCAGCCACTCATAGGAGTGTTTGGAAAAACACCCTCCCCCATGAAATGGGGGTGTTCAGCACTAGGTTCTCAACTTGGGTGGGGTGAGAATAAGAAACATAAGAACTAAAATTATATAATATATATAACAAGCACTCATCCCAACCTAGGAGTTCCAAAACCAACTTAAGCACAAACACCCTCATTACTATTCATTCATAAGAAACATTGAACCCATGACCATGTCACCACTCATCCTGGAAAACAATTACCCATTGATCCCATTCTTGTTATCATGTTCAAGCGGTCCCATTTAAGCAAAATCTGCACTACTGGGAAACTAACATGCATAACCACAAGACAGAGAAAGAGAAACACCCAAACAGTAATTTAAGAATTCACACCCAGTTCTCTTGTAAAGTCACAAAAACAAAGGGATCCACGAGATCCCTCAAAAGTACTGGAACCAAACCAAGCCTAGAGATACAGCTGCACACAGCTTCAGATTCAGAACTAACAACCGTGCCACATCAGAGGATCCCATCCCCATCCACATCACCCCATAAGCATCAAGCAGAACAAATACACCTACTACCAAAATAGAGTAGGGAAACTTCCAGGTTCAATCACATCATTTATTAGGTTCTTCTTTCTGTTGGTTAACCGGGGCGACCACACAAGGATTTATGTTCACTAGGCATCCATTTAACCAAACGAGTTTTGGTGATTAACCAATTTCCATGTTATAGTCATTTAATCATCACAGAAGACAAGGGTTCATTAGTGCGCAAGGAAAGACCACCAACGTCCATGATTTTTAGTGAGCATAAGCCCATACACTTCACAACATATAACAATTATAAAAGAGTATAGCAGAATTGTCAAACATACCCCATCATTCTTTAACAATATATTTATTATCTTTTTTAAGGTTTGGTTTCATCTATTCCCACGTAAGTAGTAGCGTACCCACCCCACATGATACACAGTAATGAGAGATGAAGGAAAATCCCTACTTAGTTGATCAAGGATCTAAGTTATTCTCCATGTGCCAAGAACTAGGGATGTGTGACTTGCAGGGGAAGAACGTCGTGGACTCCAAGGGTGAGCAGAAAGGCTCTAGCATAGGCGCACCACTTGCCTCGGGAATGGGAACTCCAAATGCACAAAGAAGAAAAGAAGACTAGCCAAGAGGAAGAAGAAAGAATTTCTAGTGTGATATAAAGATGAGATCTCATTGTTATGGGATATGGAATTTTGAACGGCTATAAAGTCATATCGTGGTTTCACCACGTGGTTGGGTGGTTACGCACAATGGAATTAATTTTCATTTAACAATTCTCCTTGGAGAGGTGGTCATAACGGCTATGTGTTAAACAGTTTTCTCTAACCATAAGGAAACGCGTAACAGGGGCGGATCTGGAAGGTACGAGGAATGGAGTGACATCGAGGAAAAACCACACGTTTTAGTAATATAAGGGTTTCCCGACTCTTGGGGGATTTTAGATATTATTTATGTGCTTTAAATGGATTTGAAAGGGGGAATTAAATCATCTTTATGTCAAAAGATATGTTGCGAGAGCGGAAAAGTCGGGAACTGGGAAAGGTGAGGACACGGTGCCACCGTCACGCTGACACCCTCATGGTGCCACCGTCGTGGTTCCACCCTCACGGTGCCACCATCACGGTGTCACCCACCCTCACGGTGCCACTGTCATGGTGCCACCCTCACGGTACCACCGTCACGGTTCCACCCTCATGCTACCACCCTCACGGTACCACCCTCACGGTGCCACCCTCACGGTGCCACCGTCACTGTGCCACCGTCATGGTACCACCCTCACGGTGGAGCCATGTTTTGGAAAAGTAATGGACCAGGTGGGTCTGATCCATTACATCAGATACCTCTCAAACTATTCTCACCCTCGAGAATCAAAACTATACCCTAAGAAAAGATAGGGATTCCAAACTACCACCTCAAAATACACCTCTCAGGAGTGAACCTCATCGAAATATAGGAACACCTCTCTCTCAAGTAACTAGGCAACACTCAAGGTTCAAACTATCCAGTCATATGGGTCAGGGAGTTTCTTCCTCCATGTCAAGATACTATCCTCTTTGGGTGGCAGTGACTCGCCCGCACGGGTTTAATCGCATCCACCTTAATGCGTCTTGATTAGGGATCGGGTCCTCCCCTCCCCATAGTCAGGACTCTTCACACACATCCACAGAATAAGGAAAATCTCACGTTACATAGTTAACAAGGTAAAGCGTTCCATCACAAACAAGTACAAACAAAACATAAAAAAACTCAAAATAGCTTTAGGTACTGGGCGCGCATCTGCGTCTCCCATTCCCAGGTACTTTCCTCAAGCCCGCCATGCCTCTACAACACACGAACCAAAGGAATGGTCTATCCACAGAGCACCTTCTCCTCACGATCCTCGATCCTCACTTTTCTTTCCACAAAAGTCACGTCATCCTTGATATCCAGATTTCCCCAGTCGAGGACGTGTGAATCGTCATGTAGATATCATTGGAACTGAGACACGTGGAAGACATCGTGTAGTCTCAGTAGTGGTGGTGGTAGCGCTAGCTAATAATCCACTTCACTGACCCACCGCAACACATCAAATGGTCCGACGAACCTGGGAGAAAGCTTACTCCCCCTGCCGAACCTCTGTTTCCCATGCCGATGGGAGACCTTCAAGAACATGTGGTCCCCGACCTCGAACTCCAAGGGTCTCCTCCTATTATCATCATATGAATTTTTCCAGTCTTGGGCCACCTTCATCCTCTCCCGTATAAGCTGAACCTTCTCCGTTGTGCTCTGCACCACCTTCGGGAAAAGAACACCTGCCTCCCTGACCTCTGTCCAACACACAAGTGAGTGACATGGCCTTCCGTACAAAGCTTCGAATGGAGCCATGCCAATGGTAGAGTGATAGCTATTATTGTAGGAAAACTCCACCAGAGGCAAGTTTCATTCCCACGATCCCCTGGAGTCCAGAATACATGCTCGTAGCATATACTCCAATGTCTGGATGGTGCGCTTTGTCTGTCCATCTGTTTGGGGGTGGAAAGCAGTGCTAAGACGTAGCTGGGTACCAAAAGCATGCTGCAATCCTCTCTAGAATCATGAGGTAAAACGTGAATCCCTATCCAAGACTATGGATATTGGGACTTCGTGAAACCGCACCACCTCATCCATGTACCTCTGTGCTAGGTCATCCACCGTACTTGACTCCTTGATTGCTAGGAAGTGGGCCGATTTCGTCAGTCGGTCCACCACCACCCAGATAGCATCGCAACCCCCTTGAACTCTAGGTAGTCCCATGACGAAATCCATCGAGATCTCATCCCACTTCCACTCAAGGACATCTAAAGGTTGTAACAGACCCCCTGGGATGCGGTGTTTAGCCTTCACCTGCTGACACATGAGGCACTTTGCTACAAACTCTTCCACCGCCCGATACACCCTGGGCCACCAGAACTAACCTCTCAAGCCCCGGTACATTTTGGAAGCTCCCGGGTGTACTACTAGGGGTGAGTTGTGGAAATCACCAAGAACTCTCTTTCACATCGTCTCCGGAACAAACAACCTCCCTATGATACCATTCTATCACGACTCACCTTCACCAAGATAAGAGAAGGGGCAGCAGGTTGTCAGACCCTTCCTTCTTCAAGTTGAAGGAGAGATAATGACCCTCGAGACCCACCTTCAATAGGTCCCAGAGTAGCGACTAGCACCAAGGGTATAGAATCACACACAAGATGGAAGGCATTACCATTTTTATTTAATAGGATCGGGAGATAAGATAGTAAATCCCAACAACACCAACAGTGGAAGTATAGGTAAAGCCAAAACAAACCATTCTCATATTCATGTTCCAAAAGTAAATAATACAAAAGTAAAAGAAAACCCCAAAAAGAAGTACCAAAAGAAAGGAAAATAGCAATAGCAATTTTCCCAACATCTGAACTAGTACGACCCTGCACAATCCCTGAAGTCCTCCTGGAAACCTGAAAATAGTATTATATACGTAGGGTGAGCATACAAGTATACTCAATAGGGAAAACCAAAAGCTCTCATGAACAAGTGGGGAGGAATTCTAATGCCCCATGAGAAAAGAGATAACCGAAACACCTAGCAAGGAAAACTACCCACCCAAGCCTCACCAAGGCATGATCCCCAAATAACGCAAGTCAAGAAATATAATAGTAATAACACATCGGTGTTTGGGTACCCCACGCCACTTCCCCACTGGTTATTGATGACATCCTACGCATCAAACCTCTCCCGCTATTATTACCATAGTCCCACTGCCACACCCCGCTCGCACACACCTGGGCCACAACCACACATCCCGCCCGCAAACACCTGGGCCACAACAACCACGCATAACCACGCCCACAAACATCTGGTCTAGAACAACAACTACCACGCCCGAAGACACCTGGGCCTCATCCCAAAGACACTTGGGAAACAACATGCCCACACACACCTGGGAAACCACCACAACTACCCTGCCCAAAGAATATTGGGCTATAATGGACCTCAAGCCATCACAGCCTACCCGATGAGTCTTGGGATATTCGATAAAGGGAGCAGAAAAGGATCTAATAACTAGCCACTCATATGAGTGTTTGGAAAAACACCCTCCCCCATGAAATGGGGGTTTTCGGCACTAGGTTCTCAACTTGGGTGGGGCGTGAATAAGAAACATAAGAACTAAAATTATATAATATATATAACAAGAAATCATCCCAACCTAGGAGTTACAAAACCAACTTAAGCACAAACACCCTCATTACTATTCATTCACAAGAAACACCGAACCCATGACCATGTCACCACTCATCCCGGAAAACAATTCCCCATTGAGCCCATTCTTGTTTTCATGTACAAGTGGTCTCATTTAAGTAAATTCTGCACTATTGGGCAACTAACAGGCATAATCACAAGCTAGAGAAAGAAAAACACCCAAACAACAATTTAATCATTCACACCCAGTTCTCTTGTAAAGTCACAACAACAAAGGGATCCATGAGATCCCTCAAAGTACTAGAACCAAACTAAGCCTTGATATATATCCCCTCACAGCTTCAGATTCACAACCAACAACCGTGCCATAATAGAGGATCCCATCCCCATCCACAAAACCCCATAAGCATCAAGAAGAACAACACACCTACTACCAAAACAGGGTAGGGAAACTTCCAAGTTCAAGCACATCATTCATTAGGTTCTTCTTTCTGTTGGTTAACCGGGGTGACCACACAAGGAATGATGTTCACTGGGCATCCATTAAACCAACTGAGTTTAGGTGACTAACCAATTTCCATGTTACAGTTATTTAATCATCACAGAAGACAAGGGTTCATTAGTGCGCAAGGAAATACCACCAACGGCCAAGATTTTCAGTGAGCATAAGCCTATACAGTTCACAATATATAGAAATTATAAAAGAGTACAGCAGAATTGTCAAACACACTCCATCATTCTTTAACAGTCTGTTTATTATCTTTGTTAAGGTTTGGTTTCATCCATTCCCACAGAAGCAGTAGCGTACCCACCCCGCATGATACATAGTAAGGAGAGACGAAGGAAAATACCTACTTGGTTGATCAAGGGTCGAAGTTCTTCTCTATGCACCAAGAACTAGGGATGCGTGACTTGCAGGGGAGGAATGTCGGGGACTCCAAGGGTGAGCAGAAAGGCTCCAGCACAGGCGCACCACTTTCCTCAAGAAGGGGAACTCCAAATGCACAAAGAAGAAAAGGAGACTATCCAAGAGGAAGAAGAAAGAATTTCTAGCATGATATAAAGATGAGATCCCGTTGTTACGAGATATGGAATTTTGAACGTCTATAAAGTCCGATCGTGGTTTCACCACGCGGTTGGGTGGTTACGCACGATGGAATTAATTGTCATTTAACAATTATCATCGAAGAGGTGGTCATAACTACTATGCGTTAAACATTTTTCTTTAACCATAAGGAAATGCGTAACAAGGGCGGATTTGGAAGGTACGGGGAAGGGCGTGACACTGAGGAAAACCACACATTTTGGTAAGTTAATGGTTTTCCGACTCTTGGGGAATTTTAGATATTATTTATGGGCTTTAAATGGCTTTTAAAGGGGCCATTAAATCATCTTTAAGTCAAAAGATATGTTGCAGGAGCGGAAAAGTTGGGAACTGGGAAAGGTGAGGACATGGTGCCACTGTCACGGTTCCACTATCATGATGCCACCCTCATGGTGCCACCATCACTATGCCATTGTCACAGTGCCACCCTCAAGGTGGAGCCGTGTTTTGGCGAAGTAATGGACCAGGTGGGTCCGGGCCATTATAGGGACCCTTATAATATAGAGTTCAAGATCCAGTGGGGCAGGAAGAATTTTTAAATAAAATATCCATACCTTGATTCACCCCCGCTCTCATGGTATATAGGCCCCTTTTGGTCCTAACAATTAGTATCAAAGGGAAATTTTCTTTTATCATATTTGTTTTCTCTGACTTGGTTCAGTTAATTGTAGAAATTAACATTTTAGTTTGATCATACCTTGGTGTGCCATGGAAAAGGGTAGAACTTCAAAGAAGAAGAAGAAGTCTGGTGAAATTACTCATAGTGGAAGTTCATATGTAAAGAGTGTGATTAGGATGAAGGAATCAAGTGGTGAACAGAAAATGATTTGGATAAATCATATAGTGAAAATACTTACTCATTTAATGATGTAAAAGGAATGAGCAAAGAACCTAATATTCCAAGTGATATTGGAAAAACTGATGATGAAGAAACTCCCAGAAGGAAAAAAGTAGAATTTGTCCATGAAACAAAGGGATTGGATCAAAATTTGGATGAAGAGATTAAATCTAAAGATATCCTGATCCAAGAAATGGAAATCGAGGTTAACAAGCTAAGATGATTAAATCAAAGGGTTATTGGTGTGGCCACTGATCTAAGGGAGAAGAATGATTATCAAGCTGAATAATTGAAAAACTTGTCTACAATGAGAGAAAAATGCAAAGCTAATAATAATGGAAAGAATCTGAACTCAGATAACATTAAAAATTTGAAATCTAGAAATGATTATATTGTTTCATATCTAATTGAACTAGTTCATATGAATCAAAGGGTACAAAAAGAGAATGCATGTTGTTCTGATTTTTTTGCTCAGGAAAAATTGAAAGTAAAGGAGAAAAGTGATATGGTAGATAATCTCACATGAGAAATAGAAAATGATATGAGTAGCGGGAAGAATCTCAAGAGAAAAATCAATTCTCAACTTGAAGTAAGGTATATGAAGATTTTAAAGTTGGAAGAAGAGCTAGAGTTAGTAAAGAAAGAAGTGGATAAATCCAATACCAAAGGAAAGACTAAAATGAAGGATGCCTTTCACTTATTATTTGATTATCCTTTGGCAAGTAATGATAAAAATGAAAAACAAATATGCTATTTCAAAATAGAAGAAATGGTATATTTTCTTATCTCAAAGACCATACAGTTTGGGAAAAATTGGTATTGGATTTGATTAATCCTCTCCCATACATTACAGAAAGAGAGTCATGAATAATTCCAAAAATAGAAAAAAAAAATCATGTAGGTGCTGGAGACAAACCTAAGAGGAAATTTACAGGAAGTAATGATAGCAAGTGCTATTTATGTGGGACTCATAGTCATACATCAATCTTCTGTTCAGAGTCTTAGGAATACATTTCATGCTGTGAAGATAGAAAATGTACTAAATATAATAATAAGAAGAAGCATCATGAGAAATTAGATAGAATATTATATCATAGGAAAACATTCATCATATGTTATTACTGTGGAAGAAAGGGACACACTGTGATTATGTGTCAGGAAGCTCGGGAGATTAATTTCAGAAGAAGAACTCAATCTGCATCAATATCTCGGATAAGAAATTATGAAATAAGGTATGCCTTAGATGAAATATTTTTTTTATGTTCTCATTATGGTCATTTGGAAAAACATTGTAGTAAGAAGAAAGAAGGAAAGGAAGATGGACTCAAAAGGAGATTCTCGACTCTAGTGATTCATAATGACAAATTCTACACTGGAAGACAAAGTGGTAAGTTAAAGAATAGTCTTAGAGCCTTAGGGGAATCACAAGGATCTGAATGAAAGGTGTATCAGTTACCTCCTATGTCACACTCACAATAGCTCACTCAGAAATAACATGAACAAATCTAAAAGATAAAGGGAGGAGATTCTACAGCTATGAGTAAGAATAATGTACATTCATTAGAGGACCTTCCACTAGCACAAAATAGTGTGGTGACTTAGATATCTGATAAAAGAAAAATAAACAAATAATTAATTGAAAAACTCAAATTTCAAGTGCCACGGTGAGAAGTGGAGGAAAGAGGAATATCCCTGAAATAGAGGAAGGAGCAAGGGAAGATGACAAGAAGAGATATTTCTGATTAGATAAATAATCAAGGGAAATGGAATTTTAGTGGAACATCAAAGAAGAAAATGTGTACTATTGGGTTTAAACCCCAAATGGTGAGAAATTCTAGGACTGTAGAATCTACATATCATAAAAATACTCAGCATGTGGGTAATGAATGCTTAGTCATATGGCCAGAGTGGTTGAAGTTGGCTAGGTAGCTAGAAGAAGAAAGGAAGGAGTGAAATGCTCTAAAAGAAAGAATCAAAGGGTTGACCCATCAAGATCAACCACAATCCTCATCTTGAGGATTCCAGAAGATCCCCTATCCCTATGTGTATAAATTATATTAAATGATGTTAATGTGTTCCAGGTTCAAAGGGAGATAAAATATAAGGGGAAGTGGTTTCAAAATATGCAAAGAAGTGATGTGATGTGATCTATAATGTCAACTAATTCAAATCAGTTACCAAAGCTGAAGAAGGAATCTAGAAGAATTCCATGAAAGGAGTTAATGTTATATGGTTTTATGAGATAGGTGAAATTAATTGAGTTCAATATATGGTGATTATGTTATTAACTTTATCTCTTGTTTCCTACACCAATTTTGACTCAGTAGGATTGGAGTTTTTGTTGATGGATCATTTCTAAGTGTTTAATTTACCCAATGAATATCTCATTGATATAATTGAGCTGGAGAATTTTCTCAAACCTGCAGTCACATGTGAAGAAATGATGTAGGAGAAGAAGAATTTTTGTGGGTCTAAATAGTGGGTTCAATAACATGAAGAGTTATACATCAAAGGGGGGGAATTATATCTCCTAATCAGATGCAAGACCTCAATGGTAAATAAAGGATGAATGTTTGTGTTTTCTGGCATTAGGAAGACCGATTGGGGGATAAGCAGCAACACTCAAGTTTTTCATGATTATCTATTTTGTTCTAATAATACGGTATCAGCTGAATTTTTTTAGGATACCAAGAAGCTACGAGATAATATAAACAATGTTTCAATAGGAATATGACAAAATAAGTTGAAATAAACGAAATGAAACAATGTCTATATTCTTGTTGAAAGTAATGAAGTGGTAAGAGATTCAAGGGGATCAAAAGTGGAAAATGATGATTCCGAAGCAAATACGGATAATGATCTAGAGTAATTCAAGTCTATATCTTCAAAGATGACAAAGAGTTGGGCTGAAATTGATATTCATAGTATCATTGGTGATTAGATGGTTCCAGTACAGATGAGGAATATGGAAACTCTATAGAAAGCATGATACTTATCACAGGTAGAGCCTAAATGTTTTGAATAATGAACTGGTGATGAGAGTTGGGTTCAAGATATAAATGAAGAGCTTGATCAAGTTGAGAAGAATCAAATATGGGATATTGTTTTGAGTCCGATAGATAAAATGGCATAGTGATTCGAAACAAAGCATGAATAGTGTGAAAAGGCTACTCCCATAAAGATGGTATCGATTTTAATGAGATATTTTCACCTATGATGAGGCTATAGACAATCAAATTAGTCTTAGCCATTTCATTGCAATGGAGGTTCAAAGTGTTCTATATTCTTGTTAAGTCTATATTTTTGAATGGGGTTCTAGAAGAAGAATTGAATATTGAACAGCTAGAAGAGCATGTTATTAAATGCTGGATTAGTTTTTGAAGAATCACAGTTTTTGGCGTGGAGTAATTGGTTGAAAACTGTATGTAAACAATATTTTTAATCAAAAGATGATGGTGATAATATATTTAGAAGATATAATATT